>CM057450.1:372267401-374735526 GCA_016271365.2 Neoceratodus forsteri | reverse complement strand
GGAAGGCATAAAACAATCGCGGGCTAATATGTGTGCTTCATGAGTTTCCTAGTACCAGTTGGAGATTTTTGTGAAGGGATTAAGAAGTTTTAGCAGTGGGTTGGGGAAAGTTGCAAAGGCATGTGCGGATTAGAATAAGAAAGGACCAGTCGCGTGGCTCAGCTGGCACGGGGGACAGATGATGGATAAGTAGCTCGTTGGCTATCCACCACCACCCTTCATACACAAACCCCCATCGCAAATCATCTGCTCTCTCGGGCCCTGTGCCGGCCCTCATTTTCATCACAAAGCTGGCCATGTTTACCTGTGATCCGAGGAGGACCGAGGGGCCATTCCTTTGTCTCTTGTCGATCAGATTACTGCAGCAGCCAGCTGCTCAGCCAGCCATCCTGTACCGCCCAGTGCTGCCCAACTGGTTTCAGCCCCCCCCCCAACACACACACATACACTCAGGAATTGGAGGTGGGGGCTGCTGAGGGTCACTGCAGGGTAGGGTCTGGGGTTGAGAGCAGGGGGTGGAGCTTTTTCCTTTTTATGTTTTCTTTTTCTTAGAAGGATTATTGGTTGAATATTCTTTCAGAGCTGAGGCCAGTCGCGTGCCGATATCTACCAAGTAACATCTGCCACTGTCCCCGAGGGCAAATCTCTCTCCTTTTGTAGCAAATGAGATTCAGCACAGGGTTACACATACCTCCAAGCTACAGAAAGAGACAGGGTTAGCAGAACAATAGAACAGCGCATCTCCCAAGCCCCAGGTTGTGTGTCACCCCCAGCCAAGCCACGCGGCCGTCCCTGCAGTCCCCACATGTCGCACACTGGAATCAGAAAAAAACATTGTTTTTAACTCCATGCAAACCTCTTTGTGCTCGGCAAGTCAAACTTCAAATTACTTGCATTTTGATGATGTTTGTGACAGAATCCTCACTAAACTGATGTAACGGGCTCACTAATATTTCAATACTATGTTGTTCGAGATAGCTAATACTGTATATGTGTTTGTATAATAGTATATGATACACCTATATATATATATATATATATATATATATATATATATATGCATATACATAACTCTGCAAGAACTAAACTAGCTTAAAATACACACACGTTTCTGATCATTTTAATGTTTGCAGGCAGTGGCGCCTGCAGGTTAGAGCACAACAGACTTCTATTGGAATCTCACAGCCGCTACTCGCATACTGCATATTGTGTGACCCTGAGCAAGTCATTTACATTTAACCTCCCTGAGCTCCAGCACCCGGAAACTAGCTTCTCCTCACAGTGCCTTTACACGACCAAAACTATAATATAAAATAAATGAAAATATCCATTTAGACATATCGTTATACCACTCGACTAAGTTCGGTGCTGCTGCAAACCTCGTGAATACCAGAGAACTTTTTCGAGAAGCGAACAGATGAAACAACAGGTGAGGCATGCAATGCTCCGTGTGTTTTTCTTATTTTTGCTGCTCTCTTTTGGGCTGTTTCTCACTGTTTTGCACCAACCATAATTCTTTTTAGGTGAATCAATCTTCAGTTGAATTATTGTTTTTATTTACTAACCGCGTGAGCGCACCTGAGCACTATTGCGCGTTTTCAGGAAGGTCTCTAGACCAAGCGGCTGGAGTGATACAGAAAGAGTAGTAATTATTCCGTGTGCTGGAATAATACCCTTTACTTCCATAGCAATGTATCATAATCACAGGCATGCATGCACACCGTGCCTTCTCTGTAAGATGATACGCGAATTTACTTATCCCCAACACACACACACACACACACACACACACAATCCTTAGTACAGTGTGGCTTTCAGTGACTGACTGACTTGGCATACCTCTTGCCTCATAAATCAGGGACAAGGCTTAAAAACCAGGGACAGAGTCCCCAAATCAGAGAGACATCTTAAAATTAGCAGTAACATTCACTCAAATACCCCTTCGGCCTCCTGCCATCGAATTCTATGTTTCTACTATTACAAATGCCAATCATGCAACTTCTAACATTACGTAGGATACGAACTGTATTGTCTGGATAATGTTTGCTTCTGTTGCCATATAGATCGACATTTTGAAGGTTTCCCCGTTTTTCAGGTCCAAAGTTAAATAACTCATCAGTATGAAACAAGATCTTAATGAATTATGGCATCGGAGCAAACTATCCATAGGTGGGGTGGGGGGGCACTAGGGCAATGGTCCTACCACTTTCATAACTGGCTCCATCAGTTTTTGCATTATTACTAGGGGAGAATTTACCACTTACATCTTTGGCCCTACCACTTTTCAGACCATTCCGGCACCAATCAAACTATTGAATTAAGAAACGTTCAGCTCATGTATTTTCTTGTACTTATCGAACTAGTTGTCTCCTTCTTCATTCTTTACGGTTAAAGACATTTACCTGAAAAAATAGGATAGTTGTGCTTTACTGCTTGCCTGTGATGTGGACACAACCCTCTGCTCGTGATGCCATAAACGTTTGCACAATATGCAGTGACATCATAAACTAAGCATGATTACGTGCACAAGCATCAGGAGCAGATGAAGTCCAGGAGACGAAGATACTGTTTCCAGGCAAATACCCCAAGTAATGAAGAGGAATCTGAATGTATCAGAATCGTTGACCTTTTATGACGTTTCCTTGGCGCTGTCATTAGGGTTTACTTTAGAGCAGGTTCCTGCACCGGTTGTAAACCTATAGGCTGCCACCAGACATTCATGCAGTTTTTCAGAATTATTATATGCTGTGTCTCAAAGGCACTCTGCGGCAAAACCTATTTTGCTCTGTATGTTGACTTATCCTAGGGTTCATATCCCAGCTGCTACCTTGTTGATCAAAGGTTACGTTTTGGATTTCCTGAAATGAATGCTCGAGTTGTCTCCATGTCACCAGTCTGCTTTGTAGCAGTAGGATATTTCCCTCAGCTCCTGTGTCTTTCCACACGATAAACAGATACTGATACATCTGCAGAAACTGCCAGCCGATAATTTCTAGGAGTCGGGACATCACCAGAATTTACAAGTGTCATAAATTCTTGTGATGTCCATGCGGAAACTGTTGGACATTATACTCATTGCAAACTTTTTTGAAATCCGCAGGGTTTTGCGTTATACTGTGCAATGTGAGTGTGGTCTGGATCCAGCAGATTAAAGGTTCAAACCCCACCAAAGCCTAATACTTACTGGGTGACCTCCAAGAAGTCCCCTAACCTTATAGTGCTTCTGCCCACCCAACTGCAGAAATGGATAGAAATATGACCCTATTGAAGATGAAATTACGCATCTGAGCCCAGCTATCCAGCATAAATTGTAAAATACATGATTTGAGGAGAATCATAATGTTAAAGAAAATTGTGCTGCTTTATGAAAACAATCTGTGAAGACCACGTGTATAGCTAAAGCTAAGTTGTCTCAAACCGGGGAGAGTCATATGATTTTGGAAAGTGAAGATACAAGCACTGGTGAAAGCTAGACTAGGTTCATGGACTGCTGGAGGTAAGGAACACAGTTGCAAAAGCAGAAGGGTTCCAGGATGCCTGGGTTTCATCTAAGGATATAGATAATAGGGCGATAGGACAGAGCAGTATTTCCTGTGGTTCATGTACTGCAGGAAAAGAAAGTTGCTCAACTCTAAAAAAAATGTTTGTTTGTCTTCATATTTATTATATAGAGAATAAGCCCCCCCCCCCCCAACAAGCTGATAAACTCACACCGAGCGAGGGTATATCCCAGAGGGAAGCTCGAGTGCCCTCATGATGTCACTGCTTTCACAAGGCGTGCCATTACGAGGGAGTTCTTCTTTGAGTTTTTAGGATTATTATTATTGCCATTATAAGTAATACAAAATCAGCCCGTTTCACAAACCACCGGATTGTTCTAGGATGCAAGGGTTGTGTGTGTTACTGTTTAGTAAAACGCTCCTGAAACCGCCTTAGTTTCAGTCGCTTTAATCAGCTCGGGCTACAAACCCTGTGTTTGGCTGACTAGAGGGCACCCTGATTAGGTTAGTTCTGTGGAGAAATAATTCACGTTCTAAAAGTTAATTATTTTTCTGGACATTCCAAAGTGTGGATTATGGGTTTCAGAAAACACAGATGAAATAGTCTGATCGCGTATTATTACTGGCCATCAGTTTTGTGTATGGTAATGACCTGTTATTATTCCAGCCTCAGTAGGGCACACAGGTTGGTCTCTAGACAGCAGGATTCTCAAAGAAAGCCGAAATTGGGGCAGCTACGGGGAAAAAGGCTTGCTGCAGTGCGGAAACGCAGCTGCTGCTGTATTCTCAAAGAAAACCAGCGCAACTGCAGATTTCCATAAAATGTGCCCCAGGTGGGGCAATTTAGCTGCCCCAGGATTTGCGCAAGTGCTGCCAATCCGCAGCTGCCAGGCTGTGAAGGTACAACAATAGGAAACCACTAGCTGAAGCAGCAGACTGTAACAGTGCTGCATTAATATGAGGCTGACAGCACACACAGAGACCAGCAACCAGTCCCCAACTGAACCACAGCAGCACCGCAGGTACCTGTGAAACCCTGGTGCCACAGTGGCTGACTCTCCCTGCTGGTCCTCCCTCCCTGGGGTGTTCCTGTGGGGGAGGGAGCACTGGCTGCTGGCTGGTCAGGCTTTACTGCTTGTGGGGCTTTGTCATGGGCTGCACTGGGTCTAGTGGTTGATGCCTGTTGCCACAGCATGGCAATGTGTGATTTCAGTGCTGTAACATCAGCCACTGCTATACTGTCTGAGATGCTATTACCTGTGGTACACCTACACCTTAATTGATTCCAATTGCTGGGGCACTACTGCAGTGTGCTGAGAGAGAGTTATGCTCTTTCCACTGTGTGTAACATTTTTCCTCAGCTGCAGGAAAAACCTGGCTGTGAATAGCCTTTCAGGGGCTGAGCTCCACTGAACTCACACCTTTTTGTCCCGAGGGACTTCCGCAGCTGCACTTTTTTCCACAGTCCATAGTGGTTTTTTCTGCAGCTGTGGGTTTTTTGTGTGAATAGCACTTGGAGCAAACTCCCCTCTTTTTCCGTAGCTGAGGGAGTTTTGGGGACTTAGGGAAGGTTTTGCTCCTTCTGAGAGCTTTGAGAATCCCAAGCACAGCAGTGACACAGTACGGTTTTCCACTCATACAACAAAGAAAATATGGGTGCTCCAGGGTAGGGAACGGGTCCTAGCACAGCACTGGAGCTCACTAATACACAAAGAACAAGGTCCAGCTTCTGCAGTCAGGAGACCATCAGTCATTCACCATACATAGCACTCTGAAATACAAAGGCAAATCCAGAAATTCAAGTTTATTGCAGATTTGTTTAATGCTGACAGGTGAATGCAAGTGAAACCTCAGTCCCAACAGTGGGCCACTAGCCCCTGCACTTCACTCTGCTAGAGCTTCCCCACCTAGCATCACATACCTCAGGTGTGTATTAAATTCTCCTAACTTACACCACCCTATGCATTATTATGTTTATACCAAGCCATCTTCCTAGGACAAAGTTCTGTGACCTCCTATACTGCAGTGTTGGCAGGGTGATTCCAGCACTGCACAGACTGTTTTGATTTCTTGTCAGAAACAAATGACTTTCTGAGGCTACCATTTTGCATCCTATGTATTTTCCTTTCCAGACTGGGTTTGCAGTAAGCTGTATACCATGACAGTTAGCGGTCCATCTTGTGGGGAAAAAAGCCATATATTCTTAAAAGAAATCAAAACAGTGTGTGTACTTCTAGAACAGGATACCAATAAACAAAAGATACCACCAGGAGACTGAGACAGAGTACCTGTAGGTGTGGATGCCACAAAAGGTCACCGTAGGAAAATGGTGTTGTAACTACTTGTAGTATATGGTTAGCCTCTATTGTCTATGGATTTCTAGTAACACAATTTTATTGTTGAAGGACAGTTCAAAGGTCACCAGAAGTTGTTTTAGTATAGCTCGCAGGTCATGAAAATTTACTGTAGTATAGCAATGATATCACTACTATACAACAACTTTTCTCTTTGAAGTTTGTTCCAACAATTTCTCATGGTGAGGCTCCCCTGTACCCCACCCTCATCCTAAACACAAACCTGACATTCATGTTTTACCTTTTAGAATTTTAGAGTAATTTTCCCCATGTTTTTACTAGAACCAGAAGTACTACACCACCTTAGTTTAATTTACTAATATAATGAAAACCCAAATATACTATATCAATAATATATGGGCAACCAAAACACCATCTGGCATATGTTTCCATCTCTGGGTTGAGATGGTGTCAGGGACCTCTTGCATTTTGCTCTTGAGGTCTCTATGCTGTCATCTCAGCCCCCTGATGGAAAAACAGCCTTGTATATGGTTCCCATACATTATTCTATATATGGCACGTGGTTAAACATTGTTATGTATGATGTTTCATGCACTTAAAATGCTTGTTGTGCATGAGCATAATTTGTTGTGCAGAGCTCCAAGGTCATGAAGAGTTGCTGTGAACACTTCAATGGTTAAGAAAAGTTGTGCACAGTTCAAGGGTCACAAAAAGTTGTGGTGCATGGTTGTCTCCTTGTAAGACCCCCATAAAAATAATAATTTATCTTTGATATAATTGCTATCAGGGATGAACAGTAGGTGGGAGGGGAGGGGGCATCTTACTATATAAACTGAAACTTCACTTTTGGACTAAAACCATATATTGTACAAAACTAAATAAATCAAATTTCGTCAACCATGCCCAACTCAGCTTGTGTTTCCATCTCAGGGTTGAGATAAGATCATGTACCTCATACATTTTAGTCTCTAGACCCATATGATAGCCTATCAACCCCTAGATGGAAGCACAACCTTGTTGGGTATGGTTATCAAATACATTATTGTACCAACACAGATAAATATGAGGACTGGTAGGAATTGTTTGGAGTTGAGCATCTTGTTTTTAAGGCACAGCAGTCATACTTAACACATGAAAATGAAGTCCCAAATCTTCAGGCTATGGGCCGGCAACTCCCCTGCAAACACAACACATGCTGCAGATTTATGTTCTGTTTTGTGTGAAGTACTTTGGCCCCAATGGTGTACTTGCATGCAAATCGGATTCCTGTACATTTACCACATTCTAAGTGTTTCTCTTTGCACATTTCAGTGCAACGCGATCCTACTTCTTGCAAAAGGTGAAGAGACACAGAATGGTGGGCGGAATGGGGAGGTCCCTCATTTGGACATGCTCTTTCTTTCTGTGAGCATCTGCCTGGAGAAGAACAGATGTGGGCACCTGCAGTGACAGGCTGCATATGTTCCATCCTATTCACACTCACTCAGACATGGCCACAATGGGCAGCCTTTGTGTGTGCCGAGTCACTAAATATATTAATCTGCACTCCCCAGAGCCTTGCACTGTTTAATTTTTTTTTTTTACCAGTAACAACATCTGACTAATCCCCAAATCGCCAGCAAAAGATCATTCCTGCAAATGTGTGAAGATATTTAAACTTACACCTGTTGCCTGTCAGGGCAATCTGGATTATGGTAACTTTTATAGGTAATTGTAAGCAACCTTTCAATACTGTTTGCAATGAAAACAGCAACGATAGCTTACAAGAATATGGAGTTAAAGCAAGGAAATCAGCATAAAGTATTTTGCCCTAACCAAAATGTGACACAGATAACAAGTCATCTATTCTTTAAAAAAAACTATGTTAAGGGTTAGGGCTCATGGACAGCTCTAAAATTAAATGAATTTTCGTAGTTATAGTTTAAAGACTTGTGATCCACATTCAGAACACTGCTCATGAGCCTAACTTTATGCACTGCATTATATCTAGGAAATTGTTTTGAAATACTATTGTATTGTATATTAGAACTGGATACCAATTATAAATGAGTGCAACTAGGTTCATAAGCTGTGACGGGAATGTGGTCCACAAGTCTTTAAACCCTAACTTTGAATTTTCCTGCTTAGTGTAGTCTGCAAACCCTAATGTTCTTTAGCAGCTTTCTTTAAATAGAATTTCCTTATGTTCGTTATAGTCCAATATTATTGTTTAGTTTATATTAAATTTATTTGACGTTTTACTTATGAGTTAATGTGGTTCACAGGTCTTTAAACCCTAACCATGAATTTTCTTGCTTTTTTAGTGTTGTCGGCAAACCCTAATGTTACTTTAGCAGTTTTTTAAATAGAATTTCTTTATGTTCTTGGTAGTCAAATACTATTTTTAATTTATTTAACATTTTACTTATTTTTTATGTATGCATAGTGGCCCCCTTCATCTTCTTGTTTTCTGCTAAACATTCTCTGATGCCCAATAGCACCCCAGTCTCACTACTCATCCAGCAGAAGTAAGACTTCATGGAGTTCTGTGCCTCTTCTCACCCTGTAATATGTCACACTCTCTCTGGTGTCTATTGGCAATACTCCCTCACCCTGTCCCATATCAACCCTCCCCACAACACACACACACACTTTGTGACTAGTGGTCCCTGGTCCCTTTTCAAATCTACCTGATGTGTTGTGGTAATGCCCCAGATCACCAGAAGTCCAGTGATACAGCCCCCCTCTCACCTGCTTTTGAGCCCCAGAAATCCACTGTGCACATGCTGTTCTCTGGCTAATTGCATTTCCTTTGTTTTTCTGTACTGGGTAAACTCCAACTTTTAACAGTATATATATATATATATATATATATATATATATATATAGAGAGAGAGAGAGAGAGAGAGAGAGAGAGAGCTAATGTTGATCTTGTAACTTGAATGTTTACTGTCTCATTCCTATTGTTTGTTTGTTTTATTTTTAACCAGGCGGTAACTGGGACCAGCCCTTTTTCTGTTACACCAGACATAAATATATACAATATACTAACATACAAAAGACTTAAGATTACACATACAGCATAACATGTTTCAGATGCTTCATACAGAACAGTTGCATTTGATATTTTTGTCATGATGTTCAAAAAGCAAAGCTTTAAATTGATTAACATTATTTGCAACTTTAACTATTGTACCCCTTATCCCCAGGTCACACCGGGAGATGAGCGACTTGTCATTCAGTGTGCCTTTCTGGTGAAACATTTCAATAAATAAATATATATCATTTACATGTTTGCCCTTTCCCTTTGCTCCAGGCCCTTCTTGCTACTTAACTCCTCTTCCCCTTTCGACCCCCAAAGATTGACCTCCTCAGCAGGGTCCAGACAAGTCAGATTCACCTTCCTGCTCCTCCTGAGTTCCCAGGGTGAGGAGAGGAATAGAGAGTGGTATGGCTTGGGGTCCAAGTGTGCAAGGGCTCATCCTGCTTGAGACAGGGTGTTTCCTTTTCTGCTCCCAGCCACTGGGATATCCACACACAAGAGGCACAATGCTTGCACAACCACAGTGTGCTGAGCAGTGCTTGGCTGACTTCCACCCTCCCTGCTGTACTGCTGCTGCACTGCCACCCATTGATACCCAGGTGGCAGTGTTGTAGCAGCAGCAGCAGCAGCAGATACACCCCACCCCCTTCATCTGGGTTGCTCTGTCTTCCTCCCCACAGACATACACAAACTCGGGTAGCTGGAGTTGTGAGTGGTAGCATTACTGTTCTGCCAGACTTTTAACAATAATTTAAAAAATTGAAACACTTAAAAAAATAACAAAAGAGGTATCTGGATGAGTCTAATTCTCAACAAAGCAGTATAATGTAGTGGTTAAGGGCACTGAGCAGCAAACCTGGAGACCTGGGGTTGAATCCCATGAGCCCCTGCTATCATACTGTGTAATCCTGAGCAAGTCATTTAACTTGCTTGTACTCCCAGGTCACACCTGGAAACAAGCTCTGGCTTAGTGTGCCTTTCCTGCTTAAAGAATTTCCCTTTCTCCCTTTCTACTGGGAGGGGGATCACCAGCAGGAGGAAACAGGTCCTGATACCCTTGTACACCCAGCTGGTCAGACCTCATCTGGAAAATGGGGTCCAGTTCTGGAGGTCTTACCAAAAAAAGGATGTGGAGAGGGTGGAGCAGGTACAAAGGAGGGCAACCAAGATGGTGAAGGGGCTCGACCACTTGCCATATGAGGAGAGAGACTGAAGTCCTTGACATGTACTCTCTGGAGCAGAGGAGGGAGAGAGGGGACATGATAGAGACTTTTAAGTACCTAGAAGGGATCAGCAAAGTGCCTACAGAGAACCTATTCCAAATGAAAGTGTGTCCCAGGAAAAGGGGTCATGATCTCCAACTCAAGGGGAGTAAGTTTAGGGGTAACATCAGGAAGCACTTCTTTACTGAGAGGGTGGTGGCCACCTGGAATGGGCTGCCTAAAGAAGTGATAGGTCAGAATACAGAGGGGGTTCAAGAGGGCTTGGGACAGACATAGAGGGCTGTTGAAGGGAGGGGGAGGGAAATCAGAGCGAGCCTATAAGATGCTAGGCAAATGGGCAGACTAGGTGGGCCTGGCAGTCCTTTTCTGCTGTCACTTTCATATGTTCCTATATTCTCCTTACCCTTACATTTTAAACTGTAACTCCTCCTAGATTTTGAGCAAATGTCTGTTTTTGTATAAAAGTGGAAATTTTAGGTACAGTATTTTGGCACTGTTTAAAAAAACAAAACAATTTCTGGTAATTTTCAAGAACATTTTAAAGTGTGGCAAAAGTTTGCAAATGTTAAGTCTCTACACCTAAGGACTAAACAGTCAGGGATGAGCCTGTGGTATGAGAGTGGAAGCAACATTTACAATTATTAAAGAATTAAAAAAAAAGTCAAAAATGAACCCCAAAAGTCTGCTCCAAACTAACCTCATTACCTCCAAAGTACACAGAGGTGACATGTAAACAGTTCATATTCGTTGAATATTTTACAGCCAGATCACTTGAATCTGTTAGCTTATGCTGCCTCCCCCCCCCCAAAAAAAAACAAACAACAACTATATATGTGTTATCATTTAGCTATGTGCAAGAGAAACTAACAGACATACCCCAAAGTGTCCTGAGGGAACAAGACTGTAAATATTTACAATTATAAAAAAAATACTGTAGTAACACATTTTAATAAAAACAGACCCCAAAGGTCCGCTCACAACCCTCTCACCTTCAAAGTAGATATATATGTGAGAAGACACATCTCAAGATTCTTTTTAGTATTTTTCAGTCCAAATCATGTACTTCTGAGTGTCTGTTGTGACTGGCAAAAACACCCACTGTGCATGCATTCTTATCTAGCTATCCGTATTTCCCAGTTTTTCCTTACTAGGCATGCACCAAAGCTAAGAACTAATAAAACAAATATTGGGGCATTTAAAAGAATAGTAATGATACCAAACAATATCTCTGTCAGCCCAATTCCTAATGAACTGCTAAATTTCAAACTATAATTCCATGTGCTTTTTGAGAACTCATCTGCAGATTTGTTTTGTGTAAAAGTGGGCTCTTTATTATTTATTTATTTGTTGACTGATTTTATTACTCCTGTTTGTCTCATGGCATCTTCTGGTCCTAGCAGCATCCCCCTAGCTCCATGACCAACCCATCTCTTGGACTTATAGGTTAACTATCACTTACACAGAGCCCCATTTGGTGGGTGGCCTGCCATTCAGGGTCATGTGGGGACTGTGGGGGATGCTGAGCAAGCAGGGCAGTTTCCTCCATTTTTTCACCACTGGGAACCGTATATGATGCTGATGCAACCACATGTGTCTTGATGCACATGCGGACTGCATCATCACGCCTCCTAATTATGTCTTCTGGTCCCGCTGGGTGGCAGGCAAGTAGCAGGATTAAGTGTCCCCCCTACCTGAGGGAGAAGAGCTGTCCTTCAGACACTCAATCCTCCCCCCCAGCCAGCTCCAGAGTGACTCTGGTCTGTTTCTGAGCCTGGGTCACCAGTTTGGGTGGAGGTAAGGGGTCCAGCACCTCAGCCCTCCATGCCGCTGGGCCGGCTAGGATCTGCATCATTTTTGCTCTTGAACTTTAAAATCTAGTGACAGACATTTTCCAAACTTGCCAGAAAAGTAGATACAGTCACTCTGATCAAACCCTGCAAAGTTCTAGTCCCTAATCTTAAGGATCACAAAGTTATAAGCAGTACAAAATAGGATTTTGACAGAATCATTCCCCTATTATTTTTTTGTATTTTATTTTTTGGTAACCATGTAAGGCACACTAGGCACAGGTACCTGTTTTCAGGGGTGACCCAGGAGCACTGGGGAGATTAAGTGACTTGCTTAGAGTCACACAGTATGCAAGTGGAGGTTATGGGAATCAAACCCAGGTCTGTCTGCTGGACGTATCAAGCTCATTCACAGCTCATTACTCAAAGCTATAGGCTATACTGCCAGCCCCAACTACCATGATCTTTCTGTCTATCTGTCTGTCCATCTTCTGCACCACTCGATCACTTTCCTTCTTTGTCCTCTGCTTTAGTCTTTCCTCCTGTCCTGATCCATCTCTGTGCCTCCCTCTCTCTTATATTATGACCATGGCCTGGGTAGTTAGTACACTTTTCTTAAATTACATACACACACACACACACATATATATATATATATTCATTGCAAAAAAATCATTAATGCATCAGTTAGGCTTGAAGAGACAAAAGTAGGGAAATGAGGTGTTAGGATTGAGACCCTAACCCCCCACCAACTACCCACCCCCACCCTCCACCGACCAACAATGTGCAAGAAAGCTGACATGGTAGAGTATAGGAGTATGGGGTGAGAGTTAGGCCCAACAAACCCAAGGTACACCCCATGCCCTGTTGGTCTATGGAGGGTGGGGTGGTAGGGTGGGGGGCTAGGTTCTCAACCTTAATGCCTCATTTCCCTACTTTTGTCACTTCAACCCTACCTGATGCATTAACAAAGTTTTTGGCAATGAATTTCCTTACTTTTTGAGAAAGTGTAATCTTACCCTTATATAGTTTTGGTGTCAGTGTTTAGGAGTGCAGGGCCCACCATGTATCCATAAGTGCACAGACATTGTAATGAGCTGTCATCTCCGTGTGGGAGCAGTATTGCATAAGGGATGGCCCAGAAGTCCTATTACTGCACAATGTTATCTAAATGTGGGAGTGCAGGGCCTGTTCCAGTTTCCTATCATTATAGAGATGCAGGCCAGGCCTAGACACATTCCAAGTAACCCCTGTGCTGCAAATGGTGCAATAGCTCAGTAACTGTAGCAACCTTGGAAAAAATTCCACCGCAGTTGTAATCATGGACTGGTAACCTGCACGCATGCATAGTACACCTAAAGGTGTACTAAGCTGCGTTTAATGAAAAATCCATATCTCAAAACATTTTTTGAGATATAGGCACCGAAAGAAACATAGAACATAGAAACATAGACTTTGACGGCAGATAAGGACCACTTGGCCCACCCAGTCTGCCCATTTCCCTACCTACTGGATAAGCTGCAGATTCTAGTTAACCAACAGCCTACTTCCTGTGCCATGTTCGCCACAATGTTATCCTATGAGAAATTTCTCAGCTTTGGAATGGCATAACTATGGAACCAATGCAAATTTTTACACCAAGCCAGCATAAGTCACATCTGTGGGACACTCCCTTTGTACCCTGCAAATTTCAAGCCAAAAGTCCTAACCGTTTCTTAGCAGTGAACTGGCAATGTTTTTAAAATCCTTGTTCGTGAGCTGTCAAAATGCCTGTTCGCAAGCCAAATCCCCGTTCTGAGGTGTCCAAATCCTCGTTCATGAGCAATCCCTGTTTGTGAGTTAGGGCTATCTGATTGTCATCTCATGAACAGGGATTTTGACAGCTCACAAATGGGGATTGGCTCACAAACGAGGATTTTTACAGCTCACGAATGGGGATTTTGACAGCTCATGAATGGGGATCGGCTCGTGAATGGGTATTTTAACACCTCACAAATGGGGACAGGAAGCAAGTCACAAACAGGGATTTTCAAACTTAAAAACAGAGGTTTTTGAGTAAATTAAACAGAACAAAAGCCATGGGATTGTAGAGGGTGTCGCCCTGAACAAAACCACTACTTCAATCTCTACAGAAGACATCCCTGTGGCAAGTGAAATGTTTTGTTTTTGAAGAAAACTGAAAATAAGATGGTGGCTTGCGAACAGAGATTTTTCATATGAACAGGAATCCCTGTTTGTAAACTGTCAAAATCCCTGTTCATGAGGCCAAATCCTTGTTCGCAACTGTGCAGCTATCCAAAAGACTAAACTGAGCATGCTCGGAACCCGAACTTTCAAAATTGAATAATTTTGGAACTCATTAATATTTTTTCACCAAGCCAATGCTGGCTTATTCTCTGGAGTAAGTTCTTTCTGCCGTGAAAATGTCAGGCCAAAATGCCAAACACTGTGCACGCAACAAAATCAGGAGAAATGGGTGAAAAAAGGTGAAAAACACTTTTTTCACTATGCGCTGCGCAAAATCCGCACATCTGATCTAAACAAAACTTGGCATGTCAAGAGATCTACCACATGGGACAGAATATAAGAAATTTTGTGCAAATCTGTTCAATGGTTGCAAAGTTTTTAAGGTGCAAAATATGGGGTTTACTATTAAACTGCCTACTAAACCCTAACTATAGTGGTGCTACTGCACCACTATTATATATGTATACATATGTTTTATTTAGTCATCACCCTTTTGTTTCATCTGCCATTATATGGCATCTCTGCACATTATTCTGGTACAACTTTATGTTGCTAAATTTTACTTTATACACATTCTATCTGTCTGTCTAGCTAGCTAGCTATTACACATACACACCTGTTAAAAATGTATATTCTTACTTACTTATACTGCAGTTCATACATATAATTGACAACACAACTGATAACACTTACAAGTACAAAATCTTACTTTAATATTGTTTTTCGAAATTATTTAAGTATCTCACCACAGCAGCAAATTTATGTTAAATTCACAGAGGAATTATTTTCTTAATGTTATTGTAGAAAATGTTTTCATGTTAACATCTCTTATTCTGTTTTGATTTGTTTTCCTCCACAATAAGCCCTTTCGTTCCATTGTAGCTAGTACAATACACATGGCTGTCAGGCCATGAATGAAGACAGAGGCAATTTAAACAAACCGGGTGCTTTCTTTCCTCTCTCCTATTGTAATATAAATGGGGCCTTCACATTCTGCTGCTAGGAAACACTCCTAAGAATATAGTGATGTAATAAATGGACAGAGCTCCTAATGAAAAGATAAATTATGAAGCAAGAGCCATTATACAAAAACGTTTAAGTATGGTCTGTCAATAAGGAAACCAAACAGCCAAAGTAAAGACATCCATTTGTTTTTCATCACAAAAACACCTACTGTACAACACAAAATAACTTTTTACTACATCTTCTGTTAATCACATACCATATTCTAAACATGCAAATATTTCTGTGTTTTGTTTTTTTCAAAGAATCACTGACTACAGGACAGAATGGAATGGTATGCACAATGTCCCCTTTTACTTACGGATGCTGCTCTACCAACCTGTCTGAGAAATATGTAGCTAACAGAGTGTGTTGAAAAATTAATATGGTAAATGCACACATTTTTTATTTACAATTTATTTACTCAGGTAGCCCACCTGAGAAGCAATAGTTCATATTCAGTGGTTACTTACTTGCAGTTATTTATTAAATGCTGTACTACTGTGCTGGGATTTTGATGGAGCTCCACCTTCCATTCCTAGTGCTTGGAATATGGGATTATGAGCTACAGTGACCAAATAAGTTTACTTTCCAATAGTTTTATATTGGACTAAGTATTATATACCCTCCATTCTGTATTTGTGTGAACTAAACTCACATATCTCTCTGCACTAGTTTCCTGTCATTGATATGGGGGAGGTGACTTCAGGGATCTTGCATCTGTTATCAATGTAACAATCTCTCTTGCCATCTGCTGTTTGCTTTTTCATAGGCACTGCTCTGATCAGGTAAAACTAGTCAGTTCAGGACAAATCAAACAGCTGTTGTTGTTGGACTGAGGGTGTTTTTGTTCTTCCTGGATCACTGAGGATAATGATGCTGAGGGGGAAATGCAAAAATGGAGTCTGCACTCCCCCTCAAGCTGTCTCTAGAGGGTGTTGTGTGCCCATAATCTGCAAACATCAACAGTGAGTAACAACACTACTCTGTCCACTCCACTGGCAACTTTTGACAAGGCACTTTGCCCCTTATACTTTATCTGTTCTTGTTGCTTTTCCAGCCCAGAGATCAGAATCTTCTGCTAGCTGTAGAAGAATTATTTCCATGGCAACTGGCTGCGATGTCATAAACAGAGGATTTTGACTTCAGGGCAAGCATAAACAATGAGAATAGATGAAGTCTGCAAGAAAAAAGAGCCATTTTTTTTTATTAAAACAGTCTCAACACTAAAAAATGAAAGACCCAGAAATTAAAATGTGGCGGACATTTTGATTAGCTGGCCTCTGTCAATACCAGCTGTGTTTTTTTTTCTAAAAAACCAAAACATTTCTTTAAAGAGACCCGGATGTCTTGAAGGTAACTTTGGAAAAAAAAACAATTTTTATTCTCTTTTCTGCCAATTATTCATGCTTTCTATACACAGATTATTAGCATGAAAACAGGACTGCTCTGTTAGACTTCATCTTTCTTGGCTGCTTGTCTGTACCTCACAGCATAACCTTCTGCCCATTACATCATAAAGATTTCCACAGCAAATAAACTGATGTCAGATGTAGACAAGCAAGAAAATCTGATGAAGTCTAGGAGACAGAGATCCTATTCTCATAGTAATGTACCGTGTTTTTAAGAAACAGAGGAAGCTAAATAAAAAAAATCCATGAAATATCATTTGAAATTTATTATTTTGTGCCTTGGGGCATGAGGGGTTCTTTAAATCACTTTGCAGATCATTTTACAATAGGTAGGGAACATTCTGCATCCTGATTAGTCAAAAAGACTCCAAAGACATGTGTTTATGGAATAACAACCAAGATTCTGTCACGAGTACACAGCACACTGACATATCAATGCCTGCCAGAACAATTCTTAACTACCATTACAACCAAGGCCACCACCTTTACTCATTAAAAAAAGAAACATTAGCAAGGCCTTGAAAAGTAAAACTTCCTTAGATTGAAAAAATAAATTCATTAAATGTTCTTTCCTTTCATAATCCCCTTCTTACACACATACACAAATTATATAACAAGCATTTGTCAATGCCGAATGTTGTCATGCTGGCATTGGTATTGGTAGTGCAGGAGTTAGAGAGATGCATAATAGGAATGGCAGTGAAGTATTGAATGGACGCCAACCCCATCCCCACCCTGCAGAGACTGACAGGCATTGGGGTGTGCCTTTGGGTCATCAGCTATATTGCTCACACCATTTCACCTCACCCTACCCTGCAGACACCAACAACTGTTGTGTTGTGCCTTGGGATCTTCGGGCCTTATGCTCATCCATTTCCATAAGGAAATATGCTGAGATGGGTGCAGTATAGGAGAATGGGGTGAACTTTGGAACTGAAGAGTCAAAGGCACACCTCAATGCCTGTCACTGGCTGCAAGGTGGGGGGTGGAATGGTGTGAGCATTACAGCTGACAGTTCCAAGTCACATCCCTAACGCCTGTCAGTCTCTACAGGGTGAGGCGTTATGGTTGGAAACCCTAACACCCCAGGTGTTTGTTGGTATTTTCACTCCAGATTTTCAACATGGGCTTTTTGTGACCCCACCTCATGAACAGTGGCACTATCAGTTTATTAGCCAAACAGTGATTTTGCACAGCGACTGCGCCATTATACGCCACATGTGTGAAAACACATTTCGGGCAGGGTGTGAAAAATGACAGCTGTACTGTTCATAAGGAGGTGTAAAAAATGGCAACGTTGAAAATCTGGAGTGAAAATATTAAAAATTTTTGAAGTTACGAGCGTGCATAGAAACTGTGCAATACACACTCATAACACAGTCATTTATTGAAATTTTTTCACCAGATTTGCAACATAGGCTTTTTGGGACCCCACCTCATAAACAGTGGCTCTGTCATTTTGTTAATTGGTCCCGAAAGGTGATTCTGTGCAGTGATCATGAAATGACCTTTTGGGACCGAATAACAAGATGACAGTGCATGTGTTCATGAGGTGGGGTCCCATGAACCCCATGTTGAAAATTTGGAGCCAAAATTCAAAAACATGGCTGAGATATCCACCTAAGTTGCCCCCCCCCCCATTTATGCCATTATACAGCTAACCGGCATGTCTTCATTTTGCAGCTTGGCTTTGAAGAGTCCAGGCGTGTTCCGTTCCACGAAAGATCCTGGCGCTGGACCTCCAGAGAATGAAACATGGGGTGAGTGGGGTGCACAGAGGTGGGTGCAGGTTGGGAGGGGTGCCATGGACAACGGACCATTTTCTTTTTTCAGATACAAAAAAAAATAGACACTGTGCCGCGGGATGGTTTTCTTTCTTTACATGTGAAATAAAACAAATGTTGGGCACACTGGGGTTAGCTCCCAGTGTACCCCATGACTTTCAGGGCTGATGTTGGCCACACAGTGGGGGTGGGGTGGGGGGAGGAACCTGCCAACATGGTCAGCTTTCTGTGAGCGGAGGCACACTGGGGTGGGCTCCCAGTGTACCATACAATGTGGGGGGTGGCAGACATGCCGACATGGGGATTGCACCCCTGATGTCAGCCTTCTTTCAAGATTGTGTGGCAGCAGCAAGAGCTGTCACCATGTTTATTGAAATATTTCTCCAGGAAAAATATGTACGGGAGGCATGTCATCTGTGCCGCTGCATGATAAGCTTGTCTCTGATTGCAGCGGCACATTTATCTCAAGTTGTTGGCACTTTGCATAATACTTGTGTCTGCGCTAACATGCTGACTAATTGGGGAATGAGGGACGCACCTACTAAAGCATGCCCTGCATTCACCAACACTGACACACCTCTGAAAGTGCTATTACCCCAATGTGTTGTTTTGGCATGTGTGCAAGCCAACATAGAAATGTAAGTATTACTCAGTTTTATTTTCTGGTGCTCCTTTACAGACCATAAAAAAAAAAATCTCCCTCCTACTCTTACCTGCCTACCTAGGAAATCTCTGCTGCTTATCCTCATTATATTATATGTGTAGTAATTGTATTTCTTCATATTGTTTTGACAGATTGAACACAGATATTCTTTGGGCCTGAAGAATTGGCGTCATAGCCACAAAACATCACCACTTGTGATGTGTGTTGTAAATTTAATCAAGAAGATACATTTCCAAGTAGACTATTGGTGAGAACTCCAATATTTTCCTTTTGTGTTATGAAAACAGGGTTCTCTGTCACTTGGGGGTTTATCTACTCTGATTTCTTGCCTACAAATTATATCATGATATTTTCCTGTGACATTATAGTTGGTTCCTGTAGAAATTATTCAATATTGCTTGTAGACAAGGAGCCAGAGCAGATGAAGACCAAGTGACAGAGGCTCCTGTTTTCCTACATATGTCCTGACTGTGTAATAAAGAATAGGGGAGAGGTAAATACAGGACATACCTGAATTCTAAGTGGAGCTCAGTCTATTATAATTTTTTTGTGGTTAATCTGTATATTTCCTCACAGCCACAGTGCAGGTACCTCCTTCCAGTGCTGCCCCCAACCCTGACACCCGACATCCCCAGGGACTTATCTCGAACCAACAATTCTCCCATGGCTTACCCCCCTGTGGTGAGGGTCAGCAGCAGGCACCTGTACCACCAACAAATGGATCTGGTGTCTCCCCCAGTACCTCCCCCATGGCTTGCCCCTCCATGGTGGGAGATGATGGCAGGTGCCTGGCCACCAACAGAAATAGATCTGGAGATGGAAGAGAGCCCTGCAGCTGGTGTGGGACCTGCAAGGTGATGCCATCATTGTGTGCTGCTCCTGACCATTTTCCACTTATCCAGTCCCCTCAGGGGAAATAGAAGTGCAATGCCATCTGCAAGCACCACACATGCTACCATGCATGAGATGTCGGCAGCTGCCTTTTCTCCATCCCAAAGTGGTGTCCCGTGCTGCCCACCCACAAGTCTCCATGAGATGGCAGACATGCACCAAGAACAGCAACCCTCCCACCCCAGAGGAAGAAAACAGTCCTCTGGACATTCAATCCTCCTCTCCCTAGCTGACCTCCCCCAACCCAAGCCTGTTGCTGAACCCAGGTCGCCAGCGTGGGAAAAGATAAGGTGACCCATGGTGCCACAGCCCTCTCCACCACCAGGCCAGCCAGTCTGTTATGATTTTTAAAGTTTTTCCTGTGACACATGAGGTTCTTTAGATGTGCAGTGTTCACACACATTTCTAGATAGCTGCATTAGAACCCTATTTGAGAGAGACAGAGAGGGAGAAAGAAATAGAGAAAGACTATATATATATTTTTGCAAACAACTGTGTGAATGTACCAGTAAGCATTTAACCTAATGCCACAAAAGTAGGGAAATGTGGAGTTAGTGTTTCCATCCCTAACTCCCCAGCCCCCAAGCACCAAAAGGAAAAAACATTAGAGTTTTGGGTCTCTGGAGTCTTGCCAAATCAGTGGTGTGGTCTTCCTTGGGGTTATCAACCCTAATGCTCACCCCTCCCCCAGTGCTGTAGTCTCCTGTCCTAAGTACAAGGTACAGCTTCAAGCCAGTGCCTCATAGTGATACACTCTTCAAAGGTAGAGAAGTATGTCTTGCCATATGTTGCTAATAGAATCAGTTATTGCTGTCATCATGTAGGACCTGCATGAAGCGATCATGTCTGCCTTTATTTGCTCAGGGAAGGGGGTGGGCTTTAGGGTTAACAACCCCAAGGAAGACCCAACCACTAATTCATCAAGACTCCAGAGACCCAAAAACCTAATCTTTTTTCACCTTTCATTGCTTGGGGGATGGGTTGAGGCGTTAGAATTGGAAACCCTAACGCTATCCTAACTGGTGTATTAATGCAATTTTTTGCAAATAATTTCCTTTCTTTTTGAGGTAGTGGAATCATATCCTCAGTTACAAAGGTCCCTTCAGAACCTGCATGAACAGATGCAGATGTGCAGAGTCCTCTGAACCCTGCGCTATCGAAGATTCCATATACCTATGGAAGTGCAGCAATGGATGTCAAGAATTCATGGGGCTGTCTGTTGAACTGCGAAAGCACAGGACCCTCTGGTTTCTGCACTTCCATTTGGCCACAGACACAGATGCACAGAGCAAAGACTCCATCTCTCAGACAAAGCACATGGCCCTTTGGTACCCACGGGTGCATAGGTGCATGGCCCTATGCCAAGAGAAGAGTTCTCTTCACTAAGTGCTACTTGGGCCCATGCGGGCAACCCTGCAGCTACCCTTCCCAGGCTGGGGGGTGGTGTTGCATGACAGCACCATCTCCCCAGTCTCTGCCCATCCAGCTGGGTCAGTGAGATCACCTCCAAACGTAGCTCACTGGCATGGGATCAGAAAGAACAACCTGCTGTGGTAAAGGCTGGCACTACACACATTTCTTAGTGATTACTATTTTTTTAATTTGACCCTAAAGTTTCAAGATAGTTGTTTTATCACTCCCCATTATAAACATGACATGTGTCATTTATGGAATACTGCCTGAAATATCATTCCACATTGCATCTTATCCAGGATTTGAAAAATGACACTTGTTACGTTTATGAGGTGCTGTGAAAAAATGGCTATGTTGAAGGTTTGGAATCAAAATGTTGAAAATGAGCAAAGTTATTACTGAATGCTGAAATATTTCTATATTCTACTGAGCATGCTCAGAAAAAAAACTTAAAATCCTGATTACTCTGGAACCATTTAAAGAGGGACTCAGGCCAACATTTTTGGCATCAATAATTTCAGAATTTGGATCAGCATATCCTCAATCAGCCTCATACCAAAATTCAAAACTGTAAGTTACTTTGCTAAAAAGTTACATGTCATTTTGTGACCCTTAATGCACTGCCTGTTCAAAAAAAGCCAGTTTCAGAGAAGAGCTACTGGTGATGTCATAACCTGAACTCACAACCTAGTGCTCCCTGCAAGCTACCTTATATGACTTATTTCTCCTATGTTACTTACAACTGCAGTTGTAGTAAACATCTGAAAAAGGAAAACTGACACTGGGTGGGTCAACACATGCACTTCCATAATGTGTAGATGGAAGGTACAGTACTTCAGAATGTGACGGAGGGTTGGAGTGCAGCGGCAAACATGGCTTTAGAATGACAAAGTTGTATGCAGTTTTTAGAATACTGCAGGTATGAGATTTCAAAATGTCACCAGGTTGCAATTGTGAAATGCAGCAATGACACAATCTCAGAAAGTATCTGAGACACATAATTTCAGAATGCAGTGGTGATGCACTATTTCGTAATGTGGCAGTGACACACAATTTCAGAATGTGGTGGTGACGCACAATTTTGGAATGCGGCGGTGATGCAAAATTTCAGAATGTGGCAGTGATGCACAATTTTGGAATGCAGTGGTGACACAATTTTGGAATGCGGTGGTGACATACAGGTTCAGAATGTGGCAGTGACACACAGATTCAGCATGTGGCAATGGCACACAGCTTCAGAATGTGGCAGTGATGCATAAGATCAGAATGCGGTGGTGACACACAGGTTTGGATTGCATCTGTGATGCACAGGTTCAGAATGTGGTGGTGATGCACAGGTTCAGATTGCAGTGGTGACGCACAGGTTTGGAATGCAGTGGTGATGCTCAGGTTCAGAAGGTGGCAGTGGCATACAGTTTGGAAGGTGGTGGTGATGCACAGGTTCAGAAAGTGGCAGTGATGCACAGGTTCAGAAGGTGGCAGTGATACAGTTTCAGAAAGTGGTGGTGGCGTAGTTTTAGAATGTGGCGGTGACGCTCAGTTTTGGAATGTGGCGGTGACACTCAATTTCAGAATGTGGCAGTGACACACAGTTTTGGAATATGGTGGTGAAGCACAGTTTCAGAATGTGGCATGATGCACAATTTCGGAATGTGGCAGTGATGCACAATTTCAGAATGTGGTGGTGACGCACAATTTGGGAATGTGGCAGTGGCAATTTTGGAATGTGGCACTGATACAGAAGTTCCAAATGTGGAAAGGATGTGCAATTTTGGAATTTGGTGGGAATGTACCATTTCAGAATGTGGCAAGGATGTGCAGTTGGGGAATGTGGCAGGGATGTGTAATTTCAGAATGCGGTGGTGATGCACAGTTTTAGAATGTGGCTGTGATGGACATTTTCAGAATGTGGTGGTGATGTACAATTTTGAAATGCAGCAGTGACACAATTTTGGAGTGTGGCAATGATGCATAGGTTCGGAATGCGGCAGTGACACACAGGTTTAGCATGTGGTAGTGATGCACAGGTTCAGAATGTGGCAGTGAAGCACAGGTTCAGAATGCAGTGGTGACACACAGGTTCGGAATTCAGGAGTGATGCACAGGTTCAGAATGTGGTGACGATGCACAAGTTTGGAATGCACTGGTGATGCACAGGTTTGGAAGGTGGCAGTGGCACACAGGTTCAGAAGGTGGCAGTGGTGCACAAGTTTGGAAGGAAGTGGTGGTGACACACAGGTTTGGAAGGTGACAGGTTTCAGAAGGTGGCAGTGATGCACACTTTCAGAAGGTGGCAGTGGTGCACAGTTTCAGAATGTGGCAGTGAGGCTCAGTTTTGGAATGTGGTGGTGACATACAATTTCAGAATGTGGCGATGACGCACAGTTTCGGAATTTATTTATTTATTTTATTTATTTAGCAAATCGGAATTACAACCCTTTGAGTCATAGACTCATTTCCAAAGGCTCCACATCAGAATAAAACATAGACATTCATACAGTGCATACATAGAATAAATGTGGGTAGGCAATCATACAGAATACAAGTACAATGAGCACTGGTTAATGCCTATACATTTGATAGCTAAAACAGGGCAGAGCTATCGACATATTTACCTAATGAGTGGTAAAGACCTATACAATAGGTAGCTAAAGCAATGCATGATATGACAAGCAATTTCAGAACAATATGGTGCGTCCTGTCGCATTCTGACAGCATGCATCCCCACTATATTCGGAAATTGCCAGTCCCCATCAAATTCCTCGATGTGTGTACCTGTCATGTTCTGAGACCGAGTGTCCCACCACATTTTGAGATGGCACATCCCTGCCACATTCCAAGATTGCATGTCCCCACCCCCTAACATTTTAAAATTGTGCACCACCTTGACATTCTATACCTTGGTTCAGTGCTGCTTTCCAAAACCACCTCCTGACATGTTCTAAAGTACAGAAGCATATGTCTGAACATTCTGGAAATGCAAGCACTGCAGCCAACTCTATGTCATTTTTTTTAAATGATTACTACAGCTACAGTTTCTTAAACTTTGGAGAAACAGGTCCTATAAGGTCGTTGAAAGGGAGGACTAGACTGTGAGTTCAGGTTATGATTATGACAACATCAGTGGCACTTCACTGAAACTGGCTTTTTTGAATAGGTGGTGAAATCAGGGTTACAAAATAGCTCATAACTTTAAAATGAAGTAATGTAGAAACCTAATTTTTGGTATCAGATTTATTGGGGGTATGTTTATTCTAATTCTGTAATGTAGCACTTTTGGCCAGAGTCCCTCTTTATTATTTTGTTCACAAAACTTTCAAAAGACATTACCTTGGCACTGGCAGCTTCTACCCTGAAAGTGTCATGAAACAATTCCATACAATCTAGGTTGTACATAAGAGCAAAACAAAAACGATATTAAGTATTGGAAAATACAGACTGCCATTAAAAATCAATATTCTGTATCTCATAAGCCACGCAAGGTGCCATCACAAAACTTTTCACGTCTTGAGACCATGCCAGCCAGACCATGCATGCAAAATTTTGATCTCTTTTGCCAAACATTGCCAAAGTTATTAAGGTGCAAAAATTGGTTCTTAATATTAAACATTAACATTAAACTCAATCCTAACTATATTGGCACTACCAATCCAGTATAATATTACATTTATAGAGGCACAGTAGTTAGGATTCTATTAGCAGTTCAAAGATAAACCCAATTTTGTGCACCCTAATAACTTTCCCGTTGTTTGACGCGATATCACAACATTTTGCATGCACTGTCATGCTGTCAGTCTCAAGATGTGAACAGTTTTGTGACAGCATCTTGTACAGTTTCTGAGATACAGAGCATCAAAAAAGTGAAGAAATCTACCCTATACTTAGCATTGGGTATTTTTTGCTCTCACCTACAGCCTAGACGGTATGGAATTTCCTCATGAAATTTTCAGGTGTGATGGGGCCTGTGCCAAGGATGTGCCTGTGGATGGTTTGGTTAAAAAAATAGTATACAGTTTTTGAATTATAATGATTTTTGGGATAACGTTCAAGTTTGATCGATAAAAAAATGTTCACAAGGGTCAAAAGGTCATGATTTACTGTTCGTGTGCAGAGAAATACTGATTGCGAAAGGTAAAGAAACAGATTGCTAGTGGTTATTTGCATGATTTACATGCAGTGCAGGAAAAACAGTCAAGATGGCTGCCATTTTCTTTTTACTAATTAAACTTACAAACAGTAAAGGTACAATCAAATTATGTATTTTTAAAAAAGTAAACACCTGTACCTAGCTAAATAGGACCCATGCAGTTAGATTCTGGTGCTTGTTTGTTTGTAAACTTGCCAGAAATACCGTATCTAGGCACTCAAAATCCAGGGTGCCCAGCTGAGTGAGAAGAGCCATTCACCTGCATTCTCCACATGAGAACAGTGGGACTTTCTTGACTTCTGCAGCCCAGCTGGAACTCATGCTGTGGGCTGCAGTGACAACAGTGAGCCGCCGTTTCCCTGGTGTCTAATGACACCCCCCCATTGCTGTCTCTGTATGTGTGTGTAATGTTGCTCTGGAGTCTAGTGGCACCGCCCATCCTTCAATTGCCATCCCCATAAGATGTTTTTCTTTTGTTGGTGTCTAGTGGCACCCCCACCCTCCAGTCACCATCCCCATAATTATATTTTTTCCTGATGTCTAGTGGCACCCCCCACCCTCCAATCATTGTCCCCATACCTATTTAATCTTTCCCTGATGTCTAGATGCACCTCTCAACCTCTGATCACCATCCCTGTAATTATTTAATTTTTCTGTGGTGTCTAGTGGTGCCCCCCATCCTCCGATCACTGTCCCCATAATTATTTTATTTTTCCCTTGTATCTAGTGGTACCCCCACCCTCTGATTGCTGTCCCTGTCTAAGAAAACGGTCCCTCAATGTGTTTTTCTCTTAAACCTGCAAAAAAGAAAATGGTCCCCCGCTGATATGACCCCCAACCCCCACTTCCCACTCAGCACCCACCACCCCACACCTTCTAGTACATCCCCACACACACTCACTCAGCTGAATAGGTCACAGGGCAAAGATCAACTCTCCAATCAAAGACACATTTTGCTGTTGCAACTGCCGGCCACAATATGAGAAACTAAGGTTAATGCAGTTCAATATATTTCAAAGGGGGTTTCAACTTTGATGTATAACTTTGCCATTTTTGCATATTCTGACCCCAAATTTTCAACATGGCCTTTTTGGGACCCCACCTCATGAACACTGGCAGTGGAATTACAGAAATCTGGCCCAAAAGGTGATTTTATGGTTGCTTGGTTAAATCACCTTTCAGATGGGATCGGAAAATTTTTATTGCCATTATTCATGAGGTGGGGTCATAAGA
Source organism: Neoceratodus forsteri (assembly GCA_016271365.2). Classification (NCBI taxonomy): domain Eukaryota; kingdom Metazoa; phylum Chordata; order Ceratodontiformes; family Ceratodontidae; genus Neoceratodus; species Neoceratodus forsteri. The sequence goes on along the minus strand of CM057450.1, from coordinate 374,708,886 downwards.
AGGCTATGTTGAAAATTGGGGGTCAAAATATGTAAAAAATGGCAAAGTTATGCACATAAGTTGAAATTTTACTATGCTCACTTGTAATGTTGATAATTTTAAATATTTTGACCCCAAATTTTCAATATAGTCATTTTTTACACCACCTCATGAACAGCTGTCATTTTCCAAATCCTGGCCAAACTGTGTTTTTGCACCTGTAGCACAGAATGATGTTTTGGTGGAGCAGAATGACTTATCGTTGGGGATTTGAAAATTTTCAGTACCGGGTTCATGAGGTGGGGTAATAAGAAGGGTATGCTGACAATTTGGTTGCTATTTTGTTACAAATGCAAGCACAGGGCCCAGAGGGCCCTGCGCATCCACAGCAACATACATGCATGTATCTAGGGAGGGATGGGAGTGCAGAGCCTGGAGGGCCCTGCACCCTCTACAGGCAAATGAGGATTTAATTATACTGTCTTATAAAGTAAGGAAATTCATTTCAAAAAAACATTATTAATGCACCAGTTAGATTAACTTAATGCCACAAAAGTAGGGAAATGTGGCATTAGGATTTACAACCATAATGCCCCACCCCCAAGCAGCAAAAGGAAAAAGAAAATAGGGTTTGGGGTCTTGGCAAATCAGCGGTGGGGTCTTTCTTGGGGATTGTCAACTCTAATGCTCACCCTTCCCTCCCAGCCACTAGCCTACAATCTGAGGCACAAGGTACAGTTCCATGCAACTGCCTCATAATGATACACTTTTCAAAGGTAGAGAAGTATGTCTTGCTACAGGTTGCCAACACAATTTGTTGTACCTTTCTTTACATAGGGCACAGTGGGCCTTGCATGAAGAAAGAACACGTGTGATGTTTTCTCACAGAATGGGGTGGGCATTAGGGTTGACAGCTTCCAAGGAAGATCCCATCACTGATTTGCCAAGACTTGAGAGACCCAAAACCTTAATGTTTTTTTTTTCCTTTTGTTGCTTGGGGCATGGGTGTTGGGCATTAGGGTTGGAAACCCTAACACCACATTTCCCTAATTTTGTGGCGTTGTTACCCTAACTGGTGTAATAACAATGTTTTCTTTTCAATGACGATATATCTATATACGTGTGTGTGTGTGTATATATATATATATATAGAGAGAGAGAGAGAGAGAGAGAGATGAATGATGTTGGCATCACAATAGATGGTCACACACCACCTGAGTAGTAATGACACTTGGCTCCTGGAGTTCTGCGTCAAAGTTTTATTCTATGAGGATACACAGGCAGAATGGATAAACTAATATTAGTGTTTTTATTAATTATTTTACTTATAGTTCCTCTGATGCCAGTAAGTGTTTTTATATCTCCATGTGTCTTATGTGATTATTATATTTTATATTCCTACTAGTTTCCTCCAATACCCTTTCCCTCCATCCCTCCCCCTCATCTTTCATCCTTCCCTTCCATGCAGTTTGCTCATTATACTTCAGGTACTGTATATGGTGTGATCCAGTTTCATTTATTTTAACCAATTATTTAATGCTTGGCAAAAACGTAATTGTGACATCATCTTTTACTACTTATTTATTGTCTGTCTGGTATGGTCTGCATTAGCTTTTGATAAAGAACCATGTCCAAAACATGTCAAGTGTGCAGATTTATGGCTGTGTATCTTTATGGAATAACATTTTGATACTAAACTCCAGGAGCCAAGTGCCGTCACTACTCAGGTGGTGTGTGCCTGACTATTGTGATGCCTGCATGAAGTTTTCTGTCTTGGTGCACCACAGACCTTGTGCAACCTTTTCATTGTGGATATGAATGATGTTCAAGACTCTAGGAATATACCTTACTCTTGAAAATTGCCATGGGATCTTTGACATCCATTTTGACAACCACCAGAGATGAGACCATCTGAAGAAGGATGGCATATTCAATAGTACAACTCCACCCCAGACATGAACAGCATTAGTAATGTTGGACATGAGCTCAAAACACAGTCTTGCTAGTGTGAGACCAACTGAGCACTCTTTCACTGCATATTTAATTTCTTTACTGGTGAATTATCTTTGATGTGGCCCTATTTGAAATCAGTTTGTGAACTGGAACTAGATTAAAGATGGGTTGCATACAGAGATGCCAGTATTTTTAGGAACTAGATTCAGTGTCATAAATGACAACAATTTCAGAACTGAATGTGTTTCATTTGGGGTGGGGTGAGCACAGGTGGGGACAGAATGTGAAGCTGACTGGAGAGAAACAGAGACTCTAAATGTTTTTAAATTAAAGTATGCAGTTTAATGCAAATATGGTCTACCCACTCCTTACATACACTGGGTTTGTTTATAAAAATGAAACGTAATATATCCCTCTCCCCTAAGACCCCCAGGGTGGGTGGTTGACTGTCTGGCCTGCTTACTTTATCAATGCTGCTACCAACCTTGCCATGATTCACTTTGAGCTACTGTCTTCTAGTGCCACCACACACTTTTGCTACACACAATACAAGTTCAGGCTTTTGGTATCACATAGTACAGGGCCTCTTGAACATTGGGAGCCACCCTAATTGCCCAGGTACATCTTACCCTGCTCTGTATCAGATGCAGGTGTACTTTCATGTTGGCATGTGCTTTCAGAGGAGGATGAATGGACTGGCCAATTTAAAAGATTACTTGTACTTATTAAAACACTGCAAGCCACACACATAAAATTTAAAATATTTTAATCTTTACACACAATTTACAATATATACAGCAAACAAATCAGAAATACAAAACACACTAGGACAATCAAAATAAACAGGTTTTAATACCAGAAGTACCAGTAAAAAAACACTAACTGAACTAACTAAATGATAAGTTCTTACCCCAAGACCTCAGAACAGCTTTGCTCGCTCGAATCAGAATACACTTTGTGTTGGAATCACTTCTCATCAAACTAAATCACAACTATAAGACTGTGTTATGATACAGAAGCATCCCCATTCCCAGGCCTTACCCCATCCCATTCCTCTCAGCTCAGCGCCCTCCCTGTCACCCTAGAACTTTCTGGAGAAAAACATCATCCCATCCCTTGTCTCCTTGAATCTGACTAAGCCTGGTCCCTGCTAAACAGCCATTCAAATTTACACTGGCTGATGTCTTAATTGGCTAGAACTACAGTAGTCTCCTATTGTAAGAGCCAACTTGACGCATAGCAATGTCTATTGTTAGCTGTGGCTTCCCAGACTAGTCATTTCATTCTCAAGCTAGCATAGAAGCCTCTTCAATTTATCTATAAATGATCACATGCAGAGGAAAACAGTCCTCTGATTCCAAGCTTGCTTCACTTGAGGATGGTTTAGCTTACTAAAAGGAGACTAGATGTAGGGCAGAACAATGGCCCACAGGCTTTCAGCAAACCAGCATTCTCCCTCATAGTGGGTATTTCATTAAAGAAAAAACAGAAAACAAACACTTGCCCCAAGTGTGAGAGTCTGCAACTTAATTGTTGGTTCCCTCATTTTCTGAAAATCAAAATCTTGGAATATGCGCTCCCAGGTTTCATCCTTCCTTTTTTTAAAAGCCTGCAGGGGAGTTGGACCAAAGTTCTGTCCCGTTGAGATTTGCAATTACCCATGGCTAAAATGATCACTCTCTGCTCTTCTTGTACCATTGAGCTCTCCTGCTTCTCTACTCAGCCCATCACCTCTCGATGTCGCTTAACATTCCTACCGCTACTGTCTCTCTCTGCTGTCGCTAAACTTGGTCAGCAGCAACAAGTCTGAGCCCCTGATTACCTAGACCACTCTAACTCTCTGCTTCTGCTGCCCCTATCTCCACCCTCCTAAACTTCTTTCTATCCATTAAGTCCCATGGGTCTGAAAGAGTGCCAAAGTTCTCCCTCTATACACCAGTGGTATCTCTGCCTTACCTGGAAACTATTGTCCTATCTCACCCTGCCACCTGCCAAGGTTCAAGAAAAACTAGTGCTTTCCCAACTCTCCTTCTTATTTCTCATCCCCTTCCAGTCAGGCTTCAGGGGACTCCTGTCCACTGATTCCTCTCCATATGGGTTTCTTACTCCATTCTGAAGGGAATTGAGCAGGACCTGTATAGCCCTGTATAGGGAGGCAGTATAGCGCAGTGGTTTAAGGCTCTGAGCTGCAAATCTGGAGACCTGGATTTGAATCCCACAGCCCTCACTTGCATACTGTGTGACCCTGAGCAAGTCACTTAACTTCCCAGTGCCCCCAGGTCACTCCTATAAACAAGCTTTCAGCTTAGTGTGCTACTCCTGGTTAAACAATTACAAACAAACAAACAAAAAAAAGCTCCACAATTATTGCCAATCATTCTATGACTTCTGGCACAGTTGCACACCCCATCCTGCTCAACAAGCTTACTAGGAATGGCAGCCCTGACTTTTTGGTCATATGGTTATGCTCATACCTTTTTAATAAATGGTAATCAGTCATTGTAGGTGGAATCCCTCTCCCCCCACGGAGTTGGGTGCTCCCAATGCTCTGTTCTGGGCCCCATCCTGATCTTGGTTTTCCTAAATGACCTTCCCAAGGCTTGTATATCCTCATAAATTCACAAATATGGAGATAACACAGTGCTTTTACTTGGCCTCTGAGATGGAAGCAATGATGTTGGTAATATCCACTACCAGTTCTGAGCAAACCAGCTAACACAGAATGCTAAAATCACCTATGGCAGCAGGCAAACTGACCAGGTTTCACTATACATTGGTCTTCAGGACTCTGGATATCTCCCTTCTAGAGAAAATCCCCTCCTTTAAATTCACTGGCATGGGACTGGATCAAAACCAATTTGTTTCCAGGCACATAGACACCATTCATGCACAACTCCTCCTCAAACTGGGTGTGCTGTATCAGAACAAATCTTGCATCCCCCTCTTTGCTTTTCATGAGATTGTGCTCAAAGTGATCCTCCTGGCATTTGACTCTGAGGACATGGTTCACGGTGCTGCCTTCAAATCTGTCTTGGCTAAACTGGACCACCTCTGCCACCAATTATGTTGCTTGGCAGTTAAGAAACAATAATGAAGAGATGTGTCTTGCATGGAGGACTGGGGTTAGATGATAATTGTGTGCCCTAAGGACTTGGGCTATGTGACAATTGGAGGATGGGCATGTCCCATGCCTCTAATGGGCCAGTTTCTGACTTCTGCATGCTTCATCACACCTACAGCAGCAGTTTTAAATGAAGGACCTGCCAGCATATTTATGGAGACAGTCTTCAAAGAAGGTAATTGAAAAACAAAACTGGGAGGGTGAGTAGTGGGACAAATTCTGAAACAACTGGTGTTGCAGGGTTAATGGGACCAGCTGTTGCATAGCAGTCCATAGTTAGAAACAATGATAAAGAGCTGTGCCTAGCCTTGGAGACTGAGACTAGGCAATGCTCATCTTACTTGAGAGCTGAGTCTACGTGATAATTGGGGACGAGTCAGAGCTACATATCTGAGCAGGGCCAGTTTTTCTGCTTCTGCATATATTTAGCTGGCGAGTGAAAGGCTGGCAAGAGTGGCCAGTTATCCTCTCAAACCAGGCTAGTCAACAAGTCAGGTGAGGAGACCAGGTCCAGTTTATATAATGGCAAGGAGGATAAGGTTACTTGAGAGGCCCTCCTCACCATTCCACAAAAGCCCACAGAAAAGTAGGGGGGTTATGCTGGGGTAGTTTACCAGGAAGAAAGATACAGTAGTTGGTGTGCTGCCAGGGTTGCAAGATGTATGCCTTCTGCCCTGTAGAGGGCTTGGGGTACAGCTACAGTGCAGCAAGTTGGTCGCTGCTCTAGAAAGTCATGTTGCTAGTCTGGAATGGCAACTGACTGTGCTATTTTGGCAGTGGATAGAAGGCTGAAAGCTGGGATGGGGGGGTTAGGGTCCTGATCACTGGAGAAAAAGTGCATCTCCTACTCTGCCAGGGATGACTGATATACATCATCCTGCCAATGGAGGACAGGAAGCATATATCTGCACCAGTTGGGTAGTCAATCTTTCAAGAGGTAGACTGCCAGGCTTGAGTGGCAGCTAAAGGCATCATGGGGCATAGGGAAAGGAGTAGGTAGTTGAGGATGATGGTGGAGACAAGGCCAAAAACATTAGGCAGTTGACTTGGGAAGTGGTCACCAGGGACCAGAAGGGCAATGTTGAAAGAAGGGTGGAAGGTACTGTGAGATCTAGAGGTATGGATGTGGGTTGGTTTTGCATGGAGAAGGGAGATAGCAGGCAGAGTCATAAGCAGCACCATCACCACAGTTGTATCAACAAGTGCTATCAGCATCTGGCTAACCATGTTGTGGTAAGTTAATGGACACTAAGGCTGGTGGGTGCAGTCTAGGCACCAGGACACCCAACCTGCCAAGGTGGAGTAAGGAAATGGCTTGTCGTAGAGATGGGAAGGTGATAGTCACTGGGGACTCCATAATTATGACAGTAGTTAAGGTGAAGAGTGCATTGCCTCCTGGAGTGCAGGTAAAAAGTGCTATGCTATAAAAAGCTAAGCAATGCAAACGGGAGAAAGTGAGTGGGGGAGGGCAGATTGTCATCATCCATTTTTGCTTGAATGGCAGGAACACAAGTCCCAAGGACCTGAGGATACCATTCACGGAACTAAGGATATTCCTAAAGGGAAAGATATTCAGGGTTATATTTTCTGAGACCCTCCCAGACCTGAGGCTAGTGAGTAGCAGCAGCAGACCATCAGGCAGTCCAAGACTTGACTAAGTGTCTGGTTCAAGAGGGAAGATCTTGTTTTTCAGGCCACATAGAAAACCTTCTGTGACAGGGGATGCAAATGGTTTGGGAGGAACTGCACCTGTGCCAGGAAGGAGTGGGTCTACTGGACAGAGAATGGACAGGGCAGCTGAGAATTTAGACTAGAGGACAGAGGGACAGGGCTGATCAAGAAATCATCAACGGCAGGAGGCAGATGTTGGGAAACACCTAAGGAAGAACTGCAGAGTCGGGGAGAACCAGGAGAGGAGACTCCTGGGGAGGCAAGGAAGCATAAAGGGGTAACTATTGTCATTTGCGTGCAGGCCAATATGAGGCCACCAATTTTAATGGGGGAGCATGAAGGTCTTATGCTCTTTGAAGGTCCAGACTCAGTGGCACTAACAATGACCTGATGAGGAAGAAAGTGACTGAGACACAAGGATAGAGGGATACACGCTGTTCGAAAAGGATAGACCTGACAGAAAATGGGTTAGGGTGGCTCTATTTGTAAAGGAGGGAGTCACTCTGGAGGACATTAAAGGGGAAAATAATGCCACAGAGTTCATCTGGATTGAGCTAGAGGGAGATGGGGCAAATGAGTCATCCTGGGTGTGTGCTACAGACCCCCAAACAACTCAGCAGAGCTTGATGCCCAGTTGGTAGGGGAATATACAGAACAGATAAATCAGATGCAGCGGTGATCCTGGGGGAATTCAATCTCCCAGGCAAAGGCTAACAGCAGGGCATAGATTGACTTCCTGTTCACCTTAAAGTATTGTTTCCTAGAACAGCATGTCCAAAAGGGGACTAGGTTTGAGGCCTCCCTTTACATTGTTCTCAGCAGTGCGATGGGGTAATAATCCAATGTGAACATCAAGGTATGGTGGGAGACAGTGATCTCCCTTGTGATAGAAAAGACTAGCTGGGCCTCAGCCACCAGGATATGAAACTTCTGAAAGGTGGACTTGACAAGATGAAGGCTCTGGTTCCTATAGATCTGGAATAGCTGTGGGACATTGCTGTCATGCCCCCCAAATTGTATTTTCACATTTAATTGTGTTGTAAAAATTTTTTTTAATTATTTAATCAATTTCATTAAGGGCTCCGAGATTCAATTCAAGGAATACATTTGCCGTGAACTTTTTGTGTTGTTAAATGAGTGCATGACGTAAAGTCTGTGATTTTAACAATTGTGCCTATCTTCTAAAAAACAAAACATGAATGAAAAAAACTCTCAGAGAATCATAAATGTAAGGAAAGATTTAAGATGGGGGTGGCAGAAAAAGTGGGAAAGGCCAAACTGTCCCAGACTAGAAGTAGGGAGTAAAAAGACCAGAAATGTACCTTTAATGTAAGGACTCACAGTGGTCCCATGGCATGCACAGTTCCTCAAGTAGCAGAATAGGCTTCTATAGTACTAAACTTGAAAATAGAAGCATAAATACATTCACGTTTTGGATTAAACTCAGTTATCATCCATTCCAAAAGATGCATTTTTCCTGTTATTATGTTATACCCACTCAGACGCTACCAAACTTAATGTAGATCAAAACAGTATTTAGTGAAATAAAGCTAAGTTAAATTAAGTTTGAAGCTACAAAAAGTGGGCCTAATCAAACAGTTTTCTTAAACCCTCTTGAGACAGAGTGGGGTTTTCAAAATGTTCTATCCAAGATATGTTCGCTGCTATTTTGAAAATGAAAATGTAGCTATGTGGTTAGGTGCTTTTACAACATCCAAATTTTGTGACACAAAATAGACGCAATTGTAGCAAAAATTATGCAAACTGCATTTTCACCATTTTTCACTTTTAATCTCACCACAGATGGACAAAGCTTTTGAAAATAGCAGCAGGTCAGCTGGGACACATTTGGGTGGATGCAGGGACAACATCCATTTGCATCCGTTCTTTTGAAAAATCCTACCCATAGTCTTTAAGGGCCAACTTACCTCCCTCCGGAAGAGAATTTGATATTATTACCACTTGAGATCCTTGATATGACTTGATCTAGTCCCCTAAAATGAACTCAGCATAAGATACATGACAATAATGGCAACACATACAGAGACAGGTATCTATTTTTACATGGATGATGTCATGAATGTGCCTTTGTATGAAGGGTTCAAGTAACTGTATGGTGCTTCCAACATATAATTTGGCACAAGTAAGCCAGATCAGGTACACTGCAAAGTGGGTATGAGGTCATTCCAGCAAATCATTTTCAACTATTTGGGGCCATGGGAGAGAAGAGCACCCATAATTTTGAGAGCAATACTATTGGCACAGATTAAACCAAGCACATGGACTTTATTTTATTAAAATATTTTTTCAATGAAAGAGAAAGTAATAGCCATTAATATCAAAGATTTTCAACAGGTAATAACATTGGAAGAAATGGTTGGAGTCAGTGAAACACAAAAAAATGTGTAACCCCTATGTGGCGCTATCCCAAGGGTTACTACCCCTGCCTGCTTGGTGACTAACAGGTTGAGGGGCCTAGGTCCAATGGCGGGTGCCTCCACCTGGAGGTCAGGGTTTGTAGCGGTTAGACTAGCTTGGTCACAGCCCTCCGGGACACCGTGACCCCCTTTAGTTCCCTCCAGTGGCTCACACAGTTTAATTACAATGTCCTTACCCTGAACACTTACCCCCCGGCTCGAATCACTCAGCTCACTCCGGGGACTCCCTAGAAAGTAAGGTACAGTTATCAGATATTCACAGTGCAGTATATCGCCAGTAAAACACAAACCAGCCAGCGTACTTTTGCAAGACAAACAATCTGATTTATTTAAGGGGAGAATAACAAGGACCAGGGGAAATCAGGGTGATTGGCTTACCACTATAATATACATTTGTCTACCTAGGGCTCTGTGCACAGGCCTAACCTATTAATTACTGTCTATGGGTACCCAAGCCCTAATGGCTAGTCCCTCAATGCAGCTGGTTGGGGCCCTGACACACCACAAGCACTTGATTCCTAAGAAGATCAACTTAAGCCAGCAGGCTCAGTATGTATAGCCAGCAAAGTAACCAGAAGATCATATCCTCACTAGGCACAAACAGGGAGCTACCCTGATTCGGTACTCACAACTCCAGAAAAGAGAGCACTCTCACATCACTCACAGGGCTGGGCCTGGGCTCCAAACACTTCTCCACACATTTATATGGAAAATAACAGAGGTGTACCATACCAGGCAGCTGCAGTGCACTTTCCCAATTTCTGACACTGCACACACCGGGCCCAATGACGCAGCTTTGTTCATCCTGACAGACCGAGCACGATTAAAGCAGATTCTCCAGTCCTCTACAGGGTTAGCCTGGTAGGTAGCTGTGCTCTTTACACAGCCTCCTCTGCTCGCCACCTCATGGATTCAGTCCGATGCTAGCTGGCTATGCAACAGCCAACTCAGGCCTCTCACGCCCTTCCTGCATGAACACTCAACGCAGCAGGAGCCCGGAGCTCCTTCCTCTTCTACAGCCACGTCTCTGCCCCTTGGCAGTTGGAGCAGAACTCTCAGTTCGGGTGCCACCCGAGCTCATTGGTGGGCTGCAGGCACCAGGCACTTAAATCTCTCTCCATTGGTGAGAAAAGGTGCCAGGGTCCAGACTTCACTTCCCAGAATCACTAGCTGTGTCTTCATTGGTCAGCGGGCTCCCTTTTAGAGTCCTCACTTATTGATTGGCCCAATTCAGCAGTTCAGGACCAAAATGGGGTAACTGATCAGAACAGTCCTCACTGCAATTAAGACAGGTTAGGACAAACAACAATATCTTTCTCACTCCAAATAATTATCAGTAAACAGTTACATCTTTCCAGAGAACTCCCTCTGCACAACTAGCGATGGCAGAATGGGCGCTTACTCAGCTGCCAGGCGGGACCAGGCATAGAACCATACAGCACCCCCCATTTCAACTAATTATGACTGCAAGCAGGCAGCCCTTAAAGAGACAGTACATGGAGGCTTTAAAAGCGCTCACTGGCAACAACATTTAAGCGGCTTTACGCCGAACACCAGCCAGGCATGGAGCATTTAAGCAAGCTTCGGGAAAGCTTTTAGGAACCCCCATTTGTAGGGGGGTTACAAATGCATAAAGCAATGGGCCCAGATATTTATTTATTTATTTAGTTTTTGTTGACTGGGTAAGTGCACTAGATAAATTCTGCCTATTTTCAGGCACGACCCAGGGGAGGGGGATACAGATGAATGCCAACTGACCTTGAATCAGATTAAGCTTTTGGTGGTATTTTTAGTGAATGAGGGAAATTTGGCCAGGACACCGGGGAAATTCCCCTACTGTGAGGACAGTAGGTGGAGCTGCTGGCCATCGTTATGGCCACTCTGCAGAGTTCATTGGAGGGTGAGGACATATGTGAGCCAGGGGAGCGAGCCTCCTCCTCAGGGCTCAAAAATGAAGAGGCTTTCAGTCCCGCAGTACAAACGGGAACATTTGGTTTTGTTCATGATAATGCTGTTGTTGCAAAGGATCGTATGGATAAAAATATGGCTGTATCTATGTTAGAAGTGAACTCCTTACCTCACGAATTGTCAGTGTCTCCGATACCTTCTACTTTCAACAAGGAGCTGAGGATAGTTTCCTTTCGAGTGAACCCTACATCGCTGATTGACAAGCCTGTTATTATGGAGGACACATTGCTTCTAGTCTGCGACACCGCACAGGTGAATGAGAACCTTCAAGCTACCAACCTTACAAACTGTACAGAACAAGAGTTTGTCCGAGGAATTTCGGCTGGCAGCATAGTCGCTGGTTATGGCGAGTGCCAAGAGCCGAGTCCCGGTGGTGAAGCTACAAATTATGGAACCTCTGTTAAAACACTGCAAGGTCAGTCTTCTTGTACTACAGTTCCAAGCTTTCAAAATATTCCCGGTGCTAGCGCGTTGCCTAGCAACAAGCAAACAAAACTTTTTACCATTGGCTCTGGTTCCTTGATAATGGAAGAGTCAAAACTGCAAAATGCTGTATGTATGTTACAAGAGGAACCTGTATATCAAACAGACGCCTCTAGCCAAGCGCATGCTACATACTTTTCCTTTACAAACAGAAATAAGGTTTCCCCAGATATAATAAAAAATAAAAGAGCTGCCTTAACAGCAGCAAATCGAACTTGCCTATGAATCACATACAGCAGGCTGTAAATAAAATAAACCTCTCAGAAGATCCCTATTTCTAAATTAATTCAGCAAGCATTTTCCTACCTGCTAAAAATGTAACTGAAAATAAAGACTGGGCTCCAGAGAAAGCGCTATTAGATTCTGGATGGAAACTAAACCCCTTAGGAACATGGATTCCAGACCCAGATTGGTCGTCAGTTTCTCCCTTGTCTTCTCTCCCCTCAGAGTGGTCTCCTGTGCTCCAGAAATTATCTGAGCCATGGATACTGCAATCTGGAACTGGTAAATTAACTGATTCTTTACCATCTATACCGGAGAAAGTAGGAACTAATGTCATAGTGAACGAAATAATTCTCAACGATCCTTCTGTGGACCCCCCCCCATTAGACCTCTTCTCTCAGATCTTTTTCCACAATCCCATAAAGACTCAGACCCTCGAAGAAACGCTGTCCGCATATGCTATAAAGGGGGATTAGTAGATCGGCCTGACCGTGTGTATGTGGGGAAACTTCTTCTAACAGAATCTCTGCAGTTTTCACCTAAAGATGTGTTTGCCTTCATTAATATCTCAGGGGAGGACAATTATGATGTCAGCTTTAGATCTGTCTTTCTGCTGGATTTATTTTGGCAACGATACAACCAGTTGAAATTTTCCCCGTTATGGTCTCCCTTTGTCGTCACTCCCCTTACTCCATCATTAATCAAATATGTGACTATAATGTTCGGAAATGAAGGGGTTCACGCTGATTGACATTTCCTTTGGCTCTCTCAGAAATGCGAGGTGTTAAGTAGCCCTGAGGCAGTATTAGACTCTGAATTATTTTGAATGGTAGTTGGAGGTATAAGGTGAAACTACAACAAGTTAACAATGAAATTAAACACATTCCTAATTCCTTTCTTTAGAGAGAGATAGGGGTATGTTTCTATGCTGGGCAGCCTCGAGCATGCTATAAATGTGGGAATAGGACGCATCTTTCTAGTTCCTGTGACACCACCAGATGTGAGATATGCGGGGAACTTGGACATGGTAATTTTCAGTGTGCTAACCTAGTAAAATGTGACTTATGTGAAGAGTCAGGTCATGGGTACAGGAACTGTCCGTGGGCGGCTTCTAACAAAGCCTCTGTTAGTAGCCCCGACTTAATAATACAAAAAGCTCAGGATGAAGCCCTTTCTAAAAATCAGAAAAAAGGTCTTCACACTAAGATCACAAAGGTTGAAGGGGTAGAGGAAGAGAGAGAGGTCTTGGGGTCTGAACCTGCTGTTATTTCTAAAGCAGGGTGTGGGCCTCCTGACCCCCTTAATGTTAAAGAGTTTCCACCAGTTTGTTATCATGATCCTGTAAAAACTAAACCTTTTAGTTCTAACCCTGCGGAGAAAAGAGTTACTAGAAGTTCTAAACCTTTATCCCCGGCCCCTACCCCCAAAAAGAAAACATCCCCGACTTCAGTAGACATTCCTAATTTTAAATGGAAAATTCTTATGCTATTTTAGATACTGTTACAGGGGATTCTGACATGGATATTGGTACCCCCGCCTTATCACAATCCTATGGGAGTAAAACTTCTTCTACAGATTATAAAGGGAAGAAGAAAAAAAAGAGGAAGAAAACCTAAATGTTTATGATTCCCCATAATGTTGGATCTCTAAATTGCAGCAGTCTTTTGAAGAACTGCAAAAGAATTGCTCTTTTTTATTTTTTTCAACAGTTTGGCCTCGATATTTGTTTTTTACAGAAAACATGGGTCTATACTTCAGACCAGTGTCGGTCCTTAAAATCTGAATGGATCTGGGGACCATCCTATTGGTCCTTTGGATTAGACAGAGTTGACGGTGTGGGGATTCTTTTTGGTTCTTTTAATTTTACTCTCAAAAAATTGGTGGATCTTATACCGGGGAGACTACTTATCATTGATGGATTATGGAACAGGCTGATTTCGCTTATAATAGTCTATGGGCCACAGACAAAGGCGGTAGGGTGGCAAGTGTAGAGCCCTCTCCCCTTTTTTGGCTACCTCTAGTTATATTATTTTGGGGGAGATTTTAATTGTAAAGTTTCTGGGTTTAGTAGGGGTAAAGCAGGGAAGAAAAAGTATTGTGACACTATTGCCTTAGAGAGGGTTATTAACTTAGCAGGTTTGAGGAATGGGAGGAGTTATCAGGATAAGGGGTTGAATTACACCTTTAGAAAGGGGTCTTTGATATCTACCATAGATTATCTTTTTTTTTTCAAGGAATTTATCCCTTCCGGTCCATAAAACTCATATTACTGAATTCTCTGACCATCACTCTTTCCTTTAGTGACCCCCTACACAAACCTATAAATAAACCACGATGGAAACTAAATACTTCTGTTTTGCAGGACCCAGGGGTTGTAAAAGGTATATCCTCTCTATTGGCTGCCCGAGTATCTGTTATGGTTTTATATGAGGATTTATGGGACTGGTAGGTGGATACAAAAGATGATATCAGGAAATTCTTCCAAAACTATGGAAAACAATGAGTTACGGCTAAATTTTTACGATATTTAAACCTCAGAAAGAAACTTCAGGGGCTGTTTTCAGTGGCTAATACTTCTAGAGATGATTTTTCTGCCCAAATCTCCCTTACAAAGTCTGCTATGAGGGATTGTCAGTACGACAGAGCACAGACTTTACTTTCCAAGCTTTCCTTTGGCACTCAAAGAACACCATTAGGGGACCCCTTTGAGGTTTTTAAGGACAAAAGGAGCTCTTTAGGATTAGAGGTGTTACAAAATAAGGAAGGGAAATTTAAAACCTCCCAGGATGATTTATTTTCTATTATCCAGGATTATATAAAGGGACAGGAAGGGCCTAAGATCCAAAGTTGTGATGTTCACCAGTTTTTTCAGGATTTTACTATATCTCCCCCATTTGGTCAGGAAGTGTATAAATTAGCTGATTCTATATCTCAGCAAGAGATTTTGGAAGTTTTTTCTTCCTTAAAGGGTGGAGTTTCTCCGGGGTTGGATGGGTTGTCTTATGAATTCTTTAAACAATTTGGTGAGATTTTAGCTCCCTCTCTTGAGAAGGTGTTTTCCTTTCTACACGGTGTTCATTGTTTACCTGTGCAGTTTTCGCAGGATTGTTGATATTTATTTTTAAGGGTGGTGATAGAACTCTTTTATGTAACTGGAGACCTATAACCATTTTGAACTCAGATTTCAAGATATTATCCCAAATATTAAATAGAAGGTTGAGATCAGTGTCGGCTGAGTTGTTATATCCTCTTCAGTTTTTCGGCATTCCAAATAGGAAAATTTTGTCTGCACTTACTATTCTTAGGGAACTAATAGAGTTTTCCAATAGGTCTCCCAATTGGCATTGCATCCTGTCTCTTGACCAAAATAAGGCCTTTGACAGGGTATCTCGTTCCTATTTATTTATAGTATTAGAGAAATATGGTTTACCTTATAATTTTGTCTATTGGATTAAATTAATGTATAAAAAAGTTGTAGTATATCCTGTCATTAAGGGTCAGTATTCCCTCCCAGTTTCAGTTAACTTTGGGGTATGACAGGGCTGCCCTTTGAGCCCTTTATTATATGCATTTTCTTGGATCCATTACTTAAAATGTTAGATCAGATGGATGGATTACCAGACATTTCTGGGCATTTGCTTTCAGATACGGTGATTGTTCAAGCCTATGCGGATGATATTTGTATTTTTCTGACTGCATTGGCTCAAATTCCTATTGTCCTAAGTTGTATTGCTAAATATGAGAAGGTTTCCAACTCAAAAATTAATACAAATAAATCTAGAGGGTTGCTTTTAGGGCCTATAGATCAAGATCAGTTCACAGTATCTGATATTGTGTTTTTCTCCTTACCATGTAAAATCTTAGGAGTAATTTTTGGAGCTCAAAATCTCCCTGTGGATAATTGGGAAATTGCATTGTAAAAGGCAGAAGGAAAGGTTCAAAGGTGGAAGGGATGGAGGTTATCCAAAATAAAAAGGATTTTTGTTATTAAAAAATGTATTATTCCTGGGCTGTTATATATAGCCTTGGTATATCCTCCTCCGTTAGCCCTGGAAACACGTTTGTATGCATATTTTTTTTCAGTGCTTTGGGGGAGTAGGCTTAACCCATTAAACGTTGCTATACCTATCTCCCTATTTCTAAAGCGGGGTTGGGCATGGTGGATCCTCTTAGTTTTTTTTATGGGCTTTTTCTTGCTCAGAACTTTAATTTTGACCCCTCCTTTCCGTTATTGACTCAGCAGTTATTGGTAATGAATAACTTTAAACCCTTTTTTGGTGTTTGAAGGGCACCCCTTGCCCCACAGATTCCCAAAAGCATATATATCCCAGGGTTTTTTAAACCGTGTGCTCAGAAGTTGTTTAAATGGTCCCTTTCTTTTCAGTGTATTAAAGATAACATAATGGGTGGATTATATTTCTTTTTCCTGGGAAAATTGTATCCAAGTGAACCTGTATTTGTTAATTGCCCTTCTTTTTGCACTGAATTTGTTCTTAAACAACTTAATTATCATAGGATTCCTTCTCAAATGTGGGAGGTGCTATGGCTGTCAGTCTATGGAAGGTTATATGTCAAGGGGAATGCTAAGCATAAAATGATTGGCGAAAGATATTGTCCATATATGCTGTGTCAGGCGAAGGAGGAAACTATGGATCATTTTTTATTTAAGTGTTCCTATGCTTCAGGGTTATGGGTTTTTTGAAGCGCTAAGCTACAGCTTCCATGGCTACAAAATCTCGACTATCAGGCCTTGGTTTTTGTTTTTTTTCCCTCACCTTTTGGGTTCTTATGATTGGGGTATGCTAGTTGTGCTCTTTTGTTGTCTAAAATATTATTTGTGGCAGGCTGGATGCCAGTGGGTACTACAAAAAAAGTTTATGTCATATGACATTTTTTTTGTACTTATAATGGAGGCAATGAAATCTGTCAATATGAAAGATAAACACTTTGGGACTGCTGGGAAAATAGTCAAATGGTGGAAAGGATTCCAGATTTTTATTAAATATAAATAAGGGGGACTGGGAGCAATATTAAAATGGTGATGTATTGGTTGGTTGATTTTCTTTTATAATTATGGTTGTATAAAACAAAATGTATGTGCTTTTGTTTTTTGGTGTTTCTTTTGATGTATTTTGAATAAAAACTCCCCTACTCTTTTCGATAAGAGCCATGGGATCTTTAACCTCCACCTGAACTACCACCAGTCCAGGCAGATGGGACCTCAGTTTAACGTCTCATCCGAAAGATGGCACCTCAGAAGTGCAGCACCCCTCTCATGCTGCACTACAGTGTCAGTACTGGGATAGTAACCCAAGTACCAGATGTGGGAACTGAACCCACAGCCCTCTGATCTCCCAGCCTCAGAGGCAAGTGTGCTACCTACTGAGCCACTGACACTGTTAATCTGTTCTAGCCTTCCGTGTACAATGCTGTTACTGTACCTTAGGGATTATTGTGATGTCTGTAGTTCATGTATGTTACCTTTTTCCTACCTTGAGGTGCTTGTAACTGAGGGATTACAGGCCCTGCACTTGCCCCTGATTGTATAATTATTGTTAGTCTACCATATTGTTTTGTGATACCTGTCGCTCTTGTTTGTCTAACCCTGTACTCTGCCTGATGTGCTTGTTTGTACCTTGTAACCTCCCGGGTCGCACCTGAAAATAGGCACTTGGCTGTCTAGTGTGCTTACCTGGTTAACAAAAGCAAATAAATAAATGCAAATTATACTCCTATGTTAATGCAGGACATACAAGGTTTACATCTCAAATAACAAATGTCAAAAAGGAGATGGAACTAGGAACTATTGCAGTATTCCAGGGCAACATCCTTATTAGTGGAACACAAAGTTTGTACCCCACGGAAAGCAAGTTTTGGAGATGCCTTTGCCAGTTGCCAAGTCAGGACAGAGGCTAGAACTATGGCAGGGATCAACCGTAACATTTTTTACACTAGTCAGCAGGGCAAGTTGATTCAAAATTGCACTAGCCCACAAATGGTTGCACTAGCCCGTAATTATAATGGTAAACATTGATCACGATGCAGGAAACAATGAAAGCAAAGCCAAGAAATACTCTGATTATTGTACATTTATCCTGCTCCCACATTGCTTCCAGTTCCCCAGCAGAAAAAAAACTGTAATGCCATGACACACAGTGACCCCTCCCCCATTGTTTTGTACCATGGCCTCCTCTCTTCTCATTCTGCCCCCACCCATCACCAAACAGAGAGAGGACATCACAACACCAAATGTTTAATCAAGCAGTCCCAGCTCTGCACACACAATAGCTGACATCATCATGCACCTCACCACACTGTCACCACCACCCACAGGGCAATGAACAGAGTAAGGCAAAGAAAGATACTCTCAGTCCCCACCCTATAGTCAACTGGAGACCAGCACTTCTAAAAGTTATTGTACAGTCTCAAGTGAGCCAGAAGCACATCTAAGATTTCTTTGGGGTGGGGGCTAGACAAACCTAAGGGGCTTGGGAAATAGGAAACTATGACATTTTTACGTTCACTTGCGCGCATGCACAAGGAACGTCTTGGGAGAATGGGACACTTTGGAGGTGTGCCCCTCTCCTGCAATGCCCTGCTCCATGGAGCAGGCGTGGCAGTCCTGCACCAATCTGGATGCGTGCTGTGTATGACAGCGGTGGTCTTCTCTTCAAGAAACCACCACTGTCATACACAGCACCGCATCACGCCACCCCCGTGTCATGCCGCCCCCCTAAATCTTTGCTGCCACGCTGGGAGCCCACCCCAGCATGGCCAACATCCCGCGTCATCTGCTGACGGGGGTGCCCAATCCCCCGTCGGCTCCAGGCCCCCCAGCCATCCTTCTGTCATGCTGGGAGCCCACCCCAGAGCAGCAAACGTCCAGTCCCACGCCCTCTGCCGACGGGGTGCCAATCTCACAGCTCCACACGGCCCCCCTCGAAATATCCTTGTGCCACACTGGGAGCCCATCCCAGTGTGGCAAATGTCCCACGTTGTCGCTTTTTTTTTACACCTGTAAATCGAAACGGTCCCATGCTCCCAGGCCCTCCCACAACCCGCACTCACCCACTGCGCACCCCGCCTCCCCACACCCCTCACCCCATACTTACCTCCGTAGCTCAAGCCGACAATCTTCGTGGACCTGGAACACGCCTGCACTCTTCAAAACCGACCGCAAACTGAGGAAATGCCGGTATGCTGTATAATGGGCTAGATAGGGGTTTTTCAACTTTATTGCATATCTCAGGAATTTTTTGGAATTTTTGCACCAAATGTTCAACATGGGGGTTTTGGGGCCCCTTCTCATGAATGATGTCACTGTCATGATGTTATTCAGGCCCGAAGGGTGATTTCGCAGTCACTGTGCGAAATCACCCTTTGGGCCTGAATATTGCCATGACAGTGACATCTTTCATGAGAAGGGGTCCCAAAAACCCCATGTGGAAAATTTGGTGCAAAATTAAAATGACTGTTTTATGAGTGTGCATTGCGCAGTTCCTATGCAGGCTCGTAAGTTCGTGACTTTTCAATATTTTCACTCCAGATTTTCAACATTGCCATTTTACCACACCTCCTTATGAACAGTACAGCTGTCATTTTTCACATCCTGCCTAAAACGTGTTTCCACCCATGTAGCACACAATGGCGCAGTTGGTGTGCGAAATCAATGTATGGGACACATTAAGAAAATCGCAGTGACACTGTTCATGAGCAGAGATCTTAAAATGGCTATGTTGAAAATTTGGTGAAAAAATTCCTAAAAATGACTGTTTTACAAGCGTACGTTGCGCAGTTCCTACGCACGCTCGTAAGTTCACGAATTTTCAATATTTGCACTCCAATGACTTCCAAATACCTAAACAGCACATAGAAGCAAGCAACATTTGGCATTGACAAATGCTTGTACTTCTTTGTCACTGATTTTTTTAAACCATGTCCAAGTGCCAAATACCACTGCAAATACCTGCAAGCGAACGTTCGGCATTGACAAATGCTTGTTATTTGTAAAAGCATTGATTTTAATATGCTCTGCCCCAACAGTAACAGATTTTTCTTTAACATTGTCCTTTCATCAGCCCAGGGGAAACAGTATACAGGCATAACATTATACTAGCTCTATTTCTGCATAGGATGACCTATGTACCCCAGGAATGCCTATTTCAAGCTTTCAAATTATGTATTTTATCAAGGTTTATTTTTGTACCATACATGATCCAAAGCTTTGTTTTTAGGATGAAAGGACATGTTGGATGGGATAAGGATGGGACTCTATGGATGGGGCTGGCTGACTGAATGTGCTATCCGCTGGCTAGTCTGCTGCTATCAGCTGTGTTGCCTGGAAATGTGTTCCTTCCTTGCCTTTCTGCACACATCAAGTGTAATTCTATGCTATCCCTAAGCTTATTGGGCTCTCTAGCCCACAAATGTGTATTTGTGATGTCTATATATATTTTGAAGAGACGAGTCTCTTGGTACTGAATGTGCTATCTGCTGGCTAGCCTGCTGCTATCAGCTGTGTTGTCTGGAAATGTGTTCTTGACTTGCCTTTTTGCTCATGTCAAGTGAAACTCTATGCTATCCCTAAGCTTAATGGGCTCTAGCCCACAAATGTGTAGTTGTGATGTTTATATATTGACTGCTATCAACAGCCTATACCATACTGTTTTTACACATTTATTTATTTATTTATTTATTTATTTTGTTAACCGGGTAAACATATGAGCCAAGGCCCTTTTTCATATACGACCCGAGACTTAAAATAGTCACAAGATGTTATACAAAAAGAAAACTTTACATTCACTTAATACAGGAATACAAATACACGACATATAAGACAAACAATGATGTAATGTCTACTACCTGATGCTCTCGTCTGTAACTTGTAATCTCCTGAGTCGCTCCTGAAAATATTTATTTTATTTATTTATTTATTGAAATAGTTTCACCAGGAAAGGCACACTGATCAACAAGATGCTCATCTCCCAGTGCGACCTGGGGGGAGGGGGTACAAGGGGGTTGGATAACTCGCAGATTATCAATTTAGCAAATAACAGAGGCAAGTAGCAGCATATGGATACAATTGCATTAAACAACAAACAACAACACATGGAGTACATTGGATATTGTATGGAGCATATGACAATTACTTGACATATAGCAGCAATACAAGGGAAAAGTTAGCACACAGTAATATGCAGGTATAAGCAACAGGAGACATAGAACACATGATGGTGCAGGACAAAAGGCACAGGACAAAGGTGCATAGGTTGGGACTATATGTCAGCATTTATAGCAAAGCTAAGGCCACTGGTCGGGCAGTGGGGAGGGTAGCAATTGGCGCATGGCCGAATCAGGTACAGGAGCAATTAGTGGTGAGGAAGTTAGCTAGGGTGGTAGAAAGAGAGTGGGCAGAGGAGGAATTTCAAATTTGAGGTGGAAGATCATTCCATAGCTTGGGTAACCAGTGTGAGAGGGCGGCTTGCCCGGCAGTAGTATTCTGCCTAGGAATTGATAGTTGGCGGCAGTCGCAGGATTTAAGATAATGGGTGGGGGAGGGAACAGCTGAAAGCATGGAGGAGAGGTAGGAAGGGGTGGTGCCAAGTCATAGATTAGATACATATTTAGCACAGTGTGAAATGCAGCAGTTTCCAAGGGACGGTAGTGTCAGGGAACGGTAAAGGTTGCAGTGGTGGGTAAGGGGTGAGGCATCGAGAGCAAAGCAGCAGAAGGCATTAAAAAGTGTGTCCAGCTTAGATAGGGTGGACTTAGGGACTGCACTGTAAACAATGTCACAGTAATCAAAGGAGAGAAGTATCATCTTCTGGACCAGTTCAGGTCGGACGGGGGGAGGGAGGCTACTGCAGTTCCTATAAAGTGCACCAAGCATGGGGCATAGTTTTTTTGAAATAGCATCAATGTGGTCTGAGAAGGAAAGATGGCAGTTGAGCCATACCCCCAAGTAGCGGAATAGGCACTTGGCTGTTTATGTGCTTACCTGGTAAACAAAAGCAAATAAACAAAGAAATGGTCCATTTAGAAGAGCTGGGGACCCCCTACACTTGCCAGTAATGGCAGCTATGGATTTGTGGATGGTCATTTCAGAGTCTGGTCTGCAGCGGTTTCCAGGAAAAGAACAGAGTTAAGAGATTTGAAGGGGGGAGGGAAGTTATGGTGAGGCTGGGCTAAAACTCACCACCTGCAGGGCCAATCTTGTATACCTCTTTGCATTTTGTCACTGAAATGTTGGCTACAAACACTCAAAATGCAGAGAAATGAGGGGCACTGGTCTTAATAATAATGGACAAATTGTTAGAGAGAGAGACACATTCAGAAAACTGGAACCTAGCAACTTAACAGCACTCTACCCTTGATCACATTCTGGACACTAGTTTAACAATGGAATGATAATGACTCACATTGAGTCTTTTGTAGGATCAGTCTCTTGAACTACCAGATAACTGCAGTTCTTAATGAGCTGTTAAACACACCAGGCCATCTGGAACATTGAGAGAAATTAGCATGAGGACTATAGCCTACTAAAGTAGAGACTTTTTTAACTTCATTAACAGCCATGAAAATCTGCACTAGTCAATACGGGCAAGTAAAGAGTTAGCTGTACTAGCCCTGGTCAATTTGCACTAGGGTTTGGGCTAGTAAAACAATGTTAAGATCAACCCCTGAACTATGGGTTCTCTGATAACCAAGGAAGGGAAAAAGATATCTACAGGGAAGGGAAAAAGATATCTACTACACCAGAGATGCTTCAAGAAGTGCAAAATCATCTTAAGCTTCTGTATGCCACACCCCAGACATCAAACTCTGATATACAAGGATACTTGGATTCTTTTCAGAAACCTTCCCCATCTTCCGATGTTACTAATAACATGACAGTGCCTGTAACTAAACAAGAAATTGAACAAGCTATTGGGTCTTTGAAAAATAATACGGCCCGGGGGTAGATGGTCTTACTACTGAATTTTATAAGAAATTCAAGAATGAACTGATTGATATACTTCTGGTAGTCTTTAATTGGATTTTGTCTACACAACAGTTGGAGTTTCATTTTTGTATAGCAGTACACATTTTTCTGTACAAAAAAATAGCAGAACTGATTTAAATAACTGGCGGCCCTTTAACCTATTGAACACTGATTTAAAAATCCTAATGAAAATGTTAACCTTACGACTTGCTAGGGTGGCACTTACTTAATTTTTTTTTTACTTTCTCTTTAGTCTCCCCCTACCTGCAGCACCCCACTCTTCAGGAGACACAAGTATGGCCTTATCAGTCTATTACCAGGAGCCTGGTGTTGTCCACCCCCATGTAGCCTTGGTTATACCCCGCAGGTGGGGTACGAGGTGGAGGCCCTTACACTCGAGGTCCTTCCTGTTTTCATGGGGATGCCGTCACCAGGGCAGGTAGAGGCATTGGGGGATTGGGGCCATTGTGCTCCATCTACCAGCAGCACTGCAGGGTGTTTTCCCCTGTTTCTTGGCATGCTGCATGCCCTGACGTCAAGGCGCTGAGCGCCGATGTCCAGCACGCCACCGTTCTCACTGGTTTGGGTTTGCCATACCTCGGGTCTCCACCCGAGGTCAGACATGCACCGAGCCCTGGATCCCCTCCTCCCCCCCGGAGAAGGTGAGCTGCCCTTGGGACACTCAAGCCTCCTCCCCCCCGGCTGGCCCTCCAGCTTCTGGGCTCATTCCCAAACCCGGGTTGCTGGCGTCGCAAGCAGAAAATCCAACTGCAGCACCGGCGGGCCGCACCTTACTTAATTTCAACCTCACAAACATGTTCTGTATCTGGTAGGTCCATAGCAGATGATCTCTTACTCATAAGAGAATTAGTGGAGCAAGGAAAGGATGATCAATACAATGGTTATGTTTTTTCATTAGACCAAGAAAAGGCCTTCGACAAGGGCCCTCATACTTTCATGATACAAGTACTGATAGCATATGGAGTGCCACCTTTATTTTACAATCGGGTTTCCTCCATATATAAAGTAGCTACAGCTATCCCTTTGATTAATGGTTATTTAGGATCTTATGTTCTCATTAATAAGGGAGTACAACAGGGCTGCCCTATGAGCCATCTGTTATGTGTTTTGCCTAGATCTCTTGCTAAGGATGATATAACAGAATGAACTTATGAGAGGAATCAGTCCTTATGAAGGGTCCTTAGAAGTAAAATCAGCTGCATATGCTAACAATATGTTTATTTTTAGCAGACCCATCTTCTGGTGATCAGGCTACATCACAAGTGCACTGGCAGGTGCATCAATTAACAAAGCCAAAAGTAAGAGGTATGTACTAAGCAACTCCATGGTCCCTTTTCATAGCTTACAAGGAATTTCTGTTTCAGCTGAACCTCTGAAAATACTGGGGATACAGTTTGGAAGGGGGGACAACGCAATACTGAACTGAGAAGATTTACTAGAGATAGGGAAGAAAAAAAGCAGCCATTTGGAAAACATGGCAACAAAGGAAGAAAAAAGATTATGTTACTCAAAAAATGTTGTTGCCAATATTTACATATTTAAGCATAGTTTACCCTATTCCCCAGTCTTTAGAAGTAGTTTTACTGAGTTTGGTGTTTCAGACTATTTGGGGTAGCCTTTTAAACCCCATAAAGAGGGAAATTTTGTATTTACCAATAAAACAAGGAGGTTTGAATTTACTAACCCCTATAATATTTTTCTATAGTATGTTTTTGTTTAATAATCTATTGGATCCCGCCATGCCCTCCCCTGCCATTTGGACAGTGTTTGCAGCATCTTGGCTTAAATCCTTTTTTTTTTATTTTTGGTCTGTACAACCTGTACTCCAAACAGTTTATTGTAAGGTCCCATTGTTCTTTAAACCAATACTTCTTAAAATAAGAAAATGAAAGTTAGAACCATGTCAAGTATTACATAAACCCAGACTTTTGATTTACAACACTATTCAGGGTCAAACTTTTGATATAACTCCAGAATTTAAAGAGATATTGGACACATACCTTAACAAGATACCTTTACATTTACAAGATGCCAGGACCCCTCCCAGGATATGTGATATATTATGGCAATGTTGCCATGGGAGATTAAGTGTGAAGGGGAATGCTAAGCATAAGAGCCAAGATGAATGTATGTGCCCTAGGAACACATGTAAAGTCACTGAAGAAATGATGGAACTTTTTTTTATACAGTGTCTCTTTGTTAAATCCTTCTGACAATTGCTATCACAGAGGTGACATGATGTTAGATGGCAGACGATTACATATGAAGAATTAGTGGGAGGCTTTTCTTTGCAATTTTGGAACATTGACTGTGTTACAATACGGCTAGTATTTACTTGTATCAAATTCATATTGTGGCAGACAAGGTGTAAACTGTTATTTCAACAAAAAGATCTTGTCCCAGTTCAGGTTATTCAATCTTTGGAAAAAGAAGTATATGCACAATGTTTGTCTGAAAAACAGTGGATAACTAGACAAGTGTGAGTCAAGAGATGGAATGATATTCTTTTTTTGAAAGATAAAATTGGTAATTTTTTTTTTCCAATTCTTTATTTTTCTCTCTTGTAAGTTGCTGATATGATGTTATATGGAATGAATTATTTTTGTGTATACTATGATTTATGTTTGCAATACATATTGTTATTGCATTGACTTTTCTTAATAAAAAATACCCCAACTCTTTTTCAAGAAGTGCCATGAGATCTTTAATATCCACCTGAACTACCACCAGAACAAGCAGATGGGACTTCGGTTTAATGTCTCATCTGAAAGACGGCACCGCAGGAGTGCAGCACCCCCCTAATGCTGCACTACAGTGTCAATATTGGGATTTAACCCAAGTGCCTGGTGTGGGGATATAACCTATAGCCTTTTGATCTCCCAGCCTCAGAGGCAAGTGTGCTACCTGCCGGGCCACTGATACTGAGATAGAATAAATGGTGGACACCTTTACACTTTCATTTGTTTTAATAGAGTAGTGCCGACTAATATGATCCCAGTATCATGGCAGGAAACTATAAATGTTCCAATTTTGAAGAAAAAAGACTTCCATAAATAAGGGATATGCAATGGAAATGAGTGGAATAAATGATTTATCTGCACAAGAGCAGTTTGACCTTGGTAACCTCATGAGTGGCGTAAGTTTTTTTAATTGCTTTTTTATTTATGTATAGTGTAGTTTGTGTTTTATTTTTTATACATTTTTTCTCAGTATAGCTCCACTTAGCATAATGGTTGCTGTGGACACTCCAACTTTACATTATGAAATGTTTACAATGAAAATGTTTGATGCACAATTCTTTTGTTTGTGCCTTTTTTGAGGGGAGGCATCTGTTCATCAAAAAAGTGAATAAAAATTTAATTTTATGTCATTTTGTGCTGATTATAAAAAACATAAAACATATCCATAAATGAAACACCTCTCATTTTGTAGATATTTTTGTGCTGAACAACTTTTTTGCTCACAGTACCAAGCTATCATTCTTCATTGAAAGTTATTTGCATTTGTTTTTAAAAAATTGCAAAAACTAAGATTTGTTAATGTTTTTGCAAATTATAAAAAATCTAAAGCATGTCCATAAATGAAACACCACTCATGTTGTAGATATTTTTGTGCTGAACAACTTTCATGCTCATAGTACCATGCTATTATTTTTCATTTTAAAGTTATTTGCATTTAAATATGGTTAGTACTGCTACTGAGGCCCAACATTCTAAATGAGTTCTGAGTGCTTGTGCTGGACCTACCACCATAACAACTTTGTGTACAAATCAGCTGATGACATAATAACTATGTGTATAAATGGCTGATGACATCATAACTGTGTGTAGAAATTAAATTTATACACACAGTTGCTCAGATAAACAGATTTATCACAGTTTGTTTAAGTCCACTTCTTTTGCATAAATGGATTGACCAATTAGCCTAATGGCCAATATTCAGAAAGTCTTTACTAAGATCATTTTGAACAGGTTATTCAAATAGCTAGATAAGGTGAGGATATTATTAGAGGCTCAATTTGGATTCAGGGAATGAAGATAGCTATTAATAGTTTCTTAATTTTACAACTGTCAATGGAGAAGTATATCCTTGTCAAGAAAAGCTGTTTGTATTTGGCTTATATAGAATTCTGCCATGAATTCAGTATGATAAATAGAAGTTTCTTTTGGCAGAAGATTGCCAGGATTAGTGTTCCTGGCCACCTCCTCTCAATTAATAGACATAAAGTCACCATAAACAAATTCCACACAGCTCTAAGTATAGAGTTTTTGACTACATGACAATGTACTAAACTCCGTAAGGTATTTCAAAGCTTAGAAGGTGTCTGTATGACTATGTTTCTGTTTATGTTTCCAGTGCTGATGTTATATTTTCTGTAATTTTGTAGTTTTTTCTTTTACTTTAAATTTTATTGAAGTTTTTACAATAAAAAGTATTACAAACATCATGATACTCTGTATGCCATAAGGCACAGTCCACTTGTGCAATCATGAATCTGTTGTGCAACTTTAAAATGTAGCAGTTAGTACCATTAAACTAACATCCAATCCCATTAGCAATGTCTCAAAGTGCTCTATCTGGATTGCTGGCAGGAGGAGGTGAGAGAGGACCACCCCTCTATATACTTCTCTACAATCTTCTACTTTCAATGGTATATTTTAGTCTTTTATTCACCCTTTCCCCTTCTCTATTTTATCATGCTTCCCTACTCTAAGGGACAAAAATCATAATATATATTTTCAACTTCCACCAGGTATTATGACATTTTAGCAACTGCTGTCAAAAAATACTAATAGTCTTTTACATCCTGTATATTTATTTCATACAATTGTATCAGATTTCTATCTGCAGGATGGTGTTTCTTAGCTAAACGTTTGGAATTTTTTTGCTGTTGCTGCAACTATACTAATATGCAGGACAATCTCGAAAATAGAATTTTGTACCTCTAATGATACTATCCCATATAAACATATTTTACCTACATACCCACCTAAAAGTCATAATCTCACTGTACTCAGATACATGTGCATATGTATGCCACTCCACTGCAGGCTTCTCTATCAGAAAAAAAATAATCTCTAATATTAGAGTAAAGCAGAAGTGACTTTTGTCACCCACGTTGTTTAACATTTGCTTTTTTATTTTGTTTTGTTATTTATATCTTGGATTACAATGCCTTTGAGCCAAGACTCATTTACAAAGATTCCACGTCAATTCAAAATACAGCATATAACAGACAACTATACAGGTTCAAGTCAGTGAGCATGACACAAAGTACATATGCACACTGTGAGGAAATTAACGACAAGAGTGTAGTGCCAAGAACAAATATAAATGGAAGGGGTGAAAATTGAAGCAGTCCGCAGACTGAT
This sequence comes from Neoceratodus forsteri, assembly GCA_016271365.2. NCBI lineage: Eukaryota > Metazoa > Chordata > Ceratodontiformes > Ceratodontidae > Neoceratodus > Neoceratodus forsteri. The sequence goes on along the minus strand of CM057450.1, from coordinate 374,680,677 downwards.
CTTGTCAGGAAGATGCAGGAGTACTAAGTAGGAGGGGGGAGGAGAAGGAAAAGCCATCAGCAGGGTACATTGTCAGTAAATGAGGTAGTTAAATGGGGGGATGGGAGAGAGAGTTGAGATGAGGGGGAGGGGGAAGTAGGGGTGGAAGAGTATGTGGACATGGAAAACAGGGGCAGGTATGGGGAAGCTAAGTGAAGCAGTTGCAGTTGTTAAGAGCAGTTAGATGTTGTCTGAGTTTAAGTTTAAAAGGGCCAAGCTTAGGTTCCCTGAAAATGTCAAGGGGTAACTCATTTAGCCAGCTCAGAGCCCAGACCTGAAGGAACGTTGAGCATGGGAGGTCCTGCAAAGGGGGGGCATGGTATCCCTGTCTAGAGGTACCCCTAGTATTGCACAGGTTTGGGAGGTGGGTGAGAAGACACAGGGTGGAAGGGGGTCAACCCCAGAGTAATTTTCTTCACAGTTAGACAGGTTTGATACATAATCCAACACTTGAGGTTTAGCCAGCTGGTGAGATTGTAAAGGTCGTACGTATGGGTTAACCTATGAGCTCCCAAGACAAGACGGCAAGATTTGTTGAGGGTAGTGCTTATGTTTTTAAGGGTTGTCTCAGACGCAGAGCCATAGATGATTAAGCCATAATCAATTATGGAAAGTATGGAGCTGGTTACGGCCAATCAAAATGCTTCATAGGACATGCAATGCCTGTGCCTGAAGAAGATCCCTAGTCTAGAGTTGACAACCTTTGAGACATTGTTGATGTGGGCAACAAAGGAGAGGGTGCAATCAAGCGTTAAACCTAGAAACATTAAGGTTTGGGCCTGTTTGATGGAGACGCCATGGATATTATGGATATTCAGGGAGGCTAATTTGTGTTTGTTGTGGGGGCTAGCAAATAACATAGCTTTTATTTTTTTGTAATTCATTAATAGTTTATGCTGATCGAATCAGGCTTCTACGGCTTCAAAATTCTGTTATCTGCTGCTGACAAGCACGAAGGGGTCCGGGTGACTGGAGAATAGTACTACATCATCCGCATATAGAAGGATGCTGTTGGAGCAAACATGAAGGAGAGTATTAAGAAAGATGCTGAACAGTAGCGGTCCCAATATGGAACCTTGGGGAACACCTGAGAGGACTGGCCTAGTGACAGATAGGGAGTTGCTGATTTTCACCTGATGGATTCTGACAGTCAGATAACTCTTGAACCAGGCTGCTGCAGTGTTGGATACGCCAGACCTTAGGAGGGATTCAATAAGGAGAGGATGATTAACAGTATCAAAGGCCTTAGTGAGGTTAATGTAGATTGACCCCACCAGTTGGTCCTGGTCAAAGGCCCGGTGAATAAAGTCTGTGCAGTCAAGCAGGGCAGATTTATTACCATGACCTTTCCTGAATCCATGTTGTTCAGGACACTGAATATTATACTAGTGCAGGTAGTCAGTGAGCTGGTTTGAAACTATTCTTTCAAGGGCTTTGGAGAGGGGAGAGAGGATGGAAATGGGGTGGTAGTTGGAGAGAAAGGCCCTATCACCACTCTTAAAGACAGAGGTCACTAATGCTGCTTTCCACAGCATGGGGAATTGACCCATGCACAGAGAGAGATTCAGGATTTTTATAAGTGGTAAAAGTACTGCATCAAGCGCCAAGAGTAGGAGCTTTAGATCCAAGGAGACATTACTGAAGCGGGACTTGCCAAGCACTTTAAGGAGGTACTTTTTAGATTCTTCAAGTGTAACTGTTCTAAGGTAGAAGGGGGTTTAGGAAGAGGCAGGCTGGGGTTCCTAGGGGCAATCAAGTTAGAACAAGTGTTGAAGAAGTGAGGAGGGAGGATTCCGCTGAGGTCGATGAAGGCACAGTTGAAGGTGTCGGCTATGACCTTAGGGTCATGGAGGGTTTCACCATTTATATTAAGCATGGTAGGGGGGCTTTGTTGGGCCTGCCAGTGAGTTCTTTGATGCTGTCCCAGAACTTCTTACTGTTGCCCCATGAGTTTGAGAGGGTGTCCTTGAAGTACGTGGTTTTGGCACAGTGAATCACACAAGTACAGGCATCTCTGACCACCCTGTACTGCTGCCAGTCTGTTTGGTTACCAGAGGCATGAGCTTTGTGCTATAGGTGGTCTCTGGAAGACATTTGTTTTAGTAGTGGAGCAGTGATCCAGGGGTTGCTGGTGGTTTTAGCCTTCTGCTTTCTGTGGGGGGCAAAGAGGTCACAGGCAGTGTTGAATCTAAACATAAAGTAATCTAGGGATTGGTCCATGCTAGTAGCAGTGTCAATAGGTGACCCATCGCAAGTTAGGAGATGTGCTTGGAATTGTTTAAGCTGTCTCGTTTTGAGAACTTTCTTGTGAGACAATTTGCAGGGTTGCTTGGGAGACTTGTTTGACCAGTGGCACAGGACAAGGGACTGGTCACTGAGGGAGTCAGGGAGGACATCCACAGATGTAACCCTTTCAGCATGGTTAGTGAAGTTGAGGTTGATTGGGGTATTTTTTCTAACTAGGGATTGATTCTAGTTGGGGTAGTCACAACTTGTGTGAAGCTAATGGCAGCAGCAGTTTCCTTAAAGGGATTGGCTTCTGAAGTGAGCCGATTTATATTAAAGTCTCCTGGAAGTAGGACTTCATTATTAGGGGGCAATTTAGATAAATAAAAACAGAGTTGAACCCTTTGGCTTGATCGTTAGGAGGGATGTATACTGAGGGGAGTGTGAGAGCTTTACGTTGTAGTCCCAGGAGGAGTCTTACTGCAAATGCTTGGGTAGTGCAACCAATGGATATATTGAGGAGGAAGTGTCCTTGGAGTGAGGTGCTAATGTAGATAGTGCAGCCACCACCTTTTTTACCTAATCTGCCTTCTCTAAATAAGGTGTAGCCATCAAGGGAAACAGCAGTGTCAGGTACTTTTGGAGGGAGCCAGGTTTCAACTACACCAAGTACCTCGGGTTTGTGCTGGGCTACCCACGCCTGGAGGAGATAAATTTTATGGAGGATGCAGATGTTTACTATGGTGATTTTAAGGGAACCGTGGCCATTGCAAGGGGACAGGATTGCTGGGGTGGCCCCAGGTTGGGGTGTCTATGCTGCGAAAGGAGTAGGAGTAACAGGGTGTTCCGAATAAGAAGGTGTCTGAGAAAGTTTGAAAGAGGTACGTTCCTAGGACTCAGGTGCTTGCTGATGTATGATGATGTGGGAGGGATGGCAAGCTGGCACAGAGGGAAGGGGGAGTGCATGGAATGTGTGATGGGGGTGGGGAGCCAGACAGAGGCAGAGGTGTGCAGTGAAGCTGAGGAGTACAGTGAGTCACTGAGGCAGTTGGAACGCATCTGGGTGGGGAAAGTGGGCATGTTGATAAGGGTTCAGGAGCGGGGAACAGCTGGCAGGGTAATGAGGTGATGAAGATGGCCATAAGAAAAAGATTTTTGTAGGACCCCATGGTTAGAGGGGTGAGTTTCAGAGTAAAGGGAGGAATGGAAGAGGAAGTGCAAGGTGCAGGCTAGTGTGGAAGGGGGGTGTGGGCTGATAAGGTAGTTGGTGGGGAGGAGGTATAAGGGGTCAATAGACCAGGTAAATGGGAGTAACAATAAGTAGTCTAATATGATAGGTTGGATTGGGGACAGAGAGCTGGCGTAGTGGATAGAGTGGATGCCCCTGGTGCAGAGGGTACAAGGTTCAAATCCTAGCTTGGGGAAGAGGAAGGACAGGGCAGCAGGTGTGGAAGTGGGTTGGGGGTTTCTAGAAGCAGAGGGAGTAGAGAAAGGGAGGAGGAGGAGGAGGTGACAGAGGTAGTAAGAGAGTTAGAGGGTACTGTAGCACCTCCTAGAGATCACCGGTAGCATATAATTTCATTGCTCAATAATCTAAGTCAGTCAAATTTTTATAGCCCAAAAGTTATAAACAATGACTATGGGTATTAAGCCTATGCAAATGATTCAGTACTTATCTTAGCATCAAAAATTAGTCTTCAGCTGAAATAAAGGTTTCTTGAAGATGAGTATAGATTTCAGGTTTATCTGTAATGTGAAGTGCCCCAGATTTAAATACATACTGTTATATGCAACCAAAACATCTGGGAGCAGAGCATTACCAGAGCAGGAAGATTGTTATCTCGCCATGCATCTTAAAACCGCACTCCTGTGGACCATCCCCGACTACACAGCCAACTGGAAGACAACAGAGCAGAGGGAGAAAGGTGGTCCACCTCTGGCTGTGTGGGCCATGGACCTGTCATTTAAAAAGAAAAATAAGGATCTGACCCTACTTACGGTATGCAACACTTTGAGTGGAGCATATAGAACATGAGAAAAATTCAACATAGGGCACCTTATTTTGCCCTATAAATGGTTGCGTAGAATGACTTCTTTCAGCCTTCTCATGTAGACATAACTTTCTGGCATTGGGCCAGCCTAGGCCTTTGTTCCCCTATGCAAATCTTACAAAGGGGTAATATCTTAGACTTTCAATCTGTAAAACAAACATTCCACCTGTCTAACTTGGACCATTTTAGATACCTTCAACTATGGACATATATAGATCAAAGTAGATCAGGGTAACCTAGTACCCAACAAGCCATCAGCAAAACCCTTGTTAGATGCCATGGAGGCGATTCTGAAACAAGAAATTAAAAAGGAATGTATTTCCACCTTTTATAATGCTCTTAGACCGCTATGTCAGGCGACCATGCTCTAGCAATACAACAAAAATGAACAGAAAAAATAACCTAGATCTTTCGGATAAGGACTGGTCTGTGATCTTTAAATCAGATCTGAAATCCACTAGTTCTCCTATATGGCAGGAATTTGCATGGGAAATTAGAACCTGATTCTGTTACACACCAGTTATTCAAGGGAAAATGGAATGCCTACTCCTTCCAAGCCTATTGGAGAAAATGTGAGGAGACACGGACACATCATTCACACATTTTGTGGGCATGCCCATCCCTGATAAACCTCTGGCAACAGATCACTGCTACACTACAAAAAATGTTTTGCTTGACGCCCTGCTCACTATCTTGTACACACTTTTGGGCCATCCCCGTACGGGGTTGAGGGTCTTGACAAGACATATCTATGGAACATACTAGTGACCTCTGCACATAAGGTCATAACTTGAATATGGCTTAAAGATGACCCACCAATGTACCAGCAGTGGTTAGAGATAGTACAAGAAACACAAAACATGGAGGAACTAACTTATAAAATAAATCTAAAAACACCCAGCTTTGTGCAGAGATGGGCTTACTGGACACTTTATAGAGACACCCCACAGGCAACTCAGCTTCAACCCCAGAGAAGGGCGGGCGGACATGGGGAGGAATCACTCTCTCCTGATTGGGAGGTTGAGAGAGGAGGGTTAGCTTCTAAATAACCCCTTATTTTATGCAATGAGATACACTTCCAGAATTTGCTAGGTTGTTTTGCTATGCTTAATTTTTAAGTGACCTGTTAATTAACTACAGATTTCAGTCTTGTGATGGCTGCTGATCTTAATGCATCTCTTTATGTGAGATAAGCTGTGTACCCAAGTTGTTCAATAAAAGTGAATTTATTTATTTATTTAGCTTTTGTTGACCAGGTAAGTACACTAGACAAGTATTGTGCCTATTTTCAGGAACGACCCGGGAGAATACAACATAGGGATACAGAATTGTACAAAGAAAAAATGCAAGTACATCATGGCAGTATAACAACATATAGGAGTAGTAACATTATCCAAGGGAGTAGTAAGTCATAATACAACTTATAACTTTATAGTTAAGACACCACCAGGGTGAGTTGGTCACAGACAAATTATAACAAGTCATAAACACATTAGAGACATATAACTTAAGGCACGACCAGAGTATGTAGAAGTAGACGATTATGCCCAAAAAAGATGAGTGTGGAGTCATGAAATGTAACATGAATGTAAATTAAGCCCAAATTATTTCTGCAAGAAAAGACAATGGCAACACTCTTGTTATCTTGATACTCCAAACTTGTTAAAGTAAGGCATTATGGTTATCTAGGAGTTAGAGATATGCATACTTTGAGAACAGTCACACAAAGCTGCAGATACAGTATTCTAAAATTGGAAAATATTATATATTGATAACTTTTTTCAAGGCAGTATTGATTCTACTCCATCGGTAGCTTTTTCAAGAGCACAAAACCTGTCGGATAAATTATGCAGAAGTCATTCTGTTCATAAACCGAGACTACAGTTCATTCAAAATTTCAGAGACGTCAGATATCAGCAGTTCTGGTGATGGCATTTCCATGAGCGTGAAAGTTACAAGCTGCCTGGAGTGAACAGCTGATCCTCTGGCTAAAACTGGAATGGGCATGCTTTCAAGACATGTACATATGCACAATTCTACTAATGTCCAGCCTGTGAAGCCCAAGTCTGCTTACTGTAAGTGATGTCAAAAAGACTCTGGCTTCAAAGTACATCTGAACAGTCATTTTTCTGTTTTGGTTTCTGCATGTTGGCTAAACAGTAGATCTATTGATGAAAAAAAAAATCACACTAGACACGTTTCAGCTTTACCTTTTATTACAACATGATATAGAAACATAGACTTTGATGGCAGATAAGGACCACTTGGTCCACCCAGTCTGCCCATTTCCCTACCTACTGGATAAGCTGCAGATTCTAGTTAACCAACAGCCTACTTCCTGCAACCCCCCACTATAATTGCCTTATGTCTGTCCCATGCATGTTTGAATTCCCCCACTGTTTTAGACCCAACGACCTCCTCAGGAAGGCGGTTCCATGTATCCACCACTATCTCCATGAAAAAAAAATTTCCTCACATTATCCCTGAGCCGTCCCCCCTCTATCTTTAAATTGTGCCCCCTTGTTCTTACACATCTCTTTTTCTGAAAGATGCTACCCTCCTGGACTTTGTTGATTCCCTTGAGGCACTTGAACGTTTCTGTCATGTCCCCCCATCCCTCCTTTCATCAAGAGTATACATATTAAGCTCTCAGTTTCTGTTCATATGATTTCTGCTGCAGACCCTGCACCATTTTAGTTGCCCTCCTCTAGACTGCTTCCATCCTGTCTATGTCCTTGCATAGATGAGGTCTCCAAAACTGCACACAGTACTCCAGATGGGGCCTCACCTACTGTCTGTACAGAAGGATAACCACTTCCCTTTTTATGTTTGCTTGCACGCATGTGCAAGAAACATAGTGCCATCATCGGAGTTTTCGGAGGTGTGTCAGCCCTCTTCCAATTCAGTCAGTGTGTTTGCAGGCGTGGCCGCAGTTCTCCATTGCCTGCTGGAGCTGTCTATGACAGCTCCAAAATGCAGTGGCATACAGTTGAAAAGGGGAGCTACACTTCTGTGAGCAGCGATCAGATATCGCCTGCTCATGCGCGCTCCCCTTACACACACACACGCACATATACTGTGTGCTGCCTTCCCCAAGCACAGTTACATAGGCCACGCTGGGTGCCCACCCCAGCGTGACACACACATACAGCCGACGGGGGTGCCCAACTCTGTCGGCTCCCACTCTTCTCCCCCAGTACAGGGTGCCATGCTGGGAGCTCACCCCAGTGTGGCAATGAATCTATTGCTTGCAGGGGTGCCCAATCCCCATGGCTCCAGGCCCCACCAGCCGTCGCTTGTGCCGCTTGAGGCCCACCCAGCGTGGCAAACATCCCGCGTCATCACCTAAACAAAAAAAAATACCTGTAACTTAAAAATGTTCCTCGCAGTCTCTGCCCCACCCGCACCCACCACTGCACACACCCTCCCCACCCCCCTCCTCACCCATACTTACCTCCGGACTCCAGCGTGGATTTATCTTCGTGGACCGGAACACGCCTGCACTCTTCAAAGCCACTACTTAACTGAGGAAATGCCGGTAAGCTATATAATATAATGAATAGGGTTTTTTCAACTTTGCTGCATAGCTCAGGCATTTTTTGGAATTTTTGCACCAAATTTTCAACATGGGGTTTTTGGGACCCCTTCTCATGAATGCTGTCACTGTCACAGCGTTATTCAGGCCTGAAGAGTGATTTCGCAGTCACCAAGGAACACCTGACCAGGCTGGGTGACAAACTATCATCCATTTCATCTGGCATCTCCTTCTCTGAGATCCTGCCAGTCTAGGAGAGGGGGACAGATGGACGGAAGGTCAGAGAAGGGGAGATAGGGGAGCTAAACATGTGGCTCAAGGGCTGGTGCCAGGAAAAAGGACACACATTTGTAGAGAACTGGCAACAGTTTTGGGAGTGAAAGTTCTTTAAATTTGATGGACAGCATCTGACTAAGGAGGAGTTGGTGCATTTGGGCAGAAGTTTGATGTCTGCAGAATATTTAAACTAGCAAATGAGGAGGGGTGCAGCACCCCATACATTGAATGGGAAGAACACCCCCAGCTAGTAGTCAAACAGGAGTTCAGCATGTTTGCAGTTCATTTGTATCACCAGGTAAGGAAAAAGGTCCAACTCCCCATATGACACACAGGGGAAACGCCAGACCTCATCCAACAACTAACACACCCAAATCTGGCCAATGGAAAACCATGTACACAAATGCTTGCAGTCTGGGAAACAAGATCCCAGACCTGCAGGCAATAATGACACAGGCTAAACTGGACATAGTAGCAATTATCAAGACATGGTTTACCAGTAACCACACTTGAGAGACTTCAGTACCTGGCTATGTACTTTTCTGAAGAGACCAAGGTGCAAAAAGGGGGGGTGGAGTGGCCCTGCATGTCAATGAAAATATCAAAGCTACAAAAATTCAGAATACACATAAGGATCCAGAAGAACTGTGGGTCACCCTGGAAACAGGAAATGGGACAGCCATAAGAACTGGGGTTTTCTACAGGCCCCCAGACCAGGGGAGGACATAGACACATCACTATTAGAAGACATACAAAACATGCCAGCTAAAGGGGAGGTTCTGATAATGGGAGACTTCAACATGCCAGATACAGATTGATCAATACCAGCAGGAACATCTGCCAGAAGTAGACACAGGGTGGATTCCCTGCAGGGGGAGGGCCTCAAACAACTGGTACAACAACCCACAAGAGACAGGGCTATCCTAGATCTAGTACTGACTAATGGGGAAAGTATCACAGATCTCCAGGTAGAAGGTCACCTGAGGGTCAGTGACCATCACATGGTATGGTTCAATTTGGCCACTACAACTAAATCATCCCATTCCAAGGCAAAAAATATGGGACTTCAGAGGAGCTGACTTTGATAAGATGGCCAACTGAGTTAAGCTAGCCCTGGCAAAAAGAAATACAGGTGAGGGGATACAGGTAAAGTGGGCAAGCATTAAGGATGCAATACTTGAAGCAACATCCCATTGTGTTATAGAGAAAAGGAAGTGCAAAAGAAGAAGGAAACCACTTTGGTTCTCAAAAACAGTAGCAGAAAAGGTCAGAGCCAAAAGGCTGGCCTTCAGGAAATATAAGGGAACACAGCAGGATAAAGACAGGGAGGCATACCAAACTTTTTGACAGAAGAGAACATATCGGTTTCAGAGCAAGATACAGCAGTTTAGAACTACAGATTTTTTACTGATAAAATCACTTCTATCTCTGCAGGAGTTAGTACCTGTTTGGATTAAGCAAACAGATACTTTATTAGAAGATGGGGTCTCATTTAAGTAAAAAAAAGAAAAAAGAAGAAGAAATTCACTGTGTTTCTCTGAGGAAGGGGGCTGTATCAGCTTAAGTTACTGAGTCAGAGCAGAGGGTGAATCTAATTGGGGGTGTGGCTTACCAGCTTAGTAGTACAAAAGCAGCTGTCTCCAATTATAGCTTCCTGCTGTTTTTGACAGAAGAGAACACTGGTTTCAGAGCAAGATACAGCAGTCTAGAACTACAGATTTTTTACTAATTGCCTTCCTTCCCACCCCTCAACCCACCCACCCAAAGCTAGTTCTACTTTTATAGCCACTGGATTTGACTGACAACAGGAACTCCTGTTTGGCAGTAGGAAGGGAAGGATCATTGAGACACATTAGTTTCATCAACCTTGAAGGAACCTAAAAAAATAACTCTTTCTCCCCCCCCAACCCCGGCTGCTGGAAGTCTAAATCCAAGCACGGAAGAAGGAGACTACTGAAGACTACAGAAAGTTCCTGTCCCAGAACAGGAAGGGCGAGAGTTGTAAGGGCACATATGGCAGTAGGAAAGTGAGTGTAAAAATACATAGAGGAGGGACAGTAAGCATACAAAGCAACAGGAGGGACACAAAATAGGTCAATATGGGAGGCGGTGCAGTGCAATGGCTGTGGGGCAGCAGTGTTCGGGAGACATTCTGGAGGAGCTCTGATGCTGCCCTGTTTGCAGGCCTTCTCTGGTTTGAGGGAGGAGGTTGCCCGTCTCCAGGCTGACCTGGCTAGGATTCGTGAAACCTCTTCCCCCACCCAGGGACCACCAGGGCCACCACCGTTACCTCAGAGGTTGCCAAGAAAGAGGAGCAGTTGGACCAAGGTGGGCTTAGGGAGGGAGAGGGTGGTGGAACAGATGTGCAGCCCTCCAGTTGTACCTCTCCACAATTCATATTGCTGATGATACCAAGTTAGGCGCGGTGGTGGATGACCTAGGGGGATGGCAGGGGTTGCAGGATGATCTGGCAAAGCATGAAACCTGGTCAGACACCTGGCAACTGAGCTTTAATGCCAAAAAGTGCAAGGTGCTGCATTTTGGGATGAAGAACCCAAGGAGGAGTTACCAGCTAGGGGGAGTGCAGCTAGCCCAGACAGAGGAGGAGAAGGATCTGGGTGTGCTTATTACAGGGTCAATGAACAACTCGGCACAATGTAGGAAGACAGCTAAAGGCCAACAAAATGCTGGGTTGTGGCCCAAGAGGTATATCCTCGAGGAGGGAGGAGGTGATTCTGCCACTGTATAGGTCATTAGTTAGACCACACCTGGAGTACTGCGTGTAGTACTGGCGTCCATATCTGAAGAGGGACATTAAGTTACTGGAGGGGGTGCAGCGCAGAGCGACAAAGATGATCAAGGGGCTGGGGGACTCATCATATGAGAGGAGGTTGAAGGAGTTGAACATGTACTCACGAAAGGAGAGACGGGGTGACATGATTGAAACTTTTAAATACATGAAAGGAATAAACAAGATGGGTACAGATGGGCTGTTCAAAGTAAGGGAGGGGAGGGCCACCAGGGCCATGATATGAGACTGGAGCGAGGAAGGTTCAGGAGGGAGATGAGGAGACACTTTTTACAGAGAGGGTGGTGGCTGGGTGGAATCGTTACCTGCTGAAGTGGTATGCAGTAGAACAGTGGACTGCTTCAAATGAGGATGGGACAGGACAAGGGGGAGGGTTAATGAAGGGGAAGGGTGGAAGGGAGGGGCAGCTGCAGAATAAGGGGTGCTAGCTGCACATTCGAGCAGACTTGATAGACCTCTAGGCCTTTATCTGCTGGCAAATTTCGTATGTTCGTATATGCTGTTCTGGCAAAGAGTGGTTCCTCTATGGAGGCACCTACAGTGGAGACAAAGGAGGATGTCGGGAACCTCCACAAAGGAGACCTACAGGAGGGTGGCACGAGACCCCACAGGGGAAGGAAACAACTCCTGGTGAGGGACCCGATCATTGGGGGGTAGAAGTGAGGGATGAAGGGGAGAGGGAGGTAAGGTGCCTGCCTGGCGCCACGGCTCAGAGGGACAGGAAGCGAATCCTTAGGATCGCAGGAGCAGCAGCACGAGGGAGGGAGCTGGATGTCATTGTCCACCTAGGGACAAATGACCTGGCTGTTAATGGGATCAGAGAGGTGCAAGAGGAGTTTGTGGAGCTGGGGAGGGGCCTTAGACAAGAAGCATGTACAGTAACCTTCTCGAAGGTGCTGCCTGTCTATGGCAAGGATGATGCTAGGGTATTTCACACTATGGGATTCAATGAATGGTTGAAAAACTGGTGTGGAGCTCAGGGTTTTGGCTTCACTGGGGACTGGGGAGCCACCTGGAGGGATGCAGGCTTATATTGGTGCGATGGTCTGCATCAGTCCAGGGAGGGAACCAGGATCCTAGGTGACAGGTTTAAATGCTTCATTGGCAAGCATTTAAACTAGCCTAGGGGGGAGGCACTGAAAAGGAGCAGGGAAATCCCAGCCTCCCCCCACAAAACACAGTAGTTAGAGAGGTAAACAACAAGGTAGAGAAGTCAGTAGGAAGCAGGACAGGGATAAATGCAGAAAAAGGCAGTAAGGGCAGGGATGGGGCTAAAAGGGGTAAGGCCATAAAAAATACATGGAAGGTGATGAGTACCAATGCCCACAGTCTGTGCAACAAACTCCCTGAACTAGTGGCCTTGATGGAAGAGGGATGCCTGGATATTGTGGCAGTCACTGAAACATGGTACACAGAGAACCCTGACTGGGATGTCAACATACCAGGATACACATTCTACAGGAGGGACAGGTTGGGTAAAAGAGGAGGAGGAGGAGTAGCTCTCTATATAAGGGAAGGGATTAAAGCAACAGAACTAAACAGTAAACAGGAAGTTGATGAGTCACTATGGGTCACCCTGGAGACAGAAAATGGCACCACAATCCGCATGGGGGTTGTGTACAGACCCCCATTTCAGGGGGAGGAAATGGACAAGGAAATGATAGAAAGCATTCTTAAAATGGCATAAAAAGGGGAGATATTGTTGATGGGGGACCTGAATATGCCAGATGTTAAATGGAGTATCTTTGCTGCAGGCACATCCAAGAGTTGGGTCATTCTTGATGCCCTACAGGGGGCATGCCTTAGACAGCTAGTGTTGGAACCCACTCGGAAGGGAGCAATCTTAGACTTGGTACTCTCAAATGGGGAAGGAGAAAGGATCTCAGATTTAGAAGTGGGTAGCCATCTGGGAACAAGTGACCACCAGTGTGGTCCACAATAAACACAGCCATAGAGTCAAGCCATACAAAAACAAGAGTATTGGACTTTAGGAAGGCTGACTTCATTGCTTTCCACCCTACCACAGAGCTTTGTGTCATCTGCAAAGACACACAACCTGCCCCGGATTTCCTCACCAGTGTCGTTGGCGAAGATATTGAAGAGGACCAGGTGCAGGACAGATTCTTTTGGTGCCCCACAAATGATCTCCCACTCTACTGATCTGATCCCATTTACCACAACCTTTTTCTGTCTCCCTTAGCCAGTTACCTACCCATCTTAGTATGTTCCTAGCCATGCCCAGACCCTCCATCTTTTTAAGCAGTCATCTGTGAGGCACTGAGTCAAAAGCCTTACTGAAGTTAAAGTACAGTAAATCAATGGCGTGGCCCCTATCCAATGCTCTCATTACCCAGTCAAAGAAGACTATCAGGTTAGTCTGACAAGACCTCCCTACCATGAACCCATGCTATTTACTATCCTAGATACCACTGCTCTCCAAGTAGTCCACAAGTTCCTTTTTGACCAGTGACACCATCAGCTTTCCTACAACAGCAGTAAGCCTGACAGGTCTATAGTTTTCTGCCTGTTCCATATCCCCCCCCTTATGGAGAGGAGCTATGTCTGCCACCCTCCAGTCCTGCGGTTCTACCCCCATATGTAATGAGTTATTGAATAGCCCTACCAGAGCATCTCTGTACGTAATGAGCTATTGAATAACCCTACCAGGGGTTCAGTCAGTTCCACTGCAAGTTCTCTGAGCACCATTGGGTGCTTCCCATTCGGCCCCTGGGCCTTATCTATATTAAGAGCAGCTAGCCCTTTCCAGTCCCTTTTGCTTGTAAATGCTAGCTGCCTCATCTCCAGGACCCCCATTGTGGCCAATGTGATGCCACTCTGTGGCAAGGGCCCACTGTCCTCCCTAGTGAAGACAGAGCAAAGTAATAATTTAGGATGGCAGTTTTTTGCCTGTCCTCCTCTAACACCCTATGTACCTCTGATAGCCTCATGATTACCCCCTCTTTTCTTCCTTTTTGCCCTAATATACTGGAAGAAATGTTTTCCCCTGCCCTTGACTCCCTCTGCAACATGGAGCTCCATGTCTGCTTTTGCTTCCCTAACCACCCTCTCTACTCCTTATTTCTTAGTAAATATTCTCTACATTCTTCCTCCCCTTACTTATCTTTGTACCTGTAGAAGGCTTGCTCTTGGCCTTCATTGCATCCCTGACCTTAGCCAAGAACCATAATGGCCTCTTAAACTTGTTCCTTTTGGTCACCATTCTCATGCATAACTTAGAGGCCTCAAGAATTACCCCCTTTGTTGCACCAAAAGGGACTAATTGCCATTGAAATTACATTGCTTTATTCAGTAGGTCTGCTGCAGCATTCTGCAGAGCGCTGCAAAATGCTGCAGAATTGGGTTTCATCCTGGGGGACACCACTGTATATTGGGAGATGTCTCCCCCCTGCACCTTGTCTATGCCCTTAAAGTACTTGAATGTTTCTATCATGTCGCCCCAATCCCTCCTCTCCTCCAGCGAGTACATATTGAGGTCCTTTAATCTCTCCTCATTTGTCTTCTGGTGCAAGCCCTGTACCATCTTTGTCACTCTTCTCTGGACCACCTCCACCCTGTCAATGTCCTTAGGAAGGGATGGCCTCCAGAATTGCACACAGTACTCTAGGTGAGGCATCACTAGTGTTTTATACAATGGCATTACTACCTCCTGCCTTCTGCTCCTATGCATCCCAGCATGCTGCTGGCCCTCCCTGCAGCATTCGTGCTCTGCTTAGACACCTTTAGGCCATCTGAAATGATAACCCCAGGTCCCTTTCTTCCTTGGTGATCATCAGCAACTCCTCCCCTCCTCCCCATCCTGTAGCTCTCCCCAGGGTTCCCTCGTCCCAGGTGCATTATTTTGCACTTCTTTGAATTGAAGCTCAGTTGTCACACCTTGGACCATTTTTCAAACTTCCTCAGGTCCCTCTTCATTTTATCCACCCTGTCAAGAGTATCCACCCTAAATCTTAGTGTCATCTGCAAACAGGCAGACCATTCCCTCCAGCCTTCCACAATGTCACTAATGAAGATGTTAAACAGGACTGGCTCAAGGACTGATCCCTGAGGTACCCCACTGGCCAGCTCCCCTCTCCCTGGATTGGATCCCATTTACCTCCACTCTCTGCTTCCTGTCTGTTAGCCAGTTCTTAACCCAGTTTACCACCTTGTGCCCCATGCCCAGACTGCCCATCTTGTTAACCAGCCTTTTATGTGGGACGGTGTTGAAGGCCTTGCTGAAATTGAGGTAAGTGACATCCACCCCCCCACCCCCGATTTACTTCCTTCATCACCCAGTCAAAAAAATCTATCAGATTCATCTGACACGATCTTCCTGCTGTGAACCCATGTTGTCTCAGATACTGGGCACCAATGGATTCCAAATGTGCCACTATTCTTTCTTTAAGCAGTGCCTCCATGATCTTACCCACTACTGAGGTGAGGCTGACTGACATATAGTTCCCTGCCTCCTCCCTACTACCACGTTTGTGTAGAGGGACTGCAGGTTCCAATTCTCTGGAACCACCCATGTTTAGTAGCCTACAATCACTACTTCCGCCTTTGCCTCTCCCCTTTTTAGTTCTTCCCTGAGCTCTCTGTCCCTCTTGTCCCCTTGCCCTGGTGGTCTGCAGATCACCCCCAAATGTAGTTTGTTGCCTGAGTCCACCATGAGTTGAACCCACAGTGACTCCTTCTCCCCCTTTATTACCCTAATGCACCCATCAATGCCATCCTTGACATAAAGAGCTACACCTCCCTCTCTACCTTTTCCTCTTTCCCTCCTGAACACTGAGTACCCAGAGGCAGTCAGGTCCCAGTTGTTATTTTCAGACCCAGGTTTCTATGATGGCCACAAGGTCCACCTCAGTGTGTGTCATCATTGCCTAGGGCCTGCTGCTTTTGTATCCCAGGCTCCTGGTGTTAAGGCTGACTCTCTTTCATCTAATACCGAAGCCTTGTTTTTTATTTAGCTGGCTGTCTCATTGTTTCATCCCTCATCCTCTTAGTTTCTTGTATTTTTTTGTGGTGGTTTCACACTTTGTGTCCCCCTCCCCCCCCCACACACACACTCTTTTCTCCTAGCACAGTTTGGTCACTATTTCTACCCAATGTGTTGCTACAAACTCCCAGATACAGGTGATTACTAGCTAGGTTTCCCTTCCTCCTGCCTATTACCATGGTTCCCTAGTCCCAGTCTCTCCCACGGTCAAATTAACTGTCTGATATAAATGTCAAACCTCTGCCCCAGCACATTGACCCCCTCTCTTGTCAGGTGGAGTCCTTCACCCTTGAAGAGCCTCCTGTCCCAGAAGTCCCCAGAAAATGGTACCCCATCTCCTGACACCATCCTTTATGCCACCCATTAAACTGCTCCACCTATCCTTCCTTATTCTACTCTTCTTCCTATCCCCACTCCACACAGGGAGGACCTTGGAAAAGGCCAGGGGACATTTTTTTACCTAGTCTGACAACCACCATGTTATATTGGATGATAGCTACTCAGATGCCCTTTATTTTTATGACTGTGGGCGGAGCCTACAGGAGTATTGCCTGTACAAAAGGAGTGATGTCATGCTTTCTGTCCGTGGAACTGACTGAAGGTGTAAATAGTCTCCTCCGCCTTACCCTCCTCCAAGAAATGTTTTCCACCCTCAAATAAATATGCTTTCATGTTAGTCAATGGTTGCAGGATACTATTTTCTTTCTTAAATGGGTGGTACAAGAACTGGAACCTGAGTAGTGAGAGGCAGCATTGTTTTTTGGGGGAAGTAAGGCCCACTCCACCTCCACCCAAGAGGCTCCAAAAGGTCCATCTCACCTTTTTTTTTATTCATGTGGGAGGGGCATGAGGTGGCTCTATCATCCTGAAAGAAGACTCACATGTTTGGGATGTGGACCAAGGAACAGAACAAGTCTGTGGAGTCCCTGCATTTTGTTAAGGACTAGAACAGAAGATACTTAAAATGCCTTCACCCTGACTTAAAAACCCTTGGAACAAATGCGTATCATCAGAGTCACCTGGTGTCTCAAAAGGAAAGACTAAGAAGTGTCTAAAAACTAAGGAAAATATACATATTTTTCAGGTATTTCTTAAACATTTATATACTAAAAACAAAGTTCAGCTTTTGGGATTAACAATATTTATTTACCATATTCTATCTATCTATATATACAGTTTGTCTTTTTAGTAGTTTCAAAATCTTGAAAGCATTGCTGTTCCTAATGCATTTAGAAATACATTTTTTAATTGTCTTTACAGATAAATCATGCATGTTCATGTGAGGACACATTTTGGGGGGGATGGGGTTCAAATTATTTTAACCATGGGCACAGTACCTGGTAAACACATGAAGTGTATTTTTCTTTTTAAAGGAGTAGTCCACCCAGAATGCGCAAAAAACATATGTTATGTAGAGTGTTTTGATATGTATGCTAAATCCTAGTGTGTCCTTCCCTTTGTCTGCTATTATGAGTTTTTCCTAAATTAGCTTGCTAGCTGTATGGTAGTTTTACAACCCCTGGGGATCTCCATAATAAATAGTTTTACTGGCTTTCTTTCTCCTAGGATGCCCCCTGTCTCATGTGACAGTGATGTAGCCATGCCCTTAGATTTAGCACGTGTACTGCTTTAAAATTAGTTTAGCAACAGCAGAGCCTTGTAACTGTTCTTATCCAGGGAGCACAAATGTCAACAGTTAGTTTAGCAGATACCTGAGAGCAAGCTAACTGGGGTTTCTATAAGACAACAGCTACTAAATAGCTCTAATTCACTATTTTTGTTTTCTCTGTGCATCAGGTCTAGCTAGTAGGAGTGTTTTAACATCAAAAACACAAATAATGAATTAGAGCTATTTAGCAGCTGTTTTCTTACATAAACCCCAGTTAGGTAGCTTTCAGGTATCTGTTTTGTTTCTGCATAGGCTGTTAGAGGAGTTTTTCTAATTTTCTCTGGGTGTTTTATGATGTTTGGGGACTGTCATTCAAGTTTGCTTTATTGCATCTTCTCCAAGTTAGTCTTCACAGTGTACCCTTTGATTTCATGTCTAATAGCCCCTACAGCAGGCCAGTGTCTTGTTACAGTGTCTTGCTTAGCCACAGCAGAGAAAAAAACACTGCAGCCAGGATTCACAGTGCTATACAATAGACTATAGAAAGTTACATGTTTAAACACGCACACACACACCCAAGCAGAACACTTTTCATACTTACCCAGAGTCTAGCAATGTGAATCCTGGCTGTGACTATAGGTGTTTACAACTGAATGATAATAACCACATGTGCTTCACTTGCAAATAGGTAGGCATTTGTGTCTAATTTCTGTTTGACTTACTGTAGGTTACACTTAGAATCTGAAAAATTCATAAAATGCTGTATTGTGATTCAATGAACTGACAAATGGAGATTTTGGTTTCTTTTACAAATTCATTTTTCCTGACCATGGATATACTAAAACAAAATGGGGTATCAAATGGGATAGGGAGGGAGAAGCCTGGCCAGTTAGAACAAAATGCTTCCCTGGACTAACGGTGCATAGGGCTAAGCACGAGGCATATCAGCTGACAAAGGATTGTGGGGGTTCCCCGGACATACTGGTCTACCTGGGTACAAATGACATTGAGGGAAATAGTGAGCTAGAGACACAGGCAAGATTCAGGGAGCTTGCCAGGGTTTGTCATGACATAGGATGCTCAGTTTCCTTCTCAGAAATCCTGCCGGTGCCAAGGGCTAGTGGAGAGCACAAAAGGAAGATTAGGGAGATAAACCAGTGGCTCAGGGAGTGGTGTGAGGCCAGAGGGTATGGGTTGATGGGGGATTGGGGGGAGACCTGGGAGGATAAGGAGCTGTATGCTAGAGATAGACTCCATCTCAATTTGGAGGAGAGGGGAATCCTTAAGTTGAAAATAGAGGGGTTCATTGGTGAAAAGTGGGGTTTAAACTTGTGAAGGGGGGAGGGATGGGAGAAAAGGCTGCCAAGGGGGTGCCAATAAAGGAGGGACTCTGTCTCCACCCCCCTGGGGAGCTGGAGGATTGTGGAAAAAGTCCGACTGGTAAAGTGTAGACCAGGGAAAAACAGAATCCCCATGGGAACACGAGTAGGGGAAATGGAAGTATAGGGAAAGGGTGGAAGGTAGTCCTGCTAAATGCCAGGAGCTTGGGCAATAAAATGCCTGAGCAACAGGTGATGCTAACTGAGGGAGCAGTGGATGTGGCAGTGGTCACTGAGACCTGGGCCACTGCAGAACATGACTGGGACCTGAACCTGGAGGTTCACTATGTTCAGGAAGGACAGGGGGAGGAAGGAGGAGGGTAGCAATGATAGTCAAAAACTGTATTGGCATAGGGGAGTAGAGGAGGCAGAGGGAACCGTGGAGGTGATTTGGGTCACCTTGATAACAAGGGGGGGCAAGAGAGTAAAAATAGGAGTGGTGTATAGACCCCTGCCCTGGTGGAGGAGCTGGAGAAGAGTCTGGTGGCAGATGTTGGGAGACACTGCAGACTGGGCAGAGGAACGGTGGTGGTGTTGGGGGACTTAAACATGCCAGGAACAGACTGGGAGACTATGACATCCTCTGTGACCAGGGAACAGAGGTTGTTGGATTACTTTCAAGACACGTTCCTAACTCAGCAGGTGGGGGAACCGACCAGGGAGGCGCGGGTACTGGATGTGGTCCTGGCAGACAGTGACCAGATTGGGGGTCTGGAGGTAAGGGACCCATTGGCGGTAATGACCATGCCACGGTCTGGTTCTGCCTGGACCTAGGAGGGCTAGAAGGCTGCACAAAGATGGAGGTAACTAACTTCAGGGGGACGGATTTTAAGGAAATGGGAAGGATCCTTAAGGAGCATTTGGATGTGATTGGGTCAGACATGGATGCTGATAGTAGGTGAGAAATCATCAGGAGAGGGGTGCAGGATGCTACCAGCACCTGTGCAAGAGTAAGACGAAAATGCGGTAGGGCCCGAAAACCCTGCTGGTGGACCAGGGAGGTTCAGGAGGTGGTGCGGAGAAAGAAGGCAGCCTATAAGCAATTCAAGTGCTCAAGGAGTGAAAGGGATCGAGGGGAGTATGAACTGATGGCTAGAAGGGCAACTAGGGTGGTGAGGGCGGCTAAGGCAAGGAAGGAGCAGAACCTGGCCAGGGAAATTAGGAGAGGGAACAAGGGGTTCTTTAGATACATTGGGGAAAAACGAAGGGTGAAGGGGCAGATTAGCAGGATTAAATCAGGGGAGAGATGGGCACAAGACCCGGGGGAGCAAGCTGAGGTACTAAATGAGTACTTCACCTCAGTTTTCACCAAGGAAAATGGGGGTGCTGCATCATACATGGGAGGAGACAGAGTTACTGAGGAGGGGGGACCTTACCGATCGCGGGTCTGGGGAGAGGGGAGGCATCACTGGCAGGAGGGGAGGGCTAAGCAGGAGAAGAGGTACCGGAGTGAAATCACAGCAGAGAGAGTGAGGAAGCCCCAGCTCCCTTAAAACAGAGAAAGCACCGGGCCGGATAAATTACATCCCAGAGTGCTGAAGGAACTTATGGATGTCCTGCATGAAACCCCTGGCGGAGCTTTTCACCATCTCTCTGAGGACAGGGTGGTGCCCCAGGACTGGAAGGTGGCGATATAGTGCCTATCCACAAGGGGGATCAAGGGAGGTGGCAGGGACTACAGGCCTGTCAGCTTGACATCGGTGGTGGGCAAGGTGATGGAGGTCATTGTCAAGGAGAGGCTGGGGGGGACCTGGAAAAGTCAGGGTGCCTGGATGATAGACAGCATGGATTCATCCCAGGGAAATCATGTCAGACAAACCTTGTGGAATTCTATGACTGGGTGACGAGTGCCTTGGACCTGGGTAGACCAGTGGACGTCCTCTTTCTAGACTTCAGCAAGGCATTTGACTCTGTTCCTCACATGGGCCTGTTGGATAAGCTGGGAGAAATGGGGGTGGGGAACCAGGTGATCAGATGGATAGGCAATTGGCTCCAGGACCGGACCCAGAGGGTCGTAGTTGGTGGGGTAGTCTCATCCCCAAGGAGGTTCATTAGTGGAGTCCCACAGGGATCAGTCCTTGGGCCCCTCTGTTCAATGCCTACGTCTCTGACATAAGGACAGGAATCAGGAGTGAGATGAGTCTCTTTGCGGATGACTCAAAACTGGGGGCAGTGGTGGATGGGGAGGAGGGAAGGGTGGCCCTACAGGGGGACCTAGAGGCTCTGGAAAGATGGTCTAGAACATGGAAGCTGAGGTTCAATGCAGGGAAATGCAAGGTACTCCACCTGGGGGCCAGAAACCTGGGCCAAGTGTATACCCTGGGGGGAAATGCTACAAGTCTCGATGGCTGAGAGGGACCTGGGGTGGTGGTGAATGTCAAGATGAACAACTCTGAGACTTGTAGGAGGGCAGCAGCCAAGGCCAACAGGATGTTGGGATGCATCGCTAGGGGATCACCTCCAGAAGGAGGGAAGTGATACTCCCTCTGTATAACTGCTTGGTGAGGCTGCACCTTGAGTACTCATGTGCAGTTTTGGAGGCCATATTTAAAGAGGGACATTAAACTCCTGGAGAGGGTCCAGAGGAGGCAACCAAAATGATTTGGGGCTTGGGGACAGGACCATGAGGAGAGGCTTGAAGAGCTAAATATGTACACATTGGAAGAGAGAAGGGACCGGGGGACATGATAGAGGTCTTCAAGTACATGAAGAGGGTAAATAGGGAGGAACAGTCAGGGTGCTTCGAAGGAAGGAGGAGGGGGCCACTAGAGGGCATGGGTGGAAGCTGGAGGGGGGAAGATTCAGGGTGAAAGGAGGAGGTGCTACTTCACTGAGAGGGTGGTGGAGCCATGGAATGCGCTGCCTAGGGGCTAGTGGAGGCAGAGACAGTGGAGGGGTTCAAGAGGGGGTGGGACAGGTACAGGGGAAGGGTTCTGGAAGCAAAATCCAATGCAGCAAGAATATCCGGAACTGGGAAGGGAGAAGCCAGAGAAGGTGAGGTGGACAGCAAGGTCAGCACCCAGGGTGGGGGCTGACCAAACGAGCAGACACAAAAGACCATTAGGCCTATTCTGCTGGCATTTTAGTATGTTAGTAAGTAAAACTTTCTCAACAAAATGTTTTTAAATAAAGAGTTTAACTCACAGCAGCAGAAGAATCATGTTGGCATTAAAAGCTTAGTGGCGGGGTTGCAGAGGCACCAGCATTTAAGCATAACTTTGGTAGAGGATTAATTGTGACTGGGGGGGGTGAGGGAGGGAATGAGTCTTGATATTTGTAGCATAATGGTTTTCTGAAACTTCAACCTGCAGTGGGTTAGAATCTGCAGCCATCTGCTCAGTATATCACTAAGCCATATACAGTGTGGTATCGGTAAAACCCAGATCACCAGACCAGGACCAGTGCTGTGAAATCTGCACTGGGCACAGCTTGTGCAAATAGTGTTGATCCAGTGGATCAAATAAATACATGCAAATAAATGAATAAAGAAATACTCAGCTTCGCCTCGTGCTTCAACCCACCCCAGGAGTGACATTATTACATGATAACACACACCCTGTCATGCCTTATTGCTTAAATATGCCCTTTTCCAATGTACTATACTTTGATTCAGTTAGTGTATGCAACAGCCTTCATGTGAACACTCTGGGCTTCTCTTTGACTCCTGATGTCTATTTGCTTTAGCTATTGTATATTGTTTGAACTGCTTCTTGATGTGGTGCCTGTGTGCCTAAACTATGTAATCTGTTTATCTATTGCTACCCATGTATCTGCAGTGAATGATTGTTATAACTGTCTGCTCGCCGAGCCATTGTTTTTGGACTTGTTAACTGTGCTGTCTTTGTATTAGTTTCAACAAGGTGCCTTTGTAAATGAGTCTCTGACTCAAAGGTTTGTAAATCTGATATTTTTTAAATAAATACATAAATGTTTATGTTTAAGCCCATGAAACACCCTTATCTAGTTAATGCATTCACTGTCATAGTGGCTGTGTCAGAGCTTGTTGTCATAGGGATCAAAGGGCCATCCCTGTCACACTTCTTGATCTTTTTAGAATCTCAGCTGAGGAGATCTTTTTCATTTTTTTATTTTTTTTTTTATTTAAATTGCATCGGAAATAACCCTTGAGCAAATTTGTTGTTTTACAAAGGTTCCACATCATGAAAACAAAACAATCACAAGATACAGAGACATAATCATAAAAATTATATAGACTTACAGAGAGGCCATAGTTAAAACAATTTGCTACAGTAATATTCAGGAGATCATATAAAAATAAAGGCCAGGAAAGGAGTAGAGAGCATCCCTGTGCTAGGGCCTTGTCCATCAAACATTTTACAACTGTTGCATAATGAAGCAGGGGAGACATCAGAGTGGAGGTGTCTGTGTGTGTGGAAACAATGCAAAGCACAGAGTGAGGGAAAGCGGCCAAAGGGTAACAAGTTGTGTTGGGAAGATAATTGAGGTAATGAACAGGAGGGCTAAGAGTTGTCAAAGGTCAGCTCAAGATAGATGAGAGGGCTAGGGATGGGTCAGACAGCAGAGGTAGTTGGAGGTGAAATGTTGGGGTGAGAATAAGTGCTTGACAGGGGCAAGTGTAGTTCAGGGATGAAGAGGATTTGGGTATACACTTGTCAGGGACTGACTAGATTGATGGTGGAGAGAATAGAGTAGGAGTAGAGGAGGGGAGGTCATGCACCATTCATACAAGTGCACGCACCAATGTTAACGAGATGCTGTTTCAGTTCAACCTTAAAAGCCCAGAGATTTGCAGTATTACTTGTCACAGCCGGAACCTCATTCAGACAAAGAGGGTCCCTATAGGAGAACGAATGTTGCCCAAGTGCTGTTCTTCTGAAGGGAACGCTGAGTGTACTCTGAGCTTTACTTCTGGTAACGTAAAGGGAGTGTGCCACAAGGAGAATATTAGAAATGCAGGAGGGAGTTTGGCCTAGCAGAGCTTTTTTTTCCAAGAAGGCATGCTTGGAACTTTATTCTGTTATTCAAGGTTAGCCAACTGGTTTGTTTATACAGTGCGTAAGTATGCGTGAAGTTGTCTGCCCCAAGGGTAAGTCTGCATGCCTTATTAAGGGCTATAGCTACCCATTTAAGTGCCATGCCTGAAGCTGCACTGTACACAACCAATCCATAGTCTACTATTGACAGGATTGAGCTGGAGATGGAGAGGCATAGAGTGGTGGGTGGAAGGTATTGCCTGTGCCTAAAAAAAACATCTAGTTTGGTGTTAACTGCCTTTACAACCAGGTCTTTGTGCTGCATGAAGAAGAGGGTGTCATCAACTGTAACCCCCAAGGTACATGAATGAATGCACCTGTTCAAGCGGGACTGCTCTGTTGTTGGATATAATCAGTAAAGGGTAGTTCTTCATAAGCTGTGGACTAGAGAGGAGTGCAGTTTTAGTTTTTTTATAATTGAGTAGCAGCTTTTGTGAACTAAACCAATCCTCTAGCTGGTGGAAAGTAGACTGCAGTTCATTCTGTAGTATATTGTTATGGGAGTTGCTGCTGAGGATGACAGCATCATCCGCGTACAGAATTATTTTGCACTTGCAGACCTCAGGTAGAGCATTCAGGAACAAGATGAAAAGCAAGGGACCCAGGATTGACCCTTGGGGGACTCCTAGTGTAACTTTTTTTGCACAAGAAACAGATAATCCTATTTTGGCTCTCTGAGATCTGTGCAACAAGTAGTCTTGGAACCAGGGTACTGGGTTAGTGGCCACTCCCAGGGTCTGTAGTTGTTCTAAAAGAAGGGAATGAGTGACCATGTTGAAGGCCTTTGTGAGATCAATGAAGATTGAACCCACCAGTTTACCACCATCCAAGGCCTTATGCACTTAGTCAGTGAACTCAACCAAGGCAGTGGTAGTGCTATGGTTCTTCCTGAAACCATGCTGTTAGGGGCATTGCAGATTGTATTTTTGGAGGAAATCAGTGATTTGACTGGCTACTATCCTCTCTAGTGCTTTAGAAAGTGGGGAGAGGATGGAGATGGGCCTAAAGTTGGCAACAAAGGACCTGTCTCCACTTTTTAGAACTGGGGTCACAAGGGCTTGCTTCCAGACTGAGGGGAATTTGGCCAAGGTGAGTGATTTGTTGAAGATTTTAGAGATGGGGACAATAAGTTCATCCAGGGCAAGGGCAATCAATTTCATGTCAATGTTGTCCCTTCTAATCCTGGTTTTACCAAGGACCCTTTTTACGTATGTCCATGCCTGGAGTATGGAGTTCAGTTCTGGAGGCTCCATTTGCAAAGGGACAAGGACAGGCTGGAAAGGGTACAGAGAAAGGTGACCAAGATGATCCAGGGGACACAGGGGAGATCATATGGGAGAGGCTGGAAAAGCTTGGTCTTTATACACTGGAAATGAGACGGGGGGGGGGGACATGGTGGAAATCTTCAAGTATATGAAGTGAATAAATAAGGTTAAGGGGGATAGCATTTTCAGACTGAATGAAAACAAAACCACCAGAGGGCATGCATATAAGCTGGAGGGGGCAGATTTAAGGGGGATATGAGTGGGCATTATTTCTCAGAGAGGGTTGTACAACCATGGAACAGGTTGTCGGAGTGGGTAGTGGAGGTGGATATAGTGGAAAAATTCAAAACAGCATGGGATGACTACATGGGACTAGGAAAGGGAGGGAAGAGAGGGCAGAGGGGTGGGAGGTAAAAGGGAGGTGGAGAGGATTATCTCAGGAAGACTCGATGGGCCAAATGGTATTTTTCTACCAGCATGATTCTATGATTCTCTTTGATGGTAACACGCTTGAAGCAGAAGTTTGGATGATTATTCTCAGATGTATTGTAGTTCAGATGGGGATCAGTAGCCTTGTGGTAATTGGGGGGGGGGGGTAACGGAGCTTAGGTTCCGTGAAGGCTGCATTGAATGAATCAGTTATGGAATATGGGTCCAACATGTGGGTACCATTAATGTTGAGCATAGTGAGGTGTTTCTTGTCATCTATCCCTAGGAGATCCTTAATGTTCTCCCAGAATCTCTTGCAATCACCCCGATTCCTTTCCAACTGATCCTTGTAGAATTTGGCTTTAGCAAGCCTGATGAGCTGCATGCATCTATTCCTGGCAGCTCTGTAATTCTGATAGTCATTTTTAATACCCGTGATCCTGGCTCTACTCCAGAGATTGCCCCTAGCCCTCATTTGTTCCAGGAGGTCCCTAGTAATCTACCCGTTCATCGAACCACACGCTTTCATTTTTCTGACGGTGCATACTTTTCACATACCACATTGAATTTGTCTGTGAAGTATTTCAATGCAAGATCAATGTCCTGCTGCTCATCAAGGGGAGTCCAATTGATCTGGGATAGCATTGCCTTAAATAAGCTTAGAAGTCCCCTCTTTAGAACTCTGCTTTCAACAACAGTGGGTGGTACCTTTTTAGATTTATTAGACCATCGGCAAATGATGGGTGACTGATCACTCAAGGTATCAGGCAGAACAGAGACCTCAGTGATCCTAGAAGGGAGCTGGAAAGGAACCAGTCTAGCAGTGTGCTGCTACCAGATTTGTAGTTCATCCTAGTGGGTTCAGTTACTATTTGAGTGAGGTACGAACTAGCCACCAGGTCCTTCTGGGGGTTGACTCCTTACTGTGCCAGTTTATGTTGAAATCTCCTGTGATGATGATTTTGCTGTTCTTTTTAATTTTAGCAATTGCTTCCATGACTATGCCAAGTCCCTCTTTTGCCTTCCTGAGCAGGAGATAGATTGATATAATAGCGAGAGATTTGTTATTGCCCTTTCCATACAGGAGTTTGACCGCAAGCAGTTTGTGGTCCTCAGAGCCACCAGTTATGGGTAGTATCCATAAAGAACCTTTGGAAAAGAACCTTTCCATTAACTTAAATGCTTGGGTTTCAAATGCCTTATATTCAAAGCAATTCTTCTTAAGCCATAAAAACTACATACAGAAGATGCACGAACTCCAATTATGATGATGGACACTATAAGCCATCAAATGATTATTCCCTGAAGCTTGTTTTCTGAACCCTCAAAATTCCACTTCTCCCATATTATGACCAATGATATCAAATTTAGAACGTTGCTAAATATAGTGTCATGGGAGTGGGTGGGTCTCAGAATTAGATCATTCTTATTTATGGAATGTACAAAAAGTGCAGCTTAGTCTTTTGTTCCCCTACAGACACACAACACATCATATCACCTATGTGTTTATGCCAAAGGCAATTTTCATAAGATCATAGGACCGTAGGAAGAAATCAAGAACTTTAGCTGTTAGGCCATTATTGTCCTGCACAATTTAGTTACATAATATGGTAAAGATAATTAATCTTATATTTATCAAGAGTTGTTTTAAACTGATTCATAGTTTCACGAGAAACCACCGAAGAAGGTAAAGTATTCCATTGGGTAACTATGCGTTGTGAGAACCAGCCCCCTCTCTTATTTCTGTTATACCTTTCTCCTGTAAGTTGATATCAGTGACCCCAGTTAGTAACTATATTTGGCAGGCCTTTTAACCTATACATTCCCATATGTCAGGTGCCCTGCATGCCCTATAAATCAGACACATATCCCCTCGATATCTCCTGTACTAAAGTGAGTACAGTCCAAGTTCTCTCAGTCTATCCTCATAGAAGAGATTCTCCAAACCCTTTATCCTCATTGTTGCCCATCTCTGAACCCCCTCCAGATGCCTCATTTCCTGTTTCAATCTAGGTTGCCATACACAACCAGCATACTCCAAATGGGGTCTAACAAGAGACCAGTAAAGGGGCACAATCACGTCCCTTTCCCTACTTTTTATATTCCTCATAATAGATGCTAGGATCCCATAAGCTTTTTTAACAGTCACAGTGCAATGATGAGAACATTCTAATTATTTATTAATTCTTATTCCTAAATCCTTTTCTACCTCTGTTGTTGATAGACCAACCCCATCTAAGGTATACTTAAATTCTTGATTATTTCTTCCAAAGTGCATAATCTTACACTTTGATAGATTGAATTTTAGTCTTTTCTCCATGGCTGATTTATACAAAAGATCAATATTTTCCTGAAATCGCTTAGCATGCAGTTTGTTGGTGACTACTGCACCACATTTCATGTCATCTGCAAACTTAACAAGCCATGTATTTACGTCACAACCTAAAGAGGAAACCAGTACACCAAACAGGACCAGCCCCAAAACAGATCCCTGTGGGACACCACTGGGCACTGGGGACCAGTCTGACATCTAACCCTTTATACAAGCTCGCTGTTTCCTATTGTCCAACCAGGCAGCGATTCATCTAAGTACAAAGTGCTCTATTCCCAATTCACCCACTGTATCAAGCAGTTCTTTATGTGATACCGTATTGAATGTCTTTTCAAAGTCGATGTATAATACATCTATGGATAAGTTATTATCCAATGCCAAACTCACTATGTCAAAAAAGGACAGTAAATTGATCACAACTGGCCTGCCCCTGTAAATCCATGCTGCCTCACATCCACAGATCCCTCTTCCCTTACCTACCTTTTAATATACTCTTTAATAATAGATTCTAGTACTTTACTAATTATACTAGTAAGACTTACTGGTCGATAGTTTGAACAATCTGTTTTAGGCCCTTTCTTATGTATTGGAATCACATTGACCATCTTCCAGTCCTCTGGTATCACTCCATTATCTAAATAGGACTGGAAAATGACCTGGATAGGATCACATATCAATGGAGCTAATTCCTTAAGTAGTCTAGGGTGCAACTCATCTGGTCCAGGAGAAGTAGTTACTTTCAAATTTGTCAGTTTTTCATAGACTATTCTAGCAGATATTTTCAAAGTATCAGTAGCTTCAATAGAAAACACCCTATCAGATATGGGCTCAGTTATATAAACACTATTAAAGTATTTATTGAATTCCAAAGCCATTTCCTTGTTATCGGAAACTCTGTTTTCACCTACCAATAGAGGTCCCACTTTATTATCTTTTTGTTTTAAGGAAGCAATATAACCATAGAATGCCTTCTGGTTGTCAGCTACTCGGAAGATTACATTTTTTTCGAAGTTCTTCTTAGCTCTTACTATTTCTCTTTTTAACTCCCTTAATCTTATTTTATATTTGAGTTTCAACCTCATACCGTTATACCTTTTTAGCTGATTGTAGGCCTTATTTTCCCTTTAATAAACCTATGAATTTTATTGGAATACCAACATGGAATCTTCCCTTTTAAATTATATTTAACCTTGGTGGGAATTTCATTTTCTATTAAATGGTGCAAAACTGTTTTAAATTCTCTCCACATTTCTTCAGCTCCAAGGTCTGTAAACTTCAACTTCCAATCCCAGTTGCCAGCTATTGTCAGAAACAAAACTGAATAGGATGTGTTGTCATAAATGGCCCACATGTCACATCAACCTAAAAAAAGTTGGCATAAAATGGGGAAATTGTGCTAACTATATCAGTGCCATGTGCCTGGATATAGATCTTTGGGGAAAAAATTGTTACAATGCAGACTACGATTTAATATTTACATAATAAATTTAGGATCTGCCCAATTACAGTTACCCAATATGTTCTGCCATTAGTACCCCTAAATTAAGAGGAATCAATGTATACATCAGTCATAAGCCACATGTGTTAGGGTTCACATATGAATCCCTTCAACCTCTCTAGTATGTCAATTGTGTCATATATATGTGATGACAAAATCTTAACTCTCTCTTTAAAGAAGTGATGTGCACAGTAAAAGCACCAACACCAGAAATATTTCAATGATCTGGAGGGTTTTCAGCATCTTTGTGAATTATTGGAATTGCGTATATTGTAGAGACAGGAAAGGGTGTCGGTTTTAATGTAATTGCCCTCTTTCTCAGATATCCATCTCTTCACTGCTGAGGTATCAATAAACTTGAATAACTTGTTAAGTACTTGGTTGTGTCATACAGGAATGGGCAATAAGAAAAAAATTACTTACCAAAACAATATTGTTTCTTCCTGGGGATTCCTCAGTATGTTTGACTATAGCAGTTATGCCAGCTGAGTTCAGCTGCTCCAGAGGTGGAATTTATGCTAATGAACAAAAGGAATTAGCCAAAGAGGTTGTAGTAAGAGGGTGCTGCCTGTAGGTTGTGTTAGAGTGTCCCCTTTTGTGGACTGAGTTTTGTAAGAATGTTGTACAATTCATAGGAATTTGTTTTTCTTCCATTGGTTTATGCCACTAATGTATTCAGCTACTTTAGTTCATAGCACTGTATAACATTTCTTAAAATCGGGATGTTGCATAAATTCTTTTAGCTCACTCTACTCCGCCTCCATTTTCTGGAGCATAAAGTTGCTGTCTGTTCTGGCAAAGCCTCTCAAACCTGCCTTGCACAACGCTTTGCATGCCTTTGGACTGATACTGAGGCTTTAGAGTATGCGGGTGGTTTGGAGAGTTACACAAAAAACAAACAATTTGGCTATTTCTTCTCTCCTGGCATCCCTTTATGGGTCCTATGCACTGCTATTCCCACAAACTTCCTCTTTGGTGGATAACTCCAAGTGAACTAAATGCCCAGTGCTTTTGGTCTGATTTTGTACTTGGTTAAACAATGACTGCACTACACTAAGGAGTTCCAACAAGATGAAACATGCATCTGTGGTTTGTCATGCTCCATACTGTCCTATTTAAAAGATGTTTGTTTTTCGGAAACCTTGTTAGCCTGTCTCACATTTGTGTGTCCATGATGCCTTGCAGTAGCACTGAGGCATTACACAGAAACATAGAATGTAACAGAAGATAAGGACCATTTTGCCCACCCATTTGCCCATTTTTCCCCTTACCTATACCATCATCACTGACCCTACTTGATCTTTGACTCCCTCCCCCCTTTGTTTTGTAAAATCTCTTCATTTGCAGAAAAATACAAAACAGAAAAGCAAAGTACAAATTCATAATGAAAAGAATTGATACATATATGCAAAGGTGGCATACAGGAATGAGGGACAGGAGGGCTTTTCCTCCAGCCAACATCTCTACATTTGTACTAAACAAATTTGATAGCATGATACAGTTATTACAGTACATTGAGTAGGGGAAACCACATGTCCTAACTGCTAGCAAATGACATTCTTCTCAGAGCAAAACAAAGGGCAGGTATCCCCCACACTTGTTACCCAGTTCAGAAGTTTGGAAACCATGCCTCTCCCAGAGCCCTTTTCCTAGGGGGGCCCCATATCTGGTCATAAGTATGTGTTCATTGCAACAATGAATATTGATTCCCTCTACTTTCATGGCATCAACTAGAGAGAGACCCACTGCACTACTGAGGGTGAGGAGTCCAGCCTCCAGCTCTGTGCAATAAGTTTTTCCCAACAATATTCTCAGTTTCCATAATGGGTGTGAGCACACTGCAGAGTTTTGGCCCCCCCTTGAGGTGAGTTTAAGAGCATGGTCTCTGGTGACATATGTTGGGGGGCAGCCAGAGTTCTGGCAAGAACATGGGGAATTTCATGCCAGAAAGGCTGTATATGAGAACAGTGCCAAATCATGTGTATAAAAGTTCCCCTTTCCATATGACATCTAGGACAAGCATCTGATGTCTCTGGGTTTATCTTATGAGTTACGGTGGAGGCGAAGTACACTCTGTGAAGATAGTTAAAACCTATGATTCTTAGCCTGTTACTAATGGAAGTGGATGCTACTCCCTG
This sequence comes from Neoceratodus forsteri, assembly GCA_016271365.2. Taxonomy (NCBI): domain Eukaryota; kingdom Metazoa; phylum Chordata; order Ceratodontiformes; family Ceratodontidae; genus Neoceratodus; species Neoceratodus forsteri. The sequence continues at coordinate 374,649,077 of CM057450.1, read as the reverse complement.
TAGTATCTGCATCCATTCTCCCTCCTTCCAAGGCTGGATCCCCATGTCTCTCTCTCTTTTATCTCTCTTGTGGGGTCCTGGAGGCTGTGCACACCCAGCTGTTGGGGCAGCTTTTTCTATGTTTGTCTTGGAGGCTGCCCATCATCAATTGGTAAAATTGCTGCATGGGCTTAGCTGCTGTCTATTGTCCAGCAGTCAAGGGTGTAGGCAGGCATACCCCATGTACTCCATGGTGTACAATTTTATTTAAGGGAGGGTAGCAAATAGGCTCTGAAATATTTCCTTTTTCCATGAAAACATAACACAAAAAATGCTGAACCTTTCTGTAATTTATTCATAGGAGTCAAAACTAGAAGGACTGGTCACTAATACTGTCTTTGCATTCCAAGGACAGTACAGCTTTACAGGCTTTGGGCTGGTATGTGGGTGTCTTAGGGAGCAATGCAAGGCATCTGTATTTACCCATGCATGGGGAGGCAACAACCAGTGTCATGAGATACAAAAGTCATATTTATTGTGCCAAATAAGAGAACAAACATGGTCCTGTTGTACATTTGCATATTGTCTGGCCACATCACTGCCTCCTTACCAGGAGTTCTGGTTAGGGAGAATGGGCTCATCCCCACCGTAACCAGTCTTGCATGGACTTGTACATATGCAAACAAGTCTCTGTGGGAAAGCCCATAGGTAGCCCCCAAGGCTTGGAAGGGTAGCAGAGTGTCTGCCCTGAAGAGGCTGCACACAGTTCAGAGACCTCTATCTTTCTAGGAATTAAGCACCTTCTTTGTAGAGCCTGGAGGATCGCTTTCCTCTATAGGCCTTCCCATATTCCTGCCTCTGGGGATAGCCCAGGAGGGTGTTCTATTAACTCATGCAACAGGTCCCTTTAGTAAAAGGGTTTTTGGGGCAGGAGTCCCCCCCCCACCAAACAACCTAGGAGATAAAAAGGAGGTCAGGATATTTATCTTCAGGGACACCCAATATGGTCTATTCCTTACCGATTTTATTGCACCTTTCACAGAGGACAGCCAAGCTGCAATATTATTATATCTAAAATGAGGACGACCCAGGCCTCCCCCCCTTCAGGGGGACCCACAGAATGGATTGCTTTATTCTGGCCCTTCTCTGCTGCCACAGAAACTTAGTAACATAATCCTTAATAGAAGTGAATTACTTGAGGGGTACAGTAACCGGTAAAGTCTGGAAAAGGCATAAACTACACATTGTTTTGTAGTTGATTTGTTTATTCATTTTTCCATTTACAGACACTCAAACAGAATCAAAACATATACATAAGCAGGCCTAAAGAGGATTGTTGGTTACAAATACAACCTCACATCATACGGATTTTACAGTATCCAGAAAGCATAAGGCTTACACTCACCCTCACCCTTCATTTTCACATTCCCAATGTGTAGCAAGGGGGTACTTTGAGAGTCAAGACATCTATACTCTGTGGGGCTCTGATTCTGGGTTTGGGGGAGCTGGTGAGTTTCCAAGACAGTCATAGAAACATAGAAACCAAAAAGACTTGCATTCACCAGAAGACTGCTTCAAAAAGTAAAATTATGCCATCACTGATAGTTTGGTGGGGTCCATGTTTGCAATTTCAAACTATCTACACACAACCGAGTACTGCATTGAATGGAAGGGCTGTAAAATGGCATCGAGCTTCATGCAGGCACAAGAGGTCACAACACATATGTAAACATTGCGATCGTAATGGCGAGACATGGTAGAAACATAGAAACATAGAATTTGACGGCAGATAAGGACCGCTTGGCCCACCTAGTCTGCCCATTTCCCTACCTAATGGATAAGCTGCAGATCCTAGTTAACCAACAGCCTACTTCTTCCTACATCCACCCCCTAGAATTGCCTTATGACTGTCCCATGCATTTTTGAAATTCACCACTATTTTTGACTCCACAACCTCCTCAGGAAGGCTGTTCCATGCATCCACAACCCTCTCTGTGAAAGACATCCCCCCTCAATCTTCAAATTGTGCCCCCTTGTTCTTGCACACCTCTTTTTCTGAAAGATCCTACCCTCTTGGACTTTGTTGATGCCCTTGAGGAACTTGAAAGTTTCTATCATGTCTCCCCTCTCCCTCCTTTCCTCAAGGCTATACATATTAAGCTCCTTAAGTCTCTCTTCACATGTCTTCTGGTGCAGACCCTGCACCATTTTAGTTGCCCTCCTCTGGACTGCCTCCATCCTGTCTATGTCTTTGTGGAGATTCGGTCTCCAGAACTGCACGCAGTACTCCATATGGGGTCTCACCAGCTGTCTGTACAGAGAGATAACAACTTCCTGTTTTCTACTGATGATGCCTCTCCCTGTGCATCCCAGTATCCCCAGCCCTCCTACTGCCCTCTCTCATTGCTTGCCCACCTTTAGGTCATCTGATATGACTACCCCTAGGTCCCTTTCCATTTTTGTTGTTGTTAGTATCTCACCCCCATTTTGTACTCTTCCCTGGGTTTTATTTCCCAGGTGCATTACTTTGCACTTCTTAGCATTGAATCTAAGCTGCCATACATTTGGCCATTCCTCCAGCCTTGCCAAGTCCTTTCTCATCCTTTCCACCCCACCTTGTGAATCAACTCTGTTGCAGATCTTTGTGTCATCTGCAAAGAGACATGCCATACTTTTTCTTCCAATCCCTCTGCAATGTTGCTTATAAAGACATTGAAGAGGACTGGTCCTAGTACTGAACCCTGTGGTACCCCACTAGTAACCCCCCTTTCTTCAGAGTGGACTCCGTTTACTATTACCCTGTGTCCTATTCTCCATCCAATTCTTTACCCAGGCTAACATCTTGGGACCCACTCCCAGGCTGGCCAGCTTGCATATTAATCTTTTGTATGGGACTGCGTCAAATGCCTTGCTAAAGTCTAGGTAGGCCATGTCCACAGCCCCTCCTTGATCTATTACTTTGGTCACCCAGTCAAAGAAATCTATTAGATTCGTCTGACATGACCTTCCCGCTGTGAATCCATGCTGCCTTGGGTCCTGTGCCCTCTGGCCTCTACGTACTCAACAATTCTTTCCTTCAGAAGTGATTCCATCATTTTCCCTACCACTGAGGTTAAACTAAGAGGTCTGTAGTTTCCTGCTTCTGCCTTGCTCCCACTTTTGTGAAGTGGAATAACATCTGCCCTCCTCCAGTCCTCAGGTACCACCCCATCCTTCCATGATTTGTTAAAGAGGGTAGTCAGTGGTGTCACTAGTTCTACCCTTAGTTCTTTTAGAATTCTGTGATTAATCCCATCAGGCCCCATTGCTTTGTCCACCTTCAATTTTAAGAGTTCTTTCAGAACCCTTTCTTCTGTGAATGGGCTGGTATCAACCCCCATATCTAGAGTGTTTCTATTGTTTGGTTTCAGTGCTTCCCCCTCTTCATTTGTGAATACTGAGCAAAAATATTTGTTTAGTATCTCTGCCTTTTCACAGTCACCCTCTGTCCACCCCCCTTCCCTTCATTAATCCTCACTATCCCTCCCTTGGTCTTTCTTCACTCCCTGATGTACCTATAAAAGGTTTTATCCCCCTTCTTAACAGAGGTGGCTATCTTTTCCTCGGTTTGGGCCTTTGCTGTTCTGACTGCCTTTTCTGCTTCCTTTTGCTTTAATTGATACAATTTTCTGTCCTGCTCCTTCTGTGATTCCTTGTACTTCCTGAATGCTTTCTTTTTCTCCTTAACCTGCCCTGCCACCTCCTTTGAGCACCATAGTGGTTTCTTACATCATTTTGTTTTGTTTATTTGCTTCACACAAAGGCTTGTTGCCTCTGTGATGGCAGTTTTGATTATTCCCCATTGTTCTTCCACCCCTCCTTCCTGCCCTTATCACCCTAAATAAAAAAAAAAAGAACACAAATAACCACTATTTATTGTTTTGACTCTGCCTAACAAAGAGATGGGAAGAATCTTCCATCTATCACAGATTGCCTTTATTTTCTGGAGGAGGCTGGAAGTTCATAGTAGTGAGCTATTTGATAGGGTATTTCTATTTGGTAGTTATGCTCCTAAGACCTGCAAGGGCACTCCCTTTGCCTTCCCCGGGGGAGCCACTCACAAACTGATCAATTTATTTTATGCCCAGATATGGGTCCATAAACTTTAAAGAGGTCAGTCAAAGCTGGTATCGAGTTTCTGGGTTGGCCAGACAGACATCATCCACAAATAGAGAAATTTTGTGGTCAATGCCTTGACAATCATAGCCTTTTATTATGACCGGGATATATATATATGCCCCGTATGGCCGCCATGGGGTACAGTCATGAGGACAGACAATAAGGGGGACAAGGGGCACCTCTGTCTCATCTCCCTAGGGAGGAAGGACTGTGAGAGGAAGCCATGAGTAAAAATCTGTGTCATAGGGTGTGGTAGAGAGCCCCTATAAAGCTCCAAATCCATGGTCCAACCTCAAAATGCTCCAGGACTGGAAACATGAAGGGCCCCTTAACCAGTTCCTCCCTTCCCCATTGTTTCTGACTAAGATTCCCTTGTGCCTAAAACAAGCATGCTTGAAGTCCACCACTCTTTTCACCCCCAGCACCTCTACTGGAAGAATGTTCCAGGCATCCACCACTCTTCCAGTGAAGAAGTACTTCCTCACATCTCTCTTGAATTCCCCTGCTGGCTTCATTGCATGTCCACTTGTTCTTGTGGATCTTTTCCTCTAAAAAAAAAATACTCCCCTCCTGTACCTAATTTACCCTGTGAGGTATTTATAGGTCTATATCATATTCTCCCTCACTCTTCTCTCTTCCAGGGTGTACACAGTGAGATCCTTCAGTCTCTCCTCATAGAGCTTCTGATGCAGATCCTGCACCATTTTAGTTATCCTCCACTCTATGTCATTCTTGAGATGTGGTCTCCAGAAATGGACACAGTACTCCAGGTGGGGTCTCACTAGCGATCTATATGGTATCCTGTGAGCTGGGCACATCGCAAGTGGGCGCCTACGGAAACAGCGACCCACTTGCGGCGCATACCCAGACAGCGAGGGAGTAGGGAGGGTGACCAGATGGGGAGTGTTTGCGAATGATGACAGGATGTCGCCATACGTGCATTCACGTGGGGGAGAGCGAGCATGCTGAGCGAGGGGAGGGAGGGTTTGTGAGGGGTGGTGCTGTGGTCAGCCGCTGAGCTGGCTCCATGGCACGGTGGGGTGGGTGCTGGCCAGGGGTGGCAGGGATGCAGGGTTTGGGTCCTGGCGCATTTATGTATGTTTTGTTGTGCCCAGGGCCAAGTAGGTGAATTTAATTTTTTTTCACTGTTGTACCTCCCCCGACATGCACCCCCCCAGATTTGAGAATCTAAAAGTAGGAGGGTACAGGGGGCTCAGCGCTCCACATAAAAGTAAATCACAATTCCTTGTGCCATTTTCTCAGTCGCCGGGGTTGTATATCGCGGAAACTGAATTTCGGTGATGTACACTCACCATAAGGACAATCGCCTTTTTACGATTGCCCTTATGACATAGAACCAATCTATACAATGGCAACACCACATCCCTCCCTTCTGCTGGTGATACCCCTCTCTATGCACCCTAACATCCCACTGGCCCTCCCTACTGCCTTGCCACCTTGAGATCAGAGATGATTGTTCCCAGGTCCCTTTCCTGTTTGGTGACTGTTAATACCTCTTCTTCCATAATGTACTCCACCTGTGGGTTTCTGTGCCATAAGTGCATGATATTGCACTTTTATTGCATTGAAACCATGCTGCAATGCCTTTGACCACTTCTCAAGTTTTTTCAGGTCTCTGCACATTCTTGTCAACCCCTTTGGAGTGTCCACCCTATTACAGGTTTCAATGTCATCTGCAAAGAGGCAGACCTTCCCTTCAAGCTCATCTGCAATGTTTACTTATAAAGACATTAAAGAGGACTGGTTCCAGTACTGAGCCCTGTAGCATCCCACCGGTTGCCTCCCTTTTCCAGAGTGAACTCTGTTTACAACCACCCTCTCTTACCTCTCCTTTAACCAATTTGTTACCCAGTTTACCACCTTTGGACTCACCCCCAAGGTGCCCAGTTTCCTTATGAGCCTCCTACATGAAACGGTGTCGAAAGACTTTCTGAAATCTTAGTAGGCCATGTCCACCACCCCACCCTAATTTATATCCCTGGTCACTCAAAAGAAATCAAGAAATCTATCAGATAATGTATATATATATATATATATATTTTTTTTTTTAATTCTATCTTTATAGCCCCAAGCCTCCAGTCACCTGGTACCTCTGCTCAGTCACAGACCAAGGGGCTTCCACCCCCCCACAATGGCCGCAACCCTCTGATACCCCCCGGATTGCTCCCCAGGTGGGGCTTCGGCACCTGGCTAACACATGAACTTTGGGATTGGTCAGAGGGCCAGCCTGGGGGGTTAGTAAAGCCCTTGGTGGCGCATCTAGGGCAGCTGGCAGCTCCTCAGTTTACTGGTTTTCTGGGGGTGGGGACATGCAATGACGTCCTGTGTCCACCGCCCCCTAGAGTCTGCTACACGCCTGTAGCTGCGGTGCCCCAGCCCTCGGCCATCAAGCTGAATGGGCTCCCAACCCTCCCCGGAGAAGGAGAGCAGTCCACTGGTTGCTCCATCTTTCTCCCCCAGCCGGTCCTCCAGCAATCCAATCCATTCTGAACTGATGCCAGCGCCATAAGCAGAAATCCCACCGCTGCACCGATGGGCCGATTATTTATCAGATATTTCTAACATGACCTCCCCCTTTAGAATGTGTGTGTGGTTTGAAGAGATGCCAAACAATTTGGATAACTGTTCTGTCCTTGCATCCTTTTAAGGATCCTATACACTGCATAAAATGGTGCAGGGTAGTCATCATAAGCCCTATGAGGAGAGACTGAAGGACCTCAATATGTACACCCTGAAGGAAAGAGGGGTATGATAGAAACATTCAAATCCTTAATGGGTACAAAGTTCAAGAGGGCTGCATTCTTCAGAAAAAAATGTTGCTCAAGAACAAGGAGACATGCTATTAAGCGGGGGGAGGGGGAGATGTGAGGAAGTACTTCTTCACAGAAAGAGTGCTGGATGCCTGGAACAGCCTCTCACCAGAGATGGTGGGGGCAAAAATGGTAACGGGCTTCAAGAATGCATGGGATAGGCATAAGAGAACCTTAGAGGTAGGGAAGGAGGATAAAGCTAGAGATCAAGTGGGCTCTGCGATATTATAGTTGGTAGGGAGAATAGGCAGACTGGGTGGGCAAAGCAGTCCTTATCTGCCATCAATATCTACGTTTATATGTTATTACACTTCCTGCATGCTACCTCTTTGCTATGCTAACTCCAAGTGTATTAAATGCCCAATGTCTTAGAGTTTGAATTGGTTCTTGGCTGAGACAATGACTGCACTACACTGAGGAGTCCCAGCAGGATAAACGCATGTCCGCAGTTTATCACTCTCAGCCTATATTGAAATAAATGTGCGAGCCTGTTTAAATCTGACAAAGCCTTGTTAGCCTGCCTTGCACAAGGATTTGTATACCCATGGTAGCTTGCACTAGCACCGCAGTTTTAGAGTATGTGTAGCTTGGAAACTTAGACAAAAACCAAAGCTAATGTTTTCCTGTATCTTACTGTTGTTTATTAATTTCTGGACACAGTCATCCAAAGCCTCCTTTTATACAGCCTTAAGTATTGTCCTTGTTAAATCTGTATATGGGAATGTTAGTCTGAAACAAACCCTCTCTGGGCCCATCCTGTCACTGTATATTTATTCAAGGAGACCTTCCTGGAATAGCTGTTCATCTCAGAAAAAAAAAGTTTCAGTTTTAAAAAAAGCAGTTTTAATAAATGTCTTCAAAGGCTCATGTTTTCTGACAGTGTACCCCTTCTAAACAAAAGTGCAATCCAATAAAATTTTTGCTATTTTCTTTTTTTGTAAACTGTTATTTTCGTGCGAATGAGCAGCACGTCTGAAGTGCCAGTGGCCATGTTCCTACATTGTTTCCTGATGGCCGTCTCAGTGGGGTCACAGCATGCTGTGCATTGCATACTGGAATCTGCGCATGTACAATGGACTGCTGAATGATGTGCGATCATGAACAGAGCACGCACATGCACACCAGACAACATTATGTGCACCAGGCAGCTGTGCTCAGTTCACAGAACCTGTCAATGTAAATTAAATTGCAACTCCACTGTTCCTGCTCTTTGCTGACTTCTCTACTGGCATTCTGCATCAGAAAGATCCCCCTACCAATCACACCCCCCAAATATATTTTGCACTGCCCTTTTAGGTCACTAAATACTAACTCCATACTTCACGACCTTACCTCAGCTGACTTGAGCCCCTGTTTTTTCCACCCGAAATATCAACTCAGTCCTCACCCACTTTACAAAAACCTTCCTTAACATATGGAACATCCATGCCCCTCCAAAAAAATTGAGAGTTAAATAGCTCCATTATCCATGGATCACCCAGGACCTCTTATCTCTTTTCAAATCTCGTGACCAGGCATGGAACCACTTCAAAGCATCCCAGTTCCCTTCCAATCTCCAACTATACAGATCTTTTCAGAATACTTGCTCTAAAGCTGTACACCATGCCAAAGCTAGCTACTTCAAGTCAGTTCTGCAATCAACTACTCACTGTACCTCCTCCTTCTGGAAGGACCTCTGCTCACTCCTTTACACCCCCCCAAAGGTCTTCTCACCTACCCTGCAAGACTCGGGTGTGCTGGTCATGGACCCTTCTGCAGTTGCTGACCTCCTCAATAAACATTTCACTACCTGTGCACTGCCTGATGACCTTAAATGCACCCTACCAAAAAAAAACAAATCCCCTTCCAGGGGCTATAAGGCCCTCCACCTGCAGCATCAGGCCTCTTTATACCCCTGGGCAATCCGATATTGCCCAATACCACCCACTCTGTCGGGTATTATTGCTTGCTTCAACTCCCTCTCATCCTACCTCTCCTCTCTCCTGCCATCCCCTCCTCCTACCCCCTCCGCTCCAGTACTTTCCATACCTTTCTCATCCCCCTACCCCCCCCCCGAGTCCACATCACAGCAGGCCAACAAGCTTTCTACTTTCATCTCCCCTCCCTCTGGAACAAACTGCCTGCTTCAAGTTACCTTATTCCCTCATTCCCTGCCTTAAAAATTCCCTCAGACCATCTCCGGTAACCTCCTGCTGCTGCACATGAACCTTTTAAATTACAATAACATTTGATTCTAAACCCCCTCCTCAGCTCAAACTAACCTTTCTTTCTTAATTATTTTACTTGGTTGTCTGTCTGCCTGCCGTACTGCTTTCACCTTACATCATCACTTTGTTACCTTCTGTTTACATTGCTCATCATATAGTCACCTCTCTGTACAACTGTTTTATGTCTGTGAGATATTGTATATGCTTGCCATGATTTGTGTATCTCATCTTATGTTGCTGCACTCCTGTATCATATGTGGTATTGTATCATATCTGGTATTGTATCATATCGGGTATTGTGAAATCATGTTTACTAATGTTGTTATTCCTGATCCCTAACTCCGCGGGTCACACCTGGAAATGAGCCCCAGCTAGCAATCTATAAATAAATAAATGTTTCCTTGAGGCTAGTTCTTTGAAAGTGCTCTGCCATAACTGTACTAGCAGTCTACTTAATATTATTCTTCATTCTTTTTGTTACAGCGGATACGTTGACAGTAGTGACTGACAGAATTTTTCTGTGTATAACGTAAATAATTGTACCATGCAAATTATTTATAGTGTTATCCTTACCATGTCAACCTGTATGGTAGCTGGGTGTTGCAACACCAGTGGCAAAATAAACAATGGACAAAAGCAGACCTACCACTAAATCCCAATACAAGAAGATCTACTGAGAAAATGGCTAATATTTCTCAACAGAAGAGATATAGAGAGATCTTGTTACCAACTCACCGTAATGTGGTTTGCTCTGATCATGTTACAGAGGATGATTTCCATACTCCTTTTGCACAGCTTGCAAAGAGTAAGTGACTTCTTCATCTGCCATCACCATCCTTATAACCACAGTGTTGCCCACACTGAATATTTTTTCCAGTGGCTATACTGTGGCTGCAGACAATTTACTGTATAACAGTGCCCCCCCATCCTTCGTACCATGAGTCCTTTATGCCTATCACATGCATGTTTGAACCACACCATCCTTTTTGACATGACCACCTCCGAATGAAGACTGTTCCTGGTGACTGCCACTCTTTCTGTAGATGTGAATAAGTACTTCCTCCCATCACTCATAAATTTCACCACTTCCAGCATTGTGGCATGTCCTCTTGTTCTTGTGCACCTTCTTTTCTGTCAGAATTCACCCCCATACCTTCACCCCAAGTACTTACATTTCAAGTTTCAAGTTTTCAAGTTTATTTATTTTATACTGGAAAGGTATGTGAGCAACCTTACCTGTTTTCACAAACATCCATTTTTCGAACTGACAATTTAAAATAATAGATATATTTACAAATACAGGACCTTAATAGTCTATACAGGGAGGCATCAATATCATTTGATATGGACAACTAGGTCAAACAATTCATATAGTTAAAAAAAGTTTGATATAAGCTAAAGGGTACAGAAGGTTGAGACATCCTGCAAGTAAAAAGCCTACATTATTATATACAGGGAGACATCACTGACACATGATGTGTACAACTAAGTCAAACAACTTGTACTAAGAAGCATAGGGCTGTAGAAGGTTGAGTCCCCTTCCAAGGAGACCAACCAGAAGTAAGACGTAATATAATGTTCCATGTAAAGACGGGCATCATTTGACCCCCGGTGCATATGTCACCTTAGTTAGGCAAGGAGAACCCTGACAGGGAGATGGACAGCTAACTGCGAGGAGTGGAGGGTTACTCCGGGGGAGCGAGGGAGAAGGGTGGATTGTGCAGAGAAAAAAGGGGGTAGGTAATCATTCCAGGGAAAAGACGAGTAGGAGTTGACATCACTTACATGCATAGCTCTATCATGTTGCGCTGTCCCTCCAGAGAGTGTACATATGGATATCCACTAGTCTGTTGTTTTTTTTAACTGGTGCCCACATGGGAGTACCTTGTCATGGTGGTTCTGTTTTTCACCAACACTCCCACATGTGCTGTATATATGGTAAGCCATATCTTTGACATTTAGTAACATCACAGAACATGACACCCACAGCATGCCTGAGAAATAATTTTTGGAAGCTGAATAATTCTTTTCCATACTGACCAATGTTATAAACTCTCACAGTGCCCAATAATAACCACACTACGGTCTGTCATATCATCTACAAACACACATGCATTGTTTTGCATTTTTGATGTTTGAACATCACTCCTCAGTAATACTGTTCATTGTTTCTACCATTCTAAGTGGATAAGTACTTCCTCACATCAATCCAAAATGCCACCCTGTACATCTCCTTGGCACATCCCTCTTGTTTTGGTGCACCTTCACTGCTGTACAAACAGTCCCCCCTCACGTACCCTATCCCACCCCTGACCCCACTCCCTCCTCTCCTCCAGAGAGTGTACATTTTGATATAGAAACATAGAAACATAGTAGTTGACAGCAGATAAGGACCGCAAGGCCCATCCAGTCTGCCCATTTCTTTTTCTACCTTATAAATGTGCTATCGGCCTTTGCTCTGCCAATGGCCTATCTATTCATACTCATCTGTATTGCTCCCTTATGTCTATCCCTTGCCTGTTTGAAACCCTGCACTGTAGTAATATCCACCACTTCCTGAGGTAGGCTGTTCCATGCATCCACCACCCTTTCTGTGAAAAAGAACTTCCTCACATTACCCCTTAATGGGCCTCCCACGAATCTCATGCTGTGTCCTCTTGTCCTGCTACTTTTCTTATATTGAAACATGTTAGACTCTTTCACCTTGTTAATGCCCTAAAGGTGTTTGAATGTTTTGATCATATCACATCTCTCCCTCCTTTGCTCTAGGGTATACATTTTGAGCTCCATTAATCTGTCCTAATATGTTTTCAGTTGCAGTCCCTGCACCATTTTGGTTGCCCTTCTCTGGACTGCCTCAATTTGGTTAATGTCCTGTGAAGGTGTGGCCTCCAGTACTGCACACAGTACTCCAGATGAGGCTTAACCAGTGTCTTGTAAAGAGGGATTATTACCTCCCTCTTCTGACTTGTGATACCCCTACTAATACACCCTAACATCTCCTAACCTTACCTACTCCCTTAGTCTATGTTTACATTTACTAGTGTCCATGTGGGAAGACCTTGTTGTTGTGGCACTGCTTTTCACCAATGCTCCCATGTTTGTTTGTTTGTTTAATTCATTTATTTAATTAAAACATTTTATCAGGAAAGTCATATTGAGCTGGTATCAGCTCGTTTCCAGATGCATCCTGGGTGGAGGGGGAAGAAAGGAATAGAATTTATAAAATAGTACAATAATATGGATATAAATTAAAATATACATTTCAAGAACACTTAAAGAATAGGTTGCCAAGCAGTAAATTACAATATAGTAAATTGTAGAATGGGCAAAAGAACATTAAACAATGAGCAACACAACAAAATATGGAACTGGGAGAAATGACTGACACTAGACAAACAGGGCAGTGCTGGTGTCAGTGTGGGGTGGAAGGCAGGTGAAAAGGAGTCCACCCCAATATCAGAAGCAATTGCAGAAGTGAATGGAGAACTCGTGGAGGAGAAACTTCAGAGCAGGAATGGAAGGAGCAGAGTGAATGGAAGGGGGATGAGAACCCATAGTTTAGGAAAGAGGAATGAGAAGGCAGCTTGGCCAGCAGTAAATTTCACTTGAGGGAGAGCAAGAGTGACAGTAAGCATTGCAAAGGGAGTAGGAGGAGGGGGGGGAGAAGCATGATAAGAGGGGAGACAGCCAAACCAATATATGGAGATAAAGGAAACACAGTGGGTAAGGCGCCTGGCATCAAGAGAGAGGAGGGAGAGGGAAGAGTACACAGCACAATGGTGTGTATGCAGAGATTTGTCATGGGCAAAATGACAGAAAGTGTGAAGGAGAGGGTCCAGTCTAGCAAAAGTGGACTTTGGAGCAGAACTATAAACAATACGAACAAATACAAAGTATAAAATATTACAAAAATATGGAAATAATAAATGAATGTACCCCTTTCAAGAACAATTAAAGAATAAATTGCCAAACAGTAGATTCGCATATAATAAATTGTAGAATGGGTTAAAGAGCATTAAACATGGAGCAACACAACAGAATAAGGAAATAGGAGAAATGACTGATACTATGAGAGCGGGACAGAGCTGGTGTCAGTGTGAGGTAGAAGGTAGGTGAAAAGGAAGTCCACCCCAATATCAGAAGCAACTGAAAGAGTGAATAGAGAACTCATGGAGCAGAAACTTCAGAGCAAGAAAGGAAGAAGCAGAGCAAATGGAAGGGGGGAAAAGAGCCTCATAGTTTAGGGAAGAGGAATGAGAAGGCAGCTTGGTCAGCAGTAGATTTCACTTGAGGGAGAGCAATAGAGTTTAAACAAGCACTGCGAATACAGTGGGGGGGGGACAGAGCCAAATCAATATACGGAGATAAAGGAAACACAGTGGGTAAGGCTCCTGACATCAAGAGAGAGGAGGAAGAGGGAAGAGTACAGAGTACAATGGTGGGTATGCAGGGGTCTGTCAAGGGCAAAATTACATAAGGAGTGAAAGAGAGTGTCCAGTCTAGCTCAAGTGGACTCTGAAGCAACACTACAAACAATGTCGCCATAATCAAAAATAGGGAGAATCATGTTAGTGAGGATTTCTCTGTGTGCAGGAAGCAGAATGCTTTTCTTATTTCTGTATAATACTCCAAACTTGGGGAGCAACCATCCATGTGAACAGACAAATCAAGGTGGCGATCCAGTCAGGCCCCAAGGTACTTGAAGAAGGAGACATCTTCAGTAGTTGCACCATCGGGGATATGAAAGGAAGGAAGGCAGAAGACTCTGGCAAGACTCCGCCAGGTGACAAATGTCACAGAAGCAGTTTTCTTCACACTAGAACTGATTTTTCACTAAACCATAACTGGATGTTGTTAAAGTCCAGTTGAAGCTGGTTCATGAGATCAGGGCACACCAGCCAGAGGAAAAGAGTACCGTATCATCTGCTTACATATGACTGGACACAGAGGATCAGGCATCTGGGAGGTCACTTAGAAAAATGGAGAAAAGAATTGAGCCAAAGATAGACCCTTGGAATATGTCTGATCTGATAGGGAGAGAGTGTGCGTGAGTGTGTGTGTGTGTGTGTGTGTGTGTGTGTGTGTGTGTGTGTGTATGTGGTGGGTGGGAACATGGAGGCTCCCATATGGACAGCTTATGACTTACCCTCAATGCACAAGCTAAACCACTCAACTGAGGAAGCTGAGAGTCCAGCTGCCTTATGCTTTTCCAGAAGAATAGGATGGGCTGTAGCTCAAAAGCTTTGGCTAAGTTGACAAAAACAGCAGAGGTGACGAGGCCCTGATCCATGCCAGTGAGGATAGCATCAGTGAGTCAGAGAGAGGTGGAAGTGGATTGTGACTTTCTAAAGCCAGACTGGAAAGGAGTAAAGAAGGAGGTTGAGTCAAGAACAGGTGAGCATTGGGAGAGAAAAAGGTATTTTTGGAGTTTAGCCAGAGTGGGAAGGAGAGAGACAGGACAGAAGTTATTTGGGGAAGATAAGTCACCACTTTTAGGAAGGGGAATGACAGCAGCCACCTTAAGGACAAAAAATATGGAGAAAGAGAGGTTGAGGAGGTGGGTAATAAAGAGGGCAATGGCATGAACAGAGAGAAATATGAGTCTAGGGTCAAGACCATCAGGGATCCTACCCTTACAAGGATTTAAAGACAAAAGAGCCTTAAGAGCATCAGCAAGGGTAATGGGTGAAAAGGAAAAAAGGGAGGTGGTGGCAGCAGGACAGGCAGAGGAGAAGAGTGAGAGGGAAGAATTTACAGACAAAAGGGCCTTAAGAACATCAACAGGGGTAATGGGTGAAAAGGAAAAAAGGGAGGAGGGGGCAGTAGGGCAGGCAGACAAGAGGAGTGAGAGGGAAGAGGAGAAGAGAGAGAGAGGGAGAGGAGAAGGAGGAGGAAGAGAGAAGTGAATGGCCACAGGAGTTAAAAAAGGGCTTTAAAGATGAGGCAACTGTGGAGTGATCAAGGTTGTTCTGGAGTGTGGATGCGAAATGTTCAGACTTCGCAGTGGAGCCAGAGGATTTGCAGGTCCTCCAGGCAAGGTCATGTGAACAGTGACAAGCCAGCAACTCAGCTGTGATCCATCAGAGGTGTGAACCTCGGATCCTGATTCTTCTAAGGGGAGTGTGATGATCCCAGATAGACATTTAGAGGTGAAGAGTCTGAGGGCATTGTCCACGTTGCTAGCTGTAGAAATAGGGGACCAGTTGGTGGCTACCAGGCCAGCATGAAGGCAGGTCAAGTCCAGCGAACAAAATGACCTGATCTGGATGCATTTGGTGACAGCTTTGGGATGATAAATCTTGTGCCCACAGTAGACCATATGGTGGTCACTGAGGACATCAGGGGTGGCTCCAGCATCCACATAATGATGGGGATGGGAAGAGAGGCCCATGTCCATGAGGGAGTGATTTAGAGGTTTGAAATTAAAGCAAGTAGGGACAGAAATTAGCTGAGTTAAGTGGAGGGACTTCATGTTAAGACAAAATGTATGACAACAGGGAGACAGCCTATTTAAATTAAAATCACCTAGTATGAGTAACTCACCAGAGGAGGCCTGGGAGGAGATGGTGGTGAATAACTCAGTTACAGAAGGTGGAGACATACCAGGGCAGCAGTAGACACCGGCAATAAATACGGATGCAGAGAAGGGGAGGGAGAGTTTGAGAAGAAGCAACTCATAGGCAGAGGAGATACAGATAGAGAACACAGGCTCAAACTGAATGTTTGAGGAGAGGTAGATGGTTACGTCACCTCCCCTCTTTGTTTGATCCTGATGAATAATGGTGAAACTAGGGATGGCAACAGAGAAATCAGGGATCCTGAAGGACAGCCAAGATTCTGAGATCACCAACACAAAAGTTTTAAGGTTAAACATAAGTGGTTGCAACAGGATGATCTTAGGAAGCAGGCTGTGAATGTTGACATGGCCTACTCTCAAACTTTGGGGAGAGGAGGAGATAGGGAAGGGCCATGGTTGAGCTCAATATCACGTGCAAATAAATACAGCAAGCAAACAAGAAGCTTAGGAAAACCTATGAGACGCTTATGGAAAGCGGAAGGAAGGGGAATGAGTAGGAAGGAGTTAGGGAGGTAGGAGGGACCTGAAGGGTTCGAGATGAAACCATGAAGATGAGAGGAGACTGCCACCAGGCTGCCAGGGAGAATGAGGAAATGCAGGGGGATGGGAGGATGGGAGAGGGTGGGGAATGGAGGGTAGCGGACAGGGGAGGTTAGGAAAGATGGAAGGGCAGCGCGGTGAGGGAAAACAGGACGGGGAAGAGAGAGTCATAGGAACAACATAGTCATAGTGGAATTGTAATGAAGGCAAAAACATGCTCAGCAGTGTGAAAACTATATGGGGGACAAGTTTCACTCGAAGAGCGAAAGCTGAGTAAGGTGACTGTTGTCTACCAAATGTGGGAGACCAGAATTAAAATAAGTTCAAGCAGGTTGGGGATAATTTAATCACATGTGCTACATTTTAAAACCTGTGTTGTATTTACAGTAAGCCATATTTTTGGCATTTAGTACCATCACAGAACATGATGCCTACAGCATGATTAAAAAATAATTTTGGACAGCTGAATAATTCTTTTCCATATTGACCAATTTTAAAAACTGTCACAGTGTCCAGTAAGAATGACCACTTTTTTTTTCATCAACTTTCTTTTGAGAAGGGGGGCCAGGACACACTACACTGAGGCTTGTTTCCAGGTGCATTCCGGGAGCACTGGGAAGTGACTTGCTCATGATCACACAGTATGCAAGTGGTGGTTGTGGGATTCAAACCCAGTTCTCCAGCTTTGCAGCTCAGTGCTCTTAACTACTACACTATACTGCCTCCTTAAAGAGCTAGTGTACTGCTTAAAATTAACATTAGTTTTTAAAAGCAGTGGACTATTACCTTTTATAACTGAGGTGCTTTTTTTTCTCTCCCTTTGGGTAATTAGATTTTTTTTTCACCTGATGGTAGTAGGTGTGATCTGTAGAACAGCACTCTATCTGGCAGCTGACATATTTAGTTCTAGTCCCCCGACTACATCATCAACATTGTGACCTCACTGTGTTACCATAGCTACTCAGAAAGAGCCACTCACTAGCTGCCAGCTCAGTCATCAGTGATGTCAGTCAGTAAGGTCACACTGCTGATGATGAAGTGAGGGGACTGTGACTAGATCTGTCAGGTGGCAGGCAGAATGCTATACATCCAGCATATAGTGTCACATAGAAAACATTATAATGTAAAAACTTCAGAAATAAAAAGTTACAACTGACTACTATTTAAAATGTGTAATATTTTCCCATTTGCTTTTTTGGTTCTTCGAGTTCTTTAAGGACATACAGTACATGTCCTTAGGAAGGCAGCACATGTACACTTCGTACGTGCTGTACTATGTTAAGCCATATTTTTTGCATTTAGTACCATCACAGAACATGACACCCAGAGCATGAGTGGAAAAAAACATTTGTAAGCTGAACAATTCTTTTCCACATTGATCAATTTTTGAAACTGTCATGGTGCCTAGTATTTATTTTTTATTTATTTGTGATTTCAGATACACCTTTAAGCCCAGAGGCTCTTTTACAAAGGTTCCACATCATGGAAACTGAACAAGTTATAACAAGAACAGGCAATTGTACAAAAGGTAGGCTTTACAACATAAGACATAACAAGTAACAGAAAGTCACAAATAATTATTACAGAGGGAACAGAACATAAGCTGCCACAGGCTTTGTCTGGTATCAACAGGGTGGTTAGGTACCGGCTGCAACAAGGAGCAGTTCTTAGTAAACCAAACAGTCCTGTACTGGTTACAGGGAAGTGAGTGCACAAAGAGCGTGTTAAGGAAATAAAAGGGTAGGCAGTGGTGCTTAAAGATGAGGGCTAAGGGGTAGGAGGGAGGGTTTAAGGGAGAGGGAGGTAAAAAAGGGGGTGTTGGTGGGGGGAGTGAGAGGGACCACACTATGTTCAGTCACCCCACGTAATAATACATGTGTTGTTTTGCATTTTTGATGCTTGAATGGCACCACTCCTAATGAAGACGCTTCATTGTGTTCACTACTATGGCACCTGTTGCATCTTCATGGCATGCCCCTTTTGGTGCACCTTTGTTGGTGGCACAGCAGTCCACCTCCTGTACCTTCCCCCTGGTACTTTTATGTCTCCACTGTGTTCTCCACTACCTCCTCTCCTCACAAGAGTGTTCATATTGATATACTTCAATCTCTCCTCATAGTGGATGTGAGTCATCTGCCCCATTTTCTTTTCACTACTAATAATTCCCTCTTTAAAGTGTATATCCTTCATGTGCTGTCAAATGTATTACACTGTCACCTGTGAGTAACTCAGTTTTATATTTATCACTGCCCACGTGGGAGGACCTTGTTGTGCTCATTTTCACTATATTTTATGGAACATGACAGTAACTTTTCTCATTAAACAGTTCTGTGTTTTAACCACCCTCTCAGTGAAGTAAACCTTTGTGACCTGCACCCTGAATTCCCACTGTGAAGCAGAAGTAAACTTCAATCCTGCCATATTTACTTTCCACGACTATTTGTAAGTGTCTGGTTTTCAATAATTACTTTGAATCTGTCATGTCATTACTGTTGTCTGTGTACTGTATGTCATTAGGTAGGTGCTATGTCTACCACCATCCATGTGCATATTTCAGTTTCTGTCACACTATCATCTCTTTTGTCCTTATATGCATTCAGTAATGACTCTATTTCATTTTCAGGTGACATGTCAAGACCATGAACAGTATTCAATCTGCTCCATGAACAGACATCTGCATAGTCACACAGCATCATCATTGCACACATACTGTACTATCTGTCGTGGTGGCAGATTTATAACAATGCTACCCTGTATAAGCAAATTTTGTACCTCCAACATACACACATCATGTTCACAATCATTTTGTCATACCTATTTTGACTGCGTTTACATTATATTTATATATTAAAGTTTTGCCATTTTCCATAGATCCTGATAATCCATTGAAACACCTAAATGAAGTTGCTGTTCCTTCAAACATGCATGTCTCACATCCTTCAGAATGTCATGTGTTATTCAGTTATTTTAACAAGTTATATTGATTGATGTTACTGCTCATACTGTATGTATTACAACACATTTAACCACTTATTTTTACGGCTGCATGGGTGGAGCCCTGCAGACATTTTGCTAGGAGAGGAGAAAAGGGACTGTGAAAGCATGTGACTGGTTACTGACACAGTGGTCTTCCACAGTGCTGCAGTCAGTGCTGTACCATTGTTTTTCCCCAGTCCCTCCCCTCCACGGCCGCACTAGTCCCTCTTCTATGGGTGCACTTGTTTTTGGACACTCGTCATCATAACTTCCATGGGATGTCCACAATACCCAAGATGGTCACTGTGAGCTCACGGCATATACATGAGTATCAGCAGTATTCGTGCATGCACACTGTAGACATGGCGGCCATCTTGGGCATGGCAGGCTCTTTCTTGCGCATGCACAATTATCAGTTACTGCGCATTCATGAGTATCACGCAAGTACAGTGTTAGCCACAGTGAGAGCTCCAACTACTGTTTGACTTGGGCTCATCGCTCTGGAGCAGCCGTGTTTGCTCTGACCAGAGTTTGTTATTGATGTAATTTTATGTACTTCATTATAAGAGAATTGATGGTCATACTACCTCAGAGTATCATTCTATGGAATCTTCTGTTGGATTGGAATGGAAGAAAAAATTATTATAGTAATGTTGTTTTTTCTTAAGGGATCCCTCATTATGTTTACACTTTAGGCAGTCATCTTGTCCAAAGGTGATGTCTCAGAGATAGAACCTATGCAAATTTTAGAATCTGGCATGTAGGTTCAAACTTTGCATCTGTGCTCCACTCTGGCCTTTGTTCAGATCTGTTTCCATGCCAGAGTGGAGCAGCAGCTAACAAAACTAGTTAAAAAACTACCAAAAAAATTGAAAAATGCTTCATAGAATTTTAACAAACAGTAGAAAATATGAAGGCAGATTGAGAAAAATGTTGTCATATAATCCATAACAATGAACTAACACTTGTAGGAACTGCAATAGTAATGCTCAAGTGATCTCAGTTAAAAAAATAACCAATTCTTGTGTGAATCTGTTTCAGGTTCTGGAAGGGGAGGCAGGGTAGGGAGTGTAAACATAGTGAGGAATCCCTTAAGAAGAAACAGCATTACTATGGTGAGCATTTTTTTTTCTTCTAACCCCAGGAATCCCTCACTTAATGTTTACACTTTATGCAGACTCAGTACCAGTACGCTGGGAGGCTGCCTCCAGAACCTAGTTAAGAAAAAGGTTCTGCCACACCTCACGCCATGCCAGTGACCCAGGTTCAGGAACAAGCTGGCAGGGGAGAGACAGGATTGAGCATCCAGAGGACTGCTGTCTTCTATCAGGGAGGGAGGGATTGCCATCCTGCTCATCGATCTCCCTCTAGTGGTGGCTGAAGGGAGATGTGGGCCGGGAGGCACATAGCCGACATACATTGTTGGTGGGGGGGGCAGAAGAAAAAACAGAGGAAAATAGAGCTGGAAGGCTCTGTGATGACCTCCCAATGCCTGTCTGGCTTCCTGAACATCTGGATTTCTGTTCAGGAGTGGGAGAATGCCGGCACCCCTTCACCTTGGCCTTTTCATCGGGGGGACCCATGGGGGATCACAGGGGATGTCGGGGGCAATGGGGGATTGGAGACCAAGTCACTCTGAGGGAGAGACCGGAGACACTTTCCAGGCACCCGGAGCTATAAATAGATAATAGAAAAAAAAATAGTGGTTCCAAAGCTGCCATCCCTTCTGGATTGTATGCCCAAAGAGTAGTTATTTGTGAAGATGTGCCCTGTTTCCAGTGAGCTGCTTTGCAAATGTCTAACAATCGGATGCCCCTTAAAGATGCCACAGAGGCAGAGATACCCCTTGTGGAATGCATCTTTAAGCCTCTTGTTGGCATTTTCCCAGATTTTTCATACCAGAACTGAATGCAAGAGATAACTCTCTTTATAGCTGGTTTGCTTTTGCCAACCTCACCACAGGGAACAACAAGATTGGTGTAGACCTACCAGACCTGCCGTCCCTAATGTGGACTACCATTTTCTATTATACAACATAAGGTATAACACTACGTACTAATGTTTGCTTTGATGTACTGACAAACTACCATTTAGCAGAGATATGCTTGTGGTCTTAATGCACCACCTACTGTTATTAGCCATATTATTATGATTAGTATATTTAGTTATGTTTATGATATATCTGTGGTCTTAGAGTGCCACTTACAGCCATTAGGCACACTGCCACCATCATCATATATGATAACTTGTTTCTTTGTTCTAACAAATAACTCTAGTTAGCATAATAGTGCAAGTGCAACATATAACAGCCTTGGGTGCGAGATGCCCACCCTATGCACCAACAGAAATGTTTTGCCTAATGTCTGTGCTATGCACATGAGCCTGTTACCAGGTAACGGGACCCTCTTATCTTTAGTATATAACTTTGTATAAGAGCATTGCTGTTAGAGTTAGTTCTGTTTTATGACAAATATGACACCTGGTGTTCGAATGTTCCAGACTTCCAGCAGGTATTATTGCTGTCCTTTTAGGCATGTTTGTTGAAATAAACCTTTATTCTGTACACCTGACTCATGCATTGTGTTTTGCCATCAGGTTTAGATCTTGTCGATTCCAACAAATGGCAACTGTGCTGCAGAATCCAATTGGTCAGAACCAACCCAATTGAGGAAAAGATGTTTAGGGAAGGGAAACAGGCATGGGATACATGAAGGTGCTCAAACTTATGCCCACCTATTCAACCAATACAGACTATCTTTCAGGCCCCCCCATGCCTGAATGTGATGGGACAAATGAAGGTGTTCAAACCTACGCCCTGCGTTCTATAGCAGCACTGGTCTGGGAGACTGTATACCCTAAACATGAAACTGTCTAGTTGTGGAATATAAGGTGGATCAATACACCTTGGACTTCAGGCTAGTGCAGGAAGAGGCAGAACTTCAACAATGGCCAGTAGCGCTGAGCTCAAGTTAGATGTCTCAAGTTTTTTAGCCTCACATGGTGGTTGGGGCGATTTAATTTTGAATGTGAAGTCATATGCTCATCCGATACAGTATGTATGTATGTATGTATGCTGTATTCGAGGACAAAACAAATGGTCAAGAAGCATGACCAAAAAGGAGTGACGGTTGCCACCCTGTACGCCACCCTACAGGCAGTTGAAACAGAGGTCCTAGCTTTGAAAAAAAGAACTGGGTTCCAAATACCAAGAAATGGGCAAGCAGCAGAGAGAGTTGGAACAAGATATTAAATACCTCAGGAAGGAGATGCAGAATGAAATGCATTGTACTGTACAAGAAAGAGACAGAGAGATTGTTAGGTTGAGAGAAGATTGTGAAAGGCTACAACAGGATAAGAAGCAAGCACTATAGCTGAATGATGTGTTGACTGATTCAAATGAAACATTGAGGAGCGAGAATGAGGAGTTGTATGATGAAATGGGGAAATGTCAGATAGCAATGGACAGGGAGCTAAGAGAACATCACAAAGTGTGCAGCACGTATAGAGTTTTGTAGAATCATGTTAGCAAGGGACAGTATGAAGACAGAGTAGATCATACTAGGTGCACAGGAAAACTGGCGAGATTATGTCAGCAGTTGGCAATCCTAAAGGGTCATGTGAAAGCTTTGCCGTATGCCCCGCCTATCGACCAGGTGTCATTGACGGATGACGAGGGCGATGATGGAGATTTCCCAAGATGGCGGAACTTGGGATGCCAGAGGGTTGAGGCCTTGCCGTCTTGTCACCGTCTTGAGTAAGTCTGACAAGACTGAGGTTGAGGCCTTTATCGAACAAGCAGTCACCAAGGCAGGAGTCACCCAGGCACAATCGCCTGCGTACCATCAGGCTTTGGCCAACCTGTTAAACAAGGAAGTGGAGCAACACACCCTAGTTCAGGGCATGGCCACCACCATGGCTGAAGCAGTGGTCAAGTCCATCCAAGTGCAAATGGGGCATGCCCCGAATGCACTGCAGTCCACACAAGTCATCCAAACTATCGTGGACAAAGTAGGCGGTATGGCCGCTGGTGACAATTTGAGTTGCCATTTGAAGAAATTTCAAAATCAGTGCAAAATGCTCAGCCTTCCACCTGAGCATAGAGTGCAGGTTTTGAAACAAACTGTGGATCCCACATTGTGGGCCAAGATGCTGGAAGCAGTGCGTCAAGATGCTGGGGCCCAGTTTGATGTAGTCACTGCCAGCCTCCTGTCAGTGCACAATCCCAATCTGGTCAGCATAATGCTAGCTCATCCAGTGAAGCAATATGGCAAGGAAACCCCAGCCCAGTATGACAGTCGCTTGTGGCTTGACTATCAATCAGGCAAGGAGCTGGCCAAGGAGTCTGCAGAGTGAGACTCAACTGAGTACAAAAGCCTGTTCCTGAAATACATGCTGCTGGGCCTTCGCGAGAGGTCGAGGCATCAGTGTTCTCGAAAAAGGATTGCTTCCATAACATCATGGATAAAGTGGAACATGCATACCAAATCTATGTGCGTGACCAAGCTGCAGGCTCAAAGGCCAAAGTAGCCATAGTGCAGAACAGCACCGAGCATTCCACACAATATGTGGTGGAAGGGAAATCAAAGGATTTCCAATAGGACAAATCCTCCTAGCAAAACAAAGGAGGTACTGTCAGGAACCAATGCTGGAAGCAGCATCAGCAGTGTCATGAACCCACTTCTGGGGGTCAGGTCCACTGAGATCACAGTGCCCACCCCTTAGTGCAATCCATGACAGGGAGGGGGAAACAGGGGATACCCTCTTCGTGTCTTTCTATAGTGCTCACTGAATTCACAACTGAGCACTGACCATGAAGTCCCAGGGTCCCATCTTTACTCTGGATCAGGGTACAATACTAGTCTTGAGTCTTGTAGCCAAATATGAACCCTTCTTGGCTGTTACACAAAGGGGGAAGATCCAGTGGTTACAATCTCTTCAGAGTAGTTGTGTAACCCTGATTCTGCCTTCTCCCAAAAGGCATTCAATAACCTGGTTCGAATCCCCACAAACCCTTCCTTGAGACTTCGGTATTCTCCCTATCTTTATCCAGACTTTCCCTTTTCAGACTCTTTGTTCGATTTGGTAGCTTTTCATGGCACCCCTTAGCAATAACAGTTTAGTCACAGATTATTACTGAAACATCCCACAATCACACATGCAATACAGAAATCTCGCTCAGGCAGGTTTCTTAAACAAAATAAATGTCTTTACTAAATAATTAAATAATTATCATACATAACAACAAAAAGGTTTGATCAATTTGGTCACAGAATAACACAAATAAAAAGTGGATATGTACATACAAAAAAGCCTTAAAACTGTTAGTGAAGTTCTATCTTAAGTTCGTAGTGGATTGAAGTCCAGGAAAAGTAAATGAAAGTTTCAGTTTACTTTGATAGCAGTCTTGCTTCTTGTGTGTCAGAAGAGTGTCAAGTGCAGATACTCGGCAAAATGAGAGAGAATGACTCTGATTCAATTCCTTATATAGTCGGAGGAAGCCTGAAAAAAACTATCTTGTCCCAAAGGTGGCCTCCTCCTTTAGACTAGTAGAGGTCACTCGTGTGCTTTCCCAGCAACACAATTTTCTGGCTACCTTGTGAAGTCATACTTCCCTGACAGTTTATGACACCTGTAAGAGAATTCACAGTAGCCTGCCAGAATGGATATTTCTGTCCTTTCCTTTCATCTCATCATGATCAAAGGCAATATACCATGACAGTTTCCTGGGACCAAAGGATCCTGCCTTTGAGGTAAAAAGGGGGCCATCTCCTGAACATTTTATTTATCTCTGTTTCCCTCAGTTAGTTAACTGGGGAAATAACCTTTGATCAGCTACCCCCCAAGCCTTTCACAAGTAATTGTCAGCTTCCTGGATAGAGGAAGGTCAATCATTTTAACAGACATCCAGTTTCTCTCACTATCCTATGAGACCTTTCCTTAACACTGGCATTCGTGTGGCATGTACACATACACAAAATATAACAGAATATAACACCATATATCTGTACATCTGACTGGCAGTGGCATAGCTCTCCACAAGCAGTACTGCCAGCAGCAGAAAGAGAAGGAAACAACGGACAAAAACAAAAGTCCACCCCTTCATACAAAGAGCTGGCTGAGGAGAACAACCAGTTCCAGGAGTTTAAGGCCAAAGTCCAGTCACTTTCTGCAGCACTTCCACACAAACCCATAGTGGCTATCCCATGTGCATCTCCATTGCAAGACGTGCCTGATGGGGATGAACAATCAAAGTCTCCATACTTGGAGTGCACTCAAATGCTATGAGAAGTAGCCTCCCCATCCCCCATCAGAACAAGAAGGATCGGACTAACAGTGTCAGGCCCCGGTTCACATCATCACCACCCTACTAACTGATGATTCTGGCCACTCATGTATAGAAGCACTGGTTGTGAGCCACCAGCTTGAACTACTTCTAGATACCGACACCACCGTTTCAGTGCTGCATCAAGATGATCCACAGTTATCTCGTTGGTCCATGGGGAAGCCCACTTCCACCCAGACCTTTGAAGGGACCATAGTTACAATGTACCAGTCCAAACCCATACCAGTCATCACTGGTACTTTGGAGGTGACACACCATTTTGACCTGATGGTCTTACGTCACCACCAGAGCATTCTGGGGATTGATTTTCTCACATGGTATGGGTGCGTCCTGGATTTAGCCAATAGGCTGTTACTCCAGATACCTGGCCAATATTGCATACTTCTCATTTCTGACTCGCATATGGTAGCAGCAATAAAGATCAATGACATGGAGTACGATGTCATCCTCATGTTCCAATACCCCAACTAAGGCCAATTCTGGAAAGGCACAGTGATGCCTTTGCCAAACACAAACATGATTGTGGGAGGATGGACACCCTCATACAGGTCACTGGCGATGAGCCACCTTGCCAGAGCAATACCCATTTCCAGCTGAAGTAGTACCCTCTTTAAGGGCCACCATTGACTCCCTTTTGAATTAAGGGGTCATCAGGTCCTATGTGTCCACAGTCAACTCTCCCATATGGCCTGTAAAGAAACCCAACAATAGTTGGAGGCTCACCATTGATTACAGAAGACACAACCAAGTCACTCCTAGTTGTGCACCAACCGTGGCCTCGGCCCCAAATGTGCTCAAACTTCTGAAGCCTGAACACAAGTGGTTCAGCACATTGGACATTTCCAGTGGTTTCTGGTCACTCCCATTGGCCCCAGAGAGCCAATACAGATTTGTCTTCACCTTTGAAGAAAGTCAGTAAATGTGAAAGTGTCTCCCACAGTGATTCCACAACAGCCCCTCCCTGTTCCACATGAGATATGTCATACATGGCTTCTCTACACCAGAATGCCTTTTGCAATATGTGGATGATCTTCTTTTGGCCACAACTGGCCTGAAGAAGCACCTGAAGCTCCTAGATGAGCTCTTGATGTTCCTACAGAGGGCAGGTCTCAAGTGCAACCCTGCAAAGGTGCAGTTATGCCTACCAAAAGTTTCCTTTCTGGGCCTGTGCATCACTGGAGAGGGCAGGAGCCCCATCTTGAACAAAGTTCAAGGTTTCCAGGATTTGCCACTACCCAGCAGTGTGGCTACCCTGAGACGTTTCCTGGGAATGGTCAACTATTCCAGGGACTTCATCTGCAATTTTGCACAGAAGGCCGCACCCCTGTACGAGTTTCTAAAGAAAGATGTCCCCTGGCCATGGGGACCAGAGCACTCAGCTGCTGTCACCTCTCTGAAAAAGGCTTTGGCCTATGCTTCAGCATTGGCAGTCCTAATTCATAACTTCCATTCCACTTATAAACTGCCACCTCTGAGGTAGGCATGTCAGCAGTTCTGGCACAACAGGCAAATGGCACCCTGAGGCATATTGCTTATGCTTCCCAGATGCTCTCCCTGGTAGAGCAGAAATACTCTCTGTGTGAGAGGAACCTTTTTGCAACCTTTTGGGCTGTCAAACACTTCACCTACATACTAGAGCTCTACCCTATTATACTGCACACCAACCACACCCCTACCAACTTCCTGTTGACAAACAGGATCAAAGATGGCAATGTGTCTCACACCAGACTTACACATTGGTTTCTCTTTCTACAGGGCATAGACATCATTGTGCTTCCTTCCAAAATGCCCTCCATTTTGTCACATGGTCTCCTATACCAAGGAGATCTACATGAGTGTGGCCTTGAGTCACCAACCCTGCCAAAACCAGGCCCATTCCTTCCTGCAAGAGAAAGCAACCTAAAAGACCCTGCACTATGCTGCATCTTTACAGATGGATCCTCCTCCTACCATGAAGGAGATCAAATTGAAGGCTTTAGTGTTTTTGTTCTTCTTCCAGTAGGTGTCACCTTTGAGGTGTCCAGAAAGTGCATTGTTAAATCTTCACAGTATGCAGAAAGAACAGTTATGTAAGAACTTACTGTAACAGTAGATCTTCAAGGGGATCTCAGCCATCAGGTAACACCATAGGAACTTTCACCATCGGTGAAGGGGAATCCACGCAGAAGATTTTCAGCTGTACAAATAGGGCCTCCCACGCCATCAACATCCAAAACCCTATATAGGTGTGGGTGGCCCAGCTCCCTCCTCAGTTCTTTCCCTCCAGAAATGAAGGGAGCAAGGCTCATACCCTGGGGAACCAAGGAGAGACAGACAGACCCTGCTCTAAATAGAAGGAAGGCTACAACAGATAGCCAGGTTCTAGACAGGAGCCCCAAGAAGGGGAATGGTGGGAGGGAAATCAAACGTGATGACTGAGATCCCCTCGAAGATCTACTTTATGGTAAGTTCTTACTCAACTGTTCTCTCTTCTTCAGGGGTATCTCAGTCATCAGGTAACACTGTAGGAACGAGTACCAAGCAATAACAAGTGTAAACAGACAGTCTGGGAGGCTGGCTCTGCATAAACTTAAGACAGGAGTCCTTGTAACACAGCCCTACCAAAACCTGCATGGACTCTTGAGGCAATGTCCAGACTGTAATGCTTGGTGAAAGTGTGGGCTGTACTTCAGGTGTCAGTAGCACAAATGTCAGCAGCTGCGACCCCTTGGAAACAAGTCACTGAGGTAGCCATGCTTCTGGTGGAGTGAACTTTGACAGGAGAAGGCAATTATTTGCCGTACTTACTGCAGCAGAACACAATGTAATTTGCCAACCATTTGGATACACATTGCTAAGAAACTGAAGCACCCTCTCTACTTGGGGCAAAAGAAACAAACAACTGCTTTGACTTTCTGGACTCTTTAGTCTGAAGCAGATAATACTTCAAAGTTCAGTGCACATCTAACATATGGAGCAGTGCTTCCCCTGGATTGGTACGCTCAGAAAAATAAACAGGAAGGTGAATAGACTGATTAAGTATGTACTCAGAGACCACTTTGGGTAAAAACTTCGGATTTGTGTGCAAAGATACCCTGTCTTTGTGAAAAATCAAATAAGGCTCCTCGCACCTGAGGGCTTGAAGCTCTGAAATTCTTTGAGCAGAAGTAATTGTAACTAAAAACAGCGCTTTCCAAGAGACAAAGTGCAAATCACAAGAAGCAACTGACTCAAAAGGAGACAAGGTCAATTTTTCCAAAATAAAATTCAAGTCCCAAGCCAGGACCAGGGAACGGATTGGGGGTTTCAGATGCAGGATGTCTCTGAGAAAAGTACAGGAGACATTCAGCTGAGCAATCGTGCGGTCACTCATGGGCTCATGAAATGCAGAAATAATCAAAAGGTGAATCTTGAGGGAGGAATACTGAAGGTCTGAGTCAGACAAAGAAATCAGGTATTCCAGGATATGATTCACCAAGCAGGTGAAAGGGTCTAGGGAATGTTTGGCAGCCCAGATGGGAAACCGCTTCCACTTCATGGCATAAGTGGCACAGGTGAAAGGCTTGCGGATGGCCACTAGGACGTCCACCACCCTGTTAGAGACCCCAAACCTGGCAATGGCTATGTTCTCAGGAGCCAGGCATGCAGATGGAGGGACCTGAGATTGGAATGGACCAGGGTCCCTTGATCATGGGTGAGCAGATTCCTGCAAAGGGGCAGAGGGACCGGAGGTTCCTCCATCAGCCACTGAAGCAGAGGGAACCATATCTGGCATGGCCAGAATAGAGCTACCAGAATCATGCTGGCCCCCTCCATTTGCAGCTTGATCAGCACCCTCTGAATTAGGGTAAATGCAGGGAATGCGTAAAGAAATCTCCCACTCCAAGAGATGGAACATGTGTGTCACCAGAAAACTCCAGGCCCTGGTTCTAGTGAGCAGAAACTGGACAGTTTTGATTTGAGTGATGGTGCAAAAAGGTCCATCTCTGGATGACCCCATCTGTCGAACAGATCTTCTGCTATGAGTGAGAGAAGCCCCCATTCATGCATGCTGGACTGAGTCCTGCTGAGACTGGACTGCAAAGAGTGTCAGACTGTGTTCCAGTGCCCAATACCACACTCTCATGGCCTCCCTGCAAAGGGGGGGTATGAGTGAGTCCCAACCTACTTGTTGATGTAGTATATGACATTCAGATTGCCTGACTGCACCAGCAGTTAGCCTGGAGCAAGATGTCCCTGAAATGCCTGCGTAGCATAGAGCACTGCTCTCATTTCCAGGACATTGATGTGCAAGGTGGCTTCCCACAGGGACCAGGAGCCCTGGGTTTGGAAGGGACCCAAGTGTGCTTCCCAGCCTGGACATGAAGCATTCATGGTTAGAATCTAATGCAGGGAAGAAATCTGGAAGGGAACACCCCTTGAAGAAGATTCAAGGGGTCCATCCACCACTGCAGTACCTTGCGTACTGGGGAGGAGACCATGACTTGTTGGTCCAACTCATTCGTGCACTGGTCCCATTGCACTCTGAGGGTCCCCTGTAGGGTGCGCATGTGAAGCCTGGCTAGAGGAACGGTGGGAGTGGCCACTACCATTAGACCCACAACCTGAGGTGCAGTCTGGCAGGAATGTACCAACTCTAAGCGACTTCCTGAGCTTAGGCCATGAGGCACTCCACCCTGTTTTGGGGTAGGAAGGCCTTCTCTGTCAGAATCCAGGACTGCCCCTATATACTGCAGTCTTTGTGACAGTACTAGAACCGACTTGGGCAGGTTGACAGTGATGCCCAGAGAGTGGAAGAGCTGGAGAGTGTGCTCCAGAGTCATAAAAAAGCTGTTTCCAGGGTATCCAGTGATAATAGCAACCCAAAATGAGTGACTACAAAAACAGCGACTCATTTTGGGCCCTTTTATTCTGGGCTACGCTGCACAATAGTGAGGGTATGGGAAAGCTACCATGGGGAAGGGCGAACGGAAGGTGGGAATAGCGAGGGGAAGGGGTGGGACAGGGAAGGGATTTTAGGGGACTGGAGTACCTGCTGCTGCCGAGCTAGCCATGTAGCATGGTGGTGTGAGTGGCTAGCTCTGGCACAGTAGGTACTGGGTTCAAGTTCATGAGCAAGTACATTTTCCCGCAGCCGCCCCCCACAAAACCACTTTTTTAAAATCCGGATGTTGGGGCGCCTTGAAGTGTATATCGCCGATTTGCTTTTTGGTGATATACACTCACCATAATAGTGATCGCTGTTTTGCAATTGCTATTATGATGTGGAACCTTTTCCTGGATGGGACCTTGAGTAGCCAATTGTCCAGGTAAGGGAAGACATATGGTTCCTCTCTTCTGAGAGCTGCTGTGACCACTGCTAAGCACTTGGTAAAGACATGCAGTGCAGAGGACATGCCAAAGGACAGCACTTTGAACTAGTAATGCTCACCCTGAAAAGCAAAATGAAGAAACTTCCTGTAGGGAGGAAAGACCTAAATGTGCAGGTAAGCATCCTGCATGTCCAGTGAACAGAGCCAGTCCCTGGTCTTGAGGAGGAGCATATGGCTTGACAAAGTTACCATCTGGAAGTTTTTGTACTGGATAAAGAGATTAAGTTCCTTTAGATCGAGGATGGACCTCAGATCTCTGGTCTTTTGGGGGACCAAGAAAAACCTGGAATAAAACCCTTGATTTCTCTGTCACCTTGGCACTAATTTGATTGCCAGCTTGTGCAGAAGAGACTGTACTTCCTCCTGGAGAACAGACAACTGGGCCGGGGGATAAGTGGAGAGTGGGGGAGGGGTGCCTGGAGGCTGCTGGATAAGCTCCAGGGTGTGACCCTGCTCTATGATTTACAGGATCCATGTCTCTGCAGTTATGGTTCTGCATTGATTCAGATGGAGGGAGAAATGACCTCCGACCACCACCTCCCGGGTCTGGACCAGAGGGGGGGGTCTGGCAAGGAGTCAAGCTGAAGTGGAACCAGCTGCAGAGGCTGGTCAGTCATTTCTGGGATGCTTGGCTGCTGTTCTGGCATTGGATGGGGTGGGCAAGGGAGCCTGAGCTCTATGTTTGCCCTGGGCATGGGAAGTCGATCCTGGCCTATTGGCCTGTCTATGAAAGGTACACCATCCTCTACCTTGTGGCTTAGTATGGTAGAGAGAATGGATGGACTTAATGGCTATGCCTGAGGCCTGAAAATCATTTATGAGGTCCTGGACATCAGGGCCGAAGAGCTTGGTGACACTGAAAGGGGCATTACTGGTAGTACATGAAGATGGTGAATGAATAATGGCGAACCGTCACAACAGTGATGGAACCACAGTGCCAACACTTTTGCGCAACCATGGTTCTGCCCCCATCCTGATTTGTGCTCCCCTGGAGTTGGAATCTAAACTGAAAGGGGTATAGAGGGCCAAGCCCCCCACATGGGGTGATGTGGGGGCCAAGAACTCTGCAAGAAAACACTTTACCAAAAGTGTTCATGCTGTGGGTTCGATGCCATTGTGACGGTTTGTCATTCCTCAGTCTCCCTTCAGACACGGATCCACGTTAAGCACCTTGTTCTGCATATCAGCCGCAAATCCAGAGAATCAAAGTCAGCCTACAAAGACATATGCCAGTAGCAGCTGCTCTGGCCACTGTATCGACCATATCATACAGGGCCCTGAGGAGGTGTTTGCTAACATCCTCAGCAGTTTGAAAACACTGAAGCAGTTTCTGCTTCTGGGAGACATCAGGAAGGGACTGAGCAGCAGCTTTGCCCTTTCTCCAATTGGCATTCTGGTATTTAATCATGTGTGACAGATAATTTGCAATCCTCAGACCCAAAGTAGAAGAGGCATAAACCCTTTTGTCCCAGAGGTCAATCCTGTGGGATTCCTTATCGAGGGGAAGGGAACTAAGGTACTTAGGTGCCTTAAATCTGTCATGGGCTGCCTCGATGACCACTGAGTCAGTTTCGGCCTGGGCAGCAAAATAAGAAAGGCATTATGGGGCATTATAAAGCTTGTCTGCCCTGTGTGGCATAGCTGACACTATGTCTGGTCTGTGCCAGGCTGCCATAGTGACAGTCTTCAGTGCTGGACTCATAGGAGGAATAATTGTAGGGGGAGATTTGGGAATCTCCAAGAAGTCCACCAGGTCTTTCCTGGTGACATCCTCTTCCTCAGTCTGGAAGCCCACTGTGGTAGACAACTGCTTTAAAACATTGAAAAAAGTGGCATCCTCAGAAGAAGACCTTGGAGTATGCCTGACAGAGTCCTCACTGACTGAGAAGACAGTGGAATTATCTGAGATGAGGATTTCTTCCTCTTCATCCTCTATATCATCAGGGTGGATGAGGTCAGGATGAAACTCCTCCTCCTTGACATCAACCTCATCTGGGTCTGGCATCTGATTCACCCCATGCAGCGCATGGGGAATCTCTTGGGGTTGATGAGCAGGTGTTGACAAAGCTGTTGTCACCAGTGCCGGTGAAGAGG
This sequence comes from Neoceratodus forsteri, assembly GCA_016271365.2. Taxonomy (NCBI): domain Eukaryota; kingdom Metazoa; phylum Chordata; order Ceratodontiformes; family Ceratodontidae; genus Neoceratodus; species Neoceratodus forsteri. Next base: position 374,616,018 of record CM057450.1, on the reverse strand, counting down.
GCCTAATGAAGACACCCAGCTGCTGAACAAGTACATTCATGAATTTGACCAGTAGTTTGTTCAGGCCCATAGTGGACATTGAAGGAGGGGGGGTTCGATGGCACAGGAGCTGATGACCCTTTGTCCTGGGAGCCTGATAAGCCTGTAACCCTGGAAGGAGAAGGGGCAGACCTCGATGGGGTTGTTGTCAACAATGTACCCCTCATCAACGGTGGAGAGGCTGATGACCTGGAGGTCCACGGCCGAGCACCCTGTGAGTTGGCCAGAGTTGCTGTCAGTATGTGTCTGGTAGGAATAGAGACCTGGACAGCTAGTCTCTTCATCAGAGCAGCCACTGCCGCCAAAGAGCCCCCCGAAGGAGAGGCCAATGGGGAGTGGGATCGCTGCTGGGGGGAGCTGTCATGATCCCGGTCTCTTTTAAGACTTTCCCCAGAGGACTTGTCTCAGGCCTTGGAGGCCTGGAAGCTTGAAGATCCAGTGAGTGACCAGGCCCCAGAGGATCCCTTCCCAGAGCTGGCTACCTGTTGTTCCATGAATTGTTTCAGAGTCTTCTTGCATCGCCTGAGGGTTGTTTGATTAAACTTCTGGCAGAGGTCATAGTCAGAGACGTCATGGTCAGGCCCTAGACAGCAGACAAAAACAGAGTGTTCATCTGTAGAGGCAATCTTCTTTCCACAGTGGCAACAATGGAAAAGAGAAGAAATATTAACTTGACATAAACAAAAGAAAAAATCTCTAAAAAAAGATTTTTGTAAGGGTTAGAGGAAAAAGCGGCCATAGGTCAAAAAGGTGTACACTGTGACGAAGCTTCTGTGGAGACTGTGCAAGGAAGTTGACAGCGGGAAAGAATTGAGGAGGGAGTGGGGCCACTAATGCCTATATAGGGTTATTGACATTGGCGGATGTCGATGGCGTGGGCAGCACCAGTTGTACTGCTGAAAATCTTCCGTGTGGATTCCCCTTCACCGAGGGCAAAGGTTCCTATGGTGTTGCCTGATGACTGAGATACCCCAGAAGAAGATCTTGCTGCATTTGCCTGTACCTTGGAAATCATCCATGGCCAAGGAGAAGATACCACCCTCGTCTCACATTTTTTCTGAGTGTGCAGTTCCTTGATGGAGTTCCTTCCTATCTGGAAGGCCCACGATTTTGCCTCTTCAGAGGGTACCTATATGAAATACAGAGACCTGTTCATTCGCAATGTCAGCCTTGCTGAGCAATTCATTTTTAGGCTGTACATCCACAAGGTTAAGGCCCACTCCAAAACTGAACCTTTCCATGAATACAACAATCAAGCAGACATCTTAGCCAAAGATGGTGCTTGAGGTGCTCGAGGTGGACAGATATGGATCATGCCCCCTCCCACTGCAGCACATATAGTGGCTGCACACATGAGGACCCAAGTAGTCCCCCTGGATCTGACTGCAGTACAACTAGCAGATTCAGAGGTAAAAGAGGTATATGAATACCTCTCCAAGGAAACAGAGAAATAAATGTCTGTGAACCCATTCAAAAGACATTCTGACAATCTCTGTCTTTCCCAGGATCAGAAACTGATCCTATATCACTCAGGTGATCAAAAACTTTGGGTGATATCCAAAGCACTCTGATCAGAATTCATCCACCAGGTCCACAACACCCCTACCAGTGAACAACTAGGGGTGGACAAGACCCTTCAGAGACTGAAAACCGTGGGCTGGTGGCCTGGAATGACAACAGATGTCCAGCACTATGTGGACAGCTGTATTACCTGTGCACAGAACAACCTTATCCCTGGCAAGAAAAATGCAGAACTGCTTTCTTAGAGGCAGTCAAGCCCCTGGAATGCAATTCAGACTGATTTCTTCGGACCACTGCCTACAATGAATAGAAGTAATAAGTATGCACTTGTGATTACTGATCTTTTTTAAAAATGGGTAGAAGCCTTTCCATGTAAGGTAGCTTCAGTGAAAGCCACTGCCAGAATTCAGGTGGAACAGGTATTCACAGATGGGGCCTACCTCTCAAGGTGGACTCCAATAAAGGGACTAGTTTTACAGGAGAACTAATGCAGGAATGTTTGGAGTTATTGGGAGTTAGCCAAACGTTTCACATAGCATGCCATCCTCAGTCATCAGGACAGGTGGATAGAGCCAACAGACACATAAAGTTAATGTGATTTGCAGATACAAATGGTAAACTTTGGGATACTTCATCACCCTTACTCCTGATGGCAATTAGAGTTACCCCTTCTACATCAATCTGGTTTACACTCTTCGAGGTGATGACTGGCAGACACATGAGATTACCAGAACACCTCTGGATTGATCTCAACACTCCCACTGTGGACAGAGTGTTGGCAGATACTTATGTTACGCAACTGAGAGAGAAAATCTGGCCCAAACCTACCTGTTTGCCATCAAAAACTGGGGCCAAGCCCGACAGTCCAAAATGTGCTTTGATAAAAATGTCAAAGAAGTCAACTGGCAAGTAGGAGACCAAATCATGGTATTAAAATTTTCTACAACTGCACATCCATTTGCAAGTAAATGGGCAGGCCCCCATGACATCATCAACAAATTGAGCCCTGCAGTCTACCAAGACTGCATCACAGAATGCAAGAAATCGGTAGATAAATGGTATCATGCCAATCAGTTGAAGTTGTACAAAGGTGATTAAATGTTTTCTAAATGCTCCTTCCCACATCCGGGGAGGGAGAGCTATATGTTTACCTTTTTGTTTTCTTTCATTTCAGAAAAATGATGTTCCTTCTGTCATGCACGCTGTCGAGCATGCCAAGAGGTAAAGAGTACCAGGCACATTTCCGTGCCTTTCTTCATGCCATGAATCCTTGGAATCTGGCCTACTCCTCTCTTAGCCCTGTCAAATCTCCTCCAGGCATAGGGATAATCATCACTGTCCCATCTACCCATGTGACTGTTTGTAAAGGAAGATATGCCTACATGAATGCCATGGTGGTTGCATCAAACCACTCCACTCTACAGACTGTATGGAAAACTGATGACCTTGCTGGACAGCGACTTCTAATAGCCCACCTTACAAAAGGGACTTTTCAAAGTTGGCTCAACACATGTATTTGACCCAATGGAAATTTGTATGTACGTCAAGTTACCCTGCAAAACACTGGCCTTTACAACCTTACAGCAAAAATCAATAAAGACTTTTGCACTCATTTTCACAACACCACTATGTGCAAACTTTGTTTTAACCACACAATTGCAACAGCTGCACTTTTCCTTACAGTCATCCTGGTATCAAAAAATGAACCTCTACAATGTCCCACTCTGGAGGCAGGCCCAGACGGTGGCCTAGCAGCAACCTCCATCCCTGGGGCTCTGATTAATAATGTACAATTTTTGCATTTTCCTGTTGTTATGAATCTCACCCATTGGAACATGGCCAAATTAGTTCAATATTCTTCAACAAATGTGTCGAGGTTCCATACTGTAATGTTGTAAAGATGTATGGCAGCATATCAAGCATGGGCACAGGACCCTGTAGCTGGGCATCACACAACTGAACACAGAGGGGTGTTCAGGCCTAAACATCAGAAACAGACGTTGGGTGTGGCTGGTGTTAACAGACATAGCAGGCACTGTTACAGGTATGTTTGGAACTAGAATGTCAATTTGAAACAGCTAATTTGGCCTTTATTCAAAGAAATAACAAAAGTTTCAACTCCAAATTAGCCAATGATGTGGTCAAGCTAATGCCACATGGTACTGAGGGTATTTTCCCAAGAGGAAAGAGTCATGGTGTATAACATGTACGATACTGCATGTTTATTTGATGAGACCCAAAACAAACTCAATGAATTGCTTTTTCTAAACAATAAAGAGGTTAAAGAGCAACACATAGGCAGGGAGATCATCCTTTCTACATATGGCAGTTTTGCTATTAACACTATCACCAATCTCTTCTGGGATCTGGAATCTAGAAAGATCCCAGATTTGATCCAGGACAGGTGCTTGGCCAAATGGTACTGCCTCCTTTGTAAAACCCTATCATGTACTACCAAGTGCACGGATAGGACTGTGTTCCTTTCATTGGCCACCACATAGAACTTGGAGTATGTGACCCCACACCCGAATCAAGGGCCTTGCTACACTTCAAGCCAATGTAGTATTTGGGACACTATGCATGTTACAGTCACCGTTTCTCTTCCAATTTTTGACAAAGATGCTGCAGTCTTTGACAAGCTTGCAACCATCCACTCTGTGGGACATCTAGAGGGCAGCATCTACCAAGAACAGATCAACCTGCCTCCTTTGCTGGTGTTTCATCCTCAACTCGACACCTGGGTGGCCCCACATATAGACTGTTGTGCCAAAAGCGGCTACCACTATCTGTATCTGATGTTACCGCACCAGTCTGTGGTTACTCGCTGGACTCTATGCACAGGTCAATAACGTTTAATTATCTATTTGCCAATGAGACTGTTAAAAATGTCACTGTTCCTGCTGACAAGCCTAATGTCAATGTTTTCAGATATGCCTCCCAAGAAGACGTACAACGCCTCACCAGCAAGATGTTGAATGCTTCCATCACCTGCCCAATCCAGCTCGCTAAGTGGTGACTTCCTCAAGTTTGTGTGATCTATAATTCTGATGGGAAATACTGTGTTGTAACTAACTATGAAACCTTCACCTATGGCCCTTTAATGTGCAACATCACTATGCCCAACTTCTGTTTTGTACCTCATGAATGCTGTACCATTGGCCATATGGTTATCACCCTTGTTCCCACCTCGAAATATGATTACATTGATAGTGATCATAACTATTTGAATGCTATAGCACAGTATTTACCAGTTTTCAATGTGCATATCGATCACTCACCCTGAATCTTAAATCCTTGTTAGAAACAGAGGATACACATCTCATTCATATTACTGACAACAGTACTAAGGCAGGTAATTCAATAAATACTCTATTTCATGATGGTGACCTCAGCACTGCATTGTCCAACACATGGTTAGAAGTCATATTCAAAGGTTTTGTTGTTATTCAAGTTTTCTTAATTGTTTTTCTCATTGTTACCTTCTGCTGTTTACAACGCATGCTCAACATCGTGCTGAATTAAAATTTCTCTATGAAACACACTTCGCCCACATGTAACCTGCCGTACTTTCACTATTAGTGTTGCCACTCTACTCAGGCAACAAAGGGAGGAATATGTAGACCTACCAGACCTGCCATCCCTAATGTGGACTACTAATTTCTATTATACAACATAAGGTATAACACTACTTATTGATATTTGCTATGATGCACTGACAAACTACCATTTAGCAGAGATATACTTGGGGTCTTAGCGTGCCACCTACTGTTATTAACCATATTATGATTAGTATACTTAGTTATGTTTACGATATATTTCTTGTCTTAAGAGTGCCACCTACAGCCATTAGACTCGCTGCCACCATCAGCATATATGATGACTTGTTTCATTGTTCTAACAAATAACTCTAGTCAGCATGATAGTTTTCACTGTGTAAGTGCAACATATAATGGCCTTGTGTGCGAGACGCCCACCATATGCACCAATAGAAATGTTTTGCCTAGTATCTATGCTACACACATGAGCACGTTACCAAGTAATGGGACCCTCTTATCTTTACTATATAACTTTGTGTAAGAGCATTGCTCTTCGAGTTAGTTCTGTTTTATGATGACTATAACACCTGGTGTTCAAATGTTCCAGACTCCCAGCAGGTAATATTGCTGTTCTTTTATGCATATTTATGGAAATAAACCTTTATTCGACACACCTGTCTCCTACATTGTGTTTTGCCATCAGGTTTAGATCCTGCCAATTCCAACACCAGTGCTGAACCATATCCCCAGGTGCTTTCTTGCTCATGGCCATTACTGAACTCCAAAGCACCTTTTGGTACTGAGATGAATAAACCATATAAGTTGCTTGTCTTATCAGCAAAAAAGCTGATGTGTACACTTTTTTCACCCATGCTGTCCAGTTTTCTAGAATCTTTTTCTGGAGGCTGGGAGGAAGGGGGTACCCTAACCTTGTCACAGGCAGCAGTTTAAACTACTAGTTCATGGTCAGGGTGACTGTATAAGTACTCAACACCCTGTTTGTCCACCTAGCACGTTTTCTCAATGTTTTTGTCAACACCTGCAGCTGACATGGGGGCTGACAAGACCTTGAAGGTGACTTTCTCTAAAGACTTGTGGACAGGTAAATACTTTTTGTTGGGGCCAGACCCATTAGGTCTAAAAAATTCAGCAGCATCCTCATCCTCTGCCTTCTCCTGGGGAGCGAGATTAAGAACATTTGCCATCTGCCTCACAAATGTAAAATGGGAGGTACAGTACTTTGAAGACTGAGGAGAGAACTAAACTCCTGATCAGGGGAGCCATCTGGCTCCATAGGAGCCCCTCCCTCCTCCTTGTCATAATACATTTCTGCCTCCTCCTCCACAGGCACCACTACAGGTATCAGGGCCGGGTGAGGGGACGGCATGGTCACAGAAGTGCCCAAAACTTGGAAAGCCTGGAAAACTTGTCATGCTTTAGTCATATCCTCAAATGAGGGAACGTTACTTTTGCTCACTTGCGTCTCCTTTGCCTTTTCAGCAGAAGGGGCAGTGCCATGTTTTTCTGCATGTCTTTTCTTAGCAGGCACTGTCTACCATGTCTGCTCTGAGGCTCTTTTAACTTTTACTGAATCAGGGCTCCCCCATTCAGACACCCTGACTTCTGTGACCTTTCTCTGTGGGGCTGGAGCCTCACCTGAGCCTTGCAGTAATGAGGAGTCATGAAATGAAGCCATTCCTGTTAAGCTTTAGGCCCTAGGAACAGAAAAAAAAATACAGCAAATTTAAGGCACACTACAACTGTAAGGAGGTTGGGACCCCGGCATCTGAACGCAAAGCGTGACGATCTGCCGTCACCCAAAATAATAGTTTTTTTTAAATGGGTCTCAGAAAGGGAATCTGCTCTTAAATCTCTGTCACTGAGTCCCCAGAACCACAAAAAAAAAACAAGGTTTTGGAGACACCTCTAGACAGACAACAACTACCTATCTAACGCAGAGTAAATTAAAAACTGACTAAAATAAATAAAAACTAACTGAAAAGAAGTTACAGGGTTTTCAAGGCGGGAGCAACTTCAGGGAGATGCTACCTTCTCAGGTGGAGAATAAATCTGCTGTTATTGGCAGGGTATTAAATAGCTGGTATAGCAGAAAAAATGCTGCACAAAACAGAAGATAATGCTAACCATCTCCTGAAATGCATAGCAGCAGACTACTAACCATTTTTGAGTGAGTCCATGGCACAGTAAACAACATGAACTATATGTTTGTATTTTCTTTTAACGTTTTTCAAAGTTTACTAATCAATTTGTTCCAAGTGCTGTGCATGTTTACAGCTGAGAGAGGGAGCAATCTTAGACCTGGTTCTCTCAAATGGAGATGAAGAGAGGATCACAGATGTAGAAGTGGGTAGCCATCTGGGAACTAGCGACCATCGAACAGTATGGTTCACAATAAACACAGCAATAGAGTCAAGCCATACAAAGGCAAAAGTACTGGACTTTAGGAGGGCTGACTTCGCCAAAATGGGTGAGTGCCTAAGGAATGCACTAGCAAATGGGCAGGAAGGAGGGGTGGAAGAACAATGGGGAATAATAAAAACTGCCATCACAGAGGTAACAAGCCTTTGTGTGAAGCAAATAAACAAAGCGAAATGATGTAAGAAACCACTATGGTGCTCAAAGGAAGTGGCAGTGAAGGTTCAAGAGAAAAAGAAAGCATTCAGGAAGTACAAGGGATCACAGAAGGAGCAGGACAGAGAACTGTATCAGTTAAAGCAAAAGCTGGGAAGGCAGTCAGAACAGCAAAGGCCCAAACCGAGGAAAAGATAGCCAACTCAGTTAAGAAGGGGGATAAAACCTTTTATAGGTACATCAGGGAGTGAAGGAAGACCAAGGGAGGGATAGTGAGGCTTAATAAAGGGGAGGGAGGGTGGGCAGAGGGTGACTGTGAAAAGGCAGAGATACTAAACAAATATTTTTACTCAGTATTTACAAAAGAAGAGGGGGAGGTACCTAAAACAAACAGTAGAAACACTCTGGATACAGAAGTTGTTACCAGCCCATTTACAGAAGAAAGGGTTCTGAAAGAACTCTTAAAACTGAAGGTGGACAAAGCAATTGGGTCTGATGGGATTCATCCCAGAATTCTAAAAGAACTAAGGGTAGAACTAGTGACACCACTGACTATCCTCTTTAACAAATCATGGGAGGATGGGGTGGTACCTGAGAACTGGAAGAGGGCAGATGTGATTCCCCTTCACAAAAGTGGGAGCAAGGCAGAAGCAGGAAACTACAGACCTGTTAGTTTAACCTCAGTGGTAGGGGAAAATGATGGATCACTTCTGAAGGAAAGAATTGTCGAGTATCTAGAGGCCAGAGGGGCACAGGACCCAAGGCAGCATGGATTCACAGCGGGAAGGTCATGCCAGACAAATCTGATAGATTTCTTTGACTGGGTGACCAAAGTAGTAGATCAGGAAAGGGCTGTGGACACGGCCTACCTAGACTTCAGCAAGGCATTTGACTCAGTCCCACACAAAAGATTAATATACAAGTTAGCCAGCCTGGGAGTGGATCCCACGATGATAGCCTGGGTAAAGAATTGGCTGGAGAATAGGACACGGAGGGTAATAGTAAATGGAGTCCACTCTGAAGAAAGGGGGGTTACTAGTGGGGTACCATAGGGTTCAGTATTAGGACCGGTCCTCTTCAATGTCTTTATAAGCGACATTGCAGAGGGACTGAAAGGAAAAGTATGTCTCTTTGCAGATGACACAAAGATCTGCAAAGAGTTAATACACAAGGTGGGGTGGAAAGGATGAGAAGGGACTTGGCAAGGTTAGAGGAATGGTCAAATGTATGGCAGCTTAGATTCAATGCTAAGAAGTGCAGGTAATGCACCTGGGAAACAAAAACCCAGGAAGAGTACACAATGGGGGTGAGATACTAATAACAACAAAAATGGAAAGGGACCTGGAGGTAGTCATATCAGATGACCTAAAGGTGGGCAAGCAATGTGAGAGGGCAAGGAGGGCTGGGGTATACTGGGATGCATAGGGAGAGCATCACCAGTAGAAAACAGGAGAGTTATTATCCTCTGTACAGACAGCTGGTGAGACCCCATCTGGAGTACTGCGTGCAGTTCTGGAGACCCAATCTCCATAAAGACATAGGATGGAAGCTGTCAGAGGAGGGCAACTAAAATGGTGCAGGGTCTGCACCGAAAGACATATGAAGAGAGACTTAAGGAGCTTAATATGTATAGCCTCGAGGAAAGGAGGAGAGGGGGACATGATAGAAACTTTCAAGTACCTCAAGGGAATCAACAAAGTCCAAGAGGTAGCATCTTTCAAAAAAGAGGTGTGCAGGAACAAGGGGCACAATTTGAAGATGGGGGTGGCTCAGAGGTAATTTAAGGAAGTATTTTTTCACAGAGAGGTTGTGGATGCATGGAGCAGCGGCCTTCCAGGAGGTTGTGGCGTCAAAACAGTGGTGGAATTCAAGCATGCATGGGACAGTCATAAGGCAATTCTAGAGGGTGGGGTAGGAAGAAGTAGGCTGCTGGTTAACTAGGATCTGCAGCTTATCCATTAGGTAGGGAAATGGGCAGACTGGGTGGGCCAAGCGGTCCTTATCTGCCGTCAAATTCTATGTTTCTATGATTAGCACTTTCATGCATAAAACTGCCAATCAATTTTTTTTCAGCTTATTTAATACCCTGTACTGGGCAGAGGTAAGTGTGACCACACCGCAGAGTCTGAACATTGTTCTGCATTCTCTTTTTTTTGCAGAACATTTCAAACTCCAGGGCATGCTCCAGCTGCGGGACTGAAGCTGTTGTTAAACAGCTACTGAGGGATTCCTGGGGCTAGAATGAGAATACTACAAACTGTGAGCCAATCATTTTCTTTATTACAAAGATACATATGCACTAGAAAAAGTTTAGTTCATCATTGCACATAGTTCTGACACTTTCGTCTTTCAATATAAAAATTGTCACCAAAGCAGGTAATGAGCCACCGATGCCTCAAGAAGAACTCTGAAGAACATAATATTTGAACACAAAGCAGCTTATATTTCTCTATTTCTTACCTCCATTATTTATTACTGAGATCAGATACATGAAAACAGAAGAGTTTTTCCCTGAGGGTTTATCAGCTTCTGTTGCTTTTTCCCAGTCTTATGTCATAATACTCTGCTTGTGATATCGCAGTTATTCCCATGGCAACAGACTGTGATGTCACAACAGAGCATTGTAATTTCAACTAAGGAATAAGCTATAGAGGCAGATCAACTCTGATGGATAAAGATCCTGTTTTTGTGGAAATTTCTTCTCTAACAAATAATGAAGAAGAGAAATCTATAGAAGATATGTGAAATACAAGCTGAATTGTGTCCAAATATGTTTTTCAGTTTTTTTTTCAAATATGTCAGTTGCTCTTTAAGCTTGGTCAGTGTGCTGCGTTATATGGTTTCCATTGCTGTTAGCACTGAAATAGTTATGGAACACAATATGTTTTATGCACTTTTGTTGTTGCATGAAAACTTTTAATGTAGGAAACAATATACTTCATTACTCAGTGCAGAAGTTAAGCAGTGGCTATCCTGGCATTCATGACTGAACAAACATGTTTATTTTATTTTATTTATTTAATGTCTCGTATTACAACAACCTTTGATCTAGTAGCTCATTTACAAAGGTTCCATGTCCAGTACAAACAATGAGATCTACAAAGGTATTTAACTCATGTACAGTCAGTTCCAGAGTTACACAATGTGAGGAACAGCACAATGTAGGCCAATGCAAAATCAATACAAGTGGCAGCCTGGTTGGCTACAACAGTAGGAAGGGGAGGAAATGGCAGCCAAATATAGCCTTGTCAAATGAGGAAGAGTAGGCTGATAGGGCATGGGGCGAAACCAGCCTTACCAGTTAGGTTTGGTCCCAGTGCACCGGACATAGCTAGGAAAAGAGGGAATATGGGGGGATGAGGGTGAGGCTGAGAGAGTAAAGGGTATAAGTATTATAGGGCACAAGAGGACACACAGGAGTGAGCTTTGTTGTAGGCTGAGGTAAAGCAGGCTAATGGTGCACTCACATTGACCCATCAGAATCAGATGTGAATGGAGCTCCCTTTTCAGCTGCCCAATGTCCTGGACAGTTGTGAGAGTAGTAGGGCATCCACTGAGCCACCAAGGGGCCCTGTAGGTGAAGAGGAGCTGGGCTAATGAGGTTACTGAATCAGCTGCTGTCTTGGGATGCTAGTCTGAAGTACTGTTACTGAATAAATAGCTCTGGTTTGAATCAGGCCTGAGGTGCCATGTTACTGACTCAGAGGCTTTGGTGGAACTCATGCCTGAGATGCCACGTTACTGAATCAGTAGCTTAGGTGTGATTCAGGCCTGAGGTGCCATGTTACTGAAGTAGTGGCTCAGATGGGATTCAGACCTGAAACACAATGTTACAGAATAAGTAGTTCTGGTGGGATTCAAGCCTTAGGTACTGTGTTACTAAATCAGTGGGTCTGATGGGATTCAGGCCTAAAGCACAATGTTGCTGAATTAGTAGCTCAGGTGTGATTCAGCCCTGAGGTGCCATGTTACTGAATCACTGACTCTGGTGGGATTCAGGCCTGAAGTACAACGTTACTGAATAAGTAGCTCTGGGGGGATTCAGGTCTGAGGTGCAATGTTACTGAACCAGTGGTTCTGATGGGATTCAAGCATGCAGTACCATGTTGGTAAATCAGCTCTGGCATGATTAATTCTTGAAGTACCATGGTAAACCATCAGTTGCTATGATGTTTCTCAGAACATCAGCTTTACATGTTAGCCTGGAGATGGGACATAAATAACGTGGCACACACCTTATGGCGCATGTCACTATTACAGATGTGTAGTTTCTCAAATTACTGTTGTCATAGTACCACAAGAGAGTTAATTAATGGCACTGCATTGTTCCACATGTGAAACAGCAAGAAGGTATCATGAAAATATGTTGCCAACACTTGGACAACCACTAGCAACCCCCCCCACACACACAAACACCCCCCACAACATAACCACCAGACACAATACTGTACTTGGATGTTGCTCAACATTGTCTGGAGGACAGACTGCAGTATGATACTTCAAACAGTGGTTAGTGGGTTGTGTGTGGTTGGCACTTGATAGATGATAGATTACCATGATAGTTACTGAGTAACACTAAATATGTGTTACTTGTAACTGGGATATGCGGTAACAACCTATGCACTGCAATAGGAAAATGAAGGCCGTGAACCAGTATGTAGTCTACTTGTTGGTTCCCCAGCCACTATACCTACCATAACACACATCTTGGCACTGAAAGTTACAAACAATACATTATGAGGGTAAATCATGAACTGGCACGGTCAACATGGTTATCATGAGTGGCAAGGTACACTATTTCTACATTTGGTAGCAGTCCGTGAGTGGGGAACAGCAGGGACAGTCAGGCTCTTGCAAAGGGATTGTTTAAGATGTCTCCTGACCTTCTAGGCAGGAAGCTGCAGTGGGCTTGCTGTGGCAGCCTTTGTTCCTGGTTCTTCTCTTTGGTGACAGTGCTCCAATTTGGAGGTGTCTTGTGAAGGGGGCGTGTCCAGTCTGCAACAGGTGTTTCTGTTGGGAGGGTGGGGCTTTTGCACTATTTCTGCAATCTTGGCCTAGTGGTCTTCTGCTGCAGTCCAGAGCCTAAGGGCCAGCGCTCAAGGGCGTCATACTGTAGGCATCAGCGTGGGGCAGCAGTTGGCAGGAGACTCTGCACCCACAGTGGGACACTAGCAACCACAGCATAAACTGTTTGGGGTTAATGTAACAAGTCAGATTGAGAGTATCATCCCTGTAAGGTAGATGGGGTAAGATATACAGCTTGCTATTTGATTTATGCATGTAATTCTAATGTATTGCAGCTACATTCTGATTCATTCTGTGTATAGCAAACTGCTGTATAGCATATCAAACTGCTCATGTAGGTTCATGTACACCAGCCCAAGTACTAAAGGGACTCTAGTTGGCTTGACATTATGAAGTTACAGTGGGTGTGAGTAGGTGGGTGCTCAGGAAGTGACACAGCTGTTGTGAAAAAAAGACAGCCTGTTTTTCTTTTCATTTTAAGACGTCAGTACATGTGCATTTGTATTGTGATCGAACGCATCAGCCATGCTTTGACTGTTCACAGTGGTAAAAAAAAAAGGTCGCCAAAATGTATGGACCTGTAACTCCACATCATAAATGTGGGAATATTTTAAATCAAAATAAGTGATTTACAAACTTAATAAACAGCCCAAGAATGCTGATGAAATACAATTTGTCAGGTTAAAGTAATTTGATTTAATTATTTTTTTTAATCAGACGTTACCTGTTTATTTTAATACAAAGTTCCTTAGTGACATTCATAGGGGATACATGATGGGCAGCAGTGAGATATGGAAAATAATCTCACTCCTGCAGAGTAAGGTATGGATACCTCACGATGCAGGAGTGAGATATTCCATATCTGCTACTATCCATTTCGATTATGCAATAGGGAAACATTTATGTTAGTTTTATTTGTGTTTGTATTCAGTTTAGTATGTTTTTTTCTGTGGGATTTTGCTTTGTGTTGTGAATGGGGGTGATTGCTGGTATGTGATTGGTTGTAGGTATGAATGGGAAGTAGTTCTGTTTTGTTATTGGTTGGTATTTTAGGTTGTTCTTTGTGATTGGTTAAGTTTTGTTTGTGTGATGCTTTGATTGGTTTAGTATGTTGAGTGGGTGGGAGTTTGATTGCTGTCTTCCTGGAGGGTGTTTTTTGTTATATTTCTTTTTCTTTCATGGTTTTTGTTAATTTGGTGTGCATTTTTGCCCTTTAATGCTTATTTGGCATCCACTGTGCTGTGCAGTCTGGTGGGTATGTGGTTTATTTATGAGTTCTTGCGCATTTTGTTGCAGTGGTGCAGCTGCAGGACTTCGTTTTCACGGAGAGCTTTTTTTTTACATTTCGATCTCTGGTGAGGACTGAAGAAGTGAGGTACTGAAGAATTTGTGAACATTCTGGGAAAACATGCAACGGGGTATAGTACATAGTGTGGAGATGTGTTAAATTCTTTCAGCATTTGTTTTCTGGCACGGCTTCAGTTTCGGGTTCAGGTCATGTATGATTTGTGGTGATCTGCACTTCGGTTGAATGCAATGAGCGTGTGTTTCAAATATGCTAAAATTAAGTGTTTTGTGTTTCTTGCAGTGATGTCAAGGTTTTCTGTGGATCCTTTTTTTACTGGGTCATGTTTAAAAAATGTTTGATGTAGAAACGTACTGTGGTGAGCATACTGCTTGTAGTGACATAGCTAGAGTGAGAATATCACTTTGTGATGTAGCAAGTGTGTGTGTAAATGTAAATAATCTCACAGTTGCTACGTAACAAGGATTTATCTCACTGCAGTGAGAATATGTGTTTTTATTTAGAACGTTTATCAGCCGCCCCTATTGTATAAATATAGTTACCCAAGTGTAAGTGCAATTTAAAAAAAAAATCAAAGCATTTCATTGTATGTGTTGTATGTTTTGTGTACCAAAGTAATCCTTTAGACCAACTAATATTTAAACTTACTCCCTTAATTGCAACTATTTGTGATTGCTTGTTATGACTGTATTCCATGAAATGACTCTTGCACTGGAAGCCTGTAATTCAAACTATTTGTACTTCTTGTTGGCTTCTATGTTTGTATACAGTACTCTCCCGGGTCGTGCTTGAAAATAGGCGGGTTTATTGCCTAATGCACTTACCTGGTTACCAAAAGCAAATAAATAAATAAATTCCCATGCCTTACATATGTGCAATGTTGACAAAGCCATTCTTGCAATCTGTTATTTGTCGCAGGTTACTTAGCACAAATTCACAAATCAAACGTCAGTGCTTGGCTGGTTTGTTATGCAGTCTACTGTAAGAAGCCAATCCAATCCGTTTTGACTTTGATTAAAACAAATACTGAATAGCTGACTAAATTTAATTGTATTCTGTTTCCAATATCTTTTGCTGCATTGAGACGTTTTTGAAGTGCCTTATGTTTATGTTGACCATTCCACTTCCAGGCACATTTCTGTGTAGTCAGACTTCATTCAATTAATTTGTGCAGGTAATGATGCTTATATTTTTTTTCTTTAATTTTTTTTCTGTAGTATGTTGCAAGTTTTGTACCTTGATTAGTAAAAGTCACTTCAACTGTTACTGTAAACATTACAAGCAGCTTATGGCACACAAGACCCCCCCCCCCTCCCATTTCCATAGAGTTTAAATTAGTTTTTATCCAGTACTGCCTTCCTGCCTGCTGGGGTATAAGCATCACTAGTGGCACATCAATAGCCTTCCACTGGTGTCCTGAGAATGGTATGAGCCAAGGAGCGTGCATAGGTGTTCTGTATAGTTGGAGCTGTTACTAGCTCCAGCTTCCAACATAGTCTCCCGGTGCCATACCGAGACCACAGGGTATAGTCCCAGATCATATATAGAAAACTGGAGTTAGTCACAGCTTCATTATGCATTAATGTTACACATGGTCCTGCTTCTGCTCCCAGTGTTGCATGTTATTCTTGGGATAGCTGTGGGAGGTTGTTGGTGCACCACCAAGTGCACTCATAGTCAAATTGCTGGTAGGAGGGATGGCAGGATCAACCAGATAAAAACGAAATAACTTCACAGAATATATGACATACAGAAAAAAATAGGTTTGTGAAAATGTAGGACCCTGCCTTACTCTGATGTGGAGTCTGAGTCCAGGTGGATGTAAACCTATGATAAAATGAAGTTGCCTGCCCAAGGAGCAACTGAAGCCATAATTTAATGTTCTTAAAGAAAAGTGACATCCAGACTGTTAATATTAAGAGCCAAGCGGCAACTAAGTGGAGCAGACCCACCCATAAAAATATAATGATGAAGCTAGGCAGGGGGTAGTGCTGCAGGTGATATAGAGAGTGTAAAGGATTGTGTAGGGAGAGTACAATGACTCGGAACTATCAGGGATATGTATGAGTCTAGCTCCATACCTGAACCTCAGAGCAGAGATCCAATTTGGGTGCCCCCCCCCCCCAATCCTATTACAAGCTCTCGAGCCTGCATCCTCATTCTTTCCATAGCGTTGTGATTATGCAACTATTAGGGGTGGGTCTGCAGCATTCATCAGCTGTTCAGCCTGTGAGCCAGGTTTTACGGAGTCAAACTTAAAAAAAATAAAATTAAGTATGGCTAAATAGCTCCTAGGGCAGGCAACTCTAAATTCAGTTTCCTGCTGGAGCCAAGAATCATGTCAGTTGCTTTTATAATGAAGTCCACACCCCTACTGACAGTATTTCACTATAGGGTGTGCACTCTGATCACCCCTTCTATGCTATTACATAATTCACTGGTGTCTACTGTTAATCCCATTCCCATACCACCAGTTGCATTGTAAAAAAGGGTCTTAGCAGTGCTGCAATCTGATTGGCTGTAAGGATTCTGACAGTCTAGCATTAATCACTATTACACTGTCATGTACAGCCTGATCCCCATGGCACATGAATTCTTCTTGCTAGCATTCTTGCACTGCTGAATGACTGGAATGATGCATTCTGATTCTGAACCAGCATTCTTAAATTGTTGGTGGAAGAACTATTTTATTGAAAATTGCCCTCTTAATTTGGAAAACATTCAAAAATAACTTTTTTAAAGCTGTTCTTTTTGGAATAATTTTTATAATAGCAATAAGGCACTACCAGGTGTTAGATTAACAGTCAGGTAACCACCCCCTAGGGGCAGTATGGAACTCAGCTACATCTCATACCACATTACACCCTTAGTTGGTGATTAACAGACTGTTAATCTAACCCTTGGTCATGCTTTATTGCTTAAGTAATCCCTTCTGTGCATTGATTCCCCCCCAGCACTCCTAACTCAATGTACCTGGGTGGCCATTAGTCAGTGCAGCCTATGTAACTGGCGCAGCCATCCTGATCTCAACAGGCCACTGTATGAACTGTCAGTAATTGTGCACACAAATGTAAAAAGTCTGTTCACTCAGTGACACTTTAGAAAGTAGTCTGCCAAGGAGGTTAGCCAAGGACTGTGCCAGTCAGTGCATGCTTCTCTAATTACCAACCACCCTGCAAGTGGTGGGGTGGTGGTATGTGAGGGATGGGACAAGTGGGGCTACGCTGAACAACAACGACACAGTACATTTGTGAACAGGCAATGGGTGGGATGGTGTGTGGGGCTAATCATTGGACACAAGGGATAACTGATTAAAGGGGTGATTGAGTGGTGCGGGGACCAGGGAATTCTAGCACAGAACATGTGATCTGGGTGGGCATTGATTCCACTAGACACTAGTTTTACAAGTGTGTTTAAAGGAGGGAGGGTCAGTTCATTCAGTTTTAATTCACTACATGATTACAACCAAGTTTATGTTTGTTACAATTTAGGTAGAGCTTTATATCCATGGCCTCCAAAACCTGCTGCTGTAGAACAGAAAAAAAATCAGCCATTCAGAACGAATGAGAATGTACTGTGAGAATATTAAACATGTCCCTGAAGCATATGAAGCCTACCGTGAATATAACAAACAGTGTGCATGAATGGCTCGTCAACATATGACTGAAGAGCAGAAGGAGAGAACAAGAATGCAGTGTCGTGAAAGACAGCGGAGAAGAAGACAATAACTAAGGGAAAATGGACAGATTACATATGAAAGAAAGAAAAGCACCACAAAAGCAAGATGCCAAATTGAGAAAATGAGAGAGTATTGGAGAATGAAAAAAGGGAACAACGTGAAAAAATGAATGGCCAGCAAATGAAGGAGACAGCAGGAGAGAGAGAGACACACAAAAAAGGAAAGAGAGAGCAGAAAAGAAGACTTGCAATAAAAGAACAGTTTCTTCAAACCCTGGTGAGGAATTTACAACACCAGTCAGGCAGAAGATGAACGCCACAATCAGGAAACGACTATCAAGAATGAGTCAATGGATGCCAAATAGCCCAAGGAAATTTGTCCTGCTGATTCAAAAACTGATTACATCGCATCGCCATGCAAGCAAGTAGCTCTTATAGATCTTGGTATTGCACATCCCACTGTGAAAAGGAAATTGAGATTAAACAATGCCTTTGTCGAGGGCGTGAGACACAATTTGAGCCCACAATCAGAAGCAAAGGACATGTTGCATCAGTGCTGAAGAAGTACAACCTACATCGAAGTGAATTACGATAACTCAGAGTAAATAGATTTTATCTGCAAAACGCAGCAAAGAACATACCACATAAGAAACACTCCACAGCAGTTCCTGAAGAACAAGTGAAGGAAGTTGCTGCGTTTTACCAAAGTGGACAGGTGGCACGCTAGTTGCCTTTGAAAAGATTGGTAAACAAAAAGGCAGAGCCGTGGCATGTGTTGGAATGTACACTGAACGATGTATATGCAGAATATTCAGTTAAATCCAATGTAAAATTGAGATTTAGCAATTTAGCACTTTCTGCCATCTATGCCCCAAAAATATGAAAACAGAAACCCATGGCAAGTACAACGGCTGCCTGTACGATTACTGCAGCCGATGGCAAATCATTTGTTTATAACCAGTTGTAGTATCACCAGTACTCCATTATTTTGACTGCCCCAACTGGACTGTCGTCATGGTACTGGATTTTGAGGAAAACTACATGTGCAGGTTCCAGAGGTGCAGTCTGCTCATTGGTCGCAGTCCCAAGTCATGATTCATCCAATAGTCTGTACATACCAATGCCCGGAAACATGTGGGTCCATCACTAGAGAATCTTTAGTGTTTGTGTCGGAAGACATAACTCATGACACTCATGTGGTCCAACATTTCTTGACCCATGCAATTAAGCATCTTATGGAAGTCAGGAAGTTATCCATTAAAAAGGTTGTAAAGTTTAATGATGGCTGCACAGCTCAATATAATTCGAAAACACCATTCACCAATCTCAGCTTTTCTGTAACTGACTTTGGCTTTCCAGTTGATAACTATTTCAGTTCACATACGGTAAAGGACCTTCAGATGTAGAGACAGCGGTAATAAAGAGTGCTGTTACTCGGGCTGTAATAGGTGGACAATCGCTTATTCACTCAGCAGCAAAATTTCATGAATATTGCAAACGGAACTTAACAGTCCCTACAGTCCATGCAACTGTGGCTCAGTGTGTGCATTTTCAGAGAAGTTTCTTTTACATCATGCAGGGAGAAATAAATTGTGATCGCCCAGAATGCCTTGTAAGAATTCGTTGATTGGCACATGCAAAATACACAGTGTTCACCTGGTTCATCCTGGTGTGGTAGAGTACTGTGAACTCACATGCTCATGTGAACGTTGCCTTCATGACAAAGACAGTTGTGAGAACACAAATTATGTATCCAAGTGGAAACGTTCACAGCTGAACATGGTCAATCCACCTGAGTTCATAGAAAACAATGAAGAAACGTACAAAATCATAATACGACCAATGGGGGATGATGATGACTTCAGTTCATCTGAGCAAATGCCATATGAATGGCACATTTCAGTGATGGACGTTCCCCCCTGCACATCTTCACAACTGAACCAGAAACTTTATGAGAATGCAGAGCTGGATGAATACAAAGATGGCCACCCCATCCCTGATCAAGGAGTCAGAGTGCCAGATGAAAGCCCTGATTCAGTGAAAACTCATATCAACCAGATGCGGAGCCACATGAATTCCAAGATGACTGTATTGTTGAACAAGCGGATGGTGTGCCTGATGAATGCCCAGAGGTCAATAATTGCAAAGCCAAAGCCGATGAATTGCGAGATGATCATAAACAACAAGCAGATGGAGTGCTACAGCAACACAGTGGCATTAAAGAGTGTGAAAACCAAGCAGATGCCGAGCCATGTGATTGTCAAGATATCCATCCAGTGAAACAGCAAAGTGTTACATTGCCAGAACAGTGCCCTGCCATCAAGGACATATACGAAGCAGAAGAAGAACATTTGAACCATTCCTCTGCAGTGCAGAAAATTTATGAAGCAAAAGAGCCAGATGAAGACAATGACAGACACCTGCACAATATAGCAGATGTAGAGCCACACAAATTGCCGTATGGACTAATGATGATCAATGTTGATGCCCAAACTGAAGAAAATGAGGATGAACATACGGACTGTGTGGGAACATGGATTGCTGTGCCGTTTGAGGATTGCTAGTACCCAGGTAAATATTATTTTGACTGTTGATGTGATGTATATTACTGAGTGAATGGTTGCTGAAAGGTTTTACATTTTTTTTCAACAGGTATAATTGAAGATCATAGTCAGGAGCAATACCTGGTAAACTTTATGGTTCCTGCAGATGACAAAGGGAGGTATTCAAATGGCCAACAATGGCAGACTGTGGGTGGTTTCCCAAAACCTCTGTTTTTTCCACATTGACGGCTCCGGAACCTTACAGTTCTCTGACTTTTGTCTTTAAGGATGCTGAAAAAGTTGAGACACTGTTTAACAGTCTCAGCTAATGTGGACATGTGTCCCATCATTACTGTTGATTGATTGTCCAGGGAGTTTTAAGATTCAAGGAATGCTGTGAACTTTTGAGATTAATAATTTAACAGTTTTACTCCTGCTTTTGTTTCAAAATGAAATTGTTTAACGTGTTGATTTTTCCCCCGAACCAGGTTACAAGCAAATCCCTTACATTTCATGACTGCATTGCTACACTGCTGAAAGGGGCCATGGGATGGACTCAAAGACCAATGGCTACACACCCCAGCAGTGCCTGTAGCTCTTTAAAGCCTTTGCTTCCATCTCCAGACCAAACTGGGCCTTCATCTGGCACACTGACCCCCCAATGGGGCAGTACCACAGATGAAATGACCCTTGGGATGGACTCAAAGGCCAATGTCTGCACACCCTAGCAGTGCCTGCAGCTGTTTAAGGCCTTTGAGTCCATCTCTGTACCATCAGGGTCTTCATCTGGCACACTGTCTCCATAACGGGGTAGCACCGCTGATGGAATGGCCCTTGGAATGGACTCAAAGCCAATGGCTGCACACCCCAGCGCTGCCTGCAGCAGTTTAAGGCCTTTGAATCCATCTCTGGGCCAAACTGGGCCTTCATTTGGCACACTGACCCCACAATGGGGCAGTGCCACTGATTGAATGGCTCTTGGGATGGACTCGAAGGCCAACGGCTGCACACCCCAATGGTGCCTGCAGTCAGTTAAGAACTTTGAGTCCATCTCTGGATCATCAGGGCCTTCATCTGGCACCCTGACTCCACAACGGGGCAGTGCCGCTGATGGAATGGCCCTTGGGATGGACTCAAAGGCCAATGGCTTCACACCCCAATGGTGCCCACAGTTGTTTAAGGCCTTTGAGCCCATCTCTGGGCCAAACTGGGCCTTCATCAGGCACACCAACCCCCCCAGTGGGGCAGCACCACCACTGATGGAATAGCCCTTGGGATGGACTCAAAGACCAATGGCTGCACACCCCAGTAGTGTCCACAGCCATTTAAGGCCTTTGAGCCCATCTCCAGACCAAACTCTGCCTTCATCTGGTACACTGACCCCCCCCCAAATGGGGCAGCACCACTGTTGAAATGGTCCTTGCCATTTAAGACCTTTGAGGCCATCTTCAGAGCAAAGGAAAAGGCACTAGATCTGACAAAGTGACCTCACATCGGGACATTGGTGAAATTTATATTGATTGTGGAAATGACCATAGTCATTTTTTGGCAGCTGGAGCCATCCTGACATTGGTACGCTATTGGATGAAGTGTGACTTGACTGCTTGTCCACCTCTTAAATTCCCACTGGGCATTGCCACTGATAGTAAGGGCTATTAGGACTCAAAGGCCAGCAATAGCATACTTTTTGGTGCCCGCTGTCTTTTTTTTTTTTGGGGGGGGGGATCTTGAGCCAATACCCGCATATTGGTACGTACAAACTACTGGATGAAGAGTGACGTAAAATTCATGATTGATATGCTGGGCTCCATGCTGAGGCACACAATATTGTATGCAGGAAGAATACAGGAGTGATATTACAAATTTTTTTCATCAATATTGCCATTAGTTCAAAAAATAAATCTTATAAATGGCTTGTTACTTCAGCAGGGCAAAAATGTAAAAGTACAGAAATGTTGCACACGCAGTAATGTGTAAGGCTTCCATGCTCTTCCTGAGCACACATCATTATATTGCTGAGAGCAGTGCCCAGCAAATCAATTATGAAGTGCAAGTGAGCATTTGGTAATCGTCCGGGTGATTAAGTTAGACAGATGAAGAAACGTTGGCATGCTTGATTGTATTTGCTGTTTGGCACTAATAGTGCATTTCCAGTGCACTTCCAGCACAGTGTGCTGGGAGGTGTGGCTAGCTCAGAATATGGCAGACGTCTTTTAGCTGGCTCCTCTAGGCACTGTGTTTATAATCATCCTTTAGGGCTCTTCCTCCTCAATTAAAACCGCACTATCGACAGTATGGGTTACCTAAGCTATACGGCATCCTACAAGAAAAAGAATAAACAAGAAAAGCTGCATTTTGGCACCATCCAGACTTCCAAAGATCCGAATGGCAACTCTCGATCCTGGGACAGGCCCCAGAACTACGAGCCTACGTGTGGCTCGCAGTCTACGACTCCCAGCATAACGGGCTTAGAGAGGTCTCTGGCCGGGGTGCCAGCCACTCTGGCCCATACGCAACAAGAAATGAAGGCTGGCTTCCTCAACATCACTGCACAGGTCACTCATTTGCAGAGTGTGGTCACTGGCCTATCTGAAACCTCCACAACTCAAACACTTCCAATTTCCAAGCTGGAGCGGCGAGTGAGCAGGCTGAAGGACTCCTTATCTGAGGTTTCCAACTAAATAAATACTTTAAAGAGCTTTACAAGAACTCACCACCAGAGTGGACAATCAGGAGAATCATTCACGGCACTCTAATCTCCAGATTGTGGGCCTCCCAGAGGGAACAGAGGGCCAGGACCCTGAAAAGAGTATGTACTGCTGGTTCATCGAGCACCTGGAGCCCCCTGCGGAGGCCACTGACTTTGAGATTGGAAGAGCCCTTAGAGTGGGCCCTACTCTGAAGCCCAGCGATCAGCCCCACCACTGCCTCATAAAATACGTAAGGTATAAGGATAAAGAGCTCATTCTTAAAAAGGCTAAAAGCATGGGACCGATCCAATACAATAACACTAAGGTCCACGTTTTCTAAGATTATAGCCGTGAACTACAGACGCAATGGCAAAGATTCAACAGGGTCAAATCCAAACTGTATAGTCTTGGCTGGGCATTTGCATTTATGTACCCGGCGAAACTCAGAGTAGACAGAGTTGGTAGACCCCCAAAATTCTTTAGTTGCTTGAAAGATGCTGAGAGGTGGGTCGCTGAGAAGGAGAACAAGGGGAGCAGAGTACAGGCCCAAGCTAAGGATGCCCAAAGGTGAGGAGCTTTTTTTTTTATTATTTTTATTTAGTTTTTGTTGTCCAACATGCACTAGACAAATTCTGCCTATTTTCAGGCACGACCTGAGGAAGGGAGATACAGATGAATGCCAACTGACTTTGAACCAGATTAAGCTGTTGGTGGTATTTTTTAGTGAACAGGGGGAAATTTGGCCAGGGCACTGTGGAATTTCCCCTACTGAGCTGAAGGGGGCCTCATGGGCTGGAGAAATGGCCACTCGGAGCGAGTCTCCGGAGAGCACGGACGCCATGGAGGTAGGGGAGCCGGTCTCCTCTCCTGCCTTCCATGTGCAAGAGACTGACAGTATTTCTGTAAATGTGCCTGAAAAAATAGAAACAGATGGAGAAATCAGCGATATTTTTTTATCTACGGAGAATTTGCCCATGGAGGTTCGTCTCCTTGCTGCCGCGGAGGATAGATTGGTGGTAGACCAAGTGATGATTCAGCTTAAACAGGAGGAAGAACAGCATTTGAAACCTCAAGGCGAGCTGCATGCACAGCTCACTAAATACAAATTTTCTGCTTCTGAGCTCAAAGCTACCACCTTGCCTGTCAACCTTACAACTGACGAAGTCACTTCAAAGGCCCCGCCTGGGCCGGGCTAGTCACCCTGTTGGAATGCTTCTTTTTCTGCTGTTACTGTTTTCACTGCTGCCACGCAGGATGGCAATCTGAGCACTGCTGAAAGCGTGTGCCGACAGCCTGAACTGTTACCTGAATTTATTCCTGTGATTGATGTTATCGGCACTGAAAGTGCTTCCTGGGCTGGCAGTGTAAACGCTGCAACTGGCATGTGCCCTGAGCCAGGTGTTTCTCAGAAAGTTATTTCTTCTCAAACATCTATTGATGCTAATGTGATGTCTGAACACCCCCCCCCACTGACTTGCAATCAGGGCAGGGAGTCTCCGCACTATTGAAATATGGATCGGAGGTCCAAGGCACGGACCATATGATGAGGGCAACTGGCTTTGTGTTTAAGCAGCCCATGGGCTTAGCGGGGATAGGAAACCCCCTGCCCAAGGAACAGACTGTTCAATATCAAACCAAAAAGGACTCCCAGGAGGTGGGGTTACTACTTTCTCCTTTGCTGCCAAAAATACCCAGTAAAATTGGGGAAGTCTGAAGATTTAAAGGGGAAACATGCTGCAATAACTCTGGCTAATAGAAACATTGGGAATGATATTGAAAATGGGCATATTCCCAACACAGTTGGAGATCCACAGGGTGTAGCAGTACAAGCAGCAGTTAACAACCCTTTTCCTATTCTATCTAATGACACATGGTCCCCTCACAGAGCTTTACAAAATGCAGGCTGGCAGCAGACACCCAATTGAGATTGGTTACCCAATCCGGATTGGGACCCCACACTGAATTTTTCACAGGCTTCCCCTGAGTGGAGACCACATCTCCCAGATCACAGCATCTCAGAATCTTTAGGGGCCCAAGTTCCTACCATTAACAGTACCACAGGGGAGTAGGAAAAGCTGCACAAGACCGGCCTTTTTTCCCCAAAAGAAGTAGGCCAACAACATGCAATAATGCCTCAGCAGCCTGGGCAAGTTATTGCTGCTAACAAACCTTTGTCTACCCCAAAAGAGGCACTACTTGACAAACTTCTACCACAAAAGCCTCTTCTCTGTGAATTATTTTCTAAATCTAAAAAAGAAGCAGCTCCTAGACGGAATGCAGTTCGCATCCTTTATAAAGGGGGGCTGGCTGATAGACCTGATAGGCAGTTTGTGGGGAATACCTGTTAAAAGATTCTTTGTATTTTTCACCAAGAGAAGTCTATGCTTTTATAAACATATCAGGGGAGGACAACTATGATGTAAGTTTTAGAATTACTTATGCCTTGGAATTATTTTGGGAGTGTTATTCACAGTTAAAGTTTTCCCCCCACATGGACCCCCTTTTTGGTCATTCCTTTAACCAAACCTCTTATAAAATATTTTACGATAATGTTTCGGAATGAGGGGGTCCATGTGGAGGACATCACATATTGGTTGTCCCAAAGATGTGACATATTAAGTGAACCAGAAGCCATATTGGATATGGAAATGTTTTGGATGGGGGGATGGAAGTACAAGGTCAAGCTGTGGCAAACTGATGCCGGCATGGAGCATATCCCTAATTCCTTTATGCTTGGAAGGGGTCGAGGGTGTGCTTTTATACTGGACAACCCAGGGCCTGTTATAAATGTGGCTCCAGGACCCACTTATCCAGCATCTGTGACAAGGCACAGTGTGACAACTGTGGGGAGTTAGGTCATATCACTATGCAGGGTGCTAATCACACCAGATGTGACCTGTGTGAGGAGTATGGCCACGTCTTCGGAGAATGTCCTTGGGCTGCGAAAAATAAAGCCTCCTGCATCAGTCCCGAGCTTTTGATTTAACAAGCCCAGGACACCAATTCAGATTCTTTACCCCAGCCTAAGCCTCCTTCTTCTGTCTTAGTATCATCACACCCCGTCCCCCTCCTCCATCCCCAGAAGTGAAAGAAATAGTTGTTATTCATGATGACCTGCTTCAAGTTCCCCTTAAGGAGGATCCTGTGCCTAGTGATTTGGTTGATCCAGTATTACTGGCCCCTGTTTGTTATAAAGATCCTGATACTGCAGAAGGAGGTCCTACAAACCTCATTGTTTCACCTCCTTTACCTAGGAGGCAGTCTATTAAGAATTTTAAACCTAAGTCACTCCCTCATCCAGTATCCTTTGAGTCTGATAACGCTTACGCAGCTTCGTTTACAAATGAGGGTGATTCCGAGATGAAGCAAGGTGATTCCGACTCTCAAACCATGGGTTCAGATCAACCCCCTAGGGGAGTAGAACAAGGAGACTATAAAGAGAATAAAAAGGAAAAAACAAAAGAAGAATGTATAGTTTCTCAGTTATTTTTTTCAAGATGGTTTCATTGTCTGTTGGATCTTTAAATCTCCATAGGTTGTTAAATGGTGTAAACCGGCAGGCTGTTTTCACTTATGTTCATGAAAGTAAATTTGATTTTTTTTCTTCAGGAAACCTGGATGTGCTCTAGGGAACAGGGGGATGGCTTTCAAAATAGAATGGCTGTGGGGACCTTCATATTGGTCCTTTGGCCCTGACTGTGCTGATGGGGTGGGAATTTTGTTTGGTTCTTATGATTTTTCTTTAAATAAACTGGTGGATCTTATTCCTGATAGGGTTCTCCTTATAGATGGCATTTGGAAACCTATAGCTTGCCGCTTTATCACTACATATTGTCCACAACTGAAAGCTGACAGAGTTTCACTATTACAAACCATTCAGTCTTACTTAGTTACTTCCTATAACATTTGTTTTGAGGAAATTTTAATTGTGTGTGTGCAAAAGCCTAATGGGAAGAGGCAAAAAATCTATTTTGACTCCAACATGTTAACCAAGGTTATAGATACTGCAGGCTTGATTGACTGCAGTGTATATAACATGGATCCACAATTTACATACAACATAGGTTCAAAACCACGATAGGTCATATGTTTATTTCCCCTAATTTGCCTAAAGGGACTTTGACTACAGTCCCTGTAGAATTCTCAGACCACTTGATGCTGGTCTTGAGACTGACAGTCATTGACGGGGCCCTAAAATCAAAAAATAAGATGGAAGTTAAACACTTCAGTGTTAACAGATTTCCAAGTTAAAAAGCATATTCTGTCCCTTTTAAGAGCCAGACTGTATTCAATTTTTGTACTCCAATATTGGAGAATGTTGGACAGATACTAAGACAGATTTGAAGGCTTGGTTTATTAGGTATGGGGAAAAAAAAAACAGGGAATGATAAGTTCCTGAAATATTTATCTTTGCGCAGGCAACTGCAGCATCTTTATACAACAGCTTATTTTTCTAAACAGGATTATATTGGCCAAATTTCCCAACTAAAGCAGGACATAATTTTATCAGTATCAGAGCAAAATCAATCCAGGCAATGCTCTATGGAGGAACTCAAAAAACACCGGTGGGGAACCCCTTTGAAGCATGCAAAAAACTGCACGATACCATGACCACAGAATATTTGACTAATTTAGATGGGGAAAAGATAGAGGCTGTTAGTGGAATAGAAGGTATTATAAAGGAGCACTATCAATCTTTGGTTCCATCAGATACCCCTACTGATCAAAGTATTCAGGATTATTTACAGGACAGACATGTCCCAGCCTTTCCCTCAGAGGCACTTACACTACAAAATAAAATTACAGTTGCTGAAACAGAAGTTGCAATCAAAGCATTACAGACTGGTACTTCACCCAGTTTGGATAGTCTCCCAAATCAGTTTTACAAGGCCTTCATCTCTGAATTAGCAATCTGTCTAGAGCAAGTGTACCAATTTTTCTTTCACTCTGATAATATTGTTCTCTCTTTCACTGAAGGTTTATTAGTTTACCTCTTTAAAGCAGGGGACAGATCTAAAATACGAAACTGGAGACCCATTATTTTATTGAATACTGATTATAAAATACTTACACATATTATGAACAATAGATTGAAACATGCTAATCTGGTAATCTCCCCACAACAATTCTGTGGACTTCCAAATAGGAAAATCTAAGATGCACTTATAATCATTAGGGATATAGTTGAACACTTAACACTTTCAGGATCGGCAGGTTGCATACTCTTGGTTGACCAAGAAAAGGCATTTGATTGGGTTCTCCGCTCCTCTTTGTTTGCCACTCTCAGGGTGCCTTTAGCAGTCATCAGGCATATACAATTGCTTTATTCTAAAGTTTATGTCCGGGCTCTTATAAAAAGGCAAATAACAGAGGGATTTCCAATTTTCACTGGGGTTAGACAAGAGTGCCCCCTGAGTCCCCGTTTATATATATTTTTTTTGGGACCCTTTATTAAAATGTTTGATTGACAGGCCCAAAAGGGTTGGTTTGTTGGGTTTGGGAAGCCAGCAAACCTTTACTGGTGCAAGCATATGCGGATGACATTTGTGTTTGTTTTTTTGCTAATTATAACCAATTACCCTTTTTTTTTTACAATAATTAAACTTGTATGCACATTTATCTAACTCTAAACTAAATTTTTCAAAAAGCAAGAGACTGTTAGTGGGTACAGGGAATCCCAAGTGCAGGGTATAACCTTAACCACAGCTCCTATCAAAATTTTAGGCATTCTTTTCGGGCCACATAACCTCCCCAGGATAATTGGGAGACTTCTCTGAATATAGTAGACTGTAAGATACAGAGGTGGAAGCACTGGAGACTATCAAAACTAAAAAGAATACAGATGTTGAAGCAATTTATCATTTCCCAGTTACAATATGTAGCTAATATTTTTCCACCTCCAGTACATCCTGAAACAAAAATCTATGGGATTTTTTTTTTCAGATTTTATGGGGCAATAAACTAAACCCCATTAAATGGTGTTACACTTATTTAAGTAAAGATAAGAGTGGGTTGGGTATGATAGAACCTATAGTGTTCTTACATTCTCTGTTCCTTTTTCATACTGTAAAATATGGTATACCCCCTACAACTACTATTGCTCATGGTTTAGTGAAATTCACATTGGGACGATATTTAGCTGCATGGCATAACATGGTTTCCAAATTACATCCCCATTTACATATTCGGATTATTTTTGGACAGCAGCCCAAAAACTCTTTAAATGGAACATTACTAAATTATCCATTCTGCAAGGTACTCGGAAACAGTTGTATCAAGATGTTCTGGTCTGGACATATCCCACTGAGCCTTGCTTTAAAAATTGCCCTTCTAGCTCTACTTCTTTAGTTTTAAAACAACTTATAAATAATAGAGTCCCTCAACAGATGTGGGATATGTTATGGCTCATGGTATATGGGAGATTGAATGTTAGAGGCAATGAATACATTGGCAGAAAGGAACTGTCCATATCCGGACTATATTGATAAAGAGGAATCCATGGATCATTTTTTATTCCTTTGTTCCTATTTGAAACAATTATGGTTATTTTTAGGTACTAGATGGAATATGAGATGGCTACATAGTTTAACTTATGATATTTTAGTGTTGGGGAATTATCCCTATGGGTATTCACAGTTACATCAAGACACTTTTATGATTTTTCTTTGTTGTTTGAGGTTTTATTTATAGCAGGCCAGGTGCCAATGGGTGATTCACCAAAAGAAGATGCCTTATAGTGTATTTAGCCACTTAGTTTCCCAAGCAGTCGGGAAAGTGTATAATAATGATTTAATTTTATAGCCTAGAGATAAAGTTTTTAAATGGTGGAAGGGATTTCAAATCTTTATTAAATACAAATAAGGGGACGTTAATATGTCAGGAAATTACCTTATGTTTGTTTTTGCCTTTAAAGAAAGTGCTTTCTCCTTTATGACAGTAATTCATGATTGTGAGAGTATTATTTTAATTTAAAGTTCAGATCTTATGAAGTCAGCTCGGTTGTGATGACTCTGAGTGTAAATTATTTACAGTGTTGTATTGTGTTGTTATAATTCCTTTTTGTTTCCTGTTTCTTTTATTGTTGATTTCTTATTTCCTTTCCACACCTGTGACATTATGTAACACTGCATGCAATACGCGATTTATCAATAAAAACACCCCTACTCTTTTCGAGAAGTGCCATGGGATCTTTAACATCCACCTGAACAACCACCAGAACAGGCAGATGGGACCTCGGTTTAATGTCTCATCGGAAAGACGGCACCTCAGGAGTGCAAGCACCCCCCTCATGCTGCACTGCAGTGTCAGTACTGGGATATTAACCCAAGTGCCTGGTCTGGGGATAGAACCCACAGCCTTCTGATCTCCCGGCTTCAGAGGCGAGTGTGCTACCTGCTGAGCCACTGACACTGTGCAGTTGACACACATCTACTCGCACTAAGATGTCTGATCCCCCACAAGTTTAAAGTTGGATGCTTTCAGGCCTAGTGCTGCATTGAATGGCACTCCAGGTGGGACAAATTGCTTTACTTCCCTTTAATTTTGATTTTAACTATGTATCTGGGAAAATAATGCTCTTCCATCTTGCTTTGACATGAACTTAAGGTCTAAAGTTAAGTTGCTTGTGTGCTGTGGGGGATCTCCCCTTCCCCCTGACCATGCCTAGGGGCATGGGTAACGGCGGGGGGAGGATACTTCAAGACAACATGGCACTCACAATAAATGGTGAACTTCTTTACATGCGACATTCAAGTTAGTTAGCTGTCATGACCGCTCTCGTGCTGGATGGACGGCGAGGTGAGGCAACTGCAGTATGTTAAGTACTACACATTGTGTATGGGACAGATACAAGCTTCCCACTTAGCTACGCTGCAAGAAACCTATTTTGCATTCAGTTTGAATAATCTCACTTAGTTGTGAGGCATCTGCTTATCAGGTGTCTCAGCTCTGTTGCAACAGCAGTAGCTGCTTTCATTTGGTTACCTTTTCTGAATTATTCAGCAGGTTTCGATAAGTTCTTGAGTGCAGCATATCTGTCTCTGTTTTGGAGAGCCCTATTCACATGGAGTTCTTCAGCATGACAGTGCCATAATCACTGCACTTAGAATGTACTTAGTGGTTATCACATTAATGCTGTCCGCCAATTGTTTGAAAGGGGATCGTTTACAGGCACTGTTGTGCCTGGGGGAAGGAGGGGGGTTAACTTTTACACAAGGGTTCACTAGAGGGATAAAATTTGTTCAGGGGCTGGAGCATGCTAGGAGTAATTATGTTGGGTTGAAATGGAGGATGAATAAGAGTCACACTTCTCGGGCGTGGAAAGCAGCTGGGTCCCATGTTCAGCGAGCACTCTCATCGTCCAGTGCTGTTGCTCAAGGGTTGGTTTGGGAAGTAGTCAGGGCTTTTCACTTTTGGGGGAAAAATGAGGAGGGGCAGTACAACTTAAAAAGTTTGCATACCAGTATCTGTTTGGTACACTTAATGGCCACTAGGTGGAGATAATGGTGGAATTTCTGTTATGTGCATGTTTTATTTAATTGGGTAGGCGGAACAATGAGTATTGTGTTGTACAACCATGGATAACTCTTTTAAGGTAGTGACATGGAATATCAAAGGGCTCAAATCTGTAATTAAACATAAAAATCTATTGGCTGAAGTGAGAAGGTCCAAATGGCAAACAGTGCTACTTCAGGAGATGCATATGTCTGTGGGGGAGGCACAAAGGACCGGGGAGTTCTTGGGGGGTGTCTGGATCTCCTCCACTTTCTCCTCAAAAGCTCAGGGAGCCTCGGTGTAGTTTCCTTGAGGCACTACTGTGGATATTGTAGGGCAGAAAATGTACCCAGGGGTTAGGTACGCTCTGGTCAGAGCTGCAATCTCTGGGGTGGGAACGATATCACTTGTCTCTATATATGCTCCTAATGTTGAAGACCTGTTTTTTTTTTTTTCAAAGATTGGTACTGGACATGGCAGGTTTGCCCAGACCTTGGATCCTGAGAGGCGACTACAGTTGTGTCACCGACCCTATACTGGACCTATCCAACCCTATGCCCATTCTGTTGTCTAAAAATGCAAAGGCCCTGATTACGCTGGAATTAGAGTACAATCTGGTGGACATTTGGAGACACATGAACCCCTCAGGAAGAGACTATAGCTTCTTCTCCCACTTTCACCACTCTTATGCTAGGCTAGACAGGCTAATTTCCCTCTCACTGATACCAGAGGTCAGGAGGGGTACACTACTCCTTTATTCTTCTCTCAGACCACGCCTCCCTCTGCATGTCCCTAGCTTTACCGGGCACCCCTGTCATTCCTAGACAATGGAAGCTAGACCCCTTACTCTTAAAAGACCAAAATTATATCTCTATGATGAAAAAATCTATTCGAGTTTCTACATTTTAATAAAAGAGGGGATACATCACACCAGTCTAGATGGGAAGCCTTGAAGGCATTTGTTAGGGGGAAGACCCTGGCCAATTCAGCCCACTGTAAGAAAATGAAGGAGGAGGACTTGGAATTCCTTAGATCCAAAATTGAGGCATGTGAAGCCATACACAGGTCTTGCCCCACTATGCCTCTTTACAATGTTATACAGAAGTTGAAGTAGAACTATAACCTATTGGGTACCGCTAAACTAGAACTGGTGATTCTCCTCTCTAGAGCTGGGACAAACCTTGATGAGGATGGGGAGCTACTAGCATGGCAATTGAGACGTAGAGAAGCTGAGAAAGTGGTAGGTCAAATACATAATGAGACTGGACAGCTTGCGCAGGAGACAACAGCCATTGGTAACGCATTCTGCGCTTTCTATAGTACCCTATACACCTCTGAAGTGTCTCCCACTGAACAGGAGAGTGATCTTTTTCAGAGGACTCCCCCCTGTCAAGCTTGGAAACCAGCAAGACCAGTGAATTAGACTCTCCTCTCCGTATAGACGAGGTGTCATCAGCCCTGGGAGTTCTGAAGGGAGGGAAAGCACCAGGCCCCGATGGACTACCCGTAGATTTTTTTTAAGGCCTTTGGCCTTATATTAATTGAGCCATTATATGACATGCTGATGGAAAGCCTTGATAGGGGCATACCCCCCACACGGTCAGCAACCATCATGGTCCTGCCAAAACTGGAGAAGAACCCGACTCTCTGCCCTTCCTATAGACCTATCTCCCTACTCACTGTAGATTAGAAAATATTGGCTAAAGCTCTGGCCTTGCACCTAGATCCACTGCTGCATAACCTGATCCACCCGACCAATCTGGATTCGTGAAAGGACATCAAGGCAAATACAATATCAGGCACACTCTAAATATAGTTCACAAATGGGGAGGGAACCGCCAGAAACATGTAGCAGCTGTATTGGCACTGGACACAGAAAAGGCATTTGACTGTGTGGAGTGGGGGTATCTCTTTCAGACATTGGCAAGACTGGGTCTGGGTCCATGCTTTGGGAGCTGGATCCGCACTTCGTACATCAAACCACAGGCTTGAATAGCAATAAATGGCAACGGTACTCCCATGTTTGACGTGGGCCGGGGGACTCACCAGAGCTGCCCTCTGTCACCTCTGCTCTACGTCATGTCCCTTGAACCCTTGGCAGCAGCCATCAGAGCATGCAAGGGAATTGGGGGGGTATTGGGAGGGGTCTTCGAATACAAAATAGCTATGTACATGGATGATCTTCTTTTATATCTACAGCACCCCGCACAAGACTTACCCAATGTCCACCTCATGATGAAAACATACGGGGAGCTCTCTGGGCATAAAGTTAATTGGACTAAACGTGAACTTTTCCCTATTGGTATGCAAGACAGTGCCTTATTAATCTCAAATTTGGGGGGGGCTTACAACTAGTTAGCAGAATAAAATACCTGGGAACTGTCATATCAGCCCAAACAAGGAAACTGTATATTTTAAACTTTAAGCCTCTACTGCAGGGAATAGCAGAAGATTGTGACCGATGGACAGCCCTCCCAATATCATTGCTAGGAAGAGTGGGGGTGGTCAAGACGTCCATCTTCCCCAAATGTTTATACTTGTACCTATCACTTCCAATTCACCTACCCAAAGTGCATTTTAAGTGCCTAAATGCTTTAATCCATACATTTTTATGGGGGGGTGGGGCTGCAAGAATTAGGAGAGCAGTGCTGCAGATAGCCCCCAGAGGAGATTGACAGCTTCAAATTTCCTGGGATATTATCGGGCAGCACAACTGGCCTTCATCCTGTAGGCACAGCCCTTCTACCTACTCCCGGTTAAAGCGGAGAGGACTTCCTCATTGGCTCCCTTAAAGAGGAATGCCTGGTAGTGGCATTGGGTGCCCCCAGCTCGGCTAACCCTTTTACAACCAACACACTCAAGGTCTGGTTAGAAGTGCATAAAAACCTAGGTCATCCCCAAGGGGACTCACCCTGCTACGGACTGCTGGCAGTTGTTAAAAGTAGAAGCCGTTGCTCTGTCCTCTTACTACAGAGACTGCTAGAGTGGCAGTGAAAAGGGTTGCTCTCAGTAAATCAGCTTTCCGAGGGAGGCTCTCTCAAACAGTTCTCCGCCATCTGTAATGAGTGGAATATACAACCTGGAGACTTTTTTGTCTATTTAACAATAAGACAGAAGTGTGGAACAACTCTGACACCTGTCAATGGCTAGTCTCCCCCATCACCATATGAGGAAGAAATATTCAGGCCCCAACCTCGGCAAAAAGAACTTACCATATTTTATCGGACTTTGCAGAACCAGACTGGTACGGCAAGAGATGATATCAGGGAGAAGTGGAGCTGTAATTTGCTTACCCACATGGACCCCAAGACCTGGAGATTGGCATGTCAACATCTACAGTTATGCTCTCTTAGCAACAAACTGAGGCAAGTTCAAGTCAACTTTCTTTACAGAGCGTATAGAACCCCCCAGAGACTCCACTCAAGGGACCCGTAGAAAGCTGCAGAATGTCCCAAGTGTTCTAATGAGGAGGGAGACTTCCTACATCTGGCTCTTACCTATCCAAGGGTTGCCCCTTTTTGGTTCACTGTACACCAGTTAATGAGCAGGGTTCTGGGCTATAGTCCATCAAAATCACCCCTTGAACTCCTTCTTGGTGCTGATCCTCAACACCCCAGGGGTAGACTGCACTGCCCACTATGCTGGTCCTTGGCATTGATAACAGCCCGGAAAACTATTGCACAGGCTTGGATGTCTCCCTCCTCACCCACTCACTGTCAATGAGTGCAGAATCTTAAATCTTGTATGTCTCTGGAGCAAACTCAGCTAGGAGCAATGGGACAAACTCAGGAATTTCTGAAAATATGGGGCCCTCTGATTGAGGCCACTGAAAAGGGTGTTTTTCATGTCTTAATCCACCTAAGCCCTAAATACTAGCATATACTGACTGCACATTCTCATAAGTTACTCTCTAAGTGTACCCAATCTTATCAGTTTTATTTATAACGGGGCTATTCAGTTCATTGCAATGTACTGTATTTAATGCTTGATTTATATAATCCAAATGTTCAATGGATACCATGATGTACTGTTATTTCCCTCCTTTTAATAAAATATTTTGACCAAAAAAAAAGCAGTGTGCTGTAATTAAATATGTCAGGCAACGGTGCTGCTCAGGTCGCTGTCTCCCTCCCTCTCTCCCTGGACCCCGCACTGATGTGCTCTCCTGTGGACAGCAGAAGGCACACCCATAAACATGCCGACCACTCCCACAAACAGCGTGCATATTCCGAATATAGCTGTGATGGAACTGCTGGTGTCACTTTTTCTACTATTCCACAATAAGTCCACTGCACATTTCTCCATGATTGCAACCCTGGCTAACTCTGTAGTGTGCTGTCCCTCTCTGCCACTTTCTGCCAGTTCTCATAGAATGATCCCACGATCTCTCTGGCTGCAGTGTGCTCACTCACTCTGGTCGTGGCTTCCCTGTCACAATGTCACATTCGGAGAGTAGGAACGATGGGGGGCAGCATGGGACCCCAAGTCTCTCTCTCTCGCGCCACTCATCGGCAATGCCCACACCCAGCTCACAGACTTTGTTGTAGGGCTGGGGAGTGCTGTTACATGTCCCTTTCAAGTGGGACACGCTGGACACTGACACACCTGCACCCTTCTGCTGATGCGGGGAAGGCCCGGACTGGCTCATGTTTGCAAACATTGGCAAAATTATGTGAGCTTTGGAATGATCTAAGGGTAAGCTGTACATAGAATATGAGCACCTAAAACATTACGCAAGGCTTGGGGGTCAGTCATCTGATGAGCGAACCTGCTGCGGACAGAGCTGCAGAGTTCACCCCATGATATTATTAGAGCTGCCTCTTGTTCTGACTTCGTATGCTGTTTTTTTCACTTTACTACACACTCCTGTCCAGCTCCAGCTATATAAAATATCACTAGCCCCACCTCCAGCTGCCATTTGGTGAGTCAGAGTGAGAAATTTTACCTGTTTCAAACAGCCATCAGAGAAAATGAGCAATGCAGTTGAGAACTGCTTAGCAAGAAATTGGAAAGCAGAAGCAGCATGAAACAAGGAAAATGGAGCAACGGAAGGGAGGGGGAAATAGAGAATGAACAAGGGGAGAAATAGAGACTAGAGATGCAGGGGAAGTTGAACTTGGCCCTTTCGTTTGCATGAAGCCACAAACAAAAGGGCGAAGTGCACTCTCATTGGAACGGTTTATTGTAAAGTTTCCGCCAATAATCTGTGAACCACTGTCATAGTTAGCTTGCATGATCATTGGTCTGTCATGGACAAACCCAGCGCAGCTTGACCTGCATTGGGCTAGTCAGTGACACACCTCTGAAATGCCATTATCTGTAGCAAGACGTTCCTTGTGCAAGCAACATAAAAAGGTCCTTCTCTCACAACATTTTATATGGCCTTGGATCTGGCTCTCCTGCTTTCATCGTCTGCCTCTCCTCCCTTCCTCTGCCCCTTTTTCTTTTCTTCCCACTCCTGCACTTAGTTACTTACCCATCTCTAAACTCCGGTTCCCTTTGGGAATTTCCCACCTCCACTAGCACTCCGTGATCCCTTACAGGGTTCTCACCATCCTGGAGGGGCCCATGGGTTCAGCTTTCCCCCTCGCCTGCCTACCCCCATTACTCCCCTCCTGTGCTAGTCCCCCCTCCTTTTCCTTTGGCACTTTATGAATTCACCTAAAGAAAATGCACTCACCTTTCCCTAATCTTCTCTACTCTGTTCATATCCAATTGTTCCCTTACTGTTAGTTGTTATCATCTGTTTAGATTCACACCTGTGCTACTCCTCGTTTTCTCTACCCACTTACCCTATATTGCTACCCGCTAATGTGCCTGTTTTATTCTCTATATGTAACTGATGTCTCTTACACCTAGAATATATATTTAATTGCCTGTTTTATTCACTGTATGTAATCTGTTCTCGTGTACCATGAATGTATAACTGTTTATCCACTCTGTACCCTATACCCCCAGGTCACACCGGGAGATGGGCAACTTGTTGTTCAGTGTGCTTTCCTGGTGAAACTTTTCAATCAATAAATAAATAAGGCATTATAATTAATGGGTTCCGTTTTTTTCCTATTGAAAAAGCGTGTATTAAATACCGTAACACCTGAGTAGGTGTTACGGCATTCACGCGCCTTTTTCAATTGGAAAATGCTTGAGACGGAATGTAGCTTGAAACTGTCACAAACGGTGTCCCTCGTGAATTCAGTCACCCAAACATTCACCTCCTGAGCCGCTGTGAAAGGACAAGATATTTTCTCTTTTCCCTACTACCTCAAAAAAAAATTAAAACAAAGCTTTCTCGCAACTTTTTTTATCACCGTTTCCCCTCCCTCTGCGGGTTACTAGACTCCACTGCTAAGCAACACCTAGCAACGCCCATAGCAACCTAAAAAAAAGCAACCGGGAGATTGAATCGGACTTTTTTTTTTCTCTTTGCTGTTAAAGTTAGTTAAATTCCCACTGTAACACTCTTACAAACTCCACATTTTACCAAATGAAGAAAATCCACGAGACAAGGCAAAACTGTGTGTCATTCATTTTCATACCTCTCAATGGAAAAAAACGAAACCCCTTCAATTATATAAAATAAAATATGGGGTGCAGTGTGTTTTACTCGAATTTAACACACACCCTCGTTGTTGGATGGCTAGCATAAACCCCTCGGGCTTCACCCTCAGGGTTTATGTGCCATCAACAACTTAAAAGTAAATTCTCGTAACACACTGCACCCCATACTTTATCCTATATGTACAATCTCAATTTCTTTTCACATGTGCACTTCCCAGGGTGTAGTTGCCAGCACACTGTTTGTTATATTCTTGGTAGGCTTCATATGCTTCAGGATCTGATCCTGTTTCCATAATTGGCACATCTGTGGTGTTATGACAGGGTATTATACAGTAGGTGTGACTTTTTCATTTCAGTTTTGATCATGGCAGCTCATTATCCTGTTGCACCAATATTCCCTCTGTGGCCAACCAATACCTTCCACTTCCTGCTCCGCCGACCACGCTCCCCAGCACAAAAGGTTTCTGAAGGCCTATCGAGGACAGGGCAGACTTTCTTAAGTAGCGGCTTTCATTTCTGTCAAACACTAAAAGCTGCATGTTTTTCTAAATCTCAACCATAGGGTTCAATGAGACGGGGGAATACGCACTCCATGGTAGGATATCATACAACATCAGAGTGTGGTGGCGTGGTCAGATGAGCAGGAAATGGAGGGGATCATCTGGCGGGCAGTTTGGACACTGTTATGATCCCTTACCTCCATTACAGGACATTATTAAAAATCATGATTTCGCCAGAG
This sequence comes from Neoceratodus forsteri, assembly GCA_016271365.2. NCBI lineage: Eukaryota > Metazoa > Chordata > Ceratodontiformes > Ceratodontidae > Neoceratodus > Neoceratodus forsteri. The sequence goes on along the minus strand of CM057450.1, from coordinate 374,577,295 downwards.
CAGGAACAACACTTCAGCAGGGTAACAGGCAATGAAGTATAACACTGAATGGGATACCTTTACTATTAATGAAATGACTCATGGTTGCTATGGTTTATCAGACCATTTTACAATCCAATATCGTTTTTAGCAGTAAATGTGCACAGTTTTTAAAATGTAATTTTAACACAAAGAAAATTACTCAATGTGGTGCTGTGGTTATATTTAAAAATAGTTCTAACTTAAAAATGCATGAAAATGTGGCTATAGAGAGTTTCAGCTGCACATAAATGTGGTTTTACAGAGTTATAAGTTTAAACTGCACATTAAATGTGGTTTTACAGAATTTACACTGCACATAAAATGTGGTTTTACAGAGTTACAGTATAACAATGTCTATGTCACATGCATGCCATATGATGTCACACATGTGACTCATTTTTACACGTATGCAGGTGTATAACACCACTGTTTTAAATAATGTGTGCTTTAATAAAGTACAGCACAATAATAATACAAATGAATAGTTTTTATTCCTATACATCTGATCAATGCAACAGTACATTAAGTTCTGACAGCAAAAAAATGATATTCATTGTGGATAAAATGTGACATTAATAGAAGATATTTACATACAAAAATATTCAATAAGACATTGATAAGTAACATGCTAGGTAACAGTTTTTAGGTGAATACTGTAGCATCACAGGAAGGATTATAGTAGCAGGTGAAGACAGGTCATGGACATGTTACACGCGTGACACAGAAGTGGCAGGTGGACTACAGCATCACATAGCTGAAAAACAGAAAATGGCATTATCTCTACTCCAACTCATAATCAACATCTAAGGTGAGTACTATAAATCAACTGTATATATGCAAATTATTTACTTCACCTTTTTTTTTTACTCAATGTCACACTAGTGGGTGAAATTTATTAGAGAATGACCCATTTACCTTCTAGTTATTGCCTGATTTCACTTATCAATACTGATTTAAAAATATTGGTTAAAATTCTTGTTAGTCACTTGGAATGGATCTGGACAGGCCTCACTGGGCTGGAGCAAGTTGGTTTTACGAAAGGCAGACACTCTATTGATCACATTTGAAAGATTTTCCATTTGCTCTCTGCCTCCAAGGAGTCCAGGGTACATGCTGCCCTGGTCTCCTTGGACACAGAGAAAGCATCTGATAGAGTGTCATGGTCATATTTGTTCAATGTACTTCAAGCCTATAATATACAATACATGAGGATTTTGTTAAATGGATTCATTTATTATATAGTCAGCCCTCTGCCACTGTTCTATGTAATGGTGTTCTTCTCCATTTTCAATATTTGCTGTCCTCTCTTGTCAATTTTTTTAACCTATATTTGGAGCCTCTTTCATTATGGTTGAAAGGGAATCTACAGGTCCGTGGTATCTCTGTTGGGGGCGTAGAGTATAAACGTTCGGCCTGTGCAGATGATATTCTTCTGCATCTGTTCTACCCTATTACTTCCCTGACAGCTGCCCTTGCCAAAATTGACAACTTTGGTTGCATTGCGGCCTATAGGCTTAACCTTAGCAAGACCAAGGTCCTTCCCCTTAGTGTCTTTGTTGATAAAGTGTTTATTTTGTCTCTGGGTTTACAGTGGGAATCCAATGCCCTTCCCTATTTAGTTATTTTTATTTCTCACTGATTTACCAATATGTGTAAAATTAATCTGGACTCTTTCTTACAGACTATTTAGCAAGACTTGCGGTGGTGGTCTGTGCTCCCTTTGTCATTTTGGGGTGGGGCCAATGTAATTAAAATGAATGCACTTCCTCGTCTTTTATACCCCTTGGGTATGCTCAATGCTATTCCTCCCCATTCATGGTTCACTCGCCTTCACTCTAGACTTTCAAAATTTTTATGGAAAGAAGGGGCAGCCAGGAAGCAGGGGTAGAAATGAACTTTTTTCAGTACTTGCACTGCACTACATGTAGGTAAAAAGTTACATGCACCAGAGAGACAAGTTACCTGCACCGGTCAAAAAAATAAATAAATAAAATTGAAATTAAGCTAAGGAGACAGAAAAAAGCTACACATTGTAGTACTCTGCTTTACACACTTGCTTTTCCCTGCCTCATTAACCACTAAGAACACTGATTAAGGACATCTGTGCCAGACAGATTACGTAGCCTCCCTCACATACTTTTCTTCTCCACATAAGTTGTACATGAACTGCACCAGTGATCTGTGCTCTCTCACATGTTTCTTATCAAGGCTTTACCCCATCTTCAATTCTGGGCTCAGATTGCTGCCAAACAGCATCCATCACATAGTGTTGCCTAATCGATAGAAGCTCTTCACAACAGATAAAAAAAACTCCTGTCCTGAGTAGCCACCCAGGATTAACTTCCCAGCAATCACATGATTTCCTACTGCAAGACACACAAGCTTATTTATTTATTAATGCAAATCCCTCCCACAACTGGCATGACTGAACCTGGCGTGCTGCGATTCCTCCTCTCTATCTCTCTGCTCTTTCCTACTAGCTACCCACTGAGTGACTCACACAAGCAGTGCAAGAAGTCTCAGTCAAATAAACAAACAAAAACAATCACAGTCACACTCGCTCCTGGCTTGGCCACATCACCACGATCTCAGGCACCGACTATAACTTACAGTGTGGTGGCATTCCACTAGTCTGTGTAATTAAAAAAAAAGTGCATTTTCCCGCTTAGTCCCACATTCTTCCAGGTAATACATTGACTGCCAGCAGTGCACCACAGGTCTCGGACACAAGGCTCAGTGTTACGTTCACTATGGTGCATGCAAGGGACAAAACTACATGCACTAGCCAGTTCCCACTTGCACATGGGAACAGGTTTTGTATGTTAATTTCAACTCCTGTCAGGAGGGCATACTTTAAACTCACGTTTCCCACTCATCTGGGTGGCATTCAACTACCTCATTTTTATACTATTTGGCACTCCATGGTTCTAAGTATTTCTGTTGGGGTGACCTGACTGATACTACTCAGTCCATATATGTGCCGTTGTGGCTTCAGTTGGAGAGAGAGCTGTGTCGATGGGTGAATATACAGTAGTAATCAAGGAAATGTTGCCCGACAGCGCAGTATACTCAGCGGTGTGCAAGTGTGGTACCCACTGAATAACATGTAATGACGCGGAGTGCTCGGTACTAGGCAACATTTGCGCGATTACCACTGTACAACCTCACACACTCCTTTTCGTTTCTCCCAAAGCTCTTCCCCGTCCCTTGAAAGTTACTCCTATATATTGGTCCTCTCGTGCCCATGTGCAACTTCATCGTTATCTTCGACTTGATGTTAAGTCTTGTTCTGCACAATAATATTTGGCAGTCCTAATTTATAGATTGCTAAGAAACCCATCCCATCTTCTTTTGTCTACTCCTGCGTCTGCATTACTGAGTGGGGATCGGATGCGTGACTTTGTAACTTTTATAACACAGTTTGGGTTACATCTGGTTTTTTTTGTTGTTGTTGTTGTTGTTGTTTTTTTAAGTATTTACAGTTGTCTAGATCGGCTTTATCTCATTTTGGTTCTCCACCCTGGGCGGACTCATTCTCTCATCACTTGGATGAGATGATTCTGGCCGCATCCTCTCAGCATGCTGTTTCTCAGTTATATCACCTATACTAATCCCTTGATCCTACTAAACATTCTGGGATTGCGTACTATTGGCAGCATGCTCTGTCACCGACTTGGGGACCATGGGAATGGATGGTGATTTGGGAGGATGCATATAAACCTATCAAACAAGATCATTATAGACAATTACATTTTAAAATATTATACAATATGTACTTTACTCCAATAAAACTGCACAGGATGGGATGGCAGGCACACTCCGTCTGCTCCAGGTGTCATCAAATGGAAGGCTCACTTTTTCACATATTGTAGCAATGTGAAAAGGTAGCGCCATTTTGGTTAGCCATCAGGGCGTGGTTAGACCCGTCTTTTGAATTGGACTCATGGTTTACCCCAGTGGTTTTGTATCTTGGGATGGTATCATGACATTTCCTTTACCTATCAGTGAAATGATATCGCTCTCATTGCTATAGCAGCAAAAATGGTTTTGCTTAGACACTGGTTAGATACTTTGATACCAGCGTGGTCAGAATGGCATAAGGAACTCCTCAGCACCTTAAATTTGGAATTGCATATAGCGAATGTACGACAAAAGCGTTCTATATTTCTTACAAAATGGGGCCCTCTATATGCATAGCTTCTTACAGTTTAATTATTGTGTTGTATTGTGAATTGTACAGGCCTCTTGGTCATTTGTACTTTTCTGGACTATATGTTCATGGAATTATGAATGGTTTTTATCACTCTTTTTGAGGCAGGGGTTTTTCTGGATTATGGGTGGAGCAGTTTAGATTGGGGGAGAGGGGATATTATTGGTGGTTTTATTAGCTTATCTACCCCTAGGCTTTTTTCTTATTTATTGTGATTTTTTGTTGTTAAATGGTTTGTTGTGTCCGACTGTATTATTAAAAATTTAATAAAGCATACTTAAAAAAAAAAGACATCCGGTGACGCCATCACCAGTATGGCAGCATAAGACCCAAGGTTCCCTGCTTCTTCCATTAAAACTCCACAGGTAAAAGTGTTGGATTTAGAAAATAATTCCAGAAACTAATTTGAAGAAGGGGACTAATGCTAAGGGGCCCCTACTGAAATAAAAAATGTACCTGAATAATGAAGATGCCGATGGAGCTACAAAAATTGTCTCTGACTCCAAACTCTCTCAGGCCTCTGCAGATGCCAAAGATCCTCCCGACGCCCCTAAGTCAGCCCACTCTCTGAAAAATAAAGGTGAAATTAGAAACCACCTATCATGAACTGGTTGCATTCGGAAGTGAAGTAAAGCAACTGTATTCCAAAATCAGGAGGGACATCACAGCTTTGGAGCAAAGAGCAGATGATATGGAGTAGCAGCTTATTGCTACCGAGAATCATGTGGATGACCTGGAGATGGCTGTGTGGAAACTCCAGGACCAACAAGCTGCCACTGCCACATGCCAAGAGGACTTTGAGAATAGGGCCCATCATAAAAACATCCGGATCTACTGTGTACCTGAGGGATCAGAGAGGCAGGACATCAAGGATTTTATTTCTGCTCTCTTGCGTACTGCCCTGGAGCTACCCCCAACTTTCCCCTTGAGCTGGAGAGAGTGCATAGGGCCCTTGGCCTGAAGCCAACTGCACCAGGAGCTCAGCCACAGTCTATCATGGCCTGCTTCTTAAATCATGCCATCAAAGAGCAAGTTCTTCATCTGGCTGGGAAAAAGCAAAAGGTTTTCCATGGGCAGACTAGAATCTAAGCACAGAGAACCAGTTTGTCTCAAATCTGATGTATAATCCTTTCCACAAACACATAGTAATATACAAAAGATACATTGATGAGTTGCTGGTGTTTTGGAGAGGTACCATGGAGGAGCTGGAGGCAATCCATAATTATCTGAATTTGCTCACGGAGAACTTAAAATTCACATAAGAAGCACCAGAGAAATATCTGTTCCCTTTTTGGACCTGCTAATATATAAACAGGGTGAGAGATTGCAACACATTGTCTCTAAAAAATAAGATACAGACAGGAACACACTGTTACTTTATGACAGCTATCATTCAAAACAGTTGAAGAATAGTATTCCATACTCACAACTGCTTCGTGTACATAGGAACTGCAGGACAGAGCATAAGAAGACAGAGTGAAACAAGCATTTGTCAGTGCCGAAATGTTTGCTTGCTGGCATTGGGCATTGGTAGTGTAGGAGTTACAGAGCTGCATAATAGGAATGGCAGTGAAGTATTGAACTGAAGCCAACCCCATCACCACCCTGCAGAGAGTGAAAGGCATTGGGGTGTGCCTTTGGGTCATCAGGCATAACGGCCATGCCATTTCACCACACCCTACCGTGCGGACACTGACAAGTGTCACAGTGTGCCTTGGGGTCTTTGGCCCTTATGCGCACCCCATTCCATCAGGAAATATTGTGAGATGGGTGCGGTATAGGAGAATGGGGTGAACTTTGGGGCTGAAGAGTCCAAGGCACACCTCGATGCCTCTCAGTGGCTGCAAGGTGTGGGGGGGGGTGGAATGGTATGAGCATTGCAGGTGACAATCCCATGTCACAGCCCTGATGCCTGTCATTCTCTACAGGGTGGGGTGTTATGGTCGGAAACCCTAACACCTCAGGCATTCGTTGGTATTTTCACTCCAAATTTTCAACAAGGGTTTTTTGTGACCCCCACCTCATGAACAGTGGCAATATCAGTTTGTTAGCTGAAAGCTGCTTTTGCACAGCGACTACGGCATTTGTCACCACAGGTGCAAAAACACATTCTGAACAGGATGTGAAAAATGACAGCTGTACTGTTCATGGGGAGGTGTAAAAAATGGCAATGTTGAAAATCTGCATTGAAAATATTAAAAATACTGGTGAAGTCACAAGTGTGCATAGAAACTGTGCAACGTGCACCCGTAATGTAATTAGTTTGGGAATTGTTTACAGCAGATTGTCAACACAGGGATTTTGGGACCTCCGGTCATGAACAGTGTCACTGTGATTTTCTTTATCTGTCGAGCAATGATTTCCCACAGCAACCCGCATTTCTGTGCTGAAGTGTGAAAACACATTTCAGCATGTTGTGAAAATGACAGCTGTACTGTTCATAAGGAAGTGTGGAAAATGCCTCTGGTGAAAATCTGGACTGAAAATATTACAAATTCATGAACTTCTGAAGGTGCATGGAAACTGCGCAATGCTCACTCGTAACACAGTCATTTTTAGGAATTTTTTCACCAAATTTTCAAAATAGCCATTTTAGGACCTCTGCTCATGAACAGTGTCACTGTGATTTTCTTAATGTGTCCCATACATTGATTTCGCACACCGATTGCGCCATTGTGCACTACATGGGCGGAAACATGTTTTGAGCGAGATGTGAAAAATAACAGCTGTACTGCTCATAAGGAGGTGTGGTAAAATGGCAATGTTGAAAATCTGGAGTGAAAATATTGAAAATTTGCGAACTTATGAGCGTGCATAGGATCAGCACAACAAACGCTCGTAAAACAGTCATTTTGGAGAATTTTTTCACCAAATTTTTAACATAGCATTTTATCACTTCTGCTCATGAACAGTGTGACTGTGGTTTCCTTAATGTGTCCCAAACATTGAGTTCGCACACCAACTGCGCCATTGTGCACTACATGCGCGGAAACACATTTTGGGTGAGATGTGAAAAATGACAGCTGTACTACTCATAAGGAAGTGTGGTCAAATGGCAACATTGAAAATCTGGAGTGAAAATATTGAAAATTTGCGAACTTATGGTATTAAAGACAATTTTAGCATACGCTCAATAAAACAGTCATTTTAGGGTACACCAAATTTTCAACATAGGCTTTTGAGCCCACCTTATGAACACTGCACTATCATTTTGTTAATCAGTCCCAAAAGATGATTTCACGCAGTGACCGCGAAATCACCTTCTGGCCCGATTAACGCCATGACAGTGACAGAATTCATGAGGAGGGGTCCCAAAAATCCCATGTTGAAAATTTGGTGCCAAAATTCCAACAAATGCCTGAGATATGCAGCAAAGTTGAAAAAACCTTATTCATTACATTATACAGCTTACCGGCATTTCCTCAGTTTGCGGTCGGCTTTGAAGAGTGCAGAGCGTGTTCCTAGTCCACCGAAGATCATCGCGCGAGCTCGGAGGTAAGTATGGGGTGAGGTGGGGAGGTGGGGAGGCAGGGTGCACAGTGGGTGGGCGCGGGTGGGAGAGGGGGGTGAAGACAGCAGCGAGGGAAGGTTTTTTTCTTTCAGGTTTTTTTTTATTTGGACTACGCGGGACGTTTGCCACGCTGGGGTGGGCTCCCAGCATGGCAGCTGGAAGGCTGTTGGGGGGGCAGTGGAACCGATGGGGGATTGGGCACCCCCGTCGGCCATAGGACCTGTTGCCATGCTGGGGTGGACTCCCAGCGAGACACCCGATAGTCTGGGAGGGGAACAGTAGAGCCGACGGGGGATTGGGCACCCTCCGTCAGCCATACAGACTGTAGGGGGGACAGTAGAGCTGACGGGGGATTGGGCACCCCCGTCAGCCATACAGTGTGTGCGTGGGGGAGGTAGGAGCGCATGAGCACGCAATGTGCGTGCGCGCGTGTGTGTGTGTGGGGAGGGGGAGCGCTGCTCACTCAAGCGGTGCTCTCCCTTTCAACTGTACGGCACTGCATTTTGGATCGTCGCACTATGTTTCTTGTACATGCGTGCAAGCAAACATAAAAATGACAAACTGTTTTTTAGACAGAGGGTACAGCAGAAGCACTGTACACCAGGCATTAAAGAAGACAGGTGGCACAGTGAATATGGCCAATACAGAGGGCCAAAATTCCAGTGACAGACTTGTGCTGTCACTGGAGGTTTTGGAGTATTCAGAACCAATAAAAAAAATCATTAGTAACTGGGATATACTTGGTTCAACACAGGTGGTATCTTTTCTTAACAGACCAATCACTGCCTCTAAGAAAGTCAGCACCATCAGAGACAGGCTGGTGCACTCTGAACAAACAGCACAAGAACACCCAAAAGGTCAGTTGCTGCTGGGACCTATGGAACCAGGTATGTTCCCATGTGGACATTGTGTCCATTGTGGGAACACCTCCAGAAAAAGGAAATAAGTTACCCTAATGGAAACAAAAAATACAAAATTAACAACTATCTTAATTGTGACTCGGACCGTGTGTTGTACATTGTGACTTGCCCCTGTTCAAAATTCTATGTGAGACAAACCACTAGACCCCTGAAGCTCAGAATTAGCAAGCATAAAAGAAACATATGCACAGGGTTAGTAACCTCCCCAGTAGTTCAACACTTTACTGAGGCATAGCACTCTGCGGCCACCTTACGACTCTGGGCAATAGAAAGGGTAGACCTTCCACCCGTGGAGGTGACTGGAACACACTATTAGAATGGCATGAGAGTTACTGTATTTAAACATTTGATACAATAGAAGAGAGATGGGGACTGACTGAGGATAAATAGAAAAGAGGGAATAGACACTCCGACACTTTCAAAACTACTGAGATATAATACTATAGTGTTTGATTTTAGAGAACTCCTCCCCCATGCCCCAACCCGCTTTCTTTTGTGACCCCCCCAAGAAGTTTTAAGGTCACTAACACATTTAACATTTTTAGCAGGGTAGTGTGCCTGTGCTGTGCATGTGATGGACCGATACCACCCAATAGGGAACAAACAAGGAAGGCAGAAAGCCACACACACTAATGATATTTCTCACAAGTATAATATCTCCACTTGACTATATAATTACACCATGATATGAGCATACAAACAGTAGGAGCACAAAAGTGTAGTAAAGAAGAATAGAGAGTTCTGGAGGGATGTGAACAGAGAGAAATGCCAGTGAGATGATACAGCATGCTAGCAGCAGGAGCAAAGAAGTGTAATAGATTTCCTCTATGTGTTGCTGCCCCTTTTCATTAATTATATATGTCAATTCGTAATGGTTACCCACTGTTAACCTATTAGCTACCAATTGTACAGGTCTGATCGCTGTTCATTTCTTTTTTTTTTTCCTTTCTTACAATATACTTGTTCACCGACTGTGACACTTTCCGCTGCTTAGCTACTGTTTGTATAGGCCTCACTTCAACACCTGAAGTTCAGTTTCTTTTTACCTGCTTGCACACTCTTGTACTCTTATTGTTTATTATTGTTACTATTTATCTGATGTGGAGCCTTTGGAAACGAGTCTACGACTCAAAGGGTTGTAATTCCGATTTTCTCACATAAATAAATAAACAAGAACATGGAGTTCTGGAGGGATGTGAACAGAGAGAAATATCAGTGCATTTCAGCAAAACAAGAGTTGACAATTACACAGTGATACTGAGAGATGACATTAACAGAAGAATAGTATGAATGCAGTATGGGGTTAAATACTCATTTAAACATGAAAAACGTCAGTAACTGCAAAGTAAAATCAATATAATGTCACTATGATAAGAGCATACAAATATTAGGAACACACAAGTTTAGTAAATAAGAATATGGAGCTCTGGAGGGACATGAAGAGAGAGAAATGACAGTGAGATGATATTTTTTATTTATTTAGAAATGTTTCACCAGGAGGGGACACTGAGCAGAGGCTTGTCTCTAGGTGCAACCTGGGGGAAGGGGCAAATACAGTAATAATATACATGCAGATAAATCATAACAACAGTGCAGCAAACAATAAACATTATCTATATATATATATATATATATATATATATATATATATATATGCAATAGGAGTGGGCTCAAAACTCATTGAATAAATCCATTTATCTTCACAGCTGTTGAATAAATAAAATTTATCCATATAGCAGCTATGTCACAATCACTCTGGAACTCATTTAGCATGTTCAACCTCAGTAGAAGTACTACCCATAGTCAAATGTGAATAACTTTAAAACAAAAAAGACAGCATGGTACTGTGAGCATAAAAGTTGTTCAGTACAAACTTATCTACAAAATGAGTGGTGTTTCATTTATAGATACCATATAGATTTTTTATAATTAGCAAAAAAGAGCAGAAAATGCAATTTTTTGTTCACTTTTTTGATAAACATATGCAAAAAAAGATAAGCAATCAAAAGCAAATGTCCCAGCACTGATAGAAAGCATCCCAATTGCATAAATGAAATATACAATGGTGAGCTGTCAGATAAATTATTTATCTACACTTTTGCTGTTTAACCTCGGACACCACACTCATGACATATGCCACTAGTGAGGTTGCCAGAGGCCAAACAGCACTTGTGTAGATAAATCATTTATCTTACAGCTCTCCATTGTATATCCCATATATATATCTATATCTATTGATTATACTGGCGCAGTAGCACTAGTATAGTATAGGGTCGAGCAAGCACTTCAATGTCAAACCTCAAATTTTGTACCTTAATAACTTTGCCACCATATGATGGATTTGCCTGAAAGTTTACATGCATGGTCTGGTACCACAGATCTCCAGATCTGGCAAGTTGCTTTTTGGTCAGATGTACAGTTGTGGAGCTACAGAATGCACAAAAACACCAAAAAAACTGACTTTTTGCACATTTTGTTTGCTCACACCCACAGCCCACATGATTTGTCCGTTTGGTCCAACATGTTCAGGGAAGATACAGTCTGGGTCACCGATGTGCCTTTGAAGATTTGGTGTAAAAATATTAAACCATTCAAAAGTTATTCAAAAAACAATTTTCCATGCCGGCCTGGTGGCACTGAGGGTTGAAGCACTGGACGCTACACCTCGCACCACACCGGCAACCCGGGTTCAGAAATGAGCACAGGTCAACAGGGGCAGGCAGGGAAGGACAGGAATTGAGCATCCGATGGACTGCTCTCCCTCACCGGGGTGAGGGGTTCACAACGGTCGGCATCCAACTGCCCCCTGGCGGAGGCTGGGGGTCGGGGACACACACCGTATAAGGGGGTAGAGTCGGGGCAGATGCCTGGGTGAGACACATGCAGACGCATGCACGCTTACACCTGCTGGCATCATGGCACACCGCCAACTCAGGGATAAATAGTACAGGGGAAAATGATGGCACCCGACGCAGCTTGATGGCTGTCCGCAAGTTCACCGCGCACTGGCACCCAAACTGGATCCCATGGGGGGGTAAGCCGCAGGGGTTACTGGGTGCCAGCGGTCCCAGTAGAGATGGATGGAGGTCGGATCCCCATAGGTAGGGCTGTGAAGCTACGGGGAAGCATCTGGGTGGCCACAGGAGAATAAATAAATAATCAAAAAAAAAACACATTTCCCCATTATAGTCAATGGGGAAAATATATATGCGGCTCACGAACGTTTCTCAAATGCAATTTTACTTTCGCAAATGGCCCTTTTACTTTCATGCTGCCACCATCTTGTTTTCAGTTAATGAGAGAGAAAAATGCCTGGCTTTTAAGTTTGTGATCCTCTAGGTAAACACTGACTGTTGGGTTTACCTAGTCAGGTCCTAATGATGCCAGCCCTATCCTTTTTTGGGGGGGTTACCCCTACAGAAATGCTGTTTTAAACATCAGAGAAAAAATACTTTCGCAAATCATGAAACTGCTAAAATACTTTTGCAAATGTGAAAATTTTGTGCTTTTTATGAAACTTTTGTGATTTGATAAAGTATTTAAAAAAAAAACAGCAAATCTTTGCTATCATCCTGGAACTGAACGACTGAGTCTTTTGAGCTGAAATTTGCAGGGTGGCAAGTCCTGGTCCCACAGATGTGCTTTTTGGTGGTTTGGGGACCAAAGTTGCAGCCTTCCAAAGTTGAGAAATTCCCACAGGATAACATTGTGGTGCCCATATCTCGAAAATGAAGCAAGTTACGGATTTTTCATGACCTGCAGCTTAGTTACCTTCAGGTGAACTGACTGACCTGCAGAAACAATTTTGTAAACATTCGATTACACCACCAGTGGAATTTTTTTCCTACTTGCTACGGTTATGGAGATATTGGCAAAAACATGTTAAAAGGGGTCCAAGAGTGCCTTTTTAGTGCATTTCGGTGCCCGTATCTTATAAACAATGTGAGATACGGATTCAGTCAATTATATCACATGGAGTACTCACTGTCATGATTACAACAACACGTGAATTTTTTTTGTAGCTGCTACGGTTGCTGAGATATTGGCACATTAGTGGCACAAGGGTTCCTTGCCCTATAGGGCTGCTTTATGGCTCTGTACTTGCATGTGAGTGGGAGGGCAGGGCTGCAGGGCCCAGAGGGCCCACGCTCCCACATACGCATACCATTACAAAATAAATGGACAATGTGAGGGGAGCGCAGGGCCTGCGCTCCCACTTACACATACCAGTTACCAGTTATATTACACTTGCTCAAAAAGAAGGGAAATTCATTGCAAAAAACTCCAGTAATGCATCAGATAGGATTCATAGCACAGAGACAAATGTTTGGAAATGTGATGTTAGGGTTCAATTTCCTAACTCTGCATTCCCCAACCCCCCACATGTACACACATGACACATGCAAAATTGTAAGACACTATACCACTCAGTCACATCTGTAAGCACAATAATCACAACACTGTAATAATTTCAGATAACACTATGTAATGAAAAACCAAATACAGTATGATGAACTCTGTACTGCCAGCACAGTATGATGACACATTATTGCTGGCATATCTTCTTCAAACAATGAGATGTAGTCTGTATACATTTTCAAAATATTGCTTTTTATGTGTCATAATTCAACAATTGGTTCATTGCAGGATAGAGCTGACACATACATAGTACTTTTCAGATACAGCTCAGGCATGAAACTAGCAGTATCACATGTTGTTACATTGCAGCGTTACCTGGAAATATTCATTAGCAGTATGTTATGGCTAGCTTTGGATGTTACAACTGTTGCTTTTACATCTTACTTGTAAACTATACTACAAAACATTACTTTTACTATTGCTACCATTTGTTATTAGGACTGACTCACCATCAGAAAAAAAATAGAAACATCCAATGGCTGTTGGTAGGCTTATCCAAACTCTCATTTCCAATAAACTATTTGTGCATGACATACTGTGTGTTTTACCTGATGCTGGTTGTCTGTGGTTGGTTGTGTTGTCTTGGCCCTTCCGCTGCTTGCTTGTATATGTATGTGTGTGTGGGGGGGGGGATGTGGAGTTAGGGGAATGAACCCTAACATCACATTTCCAAACTTTTGTCACTGTGCTATGAACCCTAATTGATGCATTAATGGAGTTTTTTACAATGAATATACATACATACATACACACACATATTATATTGGCACACTATAGATAGGGCTGAATGGTCACTTCTATGTTAAACCCAAAATGTTGCACTTTAATAGCTTTGCAGCTGTTTGTCTGATTTGCCTGAAATTCTGCATGTGCCATCTGGTACCATAGATCTCTGGATCTGACAAGTTTTGTTCTGGTCAGATGTGTGGTTGTAGAGTGCCAAAAAATATGTAATTCACCATTTTGGTGCAAATTCTTTGCTTGTCTCCAAGTCTGAAATGCTTTGGAGGTGTGGTCTGAAATTGTTAGGGTATATGAGGTCTGGGTCACTGATGTGCCATTTTGAAGGTTTGGTGAAAAAATATTAATTCATTCAAAAGTTATAAAACTTTAAAGTTTTCCCATTATAGCCTATCGGAAAAAATATATGTCTGCCTCGAAAGTACTTTTTAACATAGAAATATAGACGTTGAAGGCAGAAGGAAACTGCTAGGTCCATCTAGTCTGCAAATGCACTTTTGACTTTCGCAAAAGGGTTCAGCAGTGTCACAAATCTGTCATCTTGTTTTCAGTTAGCGACATGGGATAAAAGCACTGTAATTCAAAAAATACTGCTCCTTGTTAAACACCAACAGTTGTGCTTACCTAATCAGGGCCCAAGGAACACGAGCCTGACATTAGTTTTAAAAATAATGCTCAGAAATATGTTTTTTAAATTTTTCCTTTGGAAGTGTGACAAATTTGCAAAAGTACACCCAAAAAATGCTGTTTCTTTACCACTTCGTAGCAAACAAATGGTTAGGATTTTTGGGCTGACATTTGCAGGGTAGGAAGGGCTTGCACCACAGATGTGCCTTTTGCTGGCTTGGTGATAAAATTTACATCGGTTCCATAGTTATAACATTCCAAAGTTTAGAAATTTCCCATAGGATAACATTGTAGCACCTACGGTACCTTTTGGTGCCTATATCTCGAGAACAGTTCGAAATATGGATTTTCCATGAAATGCAGCTTAGGTGTACTAAGCACATGTGCAGGTTGCCAGGCCATGATTACAACTGCGGTAGAAATTTTTCCAGTGGTTACTGAGATATTGCCCCATTTGCAGCACAAGGGTAACTTGGAATGTCTCTGGGCCTGCGCTATGTCTCTATACTTATGGGTAGATGGCAGTGCAGAGCCCTCCCACATATGGATACCATTAAGCAATACTGGGAGCACAGGGTCCTCCATTATGCAGTACTGGGCTCCCACAGGGAGAGGAGAGTTCATTACAATGTCTCTACACTTACATATAGATGGGAGCACAGAGCCCAGAGGGCCCTACAGTCCCACAACCTCATATAGGTAACATTACACTTTCTCAAAAAGAAAGGAAATTAATTGCAAAAAAACTCTGTTAATGCATCGGTTAGGGCTTCTGTTACAGTGACAAGTTTGGATATTTGACATTGGTGTTACCAACCCTAGCATGCCACCCTCCACACCAACAACAGGCATCAGGGTGTGCCTTGGGGTCATCAGGCCTAACTCTCACCTCATTCTCCTATACTGTACCATTTCAACTTCCTGAGAGGGTGGGGGGTGTTAGGGTTTGAAATCCTAATGCCTCATTTCCCTACTTTTGTTGCTTCAACCCTAACTGATGTATTAAGAAGTTTTTTTTTGCAATGAATTTCATTACCTTTTGGGCCCTGTGCTCCCATCAGTCTATAGTGTGTTGTGGTTGCCTTGCGCTCCTATGTAACCATAAGTATATAGACCTTGTAATTAATCATCATCTCCTTATGGGAGCGCAGGACCTGGACCCGTTCCCATCACTTCATAATGGTATCACTTTGTTGGAGTACAGGGCCCATCCATCTATCCATAAGTGTAGAGACATTGTAATGAACTGTTATCTCCCTGTGGGAGCGCAGGGCCCTCCGGCCCCTGTGCTCCTAGTACTGCATAATGGAGGACCCTGCAGTCCCATCACTGCATAATGGTATCCATATGTGAGAATGCAGGGCCCAATTGTAGAGATGCAGCACAGGCCTAGAGACATTCCAAGTAACCATTGTGCTGCAAATGGTGCAATATCTCAATAACTGTAGGAACATTTGAAAAAATTCCACTGCAGTTGTAATCATGGACTGGCAACCTGCATCATTATGTAGTAAGGTGTACTAAACTGTGTTTAGTAACAAATTCATATCTCGAACCATTTTCAAGATATAGGTGTCGAAAGGTACTGTGTCCGCCACAATATTATCTTATGGGAAATTTCCAAACTTCAAAAATGTTGTAAATATGGAAGTGATGTAAATTTTATCACTAAAGCAGCACAAGTCACATCTCTGGGACAAGCCCTTTGTACCCTGAAATTTTCAATCTGAAAGTCTTAACCGTTTCTTTTCAGTGAAGTGACAAAGAAACAGTAAACTTTAGAAATCCCTTTTTGTGAGCAGAGTCCCTTTTCGTGAGGTGTCAAAATCCCTTTTCACATTGCAAAAAGGGATTACTCACAGGGCCGTCTGGTCTGACCGTGAGCTGTCAAAAGCCCTTTTCACAAGGTGTAAAAATCCCTTTTTGCAATCAGAAGTGAGTCACGAAAAGGGATTTTAAAAATCAAAAATAAACATTCTGGGGCCACAGTAAAGTGAACCAAAGGCAGAGAACTGCAAAGTATGTCCACATGAGCAAACTACATACTTTGATATCTCCAGAAGACATCCCTGGGTAAAGTTATAACATTTTGTTTGGGCTGGAAAAATGGAAACAAGATGGCGGCTCATGAAAAGGGAATTTTTTCTCACAAAGAGGGATTTAATGAGACTCCAAGACTGTCTTTGAGCCTGTGCGTCAGTCAAAAGCTGAGAGACAGGGGGCGGCAGCCTTGGTGGATGCTGGACGCCTGAATTGCCACCTATAAATCTTTGGCTATTGAAGTAAACTTCATCTGGAAGGGTTCAATGTGAAAATCGCAACTGCAAAATCATGATTGTTAAATAGACAAGTATTTAACAGCACAAGCTATAATAGCTTGTTGTCTTCTTAGCACTGCACAAAATAGCGGCACCGTAATAATAGCGAGGCAGGTTTAATAGGGTCATTGTATATTTTTCAATTGTGGAGTGGCATCTTGCATTAGTGAGCGCATGGCATTTTGAGCTTCAGTGCAAACAATCAGTTAAACTGCAAGTATTACCTGTTTAATTCTGGTTTCCCATCCATTGTCCCATAGTGGGAGCAACTTCTGTAAAAATGTGTTGATGCACCAGGTTCCTCAGCCGACAGCATCCCAGTCCTGAGGAATGATAATGACCTTTCAAACGATTATGCTGACTCCATGGGGTATGGGTTGCTTAGCAACTGCACATGGCTGTCTGCAGGGCAAAGAACATCCAAGGAGTACCAGTATTCCAGGGGGACTCAAGATCCCTCAGAGCTCCAGGCAATCCTGGGTCACTGGTGGGGCTGGAACAGCCATCATGTCAGGTCGAGCCATGTGGTGTGCCTCCCTCTGTTCTATCAATCTCAAACATTTTTGCAGTTATGTGGTTACTAGTCCATACACAATTCCTTCCCTATATCAGCCTTAAGTAGGTTTGCACTTTTAGGTATTACTATTCTATACACAATCTCTTCCTGGCAAACCAAGCAAACAGCATTGCTCTGAGTAAGGGCTAGTCTTTGGAGCTATGTAATTGGGAACAATATGCAGCATTAGATTGCGGGGGGGCAGGGGGTTCACTGGGACATGAACCCAATCAGCTCAGTGGTCCACAGCCAGGGAAATTGGACCAGTGCAGGAGTAGTGTAGTTGTGAGAGGATGCCTGTGGGCATACAGATCACTTGTCTGGGTCCAGCAATGGTGGAAAAAAAGCCTGGTCTCAGACACCCTACAACCCTGAAGTGCCACAGTTAGGCATTCGCTCAGTTTGTTGGGAGAACGGAAGCTGAAAGTCACCATTCGTGCACATCGCAATTGTTGTGCGCACATTGGCAGGTGTAGTCGCTATTTGTCCATACCAAAAGCAAATAAATAAAATATGTGCGATTATAAGGCCGCTAAAATCAAGATCGCTATTATTTGCTCACCATTTTTAGTCGCAGTTTCTGGTCACGATTTTCACAGGTTGCCATCAGGAAGTAGTCTGATGTTATGTAGTCCTGTGCTATAAGGACAAACTACAGCTTGCAGGAAAGCCTGTAATTTTAACTGGAGCACTAAGAGGACTTAGCAGTAGTGTATCTGCTGTTAGGAGATAGCCTGGGTGCATTTATTTTTTAAGTAAAGCAGGTGAATTGCTGTGTGTGACCATGACCCTTGCCTGTACTTCTGGGTCACAGCATATAAAGGAAAGCACATGAGCGAGCATCTGCAGACTCCAAGACTATCTTTGAGCCTGTGTATCAGCCAAAAGCTGAGTGACAGGGGGCAGCCTTGGTGGATGCTGGATGCCTTAATTACCACCTATAAATCTTTGGCTATTGAAATAGACTACATTAGGAAGTAGTCTGACGTTTTGTAGTCCTGTGCTATAAGGACGAACTACAGCTTGCAGAAAAGCCTGTAATTTTAACTGGGGTACTAAGAGGGCTTAGCAGTAGTGCATCTTCTGTTAGGAGATAGCCTGGGTGCATTTATTTTTTAAGTTAAGCAGATGAATTGCTGTGTGTGTGTGACTGTGACCCTTGCCTGTACTTCCTGGTCACGGCACATAAAAGAAAGCACAGGAGTGAGAGTCACGAGCTCAAGCGCATCTCAGCGTGTGTTTACACATGTTCACGTGGGGACTGCAGGCTAAGGGGTGCAGAAGAGTTGGATTGTTCAGTCGTATATGGACATCAGTATTTGGGTTGTGTGGTGAAACAGATAGTGCAGAGAGACTCTCGGTAGGTGTAACTGCAATATGGTGAATATGGAAAGTCAAATTGTGGCCTTACAGTCTGGTGAAGTGGGAGTGAAATGTCAGGTCTGTAACAAATTTAGCGTGGGGGAAAATGTAGGCCTAGCAGCTTATATTTGCCAGCAATGTAGGGAGATGAAGGAACTGAAAGTTAAAATAGTAGGCTTAGAACTACAGTTAAAGTGTTATCAATCACAAGAGTAACAAAGGAATGTTTACATGAGGACAAGCAAAATAGTGGGGGTGTACAAAAAAGAAATAGAAGTAGTTTGGAAGCTGACCTTGAGTGGGAGGTGCAACCAAGTACAAGAACAAAAAAAAAAGGAAGGAGAGCTATGGCCTTCCAATTATCACTTAATAATGCATTTGATCCCCTATTAGAGTCTGCTGACTCACAAGATGTTCATGTGAGGGCTGTACAAACAGTATTGCAGGGTAACATTGGTCCAGTGGGGGTTGAAAAAGGGGGCCTGGAGGAGTGTGTTGGAGAAGAACTGGTAGAAATTAGTGGCAATCAGGACATTGTGGTGGCAAATCATGTAGGAATGGTAGAAGAGGGATGTCTGACCATAACACTGCTCCAGAAGCATATTTTGTGGATAATAGTCAGGATACTGGGATGGATGTGGAAGACCATGCAGTAAAGAGGAGGATACATATTATTGGTGACTCTATTGTCAGGTACACAGATGCTCATACAACAAAAGGTCTGAAAGATATGGTAATAAGTTCATATCTGCCAGGTGCTACTTTGGCAGATATAGATATTATGATCCCCAAAATGGTCAAAAAAGGTGTGGACACCCATTAATCTTAATTCATGCTGGAACAAATGACTTGAACAGAACTAGGGAGGACCAGATGTGCCTACAGCTTATGAGTATTGAAAAAACAGTTCAGAAAGTAAATGCAAAAGTGGTTTTCTTGGAAATGTTGCCAGTTCCCAAGGCAGGAAACAGGATAAACCAGAAAATAAAAAGAGTTAATAACTGGATGAGAAGGTGGTGCACTATGAATAGCACTGAGTGCATCAACTCATGGGAGGAGTTTGATCTAAATACACTTTACTTCGGTCAAGACGGTAGGCAGCTAAGCAGGAGAGGGTCTAAGGTGTCAGGGATGGCATTCAGGAAACATATAGATATGCATTTAAACTAATTCCAGGGGAGGCAAGCAGTCAGGTGCAAAGAGGTAATGTTGGAAAATCTAGTCAGGCAATGGGCAGGATGATAAGGAAGAATGGAATAAACTTACTGCTTGTTAATACAAGGAGTATTAAACCAAAGATAGACGAGCTTAGGTATATCCTTCAAAGAGATAATATAGACATTTGTTGGTTGGCTGAAACCTGGCTAAGAGAGGACGATTGGATAGATGAAATTGATGGTTATGATTTTTTTCACAAACCTAGAGCGGGGAAAATTGGTGGTGGAGAAGAAGTATATATTGCTTCACACCTAAAAGCAAAAAACCATTGACCCTGACAATATTGAGTGGATTCAAGTTGAACAACTATGGCTCTCTTTCTGGACAAGTAGGAAAAGCATTAAACTGGGGGGTCTGTTACAGATCACCTAACCTGAGTGAACAAGAAAATCACAATTTTCTGGACCTATTTGACAGTGGAAGGATAACAGACAATACTATTGTAATGGGAGATTTTAATTTCCCTCAGATATGTTGGGAGCCCCTGGGTGTGGAAGGGACTAGTGAGGAAAGGTTTTGGAAAAATGTGAAACAAACTGTTCAGTACAGGTGGTGAGAGAGAATACAAGAAACCAGAGTCTTTTGGACCTAGTATTAAGTAATTTGGTGGGGGTCATAAGGGATGTTGAAGTGATCGAACCACTGGGAAGCAGTGACCATAATATGGTCAGGGCTTTACTAGTGGAGGACTCCCATAGTATTCTGGGGAAATCAACCATTAGGAGTTACAACAAGGTGGACTATACTAAGATCAAGTACATAATAGGAACATACAACTGGAATGAACTGGAAGGGAAATCTTTGGTCCAAACCTGGGAAATAATTGATGGTGTTCTGCAGTACAAAAACTTGTCCCCCTAACAAAAAAAATATAATAGGAGGGGAAGGGTACCTAAATGGATGACTCAAACAATTCATAGATTAATAAACAGGAAAAATAAGGACTATAAGAGGCTACAGAAAAATCCATCCTCTATTAGACTGTCCACATATAGATCCCTGGTAAAAAAATATAAATTGAGTATTAAAAGAGAGAAGGCTAAGGCAAAATTAGATCGGGCATCAAAAAAGGGAAACAACTTAAAGGAGTTCTACAACTATGTAGGAAGTTTATGAAAAAATCATAATCAGATTACTGTTGTAAGGGACCATGAAAATCCAGTCGAAGATGAGCAGGGTATAGCAAATATGTTTAGTGCATATTTTCAAAGTGTGTACTTTAGGGATAGTAGTAGTTCCACTGGAGAAGTTAAGATGGAGGGGGATATAGAAACAGAAATTCCCATTATAACTGCAGAACAAAGTTGAAGAAATTAAAAAAAACACAAATCAGGGGGACCAGATGGTTATCATCCAGCCTTTCTGATTGAAACAGCTGAGAAGATTTCTATTCCATTGGCAGCCCTCTTTAATAAATCTTTGAGAGAAGGTAAGGTCTCGGAAGACTGGAAGGTGGCCCACATAATGCCCATATTTAAATCTGGGGATAGGACAAAACCTGAGAAATATCACCCGATAAGCATAACCTCCCTCATAGGCAAGGTGATGGAGAGTTTCATAGATGAATTACTTGGAAATAATCTAAGAGCTCTGAACCTCCTAGACATTTCCCAACATGGTTTCTCAGGAGGGAGATCATGCACCACCAATTTATTACATTTCTTTGAACCGGTGAGCCAGGCATTGGATGCTGGGTTGCCAGTTGATGTTCTGTATTTGGACTACAAGACGGCCTTCAATTCTGTCTCACATGATGTTTTGCTTAAGGCCCTTCAGCAATTAGGTGTTGAATATTATCTTTGTAAATGGGTGGCAGCATGGTTATGTAATAGATATCATCAGGTTCAGGTGAGGGGCTACCTATCAAAAAAAAAGGTGAGTGTGACTAGTGGGGTCCCCAAGGGGTCTGTGCTGGGGCCAAGGCTGTTTAATGTTCTAATTTCTGGTATGCAGGTATCTGAGGGAGTCTGGATCTGCAAGTACACAGGTGATTCAAAGATTGGGTCAATAGTAAATAACAATGAGGCTATAATGAAGCTTCAGGAATAACTATGCCATCTTGAGAACTGGGCAGAAAGGCATAGAAGAGTTTAATATTGCCAAATGTAAGGTTATGCATTTTGGGCAGAACAATGTTAAAGCACAATACAAGCTTAAATCACAGATAACTGTGGCCACAGATAGTGAAAATGACTTGGGGGTGGTTATCACAGATAAATTAAGTTTCGATAAGCACAGTATGGTCTGTGTTGATCGAGCCAATAGGATTGATGGCAATTTGCTATGTAACATTAGAAGTAGGAGGAAAGAGGTTCTTGTGCCTCTGTACAGATCCCTGGTGAGACCTGTCTTGGAGTATGGTGCCCCCTTTGCTCATTGCAAAGTGTTGGTGGGAGCAAGAGTAGGCGTGTACAAAGGAGGTTTACTAAGAGGTGGATTCAGTAAACAAGCAGGAGTATGACATCAGACTGGAGCACCTGGGTTTATATTCAATGGTATATAGAAGGATAAGGGGGCCTATGTTATGTTTATAGGTCACTGAGTGATGGTATGTTATGTGAGGCAGCAGGATTACACTGGAAAGAGGGTCTTAGGATGTCGCACAAGTTCATGATAAAGTTGAAAGGTAAGAGATATAGAACTAATAGAAGAGGAAGATGGTTTAATCAGAGGGTTGTGAATGTCTGGGAATAGACTCCCAGTAGAGGTGGTGGTGGGAGCTAGTAGTTGGGAGGCATTCAAGCACCAATTAGGTAGGTATATGGGAGATAATAAATGGAGTTATGTCAACTAATTTAGTGGCAGGTCCTTTATATGGCTCTTGCAGCTTATGTATCTGAACTCATTCTATGAACCTATGAACTTTTCTGCGAGCTATCAGAATCCTTTTTCATGAGCCCTAAATCCCTTTTCACACCGTGCAGCTATCCAAAAGACTGAACTAAGCATGCTAAGAACCTGAAATTTCAAAATTAAATAACTTTGGAATGAATTAATATTTTTTCACCAAACCAATGCTGGCTTGTTCTTTGGGGAAAGCTCTTTCTGCCCTGGAATTTAAGACCAAATTTCCAAATTGTGTGGTCGCAGTGCAATGAGGAAATAACAGCCAAAACAGGAAAAAAAAAAGGACTTTTACAGTTCTTTCACTATGCGCAGCATAAAATCTACAAATCCAATTAAATCAAAACTTGCCACATCAAGAGATCTACTCCACGGGACTCCGCACACCAAATTTTTTTGCAAATCTGTTAAACAGTTACAAAGTTATTAAAGTGCAAAATTTGAGGTTTAACATTAAACTGCCTACTCAACCCTAACTATAGTGGCACTACCACACCACTGTTGTTAGGTTATAGGATCAGGGTCCTAACCTAGCCGGTATAAGAACAAACACCAAAAGAATGTGACACACAGATACTTTCCGCATCGCTTTTGCCAAGTTTATTACATAGCATGTTACAAGTTACAAATAATAGAACTATTTTAGTCTGGCAAGAGAATACCAAAGTAAAATATTTTTAACAGTTATGTACTGAAAAGAGATAAGTACCCAACAGTGCCTTCAATCAGACATCTTAGCCTCAATGACTTGTGAAATCCTTTCTAATAAGCATAATGCAGAGTACTACACTATAATATATATATATATATATATATATATATACACACACACATATATACACTTTTTATACACAGGTAGTACAATTTTAAAAGTACAACAATCCATAAATTGAGAAGCGGGACCGAGAATGGTGAACAGTATACAATGAAGAGAAATGGTACAAGTGTAAAAGGGCAAGATATAACTGAAACGCAGCTAGAATGAGGATGGCCATAGAGAGGGCAGAAGATGCAGGGCTGGATTTAGAAATGGGGTTATAACAATTAGATGGGATAGGGAGGTAGTCAGGAGAAGAGAAATTAGTTGCAAGTGCTGGTGTGAGGAGGGAGTTTGCAAAAGAGAGGAAAGAGCAGTGGGTGAGGGGGCGTGACAAAGGGTCAAGGGGATTGAGTTCCACAATTTAGGCAGGTGGTAGGAGAAAGTAGTCTGACCTTTAGAAGTGGATCTTCTAGGAAGAGTGAGGAAGTGGTGGTCATAACTACGTAGAGAGTAAGTGGGGTGGGGGAGTGGCGAAAATGAGGAGGAGAGGTATGTAGGGAGGGAACCAAACCAGTAGTTGGCAGTGAAGGAGATACAGTGTGAGCACATCATGTCCTCAAGAGAGAGGAAGGAGAGGGAGTTGTAAAGGTTACAGTGATGGGGGGGGCATCAAGTGCAAAACAGCCTAAGGAGTTGTAGTGGGTGTCCAATTTGGCCAGGGAGGTTTTGGGAGCAGCGCTAAAGACTACGTCACCATAATCAAAAACTGGAAGGATCATTTTCTGTGCCACAGTGCGGCAGGCATGCAGTGGGATGCAGCTGCAGTTATAGTACAGGGCACCAAACTTGGGGTGAAGTTTTTTGACAGCTGCATCCATGTGTATAGAAAAGTCGAGGTGCCCATTGAACCAGACACCATGATACTTAGCAGATTAAGAATCCTCCAGTTCAGTCCCATTGAGGGTGTAGAAAGAAGGCAGGGAGGGGAGGCAGGACAATCTCTGACTAGAGCCAAAGGTCATGGAGATTGTTTTTATGGCACTGAGGAAAAGCTGGTGTGAAACTAGCCAGCACTGGACATTATCAAAGTCCAGCTGAAGGGTGACTGATTTTATTGCTTATATAGCATCCATTAGCAGGGGCTCTGAGAGCTGTACAATTTTAAAACAGCATGCAATATTCATAGCAAACAAACAATATTCATAACATATCAATACATCCATAATTAACTTAAAAAATAATTCATAACAGACAGTCCAAACATTGCCAATCACTAATTTAGATCAATTTAAAATTCAAACGCTTGTAAAAATAGATATGTTTTTAGTCCCAGATTAAACACTTCAACTGAGGGTGCCTCTCTCAGATGACTAGGTAATGAGTTCCAAAGACCTGGTGCAGCAACTGAGAATGCTCTATCCCCCAACTGCTGCAGCCTAGTCCTTGGAACCAAAGGAGGTCACCCCCGGCAGAGAGAGAGGGGAGTGAGACAAGCGGTGAGGAACCAGGAGGCCTTGCAGGTACTCTGACCTCGATCATGTAGGGCTTTATAGGTCAGTAATCCAACCTTGAAGACAATCCTCCACCTAATCAGTAGCCAATGCAGATCACAGAGCACAGGCATAATATGGTCAAATCTACTAGTTCCAGTCAGTAGCATGACTGCCACATTCTGGACTAGCTGCAGATGGTGGACATTGTCTCCAGATAGCACTAGGTGGAGGGCATTGCAGTAATCCAGCCTAGACATAACAAACGCATGTACCAGGGTGGATAGGTCCTCTGATGGCAACAGAGCACAGATCTGGGCAATGTTCCTCAGATGGTAAAAACTACATTGTACAACGGCTGACACCTGGGCATCCAGCGTCAGGCCATCAAGAACAATGCCTAGATCCTTGACCCGGGATGATGGGGTTAAAGGGACATCTCCCAACACAAGGCCAGGATTATCCCCTAATCCACCACCATCCCGGTGGTGACCCAGGCCCACCACTAGTACCTCTGTCTTGTCTGGATTTAGTCGGAGCCAGTTTTGAGTTATCCAAGTCTGGATTTCCATTAGACAGGCATTAAACATTGAGACCACCATCCAGTTTCCTGGTGTGTAGGACAGGTACAGCTGAGTGTCATCTGCATAGCAATGCAAACTCAGCCCATACCACCTAATGACATTTCCCAAAGGCAGCATGTACACCATGAACAGCGGTGGCAATACCGAACCCTCCGGAACTCCTCAGTGCAGAGGCATTGGGCCAGATGAGGATAATCCCACTGAAACCCTCTGCACTCTGCCCACAAGGTAGGATCTAAACCAGTTGATGAATATACTGGTAAGTCCACACCAGCATCGCAACCAGTCCAGCAACACCTCATGGTCCACAGTGTCAAATGCCACTGACAGATCTAAAAGAACAAGAATCGTAGGTTCTCCACAATCTCTCACCGTAAGGAGATCATTTAACACCTTCACTGAGGCAGTCTCCATACTATGCCCAGCCCTGAACCCTGACTGGAAGCACTCAAAGGTGGAGCTGGAGGTGAGGCAAGCCTCGAGTTGAATGGCCACCACTTTCTCCAGAACTTTCACTAAAAATGGGAGGTTCGAAACTGGCCTGTAGTTAGAGAGATCGCCAGGGTCCAATGGAGCCTTTTTCAAAAGGGGTCTCAGTGGCAGTGACACTAGACGGGGATGTGCCAGATGTCTACAGAACAGTGTCATCTGCATACATGTAGATGCTAGAAGAGGTGCAGACAGAGGGAAGGTCATTAAGAAAGATGGAGAAAAGTATGGGACCCAGAACAGAGCCCTGTGGAATGCCAGTTGGATGGCGGGGGATACAGAGTCAGATATCCTAACTGGGGTTCTTCTGACCAGGTAGGAGCTGAACCAGCCCATAGCTGAGGGAGAGAGCACAACTGAAGAGAGTTTGAATAGGAGAATTGGGTGAGAGACTGTCAAATGCCTTGGCAAGGTTGACAAATATGGCAGAAGTGATGAGGTCACCATCCATACTGGTAAAGTATGGAGTCAGTGAGCCGCAGAAGTGAGGTAGTGGTGGAGTGATTCTTCCCAAAACCAGACTGAAAATGGGTAAAAAAGAAGGAGGAGTCAAGGTAGGTGGAGAGTTGAGATAAGACAAGATGTTCTTGGGATATGGACAGGTTAGGGAGGAGGGAGGAGGGAGATGGGCCAATAGTTGTCAGGAGAGGAGGAGTCACTCCCTTTGGGAAGGGGGAAGACTGTGGTGTGTTTCCAGGCCACAGGGACAGATGAGAGGGAGAAAGAAAGGTTCAGAAGTGAGGTGAGAGGACTGGCAATAGGAATAGGAGTTTTGGGTCAAGGCCATCAGGGGAGGACCCAGAAGAGGGTTTAAGGTGAGAAGGGCCTTGAGGGTAGAGGAAGGGGGTATACTGGAGAAGAAGAAGAATGAGGGGTGTGGGGGTGGATGGTACAGTCAAGAGATGAGGAGGGGTGGTAGAGGAGAGAGTGGAGAAGGTTGGCAGTGCAAGAGATAAAGTAGGAGTTAAATTTGGAGGCAACCTCTAAGGGATCTGACAAAGCTGTATTATTGTCATGGAAAACAGGGACAGGGGATTGGGAGGGGAGGGGAGAGGGAGGAACAGAAGAGGGCTTGAACCACTTTCCAAAATTTGGACGGGTGGTTCAGGTTTATGTTGAAGGTGGATTGGAAATATTCTGCTCAAGCACATCTTATGGCATGAGTGCAGGAGTTGAGGAGAGTGCAACAACACTGGAAATCATAAGGGGGAACCTGAGGATTTATGGGTTTTCCAGGCTTGGTCACATACCCGGATACAGGCTAAGAGTTCGGGGGTGATCCAGCAGAGGTGATTACCCCACACTCTGATCCACCTGGGGGGGGGGCAAATGTATTCCTGATGGTTTTAAATTTGGTAGGGAAGAACCCCCAAGGGGAGTCAATGGAGGATGCAGAAGTAATGGGGGACCAGTCAGCAGTTGATAGGTCAGTGAGTACAGGGCTGAGGTCTAGGGATTTGTAGGAGCAAGTCACATCCAAGAGCAGGGTCATTCTTGATGCCCTACAGGGAGCATGCCTCAGACAGCTAGTGTTGGAACCCACTCAGGAGACAGCAATCTTAGACCTGGTACTCTTAAACAGGGATGAAGAGAGGATCTCAGATTTAGAAGTGGGTAGCCATTTGGGAACAAGTGACCATCAAACAGTGTGGTTCATAATAAACACAGCCATACAGTCAAGCCATACAAATGCATGGGTACTGGACTTTAGAAGGGCTGACTTTTGCAAAATGGGAGAGTGCCTCAGAAAAGCACTAGCAAATGGGCAAGAAGGAGGAGTGCAGGAACAATGGGGAACAATCAAAACTGCCATCACAGAGGCAACAAGCCTTTGTGTGAAGCAAATAAATCAAAATGAATCTGTGATTCTCAAAAGAGGTGGCGGGGAAGGTATGGGAGAAATGCGTGGGTACTGGACTTTAGGAGGGCTGACTTTGGCAAAATGGGAGAGTACCTCAGAAAAGCACTAGCAAATGGGCAAGAAGGAGGAGTGGAGGAACAATGGGGAACAATCAAAACTGCCATCACAGAGGCAACAAGCCTTTGTGTGAAGCAAATAAATTGAAATGAATCTGTGGTTCTTAAAAGAGGTGGCGGGGAAGGTTAGGGAGAAAAAGATAGCATTCAGGAAGTATAAGAAAACACAGAAGGAGCTGGACTGAGAACTGTACCAGTTAAAGCAGAAGGAAGCAGGTAAGGCAGTCAGAATAGCAAAGGCCCAAACTGAGGAAAAGATAGCTAACTCAGTTAAGAAGGGGGATAAAACCTTTTTTAGGTACATTAAGGAGCAAAGAAAGACTAAGGGAGGGACAGTGAGGCTTAATAAAGGAGAGGGTGGGTGGGCAGAGACTAACAGTGTAAAAGCAGGGATACTGAACAAATACTTCTACTGAGTATTCTCAGAAGAAGAGGAGGGGAGGTACCTAAGCCAATCAATAGAAGCACTCTGGATAGGGGGGTCGATACCAGTCCATTCACAGAAGAAAGGGTCCTGAAAGAACTCCTAAAACTGAAGGTGGACAAAGCAATGGGGCCTGACACGATTCATCCAAGAAATCTAAAAGAACTAAGGGGAGAACTAGTGATACCATGGACTATCCTTTTTATCAAATCATGGGAGGATGGTGTGGTACCTGAGGACTGGAGAAGGGTGGATGTGACTCCCCTTCACAAAAGTGGGAGCAAAGCAGATGCAGGAAACTACAGACCTGTTAGTCTGACCTCAGTGCTAGGGAATATGATGGAATCACTTCTGAAAGAAAAAACTGTTGAGTATCTAAAGACCAGCAGGACACAGGACACAAGGCAGCACACATTTGCAGCCTTTTTTTTTTTTCCAACTTTATTTCCCTCCCGTCACCGCTGGCTGGGGCCCCTTCAGTCAACCTACTTGTTCCCCTCCTACCTGAAATCCTTCCAGCTGTACCCCGGTCCTCAGCACACCCGCGGCATGCTTCATGGAGCAATCCCTCCAGAATCCATTCATAGTTTGTTGCCTTGTTATTCCTAACTCCCTGCTTAGCCTTCCAGGTGACTACATTTAGTCCTTCAGCTGATATGTTGCCTACTTCCCTTCCTGTCTACACTTGCTAACTGAACCAGTATCCCTGTATTCTACTACCATCTCTACCCCACTACTTTCTCCCCCTCCCATCCTCTCCCCTATTCCCTATTATCATATGTTGGTGTGCTGTTATCCCCCACCGTACCTATCTGCTCTATTCCTTTACTGCTTTCAGGGTACTGTCACCACAGACTAATACGAAATGTATATTCTGTAAATATTGTGAAAAAAGCTTGTATATTGCGCTGTTGTTGTTGTTATTACTGATATTACCTTTTAACCTTGTCTTGTATTATCTTAGTTGTCATATCTCAGCGTTGCAACACTGATCAGGCCCACTTTTTAAATGAATCTCACTCAATAGTGTTTCACCTGGTTAAACAAAGATTTGATTCATTTTAAAATGTTTTCTATCTTACATGCATGTGCAGAGAAAGGCATCACAAAATTAAATCGCTCCACTGTTTGTTCAAACATTTGTTCAAAATCATTTTAAAATCACATTGGCATGTACTCTCCAGTGACCCTGTACTCAGGGACATTGTTCGAGTCCCACTATGGATGGCCTACAGGAAGGGCCCTACCATTGGTGATAGGTTAAACCATAGTCATTTTGAAGAATGGGACTTTGCAAGCAGTAAACAAAAGAATGTACAGTAGGTTATTTTCCATGCAGAAACTGTAACTGTTGTTCCCATATTAAAGCTGGAAAAGATTTTCAGGATCCAAATACAGGACGTACATTTGAAATAAGGCAACTTATCACTTGTGATTCAGTAGGAATTGTCTATCTAGCAATGTGTAAATGCAGTGCCTTTTACATTGGTAAAACTGTTAGAAATCTGAAAATTAGAGTAAAAGAGCATATTAAGGCTACTGAGAAAAAGGATGGTTCTTATGCAACAGCAATGCACATTATGAAGGCTACAAATAATAAAAATGAGCATGAGTTTAAATTCATGGAACTAGACAAAGTATGTCAGAAGCTGGGGGGGGTAATTATTTACTGCTAACAAGAGAAGCATTTTGGATCATCAACCTAAATGCAACTGAAAAATGGGGTTTAAATAGTGGGTTTGAGTTGAAACCTTTTTAGAAAAATCATAGAAAGAAATAAGTCAGAATTAATATTGTTTCTGATTCATATCAGTGATAACATCAGTCATAAGGTTTCAATTCTTTTTGTACTCCTTCCCCGCTTTTCCCTTTGACTCCCTTGCTGTTTCTTTGCTCTTTTCCTTTTTTTGTAATATGCATTTACATTTTTGCTTATCTGGTCTATTTTGCTTTAAGCTATACTCTGATATCTGCATGGATTTATTAGAAATTCCTTTCAAATGAGACCTACCTATTAACTGTTTAGTGTGTCGTGTTTTCAAATTTCAAACAAGTACAGTATATGTTGTTAATTGTGATGAGTTAATGAAGTGATGTCATGATGATGTAATTAGAATATGGTATTTAAGAGTCACTGTTTGTTAGCCTTTGTGAAAGGATGTTATGTCCGAAATGCGTCAGGCTGATGCCTTCATGTAAATAAATTTTATTTTATGAGACTGATGCCTTTGTGAATCTATTGGTTTAGAGTGCTCTGCTTTTTTGTGTAAAAGGTCGTGTTTTTTTTAAGCATTGAAGCACCTTATCCATGTGCCTACTCTGTGTGTACAAAAAGCCTGGACAACAAGACACAGAGGGTAATAGTAAATGAAGTCCACTCTGAAGAAAGGGGGATTACTAACGGGGCACCGCAGGGTTCAGTACTGGGACCAGTCTTTTTGAATGTCTTTATAAATGACATTGCAGAGGGACTGGAAGGAGAAGTATGCCTCTTTGCAGATGACACAAACATCTGCAACAGGGTTGATATGCAAGGGGGGGTAGAAAGGATGAGAAGGGACTTAGCAAGGTTGGAGGAATGGTCAAATATATGGCAGTTTGGATTCAATGCAAAGAAGTGCCAAGTAATGCACCTGGGAAACAAAAACCCAGGGGAAGCGTACACAATGAGGGGGAGGTACTAACAACAAAAATGGAAAGGGACGTGGGGGTAGTCATATCAGGTGACCTAAAGGTAAGCAAGCAATCTGAGAAGGCAGTAAGGAGGGCTGGGGGGGATACTGGGATGCATAGGGAGAGGCATCCCCAGTAGAAAACAGGAAGTTGTTATCCCTCTGTACAGAAAGTTGGGGAGACCCTATCTGGAGTACTGTGTGCAGTTATGGAGACCCTATCTCTGCAAGGACATAGACAGGATGGTGGCAGTCCAGAAGAGGGCAACTAAAATGGTGCAGTCTGCACTAGAAGCCATACGAAGAGAGACTAAAGGAGCTTAATATATATACCCTGGAGAAAAGAAGGGGGCATGATAGAAACTTTCAAGTACCTCAAGGGAATCAACAGAGTCCAAGAGGGTAGCATCTTTCAGAAAAAGAGATGTGCAAGAACAAGGGGGGCACAATTTCAAGATAGAGGGGGGACGGCTCAGGGGCAATGTGAGGAAACATTTTTCCATGGATAGGGTGGTGGACGCATGGAACTGCCTTCCTAAGGAGGTTGTGGGGTCAAAAACAGCGGAGGAATTCAAGAATGCATGAGACAAGCATAAGGCAGTTCTGGTGGGGGTTAAGAAGAAGTAGGCTATAGGTTAATTAGGAACTGCAGCTTATCCAATAGGTAGGGAAATGGGCAGACTGGGTGGGCCAAGTGGTCCTTCTCTGTCATCAAAGTCTATATTTCTAGCTCTATGTCTATCTTGAGGGGGCTTTGGGGCAATGGATCTTGTGTACAATGTAGACTAGGTGGTGATCACTTATGGCATCAGGGTATAAACTGGCAGCAATGACACAGTGGGGGTGAGTAGTGAGGGTCCAATCAATGAGTGTGTGATTGTTGGATTTATTGTTTCGGCAGGTGAGATCGGAGATGAGCTAGGTCAGGTTAAGTGAGGATATGTTGTTAAGTGTTTTGGCATGCTGAGGGGATAAACAATTAAGATTAAAGTTGCTAAGGACATAGAGCTGACCTGTGGAGGTATGGGCCAGGATGGTGGCCATTAAGGCAGATATGGAGGAGGGGGTAAGCTACGGCAACAATAGACTTCTGCTACACAGACAGGGTGGAGGAGGGGGGATTAATTTTGATCATTAGTAATTCATACACATTGGCAGAAGTGAATGCATGTACAGGGAAAACTTGCAGGGAAGAGGCTATGTACATGGCTACCCCTCCACCTCAACTGGCTCTGGCTTGGTGGACTAGGGAATAGCCAGGTAGGGAGATAGAACAATCAGGGACTTTAGAGTTTAGCCAGGTTTCAGAGATAATAAAGATATCCAGGGACAGAGTTCTAGTGAGGGGAAGCAGCAATATAATTTTATGTTGCAAACTCCTGGTGTTCAAATGGTCAATTTTGAGTCCACGTGGAAGCTTGGAAGGACAGGGGGGAGAAGGGCCAGGGTTAGGCTGCACATCACCTGCTAATAATAGCAGGATAACAAGTAGTAGCTTGGTGGAGCCAGAGGGTCGCTTTGGAGAGGCCCGGGGGAGGAGTAGCAGTAGGAGGGGTGTGTGGAGTAGCTAGTGGAGGTGAATTTTGGATACAGGGGAATTGAGGGGAGGTAAGAAGAGGGGAGAACTGATGGTCCAATAGACCAAGTATTATGGGACCATGGAGGGGACAAAGGAGGTGGAGGTGAGGACAGCAAAGAGTGTGAGTTAACATGAGGAAGGATAGAATCAAGGGGTGAGGAGACAGGTTGATAAGGTGAGGAGTGGAGGGAGGGGGAAGTGAGGAGATGGAGAAAAAGGGGGAGGATTATAAGCGGCAGTACTGCAGGTGCTAGGGTAGTGCTAATATGGGTATAGGGTAGAACAGTCAGATGGGAGAGGAATTATCTAAATAGGAAGGGGCTGGATACGGATCAGTGGAAGGCAATAGTCAGCAGAAATGTAGATTATTAGCATAGGACATGCAGAGATAATAATAGGGGAGCTTCTAGGACTCTGGAGGAAAAAGACAGAACAGGATAGGTGGGAAGAACCAAGTGTGAGTGTGTACGGGGGGGTGCAAGGTGCTAATGGGTTGCAAGGGTAGGGACATTAACAGGCTGAGTGGACTAGTGGGTAGAGTTGCAGGCTACAGCATGAGGTGGGTACCCAAAGCCTAGGTTCAAGTCTCATGGAGGGAGGAAGGGCAAGACAGAGGGGATTGACTAGGAGGGTAGATATTAGGGTGGGAAGGGGCAGGAACAGGCATGGAGCAGCTGTAGACAGGGGAATGTAAATTCTATTTAGAGTTGAAAGGGGGAGTGCATGCGCCAACCCTGTGGTGCTAAAGGTTGAGGTGCTGGACATCACACCTCATGTTACGCCGGCAACCTGGGGTTTGCAGGGGAGGGAAAGGAGACTGCTCTCCTCTTCCAAGGAGGGCAGGGTTGTCGTCCCACTCCTTGGCTGCCCCCTAATGGAGGCTGAAGGGCAGCACTGGAGGCTGGGAGACACAGAAGCATGGAGATGTGATGTGTGTGTGCCTTGACACACACATTCATGCCACGAGGGGGAGAAGGATGTATGGGGAAAAATGGAAAGAGGAGCTGGTGGGCTCCATGATGCTGCAGCACCGCACCTAGCTTTGGCTTGCCCGGATATCTGGATTGTACTTCGGGAGGGGGGAGAACGGACCTCCCCCTCTGCCCTGCCATGGAAGGTATATCTGTGGGGGAATACCAGGGGAGCCTGGAGTTGGGGACGCGGAGCTTCGGAAGAGAACCAAGCCCTCTGAGTGGGGGTGCATAGCCTGCCTGCCAGCCCCAAAAGGAAAAAAGCAGAATGGAAAGAAAAAAAAGGGGGGATAACAGCACCCCCAGTGACTCTGTGGGATAAACTGCTATGGGATGTTAAGGGAGATTGGAATCATGTGACCTGTCACATGACCAGTCCTAAGTATAAATGAGAGGACCGCCCAGGGTGGGTGGGGCAGCAGCCACAAAGCGGTGGCTGGTAGCACAGCTGCTCACAGACGCTGTAGATGGTAACTCTTCCTACACCTGGAATTAGCAGCACAGTTACATCTGCTGGAGGGCAGGGAAGACATCTGGGGAACTTGAGGAATGCAGCCTGCAATGAAGAAAGAGAGGATTAAGAGGTCAGGGTGGTAAACAATGGAGGGGTCAAAGTGGGAATGGGACGAGGGGGTGGGGCAAAATGGTGGACTGTGGGCTGTAGAGTGGCAAGTTCAACCCTGAAACAACAGGCAGTACAGAGTAAATGCAATTCCCAATGCTAAGCAGCACAAATGGCAGACTAGAACAAACACTCCCCAGCAGGACTCAGCCATTTAAAGTTTCCGCCTGCAGACAGTCCCAACACTATACAGCCTCTTAAAGTGATATGAGCATGCTAACAGCAGGACACAGAAGTGTAATAAACAAGAACAGGGAGTTCTGGAGGGATGTGAACAGAGAAGAATGTTAGCACATTTGAGCAAAACAAGAGCTGATAATTATACAATGATACTGAGAGACAACAAGAAAAGAAGAATAGTATGAATGCAATATGGGGTTAAATACTTATGTAAACATGAAAAAACATCAGTAACTGCAAAAGAAAACTGAGCTATAAACCGGACAGAACTGCCAGGGTAGCTGTAGACTGTGTTGCTTATCAACTAGTATCTCTTTCCAGCGGTGATACCAGGATGTGATGATGTCACGTCACATGACTCTGGTGCCCTAACTGATTGGTTGAAGCACTTCCGGCCCTCCTTGCCTGAGAGTCAAAATGACAGTACAGATGAGCGGACAGTGTAGTTCACCCTGATTGCAAAGGAAATTACACTGCATACTTGGTGAGCAATCCCTCTCCTGTGAAACATAGCAGACAGCTGTTTTGTCACTGTAAATGTAGGAATAAGGTTTCGACCGTATAACTGTATATCTGCAGATACAAAAAACTGAACAATGGAGAAAATGACAAAGGGAATAAGGAAAGGGATGGGGTAAAAAGGGGTATGGCCATCAAGAAATGGAGGGTAATGAGTACCAATGCCCATAGTCTGGGCAAAAAGCTTCCTGAACTGGTGTACTTGATGGAAGATGGATGTCTGAATATCGTAGCAGTCACAGAAACATGGTACACAGAGAGCCATGATCGGGATGTTAACATACCAGGGTACACAACCTACAGGAGAGACAGGAAGGGTAGAAGAGGGGGAGGAGTAGCTCTCTATGTAAGGGAAGTGATAAAAGCAATAGAAGAAAAGAATAAACAGGGAGGAGAGGAGGCATTGTGGGTCACTTTAGAGACTGGAAATGGCACCTCAATCTACACAGGGGTTGTATACAAAACCCCATGTCAGGGGAAGGAATGGACAAGGATATGATGGAAGGCATCCTTAGGATGGCAGAGAAAGGGGAGGTACTGTTGATAGGGGACCTGAATATGCCAGATGTTAACTGGAGCACCTTTGCTGCAGCCACATCCAAGAGCAGGGCCATTCTCAATGCCCTACAGGTGGCATGACTCAGACAGCTAGTTTTGGAACCCACTCATGAGGGAGCAATCTTAGACCTCATACTCTCAAATGGGGACAGTGAGAGGATCTCAGATCTAGAATTGGGTAGCCATCTGGGAACAAGTGACCACCAAACATGTGGTTCATGATAAACTCAGCTACAGAGTCAAGCCATACAAAAGTGAGGGTATTGGACTTCAGGAGGGCTGACTTTGGCAAGATGGGAGCACCTTAGAAAAGCACTAGCAGACAGGCTAGAAGGAAGGGTGGAGCAACAATGGGGAAACATCAATACTGCCATCACAGAGGCAACAAGCCTCTGTGTGAAGCAAATAAACAAATCAAAATGAAAAGAAAAAGCCACTATGGTTCTCAAAAGAGGTGGCAAGGAAGGTTAGGGAGAAAAAGATAGCATTTAGGAAGTAAAAAGAAACACAGAAGAAGCAGGACAGAGAACTGTACCAGTTAAAGGCAGAAGGAAGTAGAGAGGGAAGTCAGAATAGCAAAGGCCCAAACTGAGGAAAAGATAGCCAAATCAGTTAAGAAGGGGGATAAAACCTTTTATAGGTGCATCAGGGAGCGTAGAAAGACAAAGGGAGGGATAGTGAGGCTGAATAGACTGGAAAGTGGGTGGGCAGATAGGGACAGTGAAAAAGCGGGGATACTGAACGAATACTTCTGCTCAGTATTCACAAAAGAGGAGGAGGGGGAGGTGCCTAATCCAATTAACAGAAGCACTCTGGATGGGGGCGGGGTCGTTCCTAGTCCTTTCACAGAAAAAAGGATTCTGAAAGAACTCCTAAAACTGAAGGTGGACAAAGCAATGGGGCCTGATGGAATTCACCCCAGAATTCTAAAAGAAGTAAGGGGAGAACTAGTGACACCACTGACTACCCTGTTTAACAAATCATGGGAGGATGGTGTGGTACCTGAGGACTGCAGGAAGGCAGATGTGATTCCCCTTCACAAAAGTGAGAGCATGACAGAGGCAGGAAACTACAGACCTGTCAGTTTGACGTCTGTGGTATGGAAAGTGATGGAATCACTTTTGAAGGAAAGAACTGCTGAGTACCTAGAGGCCAGTGGGGCACAGGACCCAAGGCAGCATGGGTTCACAGCGGGAAGGTCATGTCAGATGAATCTAATAGATTTCTTTGACTGGGTGACCAAAGTAGTAGACCAAGGAGGGGCTGTAGACATGGCCTACCTAGACTTTAGCAAGGCATTTGACACAGTCCCACACAAAAGATTATTAATCAAATTAATCAGCCTGGGAGTGGGTTCCAGGGTGGTAGCCTGGGTAAAACATTGGCTGGACAACAGGACACAGAAGGTAATTGTAAATGGAGTACACTGTGAAGAAAGAGGGGTTACTAGTGGGGTACCGCAGCATTCAGTACCGGGTCCAGTCCTTTTTAATGTCTTTACATGTGACATTGCAGAGGGACTAGAAGGAAAAGTATGCCTCTTTGCAGATAAAAAGATCTGCAACATGGTTGATACACAAGGAGGCGTGGAAAGGATGAGAAGGGACTTGGCAAGGTTGGAGGAATGGTCAGAAGTATGGCAGCTTGGATTCAATGCAAAGAAGTGCAAAATAATGCACCTGGGAAACAAAAACTCAGGGGTAATCCTGTTGTCCAGCCAATGTTTTACCCAGGCTACCACCCTGGGACCCACTCCAAAGCTGGTTAATTTGACTACTCATCTTTTGTGTGGGACTGTGTCAAATGCCTTGCTAAAGTCTAGGTAGGTCAAGTCCACAGCCCCTCCCTGGTCTACTACTTTGGTCACCCAGTCAAAGAAATCAATTAGATTCATCTGACATGACCTTCCCACTGTGAACCCATGCTGTCTTGGGTTCTGTGCCCCACTGGCCTCTAGGTACTCAACAATTCTTTCCTTCAGAAGTGATTCCATCACTTTCCCTACCACAGACGTCAAACTGACAGGTCTGTAGTTTCCTGCCTCTGTCTTGCTCCCACTTTTGTGAAGGACAATCACATCAGCCTTCTTCCAGTCCTCAGGTACCACACCATCCTCCCATGATTTGTTATAAAGGGTAGTCAGTGGTGTCACTAGTTCTCTGCTTAATTCTTTTATAATTATGGGGTGAATTCCATCAGGCCCCATTGCTTTGTCCACCTTCAGTTTTAGGAGTTCATTCAGAACCCTTTCTTCTGTGAAAGGACTGGGATCGACCCCCCTCTCCAGAGTGCTTCTGTTAATCAGATTAGGCACCTCCTCCATTTCCTTTTTTGTGAATACTGAACAGAAGTATTCATTCAGTATCCCTGCTTTTTCACTGTCACTCTCTGCCCACCCACCATCCATTCTATTCAGCCTCACTATCCCTCCCTTTGTCTTTCTACGCTCCCTGATATACCTATAAAAGGTTTTATCCCCCTTCTTAACTGAGTTGGCTATCTTTTCCTCAGTTTGTGCCTTTGCTATTCTGACTACCCTCCCTGCTTCCTTCTGCCTTAACTGGTACAGTTCTCTGTCCTGCTCCTTCTGTGTTTCCTTATACTTCCTAAATGCTATCTTTTTCTCCCTAACTTTCACCGCCAGATGACCTTAAGGTTAGCAAGCAAGATGAGAAGGCAGTACAGAGGGCTGGGGGGATACTGGGATGTATTGGGAGAGGCATCAGCAGCAGAAAACAGAAGTTGTTATCCCTCTGTAGAGACAGTTGGTGAGACCCCATCTGGAGTACTGCATCCAGTTCTGGAGACCCCATCTCTGCAAGGACATAGACAGGATGGAGGCAGTCCAGAGGAGGGCAACTAAAATGGTGCAGGGTCTGCAAGAGAAGCCGTACGAGGAAAGACTATAGGAGCTTAATATGTATGCCCTTGAGGAAAGGAGGGAGAGGGGGGACATGATGGAAACTTTTAAGTACGTCAGTGGAATCAACAAAGTACAAGAAGGTAGCATCTTTCAGAAAAAGAGATGTGCAAGAACAAGGGGACACAATCTGAAGATGGGGGGGACGGCTCAGGGGCAATGTGAGGAAGTATTTTTTCACAGAGAGGGTGGTGGATGCATGGAACAGCCTTCCTGAGGAGGTTGTGGGGTCTAAAACCGTGGGAGAATTCAAGAATGCATGGGACAGACATAAGGCAATTCTTGTGGGGTGTGGGAAGAAATAGGTTGTTGGTTAACTAGGATCTGCAGCTAATCCTGTAGGTAGGGAAATGGGCAGACTAGGTGGGCCAAGCGGTCCTTATCTGCCGTCAAAGTCTATGTTTCTATGTTTAAACCAGTGAAAAGGCTTACAGGAAAACAGAAGTAACTAAAAGAAAAACATAACATACACTGAGGTAAAAAGTCTTATCTAACAATCACACATTGAACTGAACACTCTTCGAAAGGAGAAATGATGAAAATAAGTAAATTTTATATAATAGCAATAGAAGGCTGTTTGCTAGAGAACTAGATAAGTGTATGCAAGACTAAAAGTACTAGTGGAACCGTTTGCAGTTTCTAGGAACAGGACAATGAAACGCTAGGTATTGGAGATGTATAACAGTAACAAATGCACACACTGCAGTGAAACTGCTAGTGACAATGCACATGGTGATGCACAGTTAAAAAGTGAATATGGAGAGTAGCAACAGATATATACTGAGACTCTGATGTGAACTAGAGAAAATGGCGATTTACACAGAAGCTGCAAACAATGTTAACGCAGGTTAAAAGTTGTTCTTATAAACATAAAAGTAAACTGGTGATTTTAGACCTGCATAACTCATAATACTAGCAACTATGACTATATGTGGAGTAATAACTTGCTTGTTTATACATAGAAGATGGTAAAGTGTATTATTAAGGAAGGAAGAAACTTCTTACTGGTCGCCATGAATACAGTGAGAACAGCTTTAGGCAATATTAGAAATATGTGAAATAGCAGAATGCACAGAACAGTGAGCACTTATTATTCATGATGGTACCAGTTGATAGGACAATTATTTTCTGTCATAACAGGGCAAATCTATGTCCAAAAAAGAATAAAATAAAATGGACAGGAGATTTATGACAGTTAATACTTCAAGGAGGTGAATGCAACAAGTGATTCATAAAACTATAAGATAAGGAGAAATATAAACCTAAGGAACATGGTAGCAAAATACATTACATTTGTATAGATACTACAAAAATAAGTTGTTTTAATAGTTTGATGTAGTCACCCTATAGAATGAGATCGCTGTTGTGTTTTTTTTTGGGGGGGGGGTGTCCACTTGCTTGCTTGCTGAACCTAAAGTCTGAGTATTGTGTAACACAAGGTGCACTAATTAGAAGCTATGGAATTAAAATTGAGTAAGGAAACAATACAAGAAAAAGTTTATAAAAATAATTTTACAGTAAGGCAGAAAATGATCAATATTAATTACTGTATCTATATACTGATCCTCTCCCCTTGGGCACAGGAGGATGTTATTTGAAAAATAATGAAATTGGATAATTTTAGAAACATAGCGTGTCTGGCTAGCTATACTCTATTTCTTACAGACTAGAATCTACCCAGATAATGATTACACGCTTCGTACTATGCAGAGTTGGTGGGAATACACATACATGTTTCTGGTGTTTAAGGAGCGCGGAATTCGTTTTGTCACACCATACCCGGATCATCTCCTAGTCTTTCTTCCAGAAGGGAAAAGGGAATTTGATTCAGCAGAAGACACTCGTGAGGAGTTGAAAAAAGCTGGGTTCCGGTTTCTGGATGGATCAAAGATGAAAGCAGCACAGATGCAGCAACTGCCATGGTGGCACACCGCCACACGGCAGAATAATCATCCAGAAACCCCCAAGAAAGACTCTCATGATGTGGCAACCTGGCTTGCAGCTTTCCGAAGAGCTGACACAATGGCATCCACCTGGTTTCCTGCTGATTGAGACATTTTGCTCACTTTAGGTATGTCACTTGGGGTGTGGCACAGGTAAGGGACTTTTTGGCTTGGACTCTGGTATTTCTCGGTGCTTTGCCCCCCCCCCCCCGTCAAATGAGGCCTCCCAGGATAACTCCCTTCCTGTGGTTCCTGCCTGTAAGCCGTGATGGCCAGAGACTTTAAGGTACCTAAAGGCTTCCGATGGTCTCGCCATGGTGAAACAGATAACGGGACATGAATGCTGTGGACTTTTTAAGTCATCGATATGTTTGAATAACCAAAGACTTTGTTGAGAGTGCTGAATACTTTTTGGACATTTACCATTTCGTTTTTTGCAAAGGGGGATCACTCATAGCTTTACAACTCAAGGTAATTTGTTTTGGTTTATTGGGCACAAAATTGTAAACCCCTTTTCTTTTCCTTTCTTTTTAATTTGTGGGGTCCGAATCCAGAGGGCATTGTTTTAGACCCTTGCTCTTACATTTTTAAGGCCCTGTTCTGCTCTCACTTTAAAGGGTACTCATTGCCCTAGCTCTAGTATCAATTACTTAGAAGTCACCATCAGTTCGAGGAGGCACACATGGAGAATAGGCTGTTTGCATAGGGTAGCTTCATTGTTTGGTATGTATGACAATCCTGGGGGCTATGGTCCCTTGTGCCTCCCTCACATGGTTGTTAAAATGTGATGCTTGTCCTGATGGCTGGTTTTCAATTTGGGCTGGGAGCAAGAGTTACATTATTCATATATATTGGCATTCTTCTGGGGGCAGGACTGGGATTTATCCTTATGGCTGGGGAGATTTGTGTTGGGAGTTTTATTTGTTCTGTTTGCTTTCTTTGCCATGTCTCGTTCCTCCCTCTTCTTTTTTAACAGGCCACTTATGTGCCTAGCACTACTACCCCTGGACTAGTGGCTCATTATATTGAGGGGGTGGCGAGGCAGGACACATGATGATCTGAATATTATTTTTTTATAACATGTAGCAAGACATGCTAATCTTATGTTCCGATTTGAAAGATTTGCAGTTCTACTTTTCATATCTACATAAATGGCTATGGCTGTTTATGGGTCCTGCACTTATCTGGTAAAACTAGGAGTTAAATACTTTTGTGCTTAGAGGGGTTGGTTGTGTGTTTTTTTTCCCCCCCTTTCTTCATATTTGTGAATGGTGATGGAGATCTTGGTTGGCCCTTTCCTGATCCCCTACATTTAAAAGATGATGGGTAATTTTAAAAGATATGGTAGTTTCTCCCCTTCATCAAATCAAATCAAATCAAATTTTATTTATAGAGAGCTTTTCAATATATCAGAGCGCAAATACATATTAACAACCATAATAAATAATGACATAAAAACAGTAAAAACAGCCATAGACTTATTCAAATGCTAATGCAAATAAGTGACTTTTCAGAGACACCTTAAATGATTCCACAGACAGGCACTCTCTAATCTAATGAGGTAGAGAATTCCACAGGGTTGGGGCCATAAAAGAAAAAGCCCTGGCTCCAGATGACTGAAGACGAACCCTGGGAATTTCTAGCAATCCCTCGTCAGTGGAGTGGAGTGGGCGGAGAGGGCGGTAGGGATGAAGGAGATTTTGCAAGTAGCCCAGTCCCTGACTGTGTAGGGTCTTATAGGTCAGCTACGTGACTTTGAAGGTGATTCTCCACCGCACTGGCAGCCAGTGCAGTTCGCGCAGCACAGGTGTGAAATGGCAAGTTCTTGCTAACCCAGTCAACAACCTGGCTGCAGCGTTCTGCACCAGCTGCAGGTGACGGAGATCCACCCCCGGCAACCCTAGATATAGAGCATTACAGTAATCAAGATGCGAGGAAACAAAAGCATGGACCAACACAGGAAGGTCATCATGCAGAACAAGGTGTTTTATCTGGGCGATATTCCTCAGATGGCAAAAAGAAGACTTG
Organism: Neoceratodus forsteri; assembly: GCA_016271365.2. Lineage (NCBI taxonomy): Eukaryota > Metazoa > Chordata > Ceratodontiformes > Ceratodontidae > Neoceratodus > Neoceratodus forsteri. Next base: position 374,534,832 of record CM057450.1, on the reverse strand, counting down.
ACAGTGGCCGATACCTGTGTCTTCAGCGTCAGCTCACTGTCAAACATTACGCCCAGATTTTGCACCTGTTCAGAAGGTCTCAACTGGTTACCCCCTAATAAAAGACCAGAGGGAGACCCAGGAGTCAATTTCTCTACATGGTGACCCGGGTCCACAACCAACACCTCAGTCTTATCCGGATTCAGTTTCAACCAGTTCACACTCATCCAGTCCTGAATCTCAGTGAGGCAGTTGTTAAAGCGTCATTCTGTTCGGGTACAAAGGACATATAGAGCTGAGTTTCATCTACGTAGCAGTGAAAACTCAGCCCATAGCACCTTATAATGTCTCCCAACGGCAGCGTATACACCGTGAACAACATGGGGGAAAGCACAGAGTCTTGCAGCACCCTGCAGGACAGAGCAAAGGGAGCAGAAGAAAAAGTCCCTGAAACTACCCTCTGACTTCTGCCTGTGAGGAAAGAGTGGAACCATCTGAGGACTGTCCCCGACAGTCCACAGAGTAGCCACAGGCAATCCAGCAACATCCCATGGTCCACAGTGTTAAATGCTGCAGAGAGATCAAGGAGAACCAAGATCGAACGGCTCCTCCGATCTCTCGCTATTAGGAGATCATTAAGTACCCGAACTAACGCCACCTTGGTACTATGCCTCTTACTAAAACCAGACTGGAGAGGATCATAGACCCCATGGGTGGTAAGAAAGTCATCGAGCTGCAACACGACTACTTTCTCAATAACCTTGCCCAAAAAGGACAGGTTAGGGATCGGTCTGTAGTTAGCCAGACAGTCAGGGTCAAGGGAAGATTTCTTCAAAAGGGGTGTCACAACAGCCTCCTTTAAACACTCCGGAAACACCCCTTGGCCAAAGAGCCCCAGACTATCTTCGCAAGGACTGGTCCGATCGCATCCATGCACCCCACAAGGAGGCGCGTGGGACTAGGATCCAAACTAGAGCAAGTCAGTCGTAAGCCCTGGACAATCTTCATGATATCCATGATTGCTGGCTGGTCAAAATCTGTCCAGGTAGACTGAGGGCATGTAACCCCACATCAATCACTGCAATGCTTATTTGAACGTGTACTGTGGATCTCTGACCTGATCGATGACACCTTATCATCAAAGAACCGAGCAAACTCATCACACTGTATTTGTGAAAAAGCTCTCCAACCCCGCAGACAGGCTGGATTGCACAGTCTGTCGACGGTCCAGAAAAGCTGAGCAGGTCGGTTTCTTGATGCAGATATCTCCCTGGACAGGAACTCTGCCTTCGTATGGGAGATTTCTGATTGATAGTCCACATAATGGGCCATCAATATAAGTCTGTCACCTTCCAGGCCAGATTTCCGCCAACAACGTTCCAATCTTCGCCCCACTCTCCTCAAATCCCTCAATGTCTCATCAAACCAAGGGGACCAAGGGCGAAGAGAGAGGGGGCGAACACGGACAGGTGCTATGGAGTCCAGAGCCCTCAGCACCATATTATTATAGTGCACTACTAAGGCATCTGGTTCCATGCACTCCATTTGCCAACTCGATAGGTCCAGCACCACCATCAGACCCTCGGGGTAACTCCCCTCAAAGGATGGTACTGGACCATCTCCAGAGGGGTAGGTCTCATAAGGGGGGGGGGCGCGAAATTGAACCTTATGGAGTGATGGTCAGACCACCCAACTGGTTCCACCACTAGTTCCATGATCTCCATCCCCAGGGTGAACACCAGATCCAGAGAATGACCTTGAATATGGGTAGCAGTGGTAACCACCTGTGTGAAGCCCAACAAAATCATCAATTAGAGGACGTCTTAACCAAAATGCGAGAGTTCATTGTCGACCCAGGCATTGAAGTCCCCCAGGACCAACCACCAACGACTCATCAATATGTTCCCAAGTGGAAGCCCCAGTTGACAAAGTCATATTGCTTGGTAGTGGAATATTCTGGAGGGAAGCAGGAGCAGCTTCCACTGCCCATTTGTTGATGACTATTTCTTTACCATTTTTTTACTTTCTGGTTTTCCCTTTTATTTTTGATCCACAATATTTATGGAGGCATTAGATACCCTCAGGAGGCCCGGGCAGGCGTGTCTCCTGACTTCTCCTCCAAGCTCATGATTGTAAAGGTCTCTCCCTTTATTTTTATATGTGAGCACTTAAGGAGAAATATTTTCTTCTACCTGTCTTGGAAGTCTTTGTACATTATTTCAACTCATGTTTTGATATAAAGCCCATTCTTTTGTACATTAATAGCTCAAGCTTGAGTATCAGACAGGCTTGCCATGTTGCAGTTTTCGAGATGCTTCTGAGTACAGGAAGCTTGACAGTTTCTTTACTTTTTCTATCGGTAATGCTGTGTTGGCAATTGAAGATTTTCCTGTGCCAAGTTGTTACTCTTTTGAGATATCTTGGTTGAACTCCTCTGTCTTATTTGTTTTGGTTTTTTTCTAGATACTGTAGGTTGGTTGTTTTTGCTGATTCTAAGAATGTAAATTTTTCTTCTTTATATTTTAAATGTCTTTTGATGTTTATTGGAAAGTTAGAGAAGCTTGAGCTGTGGGGACTATATTTCTCACATACAGTAGGTGGGGTTCTGTTTTTTTTTATCGCTTGCAGTGTTGCTTTGGAATGTGGGAATGGGGTGAGGGATTTCTGCTGGAGCTCTGCTGTGTTGGACCCTTCGGGGTGTGCTCTGGTGGAGAGTTCTCCCCCTTGGTTGCTATGTGGCAGTGTTTTGGATATTTGAATGCAACTACTGCAAGTTTTGAAACATTTTATTTTGCACAACAATGGCGGTTTCACCAGTAAAGGTTTTATCATTGAATATAAATTGTCTAAATAATCTGATTAAAAGGTCCAAGCTGCTTCAATAACATCGAAGGCAGGGGTCGGATACTATATATATTTACAAGAGACCCATTTCACTCTGGTAGATCATTTGAAACTCTCCTCGGGGAGGAAGATACAGTGTCTTTGCTTCATCATACGGGAAGGGCAAGCACTGGGGTTGGGCGGCCATCATTTATTTATTTATTTATATATTGAATTTTGTTGACCTGGTAGGCCCACTGAAACTAGAAGTCCCTTTTTCAGGGGCGACCGGGGGGGGGGGGAGATACAGATGGCAGTTAACTGAAATTTAACCAGATTAAGCTGTTGGTGGTATTTTTAGTGAATGAGGGAAATTTGGCCAGGACACCAGGGAAATTCCCCTATGTCAAAAGTGGAATTTCATTGTTACTATGGGCTACAGCATCTGTGTGTGACCTGTATGAAGATGTGGGAGAATGGTGGGCAGACACCAGAGCAGATGTGGCATTATGGTTTCAAAACCATGGAAAAAACACTGAAAGAACTAAATACTTTCAGTACCTAAAACTGCACAGTCAGCTGCAATATTTGTACACACTAGATGCCACTTCAAGACAGAATTTTGACTCCCAGATAGATAAACTAAAAATGAACATGAGAGACTATCAGTAAGATAGAGCAAAAACAATGAGGGTAGAACTCCAGTATGGGACACAGAATTCTCCAATAGGGAACCCCTTTGAGGCATATAAAGCCCAGAAAGATACCCTGGCCTTTCACTGTCTAGTGGATGACAAAGGGAAGGTGACTGAATCATTGGATGGGTTACATAAGGAAATTGTTAAACAGTTCCAGTCACATGACATGAGCCACCCTTCCTGTACAGATAAAAAATTACATTATTTACAAGAAATTCATATTCAAGGCCCCTCTGATAAACTACGGGATTTGACTATTCCCATTAAAGCTGAAGAAATAGAAGGGATAATAAAGAAACTTAAATTGGGATCCTCATCTGGCCCTGACGGACTACTTTATGAGTTCTATAAAACTTTTTCAAAGGAAATAGCCTTATGTCTCAAGGTGGTATATACATATTTTTTGCACAGTACAAAAATTCCCTCATTTTTTACCACAGGACTCCTAATTTTCCTTTTCAAATTAGGTGACAGACAGAAGATTTCCAATTGGATGGAGACCTATAACCATCTTAGGCATCTCTATACCTAGCGCACCCACTCGGTCACCAAAAAAATCTTAAATTCAGATTTTAAAATACTGTCCCAACTATTAAATATTAGACTACAGAGAGTAGCTCAGCACTTAATACACCCTGTACAATTTTGTGGTCTGTCAGACAGGAAAATTCAGCACGCGTTAATGGTAATCAGAGATATTACTGAATTTTTCTCAAAACAGAACAATCAAGGATGCATAATTTCTTTAGACCAGTGGTGCACTACTTTTTAAGGGGAGGGCCAGACTGAAGACTTGAGTCTAGGCTGGGGGCTACTGTAAAATGGCCCAAGGTGACAAATGTCCATCAAGACATTATAAAATGTACACATAAAACAAATCAAAACATGCATTTATCGTCGGCCCAGTGGCGCTGAGGGTCGAAGCACTGGACACCACACCGGCGACCCTTGTTTGGGAATGAGCCCAGGTTGTCAGGGGTCAGCAGGGAAGGGAGAGGATTGAGCATCCAGAGGACAGCTCTCCTCTCCCGGGAGGGAGGTGGGCTCCTGCTCGGCGCTTGGCTAGCCTCTGGCAGAAGCCAGAGGCATAGCAAGCGCTGGAGTGTAGAGAAGGGTCGGGAGTGGCAAAGGTTGGTGGCAACGCCTTGATGTCAGGATGCTACCCACTTCCTAGAATAGGGTAAAAAGCCCTACCAGCTCTGGCAGAGACAGAGCACTGGAGCTTGCCCTTGATTTACGGCCACCCTCCTGGCACCCTCCCTCCCGACACGACTAAAGGTTCGGGGTGTCGGCCCCACCTCGTCCCAGCCGAGGGGTAAACTGTGGTTACATGGCAAAGGAGGGTTGACCAGGTGAGGTGGTCCACAGAGGGATGACTCCTAGGTGCTCCTGAGGAGACCGGAGCTTGGGGGGGGGGTGGAGAGGAGGAGAGTAAAATAGAAAGCAAAAAAAATTAAAAAAAAATGCATTTTTCTATTTGTTTATTTATTTATCAACATGTTACTGAAGCTAAAAACAAACAAACAAATAAACAGACTGCAAGTGGAAGCTGCTAGGTTATCAGTGGCCGCAGACAGCTGTTGTGGGGGGTCATTTGTGGCTCCCGGGCCGCATGTTGTGCACCCCTGCTTTAGACCAATGCAAGGCCTTTGATAGAGTATATCACCCCTTTCTGTTTATTACATTACAGCATTATGGAATACCCACGGAGTTTATAAAATGGATTAAACTACTGTATGCTACTGCAACAGTACACCCTGTTCTTAAAGGGCAAGTTGACAAAAGCATTCTGATAAAAACAGGGGTTCGACAGGTGTGCCCTCTGAGCCCCTTACTTTGTATCTTTTCCCTAGACCATCTTCTTAGGAAACTCTATAGCTCATCTAATTGGAAAGGACTGGTAGGGAATGCGGGGCAAGATATGACAAGAGTACAAGTGTATGCAGATGATATATGCTTATTTATGTCAAATTCCCTGCCTACTCCAAGAATTGAATGACTATTCGGGGGATGCAAACTCTAAAGTAAACATAGACAGTCAGCCCAGTGGCGTGGAGGGCTGAGGCATCATTCCTTACCTCCCACCACGCCAGCGACCCGTGTTCGTGGGCCACTGGGGAAGGAGAGGATCGAGCATTCGGAGGACAGCTCTCCTCTCCTGGAAGGGGTGGGAACATGGTCCGCTACTTATCTGACCCCTGGCAGTGGCTGGGGGTCAGCACAATGGACCCACACAGAGGGGTGGAATGGGGAAGACGCCTGGCATGCCATATGTGGAAGAGTGTGCAGCTCAGCCATTGGCGTCACTGCATGCCTCTGCAATGCGCCAGGCAGTGGGGAGTGGGGGAAAATGGGGGCTAAAATACCCACCTGGCAGGATGACAGCCGGCCTCTTGCAGGCCCCGTACCTGGCCAGCTGGCACCTTGCTAGTGCCAGAGGTGTGACCAGTAGACGCCAGAGTGACAGGGCTGGGGGGGATGGAAAGATAGGGGCCAGGTGGGACAGGGAGAAACAGAAGAAGAAAAAAAACTAAACATAGACAAATGTAGAGGTCTGTTTATTGCCTACCAGGTCAGGACTTAGTAAGAATAAATCGAATTTCAGTTTCTATGGACCCCATAAAGATACTGGGCATCATCTTTGGTTCCCAAAACCTGCCTGGGGAGAATTGGGAAATAGCCTTGAAAGGAGTAGAAAATAAGGTACAACGCTGGAAAAGTTGGATGCTCTCAAAGATTAAAAGAGTACATGAAGTAAAAAGATTGATAATTCCTTGTCTCTTATACACAGCTATGGTCTCCACCCAACCCTCAAACTTGGAAACAAGACTCTATGCCTGTTTTTTTCAGATGGTGTGGGGAAGTAGGCTTAACCCCATAAAAAGGTGTTATACGTATTTGTCCAAGGCTCAAAGTGGGTTAAGGATGATAGACCCATTGGTTTTTTGTACTCTGTTTTCATCTCCAAAACAATTAAGATAGGCCTACATCCAGTCAATAGTTTACAGTACTTATGGTTCCATAATAATATTTCTAAATATCTGCAGCTCTGGACCGATGATACCCCCCCCCAAAAAAAAAATGTCCCCCCACATTCAAGTCACAGGATTCATGAGATCTACCTTCCAAAAATGTCACAAGTAGTGTTTCACAAAAGGACAAATTCAGCAATATACAGGGCCCCGACTGTATAACCATATTATGTCTAGAATTTACACAACAGAACCAGAATTCAGAAACTGCCCTCCAGCTTTAAAGGAATTTGCTCACATATATCACAGTAAATCACCTTCTTGTGCATAATCATCAAAGTAGTCTTTCTGAGTAGTGCAAATTTAAAAACAAAGTGTTTAATATATCTTTTTTTAACTTTCTTTGTCCGTGAACCCGAAAGCTCGTTAAAGTCAGCTGGCTGTGCATAAAAGCTCGCTCTACATCGTGAGTCCTTGATACGTAGATACATAGACAGTGTCGGCAGATAAGGGCCTATGGCCCACCCAGTCTACCCATTTGAGCTTGTAAATTCAGTTTATGTTTTCCTAGAAGTCTGCTGCCCCTTACCCCTGACCTCCAGAATTCCTTTATGTCTATCCCATGCATTCTTAAATCCTGTGATTGTTTCAGCCCCCACCACTTCCTCTGGCAGGGTGTTCCACTTGTCCACCACCGTTCTGTGAAGAAATTCTTCCTCACATTTCCTCTGAATCGCCCCCACCAACTTCATCCCATGCCCTCTAGTCCTGGAACATCTTTTTCGCTTAAAAATAGTGTATTCCTGCACCCTGTTCCTCCCTGTAAGATACTTGCATGTCTCTATCATATCCCCTCTCTCCCTCCTCTCCTCCAGGGAGTACATATTCAGTTCCTTCAACCTGTCCTCATAGGACTTGTGATGCAATCCATGTACCATCTTTGTTGCCTTCCTCTGAACCTTCTCTACCTTGTCTATGTCTTTACGTAGGTAAGGTCTCCAGAACTGTACACTGTACTCCAGGTGGGGCCTCACTAGTGTCTTGTATAGTGGAATTATGACCTCCCTTTTCCTGCTGGTGATGCCCCTGCCTATGCATCCCAGCATCCTATTTGCTTTACCTGCTGCCTTGTCACACTGTTTCCCTACCTTGAGGTTATCAGAGATGATAACCCCAAGATCCCTTTCCTGCTTGGTGCATGCTATATCCTCACCCCTCAACTGATATATTGTGCCAGGGTTTCTGTGCCCCATATGCATTATCTTGCACTTCTTTGCATTGAATTTCAACTGCCAAACCCCTGACCATTCTTCAAGTTTCTACAGGTCCCTTCTCATTCTGTCTACACCCTCTGGTGTGTCTACTCTGTTACAGAGCTTTGTGTCATCAGTGAACAGTGAAATTCTGCCTTCTAGGTCCCAGTAATGTCACTGATGAAGATGTTGAATAGGACCGGTCCCAGCACTGATCCCTGTGGTACCCCACTGGTCACTCTTCCCTCTGTGGAGTGACAGCCATTTACCACCACCCTCTGTGTCCTGCCGCCCAGCCAGTTACCACCCACCACACTACTGTCCTGCCCACACCCATATTCCCCAGTTTGTGTAATAGTCTTCTATGTGGCACAGTGTCAAGGCCTTGCTGAAGTCCAGATAGGCCATATCCACTGCCCTCCTGATCCACCTCCCTAGTCACCCAGTCAAAAATTTCAATGAGGTTGGTCTGACATGACCTCCCCTTGGTGAAATCATGCTGCCTTGGGTCCTGTAGTCCATTGACAACCAGATGTTAAACCAATCTCTCCTTCAGTAGTGCTTCCATGATCTTCCCCACTACCGAGGTGAGGCTGACTGGTCTGTAGTTCCCCGCTTCCTCTTTGTTCCCACTTTTGTATGAGGGGACTACATCTGCTGTCCTCCAGTCTTTGGGTACCTCCCCTGTTTCCAGTGATCCGCTAAACAAGATAGCCAGAGGTTCAGTCACCAACTCTTTTAGTTCTTTAAGGACCCTGGGGTGCACCCCATCTGGCCCCATTGCTTTATCAACTCTTATTACTTACAGTTTCTTCAGGACCCTTTCTCATGTAAAGGAACTGTGTCCATTTCTGCACCATTCTCACCCATTGTACTCCCTTCAGACCCATTACCCTCCTCTTCCTCAGTAAAGACTGAGCAGAAATACCTGTTCAATATGTCAGCTTTACTGTTGTCATCCTCCACGCGGCCCCCATCCTAACCCTTCAGTCTCACTATCCCTCCCTTTGCCTTTCTTTTTTCACTTATGTACCTGTAAAAGGTTTTGTCCCCTCTACCCACTGATTTTGCAATGTGTTCTTCTGTCTGAGATTTGGCTTCCCTTACTGACCTCCCTGCCTCCCTTTGCTTCTCCTGGTACTTCTCCCTATCCCCTTCTGCCTGTGTCTTTTTGTATTGCCTGAATGCAATCTTTTTGGCTTTCACTTTCTTTGCTGGTAGTGACCTGATAGCAGGTAAACACTTCTGCACTGCCATGGTTGATTCAAGTTTCAGCAGTAGTAGTAGTACCACTGGTACCAACAGTAATTTGTTTGCCTCTGACAGTGATCCAGACTTAATTTTAGCTCATACCGGCATCAGGCTCCTGCATCCATTTAGGGATGACCCTTACCATTCCAATTTCTCAGACCGGAGTATTAGCAGCGGCGATGGGGACTACAGGATCATGCCTGACCCTGAAGCATACATCGGTGATGGTTGATTGCTCCATAATAACTGGTAAAGCCGCAGTGTCTTTGTATAGTCCAAGCCCCAGAATGGTAGTCCCTAATTACAAATATTCATTAATAATACATTTTACTCTTAATAATAAAAACTAACTGGAATAGGGGTTGTTATGCAGTTCTGAGTTTAACTTTTAGCTAACTGCACTTGTGGTGAGTGAACCAGTCTAACTCCTCTCAGTTTGAACCCCTCCCAAACACACACACACACACACACACACACACAAACACACTTTTTTGAGCATTCCTCTCCGTGATAGACTTTATTGAAGCGGACATGTCATAGGGTTGGAACAAATTTGTGATCTTATCTGGTCTGACTGCTGCACTTACGGGATGTGAAACTGCCACAGGTTTATGGTCTTTTGCCGGGGTAACTGAGGAGCTGGGATCACCAAAGTGCCACTGTCTAAATACCTGTCTCTGTAGGGGTCTCAAACTAGAGCCGCGTAATGAGCTTACGAAGGACATTGGACAAATATAGCGGGGTGGGGTGAAGGGTGAGAGATGAACGTTTTTGGAATTCATTCACTCTTGTCAAACAGGTTTGGGAGAGCAGGGGATACCATCACATTTTGGTAGGTACCCAAAGTTGACAACTGGAATTGGTTACCTGGCTAGGCATTCCCCAGGTCCTGCAGGAGCTAATTCATTTAAAAGGTTTTGTTTTGTCCACGTCATTGTACCCTGCTTTACTGAGTGACCCCCACAGACAGGAGATATTATATCTAATGGCGCCATTGTATCTCATGGGACCATCCTGCTGTCATTTCAACAAACTACCTACCTAACTTACTGTGCAGTCATGTCAAACATGCATAGTTCAGTGCATGGTGAGTAGATGGTCCAAGCTTCATGCATCACATCTGATATAGAGGTTTATAATTGCAAGAAAAGGTTTTACATATATATATATATATATATATATATATATATATACATATATATATATGTATATATATAAAGGTATTTTTCCCCTTCCCCGTGAAGCCATGGCGTACACATACATGTGTGCATGTGGAGGTGCACGCACACGCCAGGATCCGGTGGCCTGTTCTGCCTCTCCCCAGACTTGTGTCGTCGCTCCATAGCACCTGCGCTGCTCACTGGACCTCCACCCAGTGGGAGTGGGACTACAGTGGAGCAGACATCCACCCCTTTGAAATGGAGAGCCACAGCTTGATCCCAATCCAACCCCCCTCCACCCCGAGCCGGCTTACCAGCTACCCAAGGTCATTCCCAAACCCAGGTCGCCGGCATAGCACAAGGTAAGGCACCAGTGCCTCAGTCCTCTGCGGCACTGGGCCGGCTACACAAGAGAAGGTTTTCTAAGGTTGTTTGGGCCACGTGTGAACAGGGAGGAATTGAACTTATGAGTACTTCACAAGCTTGCAGTATGAATGCTCCACCTCAGATGTTTCCAACAGCTCTTACAGAGCAAGCAATGCTGTTGGTGTATTCTGCTTTTAATTTCAGTGCTGTAGAAGGGCTAACTAGTTAGTACAGTACTTTTTAGGCATTAGAAAATTATCTGCACCTCTTTCCCTTTCCATTTCAATTTGCATTGCTTTATGTGTATATATGTATTTATACAACAGGGGTGAGGGATGAACGAGTAGAATGAATCCTGTTATTTTCACCCCAGTGAGATAAATCCTGCTGACATAGGCAGAGTGAAAATATCTGATATTTATACATACTCTGCCTACGTCAGCAGGTTATATTCTCACTGTGGTGACATCTGCACAGACAGCTCCCTGCCCGGACTACTTCTAAGCCCAAGCAAACAAAAAACATACCCCTAAAAGTAGTCGAAATACAAATATGTGGTACCTACCAAACAAACATAAGACACAGAACATAAAACAATCCACAAGAGCGACAAAACAAATATTCACCCCAATATATTACGTACTCCATCGCATCTCAGATCACCCACATCCAGAAGTGTGCTTCACATTAAACTTGAAGTAAAAGCACTTAAAAACAAAATGACACCCAAAGGATATTACAGACTGCAGACAACATCGAAGCCGCACCTAACAATCAGTGAACTCAACATCGAGCAGTCTATTAGCCACTAAAGTACAACTCAAAGCAGTTACCAAATGAACAGAATTGAAATGTCCCAGCCCTACAAAAGAAACAGTCCCACAAGTAAACATACTGTTTCAACAGCATGTAAAGTAGTGTACTTTCAAAGTACAGGTGGTGGTTCTCCTCAAAACAGCAAAAGCTGAAAGAAATACACCTGCATGCTCCAACTGAAGCACTCAGCCAACAAAATGAAATTACTTGACCCGGACCGCCGTTGAAAAAACCTGAATACGGACATTAACCAGAAACAGCCGAACAAGACATGCATGACCACAATCTGCAAATGTTCATGTATAAAATGATAAAAATGGCAGAAAACACACTTCATTCCCTAAAAATAAAACCTTTGAAAACCATCTCCTTGGCCAGTTACCTACAAAAATCCCACCCACAAACAGAGGTAAACCAGTTAGAAATCACACAGCTCGAACAACACACTGCATCAACCAATCACATAACAGCCATTCAAAAAAACAACCAAACATCACAACCTTCCCATTCACAACCCAAGCAGTCATACTTAAGTCAAACAAACCTACTAGTAGCAAACAACCTGTGGTTTTATACCAGAAATAAAAATAACACCTAACACAGGCATTATAAAATAACAAAACCATTTCATGAACCAAATAAAGACACAGTCCCCTACTGTATAAATCACACATATGATGTGCAGATTGAAGGAAATGGAAAATATTCTCACTCCTGCAGGGCGAGCATATTTTCCATATCTCACTCCTGCCCATCATGTATCCTATATGTAAGCAATAATACCCAACAGGGTGGGCATTATTGGGAAATACCGGACTGCCCGGGGCGTAATGAGGCCCCACACCACAGGCGGAGGGCCTTATAGCCCCTGGAAGGTCTGGTATTTCCCAATAATGCCCACCCTGGAGGGTATTATTGTGCTTAGAAAATGGCCCATCGGAGAATGTTACTCTGTGAAGAAGCACTTGGACTGGCTCTTATTTTTAGCTAGGCATCTATTGAAAAATAAATGCCCAGCTTGGAGCCTGTCTCAGCCAATCAGGTTTAAGAACTGATTGTTGCCATTTTCTAAAAAAAAAAAAAATATATATATATATATACACACACGTATATATTTATATGTGTATGTGTGTTTGTGAACACACACACACACATACATACATATATATATATATATATATATATATATATATATATACACACATATATAGGGGCTACATGATGGGTAGGAGTGTGATATGCATAAATATACTCACTCCTGCAGTGTGAGCTATGGATCCTCATGAGTGCCGAAGGCATATCACACGATCTGCACATTGTGTGCGGTTTATACAATGGGGGTGGGAGCTCACATTGTAGGTGTTATAGAATAAAGTGGTGGGAGTTGAAGAGGTATGTACTGGTTTGTTGGTAAGGTAGTAGTTTTTGAGGGATGTGTACATTTATTTTTTGTTAGTGGTACATTTGGTGCTTGGTGTACCTAATATTTTTATTACATTTGGTTGTTTCCACCAAGGTCTGTTTATAACACAAGCATAATACGGTTTGGTTACAGTAGCCAAGGCCATTTAACAGAAAATATTTATTTTTCAGTCAACAGTAAGCTTTATTATGCTGTTGTAGGTTTTATATGGCGGCCCAGATATTCAAAAGGATTGCGCCATGCGCAATAGGGTTACGCCTGCGCAAGTCTGAACTTGCGCCATTCTGCGATATTCAGCAGGAGGCAGTTGCGCCACTGAAAACAGGCTGAGCAACAGCACAATGCAAATGAATGCATGCTGAACTGGAGGGGGAGGAACCATGCATAAACTGCACAGCCCGATATTCAGCCGGGCTGTGCAGAGTTGTGCAGGCGCAACCCCCAACCTGCGCCTGCACCACTTTGACCAAGAAAAAAAAGGATCAAGTCGAGGGCCACCCACAGGTGAGCTGCTGCATTGCAGGGCAACACAGCAGCTGCTACCTATGGCTGGCCCCCACCCACTCCCTGGGTGCCCCCGCAGCCCGATCGCAGGCAAAACAGTGTAGAATCCCCACCACCCCCCATACATTCATTCACAAAATTGGACTGTCTTGTACAGTATGGGCTGCACGCCCGTGGCTCTTACACTGCACCAATGGGCTGCAGCCCTACCGGCAGTCGTCGGGAGTGACGGGGGGGCAGGCGGTGGGTTGCTGCCGGGCCGCCGGGGAGCGGGTGGTGGGGCTTTGTGGGTGGGTGGGTGGGGACACTAGACACCAGGGATGTGTTCGGGGTTCTAACACCATCCGCAATCGGGATGTAATGGTCCACTGGACCACCAGGGATACGCTCGGGGGAGCTTCATTGCTGCCCGCGATCGGGCTGGTGGGGTGGGAATTAAACTATGCCAGCGATCGGGCCAGTGGGGGGTGGTGGGGGGGATTCTACACTGTTTTGCCCGTGATCGGGCTGCAAGGGGCGTCGGTCCCTGACAGCTGCTGCCTGGCAGGGCACCAGGCGCAAGTCCTTGGGGATCGGTGCACCTGCATGCTAATGGCATGCAAATGGCGCCATAATCAGATGCAAATGCACCCCCTACGCCTTGCATTAATTATGGCCCCATTTGCATGTCACCTTACATCTCGGATTTGCGCGTAGGCATGGTACTTGGCGCCTACCGCAAGTTGAAATGCTTCACTTGACAACTTGCAGTGATAAGCTCCACCGCGCCATGCACAGTGGCTGTGGCCGGGGGGTGATATTCGAAGGAGTTGCTCAAGGGCGCAACTCCTTTGAATATGGCTCTGGACACACCCCTGCGCAACTATTTTGTGCAGCGCAAGGGACTGCGCCACAAGATAGCGCAGTTTGAATATCCAGCCCGGAGTATATAACTTTAACGTGGGATAGTTCAAGTTCTTCGTGAAAAGCTGTTGTGGATTGGTTCTGAGTGCTGTGGCTGGTGAAGGGAGTTCCATGTTGTGGTGCGGTTTCTTGTTACTGCAGGCTGCTAGTCGGAGTCGTAGCTCGTAGAAATGGGATGCTGTCTTTTCCTCAGGAGTTGCTGATATTGGTGACCTACAAATAATGAGAAAGAGATGGTTAGTGTTTATTTCAGTAGAAATGTGGATTGGGTGTGGGACTGTGATGTTATTACCTTGAATGATGTTGAAGGTGATATGCGAGGCATTAATTATGGGGTTCTGGAAGCAAGCTGGCATGGAGTCAAGATATGCAGTTGGTTGTGAACTTGTGGAGGGTTCAGGAGCTGATGCCTTAGAAGTACTTGGTTTGCAGTCTGTGTCATTGTTAGGATTCGGGACATTTCTTTTTGTTTTGTTTCATTCATTTTGGAATACGAGTTGATGGATTCAAGTTTCTTGTGGCCAGATATTTGCATTATGTCAGTTGGCGCCACATTGGAATCTGTTAATTTTTGTATGAGATGTTTTCGAATTGAGTAATTAGTTAGACGTCTATCACAGTGAAGTCCAGCTTGCTCTATTATGGTTTTTACTATTTTGGATGTAGTATTTATGCCCAGCGCTTGATTTTTGTACCAGGTTGTGGATTGTTCTTTAATCGGGGAGGTAACTGCCAGAAAAAACGGTGCTTCTGGGTGCTGACATTTTTGTAGTCATTTTGATTTATAAATTAGGTAATTGTTTACTGGACATCATTTGGGGTCTGTTGATTGGTAGGCTCTGGGCTTAATAGCTCTGATATCTTTAGGATTAGACCTGCAGCATTTTTTCATTTGTCTTTCTCTGGATAGTTCAAGGTATCTTGTGTTGTCAGTGTCCGTTTTAAGAGAGATGTCTCCCCATGTTAGATTTTTAGCCTTGGT
The DNA here is from genome assembly GCA_016271365.2 of Neoceratodus forsteri. NCBI lineage: Eukaryota > Metazoa > Chordata > Ceratodontiformes > Ceratodontidae > Neoceratodus > Neoceratodus forsteri. Next base: position 374,519,702 of record CM057450.1, on the reverse strand, counting down.
ATTGCCCCGACACCAAAATAAATGTTTACAATTACCCACATGGAGTTAATTAAAGACTGTGGGTTGCTGGGTCCTAGGCAATCTAATTCATAGAGTTTGTCAATCATGCTATCAGTGATGTCGTCTGCTGCTTTAGGTCCGTTTCCTAAACCCATTTGTTTGAGGTGTTTTTGTTTGAAACTGAGGACTTGCCTGGTGCATTCAAATGTTAAGGATGTTGTTGGGGTTCTTTGTAACCATGTTCACGGAGATGTCGTTCAATGCTCTGAAATCTGGATCTCAGGGTTAAAGGTTTGAATTCAGAGCCATCCTTTTTTACTGCTGTCATGAAGTAGTGACAAAGTAAACTGTCCAGTTCTTCGGGATCAATTTGTTTTATGGGTGTTTTTAGTTCTAAGTCTTCTAGTAGGAACTTTTGGAAGTGGTTCACATCAGCGGTAGTCTTCCGTTTTGTGTTGTCATTTTTGGAGCTGGCAATGTATTTCTGAATGTATTCAGGGTCTAAAAAATATTTGTTTTTTGGAGCCATGTTGCTTTGTTGTGTTTCAGGGATTGAAAATGTTTCATTAGTCATGTTTGGATCCAGTAGCAGCTGTTCGTCTTTTTCAAATTAAGTGCAGAGATCCGTTATTTCTTGTTCCATGTTTGCAGGTTTTGTATGCCGATGTAGGGTCAGTTTGTTCAAGTGCTTTGGAGGTTTTGATTCAGCCATGGTTAGTTTTGTTTTAGGTTTTTTACTGTTGCTGTGTTTTAATGTTCTTTTCTGTTTCCTAGGTTGGAAAGCAGAGAATGCGTTACATATGGGGGATTGGGTTTTATATGTTGATGGTTTGCAGGTGAGGGTACCTTTGTATTTAAATTTCTTGATTGATTTGGGTTTGTGTTCATTTAGGGAGCTGGGTTTTTAGAGGTTGTTCATTGCAGTGAGTATGGTAGTGAAGCTGACGTCAGAGGGATATCTATAAACGGGAGATATTTTAACTCCAGTGATGTCAGCTTCAGATATCTCACTCCGGTGGAAATAACCTGTTTTGTTATCACTGTGCAGCTCCAACCCCCATTGTATAAATATATATATATGTCTGTATATTGCTGTGAATATACGTATGTATATACACACAGCAATATACATATACATGTGTGTATATATACATAAGGGAATACAGGAGGTCAGGGTTAAGGGGCAACAGACTTCTAGAAAAACGTAAAAGGAACTTACAAGCTCAAATGGGCAGACTAGGTGGACCATAGGCCCTTATCTGCTGACAGTGTCTATGTATCTATGTATGTATATGTACATATATGTATGTATAGATATATACAAATACATACATATAGACATTTATACATATACACCCATATATCGTTATGTGCACACGTGCCCCTTGGTTACATGTGTATTGTTTTTGCTGTTATTAGTTATGCGATTGAGGGAAAGCGAGGCCCAATACATGCATCATTCACACTGGCATTACGCACCATGTTGTGCCTGTAATTGTTGCAAACCACCTTTGCACTGTCAGTCATCACATTTTGTTTTCTGAAATTGTATGTCACATTGTGGTGAATCATCAGTTCTAACGCTTCTTTTTTTTAACCGGTGTCAGGAAGGGTCTCGCCGCGGCAACACTGCTTTCCACTATTTTTTTTTTAAATTTATTTAGTTTTTGTTGACCGGGTAAGTACACTAGACAAATCCTGCCTATTTTCAGGCACGACCCGGGGAAGGGGGATAAAGATGAATGCCAACTGACCTTGAACCAGATTAAGCTGTTGGTGGTATTTTTGGTGAATGAGGAAAATTTGGCGAGGAAACTGGGGAAATTCCCCTACTCTTTTCGATAAGTGCCATGGAATCTTTAACATCCACCTGAACTATCACCAATCCAGGCAGATGGGACCTCGGTTTAACGTCTCATCCGAAAGACGGCACCTCAGAAGTGCAGCACCCCTCTCATGCTGCACTACAGTGTCAGTACTGGGATATCAACCCAAGTGCCAGATGTGGGAACTGAACCAAAGCCCTCTGATCTCCCAGCCTCAGAGGCGAGTGTGCTACCTACTGAGCCACTGACACTGCTAAACACTAACACTTCCCGATACCCAGTTTCCGCTGTTCACTATTTGGTGATGGTTGGTTTTTTTTTCTACACTACTTCTTTGTTGGTTGCATGCCCTCTAAGCACGGTGTCACTGCGATGTGATGTGAACATATACTGTCCAGTGCGGGTAAGTATGTCACTGGCATTCTAATCTCAATCTTTATTTTCCTCTATGTTTGCAAGCATTGATCTTACTACAAGTTTTACTACTCACAGTTTCTTTTTTTGTTCTTCACAGGTGCAGATGTGCTAACTGCCCCGTTATGACCGAAGTGCTGGAGTGTATCTGCTGCGTGGAGATAGAGCGCATGACATATCATAGAGAAGATGCTGAAGTCGACTGCATCACATTACATCCTGGCTTTCCTGCAGTTGTACTAGATCCAGATGTCCTGTAGACTGTTTATCATCAGCATTGTGGTGGTGGGAATGCGCCTCCAGGCTTGGTTCAGTGTGTATAGTTCTGTGCTCACTTTATAACAGTGCATGTACACTTCTGGGATGTTGTCAACAGGACACATATATTGTATGACATACATTTTACTTAGCAGCAGCAATAGATTTGTTCCGCCCCAGGCGTGAAGATGCATCTGCTGGAAGAGGTGCCCAAGTTACCAAATGAACCTTTGCAATTACAACCAAGTCTCGGAGCAGCGGATCATAGGCATACGCCATATGTTATGTATGCCATACGCCTATCATCCACTGCTCCTGGAGGGTGCCCCAGTGACCCACCGGGGCAGAGGATGGTAGGCGTATGGCATTCATAACTGCCGAGGGTGCCCCAGTGATCCACAGGGGCAGAGGATGGTAGGCGTATACTATATATATAACTGCTGAGGGTGCCCCAGTGCTCAACAGGGTCAGAGGATGGTAGGCGTATGGCATACATAACTTCTGAGGGTGCCCCAGTGCTCAACAGAGGCAGAGGATGGAAAGCGTATGGCATACATAACTGCTGAAGGTGCCCACATTAGTATGCTTTATTCATACCATTCTATTTGCCTTTTTGATGCAGAAAGTACCAATACACGGCGTATAGATAACTGGTATGCTGGTGCTGGGAGTATCTGGGCAAGAATGTCCATGTCGCTCTACCAGTCTGTGCCTTGCAAAAAATTAGAGTCTGGTACCAGAATGAGCCAGCTGTCCCATACTCCCACTTCAAGCCTGAAAGCATATTGCCTCCATGAACAACAGAAGAGGCACACAACACGTATTTGAGAGTTTTCAAAAATATTTCATTCTTTATGCTATTGCAACCAATAAATGAAGTAATCAACATATCAAATAAAACAAGTCTATACAACAGATAACTGTACTTTGAATTATTGACTTGTTATGGCTTGTTTCTCACAGTTAAAATCTTAAAAAGCTTTATTAGCCAATAAAAATTTGCAATAAATAGTACAGCAAATGATTAAAATGTTTTCAGCACATTCATAGGAAAACACACACAGGCTTACCATTGCATGCAACTGTTGCAGGTATAGCATGGCATGGTAAAATCATTAGTTCAATAAGACAGGTGCAAAGGGCTGCTTTGGCAGGTAATGTTAGTGTCTATACTCGCTGTCCATAAAGTGAATGTCCTTTGTGGTTATTCATTGATAAATACTTGTGCACAATTGGCAGGTTCTTTTGCTGTCCGTACATGGAAATGCAGACATCCTTGGTGGTTATTCAAAGACATACAGGGTGGGATATTCAGAAATGCGCCAGAGGCAGGCGCAAGATGGGTGCAGTGCAAATAGTGTGCCATGGTGCATCGGGTGTGATATTCAAAGGTTGCACATGACAGGATGCACCTGCGCAACTCAGCTGAATATCACACGGATGCGCCATAGCGCAACCAGAGATGCGCCAGGGAGCATGTCCTGATGCACCACTACGCAACCAGGGATGTGCAGGGGAGCAAGCCAAGTAGCACAATAGTAGCAGCAGCCACTGATGTGCAAGGTGCAGAGGAGCATGCACCAGGACACACATGGAAAGGCAACAGGCACAGCAGGTGGCATGCCACAGGAGCAGGAGTACCCACCACCAGGGTGCAGATTGCACCGAGGAGAGGCACGGTAAGTACACGTGGCCTCACTGCCCAGTGAGCATGAAGAGGTGGTAGGCACCTGCCCATGTGCACCTCAGTGGGGCACAGTGGCAGGGTGGCAACAACGGCCCCTGATGCACAGTCTCTGGCAGCCCCTACAGGGAGACTGGTGACACATCACCTGGACAACAGCCAGCGACACACAGGCAAACAGCACACAAGACACAGACCACACAATCAGAAAGGACAGGCCACAGCCTCCCCACCCAACCCATGGTGGAACACCACCAGGTACAACTCTCCGTACACCCCTGATGCACCACAAAGTGGCCATGCACACCACTGCAGCATGGCTCCACATGCCAGCTGCAAAGCAGACATGAACACAGATGGGTTACCAGAAATAATGTGTTATAACAGGCATAACAAAACTATATACATATATACAAGGTACGAAGAAAAGAGGGACCACCCACAGACAGGGAGATCAGGGGAAGGAAGGCGGGGGCAAGGGTAAGGGCAAAGGAAGGGGACAAGGGAGGGCAAGGGAGGTAGCTCAGGGAAGGGGATGTTGCTCCGGCAAACATGCCCTATGGCCATCCATGCCCCACTGTAGGCCGACATCGGTGTTAGCGCCGCCATCTTCGCTGTGATGGCACCAGCTGCTGTACCACCTGTAGCATGGCAGTCAAAACCTGCAGGATCTGCCGGAGTAGCTGTGCATGGACATCAATGGGCCTGACACCTAGGACAAAGGAGTGAACACCGTATGAGTGCATGTCAAAATGCTGCAGCCCACCCCCTGTGCGCAGCGGGCATCGGTGACATGTGCCCCCTGACTGGCTATCCGCCACCTGCAGTGAGTGCACCCACATGAGCCACCTACCCAGACACCCACAGCCATGCAGAACACTGCACACCAACACCACCCACATGCAGCACACCACCACCATGGCAGGCAGGTGACATGGCCATGCAGGCAGTTGGCAGTGGCACAGCCAGGACCCGGGTGCACCCACAGTCCACCTGCAGCAGTCACCCACATGTGCAATAGCCATGTTGCGGTGCATTGGACACCGCAGGCAGTGCACAGCTGGACAGGACCATGCGCACAGAGGGCCGTGTCCCACTCCCACCCCTGCTGCCCACCCTGCACAACACAGAAGCATTAAAATATGCCTACCTGCATGCTGCAGCACATCCTGGTGCACTGCCCCCTGCGGTGGCCCGACCCGACCCGGCCTGACCGCGTTGCCAGCGAGGCAAGCCCACCTCTGATCTTCAGGGCCAAGGAGGAAAGCATGGAGACAGACACATCAGTAACGGGCAACATCACAGGGCCCCCCCGCCACAATGTGACACTCTGCGCAGCCACGGTGTACCACCACACCCACCAGGGCATGCAACCCCAGCCCCCCCACATCATGGCATGCCTATGGCACTGCCCCACGGACCAATGAATGGGAATGGGCACAGGCATTGTGCACTTATCTGGCCGTGGCACAGTACCCCTCTGGACACATGCCTTTTGTGCCCATAGCCGCTCTGGGTCTCTCCGCTGCAGGTCCCCGTAATGGTGCCTGCACTGCTCCCCAGTGCACCGCACACCTGTGGCCTCCTCCAGGCTGTCGGCTACCTCCTGCCACACCTCTCTCTGAGGCCTGTTGAGGGGCACCTGCCCATACAGGGTGCCAGTATGTGGCTCCACTAGGACCACCAGGTTGACTAGCTCAACCTGTGTCCAGTTAGGGGCATGGGGTGCTGCTCTGTGTGGCATGTCTGCAACTCTCTCAGCAAGGTAAAATGGCACCCAGCAGCACACATGCCACCTGTGCTGGGGATGCGCGCCATGCACCACTATGCGCTGTCACCACCTACCGCACAGGCATGGAGATGCGTGGCTCAGTCAAGGCAGCACTGCCACGTGCTGCAGGGTTCCTACAGGGGCAAAGGTCACCCATGGGGTCAAGGGTCAGGCCACGCACCCTGTGCCACAGTGCCATTGGGCAAGGCTGGCATGCTTCGTGGTATGGCCATGTGGGAGCCACAGTACACAGCCCCATTGCACATGGGCGCCATGTTACCCATCGTGCAGGGCACCAACAACGTAATGGCACCAGGGTGCCATTGGCATAGTGGTGCTAGGGCGCCGTAGGCCATACAACACACGAGTGCCACAAGTGCGAATAGCGGGACGGCACTGTACTGCCTATCGCCGCACGCTGTGTGCCGCACTACAGATGACATGATCGCATGTAAAATGTGCATGGCACAAGCTGTTACGCTCATCACAATCTTGCACCTTGACTTGTGCATGCCCAGCTCCATTGCACAATGCGCAACCAAGCTATATTCAGTCGCTATATGCAAAGCAGCTGATTAGCATGTCCACGGCGCATCAGCTGCATTTGCATGTCATTATGGTTGCGCAATGCCTCATTTGCATGCAATGCGCTATAAAGGTGCCAGAGGAATGCACAGGTTAAGGAACGGTATTGCAACCCTTACAGGTAAGATACACACTGCGGGGCTGGCCGGACAGTGGAATGGGAGGCTGGAGGGGACATACCAGGCCAGACTAACACATGTCCACCCCACAGGAAGAAGCATGTCCGAACGAGAGGAGACTGAGGAGCATGGGTCTACACGCAAATGCAGGCCCAACTTCACCAGGGTGGAGTCTGATGCCCTATTCCAGGCATACTTGGACCAGGAGCCACTCCTGAGTGGCTCCACAGGCACCCCACAGGCCCGGGCAATGGCATGGGAGGGTGTGGTCCATGCTGTGAACCTGCAGGGCTGCTACCAATGGTCTGTGCAGGAGTGCAAAAAGAAAGTCGGCACAGACCAGAGGCAGATCAAGGAGAAGGTGGCAGCCATCTGGGCAGCACGTACCACCACAGGTGGGGGTCATCCTGACGTGCCCACCCTCATGCCACAGGAGGAGCAGATGGTGGCCACCATGCAGTGCAGTGCGGTTGAGGGCTTGCGCGGTGGAGGATTCCAGATAGGTGGCAGCCCATCACTGCATGGAAGGCATAACTGTGACAGGGGCAGAGGGCAGGGATGGGCGACAGCAACACTAATGCATCTGTGTTCTCTTTCAGCTCCTGAGTGCCTGCATGTAGTGGCAGGGGTGGGAGTGTCCACTGTGGGGGCAGTCCTGGACCCAGAGGACCATCCATCCACCTCCACCGGACACCGTGGCCCAGACTGACTCCAGGGTAGCACCACTGTATGTTCAGATGCCTGTGGCGTGGATGCAGACGAGGCCCTGGCCATGTTTCAGCATGACGCCAGGCATGGTGTCCTGTGTGCTGAGACACAGCTCGGGGTGGAGTCCACTTCCGATGACAATGAGACCTACATCATGGACAGCGATGTTGTGGCTGTAGGGGAGGCACCCATACCACACTTCTGCCACGACAGTGCAGTCAGTGGCCAGGTAGTGGATGTCTGCACACCAGCCACTGTGGCCGGCATAGCCATGGCTGCCACTGGTGCAGCAATGGCTGGCGGTGGCGGCAGTGGTGTTGGTGGTGGTGCAGCCGCACTGGTGTTGCCCTGTGCACAGCAGCCAGAGGGGTGGCAGCAGCGGCCGGGCGGTGTTGAGGTGGGGGCCTGGGGCAGTGCCCACCATCGGTGCACCGCATGACACCTAGCCCCAGGAGGGACCCGCTGTGCAGCGCCCACCTTTGCAGGGTGCTGGGCCGCAGGGTCAGGATACACCCATGGGTCAGCACAGTGCCTCAGCACCCCAGGGCACCGACCCCTTGGACGAGCATACCCATCTGCTCTGGGCCTCCATTGAGCAGCAGGTGCTGGTCATGGCAGAGGTGCGTGCACTCCATGCAGAGCTGCGCCAGGCAGCCGAGCAGCGGGATAGGGACTTCACCGTGCTCCTGGCTGAGAACATGCATATGCGGGTGGACACAGCCACAGCATTTGATTGGCTGACCGCTGTGGTCATGGACAGTCTGGCACCACTGGCATCCCTGGTGTTTGGCCGTCTGCCGCATATACCGTAGAGTACATTCTCCACCCCTCGGGCCCGGCATCATGCGACCCCCACGGTGTCAACGCCGGAGTCCGCTGTGGGCATTCCCAGCATACCTGGAGCAGGTATGTTTGGGGGCCTGCAGACACCTGCAAGGACCCATTCACGGACCCGCAGTGTCACCCCTAGGGGACCGTCTGTGACACCCCCTGTGGCCAATGCTCAGCCTGCGTCCACTGTGCATTCTTGGCGGGGCCATCCATGTGTCCGCGGTGGCCATGCTACTGTGCAGCGTTCCTGAACCTCCCCACCTCCACATCCGCTGTATGCTGCTGCCTTGTGTGCACATTGGTGCGGCATTCCTGAACCCCCCCACCTCCACGTCCATGTATGCTGCTGCCCTGTGTGCACATTGGTGCGGTGTGTGAGTGTGTGTCCCATGGCCGTGGCATCTGTGGTCAATGCCGCACATGGCCCATGTGCCCACCCACCTGGCTGCTGGCCACTGTGGCATGTTCATGATGATGCCAGCACAGCACTGACTGCCACTGTGCAGTGCCACTCAGCGTCTGACACATGCCTGGTGCCCGCCTCTGGGCGGTGGCATGTGGGTCCTGTGTGTGTGTGCGTGTATGTGTGTGTGTGTGTGTACAAGTTGTGCAGGCCTGTGCTGCGTGCTGCATTGGTGTCAGTTCCCCATGTCTGTCTACGCCCCCCTCCCACTGTCCCTGGCACGGGGTGCACCCTTGCCTGCCTGTCCACTGTGTCCTGGGCCCTAGCCCTTGCATGTGGCCACATCCACCTACCTGTGTGCTCCATAATGTTTCTCAGTGAGTGTGTCCCTGTGCAGCTGGGCCAGCCTGGTCAGCTGGGGTTCCCTTCACCCAAGGGGGGCTGCCCACCACCAGGCCCGACAACCACGTCGGCCCCACTGCTGTCCACCTCTTCGACCTTGACAGCTATCCCATGGTTGGTGGCCATGTTGTGTAGTATACAGCAGGCCAGGAATAGGCCACAGGTCTTTGAGGGGCTGTATTGTAGGGCACCGCCAGACCTGTGCAGGCAACGAAACCAAGCCTTCAGTAGCCCAAACACCTGCTCGATGATGCTCCGTGTGCTGGCGTGTGCCTCATTGTATTGCTCCTGTGCAGAGGTTGACGGGCTCCAGTATGGAGTGAGCAGCCATTGTCGGAGTGGGTAGCTACTGTCACCTGTGAGTAGAGATGTCTGGTTAGCATGGTGGACTGTGTCATTGCACCCCCCCACCATCCCAGCAACACCCCCTGGCACCCATGCTCTGGCATCCCCCATGCCCTGCCCTGTTTACTGCATCCGCAGCATACTCACCGACTAGGTGGCCAGTTAGGATGTCCCCACTCTCAAACAAACCTCTGGCACAGCGCTGATTGGTGCCAGATGAAGGCATCATGTGCTCCTCCAGGGTGTGTGGCACAGACATTGATTATGCGCCCCCTGGCATCGTACACCACCTGGCAGTTGACAATGGGGTAGCCCTTCCCATTTATGTAGGCTACCCCCTCCAGGCCAGGTGGTGCGCGGATGCCTACATGGGTGCAGTCGATGGCCCCTAGCATGCCAGGCAACCATGCCACCCTGTGGAACTCCTGCATGTTTGCTGTATGCTCTGCCTGTGTGCTGGTGAAATGGATGTACTCCGCAGCATGTGGCAGTAGTGCGCTGAGGAATTGTGTGAGGAGCCATGGCGCTGCTGACTGGGTTATACCTGTGGTGTCCCGTGTTGGTCTCTGGAAGGTACCAGTGGTGAGCAGGCACATGACGGCTGTGATCTTCATCTCCACTGACAGGGCATGGCTCCATCTTGTGGGTGTCTGCATCTTCTTACTGCACAGCTCACACAGCCACCTCAGAATTGCCCGGTTCAGGCAGTACCAGCCCATGATCTCTGTATCACTATACTGTTCGAAGGTAATGTGGGCACAGTACCACCTGTTCCAGGCATACCGCCGACAGGCTCTTCCACGGCCGCGATGGTCTGCGAGCTTCCTCCTCACATCGCTCATTACTGCCTCCATCTGGAATGCAGCACTGACCATGTCCAGGGTTGTATGTCCTCCCCCCTGGGCAGCTCCTTCCCCTGGCTCCCCTGGCTGTGGGCTGCTGTCTGTACCCCTGCAGTGGGCACACTTGTTTGTGGCTGCCTGGCCTGCAGTCCATGGCCTCCACCTCCCATTTCTCTGTGCCCCTGTGCAGCCTCTCCTCTGCTGGGTGTCACTGGCTCCTGCTGCATGCTGCCTTGCACCCTGTCTCACAGCCACACACACACACACACACACACACTCACTCACCCACACACACACACACTCTCTCACCCCCTGACTCTGGCTGTTTCTGGCACCCTGGTCCACACTCTGTGCCTCTCCCAGCCTGGCTCTCACTCTGTGGCTTTCCTTCGGCTGTTCTGCCTGCCCCCTCACTCTTCCTCTTTCAGGCTCCCCCATGGCACAAGCCTCCTTCCTTTGCTTGCTCCTTCTTTTTATGTGCTCAAGTCTGCTCTGCATAGTCCTGCTGTTCTCTGCTTGCACCATTCACTGCCATTGAATATCACATCATGCCAGCTTATTCATGGCTACGCCACTTGCACTTGCACATACATTCATTACCATTGTGCACTGGCACATTGGTACTTGTGCTGCACATTTGCTGCCGCTGAATATTGCTCTCCGGTGCATTTTCACAGTTGCGCAGGCGCAACCCTGTTGCGCATTGCACAATTTGAATATCCCACCCCCAGAAGGCAAAGTTCACATGGCATTTTGTGGACATGGCAAGGAGAAGCAATGAAAATGTCCTTTATTGTCATTCCAATACATACAAATGTAAAATGTTGCTTTTCTCATAAGATGGGAATCCGGCAACGCTGAACCAGCTGACAAACTGCGCTTTTGCTGCCTTACAGTCCACGTTGGCATACACAGAGCTCAATGGTGGATGCACCACTGCTGTCAACTGCGTGCTTCTGAGCTCGTTTCTTCCCTCCTTTGTAGACACTCCATGCACTATGGATGTCATGATGTTATGTGCATAGCCTGTTTCAAAAGAGCACAACAATTACTGTAGTATCTGTTCTGGAATAACGGTGTTTTGACACATTGCTACTGTGTGCATGTGTCTTGCATACAGCTGTAGAAAACATTGTCTTTAAATATGTTACTCACCATAGGTTGATTTTGTCTTTACTGTTCTTACTGAGGATTCTCCTTTCTTGGCCTTCGAGAAATACACCTCAAGCTTTGTGTTCCCCGATTGGTCTCTTGCAACAGGCTTGCAACTGTTCTCATTGTAGTGTAGTGCAGCCAACTGCAGTCTAAAATGGACAAAAGACAAACCATGATTTGCATATGTCTGAGTGTCTATATGTGTATAACTGTGTATATATCTGTTATATGTATATAATATAAATATATGTGGGTATCATGTAAATATATATATATATATATATATATATATATATATAGAACAGATTAGGTTTTAGGTTTTATAATGTATGTACATAGGGGATACGTGATGGGCATGAGTGTAATATGGCAAATATTGTCACTTCCGTAGAGTGAGATATCCAGAGCTCATGATGCTGGAGTGACAATATTTGCCATAGCACACGATCAGCCCATCATGTATTCAAAATATACAATAGGGCCAAGAGTTTTAGAAGTTTTGTTATGCTCTCTTGTGTTCTGTTCCTGTTTATGTGTTTGCTCATTCTGTGTGTGAGCTTTTGTGAATGGGCTGGCAGTGTTATAAACTCTGGGAGACACATGAGTGTGTTTTGCAATGCTAAATGAGTTAGTTTTAGGTAGGAGTGAGAAACATACTTTTGTGAGGCTATATTGTTTAGAAGTCTGGCTGCAGTGAAGCTGAGAGCATCACAGTAATTGTAATGAACTGAGAGGCAGACTGTTAGAGCAGCTGATACTGTTTTCAGTGGTAATTAAGTTAGCTGCAGGCAGAGTGCAGAGTGTTCTGTGAAACTGTGCTCTTTAGGATTCTGGCTGTAGTCAAACTAATAGTATCACAGTAATTGTAATGGGTGAGAATCAGAGTTTGAGGAACAAGTGAGAGTGTGTTTCAGTGGTAGTTGAGTTAGCTGCAGGCAGTAGTTTAGACTGTTCTGTGAAGCTGTGCAGTCAAGCTGACAGTATCACAGTAATGAGCTGGAAGTTGGGGGGGGATCGGTGTGTTTAGTAATGCTCACTGAGTTAGCTGTAGGCAGCAGTGAGACCTCTGAAGTAGTTCTGCATTTGTGTCTATGGTAACAACACAGGTGTTTCTTGCATGTTGAGGGGAAAGCTGCCTAGAGTGATGACCTTTTGTGACCTGTGTGTGTAAATGGTTGATATCATCACAGTAGAGCAGAGGATAAAAATATCACGCTGCAGTGGATGATACACAGTTTTATCTCACTCATTTACCACTCACCCCTATTGTGTGTGTGTGTGTGTGTGTGTATATATATATATATATATATATATATATATGCAATGGGGTGGAGATAAACAGTGAAATTAATCAATTTATCTGAGCAACTGTGTGGATAAATTTCATTTATGCAACAGGTGTACAAATAAAAACTGTATGATAAATCCATTTATCCGAGTCACTGTGTGGATAAATTTATTTATCCACACAGTGACTACGCTACCCTCCATTTATCAATACAGTGACTATGTCACACACCCCCACCACCACCAGCCGGTCGGCACTACTTCCAGCTCCTGCAGTGCCTTCACACATCTCAGAATCCCAGACTGAAACCACATTACAGGCTGCATGCTCCGAGCCCTCCACCACCGCCACTACCACACACACACACACACACACACACACACATATATGTTTCCTGCATTTTCAGTAACAAATATACTTCCTGCACACTAAGCAAAAAACACATTAACATTCTGCAGGCAGACCTATCAGTCTTGGTCTTTCTCCTCTCAGCACACAGCGCTCGACTGACCTACTTGGCTGCTGTCCTCCACTCTCTCGACATACCTTCTGTCTGAACACCAGCACTTCCTTAGATCTTTTCCAAAATGGTACCTTTCAAAAACAATCCAGTTTTTCTTTTTTGAAAATGTGAAACCCACTGTCTGCAGCTGCCAGTAATGTTTGTGCCTCTAGCGGTACCGTCTTTGACTCTATCAATTCGCCCGTTGCACACCAAACACCGTCACACACTGACAAATTAAATTAATATAAAGTAACACAGTTTAGAGGGGGAAATAAAACCTAAACAAAAGCTGCGCAACACTTTTCTGTCTGTCACAAGCTCTCCCTCATCCCTTTGCTAAACTCCAATGCCATGTTCTGTAAAATATTTTTTCCTCAGCCAGGAAAACCACCAATCAGATGGCATGTAGCAATCCAAACATAATCGTCTTACACTACCTGCATAGCAACAGTGCATAAAAAAGCAGAGTAGCTTCCTTTGAGAAAATAAACCCAGACACTTTCAAAAAACAAAGAAAAATGGCAAACTCTAAAGCAAAAATAAAGTATCACACAACCTCCTCCCTGTTGCATAAATCGAATATGCAGGGGATCAGTGTGTAATAATGCATTTGTCTTGTACAGTTGCCACTGACCCCTCATAACTCTCACTCGTGCCTTTGGCACTCGTGAGGTTACTTGAGGTCAATGCCAAATGTACAAGGTAAATGCATTATCACACACTGATCCCCCGCATATCCCTTATTTATCTACACAGTGCTCATGTCATCAGCCATTTATCCACACAGTGCTTATGTCATCAGCCATTTATCTATACACCGGTCACTATGTCTTGGTCAATTTCCCAGTGCCTGGAAAACTACAGAAATCACCCCTATCCATAAGAGTGGAGACAGAATCTCCCCTAACATTTTCAGGTCCATCTCCATTCTCCCCCCTCTCTCCAAAGCACTAGAAAAAATAGTAGCCATTCAGTTCTCCGAGTATTTGGCGAAATATGACCTGCTGTGTCCGAAACAACATGGATTCTGCCCTGGACACAGCACCACTATAGCCCTCCTGGAGTTCTCCCAGCACCTCTACTCTGCTCTCGACTCTGGTCATGTTGTGGGTGCAGTGCTCGTTGACCTCTCCAAGGCCTTTGACACTGTCTGTCACCCCTCCTACTTGACTTCCTCCACCAACTTGGCTTCTCCCCTGGCCCACTGGCTTGGTTCACCAGTTACATTTCTACCAGATCACAGCACATGAAAGTAAATGCCATCCTGTCCATTCTGTTAAACCTATTTCTCAACACCCTCCCAAGCTCCTGCTCAGGCAATATGCTACTCTATGCCACTGATGCAGTTCTCCTTGCCTCCCACACTGACCCCGCATCTCTACAGGAATTCCTGCAGCACACATTCAACCAAGCTGAAAAGTGGTTCCTTGACGACCGGCTGGTCATTAACCTAAAAAAAACAAATCTATGCTTTTTTCACATCGCCAAAATAAGGCCAAAAATGCCCCCCTCTGCATTCTCCCCAGTAATGCTCACCCTCTCGAGCAGGTGTCGTCCTATAAGTACCTGGGCATCACCTTCGACTCGGCTTTTACATTCCACACCCACATCAGTACCCTGTCCTCAGCCATAAACTCTTGGATTTGCCTTCTCTCTTGTCACAGAGATTGCCTCCCCCAAACCACCCTCTGACTGGCCATCTACTTCTGCGTCCTGTCCCTAGTGGGCTATGGTCTACCTATCTATGCTGCGGCCAACAATACCACCCTCACCAGAATCCAGACCGCAATAAACAAGGTCTGCAGGCTCCTGACCAGCGCATCCCTCCGCATCCATACTTGCTTGCTCTATTCCACTGCCAACCTGCTCACCTTGGAGGAGCCCCTGCGCTACCAAGCCTGCTTACTTCCCAAAAAATCCCTGCTAGACCTCCCCCCAAGGAGTCACCACATCCCTGCGGCTTGTGTCCCCATCTGTTGCCACCCATAGCTTAGTTAAAGCCACCTTTTTGGTGCCCCATATCAAGACCTCCCTAGCTCAAAGGTCCTTCCACTACCATGCCCCCACATGGTTCAACTCCCTCCCGCCCTCTGTCACTAAGTCTACCAAAACTGGTCCCTTTAAAGTCACTCTCCGTAACCACTTATTTGGCGTCCAAAGCTGTAGTTGCCCTTAATCAACCTAATGTTGGGGTCATCCCCTTTTCTGGCCCATAGCCTTGACAATGTCCGTTGAACTTCCCCCCCCCTTTTTTTTCTTTTCCTCACCCCTGTGCCCCTCCACCCTTCCACATAGGTATTTCCCCGGTGTGCCCAGGGTTGTGACTTCTACTATTGTTATACTTTATACGATTGTAATTTACTGCATGTAACTTTATTCCGCAAACCACTGTTATATTGTGTTCTTTTGTTATCTGTATTGCATCTGTATGTTATCACTGCTGTATCTCGCACTGTAACCATGTCTACCCTCCCTGTGACGAGGTGCCTTTGTAAATGAGTCCCTGACTCAAAGGTTGTAAATTCAACTTTCAAAAATAAATAAATAAAAATAAATACAGTGCTTATGTCATTTAGAATGTTCGGCCTCAGTGCCAGTACTAACCATCTTCAAATGCAAATAACTTTAAAATGAAAAAAGATAGCATGGTACTGTGAGCATGAAAGTTGTTCAGCACAAAAACATCTATAAAATGAGTGGTGTTTCATTTACTGATACCATTTAGATTTTTTTATAATTGGCAAAAACAGTAGAAAATTCCATTTCTTTTTCATTTTGTCAACAAACAAATGTAAATAACTTTAAAACAAAAAATGATAGTATGGTACTTTGAGCACAAAAGTTGTTCAGCACAAACACATCTAATCAATGATAGGTGTTTCATTTATAGATACCTTTCAGATTTTCTATAATCAGCAAAAAATGGTAGAAAAATTAATTTTTTTCATTTTTTTGACTAACAAATGCCCCTCCAAAAGCAAAAACAAAATAATTGTGTATCAAACTTTTTCATTATGTACTGACCATACTGTAAAGTTGAAGTGTCCATGGCAACCGCTTGGCAATCACTATGCTAAGTCGAGCTACACTGGGAAACATTTATCAAAAATAAAACACAAACTACTCTAAACATACATAAAAAAGCATTCAAAAAACTCCTATCCTATTGCATAAATGGGATATGCAATGGAAAACTCATGGAATAAATGATTTATCTGCACTCGAGCAGTTTGACCTCAGAAACCTCACTCATGGCTTACGTTACTTGTGAGGTTACCTGAGGTCAAACTGCTGTTATGCAGATAAATCATTTATTCCACTCGTTTCCACTGCACATCATATTATATTTTATATATATATATATATATATATATATATATATATATATAAACATATTGATTCATATTTATCTTATCTACCCAGGTACACTCTTACCTGCACATCATTTCGTCAAATGAAAAGGCCATATGCTTTGGGGCAAAAAGTGTATAATGGTGCTATGGAATGCTTCCACTGCGGCCATCTGGCAATGCGGAGATAGTATCGTGACATCCTTCAGTAGCTGACGGTTTTCTAGCAAGGACATTGAATGCTCGGTCATAGCTTCGCTTGTCAAACAGAAAAAAGAAACAGATGAACACGATGATACCAATGTGAACTACCACTCAGTAATGCTTACTACAAATAGGTAATGCTCACTAGGCTGCAGCCATTTTTTCAAGGTTTCTCTTCCCTGCAGATCCCCGTGCGCGCCGTGACTATATGCCTCACTGTGATCGTCATGGATATTCTGAAGGTGCCTGGTCATGCCTATCCATTTTGTCTCCATCAATGCACAGTTGGAATCTGGAGTCATTGCAGCCACCCAGTAAACATGATTAACAATATTTTTTTTCCATGGGTGTATAGCTTCCATGCCACATTGCTTGGCAAACGCTTCCAGCTTTTTTCGTAGACCTAGGAAACACAAAAGGTACCATATTAATGAGCTTGAATACCACAACCTAGCTCACAACTTACCGCCTCTTCAGATGTACCAGCTCTGTATTTTACTCACCCTTAGCAACATGCTACACGTCATAATAATGCGTTGCTCCATGCATCATTGGTGAAGTTCCCAGCCATGCATTAATTTACCTGTGACGGTCAGTGGTGATACTATCAATGTGCAGTGCATTATCTTCCACCAAGAATTTCAGTGAAGCTTTTAACCCTTCATTCTTCATCCAGAAGATGTTCTTTACTTTGTTGCTCTACAAGGAAAAGACAGGAGTATGTGAACAGAAACATCATGAAACTAATCGTAACCTCAGCCGCAACTGTATATGAAATGGATGCATTGTTCCATATATACCTGAACAAGACACACATGTAGTACTTTGTTAATACAATGTTCAAGCACCGTGTAGGACCCAAACTTTGCTGAGTGTCCAGAGCTATCTGCCCGACCACCACCGCCGAGTATCATTCCTCCTTCCATTGCTCGGATCCTCTGGAAGAGCTGCTGTTGCTCTAGACACCACATGCTTTTAATCACTGGTAATATTAAATCCTTTATGTGTCTCTGAACTGTTGGTCTACTGACACAAGGGATATTCATGTACTCAAACAGCCTCAGTGCCTTTGATATTGGGCAACCAGATATGAGCATTGCCGATGACAGCAGCATGTTGCCGAAAGGGTAGTGTGACACCAAGGGCTGGCTCTTCCAGACTTTGCCATGCCCACAGTCAGGGCAAGATACTTTGATAACAAGAAATGATCCTTGTTCTTTCCTCTGGATCATAAGATGAAAAGTACATGACTTTATCAGCATAGCATATGTCACATTTCACAAATTGTTGTTCCAGGCATGAGCGGAAGACCGAGAATTTTTGCTCTTCATGCGGGGCTTTCAGCTCAGTTCTGGTGTGTGTTCTGGAAAAAGAAAGATAGGGTCATATAGTGAACTAACTGAGGTAGCGAAGATGCCAGACTAATAAGTTAGCTTACCGTATGGTTGTATTAATTTGTTCTTCTTCAGCTTCCTGTACTGATAATTTCAAAGGAATATATTCAGAGTCTAATTCATCCCTTAGATCTTCGGATATCTCTGGAATTTGAACCGGGGTCGAGATGCCACTGGGTCATCATCCCATAGTGTGCATTCTATTCCAATCGATGTGCATTTTGGCACTTCTGTCATGCAACCTTATTAATATGTGAACAAAATCGGTGTTAGTACATGAGCAATTTGTTATTTATTGGGCTTGTCCCACAGTTTCATTAATAAAATAGCCTCACCTCTACTTCTTGTAAATGGCTTGTGATCGGTTTGCACTTTAATGGAGCAGAGAATGGTGTTTGGGATCGGCATTGGTTGCACAATGATTATGCAGTTCATTAAAATTGGCATCTGCAGGCTGGCTGCTGGCACACCAGGATTATTGAACCTCGTTGGAACTAAGGAATCCGTCTCCAATATAGATTCACTGGTGACAGATTCCATGGCGCAGGCTTGTTCTGCATTTTCCTAAAAAAAGGAAAGAAAATCTGTTAATATACAAAAGATGCATAAAATAATTGTTGTTGAATAATTGCAACTTACCTGATGTTGTTGTGTGCAACATGCCTGATGCTGAATGCATTCAGCTGTGGAGGTCGCAGTGGCGCTTTCTGTTGCTGGCATGTCGTGCGTTCTTGTTGACCAACTAAGTTCAACACAGGAGTACATGCTTAGAATTACTGCACGTGAGTTGACATAAGGCACAGATGCAAGTGACCCTGGTGGGCAGACGTGATTTCTGGAGAGGGGGAGTGTTGGTGTAAAGCTGGGCCACCACAACAAGGTCCTCCCACCTAGTGACCCAGGTCAGCAATCCAAAATGGGAAAAAAATAAGGTGTGCATAAGGCACCAATGAAATGGTGCACCTGATTTCAGGAGAAGGAGAGTGCTGGTGTAAAGCTGGGCCACCACGACAAGGCCCTCTCCCCAGGTTAGCAATCCAAAAAATGGTAAAAAAACAGAGCATGCATAAGGCACCCATGTGACCAAAAAATGACACTAAATGTGATGCAGGTCACAATGCAATAAGAAAAACATTGTTTCCAGGTTGCAGGGAAAAGGAATACCAACCCCGCTGACAGTGAGTTTGTCAAAGGTGCGCACTCGTCTATGAGGTAGAGTCTGCAGCGCCACTGCTGTCATACGGACACATATACATTTTCAAGCAGTAACTTTTTTTGGTGATGGTGGGCCAAATCGTAGGGACTACATCTTTAGCCAGTTTTAGACGCTTAGCAAAACCCATTGCAAATTGCATGTGGTCAGTGAATGCATCAGAGGTGAAATGGGCACAGCACATTGTAGGTGAAACAGCTGACTGCCAGTCCCATTCCCTGTCCAACCTGACAAAGCTGACCCATTTTTTAAACTGACTAGGAGATTTTTCCCTTTTGGGAAACTCAAAAACAGCAGTTTCAGCAGTAGGTGTATTAGTGCATTCTGCAACACCACAGTAGTTCACTATTTCCAAAGTAAACCAGTAAGTGCTATGTGAGAGTGAGAGGAACCAATAACTTGTACGGTGATATATAGCGACTATAACTAATAAACAAACACAGAATTGTGGAGAATTAGTGAACTGCCCTTGGCACAGCAGTGCAGGGAGCAGGGTGCAAAAACAGATGGAGTACTAACAGGAATGACTATAGCTAGTGCTATGACAGTATGAGAACAGAGGAGTGAAAATAAGTATTGGAAAAGCAACATACACAGCAAGTGAGACAGACTAACAGATTAATTTGTAACCCTTTGACAGCTTACAGAAAATTAAAGGAAGCTGCAATCCATTTCATAACAGGCATATAGGGTACAAAGTAAACAGCTATGCAGCATAAAAGAGAGGCAGGAATAACTGGGGGAAGGTTTGGTGATTGGTGACTGAATGGAGGCAGATACTGGCAGCGTGAGAACAGAGGAGTTGAGAAATTAGTGATTTACAAAAATGGTAGTATGAAAACCAAGGGGTAGTAAGATGACAGAGGGGTTCAGAACCCAGGGGTTGGCAACAGTGTGTTTCACAGAATACTAAAATACTGTGGGATACTGGAAGACAAGTAGACAAGTAGAGAGGGTCAAAAGTACAAGTTGTGCCAGCTGTACAACAGGCAATAAGTCAGGAAATTCGGAGTGATGCTTATTGCAAGCAGAATAAATGGTGCCAGATACTGGGGTGCATAACTGGGCTCAGCAAAATAAACACTAGTACATCAAAACACAATTTCAAAACGTGAAAGCCACTTATCATAATGAAGGTGCAGTCCAGTCATGCAGTTTAGTGGAGCAGGCACCGCTCGTATTCAGCAGCACACAAGCAGTGCCGTATGCTACTCCTTGCATATGTTAGCAAGCTCTGCAGCACAAGTTTGGGACTAAAGAAAACTGCTGCAGCACAAGTAAAACTGGGAGGTGGGCAAATGCAGGAGGAACACTGAGAGCAAATTCGGGTAGTACACACAGAGCACGGCCGCGGGTACAGCATTGAGTTTTAGTGACGTTGCACCATGGCTGAAATCAATCCCTGGTATTATGTGTCTCAGGGATGCCACAGTGCACTGTGGGAGCAGCAATCAGCGTTCAGACAAAGGAACACACAGAGATGGCGTTCAGCTATTAAAGACAGTATTTCTTCAAACTTAATGAATATTTTGTTGCGGTTTTGGGGAAATTCATCTAGTGTGGGCTCAAGCTACCAGTCGGGGATGAAATGAAACTTTTTGTGAAATGTGAGAAATGTACTTTGTCAAAAAGTTTTAGATCAGCTGAATAACGAAAGGATTCCTATTACTATGTGGGAAATGAGTTGGTCCGGTGGCGCTGAGGGTTGAGGCGCTGGATGCCACAACATGTGCTACGGGCTTGGTGACCCGGTCTCGGGAGCAGCTCGGTGCCGGGGTCAGCTGGGGAGGCTGAGTATCGGGAATGCTCTTGTGGTGCCTCCACCCTGGGATGGAGGGGGACAGCCTGGCATGCCAGCGACCCCCAGTGGAGACCGGGGGCCACTGCAGTGTGCCAGGCAGCACGTGATCAGTGTGGCCGATGCAGGCAGGGTTGCCGTACGCCAGGGCATCGGGGCATGTACCATGCATTGGGGGGGAAGAGATCGTAGAACAAAGGAAAAACCCAGTCCTTGGGGTAGACGACAGCACCAACCCCCATGCCCACAGCCGGGTCCGTCCTATCTGGCCTGTCATGTTCCTCCGCCCGGAGCCCACACCCACAGCTGGAGTCTGTGTATTTAAGTGTGCCCAGAGAGGAGTGGTGGCCCCACCCAAGAGGGGTCAAGCCAGGAGTGCCAGTTGCGAGGTGAGGGGGGGTGAGAGGAGGCTCAGACAGGCGGACTTTGGGCTGGGCAGGATCTGGCTGGATGCCCAAGAGAGGCTCCTCGGACTGTGAACAGGAGGGAAAAAGAGTTGTAAAAAAAAACTATGTGGGAAATACTTTGACTTTCAGCTTATGGTAGATTGAATATCAGAGGTAACTCGAGACATAAGGCTCAGGAGGAAAGGAACTGTCCTTATAACTCATGTGTAGTAGTGGATGAATCCATGGATCATTTCCTATTTACCTGTTCATATGCTAAACTTTTATGGTCTTATCTTGCACAAAAATGGAAACTGGGGTGGTTAACTACCTTGACATATGAAAACTTGATATCAGGTCATTGCCCTTATTTACTGACTAAATACGATACAGGAACTGTAATGGTTTTCTTTTGCTGTTTAAACTTCTACCTTTAGCAGGCAAGATGTCAATGGGTCTTATATCATAAAATAATGTCGTATGACACTTACAGAATCTTGGTGGAACAAGCCATGGTTACTATATATACAAAAGATAAAAACCTTCACCCTACTTGGAAAATATTGAAATGGTGGAATGGGCTTTTTATGTTTATTAAGTACAAATGAGTTTTCCTATATGAAACATTTTATGATATATTTTTTTTAACTGTACAGAGAATTTTCAATCTGAAATCACATAAGAAAAAAAAAGGGGGTTATAACAGAATGTTTTTTATCAAAGGATATCAGTGGATATGTTATTTTCCTTTTCCCTTTTTGTTTTTCTTCTCTTCTCCTTTTTATGTTGGCTCGTGCTTGCGCAGCCAACATATTGCGGTAGTAGCAGATTTGGAGGCGCGGTCATTGTTGGGCGAATGTAGGGCATGCATCAGAAGGTGCGTCCCTCATTCCCTAATCAGGCAGCAAGAGGCACTGAATTCATGCATGGCTAACGTGGCCATCACAACAGAGAAAAGGTCCACTGCAATGAGAGCAAAGCTCTCATGCAGCGTGACCATTACATGCCTCCCTCGGTGCGGGCAACAGGGCGGCAGTGACTGCCGTCACTGTTGCCTGTCACAATGCCAATGGGGGAGCCCACTCCCCATTGTCATAATGTGCCCCCCCTTTTGTTGATTGCCGAGGGGGGTGCCCAATCCCCCTTGGCATCATGCACCCTCCCCCCCATTTGTTATGTGCCAATGGGGGTGCCCAATTCCCCGTCGGCTAAAGCACCCCCCACCCACAAATACTGAGGTGGCACGCTGGGAGCCCACCCCAGCGTACAAATCCCACGTGAAAATGGAAACAGCCTCGCAACTTTTTTTTTAAACCCTGTAAAACAAAAACGTCCTCAGCGGTCTTCCTGCCCCCCCCAACCCGCACTCCACCCATTGTGCACCCTGCCTCCCCACACCCCTCTCACCCCATACTTACCTCCGAGTCCGGCGCGATGATCTTCAGTGGACCAGGAGCATGTCTGCACTCTTCAAAGCCAACCACAAACTGAGGAAATGACAGTAAGCTGTATAATGGAATGAATAGGGTTTTTTTCAACTTTGATGCATATCTTGCCCATTTATTGGAATTTTGGCACCAAATTTTCAACATGGGGTTTTTGGTACCCCTCCTCATGAATTCTGTCACCGTCATGGCATTATTCGGGCCCGAAAGATGATTTTGTGGTCACTGTGTGGAATCACCTCTCGGGACTGATTAATGAAATGATAGTGCCAGTGTTCATGAGGTGGGCTCTCAAAAAGCCTATGTTGCAAATTTGGTGGAAAAATCCAAAATGACTGTTTTACTTAGCGTTGTGCAGTTGCTATGCATGCTCGTGAATTTTGTGAATTTGAATATTTTCTTGCTAGATTTTTAACATTGGCATTTTGCACACCTCCTGAGAACAGTACAGCTGTCATTTTTCACATCCTGGCCAAAATGTGTTTTCGCACTTCCGGCGCAGAATAGTGTGGTCACTGTGGGCAATCAGTGTTTGGGGCAGATTATGAAAATGGCAGTGACACTGTTCATGAGCAGAGGTCCTAAAATGCTTATGTTGAAAATTTGGTGACGATACTCAATCTCAATCTTTATTTATTTATTTAAGGCGCCTTTCTAAAAACCAAGGCGCCTGTACAACACTAGATAAAACAATTACAAATACAATAAACAACATGTACAACACTAGATAAAGCAATTACAAATACAATAAGCAACAATATTAAAAATCATTGAATGCTTTCCTAAAGAGGTGAGTCTTTAAAGATTCTTTAAAACTATGGACAGTAGGGCTTTCCAGCACCTGACGAGGTAGAGAGTTCCACTTGGTTGGGGCCATAAAACTAAATGATCTTGCCCCTGAAGTTTTTAAACGAACCCTGGGAATCTCTAGCAATCCCTCATCAGTGGATCAGAGAGAGCGGGGGGGACAGCAGGGATGAAGGAGATCTTTCAGGTAAACCGGTCCCTGATCATGTAGGGCCTTATAGGTCAGCAAACCGACCTTGAAGGTGATTCGCCAGCAAACTGGCAACCAGTGCAGACCACGGAGCACAGGCATTATATGACTGGCCCTAGATGATCCCGTCAACAGCCTGGCTGCCGCATTCTGCACTAGCTGCAGGCGGCGAATCTCAACCCCAGGAAGCCCTAGGTAGAGCGAGTTGCAGTAGTCAAGGCGGGAGGTAACGAAGGCGTGGACCAAAGTAGGCAGATCGTCGGGGGGAACCAGGTGTTTCACCCGGGCGATGTTCCTCAGATGGTAAAAAGAGGTTTTGACAACTGCTGACACCTGAGATTTAAATGTCAAGCGGTCATCAAATACAATGCCCAGATTCCGCACTTGGTCTGAGGTAATTAGCGGAGTATCCCCAAGCCATAAACCCGAGGGTGATCCAACCAATGAACCCGCCTCCCGGCAATCCTGGCCCACAACCAACACCTCAGTTTTAACAGGGTTCAACCTCAGCCAACTCACATTCATCCAGTCCTGGATTTCAGCATGACAGTTATTAAAGACCGAAAAGGCAGTATCTTGACCGGGTGCAAAGGACACGTACAGATGAGTATCATGTGCATAGCAGTGAAAACTTAGACCGTACCACCTAATACTCGCTCCTAAAGGCAGCATATATACTGCAAACAACATGGGTGCCAAAATGGAACCCTGCGGTACCCCACAGGATAGGGAGATTGATGCTGAGGAAAAAATCCCAGACACCACTCTCTGCGTCCTACCCTCGAGGTAAGATAGAAACCAGCTGAGGACTGTACCAGACAGTCCACAGATAGACCGCAGGCGTTCCAGTAGCACACCATGGTCTACAGTATCAAATGCTGCAGAGAGATCAAGAAGGACCAGAATGGAACATGATCTTCAATCTCTCGCTATTAGGAGGTCATTTAGCACCCAAATCAGAACTGTCTCGGTACTATGTCTTTTTCTAAATCCGGACTGGAGGGAATCGTAGAGATTGTGGCTGGTCAAATGATCATTTAACTACAGAGCAACCACTTTCTCAATAACTTTACCAACAAAGGGTAAGTTAGAGACAGGCCTGTAGTTTGCCAGACAGTCCGGGTCCAAGGAGGATTTCTTAAGGAGGGGCTGAGCCACCGCCTCCTTTAGAGGATTTGGAAAAATCCCCCTCTCCAAGGACCTACAGACTATCTCAGCTAGGATGCGCGATTTTATCCACACACCCATTAAGAGGCGTGTGGGCCAGGATCCAAACTACAGTTGGTCGGACGCAATAATTGTATGATCATCACAATTTCTTCAACTGTAGGAAGGCTGAAATCAGACCACTCAAACTGGGTGTCCAACATCTCCTGCCGACCATCACCACTCCCATTAGAGAGGATTAGATGGATGTCTGATCTGATTGTGGCAACCTTATCTGAAAAGAATAGAGCAAACTCCTCACACCGTTCTTGAGAAAACACTCTTCTGGGCTGCAGACAGATTGGATTGCACAGTCTGTCCACAGTCCGGAAGAGCTGAGCTGGTCTATTCTGTGCAGCAGCAGTCTCTCTGGACAGGAATTCTGCCTTCTTACGAGAGATTGCTGATTGATAGATCACATAGTGATCCATCAATCTAAGTCTGTCACAATCCTGACCCGACCTCCGCCAGCACCTCTCCAACCTTCGTCCAACTCTCCTCAACTCCCTCAAAGTCTCATCAAACCAGGGAGACTTGGGTCAAAGAGTGAGAGGACGAACACGAACAGGAGCAATGGAATCCAGAGCCCCTGCCACCGCCTCATTATAGGCAAGTACCAGCTCACCTGGATCCATGCAATCTCTCTCGGTAAGCTCGATAGGTCCAGCACCGCCAACAGGCCGTCAGGGGAAACACCCCTTAAAGGGCGATACCAGACCATCTCCGTAGGGGCCGGCCTACAAGGGGTGGCCACAAAACTGAACCCAATGGAGTGATGGTCAGACCATCCGACTGGTTCCACCACCAGATCGGATATCTCCATCCCCAGAAGGAACACCAAATCCAGTGAACGACCACCAATATGGGTAGAGGAGGAAATAACCTGTGTGAAGCCCAGTGACATCATTAACTGGAGGAAGTCTTGACCAAACTGTGAGACCTCATCGTCAACTCAGGCATTGAAGTCCCCCAGAACCAACCATCTGGGGGACCCCAATGTCAGGTCAACGAGGGTCCGCGACTTCCCACAGGAAAACATTCCCATCACCTGGTGGAAGGGTATACGAGAAGTATCCTGCACCCCACACCCTCGCCCAGGATACATTCAAAGGATTTGGTAGTTCCCACCGGTACCTCCACTAGGCCCAGTTTTGATCTAAAACAGATGGCAACACCCCCGCCCCTACGATCCAACCTCGGGCGGTGTATCACCGAGTACCGGCTGGAACCTGCCTCCAAAACTGGTCCAGCATTTTCATCCAGCCAGGTCTCAGTGATGCACGCCAGGTCTGATGTCCCGACAAATCAGCTATAATAGCCGCTTTGTTTCATTAGACCTGGCATTGCACAACACCGCCCAAGTAGGATGAGACACCAAGGATGACCGTGTTACCTGCTGACCACAGTCAGAACCCTTGGGTATGGGAACCAGGCAGGAGAACCTTTCCTGGGCCCATTTCTCCCAGGGCGCCTCCTTGTCCCCACTCATCCCTATCCGCCCGCCTCCTTCCATTCCTCTCCAAACCCAGGCCCTGGCCCTCCTTCTTCTAGCAATCCCTAAAGCCCTACATCGCCTTATAAACTTCTATTGATAAAGGGGACAGGTAAAAGGACGAAGGTCTCTGAGTTCGGAGGAGAATAACGCAACTGTCCTCATACTCTCCGACACATTTGTACAATTCTAATATATATCAAATAAATAATCCTAAATTTTTAAAATTATTTAACCACCCTTATTTCTAAATAAATCAATCCTAAATAATAATTCCACAAAACCTCTCCCTCCAAACCTATATAAAACACTAACGAATAAAACAAAACTCTAATTTACTTCCCCACCCAGTCCTCTCACCACTGGGAGGGAAAATAAAATATACCTAAAATTAATAAACTAAACTAATTATAAACAAACGATAACTTTAAAATTAGATAAAATGTCCAAACAGTCACAGTTTCATCAAACTATCATCCAGTGAAGGAATCGCTCCTCACATAATGAGATAGTTCAACCAAATTAACACTTATAAAATATCCAATTCAAATATACTCAGTTAAAACCAGCAGGCCCAGAGTGAGCTAGCGAATCAAAACTCACAGTCAGATCAAGAATCCGGGAGTGAGGCAAAGATAATCCAAGTTAATCCAGCTAAATCCAAGATTAATCCAGGAAACCAGGGACCGAATATTCAACCCCCGACTCTAATTTATTATCAGCAAGCAGTAGGATTCAGTATTCCAGCAGTGGCTTCAGGAGAGTCTCGCCCAACTCCTGATACCTCTTTCCAACCACGGCTCCCATAGCGGTCACCCACGGCTACCGGACAGGAAAACAAAGAGCTGCGTACAGCGCCCCTATGGCAACAGAACCGCAGCACACCGCTGGTGAGGTCAGGATTAGGGAAGGCTTCCACCCCAGTAAACCACTCGGGTCTTTCTGATGAATCAAGCACCAGGAAAGGTTATCTTCCAACCAACCGTCCCAAAAACTCTTTCCAGCCTCAGCCTCCAACTTCATCACTGGCAGACTGCAATCCACTGCTCGCTCAAAACATTTCACACCAGAATGTGCAACACTTCAACTCTGTCCATAATCCACAAACCAAAGCAGACGGCAACTCCAGGAAGGAAGGCTTCATCAAACAACTCCAGTATATTTCCAAGTCTCTACATTGGTGTACCACACTCTTCACAATTTCCCCCAGTACTCTGCATCACGACTGGCAGGGCCGGTTTCTGTTATTGCTGACTCGTAGACAGGGCGCCGGGAACACACGCGATGCTACCTAGGAGACTTATCTCCTTTCTAGCACTGGTGTTGGCGTGGCACTGATCGATATGCGCCCCACGACTCAGCCCCGGCTTGCATGTAGTGATTTCCAAGCGCAGTAATTACCTCACCCTCCTCCCTCTTTTCACAGACGCGCGCACTCTCTTGGTCCCAATTTATAAAACAACCAAACCGAAAACGGAAAGCCGAGACCGCAAACCACCTCAAACACGCTGGCGCTGATAAATGAATAAGCGACAGCAACAAAGGCCCAAAGCGTACAAAATTACAACAAACACCCAAATAAACAAAAAGTAAAGCGATAAAATGAAACATAAGCAAAATAAAACCGCAGAACAAACGGAACGATACGGCTAGCCCAGCGTGGCCGCCATCTTTGATCTCCATACTCCATAAAATGACTGTGTTACGAGCGTGCGTTGCGCAGTTTGCACGCACGCTCATAAGTTCACGAATTTATAATATTTTCACTCCAGATTTTCAACATTGCCATTGTTCTGCACCTCCTTATGAATAGTACTGCTGTAATTTTTCACATCCTGGCCGAAATGTATTTCTGCAGTTCCGGGCACAGAATAGCGTGGTCGCTGTGGGAAATCCGTGTTTGAGATACATTATGAAAATGACAGTGACACTGTTCATTAACAGAGGTTCTAAAATGCCTATGTTGAAAATTTGGTGACGAAAGTCCATAAAATGAGTGTTTTCCAAGTATGCGTTGCGCAGTTTGTATGTACGCTCGTAACTTCATGAATTTGTAATATGTTCACTCCAGATTTTCAAAATTGGCATTTTTCCACACCTCCTTATGAACAGTACAGCTGTCATTTTATATATCCTGGCCGAAATGTATTTTCACATGTCCAGTGCAGAAGTGCACGATCGCTGTGCGAAATCAGTTTTCGGGACAGTGTGAGGAGATGACGGTGACACTGTTCATGAGCAGAAGTCCTAAAATGCCTATGTTGAAAATTTGCTGCCGAAAGTCCATAAAATGACTGTGTTGCAAGCATGCATTGCGCAGTTTCCACGCACCCTTGTAACTTCACAAATCTGAAATATTTTCATGCCACATTTTTCAACACTGACATTTTTTCACACCTCCTTATCAACAGTACAGCTGTCATTCTTCACATCCTGCCGAAAACATGTTTCTGCACCTGTGGCCCACAATAGCGTGATCACTGTGGGAAATCAACTTTTGGGACTGATTAACAAAATCACAGCATCACTGTTCATGAGGGGAGGTCCCAAAATGCCTATGTTAAAAATGTGGCTAACAAGCTCCCACAAATAATTGGGTTACGGACATGTGTTGCACAGTTGCTATGCATGCTAATGACTTCAATTTTTCATATTTTCTCTCCAGATTTTCAACGTTGCCATTTTTTACGCTTACTCATGAACAATACAGTTGCCATTCTCCACATCCTGCCCAAAATGTGTTTCCGTCCGTGTCGCCAAATGGCATAGCCATTGGCAAAAACCACCTTTCAGCTCACAAACTGATTGTGCCGCTTCTCATGAGGTGGCCTCACAAACAGCCCATGTTGAAAATCTGGAGTGAAAATACCACCGCACCCCTACTGTGTTAGGGTTTCCAACTGTAGCACCCCGCTCAGTACAGACTGACAGGAGCCAGGGCTGTGACTTGGGATCACTGGATGTAATGCTCATGCCATTACACCCCAACCCCCACCCTGCAGCCACTGACAGGCATCGTGGTGTGCCTTGCACTGTTCAGCCACAAAATTCACCCCATTCTCCTATACTGCACCCATGTCAGCATATTTCCTTATGGAATGGGAATATAGTGCCCAAAGACCCCAAAGCACACCACGGCACTTGTCAGTATCTACAGGGTAGGGTGACGTACAATGGCATGAGCGCTATAGCTGACGACCCAAAGGCACACCCCAATGCCTGTCGCTCTCTACAGGGTGAGGGTGGGGTTGGCATCACTTCAATACTTCACTGTCATTCCTATTATGCATCTCTACCTCTAGCACTACCAAAGCCAATGCCAGCGAGACAACATTCGGCATTGACAAATGCTTGTTTTATCTGATTTTGTATATAATGTGCGTGATTTACTGATGTCAATATTTATGCTTTGATGTGATTTCAAATAAAGCATTCCCCTACTCTTTTCGAGAAGTGCCCTGAGATCTTTAACATCCACCTGAACTACCACCAGAACAGATAGAATGGACCTCGGTTTAACATCTCATCCAAAAGACAGCACCTCAGGAGTGCAGCACCCTCCTCATGCTGCACTGCAGTATCAGTATTAGGATTTAACCCAAGTGCCTGGTGTGGGGATAGAACCCACAGCCTTCTGATCTTTCAGCCTCACAGGCAAGTATGCAATCTGCTGAGCCACTGACACTAACATGATTCCAGCTACTACTGATTTTCACCTTCAACAGGAGTATAGTGACCTGACAGGGTGTTTTGTGATGCTTACAGGGAAACTTTATGGAGCAGAGGTGACCTTGATTAATGTTTACTCCCCCTCACCCCCCATCTTCAACAGCAAAATGTTTTTACTTTTTCAAATCAAATCAAATCAAATCAAATCTTTATTTATCCAGGCGATCACCGTTGAGCAAGCTCATTTACAAGGTGGACCTGCTGTTGTCAAATGACAGTTATACTTACATAGATTAAAGGTGCAATATACAAAATGTGCTAAGGTAAAAGCAAACTTACAAATAGGCGGTAGGTGCAATATATACATTCCAAGTATTCACATGGGAACATTATTGTGGTATATACAACCTTCATAGACATAGAATTTAGAGTTACACATTTATCCATGGCTCTATAGAAAGGTACAAATTATTAACATTTCAGCCCTCAGAAACCGGTTCAGTGCCTGGGAGGTGACCAAGGCTTCAGAAGGGCCCATGATGAAAACTGTATCAACTATTTGAGTGGCATAAGGGATAGATAGAGAAAAAAAGTGCCAAGGGTTCCGAGAGCCAGCATGGCAGCTGACTGCTGAACAAGTTAAGTAGGGAAGAGAGGGGTTAGGTTCGTAGCTGCATATGGTGAGGCTAAAGCGGGAACCACCAGCAGGACCGCTAGGTACTATGGAAACATTTACAGATTTCGGCAAATGTTTTGTCATAAAGAGTCCTGAACACAGCAATACTGACAGGAGATCTAAATTTCAGTGAACCTTGTATCCTTTTCCAGAGTGTGGGCAGAGCATGGCTTATAGCTGACCTGCCAAAGTGGTTACTGATCCTGGGAATTTTTAGGGAAATTAGAGAGTGGCTTCTTATGGCATAGCTGCTTGGTGGACATAAGGGGAGGCAGGCAACAATGTAGTCAGGGAGTTTGTTGGTGAGTGCTCGAAGTGTCCAGAGAGCTGCATTTCTATGCTGTCTGTATTGCAGAGAAGGCCACCCTACTGCAGCATATAACGAGCAGTGGTGTGTGGAGGATGGGAGGCCAGTTATGAATCTTAAGGCTCTGTGGTACAGTACATCCAGTTTTGCAAGGTGTGAGGCAGAGCATTGGCCATAGATAATGTCAGCGTAGTCGATTAATGAAAGGAATGTAGAATGAACAAGCTGTCTTCGCGGCTGCTGTCAGGAGATGTTTAATTTGTAAAGAGGCCAAGCCTCTGCCTAAGCTTTTTCATCAATTCTTCTGTGTGCTCCATAAAGGAGAGTTTGTTATCCAGCCATATACCCAGGTATTTGAATTTAGTTACGAACTCAAGCTTTTCACCTAGTAGGGTGGTTATAGGAGGAACGGTACCAGCGGCCGCGGATTTGGCCCCAGAGCTGGATGGTGAAAACAGCATGGCCTTGGTTTTTTTTGCATTTAGCAATAACTTTTTGTTGATGAGCTGGTTCTGCAGCGTATTGAATTCGGCTTGAAGTTCTGAGCATGCGGCTCCAGGAGAGTCACGACTTAGGTAGAGCACTGTATCATCAGCAAACAAGTGGATAGGTGGCTGCCTTGATTCCTAAGTCCAAGTTGTTAATATAGATGGCGAACAGTAGGGGGCCCAATATGGATCCCTGAGGGACTCCTCTTTTTATTGGTTTGAGTGGAGAAAGCTCTCCTTCGGCCTTGATTTGTTGCTGCCTATCAGTGAGGTAGTCCTGAACCAATCCAGTGAGATTGAGTCCATGCCTATGGTATTTAGAGTGAGAGAAGTAGGCAGTGGTCGATGCATCGAATGCCTTGCTGAGATCTAAAACACTGCACAAACAAATTTTTTCTTGTCGAGGTCCCGCTGCAGGTCATTAGTGACTTTGGCCAGTGCCGTAATAGTGCTGTGCTTAGCTCTAAATCCGGACTGCATAAGGTTAAGCAATGCAGAGTTGTCTAGGAATGATCTCAACTGTGTATCCACAATTTTTCCAGCATTTTCGAAAGTATAGGTAGTAGAGAGATTGGCCTATAATTGTTCAGGTCGCTTGGGTCCCTGCTTTAAATAGAGGAATAACATGAGCAGTTTTCCATTCCATGGGAGAGAGCCTTGGGCTAGAGACAGGTTGAATAAGTGTGATATAGGTGGCCAAGTATGTGATAAGCTATTTTCAGAAAGTATGGGTCGAATGAGTCGGTTCCTGCACTTTTTCTAGTGTTCAGCCGTAGCAGAAGGTCTTCAACTTCTTTATGGTGATTGAGGAAAAGGAGAAAGTCATACTTTGTTATTTGGTCTCGGTGGTTGGGCTTTGAGCAGCGATCTAAGACTACTTACTGGTGCATTATCGAATGCCATGCCTGCTGTGGCAAAATGGTTATTGAAGGCTTGGAGAATTTCAGATTTGTCAGTGACAGTGACATTGTCAATGGTAATTTTGATGGTAGCACACTACCTGGTGAGTGTCCAGACAATTCCTTTATAGTGGACCAGAATTTGGTAGGGTTGGTGGATGCAGAGAACAATTCATTTTGGTAAAAATGGCCTTAGTTTCTGATCATTTTCATACAGGCATTCCTAGCTGACCTAAAAAGACACCAGTCTGCATCGGCATGTGATTTTCGGGCCTTTTTCCACAGCTGGTCTCTTTTGAGTAAGGCTTTCTTCAGGTCTGGTGAAAACCAACGGCAGGTCCTGGTTTTTATTCGAGCTTTGATCAAAGGAACATGGGTGTTAAGGGCACTGGCTATGATTTTGTGCAAAACATCATAGGCGTCACTCACTGATTTAGCTAGGTAGAAACTCTGCCAGAGCAAAGAGTTTTTTAGATCATTGAAGTAAGCCATAGGGTCAAAGTTCCGTCTGGATCTTTTGGTAGAGAACTTTGATGTGGATAGTGGTTTGGTGATGGTTCTGATGCCAGCTATGATGCAGTGGTCACTAACATCAGCTGGGAGGATATTGGCATGTGAAAAGTAGTGAGGTTTGTTGACAAGAAGCACATCCAGGAGGGTGCTCCTCATTGGATTTTTATTGTTGATGCGAGTTGGTTCAGTTATAAGTTGGGTGAACCCATGTGAGTCACAGAATCGCTTAGGGTAGAGATCCGTTAGTTAGCCAGTCATAGTTTAGGTCACCTAATAAGATTGTCTCCATAGGTGTTGCGCTCCATTTGTGATGACAGATGAGTCAAGAGCTGTGGTCCTGCTGCAGGAGGTCTATAGCAGCCAATTATGCGGAAAGCCACCAGTGAGATGGTTCAACTCTGAGGGACAGGCATTCAATCCTCCAGCAATGGAAGTAGCATCTAATACAGATACTGTGAATTTGTTTTAATCATAAATGGCTACCCCCCAGTCTTCCTGTCTGCTCTGAAAAGTAGATAATTGGGGATGTTGACCTCGCTGTCCGCAGTGGATGCCCGAGCCAGGATTCAGAGATCACAAGAATATCTGAGCGTGTGAATAATCCAGGCCTGGATAGACTCCAACTTTTAGAAGGCTGCAGACATTGCCATGCAGGAAACTGATTCCTTTCAGAGTAGTAACTTCGGATGGTGATGAGAGCAACCTTGTGGGGCCAGGATTAAGTTCGATGTCTCCTGAGCACAGTAGTAGAAGGAGAAGAATTCTTCTCAGATAGGCAAGGAGATTTTTAAAAGCACGGGTCTTTCTGCGTTTGTTGCAAGCTAGAACGCATGGATCCAGGGATCGAGTCGACCTCTTGCTTTGCCCTGTAGATGCGTAGCTTAGGATCCAAGCAGGGTAGTAACAGCCTGTGCACTGTTTGGGTGCCTGAGGTTTGGGGACATGCATAGCAGAGTAGATTGCTGTACCACTATTGGTAGTAACAACATACTTCGAGTGAATCAGGGGCAGACAAGGGCAGCATATTAAATACATATATTTATTATGTGGGGAGACTGGTGGCGCAGGACATGTCTCTATAATGAAATCAGATCTTTCAGGGGGTTCATTCATATTACATAGCAGAAAAATGTTGGCTAATAGGCAAAGCCGGTCGATACCACCCATGTTTATTTTTACACAAAGTGAGGTATACCACCACGGGAACTGCCAACCAGTGTCTCTTAAGCCCCCAAGTTTTATGCAAAAGGTGCTACTGCAGCAAGATCTTGGTAGTCAGTATTCAATGAAAGCAGTTGAGTATAGTCCTAGCAGTAACACGCCTCAATGCCATGTTTAATTAATTGGATCTTTACTGAGTGGAGGGGAATAAGGAGAAAGATGGAGAGCATCTAGAATGCAAGAGATGTATTTCTTTCACTAAAGGCTGGTAAAAATGCCTGTTCAGCATGGGCTGGACCAATGGAAGGCTGTGGGCGGGGCTAGTGGGCTATAAAGATAATGCTCGGAGAGGGGATGGGCTGGTGGCTAAAATTTGGGCTTTGCGATACCTTGCAGGCAGGGAGAGTCCGTGCGTGGTCTCAGGCGGCGGCTGGAGAAGCGCCGACCGCCCAGTGGCCGCTCGTCCTACGGCTGACGATCAGGAGTCCCTAGGGGAGACAGAAGGAGGGACTATTAGTACTAGTCCCAGTCGGCTGAAGGCGGGCAGACCAGAGGTGATGCAGAGCTAAATTTGCAGGACAATAGGAGTGATTTTCTGGGCACCTCTATGTCTAGCGGGCGTTTGCTCGGTTTCAAAAGAAGGGCTGTAATGGCTTAAGTTGTACACTCCTCTAACAATTCTGGCAATGGATTACACACAATTAGGCTTCCTACATTCAATTCTAACACTTTTACAATTTAAAGTTTTCCCCAGAAAGCAAGAGAACAGCTCCTTTTTGCAAAAGTTCAGTTCAAAATAAAGGGTGGAAGGGCAAGCCAGTCGGAGTCCGCCGAGGAATGGCGCTCGCGCTCCGATAGGCTGCGGCTTTGCCACCTTGCAGGCAGGGAGAGTCCGGTGCGGTGGTCTTGGGCGGCGGCTGGAGAAGCGCCAACCGCCCAGTGGCCGCTCGTCCTACGGCCGACGATCAGGAGTCCCTAGGGGAGACAGAAGGAGGGACTATTAGTACTAGTCCCAGTCAGTTTTAATAAACTGTTGGATATGCAGCAGGGAAATCTTGTGTTGGGAGGTGATTTTAATATGACCCTGGTTCCCCACTTAGATGCTTGCAACCCAGCGAAACACCGGATAACAGCATCGCAAAAATACCTGCGGTCCCAATTATCTCATCTAGGAATCGTAGATGTTTGGTGCCATTTCTCCCCACATCGAAAGCTTATACATATTATTCCCCTTGTTTTCACTCATACTCCCACATTGATTACTTTTTTTTACAAAGAAAGAGCATCTTGTTGCTTTCCAAGAGATATCAATGGGCACAGCTTTCCTTTCTGACCATACACCACTGATGTTAAAGTTGGAACGTACGAAGCTAGGCTCAGCCAGCTAAATTTATTCTCTCTTGAGTAGAGAAGGAACAGAGGAGACATGACTGAGACATTTAAATTTGCTAAAGGGATCAACACAGTACAAACCAGGAACCTCTTCTGGGAAAACAGGGCTGCATTTACTAGAGGACACAACATGCGCCTGGTGGGAGGTAAATTCAAAACAAATGTTAGGGAGTACTTTTTCACACATAGGGTGGTGGACCCTTGGAACAGCCTGCCACCGGAGGTAGTGGCAGCGAAGACGGTCAGTGAATTCAAACAGGCATAGGATAGACAGCATAGTCACCCTAGCAAGATAAACTGACAGCGGGGGGGGGGTAGAAAACCCAGGCAGACTAGATGGACGATATGGTCTCCTTCTGCCGGCAAATTCTTATGTAATTATGTATTTGAGTAAAACATGTAAAAGGACCTACTGTCGTCTTAATCTTTCCTTGCTGAGGGACGAGGAATTTCGGACAATGGTCTCCAAAAAAATACCACAAATTATAGTAGAGAACTCCTCCCCCAATACAAGGGGCAGCTGCAAGATGAGGTGCTAGCTGCACACTCAAGCAGACTCGATAGACCGTGAGGCCTGTTTCTGCTGGCAATTTCGTATGTTCGAATGTTTGTAAGTCTCATCATTCTTAGGGATACACGCAAGGCGGTTATTTGTCTGGAAATTATTTCTTACACTTTATGTAAAAAGAAGTACAGAGATGCTAAATATTCTCAATTAATGGCTGAATTAGAAACATTACAACATAGACAGGATGGAGATGCAGAGATGTCTTCGACAGGCGAAGGCAGAACTATAAAAGTATACTAGATTACAAAGTACAAATGGCACTTATGTGCTTGAAAAAATATCACAATGAGGGTGGCCCCAAGGGGACATGGGCCTTGACACGGAGGCTACATGGCCACAGGGTTGTTTCTTATAACACCCAACTCAGGTGCCCCACCACTGGTAAGCTTGTCTCGGCTACCCCTGAAATACTGCAACTTTTTCATACATACTATAGCCAGCTATATACCGATCAACCCCCTCCCTCTGTTGAGGCCATTTCTGGTTTTCAATTTCATTATTCTTTTCCTAACATAATCTGGACTCTATATGATTTGCTTTTTAGCCCTGATAAGTCTGGAAGAACTCCAGAGTGCCTTGGCTTGACTGAAAACATTAAAATGCCCAGGCCCTGACAGGTTTCCATCAGAATGGTATAAACATTTTTTGAGCTATTATCCCCAGTTTACTGGTCACCTTCCGGGAGGTAAAAGGGGGTACTCCTTCCCCCCCCCCTCCCTCTTTGGCATATGCCATTCTCTCAATGATTTTGAAACCAGGGCAAGATTCCAAATGTCTGTCTTCTTATAGACCGATTTCCATTTTAAATACAGTGCACCCTCTATTATCCACCCCTCTATTATCTGCCACCCTCCTTATCCACCAGCCTGACCTCCCATACCATTCTCTCTATGGAAATTCCCACTGTTATCCACCACCCTCCCTGTCCGCCATCTGCCAACACTTTCTGCTGGTGTGCAGGCCATATCTTCCTAATGTTATTCTACCTCTATTATCCGCCAAGTCACTGGCACTGATGAAGTGCATTATTATGTTTCCAATTTTGTGTTTATTGTAAATGTCTTAAAAAGTAAACTTTTACAATGCACTGCTGAGGGCTATGTCACCTTTGAGAATGGACTTGAAGATTTCAACAATATCATTGATGAAGAGATTATTAAATCTGTCAGGGGTGAAGAAAAGGAAGAGTTCATATTAGAAGCAAGGGTGAATTTGATCATTGTTTTGCTTGTCTAGGGTCTGGACTAGTGCAGCTAACCCCCTACTTGGCCATCTTGACTGGTGCAGGTCTTCCAAGCCTTCCCGTGAAGTAAAAAAAAGTCCCTATTTTAGCAGGCTCTAGTCCTTGTGCTAATCTCCTTCATTGTTTCAGATGGCCAGGTATGATTAACAGCTCTTTAAGAGCTGTCACTATATGGTACCTGGCAGTGCATGGCAGGGACCCCAAAAAAGACTCAATTTGAGTAACTGTTGCCCCATTGTTGGAGTTTTTCAACTAGTGTCCAAGATTTGATCAGGGAATGTTAAGTCACTAGCTTCCAGTGTTTTGTGTGTGTGTGTGTGTGTTGATGTGTCCCACATTATTAAGGCAGTGTCCCTCATTTTCCTACATTTTGAGTATCATTACCCAGCATTTCAGTGACAAAATGCTAAGAGGTATATAGTGTCTGCCATGCAGGTGGTGGGTTATATCCCAGCCTCCTCATAGTCACGCCCTCTGTCTTCCCAATCTCCCAGCTCTGTACATTCCCTGGACAACACTGCAAGCTGATGAAAGAGGAGCACATGGATGTTTAAATGAAGTTAATCATGACAAATAAAGCCAAACAGATGTACATCACTGATTACTTTGAAGTTGATTGATTATAAATGAGAAATGAACTAAACTAGATTCTTATAGTCATACTATGGTTTTTAAGTATTTTTGTTACCAAACTGGACAAAAATGAAGAAACTAAATGGTTGATACCTAAATGTAGTCCTGTGCTAATTTTGCCATATTTTACTAATGCAACATAACACACCTCTATTATCTGCCACCCTCTATTATCCACCAAAAAGTTGATGCACCAGCGTTGGCGGATAATAGAGGGTGCACTGTACTGACTACAAATTATATATATATCAATCTGGACACACCGATTAGAACAAATTCGCAAATCCAGCACTCCTCCTCTTCCTACTCTCTGCCTACTGTCCTAGCAAACTTCCTTACTAAAAATTGCTCCTGTCCCTGAACCTGCCATGCCCCACTATCCCCTCCCCAATGCCTGACCAGCAGCCTTAGCCTTGCTACAGAAGCTGGCCTATAACCCCAACCTTGCACTTATGTCCTGGGCCTATTTTGCCCTATGTACTGTGTATAACTGTGATATACGTCCTCTGTTGTTTACAGCTGTTACTACTGTGCTAATTTACCTTGTCTGCTGCTTCTTGTCACAAAAATTGTTATTTGATACTATAATATCCTAAGCATTCAATGTGCGCTGCTTGTATATTCATGCAATCGTGTATCCTTATGTTGCTTTTTATTTGCTTCTGTTAACTGTTCACTTGATAACCTGTGTGTTATCATATCCATGTGTACTCCCCCGCCTTTCCTGGTGAAAAAATTGCAATAAATGAACAAATTCTACCCACTATCATTTACCCAGATCAAGCCGGGTTTATTCAGACCTGACAAACTATGGATAATACCTGCAGAACTGTCCATTTAATGGAATTTATTTCTCAATGATCGATCCCTGCAGCCCTGATCAGTCCTGACGGAGACAAAGTGTTTGACAGGGTCTTGTGGCAATTTTTGTGGAAAGTCCTGTTGGCGTTTGGCTTCCCAGAAGAGTTTTTGATTTGGCTCCGAATATTTATGTTCACCCTGCTGCCTACTTTCAGATTAATGGGCATCTTTCTGTCCCGATTAAATTAGCCCATGACACTCACCAGGGTTGCCCTCTGTTGCCTTTGCTGTTCGCAATTTATATTGAACCATCAGCAATAGCAGTAAGAGAGACACAGGGGGTAAAGGGGGTGCCGGGTTGGGGAGGTATACAAAATATCTTTGTATGCAGATGACATTCCTTTGTCTCTCCTAGACCTGGAAGTTTCTGTCCCTGTGACATGGAATATACTTCAAAGTTTTGCGGGAATATCAGGCTATGTCATTAATATTGCAAAAACTGAGGTCTTATCCCTTAACTTTACACCCTTACATGTGCTAAAGGCCCTTTTCCCCTTGCGATGATGATGCACGAAAATTAAATATCTCAGAATTCAGCTGCCTCAAAACTTACTGCATTTTGAACTAGTTAACTAGTTGCCTTACCAGCAATGGTACACCACTAAGACACTGTCTTTCAAGTACCTCGGGTTCATCTTGACCCGATGTTATCCTTCAAATCCCATCTTCAACACACCATGTCTCTCTTACATCAGAAGCTAGGTGCTTTCTACCGAGTTCAGCATTTCTTAACTCCTAAGGCCAGAATCTGTATTGCACTGGCAAACCTCATCCCATCATTAGATTGTGGATCAGCTGTGATTGATGCTGCCAGTAAATCCACACTACAGCAAAACACACTATGCTACAAAATATGTAAATATGCCTTAGCTTGCAGGTCCAATTTTCACCACTTTACGGCTCTCAAATCCCTTAATTGGTCTCCCCCTGACATCAAATCCAATCTAGCTACTAGTAAAGAAAACTGCACACTGGGACACCTGCCTACCTCAGTAGACAAATCTCTTTATTCAACCTTCCTTCCTCCAACTCTGCAACCAAAAACAATATAATAACACCCAAGTTTCGCACAAATATATGTCAGTGCTCTTTTAGTTATCGTGCAGCTTCAATTTGGAACTCCTTACTTCCCTCTGTCAAAACATCTTCCTCTCCCTATGCTTTTGCCAAACTCCTAAAGTCACAAGTCTCAAGTTTAAGTTTATTCATTCGACTATAAGTCATTACGATAAAAACAAACATTTTACATGTATAGTCACATATAAACCAAAGTACAAATGATGAACACTTTCATAGCAACCTTATGATCCATGTATGTTCCTTCATTTCTACCTGATAAAATCCAGTCATCCATAAAAACAGTTGTGCAAACATTTTTCCTAAGGTTACCAAAAACATACTCATTATCTTGTTTGTTTTAATAAATGTCCCAAACAAAAAAAAGCTTATTTCAAAATTGAAATGCATGCAGAGGTGATACTTCACCATGCCAGGCTCTTATGGATTTAATCAGGAAAAATTGTTAGACAAGTCTGAAAAAGCCATTATTCAGAGAGACAAGTCAACTTTTCTCATTTCTTAGGCTACAAAAACTCTCTATCAACACTCTATAGGAATACTGCTGAAATACTAAGGTGCCTTCCCTAGGGCTTCACCAGACATGAATCCAGCTTAAAGGTTACTAAAGTTCTGAATACTTCTCAGGCACTACCAAATGGTGACAATTAGGGTCTAAGCCCTCGTACTTGCTACCTCTAGATTTGATAGACTTTCCTTTTGGCTCATTACAGACCCCTGTCACTGGTAGCTTTCAGGGAAGTATTATATCTGAACCTGACATTCCAAATGCTAATAAACATCTGGTCATGCCCTTAATTTTGTGCACCTGCATTACAGACTTAATATTCCATCAAGAAGTTCTATAGCAAGTAATCAGTGCCTATTCAATGGACTACTCCTTGGATGTCCCCCATCTTTAATAAGCCTTGGCAAAAGAGTCATCACTATTTTCCAAGTTTTCCTAGAGTCTCCTTAGGTGAATCACCCACCAGCTTCAGCCACATCAGGCTGAACAGCAAAACAATCTTAAAGCTGTAGAACAGGGAGAAAAGCACCATCTAGCTTTATGTCTTTTAGGTGCTTGCTGCTCATACAATGGCTGATAGCCATTTGATAATGTATATCTGAGATAACCCAGGATACAAAACACAAAACATTAACATGCAGGCTGTCTATCGTAATTAATAAATAAAACAGCAAAATAAAACACATCACTATTCTAAAATAAGAAAGTCCGACTATGTAGAGAACACAACAAAATAATGACTTTTCACTCCAAATTAGCACATTAGTATATAGTTAGTTCTCAGATGCAGCATATAATACCCATCACTGTGTACTCTATTCCATGGAAGGATGGACCTCACTTATGTTCAGGAGGCAAAGGAACGCTATACTGTGCACCTATAGATCTATATCCAAGATGCTACTCTCCTACATTTCTGACTGTCTGCCCTCCTACATTTTACAAAACTATGCCTTGAGAAGCCATTCGTGCACCTCACTAGCTGTGCCTAAAGTCTTTTCCCATTTCGGCAGAGCCTCCTTCAGCTATATGCTGCCCCAGCTGAGGAACAACATCCAGAAATCCATAAAATTGGTGCATCCTATTGGTTTTGCGGAATTCAAGTCACTCTATTCGAGATACTTCTCGGAGCCTTGTCAATGCCCTCCCTATCGCTAAACTGTAGCTATGCACTGCTATTGTTACAGTCAACCCTCTACACTTTCTATCCTCGTGTTTGAATTACCCTAAGCCATGTTCCTGGATTCATCCTTGCTTTCTACTTGTTGCTGAGCCCCCAGCTTGCACTGTCACTAGCATTAACTCTGCTCTACTAGAGCTATCAGTGTCTAAAATCACTGGTTTGGCACATTGGTGCTGACTTGCTTCCACCTCTCTGCTGTACTGTTTACTGGGATGAGGCTTCACCTTGTGACCGGGCCTCACTGATTATCCTTGTACCTTGCTTTTTTTGCTATGTATTGTATTACTACGCCCATTTGTGCTATATATTCTATTGTGCTACTGTATTATTTACCCTGTACCTACCAGGCCCTCCTTGAAAATGAGCTTGCTCAATGGAGTTTCACCTGGCTAAATAAAGACTGACTGACTGATTGATTGAGAAGGCCACAGCGTTCCTCAATCAGGAAACCAGCTGTTGAAATTTTAAAGCCGGAGCTTAAATAATCATTTATATTGCACCAAAACATATCTACTGAATAAACGCCCATACTAGGGCTCATCCTCAGGTCTGTATTTAATGTTCGGCCACATTTCAGTTCAAAACAGACTTAGTACGCCTTAAAGTACAAGTTCCGTGGGTTTGTGATTGAAGGCTAGGAGGCTACGTTTAAATTCTGAAGTCCATACAATACCTCTTAAAGTTATTTGTAATATATGGATAAGCCTCAATAATACTATACTAAGCTGTACAAAAATGTTCCAGTAATACATCACTACCTCAATAATACTATCCTGAAAAGTGATAACGCTATCGTTTTTGTTGATAATACTACAGTTCAAAGGTCATCTTCAATTGTAGTTTTATCAGTGGATCCATATATTATAAAAACAACAGAAAGACAAGAGTTTTAGAAGGCAGTAATACCATCTTGGGGTTTGGGGGACATTAGGACCTCTCAGGCTTCGCTCTCATGGTTCCATGTTCCCAAAACCTCTCGATGGTATTACTGCCTTGTAATACACACTTATCTATGTATTATTCTAGTTATCTTATCACAATATATTTCAAAGCTTAGTAGGTACTTGTTTTCCATATAGCGTACTTAAAGCAAGATCGGGAAATGAAAGTGTACATCCCAGCCTAATCCAATATCAGGGAAAGATCATACAGCAAATGAGTACACTTTTGTCTGAAATAGGAGTCTTAGCATAGAAATCACCACATAAACAGCACATAAAATCAATACAGTGGAATCCTGATTATCTGAACCCCGGTTAACCAGAAATCCCTCTTATCCGACCCGCTATTATGTTGTCCAAATTTCACTCTCCTTTGCAATGATTTAAAGCCTTAAGTTAGCCTTACGTTAGCGATCAACCTGTCGTCCCTTAGAACATCTACGATCACCTCGGTGTAGGTTTTTATCCGTAGAATTAAATAGAATTATCTGTCAAATACTGATTGGCATACCATAGCTTATCTGTTCCTTTTCAATTGGTCCCTGTTCATCAGCTCTTCCCTTTAATTAGAGCAACAAGCACACTCCCTCAGCCAGTGTATTTTCACTCTGTACAGTACTGTCTGTCACTGAAATGAGCGCTAAGAGGAAACGCACAGTGCCCACTTTGCAGCAGAAGCTGTGGATCCTTGATAGGATTGAAGATGGTGAGCGTGCTGTGTCCCTGGCTGCTGAATATGGAGTCGGCAAATCAACAATAAGTGACATAAAAGACACAAAGGAAAAAATGCGTCAATTTGCAATGTTGCTTGAGGGTTCTAGTGGTCTGGAGAGTAGGAAAACAACGTGAGCATGCAAAGATGATGAAAGGGATCTATACGCAGCTCCCATTCTTACTCGAATCAGGCAATCTTGATTACACGAACTCCCGTTTATCCACACTGAAAACTTGTCGCCTTTTCGGTTCGGATAATGGGATTCTACTGTATGTTCAATTAAGCAAACCTACTAAAGATACAGCAGAGCTCCAAGGCGTGTATCAATGTTCACTCTGGGAAAAAAAGTTTCTGCATGAAGTATAATGCCGTCAGCTACATGTTGCATTCTACAAGCATTTCAGTTATGTTTACCAGTGGAGACAATAAAGACAAGCACTCCGCAATTACATCAAAGTAGCTAATGCTCTATATTTGCAACTGGAGTTACCCAAAAGGTTTTATGTTTCTGACTCAATGTAGCCATTGCTTATGTTTTTGTGTCAGGCGATTCTTTTGTCTCCATTAGATTCCTGAACCACAAATCTCATTCTCTCATTCAATAGGCAAGGAGAAGTAAAAAGATAATCTGGCAGGCCATTGTGGTGAGTAGGGTATTTAATTGCCTTAAACCAAACAGTGTTATATGCTAAGTAGGAGCCTCATTTTCTTACCGAAATGTGGTTAAATAATCAATCATGAATAATTTTTCTCACAATGGTGTCACCATACTCTCCTTAATAGGAGCCTTTGTGGGTCTTTGTGAGTCAGAGTGAAGAAAGATACAAACCACATTTCTCTTGGCGAACTTGTCTGTGAGTCAGTAAGTTGGTGACAGCTTGCCGGTCTCCCGCTCCAGGTTTCCCCAGCCTCCTGCCTCAAAAACTCCAACACTTACTGCAACATTTTTGTCCTGGTTCCTGGACTCCTCCAGTCTCATCCTGTCTTCTCCACTCCAACAACATTTAGGCGCTAATTACTGTTACACTCGTAGGAAGAGAAAAAGAAAACACTCCTCTGAGCGTAGCACTTCCAAGCACAGCATGGTTTACTTATTCAGCTCTCCCCTCCACAGGCAACAATGGCATACCTTTTAGAGGGGGAAAACAGGCATATCAGCACAATTAGTGCATCCAAAATCATTGACATTAATATCGGCTGTCATCCTCATTTAAAGAGCAGCTAAGTTTTCCACGCACCACGCTACAGACTATGCCTCATGGCTCCATTTAGAAAGCCAACAAATCTTTCAAAAGACACAAGTCGCTGGTGGTACACAGCTGCCAAGCTCACTACTGCAATTCCTACTCTTAAAAAACTTCATTTCATTCAAGAGGTTGTGATACAAACTTAAAAGAGATTAAAATCTTAAACATAAAGACACTCATTTAACATAGTGTGGTGCGGAGCAGCAGCAC
Source organism: Neoceratodus forsteri (assembly GCA_016271365.2). Classification (NCBI taxonomy): domain Eukaryota; kingdom Metazoa; phylum Chordata; order Ceratodontiformes; family Ceratodontidae; genus Neoceratodus; species Neoceratodus forsteri. The sequence goes on along the minus strand of CM057450.1, from coordinate 374,474,790 downwards.
AGCTATCTTGCTGCTCTGCCTTCTTCTCCTAAAGTAATGCTACTCCTCAGCTCAAGCCTGCTCTTGCTTCCGATCACCCGCCCATCATGACCTCCCACCCTATACCAGACAATCACACCCACTGACCAATCTCTGTCACATTTTTCATTCTTCTCCTCCATCTTCCTCCTTCCTCTATCCTGAAGTCTACCTTTATTACATTATCATAGTTCATAGTTTCATAGTAAGATTACAAGTTCAGTGAGCGCTTGACCCTTTGATGAACTTGCCACCAATTTATTGATGGAATACAAATTTCATATCTCTCATATGATCATCTAGGTTAGACTTTGACGGCAGATAAGGACCGCTTGGCCCACCCAGTCTGCCCATTTCCCTACCTACAGGATAAGATGCAGATTCTAGTTAACCAACAGCCTATTTCTTCCTAACCCCCACAAGCATGACCTACAGTGCTACAAAACGGCTAGAAATTGGTGCACTAAACTTATCAGGCTTGCAAAAGCCAATTTCCATAAGACCCAGCTTAACAATGCATGGGGAGATGGAAAGAGGTTTCAGGACAACATCAAGAACATCCTTGGTAAAGATCAAAAGCAGCACCTTAAGATGCTCAACATTAATAACTCATCCTCCTCAGATCCGATAGCCATTGCTGATGCCTTTAACCAGGCCTTTACAGACCTGTCCTCAGTGCTGCCTCCAGACTACCTTCTGCCTGTGGAGGACCAAGGTTGCACCAACCTGCTCATAACTAACCACCCAGCCTTCTACTTTAAGAAGGTGATGGTGAAGGAGGCCCTAACGATGGTCAGGAAAGTTCTAGGCAAAACCAGATTGAGGAGTGACGGGCTAGACATGAAGTTACTATCTCTCACCCTTGATATTCTTATTATGCCCATAACAATGCTATTTAATAAATCCTTGGCCCTAGCTGACTTTCCAGAGGTATGGAAGCAAGCCCTGGTAACTCCAATGCATAAGAATGGTGACAAGGCACTGGTGTCAAACTACAGGCCAATATCTATCCTCTCCCTACTATCCAAAGCTTTGGAACAAATTGTGGCACGTCAACTCAAAGAATACCTCAATAAGTACAATCTACTCTGCCCAAACCAACATGGCTTCAGGCAAAAACACAGTACCACCACGGCACTCTTGGAATACACTGACTATGCGCACAAGGAGCTGGATGAAGGCAAATTTGTGGGGTCCATCTTCATAGACCTCACCAAAGCCTTCAACACCGTCAACCACTCTCTACTAGTACTCCAGCTCCAAAGATTGGGTGTGGCACCAAACGCCATGAATTGGTTCAATAACTACCTAACACACAGGAGCCAGTGAGTCAAAATTGGGTAGACGTTATCCAGCTCCAGAGATGTACTCCTAGGAGTCCCTCAAGGATCAATTCTAGGGCCCCTGCTTTTCAGCCTCTTTGAAAATGACCTACCCACAGCCTGTGACACCAAACTTATTCTGTATGCGGACGATGCCATGCTGCTGAGCAGCAGCACCTCTCAGGTTGCCCTACAAACAGAACTACAGAACTCTTTCAATAAACTCGAGGACTGGTTCAGTAGGCAAAAGTTGCTACTAAATTACAGAAAACCAAGGCCATGCAACAATCCAGCCCCTACAACAAACACAAACATGTTCCTCTTGGTAATCACCAACAAGGCTGGGTGAGCAGATTGAGCAGTGCTCTTGTTCAAGTACCTTGGAGTCACCATTGATGACTCTCTCACTTATCGCACCATGTAGACTCCCTTGTCAAAGTGGTAAATGCAAGATCGGGGTCCTCTATAGGCATAAGAAATCTCTCACCCGGAAGCACTCCAATCTCAGTCTCCAGCTCCATACTCTCCACGATAGACTACGGGCTGGTGGTCTATGGAGCTGCTACTGATACAGTGCTCAAAAGGGTCCAAACTGCACTCAATAAGGCATGCCGCCTCACCCTGTGTGCAGATCACTACACTCATACTTGCACCCTGTATGAGCGTACAAATTGGCTTAACCTAAAAGACAGGATCAAATACCAAACTTGCCTCCTGGGAAAGAAGGCACTCCGCGGAAAAAAACCCACCCTGTATAGGAAACCTGCTTGAGGCTTCACTCTCAACACACATCACCAGACGGCGGAAGAATGGAGCACTGTCCATACCATTCTGCCGAACCTCATTAGGGCAGCGTGCTTTCTCCTATCGGGCCCCCCTCTGGATAAATGAACTCTCGATTAAATTACAAACAAACAACAGCCTGTATCAATTCAAAGTAGGCCTCAAACAGCACCTAATGTCTAACTCAAAATGCACCTGCTTCTCAGGCCACACTTGATAGACAGGCCTACCCCCAAAGGTAACACTCAGCAGGGCTACCTTGAGAACCCTGCCTCCATTCCAGCCTAGCCAAGGGCTTAAGTAAGCTATCAGTCCTCTTTAAACGCACTTGGTACTGCCCCTCCCAAACCCACACACACACACCATACTCGACAAAGCCCTCTGGAGCTGCTCCCCCCATCACAGCCCCCCCCGTTTAACTATCCCCCCCACCTCTCGCTGTCTACAGTTGGTTTCAAACCCAATCCCCCTTGTTTCACTGTCACCCAGCCTATCGCCATCTGGGATAGCGTTAAACCCTATGAGGTTACTCTGCCATAGTCTATCAACGAATTTGGAGGTTTCCAGGGGTGTGCTACCTAGGGCAACCGATTAGAAATAGCTTAGTATTCAATTACAACTACTCAGTTTTTTTCTCCTATTTGTCTAATAGTCATGTAATCGCTCTTTAATGTCTAATGATCAGGCCTCTGTAACCATTGAATATGTGTATTGTCTTATTGTCCACCCTGACGTGGAACCTTTGTAAAAGAGCTCACGCTCAAAGGTCTTTCCGAAATACTAATTAAACAATTAAACAATTAAACCTTATTTCTGTCCCATGCATTCTTGAATTCTCTCACAGTTTTAGACCCCACAACCTCCTCAGGAAGGCTGTTCCATGTGTCCACCAACCTCTTTGTGAAAAAATACTTCTTCAAATTGCCCCTGAGGCATACCCCCTCTATGTTCAAATTGTGTCCCCTTGTTCTTGCACATCTCTTTTTCTGAAAGATGCTACCCTCTTGGACTTTGTTGATTCTACTGAGGTACTTAGAAGTTTCTATCATGCCCCCCCCTTTTCCTCAAGGGTATACATATTAACCTCCTTTAGTCTCTCCTCATATGGCTTCTGTTGCAGACCCTGCATCATTTTAGTTGCCCTCCTCTGGACTGCCTCCATCCTGTCTATGTCCTTGCGGAGATTGGGTCTCCAGAACTGGCCGCAGTACTCCAGATGGGGTCTCACCAACTGTCTGTACAGGGGGGATAACAACTTCCTGTTTTCTGCCGGTGATGCCTCTCCCTATACATCCCAGTATCCCCCCAGCCCTCTCTACTGCCTTCTCACATTGCTTGCTAACCTTAAGGTCATCTGATATGATTACCCCCAGGTCCCTTTCCATTTTTGTTGTTGTTACTACCTCCCCCCCATTGTGTAATCTTCCCCTGGGTTTTTGTTTCCCAGGTGCATCATTTTGCACTTCTTTGCATTGAAGCCAAGCTGCCATACTTCTGGCCATTCCTCCAACCTTTCCAGGTCCCTTCTCATCCTTTCCATGCCTCCTTGTGTATCAGCCCTATTGCAGATCTTTGTGTCATCTGCAAAGAGGCATATTTTTCCTTCCAGTCCCTCTGCAATGTCACTTATAAGGACTTTAAAGAGGACTGGACCCAGTACTGAACCCTGCAGTACCCCACTAGTAACCCCTCTTTCTTCAGAGTGGACTCCATTTACAATTACCTTCTGTGTCCTGTTGTCAAGCCAATGTTTCTCCCAGACTACCACCCTGGGACCCACTCCCAGGCTGGTTAATTTGATTATTAATCTTTTGTGTGGGACTGTGTCAAATGTCTTGCTAAAGTCTAGGTAGGCCATGTCCACAGCCCCTCCCTGGTCTACTGCTTTGGTCACCCAGTCAAAGAAATCTATTAGATTCGTCTGACATGATCTTCCTGCTGTGAACCCATGCTGCCTTGGGTCCTGTGCCCCACTGGCCTCTAGGTACTCAACAATTCTTTCTTTCAGAAGTGATTCCATCACTTTCCCTACCACAGAGGTCAAACTGACAGGTCTGTAGCTTCCTGCCTCTGTCTTGCTCCCACTTTTGTGAAGAGGAATCACACATGCCTTCCTCCAGTCCTCAGGTACTAAACCATCCTCCCATGATTTGTTAGAAAACGAAGTTAGTGATGTCACTAATTCTCCCCTTAATTCTTTTAGAATTCTGGGGTGAATTCCATCAGGCTCCATTGCTTTGCCCAGCTTCAGTTTTAGGACTTCTTTCAGAACCCTTTCTTCTGTGAAAGGACTGGGATCGACCCCCCCATCCAGACTGCTTCTGTTAATTGGATTAAGCACCTCCCCCCTTCATCTTTTGCAAATACTGAGCAGAAGTTTTCGTTCAATATCCCTGCTTTTTCACTGTCCCTCTCTGCCCACCCACCATCCATTCTATTCAGCCTCACTATCCTTCCCTTTGTCCTTCTATGCTCCCTGATGTACCTATAAAAGGTTTTATCCCCCTTCTTAACTGAGTTGGCTATCCTTTCCTCAATTTGGATTGCCTGGACTGTATCTAACTTTACTCCTATAAATGTGAGGAGTTGTACAGGTTCAAGAACTGACTTGGGAAGATTGAGAATGAATCCTAGGGAACTGAGAAGATTCTGAGAAACTTTCAGAGCTGACTTGACTTGGTCTGAAGACTGGCCTACAATGAGCCAGTCATCTAGATAAGGGAAGATTGAGATCCCCTGCCTTCAGAGGAAGGTCACTACTACTGCAAGGCACTTTGCAAATACCCTTGGAGCTGAAGTGAGGCCGAAGGGCATGGCTCTGAATTGGTAATGGTCTGAGGGCAACTCGAACCTGAGGTACTTTTTGTGGGAGCACCTGATAGGAATGTGGAAATAGGCATTCTTGAGATCCAGGGATGCTAGCCAATCCCCTGGCCTCAGAGAGGGGAGAATTACTCCCAGTGTCACCATTTTGAACTTTGGCTTTGTGATATGTTTGTTCAGATATCTCAAGTCTAGGATGGGTCACCACTCCCTTGTCTTTTTGGGGTAAGGAAGTACCTGTAGTATAGCCCTTTGCCCCTGTGTTGTATATTACGTTGTATATTTACATGTATTAGCACCACATGTGCTCATGTTTGCCTACAACTTGTTATAAATTCAATTCAATTCAATTCGTGTTTATTTATAAAGCACCTTTCAAAATCAAGGTGCTATACATAATAATAAAATAGAAACCAACATTAAACAATCAAACTATAAAGAAAAAGCCAAATTAAAAAGATATGTTTTTAAAGCAATTTTAAAATTGTCAACGGCCGGGCATTCTCTCAACCAATGAGGTAGAGAATTCCACAGGGTAGGAATTCATATGTATTCACTGTAATTTGTTTTCCTGTTTATCTGTGCTTCTGCACCCGGGTCGTGCCTGAAAAAGGTATTTGTTACCAATGCACTCATCTGGTAAACAAAGTTAAATAGATATATCTATTCCAGACACTCCCAATAACTCCATCCACCAGTTACTTTTCTTCCTGGGACAAGATCTTGTGTCCTTCAGTTACCACTGTTCCGGAGGGTCTTAACTCTTCACTGACTGCTACATTATTTTCATGCAGTAACAGTATGGATTGTAATGCTAAGGATCAATCCCACATATACTGCTGCATGGAAACATATTGAATTTGTTTTAGAGTCCTCCCAGTCCAAGGGTCCACATTTCTTTGCTTGGGTGATAATAATATCTCTGTCCCGAACAGAACCCAGCACTCAAGAAGGATTCGGGGAGGTAACTGATGTCTTGATGTGCAGCCTCTCCCCCAACATGGTCTGATCCTATACGCCTTTAGAATGGTGAGTACTTCATGTACTTTTAGGGTTTCTTCAAGAAAGGATTTCAGGAAAGGCTTGTAATCCTCTCCTTCAGTATTTTCAGGTAAACCCAGTATTTTTACATGCGTCACCTCTGGCTGTATTTTCCAGTTGTTCTAATCGTTTCTGTAACATCACATTTTCTTTTGTTAACCCTGTTGCCAGTGTCATCGCCGTTGTCACTGATATAGTTGCAATTTTTTGTTTCTGCTTCCAGCATGCCCACTTTAGTAACTAGTAGCTTAAATTGTGTGGTAAAGTCCTCGACTTTTTGGTCCAGTGTTTGAATGGCTTTGTGCTGCACTGGATGGTTGGGGAGATGAGTCTCCACCCACCCCCACACTAGAGATTTTGCTCATGCTCGGCCTCTAGTCTTTAGGACAGGCTCCCTCTCCTCCAGTGCCCACTCTGTTTGTTCTGCCCATAGCTTCGGGATCTAAGCTGATGGCATTTTGAAAGTTGGTTTGTTGCGATCATCAGGAATTCTGCTTTCCCAGTATATAAATTACTGTGTCTGCTCATCACTATATTAATATTTAATTAATAATTTAAGCTCTCTGTACAGGAGCTCTGCCAAAAAGCTGTTACAGGTTCTGCTGCTGGCCACGCTTCCCATTGAATTTGTTTTAAAGTATCTTTCTGATGCGAGGAAAATTTAATTCCCCCCCACCCCGATTTCTCTTCTGAATATTAATAAGTTTTATATGGGGACAGCACATATGCTGCATGTCTGGTTTAAGCTCCAAGCTCTTCCTGCTTTGGCACCAGTACTTTATTTTGTTCGATTACTGGTGGCTGAAGCTGATTTCCTCCAGGCGCACATTGATCACACTTTACAGAGATGGCATCGACTAGGCCTATCATATATTTTCCAATTTTTAAATTATTTATTTAAGAAGTAATCAGAATTACAACCCTTTGAGTCAGGGACTCATTTACAAAGGCTCCTCGTCAGGAAGACAAATACATTAATAGCAAGCAACAGAAGACAAAGTAAATGAGCTCAAATAAAAGCAAACAGTCAAAATTAAGGGCTGGTTTACAAGGCCCCACGTCAAAGTAAATTAGCAATAATAAACAGACATAAACAATAATGTGGGCTATAATGAGTCAAATGAAGGGCAGAGTCAAAAATAGTCAGACTGAGAGGAGTAAAGGCAGGGAAAACTCAGCCAGGGCAATCACAGCAGCAGGAGAAGAGGAGGTGGTTCATGACAGCACTTTTAAAAGGCCCCAATCTTGGTAGGGAAGCGATAGCTACAGGCAGGGAATTGTACCAGGGCAGGGCATGGTAACAGAATGACCTCTGTGCAAGGGAGGTCCTAACTCTGGGGACTTGCAGAGGGGAGCAGACAGTGCTGCGGGTAGAGAGAGGGGGTAGACAGGCTCATGATAGAAGACAGACCAGGGGGAGTCAAACCTGCAGTGATTTTTTTTTAATCAAGAGGCAAGATTGATAGATAAGCCTTTTCTCCAGATTAAGGAAGTTAGAGAGGGAATCCAGTGTGCAAGTATGGGTAAGACGTGGGGAACCTGTAAGCAGCCAGCAGGCCTTATTGAGGGATAGCTTAATTTTGTGCAGGGCATTGTTGTCAGTGGCACCAGAAATATGCATACCATAGTCCATGAGGGACAGTACCGAGGATGAGATGGCCAGCCTTAGTGCTTCAGTGGGGAGACAGTCATGATGGCAATACAGCAGGCCTATCCTAGAGTTGATGGCAGAGCAAAGGGAGTGGATGTGGTCATGAAAGGAGGGAGGGATCAAAGAGAACACCGAGATATTTGAAGGAGGAGGTTTGTTTAAAGGGGAAGAGAGTACTAGATAAAACCCAGAGTGGCTAATCTTTATGTTTACTCTGGTTATGCATAAAAAGTATGAGTTTAGTTTTCTTTAAGTTCAAAACCAGCCTGTGGTAAGAGAACCAGCGTTCAGCGAGTCCTGCAGGGAGTTTTGTAGGAGGAGAGGGTCAGCGTGTGAGTCCAACAGGACAGTGTCATCTGCATAAAGTAGGTTTACATTACAAGCAGAGGGGAGAGAATTCAGGTAGAGGCTGAAAAGCAAGGACCCTAGGAACACCAGAACGAACTTGTCGGGGGAAGAAGATGGTAGACCCGATTTTGACACATGGGGTGTGGGAGGAAAGACAGCTGGAGAACCAATTCCACATGCCCTGCAAGAGGCCGAGGGGTTGGAGAGAAGAGAGGAGAAGGGAGTGGTGGACAGTGTCGAAAGGTTTCAACAAGTCAATGAAGACAGAGCCAGCAACATGACCTTTGTCAAGAGCAGTGTGAAGGAAATTGGAGAACTCAATAAGAGCAGTAGTGGTGCTGTCTGTGCGATGAAAACCATGTTGTTCATGGCAGAAGGGGTTATAGGTGGAGAGGTAGTCAGAGAGCTGATTGGCCCCAATTTTTTTCAGAGCCTTGGAGAGAAGGGGAGGATGGAGATCGGGTGATAGTTGCTGGGGTAGATCCGATCTCCAGATTTATGAAGACGGGTGATCACTGCTGTCTTCCAGGCAAGGGGGAATTGACTGAGGCAGAGGGAGTGGTTCAGCAATTTGGTAAGGGGGCTGAGGACAGCATCTAGGGCCCTTTTAAGAAGTTTGGTGTCGAGGGAGTCACTGCTATGACTCGTGCCCTTAAGTGATCTGAGCAGGTAGGGCCTTATTTCATGAGGGGAGAGGGCCTTGAAGAAGAATGGTGGATGAGCAACTGAATCAGAGGAGGGGGGGGTTGGACTGGGTCAACAAAGTTTTGAGGAAGGATAGCCGAGAGGTCAGAGAAGGAACTATTTAAGCAGTCAGCAACAGCCATAGGATCAGTAGACAAGGGATCGTTAACAAAGAGATGGACAGAAGGGGGGGAGTCACAGCCTTGCTATTAAGTTCCTTGATATTGTTCCAGAAATTACGGGACGAGCCCCAGCAGGAGGAAAGGGTGGACCTGTAGTGTTCAGTCTTGGCTTTACGGATAGCCCAGGTACATTTATTTCTAGCAGTACGGTGAGCTTGCCTGTCCGCAGTTCTAATGGATTCAACAGCCCTGTGCCAAAGGTTGTCTCTGTGGTGCATGAGACCAAGCAGAGATGGAGTGACCCAAGGAGATTCACAGTCCTTGGAGAAAACTTTGGAAAGGGGAGCAAAGGTGTTGCAGGGCTTGTTGAAAACTTGGATAAAATAGAGATGGGCGGAATCAATGTCAGGGGCACAATCAATGGGGGACCAATCACAACCAGCAAGGTACTCTTTTAGTTGGGCAAGTTTATCAGGGCGTAAGACACAACAAGTGGATAGTTTGGGTGGATGCTTAGGCCTCATGCACAAACAGGAGAAAGTGATAGGGGAGAGATCATTGAGCACTTCAGAGAGCACAGCGAGGTTGGAGATCTTGTGAGGTTTGTTGGATAGAACACGATCCAGTAATTACCGAGGTGTGTTGCCTTTCACTCGCTTACAATTGCTTTATCCATTTACAAATCGGGAACATTTCCGCTGTCTACAGGTATGCACCTTTCTCTTGCATAAGGGTCCACAGAGAGATCGGCTTCCTGCCTGACTGCCCCTTTTGTTAAAAATCATTCTAGATTCTATAAAAGGCACACAGTGGCAGCATTTGATTGGGTACTTATACAAAGGGTTGTGGGAATATTTGATTGACACCTCACAATTCATACTCAAAGCGTGGAATAATGAATTACATACGGCTATATCTTACAACACTTGGCTAAAGCAAATTTCCCCTCCTAGGAAGGTCTCCTCCACCCCATATTGGCATGAATTCACCTGAAAATGCAGCAATAAATTTTGAATACACCATCTTAGCTGACTAAATACCCCCCAGCTCGGTTTGGATATTGTTGGAGACACTACAGAGAAACTTTGGCTAATCATATACACATCTTCTGGTCGTACCCTGTGGTTGTCCCTTTTTGGCAACAGGTGGAGGAGAGATTGGTGAGGCTGGTGGGGAGGGTGGCTATATTACCCCCAGAATTGGTTATTTTATCAATCCCCCCCACCAGGACCTCTGGTTATCTCCCAACTCTATGATGTATACTTATTTACTGGCAGCCAAGAAAGCAATTACATGCTTGTGGCAGCAACAATAGAACCCCCAACCCCCCGTCATTTGCCCATTGGCATACGATTCTTAACGATATGTATTACTTAGAAGAACTCATAGCCTAGTGTACTGATTTTGAATCACAGTTTGAATTAAAGTGGAGGGCATGGGTGTTTTATATTTTGGTGGACAATGATTCCTTTGTCCCTTAACTCATTGGGTCCGAGTGGCCATTTTGGGTCAAGTTCTGCAATGGATGGTTCCGACACCATATGGCAGCTACTGGACTGGACCTAATGAGTTAAAGGGGTGAAGGGTCGGGAGCTGGTTTAATCTAATGAAAACCTAGCATTTTGTAATCAGTTTGAGAAGCTTGAACCTTAAACCCTTATTATATTCGGGTTATACAAGACAAATTAACTAAACCTTAATCTTGGGTCTAATCTATAATAGGATGTCTTAATTGTTTGCATGTGTTTTGTCATGCCAGGAATATATTGTTTGATCATTAGAGCTGGAAAGTCCCCATGGACTTTGTTTATGTGATGTGATATATTAATTTTCTTTTCTGTAATGCTCTCTGAGATCACAAATAAAGAATAAAAAAAAGTACTTTTTATAGTCACACTGTTTAGCCTTAGTTCACAGATTCAGCTCTCTTTTTGTCACCGGGAAAGACTCTAAGGTCTCACCCTCCATGCTCAGTATCGATGGAATTCCAACCCTGGACCCGCTAACCATAGCAAACACATTCAACAATGCATTCACGGACCTATTCAGTGTCCTTCCTTCAGACTTCTTCATGGATAATGACTCACCCAGTACCTACTGTCCTGCTAATAACCCCCTTGAACCACCTCCTTTTTACTTCAAAATGGTCTCAGCATGAATGGCCAGGAAATACCTTACCAACCATGGCATAGCAGCGACTCACTGGATCTTAAGCTCATAGCTCTCACTCTTGAGGAAGTGCTGATGCCCCTAACTAAGATCATCAATCTATCGCTACAAATCTCACAATTTCCTCCAGTTTGGAAATCAGCACTAGTCACCACAGTGCACAAGAGTGGAGACAGAGCCCATCACGCAAATTACAGACCCATATCTATCCTCCCACCAATATCCAAGGCACTTTAGCACATTGTTGCTTACCAACTGGTGGACTACCTTGAAAAATACTCTATCCAATGCCCGCTGCAACATGGGTTATGGAAGGGGCACAGCACCACCTCAGCCCTGATGGAATTCACTGGCCTTATTCATCAATCTCTGGATCAGGGCACTTTAGTAGGAGCTGCCTTTGTAGACCTCACTAAGGTGTTCGATACTGTCTATCACTCACCACTCCTCCAACAGCTTACCGCTACTGGCCTCTCCTCTGACACAACACTTTGGTTCAAAAGCTATCTTGAAGACCGCTCTCAACAGGTGAAAATAGCCAACGTCGTATCTGACCGACAGCCCATTTTCTCTAGCGTGCCACAGGGCTCAATCCTGGAGCCACTCCTATTCAGCATCTTCCTTAGAAATCTACCTTGTTTCTGCCACCAAAGGATCCTCCTCTATGCAGACAATGCGGTCATCTACTCCAGCAGCCATGACCCCAAGCAACTGGAACTTCACCTTCAGAGTGGGTTTGCAGAAGTGGAGGACTGGTTCTCCAACATAAACTGATCCTCAACTACAAGAAAATCAAAGTAATGATGTTCAGCAGCACCCAAAACAAGCACAAATCCCATACACTTACCATCATAAACTGTCTTGGAGTCCCTCTTGAACAAATACCACATTTTAAATATCTGAGGGTCACCTTAGACAGCTGTCTATCCTATGCTAAACATACAGATAATGTAGCCGGGGCTGTCAATGTCAAGACTGGTCTCCTACATAGACATTAACACTGCCTTTCTCCAGAAACCCTCCGACTTGCTATATATAGTTCCATCATATCCATTGTAGACTATGGTCTTGTAATCTATGGAGCAGCCCCATGTCTTCGTTGCACAGGATATCCATTGCTCTGAACAAGGCATGCAGACTACTCACGGGGTCCACACATTTCACCCACACCTGTGATCTTTACACTGAGACTGGTTGGCTACAGCTGTCCAGGAGGATCCAATACCAGACGTATCTTTTAGCAAAAAAAGCACTTCTTGGCCGCCTGCCACCAGGCACCGCAAACCTGCTAAACCCCACTGTAGTTCACAGCATACATGAAGCCTGAACAGCCATCATCTCCATGTTCCTAGATGCTGGACAACCCAAGGACAATGCTCATTTGCCTACAGAGCACCTCACTGGTTTAATACTCTTCATGGTGATATAACTAACCTACCTAAATTGGGACAATTCAAATTGAAGTTATGCCAACATCCCAAGGCCAACAGTTCTTGTGACTGCTTCACCTGAGACTCCCATCTACTAGCATTCAATCTTCTCACAACTGGGTAACCCTATATCTCTGCTGCTGCTATAATTCTGAGGCTACCCCATTTTGCACTTTGACAAGGCCCCTGGCTACTCCTATCCACCTCCCCCCCTGCCCCTACCCCTCCCATACCATCTTGACAAAGGCCTATGGCTGCCTCTTCCTACCTTTCTTACCACCCTGTCCCTCATCCCCCACCCCCAACCCCCCATACCAGCTTGACAAGGTTATGGCTGCCACCTCCTACCTTTCTTACCCCTCTGCCCACCTCACCCCTGTCTCTATCCCCCAAACCAGCTTAACAAGGCTTATGGCTGCCACTGCCTACCTTTCTTTCTTTCTCCCATCTTTATCCTTTCCCCTCTAATCTGTGCTTTCCTCCTATTAGAACGATAAAACTGCGTATAGATGCATATATATTTCATCACTTTATTTTACTGTTTTGGAAACATTGTACTTTTACCCCTTTGCATATTTTGTCTCCCTTCCCCACTGACGTGGAACCTTTGTAAATGAGCTGTCTGTGCTCAGAGGTATTGTAATCCCAAGAATGAATAAATAAAATTACAAAAAATCTTTTTATTATGACAGCCCAACGTACACTCCAATAACCTACAGAGAGTTTACAGTGTATTAATGGTTACTATACAACTATATTCTGCTGTAGCCTTTCTGTAGGCTTATATACTATTATTAGATTTATAGATTTCACTTAGGATTATATTAGCATATTAGTATATGACAGTATAATAGTATATTAATGTAATATAAAGGTTATGGTATTTCTGTAGGCTTATACACTGTTATTGCATTTAGAGTTTTAGAAATTTCACTTAGGTTAATATACTATTAGTACTGATATAGCATTGCAGTTTTGGTAAAAACTGGCAGGAGAAGATGTGGGACCCTAGCCGGTACAGTGTAGGGGCGGGGGAGGGGAGGTATGCGGAGGAATATGGGGGAAGGGAACAAAGGGGGAGGATAGTCAACTGTAATGAATGTGGGGTGGCAGCATTCTTGGATGCTATTTGGAGAGCAGGGGGGCTGCCTGGTGTGCAGGTACCTGGGGCAGCTGAAGGTAGAAGTTAACTGGCTAAGGTGGATAACAGAAAGGGAGGGAGTTGGAAGGGGGGGTTTGGCAACGGGAGAAGGGTGCAGTTTGGATATACTGCAGACCTAGGGGGCATCATGCACAGGGTCGAGGCAGGGGAGGAAAAAGGCTTTTGGAGGAGGAGGCAGATCCACATGGACCAGATGACACGGGAACTGGAGAATGGAAGGAGGTAAGGAGAAGTGGGAAATGGCAGGGGAAACCTAAATATGGAAACTGCGAAAGAGCAAGTGTAAGCAATGAGGGAGCTTCCACTGGGGTAAAGGGACCTGCATCAAACAGACTTGTGGCACTGGCAGGTTTGGTGGACTAGGGGTGCATGAGGTAGCTGGGACTCAAAAATATCCTGAGGTAACAACCGACTATAAACGAACAGGGCAGGTAAATAGAACAGGGGGAGAGGGAAGAAATAAAGGGCAGAAAGAGGGAACAGATGGAAGGATAAGTGGGACTGTGGGAGAAACCAGGGAGCGCAGCAGGAGACAGGATGGAAAATGTGAAATATGTGAGGTAATGGAGGAAATGGGGCACTGTGGGAGTTTGCACAGTTGAGACAACGGAGTGGAAAGAAATAGGCTGGGGGGGGCTCACCTAGAGCAGCTATGGGAGCAAAAACCAAGTCGGAGAGGGAAGAAACAGTGGTGGTCTTTGGAGATTCCATCATAAAGAGCATACACTGGGTAAGGAAATGGGACACAAACCACAAACGATCAGTCATCTGTGAATCATGGATGGAAGTGGGAAGGGCAGGCTCTGGGATCATGAAAGCAGCAAAACAGGTTGGGGGGGAGGTTAACCTCACTTGACTATACACCTGGGAACAAATGATGTGGTGGGAATGAGGTGAGGTGAGGGTTGTCCAGCAGAGGTTCAGGGAGTTGGTAGAGCATTATAGGATAGTAGCGAGTTCTAAAGCATTCTCTAAAGTTATTCCAGTACCCTGCACCAGCAAAGGGAGGAAAAGGAGGATAGAAAACTTTAATGAATGGCTGAGGGACTGGTGCATAGCAGAAGGGTTTGTTTCGGAGGATGGGGAAATGGATGGTTGGAAGAGTGACTTTTTTCTAAGAATAGACTGCACCTAAGTGAAGAGGGGTTGAGGGTCTATCGGGGGAAGCTAAAAGGGTATATGGATGAGGTCCTGAAGTCAAACTGTTAAGGGGGTTGTATGAGGGTAGGAAGAAAGAAAGGGTCATCAAGGAGAGTGGGAACCTAGCTGGTGCACCCCCAATAGTGGGGAACGAGAATAAATGAGAGATGGTACCAACGGAGGGGAAAAACACATGGAGGGCCATGTGTGTGAATGCCAATAGCTTGGGAATTAAAATCCCATACTCAAAGGCCGTCATAGTGGGGAGCACTTGGATCTAGTGGCAATCACGGAAACCTGGTGCAAGGAGCATCAGAACTGGGACTTGGTCATACAGTATCTGGTTTTACTCTATTTAAAAGGAACAGAGAAGGGAGAAGGGTAGCTCTTTACATAAGGGACTGCATAAAGGCTACAGAAATACAAGGGGGACGGGGGAGTGGAGGTACTGTGGGTCACATTAGAGAAGAGAAAAGGGTCAGTACTACATATAGGGGGTGGTATAAAGACCTCCAGCGCAGGGAGAAAAAGTGGATAGAGAGCAAGTGCAAGCAATACAGGGAGAGTTGTTGTTGGTGGGGGACTTCAACCTTCCGGATGTGGGATGGAGTCCCACAGAAGCGGCAACCTCAAGGCACAGGGACATCTTAGACTTTCTGCAGGAGGAGAGCCTCAGGCAACTTATACTGGAACCCACTCAGTAGGGTGCAGTGCTAGACCTGATACTAATAAACTGAGACTGTGTTGATAACGTAGAGGTGTTGGACCACCTGGGGACTAGCGACCATGGGTCGGTGAGGTTTAATGTAGAACTGAGATGGAACTAAATCACACCAAAACGAGGGTCCTGGACTTCAGGAGGGCAGATTTCAAGAAAATGAGGGTATGCCTGAGGAAAGCCCTGGCAGAAATAGAGGAGAAAAAAGGGGTGGAGAACAGTGGGCTGTAATAAAACACAGTATTGACAGAGCAACCAAGCTATGTGTTATGCAGATCAGCAAGAACAGGAGGTGGAGGAAGCCGATCTGGTTCACTAGGGAGGCAGCGGAAGTAGCAAGGATGGAAAGACTTGCCTTCATTAACTACAAAAGAACACAGAAGGAGGAAGATAGGGAATGTTAGCAAGAGAAGCAAAGGGACATGGGGAGGGCAGTTAGGATAGCAAAGGCATTAACGGAAGAGACTATAGCCAAGACAATTAAGAAAGGGAACAAGGCATTCTATAGATACACTGGAGAATGAAAGAAAACAAAGGAAGGGATAATTAGGCTGAAGGAGGGCGGTTCACATAGAAGAGGACCGACAAAAAGCAGACATACTGAACAGGTATTTCTGCTCAGTATTCATGGAGGGGGAGGAGGCAGAGCCAGAGATGCAAGACAGAGGCATATCTGACAGAAAGGTGGACACCAGCCCCTTTATGGAGGAAAGAGTCAGTGAGCTAAGGATGGACACTTTGATGGGCCCGGATGCAGTGCACGCCAGGGTGCTAAAGGAACTCAGGGAAGAGTTGGCTGTACCCCTCATGGAGTTGTTCAACCTATCGCAGACAGGGGAAGTGCCAGGGGACTGCAAGAGAATGGATGTGGTCCCACTCCACAAAGGTGGTGAGAGGAATGAGGTTGGAAATTACAGGCTGGTCAGCCTGACTTCAGTAGTGGGCAAGAAAATGGAATCCCTGCTGAGGAAAGGTTAGTTGAATACCTTGATATGAATGGCCTACTAGACCCAGGACAACATGGTTTTACAAAGGGAGGCCCTGCCAGACAAACCTAGTAAAAGTTTTTCGACTGGGTGACTAAGGTGGTGAACCAGTGTGGGGCAGTGGATGTGGCCTATCTGTATTTCAGAAAGGCCTTCAACATTGTCCCTCATAAAAGACTGATAAACTACATAACGTAGAGGTGGATCCTTAAATAGTACTACGGGCAGAGAACTGGCTTACTAGCAGGAGTCAGAGGGTGGGGTACATTGAGAACATTCTGGGGAGGGACAGATAGCAAGTGGGAGGCTGCAGGGGTCAGTGCTGGGACCAGCCCTCTTCAATGTCTATATTGGAGACATTGCAGAAGGGCTGGAGGGAAAGGTATACCTATTCAAGGATGACACAAAGGTATGTAATAGGGTGGATATGCCAGGGAGGGTTAAAATGATGAGGGGAGACCTTAAAAAACTGGAGGAATGGTCTGAAGCATGAAAGCTGGGTTTCAATGCAAATAAATGCAGGATCATGCACATAGGGCACAAGAACACAAGAGCATCTTACAAACTAGAAAGGTAGGTACTAACAGTTACAAAGCAGGAAAGAGACCTGGGAGTTATCATCTCGGATGATCTAAAAGAGGCTAGGCAGTGTAACAAGGCGGTGGGGAAGGCTAGCCAGATGATTGGATGAATAGGGAGAGGTATCACAAGTAGAAGGAGGGAGGTCATTTTGCCCCTGTATATGACACTGGAGAGACCACACCTGGAGTACTGTGTCTTGTTCTGGAGGCCCCATCTGAGAAAGGACATAGACAGGGTGGAAACAGAGCAGACAAGGTTAACTAAAATGGTGCAGGGCCTGCAGGAGAAGACCTATGAGAAAAGAATAAAATAATTAAATATGTATTCCCTGGAGGCAAGGAAGGAGAGGGGGGAAATGATAGAGACATACAAAATACCTCACTGGTATAAACAGCATACAGGAAGGGAGCATCTGCCAAAGTAAGAGATGTTCCAAGACAAGGTGGCATAGTATGAAGTTGGAGGGGGGACGGCTCAGGGTAAACATGAGAAAATATTTTTCCACGGAGAGGGTGGTGGATGCGTGGAATGGTCTACCAGAGGAGGTGGTAGGGGTTAAAATGGTCACAGGATTCAAGAAGGAATGGGACAGACACAAGGGTATCCTGGAGGTAAGGGGGGGGGTTGCTCTGGAGTTCAGCTTGGTCATCAGACCTCATACTAGGTAGGGATAAATAGGGCAGACTGGGTGGGCCGAGAGATCCTTATCTACTGTCAACTTCTGTATATCTATGTATATATCTATATTCTATCAACTGATGACAGCATATAACATACAAACCCCGATTTAAAACTAATATCAGTCAATTTCAAGGGGTGACAACACATTGTAGTCTAGTGTCTGCAGTGAATTGGAGGGGGATAGTCAAATGCACTGCAAAAATTGCATTATTAAAACAGTAGCTAATTAAATCTTCATGCTAG
This sequence comes from Neoceratodus forsteri, assembly GCA_016271365.2. Lineage (NCBI taxonomy): Eukaryota > Metazoa > Chordata > Ceratodontiformes > Ceratodontidae > Neoceratodus > Neoceratodus forsteri. The sequence goes on along the minus strand of CM057450.1, from coordinate 374,456,887 downwards.
CTGATTTGCGTTGTAATCTAGCAGTCTGAATTGTGGTAGCATCAGTATAACACAAACTTCAGGATTAATAACCTATTCACGCCAAAAAGACTTGCATTCACCAGAAGACTGCTTCAAAAAGTAAAATTATGCCATTACTGATGGTTTGGTGGGGTCCATGTTTGCAGTTTCAAACTATCTACACACAACCGAGTACTGCATTGAATGGAAGGGCTGTAAAATGGCAGCAAGTTTCATGCAGGCACAAGAGGTCACAACACACGTGTAAACACTATGATCGTAATGGCGACACATGGTAGAAACATAGAAACAGAATTTGATGGCAGATAAGGACCGCTTGGCCTACCTAGTCTGCCCATTTCCCTACCTAACGGATAAGCTGCAGCTCCTAGTTAACCAACAGCCTACTTCCTCCTACCCCCCACTAGAATTGCTTTATGTCTGTCCCATGCATTCTTGAATTCCCCCACAGTTGTGAAAGACCTCTGAATGCCCACATCGCGTTTAGAAGCTAGGAATGCCAAAAGTAATCTGTGATATTTTCAAGTCAGCGACTGCAAAGGACAGTCTGTAAATTCAAACAATTACTAGGATTGATGAAAACAATGCATGGGGATGTTGTGAGAGATTTAGGTGTTTGGTGTGGTTAAGCAAACTCTGATCACTGTAGAAGGATATCTCTCACAACATCCAACTAATTAGCATATCCCAAGCCAGCCATGAGCAAGGCTACAGCTCATTATGCTCAAAATACTACAAAAAAAACAAAACACTCTACAAGGACCTATTCTTCAACCCTGGCACTTGCAACCGCACATAACCCCCTGCCTTACAGGCATAGGTAATCCTATTGTCCTGCTCTCTTTCTGTCCACCCTGTGTGAAATGGGACAGAAAGTTGTCATTTTTCCCAGAATGTATGATGTTACCTGACTTATGTTCTATTCTATGAACCCTGTATAAATATTAGATTGTAAGTCATTATGACATAGAATGTATGATGTTCCCAAAATTCTATGTTTCTATGTTATGTTCTACTCTGTATTTTATTATTGAAACCTATACAATATCTCTACCTGTTATTGTTACTACTGTTGGTACCGCTGTTGGTACAATGTTTATTGACCATTATTTGTGGAATGCTTAGATTCCCCGAGATGCCACGGAAAAAGGGACTGTCTTGTCTCAGTGGGCCTACCCGGTCATCAAAATTCAAATAATTGGAAGGCTATGCTTGTAGTTCAGTGGAGAAGCAGCCAGCCACTCCCACTTCCTGTCCTATATAAGGAATTCCACTAAGCCCCTCTCTCAAGCACTTTTTCTTTGCGGCTGGAGGCTCTGTTGGTCTGTCCTTTGCTGCTGGCTGGGGTCTACCCCCCCTTTGATGTTTTGGCTTCTGCTTGTTTCTGCTGGATTCTGTTGTGTGTCTCCTGCTTTGGTTTGTATTTTGCCTCTGGCTGTGTGCTTCTTTGTGCTGCTTGTCCCCTGTTCTTCTGTGTTTGCGTGTCTTTTGTTTTGCTTTCTTTTTGGGGGATTTCTGTTTCTAACTTCCTTGTTTATTGCTAATCCAGAGCTCATGCTACTTGCTCCCATTTACTCACACTGCAACTGCAATCATTATTTGTCTGTTTCAACTAATACCACATAGCTGCTCTTCATGCTATGCACCTTAATTATTTTCACCTGATTCAGGTTCACTCTGAACGCTAGCCCATGCAGCTCACTCCTGCTTCCTCAACTCATACCACATACCTCATTGCTGTTGCTTTTACTGCACTGCCTAGCAATTGCTGCTTTCAGAGCATTACCTTCCTCAAGTCTATGTTCATCAAACTGCTACTCCTACAACTCATAGTTACTCAATACAGATGCTGCTCTCTGTTTGTACACTGCTATTATACTCTGGAGGTCAGCTAAGATACTGCTGATGCTGTAAACTAGTTTTAATATCTGCAAGTGGGTCTCAGTGCCTTCCATCCCTTTCTTGTTCTTCCTACGGCAGGGGACTTGGAGGTGTTGGGGAACTCACCCGGTTATCAAAGTCATATATTAAATAAATAAATAAAATGAATAAAAGTTATGGCCCTGTGTGGCATATTTACTTTATGTTCTAATCCTGCCTCCACCACCTAAAATCCTCAAAGTATTTGTCACTTTCATTGGCTTCCTTGAATGTCTGGCTGTCTTGCCCCACTATCCATATTTTCTGCTCCTCCGACCTAGATGCAGATCCAACCATTGCTACTGTGCTTTACTGACCTACGTGCAGGTCCACTCATTGCTACTCTGCTTTACAGACCTACGTGCAGGTCCGACCATTGCTACTGTGCTTTACTGACCTACGTGCAGTTCCACTCGTTGCTACTGTGCTTTACAGACCTACGTGCAGGTCCGACCATTGCTACTCTGCTTTGCAGACCTACATGCAGGTCCAACCATTGCTACTCTGGTTTACAGACCTACATGCAGGTCCAACCATTGCTACTGTGCTTTACAGATCTACGTGAAGGTCCACTCATTGCTTACGCAATCATTGTTCAATGCTCTCTACTACCATCTGACCTCCGTGAGGTCCCAGCTATCAATGCTCATTCAGCTCCTCTTCACTTTTCTGGGGCATGCCAGCCATACCATTCTTGGCGCAGGGCCTTCCTGCAGCCAATGGTCTCGCTCTGCATTTATAAAATCCACATCTTGGGCGTTCCTGACTCGGAGCGAGGTCTTTCTCACCTAGCCCATGGCTGGGAATGTCCTCACTCTGGGCCTGACTTTAGCCGTTCGAGACTAGACGGAAGCTCCTGGTGTAGAATTTAAGACTAGCCATGAAGGGTGGTTACAGCGCTCTCCTTTGGCTCTAGTATTCTACTAGCAAGGCACCTTCACTGCATTCTCTGTACGACTGCCTCTGGTTCACCTGGTTTGTTTTTAGGGCGAGTAGGTCAGGTGAGTGCCTCAGCAGTCGCTGCTCTCCTCCTCCCGCCTTGGTTGTCCCCGATGTTGCAGAGCACTCTTACAGTCTTCCACGGGATTCCTGTTAGAGGGACTAAGTGAGAGCTTTCCTCTAAACTGGAATACTTTCCACCCCCCTTTTATCGGGTTTCTAAATTGCAGCAGCAGAGCCATCACAAAATAAACATCCCGAGCCTGGAGGAAAGGTGACCTAGGCCTTGGATCCCCAGAGATTTCCTCCTCAGAGGGTTTTTTCTCTCCTCTGTGCCTCAGATCATAACTGTTAGTTAACCGTAGTTAGTGTTTCCTAGCTCCTTTAGGTAGGTCCCGCTGTTGGATGGAGGTGGATGGTGTCACTACTTACTGATCCCTCTCTCCTTAGGAGGTCCCCTCAATCTCCAGCACACCCCATCGTACTTGTGCCATTGCTAACCTGTGCATCTCATTACGTTATCAAGCTGCCTGCTGCCTTATCTACTACTATGCCTGACAGCTACTGATTGCTAACATGCTTCATACTACTACTTTTCTTTTTGGAGATCGTTCCTAAGGTACCTTCAGCCAAGGGAATTGTCCCATGGCACCTCTAGGGGTGGAACCCTCTTTGAGGGTTCCTTGCCTTTAGTACCCCTAACAGGGTGGTATTTCCTCTGGAATAGAGAGTGCGAATAGCCAAAAACCAAGTAACACAGTTGCATAAGCATAACATACTGGCTGTGAAGGCCACTGAAATAAATTATGGTGTGGTGCAATCTGAAACTGAAAGAACACAATAAACAGATTACAGGGCACAGTAGAAGTAAAGAAGCTTGTGGGTAATGATTAACTTCTCTGACTAACGTTGTCTTTGTGCAATTTGAAGTTATCCTTTGGTTTCCTTTAACTAAACTTGCGTCAGTTTAGCATCAGGATTGGTCTCTTAAAAATATATCCACATCTCTCTCTCTCTCTCTCTCTCTCTCTCTCTCTCTCTCGGCTAAAAAGAGGAAATGGCTTTCAAGGCAAAAGTTCTGTGACCGTACAGCTGACTGGTGTTTGGATTCTTCTCTGCCTGTAACTATAGCAAAAGTGTCAGGGATCCATAGCGCATTAGTGACCATTCCCTTGTGTTTGGTTAGATAGGTACAAACTGTGCTTAAGTTGGTTCATTGGTAAATAATACCATTAATGGGAAGTTGCGTGTCAGTGTCAGTGGCTCAGTAGGTAGCACACTCACCTTTGAGGCCGGGAGATCAGAGGACTGTGGGTTCAGTTCCCACACCTGGCACTTGGGTGAATATCCCAGTACTGACACTGTAGTGCAGCACAAGAGGGGTGCTGCACTTCTGAGGTGCTGTCTTTCAGATGAGATGTTAAACCGAGGTCCCATCTGCCTGCATTGGTGGTAGTTCAGGTGGATGTTAAAGATCCCATGGCACTTATCGAAAAGAGTAGGGGTATGTTTATTAAAAGCAAAATCAAATATACAATAATCAAGGAAAAAATTACATAGATGCATACATCATAAAACTGAAAACATAAGCAGGTCTGAAAAAACTAAATACAATAGAGGTGAATCAAAAAGTCCCAATATCGTTCCCATATATTCCTCTTCAATATTTTCCTTTCTCCTTCTTTCAAGCATTCCAGATACAGTAGAATCCTTTGAATAAGTCTTCAGAAGTGAAACGTCATGCTGAAACAAAAACCACATCTGACCTGCCATACCCAATATAGAATCACAACTGCTATAATATTCAAGGTACTGGAATTACATCTGGACCAGGATTCTGGAAATAAACCAAAGAATAAGGCTCTTTGATCCCATTGACACCAGACCTTATCCCAGAAATGAGTTTCCATAAAAACCAAAATGCAAAATAAAAGGGCAAGAAAATATAATGAGTCATTGTTTCCGTGAGTTCCACACATGATTCCCGAAACAATTTCTATCCACTAGCTGTTTATGTTTTGGTTCCTCAGACATTGATTTTACCATGTGCACTTAACCATGTAATATCCCACATTGATACTGGGATCTGGGGATCCATAAGGCGTTACTAATCTGTAGTTGCTCTACAGGTGTAAAGCTGGGAAATATATTCACATTAAAATGGGATTCTACTATCTCTAAATACAGTTGTTTCCTAGACAATTTTTAATCATAAGGGTCTAAATGTTCCATATTTTTAGCATATCAAATACCATTCCCCAGTCTATCGACAGGACATATTTCCTTTTATTTTTGTAAAATTTCCCACTGTTCCATTCAGGAAAAATATCTTTAATAGACATATATACGAAAGGAAGCCAAGTTTGAATAGAGTCTTGGACCAATGGTTTTAAGTTGGTTGTGAAAAATTGTATAAAAAATACAACCGGATGAATCATAGAGACCCTCCTTTTCGATAGGGTTGTAATAGAACATTCCGCTGAATAGATTAAGTGGCTTCCAGAAGCATGAAAAAGAGAGCCAAAAGAGGTACAAAATGACATTTAGGTATTGGAAAAATATGCGCTATATGCAAAATAGGGTAATAAACAAGTTTTAATCAAAAAATACGTTTCTTTTCCCCAAAGACCATCTATGCCATTTACTAACTTTTTCTCTACCGGTATTCAGAGCAATTTCCCAATATATTTAGCTGCATCTGAACTCCAAAATACACTCCTAATAACTTATGTGGGGAATCTACTACCTTGATTCCTTGAATAGAAACCACCATATCAGTAGAAAGGGTTAGGTCAAAACACACACTTTTCTGCAAATCAAACTGGACCCAATAACTGATAAAAACTGGTAATACATCAGTTAACAAATGACCTTCTGCAATGTTAGGTACTAAAACACAAAGATCATCTGCATAACAAATTATTTTAGAATGAATGCCTGAAAGACCTGAAAATCTTGGAGATTGATGAAGTAGTCGAATAATAGGGTCCAAAGCTATCACAAATAATAAAGGACTCAGAGGGCATCCTTGTCAAACTCCTCTCGTATATAACATGGGGTCCTAGTCTCCCATTAATATACTGGCTTAACATAGGCCAAAGAATAACATAAAACAATCCAATTTATAAAAATTAGCGGAAAACCAAAACATTTAAGGGTTAACCAAATAAATTCCTGAAAAATGCTATCAAAAGCTTTTGACAGATCAAAATTAAATAAATATCCTTTAAGGAACCATGACAACCCTGAGAAAATAGTTCTCTGATCAGTATTAAGGCATCATGAATGGATCTACCAGAGATTGAACAATACTGAAATGGGGAAAGCAGAAAGGCAAATATTTAGAAATCCTATTCCCTAACAACTTGGCGAAAATTTTGTAGTCTGTATTTAACAATGTAATAGGCCTCCAATTCCTCAAATCCTGTCTATCTCCTTTTTTATATAAAAAAAGCATTAAACCTTCGTACATCTGATCTGTCAGTCGATCCTCCTGTAAAAAACCATTAAAGACAGCTACCAACTGACATGGTATGAGTCTCCATAAAAACTTATAAATCTCTGCTGACAAACCATCAGAACCAGGGGCTACTTTATCCCGAAGACCTAAAATAACATCTTTCACTTCTTCACAAGAGAAAGGCTTTATAAGTCCTTCTTGTTGTGATGTTGTTAATGTAGCATATTTAATATTTGTAATATCATTGTCATATCTGTGGTAACAACCTCTGGGTGTCAAATGTATGCTGTATAAAGTTTGTGACATATGCCATAAGTTCTTCTTGCCCTTTGACAACTTGGCCTTGTTCATCCAATAATTGATGTATTTGTTTACCACCAGCTTTCCCAGCATCGACCCCAAGGGGGTTAAATTGACTCTGAGTTCCAGTCGTTTTGAATTTTTGTTCGAAAAGTATGGATTTTTGCCTATCATACTGCACTTTAGCCAATGCGGTTTTGACTTCTTGTATACGGGCAGAATGATCCAAACCATATAAATGAGAGTCAGTAAATAATGTCAAAATCCGCTGTAGGCGCTTGGAGGTATGATGTCTTTCATCAGCTAAGGACCGCATATGATTTAAAATATGAGATCACATATAATTTAGTATCAGTCCACCAATCAATAATGGAATCATAGATAGAAATTACTGTAGTACGGTCCGTGATTAACTCCGTAAGACCTTGAATAAAAACAGAGAGTAACAATAAAGATGAGTTAACTCTCCACACCCAGGGCCCTGTGATAACGCATCTTCCAATTGGATTTGTATTCCTATCAAAAGATGGTCAGAAGTTGCCATAGGTATTGTAAAACCTTTGACTATGCCAGTGGTTTCGAAACTAACCAATAATCAATCCAGTGAGTGCAAGGTCCCTTTCCTAAAGGTAGGCCTCGGGACTGGGCGAAGACATCCACTAATTTTAATTCTGTAATAAGATTATGTAAAGCATGGGTGTCACAATAAGTTTTCCTACTGGAAGGGATTTCTAAACTAGTATTAAAATCTCCACCCCATAGAATTATGCGATTTGTGCACAGAAAAGGTTTAATTTGCTAAAAGCTGAATCTTAACTGCTTTCTGCTGTGGTGCATAAATATTTATGAGCCTATAAGGAAACCCCTGCCATATAAGATCTAGTAAAAAAACTCTGCCCGGTACTAAATCCACACTCTTTTGTAAAATGAAGTTAGAAGTAGTAAAACAAAAACCAACACCAGAACAGAGGTCTTGTCCTAATGACCAATATGACGGTCCTAAACCCCATTCCCTGGAAGCTATTGTGATGTCTTCTGTGGTATACAACCGAATATCTTGTAAAAAATAAACATCATAGGCCAGACTACGTAGTGCCGAAAAAGTTGCCATTCGTTTATAGTTGGAACGAATACTATTTACATTCAAACTTGCAAGACGTATGGCTGACATGAGAAAAACCACGAAAAAAGGAAGAAAGCTCTGTAGAAATAACCCTCTCATTTCTTTTTTCTCACTCTAGCAGACTTCTTTTTCGAAATAGCCCCAGAACTTTCAGTCAAAGGTAATGATGCGGAGGCCGACATGGAAAGAATAGGAAGAGATAAATTCTCAACGTCTCCATCTTCTTCCTCCATGGCCTCACCCCAACTTTGTAGGGGTTCATACGGGTTAGATAGTGGGATGGATATAGCGTCTACCTGTTTGGCAGAGCGAAGTCTCCGAGCCACTGGTGGGGGGAGAAGTTTCTCCATGCTCTTCATCATCTTTTGGAGTACTAGAAACACCCGCTAATTCTTCTACAGAGGATTGGTCTATAATTCCCGAAATATCAGTGGGGTCATGGGAAATAAGGGATGCAGAGGGTTCAGGAAGGTTAGGAGATTCAGAAGTTGCAGGAGGTTCAGGCAAAACAGGGCATTTACAATGGAGGTAGTGAAAGAAGGAATTTTTCCATTAGTTGTAACAGGTGGAAGTAAATCCTGGGGGGGGGGGTCCCTATAACAGAGGATTTAGCAATATAAGCATCATGTTCTGCATAGCCTGCAGTGTTATGTGCCGCCCATGGGCAGGCTGAAAATACATATGAAGTATCACTGCATAAATTACAAGTGGGAGGAACTGTACAAGCCAACACAGTATGACCTATCATACCGCATGAAGTACATTTCAGTTTATCACAATCAGAGCTCAGATGGGACAATGAGCCACATCTATAGCATGATCTCGGTTGCCCTGGGTAAAACAATATACCACGGTCTCGACCTAGAAAAAAACAATTAGGCAGATGCTGAATACCAAACTCATTAATTTTAAGTTGCACAGTAAATTTCCACCCTCCCGTCCAAAACCATTTACATCAATTAAAGCATGTGGTGTGCCAGTAACTGTGCAACGCTGTTCCAACCAATACAATATATCTAAAACATTTACTGCTTCATTCCTAAAAGGACAGTAATGACTTTTGGGTAGGCCTAGTAATGGGAATAATCACAAATGTTTCAGACAGGGTCTGCACGAGCATTATAGTAAGCAGACCAGAATTTATCTAGCAATGCAGCAGTACGGAAAGAAACATCAAAATTAGAGTCTCCTGAAGAGTGTATTAGAGCATACACATCTGAGGGTTTAATCTTTAAAGATTGTATTATTAAAGTCTTTCCTACAAAGTCCCGGTCTGGAGGAAGGTCCATATCCCCTTGTAATGTATCACGGCTACAAATCTTTTCCTCAGGGACCTCTGACTGTTTAAAAGAGAAGCGAGCTGGCTGGTTTACTAGCAGGCTTAACAGCAGAAGGAGCAACAACTGAGTTCTGCAAAGCAGTAACAACGTTCATGTCTGCTTGAAAGTACTGACCTTCCGACTGTGGTGGTAGCTCAATGTTCTGTTTCAGCGATGAAACGATATCCATGTCTGCAGGGGTTTGAAATGTAGAATTTGATTCTCCGTCGGTTCGCAAATCTCCATGCTGAGAATCAGAACTAATAGCGGAAGTGATGCAGCAGTTTGGTCCGTCACTGAAAAGTGTTCTCCTGCTGCACTCACTGCATCCAAACGGTCCATCTGGTTCACCAATCCATTCCCAGGCAAGGAAAATTAGGATCTGGTATCCATGCAGTCGGAGTCCTAATCCAGCCTGCTTTCTAGCGCTTGCTCAGGGACCATGTGGAAAGATGAGCCAAAAAGGAAATAGGTCCTCTACCGTGTACTGGTCGTCGATTCTGTTTCCATAGGGGCTGTAATTGCATGAAGCTGCTCCTTTTTACTGTACTCTTAGAAGCTGTTTGACCATTCTCTGGTCGTTTCCTTTTTCTCCTCTTCTGGTATAAAAATTTGGTCACCATCTGGTTCTTCCTGGGCATCGGTGTTCTCCACTGAAGACATCTCCTTCACAGGTATGTCATTTTCAGTACATTCTGAAGCGCTAGCGACTGGTAGGGATATCTCTGCAATCTTGCTCTGGTCCTGCAGTCCAGCACTCCACACCTCCGTCTCTCCAACGGCTGAGACATACTGAGGTGGAGTCAGATGCCTCATGGGAAGGATCCCCACCCATCAGAGTAGGGGAATTTCCCCGGTGTCCTGGCCAAATTTCCTTCATTCACTAAAAAAATACCACCAACAGCTTAATCTGGTTCAAGGTCAGTTGGCATTCATCTGTATCCCCTTCCCCCGGGTCGTGCCTGAAAATAGGCAGGATTTGTCCAGTGCACTTACCCGGCAAAAAAAAAAAAAAGTGCTTCCTGGCAAGACTGTTTGTCTTTTGAAGCACCTTTTGGGTTTAGATTGTGAGGGCACTGTCTGCGTAAATTTATGTACAAGAAAATATTCCTTTCCCTTGGCAGTGAGTCCAGAGTGATGCAGACTGCTCTGTAAGTGACCAAAAGAAAGAAAAAAAGAACTGTAAGAAAGTACTTTTTCTGAAAGTTTTTAGCTACTGTGCTGTGGGAACATCTGCATTTAATCCTGTTTGATCCAGTAGGGTCCTGATTTAATCCATATTGTTTTACACCAGTAAGTCTGACTTGACTCATGTTTTAATACCACCAACACTGTCACTGCCTGAGGCAGCTAATGAAGAACATGTGAGATTCACTGAAAAGGGTGTTTGAAGCAGCAGTGGAGGTCTGCATCCCTGTAAGTAAGCAAATGACCAAAAATGGCCCCCTGGATCAACAGGGACCTAAGGCAACTGATTCTGAACAAGCAGGAGGTGTATGATCACTAGAAAGAGACACGCTGCACCTCCAGGCCAGAGAGCAGCACTGAGTGACTGAAAGCCAGGACAGCAGTAGGTGCTGCAGAAAACAGCAAAAGGTGTATTTACACTACCTTGTCTGCAGCACTGCGAGTGGTGCAGATGCATTCCACTGGTTCCAGTAAATTCAAGTGTACAGCATAGGGAGCACTGCAGAGTAAGTAGATGAACCACTGTCATAGTGGGGAGCTGTACCATTGTAGGCTTTTTGGCCCTTGGTATGAATAATCTGTACCACTCACAATGCTGCAGAAACATCCTCATATTACTACATATGCCAACCTTGAATAAGCAGGGGTGAACAAGATACAATTGTACTGTATTGTATTTAAAGAGATAATCCAATATGTCAGTAAACTGTTCAGAATGCCTCACTTACATGAGGTGGCTACTGAGTTTTGAGTGTTTGCATGTGCCCGAATGCTTGTTATCCAAGCTGGTTTGCAGGTTTTATTTTCCTTTTTTTTTTTTCCTTGAAGGAACACGTAGAGCCCCAAAGACAATATATAAAAAAAACCTTGTTGTTTGCCACCAAGTATCTGCAACTGTCAGGGAAAAATCTACCTGGGTTTAACCCCAATAGGAGTCATGGCTTCTCTTCAGGCAGCCACCATCTCAGCAGCCACAATGGCCACCCCAAAAACTATCTGGAAGTTGCCTAGGGTCAGGACCACCCTTGCCCAGTGATCCTTCCCCCTTAGAGCTCCATCCTGGTACTATGCCCTCCCTCCGGCTGTCACATCAATCACCAATCTAGGTCTTTTTAAAGCTGCCTTAAGGGCCCATATCCTCTCCTCACATCAATGCCAGTGTAACCGGTAACCTGTGGATCCTGCACCACGCCACTAGGCCGTGGACCCGCCCTTGGCCAGACAGTGGAGAGCCCTCACTATTTCTAGCCTACAGGCTCCTTGCCTCCCTCAGTTACCATTTAGTTGCACTGGACTATGAATGCATTGTATTATGTATAAGACAAGGCCTCCCTGAGGCGGCTTACTACCAACTCATATCATGCATTGCTTTAGCTGCCAATTGTACAGGTCTTTACTGCTCATTAGGTAAATATGTCGATAGCTCTGCCCTGTTTTAGCTACCAAATGTATAGGCATTAACCCGTGCTCATTGTACTTATACTCTGTATGATTGCCTACCCACATTTATTCTATGTATGTACTGTATGAATGTCTGTTTTATTCTGACGTGGAGCCTTTGGAAACAAATCCATGACTCAAAGGATTTTAATTCCAATTTTCTAAATAAACAAATGTTAGTATGATTTAGGGCATACTAGGCAAACTGTATACATCATGCGACTAATCAGGGTCAGCACTAACACCCTCTATAACCCCGCTTCGAACCCCCACCAGAAATGCTATGTGCAACTCAGGAAATGCTGCCTGCAAAGCAGCCCGAGACTTCATCAATGCAGATGGGCAGCTTAAAACTTCTTCTAGTGCTTTAACAGAAGGAGACAGGTGAAGCAAGGGACTGGGCCCTTGAAAACAAGGGACGGGAGGAACTTGTCAGAGCGGATGGTGAGATGCTGAATGCTGTTTTAATGTTCACAAAGGGGCCCCCAGTAGAGAAAGGCTGTTCACTGGGAGGGTCCATGGCACCAGTGGTAGCCACAATGCAGGCAGCAGACATCACATCCACCCTGATAGCTACCTGAAAAAAATCAAGACATATAAGTCACAAAGTTTGGGCAGGATACATCCCAGGGTCGATATGGAGTTGGAGCTAAAGGAAGAGTTGGCAGGTCCACTTACAGTAATCTTTCAGAAGCCTGTCTGAACAGGTATGGTGCTGGAGGAATGGAAAGTAGCCAGTGTGTGTTCTTCATCTTAAACAAGGAGGCAAGGTCAGAACCAGGCAGCTACAGGCCTGCACATTATTGCAGCTACGCAAATATACAGTCAAATGCATAAACTTGTATTGCCTTTACACGGAATTGTATACTGCAACGCCTGTAACTACCCATGACTCTATTTATTTATTTATTGAAGTGTTTCACCAGGAAAGTTACACTGAGCAGAGGCTCGTCTCATGGTGCGTCCTGGGGAAAGGGGATTTGGACAACAGACAATATTGCAACAAGATACATACAGTAGCAGCTAGGTTAACAACCATATATAATTAAGCAATAAGGCATGACAGGGTGTGGTATATCATGGGATATCGTCACGCCTCGGGTGGTTGGGCACGAGGCTCCAGGCCGAGTGCGTCCAACCGTCCAAGAAGTGACGATATCCCATGATATGCCACACCCTGGAGTGCCTTATTGCTATTATGAACTGGATCAGTATTTATATAACTAAAAAAGGAAATTAAAAACTGTTTTAAAATGTTTTAAGAGTACATTTGGTAAGGTGTAGTGATACATTAAAACAAGATAGTTCTTGTAATTTTTACTGTGGGCAACAGGTGGCGCTGTTGTAAGGCATGAGAGAGCTAAAAGGATCCAGGCTGACTGCAGTGAGTCTTGGTAGAAATCTTGCTGACCCTTATGAGTTGGAACCCCACCCTCCCTGACCCTTGCCAGGAAGTACAAATATTCTCACAACCCCCGCTCCCATAAAAAAAGTACTGTGGAAGGGAGAACGTCTTTATTTCCCCGACAACGCCTGAAGTGAGAAACACAAGCCATCGATATCCGAAGTGACAAACTCAAACCATGGATTTGTATGGTAAGGCATGTGGAACTATGTTAAGTGCTGGCATGAAAATTGCAGTTTAGGCAGAGTGGGAGATGACAGGGGAAAGTTGTAAATGTGTATTGTCTTGTATTTGTAATCACTGCTAGGAGCGACTTTACAGCAAAATGGACGACCATGCGTGCGCCTCTTAAAACAGATAAAGAGACTTGAAATGTCACGCTGCAGCGCTTCCTAAACAAAATAGCTGTTTATTTGGGTTGTAGTACTACATCCAGCAGCTGGCAAAACAAAACACATGGGATTCAGTTGCTTTAGTGCAAGGGGAGTCACCAGGGTGTGTGTGCGTGTGTGGCAAGGGGGAGGATCCAACCGACGGCAAGCGGATATCTTTAGCGGACAGTGAGGAGGCTGGTGGCCGGAGGTTTTCTGAAGCCGTGGTGATGTAGCTCGATATCATCACAGCTTCAAAAACGTTTCGGCCAATCAGCGACGTCCATTTACGATCTCCAGTTCATAATAGGTCTATAATAGATACATTACACCTGATACATACACGTATACCGATATACATATAAGTATACATTTAGCAGCTTGTACAGTTTACAACTACAACATAGTTACAGAGTTTTTTGGGGGGATAGAAAGGAATAGGTGGGGAAGGGGTGGGAAGTAGAGGAGTGGGAGAGTGCTAAGTCGGAGTAAGTGCAGACTTGCAAGGGCTACTACTAAGGCGGAATAAAACCAGCAGAAAATTTGGCTAACCCTCAGGGGGTAGTACAGTTGCAGTTTGTCACTAGGTAGTTTGCTAGGGAAGAGGAGAGGGAGTAGGTTGAGGAGGAGTGGCGGATTTGGGCTGGGAGTAGGTTCCAAAGTTTAGGTAGGCGATATAAGAAAGCCAATTGGCCTGACGTAGTGTGTCTGAAGGGTATATTTAGGGAGCGGGTGTCCTCGGACCAGAGGGTGTAGTTTGACTGGTGAGGGGCAGATAAAGAGGTGACTAGATAGGAGGGCAGTAAGCCTAACCAGAATTTTAAGATAAATTTAGCTGCGTGCAGTGTTCTCCTGTCAGCAAGTGAAGGAAAATTCAGGGAGCAGTGATGTGTCAGAGCAGGGGCATCCAATGCTTAATGGCAGAAGGAGTTGAAGAGAGGTTCAAGCCTGGATAAGGAGGACTGAGGGGCAGCACCATGTACGACATCGCAATAGTCGAAGGTAGGCAGTATCATTTTGTGTACTAGTTCCCTCCTGGCAAGGGGAGGGATACTATTGCTGCTTAGTGCTTGTATTTTATTCGTGTTTGCAACCCCATGTCTATATTTGTTACCCCTGTCCCCGGGTCACACTTGGAAACGAGCCTCAGCTCAGTGTGCCTTTCCCAGTTACCAAAATTTAAAATAAATAAAAATAAAATTCAGACTGACATCAGTGCTGCCAAGGTCTTAGAAGCCCTTATCAGGGGCAGAATAATGGTGCACCTGTTTGGCTTTATGAGTGGCAGATTTTTCTAAACCAACCTGGTCAACTTTTTCAAAGGAGTGACTCGGAAGGGGGGCAGGAGCATGGACATATTCTATCTGGATTTAATCAAGGCCCTTTACATGATGACCCGTATTTATATTACTTATACATTTTGGCCAAGAAGGCACATTAAGCCATGGTTAGTTTCAGAGTGTGTTGGGGGAGCTGTGCAGAGGGAGGGCAAAACACAGTAACACAGATACAATGGTAGAGTGGCTGTTCCAAGAAAAAAAAAAATTCAAACAAGTACAATTAATAAGAAAAACTCTTAACTGTATACTAAGTATAAACATTGAATTTAATACAGCATGCAGAGAATGGGGGGTGGGTAGGGTAAGGTGCAGATGGAACGGTGATAGAACACATGAGGAGGAAGTTAGAAACAGGGGCAAGTGTGTGTGGCAATGGTGTGATGCAACAATTTAATGAAGGAAGGGGAGGAGGAGTGGATAGGAGAGGGAAAGCTGTTCCAAAGGAGTGGAAAGTGTAAAAAGAAAAGGAATTTTGCTCTGCAGAGAAATTACAGTTGGGACAGGAGGAAAGAATGGAGGTCAGATGATGAGAAGTCATAGGAAGGGGGAGGGAGGGAAGGAGACAATAAAGGTAGCAGGAAAGAGAGGGACCAGAACTTTGGGGTAAGAGGCACAACTGGGGCCGGCATGACAGTGCTGCCACTTGTGACACCAGTGACCCACGTTCATGGTCCGAGCCTGTTTTGCTGGAAGACTGGCATGGGAAGGACTGTCTGTACATCCTACAAGCTGTTGTCCTCCACTGGAGAGGACGGCCATGCATTTCATTGCATTACCACCCCTGGGTAACCATTGGTGGCAGTGTAGCTGAGACCCTGTATGTTTGGGAGGGGAGATGTGCACCAGATGTCACATGTGGCTAGTGGGCCAGCACTGTGTGGAGGCCTGATACATAACCTAATGGGCGGGGCACAAAACTGGAAAACTGTGATGGCCACCCTGCAGGCAGATGAAGCCCAGCCAGCCATCACGGCAATCACAGGTCCCACTTCCATCAGGTGCCTCCCATCCCAGAGGACAAGAGATATGCCCACCCAGCAACTCAAAGGCCAAATATGGAGGAGGAACATCCACTGAAGGAGCTGACATCCTGGGAGCCCAAAAGCAGAGGGCTCAGTCCAAAGAGGTACTGGACTGCTTTTGGGTGATCCTGGAGTGGGTTATACTTGGGAGATAACTATGTGGCAAAGAACAGAACATTTGCAGAATGAGGTTCTGTGGGGACTGGTCCCAGGAGAATAAAAACATTTTAAAAGATGCAGTGGGATAGTTGCCTTCCTTTGATAGAAGGGAAAGACAGGGCAGTATAAAGGAAACAGTGATTAGTATGGGAAGGACAGTTCAGTGCATGACAGAAGTGGAAGAGGGGGTCCAGTCTGGCTAGAGAAATTGGAAGGGTAGTACTGTAGACCACATCCACAAAATCCTCAGTCAAACACCAGGAGGAGCATTCTGAAAATAATTTCCTTGCAGACAGTAAGGGTGCTGGCAGGTTTTGTTGGGGTGTAGTGCTCTGTGTATGTGGATCCTTTTTTATTGTTTCATTACATTACATTCACGGAATATCCAAAGCAAAGTGAACATTTCATCCACAGATGCACTTAACTGTAAAGCACATATCTCATTCCATTACTAAACCTCTCATTTATAATGTCTCTCTCTCTGTTTTTCTGTCTTGTGCCCAGGCTGATGTTTCAAATTCTGTATCAGATTCTGCTTCATCTCTCCTTGTCCATCCGTTGCTGCCATTTCCAGATCAACTGCATAGAAAAACTGCATTTGTTTCCATTTACTATACCTCTCCCATGAATAGGAGTGACTTGTAAACAACGCATGTATTCTGTTTGTACAGTATATGTCTAATTACTGTTATCTATAGCAATATGCTCCACATTATGATTTTTATCTGTCCTACTCCTTCAGGTCGTTTGGAAAAGAACTGTATGGCATTCAAGTTCCTCTAACAGATGCATAAACAGTAATCATGTTGTAATATGCTTGTTTCACCTGAGGCATAAATTGTGTTACTGTTTTATAAGAATGCTGACTCAATCTGTATCAATCAGACACTTGTCTGCCAGTCAGCATTTAGTCAGTGCTCTCACTGCTGCTGCAAATCAGTATATTAAATAAATATTTCTGGCTTTTAGAAGTGACCTCGTTGGGAATTCTTCTCAATGACAAATGCTTCAAACAAAGGTGTTCAGTCACTTTCATTACCTTGCTTATTTAATTGAAAATGAGCTCTTCTGACCTGTCAGCATCTATGTTTATTGATTTTAATACACATTTTTTTTAATTGAATTGCATTTTGTATTCTGTGACTCACTTCTTGCCAGACAGGTTGAATTTTGGGACATTCCCACAAAATGTGCACGAGTGCCTGTCATTACACATCCTCCAACTTAAAGAAAGTAATGTGCTGATATTTAATCTTTGTCGGAGTGCTGAAATAGTAGGCTACCATCTGCTGTTGGAATTCCTTCCAATTATTTAAGACTAATGTATGGTGAACCATGTCCCAAACACTTGACCAATTTTTTTTGTTAAAGCTATACTCACTTCGTCATCCAGTTTTTTGTTAATACATGTGAGTCCATTCAGTGTAAAATGAGTGCAATTCTTTTGTAAAAATAGGACATATGTTCTTTCGTGCTTGTTTCTTAACCAACTCAAAAGACTAATCTCGTTTAGTTCTGTCCCAAGTTCAGTTTTGATGTCCCCCTTGGAAATAAAGATCCTGATCTGCAAGCGCCTGAAAAAGTCTTGTTGATGCAAACTAAATTCTGCCAGTATCTCTTAAAACAGCTTAATGTTATCTGTTTCATGATTCATTCACATATCTGGACTGTGTAGTACGGTATGGGTTGCACACCCCATTGGCTCACGCTGTGAACCAATGGCGTGCAAGCCTACCCGAAGCTGTCAGTCGACGACAGGGCTGAGGGCAGCAGGCGGGTGGGGTGCCGCCCGCCTGCTACCGGGGGAGCGGTGGGGCTCAGTGGGTGGGTGGGGAGGGGGTACACTAGACCACCAGGGTAATAGGTCATTTTTTATGTTTTACAGATGCCCGCGATCGGGCAGAGTGCGGTCCACTGGACAACCAGGGATATTGGCTGGGAGGGGGGGTGATTTAAACAGATGCCTGCGATTGGGCAGCGATCGGTCCACTGGACCACCAGGGATATTGGACGGGGGGGTTTATTATACCGATGCCCACAATCGGGCACATAGCGGTCCACTGGACCACCAGGGATATTAGGCAAGGATTTGTTTTGTAGACAAATGCCCACGATCGGGAACATAGCAGTCCACTGGACCACCAGGGATATTGGAGGGGGGGTTTATTTACACAGATGCCTGCGATGGGGCATGGGGGGGCACCGCCAGGTGTGGCAGGAACTCGGGTGGCCACCCACAGGTGGCAGCTGCCGTGTTGCGCCCTGCAATGCAGCAGCTCACCTGTGGGTGGCCATCATTTGTTCTTTTTCTGGGGGGCTTAACTTTGTGCAGGCGTAAGTAGGGGTTGCACATGCATGGCTCTGCACATCCCGGGTTGAATATCAGGCTGTGCAGGTTATGCATGGGCACAACCCCCTACCTGTGCTTGCATACATTACTGATGCGCTCCGGCACATCAGGATTTGTGCGGCGCACTTTTCCCTTTTGAATATCGTGCCGGGGCGCATCAGTGGGTTGTGCATGGCGCAATCCTTTTGAATATCTGGGCCATATTATATACAGCACTGCACTTTTGTTTAAACCTGTTCCAGGCATTCGGAACCTGTTTTGTCCATGGGTTTTTACTGCACAGAGGTGCGCACATCCATAGAATTCTGTTTCCTCTATCCCAGAACATCCTGCTTCTTTCCAATAAACTAACAGAAGTACAATTTGTGCTGCCCTATAATATCCTTTTAGATTTGGTATCTGCAACCCACCAGTTATGTTAGATAACATTAAAGCTTCCCATTTTATTCTTGTCTCTGCTCCCCCTGCCTTACAATCTTATTCAGCTCACATCATTTCCCCATGGAACCAGGAACTTCAATTGGTATAATTTTAAAACAGAAATCTAACACGGGAAGGTGGGGGACAGAGTGAGCAGGCAGCCTAAACAGACAGCTCTAGGAGTGCTCCCACCAGCAACTGACAAGTAACTGCCACAAAAGTGTGTTTATTGGAGTCTGGAATCTGAATATAAGATGGCAAATGGCTGTGCGTGAGGAGCAGCAGCACCCTGAGGTCCTAGTGATGTGAGAATTTTTCTCATATTGTATCCTGCTTCCCTCTTAAATGAATCTGCAGCAACTAATATCCCTTTTCCCAACCCTTGCTAAACTGCAAGAATCCCTAGTCCACTCCAGACTGGGCAAGTATTTCTCCTCCACCAGCTTCCTATCTCATTTCCACTCTGGTTTTCGCAAACACCATTTGACAATCTTGTCTCTTCTGCGAATCATTGAACACATCCACTCTGCCACAGACCAAGGCCAATTCACAGTTGCCATTTTCATGGACTTGGCCAATGTGTTCAACTTGGTCTCCCACCCCCTCCTCCTCACCAAGCTAGGCACAGCAGGTCTAGCACCCCTCTCAGTAGACTGGTTCACCTCCTACCTCAAAAACCGGCAGCAGGCAGTCAGGGTGGGTAACCCCACTTCCTCACCCCTATTCTTGCAGGGGTACCACAAGGTTCTATCCTTAGCCCCATCCTGTTCTCTGCTTTCGTAAATGACCTCCCCTCAATATGCTCCAACTCACGGATACATATGTATACAGACGATACCATTCTTTATGTATCAGGGTGCACCGTCTCGGACATCCACACCCCATTACAGCAAGACCTATAAGCAATGCAACCCTGGTTCCTCAATAACCATTTAAAAATAAAGACCTCAACACTGTATCTATGATATTTGGTGCATCATAAAATTTGGCAACCGCCCCCCACCCCACTGCTTTCAAACCCTAGACAGCACATCTCTCATCTGTGTCAAACTTACAAATACCTAGGGTCTGGCTTGATCCCCAACTTAACTTCTCTAATCACACTATTATCTCCAAGCTACGCCCAAAACTCTACACCCTATACCGCAATAAGGACTCCTTTCCTCTCTCCACCCTCCACGAATTAGTCTCAAAACCAATTATCCCAATCTTTGACTATGCTAATGTCATAACACTGCTCCAGCCTCCTTACTCTCCCACTTCAACACCTTACTAAATTCCTTCTGCCACTTCACCTCTAACTGCACCGACAGAACCCATCACTGCCAACTCCACTCCTCCCTAGGCCCTTGTCACGTAGGCACACTATCCACTCCCTCTCTCTTATAGCCAAATACTGGTTCAACCTTCTTCCAACCTACCTATCAGATATACTTTACCCAGTAGCCACCTCATCCTACAATCTACATGACAGGGATGCCCACACTTTTTCCCTCCCCACCCCCTCATCCTCAGCAGATAAAGCTGCCTTCTCAGCTATCTGGAACACTCAGCCTCCCCAGTTTTGGAACCTGCCTTCCCACCGCTCCATGAAACAGCACTTGCACCTCCTCCCCTTCCCCTCTTGCTCATGCTCCTAATCATCCCATTTCTGAACAGCACCTTTCCCAGCGTATTTTATGACAATGTCACCATGACCCAAATCATTTAACATCTATGTTGTAAATATACATTTTGACTATTCTCGAAATGTGATTACCCTGTATAGGTGCCTGTAACCAACCAAGACTGATTGTGCTATGTAAAATTGTGTTTTTGTATTGTAGTGTACTATGTTTCTCCTTATGTAACCCCAATCCCGGGTCGCACCTGGAAACGAGCCTCGGCTCCATGTGCTTTTCCCGGTAACCAAAATTTTAAATAAATAAAATTTAAAAAATAACTGGATGTATTAAACCAAGTGAGTCAAGCCAATACAGGAAAAAAAATGGAAAAGTTCTCTTTAAATTTTGTACAACTCCTAAAAAGAAGACACTAAATCTATAAAGAGTATGTTATTCAAACTATAAAGAGCACCTTCTCTGGCATTTGTATCCAAAGCCCTTATTAACATGGTAAGAAGCCTTACTTCCCCCGAGTTGATCCATACACAAGGTGTGATTTTCAGAGCCATGGTTAATGGAAGGGAAGGGATCATATTTTAGCTCCGCGGAGCCGAGCCGCTGATCCCTTCCACTTCCTTGTCTTCAGCGCCATCACCATACTAGCATCTATTATGAATTATTATGTGGAGAGTGTGGGGGCATGTTCCATAGATTACTACAGGGACTGACTTTAACATCTTTTTTTTTTTTTTTAATAGTTCAGGGATTTGAGTCAGATAAATCAAGGCCCCCGTTCAACTAACCAGGCTCTTGTTAGTTGAGCAGTAGCCTTGATTTATCTGAATTGAAACCCTGAGCTATTTAAAAAAAGATGTTAAAGCCAGCCCCTGTAGTCGTCTATGGAGTATGTCCTCGTGCTCTCCATATAATTACACCACAAAACATGCTAGTGTAGGGAACTGCGCTGAAGACAAGGAAGTGGAAGGGATCGGTGGCTCAGCTCCACAAAGCCAAAATATGATCCCGTCCCTTTCATAAACCACAGCTCTAAAAATTATACTTTATGTATGGATCAAATCTGAGGGAGGGTAAGTCTTCATACCGACTTCCCTTGGGGATGACAGTAGAAAAAATTACTCACCATAGTAATCTTTCTTCCAAGGGGTCTTTTAGCATCAGTAACTATAGCAGTTATCTAGCTAGGTGCAACTGCCCCGGAGGTATGCCGTTTAGTGGTGGGCGAAGTGGGCTCAATCCGCTCTGTGAAGCGATTCACAGAGCAAAGGCGGATTCACAGAGTGCTCCACAACGCAAAGCGGAGTACTTTGTGTTATAATGAGGAATGCGAAGTCCATTGGAAGCAATGACTTCACATTACTCCGCCTCCCCAGACCAGTACTCTGCCAAATTTAAGGCGAAGTGCATTGCAGGCAGTGCAGTTCGCCTCACTTCGCCTTGTTTTTGAGCTCCAAAGGCGAATTTTGCTGTGATTCATGGGATTTCAGGTTACATGGGCTCTATATTGATCTGCACAGCCTCAGTTCGGGGTAGTATGAGTAGGAAGGAGTAGGAGACAGTGTGCTCTGATAGCTGTCTGTGATAGGAATCTTGTAAAAGCTGTTCAAAAAGCATTTTTGCTTTTTTTGGGGATCCAACTTTAGTTCATCGATTGTAGGAAACCCTTCTGTGCTCATATCATAGAGCATTTTTGTTTTTGTGTGGATTTTGAATGTTAATTTACAACATTGAGTGTGTGTGTGGTGAAAGACAGCGAAAGTGTGCTTTGGGGGAGGGGCATATCTGTGGTGTAGGTAGATTTAAGTTGGAGAAATAGTGATTTCTTTGTTTTTTTGATTATATTTTTGTAATATAACCGACTGTGTTAATGTACACACAGTAATATTGTCAGTAATAGTAGGAATTTTCGTGCTGTTTGTTGTGTGGATGTGGTGCAGCAGTTCATAAGTTCAGGCTGTTTACATTACAAATTTACAATACATAAAGTGGCATAGTACTGAACTTTTGCATTTGTGACGCATTCCTCGTTCAGCATCGTACACAAACTGTTCTGCGTGTGAGTGTGTGTGCAGTGTTGCGTGCATCAAATAATACACCTTTTATTGTGCCACAGACTAGTGTAATTGCAAACGCAGCAGTGCGAACCTGTTATCCACTGCAGCTGCCTGATTTTGTACTGCGATCGTGGTATCTGTTCTTAGTTTAGCTGCTTGTAGTGCCATAAAAATCAGCACTGCCTGCATTCAGTGCTCCCCCCACCCCCACGTTCAAAGGGTATTTTTTACCAGATTGGATTGTTTTTGTGACCTCATCAGCACCACTGGTTACTGAAGTTGTTTTAATTCTGTGACAGTCTCAGAGTAGTCTCTTATCTGTTGCTGAACCACAATTGTTTATTTGACTTCACATCCAGCGTCCCTCCAATCAGAGAGTGAACGTATCAGAATCTGAATTTGGATATAATATTTGTGGTTGATCCCCCAAAATGCCTGCAAAGAGATGTGCACGCAAAGCTGTTTCTCGCCATGGCAATGTTGGCAGTAAGATGGTCTGTGGGCGTGGTAGTAGTACGCAGACGCAGAAGTGCATTGCTGATATGAGGAAAGGTATTTCTCCTGCAATGTTTTTTATAGCCCAATCAGCAGCTTCACTCATAGTTGAAGGAGATGATGTTTTCCCAGCCAGTGGTGTTAGTGTTACTGGTGTTAGTGGTGGTGGAGGTAGTATTAGTATTGTTGCATCAAGTTCTAATTCTAACCAATGTACCATATCCAAAAATATTGAGTGTGAAGCAGTGCAAGTGAATGGCAGCGTAGGTGATGTCATACTTCCCAGTAACATTCACAGTGTGGTGAAAAAATATCAGGTGATGGTGATGTAGATGCTGATGATGAATGTGATGATGATGATGATATTGCTGTTGTTGCAACATGCAGTCCACATGCTAGCATCCAAGCAGAAGATGTGGATGTGTGTAACGTTGATGAATATGATGATGATGTAATTGACCCCAGTTGGGAACCGGAGAAAAAGAAATTAAAAGTGACTGTGTTTGAGTCTGTTTGCAGGAATTCCCCCCCCCTCATAAAAACTTGTGATCTACCGGTTTTAGTTGATGATGATGATGACCCAGTAATCAATATGATAGGTAGTTGGGGTGGTCAGTTGCAGTCCAGGTGTGCAGTGCTAGAAATATCACATGCCCCCCCCACTTCAGTGCTTAAAATAATGGACTTAAATAAGCCACATCATGGACATGTTAAAAGCAGAGCATCACAATCCCTTGTTTGGGATTTTTTTGTTCAAGATGCAAATGATGATTCAGTTGCAATCTGCCAGGTTTGCCATGTGCGTGAGTCGAGATAAAAAGGGGAGCCATCTGGGCACAGGAGGACAGCATACGCATCTTAAGAATAGGCACTTGGCACTGTTGACCTAGCACAAGCTGGCAGCTAATACCATAGTGGGCGTTCACCCTCGTCACCGGCAACCATAGCCAGCATGTTACCCCCTTCCATGACTGTTAAACCCAGTAGGAAATTAAACATGTACAGTAGTGCGGTAATAAGAGCAGAGGATTACTACAGGCATGATGAGGTGGAGGACCATAATGACTTTGAAATGTTGTCCAGTGCTGGTGAGAGTAGCAGTTTTTGTGGTGGTGGCGGCGGTGGTGGTGGTGGTGATGGTGAATGCAGTATGTCTAGTGCAAGTGGTACATCAACCCCAGTTGGCAAATCTGGCAAAATAACAGCATTTCTGGGTTTGTCATCATCACCTGTGCAACCGTTTTCATCAAATATCCACACTCCACCCCTGCCAATGCCATTCATCACAGAGCACAACCATTTGTGATCAACCCACCCCATGTAAATCGTTTGTCAGCCCACGTTACAGAGTGTTTTTGCGCATAAGCTGAAGTACCCCCCCAATCATACAGTGTCACGTGAACTTAATGCTGCTGTAGCTGAAATGCTGGCAATTGATCTTTTGCCCTTCTCCTTTGTGGAGAATTCTGGGTTCCAGCGGTTTGCTGCTCATGCCTGTCCCAAATGGAAAGTCCCATCCAGGACATACTTTTCTACCCATGCTGTCCCCAAGTTGTTCTGCACTCAGTAAGCCATGCCCTTCAACATTCCTCCTCTCCATTCATCCATTTAAGTATGGATATGTGGATAAGTGGCAAAACAGCAGGGAGTTCATATTTGTGTATAACTGCACACTAGGCACAGGTGCCGGGGGTTGTTTGTGATGTTGGTAGTGTGAATAATTAGTGCAATAAGGTGGATTGTCGCAGTAGCAATCTTTCAGGAATTCGACAGCATGCAACAATTGCTATGCACAGTGTGACCTGTTCACACACTGGTGAGAACATGTTGGACGTGATACTGACTGAAACGGACAGATGGCTAAACCCTCCGTCCCTGAGAGCTGGGTTCATAGCAAGTGACAATAGGTGAAATGTGGTGAAATGCATCACAAATGGTATTTTTTTTCATGTTCCATGCATGGCCCACTGTTTAAATCTTGTGGTTCAGGAGTTTCTGCAGCACCCTGATATAAAGGAAATGCTGACCGTTGCATGACATATCTGCTCTCACTTTTCAAGATCTGGAAAGGCCCGTGACCAACTGCGGCAGTTGCAGATACAAAACAGCCTGCCTCAGCACCGCTTGAAGCTGGAAGTTGTCACCCAATGGAACTCCACTTTATACATGACAGAGAGGTTGTATGAACAATACAAAGCCATCTCAGAATATCTTGTTATGCACACTAGCCGTGACAGTTCCGGGGCCTCCATGTCTATGACGACTGAACAGTGGCGCCTCATGAACTCTGTAATAACAATTTTGCGGCCTTTTGAACATGCCACACAGGCAGTGAGTGGCGAGTCTGCCTCCATTAGCCAATCAATTCCACTGCTGCAGGTGCTGAGGCAGACATTGGTGAATGTACAGCATAGCCTTGATGTTGCCGGAGACGGTGGTAGCAGTATGTTGCTGCAACACATGCTGACAGTATTTGACCAGAATCGTCACGTTGTGAGCATTCAGTGTAGTGACAACTTTGCCATAGCAACAAGGCTGGACCCACGATACAAACGTGGAATTGCATCAGTACTGGAGGGAGGGCCTGAACAGGTAAAAAATATCAGTGGTCAACTGGTGCGCTTGGTTCATGGGGCACAGAAGTCACATGCCAAGGTCAGCAAACCTCAGCAGCATAATCCAGCTGAAGGTGTACCTGGAGGACCATCAATCATATCCTGAAAGGGGAAGGGGGACTGCAGTTCCAGGTGGTCTGTCATCCTAAGTGGCTGGCATCAACCCACTTTGGGAGGCTTTGTCACAAGTGGGTATTTGTGAAATAAATGATTCAGGAGAACAGGATGATGCATCAACAATTGGACTTCGTGCGGCACAGAGAATGGCTGAGTCATATTTGTCTGAAAACAGGCATCTGACAATAACTGAAGATCCTCTTTTGTACTGGAATGGAAAGGTCAGTGAATGGCCAGAGCTGACTGCAGTGGCACTGAAGTACCCCTCATGCCCACCCTCCAGTGTAGGTGTTGAGAGGGTATTCAGCTCAGCAGGTGCAATAGTCAGGGATCGTCAGACAAACCTGTCTCCTGCAAATGTCAGTTTGCTAACATTCATTAAAATGAATGAGAGGCACATACCAGCACAGACTGCAACCTCGGTATTCATACCCCAGCCTAGTCATGGTGGTCTTGCTGATGTGGAAATGGAGGATCCTGGTGGCACTGGCAGTGGCTGCCTGAAACGGCCCACCACTGACGTAGGTGGCGACACAATGGAGAAAGAATTTCCTAGTGGTCAGACTTCAGACATTGATGACTGTGAGGGCAGCTTTCTTTATGAGGATAATGATGTGGTTAATGTTGGCAGGTTTTAACTGAAGTTTTTAAAAGGTGGTGTGCCCCCCCCGACCACCACCACCGGGACTGATGTTAGCCACCACCACCATGAGTCTGTCTGACCCCTGGACCATCACCACCACCAGGACTGATGTTAGCCACTGCCACCATGAGTCTGTCTGCCCCCCGGACCACCACCACCGGGACTGATGTTAGCCACTGCCACCATGAGTCTGTCTGACCCCCAGACCACCACCACTGGGACTGATGTTAGCCACTGCTACCATGAGTTTGTCTGCCCCCAGATCACCACCACCGGAACTGATGTTAGCCACTGCCATCATGAGTCTGTCTGCCCCCCAGACCACCACCACTGGGACTGATGTTAACCACTGCCATCATGAGTCTGTCTGACCCCCGGACCACCACCACCAGGACTGATGTTAGCCACTGCCACCATGAGTCTGTCTGACCCCCAGACCACCACCACCACCGGGACTGATGTTAGCCACTGCCGCCATGAGTCTGTCTGACCCCCGGACCACCACCACCACCGGGACTGATGTTAGCCACTGCCACCATGAGTCTGTCTGACCCCGGACCACCACCACCAGGACTGATGTTAGCCACTGCCACCATGAGTCTGTCTGCCCCCGACCACCACCACCAAGACTGATGTTAGCCACTGCCACCACTGCCACCATGAGTCTGTCTGCCCCCCAGACCACCACCACTGGGAATAATGTTAGCCACTGCCACCATGAGTCTGTCTGATCCCTGAACCACCACCACCGGGACTGATGTTAGCCACTGCCACCATGAGTCTGTCTGCCCCCTGAACCACCACCACCACCACCGGGACTGATGTTAGCCATTGCCACCATGAGTCTGTCTAACCCCTGGACCACCACCACCAGGACTGATGTTAGTCACTGCCATCATGAGTCTGTCTGACCCCTGGACCACCACTACTGGGACTGATGTTAGCCACTGCCACCACTGAGCCTGAGTCTGTCCGAACCACCACATCCATCAGCCAGAGACACAAAGCTTCTTAATATTTAAACCATAAAGTGAGTATGTGTACTCATGTTTGTTATGCTGCTTCACTTCCTTTAGTTGTATGTTTTGTTTTCTGTAGCTTTTCAGAGCCGCAGTGGTAAAACACATACAGTACACTTCTTTTGTTTCTTTTACAGGGTAACAAAACAAGCATTTGTCAATGCCGAATGTTGCTTGCTTGTATGTGCTGTTTAGGTATTTGGAAGTGACAGTTTCATGCCTTCCTCCCAAGACATCCACTGTGTCTTTCCGTTCAGTATTCACAGAAGAGTGGGAGGGACAAGGGCCACAGCAGTACAGCAGTTGCCAAGGGGGTGAAGAGGTGGACAATAGTCCATTCAAAGGCAAAAGAGTCCTGCAGGAGCTCACTAAATTGAAGGTAGACAAAGCGATGGAACTAGATGGCATACGCCCAAGGATATTAACAGAACTGCGAAGGGAGATAGCAGTACCTCTGGCAGCCATGTTCACTGGAGTCATTCAACATGAGTGAATTGGAGTAGGGCACATGTGGTCCCTCTATACAAGTCCGGCAGCAGGGAGGAGGCAGGGAACAATAGGCCGTTCAGCCTCACCTCAGTAGTGGGGAAGATCATGGAGACATTGCTTAAAGAAAGGATAGTGGGGCATCTAGATGCCATCGGAACCCAGGACCATAGATAACATGGATTCACAGTGGGGACATCATGTCAGATAAATCTGGTTGATTTATTTGACTGGGTGACAAAGGAAGTGAATCAGGGTGGGGCAGTGGACAACGCTTACCTTGATTTCAGCAAAGCCTTTGACACCATCCCATATAGGAGGCTGATAAACTAGCTGGGTAGGCTGGACATGGGGGAAAGGGTGGTAAACTGGGTTAGAAACTGGCTAACAGACAGGAGGCAGAGAGTGGTGGTAAATGGCATGCAGTCTAGGGAGAGGGGGCGACCAGTGGGGTGCTGCAGGGATCAGTCCTGGGGCCAGTTCTGTTCAATGTCTTCATTAGTAATATTGCAGAACATCTGAAAGGAATTTTGTCACCAAATTTTCAACATAGCCATTTTAAGACCTCTGCTCATGAACAGTGTCACTGTGATTTTCTTAATTTGTCCCGTACATTGACTTCGCGCACCGACTGCGCTATTGTGCGCTACATGGGCGGAAACACGTTTTGGGTGAGATGTGAAAAATGACAGCTGTACTACTCATAAGAAGGTGTGGTAAAATGGCAATGTTTAAAATCTGGAGTGAAAAAATTGAAAATACGCGAACTTACGAGCTTGTGTAGGAACTGTACAACGCACGCTCGTAAAGCAGTCATTTTTTGGAATTTTTTCACCAAATTTTCAACATAGCCATTTTAACACCTGAGCTCATGAACAGTGTCACTGTGATTTTCTTAATTTGTCCCGTACATTGATCTCGCACACCGACTGCGCTATTGTGTGCTACATGGGCAGAAACACGTTTTGGGTGAGATGTGAAAAATGGCAGCTGTACTACTCATAAGAAGGTGTGATAAAATGGCAATGTTGGAAATCTGGGGTGAAAATATTGAAAATTGCGACCTTCTGGCGTCCGTAGGAACTGCATAACACACTACATAAAACAGTCATTTTTAGGAATTTTTTCACCAAATTTTCAACATAGCCATTTTAAGACCTCTGCTCATGAACAGTGTCACTGTGATTTTCTTAATTTGTCCTGTACATTGATTTCGCACACCGACTGCGCCATTCTGCGCTACATGGGCGGAAACACATTTTGGGTGAGATGTGAAAAATGACAGCTGTGCTACTCATAAGAAGGTGTGGTAAAATGGCAATGTTGAAAATCTGGAGTGAAAATATTGAAATTTCGCGAACTTACGAGCCTGCGTAGGAACTGTGCAACATGCAGCGTAAAACAGTCATTTTTGGAATTTGGCACCAAATTTTCAACATGGGGTTTTGGACCCCTTCTCATGAATGATGTCACTGTCAGGGGCATTATTCAGGCCCAAAGGTGATTTCGCAGTCACTGCACAGTCACTGCGTGGGAAATCACCGCCAGACCCAATAATGCCATGACAGTGACATCATTCAAGAAGGGGTCCAAACACCATGTTGAAAAGTTTGCAAATCCCAAAATGCCTGAGATATGCAACAAAGTTGAAACCCCCTATCTAGCCCATTATACAGCTTACCGGCATTTCCTCAGTTCGCGGTCGGCTTTGAAGAGTGCAGACGTGTTCCCGGTCCACCGAAGATCGTCGCGCCGGAGTCCGGAGGTAAGTATTGGGTGAGGGGTGGGGAGGCTGGGTGCGCAGGGGTGGGTGCGGGTTGTGGAGGGGGTCGAGACGCTACTGACAGTTTTTGTTTTACAGGTTTTTTAAAAAAGACATCGTGGACGTTTGTCACACTGGGTGGGCTCCCAGCGTGGCACAAGGACGTTGGGGTGCTCAGCCGACGGGGATTGAGCACCCCGTCGGCCTATGGTATTTGTTCCATGCTGGGGTGGGCTCCCAGCGTGGCAAAGGGCGAGGGCGTTCAACCCGGCGGGATTGGGCACCCTGTCGGCAAAGTGTACTGCCACACTGGGTGGGCTCCCAGCATGGCACCTACTACTGGGGCGCTGCTCAGCCGACGGGGATTGGGCACCCCGTCGGCTATACAATGCGTCTGAGCGCGCGCACACGTGGTGGGGGAGCTGCGCGTGAGCAGCCTCTACCGCTGCTCACTGAAGCATAGCTCCCCTTTCAACTCTGATGCCACTGCATTTTGGAGCATGTCATAGACAGCTCCAAAATGCATTGGCTTACAGGCCGCGTGCCTGCCAGCACACTGACTGAATTGGAGGAGGAGGTGACACACCTCAAATCTCCGATGATGGCACTATGTTTCTTGCACATGCGTGCAAGCAACATAAAAAGGCTCCATCACTAAAACTCGTTGGGAATGGTACTGTAACTGTACCGTACAGAGAGGAAGCGATGTAATATCCATGTGAAATTCATTCTGGTAAGTATGAAGATTTTATTTAATCCATTTCATTGTTTTGTAAAGACTGTAGCAAATATTGCACACAGGTTGTGTTAGTTGACAAGATGTGGGTTTGAAATGTAACTTGACTTTAGGGATTGAGATTTGAGAACCAGGGAGGGACACATAACAATTAAGTTGTAAGAAGTCATTCATTTCTTTTTTGAGGAAACTTTCAGATGCTTTCTTGTTCTGTCAAAGTGGCCTTATCCAAACAAGTTCTTCAACATCAGCTCCCCACCCCGGGCTGGGATGCACATGTAACATGCAGAAGTCGTTTCATTAGACGACCATGACCATTATTAACAACCAGACTCAAGAAGAATGCAGATGAAATCTGTGAAGAAGTAACAAAATAAGAAACCATTACAGACAAACCTGCAAATATGTTTCCCCCAACCTCCAAAAAGAAAATACTTACCTTCATGTGCTTGAGAGTTATCCATTGCAAATTTCTACTCAAAAAGTTCTCGTCGAGCACTGGAATGTGCACACCAACAGTATCTCTGACCTGTGATACAGAACAATACCATCAGTACATGTCCATGTCAACCTCCCTCACCTACAAAATACAGAAATATATCTATATATATATATATATATCAACTCACCAAGGCTACTATTAGTGTACAGACAAAGGGCACCCTTCCATCCAGTTGAGATGATCGCATTGCATTTGCTTGAATCGCAGCACACATTGGACCAGCAACAGTTCGCTCAAGGTCATCATTTTATTCTGGGGCACTGTGCGCATGAGTGACTGCTCAATAAATTCTGGGGGACTTTGCACATGGTGTAACGATCCCATTTCACTTCCTTAGCACTTGTCAATTTTCTGGACACAAGGCGGATGCATTTTGGGCATGCAGAAAAACTCTGGGGACTCTGTGTAACCACTGCCACATGAGTGACTGCTCAATAAATTCTGGGGGACTTTGCATGTGGTGTGACGATCCTGTTTCACTTCCTTAGCACTTGTCAATTTTCTGGACACAGGGCGGATACATTTTGGGCATGCAGAAAAACTCTGGGGACTCTGTGTGACCACTGCGCGCATGAGTGACTGCGCAATAAATTCTGGGGGACTTTGCATGTGGCGTGACGATCCCATTTCACTTCGTTAGCACTTGTCAATTTTCTGGACACAAAGTGGATGCATTTTGAGCATGCAGAAAAAATCTGGGGACTCTGTGTGACCACTGCATGCATGAGTGACTGCGCAATAAATTCTGGGGGACTTTGCATGTGGTGTGACGATCCCACTTCACTTCCTTAGCACTTTTCAATTTTCTGGACAGAAGACAGATGCATTTTGAGGGTTGTGATTGTGAACACATAATGTCATACTTATATTATAAATTAAAGCAGCATTGCAACAATGTGCTGACAATTTTGACCTATACTTGTTTATGCTATTTTACATTGCCAGCCACTAGTTACCTCCTGACTTGTATGATTCCCTTCTTTTCACAGTTTTTGTCTGCTTTACTTCTTTTTCTCATGTCTGAAAATAAAAAAGGAGCACACCATTAAATATTGTTCTGACCAGGTTCTCATCACTATTTGCAGCTGTGTTTGAACAACTATTGTTCTGTGAGGTCATAAAACACTGCCTGCTGCATAATTGTTAATTTGACAACAGAAGTAATATATAACAACTGATGGAGAAAAACAGTGAAAAATACTGACCTGGTCTGCACCTTATTAAAAGGAGTGCTCCTTTTATTATCTAAGACATGAAAAAAAGTACTAAATCAGACTCAAATACTGGAAAGAATAGTATCATACAAATCAGGATGTAAGTAAAGTGGCAATGTAAAATAGCATAAAAAAGTATAGGTCAACATTTTCAACAGATTGCTGCACTGCTGCTTTAAAGAGATTCACCAGGTTACATAGTTATGGATGGTATTGCACCCAATATATTGGTGGCTAACCTCCAGGGGAATCTTTGTCACATGTCCTTAAATAGTGCAATACTTTTCTGGCAAAAACGTTCATAATTTCGGTAAACCGGGTCTCGGAGGACTTCCCTTTCTGAAGAGCCGTCCAAGTTCTGCCCCCACGCTCAGCATCGTTGTGGTGAAATGTAGGCACGTTTGACTAACATGAGCCTTGTTAGTGGAAACGTGCCCACGTTTCACCACAAACTGACCATTATAACATAAAGAAACATTCAGAAAGCTGCCGGCCATTCACTATAATAAAGCACGCCCCCGTGCTCTCCCTGGCATCATGTCATAACATTGCTGAGTGTGGTGGCAGAACTTGGGTGGCTCTTCAGAACAGGAAGTCCTCCGGGACCCGGTTTACCGAAATTACGAGTGTTTTTGCCAGAAAAGTATTGCACTATGGAATGTAAGGACATGTGGAGCAAGAAAGATTACCCTGGAGGTAAGGCATCCATATAAGGAGCATGTATGACTGTATGTGCATGTATATATTTAAAGGAAAGCAGTCAGCAACAGGAGCTCCTGCGTCCTGCCCAGTGCAAGGCTTACCCTCCGGTTAAGCCTTTTAAGTATGTTGCAGCATTTTTCTCATGCCACAACAAACTTTATTTTAATAAAGAAAGGTTAGCGACCAGAAGGATGGCGGAACGTTATGGGGGCCCCATTATGTGTAAAGGAAAAGGTAGATTAAAGACCATGCGCTTCAAATACTTTTTGTATTGAAGCGCATGGTGCGGGGTCGCTGCACCTTTCCACATAATGAGCCCATAGTATCCGCCATACTTCCAGGTCACTGACATTTCTTTAGTATAAAGAATGTTGCAGCGTGAGAAAAATGCCGCAACATACTTAAAAGGCTTAACCGGAGAGTAAGCCTTGCAGGGGCAGAATGCAGGAGCTCCTGTTGCTGACTGTTTCCCTTTAAACTAATACTGTGGCCTTCCCTCTGCCTGGTATTAAACAAACAAAACACAAAACAGTACAGCAGTTGGGGGGGGGGAGGTGTGCAGAAAACAAAACCTAATGCTTGATCCCATGATGTTCCAGCAGCAGATGAAGCAGCGACACTATTTGTGGCTGCTCTTGCTCAATCCGCTCCATCTGCTGCTGGACAGCACACATCCTCTGATTGCTTTCCTCCATCACAGCCCACAGCAGTACTATATCTGCCTGTGTTGCAGGCATTGTGGCGGGGTCCAGTGCTGTGGGAGGAAAGGCAGGTAGTGGTGGTGGTGAGGATGGTGCTGGTGGCAGTGGTGGGGGTAGTGGTGGAGCAGCAGCTGCTGCTGTGGCCCTCCTCCTGCTCTGGTGATGCACAGCAGCAGCACCCACTGCCACTGCCACAGAACAGCCAGCAGGTGGAGGCCTGGCCTGTTCTGTGGCAGCCTGCCACTCCACCTTGTGGTGGTTAAGCATGTGTGTCATCTGGCCCCCAGTCCCCAGATGTGTCCCCAAGGGGCCATGGCGCACCTGCATACCACAAAGCAGGCACGCCACAATGCTCCTGTCCCCCCCGACACAGTTGAAAAACTGCCTGACTATCGAGCTGCAGGAGGGACCAGGCACAATAGGGGCAGATGTATTGCCGGCAGCACTGTTATGCACCTGGGGGGGCTCCACCTGCTGCTGTGGAGTGGGAGGTGGTGCTGCTGGAGCTCCTGCAGCTGGTACAGATGATGGTGGTGGTGGTGGTGGACTTGCTGGATGTGGCGGTGGCACTGGTGATGCTGCTGCTTCTGAAGGGGGGCAGGACCAAATAATCAGGAGCAGTCCAGCGACACCTGCCCATGCTGACCCCCATGTGTCTGCACTCCCCTCTGGCCAGCATGGGCCACAGACTGTCCCCGGTCCATAACCCAGCAAAACTCTCCTTCTCTCTCCACTCCGACGCATCACGCGACGACGACCGACTTCACACACAGACACACACATACTTACACAAAACAAAACTTATAAAACAAATAAATGAGTCACAAAAAAAGAACTCACAAAACAGTACAACAAAAACTAAAGAATTAGCTTTTAAAGAAACTGTTGGTTTTTATGAAGTTTAAGAAAGCAACAAATAAACACTCCTGTCCTACACTATCCTTCTTCCTTCTACCTCTGCAAAGAAGAAAGTGAAAGTATCTGCTGGTATGACTCACTTCCTTCCTGCCTGGCTAAAGCATGTGACTTACAGTACTGTAAGTGATGTGATGTGTGTGGGGGGGGCTGCCTAAAGTGCCTATTGTTGTCATTCCGCCATACTTCATGTTAAGGCAGAATAACAACACAAAGTCAAGTCATAACCACAAGGCAAAGTGAGCACTCCTCAATGGTCACTTCGCGTAGCATTACACTAATGCGAAGCGGCCACTTCGTGTTCACTTCGCCCGCGGATTTTAAATTCGCTGCATCTCTAATGCCGTTAAGATAATTAGCATAATAAGCTTGGGCATCAGCCAATCAGAAAAAAGGAGGAGTGTGCTGAGAGAGAGCAGCCTGAAGGGCTTCAGAATTTTTTCAAAGATAAATGGGTAGTTGCCCCCAAAAGAGACCAAC
Organism: Neoceratodus forsteri; assembly: GCA_016271365.2. NCBI lineage: Eukaryota > Metazoa > Chordata > Ceratodontiformes > Ceratodontidae > Neoceratodus > Neoceratodus forsteri. Next base: position 374,422,047 of record CM057450.1, on the reverse strand, counting down.
AGGATTCAAAAAACATGAAAATGTCCAAAACCAGAAAAACAGATATCAATAACCTGAGCAAGAATGCGCTTTAATAAGAGAAAAATTTTGGTAATAAAACTGAGAACAGAGCCCTTCTACTAAAAGGTGAACCGGGGGGGAGGAAGGGAGCTTTCTGATGCTAAAGGACCCCTTGGAAGAAAGAAGATTACTAAGGTGAGTAATTTTTTCTTCTTACCCCAGGAGTCCTTTAGCATCAGTAAATATAGCAGACTACCGAGCAGTACCAAGTGGGAAGTAGGCAAAGAACCTACTTAGGAAAGAGGCTCTGCAGAACTGCCCTGCCAAATTTGGCATCAGATCTGGACTGCATATCTAAACTGTAGTGATTAATGAAAGTGTGTACAGATTTCCAGGCACTGTAGCTGCAAAATGCTGTGGCCCTTACCCTGTCATCTTTAAGTCTGACAGTAGCAAATCACTGAGCATTCCTATGTCAGCCTAATTGATTCATATTGTTACTTGGCCACGACAGTAAAGAACAGTTGAAGGATAATAAATTTTGTGTACCAGAAATAGCTAGCCATCATGATGATATAATACTTAGAGACACTTGGTTTCAACTGTAAAATACAGTGCGTGACTTGGAAACTATCTCAAGTTAGTACCAGCTAGAGACAGCTAGCTATCCTGCTATACCAATAGTTAGTTTTAACTGGTGGTGAGACAGTTAGAGTCACTGCATGCTTGACAATTTTCTTGAAATAGTTAAAATTTCCTGTACTGAAGTACCGTAACTTAGAAGCAAGTAACCTGCATGGTCTGGAGTGGCAATCCCTAAAGCCTGTAGCAACAGATAGCCTACTTCTTGTGTCACTGGGTACTGGGTTTACCCTGCTAGTGGTATGTGCCATTGTATACGGGAACCCACCTGCCTAATTTTCCTCAGGGGAAGCCTGCGCCTGCACCCTATCCCAGAAGCAATCTGCCCAAAGGGAGTCTCACTGCAACACCCCAGTGACTTGTGGATCTCACAGGACAAACCCTGACTCGGCTGCCCACAGGACTAACCCCCTCCCCCATGGAGGCTTGATAGGATGCCTCAACTGAGAGGCTGTCCTGTGCTACACGGCCTGGCCGGGGCCCTTGTCCAAATTATAGGTCCAATGAATGCTAGACCCTCCCTGAAACCACCCTTCTCCTGGCTATCGGCCAAAGGCTTGAGGCTTGTGCACTTAAACATATGCAGCCTTCTACCAAACCTTACTGAGCTAACAGCTTGGGTGGCTCACTATAATCCGGACATTATGGGGATCACTGAGACCTGGCTTAAGCCACATATACCTGACTCTGTTTGCACCCTTCCAGGCTACAACCTCATTAGGTTGGACAGGGCCCAGAACAAGAGGGGGGGGGCGGAGTACTCATATACTACAAGACGCACTTAAACGTCTCAGTCATAGGACACACGCCATCTACATCACAGCTTTGTGAGTTCCTGCACGTCCTCCTCCTCCTCCTGTTAGGAAACACCAAAAAGGGTGCATGTGATCTGTGCCTACAACCTTCCTAAGGGAGGTGTGTCCGGGCTCTTCTACCTCCTAGACAGTCTTAGCACAAAGGTTGGCTCGAACGAGTTACTAGTCCTAGGGGGCTTCAACCTTAACTGGGCAGGTCGTAGCGTTCAGCAATACGAACCACTGTTGGCTGGACTTGCACTAAGCCAGCTCATCTCGGAACCCACAAGGCCCTCTCCTAGAGGTGACAAGGGTTCCGTCATCAACTGGGTACTAAGCAACAGAACGGAGAAAATTATCTCCTGTGGTGTTCTACCTGATGCTATATCGGATCACTCTCCCACCTACTGCGTATGGGGCAACGCCCCTCCCAAAATCCCGCACAAGGTGATTCAAATGAGGAATTACTCCAAACTCAGTGCTGGAGACTTCCTCGCAGACCTGCGTCATACTGACTGGTCTCAGGTCATGGCCACTAATGACCCCTCAAAGACCCTTGACAACTTCCAAAAAGCTTTCACCCCACTTCAAAACAAGCATGCCCCCCCTCACAAGAAGGAGAGTGAGGGGCACTGCAACTAAATGGCTCCATGGAGGCCTGTATTCTCTCATGAGACAAAGGGATAAATGCTGGGTGAGGTATAAGTGCTCATTATCCAGCACAGACCTCCAGGATTACAGGCAGCTGAGGAACTCGTGCAAGAGAGCCATTCGCTCCGCAAAAAGTGAGTACTGTCAGTCCATCCTGCTCTCCACAGCCAATAATCCGAGGACTTTCTTGCAGAGCATTAAGAATGTGGTTGATGGGGCTACGAGAGCGCAGGTCACTGACATACTCATTGACGGGGTTAACTGCAACAACCCCCTCACTCTTGCCAATGCCTTCAACTCTCAGTTCACTGACTTGCCAGCTTTACCCAAACTGCCGCACTACCCTGTTGATCGGGCCTCTTCACCCAGAGGGACAAACCCCCTCCTGCCCTTTTACCTCAAGATGGTAACAGACATGGAGGCCCAGAAGCTCCTTGCTGGCCTATCCCCACACACTGGAGCTGGGCATGACTGCCTGGAGCCCAAGCTGCTGAGGCTAGGGGCATCAGTACTAGCCCGTCCCATAGCCCATGTTTTCACTGCATCGCTTACCTCGGGTATAGTCCCAGACATCTGGAAGATGGCTAAGGTTATACCTGTGCCCAAGCAAGGGGACACGAAAGACCTTAAGAACTACCGCCCCATAGCAATCCTATCAGCGATCAGCAAACTTCTGGAAAAGGTAGTCACCTCTCAGGTCACCCATTACCTACAGACCCATAACCTTCTCTCCCCTGCACAGCATGGGTTTAGAAAGGGGCATAGCACCTCCACGGCCCTAGCAGTTGTTACCTCTGAGAACAGGTCCACTGCCGACCGAGGTGAACTGACCGGGGCCATCTTTGTTGATCTCTCGAAAGCCTTTGATCGGGTAGACCACACATTACTGTGCTCCTCTCTCCTACCACTTGGCTTCTCCTCCCCAGCCCTTGCCTGGATCAGTAATTATCTCACGGGCAGGCAGCAGTACACCACGTTCAACAGGGTCCGATCTGAGCCTGCCCAGATAAACTGCGGAGTCCCCCAGGGCTCTGTCCTGGGGTCTCTCCTGTTCTCTCTCTTCATAAATGAGCTACCCTCGGCTCCGGCTCTAGGGACCTCAGTGCTGTACGCAGACGACCTAGTCATCATGTCCAGTTCCCAGGACATCGCCACCATTAACACCAAACTAAACTCGGACTTCAACCATATCCAAACTTGGTTGCAGGACCATAAACTTAAGATTAACCTGCAGAAGATGCAGGCCATGCTGTTTGGCTCAGCAGCCAAGTTAAAAGCGGCCCCAGATTCACTACAGATCTCTGGGGCCGATGGGTCACCACTGTTAGTCGCAGACTCGTTCAAGTACCTGGGGGTGACTCTTGACCCGGAACTGGATATGAACCTGCACATACTCAATTCATGTAAGACCTCAAACTGCAAGTTGGGTCACGCTTACAGAGCAAAAAGTTGTCTCACTCCAGCTGCCCGTCTCGCCCTATCCAGGGGAGTCCTCCTACCTATGCTTTGCTATGGACTAATCACCTTTGCTCATGTTGCAAAAACTAGCCTAGTAAAGTGGGACTCAGCATACAACACATGCCGTTTTGCGCTCTCAGCACCCCGCCTCACTCACCGCTGTGAGCTTTACACCCAGCTTGAATGGCTCTCACCGGAAACTCACCGCTCCTATGTCATGGGCAACTTCATAGACAGTATTGTCAGAACTGCCACCCCTCTTAAACTTGCAGAGTCCCTTGTTCTAGCTACTTCCTCCTACAACCTGTGATCCAGCGACTCCCATGCCCTCCTGGTACCAAAAACGCGCACACAAATGGGTGACCGAGCCTTCACTGCCTATGCGCCCAGGGTTTGGAACTCTCTTCCATCAAGCACTCGCTCCTCTCCCTCCGACCAGAGCTTTAAAGCCTCTCTCTGAGGCTTTCTCAAAATGGCCTCCACCTGTCTCTGCACTAGACAAACCCTCTCAGCCTGTGATGCCCCAACAAGCTGAGATGCTACCTAAACATTACGACTTGGGTAGAGTACATCTGTGCTTATACACCTCCTGTACTCACAGCTACTATAAAAATAGACCACTTAGGCCCACCGGCACAACAGGGTGAGCACTATAACTGTGCACTCCCTTATCTTGCACTGGGCCCATTCTATCCCAATTGTGACTCCTCCTTGCCTACCTGCAAACCTTACAACTTGCTGCCTGGAGCGATGAATTCACACTGTACTTCTTCCTACTGCCTGCAATGTAAATACTGTAATGTAAATCCCTGTTTGGTACTGATGTTTGCAATGTCCCTGTGTCCTAGTTACTTTATAGTAATTCTTCACTTGTATTTGCCTGATGGTACTGATGCTTATAAAGTCCCTGTGTTCTAATTCTATGTAATGTAATCCTTCACTTGTATTTGCCTGATGTTCATGTATGTACCTTGTAATCTCCCGGGTTGCACCTGAAAATAGGCACTTGGTTGTCTAGTGTGCTTACCTGGTTTATAAAAGCAAATAAACAAATAAATAGCAGAATCTAATACAAGAGACCAACCAGCGGGAAATAGTTCTCTTGGTAGCTGGTCTTCCTCTGCCTACATCCCCACAGGTGAGGAACAACTGAGTGTAAGAATCTCTGAACTGCCTAGCATGCTGTAGATAGTAAATGAGAGCTCTTTTGACATCCAGACTGTGGAGTTTTTGCTCACCAGGAGTATATTTCTCAGTAAACAAGACAGGTAGAGTAATAGACTGGTTAAGGTGAAACTCAGAAACCACCTTAGGCAGGAACTTCCTATTTGTCTTGAGCTCAATTTTGTCTCGGAGGAATGATGTAATTAGGCTCAGTGCACAGGACCTGTAACTCTGAAATCCTCCTAGCAGAGGTAATGGCCACCAGGAAAACAGATTTCCAGGTGACAAACTTGAGATGTGCAGTGGCTATAGGCTCAAAGGGTTGTTCCATGAGCCTGGCAATGCAGAGATTTATTTATTTATTGAAATGTTTCAGGCTCCAAGGAGGAACCAGCTCCCTGACTGGAGGCTGGAGGTGCAAGAGGTCTTTGAAAAACTGTTTGAACACAGAGTGGGAAAAAAATACTTTTTCCTCCCCACCAGACCTTGAGGTGAAGAGAGTGTATGTCTGGATAATGCACTCCTGTCTGGGGAAGGGTCAGCACAGAGTGAGTTGGTGGCAGGCGAATGGGCCTGCTGCAGGACAGCGAGAGAAAGAGAGGGTACCAGGCTTGCCTGGACCAATCCAGAGCCACCAGAATCATAGATGTGGGTTGTTGTCTGAGCTTCAGCAATACCCTGAGTATCAGGGGAAAGGGAGGGAATGCATATAGAAACCTCCCTGACCAGTCCAGAATCAAGGCATCCAGAGGAAGTGTTCCTGGGACGGGAGGCCTGCAAAGGTACTGAGGAAGCTGGAAGTTGAAGGGAGAAGCAAACAAATCCACTTCTGGTGTGCCCCACTGCCTGAACACTGTGGCTAGTACTTGCTTGTTCAGAGTCCATTCGCTCTGACCCTGACTGATGTGACTTAGAGCATCTGCAAGGGTATTGTGAGGTTGGGGGTTTATAAGTTACAACTGCTAAACGTGGCAGTATTTTATCACGGCAGCCAGTGTGGCTCGAGTGGTGAAGTGTGGTGAAGTGTTCTGGAGTGTAAGGGAGTCCAAGTGAGTTCAGGGGCTGGGGCCTAAGCTGCTGGCTGAAGTAAGAGTTGTTGAAGCATTTGTTCATGATTAATAATCATAGGGGTCCACTGTGTTGTGGTTATGTAGAAGGTTAGCCTGTCTACTGATAGTTAGCCATGTTACTTTAATGCTCCCTGTTGTTGAGCATCGTCATGGTCCAGCAAAGAACGACTTTTCAATGTCTAATTTATTGCTCGTATGTAATTATTATAATCCTGTTTTTGGGTTGGGGAGTATTTATCGTGAAACTGGCTATGCATGTGGAGTTTGTTTCTCATGCCTGGGCAGAAGGTATTGGATGCAGGACCTGGGTTGTATGGGTCATAGTTCAAAGCTAGTGGTACTGTTTTGTCTGTTAATACTCTCGGGTGATGTTGAACTAAATCCAGGCCTTCAACACCCTATTCCAAGTAACCCAGTGGATACAGCAAATGTGTGATCAAGAACACATGGGCTAAAACATGTTAATGCAAGGAGCTTAGTACCAAAGCTTGCTGAGGCTAAAGATGTTGTCTTGAAATTTAGGCCAGATTTTATGGCAGTATCTGAGACATGGCTCAAGTCTCACGTCCCTGATTCAATATGTCACATCTCAGGGTATACAATCTTGTGAGCTGATTGCTGTGGGAAACAAAAGGGTGGAGGAGTTGCAATTTATTATCAAGATCATTTAGATGTGTCTGTACTTAATACAAGAACAACAAAAGAACCACAGAGCAAATGCATTACGACAAGGGTTATCCCGGAGGATACTGTCCATACAGCCAAATTTTACAGAAAACACAAATTGCACATACCCCAATAATGCAAAGTAACATGGGAAGCATATGCAGATACCCATAAATTAAGTGTTGTGCTTAATACAAGTACTACTGCTGCATCTCAGTCAGATTGGCTATTACTCCGGTTGACTCTGGGTGGTAGGAAATTTGTATCCATCAGATGCTTTTATAATCCACCACAACTTGGTGTAGCTGGTTTGAAAGTTTTTTTTTTGCTAGCTAATGCCCCTTATTTTTTTTTGCATCTAATTTTGTACAGTACTACTGAGTCATGTAAACTTGAACTGGGGCCAAAGGAACGGTCAAGAGTACAATCAATTGCTACAGCCTTTCAATCTGCATCAACTGATTGGTGAACCCACCAGATTAAATTTACAAACAGGAAACCACTCCATTTTGGATTGGGTTCTGGTTAATAGGCCAGAAAAGGTTACACGAGTGGGGGTGTTGGCTGAGGCTTTGTCTGATCATCAACCTATAGACTGTTTCCTGGATTTCAGCGAGGTTAAGGCTCCTCCATGCTTTGTCCAATACCGCAATTTTAAACACATAGATTATCAAGTCCTGCAAAATACTTTACATTCTGTGAACTGGTCATTTATTGACACAATACCTTATCCAGATGATGCAATTGACTATTTTTGCCAACAGCTAAAACAGATTCAAGATGCATTATTTTCATTGCGGTCCCTTAGAGTCAGGGCTAAACACATTAGATGGTTTACTGGTGAGTTGTGAGACTGGACGAGGCAGCGAGATCAAGCCTGGTCAGACTATAAGAAGGCTCCCTCTAGTTTGACTCTTAATACTTATTGTGCTTTGCATAATAAGGTTAGTAGGGTGATAAAATCAGTTAAGGAGACTTTCTGCAATAATCATTTGTATTCCACTTGGTCTGATCTGTGTAAATTCTGGCACTCTGTCAATGGCCTGCTTTCTGGTAAAGAGAAAGTTTCAATCAAAAAACTTCTTACTAATGAGGGGGAAATTACTGACCCTACTGTAATGGCAAATATTCTCAATACCAAGTTTTCAGATTTCTCTAGTTTTAAGACTTTTCTGCACTGTTTGCCTGAACAAGACTCTTTCCCTTTGTGTGCTCCTCCTTTTTATTTTAGAAGGGTAACATGCAAGGAGGTGGAGAAACATTAAAACTAATTCCTAACAAATTTAGTGATTGTGGGTTTGGACTTGATGGCAGATTTCTGTGTCCTTCTCCAACTTTTATTGCCCGGCCACTAAGTGTTATTTTTAATTTATGTTTAACTCTGGTCAGTTCCCCGTAAATTGGAAGTATGCTAGAGTTGTGTCAATCCCAAAAAAATCTAATGCTGTTTCCCCAGATGAGTTTTGACCTATTTCTTTACTAAATCCCATTAGTAAGATCTTTGAAAGAAATGTGTCTATGCAAATTCTGGGGCAACTTGAGACATATGATTTATTGGCTGGTCAACAGCATGGGTTTAGACGCATGGTACTGAGACTGCCTTGGTCAGGTTCTCAGATACTGCTCTTTCTGGCTTTGAATGGGGCCTAATGACTGGGGCGATGTTTGTGGACCTGACCAAAGCATTTGATCTTATCAATTATGGGCTTCTGGTGGCGAAATTACATTCTCTGGGGTTCTCTTCATCATTTGCTGATTGATGTATAGATTATCTCTATGGACGTACTCAATATGTGTCTATTGGTTCCATCTCTTCTTCCATGTCACTTTGGGTCTTTCAGGGCTTGGTTTTGGGCCCTTTGTTGCTTAGCTTGTTTATTAATCAGCTACCTTCTACCTGTAGCCTCTGCGATACACTTCTTTATGCTGATGACCTGGTATTATTTTACCAGTCTAGCTCCTTGGTTGAACTCTCAGCTGTTGTTGAAATGGAGTTTGTCAAGGTTAGCAGGTGGTTCAGGGAGAATGGACTGATTATGAACACAAAGAAGACCAAGTCAATGCTTTTTGGAACCCCACATATGTTACGAGCCAATTCTTCCTTTATTATATATGATGCTTTGGGTGCTCCAATTGATCACATCTCAGAGTTTAAATACCTGGGTGTGTTACTGGACCCAGGACTAACATTTAACTCCCAGGTATTATCGGTTAGTCGTACTATAAATCGAAAGCTAGGTGCTCTTTATAAAGTGAAATCTTTTTTCTCCCCAAACATTTGTAAAGTAATTGCTTTAGGTTCTCTTGTACCTCACTTTGACTATTGTTCAAGTTTGTATTTGAACTTGGGGTCAAGGGAAATTAAGATTTTGTCAGTGGTATGTAATAATATCTGCAGGTTTGCTACAGATTCATCTTTCAGAACACATCACTGTTTACTATATTCAAAATTGTCTTGGTTATCTCCAATGTCAAAAATCTAATTATTTTGGTTGTCATATTTTTAAAGCTATTCATTTTGGTTTACAATCTCCCTTAGGTGACTTGGTCCATGTTAGGACTTCTAAAGTCCCACTACGTTCTTCTAATGGTATAGTTCTGCAGTCAATTTGTTATAAAACAAAATCTGGTTCCAGATCATTTTCCTTGTCAGCTCCAGCATTTTGGAATAAGTTACCAGCTAATCTCCATGATTCTTCTTCTCTTCACAGGTTTAAAGTCAACTTCAGACAGTTTTTATTATCTAGAAATAATCGTAATTGTTTTTTGTAATGTCCATATATTACTTATTTTACTGTTTGTAATGTTTGTTTTCTGTGTTGGGCCAGGCTTGAAAATGGACAATTCCTATGCCCTAACCAGTTAACAAAATAAATGAAATGAAATTGTGCTTGCCTGGAAGGTGAACAGCTGAAAGGCTGACACCCAGGGAAAAGGCGAGAGACCAAATTTTCAGAGCCTCCGAACAGAGTGTCCCTGATCTGGTACCACCCTGCTTGTTTATGTAGAAAACTGCAGTAGAGTTGTCTGTTCATATTTGTACAGTCTGCTCTTTTATGACAGGAGCAAATGCTTTGAGTGCTAGAAAGATTGCTTTGAGCTCCAGAAGGTTTATGTGCAACTGTGACTCCTGGAGAGTCCAGGCACCACTTACTGAGGCACTGTCCAGATGAGCTCCCCACCCCAGGAAGGAGGCATCTGTGGTGATCACCTTTGTGGGAAGCGGAACTTGGAAGGGGGATCACTACTGCCAGATTTGCAGGGTCCTTCCACCAAAGCAGAGCCTGAAGGAACTGTTCTGTCACAGGTATCAGCTCTGAAAAATTGTTGCTTCTTTGAAACCAGCAAACTCTGAGATAGGCTTGCAGGTTTCGCATCCTGTACCTGACCCCTGGGACCACTGCAGTCATGGAAGCCATGTGTCCCAAGAGCCTGAGGAAATGTCTGGCTGGTCTTGGCTGTCCCCGGGTGAAAGAATCTGCTACTGAGAGGAAACTCTAAGAAACTTCCTGTGAGACCTCCTTATGGGTATATGGAAGTAAGTGTCCTTTAGGTCCAGGGAGGCTAGCCAGACTCCCTGCTGTAAGGACTGTATGACTAGTAACAAAGTGAACATCTTGAATTTTGGTTTTAACAGATGTTTATTTAAAATATCTGTGATCCAAGATGGGTCGCCACTCCCCCATTTTCTTTTGTGTCAGAAAGTACCTGGAGTGGAGGCCTTTGCCCTTTTCATGGGCCGGAACCCTCTCTACTGCTCATAGAGCTAGAAGGTTTTTTACCTCCAACTCCAACAGTAGTACCTGTTTTGGGGTTAGGGACTTTGACACCTGGGTATGCTTGAGGTCTGGCAACTGCTTGAACTGTAGTGGCAGACCCTTTTCAACTATCTCCAGAACCCACTTGTCCAAGGTAATGAGGGACCAGTTTTGAAGGCAGTGGGAGAGTCTGCCTCCTACTGGCAGAGGGGAGGTGACCTGGACACTCATATCAGGGCTTAGACTGTGAGGCTGCTGGCTGGGTAAAAGGTAGCTCTTCTTTGGCCCCTTCTGCCCCTCCCTCTGAAAACACCCCTGTACTGAGACAAGTCAGGCTGGGGATAGGGAGTATAAGGTCTGAGAAAATAACCTCCGCCCTGTTACCCCTCAGGTGTGATTTCTGTGGGGTGGGAGGCTTAGGTTTAGAGGAGTGACTCTGCCAAGAGGATTTGTACTCGTCTACCTTCTTCATGTAGTCTGTTGTCCTAGAATCAAATAATATGTTTTAATCACAGGGAAAGTCCATGGCCTTAGACTAGGTGTCCGGGGTTAGGCTGGTAGTTCTAAACCAGGAAAAATGCCTCAAAGAAATGGCATTGGCCATGGCTCTGGAGGCGGCATCATTGTTGTCATCTGCTATGTGGAATTGGTATTTTGTAGCTTCCAGGGCAGTTTTTGCAGTATCCATCAGTTCCTGTACCACTGTGTCCAACTCATTGTGGGTAATGGCCAGGACAAAGTTCCACAGTGCTTTTTGATACTTGGCAGTGAAGGCCATGTAGGAAGAAAGTCTGACAAGCAGGGAAGCTGTGGTGTACATCTTCTTTGCTATGAAATCTATTTTCCTGGAGTCCTTGTCAGGGGGGTAAGGAAGACAAGGAGACTCCAGCTTTCTCACATGCTGCCTGCTGTACTATATGCGCGTGGCTGGGATGTACAGACAGGAACTCAGTATCATTTTTAGACAATTGGTATTTTTTGTCAGTACACTTGTCAACCCCTGCCACAGAAGTGGGGATCTGAAGCAATTTCATGGTATTTTTTTCTGAAAGCATTATAGATAGGCACGACTAACCTCTTATTGGTGGGAGACTTCATCTTCCTATAATCTTTATCCTCGTCCTCATCCTGGTTAGATTCCTGAGCAGTGAGGTCCAGAGTGTCTAGCATATTTTGGACAAATGTAAGCATAGAGGAGGGATCCTCCTGGTCAGCAGGGGAAGCTCCAAAATGAAGGTCAAAAGACACATCAGGTTCTAGGCCCTCCAAGTGTATGTCAGAAGCATCATGGAAATGTTCTTCATCATCTGCGTCACCCTCACAGTCTCCAGAAGAGAGAACCGTGGAAGAGTGCTTACCAGCCCCAGTAAACATAGACCCCATCTTTTGTAGGATCTGAAAGATGTGCCATGTTTTTGCCATGTCTTGCACAGATGGGAGTTCCTGAACAGACTGTGGCTGTGCATGCTTTGTTTTTCTTTAAGTTTTAAGCTGCCTGTTGTCTCACTATTGGATTTCCCAGGAGGAACAGGAGCATTTTTGTCTTTGCAGACCATCTTTTTAGCCACTTCAACAGCAGCTTGATCATGCTTCCTTTTTAGCACAGACACTTCATCAGAGCCTTTATTATTTTTAAATTTGTGAGAAACTTCATCAGCTCCTTTGGAACCTTTATTTTTTGACTGGGACTTGGATGCTTTATCAGCACCCCTGTTTGAATTTTTATTATTATTTGATGGCCTACGCAGCCAGTATGATGCAATGCTTGTGCAACTGTGTTACTTGGTTTTTGCTGTTTGTGCTCTCTATTCCAAAGGAATTACCACCCTGTAGGGGTACCAAAGGCAAGGAACCTTCGAAGAGGTCTCTACCCCTAGAGGTGCCACAGGACGATTCCCTTGGCTAACGGTATCTTAGTAAGCATCCAAAGGAGAGAGGTGATGTCGCTGGAGGAGGGGAAGGGGAGGCAAAGAAAAAGTGCTTGAGAGAGAGGCTCAGAGGAACTGCTTATGTAGCACAGGAAGGGGGAGTGGCTGGCTGCTTGTCCGTTAAACCACAGGCATAGCCTTCCAATTCAATGGTCTACGGAGCCAGCATGATGTAATGCTTGTGCAACTGTGTTACTTGGTTTTGGCCATTCACATTCTCTATTCCAGAGGAATTACCACCCTGTAGGGGTACCAAAGGTAAGGAACCCTCAAAGAGGGTTCCACCCCTAGAGGTGCAGCAGGACAATTCCCTAGGCTAAAGGTACCTTATGAAGCATCCCCCAAAAGAAAAGCAGTAGTACAAACAGCACATTAGCAATCAGTAGCTGTGAGGCATAGTAGTAGATTAGGCACCAGGCAGCTTGATAACATAATGAGATGTGCAGGTTAGCAATGGCATGAGTATGATGGGTTGCAATGGAGATTGAGGGGGCCTCCTAAGGAAAGAGGGAACGGTAAGTAGGGACACCATCCACCTCCATCCAACAGCAGAACCTACCTAAAGGAAATAGGGTGCACTAACTATAGCTAACTAACCTTTATGACCTGAGGCATGGAGGAGAGAAAAAAAACCCTTTGAGGAGGAAATCTCTGGGGGATCCAAGGCCTAGGTCACCTTCCCCTCCAGGCTCGGGATGTTTTGTTTAGTGATGGCTCTGCTGCTGCAATTTAGAAACCCAGTTAAAGAGGGATGGAAAATATTCTAATTTGGAGGAAAGCTCTCACTCGATCCCTCTAACAGGAATGCCGTGGAAGGTTGCGAGAGTGCTCTGCAACATCGGGTGCAATCAAGATGAGAGGTGGAGAGCAATGACTGCTGAGGCACTCGCCCTAAAAACAAATCAGGTAAGCCAGAGGCAGTCATAGGGAGAATGCGGTGAAGGTGCCTTGCTGGTAGAATACTAGAGCCAAAAGAGATCGCTGTAACCACCCTTCACGGCTAGTCTTAAATTCTACACCAGGAGTTGCCATCAAGTCTTGAATGGCTAAAACCAGGCCCGGAATGAGGACATTCCCAGCTATGGGCCAGGTGAGAAGGACCCCACCCCAAGTCAGGCACGCTCAAGATGCGGACTTCATAGGTGCAGAGTGAGACCATCAGCTGCAGGGAGGCCCTGCACCATGGAATGGTTATGGCTGGCATGCCCCAGAAAACAACTGAAGAGGAGCTGAATGAAGCGTTGAGTGTTGGGATCCTCATGTAGGTCAGACATGGTAGTAGCAAGCTTTGAGCAAATGAATTGCGTAAGTAATGAGTGAACCTGCACGTAGGTCAGTAAGCAGAATAAGCAAATGGTCAGACCTGCATGGAGGTTGAAGGAGCAGCAAATATGAATAGTGTGGCAAGCCAGCCAGGCCATCAAGGAAGCCAATGAAAGGTGCCAAAATACTCTGAGGATGTTTGTAGAGAAAGCAGGACTCTCCCCTAATCCTCTGGCTCTGTTTCCACACTTGCTGAGTGAACTTCATAGTCTCCCACCTCCAGACTTGAACCTTGCACCCTTGGCACTGTGATGATGCTACCACTGCACCAACTAGACTGTCCTATTACTAGGTGCCTTTTAGTCCCTCTTATCCCATGTCCCCATCTTTGCGAATCTTCTTTCCCTGTCGACCCCCTACCTAAATTAAACAATTAAAATCATTTAAATTAATTAAAGGTAGACCATAATTACACCTCTAGATCAACATTCCACCTCCTCTCCCCCTAATTCTCTGGCTCTGTTTCCTCACTTGCTGAGTGAACTCCATAGTCTCCCACCTCCAGACTTGAACCCTGCACCCTCAGTACTGTAGTCCAGGACACTACCACTGCACCAACTGGACTGTCCTGTTACTAGGTGCCTTTTAGACCCTCTTATTCCACGTCCCCATCTTTGTGAATCTTCTTTCCCTGTTGACCCCCTACCCCCACCTCGCATGTTGATTACTATGGCCTCATCCTACCTCGCTTCCCCCACTACCCCCCCTCACCACCTTCTGTATTATACTCTTTTCCCTTATCACCACCACCCTAAACAGCTCACCTGTCACACACACTCTAAATGTCAACTTTTTATCACACCATCTCTACTCTTGCCTCCCCCCCATACTCCCACCCCGCTTGCCCCTGGCAACGCCCTTCGCAGCCTCACCTCCCTCTTGCCTACCCTCTTCCTTGCCATACCCCACCTACATTCCCTCCCCATCTCAGTCATCTGCACCAAACCAACCCGCCCCTACCACGTCGGTACCGGCTTTTACAAGCAGCTCAAGTATACCTTCCAAAGAGCCCTCGTACTCCTGCTGCTAATGTCGGGGAATGTTCACCAGAACCCTCGGCCCTCCTCCGCTTATAACCCAAACTTCTTCGACACAAACGGCTCCATATCGCATCCATTAATATCTGCAGCCTGCTGAAAAAAAGTTGCTACCCTCCAGGGTTGGGTAGCCCAGCACCAGCCAGACATTTTATCCATTGTTGAGACCTGGCTCTCTAAGGACAAGCCCGATTTGGTTGTCTTTATTCCTGGGTACACCCTCTTCTGTGAGGACAGAGTTGGGAAGTGCAGGGGTGGCTGTGCTATTTACATCCAGGACTCTTTGCAGAGCCATGCAATCCCCCCTGCCCATCTGGATTTTGGTGCCCAGGCACTCTCTCGGAAGATCACCACTAGCATGACCAAGGCTCCCCTCTTTGTATCATCCATCTATATCCCCCCTAGGAACCAATCACATGCGTTTCAGTCTCTACCGAATTACCTCTCCCTCCTGCCACCCAAATCAGAGATCACTGCTCTAGGGGCCTTCAACGTTAACTGCTTATCTAAAGCTACGGCCCCCTTAAGGATGCCACTGCTGCCCTGGATCTCTCCCAAATCGTAACATGCCCTACTCATTTAAATCCTAAAACTGGAACCTCTACGTTAATTGACCTGGTACTTGCCAATCGCCCTAATAAAATATCTGGCGTCTCAGTCCTCCGTGATGCCCTGAGTGACCATTCGCCAGTACTCTGCAGCTGGTCCTGTAAGACAAAAAAACTCACCCCTAAAACCATTCTTCAGCATCGACTCAAACCGGGTAAGTCAGGTCACCTCAAAAACTACCTAGCCCACTGGGACTGGTCACCCCTTGACCTGGCCCTTGACATTGATATGGCTCTTGGCTACTTTAAATGTATTTACAACACTGCCTGCGATGTATTTGCCCTGCTCATTAAATTATCAAAGGCCCCAACACTCCCTGGATATCTCAGGCTCTCCTAGATCAAATGCGCCACAGAGACACTCTACGACACTTAGCCCTTGAATCAGGCAAACTGTCTGATAGACAATGCTATCGAGCTGCTAGGAATAAGTGCACCTGGGACATACGCAAGGCCAAAGCTGACCACTACAGGGTAGCCCTCACCACCTCCTGGGGCTCTGGTCACAAGTTTTGGGATAACTTGAAGGAGCTCAATCTGAAAACTGTATCAGCTCCCCCCCCACCCAGCTCAATATCAATGGCGGTATCTCCACTGACCCACAGGCCATCGCTAACTCCCTCAACTCCTACTTTTCTGACCTCAGTAATGTATTCCCTGCAAATTTCTTTGATACCCATACTCCATCCCTCCCTCTGACCATCCCCCCCCCACCTTTTTGCTTCAAAACTCTCACTCCTTGTGAAGGTAAACCCTACATCCTAAAAGCCTTAGGTAAGTCACATTACAGTAGTGATTCGCTGGACCTTAGACTCCTCCTCATGACCCTGGATGTAGTCCTCACCCCACTAACCAAGATACTTAATCGCTCCCTCTGCCTTTATGAATTCCCCTCAAAATGGAAAAATGCTGTTATTACCCCCATCCACAAAAATGGTGACCGCACCTCCCCCTCCCTCCCCCCCCAAAAGGCCCTTAAAAAATCATCTCTGATCAACTCACAGACCACCTCACCAAATATGACCTACTCTGTCGGGAACAACACAGATTTCGCAAAGGGCACAGCACCACTACTGCCCTGCTGGAGTTTTCTAGTGCTATCCATACTGCCCTGGACAGAGGGTGTCTGGTTGGCTCAGTCTTTGTGGATTTGCCAAAAGCCTTTGACACCATGAACCACTCCCTTCTTTTTCAAAAGCCTTTGACACCATGAACCACTCCCTTCTTTTATCTGCTCTCTCCCACACAGGTCTCTCCCAGGATGCCACCAAGTAGTTTGCTGACTACCTAGCTGGTAGGTCACAAGTTAAAATCAATGACACACTCTCCTCCTGCCTCCCGGTTAAGTCAGGGGTGCCCCAGGGTTCCATCCTGGGCCACCTCCTCTTTAGTCTGTTTCTGAACACCCTTCCCAAGGCCTGCTCTGGGCAATTACTTCCATATGCCAATGACACAGTTCTCTTCTCCACCCACCCGATCTTCACTCATTATAATTATCCCTCCAGAAGTCATTCAAAGACACCGAATCCTGGTTCACTGACCACCGCCTGGTTCTAAACCACAAAAAAAAAACAAAGTCATGATTTTCGCTCTCAACCAGAGCTGACTCAAAGGCTATCCATTAATTATTCACAATTCCCAACTATTATCCCTTGAGCAGGTCAACAACTTTAAATACCTCAGGGTCACCCTTGACTCTGCACTCAATTTCCATGAACATATGCACCGCCTTAGCTCCGCTGTCAATGTCAGAATTGGTCTGCTCACTTGTACATCCATTGGGCGGCCCTCAGAGCGAGGCAGTATCCCAGAGTATAACTATTTATAATGGCAGTACAAACATAGAGAGCAGAGTACTTCTTCTGAGTTTTTCTTCTCAATTTCCAATCTCAGTCTCTGTCTCTCCCTCTTGCAAAATATTACAGCTCTTTTTATAACAAGTCTTTGCAGGGAACTCGCTTCTCACACAGTGTTCTTGTCAGTTTCAGCAGGTGCAGCACAAAGAACATTTGTAACCTAGAACTGACCTCTTGTTGACAGCTCTGGAAATATTTTTTAAATCAGCATCTCAGGTCAACCCCTTGAATTCCAGTTTTTGCAATCATTTTCACAGTATAACTATATTCAGTTTTAAACAAAGGGATCCCAGTATCAGTGACATTTCCACGTGAAGATTCACATATATTTTTATACCTGCATATATGCAAGGGGGAAGAAAAGACAGAACAGCAAGCAAAGGCAGACAGATAACAAGAGGCGGAGAATTGCGAAACTGGTGGAGTGATCGGTTCCTAGGTCTCACAAGAAAATGTGGTTGCGCAACCAGAGAAGAGACAGAAAAGGAGAGGAGAGGAGAGAACAGACCTTTGCATTTAAACCCTTTCTGTATAACAAATGGGGCAGGACCTTATTCAACCCTGTCACAGTGAGTAGTCATCTGGGGGCCAGTGATCATCACACAGAGTGGTTTAATATAACAACAGCAGCGTAATCCAACCACACATTGGTGAGGGTCCTGGATTTCAGAAGGGCTAATTTTATAAAAAGAATACCTCGAAAGGACCTGATAAGGGGAGATGTCCTGGGTGGGGGGAGGGTAAATGGGCCAGACTAAAAGACAGCACAGTAAAGGCAACAAACCTGTACATCAAGCTAGTAAGCAAAGGCAGAAAGAAGAGCAGACCATTATGGTTCTCGAGGGAGATGGCAGAAAAGGTAAAGGCAAAAAGAGTGGTATTCAAAAGGTATAAGGAGACCGAGAGAGAGGAGGATAAGGAAGTGTTTCTGGGGAAACAGAGGGAGGCAGGCAAAGCAGTAAGAAGTGCAAACTGATGAAAGAATAGCCCAGGGAGTATCTAATGGGGACAAGAAATTTTTCAGGTATGTTAGTGAGAAAAGGAAGACAATGGAAGGGACTGTATGGTTAAAGAGGGAGGGGGACTGTACAGAGGAGGACCAAGAAATGGCAAACATCTTAAACAAATACTTCTGCTCAGTGCTCACAGAAGGGGCTGGACCATGAATAGGCACCTAGAGCTTTGAGAGGAAGGAAGTGACACCAATCCATTTTCTGAGGAGAGGGTCAGGAAAGGACTCACAAATGTGAGGGTGGACTAAGCCATGGGGCCAGGTGGGGTGCATCCAAGAGTGCTGAAGGAACTCAGGGAGGTACTGGCTGCACCCCTGGCAGACTTGTTTAGCAGTTCACTGGAGACCGGTGTGGTCCTGGAGGACTGGAGAAGAGCAGATGTAGTTCCATTTTACAAAAGGGGTAGCAAGGAGGAGTTGGGCAATTATAGGCCTGTCAGCCTGACTTCAGTGGTAGGAAAATTAAGGGAAACACTATTAAAGAAAATGATTGTGGAATACCTGGAATCCAAACGACTGCAGGACCCAAGGCAGCACAGTTTCACAGAGGGAAGGTCATGCCAAACAAGCCTTACCTCAATAGTGGGCAAGATTATGGGGGCACTCCTTAAGGAAAGGATAGTGCAACACCTGGAATCCATAGGAGCACAGGTTCCAAGACAGCATGGGTTTACAAAAGGAAGGTTCTGTCAAACTAATCTCATAGATGTCTTTGACTGGGTAACCAGAGTGGTGGACCAAGGGGGCAGTTGATGTCACCTACCTTGACTTCGGCAAAGCTTTCAATACTGTTCCACATAGAAGATTGATTAATAAGTTGGGTAGGCTTGGGTGGGTCAGATGTTGGTCGACTGGGTGGCAAACTGGTTGATGGGCAGAAAACAGAGAATGGCGGTAAACGGTATACAGTCAGAAAAGATGCAAGTCACAAGTGGGGTACCTCAGGGATCAGTCCTGGGGCCAGTCCTCTTCAATATCTTCATCAGTGACATTGCAGATGGACTGGAGGGTAAGGTTTATCTGTTTGCAGATGGCACCAAGCTCTGCAACAGAGTAGATGATCCAGACGGGGTGGACAGAATGAGAAGAGATCTGGATAAACTGGCAAAATGGTTGGAAGAGTGGCAACTGGGGTTTAATGCAAAGAAGTGCAAGATCATGCACATAGGGAAGAGAAACCCTGAAGCCACCTATAGGCTGGGAGGGGAGCTGCATCAGAAAACATAGGAGGACAGATTAACGGAGCTCAATGTGTATACCCTAGAGCAAAGGAGGGAGAGAGGTGATATGATCGAGACATTCAAACACCTTAAGGGCATTAACAAGGTGAAAGAGCCTAACATGTTTCAATATAAGAAAAATAGCAGGACAAGAGGACACAGCAATGCATGAGATTAGAGGGAGGCCAATTAAGGAGTAATGTGACGAAGTTCTTTTTCAAAGAAATGGTGTTGGATGCATGGAACAGCCTACCTCAGGAAGTGGTGGATATGAATACAGTGCAGGGCTTCAAACAGGCATGGGATAGGCATAAGGGAGCAATACAGAGGAGTACATTGACAGAGCAAAGGCTAATGGCACATTCATAAGGTAGAAAAAGAAATGGGCAGACTGGATGGGCCTTGCGGTCCTTATCATCTGTCAACTTCTATGTTTCTATGTTTCTAAGTCTAATAGATTTTTTTGACTGGGTAACCAGGGTGCTGGATGAGGATGGGGTGGTGGATGTGGTCTACCTAGACTTCAGCAAGGCCTCCGACATTGTTCCACACAGGAGGCTGGTAAACAAGTTGTGCAGCATGGGGGTGGGCAAAAAAGTGGTAACCTAAGTAAGAAAGTGGTTAGGGGGTAGCAGGTAGAGGGTGGTGGTAAATGGAGCTCGCTCAGAGGAGGGGAGAGTGACCAGCGGGGTACCTCAGGGGTCAGAACTGGAGCCAGTCCTCTTTAATGTCTTCATTAGTGACATAGCAGAGGAACTGGAAGAAGAAGATCTGACACCAAGATCTGCAACAGAGTGGACACTCCAGGTGTTTGTGTGCAAGGATGGTAAGAGATTTAAAACATATAAAGGAGTGGTCAAAAGTTTGACAACTAAAGTTTAATGCCAAAAATTGCAAAATAATGCACTTGGATCACAGAAACCCAGAAGTGGAGTAAAAGATTTGGGGAGAGATACTTGCAAAGACCAAGCAGGAAAGGGACCTGGGGGGTAATCATATCGGATAACCTGAAGGTGGCCAGACAATGTGACAAAGCAATCTGGAGAGCTAGCAGGATGCTGGGGTGTTTAGGTAGGGGTAACATCAGCAGGAACAGGGAAGTGGTGTTGCCCCATACAGGTCATTGGTAACACCCCATCTGGGGTACTATGTCCAGTTTTGGAGACCAAATCTCAAGAAAGACAGAGTAGGGGTGGTCCACAGGAGGGCTACTAAGATGGTACAGGATCTGTATCAAAAGCCCTCTGAGGAAGCTGGCCCGGTGGTGCTGAGGGTTGAGGCGCAGAACATCTTACCTTGTGCCGTGCTGGTGACCCGGATTCGGGAACAGACTCCGGTCACTAGGGGGTCGACAAGGGGAGGAAGGATAGCACATCTGGAGGACTGCTCTCCTTCCTCAGGATGCAGGGATTTGCACTGCACGCTGTTGGCCGACACCTAGCAGTGGCTCGGGGTTGACACAAGTGCACAGCCATGTATGGGGCTGACCCCCGTCCAGGGTGACTGGCTGCCTCCGCGGAGGTGGAGACTGCCTTCCCACCCATTGCACAGATGTACGTGTGGGAAAAAAACTGAGGAAAATTCCGGGACCCGACTAGAACCGTGATGGCCCATTCACTCCAGCGGTCCTCCCTGACACCAGATCTGATGTACTGGGGGGCACACCAACACTCCTTGCCCTGGCCCTGCCACAGAGGGGGAATCCATGGAGGAACCTCAGGGGATGGATGCGCTGGGGGATCATGGGCCACAGGATGTACCCCTCCAAGGGAGGGGTCATAGCACCTGTCGGGTCTGCGGCAGATAAACTACATATGGAAAAAAATAAAAATAAAAAAAAAGCCCTGTGAGGAGAGGCTAAAGGAGCTCAATATGTACACCCTGGAGGAGAGGAGATATGATCGAGACCTTTAAATACCTCACGGGGGTGAATAAGATAGAGGTGGGAGGTACTTTTCTGTGAAAACGGTGCTCTGGAACAACGGGTCATGATATGAGGCTGGAAGACAGAGGTAGTGTTAAGGGTGTGCTCTGAGCACAGTCAGTGATTACAGGAGCACATTTTCTTTGTAGAAAATTCAGTTATCTGTGCTCCTCTTAATTTATACTGGGTTCTTACACTGGGTTTAGAACGGGAGAAGGCCATAAGCCCATTTTTACCATTCCCCACATCAGTGGGTCTATGTTGTCCTATTTTGCAACAACCACCTATACACTCCATTCTTAAAGCATGTTACAGAATTACTATCAACTATATCACTTGGGAGCATATTCCACACCCTGCCTGTTCTGTTCAGAAATGTGAAATATCTGCCATTGTTTTTTGCAGTTTCCACCTTTATTTGTTTTCTATGCCCCTTAAATACATTGTTTTTTCCTGTATACAGATACCCATTTCCTCTATCATTTCCTGATCTTTCGTCATCTTATACAATGTCATTAGATCACCTCTTACTCTTCTTTCCCTTAGAGAGAACAATCCCAGTCTTTGTAATCTGTCTTCATATCTGTATTTTCCCAGTGATCCTATAATTTTAGTATATCTCTTCTGCACTTTTCCACTCTCTCTATTTCCCCCTGTAAGTAGGGGTACCATAGAGGTGACCCATAATCCATATGTGGCCTGACATACATTCGATACAATGGCAGCAAACACCCCTTAGATCTGTCAATAGAATTTCTTTTAATGTTCCTAATCAAATAGTTACGTTTTTTGTATAATTTTTGTTCTGTGATGTTTAGAGTCTAACTTATTATCAATTGCGATTCATTCCACAGTCCCTCTCATATGAAACATTTTTTAATTCCATTCCATTCAACAAATATGTCTTTCTTGCATTTTGTTTACCCAAATGCAGAACTGTATTTCTCCACATTAAATGGCATCTTATTTTTTACCACCCATTTTTCTATTATACCCAGATCTTTATTTATTTCTACCTGCTGTTTTTGGGTCCCTACAGGTCCTCGAAGTTTAATGTCATCAGCAAATGTTATTACCATATTGATTGTACTATAATATAGGTTGCTTATGTAAAGCGCAAACAACAAAGGAACCAACACCGAACCCTGCGCCACTCCGCTTGTCACATCAATGGGCTCAGAGTATTTCCCCAGCACTCATACTCTCTGCTTCCTCCCATCCAAACAGTTCTTAATTCATCTCACTACTCTAATGTACAGCCCTACTGCCATCATTTTTTCTATTAGATTACTATGAAGAACTTTATCTAACGCTTTTTGAAAGTCCAGGGATATGACATCCGTTGGAGATTGTTCAATTCTTTGTTAATATGTTCATAAAAACATAGCTGGTTAGTAGTGCATCCTCTATTTTTCCTAAATCCATGTTGATTACTATCCACAAACCCCAAAGCATTTAGATTTTCTTCTATTTTGGTTTTCAGGAAGCTCTCTGCTATTTTACACAGTATAGCTGTCAGGCTTACTGGTCGATAATTTGATGTCAGTGCCCTATTTCCCTTTTTAAACCAGGGTACTACACTTGCAAGTCTCCGGTCCTCTGGCACCTCCCAGTGCAAAATGATTTATTGAATATCATAGCCAATGGCTATGCAACTTGCTCTCTGATTTCCTTAGATACCTTGGGCTTCGTTGATCAGGTCCTGCTGATTTATGAACCTTTAGATTGTTTAATAAATCCTTCACTTCATTAGGGCTAATTTCTAATGACAATTCAGTAACTTTGCCGCTTCCGATTATATTCTGCTTTTTGTGTTCAAATACTGACCCAAAGTATGTATTGAATATTTCTGCCATTTCCTTTGCATTATTTATTTCCCTTCCATTTGATGTTATTGGTCCTATATGACTATTATTGCCACATTGTTTGTTTATATAACTGAAAAACCCTTTGCCATTATCCTTCATGTGTGCCAACCCAAACTCTACCTTATTTCTTTCTGTTTTAACAGTGCTTTTAAGTTTTTTAACTGAAGCTTTGTATATGTCCTCATTTTCTAATGTCCCTGTTTTTTTCAGTTTGTCATAAGCCTTTTTTTGTACGCATAATTTAAGAACTTTATTCGTACACCAGGGGGTCTCTTACCCCTCCTGTTGTACATTTTTTTATCTGGGATATATTTATCCACTATCTGTCAAAGTTTGTTCTTAAACACAACCCACATCTCTTCGACATTTTTTCCTTCCAATATATTATTCCAATCCCATTTCGATAGCTCTCTTTTTAGTTTTGTGAAATTGGCCTTTCTATAGTTTTTCCTAATTGTATATCCTTTAATAAATAACATCTGTTTTTTTAATAATGAATTCCACTATGTTATGGTCACTATTGCTAAGGGTTTCCATTATTTTTATCTTACTAATGAGCTCTTCACTATTTGTTATTATTAAATCCAACACATTTTTACCTCTGGTTGGCTTTTATATTAACTGCTTCTATCCCCACGAATGTATCATATTCAGAAAATGTTTTGCATTCACATTTTGTGCTGTTTGGTTAAGCCAGTTAATGTCAGATAATTAAAATCACCTGTAACGACTATATCCCCTTCTGCTGCCATATGTTCTATCTCTGCTTCCATATTGGCATCCATCTTTCTATTATTACTAGGGGCCCCTATAATAAATTCCTAAAAACAATTTATTTTCTGCCTTTCCCTTCACCACTATCCATAATGACTCAATGCCCAAGTCATCACTGGGTTTAAAGACAGCTATTTATTGAATTTTTTTATATATGTGGCCACACCGCCATCCTTGTTATCCACTCTATCCTCGGCAAA
Organism: Neoceratodus forsteri; assembly: GCA_016271365.2. Taxonomy (NCBI): domain Eukaryota; kingdom Metazoa; phylum Chordata; order Ceratodontiformes; family Ceratodontidae; genus Neoceratodus; species Neoceratodus forsteri. Next base: position 374,398,094 of record CM057450.1, on the reverse strand, counting down.
CAACCTGTAACCTTCTATTTCCCTGTTCCATTCCACTTCTGGATCTCACCATGTCTCTGTCACCATACAAATATCAATATCTTCAGCTGACATTATAACTTCCAGTTCCAATTCCTTACCGAGATTTAGGCTTCTTGCAGTACATGACTATACTTTAAAACCTTTACTCGTATCGGATATTATGTTCCTTCATGGTTTACTATCTTTAATGTGAATTTTTGAATAGTTTCTGGCCCTTAGCCCCCCTCCCCTTGTTTTTTAGTTTAAAGAGTTGTTCACAACTTTCTAAAGCGCCACTCCCAATTTCCTACTGCCCTTTTTACTTAGATGTAGACCCATCTTGGTAATACAAAGTTAGGTCGTCTTCGAAACTTTCCCAATGGGTAATAAACCCTATTCCTTCTTGCAGTGTCCATAGTCTTAACCAGTAATTTATATCCTTGATCCTACCTATATTATACCTACTTTCCCTTGGAGCTGGTAAGATTTCTGAAAAGTGTACAGTACATTCTTTGCTTCCTCCCAAATGTTTTTAGACTCCTTTTTTACTTCTGTTTGCCCCGTCCATTGATGTTGTTTATTCCCAAGAGTAATATCAGAGTAGCAGTACAGTCTGTCTCTTTTACTATATCTTTCAGCATCCCCTGCACATCTCTTATTCTAGCTCTGGAAAAATAACTCATCATGATAGTTTCTTTATAGCCTCTTGAAGTATACCTGTCAGTATACTTCACAACTGAGTCTCCTAACACAGTTTTTCCCTATGTTCAGCTGCACTGCACTGGGCTCGCTACCTGTTTCAGTCTGGGTACTAGGGAATTGTACTATCCATATCATTTAGTTCATTATTCATTGGAAATGTAACTGGTTCTTCTTCTGTATTATGACTGTTTAAGTTTGCCTTTATAGTATTTTTCAGTAAATTCGGTGCCCCATTTTGTGCTTGTACAACACTATCTGAGGTATTATTAGCCGCATTAGTTCTAGTATTTACATCAGCTCCATTCCCAGTACTGTTTACTGCCCCCTGTTGTTCATCCCCAGTATTCTCATCATCCAACAACAGGAGGGGTTCGAAACTGTTGAGTGTCTAAATTAAAACCCATAGCTCTTCTCCTCCCTTTTTTTAATTTCCTATGGTTTACTTCCCAGTCTCCATCCTCCTCCATTCCTCTTCTTCTCTTTCTATTATCTTTGCCTATAGGCACCTGTTCCTCAGTTTCATACTGCTGTTGCTCTTCAGACACCTGCAATAGCTTGTTTTGCTGCATTGTAACTAACTTCATTTCTGCTTCGAGCAGCTTATGCTTCATTTTCCTTAGTAAACAACACTCACCACATACACACACCAGCTCTTCATTAACCACCTCTGTACTGATCTTTCTACACAACAAACATCTTATTCCCAGTATTCATCCTTCCAATTTCACCACATTTGCATCCATGTTATGTTCTGCTCTTACTTCTAGCAGAGCACTTGGCCTCAATTACTCTCTCTTGATAGTCCCACTTCTGCTTATAGCTTGCTATGTTGCTTGCCTTATGTCCCCCTATTGCTGTTACCTCAATGGCCACAGCGTTCTCTCTATCGTCTTCTCCTCTTCCACCATGGACACCGCAGACACGTGCAGTGCGTGTTTTAGTGCACGTCTTCATGCGCGGTGACCGCACACTCACCCTGCTCGCACTGTGGCTAGATTTATGTTCCCAGGAATGCGGATATCGGGAGGTCACGTGCCTCTGTACTCCATCTACCTAGTTAACCAGAGTCACTACTTGGGTCCATCTCATCCCTTTCTGTGTCTAACAGTATCAGCTTCTTCCTAAAAAAGAAAACAGTTTAAAATCAGACCTCTATGAGATGCAGATATCAGCATTCAGGCTACAGTTCCTCAGAGAGCATAAACTACAACCTGATGCTTCAGTACACTCTAGCTTGTGTCACCGTTAGTACACACCACCTGTCATGCGAGGAAAGTGTAAAGAAAGCTGCCCGCTCACACTGGGGCTAGATTTATGTTCCCAGGAATGCGGGCATTTACCTGAGTCACTACTTGGGTCCCTCTCAGCCCTTTCTGTGTCTAATAGTATCAGCTCCTTCCTAAAAAAGAAAACAGTTTAAAATCAGACTTCTATGAGATGCAGATATCAGCATTCAGGATCAGGCTACAGTTCCTCAGAGAGCAAAAACTGCAACCTGATGCTTCTGCACACTCTAGCTTGTGTCACCATTAGTACACACCACCTCTCATGCAAGGAAAGTGTAAAGAGCACAGTTAGAGGCAGGAGTTCCAGGCAGTGGGAAGGTGGTGAGGAGTCCAGAAGGGACACTGGGATGTAGATCTGGCTTTTGCTATTAATTTGGCAGAGTTCAAAGCTAATCAGTTAGCCAGTAGGTGAGCAGAAAGACATCAAGTTAGTAGGTGGACCAACAAGTTATTGTGCACTGCGGCATGCTTTGTCTTTTGAGGGCATATGCCTTATTCACCTTAACAAACTGACACAACGAGCTTTGGAGAAATGGCCACAGCCATGTGTTTATTAATAAAACCAATTATCCATATATACATTCGCTTCAGCGTGATGTGCACAGCTAGGTAGCCTTGGAAGGAATCTAGCTCACCATGGAGCACTAAATCATTGATGGTGGACCCTCCCTCCCAGGGGAGGGCCACCTTACCATCAACCAAGACCCCATGATGGCAACAACCTCCGGAGCATGAGGGATGGCTCTATGACCGTCTGCAGCTAGCTCCTCCCCATCAGAGGATCTGCCAGGCTGCGGGATGCCGCCCAGAGAGGGTGCTCTCCAAACTCCATTCGTCAGGCCCACCTTCCTGTCAGCCTCAGGGAGATCTGACTGGTCAAGACACATGATCCCTGTTACCCCCTCCCACAGTGTTCCAAGACTACCAAGCCGCCACTTAAAAAGGTTCATGACTGTGACACCTACTTATCTAATTCCTAGCCTACTCTAACTGGAATTACTCCCACCTTGCTGGAGAAGGCAAAAACCCGGAAAACTCATTGGGAAAAAAATGGGAAATTCCTTCTCGATCCCTAAGGCAATCCCCCTTAGTGGGACAGCAAGTTCCCTATACCCTCCCACGTTCCCCCCTGCTTTTATGAGGGTGAGGTTTGGGTGAGATGTGACCTGGGACAAGGAGGAATGAGGAGGAATTCCTCCTGTGCAGCCCCTCTTAATGGCTTAGCTCCTCCCTGTCCCATGCCACAAGCTCCCTCCCTCCTGGGAACCCTATTCCCCCCAGCTCCTTCTGGGCAGTCCTACCTGGGTCCCTATTGTTTGTCCAGGTGTCCCAGACCATGCCCCCAGACAAAGCCCCACCCACTGCGATACCTTGCAGGCACCTCTATTGCTTTTTGAGGGCATATGCCTTATTCAGCTGAACAAACTGACACAACAATGAGCTTTGGAGAAATGGCCACAGCCATGTGTTTATTAATAAAACCAATTATCCATATATACATTCGCTTCAGCATGATGTGCACAGCGAGGTAGCCTTAGAAGTAATCTAGTGCACCATGGAGCACTAGATCAGGGATGGTCAACCCTCCCTCCCTCCTAGGGGAGGGCCGCCTTACCATCAATCAGGACCCCATGAGGGCAACAACCTCCGAGGCATGAGGGATGGCTCTATGACCGGCTGCGGCTAGCTCCTGCCCTGTCAGAGGATCTGACATGCCGCGGTACACTGCCCGAAAAGGGTGCCCTCTGGACTCCATCTGTCAGGCCTGCCCTCCTGTCAGGCTCAGGCAGATCTGGCTGGTCAAGATACTTGATCCTGTTACCCCCTCCCACAGTGTTCCAAGACTACCAAGCTGCCACAAGGTGAGTTCTCACTAACTCACCCCCCACAAGCACCTCACGCTAATACTCTCACCACTGCCCGTCGTATGTCATTCAAAAACAGGTCTATTCCTTCCTCCGATAGATGTACACCATCCCTTCTATACAGATCAGGCTTTTTTACAGACACTCCCAAGTGCGTTGCTAGGGACCCCCCCCACGGAGTCCATAATCAGTCTCATGGCCGTGTTCTGCAGCTGCGCACCTTCTCTATTGCCCTACTGTTCCAGGCGTGCTGCCACTGCACCATATCAGACCAAATTATTTGCACCTGGGGCCACCACTGCTTTACTCTTGCCAGGTCCTGCCTGACCCTCTCTTTTAGCTCTCTTGCATGTATAACCCCTAGATCATTTCCCCCCAAATGAATGACTAAAACATTAGGCTGCAATCTCTTCTGAGCTTTTGCTTGCAGTGTTGCCAGTAACTCATTCCAGTGCATCCTGTGCCATCCCCACCAATGCACCTCTGCCCTCTCGGGTGCCAGGAACAGGTTTTCTCTTCCAGGATACTACCTCACTCTGAGGGCCACCCAATGGATGTACGAGTGGCCACAAATCCAGATCTGCTCTGCTTGGGCCACAACACCTAGCCAAACAAAGCAAGAGAGAGTTATAACACGAGTGGTCTTATGTACCTTTCAAAAGCCTGTGACTTCCATCTACCCAATGTCTGTATTGTCCTATCTGATAAGCTCTCTGCTCTGGCATGTGATGCTGCGCCAATCCTAAATGACTGCGTGTTGTAGTGTTCTGCAGGGATGCCCAGCTATCGCAAGGTCTCCTACAACATGTGCCTAAACTGGTACACTGTTAGGGGGCCACCACCCCTATGATGGAAAAAGGCCCCCTCTATTGCCGGGCGCTGAGTTACATAATCCTGTTCCCATGCTCCCACATCCTACTGGAGCCTGTGGTGTGCTGATAGTTGGCACCACCACCCATGAGCAAGCTGGTCCATCTTGCTCTTTTGGATGTGAACAAAGACTCCAGACGTTGTGACCTACACATCGGCATCTGCCAGCACTAATGGTCTCCCAGTAGGCTTGCTGGGCTGCAAGAGCTCAGATACCCAGAATGCCCTGCAAAAACCTACCAAGTATGCTGTCCGGCACAGCCTTGTCCCATCAGGGGATGGACATACCTTAGGCAATTCATCCCAGATCTGCTTGAATATGGTAGGGCTGATGGGGCATCTGTTGTCCATACCCCTTGGGGCTGCCCACACCCAACCTCTCAGCATCTTCCGAAGGGCAAATGCCCTTGTGGAGTTGGAGAAGCCCCTGACTTTCTGAAACCAGGCAATGCCAGTCATGTGCTGCTCGACTGTTGCCCGGGTGGCCTCCGCGCGTTTTTTGATCAGTATGTATTCACACAGTTGTGCCACTGGGATCGGCCATGTCACTGCCCACCCTCATGTGTATTGCACTTCCAGAAAACAGTTGACCCCCCTCTGGTACACTATTCACGTCCTAGGTGCCAGGTCATTCTCAATCAACTCCCAGGCCTCTGGGTTATCAATTCCCATAGGAATGGCAGGACTTCCCTGGGCTATAGGTCTACCACTGGTGCCAATTCTCAGAACCTCTGCCACTGTAAATGAGAAAGAGTGTCAGCAATGCCATTTTCAATACCTGGTAAGTGCACTGCCCTAAAGGTAATATTCAACATCAGACACTTGAGGACAAACACCCGCATGAGGTTGCCCATCAGGCCCTTGCCCCCCCAACTGTTTGTTTATTGCATACACCACTCCGGTGTTGTCAGACCTGAATGTGATGTGCTTGTCCCTCAGCACCTCCCCCCAGATCACCAATGCCACAACAATGGGGAAGAAGTCCATCACCATTATCTGCCTTGTAATTCATTGTCTGATCCACTCTGGAGGCCACTGCCCTGCACACCATTTACCTTGCAAGTAAGCACCAAAGCCCAGGCCTCCCCCCGAGGCATCTGTGAAGAGTTCCAATTCCTTGCGGGACACTGGAACTAGCCACATCGATACCCCATTGAAGCATTGCAGAAATGTCTGCCAAATGCCTAGGTCTTCCCACATTGCTGTTGTGACATGGATTCTATGGTATGGTTTTGTACAGCCCACCCCAACACCAGCCAGGGGCCTCATGAATGTCCTGCCCATGGGCATTACCCAGCAGGTGAAGCTGAGGTGGCCCACCAGTTGCTGGAGCTCCCGTAACGTGACTTTATGTGCCCTCATTACAGAGTCCAGCCAGGTGCGCAAAGCTGCCAGCTTGTCTTGGCAGAGCCAGAACACTTGATCGCTCGTGTCGATTTCAATCCCCAGGAAGGAAAGCCTTGTGCATGTCTCCTTAATCGAGTCCTGGGCCAGTGGTACACCCAGCTCGGCACACACCTTGTGGAATGCTGCCATGATATGCATGCATTGCCCAGAGCCAGCCCTCCCCACAAACAGAAAGTCATCCAAATAGTGTACCATTTGGTCGACTCTGGCTTTCTGTGCCATGGCCCAGTGCAGAAATGTGCTGAACTGCTCAAAAACCTCACACACCACCACACACCCCACGGGCATGCAGTTGTCCATGTAGTAGTACCCATCAAATTTCATGCCCAGTAGCTCCCTATCTGCTGGGTACACTGACAACAGGTGGAATGCTGATTCTATGTCAGCATTCCCCAGCAGTGCCCCTTGGCCCGCCTGTCGCACCACCTCCACTGCCCTGTCGAACGACATGTAATACACCGCAGTGTTGACAGGGTCAATGTAGGCATTGACTGAATCCCCTTCCGGGTACAACAGGTGGTTTATCATTCGGAACTCAATGGCACCTTTTCGGGGACTAAGCCAATGGGAGACACCCTGAAGCATGGGCAAGGGGTGAGGTGAAGGGACCACTGATCTGACCGTGGCCAGCTCCTTCTGTGGTTTGTCCCGCATGACCGCTGGTCACTTAATGGCAGAATGCAGGTTATCAGCCTCGTATGCCCTCCTTGGGCCTTGGTAAGGTATACAAACCCCCTCCTTGAATCCCGCTGTCAAAGAGCAAGCAGACGCCCTTTCTGGGTAGTTGACCAACCATCCCTCAATATTTCTGGCCTTGACCGGTGTTGGCAGCCTTTGTCCCTCCCTTCCAAAAGGGAAATAAATTGTTGGTCTTCCCTGCCCCCGCCTCTGTCGCTTTTCCACACTGTTGAAATGAGTGTGGTTTCCCACACGCCATGCACTCGTGCTTGTATCTACAATGCTCAGTCTTGTATGAGCCCTGGTTGTAGCTGAAACTACACCCTTTTCCACCTCCCCTTTCCCCCCATTACCCCCTTGATAGCCTTTCTTCGGTGATGAGGGGGCGCCTCACTGGAAAACCACTGTCTGTATGTTGAACCCCTCCTCCCAAGTTGATTGTCCACAGCAGCGGGAGGTCTAAGACCGCCCAAGACTGTGCCGTGTCCAACTGCTTTCTCCTCTGATACTCCCGTCATATTCTAACCACCCCCACCTGGCTTACTAGTGTGCATGGTCATTATCCTATTAAAGTAGACCCACAGCCCATCAGCTTTCCCCGGGCTGCCCTGACTGAGGATCCCTGCATAAATTGTGAAGCCTGTGGCCCAGTCTTCCCAGCCCAGTCTTCCCATGTCTGCCACACAGTTGCTTTGCACTTTTGTTTGACCCCATCATCCCCATCCTTGTCCTTCTTGTCTTTTTCCAGCTCTTTAGGCCGATTCAGAAGGGCAAAGATGTCAACGTATTCTCCGTTGTTTATTTGCTGCCTCACCTTGTCTGGCAAGTGTGAGCCAATGGGTCCTGCCAGGGATAGGAAGCTCACTACCCCTTGCTGCCTGGTACTGGTGGTGGTGGTGGCAATGCCACTCCCGCTCCAGTGCCCCGATCCCTGCTGCAGCCGTGGCTGCCTGGACCACTCCTGGCCAAGCCCTATTCTGTTCTGTCAGTAATTCCAGCAGCTGGTCAAGCTTCTGCTCCACCTGATTGGCCCAGGTTGACCTGCGGGGCTGTATGCTAGGCTCTCCTCACCCTGGGGTATTGCTGAGGCCACGCCTCCAAGCCCTACCGCCAGCTGGCTGACCCAACCTCTGAGGGCTATCTGATGTGGGACCCATGGCCCATTACTCTCAGGCAGATAGCTTGTTTGTGGCAGGACAGCTTGACCATGCCCCAATTGCTTGGGACTCCGCAAGCTCACCTGCGGCAGTGCCAGCTGGCCCTATGAAAGGTCCCCCGGCATGCCAAGGCTTATGGGAGCTGATGCCACCATTTTTATCTCTTGCCCTAGCAGCCCCTTTTCCATGATATCCCACTCTCTGCCCCATTTCTGCTGATGCCCCCTGTTCCATTTGGGGGCACCACCACTCCTAAGCAGAGCCCTCAGCTCATCAGCTGACAGTTGGTCTAACTCAGGCATACCCAGTACTTGGTCCGCTGCCACTGCTCCCTGATTGACCCTCTTCCTTCGTGGCTTTTTCTGAGGAGGAGGAGGAGGGTGCACCAGCGTCTCATCCGGATTGGGCATCGGCTTCTCTGGCTCTTGCCCTGACGTGCCCAACTCCCCCGTCGGAGTCACAGGTTCAGCCGGCAGGGTCAGCGATGCCAGGGTTACTGGCTGCTTCCCCAGGTTGGCCTCTTCCAGGTTGTCGGATTCCAGCGGGGGCAGCAGCCCCGAAGGACCTGCTCCCACCCCACCCTGATCCCTGAAAAGAGCCTCCCACCATGCCTTACCCTTGCCTCAGACAAGGGCAGCAATCTGTTGTTCCAGGTCTCTGTTCATCTTCGCAATATGCTGCTCATACTCTGCAATCAAACAAAATCATGGCCACACTCTCCTTGCTGGTGCTTAAGCATATGCTGCTCTGGTGTGCTGCTGTATGCGACCTGGGACAAGGAGGAATGAGGAGGAATTCCTCCTGTGAAGCCCCTCTTGAGGGCTTAACTCCTCCCTGTCCCTGGTCATAAGCTCCCTCCCCGGGAACCCTATCCCCCAGCCCCTTCTGGGAGGTCCTGCCTAGGTCCCTATTGTTTGTCCAGGTGTCCCAGGCCATGCCCCAAGACAAAGCCCCGCTTGCTGTGATACCTTGCAGGCTCCTCCATTATTCTGATTTATTTAAAGATTGATCACCAGTAGAAGCACACTGAGCCGAGGCTTGTTTCCAGGTACGAACCGGGATAGGGTAAGGGGCAAAATACATGCATACGTGAAATGTAGACAGTTTACAGCAGACAGTGGTGTCTCAGGCTGATTACAATCGAGCCTGGGTAAAAAAGGACATACAGCATACAATAGAGCAGAGGCTCAGGCGGTTACAATGATACCTAAGGTGGTAGCAGCAAACACAACACAAATGAACTGGCAAAAAATAAAACTAAATATACAACTCAAAATAGGTTACAAAAAGACAATATTAAAATTAACATTAAAAATGCAGGAAGACATAGGGTGGACACAGGGGACAGCAATGACGACATATTGCAGACATAGAATATAGAAGGATAAAAAAAACTGACTTGAAGCTGTCATAAAATAACGCGGGCAAAAGAAGGAGGTTTAGTCAGGTAGATGGCAAGAGCGGGGGGGGCAGAAGAGTGACCGTTTAATGAGGTTGAGCGGGGGTAGCAAACAGAGTGAAGTGGAAGGGAATTCCACAAATGTGGGAAGAAGAAGGAGAAAGCAGCCATTCCTGAGTTCGAGTGTGGGTGGGGAGGTGAAAGAACAAGGGTCACATGAGTAGAGGGAGCAGGCTGTGTGGGGGGAGATAAGAGGGAGGTGAGGGGGAGTAAGCCAAACCAGAATTTGGCAGAGATGATGAAAGTGTGGTGACATCAGTGCGAGGGTAAGGAAGAGAGTGATAGTGAAGAGTAGAGGAGCAATGATGAGTCCTGAGGGGACATATGACAAAAAGCATTGAAAAGAACATCCAATCTGGAAAGGGCATGCTGGCAAGGAAGAAAGTGTGTTGCTGCCAGCACAGGCTGGTATGTACATGGGCAGGTAGAGTATGAGTATAAGAGCAGCTGGAAGACTAATGCCCATATAGGCAGACAGGTAAGGGATGAGCAGGCATGGTTTTAAGGGTACTTATTGGCAGGCTGGAAACAAGTGTGTGGATACGTGTTGCTGCGGCAGGCAAGGAATGAGCATATGCATTCTCTGGCTATGAGAGCAAGCAGGCAGATGGGAAACAAGTGTATTTGTGAGGAAGGACTGCAGGAAGGAATGTATTACTGTATCAGCGATGAAAAAATTACTTACCATAAGAATCTTGTTTCTTCCAGAGGATCCCTTAGTATGCTTAAACTAATTGTGTTGAACTACCATGAAGAGAATGGAATGTATGTAAATGATGGCACTCTCATTGGCTCGTGCCATTTTCAGACTGCTGTCCCCTAGTAACTGATGCATTCTGATCAATGTTCAGATTCATTATGAAGCCTAACAGGGTGAAGACTGTCACAAACCCACTCAGCAGGTCAGCCCTCTACTCCCACAGTGCCAACCTCCAAGTGCAGTCTTATGAACAGTTAACAGAAACAGTGTAACCCTCCTGTCTGCTTTGTGGGTTCAAATCAACCTTTGGTCTCATGTCTTGGAGGGATTCAAACTGTGAACCTCTTGTTAGTGTACCCAATGTACAGGCTCAGATAATTCTGCTCTTCGTGGGGGCCAGATATCTTTTGCCTATGGGCACCTAACCAGGCGTATAAAATGAACCCTTAAAACTCTATTAAAGACCTCAGAATAAATTCTTACCTTTACCCAGTTTGGTAAAACCAGTAAGCTTTGTGCAGTGTCAGCTTTAACCATGTATGCTTCCCTTGTCAAGAAAAGAAATTCAAAGGCACACCAAGTAGTCTCTAAAGTAGAGGTTTACTTCAAAATAGATAAAAATGTTAAATGTAAATACAGAACCGTATGTCACAAAACATACAAATCACTTAATCGAAACAGGTTTAAAAGTGCAGACAAAATCTCCCACCACAGTACTCTTAGAATTGTCTTTTCTAAGGTATATTCTTCTAGCAGTGCTGTAAATGTTTCTTTTTCAGAGTCCTAACATTTGTGTCTAAATGGAAAACAGAATACTGTTTAAAACTGGGTTTGCCTAACCTCTTTGCGTGAGGTCACCTAGCCTCCTGTCAGAATATAAAAAATATATCTATGCAAAACAGGATGTCTTATCAAAGGTAAATTCAGGGTTTTAAATAATTGCTTAGCAGTTTTTTTCTTGGGACAATACTAACTGTACAAAAAGCATTTATATAGGTTTTCTAGAAGTGTTATGTTTGTTAAACACAGTGAGGCAAGTGCTATGCATTTTCACAATGTTTTAGAACTTTTATGAGCAAAACGCTAATCAATTTTTAGAGTTAAATAAAACCCTGAAATTAACATTCTGTGACCTCAGCAAAACTCTTTTTTTTTTTTTTTCAAATGACTCTTCGCTCTGTGATCAGCTTCCCCTTTCCAGGACATCAAAGGACTTGTTATGTCTCTGCCAGATCTCACGGAGGTGCAACATGCTTTTGCATCACCATGTGAATTTTACTGTGTTTCCTCTAAATGTTATAAAAGTTTATGATCTATCTTGGCAGTTGGCAAGCTGCATTTAGTCACATAAAATGGAGATCCTAAACCTTAAGTCTCTTCTAGCCAGTGATTATTTCTTGGCCTTCCAGGTAACACCTATTAGCTAAAACATGGGAGGGGGTTGTCATTCCACAGACTGTCAGCATCTCTCATGAGAGACATTCAATAACACATTTTTATATTACAAAAAGCATAGGTTAATCAGAACCAGCTGTCCAAGTGTCACAAAGACCTTTCAACTGGCTATACTATTTAACTTTAACCCCACCTTAATAATACCCCATAACACAGTCCCTGAAAGATGGGACAAACAGATAGTACCAATGGGTTTAAAAACTCAGCCATCAACTGGAACAAATATAAATAGCCAGTGATCAGCAGGGATGCAAAATCAAGATCCCCCTTTTCCTGGTTCTGCTAGGGGAGACAGGGTGGGAGCTTTAAGCATACTGAGGAATCCCCTAGAAGAAACAAGATTACTATGGTAAGTCATTTTTACTTCAAACCCCAGGAATCTCTCAGTATGCTTAAACTAATGCAGACTACCAAGCAGTATTTTGGAGGTTGGGTACAGAACCTATTTTGGGAAAAGGTTCTGCAGAACTGCTGTGCCAATTCTGGCATCGCTTCTGGACTGTATGTCTAAGCAGCAGTGCTTGGTGAACGTGTGAAGTTTTCCATGTAGCTGCTTTGCAAATTTCCAGTAAAGGGATATCCCTTGCTGCAGCTACTGATGCAGCTGTACCCCTGGTAGAATGCACCCTGCGGCCTGGGGGGGGACTGCTTACCAACTTTACTGTAACAGAACTGTATGTAGGCCACTATCCAGTGTGCAATAGTTCTCTCGGAAGCTGGTTTACCCCTACCCACTTCCCCATAAGTGAGGAACAACTGGGTATACTCTGGCCTGGAGGCTTTGGTCCTATCAAAGTAGTGGCCAAGTACCCTTGACACTCCAGGCTATGGAATTTCTGTTCACCTGAGCTGGAGCTGGCAGTGAAGACTGGTAATATGACTGACTGATTCAGATGAAAATCTGAAACCACCTTAGGCAGAAATTTCTTATTTGTCCTGAGCACAACCTTATCCCTGTGGAAGGAAATGTAGTTCAGATCTGTGCATAGGGCCTGCAGTTCACTTGCTCACCTGGCAATGGTAATGACTACAAAGAAAACAGTCTTCCAGGTAAGATACTTCAAATCAGCAGTTGCATAGCTTCAAAGGGAGGCTCCATGAGCCTGGCAATACAAATGTTAAGTCCCAAGTAGGCACCGTCACCCTAGGGGGAGGGTAAAGGACTTTTAAACATAGAAACAGAGAATTTGATGGCAGATAAGGACCGCTTAGCCCACCCAGTCTGCCCATTTCCCTACCTAATGGATAAGATGCAGATCCTAGTTAACCAACAGCCTACTTCTTCCTATCCCACACCCTAGAATTGCCTTATGGCTGTCCATGCATTTTAGAATGCCACCACTGTTTTTGACTCCACAACCTCCTCTGGAAGGCTGTTCCATGCATCCACAACCCTCACTATGAAAAAATACTTCCTTACATTACCTCTGAACTGCCCCCATCTTCAAACTGTGCCCCTTTGTTCTTGCACACCTCTTTTTCTGAAAGATGCTACCCTTTTGAACTTTGTTGATTCCCTTGAAGTACTTAAAAGTTTCTATCATGTCTCCCCTCTCCCTCCTTTCCTCGAGGCTATACAAATTAAACTCCTTAAGTCTCTCTTCATATGTCTTCTGGTGTCTGACCTGCACCATTTTAGTTGCCCTCCTCTGGACTGCCTCCATCCTGTTTATGTCTTTGGAGATTTGGTCTCCAGAACTGCACACAGTACTCCAGATGGGTCTCACCAGCTGTCTATACAGAGGATAACAACTTCGGTTTTCTACTGGTGATGCTCTCCCTTGCATCCCAGTATTCTCCCAACTGAGCGTGGCTCAGTTGGTAGCATCCGCCTCTGGACCAGAAGGTCATGGGTTCTTGTCCCACACCAGGATTGGACTTGCACCTAAAATCGCTGCCATCTGACTGCAGTATTGGGGTGTGCTGTACTGCTGGGGTGTGCCTTCTTTGGATGAGACATTAAACCGAGGTCCTTCTACCCATCCTGGTGTTGTCCCAGGGTGTCCAGGTGGAAGTAAAGAACCCAGGCACTCTTCGCAAAGAGTAGGGAACATTTCCGGTGTCCTGTCCAACATTCCCCTTCCAATAAAAAAACAGTTCATGCAATTATCCAGGCTGTGTGTGGGTGATGATGTGCGATATGGCCACCACCACACAGTCAGTCACTTCACTACCAGTCTAGCATTGCTTGTAAAGTGCTTTGGGATACAATGTGTATGAAAAGCGCTATATAAATGCTGATTCTTCTTCTTCTTACTGCCCTCTCACATTGTGTAACCACCTTTAGGTCATCTGATATGACTACCCCCAGGTTTCTTTCCATTTTTGTTGTTGTTAGTATCTCACCCGCATTGTGTACTCTTCCCCTGGGTTTTTGTTTCCCAGGTGCATTACCTTGCACTTCTTAGCATTGAATTTAAGCTGCCATACATTTGACCATTCCTTTAACCTTGCCAAGTCCCTTCTCATCCTTTCCACCCCACCTTGTGTATCAACTCTTTTGCAGATCTTTGTGTCGTCAGCAAAATACATACTTTTCTCCTTCCAGTCCCTCTGTAATGTCACTTATAAAGACACTTAAGAGGACTGGTCCTAGTATTGAACCCTCATGTACCCCACTAGTAACCCCCTTTCTTCAGAGAGTTGACTCCGCTTACTATTACCCTCTGTGTCCTGTTCTCCAGCTAATTCTTTACCCAGGCTACCATCTTGGGACCCACTCCCAGGCTGGCTAACTTGTATATTAATCTTTTGTGTGGGACTGTGTCAAATGCCTTGCTAAAGTCTAGGTAGGCCATGTCACAACCCTCCCTGATCTTCTACTTTGACCACCCAGTCAATCTATTAGATTTGGCCAGACATGACCTTCCTGCTGTGAATCCATGCTGCCTTGGGTTCTGTGCCCCTCTGGCCTCTAGGTACTGACAATTCTTTCCTTCAGAAGTGATTCCATTATTTGCCCTCTCACTGAGGCTAAACTAACAGGTCTGTAGTTTCCTGCTTCTGCCCTGCTCCCGCTTTGTGAAGTGGAATCACATCTGCCCTCCTCTGGTCCTCAGGTACCACCCCATCCTCCCATGATTTTTAAACAGGGTAGTCAGTGGTGTCACTAATTCTACCCTTAGTTCTTTAGAATTCTGGGATGAATCCCATCAGGCCCCATTGCTTTGTCCAGTTTCAGTTTTAAGAGTTCTTTCAGAACCATTTCTTCCGTGAATGGGCTGGTATCAGCTCCCGTATCCAGAATGTTTCTATTGTTTGGTTTAGGTACCCCCTCTTCATTTGTGAATACTGAGCAAAAATATTATTATCTCTGCCTTTTCACAGGCACCTCTTCCCACCCACCTCCCTTTATTAAGCCTCACTATCCCTCCTTGGTCTTCTTTGCTTCCTGATGTACCTATAAAAGGTTTTATCCCCCTTGTTAACTGAGTTGGATATCTTTTCCTCGGTTTAGGCCTTTGCTGTTCTGACTTCCTGAATACAGGATGAGATGCCACGGACCTGTCCTTATCTGCTGAAATATACGCTAAAGTTGCAGCTCGGTGCACTTTCAGGGTAGAAGGCCAAAGGCCCAAAGAATGCAAGTGAGTTAGGTAGTTGAAAAGGACAGACAATCCAGCCCCAGAGGGATTGATACTTCTGTTTCTACACCAGATGGAAAACCTCTTCTGTTTGGAAGCATAAATCTTCCTGGTTGAGGGTTTCTGAGAATCTCTTAAGACAGTCATGTCCTCCTCAGAAAGGTGAAGGCTGGCAAATTCTAAGCCTTCAAGAGCCAAGCCTTCAGGCGGAGGGACCCGAGGTTAGAAGCGAATGACTGAAAAGCCAGGCAAACTGTCCTGAGCTCTAGAAGATTGATGTGCAGAAGTGATTATTGGGGGCAGAGTGCCACTGGCAGTAAGGTTGAAAGGTCGAGCGTGGTGCTCCATCCCAGGAGAGAGGCATCTGTGGTATGCTCTACTGATGGATCTCTCTTTCGATACGGAGTTCCCTCCTTGAGGTTCTCCCTTTCTAGCCACCATTCTAAAGCCTGTAGTAGGGTTTTTGTGACAGGCATGAACTTGGCCAGAGGATTCCTCCTTTAAGACCAGTAAGCCCTTAGGTGAAATGGATGTCTCTCATTTGAAACCTTGAACCTGTGACCACGGCCATGGCTGCTGCCATGTGGCCCAGTAGCTGCAAAAAATGTCTTGCTGGCCTGAGCCTGTTGAGCTGGAAGAATCCTGCCAGTTCCAGGATACTGCTTACCTTGTCCAGGGAAAGGAACATCCTGCCTTGTATGGTGTCCAGCTTTGCCCCTATGAAGTCCAGGACCTGTACCGGTTCCACTTGGGACATCTGGGCATTTATCAACCCCAGAGATTCCAATGTGCTCAAAGCGACAGCAAGGAGTGTCTGGTGTGTTGTGGGGACTGTCCTATGACTAGCCAGTCATCTAGGTAAGGGAATACTGTGACCCTTGCCTCTCAAGTGAGCCACCACCACAGCTAGGCACTTGGTGAATGACCCAGGGTGAGGTTAGGAATCGAAGGGCATGGCTGCAAATTGAGAGTGGCCTGAGGGCAGTCTGAACCTCACATACTTTCTGTGGCTGGGTTGGACTGGAATATGAAAATAGGCGTCTTTGAGATCCAAGGATGCCAGCCAGTCACCTTGCTGTAGAATCAAGATAATCATGGCTGGAGTGATCATTCTGAACTTTGGTTTCGATAGATGTTTGTTCAGGAGTCCAAGATCCAAGACGGGTCGCCATTCCCCATTTTTCTTCAGGGTGAGAAAATATCTGGAATAGAAGCCCTTGCCCCTCTGAGATAGAGGGACAGTCTCCACTGGTCTGATGAGTGGGAGATTGGCCACTTCTGACTCCAGGAGAGACCTTTCTGCTGGGGTCGCTGAAGCAGAATTTCTGCTTCTCAGCTTGGGAAGTGATTTGAAACTTAGAGGCAGTCCTTGACTCATTACCTCCAAGACCCACTTGTCTGTTGTAATGGTGTTCCATGTTTGGAGGAAGTGAGCCAGCCTGCCTCCTACTGGTAAGGGGGAGGTGACCCATACAGGCACGTCAGGTGTTCTGCTTGGCCTGAGGTGCTGATTCAAACCTTATGGTGCTTCTGCCTCTACCTCTAAAGTACCCTCTGGTCTTTTGGTAGTCTAGCATAGCTTGAGCCTGGAAAAATTGACTGGAGTAGGATCCCCTACCCCTGCCTCCCCTGTATTGGGACCTGTAGGAAGTGGAAGGCCTATCCCTTGCAGAATTGCTTCTGTAAGTGGATTTATACTCTTTCACTTTTTTTACATAGGTGTCTGTCTTGTTCCCAAAAAGTGAGTTGTTCTCACGGGGGAAATCTATGGCCTTAGCCTGGATGTCTTGGGACAAGTTCATAGCCCTGAGCCATGCAAACTGCCCCATAGAGACAATAAGGGCCATAAGTCTGGCCACAGTATCACTGGCATCCACAACCATATGAAACTGGTATTTTGTGGCATCCAGTGCTGTTCTGGCAGTCTCAGCCAGGTCCACTTCCACATCTCCAGAAACCTTCTTTGTCATGGCTACTACAGTAGACCACAGGGCTTTCTGGTACTGGGCTGCATAAGTCATATAATTGGCTTGTCTGACCAGAATGGAAGCTGCCAAGTACCCATTTTTCCCCATGGCATCAATCTTCCTGGAATCTTGGTCAGGAGGGTGGGATGCTAAAGGTACTCTGGCTTTGTCACATGCTGCAGCCTGTACCACCCCCTCATGGTCAGAGTGGGTGAAAAGGAAATCAGTATTAGACCTGTGTAGCTGATATTGACCTGTCTACCCCTTACGCAGAGGTGATGGTTTGCAGAATTTTTAATACAGCCTTTCTCAGGGATTTGTGTATAGGCAACAGGCATCTCTTAGTGGTGGTGAGACCCGTCATGTCTAAGAAATCTGCCTCCTCATCTTCCACCATTTCCTGGATGGAAAGATTAAGGGTATCCAGCATTTGTCTCACAAAAGAAGTTGTCAGACAAATAATCCTCCAGCCCCCAGGGAGGGGAACTGAAGTTCTGTTCTGGGGAAGACTTCAGGCTCGATGGGCTCCCCCTACTCTTTTTCCTCCTCCTCTGGTTCCTTGTACAGGTATGCCAGTTCCGGGGGGGGGGACTGAGACAGGAACCGTTGGAACCAATGAAGGAACCAAAGGACTGATAGCCTGGAGGGCCTGTAAGATTTGCAAGGCCTTGGCAATGTTTTTGACCGAGGGCATTGTCTGTCTGTCCACTGAGAGGTCCTTTGCTTTTTCAGCAGGAGATGCAGCAACATGTTTTTCTTTATGATTTCTTTTAGCTGGAACTGGTTCGGTAGCTGACTCTTAGCCTTTGAGTAGTCAGGTTTATCCATGGGTTTTGGATCTATTGGCTCTTTTGTTTTTTCTTTTCTTGAGGAGCAAACCCCGTCCGTAGGCTTAAGTGGAGAGGAAGGAGTGGCCATTTCCTCTAGTTTTTTTCTCAGAGTTTTAAGGCAAAAGGTTTTACAGATTTCACAGCAAAAATATGACTGGGTCCCGAACACACAATGCACAAATCATGCCCATCAGCTTTAGCTACAATTTGTCCACAGCCAACACATTTTTTAAACCCAGTAGGTCCTGTCTTTTCCTTTTGTGTAGGGGTCTCTGACATTGATGTCAGACACAACAAAAACTACCCCAAAGAAATATTGGCCAGTTTCTTGTCTGAAAACAAACAGGAAAAAATAAACCAAAAAAACAATTAGTTCCCCCACAGAATTAAACACACAGGGAACCCCAAAAAAATGGTCGGTTCCTAACAGGAAAGGAACCGCAAACACCTCAAAATATATAAAAAATAAATAATGTTCCGAGACCTAGAAAGGGACCAGAACGCTACTAACAAAAAAACATTTTTGTGGTTAAAAATAAATAACACAGAGAACAACAGTTCCCCTCGGTTCTGCAGAACCGCTGAAGAACTGCAAAATAAAGATAAAAACCACTAAAACTAAGCTAACCTGCAAAGAGGAAGCAACTAACAAATAAATGAATAAAAATGTTACTTCACGAGAATAAAGTTGTTTCAAGAAAGTTGAGGAGAGCTCTCCGAGGTGTCTAAACTGGCAGGCGGAGAAATTAATCTGAGCGTTGATCAGAATGCAGCAGTTACTAAGATGTGGCAGTTGGAAATCAGCATGAGCCAATGAGAGTTCCATCATTTACATACATCGACAGTTGAATAAAATGAGGTGAGTGAGCAAAAAAGGAAAGATTATGCATTTTACTGTCAGTAGATAGAAGAAACCTGCATACATCAAGGGAATTCCTCGAGTAATATATATTATATAAAAAGTAGGTAGGAGTACAGCTAAGATCTGAAGGAGCACAAAGTTCAGGGTGTACAAATTTGATTTACCGTGTTTCTCTGATTTGGAGGAGCACACCGAGATAAGTCCGTAACCCCACCCCTGCTGGAGGGGGTTGGATTCAGGAGAGATGTGAGGAAATGCATCTTCACAGAATGGGTGGTGGATGCACAGAACAGTCTTCCAGCGGAGGTAGTGGGGGTGAAAACAGTGGAGGGATTCAAAGAAGCCTGGGATAGGCACAAGGGAATCATAAGGGGAAGGTAAGGGGTGGAAGAGACAGTGCTTTTGACCAAGAAGGGTCCACAGTGAAAGCAATCACAATGAAAACAGGCAGACTGAAAGCGTCAAGCAGCCCTTATCTGCCATCAGTTTCTACATTTTTATGTTTGCTTGCACGCAAGTGCAAGAAACGTAGTGCCATCATACGAGTTTTCCAGAGGTGTGTCAGCCTCTTCCAATTCAGTCAATGTATTTGTAGGCGCGGTCGCAGAGCGCCAATCACTGCTCCAGCTGTCTATGACAGCTGAAAATGCAGTGGCATACAGTTGAAAGGGAGAGCTCCGCTTGAGTGAGCACAGCTCTCCCCCCCCACATACACACACGCGCGCACGCACGCACACTGCATGCTCATGCGCCTTCCACCTCCCCCCACACTGCACGGGCTGACGGGTGCCCATCCCCCGCCGGCTCCACGCCCCTGCTAAAGCATCCAGGTGCCACGATGGGAGCACATCCCAGCGTGGCAAAGGTTTTATGGCTGACGGGGTGCCTAGTCCCCCGCCGGCTGCACGCCCCACCAAAGCATCCAGGTGCCACACTGGGAGCCCACTCCAGCATGGTAAAATGATGTTATGGCCGACGGGGTGCCCAATCCCCATCAGCTCCACTGTCTCTCCCCCATGCTGTCGCCGACGGGGTGCCCAATCCCCCATCGGCTCCACCGTCCCCGAGTACAGGGTGCCACGCTGGGAGCTCACCCCAGCGTGGCAACAGATGCCATGGCCGACGGGGTGCCCAATCCCCGTCGGCTCCACGCCCACCCAGCTGCCCTTCTGCCACGCCCAGCCCACCCCAGCATGGCAAACGCCCCCGTCCGTCTGCTGAAAAAAAACCTGAAAAGCAAAACGGTCCCCGCAGTGTCTGCACCCACCGCGACCACCCACTGTGCACCCTGCCTCCCCACACCCTCACCCCATACTTACCTCCGGAGTCTGGCGTACGATCTTCGTGGACGGGGAACATGTCTGCACTCTTCAAAGCCGACCACGAACTGAGGAAATGCCGGTAAGCTGTATAATGGGATAGATTGGGTTTTTAACTTTGTTGCATATCTCAGGCATTTTTGAATTTTTGCACCAATTCAACATGGGGTTTTGGGACCCCTCCTCATGAATTCTTGCACTGTCATGGCGTTACTCGGGCCGAAGGGTGATTTGCAGCCACTGCGGCGAAATCACCTTTCCAGAATGATTAATGAAATGACACTGCCAGTGTTCATAAGGTTGGCTCTCAAAAGCCTATTTTGAAAATTTGGTGGAAAAATTCCTAAAATTACTGTTTTATGATAGCATGTGTTGCGCAGTCCTTACCATCAGAAGTTCGTGAATTTTCAATATTTTCACTCCAGATTTTCAACATTGCCATTTTACCACACCTTCTTATGAGCAGTATAGCTGTCATTTTTCACATCTCACCCAAAATGTGTTTCCACCCATGTAGCTAATAATGGCGCAGTTGTGTAAAAGCAATCAATGTAGGACACAGTAAGAAAATCACAGTGACACTGTTCATGAGCAGAGGTCTTAAAATGGCTATGTTGAAAATTTGGTGAAAAATTCCAAAAATGACTGTTTTACAAGCGTCCGTTGACAGTTCCTCACGCGACGCCAGAAGTTTGCGAAATTTCAATATTTTCACTCCAGATTTTCAACATTGCCATTTTACCACACCTTCTTATGAGCAGTACAGCTGTCATTTTTCACATCTCACCCAAAATGTGTTTCCGCCCATGTAGTGCACAATGGCGCAGTCAGTGTGTGAAATCAATGTACAGGACACATTAAAAAATCACAGTGACACTGTTCATGATCAGAGGTCTTAAAATGGCTATTTTGAAAATTTGGTGAAAAAATTCCTAAAAATGACTGTTTTTCGAGCGTGCTTTGCAGAGTTCCTATGCACGCTCGTAAGTTCGCAAATTTTCAATATTTTTACTCCAGATTTTCAGCATTGCCATTTTACCACACCTCCTTATGAGCAGTACAGTTGTCATATTTCACATCTCGCCCACAACATGCTTGCCCATGTAGCCATTAAGGCAGTCGTGTGCGTAAATCAATGTACGGACACATTAATAAAATCACAGTGACACTGATCATGAGCAGAGGTGTTAAAATTGCTATGTTGAAAATTGGTGAAAAAATTCCCAAAATGACTGACTTTTAGGAGCGCACATTCGCAGGTTCCCTCTGTATGCTAGCGGATTTGAATTTGTAATATTGCCACGCCAGATTTTCAACAGTGCCATTTTACCACACTTCCTTATGAGCAGTGCAGCTACCATTTTTCACATCTCGCCCAAAATGTGTTTCCGCACATGTAGCGCACAATGGTACAGTCGGTGTGCAAAAACAATGTTTGGGACAGATTAAGAAAATCACAGTGACACTGGTCATGAGCAGAGGTCTTAAAATGGCTATGTTGAAAATTTGGTGACAAAACTCCATAAAATGACTGTGTTATGAGTGAGCATTGCGCAGTTTCCACGCACCCTCGTAGGTTCATGAATTTGTAATATTTTCAGTCCAGATTTTCACCAGAGGCATTTTTCCACACCTCCTTATGAACAGTACAGCTGTCATTTTCCACAACATGGACGAAATGTGTTTTCACACTTTCAGTGCAGAGATGCGTGGTCGCTGTGGGAAATCATTGTTCGGGACAGATAAAGAAAATCACACTGACACTGTTCATGATCGGAGGTCCCAAAATGCCTGTGTTAACAATCTGCTGTAAAAATCCCCAAACTAGTTACATTACAGGTGTGTTGCACGAGTTTCTCACTGCGCTCGTGACTTCACCAGTTTTTTTAAGATTTTCACAGCAGATTTTCAACTGCCATTTTACACCTCACCATGAACAGTACCGCTCATTTTCACATCCTGTTCGGAATGTGTTTTTGCACCTGTGGTGCCAAATGTCATAGTCGCTGTGTAACAGCAGTTTCACTAACAAACTGATATTGCCACTGTTCATGAGGTGGGGGTCACAAAAAAAAACATGTTGAAAATTTGGAGTGAAAATACCAACGAATGCCTGAGGCGTAGGGGTTTCCCACCAATGCCCCACCCTGTAGAGTATGACAGGCATCAGGGTGTGGCTTGGGATTCTTGCCTGTCATGCTCATACCATTCCACCCCACCCACACCCTGCAGCCAGTGAGAGGCATCAAGGTGTGCCTCGGACTCTTGGAGCCCAAACTTCACCCCGTTCTCTATGCACCAATCTCACCCTTATTTCCTGATGGAATGGGTGCGCGCATATGTGACCAAGACCCTAAGGCACACCGTGACACTTGTCAGTGTCTGCAGGGTAGGGTGTGGTGAAATGGCGGGTGTTATGCCCAATAACCCAAAGGCACACACCAATGCCTGCCACTCTCTGCAGGGTGGTGGTGGGGTTGGCTTCAGTTCAATACCTGGCGATTTCTATTATGCAGCTCTGTAACTTCTACACTACCAATGCCAGTGCCAGCAAGCAAATATTCAGCATTGACAAATGCTTGTTATGTTTGGTCTGGAGTCTGAATAAGGTAAGGAAGATATACGTTAAGAGTAACAAGGCTGGCTGAAAATATTTTAACGAAATCAGAGCTACTTGAAACTGCAGGATCCTACAATATCCCAAATGGCCCTGAGAACTCTAGTGATACAATAAGCAGTTCTCTGGAACAATTACTCTGTAGAGGTACAAGTAAGCCCAGCAATATGGGGAATCAGCTTAGTTTTTCTTTGCTTACAACTGCTGGTCAAAAGTACAAAATAAAGCTCAGTACTCCTCCATCTGATGAAGCCGATATTGAGGGCTTATGCTCCCCCTGAAAATTCTCCGATTTAAAACAAGTAAACCCTCTGATAATTTGCCACAATCACAGAAATCTGATGGCAGAAAAGGACCTCATCAGCCCATCGAATCTGCCTTCCCCCCCCCACTCATCTCCACTTTTACGGGTCCTCCCATTCCCCCACTCTTTCCAATCCCATGTGTCTGTCCCATGCCCTCTTGAATCCCTCCACCATTTCGGCCCCTACCACCTCTTCTGATAGTTTATTCCAGGCCTCCACCACTCTCCCCATGAAGAATCACCTCACATTGCCTCTATATCTTCCACCTTCCAATCTTAGGCTATGCCCTCTAATTTTAGCCCCCTCTTTCCTTCTGAACAAGCTCCCCTCCTTCACCTTATTGATCCCCTTCATGTATTTACAAGTTTCAATCATGTCCCCTCTCCTTCTAGTCTCCAATGGGTACAGATCCAATTCCCTACACTTCTATTTGTATGGTTTCCCCTGCATACCATGCACCATCTTGGTTGCTCTTCTCTGAACTCTCTCCATCCCCCCAATGTCCTTGCATAGGTGCGGTCTCCAGAACTGGACCCCATACTCCAGGCGTGGCCTCACCATGGCCTTGTAAAGAGGCACCAGCATCTCCCTCCTTCTGCTAGTTATGCCCCTCCCAATGCATGCCAACACTCCATTTGCCTTCCCCACTGCTTTGCTACACTGGCTACCCACCTTAAGGTTACCTGATGTTATAATTCCCAGATCCCTTTCCTGCTCTGTTTGATTTCCTCCCCCACTATAGTGTAAGCTGTTTACAGGTTTTTATGCCTCAGATGCACCACAGCACACTTTTTGGCACTGAATTTTAGTTGCCAAGTTTCTGACCACCCCTCCAGAGTCCTCAAGTCATGCTTCATGGCCTCAACCCCAACCCCTCCGGGTGTCCACTCTATTGCAGATTTTTGTGTCATCTGCAAATAGACACACTCTTACCTCCAGATCTGCTGCTATATCACTGATGTATATATTAAAATGGAGGGTCCCAGTACTGACCCCCTCAGGGTACCCCACTCGTTACCCCCTCACCTTGGAATGCACCCCATTTACCACCACTCTCTGACTTCTGCCCACCAACCAGTTTTCCACCCACCTAGGTATTTTCTGTCTCACCCCTAAACTTTTTAGCTTATTTACTAGCCTTCTGTGAGCGATGGCATTGAAGGCCTTACTGAAATCCATACAGGCTATGTCCACACCCCCCCCCCGGTCAACTACCTGTGTTACCCAACTGAAGAACTCTACCAGGTTCGTCTGGCATGACCTCCCATTCATGAAGCCATATTGCCTTTTGTCCTGCAGCCCACCAGGAAGTCTACCACCCTTTCTTTTATTAGCGCCTCCATCACCTTGCCCACCACCGAGGTGAGGTTGACTGGACGATAATGTTCTGCCACCTCCTTACTGTCCCCCTTGTGCAATGGCACCACATCTGCCCCTTCCAATCCCTTGGCACACACCCTGTATCCATGGACATCAGATTAATCTTCAGAACATAGGAACATACGAGTACACAGATGGAAGAAGGCCAAAATTTGACCCAAGTCCATCTCCCGCATTCAGTGGTTATATTCTGTTATTCCCTTTTCTGCTAAGTGTTTTTGTCTGATCTCATTTTAAAATGTCTACTGTCTGGGCACCCACTACCTGTGGTGGTAAACTATTCCATGTGCAGGCAACCCTCTGGGTAAAGAAGTTACATCTAAGATTGCTTCTAGCCACATTGCCCTTTAACTGGTATACAGTATATGACTTCTAGTGCTTGGTACCACTTCTTTGACATTGAGATGAAGACTACTCATGATACTGGCACCCAATTTTAGTGTCTTGAAAACTAAGATCATGTCACACCTGTTTTCTATACTCCAAGAAGAGCGTGTTCAAATTTTTTAACCTATCTTCATACTCTTTTTTTGTCCCCTCCACCCTCCAGTCATCTTGATACATTTTTATCTGCACCCCATAAAGTTTCCTTATATCTCTTTTTTAGGCATGAAGCCCAGAACTGGACACAGTACTCTGCGTGCAGCCTCACCAAAGTTCTATACAGTGGTAGCATCACCTTTGTTTCTACTGATGATATTTTTTCTAATGCAGCCTTTTATTTATTTATTTATTGAAATGTTTCACCAGGAAAGGTACACTGAGCAACTTAATGCTCATCTCACAGCAAGTCCTGAGGGAAGGGGAAGTGGGATGTATAACATATTTATAAGATATAAAAACAGTACGGAGACAGGAACATAATATACATGAAAATCAATGCCTACAATAGTAATACAGTGTAATCGTACAGGGGAATCATGATGACTCAGTATAAGCAAGAGAGGGTAGCATGAGTAACAAGACACACATGGTATGTGCTAGGTAGTTAAGAGTGACAGGTGAAGGGAGGAAGAGGAGGTGTGGAGAGGGGAGACCAAGTAGGCAAGGCAAGGAGGGAGTTAAGAGAATGAACAGTTTGTGGTCAGATAGTTGAGTAGAGCTGAAGTGAGGGAGTTCAGTGAGGAGGAGTGGCGAATTTGAGAAGGGAGAGCGTTCCACAGTTTTGGCAGATGGTGTGAGAAAGCTTTTGGCCAGAGGATGTAGATCTGTTGGGGATAAAGAAGGTGCATAGGTTGTCAGATCTCATAGAGTAATGGGTGGTTGGAGGGGTACTAAGGGAGGAGGAGAGGTAGGGGAGAGAATCAAGCCAGTATTTAGAGATGAACTTGGTACCGTGTAGCATATGACAATTTTGGAGCGTGAGGAAGTTTAGGGACCAGTAAAGTCGCAGTGATGGGTGAGGTGGGGGCATCTAGAGCAAAGCGACAGAAGGAGTTATAGAGACAGTCCAGTTTGGCTAGGAGGGACTGCGGGGCAGCCCATAGACTATGTCATAGTAGTTGAATATAGGCAAGATAATTTTCAGCAGTACTAGTGCACTGGGCATAAGTGGTAGCCTATGGTTATGTTGCACTTTTTATAACCTTATCGCAATGTTCTGAGTTCTTTCATGTGTTTGTGACTCTGACCCCAAATCTTTCTCAGATTCAGTTACCCATTTCCCGACATTCAAAGTTGTATTTCTTCTTTGATTCTGGGGTCCCAAGGGCATTATGCTGCATTTTTAGCACTGAAATGCATTTTTCATGACATGCCCATATGGACAGTTTATTAAGGTTTTCCTGCAGCTTACTTCCTGTTCCTCAGTTCCACCACCCTACTGATCTTGGTGTGATTGGCAGACTTAGTTATATTGACATTGTTTGTCTGCATATTACTGCACCAGTACCAACCCCAGGGGACCCCAATGGTCATTCCACCAGCTGATGACAAACCCATTTATCCTAACCAAGTGAGTCCCTTTGGTAAGTCAGTTTTAATCCATCTAGCAATATTTCCTTGCAAACCCAAGTCTATTAATCGTGATACTAGTTCTTTTATACGGTACCCTATCAAATGCTTTGCTCAAATCCATATGTACTACATCCACAGAATGTCCCATCTCAAGTTCCCCACTAACTGGCTCAAAGCACAATCTATTTTTCAGAAAACCATGGTGGGTTGGGTCCATGATGTTTAGTTTTAGGCTGT
Source organism: Neoceratodus forsteri (assembly GCA_016271365.2). Taxonomy (NCBI): domain Eukaryota; kingdom Metazoa; phylum Chordata; order Ceratodontiformes; family Ceratodontidae; genus Neoceratodus; species Neoceratodus forsteri. The sequence goes on along the minus strand of CM057450.1, from coordinate 374,371,458 downwards.
TTTGTTTTCTACGAATATTTCAAGTATTTTCCCATCATGCTAGTAAGACTAATAGGCCTGTAGCTGGCCAACTCCTTTTTACTACTCTTTTATGGCTGTGGTGGAACCTACAGCCATCTTGTTATCTATAACTGGAAAATGGAGGAACGTGAAACACATTTTGAGTTTTCAATGTACCTTCCACAACTATAAATCACAGTTGAAATAAAATACCTTCTTTCTGTTTAGAATGTTGGAGACAGCACTCCAAGCTGCTTATCAGATGGCCATTAGGAAACTGAAACAGCTGGTTAAATATTGGTTGCCTATTAAACTGGAGATTTGTCTACCCATTTCAAATGCAACAACTTGCACATTTCAATACTTGGCATTTAAACATTTTCTTGCTACTAGCTTCAGTTGGGCAGGTATTCTTTTCAAGAAAGACTCATACCTCATAAGTGTCACCCTTTCCAGCAACAAATCAAAAGATTTACACTGTTTTTTTAACCTCTTACGACACTATCTGATAAGCACTGTCTCAGACATATGCCAGTTCTTCTGTGAACTATCCCAGGCTAAATATACAGCAATCAGCAGGCATTTTTTTACTGGGAGCAGTACAAAAGATTGACTATTAAAAGGTTGACACTAATTAGACCAACGTCTACATACCGAAGCGCTTATCACAACGCCGTCATAAATACCGACATCCTAAGAAGACCGCAAGCAAGTCAAAACTGCATTGACACCAGCTTCCTGAAAAACACTGTGGCAGACATCATCATCATCTCATAATCAGATGAGTGAGGGGTGAAACCCATGAGGGGGACTTTCCTGTGAGTATTAGCATGTCATGTTGTGCACTGCTGAATGAATGCTGCTTTTTAAACATATGCAGCTTTCCAACAGCAACATATTTCTGACAGCCATGGTGGAAGACCATTTCTTTACTAGAGTGTTTTAAAAATGCCACAGTCCATGTTGTGTCATCTGTGCATCACAGTACCAGATTGTGCGAATTCTCTTAGAAACTCCTTGGAAGAACACATTTCTTTCTCCTTGATTATGTTGTTTAGTTTGTCTTTCTGTGCTGCATACTTTTCCTGATAGGCTATCTAAGAGTCCAAGATTGATCTTTTCAATAATGTGTTACGTCATTCTCTGCTCATTCATTATCCCTGTAACAAAGCGATGTATGCCCACATGTGCAGAACCAATCAATGCACTGAGACATCTGCGCCAGGCTTCAACATTGTTCAGTGTTCTTGGGAAACCGAATATGTGTTGATCATGTACTGACCACAGCTCCGGTGAAAATAGTGGTGGGCATCTAACCAGAGTATTGTTCCGCATCGTATGGCGCACCCTCCCAATCACATAGTTCTCCTCGAACCACTCCAATATTGGTGTGCAGCTCTCAGGGAAGTCTGTTTTCAGCACCTCGAATGTTGGTGGTATCTCTGGCATTTCAAGGAATGCTAATGCCTACAAATGCCTCAGCAATAGGCTAAAGTCAGGATCTGAACCATATTTTACAGATAATACTGCACTTTGTATTTTCCTCAAATAATCTCTCCCAAATGGAATAGACAACCTTTATTTCTTGCATCTGGAAATTCTGAACCGGCAGGCATTTATTGCAGCCTGCTCAAAATTGGTCACAATGAACTTAGGCTCCAGATTGACCCCATGCTCATCAGCAATATCGTGTAAATCTTGGAAGATTTAGCAGACATTAGGGGATACACTAGTGGCACCACTCTGCTGTTGTCTCACGCCCCAACTGGTGCATGTATTGAGTACAGCTGGCAAAATAATGTGGAACTGTTTTAAATGTTCCATCCATTAACCAAACAGCAGCAGCAGACAATTTTAAGATGTTAGCTTTGGTTGAAAATATCAATATGGTCTCATCAGCACAAACTGAGTGCTTAACAAGAAACAGCTCACCATCCAAGTATTTAATGGAATCAGGAATAGAAAGCTGTTCAAGAATGCTTGGTTCCGATGGGATATTTTCTCGTAGTGCGCGTTTCGTCACTTGCCTCAAGGCATGACGAGATGGTATGTTATGGCGCACTTCACTATGGATACCAGCACATTCAGCCTGTATAATTTGGGCAGGAGTATCATTAGTGCTAAGTGCTCGCTGCTTTATGGCAGCAACAGCTTCTGCAACAGGTCCCTCAGTTGCATCTGGAGAGTGCTTATGCTCTGAGTTAGACTGCAAAATGTGCTGTGCTCTGACTTTAACAGTGCTCGCCCTTTCTCTGCAGCCATATTTTGGGGGAGGACAAGCCCCATAAAATAGATCACCCCTTTGCCTTTCCTTCACATATAGATAACCATACACACATAGTTTGTCATGACCCTTTTGAGAAGGGACTAGTTTGCAGGACTCCACCATCGACGCAGTCATCCTATTACCTAGTCAGTTCTACCGGCCGCTCAATCAGAGCTACCTATGTGCAGTATGCATATGTGTCATGTGGTAAGCCAGAGCAGACCAGCGGATTAATTAGACTGAGTATAAGTAGTTGGAAGTGATAGTAAAGCTAGTACTAAAAGTAAAGTCGTGTATGTTAAAAAAACAAGCAGCGTTCGTTCAGCATGCTAAAACAGTTCTGTAGTTAATTTCAGATCCTGCTTACTGCTTAAGTGTGCTTAAAATGTGCTCGTATCTGATCCTGTGAAGTCATCAATCTGCTACTGTGCTGTGTGTAATTCTAACCACTTCTTCAATCTCAGGCTGTCAGCCATTCGTTTCGTTCTTCATTGTGTGATCTTGTGAGCAGTCAGTATTGCGGTGACGATACAGTGAGTGTCGAGAAATTGGGAGCCGATATTTCACACCAGACTCTTTTTTACTATGCTTTTTTTGGGGAAAAAAGTATATTGAGCTACAGCAAACACACACACACACACACACACACACACACACACTGTACACGCTGTCGTCATGGCCACAACATTCGAAATAAATACTGCAATCTAATATGTTATAAAACAATAAAGAAACTGTTTATGTCAGTGAACACAGTGAAGTTCAGTTTACAGTAGATTTCTTTAAATATTTCTTATCCTATATTCTGTATCCTGGATAGCTGGGGAGATGTTACATTTCATTGTCATAGGGATCTTCATTTACACATTTTTGCACTGTGTTTACTCAGGATGTCCCAGATTAGATGTAATATCTTGTTTTCAGTGGGGTCATGATTTTACCATTTTTGTAATGTATTTATTCAGGGTAGCCTAGTCCAAATGTAAAATATTGTTTTCAAGGTGTTCTGATTTTACACAATGCAGCATAATATTGTGTAGATGTGGAGTCCCACTGAAAATAAGATGCCATGTCTTCTGTGAACTATCCAGGCTAAATATATAGTAATCAGCAGGCATATTCTAGGAAAACACATTGTAAAAATGTGTAAAAGGAAGACCACATTGAAACTGCCTCTCAGCAGATCTGCATTGTGCAAATTCATTCTCCCTCAAACTTCTGGAGCCTGTTATTAAAATGTTTGTGCAGGCGCTATGGGACTGCTTCGAGCAATCCGGGGTTTGCGCTGGAGCCCCATATTCAAAAGGGGCTTCTGTGTGGGCTAAGAGGGTTAGTGCCTGTGCAAAACAATGTATGTGTGTGGGCAAGATGAGGGGCGTTGCCATAAATATGCACACTACCCCATATTCAGCAGCACTGCACTGGACAAAAGGGTTTAATGTGGTCCTTTTGCATGGCACAAATACAGCCTAACAAAACCCTAACTTAACTCCAGGCAGCCCTAACAGCTGCTGGTGGTAATGCAACCACCAAACTGATTGGCTGCTGGGTGAGCACAACCGCCCCCAGTGGTCCCTGGCACCCCCCCCCCCAGCTGATCTACAGCTCCGTAAAATTTAAATAAATTCCCTGGTGGTAGTGGTGCCCTCCCTCACTCCCTCCAATCCCCAGCCCCATAAGCTGAAATAAATTCCCTGGTGGTAGTGGTGCCCTCTGATCCCAGCCCTGACATAAAAATGTATATCCCTGATTGGTAGTGGTCCCCTCCCCCCAGTCACCAGCCCATAAGTACAAACAACTCCTCCCTGGTGTCCAGTGGTCCCCCACCCCCTGACTCACTGTATCCTCATCAGTCATGCTGTGGGTGCATACGGCGACTAACATAGCCCTCCTCACACCTCCTTGGCTGCCTGATGAATGTACAGATAGGGAGCACGCCTCTTGACTGTCCTATAAATAACAGGTGCCCTCCTTGCCTGTACATATGGTGGCTGGCCAAAGTGTGAGGAGGGCTGTACCGGTTGCCGTATGCACCCGCAGCACCCCTGATGTGGATATAGTGAGTGTATGTGTGGGGGAGGGACCACTGGTTGTCAGGGAGGGGTTGTTTATACTTCCAGGGTGGCGATCGGGGGGGGGTCTATCACCAGGGATATAAACTTTTACGTTGATGCTGGGATCAAAGGGAGGGAAGGCACCACCAACACCAGAAAATTTATTTCAACTTACAGGGCTGGAGATCGGATGGTGGGACTGGTCAACTGGGGGGAGGTGCCGCGCTAACCTGCCTCACTATCCATGCAAATGAACCCATAATGGGCACACAAATGGTCCCTTAGCACCTTGCATGCCCAATGGTCTCATTTGCGTGGATCCCTTTGAATACTGCAATAAGCGTTCTGGTACTATCCATTCTGTCGGGCCTACTTTGGGAGCTCTGTTAGGTAGCAGTGCTAAGTGGCTTAGCACTGGGCTGACTTGGCCCTATATTCAGTCGGTAGTGCTGGTGCACTATTTATTTTATTATTTTTTTATTTGACTAAGTATAGCATCTTTGGGCATCCAGGCAAGTGCAAGGCGCAGATAATTTCACTCTGCTTTGTGGGTATTTGAATATCTGGCCCTGGTGTGTAAGTCATTAGTCTCTGGTAACTTGTTTTGGCTTGATCCCCTGTAGCTTAGCCTCTAAATCATTTATTGTGAAACAGAATTCTCCCCTCTACTTTCTTTTTTTCTTTGTTGCCCGTATAATCCATCTCTTGTCATATGTTAAACACGTAAGTGAAATATTGTAGAACTGTTAATGTTTAATGCCATTTTATTTTCACTATATTCACAGATTGGTGCCTGCCAGAGAAATTAAAGCTGCATTAAACATTAGCAGTTCAGAGTGAATAAACTGCATGGTCTGAGGATATTGGAAAAGACAGTTTGAATTACGGTACTGCAACCTCCACCATAACAGTGCTGCTACCTCAAAAAATTAAAAACAATGCTTCTGCTACCTTTACAAACAAAAATCATTTACCAAAAACATACAGTAGTAAACCATTCAGCCGATGAAAATGACGTATGGCAACACCACCACACTACTGCTGCAGCGTTTATCCTGTACATCAGAATTTAACAAAAACACAGTAATGGCAGTATACATAGTAGCAAACACGTGTAGGTGAACCGCACGGTTGGTGGACAGTGGAAAGGGCATACCGTAACCCCATCACACTACTGCTGCCGCCTTTATCTGGACATTCAAATGCACTGCGTGGTGGGTGAAAACAGTGTGCTGTTGTAACCACTGCCGTGGTTAGGTACAGTACTGTGCTCCACAAACAAAGGAAACAAATTAAACAATAATAATAAAAAAATAAGCAACCTTTATTTAAAACAAATGTTAAAAGAAAAGTTACAGTTACCACCCTCTTCCCCAGCACACATTTTAAACAACACTACGACATCAACACTTGTATTAAATGCAGTAGTATCAAAGTCCAAACATTCCATCATCTGGCCACTGTTGCTGAAGTCATTGCTGCAATGCTGTTATTCAGTCAGAGGGCAGTTGGTGGTCAGACGTGAAATCTGAATGGCGCAGTGCAGCTGCAGAGCCTCAGAATGCGAAATTAAGCAAAAGCTAATATAAACAGTTCTTACAGTATTTATCAAATTTCTCAGGCACTTCCTTCCAGCTGCCAATGATGTTGTTCTGTATTCTGTGGGGCCCACTTTCCATACCACTTGTCTGTTGTTACGTATACATTTGGAGAATTTTTTATGGTTATTGTTTACCCTACTGGCTTTATTTAACTACAGCCTCCTTTTTGAGTTTCTTATTACTTTTGTTTTATAGACTTTCTGTGCCTTTATATATCAAGTATAACCTGAATTCAGCTTAGTCCTTCTCCATGTGAAGGGTCCTTTTTCTGAAATTCAGATGTCTTGATATCCTTTGTTTTGCCTAGCCATCATGGGTTACTCCTACCCTTATTTTTGTATTGAGGACTAGAGGTATAGTACATGTATAAGCTCATGCAGTATGCTATTTAGTTTGGTTCTTAACAAAGTCCATTTCTCATTCATGGTTGCCCCTGTGAATTCGTCCACTCAGATCCTCCACAGTCTCCAGATATTATATTTGACCAGACTATATGGGGTTTTCACCCTCTGAAAAAAAACCTGGAGAATATTTTTTTGTATCTAGAAACCATTTATCTGTTGGCCCTCCAAAAACAGCATGTAAATTATATATGGCACAACATGGAAATACAGAATTTTTCGGCAGATAAGAACAGCTTGGCCCACCTAGTCTGCCTATTTTCCCTGCCTATATTCACACTATAGACCCTCTCTGATCTCCAGGTAACCCCCTCTCCATTTATCCCTACCAAGATTGCCTTGTGCCTATCTTTCCCCATGCATGCTTGAAGCCCACCACTGTTTTTGCCCCCACTACGCTGCTGGACGATTGTTCTAGGCACCCACCACTCTTTCAGTAAAGTACTTCCTCACATCACTTACTCATGCACCATTTTAGTTGCCCTCCTCTGGACAGCATCCTTCCCCACCTACTGCCTAGCTGTACTGCCTCGCCACCTTGAGATCATCTGGAGTTGTTATTCCAAGGTCCTTTCCTGTTTTGTGATGGTAAATACCTCTTCCTCCATTTTATACTCCGCTCTGGTTTCTGTGCCCTAGATCAGTGGTTCTCAAATGGTGAGGTCAGCCTCTCAAGGAGGCCCCATACTGTTCCAGGAGGCCAGTTAAGTCTGATAATATATAGTATTTACTTTTAAGCTTTGGAAGTTTTTTGTGAAGGGATAATGCAAACTAAATATGGATAATGGCAGGTGAATTTCTTGACTTATGCACAAATTGGTGACCAGGAAAGGCCCTGAGTCAAAGCTTATTTATACTGTAGGTGTATATTTACATGTAAATTGGTGACTAAGAAGGCACACTGAGTTTAGATGTTTTTCTACAGTATATGTTTATATGCAAATTACTGACTGGGAAAGGCACACCGAGTCAAGGCTTGTTTCTACAGTAGGTATTTATTTATTTGTAAATTGGTATCTGGGAAAGGCGCACTGAGCCAATGCATGTTTCAGGTGTGATCTCGGTAATGGTACAAGAAGTTGCTTAACAGGGTAATGGGGGGGAGAGATGATCTGACTAGTTTAGTTGTTCCAGACAGTGAGGGAGCAGAGTGATAAGGGTCCAAGAGTCAGAACAGTGGAGTGACAAGGATAACCTGGGGTGTGGGGTTTGGGGTTGAGAACAATAAGTCAAATAAAGAGAGAATATACTCCGTCAACATTATTAGTCCCGCTTGATTCCTGGTGTACTGTGCAAAAGTATCATTTTTTTTTCCTGTGGGGAGGCCCAAGATTTTTTCCACATTTGAGGGAGGCTCAGAATCTGTTCCATGACTTGGGGGAGGCTCACTATCACAAAGTGAGAGAACTAATGCCCTAGATGCATGATTTGTACATTTTCACACTGACACTCAGCTGCCACACTTCTGACCACTCAAGTTTTTCAGGACTCTCTGCTCACTGTCTCCACTCCCTCTGGAGTGTCCATCCTATTGCAGATGTTGGTGTCATCTGTAAAAAGGCATTCCTTCTCTTCCAGTTTTTCTGCAATGTCACTTATAAAGACATTAAAGAGAAGTGGTCCTAGTAATGTGCCCTTAGGTACCCACTCATCACTCTCCCGTTCCCCGAGTGAGTGCCTCTATCCCTCCATCACCTATTCATCAACCAATTTTGTTCCCAGTTTACCACCTCTGGACTCACCCCCAAACTGCTCAGTTTATTTATGAGCCTCTTATGTGGTATAGTGTCGAAGGCCTTGATGAAGTCTAAGTAGGCCACGCCCACTGCTCCACCCTGGTCTATCTCCCTGGTCACCAGTCAAAGAAATTGATCAGGTTCATCTGACATGACCCCTCCTCTGCCATGAACCCATGCTGCCTCGGGTCTTGCAAACCTCTGGATTCAAGATACTCTACAAGCTTTTCCTTTAAAAGCATCTCCATTGGCTTCCCACCACTGATGTCAGACTGATCAGCCAGTGGTTGCCAGCCTCCCTGCTGCTGCTTTTATGAAGTAGAACTACATCTGCCATCCTCCCGTCCACAGGAGACGCTCCTGTTTCCAGTGAGTTATTGGTCAGGACTGTTAGAGGTGCAGCCAGTGCCTCCCTGAGCTCCCACAGCACCACTGAGTGTACCCCGACAGACCCCATAGCTTTGCCCACTTTCACCTTGAGAACAACAGTGGTCTCCTTCTATGTTTGCTTGTATGCAAAGCAAAACACATTGTTACTGTAGAATAGGGGGCTGTGTAGGTATGCAAACACATTGTTACTGTAGTATAGGGGGCTGTGTAGGCACGCAAAGCAAACACATTTTTACTGCAGTATAGGGAGCTGTGTAGGTGTATACTATATAAGCCAATGGATATAAAAATGCAGGAGGCTTGCCTCTCAAAAGCCAATTCTGGGAAGACTAACAATGACAGTGTTTCTCTGGCCGATGGGCATAAACTTCTTGTAGTTCAAAGGAGAAAAGTCCCACAAATCTAACTGGTTTTCTGTCCATTAGCCAGTTAGCCAGAAGAACAGATAAGGGGAGTAAAGGAGTATTTTACTCAGGGCTCCAGATAAGACTTTTTGGGATGGGTACTGCACTCCTCATTTTGAAAGTGAGGCAAGTTAAACCAAATTCAGATGCATACAAATGTCTGCATGGAGTGGAGTGAGGAGTACACTTAAGAGCAATGTACTTTTTTTTAGATAAGAACTGATCAGGTGCCAACAATGCTCCAGATAATGTTGGCAGGTAGGAGTCATTTACTCACCAGTTTTAAAGGGACACTGTCAACCTTTCTTGCATCATATTATTTTTAGGTAAAATCCCACATTTTATGATTGCTTACCTTCTCTAAAATTAATTGATGTTGCTGGTTGTTTTATCGGCCTCCTTGCTTATTAGAACTGAAATACATGGTGATGTATAGTTACACCTAGCCTTGTTTTCCTTCAAATCACTGAACTACTCTTATTGCATTCTTCCTGAACATCAGAAACACCCTCAAACATAAGAACATAAGCAATAGCCGGCAGAAGGAGACCTCCAGGCCTATCTTGTCTGCCCGATTTGTGTCAGGATCCTTTATTTTATCCCGTGCAGTGCAGCCACTCATGATAGTCTCCTCTACTCCCACTGCATACTGAGTGGCTAGATGGTGTTGGGGGTGTTCCCAAGTTCAGGAAAGATGCAGTGGGAGGTGGTCAAGAAATGTAAACAAACATGTTTTGTTGTGGTAAAACCAGTATGGTGGGCACTCAGTTTTTCCACTTTTTGTTTTATTCTTTCTATTTATTCACCCTTCCGACAGCCCTCCCATCTGATCGACCCCCCAGCCCCGTCCCCCAGAATAACCGGAGCTTACCTTATGCCCGGCCCAGGAGCAGCGCCCGCGGGGAGTCGGCCGTCATCTTGCCGCCAGAGATTTTTCTTTCTCCATTTTCTCCCAAGGGTCCCAAGAGAAGGCACATGCAGGTGGAGGCAAGTATGTGCCTTACAGCCCCAGTAACAATCCCCTTCCACCCTCCCCACTGGCCTAATGCCTGCCACCCTCTAAGCCCGACTGTCCCCAGCCTCCACCAGGAAGCAACCATTAGCCAAGGGATGTCGCTTCACCTCCCCTGGAGAGAAGAGGAGAGTTGCTTTCTGGCAGTTCCATCCAGCTCTGCCCTCCCACCTCCGTGCCAACTTCCAATGGCCCAGGCTCGTTCCCGAACCCGGGTACCCGGTGTGCCGTGAGGTGTGGCGTCCAGCACCTCAGCACTCTGCACCACCAGGCTGGCCAGTGTTTCCATTTTAAAAGAAAAAAGGGGATCTGAATCAAAGTACCAGCTACATCAGCAGCCTCTACAGAATGTGAACAATCACGAAATGTGTTTTTTAAACTAGGGACGCTTTGAGGCCTAAGGGGGTGACAGTGTCCCTTTAAAATATAGTGAGCACAACAAAACTGGGATCCATACAAGTGCTGTAAATCCACAAAAAAATACCTGCTCCTTTTGAATCACCGGTTGTTATGAAGCACTGTTCTATGGAGTGTGGAACATTTACAAATGTTGGGTGAGTATTGGTACTCACTAAAAGAATTTCTGAACTCCCCTCAAATGAGGGGAGTAAAATAGGTGGATACTTCCCTTATCTGGAGCCCTGATTTTACTACCATTTTTGACTGATTTACTCCCACATTCTGATTTTAGGAATTTGTTTTCCACCTTGCATGGTTGCAGTACATTGGTATGTATTCACAAAATTGGCAGCACCTTGTAATGTTACCAACCATGGATCCATACATTATGTAAGCAGTAAAGGTAATGACAGAAAACAGCAACAGTATAAATTGTGTACAGTGCTGGGAGATAGTGTTGGCAGTTGCTCACTGGCTGGCCAGAAGGGCAGTTGCAACATGGCAAAATGTTAAAATAGGGTCAGAGCACTACATAGCAATGGGGAAGTATCTCAAAACTCTACAGTAGTATCTGACAGTCAGTGGCCGCAGGTGTCCATTGGGTTTGGGACTTGGTAAAAAGGTTAAGGGGGGTCTAAGACAGGTCAGTGGAATTTATTACTACTGTTTTAATGAAAATACTACCAAGTGAAAGAAACTAGCAGTAAATACTTCCCAGTCCTCAAAATTATCTGAACCCTGCAGTTAGCAGACATCAACAGGCTTTGAAGATAAACATCAGTGTCACACTGAGTGGTGTAGCGCACATGTGCTGTATTCCTCAGTTATAGACAGGATGTGCCTATCTGAAAGTACTAAACAGACTTGGGGGGGACAGCATGCAGAAATATAGCAGCTTCAAACATGTCAACACCAAGTCAATAATAAACAGAAAACACCAACAATAGTTGATTTAAGTTAGCTATTGTTTATGTTCCCTTTAAACTTTTTTTTCATTACTGAGGGAAGTGGCATAAAAACAAGATTACTGTCCCCTGGACTTTATTACCTTTGACTGTTTGTCTATAAAATAATAGGTAGACAAGCAGCCAACGCTAATAAGGTGGAGATCTCCACAGCAACGGATTGAGATGTCAAACAGAACTGTGACTGCAGAAGAAGGCAAGCAGAGCAAATACAACACAGATCCTGTTTCCATGCAAATGTCCTTAGTAATAAGAAATAAGAGTGACAATTACAAAAAAGGGTAAAATATAAGCTAAATTGTATCTAAATATTGTGTATTTTAGAGTTATCCCAACAAACATCAGTCACTTCTTTAAAGTCCTGTCACATTGCAAGCAAACATCTGGCATTAAAAAATGCGTATTTCTCCTATTTTTGCTCACATTTATTGCACAATGGTTTGTTGCCTTAACTATGCCATCCCTTAATTTGACCCACTGTTTTTCTACCCCACCCAAACCATCCCCCCCAGGTCATTCTGGAAGCATAGAATAACCATCATCTTTAATACTTTAACTTTACCCCATATAAAATAAAATTATCATGGCATGGGGACGTGTCTTGGACATGCTAAAGATGGCCGCTTAATTTTGCCACTCTTCCCTGGCCCAGTGCAAATCTTTCTTTACCTCTGTCTCAGCCATTCCAAGCAGGGGCTCCTTCATGGGTTCTAGTGGTCGCCGGTGTCGGGCATCTGTGTGCTATCTTTTTCATCTTCCAATCTTTAGGGTTCAGTCGAAAAAAAAACGACAGCACTTTACTGCTCTGACCTGCACACCTTCTTCCCTACTAAGGCTCTGGCAGGAATGGGGTGGCTCAACCCTAGGACAATAAGACTCCCTCGCTGGGGGTATATTGCTATGATTTTAGAAACTCTCATGGCAGACAGGCCAGTCCTAAAGACATCGGTGGCCAGCACAGCCGAAGACGTTCATTCCCTTACTGAGCAGCAGGTGGCTGACATGGATGATGCACATCAGCTAATTCTCCTGTAGCTTAATGAACACAAGAGGAGGATCGGACATCTGTGGGAGCGAGGTTGAGGATCACGAGAGCCAGGGACACCATAATAATATCAGTATCTTCGGCATCCCAGAGGAGGTGGCGGCTCTGTATGGAGCATTTTCTGATGGATATGCTCCAACTGGTTGCCTGCCAGGTGTGGGACATCAGATGCAGAACAGGCTCATCGCACTAGAGGACTGCCCCATCCCCAAATACCAGATCATGGCCCATCACTATTTGCTTTGTTACTCTGCGAAGGAGCAGCTTCCTAAATGGACTCAAGAGAAAGGCCCCCTGAGCTGAAGGAGGGCAAAGATTTCTTTGTACAATGAGTATTCTACAGAGGTTGTACAGAAAAGGGCAGAATATGCCCCTCTTGGGTCTGCTCCTTATGAGGCGGGGGTTATCTATCATTTTTGGGAGATCACTAACTTTTGAATATACAGAAATTACCAGAACTTGAGTGTAGGGGCCCCCCAAGAAGCTTGTGCGCTTAATTCAGTGTTGGTGGCCATTTGTGAATTGATACTCTACCCCTGCCCAAAGGCTCTGCGGGACCTGAATAATGGCGGGAGGGTGACCCTTAATTGTCTCAGGAAACACCAGTCGGCTGACCTGGGGATGCAGGAGTCTCATCCTGGAAGGAAAATACAGTGATACCCGAGGAGTTAGGTGACTGGGAAATGCAGTCCAGGTGCAAAGGCAAATCAGATACTAATCAGTCAGGTGTAAAAATCAGTTGTCTAGTCTCATAGCCCGGTGGCAGGTCTTACAACGTTTAAACTGCACTGGTCTGCATTATCACTGTAAAATACCACAAATTCAAATAAATCCAGATAAGTAACTGAAGACAACAAACTATATGCTGATCCTTTAAGGGAATTCCACAGGGGGAGAACACAGTTCTATCTGACTCTCTTGAGAGAGGACCTGTATCTAGAATGATCTCCACAACCAGTAAATGCCCTTGCTAGTATGAATTAGTTACTAATGCTGGCAGTGTCGCACAACAAAGCTGTAAAAATACTTGCAGGTGACAGGTCACACTGGAGCATGGTGCGGCTCTCAACATCACACTCATTCAATCGTGCTTCACCCTACAGAACTGCCATCCACATAATGATGTCCCATGTACGCATGTGACATCAAACGCTCTTGCTCACGCTAGTGGAGCTTACATTGGCACAGAGCCAAAATGTGAGGGAGACCAACAGAAAAGGCACAAAAGATGTGCTTGGGACCAGACAGCTCTGCAAAGCTAAACAAGCTTCAAAACAAAAACACAAAATGAGCAAGGCCCCCAAGAAAACAGCACCTACAGCTGTCTTCTTCTTAGAAGAGGAAGCCAGCAGTCACAGAAACTCTGTGATGGGGTTATACTGATGAGTTTCTGATCACACAAAAAACTGCTACAAAAAATGGAAGATTACATTAAACAGAGCCCAAGAAAAACTTAACTCTGCTAACAACAAACTACAGAGGCAGATAAAAAAAAGCACAAATGACACTAGGGGAGTGGGGATTCCAACTGTAAAAACAAACACGTCACAGAAAAAGGTGAAAACAATTGCTTACCTGAGGCACCAGGACAATAGAAAGACACAGACCAAATTACATACAACACCCTTAATAGCAAGTGGTCTCCATTCAGGCACAGCTAATGAGAGTTTCCTAGCAGGTTATTCAGTTTGAAAGCTTCAGTTTTAACAGGCACAGGTTTCTAAATTTAGGGGAGCCCTCTGTTACCAGATAGTCCCAAATGAGTCACACAATCCTCAACAAAAAATAATAAATCAGAGGTAGAAAACTCAAAATCTTCCAGAGAGCTCTGTCTATGCTGCCATCCACTCAGAGGTACAGCTGAAACTGAACTTATTACTATATGGGGGTAACAGTGGGGGAGCACCTGGGAAACAGTGACCACCAGTCATTGTGGTTTGAAATCACAGAAAGAGCAGAACCAAACCACACAAAAACACATATCCTGGATTTTAGGGGGGCAGACTTTGGGAAAATGGGGAGATACTTGAAAGAGGCATTAAGGGAATGGGACAGGAATCAGGGTTGAGGAAGAGTAGGCAGTATTTAAAATGGGGATTACAAGAACAACAGAATTATGCATTAAGCAGGTTAGCAAGAGGAAAGGAAGAGGAGACCATTATGGTTTTCCAAAGAGGTAGCAAAAGAAAGTGAAAGCCAAAAGATTGCATTCAGGCAATACAAAAAGACACAGGCAGAAGGGATAGGAGAAGTACCAGGAGAAGCAAACGGAGGCAGGGAGGTCAGTAAGGGAAGCCAAAGGCAAGACAGAAGAACACATTGCAAAATCAGTGGGTAGAGGGACAAAACCTTTACAGGTACATAAGTGAAAAAAGAAAGACAAAGGGAGGGATAGTGAGACTGAAAGGGAGGAGGGCCAGCAGGAGGATGACAACAGTAAAGCTGACATATTGAACAGGTATTTCTGCCTGGCCTTACTGAGGAAGAGGAGGGTAATGGGTCTGAAGGAAGTACAAGGGTGAGAATGGTGCAGAAATGGACACAAGTCCCTTTACACAGAAAGGGTCCTGAAGGAACTGGAAGTAATAAGAGTTGATAAAGCAATGGGGCCAGATGGGGTGCACCCAGGGTCCTTAAAGAACTAAGAGGTGGTGGCTGACCCTCTGGCTATCCTGTTTAGCCGATCACTGGAAACAGGGAGGTACCCAAAGACTGAGGACAGCAGATGTAGTCCCTTATACAAAATGGGAACAAAGAGGAAGCAGGGAACTACAGACCAGTCAGCCTCACTCGGTAGTGGGGAAGATCATGGAAGCACTACTGAAGGAGAGATTGGTGGAACATCTGGTTGTCAATGGACTACAGGACCCAAGGCAGCATGGTTTCACCAGGGGAGGTCATGTCAGACCAACCTCGTTGAATTTTGACTGGGTGACTAGGGAGGTGGATCAGGGAGGGCAGTGGACATGGCCTATCTGGACTTCAGCAAGGCCTTTGACACTGTGCCACATAGAAGACTATTTAACAAACTGGGGAATATGGGTGTGGGCAGGACAGTAGTGTGGTGGGTAGGTAACTGGCTGGGTGGCAGGACACAGAGGGTGGTGGTAAATGGCTGTCACTCCACAGAGGAAGAGTGACCAGTGGGGTACCACAGGGATCAGTGCTGGGACCGGTCCTATTCAACATCTTCATCAGTGACATTGGCGCAGGACCTAGAAGGCAGAATTTCACTGTTCGCTGATGACACAAAGCTCTGTAACAGAGTAGACACACCAGAGGGTGTAGACAGAATGAGAAGACCTGCAGAAACTTGAAGAATGGTCAGGGGTTTGGCAGTTGAAATTCAATGCAAAGAAGTGCAAGATAATGCATATGGGGCACAAAAACCTGGCACAATATATCATTTGGGGTGAGGATATAGCATGCACCAAGCAGGAAAGGATCTTAGGGTTATCATCTCTGATGACCTCAAGGTAGAGAAACAGTGTGACAAGGCAGCGGGTAAAGCAAATAGGATGCTGGGATGTATAGGCAGGGGCATCACCAGCAGGAAAAGGGAGGTCATAATTCCGCTATACAAGACACTAGTGAGGCCCCACCTGGAGTACAGTGTACAGTTCTGGAGACCATACCTACGTAAGGACATAGACAGGGTAGAAAAGGTTGAGAGGAGGGCAACAAAGATGGTGCATGGATTGCATCACAAGTCCTATGAAGACAGGTTGAAGGAACTGAACATGTACTCCCTGGAGGAGGAGGGAGAGAGATATGATAGAGACATACAAGTATCTTACAGGGAGGAACAGGGTGCAGGAAAAACACTATTTTAGCGAAAAAAGATGTTCCAGGACTAGAGGGCATGGGATGAAGTTGGAGGGAGGACGATTCAGAGGAAACATGAGAAAGAATTTCTTCACAGAACGGGTGGACAAGTGGAACACCCTGCCAGAGGAAGTGGTGGGGGCTGAAACAATCATGGGATTTAAGAATGCATGGGATAGACATAAAGGAATTCTGGAGGTCAGGGGTAAGGGGCAACAGACTTCTAGGAAAACAAATTGAACTTACAAGCTCAAATGGGCAGACTGGGTGGGCCATAGGCCCTTATCTGCCGACACTGTCTATGTATCTATGTATATTTGGAATGTTCAGGTCTTACAGTTCTCTGCTGAGGTCACAGCTTTGGGTTTGCAGTACCTGCAGTCTATCAGAGGCCCAGGAAGGGCCTTCCACCTTATCCGGAAATATGCAATCATTAGAACAAAACATTGAGAACATTTTGACAGAACAAAGGGATAGCAATGGAATATATGCAATAGTAATAGAATTGATATAAAACTGTGCATGGATTAAGATATGAAAGAGCTCTAAGGTTTAGGTTTTGAGGTTAGGACATTCACATATGATTTAAATTTTTTTATCAGTAATTTTGCTACTTTGCACCCTCGTTACCTTGCTAATATACAATTAAGACTGTATGTTAAACTACAGAAGCAACCTTTAAGCTTGATGATTCACACTTAGACTAGTTCAAGTACCAACCGCAGTTTATATCCTGAGCATAGTACCAGGTTGCTTTCTGGATTCATTTGGAAAGTTACCTGTTTGGGGATTTGTAGGTGTAGTTGTGTGCTTCTGTGGGGTTTGTTGTTGTGGCGATTGTCTCTGGTGGTCAGGAGGCCCATCTCCCCACCCCACATGCATCACTTCCTTTATACCGTTAACCTGTGACATCATCACGGTACCTGCTGACTGCATACATGAACACTGTCAGCCATCTTATTTCAGTACACAACACAGGCACACACCACACCTGACATAAAGCTACATTCCTTGATACATTATACCACTAAAGAGTATTGACAGTACAAATATATATAGCTGGGCACTGGACATGGTATAGAAGAAAAGAGCAGCAGAGGGTACAAGGCAATAAGGGGCATTTAGGGCAAAGATAGTAGAAGGAAAATGATGGATGTGGTGCTTTGCAGCAGATGTGGGCCAGCAGCGCTCAGAAAGACCTTCTGGACACTGCGTGTTGCTGCCCTATCTGCAGGCACCTCTGTGTTGAGGGAGGAGGTAGCTGAACCCAAGCAGAGCTGGTGAGGATACAGGCGACCTTCCCCATACAGAGACCACCATGTCCACCACCCGCTCCCTCAGGAGGTTGCCAAGAAGGAGGGAAGGATGGACTATGGTGGGCTCCAATGAGAGGTGTGGGAGGCAGCAGGCACATCCCCAGCCGTGGCACTTCACAACTCTGAGTGCCATCCTGGCAGGGCATAGAGATTGCACAGCATCTCCCGAGTGAACACCATGGGGTTGAGGGGTTATTCAGGATGGAACCCCAAGGGCAGATGCAAGGAGAACACACAGGAGGAGGAAGCAAATCCTGGTTGGGGACTCCATTGTCTGGGGATTGAGCTGGGATCAGGTAGCAATGGTGAGAGGGAGGTAATGTGCCTATCTAGAGGCACAGTTCAGAAGGAGAGCAAGCGAATCTTAGGGACTGCAAGGGTGGCAGCAAGGAGGGGAGCTGGATGTCATTATTCACTTGGGGACTAATGACCTGGCTAGAAAGGGGAAGATGTAGAAAGAGTACAGGAAGAGTTCAGGAGCTGGGAGGAGTCTTGGGCACACTCTGTCACCTTCTCAGAAGTGGTACCTTTCCACGGCAAGGGGAAGGGAGGACATCTGCATCACTGAATTCAACAAATGGCTGAAGGAATGGTGCGGAGAGGTAGGCTTCACTGGGGACTGGAACCTCACCTGGAGGAATGAAGGACTATATTCTCCAGATGGCCTGCATTTATCCAGGGGAGGCAAAAGTATCCTATCTGAGAAATTTAAGTGCATCCTTAATGATCATTTAAACTTGCCAAGGGGGGAGGCATAGACAGTGAAGGGGATTATCATAGCCCCCCCCTTTACAGGATATAACTGAAAGCAGTGAGGACCCAATAACTAGTATAATATCTAACCATAAAACTACCATGGTTACAATGGGAGAGAGAGAACAGAAAGTACATCACTAATGTGGCGCAGGGCAAAGACCAATAAACAAGGAACATTAAAGGAGTACACAGAGAGGAAGATCATGTGCACAAATGTTCGCGGTCTGGGAAACAAAATCCCAGACCTAACAGCACTGTTAGCAGACACAGACCTGGACATTGTGGCTATTGTGGAGACATGGTATGCAGGGAATTGGACTGGGATGCAGCCATACCAGGGTATACACTTTTTAGAAAGGATAGGGAGGGAAGAAGTGAGGAGGGGTTGCTATGTATGTAAAGGAAGGGATTAAAGCCTCGTGGGCTCAGGGATCCAGGGAAGAAGCAGAGTCATTGTGGGTCACTCTGAATCGGGGAACAAAACATCCATCCGTGCTGGAGTAGTTTACAGGCCTCCCATGCAGGGGAGGATATAGATCTAGTATTAGTGGAAGCCATCCATAATATGGCAGCCAAGGAGTACTACTAATGGGTGACTTCAACATGCTGGATGCAAATAGAATACCCAGACTGCAAGTACATTAAGGAGCAGAGACGCTATGTCTGCCATGTATGGAACAAACCTAAGGCAGCTGGTGGTTGAGCCCACCAGGGAGCAGGCTGTACAAGTGCTGACAAATGGGGACAAAATCATGGATGTTGAGGTGGGCAGTTCCTTGGTACCAGTGACCACAGAACTCTGTGGTTTAGAGTCAACATGTTGGCAGAAGAAAGCCATTCAAAGATTAAGATAATAGATTTGGAATGCCAACTTCATGGAGATGGGGAACAGCTCAAAATTGCCCTGGCAGCAGAATTTACAGGTGGAGGGTAGAAGAACAGTGGCTGAGGCTCAAGAGATCCATAACAGGAGTGACAAGTCAATGTGTCAAATTGTTTAGCAAAGCAAAAGAAAGAAGCGGCCACTGTGGTTCTCTAAGTCAGTAGCCAAGAAAGTACGAGAAAAGTAAGGCATTCAGGAAATACAAAGAGACACAGATAGAAGACAACAGACTGAAATATCTGGAGAAGCTGAGAACCTGGGAAAGCTGTCAGAGGGGCTAAGGCAAGAACGGAAGAAGGAACAGCACAGGCTATTAAGAGGGGACAAGCGTCCTGTTGGCACTGAGGGTTGATGCGCTGGACACCACACCTCGCGCCATGCTGGTGACCTGGGTTCGGGAATGGACTCGGGTCATCAGAGGTCAGCAGGGGAGGATGGAGCATCCCATGCTGTCCTCTCTATGGAGGTGGGTAAAGGGGTTTGCATCACACTGCAGTGGCACCTGACAGAACTCAGGGGCACTACAGGTGTGGCGCACAGCAGGGGGTTGGAGCGTGGTGGACATCGGCACGTACGTGCACCGACATCACTGCATGTCCAGCTCCAGGGTGAAAAATCAGGTGGACAATCATGGGGCGGTCGTGGCAGCTGACAGTCGTGCATCGAACCCCTGGGACCTACAGCAGTGCACCCCCAGGTATGGATCCGGGTCCCCATGGGAGGAGGGACACTGTGCATGCCAGCCTGTGTGGAGGAGAGTGAGTCGCTGACCAGACCCGAGTCCTGGACTGCGGGTGCCGGCAGCCGGACGACCTACCAGCCCGCTCCACAGAGGAGGAGGTAAAAATAACATAAAAAAAAGAAGGGGAACAAGACCTCTTCCATTTCATTAGTGAGAGGAAGAAGACCAGAAATAATATTGTTAGGCTAAAGAAGGAGAGGGTGGGTGGAGGATGACCTTGAAAAGCTAAGATACTGAACAAATATTTTGCTCAGTATTCGCCTGAAGGAAGAGGCAGCGGAGGGGCCAAGACTCACAAGGAAAGATGTACAGGGTGAGAGGTGGACACCAGTCCATTACGGGTGGATAGAATCTTGGAGGAACTAGGAAAAATAAAGACAGACAAAAGCAATGGGCCAGATGGGATTCAACCTAGAGTGTTGAAGGAACTCAGGGAAGTCCTAGCAGGTCTGCTGACAACCCTCTTCAACCAATCACTAGAGACGGGGGATGTACCTGGGGACTGGAGGAAGGCAGAGGTGGTACCACTGCACAAGACTCAAGTAGGGAGGAGGCAGACAATTACTGACCTGTAAGCCTGACCTCAGTGGTGGGGAAGCAGATGGAGTCCCTGCTTAAGGAGAGGGTAGTGAAGTTGCTGGAGTCAAGAAGTGCAAAAGACCCAAGGCAGCATGGCTTCACTGATGGTAGGTCCTGTCAGACTAATCTTATCTAGTTCTTTGACTGTGTGACCAGGGTGGCGGATCAGGGAGGGGTGGCGGATGTGGCCTACCTGGATTTCAGTAAGGCCTTCGACACCGTTGCTTATGGAAGATCGCTTAACAAATTGGGGAATCTGGGTGTAAGCTCTAAAGTGGTAAGATGGGTTGGAAACTGGCTAAATGGCAGGACCCAGAGGGTGGTAGTAAATGGCATAAAATCAGAAGAGGGGGAGGTGACTAGCGGGGTTCCACAGGGATTGGTGCTGGGTCCAGTTCTATTCAATGTCTTCATAAGCGATATTGCTGAGGGACTAGAAGTGCAAGTATGCCTGTTCACAGATGACACCAAGATCTATAACAGAGTCGACACACACAGGAGGAGCTAGATAAAATGAGAAATGATGGAAGACTACTTGAGGAATGGTCAAGGGTTTGGCAGCTGGGTTTCAATGCTAAGAAGTGCAAGATAATGCACCTGGGACACAGAAACCCAAGAGAGAAATACAGGATGGGGAGACAGGTTCTCGCCACCACAAGTCACGAAAGAGACCTGGGGGTTATCATATCTGATGACCTGAAGTCAGCCAAACAATGCGAAAAAGCAGTGTGTAAGGCAAAAAGAATGCTGAGGTGCATAGGAAGGGGCATAACCAGTAGGAGGAGTGAAGTGGTGATGCCACTTTATAGATCACTGATGAGGCCTCATCTGGAATACTGTGTCCATTTCTGGAGACCGATCTCAGGAAGGACATAGACAGAATGGAAGCAGTCCAGAGAAGAGCAACAAAAATGATACATGGACTGCACCACAAGCCTTATGAGGAAAGACTCAAGGAGCTAAACATCTATTCACTGGAAGAGACAAGGGAGAGACGGGATATGACAGAGACTTTCAAATACTTTAGAGGAATAAAAGGGACAGGAGGGGAGCATATTTCAGAGAAAAAAGTGCACAAGGACACGGGGACATAACATGAGGCTGGAGGGAGGGAGGCTTAGGGGAATGCTAGGAAGTATTTTTCACTGAGAGGTTGGTGGATCCATGGAACAGCCTACCAGAGGAGGTGGTGGGAACAAAAACAGTACAGGGATTCAAAAGTGCATGGGACAAGCATAAAGGCACCCTGCTGTACAGCAGAGCGAGGGAAAGACAGTCTAGATAAGAGTAGGGATTGACAAACCAAGTAGGGATATGGGCAGGTTAAGTGGGCTGTATGGTCCTTATCTGCTGACAGATTCTATGTTTAATTATAAATAAAAATCGCTGTTTGTAAGTAGCAAACTTATTAGCAGACTAATATTTTGGCTATATAAACCAGTTTTAGTAGTAGTACCAAGGTAAAAGACTCTTCTGAAACACAGCTTGGCACTTCAGACTGGCTGCCCCAGAGAAGACTCCAGAACCTCTAACTGAGACATCAGGTTTGGCTGAGGGTGGTAAGAATTGATTTTATCCTTGACTTAGGAGCAGGGACAGGATTGCTTGACATAATGATTATTTTACAACTGCGTCTATAGTAGGAGGTGTATTTCTACTCCTCGTCGGGTACATTTTTGCTTGTTTATTTTACTCTGCATAAACTATGGTCAATTAAATTATTGTAAGTAAATAAAACTTATTGATTGATCATGGATATGGACTCCTGTTTGAGAATTGTAGAACGTGATACTTACAGACTTGGATGTTGAAGACAGGGGTAAATATGATCATTGCTATATAGGACATGCAGAGACCCTGAAATTAACTGTAGAGGGATACAAACACATATTGATATGTCAGGATCACATTTCCCATCACTCCACAAATACTTGTGGTGGTGCAATCCAGAACTAACAGCCACAGAGATGTGTAAGATTTACGACTGTCCTAGAACACCATAATAATGACAAATCTTGTGTAGTAGTGAAAATCTTTTCACAAATAGGAATAGACTATTGTCCTTACCTCGCACTCCATAACCATATGCATCAGGGGATTATTAAGAAATACAAAACTAATATTATTGATAAACATATTAGATAATGACATAATAATAGTAGGAGGGACAGCGGGCTAGGGACACCACGAATTACCAGCCCTATGTATAAGCACCCCTATGAGGCTGTATCCTAATCTAACTGAACTGTTAAGACAGGTTATCTTCTCCCAACAGTCATGAGGGGGTGAATACCGACACTCATGTACATGGAGATGGCCTGAAGAACCAAACCTGGGAATCAGACACAAACCCGGGCAAAACAAATGGTGACCCTGATGTGTCTTGTAATCGAGGCCACCGCCATACTAAATCCCTGGCTTTGATTCATTCAACTAGCTTGCCCTCCCCTATTTCGATAGGTAAAACAAACAATTCCAATGAACCTGACAAAGGTATCCTTAAAAATCTTATATGCTTAATACATACAAATAAAATACTAATAAATCACTTCTTAATTCCCAATGTCACTACCAAAGAGAATGTACACTTCACCCATTCAGACCCGAATCGGAACATTCTAACTCGATTCTGATTCAGAACATGATAAATATCCAAAATTGGGTGCAAATGGATCCATTACCTCCTCTAATCACTGCTACAGTACTTACCAGTCTTAAATGTTAGAACTCTATCCATCATTCCTCAAACAGTCCCTGAGGCATTAGTAGCAATTTGTGAATTAAACCATATTTTAATGGAGAAATTAGGACTGGAATTAAAATATGACTCCAAAACTGAAGAAACAATATGTCAAAACACACCATGGAGACTGGCAGTGTGTGATTTATATCATGGAAACAGAATACACTTACCCCGAGTATTAGCAGTATATTTGACAATGACAGAACTCTTACATCAACATAACACCAGTCTCCAGGCTCACTGTTCTACGTTACAACAACAAATATCTACCACCTCAATTTCACAACATACACATCAATATAACCATGTTGGAACTCAAATCCCTAATTTCCAACTGCAAATAACGACCAATCTATCACAATTTAAATTCCAATCCACACCTACTAACCCACAAGGCACCACATCAGCATCTTTACAACCACCACTACCAACCAATAAACACATTACACCGGGATCAGACACACCAATAACTACACCCATGCAGTCTTTAATCCCGCCTCAAAAACTGAAACATTTAAAATAGTAAAATAATAAAAGATCAAATTAACTTTAAAGAAGAACTTAATTCCACTAATATACATAAATATGCAAGACAATTACAGGAACTTGAAGTTGAATACGGACAAGACATAATGCTAGAAGCTCTCAAACAATGCATGGAGCCAGTAAAATATCAGGCTTAAAACCTGTTATGAGTCAGGAAAACAATTATACATTGTCTACAAAGTACTTATGATTTACAAGTTGAGAGGATCATTCAAAAGGCTACTAGACTAGGTCTCACAGCCAAAAAGATTTCAAACTTGGCTATAAAATTTACACTGTGAATTCCTGGCTTAGAGTTTGATGATTTGAGACTTTACTTAAACCTCAACTATAGACACAGTTCAACCTATATGGTATTCAACACCTCCCTGGGATGAGGCAACTAGAAAGTTGGCTTTGTTGCATCAAGAACAGAAGGGAACAGAACAAGAAAAGCAGCCCTTTCGGAAAGAAGAAGAAAACCTAAAGGATTGGTCACCTCAAACAAACAGGGACAGCCGCAGTCAGGACAGTCAGGGGAATCTCCAAGACAAAATCAAAGGACCTATGGGTTTGATTTATGCCCCTGTCAAAAACTCAATAGAGGCAGAGGGAGGCCCTACTGGGGAAACAATAGAGGTAGAGGGAGGCCCTACTGGGGAAACAATAGAGGTAGAGGGAGGCCCTACTGGGGAAACAACAGAGGTAGAGGGAGGCCCTACTGGGGAAACAACAGAGGTAGAGGGAGGCCCTACTGGGGAAACAATAGAGGCAGAGGGAGGCCCTACTGGGGAAACAATAGAGGCAGAGGAGGCCCTCACTGGGGAAACAATAGAGGTAGAGGGAGGCCCTACTGGGGAAACAATAGAGGTAGAGGAGGCCCTACTGGGAAACAATAGAGGCAGAGGGAGACCCCACTGGGGAAACAATAGAGGTAGAGGGAGGCCCTACTGGGGAAACAATAGAGGTAGAGGAAATCTTACTTGCTGATACTGGCTCATCCCACACAATACTTCCTAGCCAACATTTTCCTTTTAATTTCTCTAGGCACTATTTCAAAACACTGTATACTATTACAGGACATAAAGCTATATCAGAACCTCTAGTCCCTATAAAGATTAAAGAACATCCCACCGAGGCGATAATCACTAATATACCAACACACAGAGTCCTGGGAGTGTCAGATGCACACTGCCTAGGCTTTCTCAATGCATTTGCACAAACACCTCCAATTACCACTTATTTACCAAAACAATATATATCCCAAATACAAAGCCTAGTGCAACAAACGATAAAAGAAGAGTATGCAGGTTTGGTAAAAGCGCCACCGGTTCATATCCATGGCACCACCCACTCAAGACAAAAGCAATACCCCATTAAATCTCAATATAAACATGAACTAGATAAAACTATTAAACATTGTTAAAAGATGGTATAATATGACTCTGTGTTCTACTAATTCCCCAGTACTACCAGTACCTAAAAAGATGGCACCATTTGCTTAGTAGTGGATTACAGACAATTAAATAAACATAGTTTCGATAATTCAGTACAAAATATTGATATAGTTACAACAATGGAAGCACTTCCATTAAGTTATAGAAGACAGTATTTGATGTGTCAAATGGCTTTTTCGATTCCTTTGCAAAACGATATACACAAACAGCTTTTACATCGACATTTAGACAGTGTCGGCAGATAAGGGCCTATGGCCCACCCAGTCTGCCCATTTGAGCTTGTAAGTTCAGTTTGTTTTCCTAGAAGTCTGTTGCCCTTACCCCGACCTCCAGAATTCCTTTATGTCTATCCCATGCATTCTTAAATCCTGATTGTTTCAGCCCCCACCACTTCCTCTGGCAGGGTGTTCCACTTGTCCACCACCTGTTCTGTGAAGAAATTCTTTCTCATGTTTCCTCTGAATCGTCCTCCCTCCAACTTCATCCCATGCCTCTAGTCCTGGAACATCTTTTTCACTTAAAATAGTGTTTTCCTGCACCCTGTTCCTCCCTGTAAGATACTTGTATGTCTCTATCATATCCCTCTCCTCCTCTCTCTCCAGGGAGTACATGTTCAGTTCCTTCAACCTGTCTTCATAGGACTTGTGATGTAATCCATGCACCATCTTTGTTGCCCTCCTCTGAACCTCTCTACCCTGTCTATGTCCTTACGTAGGTATGGTCTCCAGAACTGTACACTGTACTCCAGGTGGGGCCTCACTAGTGTCTTGTACAGCGGAATTATGACCTCCTTTTCCTGCTGGTGATGCCCCTGCCTATACATCCCAGCATCCTATTTGCTTTACCTGCTGCCTTGTCACACTTGCTTCCCTACCTTGAGGTCATCAGAGATGATAACCCCAAGATCCCTTTCCTGCTTGGTGCATGCTATATCCTCACCCCCCAACTGATATATTGTGCCAGGGTTTTTGTGCCCCATATGCATTATCTTGCACTTCTTTGCACTGAATTTCAACTGCCAAACCCCTGACCATTCTTCAAGTTTCTGCAGGTCCCTTCTCATTCTGTCTACACCCTCTGGTGTTTCTACTCTGTTACAGAGCTTTGTGTCATCAGCGAACAGTGAAATTCTGCCTTCTAGGTCCTGTGCAATGTCACTGATGAAGATGTTGAATAGGACTTTTACAATAGATTATCAATAATACTGTTTCACTAGACTACCACAAGGATTTAAAAATAGTCCAAACATATTTCAGTCAATTACAACAAAGGACCTCGCTGCCATACCACATGTTAGAGTTTACATAGATTATATATTTAGCCATGATGATCCTGAGGAACATTTTCAAACACTGAACAAGTAGCTACTACATTAGCAACTAGAGGACATAAAATTAACTGGGAAAAAAAGCTAAAAAGCACTCATAAGGGTTAAAATATTTAGGAAAACTAATACAGGATAGGGTTCGCCTATCTGATGAATACCTACAGAAAGTTCAGCAAATAAAAGTGCCATAAACTAAAAAAAACATTTACAAAGTATTCTAGGGCTATGCAATTTTGCACGGAATCATGTGCCCAATTATTCAATATTAACTAAACCTCTGTATCAAGCTCTGAAACACTTTTCCTGGTATAATAAAAAAAGAAAAATTATTAATTGAGCTACAACAAGCAATATTGCAACATCACTCTTTAAAACCTCTGAATTTATCTTACCTATTAAACATTCAAATAAACGCAACCCATGACTGTTACTCAGCAACACTAATGCAAAGCAAAAAATTGACATCTTATCATATGGGCAATTTTTCATATATTGAAAATACTTTTCCAAAATCAATCAAACCACCAATAGCAGTCAGGCAAATAATAAAGTAGTACTCATTTATTGCAAGACCTAAAAATTACTGTGAACATATCAGACCCCAGCACCTTAGCTTTAATCAAGAACCTAGTTACAGGAATTGATTGTATTAAGTCATGTCAGATGTTTATGCTTCTAGGTATACTAAAATGAAGGAACTTATTTGGAGGTGTCGTGGCAAATGTAATGATAATTGTTTGAGTACTGTTATGAATGTGTAAATGTGTTTCTTTTGCTATATTCATAGTTGCATGAATAATGTATAGTTAGAGTATATTAGGACTAGATAGTGTGAAGTTATGGTAAATGTTAAATGTTTGTGTAAGTTTGAATGAATGGAATAATTAAGGTGTCTGAGTGATATTAAGGGGTTAATGTAAATCGATTATTAATGTAGTGTCATGTTTTGTCTTTAAATTTTTATTTTTGTTTTTTATTCTTACTTACATATTTCATTTTATACACTTTAGTATTTTTATATAGGATGTATGCACAAGTAACACGTAAACAGGACATTCTTGTAAACTGGGCCTTTGGCTCAAAGATTTGTTTCTGTATTAAAATAAATTTGACTACTACTACTACTACTACTAGTTTTAGCACCCAACAAAGCCCACATTTTACAATTTGGCATCACTAAATATAGAAAAAAATCACTTTTAAAATAAACACACAAATATACATGTATCACATTGAAAAATAAAGGCAACCTAGTACATCTTAAATATATCCCTTGGCTGGATATTCCAGTTGAATGCAACATTGTCTATATAGATGGTAGTGTGCAATACATTGATGGTAAGCACAGAGCTGGAACAGGACTTATACTTGATCAAAACTTTAGATGGGACCTGCTCATCTCTCAACAGGAACCCATATATGTTACGGCAAAATCTGCACAACATGAGGAGGTATCAGCACTTAAAATGCCTTATAGCTTAATCTTCATTATATTTTCTCAGACAGCAGTTATGTAATACATACCTATAATACACACCAAGATCATGGTGAGGCCTTTCCTCTCAGATTGGGATGAAATTTGGCAAGCAAGTGACCACTCAAACTCTAAGCCTAAGGTTTCCCACATCTGAGGGCATGGAGAGATGGCATACATTCCAAGCACAATCCTGGCAATTCAGCAGCAGATAAAATGGTGAAACTTGCATGCACATGCTGCTGCACACAAGTCAGCTGGTTGGATGGAGGTTCATTCTCAGACCCACGGATAGGGCCACAAGCTGGGTAATGAGAATTCTCAGAAAATACAGAATGGGAATCGAAGGTAAAATTCAAAAATCATCCAGAAATACCTATTTGGTTCAGAATATATCCTGCAAGCAGGAGCTGATCCAAATGGCACATGAGGGCAGAGGGCATGTTCACCCTGAGATTAAAGCCACATCCAGAATAATAAGACAAACATTTAATTGGCCAACACTACTGAACAACATGACAAAGTATGTACAAAATGCCCAATATGTCAACAGTATAAAAATGCGTTACGCCTTCCAACTCCTAACCTGCAAGTAAGCTCCTCTGTACCCTGGGAGAGAATGTATATCAATTTTGTGGGACCATACCTCCCACTGAAGAGAAAATATATTTACTCGTTATTGTTGATCATTTTACTCAGTATGTGGAAGCCTTTCCAACTAAAGCATCCACAGCAAAGTTTGTGATAGATACATTAAAAAAACAAATCTTTCCTCGCTGGGGAACACATCCATTCAGACCAGGGCTCACATTTTAAAAATCAACATGAATTGGCCCTAACACTTTAATATGGTTTAAATTGACATTATGGCACCCCATATCACCCCCCGTCACACGGTCTAGCTGAAAATGTCAACAAACAGTTAAAACAGGCCTTGCGTATGGGGCAAAACAAATTCTGGACTAGAAGTCTTCCCATGGCATTAATGAACTTGAGAAGTAGGCCGTTAACAAAGCATGGTCAATCCTCCTATCAGTTGTTAACTGAGGCTCAAATGCATATGCAAGCACTAATAGATACCTTCACCAGACAGGAACCCCAAAACTGCAGGCACAAGTCACACCCCCAGTGAACCCATATCAGACTGGAGACTGGGTTTGTTGGAAAAAGATAGTAACCACTCCAATGGGACCAAAGTATACTAAACCAATGCATATGAAACAAATTTCAAACAATGCTATTCTGGTGGAACCTAATGGAAAACCAAAATGGACACATGTTACTCAACTGAAAAAAATTTTATATTACAGATGCGTGAAACACCACCTAGCTCACCACATCCTTATGTTCGTATTGAAGAACTACCAGAAGCACCAAATCCACAAATATTATGAAGGAGAATCCCATCTGCTAGAAGGCTTTGTAAAGTTAGATCCCTAAATGAAATCTGTGAAATAGAAGAAGAGAACGATCACTTCAGAACTAGGAAAACATTTTGCTATTCATGTGCAGTTTATTGTATTTGCCAGCTTACTGGCAACCATTGGTTTCTGAGTATTAGTTTAGGATTCATTAGCTAAATTGCTGACTTAACACTGTTGTATCCTTTCCTATTTTATGTCATATGGTGTTTTAGAAAAATTTCACTAAAAACATACAATAAACCTTGGAAATAAAAATAATACTACCCCATACACCAACTACTACAAGCAAGAACAATATTTTTATTACGTCATTATATCTGTCTATATGGATACTGATTTATGCTCTGTGTCTTTTAGCAGTACTTTGCATCTTGGCTAAACATTAAACCAGAAAGGATGAGGGTGAGTCATTTTACACTAGATGCATACCTGTGGCAGTCGAACCAAGGCTTTATCAGTACAACCACACTATGGACATAAGGCACTATATGAACTCGTATCTCCCTAATATCATATTCCATCAGTGAAGAAGATACAACAATTACTGTGAACGCCAAGGTCCAGCGAATCAATGTCATCAAAGTAATTATACTAAACCAGTAATGGAAGTCAATCTTACTGCCTTTTGGTGCAGTCTCACTAAGCAAGAAAATACAAGATGGATGAAAAAATTCACAGGTGTTCACTACTTTACTCGGGTACATCATTATTTTCAGACAATTTACTTCTATTGCAAAAGTGCCCCGACACTTTATTTGCCATGGACATTCCCTCACTACAAGGGATATTGGAAATGTGTTAAGAAAGATGTAGAATTTTACCTGCTCACTGCTAAGTGCATTTCTTATGAAGACACCATCCAAGAAGACAACGAAAAGCACAGGGCATCTGACGGACTTAGTTAAAGGCTACCTAAACACAATTCTAAGGGGTACATGCTCCAGAAACCCTCCCACAGAAGCCAAGCAGATAGGAGAGGTTTTGAATAATACAAGGCATTACATTAAATTCAGTGGTTTAATACCTTTTCGCAACTTTTTCTAAATGCCAAACCAGGAAACATCTCTTCAAGACCGCACCAATCAGAAGCTAAGGCTGCTGGGAATGTACAGCACAAAATGTCATCTTACCGAGTCCGATAGTCCCCAGTATTCAGTCCCTATGGAGCCTTATGTACGATATGTAAAATTACCGCTATGTGTACTTTGTCATCTTTACTGTTATTTAACATATACAGTACACTCTACTATATCTGATTGCATCTCTCTCAACTGCAATGGACTTTCTTGCTGTATAGTGGAACTTTTACAAACTTTTCCTTTATATAAACTAAAGTATAAACATTTTCATTCTCCACTATTTTTGTAAAACCGGAGGAAATTGCAGTACCTGAAATCTATCCAAGGCCCAGGAAGGGCCTTCCACCTTATCCAAAAATATCCAATCATCAGAACAAAACATTGAGAACATTTTGACAGAACAAAGGGGTAGCAATGAAATATATGCGATAGTAATGAAAGTGACATAAAATTGTGCATTGATTAAGATATGAAAGAGCTCCAAGATTCAGGTTTTGAGGTTAGGACATTCATATATGATTTTTTTATCAGTAATTTTGCTACTTTGCTAATGATTTATGTCTATTTTTGCTACTTTGCACCTTTGCTACTTTGCTAATATACTATTAAGACTATACGTTAAACTACAGAAGCAACTTTTAAACTAGTTGATTCACACTTAGACTAGTACCAACCCCAAGCCATATCCTGAGCCACAGTACAATTATTGATAAAAATTGCTGTTTGTAAGTAGCAAACTTATTTTGCTAGTAAAGAATTAGCAGACTAATATTTTGACTGTATAAACTAGTTTTAGTAGTACCAAGGTAAGAGACTTCTCCTGAAACTCAGCTTGACACTTTGGACCGGCTGCCCCAGAGAAGGGTCCAGAACCTCTGAGACATCAGGTTTGGCTGAGAATGGTAAGAATTGCTTTTGTCCTTGACTTAGGAGCAGGGATAGGATTGCTTGGCATAATGATTATTTTATAATAGTGTATAGTAGAATGCTATAATCACTAAAAATCCATCATTTACTAATGTTGTTGTACCATCGATGTGACGTAATTTAGCTGTTGTACCATCGTTGGTACCATTCATCGATGGTACAACAGCTCTGCCCATTTGCGCATGTGCAAGTCGCACTTCTGTTCATCATAATAAATGGCCATGGCACTTCAGCGTCAGCACTGGAGGACGTCCCATTTAAAAGTAAGTGCCGTTTTAGTTCAATTTAGCTAGCATATGCAGAGCCCAATTATTCAATTTAAAATGCGGACCGGAGTAAGATGAGTGTTGTCAATGACACAGGCTCGGTGGGGGTTCCCGACATCACAGCATGAGCCGAAAAAATCCACAAATTTATTTTTTTTTTACTTTTGCCCATACACTATAAAAGAAAGTATATGGAAGCAACAGTAATTAACAACAGTGCTGTTCACTTCTAAAATTGTCATGACTTACCCAAAACCCTCAAGCTTCAATCTCAAGGTTTCAATGGTTGTCATGACAACCTTCGCCGTAACAACAGTTGTTGTTCACTGTTGCCCATACACTATCCTCTATATTGCATTTATAGTTGGGAGTGTTTTTCTACTTTTCGTTGGGTATATTTTTGCTTGTTTATTTTACTCTGCATGAACTACTGTCAATCAAATTATTGTAAGTAAATAAAACTTATTGATTGATCATGGATATGGACTCCTATTTGGAGAATTGTAGAACGTACACTTACAGACTTGGATGTTGAGGACACAGGTAAATATGATCATTGCTATATAGGACATGCAGGGACCCTGAAATTAACTGTAGAGGATACAAACACATATTATGTGAGGATCATAATTGCCCCATACCACTCTACAAATACTAACAGCCACGGAGATGTGTAAGATTTATGACTGTCCTAGACACCATAATAATGACACATCTTGTGTAGTAGTGAGAATATTTGCACAAATAGGAAGAGACCATTGTTCTTTAACTCGTACCCATAACCATATGCATCAGGGGGATTACAAAGAATATGATGTTTATACTCATAAAAAAATATTATTGATGAGCAAATTAGATAATGACATAATAATAGTAGGAGGGATAGCGGGCTTGGGATGTCATGAATTACCAGCCCTGTGTAAAGCACCCTATGAGGCGCTATCCTAATCTAACTGAACTGTTAAACTGGCTATCTCCTCCAGACGTCATTAGGGGTGAATACCGACACTCATGTACACTGAGAGGGCCTGAAGAGCCAAACCCAGGAATCAGGCACAAACCCGGCAAAACAGGCTGCACCACTTTCCCAGCAGAGGGCTATTACCTACATGTATTAACTTCTCCATTGATAATGTGGAGCAATACAAAATACCTTTAATCGCTCTACTTTTTCTTCTTTCATTTGTTGTTACAGAACAAGTGCAGTGCTGTAAACCCATTGTCAAGTGGAAGGTGGATCATTTCTAGGAAGGCTGCAGCTTTTTCCTTTTTTGTACATGTAAGCACTGTCCATGGATAGGAGCTTGCTTATTAAATGTTTATATATATATATATATATATATATATATATATATATATATATATATATATATATATATATATATATATATACACAAGTATATATATATTTACACACACCATAGAGATGCTTCAGTCTTCTATCCTTTAGTGAAGATCAAAATAACTGTTGTGCGAGACAGTGATATACTCTGTTAACCTTTGTTCACTTGGAAACTCAAGCAGCAGGCTGGTAGGACAGAGGTCTGGGGTTATATTCTGTTTTAACTGAAATATTTGAATAGTTTGTAAGTGAAATTAGCTCTATGTGTTAAAAAATTATTACCTTGAATTAGAACTGTTACTTGGACTGTGATACCATAACTTTGGAGGCTTGGGACTGTTGTTTGTCAGGGTTAATTAGAGGAACTTTAAATGTGTTTGCCTGGTGTTTGGTAGAGCCTTTCCCACCCACCCTGTTTTGTAGGCTTTCTTAAATACTGAAACCACTGGGGGTTGGGATTGAAGGGCTGAGTATTTCTGTTTGGGACTGAAATTCAAGCAACAGGAGCTGGTGGGCCTGTGACATCATACGGTACCTGATGTCTGCTTACACACACTGTTAGTGGGACCGAACACACACTGGACTGTACGTTTTGTGAGACTTTGAACCTTATTGGTGGGGATGAAATTGGGTTTGTAAATAACTACAGTCAGTATAGAGAGAAACTGTATTCCAGAGGAAAGGGACTGAGAAAAGGGGTGTGCCATTATAAACAGAGGGAATGAACAGGGTGGCTATTCCACCATGGCATCTTCGGAAGGGTTGTAGGCTGCACAGGCTGTGGGATGGCAATAATTCTAAATTGAGCCTGAGAGAGGAGCTGCCCACTCTGTAGACAGTTATCTTGTATCAGCAGTGAGGTATATTGGTTAAGGAGTAAGCTGGGGAGCTGGGGGGGTCCAAGGATAAGGTGTGATATGGGCAGAAGGGTGGGGCTGAGGGAGGCTGGGGCAATGCTCTGAAATTACAGGACGTTATGTTACAGCAGCAGGAGGGGGATATTAGGACAGAGGACCCTTAGATAGAGAAGTTGATGCTAAGGGAAAGCGACGGGTGAATTCTGAATACAAAGAGAGTGGAGGGGAAGAGTCAGGAGGGGCTGTCAGCGGAAGCCTAAAACAGCAGACTATGGCAAGGGAGCTCCTAAGGTGAACAGAGCAAGAGGGGAAGAAGAGAGGCAGTTTAGAGGTGCAGTCAGGGGAAACTTGGGTTACTTGATGGAGGCTGACATAGAGTGTCACAATAAATTTGAGCTACTAAGCAACCTAGAGGGGGAGGAAGGGGTTGGTGGAAATGAGGAAACTTATACAAAGGCCAGGGGGAGGGAGTCGGATACCCATAGGGCATCACAGACCGGCTATGGAAAGGATAGAAATAGTCCCAGAGGGAGAAGGGGAAACATATATGTTAAGCAAATGGGGGAGATGCAACATATTCCAGACATGAGGGAGAAGAGCATGATTGGAGAGAAACTGGGAGACAAGGAGGTGGGAGAGGAGCCCCCCTTCAGCAGGGGGGTCAGTACCAAGGATGGGGCCCTAGCTGAAGGGGACCCACATAGAGCCTCTGGAGGCAGGGGTACTATTACAAGTGGGGAGGATGGCGGTGTGGGGGAAGGGGAAACCATCAGGGCCAGGATAAATGGTTCGGATAAGAGAGGGTTAAAGGGACACCTATTCAGAGGGGTTTGAGTTGAAGGCAAAATAGCAAGGGAGGCAGAAAGGGAGGGTGACAAGGGGTCTCTAATAAAGCAGGAAGACTCCCACGAAATTGAGATCAGGAATAAAGGGGGGAAGGGGGCTGAGAGGGCATAGTGGAGGTAACCATAAGGATGATGGCAGTGTTAAGGTTCTGTTATTGGGAGACTCGATGATTAGGGGTATCCAGTGGGAGGGACAGGGGGGTGGATGCCATAGCCAGGTGAAGGTAGTGAGTATCTCTGGGCTGACAGTGCACAGAGCAAAGTTCATGGTGTATGAAATGGTTAGGGATTGTGGAGGAAACCGCATTTCTGGTGCATTTGAGAACTAACGATCTAGAGGGAAATAGCATTTTGGAAATCAAGCAAGGTTCCAAGAACTTGCCAGAGTCTGTCGGGATAATGGATGCAACATTTCCTTTTCGAGATATTGCCAGTACCAAAGGCCCTCAGTGGAGAAAAATGAAGCCTCAGAGGTTAATGACTGTCTCAGGAAGTGGGTGAAGAGAGTGGTTGAGAAGTAGGAACTGGAATGGAGTTTGGGAGGATAAGGGACTATATGCCAAGGACAGGTTTCATCTTGCCCCATTAGGGAAGGAAGTCCTTAAACAGGGAATGGCTGACTACATACAAGAAAGGTGGGGTTTAAACTTGTGAGGGGGGGAAGGGATAAGGGAGGGGCTGACCAGAAGCCCTCTCCTCCAGATGAGGGGAGTAGCCTTCAAGCCCAAGGGGGGGAGGTTTCAGGAGGAGCAGAGGGAGGATGGAAGTATAAGGAATCTGGGTGGGGTTCGACAAAGAGGATCAGGGATAAGGGGTGGGGGTTGGTGTTAGTAAATGCCAGGAGCTTGGGAAACAAGTTGCCAGAGTTCCAGGCCATGCTGTTCGGGGGGAGGGGGGTGGATGTGGCAGGTCACGGAAACATGGGCCAACAAAAACCATGACTGGGACCTAAATGCACGGGGTACACTATGCTTAGGAAGGAAAGAAAGGAGGGCAGAGGGGGTGGAGTGGCTATGTTCATTAGAGATGACACAGAAATTGCTAGGGTAGAAGAGGCAGAGGGAAACGTGGAGGCCTTATGGGTCACCTTACGATCCCCAGCAGGAGATAAGGTCAAGCTGGGTGTAGCATATAGGCCCCCCGGGATGAGTGATGTTCTAGAGGATGGTTTGCTGGACAACATCATTGCACAGTGTGGACCAAAAGGGAAGGAGTGGTGTTGATGGGGACCTTAATATGCCAGGTACAAACTGGGGAACCCATGTCCTCTAAGGTGGCCAAGGAGCAGAGGCTGCTGGATGGCTTCCAGGATGTGTTCTTAACACAGCATGTGATGGAACCCACAAGGGAGGGCATGTCCTGGATGTGGTTCTGGCAGCTGGGGATCTGTAAGGGACATGGTTGTACAAGACCCCTGACTGGGGCGACCACAATACTGTCTGGTTTCAAATAAGCATGGGGGAGGGGTGAGATCTAGGACACTGCCAGTGGACTTCAGGGGCAGACTTTATGGGCATGGGAAATATTCTCAAGGATCACTTGATGGGATTACCTCAATGACAAGTGTGGAAAGGAGATGGGAGGTCATAAAACGGGACTTCATGAGGCAGTCAGGATCTCGCTAAGTTGAAACATAAGGAGCAAGGTCACATAAACCATGCTGGTGGTCCAGTGAGGTACAGGTAGCAGTCAGAGAAAAGAAGGCGGCCTACAAAAATATAAAACAACAAGAGGGATAGGGATAAGGAAATGTACCAGCTTGCATCTAGAAAAGTCACCGATAGAGGGGAGCAAAGTCCAGTAAGAGCAGCGGCTGGCACAGGGATACATGAGGGAAAAGGGTTCTTCCGTACATTGGGGAGCGGAGAAAACTAAGGGCCATCTCTGCAGATTGAGATCAGAAGGAGGGTGGGTGGAAGAGCGAGGGACCAGGCAGAGGTATTTACGAGTACTTTGCCTCTGTGTTCACTAGGGAGGGGATGGGATATCTACAAAGCAAGGCACGAAGGGGATAGAAACATCAGTAAAGTGGGATCAGGGGAGCAACAGAAATGGAGCAAGAGGGAGAGAGAGGTACCACAGGGGTGTCACATCTGGGTAAGGATAAAAAGGCCAGTAAGGTGGAGGGGACGGATGATGCTATCTCCGCCAAAAGGGTGTGTTTAGCCCTCAAGGCCATAAAGAAAGACAAATCTTCTGGGCCGGATGGCATTCATCCGAGAGTACTATGGGAATTGGCGGACATACTGGCTGCACCCCTGGCGGAGCTTTTCAGCAGGTCACTTGAGACAGGGAGGGTACCTAGGGATTGGCGAGAGGCACATGTGGTGCCAATCCATAAAGGGGGGTCGAGGGAAGTACCAGGTAACTATAGACCCATCAGTTTGACCTCGGTGGTGGGAAAATTAATGGAGAGTATACTAAAGGAACGATTGGGGGTGTACTTGGAGGAGGTGGGAGGTCTGGATAGTCGGCAACATGGGTTTGTGCCAGGTAGATCATGTCAAACAAACCTTGTGGAGTTCTACGAATGGGTAACATCAGAACTGGACAGGGGAAAGCCTGTGGATGTATTATTCTTGGACTTCAGCAAGGCGTTTGACTCTGTCCCCCACAATGGTCTGGTGGAGAAACTGATGGGGTTAGGAGTAGGCCCTTTGATGGTCAGATGGATTGAAAACTGGTTAGCTGGATGCACTCAGACAGTAGTGGTCTGTGGGGAGCTCTCGAACCCTAGAGAGGTTGGTAGTGGGGTACCACAGGGCTCGGTCCTGGGTCCGATCCTGTTTAGTGCATACATATCGGACATCAGGGAGGTATAGGGTGTGAAATGAGTCTCTTCGGATGACTCCAAGATGGGAGCGTAGTTGAAGGAGAAGAGGGAGGCGTCCTGCACGGGACCTGACACCCTGGAAAGCTGGACTCACACATGGAAATTAAATTTCAATATCACCAAGTGCAAGGTGTTGCATCTTGGTCAGGGAAACCCTAAACACAGGTACACCCTGGAAGGAGGCGCTGGAGGCCTCAATAGGGGAAAAAGACCTAGGGGTCATGGTGGATGCATGTATAGATAACTCTGAGCAGTGCAGGAGGCGGCTAGCAAGGCAAACAGGATGTTGGGATGCATCGTAGAGGGGATCACCTCTAGGAGCAAGGAAGTGATTCTGCCGCTGTACAATGGACTGGTTAGACCACACCTGAGTACTGTGTACAGTACTGGAGACCACACATGAAGAGGGGACATACAGCTCCTGGAGAGGGTACAGAGGAGGGCAACAAAGATGATACGAGGGCTAGGGATTTGATGTATGAGGACAGACTTAAGGAGCTCTGCCTGTTTTCATTGGAGGAGAGGAGAGACAGGGGGACAAGATTGAGGTCTCAAGTACCTCAAAGGAATAAATAGGGTAAACATGGAGGGATCTTAGACTAAAGCAGGGAGGTATCACCAGAGGGCATGGTTTGAAGTTGGAAGGTGGAAGGGTGAGGGGGGGAAAAGAGGAGGAGGTTTTTCACTGAGAGGGTGGTGGACCCTTGGAATGCACTGCCTGGTGAGCTGGTTCAGAGATCCACAGTGGAGGGCTTCAAGAGAGGGTGGGACAGACACAGAAAGTGGATGTATCAGACGATGACCTGTCCCAGGGGGATGGGGATGGATGATACGGGTTTCTGGAGCACAAGGGATGGGAGGGTCTCGGCACCCAACTAAGGATCTAAGGTTCGAGCAGACTCGATAGACCGTAAGGCCTAATCTGCTGGCAAATAGTTTGTTAGTATGTTAGTATGTTAACCTGATTTGTAATACAGCAGATAGCTCTATCACAACAGATATCACATCTTGACACGCAGGAAGAAGGAAAGGAAAAGAGAGGAAACAGGAGGGTCAAGGAAGGAGGAGAGCTTGGCAAGAACATGATTCTCTTATACTTCAGTTAAGGTAGAAAGGAGTGATGGGACTATAGTTCCCTGGAGCAGAGTAGCCACCCCCTTGGGGAGGGGGACTCTGGCCAGCTCCCTGGCCCATGGGACTGTACCAAGACTAAAATAAAGGCTGAGGAGGGTAGCAAGAGCAGGAGCAATAGCTGGGGCTGAGAGATGCAAGAGTTTGGGGCCCAGTCTGTCAGGGCAGTGATCTGCTGGGGGACGGAGGGAGAGTTGGCTGTTGAGGGAATCTGCAATGGAGATGATGTAAAAAATGAGGGAAAGGAAAGTAAATGGATATGGAAGCAATGACAGAAGAACCTTCACAGTGAGGAAGGAAAGAGAAATGAAGGTAAATAGGTCATTAAAAGCACTGGATGGGTGTGTTAGCTTCTGAGAGAAACAGACGTTCCTCACTACAGCTCCCAAACAGATTCAGCATTCATCAACAAAAATCACTTTTACAAAGATTTTGTTGGATTTGATTAACCTATTAGTGATGCATTCACACACTTAGGTGACAATTACCTCTCGGGACAGCATCACATTTCATAGATGCTGATCGATTCTTACTACTGAATTTGAACAGTTAAACAAGTTGAGAGTTTATGCAGTATAAACATTTGTTAATGTTTCTGATGTTTTGATCAGGTGAGGTGGGCGGAAAAGGATCCATAAATTGAGGAGAGCAAGTTTTGTGGTACAGTTTGATCATACCATCTATTTGCTGTCTGAATGCACCAAGATTCTATGTTATTTTATGAATTTAAAGTGGCACTTTCATGTCAGCTACGAGGGTCCTTCTTGAACCATGGACTGTATGCAGCTACGCATGTGTCAGGATGCCTCCACACTGCTTAGCCTATTTATAGGAGGCAGTATAGTGCTGCAATCTAGGGCTCTGAGCTGCAAACCTGGAGACCTGGGTTTGAATCCCACAGCCCCTGCTTGCATACTGTGTGACCCTGAGCAAGTCACTTAACTTTCTTGTGCTCCCAGGTCACACCTGGAAACAAGCTTTGGCTTAGTGTGCCTTTCCTGGTTAAACAATAGCCCCCCCCCCTTATTTGGAGCGACTCCCAATCTGACTTTTGAATTTTGGACCAAATGCTCATGCATTTAACACCGTTAGCTGTTGGAAGTATTAATATGCACCACAGATACTAAATCGGTCTCATTATCCAATGTCAACTGTGATCTCTTGTTCTGTTCACTGCTGTCTGGGTATATCAGTAATGCTGAAAGCCTTTTGGGTTACATATCTATCCTTTATTATAATAATCAATCTCTCCTGGGTACGGCCTACAAGATCAGGACTGTTATTGCCAGGGCTCCAGATAAGACTTTTTTAGGATAAGTACTTTACTCCTCGTTTTGAAAGTGAGGTGAGTAAAACCTAATTCAGATACATACAAATGTCTGGACAGAGTGGAGTGAAGAGTACATTTTTAAAACAATGTAGTTTTTTCTAGATAAGAAGTGATCAGGTGCCAACAATATTACAAATAATGTTGGTAGGCAGGAGTAATGTACTCATCAATTTTAAAATATAGTGAGTAAAACAAAATTGGAATGGGTGCAAGTGCTGTAAATCTGGAAAAACAAAATGCTCCTTTGGAATCACCAGTTATGTTATGAAGCACTACTGTTTGGAGTGTGAGTATTTACAAATGTTGGGTGAATATTGGTACTCATTAAAAAAAATTTCTGAAAAGTATTTCCTAAAATGAGGTGAGTAAAACAGATTGGTACTCCTCTAATCTGGAGTCCTGGTTATAGCAATTCATAAGGGAAAGAGGGGGGCCTTTACCCCAAATGGTAAACCGGAATTTAAACAGTCATCCTTTACTTATTTCCTTATGTAGTTACATATGAACATACAAATTTGCCAGCAGATACAGGCCTTACAGTCTATCGAGTTTGTTCAAGTGTACAGCACCCAGTTTATTAAAACCGCAGCTGCCCTTCCCCATTCCCCACCCTTCCAATTTAATGCCCCTCACCTCTGAATTTCTCCCCAGCTTCCCTCAGTTTTGACCCTCCATTTGACCCTATCCCACCCCTCTTGAAGTTGCCCACCATCCACAGTGATATTACTTCCTCTGGCAGTGCATTCCAACCTGCCACCACCCTTTCCGTGAAATAGTGCCTCATCTCCCTCTTGAATCTTCCTCCCTCCAATTTCAGACTATGCCCCCTGGTGTCCCTTCCCCCTTTTAACTTAAACAAACCCTCCGAATTAACTCTGTTTATGCCCGTGAGGTACTTGAAAGTCTCAAATCATATCCCCTTTATCGTCCAGGGTATACATGTTGACCTCCCACAGTCTCTTCTCATGTTTTATCCTCCATACCCTGGTTCACCTTCATCACCCTATGCTGGACTCCCTCTAGTAGTCTGATGTCCCTTTTCAAATAGGGGCACCAAAACTGCATGCAGCACACCAAGTGCAGTCTCAACAGAGACCTGTACAGGGGCAGAATGACTTACTCCTTCCTAAAGGTGAGTCCCCTGGTGATGCATCCCAGCATTTTATTCGCCTTTGCAGGTGCCTTCCTACACTGCGCCAAGTGATTCATGTCCCCTGTTACCAGTACCCCCAGATCCTTCTCCTCAACTGAAGTGGATAACTGCACTCCCCTCAACCAGTAGTTGATGCCAGGGTTTTTAGCCCCCATGTGCAAGACTTTAGACTTTTTAGCATTGAACCCCAGTTGCCAAGTGTCTGACCAGTACGCAAGTCTCTCCAAATCCTCTTGTAGTGCTTTACCCCCTTCCTCATTATCCACTTCCGTGCAGATCTTGGTGTTGTCTGTTAAGAGGTTGATCTTACTCCTTATCCCAATCGATATATCAGCAATGAAGATGTTTATCAGTACTGGTCCTAGCACCGAGCCCTGTGGGACCCCGCTGGTTACAGCCCTGGGTGCAGAGAGCTCTCCCCCAACTACCACATTCTGCCGCCTATCCTGCAACCAGCTTTTAATCCACAAAACCAGTTTTTTCCCTGCTCATAAGGCTACTCAACTTGCTGGTCAGCTTCCATGAGGCACCAAGTGGAAGGTCTTGCTGATGTCTAGGTAAAGAACATCGACTGCATGGCCCCTATCCAGTGACCGTGTCACCCAATCAAAAATGTCAACCAGGTTTTTCTGACATGATCTGCCAGATACAAATCCATGTTGCCTGTCATCCTACAGACCATTTCCCTCCAGGAAACTCACCAGCCATTCCTTAAGGATAGTCTCCATTAGCTTCAGCACAATGGCTGTAAGACTCACTGGTCTGTAGTTCCCTTGTTCATCCCTGGGCCCATTCTTAAGGAGGAACACCCCATGTGCCATCCTCCAGTCCCTGGGTACGCATCCGATACTCAGGGAAGTGTCAAATAGGTTCACTGGCCAGGACCTCTGCCAACTCCTTTAAGACTCAAGGATGCACTCCATCCAGTCCTGGCACCTTATCCACCCGTAAGGACCTAAGGCCCTCCAATATCCTGCTCACTGTGATCTCTACATCCATTACCTCCTCTCCCCCTGATCCCACCCCACTTTTCCACTGTGGCATAGGCCCATCCCTCTCCCTGGTAAACACTGAGCAGAAGTATTCGTTTAGTGTTACCGCCTGCTCTGCCCCTTTATCTGCCCACCCTCCATCTTTCCTAATTCTAACAATCCAGTCCTTAGAATGACTCTTTTCCCCTTATATACCTGAAGAAATCCTCCCCCCCCCCCTTCTCTGATCTCCTGTGCCAGTCTTAGCTCTCTTGAAGCCTTGGCTACCCTTACCACTCTGCTCACCACTCTGGATTTCTTCATGTATTATTCCCTGTCCTCAACAATCCCTTTATACTTTTGTAACCGGCCAGGTCCTGAGCTTAATAGAATCCCAACAGTTTTAGAGCAAGCAGATAAGCTGGGCAGTGTTAAAGGGTTTCAAATGCTCCCTGTAAAACATTATATCATTGTTTGCCTGGCTCTGCTGAGCAGAGGATGAGGTAATGCTGTTGGGAACTCTCAAGAGCAGCATAAGCCACATCTTGGCTAACAGCTGTGCTGGAGCTGTCAGAGATGTGTGTCTGAAGTTGGATTCTGAAGTGAGAGGAGCTCAGAGAGTTCCAGGAGCAAGAGCTGGCCTGTGGCCACTCTTGTTCGAGAGGGAATGGCCCTCTGATCATGTTTCTGCCATAGAACAGTAATCCAAAGGCTGGTTTCCTGGAAGTGGTGGCTACCAGATTTTATGAAGCCCCAAGGGGGGGGGGTGAAGATCCTTCACAGTGTAAAGAGAATGAGACTGAAGGTTCAGTAAGTGACTTGGGGCAACCCCCAAATGGCTATAAAAGCTATCAGCACTGCCCAATTTGTAGAGATTTGTGAGTACAAGTTAAAGTAATGGACTTGTGTGAAAAGTAAACTGTAAAAGGGAGGTTTTCTGGTATCTGTCAGATACAGGTGCCATGGACTATAGCCCAATGTTTATAAAGAAGGATGTCTGTAGCAGCCCAGTGGGGTTGGAGAATCCAGAAATTTCCTAAAGTAATGACAGAGAGAATCCAGTTTGTAGCCTGAGCGAGTAGCCCCTCATTCTAAGCACAGATGGATCTAACTGGTTACCCAGAGGAAAGTATGTTTAGGTGTTAACACGGGTCACCTAGTTGCTTTAAAGTATACCAGTAATCCTGAAATAGAGCTGGTAGCAGATTTTGTAAGTCCAAGGTCCCTGAAAGATGGGCTGGGCAGCCCATTTTGTAAGTCCCAAGGTCCCTGAAATAGGAACGGTAGCAGCGCATAGAAGTCTGGTAACCCTGAAAGAGAGCTGGACATGGTGTGGAAGAATGTGAGTGGAAAGAGAACCTTTGCCTGAAGAATGTTTTGGAAATGTTTTGCCTGCAAATATGTTATCTGTCATGTACAGTGCAAGCCTTGGGGGCACCACCTTTATTCACTGTTAACTTTGAGTCAGGAATAAAAAGCCATACAGTAATATCCCAAATTCCTGGTTGCGGACAGTCCATCTTTAGTACCGAGGTGATGTTTTGAGGCCCCTCAGATTGCAAACACAGTATAGCCCTGGCACCTCTATCCCAAACTCAGTTAAAACAGAAATGTTATTTTGTGCCCTACTCCCTTCCCCTGACCTCAGAGATGCCCGAGTCAAGTATTTACCCTAGGGTAGTACTTATTTTCTGCCAACTAGTGGTTTGTTGCCTTGTCTGTGTAACAAATGGGGGGTCCCAGTTGCAAGATAGTAGTTCTTGCCCCGGGGCGTGTAATGGTTACACTTTCTAAAGTCAGCTCGCTTTTCCCTCACCCTCTCCACTACCTCTGTATTCAACCAGCTCGTTTTTTTGATCCGGCCTTTTTTACTTTGGCGCTTTGTACAAGAGTTAGTGGCCTCTGCCAGCCCCAGCTTTATGATGGCCCATTTCTGTTCAACATACACGTCAGGTCTGTTAGCTTGGTACCCTTCCAAGACTATTCCCATCCTGCCAAAGTCTGCTCTTTTAAAGTTCACAACTTTTGTTTTGGTATTGGCTACCTCCTTCCCTAGATTGAGAGGGAACCACACTGTGTGGTGCACTAAAGTTATTGTCATATGCTTACTTTAAAAACTTGTACTTCCCCCTGTGTGTTTGCTTAAGGAAAGAAGTCATATATATCCTTCTTAAGTATTGCACTCAATTTATACAGTGCATAGTGGTATGCTTCTACGTGTGTATCTATTGTGAGTATTGTTTTGCTTGCAAAATGAGAAGTAAAAAACAAAAAGGTAGGCAGTGGATACCTCCAAAGGCTGAGTTAGGGGTCAAAAAGGAGGAATTTCCAGAACTTTACAATGGACTTAAGGTTGTTCGAAGGATAGTGAGTAGTAAATTTGCTTTGGCCCACCTGGTGGCCTTTTCTGGTATTATGGAATTGACTGTATCTCATCAAGTCCTCTGCATCCCAAGCTTTTCTGGTCAACAAGCTCGCCAAAACCATGGAACATGGAATCCTTGCACACAAGACCTCCGGGGTAAGGATAGTGTCAAGTTGTGATCACTCTGGAGTGAAACAGGGATACCTGCAACATAAGTATCCGTAGATATAAACAATCTG
This sequence comes from Neoceratodus forsteri, assembly GCA_016271365.2. Lineage (NCBI taxonomy): Eukaryota > Metazoa > Chordata > Ceratodontiformes > Ceratodontidae > Neoceratodus > Neoceratodus forsteri. Next base: position 374,326,796 of record CM057450.1, on the reverse strand, counting down.
TATTGTGAAGATCATCCAGAAGACAGGACAAGTAAAGTGCACTGAACAACACAGTCCAGTTAAACTTTAGCTGAGGATTATGGTGATTATCTTGGGCACAACAGACCACTTGGTTGTCATGAAAGGCATCTGAAAGGGTGCCTGTGGCCACCATGTGGTGGGTGGTGAGAGCAAAAGACTCAATCAATGATACAGGTGATTACAGGATTGGGGCTTGAGGTGAGACTCAGTGAGGAACTGAATTAGGATCAGGGATTCAATTTTCTGGATAGAAGATTTGAAAAATGGGGAGAGCCAATTAACATTAAGGTCCCCTGCTTTGCCAGCCCAGTGGCGCTGAGGGCGGAGGCGCTGGACAACTTACCTCATGCCGCACTGGTGACCCATGTTCGGGAACAAACACGGGCCATTGGGGGTCGGCGGGGAGGAGAAGGATCGAGCATCCTTAGGGCTGCTCTCCTTCTCCAGGGAGGAGAGACACCAGCACTCGGTGCACTGCTGGTTCCAGGCAGTGGCTGGGAGCTAGGGTGCTGAGGCTACAGCAAGGGAAGCCGAGGCAGACGTTCAGAGGAATGCATACAGGAGCGTGCGTGTTCACTCCTTGTCCTCGGCTTGAGGGAACAAAAAACAATCTGGTGGAAAATGGTTCTGGCGTGCTTTATGGCAGTCGGTCTCCGCAGACGCCGCCCCTGCGATAGAAAGCAACACACCTCCTGCACCGAATCCTTGCATGTGGTGGGTTGAGGGCTCCCCACCACCCCACCATGGTGGGGGGGTAAAACTGTGGGGCAGATGGAGGTTGAGCTGTGAGCAAGGGACTGAGCTGGAAGACTGACAGGAGAAACTGCCGCCAGGGACCGGAGAGGAAAATAAATTAACAGCAAAAAAAAACATTAAGGTCCCCTGCTGACCTACTGGGACAGTGGTAGCACTACCATTCACAATCCTGATGACCCAAGTTCAATAGTGAGCTTGGGAGCTGGAGGGCTGACCGGGAGGGGGAGGAGGAGGAAGATTGAGCGTCCAAGGGACTGCTCACCCCCTCCAGGGAGGGATGGGACCGGTGTGGACACTAGGGGGTGGGGCACAGGTGGGGCAGACACCCAGCTTGTGCAGCTCGACCACTGGTGTCCCTGCACATCACTTCCTCTGTGACAGAGGAAAAAAAACAACACATACCAGTGGCAGAATGGCGCTTGACCCTCGCAGGCCCCATACCCGACTAGCTGGGCTCGCCAGTCCAAATACTGGATCCGGTCCTCAATGGGGGATGGGGGACTCCATTGGCCCACCCGGGGGGGGCAAGCCCTGGGGGTACTGGCTGGCAGGTAAGTCCCAGTGGACGTCAAGGTAATGGGGCTAGGAGGTCTGAGCTGAGGGAGAGCATACAAAGATAAAACAAAAACATTAGGGTCCCCAAGGAGCTGGATATCTTCCAGGGGAGGAAAGAGAGAAAGGACATCAGTGAGAGTCAGGTTTGACCTTGGGGAGGCACAGCTGCTACAAAGGAAGGGAGGGAGGGAGGAAGCAAGCAAAAAACCTACACAGAAGTTTGTGGAAGAAAGGAACAGCAGACCAGTAGACAACATCACAGCTCAGACGATGATACACATTCACAGCCACACCACCTTTTTGCTTCTCATAGTCCTGTCTGTGGACCATATAATCAGGCCTCCTGACATCTCAATAACCAACCCAGGTAGAGAACTTGGGTTTTGTGATGACCAGGAAGTCGGGTTATACTGGAACACCTATAACATTAGCTGGTCAAGTTTAGGGTGGAGACTCTTGGCGTTCAGGTAAAAAACATTCACCCTTTTGGAATGGGGGGAGGGTTGCAAGGGGAGCACAGTTTAGCTCCACATCTCCAGACTGAAGAAGCAGAAGGGTGAATAGGAGCACAAGGGAATGGGATTACCAATAGCTTGGAGAAATGGAATAATGTAGTAGGGTATAAGGGAGAGAGATAACATGAGGGCATCAAAATTCTGAAAGGGAGAGAAGGCTATGGAGGAAGAAATTGGGGGAGGGGCTAAAAGATGGGGCATTAGAAGGGGGGGACAGGTGGGAGGAAAGAAGCAAATGGGTAGGTGACATTTACATGACCCCTGCAACTGTCCCTCACCACGTTATCACAGGCTCAGCAACGAGGTCACTGGGATTTGCTGTGAACCAGCATGGCAGATGGTGTCTGCACGATCAACCACTACAGCAAGGTAAATTAATGTAATGGACCCATGAGGGTGTACCCACTCTCACACAATGCCCTGTCGCAACAGAAAGGATACCTGGAGACTTCTGGGGAAAGGAGGGGCCCCAGATTATGGTGTCTTTTCCCTGGCCTATGGGCCATCAAGGTTGCTGAGTGACAGCTCCAGTTACCAAAGGGAGTGGACTGAAGTGTCTATGAAGAGGGGACTCTGCTGGAGACAGGTAGTTCTCATTGGTGTGAGACCTGCTGTGCCGGGAGTGGGTATAAACTGCACCACCCAGTCCCACGAAGGACAGCACAAACTGTGGAGAGAGAGTTGCCGTTCCTGCTAGGGAGGAGAGTTGGAGTAGTGTGTGTGAGCCTGCAAAGGAGACCATGCAAGAAAGTCAGCATAGAACAGACTGTGTCCAAGGCTGGAGCCTGCCTTCATCGGGGATGCCCTGGGAGAGTAGAATTCCAGAGGCCTGCTGCAACAGAAGGTGTTATCTGTGTTCAGAGTTGGTCAGTACACAGCAGTGAGGCTCTGTTTTTCAAAAAATATATCTGTTTCATTCTGTTTCCACATTGGTGATTTTTTCAGTCTGTAAAGTAAATTTCCGACCTATTTCAATGCAGCAAACGATCATCAAATTTGGTGCCTCAGGTGTTCCGATTATCACTGATGTTTCTGAGTTGCGATTTTGCTCTCTTGCTAATTAAAACTTTATTTTTATTGAGCCATGTTTCAGCCCAGCTCTGCACTGTTTACACCTGCCAGAATGTTCCACAGCGCTTTGCAGCACTCTCCGAATGCATCATCACAGGGAGAGCTGATGCACAGAAGCCGAGCTTCTGGCTGTCATGCAGTGTTCTCATTATGTGCGCAGTTTCGTGTGTATCGGGTGGTTTTTGCCATCCTCGCTGCACTTGTCCAAACAGCACTTTCATATTCTCTGTCACTGAATGTGCAGTAGTAATCAGCACAGTAATTTTGTGTGAGTGCTAATTAGGCTGTGTGGCAGTCATTTTCTGTCATTCTTTCAGGCTCAAGCATGGCCTCCAAGTCTCCAGCATTCTGCTGGAGTCTACAGCAATTTAAATTATTTACTGCATCATTCAGACCTCCAGCAAGCAATAATAACCTCAGCATACTGAGCTGGAGGTCAGCTACTTTCTGCCAGCTTTTACTATTTTCTGGTCAGGAAGTCAAACTTGTCAAGCTACGGCACTTGTAAAGTGCTCATGTCATTGGTGATAGCTGATAGCTTCTAAATAAAGATTATTGGGTGATAGTGTTGAATATTGGGTACACCTAGGACCAGGGGAGCAGACGGGAACAACTGTCCTGGGCACAGGGTGGTCCATAGGGGGACCTGTAACAGGAGATGTGAGGCTAAGGCGGGGGGGCAGTCCTAAAGGTGTGTCCTGGATCCAGGAATTTTTATTGGCACCCTTGCCTAGGACCTACGCTATTAGCGCAGTGCTCAAGTTACACTATTTGGTACCGTTGCCTTTATATTAGTTTATTTGGGTTGAGGTTCGTTCCCACACTAACCTGCAAAGAAAAAATAAAGGTCTGGTGGGGGCAAAGCCCCCACCCCCCGGTTAAACTGACAACCAAGTAAGGAAGATCACCAAAGCAGCGCTGTATTCAGAAAAACTTTTACTGCAAGCTTCCTATGTGTACCCGATATGCTACATTATCGCTGATTATTGATTAAAAAGAAACCCGTGATAGTAGAGAACACCGGAGGAGGCAGTATAGTGCAGTGTTGTAAGGCTCTGAGCTGGAGACCTAGGTTTGAATCCTACAGCCCCCACTTACATACTGTGTGACCCTGAGCAAATAACTTAACTTCCTTGTGCTCCCAGGTCACGCTGTAAACAAGCTTCCAGCTTAGTGTGTCTCTCCTGGTTTAAAAAACAAAAAACTTGTGCAACTGTGTTTCAAAATCAGACACCAGTATGCAAATAGGGTACCCTATGGTAAAGGTTATAAGACAGGTTCTGTCAGTTATTTTAGTTTGTTAGAGTTAGTCAGCCGCCGCACCATGTATTTTTCAACATTTGGTGCAGGGGCAAAACCCCCAATTGAACAAACTAAAAAAGTAACTGACTGAGCTTTACTTTGGCAGAGTACAAATCATGGCATCATGTTTGTCACTCTGTCTGAGTGCAGAGCTCTGCCCCCACACCCTCTGTGTCTTTTTTAACATAGGGGATGTGGGGGGGATTGCCCCAACTCAAACAAACTAAAAACAACCAGCAGAGCACGAATCCTGAAGTGGACATTAAAAATACTGATACTATCACTGACGCTGTCATGCAATCATGTACACTGGTGCAATCAGTCAGATGTGACCTACGCTAATTCCTTACAGAAATGCCAGTGGTTCTCCACTTCTGCCAAAAATCCCTGGTAGATTAGCTCATGCAGCGTTAACGGAGCTGAGTGTTAATTGCGTAATTTAAGGTTATAGCTGCCAGGATCCACCCATTTACAGTAGTGGCAGTTTTAGACTGCGTGTGTGGTGTCATGGTGGCAGTTTGTCCACAACAGAGTCATTAGCTGACTGCAAAAGTTTCCACTTATCTAAACATTTTTACTGTCAGTGCTACTGAAGAGGAATTAGACAGCAGAGGTAAAACTGACACCTTGTATAGAATCAACCTAATGTCTTATTGATGCCTTTACAGCTGCAGTCTGATGTTGAGAGATACAGAGTTCTCACTGATAGAAATTATGTTTTAAGGGCTGCAGTAGTTATCAATAGTGTCCTCCTGTATGGGGAGGATGATTTTTTTGTGCAAATGCTAGGTATTGGCTGGAAAGGAAGCTGATACGGTATGATCACTACTACACATGGGTGGTGGTTGATAACTTGTATCTGGACAATGCCAGTTGTGCACTGTGATGTCTGTTATGTGTTTGTTCATGCTGGTTGTGCACTGGGATGTGTGTTATGTGTTTGTTCATGCAGGGAGTGTCTGCTTAGTTGATATGTAACAGTGGCCATTGAATGTTATATTTTTGGTGTTCGATGGTGGAGTCGCACTTGATGTTCTAAAACAGGGCCCTATCTATTAAATGAAAGCATGTGGCTTTTTGTGCCCTATTCAAATAATATTTATTTATTTAGTTTTGTTAACGGGTAGGTACACTAGACAGCATAGCTGCCTCTATTTCAGGTACGACCTGGGAGATTATAACAAGGGGTATGTAGACAATAGTAGATACAAGAAAACATCATGGGAACAAGTTGAAGTCAGACATAGTACACTTATACAAAAGTTTCCAGCAATGACGGTACATTTGCAGGAATCTGTATGTAGTAACAAAACAGGAATAAAAGTGCAAATAACTAACAGTCATAAGTCATTTAACTAGTAAGTGTTAGAAGAGAGGAAATAGCAAGATTTCCAGGCAGGTTTGAGAGTAGTAGAGGTTGGAGCCGGTAGGCTACTAGGAGGAACCAGTACAGGAGTGGGTGGATAGAGAACAGGAGCAGGGTTCAGAGCTTAGAAGAGCCATACAAAGCTCTTGTTTGAAGCTGTGTGGAGAAGGGGAGATTCTTAGACTCAGTGGAAAGGAGTTCCATAGTTTAGGGGCCCAACTAGAGAAAACATTCTCACCATTTTGGTTTTACATCTCGGTTGGACAAGAAGGGATTTGTCAGCTGATCTCAGTGGGTAGGAAGAGGTCACAGGTTTGAGCAGTAGAGCCAATTTGTCAGGTATCTGGGAGGAGATTATATTGTTTATAAAACAGTAGGATGTAAACTGACGGAACGCTGAGGGGGTAAACCATCCCAGAATGGAGTATAGTGTGCATCGGTGAGTAAGTTTGGGTAAAGACAGAGCAAAATGGCAAATGCCGTTGTAGCAGACATCCCACTTTCGGAGGAGCCCTCCAGTAGTTGCCGGTAAGGCTATTAATCCATGTCAGTGGCTCAGCAGGTAGCACACTTGCCTCTGAGGCCAGGAGATCAGAAGGCTGTGGGTTCTATCCCCCCACACCAGGCACTTGGGTTAATATCCCAATACTGACACTGTAGTGCAGCATGAGGGGGGTGCTGCACTACTGAGGAGCTGTCTTTCGGATGAGACATTAAACCAAGGTCCCATCTGCCTGTTCAGGTGGATGTTAAAGATCCCATGGCACTTCTCGAAAAGAGTAGGGGAATTTTTTATTATAAACTTCAAAAATCAAACAAATACAAACAGTGTGAACTCACACAAACGAAAATACAAATCATAAGAAAATCAAATAATTATTAAAGTCATACATTGTCTGAAAGTAAATGAAAAACACCCTATAGTATATCCTAATACAGAAAAAAGTTCCCCCATCCCCACTAAAAGAGTAGGGGATTGTTTGATTAAAACTTAAAAGTAAAATATATACATAAGAGTGTTCCTTCACACAAAAGTCATATTACAAAAATAAATAGAAACATAAATTAGTATCCCATCATACCTCCAATACTAAATTCTCTTGCGATAATCCCAAAACATATCAATAAATGCTACCCCCCCCCCACCACCACCACCACCACCACTACAAGACTAGGGGAATTTTTTTATTCAATACTTTAATCAAAAAATACAAAACAAAAAATGCAAAATTGTATTGCATCCTACAAAATCATAATGAAAGAATTCAAAAACCATAACCATGTTTTCATCTTATATGAGCAGCAAACATAAACTCCGATTTGTACATAACTCCTGTCTAATCCCGCTAATAAGTAGGGAATTTTGTAGTAAACTAAAAACAAAACAGATGCACCCTAATGTATCAGTGCTACAAAAACAAACATAAACATGGGTAAAAATAAGTGTTACATCATACAATCAAGAAATATATCATTATTTCATAAATCCTAAACTTACCCGATGCTATCCACCCCAACTATAAGAATCCTCCCCTTACCCTGTATCTAACCATGACATTTTCCTCCACCATATCCTATACAGATCTTGATCACTTCAAAATATCTTTTCTAATATTCTGCACAATCTGAGCTTCTGTCTTCATCTGCTTTCTTAGTGTTAAACAGCAACGAGCCAGTCAAAGCTGATATCTTATAAACCCCATCAATAGCCTTATAGTGATATTATCATATATTACCCATGCACTCGGTAACACACCTTAGTCCAAATTTCAACGGACTGCCCCATAAATGGATTCAAGGCCAAACCGTATGAAAGGTCAGAAAAAGGATTGAACAAAGGGACACTCATAGAAGAAATGAGATAAAGATTCTACCAAACCCATACAAGTTTCCTACCTAGGACAATATCTCTCAGCCAATTCTTTGTGTTTCAAGTTTCTTTAACACCCAATTTTTATGCAGACAAAGCCACAAAAATCCTATATGTATTTAGGGACTCTATTACTGGATAATAATTTTAATTTTGCATGCTGTGCAGCCATGGGCAAATCCCACAAACCAAGGATCATCATAAAAAGTCCTAAAGTACCCAAAATATAAATGTTTTCTTGTTTTCATACAAATGGCCTGTTTCATGAGTCTCCAAACTTTCAATTTCCTAATCACTCTTTAAAGTATCCAGGGAGCTGAGATACTCTAGTCTGGCGAGGCACAGTTTCCAAAAACCCATCTTTCTATTATACCACCAATCACATCAGCTACCCATGGGGACCATACCTAGACTCCGCTTTCAAAGGGGAGTAATATTATAAGATATAAATGTAACATAAAACACCACTGGATTCATCATTCCCACACCCCCTTCCTCAATTGGTAAATAAGTGACCCCCCTTTTTACCAGATTCAGTCTGCTCCCCCACAAGCATGAAAAAAAAAACGCATATAAAGAGGTTTCCAAAGTAAGCGGGAGGGGGGTTGGACTGCGGCCAAAAACAAAAAATAAGGTACCAAAAAGGTTTTTATAAGATAAACCCGCTTTACATTGGTTATTTGCCACCTATTCCACTTATTTACCCTATCCTTAGCTACCCCCAACTGTTTTTCCCAATTATATCTAGGAGCTTGCTCCTCGAAATAGATCCTAAAATCCGTCTTATACCCTTGTTCAATGGGATCTGCCAAATTAAGGCAAAATCAACCCCATCATATCCCACCGTAATATCCCACTCTTTAATGGATTAATAGAAGAACCTGACATTTTAGAAAAGGTATTTAACACCAACTGGGCTGCTATCGCTGAAGACCTGTCCACCAAAATCAAAACCAAGTCATCCGCATAAGCTACTGTAACAATAGGAATATCCTCACAGCCTACAGATAACCCAAGAATCTGTGGGTCCCCATTAAGAGCATATAATAAAGGGTTTAATGATAGCACATACAATAATGGGCTCAGAGGACATCCCTGAAGTACCCCCGTACGTACCATTATCCTGTCTCCTTTCCAACCATTTACACTTGGAACTAAACTTATGTTCCTATAACATGTTTTCAACCATGCTATGTACTGTTCAGGGAAACCATAACTCTTCATCACTTCCCAAAGATAAGTAAATTCAATATGATCAAAAACCTTCTGTTGGTCCAAGCAAACTAGATGACCAAATATTTCATCAGAGGCACCCTTCTGCAAGATCTCTCTTAGCAAGATGAGAGCATCCTGTACCCTCCTCTGAGGAACTCCACAGTATTGGGAAGGATGAATCAATACATCCAAAAACCCCCATAATCTATTTCCCCAAATTTTCATTAATATTTTATAATCCATGTTTAATAATGTCAAGGGTCTCCAATTATCCAAATCCCCTCTCTCCCCATTTTTATAAATCAATAACAAGAGGCCTTTCCGCATGCTTTCAGGGAGTTCCTCGGACTGCAAATCCCCATTAAGTACTTCCCGCAATTCAGTCCCCAAAATGTCCCAAATAATTTTATATATTTCATGGGGTAGTCCATCTGAACCTGGTGCAGTCCCTGCCTTCAAAGCCCATATTACCGTCTTGAGTTCCTCCAAGGATACAGGCACAGTCAACAAATTCCCCAACACCGGGACAGCTGAGGTAGGTTACACTCTTTAGCCAAGACTGTATTGCATTAAGTGACAAGGTGTGCTGCTAAAGACTTAGAAGCATATGTATGTATTTCTGACAAAACACCTACACTGGAAATAGTTCTGCTCTCCTGAGCTGTATTCAAATATGACATTCTCAAGATTTTCTCATAGTACTAGCAGTTTCAAATGGTAACGTTTCCCCTTTTTCCCAGAAATTCCATACTTATGTTTTTCTCAATTTACTCAAAATTGCCAGTTGTAAACAGGCCAACTCTAGCTTTTAATCCTTTATCTATCCCGATAGTCCACCCCTTGTCGAAATGTGGACAAGGTAGCTATACGCTTCTTAAACGCCTCATTTATCATGTTTCAATTTCCCATTTATACTCCTATTTTTTGAAATATATCCGGATTTCATCTTTAGTATCTTCCCACCATTCATTCATATTCTCATATAAGCAAAACACTGACTGACAAGCAATCAAAAGAGCATACAACCCCTCCTTTATACCAGGGATATTTAATAAAGAAACATTTAATTTCCAAACCCCTGGGCCCCTTTGTGCCTCTGGCACATCCGCTACCCTAAGTTTCAACATTAAATGATCAGAAGTAGTCATCTCCTGCAGAATTTTAGATTGTACTACTAACTCAGGGGAAAGAAAAAAGTAATCAATTCTTGATGCCCTAGGCCCACAAAGTAAGTATTCTTATTACCATCCAGGAAGTTCCAAACACATCCACCAACCCAGCCTCCCATATACCATGTGCAAACATAATGCATCACTGGTACACTTTCTTCCTTATCAGGCAATAATTTGAGGGTAAAGTACAATTAAAGTCACCTCCTACAATAAGGGAAAAGATGTATACAATAAGGAAAAATAGATTTAAATAAAGCCACCCTATCACATTTCTTCTGGGAAGCATATATATTCAGTAGTCTTATAGAGTGTATCCCCATTTCATATCCAAAGCAGGGCCTCACCTTCTACTATTTCTATATGATGCATCACTTAATGCAAGATCTAAAGAAACAAATCCCAACCCACTGCACAAATCCTGCCCCTAGACCAAAAGCACTCTCCCACACCCAACTTTTGTTGCAGCATCTAATTCCTCTGCTAAATGTAAACGAACATCTTGAAAGAACACACAATCCAAATTTTCATGCATGAACTGAAAAAATGTATTCCGCCTTTTCTCAGGGGATTTAATGCTGTTAGCATTTAAAGATGCTACCCGAAATTGTAAAGGCTCCAGCATCAAAACCAAACAGCTCACTTAACCTTGCTCAAGGCTCTTGTCACTCTACCACTTGAAACTATCCTGAGGCCGTAGGTCAGTTTGGCCCTCCACCATGACCTGTGGGAGAGATTGCGAAAGGGGTGCTGCCTGATCTTCCCCTGTTACATCCTCCAATAGCACCTCAAAGGGATTAGGGTCTACCAAAGTAGGGACTGAAGTGATATTTTTCTTAGCTCCCCTCGTCTTCCCTTTTACTTGTTTACCCTTCCTCCCACTCACCATAGTGAAATCCTCCACCCTGGACTGCATGGTCAGGGGAGGGGGGGGGTCCTTGTTTACCTCTGCTGGAACTTCTTGTGTCATAAGAGATGATGACTTAGATATGTGATCAGGAGCAACATTCAAGACAGTGCTGTAGCAGCCACACAGCCTGATTTCCCACTCTTTCCCCACCCAGGCCTCCATTCCAGGTTTCTCTCTGAGTCTGTCCTTGTTTCACCGCCATCCTAATAAAATGCTCCTGTACCCCAATTGCCTCTTCCGTGTTTTGTGTGCCACAGGGCAAGATGCAAAGTCGTGGCCTACCTCCTCACACAAATTGCACTTTGCCAGTTGGAAACAGTGAGCACTAGGGTGCCCCATCTCCCCACAATGAACACACTTCAACACATCACAATTAGTACTTATATGCCTTTTGGATCCACACTTAAAGCATACTCTGGGCTGTCCTGGGTAAAACAGAAACCCCTTATCTTTCCCAAAAAAAAAACAATTTGGTAAATGGATAAGATCAGTATCTGTAGAGTGCAACTTCACCCTAAATTTCCAGCCTCCATTCCAAAACCCCTCATCATCCAAAATAGGGACTGGATTACCCTGTGTCTCACATTTTTCCCCAACCAATGTATAATATCACAATATTCACCCCTCATTTGAAACAAGATGGTGATAACCGAAAAGGTTGCTTCATGAGGGAAATATAATCAAATCAGTCCAGAGAGGGTTAGTCTTTAATTTAAATAACTACACCAAAATGTCTCTAATAAGGCAGGTGTCCAAAAACTAATATCAAATGAAACTTCCTGAATATGTATCAGAAGGCATAAACTTCTGCTGGAGTAAACCCCATGCTTTGTTTTAGCAGAATCTTCCCAGTAAAAACGATCCGGGATTGTCCTTGGTCCCACATATCTTAGTCTAATGGCATTTCGTGCTTTGCCTGTTCCAATCGCTTGATGGAAATGGCTATATGGGCCTAGCCTGGGTACGAAAGCCAGGGGCTCTTCTGTGTCTTTTCCCAACTCCGTCTTCCTCTGGGATGTCACAGGGAGGATTCTAGGGGGACTCTGGGGAGTAAATCGTCACCACCTGCTGCCATGTCTCTGTGGCAAAGTAGAAGTAAAAGTACTTATCTCCTTCTGTTCATTACGTAAAACCTGTAGCCTTTTCTGCTGGTCTCCAATTTCCACCTGAACAGGGACCCAACCTGCCTGCAGAGCCCGCCCGGGACCAGGAAGCATCCATGATGTCCCCCAGGATTCGCCTTTTGTTTTCTCTTGTTGGCGTCTGTTCCATAGACGCATGCAGCTTCTGTGAGTTTTCCGTCAATACTGCGCTCGGGGAAAGTGGCGTACATTTCACTTCCGATCTCCCTCGCTTTTCTTGTCCGTCCTTCCTTGCCAACAATTCGCTTACTTGAAATAATCCTCCTCTGCAGCGACGCTGTTCTTCCAAACTCAAGGGCTGCATCGATGCTCTAAAATGGGACCGCTGTCTTGGGCGATATGTTGGCCACCCAAAGGGTGCATCCCAGCCACCTCTGCAGAGGTCCCTCCTCCTGTGTTCCTTCTGGTCTTCCCACCTCCTGGGCCAACGAGCCTCTCCACGAACCTTCCTCCTCCATAGCTTGTCCTCCAACTGACCACCAGACATGGTGTCAGGGGCCCCCTACCATCAGAGTAGGAGAATTTCCCCAGTGTCCTGGCCAAATTTCCTCCCATTCACTAAAAATACCACCAACAGCTTAATCTGGTTCAAGGTTGGTTGATATTCATCTGTATCCCCCTCCCCCAGGTCGTGCCTGAAAATAGGCAGAATTTGTCTAGTGCACTTAACCGGTCAAAAAAAAATGCCCGCCGGCCCAGTGGTGCTGAGGGTTGAGGCGCTGGATGCCACACCTCGAACCACGCTGGTGACCCGGGTTCGGAAGCGGACTCGGGCCGTCGGGGGTCAGCCAGGAGGGAGAAGGATTGAGTACCCAACAGCTTGCTCTCCTTCTCTGGGGTTGGTTGGGAAGCTTTCCCTGCTGCAGTACCGCCACCCACTGGGGAACCTGGGAATGACGGTGCAGCAGAGGAGATGTCTACGGCATTGGGTCGATGCTGGTAGAGGACTGGAGCGGATGCATCTCGCGTGGGTGTCGACTCCTTGTGCTCTCATTGCACGCCCAGCCGTGGGTGTAACTTGAGAAAAACATCTCCAATCCTTCCTAGATGACGACTGCCGATGCCTGCTTCTCCACCTGCCAACTGGAAAGGGCAGACTCACTGTGCGTGCTTCGCCTCCCTGGGACACAGGAGGGAGGCGTTCTCTTGCCGCCTAGGGGGTAATCTGGGCCATCAAAGAGCCCCTAGGGATTAGCGAGTGTGGCACCTGGGAGAAGACCCTGAGACAGTTGGTAGGGTCGGGAGCAGAGCACCTTGGAGGCCTGAAGGAGTGGAGGTTAGAAGACAGTAAGGGCGCAGAAAAATAAAAAAAGTAAAAAAAAAAATTTTAAAAATGCCAATTTAGGTCTCAGGGTCCCCTGTGCAATGGCCATCCTCGCCGTGGATGTTAGGCTATGTCTCACCTTATATGCCAGTCCAAGTTGAATATTGACAGATTTAATAACTGAGGCTAGATGCAGGGCAGAATTCAAGGCAGGATCAAGAGAGTTACTCCTAGGTATTTAAAGAGTAACTGTTAAGGGGCGCCATCAAGCACTCTGATACTTAATGGCTGGGTGCAGGACCAGAATTTTTGAACCTGAACTGAAGAGCATGGTCATTTTATTTTAAGAAAGCTTGTTTTGCATTAGCCAGCTCTGCAAGGTACTGAAGTTACTATTGAGATTCAGGTTGATATCTGAGAGGTTTAAGGAGGATGAGTAAAGAACAAGATCATTGCATTATTCTCTAGTCAAGTGCCTCGGGCAACTTTCAGTGATGCAGCATTCAGGCACTTGACAATCCTGCTGTTTTCTTTGAATTCCTGAAATGAGATTACCACAATGTTATATTAAATTTGTTTTCAGGGTATTTGATTATCTACTACAGGATCATTGTCATGAAACTCACTATTTCTTATTCAAAGAAATAATTGAAGATTACATTAGCAGTTGGTTACTTGGAGTCTGATAACAGCTCATGCTGGATCATGTTGTTTTGACCTGAAGAAACTTTTCCCTTCCAGCTTTATTTCTAAGGCAATCATGTACCAATCTCAGTATTAAAATAAATAAAAATAATTCTGACACTTGTGTTGTCATTACATTTCAAAGGATTTCTTCAAGTTTGCCCAATTCCATAGGATACAATATTAAGGACTGGTAAGTTAGTATTGTTATTAAAACTTCTCTCATTATGCATTTGAGAATACAGTACTTACTGTACCATCTCTAGAGTTTGACAAATGATGCGTATGCCTCCTTTACATTTAAAGGACTATAGAACATTACCAGTTTTGAAGTTCAACTGATTTATTTTCATTTGCTGCGATGTAGTCTTTATAATGCATTTAAAGTAAGAGTACGATTCAAATTTTAACAGCTTTGTACTTTAATGCCCATTTCCTGTGGAGCTATAGTCAATCTGTACCAGAATTACAAATGTTACTAGTGTACTGTAGGGAGGGAGGGATCATAACTGTGGCTGAACTACTGACCAGCTGATCTGTTTTCACGTTCCTGTCTGCCTGTTCTTGCAGTGGCTTTCATTTTTATCAAAGGTCTGCTTAATGTGCTGTAAAAACATTTTGAAAATGATCCCATAGACTCATGTGGATACACCCTCGCTTCTCCTGGATAAATGTCAAATGTGAGAGCGCTAGAAGAGGTAAGGCAGATAGGGAAGTGAAAGGGATCGCGGACAGTGGCTCAGCCACAGTTACACCCTTCCCCTCCCTTACTGACCACTCATATAGAAATATAGAATTTGACAGCATGGACCACTTGGACCATCTAGTCTGTCCAATTCCCTACCTAAGTGATAAGCTGCAGATCCTAGTTAACCCACAGCCTACTTCTTCCTATCCCCACTAGAATTGCCCTGTATCTGTTCCATGCATTTTGAATTCCCACTGTTTTTGACTCCACAACCTCCTCACAAAGGCTGTTCCATGCATCCACAACCCTCTCCACGACAAAATACTTCCTCACATTACCTTCGAGCCATCCCCCCTCTATCTTCAAATTGTGCCCCCTTGTTCTTGCACGTCTCTTTTTCTGAAAGATGTTACCCTCTTAGATTTTGTTGATTCCCTTGAGGTACTTGAAAGTTTCTATCATGTCCCCCTCTCTCTCTCTCTCCTTTCTTTGAGGGTATACATATTAAGCCCTTTAGTCTCTCTCTTTGTTGTGTCTTCTGGTGCAGACCCTGCACCATTTTGTTCCTCCTGTGGACAGCCTCCACCCTGTCTATATCTTTGCGAGATGGTATCTCCAGAACTGCATGTACTCCAGATGGGGTCTCATAACTGTCTGTACAGAGGGATGATAGCTTCCTATTTTTCTACTGATCCTGCTCTCCCTATGCAACCCAGTATCCCCAGCCCTCCTTACTGCCTTCTCACATTTCTTGCCCACCTTTAGTCATCTGTCATAACTACCCCAGGTCCTTTCCATTTTTGTTGTTGTTAGTATCTCACCCTATTGTGTACTCTTCCTGGGTTTTTGTTTTCCAGGTGCATATTTTGCATTTTTTGCATTGAATTTAAGCTGCCATACATTTGACCATTCCTCCAACCATGCCAAGTTCCTTCTCATCCTTTCCACCCCACCTTATGCATCAACCCTGTTGCAGACCTTTGTGCTCGTCTGCAAAGTGACATACTTTTCTCCAGATCCTCTGCATATGTCACTTATAAAGACATCAAAGAGGACCAGTCCCAGTACTGCACCCTGTTGTACCCCACTAGTAACTTCACCATTGACTCGCTTACTATTACCCTCTGTGTCCTGTTTTTCAGCCAATTGTTTACCCAGGCAACCACCTGGGACCCACTCCCAGGCTGGCTAACTTGTATATTAATCTTGTGTGTGGACTGTGTCAAATGCCTTGCTAAAATCTAGGTAGGCCGTGTCCACAGCCCCCTCCCTGGTCACCCAGTCAAAGAAATCTATTAGATCCGACTGACACGATCTTCCCGCTTGAATCCATGCTGCCTTGGGTCCTGGTACCGCTGGGTTTTAGGTATGCAACTATGCTTTCCTTCAGAAGTGATTCCATCATTTTCACTACCACTGAGGTCAAACTAACTGGTCTGTAGTTTCTGCCTCTGTCCTGCTCTCCACTTTTGTGAAGTGAATCTCATCTGCCCTCCTCCAGTCCTCAGGTATCACCCCATCCTTCCATGATTTGTTAAGAGAGTAGTAGTGGTGTCACTGATTCTCACCCTTTAGTTCTTTTAGAATTTGGGTGACTCTGTTCGGACCCATTGCTTTGTCCACCTTCAGTTTGAAAACTTTTCAGAACCCTTTCTTCTGTGAATGGACTATCACCCCCCATATAGAGTGTTTCTGTTTGGTTTAGGTACTTCTTCTTCTGTGAATACTGAGCAGAAATATCATTCAGTATCCCTGCTTTTTTTCCCACTGTCACCTCTCGCCTACATTCCTCCCCTTAATAAGCCTCTTATCCTCTCTTGGTCTTTCTTCACTCCTACTGTACCTCGGGTGCGATACCCCATTGAAGCATTGCAGAAATGTCTGCCAAATGCCTAGGTCTTCCCACATTGCTGTTGTGACATGGATTCTATGGTATGGTTTTGTACAGCCACCCCAACACCAGCCAGGGGCCTCATGAATGTCCTGCCCATGGGCATTACCCAGCAGGTGAAGCTGAGGTGGCCCACCAGTTGCTGGAGCTCCCGTAGCGTGACTTTATGTGCCCTCATTACAGAGTCCAGCCAGGTGCCAAGTTGCCAGCTTGTCTTGGCAGAGCCAGAACACTTGATCGTCAGTGTCGCATTTCAATCCCAGGAAGGAAAGCCTTGTGCATGTCTCCTTAATCGAGTCCTGGGCCAGTGGTACACCCAGCTCGGCACACACCTTGTGGAATGCTGCCATGATATGCATGCATTGCCCAGAGCCAGCCCTCCCCACAAACAGAAAGTCATCCAAATAGTGTACCATTTGGTCGACTCTGGCTTTCTGTGCCATGGCCCAGTGCAGAAATGTGCTGAACTGCTCAAAAACCTCACACACCACCACACACCCCACGGGCATGCAGTTGTCCATGTAGTAGTACCCATCAAATTTCATGCCCAGTAGCTCCTATCTGCTGGGTACACTGACAACAGGTGGAATGCTGATTCTATGTCAGCATTCCCCAGCAGTCTCCTTGGCCGCCTGTCGCACCACCTCCACTGCCCTGTCGAGCGACATATGTAATACACCGCAGTGTTGACAGGGTCAATGTAGGCATTGACTGAATCCCCTTCCGGGTACAACAGGTGGTTTATCATTCGGAACTCAATGGCACCTTTTCGGGGACTAAGCCAATGGGAGACACCCTGAAGCATGGGCAAGGGGTGAGGTGAAGGGACCACTGATCTGACCCGTGGCCAGCTCCTTCTGTGGTTTGTCCCGCATGACCGCTGGTCACTTAATGGCAGAATGCAGGTTATCAGCCTCGTATGCCCTCCTTGGGCCTTGGTAAGGTATACAAACCCCCTCCTTGAATCCCGCTGTCAAAGAGCAAGCAGACGCCCTTTCTGGGTAGTTGACCAACCATCCCTCAATATTTCTGGCCTTGACCGGTGTTGGCAGCCTTTGTCCCTCCCTTCCAAAGGGAAATAAATTGTTGGTCTTCCCTGCCCCGCCTCTAAGCTTTCCACACTGTTGAAATGAGTGTGGTTTCCCACGCCATGCATCAGTGCTTGTATCTACAATGCTCAGTCTTGTATGAGCCCTGGTTGTAGCTGAAACTACACCCTTTTCCACCTCCCCTTTCCCCCCATTACCCCCTTGATAGCCTTTCTTCGGTGATGAGGGGGCGCCTCACTGGAAAACCACTGTCTGTATGTTGAACCCCTCCTCCCAAGTTGATTGTCCACAGCAGCGGGAGGTCTAAGACCGCCCAAGACTGTGCCGTGTCCAACTGCTTTCTCCTCTGATACTCCCCGTCATATTCTAACCACCCCCCACCTGGCTTACTAGTGTGCATGGTCATTATCCTATTAAAGTAGACCCACAGCCCATCAGCTTTCCCCGGGCTGCCCTGACTGAGGATCCCTGCATAAATTGTGAAGCCTGTGGCCCAGTCTTCCCAGCCCAGTCTTCCCATGTCTGCCACACAGTTGCTTTGCACTTTTGTTTGACCCCATCATCCCCATCCTTGTCCTTCTTGTCTTTTTCCAGCTCTTTAGGCCGATTCAGAAGGGCAAAGATGTCAACATATTCTCCGTTGTTTATTTGCTGCCTCACCTTGTCTGGCAAGTGTGAGCCAATGGGTCCTGCCAGGGATAGGAAGCTCACTACCCCTTGCTGCCTGGTACTGGTGGTGGTGGTGGCAATGCCACTCCCGCTCCAGTGCCCCGATCCCTGCTGCAGCCGTGGCTGCCTGGACCACTCCTGGCCAAGCCCTATTCTGTTCTGTCAGTAATTCCAGCAGCTGGTCAAGCTTCTGCTCCACCTGATTGGCCCAGGTTGCCTGCCGGGGGCTGTATGCTAGGCTCTCCTCACCCTGGGGGTATTGCTGAGGCCACGCCTCCAAGCCCTACCGCCAGCTGGCTGACCCAACCTCTGAGGGCTATCTGATGTGGGACCCATGGCCCATTACTCTCAGGCAGATAGCTTGTTTGTGGCAGGACAGCTTGACCATGCCCCAATTGCTTGGGACTCGCAAAAGCTCACTCATGCAGTGCCAGCTGGCCCTATGAAAGGTCCCCGGCATGCCAAGGCTTATGGGAGCTGATGCCACCATTTTTATCTCTTGCCCTAGCAGCCCCTTTTCCATGATATCCCACTCTCTGCCCCATTTCTGCTGATGCCCCCTGTTCCATTTGGGGGCACCACCACTCCTAAGCAGAGCCCTCAGCTCATCAGCTGACAGTTGGTCTAACTCAGGCATACCCAGTACTTGGTCCGCTGCCACTGCTCCCTGATTGACCCTCTTCCTTCGTGGCTTTTTCTGAGGAGGAGGAGGAGGGTGCACCAGCGTCTCATCCGGATTGGGCATCGGCTTCTCTGGCTCTTGCCCTGGCGTGCCCAACTCCCCCACGTGAGTCTGGGTTCAGCCCGGCAGGGTCAGCGATGCCAGGGTTACTGGCTGCTTCCCCAGGTTGGCCTCTTCCAGTTGATTCCCAGCGGGCAGCAGCCCCGAAGGACCTGCCCCCACCCCACCCCTGATCCCTGAAAAGAGCCTCCCACCATGCCTTACCCTTGCCTCAGACAAGGGCAGCAATCTGTTGTTCCAGGTCTCTGTTCATCTTCGCAATATGCTGCTCATACTCTGCAATCAAACAAAATCATGGCCACACTCTCCTTGCTGGTGCTTAAGCATATGCTGCTCTGGTGTGCTGCTGTATGCGACCTGGGACAAGGAGGAATGAGGAGGAATTCCTCCTGTGAAGCCCCTCTTGAGGGCTTAACTCCTCCCTGTCCCTGGCCGCAAGCTCCCTCCCCAGGAACCCTATCCCCCCCCAGCCCCTTCTGGGAGGTCCTGCCTAGGTCCCTATTGTTTGTCCAGGTGTCCCAGGCCATGCCCCAAGACAAAGCCCCGCTTGCTGTGATACCTTGCAGGCTCCTCCATTATTCTGATTTATTTAAAGATTGATCACCAGTAGAAGCACACTGAGCCGAGGCTTGTTTCCAGGTACGAACCGGGGGATAGGGTAAGGGGGGCAAAATACATGCATACGTGAAATGTAGACAGTTTACAGCAGACAGTGGTGTCTCAGGCTGATTACAATCGAGCCTGGGTAAAAGGCAAGTACAATACAGCATACAATAGAGCAGAGGCTCAGGCGGTTACAATGATACCTAAGGTGGTAGCAGCAAACACAACACAAATGAACTGGCAAAAAATAAAACTAAATATACAACTCAAAATAGGTTACAAAAAGACAATATTAAAATTAACATTAAAAATGCAGGAAGACATAGGGTGGACACAGGGGACAGCAATGACGACATATTGCAGACATAGAATATAGAAGGATAAAAAAAACTGACTTGAAGCTGTCATAAAATAACGCGGGCAAAAGAAGGAGGTTTAGTCAGGTAGATGGCAAGAGCGGGGGGGGCAGAAGAGTGACCGTTTAATGAGGTTGAGCGGGGGTAGCAAACAGAGTGAAGTGGGAAGGGAATTCCACAAATGTGGGAAGAAGAAGGAGAAAGCAGCCATTCCTGAGTTCGAGTGTGGGTGGGGGGGTGAAAGAACAAGGGTCACATGAGTAGAGGGAGCAGGCTGTGTGGGGGGCCGGAGATAAGAGGGAGGTGAGGTGGGGGGAAGTAAGCCAAACCAGAATTTGGCAGAGATGATGAAAGTGTGGTGACATCAGTGCGAGGGTAAGGAAGAGAGTGATAGTGAAGAGTAGAGGGAGCAATGATGAGTCCTGAGGGGGACATATGACAAAAAGCATTGAAAAGAACATCCAATCTGGAAAGGGCATGCTGGCAAGGAAGAAAGTGTGTTGCTGCCAGCACAGGCTGGTATGTACATGGGCAGGTAGAGTATGAGTATAAGAGCAGCTGGAAGACTAATGCCCATATAGGCAGACAGGTAAGGGATGAGCAGGCATGGTTTTAAGGGTACTTATTGGCAGGCTGGAAACAAGTGTGTGGACATGTGCTGCTGCGGCAGGCAAGGAATGAGCATATGCATTCTCTGGCTATGAGAGAGCAAGCAGGCAGATGGGAAACAAGTGTATTTGTGAGGAAGGACTGCAGGGAAGGAATGTATTACTGTATCAGCGATGAAAAAATTACTTACCATAAGAATCTTGTTTCTTCCAGAGGATCCCTTAGTATGCTTAAACTAATTGTGTTGAACTACCATGAAGAGAATGGAATGTATGTAAATGATGGCACTCTCATTGGCTCGTGCCATTTTCAGACTGCTGTCCCCTAGTAACTGATGCATTCTGATCAATGTTCAGATTCATTATGAAGCCTAACAGGGTGAAGACTGTCACAAACCCACTCAGCAGGTCAGCCCTCTACTCCCACAGTGCCAACCTCCAAGTGCAGTCTTATGAACAGTTAACAGAAACAGTGTAACCCTCCTGTCTGCTTTGTGGGTTCAAATCAACCTTTGGTCTCATGTCTTGGAGGGATTCAAACTGTGAACCTCTTGTTAGTGTACCCAATGTACAGGCTCAGATAATTCTGCTCTTCGTGGGGGCCAGATATCTTTTGCCTATGGGCACCTAACCAGGCGTATAAAATGAACCCTTAAAACTCTATTAAAGACCTCAGAATAAATTCTTACCTTTACCCAGTTTGGTAAAACCAGTAAGCTTTGTGCAGTGTCAGCTTTAACCATGTATGCTTCCCTTGTCAAGAAAAAGAAATTCAAAGGCACACCAAGTAGTCTCTAAAGTAGAGGTTTACTTCAAAATAGATAAAAAAATGTTAAATGTAAATACAGAACCGTATGTCACAAAACATACAAATCACTTAAACGAAACAGGTTTAAAAGTGCAGACAAAATCTCCCACCACAGTACTCTTAGAATTGTCTTTTCTAAGGTATATTCTTCTAGCAGTGCTGTAAATGTTTCTTTTTCAGAGTCCGAACATTTGTGTCTAAATGGAAAACAGAATACTGTTTAAAAACTGGGTTTGCCAACCTCTTTGCGTGAGGTCACCTAGCTCCTCCCTGTCAGAATATAAAAAAATATATCTATGCAAAACAGGATGTCTTATCAAAGGTAAATTCAGGGTTTTAAATAATTGCTTAGCAGTTTTTTTCTTGGGACAATACTAACTGTACAAAAAGCATTTATATAGGTTTTCTAGAAGTGTTATGTTTGTTAAACACAGTGAGGCAAGTGCTATGCATTTTCACAATGTTTTAGAACTTTTATGAGCAAAACGCTAATCAATTTTTAGAGTTAAATAAAACCCTGAAATTAACATTCTGTGACCTCAGCAAAACTCTTTTTTTTTTTTTTCAAATGACTCTTGGCTCTGTGATCAGCTTCCCTTTCCAGGACATCAAAGGACTTGTTATGTCTCTGCCAGATCTCACGGAGGTGCAACATGCTTTTGCATCACCATGTGAATTTTACTGTGTTCCTCTAAATGTTATAAAAGTTTATGATCTATCTTGGCAGTTGGCAAGCTGCATTTAGTCACATAAAATGGAGATCCTAAACCTTAAGTCTCTTCTAGCCAGTGATTATTTCTTGGCCTTCCAGGTAACACCTATTAGCTAAAACATGGGAGGGTTGTCATTCCACAACTGTCAGCATCTCTCATAGAGACATTCAATAACACATTTTATATTACAAAAGCATAGGTTAATCAGAACCAGCTGTCCAAGTGTCAAAGACCTTTCAACTGGCTATACTATTTAACCTTACCTCTAATAATACCCCATAACACAGTCCCTGAAAGATGGGACAAACAGATAGTACCAATGGGTTTAAAAACTCAGCCATCAACTGGAACAAATATAAATAGCCAGTGATCAGCAGGGATGCAAAATCAAGATCCCCCTTTTCCTGGTTCTGCTAGGGGAGACAGGGTGGGAGCTTTAAGCATACTGAGGAATCCCCTAGAAGAAACAAGATTACTATGGTAAGTCATTTTTACTTCAAACCCCAGGAATCTCTCAGTATGCTTAAACTAATGCAGACTACCAAGCAGTATTTTGGAGGTTGGGTACAGAACCTATTTTGGGAAAAGGTTCTGCAGAACTGCTGTGCCAATTCTGGCATCGCTTCTGGACTGTATGTCTAAGCAGCAGTGCTTGGTGAGCGTGAAGTTTTCCATGTAGCTGCTTTGCAAATTTCCAAAGAGGATATCCCTTGCTGCAGCTACTGATGCAGCTGTACCCTAGTGAGGAATGCACCTGCGGCCTGGGGGACTGCTTACCAACTTTACTGTAACAGAACTGTATGTAGGCCACTATCCAGTGTGCAATAGTTCTCTCGGAAGCTGGTTTACCCCTACCCACTTCCCCATAAGTGAGGAACAACTGGGTATACTCTGGCCTGGAGGCTTTGGTCCTATCAAAGTAGTGGCCAAGTACCCTTTTGACACCCAGGCTATGGAATTTCTGTTCACCTGAGCTGGAGCTGGCAGTGAAGACTGGTAATATGACTGACTGATTCAGATGAAAATCTGAAACCACCTTAGGCAGAAATTTCTTATTTGTCCTGAGCACAACCTTATCCCTGTGGAAGGAAATGTAGTTCAGATCTGTGCATAGGGCCTGCAGTTCACTTGCTCACCTGGCAATGGTAATGACTACAAAGAAAACAGTCTTCCAGGTAAGATACTTCAAATCAGCAGTTGCATAGCTTCAAGGGAGGCTCCATGAGCCTGGCAATCAAATGTTAAGTCCCAAGTAGGCACCGTCACCCTAGGGGAGGGTAAAGGACTTTTAAACATAGAAACAGAGAATTTGATGGCAGATAAGGACCGCTTAGCCCACCCAGTCTGCCCATTTCCCTACCTAATGGATAAGATGCAGATCCTAGTTAACCAACAGCCTACTTCTTCCTATCCCCACACCCTAGAATTGCCTTATGGCTGTCCCATGCATTTTTGAATGCCACCACTGTTTTTGACTCCACAACCTCCTCTGGAAGGCTGTTCCATGCATCCACAACCCTCACTATGAAAAAATACTTCCTTACATTACCTCTGAACTGCCCCCATCTTCAAACTGTGCCCCTTTGTTCTTGCACACCTCTTTTTCTGAAAGATGCTACCCTTTTGAACTTTGTTGATTCCCTTGAAGTACTTAAAGTTTCTATCATGTCTCCCCTCTCCCTCCTTTCCTCGAGGCTATACAAATTAAACTCCTTAAGTCTCTCTTCATATGTCTTCTGGTGTCTGACCCTGCACCATTTTAGTTGCCCTCCTCTGGACTGCCTCCATCCTGTTTATGTCTTTGAGGAGATTTGGTCTCCAGAACTGCACACAGTACTCCAGATGGGGTCTCACCAGCTGTCTATACAGAGGGATAACAACTTCTGGTTTTCTACTGGTGATGCCTCTCCCTATGCATCCCAGTATTCCTCCCAACTGAGCGTGGCTCAGTTGGTAGCACATCCGCCTCTGGACCAGAAGGTCATGGGTTCTTGTCCCACACCAGGATTGGACTTGCACCTAAAAATCGCTGCCATCTGACTGCAGTATTGGGGTGTGCTGTACTGCTGGGGTGTGCCGTTCTTTGGATGAGACATTAAACCGACGTCCCTTCTGCTCATCCTGGTGTTGTCCTGGTGGGTGTCCAGGTGGAAGTAAAAGAACCCAGGGCACTCTTCGCAAAAGAGTAGGGAACATTTCCGGTGTCCTGTCCAACATTCCCCTTCCAATAAAAAAACAGTTCATGCAATTATCCAGGCTGTGTGTGGGTGATGATGTGCGATATGGCCACCACCACACAGTCAGTCACTTCACTACCAGTCTAGCATTGCTTGTAAAGTGCTTTGGGATACAATGTGTATGAAAAGCGCTATATAAATGCTGATTCTTCTTCTTCTTACTGCCCTCTCACATTGTGTAACCACCTTTAGGTCATCTGATATGACTACCCCCAGGTTTCTTTCCATTTTTGTTGTTGTTAGTATCTCACCCGCATTGTGTACTCTTCCCCTGGGTTTTTGTTTCCCAGGTGCATTACCTTGCACTTCTTAGCATTGAATTTAAGCTGCCATACATTTGACCATTCCTTTAACCTTGCCAAGTCCCTTCTCATCCTTTCCACCCCACCTTGTGTATCAACTCTTTTGCAGATCTTTGTGTCGTCAGCAAAAATACATACTTTTCCTTCCAGTCCCTCTGTAATGTCACTTATAAAGACACTTAAGAGGACTGGTCCTAGTATTGAACCCTGCGGTACCCCACTAGTAACCCCCTTTCTTCAGAGTTGACTCCGTTTACTATTACCCTCTGTGTCCTGTTCTCCAGCTAATTCTTTACCCAGGCTACCATCTTGGGACCCACTCCCAGGCTGGCTAACTTGTATATTAATCTTTTGTGTGGGACTGTGTCAAATGCCTTGCTAAAGTCTAGGTAGGCCATGTCCACAACCCCTCCCTGATCTTCTACTTTGACCACCCAGTCAAATCTATTAGATTCGTCAGACATGACCTTCCTGCTGTGAATCCATGCTGCCTTGGGTTCTGTGCCCCTCTGGCCTCTAGGTACTTGACAATTCTTTCCTTCAGAAGTGATTCCATTATTTGCCCTCTCACTGAGGCTAAACTAACAGGTCTGTAGTTTCCTGCTTCTGCCCTGCTCCCGCTTTTGTGAAGTGGAATCACATCTGCCCTCCTCTGGTCCTCAGGTACCACCCCATCCTCCCATGATTTTTTAAACAGGGTAGTCAGTGGTGTCACTAATTCTACCCTTAGTTCTTTTAGAATTCTGGGATGAATCCCATCAGGCCCCATTGCTTTGTCCAGTTTCAGTTTTAAGAGTTCTTTCAGAACCATTTCTTCCGTGAATGGGCTGGTATCAGCTCCCGTATCCAGAATGTTTCTATTGTTTGGTTTAGGTACCTCCCCCTCTTCATTTGTGAATACTGAGCAAAAATATTTATTATCTCTGCCTTTTCACAGGCACCCTCTTCCCACCCACCTCCCCTTTATTAAGCCTCACTATCCCTCCCTTGGTCTTCTTTGCTTCCTGATGTACCTATAAAAGGTTTTATCCCCCTTGTTAACTGAGTTGGATATCTTTTCCTCGGTTTAGGCCTTTGCTGTTCTGACTTCCTGAATACAGGATGAGATGCCACGGACCTGTCCTTATCTGCTGAAATATACGCTAAAGTTGCAGCTCGGTGCACTTTCAGGGTAGAAGGCCAAAGGCCCAAAGAATGCAAGTGAGTTAGGTAGTTGAAAAGGACAGACAATCCAGCCCCAGAGGGATTGATACTTCTGTTTCTACACCAGATGGAAAACCTCTTCTGTTTGGAAGCATAAATCTTCCTGGTTGAGGGTTTCTGAGAATCTCTTAAGACAGTCATGTCCTCCTCAGAAAGGTGAAGGCTGGCAAATTCTAAGCCTTCAAGAGCCAAGCCTTCAGGCGGAGGGACCCGAGGTTAGAAGCGAATGACTGAAAAGCCAGGCAAACTGTCCTGAGCTCTAGAAGATTGATGTGCAGAAGTGATTATTGGGGGGGGGGGCAAGTGCCACTGGCAGTAAGGTTGAAAGGTCGAGCGTGTGTGCTCCATCCCAGGAGAGAGGCATCTGTGGTATGCTCTACTGATGGATCTCTCTTTCGATACGGAGTTCCCTCCTTGAGGTTCTCCCTTTCTAGCCACCATTCTAAAGCCTGTAGTAGGGTTTTTGTGACAGGCATGAACTTGGCCAGAGGATTCCTCCTTTAAGACCAGTAAGCCCTTAGGTGAAATGGATGTCTCTCATTTGAAACCTTGAACCTGTGACCACGGCCATGGCTGCTGCCATGTGGCCCAGTAGCTGCAAAAAATGTCTTGCTGGCCTGAGCCTGTTGAGCTGGAAGAATCCTGCCAGTTCCAGGATACTGCTTACCTTGTCCAGGGAAAGGAACATCCTGCCTTGTATGGTGTCCAGCTTTGCCCCTATGAAGTCCAGGACCTGTACCGGTTCCACTTGGGACATCTGGGCATTTATCAGAACCCCAGAGATTCCAATGTGCTCAAAGCGACAGCAAGGGAGTGTCTGGTGTGTTGTGGGGACTGTCCTATGACTAGCCAGTCATCTAGGTAAGGGAATACTGTGACCCCTTGCCTTCTCAAGTGAGCCACCACCACAGCTAGGCACTTGGTGAATGACCTGGGGGCCGAGGTTAGGACGAAGGGCATGGCTGCAAATTGAGAGTGGCCTGAGGGCAGTCTGAACCTCACATACTTTCTGTGGCTGGGTTGGACTGGAATATGAAAATAGGCGTCTTTGAGATCCAAGGATGCCAGCCAGTCACCTTGCTGTAGAATCAAGATAATCATGGCTGGAGTGATCATTCTGAACTTTGGTTTCGATAGATGTTTGTTCAGGAGTCCAAGATCCAAGACGGGTCGCCATTCCCCATTTTTCTTCAGGGTGAGAAAATATCTGGAATAGAAGCCCTTGCCCCTCTGAGATAGAGGGACAGTCTCCACTGGTCTGATGAGTGGGAGATTGGCCACTTCTGACTCCAGGAGAGACCTTTCTGCTGGGGTCGCTGAAGCAATTTCTGCTTCTCAGCTTGGGAAGTGATTTGAAACTTAGAGGCAGTCCTTGACTCATTACCTCCAAGACCCACTTGTCTGTTGTAATGGTGTTCCATGTTTGGAGGGAAGTGAGCCAGCCTGCCTCCTACTGGTAGGGAGGTGACCCTACAGGCACGTCAGGTGTTCTGTCTTGGCCTGAGGTGCTGATTCAAACCTTATGGTGCTTCTGCCTCTACCTCTAAAGTACCCTCTGGTCTTTTGTAGTCTAGCATAGCTTGAGCCTGGAAAAATTGACTGAGTAGGATCCTCACCCTGCCTCCTGTATTGGGACCTGTAGGAAGTGGAAGGCCTATCCCTTGCAGAATTGCTTCTGTAAGTGGATTTATACTCTTTCACTTTTTTTACATAGGTGTCTGTCTTGTTCCCAAAAAGTGAGTTGTTCTCACGGGGGAAATCTATGGCCTTAGCCTGGATGTCTTGGGACAAGTTCATAGCCCTGAGCCATGCAAACTGCCCCATAGAGACAATAAGGGCCATAAGTCTGGCCACAGTATCACTGGCATCCACAACCATATGAAACTGGTATTTTGTGGCATCCAGTGCTGTTCTGGCAGTCTCAGCCAGGTCCACTTCCACATCTCCAGAAACCTTCTTTGTCATGGCTACTACAGTAGACCACAGGGCTTTCTGGTACTGGGCTGCATAAGTCATATAATTGGCTTGTCTGACCAGAATGGAAGCTGCCAAGTACCCATTTTCCCCATGGCATCAATCTTCCTGGAATCTTGGTCAGGAGGGTGGGATGCTAAAGGTACTCTAGCTTTGTCACATGCTGCAGCCTGTACCACCCCTCATGGTCAGGTGGTGAAAAGGAAATCAGTATTAGACCTGTGTAGCTGATATTGACCTGTCTACCCCTTAGCAGAGGTGATGGTTTGCAGAATTTTTAATACAGCCTTTCTCAGGGATTTGTGTATAGGCAACAGGCATCTCTTAGTGGTGGTGAGACCCGTCATGTCTAAGAAATCCGCTCCCTCCTCATCTTCCACCATTTCCTGGATGGAAAGATTAAGGGTATCCAGCATTTGTCTCACAAAAGAAGTTGTCAGACAAATAATCCTCCAGCCCCCAGGGAGGGGAACTGAAGTTCTGTTCTGGGGAAGACTTCAGGCTCGATGGGCTCCCCCTACTCTTTTTCCTCCTCCTCTGGTTCCTTGTACAGGTATGCCAGTTCCGGGGGGGGGGACTGAGACAGGAACCGTTGGAGAACCAATGAAGGAACCAAAGGACTGATAGCCTGGAGGGCCTGTAAGATTTGCAAGGCCTTGGCAATGTTTTTGACCGAGGGCATTGTCTGTCTGTCCACTGAGAGGTCCTTTGCTTTTTCAGCAGGAGATGCAGCAACATGTTTTTCTTTATGATTTCTTTTAGCTGGAACTGGTTCGGTAGCTGACTCTTAGCCTTTGAGTAGTCAGGTTTATCCATGGGTTTTGGATCTATTGGCTCTTTTGTTTTTTCTTTTCTTGAGGAGCAAACCCCGTCCGTAGGCTTAAGTGGAGAGGAAGGAGTGGCCATTTCCTCTAGTTTTTTTCTCAGAGTTTTAAGGCAAAAGGTTTTACAGATTTCACAGCAAAAATATGACTGGGTCCCGAACACACAATGCACAAATCATGCCCATCAGCTTTAGCTACAATTTGTCCACAGCCAACACATTTTTTAAACCCAGTAGGTCCTGTCTTTTTCTTTTGTGTAGGGGTCTCTGACATTGATGTCAGACACAACAAAAACTACCCCAAAGAAATATTGGCCAGTTTCTTGTCTGAAAACAAACAGGAAAAAATAAACCAAAAAACAATTAGTTCCCCACAGAATTAAACACACAGGAACCCCAAAAATGGTCGAGTTCCTAACAGGAAAGGAACATAAACACCTCAAAATATATAAAAAATAAATAATGTTCCGAGACCTAGAAAGGGACAGAACGCTACTAACAAAAAAACATTTTGTGGTTAAAATAAATAACACAGAGAACAACAGTTCCCCTCGGTTCTGCAGAACAGCTGAAGAACTGCAAAATAAAGATAAAAACCACTAAAACTAAGCTAACCTGCAAGAGGAAGCAACTAACAAATAAATGAATAAAAATGTTACTTCACGAGAATAAAGTTGTTTCAAGAAAGTTGAGGAGAGCTCTCCGAGGTGTCTAAACTGGCAGGCGGAGAAATTAATCTGAGCGTTGATCAGAATGCAGCAGTTACTAAGATGTGGCAGTTGGAAATCAGCATGAGCCAATGAGAGTTCCATCATTTACATACATACGACAGTTGAATAAAAATGAGGTGAGTGAGCAAAAAAAGGAAAGATTATGCATTTTACTGTCAGTAGATAGAAGAAACCTGCATACATCAAGGGAATTCCTCGAGTAATATATATTATATAAAAAGTAGGTAGGAGTACAGCTAAGATCTGAAGGAGCACAAAGTTCAGGGTGTACAAATTTGATTTACCGTGTTTCTCTGATTTGGAGGAGCACACGAGATAAGTCCGTAACCCCACCCCTGCTGGAGGGGTTGGATTCAGGAGATGTGAGAAATGCATCTTCACAGAATGGGTGGTGGATGCACAGAACAGTCTTCCAGCGGAGGTAGTGGGGGTGAAAACAGTGGAGGGATTCAAAGAAGCCTGGGATAGGCACAAGGGAATCATAAGGGGAAGGTAAGGGGTGGAAGAGACAGTGCTTTTGACCAAGAAGGGTCCACAGTGAAAGCAATCACAATGAAAACAGGCAGACTGAAAGCGCCAAGCAGCCCTTATCTGCCATCAGTTTCTACATTTTTATGTTTGCTTGCACGCAAGTGCAAAGCGTAGTGCCATCATCTGAGTTTCCAGGGTGTGTCAGCCTCTTCCAATTCAGTCAATGTATTTGTAGAGGCGATTATGAAGCGTAATCACTACTCCAGCTGTCTATGACAGCTGAAAATGCAGTGGCATACAGTTGAAAGGGAGAGCTCCCGGCAGTGAGCACAGCTCTCCCCCACATACACACACGCGCGCACGCACGCACACTGCATGCTCATGCGCCTTCCACCTCCCCCCCACACTGTACGGCTGACGGGGGTGCCCATCCCCCGTCGGCTCCACGCCCCCCCAAAGCATCCAGGTGCCACGATGGGAGCACATCCCAGCGTGGCAAAGGTTTTATGGCTGACGGGGTGCCTAGTCCCCCGCCGGCTGCACGCCCACCAAAGCATCCAGGTGCCACACTGGGAGCCCACTCCAGCATGGTAAAATGATGTTATGGCCGACGAGGGTGCCCAATCCCCATCAGCTCCACTGTCTCTCCCCCATGCTGTCGCCCGGCAGGGGTGCCCAATCCCCATCGGCTCCACCGTCCCGAGTACAGGGTGCCCGCTGGGAGCTCACCCCAGCGTGGCAACAGATGCCATGGCGGCACGGGGTGCCCAATCCCGTCGGCTCCACGCCCCACGCCAGCCGTCTTCTGCCACGCTGAGAGCCCACCCCAGCATGGCAAACGCCCCAGGCTGCTGCTGAAAAAACCTGAAAGCAAAAGCGGTCCCGCGAGTGTCTGCACCCACCCGCGACCACCCACTGTGCACCCTGCCTCCCACACCCCCTCACCCCATACTTACCTCCGGAGTCTGGCTTAGCGATCTTGGTGGACGGGAACATGTCTGCACTCTTCAAAGCCGACCACGAACTGAGGAAATGCGGTAAGCTGTATAATGGGATAGATTGGGTTTTTAACTTTATTGCATATCTCAGGCATTTTTTGGAATTTTTGCACCAAATTTTCAACATGGGGTTTTTGGGACCCCTCCTCATGAATTCTTGCACTGTCATGGCGTTACTCGGGCCGAAGGGTGATTTCGCAGCACTGCGCGAAATCACCTTTCCAAATGATTAATGAAATGACACTGCCAGTGTTCATAAGGTTGGCTCTCAAAAAGCCTATTTTGAAAATTTGGTGGAAAAATTCCTAAAAATTACTGTTTTACGAGCATGTGTTGCGCAGTTCCTCACACTTGCAGCTAAATAGTTCGTGAATTTTCAATATTTTCACTCCAGATTTTCAACATTGCCATTTTACACACACCTTCTTATGAGCAGTATAGCTGTCATTTTCACATCTCACCCAAAATGTGTTTCCACCCATGTAGCGCATAATGGCGCAGTCTGTGCGAAATCAATGTACGGGACACAGTAAGAAAATCACAGTGACACTGTTCATGAGCAGAGGTCTTAAAATGGCTATGTTGAAAATTTGGTGAAAAAATTCCTAAAAATGACTGTTTTACAAGCGTCCGTTGCACAGTTCCTACCCACGCTCGTAAGTTTGCGAAATTTCAATATTTTCACTCCAGATTTTCAACATTGCCATTTTACTACACCTTCTTATGAGCAGTACAGCAGTCATTTTTTACATCTCACCCAAAATGTGTTTCCACCCATGTAGTGCACAATGGCGCAGTCAGTGTGTGAAATCAATGTACAGGACACATTAAAAATCACAGTGACACTGTTCATGATCAGAGGTCTTAAAATGGCTATTTTGAAAATTTGGTGAAAAAATTCCTAAAAATGACTGTTTTACGAGCGTGCTTTGCAGAGTTCCTATGCACACTCGTAAGTTCGCAAATTTTCAATATTTTTACTCCAGATTTTCAGCATTGCCATTTTACCACACCTCCTTATGAGCAGTACAGTCGTTGTTCACATCTCGCCCACAACATGCTTCTGCCCATGTAGCGCACAATGGCGCAGTCGGTGTGCTAAATCAATGTACGGGACACATTAATAAAATCACAGTGACACTGATCATGAGCAGAGGTGTTAAAATTGCTATGTTGAAAATTTGGTGAAAAAATTCCCAAAAATGACTGTTTTAGGAGCGCACATGCGCAGTTCCTACGCATGCTGGCAAGTTTGCGAATTTGTAATATTTGCACGCCAGATTTTCAACAGTGCCATTTTACCACACTTCCTTATGAGCAGTGCAGCTACCATTTTTCATATCTCGCCCAAAATGTGTTTCTGCACATGTAGCGCACAATGGTACAGTCGGTGTGCAAAAACAATGTTTGGGACAGATTAAGAAAATCACAGTGACACTGGTCATGAGCAGAGGTCTTAAAATGGCTATGTTGAAAATTTGGTGACAAAACTCCATAAAATGACTGTGTTATGAGTGAGCATTGAGCAGTTTCCACACCCTCGTGAGGTTCATGAATTTGTAATATTTTCAGTCCAGATTTTCACCAGAGGCATTTTCCACACCTCCTTATGAACAGTACAGCTGTCATTTTCCACAACATGGCGAAATGTGTTTTCACACTTTCAGTGCAGAGATGCGTGGTCGCTGTGGGAAATCATTGTTCGGGACAGATAAAGAAAATCACACTGACACTGTTCATGATCGGAGGTCCCAAAATGCCTGTGTTAACAATCTGCTGTAAAAATCCCCAAACTAGTTACATTACAGGTGTCGTTGCACAGTTTCTCATGCGCTGAGTGACTTCACCAGTTTTTAAGATTTTCACAGCAGATTTTCAACATTGCCATTTTACACCTCACCATGAACAATACCGCTATCTTTCACATCCTGTTCGGAATGTGTTTTTGCACCTGTGGTGCCAAATGTCATAGTCGCTGTGTAACAGCAGTTTTCGGCTAACAAACTGATATTGCCACTGTTCATGAGGTGGGGGTCACAAAAAAAACATGTTGAAAATTTGGAGTGAAAATACCAACGAATGCCTGAGGCGTTAGGGTTTCCGACCATAATGCCCCACCCTGTAGAGTATGACAGGCATCAGGGGTGTGGCTTGGGATTCTTGCCTGTCATGCTCATACCATTCCACCCCCACCCACACCCTGCAGCCAGTGAGAGGCATCAAGGTGTGCCTCGGACTCTTGAGCCCAAACTTCACCCCGTTCCTATACCGCACCAATCTCACCATATTTCCTGATGGAATGGCGCATACGCTAAAGACCCTTAAGCACACCGTGACACTTGTCAGTGTCTGCAGGGTAGGGTGTGGTGAAATGGCGTGGTCGTTATGCCTAACAACCCAAAGGCACACACCAATGCCTGCCACTCTCTGCAGGGTGGTGGTGGGGTTGGCTTCAGTTCAATACTTCGCTGCTATTTCTATTATGCAGCTCTGTAACTTCTACACTACCAATGCCAGTGCCAGCAAGCAAATATTCAGCATTGACAAATGCTTGTTATGTTTGGTCTGGAGTCTGAATAAGGTAAGGAAGATATACGTTAAGAGTAACAAGGCTGGCTGAAAATATTTTAACGAAATCAGAGCTACTTGAAACTGCAGGATCCTACAATATCCCAAATGGCCCTGAGAACTCTAGTGATACAATAAGCAGTTCTCTGGAACAATTACTCTGTAGAGGTACAAGTAAGCCCAGCAATATGGGGAATCAGCTTAGTTTTTCTTTGCTTACAACTGCTGGTCAAAAGTACAAAATAAAGCTCAGTACTCCTCCATCTGATGAAGCCGATATTGAGGGCTTATGCTCCCCTGAAAATTCTCGATTTAAAACAAGTAAACCCTCTGATAATTTGCCACAATCACAGAAATCTGATGGCAGAAAAGGACCTCATCAGCCCATCAGATCTGCCTCCCCCCACTCATCTCCACTTTTACGGGTCCTCCCATTCCCCACTCTTTCCAATCCATGTGTCTGTCCCATGCCCTCTTGAATCCCTCCACCATTTCGGCCCCTACCACCTCTTCTGATAGTTTATTCCAGGCCTCCACCACTCTCCCCATGAAGAATCACCTCACATTGCCTCTATATCTTCCACCTTCCAATCTTAGGCTATGCCCTCTAATTTTAGCCCCCTCTTTCCTTCTGAACAAGCTCCCCTCCTTCACCTTATTGATCCCCTTCATGTATTTACAAGTTTCAATCATGTCCCCCCTCTCCCTTCTAGTCTCCAATGGGTACAGATCCAATTCCCTACACTTCTATTTGTATGGTTTCCCCTGCATACCATGCACCATCTTGGTTGCTCTTCTCTGAACTCTCTCCATCCCCCCAATGTCCTTGCATAGGTGCGGTCTCCAGAACTGGACCCCATACTCCAGGCGTGGCCTCACCATGGCCTTGTAAAGAGGCACCAGCATCTCCTCCTTCTGCTAGTTATGCCCTCCCAATGCATGCCAACACTCCATTTGCCTTCCCACTGCTTTGCTACACTGGCTACCCACCTTAAGGTTACCTGATGTTATAATTCCAGATCCTTTCCTGCTCTGTTTGATTTCCTCCCCACTATAGTGTAAGCTGTTTACAGGTTTTTATGCCTCAGATGCACCACAGCACACTTTTTGGCACTGAATTTTAGTTGCCAAGTTTCTGACCACCCCTCCAGAGTCCTCAAGTCATGCTTCATGGCCTCAACCCCCACCCCTCCGGGTGTCCACTCTATTGCAGATTTTTGTGTCATCTGCAAATAGACACACTCTTACCTCCAGATCTGCTGCTATATCACTGATGTATATATTAAAATGGAGGGTCCCAGTACTGACCTCAGGGTACCCCACTCGTTACCCTCACCTTGGAATGCACCCCATTTACCACCACTCTCTGACTTCTGCCCACCAACCAGTTTTCCACCCACCTAGGTATTTTCTGTCTCACCCTAAACTTTTTAGCTTATTTACTAGCCTTCTGTGGCGATGGCATTGAAGGCCTTACTGAAATCCATACAGGCTATGTCCACACCCCGGTCAACTACCTGTGTTACCCAACTGAAGAACTCTACCAGGTTCGTCTGGCATGACCTCCCATTCATGAAGCCATATTGCCTTTTGTCCTGCAGCCCACCAGGAAGTCTACCACCCTTTCTTTTATTAGCGCCTCCATCACCTTGCCCACCACGAGGTGAGGTTGACTGGACGATAATGTTCTGCCACCTCCTTACTGTCCCCCTTGTGCAATGGCACCACATCTGCCCTTCAATCCTTGGCACACACCCTGTATCCATGGACATCAGATTAATCTTCAGAACATAGGAACATCACAGTACACAGATGGAAGAAGGCCAAAATTTGACCCAAGTCCATCTCCGCATTCAGTGGTTATATTCTGTTATCCCTTTTCTGCTAAGTGTTTTGTCTGATCTCATTTAAAATGTCTACTGTCTGGGCACCCACTACCTGTGGTGGTAAACTATTCCATGTGCAGGCAACCCTCTGGGTAAAGAAGTTACATCTAAGATTGCTTCTAGCCACATTGCCCTTTAACTGGTATACAGTATATGACTTCTAGTGCTTGGTACCACTTCTTTGACATTGAGATGAAGACTACTCATGATACTGGCACCCAATTTTAGTGTCTTGAAAACTAAGATCATGTCACACCTGTTTTCTATACTCCAAGAAGAGCGTGTTCAAATTTTTTAACCTATCTTCATACTCTTTTTTTGTCCCCTCCACCCTCCAGTCATCTTGATACATTTTTATCTGCACCCCATAAAGTTTCCTTATATCTCTTTTTTAGGCATGAAGCCCAGAACTGGACACAGTACTCTCGTGCAGCCTCACCAAAGTTCTATACAGTGGTAGCATCACCTTTGTTTCTACTGATGATATTTTTTCTAATGCAGCCTTTTATTTATTTATTTATTGAAATGTTTCACCAGGAAAGGTACACTGAGCAACTTAATGCTCATCTCACAGCAAGTCCTGAGGGAAGGGGGAGTGGGATGTATAACATATTTATAAGATATAAAAACAGTACGGAGACAGGAACATAATATACATGAAAATCAATGCCTACAATAGTAATACAGTGTAATCGTACAGGGGAATCATGATGACTCAGTATAAGCAAGAGAGGGTAGCATGAGTAACAAGACACACATGGTATGTGCTAGGTAGTTAAGAGTGACAGGTGAAGGGAGGAAGAGGAGGTGTGGAGAGAGACAAGTAGGCAAGGCAAGGAGGAGTTAAGAGAATGAACAGTTTGTGGTCAGATAGTTGAGTAGAGCTGAAGTGAGGGAGTTCAGTGAGGAGGAGTGGCGAATTTGAGAAGGGAGAGCGTTCCACAGTTTTGGCAGATGGTGTGAGAAAGCTTTTTGGCCAGAGGATGTAGATCTGTTGGGGATAAAGAAGGTGCATAGGTTGTCAGATCTCATAGAGTAATGGGTGGGCGGAGGGGTACTAAGGGAGGAGGAGAGGTAGGAGGGGAGAGAATCAAGCCAGTATTTAGAGATGAACTTGGTACCGTGTAGCATATGACAATTTTGGAGCGTGAGGAAGTTTAGGGACCAGTAAAGGTCGCAGTGATGGGTGAGGTGGGGGGCATCTAGAGCAAAGCGACAGAAGGAGTTATAGAGAGACAGTCCAGTTTGGCTAGGGAGGACTGCGGGGCAGCGCCATAGACTATGTCATAGTAGTTGAATATAGGCAAGATAATTTTCAGTACTAGTGCACGCCTGGCCGCAAGTGGTAGCCTATGGTTATGTTGCACTTTTTTATAACCTTATCGCAATGTTCTGAGTTCTTTCATGTGTTTGTGACTCTGACCCCCAAATCTTTCTCAGATTCAGTTACCCATTTCCCGACATTCAAAGTTGTATTTCTTCTTTGGATTCTGGGGTCCCAAGGGCATTATGCTGCATTTTTAGCACTGAAATGCATTTTTCATGACATGCCCATATGGACAGTTTATTAAGGTTTTCCTGCAGCTTACTTCCTGTTCCTCAGTTCCACCACCCTACTGATCTTGGTGTGATTGGCAGACTTAGTTATATTGACATTGTTTGTCTGCATATTACTGCACCCAGTACCAACCCCCAGGGGACCCCAATGGTCATTCCACCAGCTGATGACAAACCCATTTATCCTAACCAAGTGAGTCCCTTTGGTAAGTCAGTTTTTAATCCATCTAGCAATATTTCCTTGCAAACCCAAGTCTATTAATCGTGATACTAGTTCTTTGTACGGTACCCTATCAAATGCTTTGCTCAAATCCATATGTACTACATCCACAGAATGTCCCATCTCAAGTTCCCCACTAACTGGCTCAAAGCACAATCTATTTTTCAGAAAACCATGGTGGGTTGGGTCCATGATGTTTAGTTTTAGGCTGTTTTGTTTTTCTACGAATATTTCAAGTATTTTCCCATCATGCTAGTAAGACTAATAGGCCTGTAGCTGGCCAACTCCTTTTTACTACTCTTTTTATGGCTGTGGGTGGAACCTACAGCCATCTTGCTATCTATAACTGGAAAAATGGAGGAACGTGAAACACATTTTGGAGTTTTCAATGTACCTTCCACAACTATAAATCACAGTTGAAATAAAATACTCCCTTCTTTCTGTTTAGAATGTTGGAGACAGCACTCCAAGCTGCTTATCAGATGGCCATTAGGAAACTGAAACAGCTGGTTAAATATTGGTTGCCTATTAAACTGGAGATTTGTCTACCCATTTCGAAATGCAACAACTTGCACATTTCAATACTTGGCATTTAAACATTTTCTTGCTACTAGCTTCAGTTGGGCAGGTATTCTCTTTCAAGAAAGACTCATACCTCATAAGTGTCACCCTTTCCCAGCAACAAATCAAAAGATTTACACTGTTTTTTTAACCTCTTACGACACTATCTGATAAGCACTGTCTCAGACATATGCCAGTTCTTCTGTGAACTATCCCAGGCTAAATATACAGCAATCAGCAGGCATTTTTTACTGGGAGCAGTACAAAGATTGACTATTAAAAGGTTGACACTAATTAGACCAAGCGTCTACATACCGTGCGCTTATCGCGCCGTCATAAATACCGACATCCTAAGAAGACCGCCAAGCAAGTCAAAACTGCATTGACACCAGCTTCCTGAAAAACACTGTGGCAGACATCATCATCATCTCATAATCAGATGAGTGAGGGGTGAAACCCATGAGGGGGACTTTCCTGTGAGTATTAGCATGTCATGTTGTGCACTGCTGAATGAATGCTGCTTTTTAAACATATGCAGCTTTCCAACAGCAACATATTTCTGACAGCCATGGTGGAAGACCATTTCTTTACTAGAGTGTTTTAAAAAATGCCACAGTCCATGTTGTGTCATCTGTGCATCACAGTACCAGATTGTGCGTAATTCCTCTTAGAAACTCCTTGGAAGAACACATTTCTTTCTCCTTGATTATGTTGTTTAGTTTGTCTTTCTGTGCTGCATACTTTTTCCTGATAGGCGATCTAGGAAGTCCAAGATTGATCTTTTCAATAATGTGTTACGTCATTCTCTGCTCATTCATTATCCCTGTAACAAAGCGATGTATGCCCACATGTGCAGAACCAATCAATGCACTGAGACATCTGCAGGCTTCAACATTGTTCAGTGTTCTTGGGAAACCGAATATGTGTTGATCATGCTGACCACAGCTCCGGTGAAAATAGTGGTGGGCATCTAACCGAGTATTGTTCCATCGTATAGCGCACCCTCCCAATCACATAGTTCTCCTCGAACCACTCCAATATTGGTGTGCAGCTCTCAGGGAAGTCTGTTTTCAGCACCTCGAATGTTGGTGGTATCTCTGGCATTTCAAGGAATGCTAATGCCTACAAATGCCTCAGCAATAGGCTAAAGTCAGGATCTGAACCATATTTTACAGATAATACTGCACTTTGTATTTTCCTCCAAATAATCTCTCCCAAATGGAATAGACAACCTTTATTTCTTGCATCTGGAAATTCTGAACCGGCAGGCATTTATTGCAGCCTGCTCAAAATTGGTCACAATGAACTTAGGCTCCAGATTGACCCCATGCTCATCAGCAATATCGTGTAAATCTTGGAAGATTTAGCAGACATTAGGGGATACACTAGTGGCACCACTCTGCTGTTGTCTACGCTCCCAACTGGTGCATGTATTGAGTACAGCTGGCAAAATAATGTAGGAACTGTTTTAAATGTTCCATCCATTAACCAAACAGCAGCAGCAGACAATTTTAAGATGTTAGCTTTGGTTGAAAATATCAATATGGTCTCATCAGCACAAACTGAGTGCTTAACAAGAAACAGCTCACCATCCAAGTATTTAATGGAATCAGGAATAGAAAGCTGTTCAAGAATGCTTGGTTCCGATGGGATATTTTCTCGTCGTGCGCGTTTCATCACTTGCCTCAAGGCATGACGAGATGGTATGTTATGGCGCACTTCACTATGGATACCAGCACATTCAGCCTGTATAATTTGGGCAGGAGTATCATTAGTGCCAAGTGCTCGCTGCTTTATGGCAGCAACAGCTTCTGCAACAGGTCCCTCAGTTGCATCTGGAGAGTGCTTATGCTCTGAGTTAGACTGCAAAATGTGCTGTGCTCTGACTTTAACAGTGCTCGCCCTTTCTCTGCAGCCATATTTTGGGGGAGGACAAGCCCCATAAAATAGATCACCCTTTGCCTTTCCTTCACATATAGATAACCATACACATAGTTTGTCTGACCCTTTTGAGAAGGGACTAGTTGCAGGACTCCACCATCGACGCAGTCATCCTATTACCTAGTCAGTTCTACCGGCCGCTCAATCAGAGCTACCTATGTGCAGTATGCATATGTGTCATGTGGTAAGCCAGAGCAGACCAGCGGATTAATTAGACTGAGTATAAGTAGTTGGAAGTGATAGTAAAGCTAGTACTAAAAGTAAAGCTCCGTATGTTAAAAAAAACAAGCAGCGTTCGTTCAGCATGCTAAAACAGTTCTGTAGTTAATTTCAGATCCTGCTTACTGCTTAAGTGTGCTTAAAATGTGCTCGTATCTGATCCTGTGAAGTCATCAATCTGCTACTGTGCTGTGTGTAATTGCTAACCACTTCTTCAATCTCAGGCTGTCAGCCATTCGTTTTCGTTCTTCATTGTGACGATCTTGTGAACGCGTCAGTATTGCGGTGACGATACAGTGAGTGTCGAGAAATTGGGAGCCGATATTTCACACCAGACTCTTTTTTACTATGCTTTTTTTGGGGAAAAAAGTATATTGAGCTACAGCAAACACACACACACACACACACACACACACACACTGTACACGCTGTCGTCATGGCCACAACATTCGAAATAAATACTGCAATCTAATATGTTATAAAACAATAAAGAAACTGTTTATGTCAGTGAACACAGTGAAGTTCAGTTTACAGTAGATTTCCTTTAAATATTTCTTATCCTATATTCTGTATCCTGGATAGCGCTGGGGAGATGTTACATTTCATTGTCATAGGGATCTTCATTTACACATTTTTGCACTGTGTTTACTCAGGATGTCCCAGAGATTAGATGTAATATCTTGTTTTCAGTGGGGTCATGATTTTACCATTTTTGTAATGTATTTATTCAGGGTAGCCTAGTCCAAATGTAAAATATTGTTTTCAAGGTGTTCTGATTTTACACAATGCAGCATAATATTGTGTAGATGTGGAGTCCCACTGAAAATAAGATGCCATGTCTTCTGTGAACTATCCAGGCTAAATATATAGTAATCAGCAGGCATATTCTAGGAAAACACATTGTAAAAATGTGTAAAAGGAAGACCACATTGAAACTGCCTCTCAGCAGATCTGCATTGTGCAAATTCATTCTCCCTCAAACTTCTGGAGCCTGTTATTAAAATGTTTGTGCAGGCGCTAACGGACTTTGCTCGAGCAATCCGGGGTTTGCGCTGGAGCCCCATATTCAAAAGGGGCTTCTGTGTGGGCTAAGAGGGTTAGTGCCTGTGCAAAACAATGTATGTGTGTGGGCAAGATGAGGGGCGTTGCCATAAATATGCACACTACCCCATATTCAGCAGCACTGCACTGGACAAAAGGGTTTAATGTGGTCCTTTGCATGGCACAAATACAGCCTAACAAAACCCTAACTTAACTCCAGGCAGCCTAACAGCTGCTGGTGGTAATGCAACCACCAAACTGATTGGCTGCTGGGTGAGCACAACCGCCCCAGTGGTCCCTGGCACCCCCCAGCTGATCTACAGCTCCGTAAAATTTAAATAAATTCCTGGTGGTAGTGGTGCCTCCCTCACTCCCTCAATCCCCAGCCCCATAAGCTGAAATAAATTCCTGGTGGTAGTGGTGCCCTCTGATCCCAGCCCTGACATAAAATGTATATCCCTGATTGGTAGTGGTCCCCTCCCCCAGTCACCAGCCCATAAGTACAAACAACTCCTCCCTGGTGTCCAGTGGTCCCCCACCCCTGACTCACTGTATCCTCATCAGTCATGCTGGGTGCATCTGACTAACGCAAGCCCTCCTCACACCTCCTTGGCTGCCTGATGAATGTACAGATAGGGAGCACGCCTCTTGACTGTCCTATAAATAACAGGTGCCCTCCTTGCCTGTACATATGGTGGCTGGCCAAAGTGTGAGGAGGGCTGTACCGGTTGCCGTATGCACCCGCAGCACCCCTGATGTGGATATAGTGAGTGTATGTGTGGGGGAGGGACCACTGGTTGTCAGGGAGGGGTTGTTTATACTTCCAGGGTGGCGATCGGGGGGGGGTCTATCACCAGGGATATAAACTTTTACGTTGATGCTGGGATCAAAGGGAGGGAAGGCACCACCAACACCAGAAAATTTATTTCAACTTACAGGGCTGGAGATCGGATGGTGGGACTGGTCAACTGGGGAGGTGCCGCTAACCTGCCTCACTATCCATGCAAATGAACCCATAATGGGCAGCCACAAATGGTCCCTTAGCACCTTGCATGCCCAATGGTCTCATTTGCGTGGATCCCTTTGAATACTGCAAATAGCGTTCTGGTACTATCCATTCTGTCGGCCTACTTTGGGAGCTCTGTCAGGGTAGCGTTAAGTGGCTTAGCACTGGGCTGACTTGGCCCTATATTCAGTCGTGTAGTGCTGGTGCACTATTTATTTTATTATTTTTTTTATTTGACTAAGTATAGCATCTTTGGGCATCCAGGCAAGTGCAAGGCGCAGCGCAAATTCTTGTACTCTGCTTTGTGGGTATTTGAATATCTGGCCCCTGGTGTGTAAGTCATTGGGCCCTGGTAACTTGTTTTGGCTTGATCCCCTGTAGCTTAGCCTCTAAATCATTTATTGTGAAAACAGAATTCTCCCCTCTACTTTCTTTTTTTCTTTGTTGCCCGTATAATCCATCTCTTGTCATATGTTAAACACGTAAGTGAAATATTGTAGAACTGTTAATGTTTAATGCCATTTTATTTTCACTATATTCACAGATTGGTGCCTGCCAGAGAAATTAAAGCTGCATTAAACATTAGCAGTTCAGAGTGAATAAACTGCATGGTCTGAGGATATTGAAAAGACAGTTTGAATTACGTACTGCAACCTCCACCATAACAGTGCTGCTACCTCAAAAAATAAAACAATGCTTCTGCTACCTTTACAAACAAAATCATTTACCAAAACATACAGTAGTAAACCATTCAGCCGATGAAAATAGTGTATGGCAACACCACCACCACTGCTGCAGCGTTTATCCTGTACATCAGAATTTAACAAAAACACAGTAATGGCAGTATACATAGTAGCAAACACGTGTAGGTGAACCGCCACGGTTGGTGGACAGTGGAAAGGGCATACCGTAACCCCATCACACACTACTGCTGCCGCCTTTATCTGGACATTCAAATGCACTGCGTGGTGGGTGAAAACAGTGTGCTGTTGTAACCACTGCCGTGGTTAGGTACATACTGTGCTCCACAAACAAAGGAAACAAATTAAACAATAATAATAAAAAATAAGCAACCTTTATTTAAAACAAATGTTAAAAGAAAAGTTACAGTTACCACCTCTTCCCCAGCACACATTTTAAACAACACTACGACATCAACACTTGTATTAAATGCAGTAGTATCAAAGTCCAAACATTCCATCATCTGGCCACTGTTGCTGAAGTCATTGCTGCAATGCTGTTATTCAGTCAGAGGGCAGTTGGTGGTCAGACGTGAATCTGTCGGCGAAAAGCAGCTGCAGAGCTCAGAATGCGAAATTACAGCAAGCTAATATAAACAGTTCTACAGTATTTATCAAATTTCTCAGGCACTTCCTTCCAGCTGCCAATGATGTTGTTCTGTATTCTGTGGGGCCCACTTTCCATACCACTTGTCTGTTGTTACGTATACATTTGGAGAATTTTTTATGGTTATTGTTTACCCTACTGGCTTTATTTAACTACAGCCTCCTTTTTGAGTTTCTTATTACTTTTGTTTTATAGACTTTCTGTGCCTTTATATATCAAGTATAACCTGAATTCAGCTTAGTCCTTCTCCAATGTGAAGGGTCCCTTTTTCTGAAATTCAGATGTCTTGATATCCTTTGTTTTGCCTAGCCATCATGGGTTACTCCTACCCTTATTTTTGTATTGGAGGACTAGAGGTATAGTACATGTATAAGCTCATGCAGTATGCTATTTAGTTTGGTTCTTAACAAAGTCCATTTCTCATTCATGGTTGCCCCTGTGAATTCGTCCACTCAGATCCTCCACAGTCTCCAGATATTATATTTGACCAGACTATATGGGGTTTTCACCCTCTGAAAAAAAACCTGGAGAATATTTTTTTGTATCTAGAAACCATTTATCTGTTGGCCCTCCAAAAACAGCATGTAAATTATATATGGCACAACATGGAAATACAGAATTTTTCGGCAGATAAGAACAGCCCACCTAGTCTGCCTATTTTCCCTGCCTATATTCACACTATAGACCCTCTCTGATCTCCAGGTAACCCCCTCTCCATTTTATCCTACCAAGATTGCCTTGTGCCTATCTTTCCCCATGCATGCTTGAAGCCCACCACTGTTTTTGCCCCCACTACGCTGCTGGACGATTGTTCTAGGCACCCACCACTCTTTCAGTAAAGTACTTCCTCACATCACTTACTCATGCACCATTTTAGTTGCCCTCCTCTGGACAGCATCCTTCCCCACCTACTGCCTAGCTGTACTGCCTCGCCACCTTGAGATCATCTGGAGTTGTTATTCCAAGGTCCTTTCCTGTTTTGTGATGGTAAATACCTCTTCCTCCATTTTATACTCCGCCTCTGGTTTCTGTGCCCTAGATCAGTGGTTCTCAAATGGTGAGGTCAGCCTCTCAAGGGAGGCCCCATACTGTTCCAAGGGAGGCCCAGTTAAGTCTGATAATATATAGTATTTACATTTTTAAGCTTTGGAAGTTTTTTGTGAAGGGATAATGCAAACTA
This sequence comes from Neoceratodus forsteri, assembly GCA_016271365.2. Taxonomy (NCBI): domain Eukaryota; kingdom Metazoa; phylum Chordata; order Ceratodontiformes; family Ceratodontidae; genus Neoceratodus; species Neoceratodus forsteri. The sequence goes on along the minus strand of CM057450.1, from coordinate 374,282,564 downwards.
AATATGGATAATGGCAGGTGAATTTCTTGACTTATGCACAAATTGGTGACCAGGAAAGGCCCTGAGTCAAAGCTTATTTATACTGTAGGTGTATATTTACATGTAAATTGGTGACTAAGAAGGCACACTGAGTTTAGATGTTTTTCTACAGTATATGTTTATATGCAAATTACTGACTGGGAAAGGCACACCCGAGTCAAGGCTTGTTTCTACAGTAGGTATTTTTTATTTGTAAATTGGTATCTGGGAAAGGCGCACTGAGCCAATGCATGTTTCAGGTGTGATCTCGGTAATGGTACAAGAAGTTGCTTAACAGGGTAATGGGGGAGAGATGATCTGACTAGTTTAGTTGTTCCAGACAGTGAGGGAGCAGAGTGATAAGGGTCCAAGAGTCAGAACAGTGGAGTGACAAGGATAACCTGGGGTGTGGGGTTTGGGGTTGAGAACAATAAGTCAAATAAAGAGAATATACTCAGTCAACATTATTAGTCCCGCTTGATTCCTGGTGTACTGTGCAAAAGTATCATTTTTTCCTGTGGGAGGCCCAAGATTTTTCCACATTTGAGGGAGGCTCAGAATCTGTTCCATGACTTGGGGAGGCTCACTATCACAAAGTGAGAGAACTAATGCCCTAGATGCATGATTTGTACATTTTCACACTGACACTCAGCTGCCACACTTCTGACCACTCAAGTTTTTCAGGACTCTCTGCTCACTGTCTCCACTCCCTCTGGAGTGTCCATCCTATTGCAGATGTTGGTGTCATCTGTAAAAGGCATTCCTTCTCTTCCAGTTTTTCTGCAATGTCACTTATAAAGACATTAAAGAGAAGTGGTCCTAGTAATGTGCCCTAGGTACCCACTCATCACTCTCCCGTCCCCGGTGAGGTGCCTCTATCCCTCCATCACCTATTCATCAACCAATTTTGTTCCCAGTTTACCACCTCTGGACTCACCCCCAAACTGCTCAGTTTATTTATGAGCCTCTTATGTGGTATAGTGTCGAAGGCCTTGATGAAGTCTAAGTAGGCCACGTCCACTGCTCCACCCTGGTCTATCTCCCTGGTCACCCAGTCAAAGAAATTGATCAGGTTCATCTGACATGACCCCTCCTCTGCCATGAACCCATGCTGCCTCGGGTCTTGCAAACCTCTGGATTCAAGATACTCTACAAGCTTTTCCTTTAAAAGCATCTCCATTGGCTTCCCCACCACTGATGTCAGACTGATCAGCCAGTGGTTGCCAGCCTCCTCCCTGCTGCTGCTTTTATGAAGTAGAACTACATCTGCCATCCTCCCGTCCACAGGAGACGCTCCTGTTTCCAGTGAGTTATTGGTCAGGACTGTTAGAGGTGCAGCCAGTGCCTCCCTGAGCTCCCACAGCACCACTGAGTGTACCCCGACAGACCCCATAGCTTTGCCCACTTTCACCTTGAGAACAACAGTGGTCTCCTTCTATGTTTGCTTATGCAAAGCAAAACACATTGTTACTGTAGAATAGGGGGCTGTGTAGGTATGCAAACACATTGTTACTGTAGTATAGGGGCTGTGTAGCGCATAAAGCAAACACATTTTACTGCAGTATAGGGAGCTGTGTAGGTGTATACTATATAAGCCAATGGATATAAAAATGCAGGAGCTTGCCTCTCAAAAGCCAATTCTGGGAAGACTAACAATGACAGTGTTTCTCTGGCGATGGGCATAAACTTCTTGTAGTTCAAGGAGAAAAGTCCCACAAATCTAACTGGTTTTCTGTCCATTAGCCAGTTAGCCAGAAGAACAGATAAGGGGAGTAAAGGAGTATTTTACTCAGGGCTCCAGATAAGACTTTTTGGGATGGGTACTGCACTCCTCATTTTGAAAGTGAGGCAAGTTAAACCAAATTCAGATGCATACAAATGTCTGCATGGAGTGGAGTGAGGAGTACACTTAAGAGCAATGTACTTTTTTTTAGATAAGAACTGATCAGGTGCCAACAATGCTCCAGATAATGTTGGCAGGTAGGAGTCATTTACTCACCAGTTTTAAAGGGACACTGTCAACCTTTCTTGCATCATATTATTTTAGGTAAAATCCACATTTTATGATTGCTTACCTTCTCTAAAATTAATTGATGTTGCTGGTTGTTTTATCGCCTCCTTGCTTATTAGAACTGAAATACATGGTGATGTATAGTTACACCTAGCCTTGTTTTCCTTCAAATCACTGAACTACTCTTATTGCATTCTTCCTGAACATCAGAAACACCCTCAAACATAAGAACATAAGCAATAGCCGGCAGAAGGAGACCTCCAGGCCTATCTTGTCTGCCCGATTTGTGTCAGGATCCTTTATTTTATCCCGTGCAGTGCAGCCACTCATGATAGTCTCCTCTACTCCCACTGCATACTGAGTGGCTAGATGGTGTTGGGGGTGTTCCCAAGTTCAGGAAAGATGCAGTGGGAGGTGGTCAAGAAATGTAAACAAACATGTTTTGTTGTGGTAAAACCAGTATGGTGGGCACTCAGTTTTCCACTTTTTGTTTTATTCTTTCTATTTATTCACCTTCCAAGCAGCCCTCCCATCTGATCGACCCCCAGCCCGTCCCCCAGAATAACGGAGCTTACCTTATGCCCGCCCAGGAGCAGCCCGCCTGGTAATGCCGTCACTCTTGCCGCCAGAGATTTTTCTTTCTCCATTTTCTCCCAAGGGTCCCAAGAGAAGGCACATGCAGGTGGAGGCACGTATGTGCCTTACAGCCCCAGTAACAATCCCCTTCCACCCTCCCCACTGGCCTAATGCCTGCCACCCTCTAAGCCCGACTGTCCCCAGCCTCCACCAGGAAGCAACCATTAGCCAAGGGATGTCGCTTCACCTCCCCTGGAGAGAAGAGGAGAGTTGCTTTCTGGCAGTTCCATCCAGCTCTGCCCTCCCACCTCCGTGCCAACTTCCAATGGCCCAGGCTCGTTCCCGAACCCGGGTACCCGGTGTGCCGTGAGGTGTGGCGTCCAGCACCTCAGCACTCTGCACCACCAGGCTGGCCAGTGTTTCCATTTTAAAAGAAAAAAGGGGATCTGAATCAAAGTACCAGCTACATCAGCAGCCTCTACAGAATGTGAACAATCACGAAATGTGTTTTTTAAACTAGGGACGCTTTGAGGCCTAAGGGGGTGACAGTGTCCCTTTAAAATATAGTGAGCACAACAAAACTGGGATCCATACAAGTGCTGTAAATCCACAAAAAAATACCTGCTCCTTTTGAATCACGGTTGTTATGAAGCACTGTTCTATGGAGTGTGGAACATTTACAAATGTTGGGTGAGTATTGGTACTCACTAAAAGAATTTCTGAACTCCCCTCAAATGAGGGGAGTAAAATAGGTGGATACTTCCCTTATCTGGAGCCCTGATTTTACTACCATTTTTGACTGATTTACTCCCACATTCTGATTTTAGGAATTTGTTTTCCACCTTGCATGGTTGCAGTACATTGGTATGTATTCACAAAATTGGCAGCACCTTGTAATGTTACCAACCATGGATCCATACATTATGTAAGCAGTAAAGGTAATGACAGAAAACAGCAACAGTATAAATTGTGTACAGTGCTGGGAGATAGTGTTGGCAGTTGCTCACTGGCTGGCCAGAAGGGCAGTTGCAACATGGCAAAATGTTAAAATAGGTCAGAGCACTACATAGCAATGGGGAAGTATCTCAAAACTCTACAGTAGTATCTGACAGTCAGTGGCCGCAGGTGTCCATTGGGTTTGGGACTTGGTAAAAAGGTTAAGGGGGGTCTAAGACAGGTCAGTGGAATTTATTACTACTGTTTTAATGAAAATACTACCAAGTGAAAGAAACTAGCAGTAAATACTTCCCAGTCCTCAAAATTATCTGAACCCCTGCAGTTAGCAGACATCAACAGGCTTTGAAGATAAACATCAAGTGTCACACTGAGTGGGTGTGCACGTGCACATGTGCGTTATTCCCTCAGTTATAGACAGGATGTGCCTATCTGAAAGTACTAAACAGACTTGGGGGGGGGACAGCATGCAGAAATATAGCAGCTTCAAACATGTCAACACCAAGTCAATAATAAACAGAAAACACCAACAATAGTTGATTTAAGTTAGCTATTGTTTATGTTCCCTTTAAACTTTTTTTTCATTACTGAGGGAAGTGGCATAAAAACAAGATTACTGTCCCTGGACTTTATTACCTTTGACTGTTTGTCTATAAAATAATAGGTAGACAAGCAGCCAACGCTAATAAGGTGGAGATCTCCACAGCAACGGATTGAGATGTCAAACAGAACTGTGACTGCAGAAGAAGGCAAGCAGAGCAAATACAACACAGATCCTGTTTCCATGCAAATGTCCTTAGTAATAAGAAATAAGAGTGACAATTACAAAAAGGGTAAAATATAAGCTAAATTGTATCTAAATATTGTGTATTTTAGAGTTATCCCAACAAACATCAGTCACTTCTTTAAAGTCCTGTCACATTGCAAGCAAACATCTGGCATTAAAAATGCGTATTTCTCCTATTTTTGCTCACATTTATTGCACAATGGTTTGTTGCCTTAACTATACCATCCCTTAATTTGACCCACTGTTTTTCTACCCCACCAAACCATCCCCCAGGTCATTCTGGAAGCATAGAATAACCATCATCTTTAATACTTTAACTTTACCCCATATAAAATAAAATTATCATGGCATGGGGCGTGTCTTAGACATACTAAAGATGCCCGCTTAATTTTGCCACTCTTCCTGGCCCAGTGCAAATCTTTCTTTACCTCTGTCTCAGCCATTCCAAGCAGGGGCTCCTTCATGGGTTCTAGTGGTCACCGTGTCGGCATCTGTGTGCTATCTTTTCATCTTCCAATCTTTAGGGTTCAGTCGAAAAAACGACAGCACTTTACTGCTCTGACCTGCACCTTCTTCCTACTAAGGCTCTGGCAGGAATGGGGTGGCTCAACCCTAGGACAATAAGACTCCCTCGCTGGGGGTATATTGCTATGATTTTAGAAACTCTCATGGCAGACAGGCCAGTCCTAAAGACATCGGTGGCCAGCACAGCCGAAGACGTTCATTCCCTTACTGAGCAGCAGGTGGCTGACATGGATGATGCACATCAGCTAATTCTCCTGTAGCTTAATGAACACAAGAGGAGGATCGGACATCTGTGGGAGCGAGGTTGAGGATCACGAGAGCCAGGGACACCATAATAATATCAGTATCTTCGTCATCCCAGAGGAGGTGGCGGGCCCGTGTATGGAGCATTTTCTGATGGATATGCTCCAACTGGTTGCCCTTGCCAGGTGTGGGACATCAGATGCAGAACAGGCTCATCGCACTAGAGGACTGCCCCATCCCCAAATACCAGATCATGGCCCATCACTATTTGCTTTGTTACTCTGCGAAGGAGCAGCTTCCTAAATGGACTCAAGAGAAAGGCCCCCTGAGCTGAAGGAGGGCAAAGATTTCTTTGTACAATGAGTATTCTACAGAGGTTGTACAGAAAAGGGCAGAATATGCCCCTCTTGGGTCTGCTCCTTATGAGGCGGGGTTATCTATCATTTTGGGAGATCACTAACTTTTGAATATACAGAAATTACCAGAACTTGGTGGGGCCCCAAGAAGCTTGTGGCTTAATTCAGTGTTGGTGGCCATTTGTGAATTGATACTCTACCCCTGCCCAAAGGCTCTCGGGACCTGAATAATGGCGGAGGGTGACCCTAATTGTCTCCAGGAAACACCAGTCGGCTGACCTGGGGATGCAGGAGTCTCATCCTGGAAGGAAAATACAGTGATACCCGAGGAGTTAGGTGACTGGGAAATGCAGTCCAGGTGCAAAGGCAAATCAGATACTAATCAGTCAGGTGTAAAATCAGTTGTCTAGTCTCATAGCCCGTGGCAGGTCTTACAACGTTTAAACTGCACTGGTCTGCATTATCACTGTAAAATACCACAAATTCAAATAAATCCAGATAAGTAACTGAAGACAACAAACTATATGCTGATCCTTTAAGGGAATTCCACAGGGGGAGAACACAGTTCTATCTGACTCTCTTGAGAGAGGACCTGTATCTAGAATGATCTCCACAACCAGTAAATGCCCTTGCTAGTATGAATTAGTTACTAATGCTGGCAGTGTCGCACAACAAAGCTGTAAAAATACTTGCAGGTGACAGGTCACACTGGAGCATGATGCGGCTCTCAACATCACACTCATTCAATCGTGCTTCACCCTACAGAACTGCCATCCACATAATGATGTCCCATGTACGCATGTGACATCAAACGCTCTTGCTCACGCTAGTGGAGCTTACATTGGCACAGAGCCAAAATGTGAGGGAGACCAACAGAAAAGGCACAAAAAGATGTGCTTGGGACCAGACAGCTCTGCAAAGCTAAACAAGCTTCAAAACAAAAACACAAAATGAGCAAGGCCCCCAAGAAAACAGCACCTACAGCTGTCTTCTTCTTAGAAGAGGAAGCCAGCAGTCACAGAAACTCTGTGATGGGGTTATACTGATGAGTTTCTGATCACACAAAAAACTGCTACAAAAAATGGAAGATTACATTAAACAGAGCCCAAGAAAAACTTAACTCTGCTAACAACAAACTACAGAGGCAGATAAAAAAAAGCACAAATGACACTAGGGGAGTGGGGATTCCAACTGTAAAAACAAACACGTCACAGAAAAAGGTGAAAACAATTGCTTACCTGAGGCACCAGGACAATAGAAAGACACAGACCAAATTACATACAACACCCTTAATAGCAAGTGGTCTCCATTCAGGCACAGCTAATGAGTTTCCTAGCAGGTTATTCAGTTTGAAAGCTTCAGTTTTAACAGGCACAGGTTTCTAAATTTAGGGGAGCCCTCTGTTACCAGATAGTCCCAAATGAGTCACACAATCCTCAACAAAAAATAATAAATCAGAGGTAGAAAACTCAAAATCTTCCAGAGAGCTCTGTCTATGCTGCCATCCACTCAGAGGTACAGCTGAAACTGAACTTATTACTATATGGGGGTAACAGTGGGGGAGCACCTGGGAAACAGTGACCACCAGTCATTGTGGTTTGAAATCACAGAAAGAGCAGAACCAAACCACACAAAAACACATATCCTGGATTTTAGGGGGGCAGACTTTGGGAAAATGGGGAGATACTTGAAAGAGGCATTAAGGGGAATGGGACAGGAATCAGGGGTTGAGGAAGAGTAGGCAGTATTTAAAATGGGGATTACAAGAACAACAGAATTATGCATTAAGCAGGTTAGCAAGAGGAAAGAAGAGGAGACCATTATGGTTTCCAAAGTAGCAAAAGTGAAAGCAAAAGATTGCATTCAGGCAATACAAAAAGACACAGGCAGAAGGGATAGGAGAAGTACCAGGAGAAGCAAACGGAGGCAGGGAGGTCATGAGGGAAGCCAAAGCTCAGACAGAAGAACACATTGCAAAATCAGTGGGTAGAGGGGACAAAACCTTTTACAGGTACATAAGTGAAAAAAGAAAGACAAAGGGAGGGATAGTGAGACTGAAGAGGGAGGATGGGGGCCGCGTGGAGGATGACAACAGTAAAGCTGACATATTGAACAGGTATTTCTGCTCAGTCTTTACTGAGGAAGAGGAGGGTAATGGGTCTGAAGGGAGTACAAGGGGTGAGAATGGTGCAGAAATGGACACAAGTCCCTTTACACGAGAAAGGGTCCTGAAGGAACTGGAAGTAATAAGAGTTGATAAAGCAATGGGGCCAGATGGGGTGCACCCCAGGGTCCTTAAAGAACTAAGAGGTGGTGGCTGACCCTCTGGCTATCCTGTTTAGCCGATCACTGGAAACAGGGGAGGTACCCAAAGACTGGAGGACAGCAGATGTAATTCTCTTATACAAAAGTGGGAACAAAGAGGAAGCAGGGAACTACAGACCAGTCAGCCTCACCTCGGTAGTGGGGAAGATCATGGAAGCACTACTGAAGGAGAGATTGGTGGAACATCTGGTTGTCAATGGACTACAGGACCCAAGGCAGCATGGTTTCACCAGGGGGAGGTCATGTCAGACCAACCTCGTTGAATTTTTTGACTGGGTGACTAGGGAGGTGGATCAGGGGAGGGCAGTGGACATGGCCTATCTGGACTTCAGCAAGGCCTTTGACACTGTGCCACATAGAAGACTATTTAACAAACTGGGGAATATGGGTGTGGGCAGGACAGTAGTGTGGTGGGTAGGTAACTGGCTGGGTGGCAGGACACAGAGGGTGGTGGTAAATGGCTGTCACTCCACAGAGGGAAGAGTGACCAGTGGGGTACCACAGGGATCAGTGCTGGGACGGTCCTATTCAACATCTTCATCAGTGACATCGCGCAGGACCTAGAAGGCAGAATTTCACTGTTCGCTGATGACACAAAGCTCTGTAACAGAGTAGACACACCAGAGGGTGTAGACAGAATGAGAAGCGACCTGCAGAAACTTGAAGAATGGTCAGGGGTTTGGCAGTTGAAATTCAATGCAAAGAAGTGCAAGATAATGCATATAGGCACAAAAACCTGGCACAATATATCATTGGGGGTGAGGATATAGCATGCACCAAGCAGGAAAGGATCTTGGGTTATCATCTCTGATGACCTCAAGGTAGAGAAAACAGTGTGACAAGGCAGCGGCAGCAGCCAGGATGCTGGGATGGCAGGGCAGGGGCATCACCAGCAGGAAAAGGGAGGTCATAATTCGCTTATACAAGACACTAGTGAGGCCCCACCTGGAGTACAGGTACAGTTCTGGAGACCATACCTACGTAAGGACATAGACAGGGTAGAAAAGGTTGAGAGGAGGGCAACAAAGATGGTGCATGGATTGCATCACAAGTCCTATGAAGACAGGTTGAAGGAACTGAACATGTACTCCCTGGAGGAGGAGGGAGAGAGGATATGATAGAGACATACAAGTATCTTACAGGGAGGAACAGGGTGCAGGAAAACACTATTTTAAGCGAAAAGATGTTCCAGGACTAGAGGGCATGGGATGAAGTTGGAGGAGGACGATTCAGAGGAAACATGAGAAAGAATTTCTTCACAGAACGGTGGTGGACAAGTGGAACACCCTGCCAGAGGAAGTGGTGGGGGCTGAAACAATCATGGGATTTAAGAATGCATGGATAGACATAAAGGAATTCTGGAGGTCAGGGTAAGGGCAACAGACTTCAGGAAACAAATTGAACACAAGCTCAAATGGGCAGACTGGGTGGGCCATAGGCCCTTATCTGCCGACACTGTCTATGTATCTATGTATATTTGGAATGTTCAGGTCTTACAGTTCTCTGCTGAGGTCACAGCTTTGGGTTTGCAGTACCTGCAGTCTATCAGAGGCCCAGGAAGGGCCTTCCACCTTATCCGGAAATATGCAATCATTAGAACAAAACATTGAGAACATTTTGACAGAACAAAGGGATAGCAATGGAATATATGCAATAGTAATAGAATTGATATAAAACTGTGCATGGATTAAGATATGAAAGAGCTCTAAGGTTTAGGTTTTGAGGTTAGGACATTCACATATGATTTAAATTTTTTTATCAGTAATTTTGCTACTTTGCACCCTCGTTACCTTGCTAATATACAATTAAGACTGTATGTTAAACTACAGAAGCAACCTTTAAGCTTGATGATTCACACTTAGACTAGTTCAAGTACCAACCGCAAGCCATATCCTGAGCATAGTACCAGGTTGCTTTCTGGATTCATTTGGAAAGTTACCTGTTTGGGGGAATTTGTAGGTGTAGTTGTGTGCTTCTGTGGGGGTTTGTTGTTGTGGCTGATTGTCTCTGGTGGTCAGGAGGGCCCATCTCCCCACCCCACATGCATCACTTCCTTTATACCGTTAACCTGTGACATCATACGGTACCTGCTGACTGCATACATGAACACTGTCAGCCATCTTATTTCAGTACACAACACAGGCACACACCACACCCTGACATAAAGCTACATTCCTTGATACATTATACCACTAAAGAGTATTGACAGTACAAATATATATAGCTGGGCACTGGACATGGTATAGAAGAAAAGAGCAGCAGAGGGTACAAGGCAATAAGGGGCATTTAGGGCAAAGATAGTAGAAGGAAAATGATGGATGTGGTGCTTTGCAGCAGATGTGGGCCAGCAGCGTTCAGAAAGACCTTCTGGACACTGCGGTGCTTGCTGCCCTATCTGCAGGCACCTCTCTGTGTTGAGGGAGGAGGTAGCTGAACTCCAAGCAGAGCTGGTGAGGATACAGGCGACCTTCCCCCCATACAGAGACCACCATGTCCACCACCGCTCCCTCAGGAGGTTGCCAAGAAGGAGGGAAGGATGGACTATGGTGGGCTCACGGAGGGTGTGGGAGGCAGCACGGAGGCACATCCCCCAGCCGGTGGCACTTCACAACTCGTATGCCATCCTGGCAGGGCATAGAGATTGCACAGCATCTCCCGAAGTGAACACCATGGGGGTTGAGGGGGTTATTCAGGATGGAACCCCAAGGGCAGATGCAAGGAGAACACACAGGAGGAGGAAGCAAATCCTGGTTGGGGACTCCATTGTCTGGGGGATTGAGCTGGGATCAGGTAGCAATGGTGAGAGGGAGGTAATGTGCCTATCTAGAGGCACAGTTCAGAAGGAGGGCAAGCGAATCCTTAGGACTGCAAGGGTGGCAGCAAGGAGGGGGGAGCTGGATGTCATTATTCACTTGGGGACTAATGACCTGGCTAGAAAGGGGGAAGATGTAGAAAGAGTACAGGAAGAGTTCAGGGAGCTGGGGAGGAGTCTTGGGCACACTCTGTCACCTTCTCAGAAGTGGTACCTTTCCACGGCAAGGGGGAAGGGAGGGACATCTGCATCACTGAATTCAACAAATGGCTGAAGGAATGGTGCGGAGAGGTGGGGTATGGCTTCACTGGGGACTGGAACCTCACCTGGAGGAATGAAGGACTATATTCTCCAGATGGCCTGCATTTATCCAGGGGAGGCAAAAGTATCCTATCTGAGAAATTTAAGTGCATCCTTAATGATCATTTAAACTTGCCAAGGGGGGAGGCATAGACAGTGAAGGGGATTATCATAGCCCCCCCCTTTACAGGATATAACTGAAAGCAGTGAGGACCCAATAACTAGTATAATATCTAACCATAAACTACCATGGTTACAATGGGAGAGAGAGAACAGAAAGTACATCACTAATGTGGCGCAGGGCAAAGACCAATAAACAAGGAACATTAAAGGAGTACACAGAGAGGAAGATCATGTGCACAAATGTTCGCGGTCTGGGAAACAAAATCCCAGACCTAACAGCACTGTTAGCAGACACAGACCTGGACATTGTGGCTATTGTGGAGACATGGTATGCAGGGAATTGGACTGGGATGCAGCCATACCAGGGTATACACTTTTTAGAAAGGATAGGGAGGGGAAGAAGTGAGGAGGGGTTGCTATGTATGTAAAGGAAGGGATTAAAGCTACGTAGGCTCAGGGATCCAGGGAAGAAGCAGAGTCATTGTGGGTCACTCTGGAATCGGGGAACAAAACATCCATCCGTGCTGGAGTAGTTTACAGGCCTCCCATGCAGGGGGAGGATATAGATCTAGTATTAGTGGAAGCCATCCATAATATGGCAGCCAAAGGGGAAGTACTACTAATGGGTGACTTCAACATGCTGGATGCAAATAGGAATACCCAGACTGCAAGTACATTAAGGAGCAGAGACGTCATGTCTGCCATGTATGGAACAAACCTAAGGCAGCTGGTGGTTGAGCCCACCAGGGAGCAGGCTGTACAAGTGCTGACAAATGGGGACAAAATCATGGATGTTGAGGTGGGCAGTTCCCTTGGTACCAGTGACCACAGAACTCTGTGGTTTAGAGTCAACATGTTGGCAGAAGAAAGCCATTCAAAGATTAAGATAATAGATTTCTGGAATGCCAACTTCATGGAGATGGGGAACAGCTCAAAATTGCCCTGGCAGCAGAATTTACAGGTGGAGGGGTAGAAGAACAGTGGCTGAGGCTCAAGAGATCCATAACAGGAGTGACAAGTCAATGTGTCAAATTGTTTAGCAAAAGCAAAAGAAAGAAGCGGCCACTGTGGTTCTCTAAGTCAGTAGCCAAGAAAGTACGAGAAAAAAGTAAGGCATTCAGGAAATACAAAGAGACACAGATAGAAGACAACAGACTGAAATATCTGGAGAAGCTGAGAGAACCTGGGAAAGCTGTCAGAGGGGCTAAGGCAAGAACGGAAGAAGGAACAGCACAGGCTATTAAGAAGGGGGACAAGCGGCCCTGTTGGCACTGAGGGTTGATGCGCTGGACACCACACCTCGCGCCATGCTGGTGACCTGGGTTCGGGAATGGACTCGGGTCATCAGAGGTCAGCAGGGGAGGATGGAGCATCCCATGCTGTCCTCTCTATGGAGGTGGGTAAAGGGGTTTGCATCACACTGCAGTGGCACCTGACAGAACTCAGGGGCACTACAGGTGTGGCGCATGCAGGGGTTGGGCGTGGTGGACATGACGCCATCGTGCACCGACATCACTGCATGTCCAGCTCCAGGGTGAAAAATCAGGTGGACAATCATGGGGCGCGTGGCAGCTGACAGTCGTGCATCGAACCCCTGGGACCTACAGCAGTGCACCCCCAGGTATGGATCCGGGTCCCCATGGGAGGAGGGACACTGTGCATGCCAGCCTGTGTGGAGGGAGAGTGAGTCGCTGACCAGACCCGAGTCCTGGACTGCGGGTGCCGGCAGCCGGACGACCTACCAGCCCGCTCCACAGAGGAGGAGGTAAAAATAACATAAAAAAAAGAAGGGGAACAAGACCTTCTTCCATTTCATTAGTGAGAGGAAGAAGACCAGAAATAATATTGTTAGGCTAAAGAAGGGAGAGGGTGGGTGGAGGATGACCTTGAAAAAGCTAAGATACTGAACAAATATTTTTGCTCAGTATTCGCCAAGGAAGAGGCAGCGGAGGGGTCAAGACTCACAAGGAAAGATGTACAGGGGTGAGAGGTGGACACCAGTCCATTTACGGTGGATAGAATCTTGGAGGAACTAGGAAAAATAAAGACAGACAAAAGCAATGGGGCCAGATGGGATTCACCCTAGAGTGTTGAAGGAACTCAGGGAAGTCCTAGCAGGTCTGCTGACAACCCTCTTCAACCAATCACTAGAGACGGGGGATGTACCTGGGGACTGGAGGAAGGCAGAGGTGGTACCACTGCACAAGACTCAAGTAGGGAGGAGGCAGACAATTACTGACCTGTAAGCCTGACCTCAGTGGTGGGGAAGCAGATGGAGTCCCTGCTAAGGAGAGGGTGAGTGAAGTTGCTGGAGTCAAGAAGTGCAAAAGACCCAAGGCAGCATGGCTTCACTGATGGTAGGTCCTGTCAGACTAATCTTATCTAGTTCTTTGACTGTGTGACCAGGTGGCGGGATCAGGGAGGGGTGGCGGATGTGGCCTACCTGGATTTCAGTAAGGCCTTGACACCGTTCTTATGGAAGATCGCAACAAATTGTGTCTGGGTGTAAGTCAAAGTGGTAAGATGGGTTGGAAACTGGCTAAATGGCAGGACCCAGAGGGTGGTAGTAAATGGCATAAAATCAGAAGAGGGGGAGGTGACTAGCGGGGTTCCACAGGGATTGGTGCTGGGTCCAGTTCTATTCAATGTCTTCATAAGCGATATTGCTGAGGGACTAGAAGGGCAAGTATGCCTGTTCACAGATGACACCAAGATCTATAACAGAGTCGACACACACAGGAGGAGCTAGATAAAATGAGAAATGATGGAAGACTACTTGAGGAATGGTCAAGGGTTTGGCCTGGGTTTCAATGCTAAGAAGTGCAAGATAATGCACCTGGGACACAGAAACCAAGAGAGAAATACAGGATGGGAGACAGGTTCTCGCCACCACAAGTCACGAAAGAGACCTGGGGTTATCATATCTGATGACCTGAAGTCAGCCAAACAATGCGAAAAAGCAGTGTGTAAGGCAAAAAGAATGCTGAGGTGCATAGGAAGGGGCATAAACCAGTAGGAGGGTGAAGTGGTGATGCCACTTTATAGATCACTGATGAGGCCTCATCTGGAATACTGTGTCCATTTCTGGAGACCGATCTCAGGAAGGACATAGACAGAATGGAAGCAGTCCAGAGAAGAGCAACAAAATGATACATGGACTGCACCACAAGCCTTATGAGGAAAGACTCAAGGAGCTAAACATCTATTCACTGGAAGAGACAAGGGAGACGAGGATATGACAGAGACTTTCAAATACTTTAGAGGAATAAAAGGGACAGGAGGGGAGCATATTTCAGAGAAAAAAGTGCACAAGGACACGGGGACATAACATGAGGCTGGAGGGAGGGAGGCTTAGGGGGAATGCTAGGAAGTATTTTTTCACTGAGAGGTTGGTGGATCCATGGAACAGCCTACCAGAGGAGGTGGTGGAAGCAAAAACAGTACAGGGATTCAAAAGTGCATGGGACAAGCATAAAGGCACCCTGCTGTACAGCAGAGCGAGGGAAAGACAGTCTAGATAAGAGTAGGGATTGACAAACCAAGTAGGGATATGGGCAGGTTAAGTGGGCTGTATGGTCCTTATCTGCTGACAGATTCTATGTTTAATTATAAATAAAAATCGCTGTTTGTAAGTAGCAAACTTATTAGCAGACTAATATTTTGGCTATATAAACCAGTTTTAGTAGTAGTACCAAGGTAAAAGACTCTTCTGAAACACAGCTTGGCACTTCAGACTGGCTGCCCCAGAGAAGACTCCAGAACCTCTAACTGAGACATCAGGTTTGGCTGAGGGTGGTAAGAATTGATTTTATCCTTGACTTAGGAGCAGGGACAGGATTGCTTGACATAATGATTATTTTACAACTGCGTCTATAGTAGGAGGTGTATTTCTACTCCTCGTCGGGTACATTTTTGCTTGTTTATTTTACTCTGCATAAACTATGGTCAATTAAATTATTGTAAGTAAATAAAACTTATTGATTGATCATGGATATGGACTCCTGTTTGAGAATTGTAGAACGTATACTTACAGACTTGGATGTTGAAGACAGGGGTAAATATGATCATTGCTATATAGGACATGCAGAGACCCTGAAATTAACTGTAGAGGGATACAAACACATATTGATATGTCAGGATCACAATTTCCCCATATCACTCCACAAATACTTGTGGTGGTGCAATCCAGAACTAACAGCCACAGAGATGTGTAAGATTTACGACTGTCCTAGACACCATAATAATGACAAATCTTGTGTAGTAGTGAAAATCTTTTCACAAATAGGAATAGACTATTGTCCTTTACCTCGTACCCATAACCATATGCATCAGGGGGATTACGAAGAAATCATAAAAACTAATATTATTGATAAACATATTAGATAATGACATAATAATAGTAGGAGGGACAGCGGGCTAGGGACACCACGAATTACCAGCCCTGTGTATAAGCACCCCTATGAGGCTGTATCCTAATCTAACTGAACTGTTAAGACAGGTTATCTTCTCCCAACAGTCATGAGGGGGTGAATACCGACACTCATGTACATGGAGATGGCCTGAAGAACCAAACCTGGGAATCAGACACAAACCCGGGCAAAACAAATGGTGACCCTGATGTGTCTTGTAATCGAGGCCACCGCCATACTAAATCCCTGGCTTTGATTCATTCAACTAGCTTGCCCTCCCCTATTTCGATAGGTAAAACAAACAATTCCAATGAACCTGACAAAGGTATCCTTAAAAATCTTATATGCTTAATACATACAAATAAAAATACTAATAAATCACTTCTTAATTCCCCAATGTCACTACCCAAAGAGGAATATGGCTTACACTTCACCCATTCAGACCCGGAGTCGGAACATTCTAACTCCGATTCTGATTCAGAACATGATAAATATCCAAAATTGGGTGCAAATGGATCCATTACCTCCTCTAATCACTGCTACAGTACTTACCAGTCTTAAATGTTAGAACTCTATCCATCATTCCTCAAACAGTCCCTGAGGCATTAGTAGCAATTTGTGAATTAAACCATATTTTAATGGAGAAATTAGGACTGGAATTAAAATATGACTCCAAAACTGAAGAAACAATATGTCAAAACACACCATGGAGACTGGCAGTGTGTGATTTATATCATGGAAACAGAATACACTTACCGTGATTAGCAGTATATTTGACAATGACAGAACTCTTACATCAACATAACACCAGTCTCCAGGCTCACTGTTCTACGTTACAACAACAAATATCTACCACCTCAATTTAACATACACATCAATATAACCATGTTGGAACTCAAATCCTCTAATTTCCAACTGCAAATAACGACCAATCTATCACAATTTAAATTCCAATCCACACCTACTAACCCACAAGGCACCACATCAGCATCTTTACAACCACCACTACCAACCAATAAACACATTACACCGGGATCAGACACACCAATAACTACACCCATGCAGTCTTTAATCCCGGCCTCAAAAACTGAAACATTTAAAATAGTAAAAATAATAAAAGATCAAATTAACTTTAAAGAAGAACTTAATTCCACTAATATACATAAATATGCAAGACAATTACAGGAACTTGAAGTTGAATACGGACAAGACATAATGCTAGAAGCTCTCAAACAATGCATGGAGCCAGTAAAATATCAGGCTTTTAAAACCTGTTATGAGTCAGGAAAAACAATTATACATTGTCTACAAAGTACTTATGATTTACAAGTTGAGAGGATCATTCAAAAGGCTACTAGACTAGGTCTCACAGCCAAAAAAGATTTCAAACTTGGCTATAAAATTTACACTGTGAATTCCCTGGCTTAGAGTTTGATGATTTGAGACTTTACTTAAACCCTCAACTATAGACACAGTTCAACCTATATGGTATTCAACACCTCCCCTGGGATGAGGCAACTAGAAAGTTGGCTTTGTTGCATCAAGAACAGAAGGGAACAGAACAAGAAAAGCAGCCCTTTCGGAAAGAAGAAGAAAACCTAAAGGATTGGTCACCTCAAACAAACAGGGACAGCCGCAGTCAGGACAGTCAGGGGAATCTCCAAGACAAAATCAAAGGACCTATGGGTTTGATTTATGCCCTGTCAAAAACTCAATAGAGGCAGAGGAGGCCTACGGAAACAATAGAGGTAGAGGGAGGCCCTACTGGGGAAACAATAGGGTAGAGGGAGGCCCTACTGGGGAAACAACAGAGGTAGAGGGAGGCCCTACTGGGGAAACAACAGAGGTAGAGGGAGGCCCTACTGGGGAAACAATAGAGGCAGAGGGAGGCCCTACTGGGGAAACAATAGAGGCAGAGGGAGGCCCTACTGGGGAAACAATAGAGGTAGAGGGAGGCCCTACTGGGGAAACAATAGAGGTAGAGGGAGGCCCTACTGGGGAAACAATAGAGGCAGAGGGAGACCCCACTGGGGAAACAATAGAGGTAGAGGGAGGCCCTACTGGGGAAACAATAGAGGTAGAGGAAATCCTACTTGCTGATACTGGCTCATCCCACACAATACTTCCTAGCCAACATTTTCCTTTTAATTTCTCTAGGCACTATTTCAAAACACTGTATACTATTACAGGACATAAAGCTATATCAGAACCTCTAGTCCCTATAAAGATTAAAGAACATCCCACCCGGCGATAATCACTAATATACCAACACACAGAGTCCTGGGAGTGTCAGATGCACACTGCCTAGGCTTCTCAATGCATTTGCACAAACACCTCCAATTACCACTTATTTACCAAAACAATATATATCCCAAATACAAAGCCTAGTGCAACAAACGATAAAAGAAGAGTATGCAGGTTTGGTAAAAGCGCCACCGGTTCATATCCATGGCACCACCCACTCAAGACAAAAGCAATACCCCATTAAATCTCAATATAAACATGAACTAGATAAAACTATTAAACATTGTTAAAAGATGGTATAATATGACCTTGTGCTTTCTCTACTAATTCCCCAGTACTACCAGTACCTAAAAAAGATGGCACCATTTGCTTAGTAGTGGATTACAGACAATTAAATAAACATAGTTTCGATAATTCAGTACAAAATATTGATATGTTACAACAATGGGAAGCACTTCCCATTAAGTTATAGAAGACAGTATTTGATGTGTCAAATGGCTTCTTTTCGATTCCCTTGCATAAAACGCATCAATACACAAACAGCTTTTACATCGATACGTAGACAGTGTCGGCAGATAAGGGCCTATGGCCCACCCAGTCTGCCCATTTGAGCTTGTAAGTTCAGTTTGTTTTCCTAGAAGTCTGTTGCCCCTTACCCCTGACCTCCAGAATTCCTTTATGTCTATCCCATGCATTCTTAAATCCCGTGATTGTTTCAGCCCACCACTTCCTCTGGCAGGGTGTTCCACTTGTCCACCACCTGCTCTGTGAAGAAATTCTTTCTCATGTTTCCTCTGAATCGTCCTCCTCCAACTTCATCCCATGCCTCTAGTCCTGGAACATCTTTTTCACTTAAAAATAGTGTTTTCCTGCACCCTGTTCCTCCCTGTAAGATACTTGTATGTCTCTATCATATCCCTCTCTCCCTCCTCTCCTCCAGGGAGTACATGTTCAGTTCCTTCAACCTGTCTTCATAGGACTTGTGATGTAATCCATGCACCATCTTTGTTGCCCTCCTCTGAACCTTCTACCCTGTCTATGTCCTTACGTAGGTATGGTCTCCAGAACTGTACACTGTACTCCAGGTGGGGCCTCACTAGTGTCTTGTACAGCGGAATTATGACCTCCCTTTTCCTGCTGGTGATGCCCCTGCCTATACATCCCAGCATCCTATTTGCTTTACCTGCTGCCTTGTCACACTGCTTCCCTACCTTGAGGTCATCAGAGATGATAACCCCAAGATCCCTTTCCTGCTTGGTGCATGCTATATCCTCACCCCCCAACTGATATATTGTGCCAGGGTTTTGTGCCTCTATGCATTATCTTGCACTTCTTTGCACTGAATTTCAACTGCCAAACCCCTGACCATTCTTCAAGTTTCTGCAGGTCCCTTCTCATTCTGTCTACACCCTCTGGTGTTTCTACTCTGTTACAGAGCTTTGTGTCATCAGCGAACAGTGAAATTCTGCCTTCTAGGTCCTGTGCAATGTCACTGATGAAGATGTTGAATAGGACTTTTACAATAGATTATCAATAATACTGTTTCACTAGACTACCACAAGGATTTAAAAATAGTCCAAACATATTTCAGTCAATTACAACAAAGGACCTCGCTGCCATACCACATGTTAGAGTTTACATAGATTATATATTTAGCCATGATGATCCTGAGGAACATTTTCAAACACTGAACAAGTAGCTACTACATTAGCAACTAGAGGACATAAAATTAACTGGGAAAAAAAGCTAAAAAGCACTCATAAGGGTTAAAATATTTAGGAAAACTAATACAGGATAGGGTTCGCCTATCTGATGAATACCTACAGAAAGTTCAGCAAATAAAAGTGCCATAAACTAAAAAAAACATTTACAAAGTATTCTAGGGCTATGCAATTTTGCACGGAATCATGTGCCCAATTATTCAATATTAACTAAACCTCTGTATCAAGCTCTGAAACACTTTTCCTGGTATAATAAAAAGAAAAAATTATTAATTGAGCTACAACAAGCAATATTGCAACATCACTCTTTAAAACCTCTGAATTTATCTTACCTATTAAACATTCAAATAAACGCAACCCATGACTGTTACTCAGCAACACTAATGCAAAGCAAAAAATTGACATCTTATCATATGGGCAATTTTTCATATATTGAAAATACTTTTCCAAAATCAATCAAACCACCAATAGCAGTCAGGCAAATAATAAAGCGAGTACCTCATTTATTGCAAGACCCAAAAATTACTGTGAACATATCAGACCCCAGCACCTTAGCTTTAATCAAGAACCTAGTTACAGGAATTGATTGTATTAAGTCATGTCAGATGTTTATGCTTCTAGGTATACTAAAATGAAGGAACTTATTTGGAGGTGTCGTGGCAAATGTAATGATAATTGTTTGAGTACTGTTATGAATGTGTAAATGTGTTTCTTTTGCTATATTCATAGTTGCATGAATAATGTATAGTTAGAGTATATTAGGACTAGATAGTGTGAAGTTATGGTAAATGTTAAATGTTTGTGTAAGTTTGAATGAATGGAATAATTAAGGTGTCTGAGTGATATTAAGGGTTAATGTAAATCGATTATTAATGTAGTGTCATGTTTTGTCTTTAAATTTTTATTTTTGTTTTTTATTCTTACTTACATATTTCATTTTATACACTTTAGTATTTTTATATAGGATGTATGCACAAGTAACACGTAAACAGGACATTCTTGTAAACTGGGCCTTTGGCTCAAAGATTTGTTTCCTGTATTAAAATAAATTTGACTACTACTACTACTACTACTAGTTTTAGCACCCAACAAAGCCCACATTTTACAATTTGGTGCATCACTAAATATAGAAAAAAAATCACTTTTAAAATAAACACACAAATATACATGTATCACATTGAAAATAAAGGCAACCCAGTACATCTTAAATATATCCCTTGGCTGGATATTCCAGTTGAATGCAACATTGTCTACATAGATGGTAGTGTGCAATACATTGATGGTAAGCACAGAGCTGGAACAGGACTTATACTTGATCAAAAACTTTAGATGGGGACCTGCTCATCTCTCAACAGGAACCCATATATGTTACGGCAAAATCTGCACAACATGAGGAGGTATCAGCACTTAAAAATGCCTTATAGCTTAATCTTCATTATATTTTCTCAGACAGCAGTTATGTAATACATACCTATAATACACACCAAGATCATGGTGAGGCCTTTTCCTCAGATTGGGATGAAATTTGGCAAGCAAGTGACCACTCAAACTCTAAGCCTAAGGTTTCCCACATCTGAGGGCATGGGAGAGATGGCATACATTCCAAGCACAATCCTGGCAATTCAGCAGCAGATAAAATGGTGAAACTTGCATGCACCATGCTGCTGCACCGACAAGTCAGCCAAGCCGTGATGGAGGTTCATTCTCAGACCCACGTGATAGGCCACAAGCTGGGTAATGAGAATTCTCAGAAAATACAGGAATGGGAATCGGAAGGTAAAATTCAAAAATCATCCAGAAATACCTATTTGGTTCAGAATATATCCTGCAAGCAGGAGCTGATCCAAATGGCACATGAGGGCAGAGGGCATGTTCACCCTGAGATTAAAGCCACATCCAGAATAATAAGACAAACATTTAATTGGCCAACACTACTGAACAACATGACAAAGTATGTACAAAATGCCCAATATGTCAACAGTATAAAAATGCTACGCCTCCAACTCCTAACCTGCAAGTAAGCTCCTCTGTACCCTGGGAGAGAATGTATATCAATTTTGTGGGACCATACCTCCCACTGAAGAGAAAATATATTTACTCGTTATTGTTGATCATTTTACTCAGTATGTGGAAGCCTTTCCAACTAAAGCATCCACAGCAAAGTTTGTGATAGATACATTAAAAAAACAAATCTTTCCTCGCTGGGGAACACATCCATTCAGACCAGGGCTCACATTTTAAAAATCAACATGAATTGGCCCTAACACTTTAATATGGTTTAAATTGACATTATGGCACCCCATATCACCCCCCGTCACACGGTTTAGCTGAAAATGTCAACAAACAGTTAAAACAGGCCTTGCGTATGGGGCAAAACAAATTCTGGACTAGAAGTCTTCCCATGGCATTAATGAACTTGAGAAGTAGGCCGTTAACAAAGCATGGTCAATCCTCCTATCAGTTGTTAACTGAGGCTCAAATGCATATGCAAGCACTAATAGATACCTTCACCAGACAGGAACCCCAAAACTGCAGGCACAAGTCACACCCCCAGTGAACCCATATCAGACTGGAGACTGGGTTTGTTGGAAAAAGATAGTAACCACTCCAATGGGACCAAAGTATACTAAACCAATGCATATGAAACAAATTTCAAACAATGCTATTCTGGTGGAACCTAATGGAAAACCAAAATGGACACATGTTACTCAACTGAAAAAAATTTTATATTACAGATGCGTGAAACACCACCTAGCTCACCACATCCTTATGTTCGTATTGAAGAACTACCAGAAGCACCAAATCCACAAATATTATGAAGGAGAATCCCATCTGCTAGAAGGCTTTGTAAAGTTAGATCCCTAAATGAAATCTGTGAAATAGAAGAAGAGAACGATCACTTCAGAACTAGGAAAACATTTTGCTATTCATGTGCAGCCTATTGTATTTGCCAGCTTACTGGCAACCATTGGGTTTCTGAGTATTAGTTTAGGATTCACATTAGCTAAATTGCTGACTTAACACTGTTGTATCCTTTCCTATTTTATGTCATATGGTGTTTTTAGAAAAATTTCACTAAAAAACATACAATAAACCTTGGAAATAAAAATAATACTACCCCATACACCAACTACTACAAGCAAGAACAATATTTTTTATTACGTCATTATATCTGTCTATATGGATACTGATTTATGCTCTGTGTCTTTTAGCAGTACTCTTTGCATCTTGGCTAAACATTAAACCAGAAAGGATGAGGGTAAGCCATTTTTACACTAGATGCATACCTGTGGCAGTCGAACCAAGGCTTTATCAGTACAACCACACTATGGACATAAGGCACTATATGAACTCGTTATCTCCCTAATATCATATTCCATCAGTGAAGAAGATACAACAATTACTGTGAACGCTCAAGGTCCAGCGTAATCAATGTCATCAAAGTAATTATACTAAACCAGTAATGGAAGTCAATCTTACTGCCTTTTGGTGCAGTCTCACTAAGCAAGAAAATACAAGATGGATGAAAAAATTCACAGGTGTTCACTACTTTACTCGGGTACATCATTATTTTTCAGACAATTTACTTCTATTGCAAAAGTGCCCCGACACTTATTTGCCATATGGACATTCCCTCACTACAAGGGATATTGGAAAATGTGTTAAGAAAGATGTAGAATTTTACCTGCTCACTGCTAAGTGCATTTCTTATGAAGACACCATCCAAGAAGACAACGCAAAAGCACAGGGCATCTGGACGGACTTAGTTAAAGGCTACCTAAACACAATTCTAAGGGGTACACTGCTCCAGAAACCCTCCCACAGAAGCCAAGCAGATAGGGAGAGGTTTTGAATAATACAAGGCATTACATTAAATTCAGTGGTTTAATACCTTTTCGGCAACTTTTTTCTAAATGCCAAAACCAGGAAACATCTCTTCAAGACCGCACCAATCAGAAGCTAAGGCTGCTGGGAATGTACAGCACAAAATGTCATCTTACCGAGTCCGATAGTCCCCAGTATTCAGTCCCTATGGAGCCTTATGTACGATATGTAAAATTACCGCTATGTGTACTTTGTCATCTTTACTGTTATTTAACATATACAGTACACTCTACTATATCTGATTGCATCTCTCTCAACTGCAATGGACTTTCTTGCTGTATAGTGGAACTTTTACAAACTTTTCCTTTATATAAACTAAAGTATAAACATTTTCATTCTCCACTATATTTTTGTAAAACCGGAGGAAATTGCAGTACCTGAAATCTATCCAAGGCCCAGGAAGGGCCTTCCACCTATCCAAAAATATCCAATCATCAGAACAAAACATTGAGAACATTTTGACAGAACAAAGGGGTAGCAATGAAATATATGCGATAGTAATGAAAGTGACATAAAATTGTGCATTGATTAAGATATGAAAGAGCTCCAAGATTCAGGTTTTGAGGTTAGACATTCATATATGATTTTTTATCAGTAATTTTGCTACTTTGCTAATGATTTATGTCTATTTTTGCTACTTTGCACCTTTGCTACTTTGCTAATATACTATTAAGACTATACGTTAAACTACAGAAGCAACTTTTAAACTAGTTGATTCACACTTAGACTAGTACCAACCCCAAGCCATATCCTGAGCCACAGTACAATTATTGATAAAAATTGCTGTTTGTAAGTAGCAAACTTATTTTGCTAGTAAAGAATTAGCAGACTAATATTTTGACTGTATAAACTAGTTTTAGTAGTACCAAGGTAAGAGACTTCTCCTGAAACTCAGCTTGACACTTTGGACCGGCTGCCCCAGAGAAGGGTCCAGAACCTCTGAGACATCAGGTTTGGCTGAGAATGGTAAGAATTGCTTTTGTCCTTGACTTAGGAGCAGGGATAGGATTGCTTGGCATAATGATTATTTTATAATAGTGTATAGTAGAATGCTATAATCACTAAAAATCCATCATTTACTAATGTTGTTGTACCATCGATGTGACGTAATTTAGCTGTTGTACCATCGTTGGTACGTCACATCGATGGTACAACAGCTCTGCCCACATTTGCGCATGTGCAAGTCGCACTTCTGTTCATCATTAAAATGGCCATGGCACTTCAGCGTCAGCACTGGAGGACGTCCCAATTTAAAAGTAAGTGCCGTTTTAGTTCAATTCTTAGCTAGCATATAGCAGAGCCCAATTATTCAATTTAAAATGCGGACCCGGGAGTAAGATGAGTGTTGTCAATGACACAGGCTCGGTGGGGGGGTTCCCCGACATCACAGCATGAGCCCGAAAAAATCCACAAATTTATTTTTTTTTTTTACTTTTGCCCATACACTATAAAAGAAAGTATATGGGCAACAGTGAACAACAACAGTGCTGTTCACTTCTCGAGGTGTCATGACACCCAAAAACCTCTCAAGCTTCAATCTCAAGGTTTCAATGGTTGTCATGACAACCTCTCGAAGCGAACAACAGTTGTTGTTCACTGTTGCCCATACACTATCCTCTATATTGCATTTATAGTTGGGAGTGTTTTTCTACTTTTCGTTGGGTATATTTTTTGCTTGTTTATTTTACTCTGCATGAACTACTGTCAATCAAATTATTGTAAGTAAATAAAACTTATTGATTGATCATGGATATGGACTCCTATTTGGAGAATTGTAGAACGTACACTTACAGACTTGGATGTTGAGGACACAGGTAAATATGATCATTGCTATATAGGACATGCAGGGACCCTGAAATTAACTGTAGAGGGATACAAACACATATTATGTGAGGATCATAATTGGCCCATACCACTCTACAAATACTAACAGCCACGGAGATGTGTAAGATTTATGACTGTCCTAGACACCATAATAATGACACATCTTGTGTAGTAGTGAGAATATTTGCACAAATAGGAAGAGACCATTGTTCTTTAACTGCACCATAACCATATGCATCAGGGGGATTACAAAGAATATGATGTTTATACTCATAAAAAAAAAATATTATTGATGAGCAAATTAGATAATGACATAATAATAGTAGGAGGGATAGCGGGCTTGGGATGTCATGAATTACCAGCCCTGTGTATAAGCACCCCTATGAGGCGCTATCCTAATCTAACTGAACTGTTAAACTGGCTATCTCCTCCAGACGGTCATTAGGGGGTGAATACCGACACTCATGTACACTGAGAGGGCCTGAAGAGCCAAACCCAGGAATCAGGCACAAACCCGGGCAAAACAGGCTGCACCACTTTCCCCAGCAGAGGGGCTATTACCCACATGTATTAACTTCTCCATTGATAATGTGGAGCAATACAAAAATACCTTTAATCGTTCACTTTTTCTTCTTTCATTTGTTGTTACAGAACAAGTGCAGTGCTGTAAACCCATTGTCAAGTGGAAGGTGGATCATTTCTAGGAAGGCTGCAGCTTTTTCCCTTTTTTTGGTACATGTAAGCACTGTCCATGGATAGGGAGCTTGCTTATTAAATGTTTATATATATATATATATATATATAGATATATATATATATATATATATATATATATATATATATATATATATATACACAAAGTATATATATATTTACACACACCATAGAGATGCTTCAGTCTTCTATCCTTTAGTGAAGATCAAAATAACTGTTGTGCGAGAGACAGTGATATACTCTGTTAACCTTTGTTCACTTGGAAACTCAAGCAGCAGGCTGGTAGGACAGAGGTCTGGGGTTATATTCTGTTTTAACTGAAATATTTGAATAGTTTGTAAGTGAAATTAGCTCTATGTGTTAAAAATTATTACCTTGAATTAGAACTGTTACTTGGACTGTGATACCATAACTTTGGAGGCTTGGGGACTGTTGTTTGTCAGGGTTAATTAGAGGGAACTTTAAATGTGTTTGCCTGGTGTTTGGTAAGAGCCTTCCCACCCACCCTGTTTTGTAGGCTTTCTTAAATACTGAAAAACCACTGGGGGTTGGGATTGAAGGGCTGAGTATTTCTGTTTTGGGACTGAAATTCGAAGCAACAGGAGCTGGTGGGCCTGTGACATCATACGGTACCTGATGTCTGCTTACACACACTGTTAGTGGGACCGAACACACACTGGACTGTACGTGTTTGTGAGACTTTGGAACTTTATTGGTGGGGATGAAATTGGGTTTGTAAATAACTACAGTCAGTATAGAGAGAAACTGTATTCCAGAGGAAAGGGACTGAGAAAAGGGGGTGTGCCATTATAAACAGAGGGGAATGAACAGGGTGGCCATATTCCACCATGGCAGGCATCTTCGGAAGGGTTGTAGGCTGCACAGGCTGTGGGATGGCAATAATTCTAAATTGAGCCTGGAGAGAGGGAGGCTGCCCACTCTGTAGACAGTTATCTTGTATCAGCAGTGAGGTATATTGGTTAAGGAGTAAGCTGGGGAGCTGGGGGGTCCAAGGATAAGGGTGTGGATATGGGCAGCAGAAGGGTGGGGCTGAGGGAGGCTGGGGCAATGCTCTGAAATTACAGGACGTTATGTTACAGCAAGCAGGAGGGGGGATATTAGGGACAGAGGACCCTTAGATAGAGAAGTTGATGCTAAGGGGAAAGCGTACGGGGTGAACATTCTGAATACAAAGAGAGTGGAGGGGGAAGAGTCAGGAGGGGCTGTTGTGCGGAAGCCTAAAACAGCAGACTATGGCAAGGGAGCTCCTAAGGTGAACAGAGCAAGAGGGGAAGAAGAGAGGCAGTTTAGAGGTGCAGTCAGGGGAAACTTGGGTTACTTGATGGAGGCTGACATAGAGTGTCACAATAAATTTGAGCTACTACAACCCAGAGGGGGAGGAAGGGGTTGGTGGAAATGAGAAACTTATACAAAGGCCAGGGAGGGAGTCGGACACCCATAGGGCATCACAGACCGGCTATGGAAAGGATAGAAATAGTCCCAGAGGGAGAAGGGGAAACATATATGTTAAGCAAATGGGGGAGATGCAACATATTCCAGACATGAGGGAGAAGAGCATGATTGGAGAGAAACTGGGAGACAAGGAGGTGGGAGAGGAGCCCCCCTTCAGCAGGGGGGTCAGTACCAAGGATGGGGCCCTAGCTGAAGGGGACCCACATAGAGCCTCTGGAGGCAGGGGTACTATTACAAGTGGGGAGGATGGCGGTGTGGGGGAAGGGGAAACCATCAGGGCCAGGATAAATGGTTCGGATAAGAGAGGGTTAAAGGGGACACCTATTCAGAGGGGGTTTGAGTTAAGTGGGCAAAATAGCAAGGGAGGCAGAAAGGGGAGGGTGACAAGGGTCTCTAATAAAGCAGGAAGACTCCTAAAATTGAGATCAGGAATAAAGGGGGGAAGGGGCTGAGAGGGCATAGTGGAGGTAACCATAAGGATGATGGCAGTGTTAAGGTTCTGTTATTGGGAGACTCGATGATTAGGGGTATCCAGTGGGAGGGACAGGGGGGTGGATGCCATAGCCAGGTGAAGGTAGTGAGTATCTCTGGGCTGACAGTGCACAGAGCAAAGTTCATGGTGTATGAAATGGTTAGGGATTGTGGAGGGAAACCGCATTTCCTGGTGCATTTGAGAACTAACGATCTAGAGGGAAATAGCATTTTGGAAATCCAAGCAAGGTTCCAAGAACTTGCCAGAGTCTGTCGGGATAATGGATGCAACATTTCCTTTTCGGAGATATTGCCAGTACCAAAGGCCTCAGTGGAGAAAAAAATGAAGCCCACAGAGGTTAATGACTGTCTCAGGAAGTGGGGTGAAGAGAGTGGGTTGGGGGTGTTAGGGAACTGGAATGGAGTTTGGGAGGATAAGGGACTATATGCCAAGGACAGGTTTCATCTTGCCCCATTAGGGAAGGAAGTCCTTAAACAGGGAATGGCTGACTACATACAAGAAGAGGTGGGGTTTAAGGGAGGGGGGGATAAGGGAGGGGCTGACAGAAGCCCTCTCCTCCAGATGAGGGAGTAGCCTTCAAGCCCAAGGGGGAGGTTTCAGGAGGAGCAGAGGGAGGATGGAAGTATAAGGAATCTGGGTGGGGTTCGACAAGAGGATCAGGGATAAGGGGTGGGGGTTGGTGTTAGTAAATGCCAGGAGCTTGGGAAACAAGTTGCCAGAGTTCCAGGCCATGCTGTTCGGGGGTGGATGTGGCAGCGGTCACGGAAACATGGGCCAACAAAAACCATGACTGGGACCTAAATGTACGGGGGTACACTATGCTTAGGAAGGAAAGAAAGGAGGGCAGAGGGGGTGGAGTGGCTATGTTCATTAGAGATGACACAGAAATTGCTAGGGTAGAAGAGGCAGAGGGAAACGTGGAGGCCTTATGGGTCACCTTACGATCCCCAGCAGGAGATAAGGTCAAGCTGGGTGTAGCATATAGGCCCCCGGGATGAGTGATGTTCTAGAGGATGGTTTGCTGGACAACATCATTGCACAGTGTGGACCAAAAGGGGAAGGAGTGGTGTTGATGGGGGACCTTAATATGCCAGGTACAAACTGGGGAACCATGTCCTCTAAGGTGGCCAAGGAGCAGAGGCTGCTGGATGGCTTCCAGGATGTGTTCTTAACACAGCATGTGATGGAGCCCACAAGGGAGGGGGCATGTCCTGGATGTGGTTCTGGCAGCTGGGGATCTGTAGGGACATGGTTGTACAAGACCCCTGACTGGGGCGACCACAATACTGTCTGGTTTCAAATAAGCATGGGGGAGGGGTGAGATCTAGGACACTGCCAGTGGACTTCAGGAGCAGACTTTATGGGCATGGGAAATATTCTCAAGGATCACTTGATGGGATTACCTCAATGACAAGTGTGGAAAGGAGATGGGAGGTCATAAAACGGGGACTTCATGAGGCAGTCAGGATCTGCGCTAAGTTGAAACATAAGGGAGCAAGGTCACATAAACCATGCTGGTGGTCCAGTGAGGTACAGGTAGCAGTCAGAGAAAAGAAGGCGGCCTACAAAAAATATAAAACAACAAGAGGGGATAGGGATAAGGAAATGTACCAGCTTGCATCTAGAAAAGTCACCCGTATGGTGAGGGGAGCAAAGTCCAGTAAAGAGCAGCGGCTGGCACAGGGGATACATGGAGGGAAAAGGGTTCTTCCGTACATTGGGAGCGGAGAAAACTAAGGGCCATCTCTGCAGATTGAGATCAGAAGGAGGGTGGGTGGAAGAGGCGAGGGACCAGGCAGAGGTATTTAACGAGTACTTTGCCTCTGTGTTCACTAGGGAGGGGGATGGGATATCTACAAAGCAAGGCACGAAGGGGATAGAAACATCAGTAAAGTGGGATCAGGGAGCAACAGAAATGGAGCAAGAGGGAGAGAGAGTACCCCAGGGTGTCACATCAGGTAAGGATAAAAAAGGCCAGTAAGGTGGAGGGACGGATGATGCTATCTCCGCCAAAGGGTGTGTTTAGCCCTCAAGGCCATAAAGAAAGACAAATCTTCTGGGCGGATGGCATTCATCCGAGTACTATGGGAATTGGCGGACATACTGGCTGCACCCTGGCGGAGCTTTTCAGCAGGTCACTTGAGACAGAGGAGGTACCTAGGGATTGGCGAGGCACATGTGGTGCCAATCCATAAAGGGGTCGAGGAAGTACCAGGTAACTATAGACCCATCAGTTTGACCCTCGTGGTGGGAAAATTAATGAGAGTATACTAAAGGAACGATTGGGGGTGTACTTGGAGGAGGTGGGAGGTCTGGATAAGTCGGCAACATGGGTTTGTGCCAGGTAGATCATGTCAAACAAACCTTGGAGTTCTACGAATGGGTAACATCAGAACTGGACAGGGAAAGCCTGTGGATGTATTATTCTTGGACTTCAGCAAGGCGTTGACTCTGTCCCCACAATGGTCTGGTGGAGAAACTGATGGGGTTAGAGGTAGGCCCTTTGATGGTCAGATGGATTGAAAACTGGTTAGCTGGATGCACTCAGACAGTAGTGGTCTGTGGGAGCTCTCGAACCCTAGAGAGGTTGGTAGTGGGGTACCACAGGGCTCGGTCCTGGGTCCGATCCTGTTTAGTGCATACATCGGACATCAGGGAGGGTATAGGGTGTGAAATGAGTCTCTTCGTGGATGACTCCAAGATGGGAGCAGTAGTTGAAGGAGAAGAGGGAGGTTGGCCTGCACGGGACCTGGACACCCTGGAAAGCTGGACTCACACATGAAATTAAATTTCAATATCACCAAGTGCAAGGTGTTGCATCTTGGTCAGGGAAACCCAAACACAGGTACACCCTGGAAGGAGGCGCTGGAGGCCTCAATAGGGGAAAAAGACCTAGGGGTCATGGTGGATGCATGTATAGAATAACTCTGAGCAGTGCAGGAGGCGGCTAGCAAGGCAAACAGGATGTTGGGATGCATCGTGAGGGGATCACCTCTAGGAGCAAGGAAGTGATTCTGCCGCTGTACAATGGACTGGTTAGACCACACCTTGAGTACTGTGTACAGTACTGGAGACCACACATGAAGGGACATACAGCTCCTGGAGAGGGTACAGAGGAGGGCAACAAAGATGATACGAGGGCTAGGGGATTTGATGTATGAGGACAGACTTAAGGAGCTCTGCCTGTTTTCATTGGAGGAGAGGAGAGACAGGGGGACATGATTGAGGTCTTCAAGTACCTCAAAGGAATAAATAGGGTAAACATGGAGGGGATCTTTAGACTAAAGCAGGGAGGTATCACCAGAGGGCATGGTTTGAAGTTGGAAGGTGGAAGGGTGAGGGGGAAGAGGAGGAGGTTTTTCACTGAGAGGGTGGTGGACCCTTGGAATGCACTGCCTGGTGAGCTGGTTCAGAGATCCACAGTGGAGGCTTCAAAGAGGGTGGGACAGACACAGAAAGTGGATGTATCAGACGATGACCTGTCCCAGGGGATGGGGATGGATGATACGGTTTCTGGAGCACAAGGGATGGGAGGTCTCGGCACCCAACTAAGGATCTAAGGTTCGAGCAGACTCGATGAGCCGTAAAGGCCTAATCTGCTGGCAAATAGTTTGTTAGTATGTTAGTATGTTAACCTGATTTGTAATACAGCAGATAGCTCTATCACAACAGATATCACATCTTGACACGCAGGAAGAAGGAAAGAAAGAGAGGAAACAGGAGGGTCAAGGAAGGAGGAGAGCTTGGCAAGAACATGATTCTCTTATACTTCAGTTAAGGTAGAAAGGAGGATGGGACTATAGTTCCTGGAGCAGAGTAGCCACCTCCGGGGAGGGGGACTCTGGCCAGCTCCCTGGCCCATGGGACTGTACCAAGACTAAAATAAAGGCTGAGGAGGGTAGCAAGAGCAGGAGCAATAGCTGGGGCTGAGAGATGCAAGAGTTTGGGGCCCAGTCTGTCAGGGCAGTGATCTGCTGGGGGACGGAGGGAGAGTTGGCTGTTGAGGGAATCTGCAATGGAGACGTATGTGTAAAAAAATGAGGGAAAGGAAAGTAAATGGATATGGAAGCAAATGACAGAAGAACCTTCACAGTGAGGAAGGGAAAGAGAAATGAAGGTAAATAGGTCATTAAAAGCACTGGATATGGGGGTGTGGCTTAGCTTCTGAGAGAAACAGACGTTCCTCACTACAGCTCCCGAAACAGATTCAGCATTCATCAACAAAAATCACTTTTTACAAAGATTTTGTTGGATTTGATTAACCTATTAGTGATGCATTCACACACTTAGGTGACAATTACCTCTCGGGACAGCATCACATTTCATAGATGCTGATCGATTCTTACTACTGAATTTGAACAGTTAAACAAGTTGAGAGTTTATGCAGTATAAACATTTGTTAATGTTTCTGATGTTTTGATCAGGTGAAGTTGGCTGAAAAGGATCCATAAATTGAGGAGAGCAAGTTTTGTGGTACAGTTTGATCATACCATCTATTTGCTGTCTGAATGCACCAAGATTCTATGTTATTTTATGAATTTAAAGTGGCACTTTCATGTCAGCCACGAGGGTCCTTGAACCATGGACTGTATGCAGTCACGCATGGTCAGGATGCCTCCACCTGCTTAGCCTATTTATAGGAGGCAAGTAAGTTGCTGCAATCTAGGGCTCTGAGCTGCAAACCTGAGACCTGGGTTTGAATCCCACAGCCCTGCTTGCATACTGTGTGACCCTGAGCAAGTCACTTAACTTTCTTGTGCTCCCAGGTCACACCTGGAAACAAGCTTGGCTAGTGTGCCTTCCTGGTTAAACAATAGCCCCCCTTATTTGGAGCGACTCCCAATCTGACTTTTGAATTTTGGACCAAATGCTCATGCATTTAACAACGTTAGCTGTTGGAAGTATTAATATGCACCACAGATACTAAATCGTCTCATTATCCAATGTCAACTGTGATCTCTTGTTCTGTTCACTGCTGTCTGGGTATATCAGTAATGCTGAAAGCCTTTTTGGTTACATATCTATCCTTTATTATAATAATCAATCTCTCCTGGATACCTACAAGATCAGGACTGTTATTGCCAGGGCTCCAGATAAGACTTTTTTAGGATAAGTACTTTACTCCTCGTTTTGAAAGTGAGGTGAGTAAAACCTAATTCAGATACATACAAATGTCTGGACAGAGTGGAGTGAAGAGTACATTTTTTAAAACAATGTAGTTTTTTTCTAGATAAGAAGTGATCAGGTGCCAACAATATTACAAATAATGTTGGTAGGCAGGAGTAATGTACTCATCAATTTTAAAATATAGTGAGTAAAACAAAATTGGAATGGGTGCAAGTGCTGTAAATCTGGAAAAACAAAATGCTCCTTTGGAATCACCAGTTATGTTATGAAGCACTACTGTTTGGAGTGTGAGTATTTACAAATGTTGGGCGAATATTGGTACTCATTAAAAAAAATTTCTGAAAGTATTTCCTAAAATGAGGTGAGTAAAACAGATTGGTACTCCTCTAATCTGGAGTCCTGGTTATAGCAATTCATAAGGGAAAGAGGGGGGCCTTTACCCCAAATGGTAAACCGGAATTTAAACAGTCATCCTTTACTTATTTCCTTATGTAGTTACATATGAACATACAAATTTGCCAGCAGATACAGGCCTTACAGTCTATCGAGTTTGTTCAAGTGTACAGCACCCAGTTTATTAAAACCGCAGCTGCCCCTTCCCCATTCCCCACCCTTCCAATTTAATGCCCCCTACCTCTGAATTTTCTCCCCCCAGCTTCCCCTCAGTTTTGACCCTCCATTTGACCCTATCCCACCCCCTCTTGAAGTTGCCCACCATCCACAGTGATATTACTTCCTCTGGCAGTGCATTCCAACCTGCCACCACCCTTTCCGTGAAATAGTGCCTCATCTCCCTCTTGAATCTTCCTCCCTCCAATTTCAGACTATGCCCCCTGGTGTCCCTTCCCCCTTTTAACTTAAACAAACCCTCCGAATTAACTCTGTTTATGCCCGTGAGGTACTTGAAAGTCTCAAATCATATCCCTTTATCGTCCAGGGTATACATGTTGACCTCCACAGTCTCTTCTCATGTTTTATCCTCCATACCCTGGTTCACCTTCATCACCCTATGCTGGACTCCTCTAGTAGTCTGATGTCCCTTTTCAAATAGGGGCACCAAAACTGCATGCAGCACACCAAGTGCAGTCTCAACAGAGACCTGTACAGGGGCAGAATGACTTACTCCTTCCTAAGGTGAGTCCCTGGTGATGCATCCCAGCATTTTATCGCCTTTGCAGGTGCCTTCCTACACTGCGCCAAGTGATTCATGTCCCCTGTTACCAGTACCCCAGATCCTTCTCCTCAACTGAAGTGGATAACTGCACTCCCTCAACCAGTAGTTGATGCCAGGTTTTTAGCCCCATGTGCAAGACTTTGAGACTTTTAGCATTGAACCCCAGTTGCCAAGTGTCTGACCAGTACATAAGTCTCTCCAAATCCTCTTGTAGTGCTTTACCCCTTCCTCATTATCCACTTCCGTGCAGATCTTGGTGTTGTCTGTTAAGAGGTTGATCTTACTCCTTATCCCAATCGATATATCAGCAATGAAGATGTTTATCAGTACTGGTCCTAGCACCGAGCCCTGTGGGACCCCGCTGGTTACAGCCCTGGGTGCAGAGAGCTCTCCCCCAACTACCACATTCTGCCGCCTATCCTGCAACCAGCTTTTAATCCACAAAACCAGTTTTTTCCCTGCTCATAAGGCTACTCAACTTGCTGGTCAGCTTCCATGAGGCACCAAGTGGAAGGTCTTGCTGATGTCTAGGTAAAGAACATCGACTGCATGGCCCCTATCCAGTGACCGTGTCACCCAATCAAAAATGTCAACCAGGTTTTTCTGACATGATCTGCCAGATACAAATCCATGTTGCCTGTCATCCTACAGACCATTTCCTCCAGGAAACTCACCAGCCATTCCTTAAGGATAGTCTCCATTAGCTTCAGCACAATGGCTGTAAGACTCACTGGTCTGTAGTTCCTTGTTCATCCCTGGGCCCATTCTTAAGGAGGAACACCCCATGTGCCATCCTCCAGTCCCTGGGTACGCATCCGATACTCAGGGAAGTGTCAAATAGGTTCACTGGCCAGGACCTCTGCCAACTCCTTTAAGACTCAAGGATGCACTCCATCCAGTCCTGGCACCTTATCCACCCGTAAGGACCTAAGGCCTCCAATATCCTGCTCACTGTGATCTCTACATCCATTACCTCCTCTCCCCTGATCCCACCCCACTTTTCCACTGTGGCATAGGCCCATCCTCTCCCTGGTAAACACTGAGCAGAAGTATTCGCTTAGTGTTACCGCCTGCTCTGCCCCTTTATCTGCCCACCTCCATCTTTCCTAATTCTAACAATCCAGTCCTTAGAATGACTCTTTCCCTTATATACCTGAAGAAATCCTCCCCCTTCTCTGATCTCCTGTGCCAGTCTTAGCTCTCTTGAAGCCTTGGCTACCCTTACCACTCTGCTCACCACTCTGGATTTCTTCATGTATTATTCCCTGTCCTCAACAATCCCTTATACTTTTGTAACCGGCCAGGTCCTGAGCTTAATAGAATCCCAACAGTTTTAGAGCAAGCAGATAAGCTGGGCAGTGTTAAAGGGTTTCAAATGCTCCCTGTAAAACATTATATCATTGTTTGCCTGGCTCTGCTGAGCAGAGGATGAGGTAATGCTGTTGGGAACTCTCGCAGCAGCATAAGCCACATCTTGGCTAACAGCTGTGCTGGAGCTGTCAGAATGTGTGTCTGAAGTTGGATTCTGAAGTGAGAGGAGCTCACAGAGAGTTCCAGGAGCAAGAGCTGGCCTGTGGCCACTCTTGTTCGAGAGGGAATGGCCCTCTGATCATGTTTCTGCCATAGAACAGTAATCCAAAGGCTGGTTTCCTGGAAGTGGTGGCTACCAGATTTTATGAAGCCCCAAGGGGGGGGGGTTAAGATCCTTCACAGTGTAAAGAGAATGAGACTGAAGGTTCAGTAAGTGACTTGGGGCAACCCCAAATGGCTATAAAAGCTATCAGCACTGCCCAATTTGTAGAGATTTGTGAGTACAAGTTAAAGTAATGGACTTGTGTGAAAAGTAAACTGTAAAAGGGAGGTTTTCTGGTATCTGTCAGATACAGGTGCCATGGACTATAGCCCAATGTTTATAAAGAAGGATGTCTGTAGCAGCCCAGTGGGGTTGGAGAATCCAGAAATTTCCTAAAGTAATGACAGAGAGAATCCAGTTTGTAGCCTGAGCGAGTAGCCCCTCATTCTAAGCACAGATGGATCTAACTGGTTACCCAGAGGAAAGTATGTTTAGGTGTTAACACGGGTCACCTAGTTGCTTTAAAGTATACCAGTAATCCTGAAATAGAGCTGGTAGCAGATTTTGTAAGTCCAAGGTCCCTGAAAGATGGGCTGGGCAGCCCATTTTGTAAGTCCCAAGGTCCCTGAAATAGGAACGGTAGCAGCTAGAAGTCTGGTAACCCTGAAAGAGAGCTGGACATGGTGTGGAAGAATGTGAGTGAAAGAGAACCTTTGCCTGAAGAATGTTTTGGAAATGTTTTGCCTGCAAATATGTTATCTGTCATGTACAGTGCAAGCCTTGGGGGCACCACCTTTATTCACTGTTAACTTTGAGTCAGGAATAAAAAGCCATACAGTAATATCCCAAATTCCTGGTTGCGGACAGTCCATCTTTTAGTACCCGAGTGATGTTTTTGAGGCCCCTCAGATTGCAAACACAGTATAGCCCTGGCACCTCTATCCCAAACTCAGTTAAAACAGAAATGTTATTTTGTGCCCTACTCCCCTCCCCTGACCTCAGAGATGCCCGAGTCAAGTATTTACCCTAGGGTAGTACTTATTTTCTGCCAACTAGTGGTTTGTTGCCTTGTCTGTGTAACAAATGGGGGGTCCCAGTTGCAAGATAGTAGTTCTTGCCCCGGGGCGTGTAATGGTTACACTTTCTAAAGTCAGCTCGCTTTTCCCTCACCCTCTCCACTACCTCTGTATTCAACCAGCTCGTTTTTTTGATCCGGGCTTTTTTACTTTGGCGCTTTGTACAAGAGTTAGTGGCCTCTGCCAGCCCCAGCTTTATGATGGCCCATTTCTGTTCAACATACACGTCAGGTCTGTTAGCTTGGTACCCTTCCAAGACTATTCCCATCCTGCCAAAGTCTGCTCTTTTAAAGTTCACAACTTTTGTTTTGGTATTGGCTACCTCCTTCCCTAGATTGAGAGGGAACCACACTGTGTGGTGCACTAAAGTTATTGTCATATGCTTACTTTAAAAACTTGTACTTCCCCCTGTGTGTTTGCTTAAGGAAAGAAGTCATATATATCCTTCTTAAGTATTGCACTCAATTTATACAGTGCATAGTGGTATGCTTCTACGTGTGTATCTATTGTGAGTATTGTTTTGCTTGCAAAATGAGAAGTAAAAAAAACAAAAAGGTAAAGCAGTGGATACCTCCAAAGGCTGAGTTAGGGGGTCAAAAAGGAGTGAATTTCCAGAACTTTACAATGGACTTAAGGTTGTTCGGAAGGATAGTGAGTAAGTAATTTGCTTTGGCCCACCTGGTGGCCTTTTTCTGGTATTATGGAATTGACTGTATCTCATCAAGTCCTCTGCATCCCAAGCTTTTCTGGTCAACAAGCTCGGCCAAAATCCATGGAACATGGAATCCTTGCACACAAGACCTCCGGGGGGGGGGGTATGATAGTGTCAAGTTGTGATCACTCTGGAGTGAAACAGGGATACCTGCAACATAAGTATCCGTAGATATAAACAATCTGTATTGTGAAGATCATCCAGAAGACAGGACAAGTAAAGTGCACTGAACAACACAGTCCAGTTAAACTTTAGCTGAGGATTATGGTGATTATCTTGGGCACAACAGACCACTTGGTTGTCATGAAAGGCATCTGAAAGGGTGCCTGTGGCCACCATGTGGTGGGTGGTGAGAGCAAAAGACTCAATCAATGATACAGGTGATTACAGGATTGGGGCTTGAGGTGAGACTCAGTGAGGAACTGAATTAGGATCAGAGATTCAATTTTCTGGATAGAAGATTTGAAAAATGGGAGACCAATTAACATTAAGGTCCCTGCTTTGCCAGCCCAGTGGCGCTGAGGCGGGCTGGACAACTTACCTCATGCACGCACTGGTGACCCATGTTTGAGACAAACACGGGCCCATTAGGGGGTCGTGCGGAGGAGAAGGATCGAGCATCCTTAGGGCTGCTCTCCTTCTCCAGGAGGAGAGACACCAGCACTCGGTGCACTGCTGGTTCCAGGCAGTGGCTGGGAGCTAGGGTGCTGAGGCTACAACAAGGGAAGCAGGCAGGCGTTCAGAGGAATACATACAGGAGCGTCACGTGTTCACTCCTTGTCCTCGCATGAGAACAAAAACAATCTGGTGGAAAATGGTTCTGGCGTGCTTTATGGCAGTCGGTCTCCGCTGAGCGCCGCCCCTGCGATAGAAAGCAACACACCTCCTGCACCGAATCCTTGCATGTGGTGGGTTGAGGTTTCACCACCCCACCATGGTGGGGGTAAACTAGTGGGGCAGATGGAGGTTGAGCTGTGAGCAAGGGACTGAGCTGGAAGACTGACAGGAGAAACTGCCGCCAGGGACCGGAGGAAAATAAATTAACAGCAAAAAAACATTAAGGTCCCTGCTGACCTACTGGGACAGTGGTAGCACTACCATTCACAATCCTGATGACCCAAGTTCAATAGTGAGCCTTGGAGCTGGAGAAAACTGACCAGGGAGGAGGAGGAGGAAGATTAGGCGTCAAGGACTGCTCACCCCTCCAGGAGGATGGGACACGGTGTGGACACTAGGGGTGGGGCACAGGTGGGGCAGACACCCAGCTTGTGCAGCTCGACCACTGGTGTCCCTGCATCACTTCCTCTGTGACAGAGGAAAAACAACACATACCAGTGGCAGAATGGCGCTTGACCCTCGCAGGCCCTATACCCGACTAGCTGGGCTCACAGTCCAAATACTGGATCCGGGTCCTCAATGGGGATGGGGACTCCATTGCCCACCGGGGGCAAGCCCTGGGGTACTGGCTGGCAGGTAAGTCCCAGTGGACGTCAAGGTAATGGGGCTAGGAGGTCTGAGCTGAGGGAGGCATACAAAGATAAAACAAAACATTAGGGTCCCCAAGGAGCTGGATATCTTCCAGGGGAGGAAAGAGAAAGGACATCAGTGAGAGTCAGGTTTGACCTTGGGAGGCACAGCTGCTACAAAGGAAGGGAGGGAGGGAGGAAGCAAGCAAAAACCTACACAGAAGTTTGTGGAAGAAAGAACAGCAGACCAGTAGACAACATCACAGCTCAGACGATGATACACATTCAGCCACACCACCTTTGCTTCATAGTCCTGTCTGTGGACCATATAATCAGGCCTCCTGACATCTCAATAACCAACCCAGGTAGAGAACTTGGGTTTGTGGATGACCAGGAAGTCGGGTTATACTGGAACACCTATAACATTAGCTGGTCAAGTTTAGGGTGGAGACTCTTGGCGCTCAGGTAAAAAACATTCACCCTTTTGGAATGGGGGAGGGTTGCAAGGAGGACAGTTTAGCCCACATCTCCAGACTGAAGAAGCAGAAGGGTGAATAGGAGCACAAGGGAATGGGATTACCAATAGCTTGGAGAAATGGAATAATGTAGTAGGGTATAAGGGAGAGATAACATGAGGGCATCAAAATTCTGAAAGGAGAGAAGGCTATGGAGGAAGAAATTGGGGAGGGGCTAAAAGATGGGGCATTAGAAGGGGGACAGGTGGGAGGAAAGAAGCAAATGGGTAGGTGACATTTACATGACCCCTGCAACTGTCCCTCACCACGTTATCACAGGCTCAGCAACGAGGTCACTGGGATTTGCTGTGAACCAGCATGGCAGATGGTGTCTGCACGATCAACCACTACAGCAAGGTAAATTAATGTAATGGACCCATGAGGGTGTACCCACTCTCACACAATGCCCTGTCGCAACAGAAAGGATACCTGGAGACTTCTGGGGAAAGGAGGGGCCCCAGATTATGGTGTCTTTTCCCTGGCCTATGGGCCATCAAGGTTGCTGAGTGACAGCTCCAGTTACCAAAGGAGTGGATTGAAGTGTCTATGAAGAGGGACTCTGCTGGAGACAGGTAGTTCTCATTGGTGTGAGACCTGCTGTGCAGAGTGGTATAAACTGCACCACCCAGTCCCACGAAGGACAGCACAAACTGTGGAGAGAGAGTTGCCGTTCCTGCTAGGGAGGAGAGTTGGAGTAGTGTGTGAGCCTGCAAAGGAGACCATGCAAGAAAGTCAGCATAGAACAGACTGTGTCCAAGGCTGGAGCCTGCCTTCATCGGGGATGCCCTGGAGAGTAGAATTCCAGGGCCTGCTGCAACAGAAGGTGTTATCTGTGTTCAGAGTTGGTCAGTACACAGCAGTGAGGCTCTGTTTTCAAAAATATATCTGTTTCATTCTGTTTCCACATTGGTGATTTTTCAGTCTGTAAAGTAAATTTCGACCTATTTCAATGCAGCAAACGATCATCAAATTTGGTGCCTCAGGTGTTCCGATTATCACTGATGTTTCTGAGTTGCGATTTTGCTCTCTTGCTAATTAAAACTTTATTTTTATTGAGCCATGTTTCAGCCCAGCTCTGCACTGTTTACACCTGCCAGAATGTTCCACAGCGCTTTGCAGCACTCTCCGAATGCATCATCACAGGGAGAGCTGATGCACAGGAAGCCGAGCTTCTGGCTGTCATGCAGTGTTCCCGCTTGCGGTGCGCTGAAGTTTCCCGTGTGTATCGGTGGTTTTTGCCATCCCTCGCTGCACTTGTCCAAACAGCACTTTCATATTCTCTGTCACTGAATGTGCAGTAGTAATCAGCACAGTAATTTTGTGTGAGTGCTAATTAGGCTGTGTGGCAGTCATTTTCTGTCATTCTTTCAGGCTCAAGCATGGCCTCCAAGTCTCCAGCATTCTGCTGGAGTCTACAGCAATTTAAATTATTTACTGCATCATTCAGACCTCCAGCAAGCAATAATACCTCAGCATACTGAGCTGGAGGTCAGCTACTTCTTACAGCTTTACTATTTTCTGGTCAGGAAGTCAAACTTATGAAGCTTCGGCACTTGTAAAGTGCTCATGTCATTGGTGATAGCTGATAGCTTCTAAATAAAGATTATTGGGTGATAGTGTTGAATATTGGGTACACCTAGGACCAGGGAGCAGACGGGAACAACTGTCCTGGGCACAGGGTGGTCCATAGGGGACCTGTAACAGGAGATGTGAGGCTAAGGCGGGGCAGTCCTAAAGGTGTGTCCTGGATCCAGGAATTTTATTGGCACCTTGCCTAGGACCTCACGCTATGGCGCAGTGCTCAAGTTACACTATTTGGTACCGTTGCCTTTATATTAGTTTATTTGGGTTGAGGTTGGCCCCACACTAACCTGCAAAAGAAAAATAAAAGGTCTGGTGAGGCAAAGCCCCCGGTTAAACTGACAACCAAGTAAGGAAGATCACCAAAGCACGCTTGTATTCAGAAAACTTTTACTGCAAGCTTCCTATGTGTAATCTGGAGTATGCTACATTATCGCTGATTATTGATTAAAAGAAACCCGGTGATAGTAGAGAACACCGGAGGAGGCAGTATAGTGCAGTGTTGTAAGGCTCTGAGCTGGAGACCTAGGTTTGAATCCTACAGCCCCCACTTACATACTGTGTGACCCTGAGCAAATAACTTAACTTCCTTGTGCTCCCAGGTCACGCTGTAAACAAGCTTCCAGCTTAGTGTGTCTCTCCTGGTTTAAAAAAACAAAAAAAAACTTGTGCAACTGTGTTTCAAAATCAGACACCAGTATGCAAATAGGGTACCCTATGGTAGTTATAAGACAGTGTTCTGTCAGTTATTTTAGTTTGTTAGAGTTAGTCAGCCGCCCCCGACCATGTATTTTTCAACATTTGGTGCAGGGGCAAAACCCCCAATTGAACAAACTAAAAAAGTAACTGACTGAGCTTTACTTTGGCAGAGTACAAATCATGGCATCATGTTTGTCACTCTGTCTGAGTGCAGAGCTCTGCCCCCACACCCTCTGTGTCTTTTTTAACATAGGGGATGTGGGGGGGATTGCACCAACTCAAACAAACTAAAAAACAACCAGCAGAGCACGAATCCTGAAGTGGACATTAAAAATACTGATACTATCACTGACGCTGTCATGCAATCATGTACACTGGTGCAATCAGTCAGATGTGACCTACGCTAATTCCTTACAGAAATGCCAGTGGTTCTCCACTTCTGCCAAAAATCCCTGGTAGATTAGCTCATGCAGCGTTAACGGAGCTGAGTGTTAATTGGGTAATTTAAGGTTATAGCTGCCAGGATCCACCCATTTACAGTAGTGGCAGTTTTAGACTGCGTGTGTGGTGTCATGGTGGCAGTTTGTCCACAACAGAGTCATTAGCTGACTGCAAAAGTTTCCACTTATCTAAACATTTTTACTGTCAGTGCTACTGAAGAGGAATTAGACAGCAGAGGTAAAACTGACACCTTGTATAGAATCAACCTAATGTCTTATTGATGCCTTTACAGCTGCAGTCTGATGT
Organism: Neoceratodus forsteri; assembly: GCA_016271365.2. Lineage (NCBI taxonomy): Eukaryota > Metazoa > Chordata > Ceratodontiformes > Ceratodontidae > Neoceratodus > Neoceratodus forsteri. The sequence continues at coordinate 374,240,101 of CM057450.1, read as the reverse complement.
TGAGAGATACAGAGTTCTCACTGATAGAAATTATGTTTTAAGGGCTGCAGTAGTTATCAATAGTGTCCTCCTGTATGGGAGGATGATTTTTAGTGCAAATGCTAGGTATTGGCTGGAAAGGAAGCTGATACGTATGATCACTACTACACATGGGTGGTGGTTGATAACTTGTATCTGGACAATGCCAGTTGTGCACTGTGATGTCTGTTATGTGTTTGTTCATGCTGGTTGTGCACTGGGATGTGTGTTATGTGTTTGTTCATGCAGGGAGTGTCTGCTTAGTTGATATGTAACAGTGGCCATTGAATGTTATATTTTTGGTGTTCGATGGTGGAGTCGCACTTGATGTTCTAAAACAGGGCCCTATCTATTAAATGAAAGCATGTGGCTTTTTAGTGCCCTATTCCAAATAATATTTATTTATTTAGTTTTTGTTAACCGGGTAGGTACACTAGACAGCATAGCTGCCTATTTTCAGGTACGACCTGGGAGATTATAACAAGGGGTATGTAGACAATAGTAGATACAAGAAAACATCATGGGAACAAGTTGAAGTCAGACATAGTACACTTATACAAAAGTTTCCAGCAATGACGGTACATTTGCAGGAATCTGTATGTAGTAACAAAACAGGAATAAAAGTGCAAATAACTAACAGTCATAAGTCATTTAACTAGTAAGTGTTAGTAGAGAGGAAATAGCAAGATTTCCAGGCAGGTTTGAGAGTAGTAGAGGTTGGAGCCGGTAGGCTACTAGGAGGAACCAGTACAGGAGTGGGTGGATAGAGAACAGGAGCAGGGTTCAGAGCTTAGAAGAGCCATACAAAGCTCTTGTTTGAAGCTGTGTGGAGAAGGGAGATTCTTAGACTCAGTGGAAAGGAGTTCCATAGTTTAGGGCCCAACTAGAAAACATTCTCACCATTTTGGTTTACATCTCGTTGGACAAGAAGGGTTTGTCAGCTGATCTCAGTGGGTAGGAAGAGGTCACAGGTTTGAGCAGTAGAGCCAATTTGTCAGGTATCTGGGAGGAGATTATATTGTTTATAAAACAGTAGGATGTAAACTGACGGAACGCTGAGGGGGTAAACCATCCCAGAATGGAGTATAGTGTGCATCGGTGAGTAAGTTTGGGTAAAGACAGAGCAAAATGGCAAATGCCGTTGTAGCAGACATCCCACTTTCGGAGGAGCCCTCCAGTAGTTGCCGGTAAGGCTATTAATCCATGTCAGTGGCTCAGCAGGTAGCACACTTGCCTCTGAGGCCAGGAGATCAGAAGGCTGTGGGTTCTATCCCCCACACAGGCACTTGGGTTAATATCCCAATATTGACACTGTAGTGCAGCATGAGGGGGGTGCTGCACTACTGAGGAGCTGTCTTTCGGATGAGACATTAAACCAAGGTCCCATCTGCCTGTTCAGGTGGATGTTAAAGATCCCATGGCACTTCTCGAAAAGAGTAGGGGAATTTTTTATTATAAACTTCAAAAATCAAACAAATACAAACAGTGTGAACTCACACAAACGAAAATACAAATCATAAGAAAATCAAATAATTATTAAAGTCATACATTGTCTGAAAGTAAATGAAAAACACCCTATAGTATATCCTAATACAGAAAAAAGTTCCCCCCATCCCCACTAAAAGAGTAGGGGATTGTTTGATTAAAACTTAAAAGTAAAATATATACATAAGAGTGTTCCTTCACACAAAAGTCATATTACAAAATAAATAGAAACATAAATTAGTATCCATCATACCTCCAATACTAAATTCTCTTACGATAATCCCAAAACATATCAATAAATGCTACCCCCCACCACCACCACCACCACTACAAGACTAGGGAATTTTTTATTCAATACTTTAATCAAAAATACAAAACAAAAATGCAAAATTGTATTGCATCCTACAAAATCATAATGAAAGAATTCAAAAACCATAACCATGTTTTCATCTTATATGAGCAGCAAACATAAAACTCCGTATTTGTACATAACTCCTGTCTAATCCCCGCTAAATAAGTAGGGGAATTTTGTAGTAAAACTAAAAAAACAAAAACAGATGCACCCTAATGTATCAGTGCTACAAAAACAAACATAAACATGGGTAAAAATAAGTGTTACATCATACAATCAAGAAATATATCATTATTTCATAAATCCTAAACTTACCCGATGCTATCCACCCCAACTATAAGAATCCTCCCCTTACCCTGTATCTAACCATGACATTTTCCTCCACCATATCCTATACAGATCTTGATCACTTCAAAATATCTTTTCTAATATTCTGCACAATCTGAGCTTCTGTCTTCATCTGCTTTCTTAGTGTTAAACAGCAACGAGCCAGTCAAAGCTGATATCTTATAAACCCCATCAATAGCCTTATAGTGATATTATCATATATTACCCATGCACTCGGTAACACACCTTTAGTCCAAATTTCAACGGACTGCCCCATAAATGGATTCAAGGGCCAAACCGTATGAAAGGCCGACCAAAAGGATTGAACAAAGGGACACTCATAGAAGAAATGAGATAAAGATTCTACCAAACCCATACAAGTTTCCTACCTAGGACAATATCTCTCAGCCAATTCTTTGTGTTTCAAGTTTCCTTTAACACCCAATTTTTTATGCAGACAAAGCCACAAAAAATCCCATATGTATTTAGGGACTCTATTACTGGATAATAATTTTAATTTTGCATGCTGTGCAGCCATGGGCAAATCCACAAACCAAGGATCATCATAAAAAAAGTCCTAAAGTACCCAAAATATAAATGTTTTCTTGTTTTCATACAAATGGCCTGTTTCATGAGTCTCCAAACTTTCAATTTCCTAATCACTTCTTTAAAGTATCCAGGGAGCTGAGATACCCTAGTCTGGCGAGGCACAGTTTCCAAAAAAACCCATCTTTCTATTATACCACCAATCACATCAGCTACCCATGGGGACCATACCCTAGACTCCGCTTTCAAAAGGGGAGTAATATTATAAGATATAAATGTAACATAAAAAAACACCACTGGATTCATCATTCCCACACACCCTTCCTCAATTGGTAAATAAGTGACCCCCCTTTTTACCAGATTCAGTCTGCTCCCCCACAAGCATGAAAAAAAAACGCATATAAAGAGGTTTCCAAAGTAGCGGGAGGGGGTTGGACTGGCACAAAAACAAAAATAAGGTACCAAAAAGGTTTTATAAGATAAACCCGCTTTACATTGGTTATTTGCCACCTATTCCACTATTTTTTACCCTATCCTTAGCTACCCCCAACTGTTTTTCCCAATTATATCTAGGAGCTTCCTGCCCCCCGAAATAGATCCCTAAAATCCGTCTATACCCTTGTTCAATGGGGATCTGCCAAATTAAGGCAAAATCAACCCCATCATATCCCACCGGTAATATCCCACTCTTTAATGGATTAATAGAAGAACCTGACATTTTAGAAAAGGTATTTAACACCAACTGGGCTGCTATCGCTGAAGACCTGTCCACCAAAATCAAAACCAAGTCATCCGCATAAGCTACTGTAACAATAGGAATATCCTCACAGCCTACAGATAACCCAAGAATCTGTGGGTCCCCATTAAGAGCATATAATAAAGGGTTTAATGATAGCACATACAATAATGGGCTCAGAGGACATCCCTGAAGTACCCCCGTACGTACCATTATCCTGTCTCCTTTCCAACCATTTACACTTGGAACTAAACTTATGTTCCTATAACATGTTTTCAACCATGCTATGTACTGTTCAGGGAAACCATAACTCTTCATCACTTCCCAAAGATAAGTAAATTCAATATGATCAAAAACCTTCTGTTGGTCCAAGCAAACTAGATGACCAAATATTTCATCAGAGGCACCCTTCTGCAAGATCTCTCTTAGCAAGATGAGAGCATCCTGTACCCTCCTCTGAGGAACTCCACAGTATTGGGAAGGATGAATCAATACATCCAAAAACCCCCATAATCTATTTCCCCAAATTTTCATTAATATTTTATAATCCATGTTTAATAATGTCAAGGGTCTCCAATTATCCAAATCCCCTCTCTCCCCATTTTTATAAATCAATAACAAGAGGCCTTTCCGCATGCTTTCAGGGAGTTCCTCGGACTGCAAATCCCCATTAAGTACTTCCCGCAATTCAGTCCCCAAAATGTCCCAAATAATTTTATATATTTCATGGGTAGTCCATCTGAACCTGTGCAGTCCCTGCCTTCATTAGCCTCATATTACCGTCTTGAGTTCCTCCAAGGATACAGGCACAGTCAACAAATTCCCCAACACCGGGGACAGCTGAGGTAGGTTACACTCCTTTAGCCAAGACTGTATTGCATTAAGTGACAAGGGTGTGCTGCTAAAGACTTTAGAAGCATATGTATGTATTTCTGACAAAACACCTACACTGGAAATAGTTCTGCCTCCCTGAGCTGTATTCAAATATGACATTCCTCAAGATTTTCTCATAGTACTAGCAGTTTCAAATGGTAACGTTTCCCCCTTTTTCCCAGAAATTCCATACTTATGTTTTTCTCAATTTCGCTCAAAATTGCCAGTTGTAAACAGGCCAACTCAGCTTTTAATCCCTTTATCCTATCCCGATAGTCCACACCCCTTTGTCGAAATGTGGACAAGGTAGCTATACGCTTCCTTAAACGCCTCAATTTATCATGTTTCAATTTCCCATTTATACTCCCTATTTTTTTGAAATATATCCGGATTTCATCTTTAGTATCTTCCCACCATTCATTCATATTCTCATATAAGCAAAACACTGACTGACAAGCAATCAAAAGAGCATACAACCCCTCCTTTATACCAGGGATATTTAATAAAGAAACATTTAATTTCCAAACCCCTGGGCCCCTTTGTGCCTCTGGCACATCCGCTACCCTAAGTTTCAACATTAAATGATCAGAAGTAGTCATCTCCTGCAGAATTTTAGATTGTACTACTAACTCAGGGGAAAGAAAAAAGTAATCAATTCTTGATGCCCTAGGCCCACAAAAGTAAGTATTCTTATTACCATCCAGGGAAGTTCCAAACACATCCACCAACCCAGCCTCCCATATACCATGTGCCAAACATAATGCATCACAGTACACTTTCTTCCCCTTATCAGGCAATAATTCTGAGGGTAAAGTACAATTAAAGTCACCTCCTACAATAAGGGGAAAAGATGTATACAATAAGGGAAAAATAGATTTAAATAAAGCCACCCTATCACATTTCTTCTGGGAAGCATATATATTCAGTAGTCTTATGAGTGTATCCCCCCATTTCATATCCAAAAGCAGGGCCCTACCTTCTACTATTTCTATATGATGCATCACTTTAATGCAAGATCTAAAGAAACAAATCCCAACCCCACTGCACAAATCCTGCCCCTAGGACCAAAACACTCTCCCACACCCAACTTTTGTTGCAGCATCTAATTCTCTGCTAAATGTAAACGAACATCTTGAAAGAACACACAATCCAAATTTTCATGCATGAACTGAAAAATGTATTCCGCTTTTCTCAGGGATTTAATGCTGTTAGCATTTAAAGATGCTACCAAATTGTAAAGCTCCAGCATCAAAACCAAACAGCTCACTTAACCTTGCTCAAGGCTCTTGTCACTCTACCACTTGAAACTATCCTGAGGCCGTAGGTCAGTTTGGCCCTCCACCATGACCTGTGGGAGAGATTGCGAAAGGGGTGCTGCCTGATCTTCCCCTGTTACATCCTCCAATAGCACCTCAAAGGGATTAGGGTCTACCAAAGTAGGGACTGAAGTGATATTTTTCTTAGCTCCCCTCGTCTTCCCTTTTACTTGTTTACCCTTCCTCCCACTCACCATAGTGAAATCCTCCACCCTGGACTGCATGGTCAGGGGAGGGGGGGGGTCCTTGTTTACCTCTGCTGGAACTTCTTGTGTCATAAGAGATGATGACTTAGATATGTGATCAGGAGCAACATTCAAGACAAGTGCTGTAGCAGCCACACAGGCCTGATTTCCCACCACTTTTCCCCCACCCAGGCCTCCATTCCCAGGTTTCTCCTGAGTCTGTCCTTGTTTCACCGCCATCCTAATAAAATGCTCCTGTACCCAAATTGCCTCTTCGTGTTTTGTGCTGCCACAGGGCAAGATGCATAAGTCGTGGCCTCCTCCTCAAGTGCACTTTGCCAGTTGGAAACAGTGAGCACTAGGGTGCCCCATCTCCCCACAATGAACACACTTCAACACATCACAATTAGTACTTATATGCCTTTTGGATCCACACTTAAAGCATACTCTGGGCTGTCCTGGGTAAAACAGAAACCCCTTATCTTTCCCCCAAAAAAAACAATTTGGTAAATGGATAAGATCAGTATCTGTAGAGTGCAACTTCACCTAAATTTCAGCCTCCATTCCAAACCCCTCATCATCCAAAAATAGGACTGGATTACCCTGTGTCTCACATTTTTTCCCCAACCAATGCATAATATCCACAATATTCACCCCCTCATTTCGAAACAAGATGGTGATAACCCGAAAAGGTTGCTTCATGAGGGGAAATATAATCAAATCAGTCCAGAGAGGGTTAGTCTTTAAATTTAAATAACGACACCAAAATGTCTCTAATAAGGCAGGTGTCCAAAAACTAATATCAAATGAAACTTCCCCCTGAATATGTATCAGGGCATAAACTTCTGCTGGAGTAAACCCCATGCTTTGTTTTAGCAGAATCTTCCACGTAAAAGCGATCCGGGATTGTCCTTGGTCCCACATATCTTAGTCTAATGGCATTTACTGGTTTGCCTGTTCCACCGTTTGATGGAAATGGCTGCATATGTGAGCCTAGCCTGGTACCTAAAGCCAGGGCTCTTCTGTGTCTTTCTCCCAACCCTCTTCGTCCCCTGGGATGTCACAGGAGGAAGATTCTATAGGGGGGGACTCTGGGGGGAGTAAATCGTCACCACCTGCTGCCATGTCCTGTGGCAAAGTAGAAGTAAAAGTACTTATCTCCTTCTGTTCATTACGTAAAACCTCTGTAGCCTTTTCTGCCGGTCTCCAATTTCCACCCGATACAGGGACCCAACCTGCCTCGTGCAGAGCCCGCTCCGGGGACCAGGAAGCATCCATGATGTCCCCCCAGGATTCGCCTGCCTTTGTTTTCCTTGTTGGCGTCTGTTCCATAGACGCATGCAGCTTCTGTGAGTTTTCCGTCAATACTGCGCTCGGGGAAGTGGCGTCACATTTCCGCTTCCGATCCTCCTCGTTTTTCTTGTTCCGTCCTTCCTTTGCCAACAATTCGCTTACTTGAAATAATTCCTCCTCTAAGCAGCGACGCTGCTCTTCCAAACTCAAGGGCTGTATCGGATGCTCTAAAATGGGACCGCTGTCTTGGGCGATATGCTGGCCACCCAAAGGGTGCATCCCAGCCACCTCTGCAGCAGGTCCCTCCTCCTGTGTTCCTTCTGGTCTTCCCACCTCCTGGGCCAACGCAGCCCTCTCCACCGAACCTTCCTCCTCCATAGCTGTCCTCCAACTGACCACCAGACATGGTGTCAGGGGCCCCCTATCATCAGAGTAGGAGAATTTCCCCAGTGTCCTGGCCAAATTTCCTTCCATTCACTAAAAATACCACCAACAGCTTAATCTGGTTCAAGGTTGGTTGATATTCATCTGTATCCCCCTTCCCCAGGTCGTGCCTGAAAATAGGCAGAATTTGTCTAGTGCACTTAACCGGTCAAAAAAAAATGCCCGCCGGCCCAGTGGTGCTGAGGGTTGAGGCGCTGGATGCCACACCTCGAACCACGCTGGTGACCCGGGTTCGGAAGCGGACTCGGGCCGTCGGGGGTCAGCCAGGAGGGAGAAGGATTGAGTACCCAACAGCTTGCTCTCCTTCTCTGGGGTTGGTTGGGAAGCTTTCCCTGCTGCAGTACCGCCACCCACTGGGGAACTCGGGGAATGACGGTGCAGCAGAGGAGATGCTACGGCATTGGGTCGATGCTGGTAGAGGACTGGAGCGGATGCACGTCTCGGTGTGCGCTCGACTCCTTGTGCCTCATTGCACGCCAGCGTCGTGGGGTGTAACTTGGAGGAAAAACATCTCCAATCCTCCTAGATGACGACCGCCGATGCCTGCTTCGTCACCTGCCAACTGGAAAGGGCAGACTCCACTGTGCAGCTCGCTCTCCCTGGGATACAGGAGGGTAAGGGGGTTCCCTTCTTGCCCCGCCCAGGGGGTAATCTGGGCCATCAAAGAGCCCCAGGGGATTAGCGAGTGTGGCACTCTAGGAGAAGACCCTGAGACAGTTGGTAGGGTCGGGAGCAGAGCACCTTGGAGGCCTGAAGGAGTGGAGGTTAGAAGACAGTAAGGGCGCAGAAAAATAAAAAAAAAAAAAAATTTTAAAAATGCCAATTTAGGTCTCAGGGTCCCCTGTGCAATGGCCATCCTCGCCGTGGATGTTAGGCTATGTCTCACCTTATATGCCAGTCCAAGTTGAATATTGACAGATTTAATAACTGAGGCTAGATGCAGGGCAGAATTCAAGGCAGGATCAAGGGTTACTCCTAGGTATTTAAAAGAGGTAACTGTTAAGGGGAGCGCCATCAAGCACTCTGATACTTAATGGCTGGGTGCAGGACCGAATTTTTGAACCTGAACTGAAGAGCATGGTCATTTTATTTTTAAGAGAAGCTTGTTTTGCACTAGCCAGCTCTGCAAGGTACTGAAGTTACTATTGAGATTCAGGTTGATATCTGAGAGGTTTAAGGAGGATGAGTAAAGAACAAGATCATTGGCATATTATTCTCTAGTCAAGTGCCTCGGGGCAACTTTCAGTGATGCAGCATTCAGGCACTTGACAATCCTGCTGTTTTCTTTTGAATTCCTGAAATGAGATTACCACAATGTTATATTAAATTTGTTTTCAGGGTATTTGCATATCTACTACAGGATCATTGTCATGAAACTCACTATTTCTTATTCAAAGAAATAATTGAAGATTACATTAGCAGTTGGTTACTTGTGAGTCTGATAACAGCTCGTGCTGGATCATGTTGGTTTTGACCTGAAGAAACCTTTCCCTTCCAGCTTTATTTCTAAGGCAATCATGTACCAATCTCAGTACATTAAAATAAATAAAAAATAATTCTGACACTTGTGTGTCATTACATTTTCAAGGGATTTCCCACAAGTTTACCCAATTCCATAGATGGCAACATTAAGGACTGTAAGTTAGTATTGTCATTAAAACTTCTCTCATTATGCATTTGAGAATACAGTACTTACTGTACCATCTCTAGAGTTTGACAAATGATGTATGCCTCCTTTACATTTAAAGGACTATAGAACATTACCAGTTTTGAAGTTCAACTGATTTATTTTCTCATTTGCTGCGATGTAGTCTTTATAATGCATTTAAAGTAAGAGTACGATTCAAATTTTAACAGCTTTGTACTTTAATGCCCATTTCCCTGTGGAGGCATAGTCAATCTGTACCAGAATTACAAATGTTACTAGTGTACAGTAAGGGAGGGAAGGGATCATAACTGTGGCTGAACTACTGACCAGCTGATCTGTTTTCACGTTCCTGTCTGCCTGTTCTGCAGTGGCTTTCATTTTTTATCAAAGGTTGCTTAATGTGCTGTAAAAACATTTTGAAAATGATCCCCATAGACTTGTATGGGGTACACCCTCGCGCTCTCCTGGATAAATGTCAAAATGGAGAGCGCTAGGCAGAGGTAAGGCAGATAGGGAAGTGAAAGGGATCAAGGCCAGTGGCTCAGCCACAGTTACAATCCCTTCCCTCCCTTACTGGACACTACATAGAAATATAGAATTTGACAGCAGATAAGGACCACTTGGACCACCTAGTCTGTCCAATTCCCTACCTAAGTGATAAGCTGCAGATCCTAGTTAACCCACAGCCTACTTCTTCCTATCCCCACTAGAATTGCCCTGTATCTGTTCCATGCATTCTTGAATTCCCCCACTGTTTTTGACTCCACAACCTCCTCACAAAGGCTGTTCCATGCATCCACAACCCTCTCCACGACAAAATACTTCCTCACATTACCTTCGAGCCATCCCCCCTCTATCTTCAAATTGTGCCCCCTTGTTCTTGCACGTCTCTTTTTCTGAAAGATGTTACCCTCTTAGATTTTGTTGATTCCCTTGAGGTACTTGAAAGTTTCTATCATGTCCCCCTCTCTCTCTCTCTCCTTTCTTTGAGGGTATACATATTAAGCTCCTTTAGTCTCTCTTTGTATGTCTTCTGGTGCAGACCCTGCACCATTTTGGTTCCCTCCTGTGGACAGCCTCCACCCTGTCTATATCTTTGCGGAGATGGTATCTCCAGAACTGCATGCAGTACTCCAGATGGGGTCTCATGAACTGTCTGTACAGAGGGATGACAGCTTCCTATTTTTCTACTGATCCTGCCTCTCCCTATGCAACCCAGTATCCCCCAGCCCTCCTTACTGCCTTCTCACATTTCTTGCCCACCTTTAGGTCATCTGTCATAACTACCCCAGGTCCCTTTCCATTTTTGTTGTTGTTAGTATCTCACCCTATTGTGTACTCTTCCCCTGGGTTTTTGTTTCCCAGGTGCATTATTTTGCATTTCTTTGCATTGAATTTAAGCTGCCATACATTTGACCATTCCTCCAACCATGCCAAGTTCCTTCTCATCCTTTCCACCCCACCTTATGCATCAACCCTGTTGCAGACCTTTGTATCGTCTGCAAAGTGACATACTTTTCCTTCCAGATCCTCTGCAATGTCACTTATAAAGACATCAAAGAGGACCAGTCCCAGTACTGCACCCTGTTGTACCCCACTAGTAACTTCACTGTAGACTCCGTTTACTATTACCCTCTGTGTCCTGTTTTCTAGCCAATTGTTTACCCAGGCAACCACCTTGGGACCCACTCCCAGGCTGGCTAACTTGTATATTAATCTTGTGTGTGGGACTGTGTCAAATGCCTTGCTAAAATCTAGGTAGGCCGTGTCCACAGCCCCTCCCTGGTCACCCAGTCAAAGAAATCTATTAGATCCGACTGACACGATCTTCCCGCTGTGAATCCATGCTGCCTTGGGTCCTGTGTACCGCTGGGTTTTAGGTATGCAACTATGCTTTCCTTCAGAAGTGATTCCATCATTTTCACTACCACTGAGGTCAAACTAACTGGTCTGTAGTTTTCTGCCTCTGTCCTGCTCCCACTTTTGTGAAGTGGAATCACATCTGCCCTCCTCCAGTCCTCAGGTATCACCCCATCCTTCCATGATTTGTTAAAGAGAGTAGTCAGTGGTGTCACTGATTCTACCCTTAGTTCTTTTAGAATTCTGGGGTGACTCTGTCCGGACCCATTGCTTTGTCCACCTTCAGTTTGAAAACTTCTTTCAGAACCCTTTCTTCTGTGAATGGACTAGTATCACCCCCCCCCCCATATAGAGTGTTTCTCTTGTTTGGTTTAGGTACCTCCCCCTCTTCTTCTGTGAATACTGAGCAGAAATATTCATTCAGTATCCCTGCTTTTTTTCCCCACTGTCACCCTCTGCCCACATTCCCTTCCCTTTAATAAGCCTCATATCCCTCTCTTGGTCTTTCTTCACTCCCTACTGTACCTAAAAGAGGTTTTATCCCCCCTTCTTAACAGAGTTGGCCATCTTTTCCTCAGTTTGGGCCTTTGCTATTTTGACTGCCTTCCCTGCCTCCTTCTGCTTTAACTGATTATAGTTCTCTGTCCTACTCCTTCTGTGTTTCCTTATATTTCCTGAATGCTATCCGTTTCTCCTTAACCTTGCCTTCCACCTCTTTTGAGAACCATAGTGGTTTTTTCTTTCATTTTGTTTTGTTGATTTGCTTTACACAAAGGTTTGTTGCCTCTGATGGCAGTTTTGATTTTTCTCTATTGTTTCTCCACCCCTCCTTCTTGCCTGTTTGCCGGTACTTTTCTGAGACACTCTCCGATTTTGCCATACTCAGCCCTCCTAAAGTCCAACACTCTTGCTTTTGTAAGGCTTGACTACACAGTTGTGTTTATTGTGAACCTCACTGTTGGGTGGTCGCTTGTTCCCAGATGGCTACCCATTTCTAAATCTGAGATTCTCTCTCCATCCCCATTTGAGAGTACCAGGTCTAAGACTGGTCCCTCCTGAGTGGGTTCTAACACTAGCTGTCTGAGAAATGCCCCCTGCAGGGCACCGAGAATGACCCTGCTCTTGGGTGTGGCTGCAGTAACTGTTACTAACTTTTGTAATTCTGGCACAGATTGACTATCACCTCCACAGGAAAATGGGCTCTGAAGACCAACAAGGTATGTCACATTTCCTTTGAGGTTTTTGCTCACCATGCTTGCTTCTTTTTGGTGCATCTCCATTCAAGAGGGTCTTGGAGGACTCAAAAGCAGCTAAGTTGTTACATAGTGTAGTGCCCTAAAGTGGTGCCACAAAAATATTGCCCTCTCCCTTGGCAATCATGGATGTGTAATGGCAAAAGGGGTTCCAGGATATACAGTGGCAAAGCCAGTGGCACCCTCTTACGTACACACACACACACACACACACACACACACTTTCCCTTGGCAAGGTAGTAGTGCAGGGCAGGAAAAAACATATATACTTTCTATTAATTTTGTCAACAAAGAGAATGGGGGGATGGTTTGCTAGTTTAAGAGCTGTTATGGTGTGTGTGTGTGTGTGTGTGTGTGTGTGTGTGTGTAGAAGACGGAATGATTGGCTCTGCTCAGGGAAACCAGCGTATGATAGAATACCTCACAACATAGGATTTGTTATAAAGAAATAAACAGTAATGTATGTGAACTGGGTAATAAAATGGGTCTTCAGAGATCCCCAAAAATATTACATAAAGAACAGATTATTTCCATGGAGCTAGGTGTGATGTGGTTCTTAGCAGAAGTGTGTAGTGCCTTTTCTTTTTTTTTACCTTTTGTTTTACCAGGTGAGACACACTAAGCTGAAAGCTTGTTTACAGGTGCAATCTGGGGAGCACAAGGAAGTTAAGTGACTTGCTCAGAGTCACACAGTATGCAAGTGGGGGCTATGGGATTCAAACCCAAGTCTCCAGCTCAGAGCCTTAAACCACTGTGCTATACTGCCTCCAAATAGTATGTTCAACATGTTCAAAACAAGATCTAAAATCCACCACAGAGCACCTAACACCCCAGAGCTTCAGAGGGCCTGACGGCCCCCAGATCCCCGGCTTTCATATAAACTACTTGCTCCAGCAAAATCAGCAAATCTCCAGCAAAATTACTAAAATAATCCAGCAAAACTTCAGAGCTCCCTTGGAAGGTATGTGCATACAGTTTCACAGTTGAGGTGTGATCACAGGTTTTTGGTTTGTACTGCAGCATGTACCATACCAGTGTTGGCCAGTAAATTGTTGTTTGATCATATTTTTTTATTTGCAAGATCAAAAAATGTAGGTGACTGTGTGACTGTCAGGCAGTACATTACTGTGTCAGTTTATGGACTTGTTTTCATTTTTTTACCATATACAGTTATCAATATGGCGAATTACTGTGTGGCTGGAAACTGTTCTAACAAGCCTTCAGCGACAGTGTCTTTTTTTTTTCCGAACTCTATTTTTGGCACCACTCACCACCAAACTCTCTCCGGCGACCTCCTTGTTCCACAGTCTCTACCTCCCAACATGGCTCGGGGGTTATAGGCTCCTCTCTGGCACCAGGCATCCCCCCGGGTCTACCCTCCAGGGAAGGGCCATCCCTGCCCAGGGCGCTCTTTCTCCAAGTATTGAGACACTGGGCTGGAGAGGAGGGGGATAGCTTGAGAGCTGAACCGGTATCTGGGAGTGTGGTCCATGGAGGGAGGCACCATCGCCTATCAGTGGTGAGGTTTTTTTTTGTTCTTTTTGTGCACTACGTCCCTTGTGGAGCCCCGCTACCAAGGCAGTGCATGCTGTGGCTCCACCTCCTGGCTTATGCCGCGATGCTACATTCGGCTACCCCCCCAGCCTCCGCCAGAGGGTGCTCGTTGAGCGATCAGTTCCCTAACCCACCTCTGGAAGAGACAGCAATCCTCTGGACACTCAATCTCTTCCCCCCCAACGACCCCCAGCCACCCGGGTCCGTTCCCGAACCCAGGTTGCTGGTGTGACCCAAGGTGTGGCGCTCCAGTGCCTCGTAGCCTCCGTGCCACCGGGCCGGCCTTCAGCAACTGTCAGTGTTTGAATTCCCAAAAAGGGACAAGTCACCCCTCAGATTTAAAAAGTGGGTGAATTTTGTATTGCTGGCCAGACAGTGGGACTGGAAGTCCGCAATGTCCCCAACCCTGTGCTCCGCACATTTCTGTCTCACAGACTTCATTAACCACATGTGGTTTCAGATGAACTATGCCAAACTGCTGAAGTTAGTGAAGAGTACAGTGCCCAGTGTTCCCTGACATGGAAGGACATCTTCCCAGTTGACCAGTAAGAGGATCATGGAAGAAGAAGGTGCCGAATCCAGTTCACCAAAGTAAAGCAGTCGAGCAGTTCACAAGCTCACATTGAACAGGGTGAGTCACAGCTGAAGTACCCTACTTTATTTTCTCCTCTTTTGATGCCATGCAGTTGCCTGCTACACACCAGTGAATTGTAAGTTGAGGTTCAAATAGCAGTCCTTTTGAAGGTGCACTACAACCACCACAGCTCCATTATACTGTGTCACTAATATCTGTGTTGACATATGCAGTTTTGCAGTAATGAGTATCAAGCCATGTGTCAATCACCCCTCAGGTCATACATGTCTGCATACTCACCACACCTGTTGACTGGTGGCCACAGTGACCGCACACTGAAAACCAGTGGTCCAAATCCATGCCACTTTAACCCACAGCCTGTACCGGACTGTACAGTGAAGTTTCCCTGGGAGAGTTGTCAATAGTGACAGCACCATGCTAACAGTATGCTATCGGCATGTGTTACACTGTTACACATTGGGATGATGTCCATATTTAGAAACCATGCCCCCTTGACACACAGCATCCACTGATTTTGTACACTTGTGTTGCCCGGGGTGTTGGTGGTCATGATCACTACACCAGGAAAGTGTTTGTACCAGTTGCATTATATTTTCCTTTTTATCGTGGTCCACAATAGAAATCCATGATGTGCTTTTGCTGTTTAGGCTTGCTCACCGGGTGCAATACGATAGTGCATGCACAGCTGCACATTGAAGTTCCCTGGGGATGTGGCACTGCAAACTTCACTATGAAAACCACAGTGTCATAGCCAGCAACATGCTTCTTGACTTTAGTAGGAGGTACTGAGTCCAAACCCCAGACCCCTGAGAACACATTACGTGCAAGGCTGTACGCTGTCCTGTTCTGGGGAGGGGGGCATGAGGACTGCATAATAACAACCACAGTGTCATAGCCAGCAACAAGCTAAGGAAACAAATAAAAGAGATTCTGGACTCCTTCAGGGAATACTATCATACCCTATATACCCCAGAACAAACAACGGATGATACACAAATCCAGTGGTACTTCTCTAAGATGAGACTACCAAAGCTTTCCCCTGAACTTAGGTCTCAGATTGATAAGCCTTTCTCCCTGGGGGAACTTTCTAGGGCAATAAACTCTTTGAAAGCGAGTAAAGCACCAGGCCCAGATGGCTATACCCCAGAACTTTTTACGTTTTTCAGAGAGGAGTCGGAAACCCCTCTCCTGGAGGTCTGCAGAGCTGCTCAGAGGGGGGGAGAACCTGCCTAGAACCTGGACTTAAGCGGTTATCACTAGTATCCCAAAGCAGGCTAAAGATATAGCTCAGTGTATATCATATAGACCCATATCTATTTTGAATATAGACCACAAAATATATACATAATTACTAGCAAACCGCCTGGAGCAGGTCCTCCCTATGCTCATAGATCAAGATCAGACGGGCTTCATCCCGGGCCATCAGACCCAGGATAATATTAAGAGGACCCTTTCCCTTCTTCACCATGCCACTTGGTTGGGGTCCCCTTTCTTACTACTATGTCTAGATATGGAGAAGGCCTTCGATCGGGGGCATGGAATTTTCTGGCCCAGACACCTGGAAAATTTGAATTCTCAGCAGCCTTCATTAAAATTATTGATAAAATCTACACAAACCGTAAAGCATATATTAAAATAAATGGGGAGGTCTGTACTCCTATATCTTTACTCCGGGGTACCAGACAGGGATAGCCCCTATCCCCGCTCCTATTTGCCCTATACTTGGAACCACTTGCCCAAAATCTCTGACAAAAAGAATAAATAGAGGGTGTACATTTGAGTGGAGTAACACATAAACTAGCCCTGTACGCAGATGATCTTTTGATCTACCTCAACAATCCAGAGCAAGGCCTAGGTCCACTATGGGACACTTTAAAGGAATTTGGATTACTAGCGAGGTATAAGGTAAACACCACCAAAACCGAGGTCCTGGCAGTCTCCTACTCCCCCTCAGATGAGATCAAGGGCAATTTCCCCTTTAAGTGGAACAAAGAACATCTTAAATATCTCAGGGTTCATATATCCGTGGATATCACCCAGATTTTTAAGCTTAACTTTACTCCTATACTAGAAAAGCTGCGGTTGGATTTGGAGAGATGGGCACTTATACCTGTCCGCCTAGTGCAAAGAGTTGAAGCGGTTAAGATGGTTCTGCTCCCTAAATTTTTATACCTGTCACAGACCATACTGGTACATATCCCGACCCTATACTTTCATAGAATGAATAGGGGAATCTCCCGATTCATCTGGGGCCAGCAGAAACCTAGAATTTGCTTCTCCATGCTCCAGATGCCAAAGAAGGAGGGAGGGCTTTCCCTTCCTAATTTAAAGTTTTACCACCAGGCTGCCCAGCTTCGCACAGTAATTTACTGGCTAAATAAGAGGTATGTTGCCAAATGGAAGGTACTAGACACTGGAGAGTTTCCCAATCTGGTTAAACTCCTTCTTACTGAAGGAGGAGGCCTCTCTGCTCTGGGTAATTGGAATCTGTGCATGGCCTACACTTTGACCAACTGGCAAGAAATCCTAGAGGATAAATCCTTACGGACGTGGAGACCCCTATTAAAGCCAATTGCTTATGAGCAGACCTTTGTTCTCGCGAAGTGGGACTCGGGTTTTCGAAGCTGGGAGATGAAGGGCCTTTTTCTAATTTGGCACTACATGGGAGAAGAGGGAGTGTTACCATTTCAGGATCTAATAGTTCAATTTGTAATTATGTGGCGAGACAGATTCAGATACTTCCAGGTAAGGGACTATATCCACTCTCCCCACCTTCCTACGAGAGTTGAGTCCCCCCCCCACCATACATTATCTGTCTTATTAAATCATCATTAGAGAGTCAGGCACTACAAGAAAAGATTATCTCATACCTTTATGGAGCCCTCCTCCAATGGAAGGGAGATACATCAAAAACAATCAGGAGGGCGTGGACACAGGATTTGGGTAATCCAATACCAGACGAGGTCTGGTCCAGGGCTTTGGGGAAAATACACTTGGGACTGGCTGCTGTGGGTTGGAGGGTATTCTCCTGGAAACTGTTTACCAGATACTTTCGAACCCCAATAATTACTGGGACATACATGGGAGAAAATGCTTTGGCCTGTTGGAGGGGCTGTGGCCAGTCTCCGGCAGCCCTCGTACATATATTATGGAGCTGTCCCTCCCTGGCCTCCTTTTTTCAGGAGTTGCAACACACCATTCATTCCATCTTTGACCAGAGACTTGCTTTAACCCCTACACTTTATTTCTTTCTAGACCTCCCACCTGGACACAGGAACACAGGCACAGCTAAATTACTAAAAGTAATATTTTTGTCGGCCCAAAAAACAATCACAAAGAATTGGTTCACTAATAAGACCATTTCAATAGATCAATGGCAAGACTTGATGGTTTCTGTCTACAGGATGGAGAGTCTTACAGCCACTGTCAATAAAAGACAACCCACGGGGGGCGCTAATGAACAGCTAACTGAGCGGTCGCGTTTCTCGCTCGCTCCGTCTAGGCAGCCATTAATTAATGGTAATATAAAGGTATCATTTACCCCTGAGTGGCTAAAATTATAGTGTCGGGTGGAGGAAAGCGCGATGGACAAATTTTAACCCCCATGCCATCCAAAAATCAGCGGGCGACCGGGAAAACAGGAAAGAAGTGTGCGCCGGCCTCTGCAAGTGAAAATGCGGGCCTAGTATCACTATCGGGCTGCCGAGGTCACAAGTGGTTGGGGAAGGAGCTGACGGGCCAAGTAATTGCAGCCCTCGAACCGCGTCTAATCAAGCTGGAGGATAAGCTAGACTGCAGGCTGAAGGAGGTCCTGGAGCAGCAAATGCAGCAGGGTACCAGGCTTACAGAGGCAGAGGAGAGAATCTCCAGGCTGGAAGATGAGGTGCTGATGGTCCCTGGGCAAGTTCGAGTCCTCCAGAAGGAGCTGGAGGAATTCAAGGAGGCCTATGACTACCAAGAGAATTACCATAGGAGGCTGAACCTGCGCCTGAGAGGGCTTCCGGAGGTGCAAGAGGGTAACGATGCCCTGGACTTCTGCAGCAGGGTCTTTCTGGAGCTACTGGGTCTCAGTATGAAGCATGGCCGGGTGAAATTGGAGCGTGCACATCGGGCAGTTATGCCGCGGCCACCGGCGGATCAGCCTCCCCGCCAGATTATCATGTGGTTTCATAACTTTCAAGACCGGGAGGTGATCCTGAAGGCATACCGAGCAAAGGGCTCCCTGAGTTTTGAAGGGCACTGGCTGTTCCTTTCGCAGGACTACTCGGCGCGCCTGCTAAAGAAAAGAAAGGCATTCAACGGGCTCATGGCTCAGCTGAGGAGTCTGAAGGTGGAGAATTTTCTCGTGTACCCAGCTACGCTCAAGATTAAACATGAGGGGCAACTTACTCCTTCTGGGAGTGTGAGAAAGCAGAAGAATTTGTGAAGGCCTTGAGGAGGAGGGTGAGCTGAAAACCAGCAGGAGAGTGGGGAAGAGTTGGATGGCTGTGCAAAAAGGAGCCGTGTATATGTGCTGCATCCCTGCTGGTTCTTGCTACGGTTTGGAAATCGTTAAGTATGAACTGTTGGCGCCGTTGCGCCTTATCCATTTGAGAAATTTATGGTTAAGGAGGGACAGTGACTTGTTTGGTTGGTACCAACACTAATCGAATATTAGGAGGCTGAGATGGCCAAAGACGTTGCCTTGCTGTATCTCCCCCTCGCTTCCCCCTTGGGCCTCTGCTGTTCTTGAACTCTGAGAGTGCATCTGGATAAGGGGACTGTGGAGAGCGAGGCCTTTAGGCCGAATACTTGATATCTGCAAGGTAGGAGCGGGGGCGGGCCTAGTACGTGAAATTTGATGGTGCGGCCTGGCCCCTGCATCCTCGGTGTCCCTACTCCCTCTATTTGCTTTTGTTGATCTCTGATCTGGAGGGGATGTCGGATGGAAATACAATTAGGAGGGAAGAGCTCTTGGATACGGATGGTATGATGGAGTTGGGGGGTGGGGGGGCTGAGACTGCTTAAACTGGACAGTGGGCATAGGGCGATTGTCCCGTGGGGATATGATAAATAGGCTGAACATAGTCCACGTTGTTCTGTTGTGCCTCTCTCTGTCTCTTCTGCCTCTCATCCCTGCTACTGAAGGGGATGGGGCCGTGGAGCATGAGGCTATTACGGCAGAGATCTGAATCCAGCAGGGGGGGGACGGGGCAGACTGGGCGCGTATTCATAGACTGCGCTGTCTAGCCCTCGTATCATTAGTACACCCATGCGGTCTAGCTCACCTCTGAATGGGTGGGGAGGTCGTGCAGTGGTGCAAATGAGGAGAACGGCTACTCACATGGGTAGTGTGATGAAGCCGGGGGACGAAGGGAGGGGGAGTTAGACCTGCCCTTATTATAGGTCGAGGGAAGTACTCAATCTGAGGGGACACACTCTGGACGGGGATGGGATTGCATCCTATCTCTTTTGGGGGGGGCGCGTGCGAATAAAGGAATCTCCATGGCGTAGGCAGGATGCCACACTGAGCGATAATCAGGAGAGGACAGCATGGGGGGAAGATGGATGGGTTATATAGACTGGGTTTATAAGTATGGGGCCTAGAGGTATGACAGAATACTTGGGGCTGAGGGGGAGGGAGGGACAAGCGGACAGCAAGTATACAGGGCGAGGAGATGGGGAGGACAGCGTGGGGGACCCCAGGGGAGAGGATGGACGGACTGGTGTCTCATGCCTTCACCTCTATTGGATGGAGCCACTGGGGGAGGTTATGAGGATGGAGGGGACATGGCTGCTGGGGGGAGCGGTGAGACACACATCTCAGTTGTGGAGGAGTGTATCTGATTGTTTTTTTTTTTTTTCTGAATATACACTTGTGCTGTATTAGCAATTAGTGTTGATAAGGGGTGGGGATGGGGGGTGCAGTAGGGAGGGCAGGGAGGGGTAAGGGAGGCTGAAAGGTAGTGGGGAACATATCAGGGTTGCAAAGTTAAAAATGTTATTAGGAATAAGGTTATTACTGTTATGATTGTTACTGCAGTTATGCTATTACTTTTCTTTAGATGCAGTCAAGTATGTAAAAAATCAGTCAATGCGTAGGCCTACTTCAAAAAGCACTGATAAAATGGAAGTGTACAGAGGAATGCCGGGTGGAAATGGTTGGGAATTTGAAAAGATGATCAAGGTGGGATAGGTGATGCAGTGAACCTTAACATTGTCTCTTGGAATGTAAAAGGCATAGGAAGCCCAGTAAAGAGGACAGCACTGTTGACCGCATTGAAAAGAAGAGGGGCACAGGTGGCATTGCTGCAAGAGACCCACCTGACAGAACTGGAACATGCCAAGCTGGTACGGAATTGGGTGGGGAAATGCTTGGCTGCCTCTTATTCCTCTCACAAAAGGGGTGTAGCGATACTTTTTCACAAGAGCCTGCTCTTTGAGGTGAAGAGAGTTGTGAGAGATCCGAAAGAGGGCAGGTATATTTTTGTCACTGGAACGTGGCGTGGGGAGACACTTACGTTTGGCTGTGTATATGCACCAGCGGTGTATGAGCCGCAGTTCTATGCCTCTTTGCTGGGCTTGCTGGTCAGGGAGCAATTCCCTGGGCTTATTATGGGAGGGGATTTCAATTGGACCATGGACGCATGCATGGATCACTCTGCAGGAAAGGTACGGGTCACTGAGGCTATGAGCCAGTGGCAAGTTGGAGTAGCAGATTTGGATATGGTGGATAGTTGGAGGGTGGCTAACCCCAGTGCGAGGGAATACACCTTTTATTCTAGCCCTTACAGGACCTGGTCCCGGCTGGATTATATCTATCTCCCTAGATGCTGGGTGGGTAGGATAAGGGAGATAGTCCACAGTCCCATTTTTATCTCGGACCACGCCATGGTTATGTTAAAGCTGTCGGGGGGGGGGGGCGTCTGAGGACAGATCTGCCACTTGGAAATTCCCTATGTACCTAGCCAAAGACCGGGCATTTGGGGAGTACTTGGCAGAACAGTGGAAGCTATATGAGGAGACCAACTCCACAAGTGAGATATCTAACGATACTTTCTGGGAGGTGGGGAAAGCCTTTATGAGGGGGGCTATAATAGCCTATGTAGCTAAAATTAAGATACAGAGTAGGTGTAAGAGGGAGGAGTTAAAGAGACAAGTGAAGGAGCTGGAGAAGCGGGTAGGGGGAGGAGAAGGGGGAGATGCCACTAGATTGTTAACAACGGCGAAGGAAGCTCTTAATACCCTACTAAGAGAAGAGGCCAGGAAGGCTTGGTTCTATTGCCAAAGAAGGGTTTTCGAGTGGGGGAATAAGTCAGGGCCCATGCTGGTGAGGTTGATGAAAGGGGGTAGGTGCTCAACACGAACATTGAGGGTAAGGGGCACGGAGGGGCAGGTACTTACTAGCTCAAAGGAAATAGCGGACTGTTTCAGGAGTTTTTATGAGAAGCTATATAGGGTGGAGCATACTGGGAAGGAAGATTGTATACGGGAGTTCTTGGACGGAGTACCTCTGCAGAGGGTAACAGATGAGCAGAGGGAGCTGCTGGGCCAACCCATCTCTAGAGTAGAAATTTTAAGGGCTATACAGAAGCTGCAGTTGGGTAAGGCCAGTGGGCCAGATGGCTTCCCCATTGAGTACTATAGAATTCTGGGGAGGCAGCTGGCTGATACATTGAGTAGGGTATTTGAGGAGGGAGCGGAGGGGGAGATCCCAGTGCTGCCTGACTCATGCTATGATGCGGATATTTGCCTAATACACAAGGGGGGACAAGATGAGCTGGATTGCTATTTCGTTGCTTAATGTAGACATGAAAATTCTGGCCAAAGTCCTGGCTATCAGATTGGAGAATATACTCCCGGAGGTGATTCACCCAGACCAGACCGGGTTTATTAAGGGACGTCAGTCCTATCATAATGTGCGAAGACTGCTTAATATTATATGGCGGGCAGGCCGGACCCATGGGAAAATGGGGGTGGTCTCCTTGGACGCTGAAAAAGCATTTGATAAGGTGGAATGGGATTACCTATTTGAAGTACTGGCCCGGTTTGGTCTGGGTGACTCGTTCATAGGCTGGGTTAGGGCCATGTATTCTAGGCCGAATGCGTGAGTTATAGCAAATGGATGCCTTTCGGAAAAATTTGGGTTGGGAAGGGGTACGAGGCAGGGGTGCCCGTTATCCCCCCTGTTGTTCGCCTTGGTGATCGAACCCTTGGCGTCAGCGATACGTCAGCATAAGAGTGTGGTGGGAGTAGAGGACGTGGAGGGGAGAGAGCATAAGGTGGTGCTATATGCGGACGATATGCTGTTGTTCCTGGGAGATCTGCACAGATCCATGGGACATTTGATGAGTATTATCGAGAGGTTTGCAGGTTTCTCAGGTTATAAGATTAATGTTAGGAAATCTGAAGTTACGGGATTCCCGGATGCTGGCCAGGAGGTACAGCAAATGGGATTTAAAGTGGTTCAGATGGACTTTAAATACTTAGGGGTACGGATAGGGCGGAGATGGGAAGAGTTATTTACATTAAATTATCACCCCCTGATTAAATCAGTCTTGGCAGATCTTAAGCGATGGATGCAGCTACCTGTGTCCTGGATTGGGAGGATCAGCCTAATAAAAATGAATATTATTCCCCGTATCCTATATCCCATGCAAATGTTGCAGGTGAGGTTAACAATGAGGGATGTTAAAAAGCTGGAGAAGGGATTCTCGGATTTTATCTGGCAAGGCAAGAGGCCCAGAATTAGTCTGAGAAGGCTTAAGGTGGATAGGGCTAAGGGGGGGCTCAATTTCCCAGATTTGGGTACTTACTACAGGGCGGTGCAGCTCAGGGGGATAGCCGATTGGGTGCATAGGCCTGTGGTGGCCAGCTGGGTTGAGCTGGAACAAGTGGGGACCCCAGGGAGACTTGTAGCCTACCTTCATAGTAGGGGACTCCGGGCATACAGAGAACTGGGGGGCGGTAACCCATTAGTTAGGGAAACACTGGAGGCATGGGACCATATGTGGCGGCGGAAAGGTTTGGCTCAGAGGGAGACTGTGCTACTGCCGATAGTGAAGAACCCCTTCTTTGTGCCTGGGATGGAGGATAGGGGGTTCCTAGAATGGGAAAGGGGAGGAGTAACCTACGTAGGTACCCTCCTGGAAAGGGGGGAGATAAGTGAGTTTGACAGAATTAGGCAAGACATGAGGCTGGGGACATCCCAACTATTTCGATACTTGCAAGTGAAAACATTTGTGGGGAAGTTGGGAATGGGGGATAGGGGTGGACTGCACCCAAATATGGTAGAGCGGATGGTATATCAGGCTAAGAAAGATCCGAAAGGATTTATAGGGAAAGTGGCTAAACAAGATAAGCAAAATTTGCCGGATCTAACTGGCGCCACAAAGGCCCTTTGGGAGAGGGATTTAGGACAGCAAATATTGGAAAAAAATTAGAAGTTGGTCCTGGGGATGCCGGAGGGGATCATGGTGTGTAATAAGTTTAAGGAGGCCTTCTATAAGTTTTTGCATAGAGTATACTGGCCCCCAGTGGCAGTTCATAGGGCACATCCCGCAGTATCCCCGTTGTGCTGGAGATGTAATAAGGGACTGGGTACCTTCTTTCATTGTTTCTGATCATGCCCGGTCTTGGTTAAGTTTTGGGGGGAGGTAATGCAAGAGGTAAACAAGGTGTCAGGTGGGCAGCTGTCTCGGGACCCCTTGGTTTGCCTATTTGGACTGGAGGTAGTGGAAGGGGAGGAGGAGTGGCTGCCACTGCCTAGATGGACTAAAGTCCTGTTTGTATTGGCCAGGCACTGCATACAGAACACTTGGGTCAATGGGAATGGGCCTACGGTGGCTGAGTGGCGGAGAATGACCATCCGCTCTCTAGCATTGGAAAGGCTTACATTACTGATGAGGGATAGGGAGGAGACGTTCTTAAGGTCTGGGCTCCCTTTCTGGCATTCTTGAGCATATCTGGAAACTTGATGCTGCGCACAGGACTGAATATATAAACATCAGCATAAATGTCAGTCCAAGGGGAAGGGCTCCTCTCGCTAACTGATCAGCCAATGTTTAATATGTGCCCGTGTTAATATCATCCTGTACAGAATGAGAATGAAATAGATTTAGTGGGTCTTGTATGCTTGACTGTGGGTACTTGAATGCGTCCAATGGTATGGATTGAAACGCACACATGATTGCATCTATCTGTTATTTGTTATTATTTGTTATGTATTATTAGTTTTAGTTGGGATGTTAGTATGTCTGTATTTGTGGTTGTTCGTTGCTGTATGTCATACATGTGTCGTTTGTAAAAAGAAAACTCTTAATAAACGGAATATTCAAAAAAAAAAAAAGACAACCCACAATTTGAACTGCTTTGGAGAAGATGGGTCATATACATCATGGCATAAAGATCTGATTTCATGCCATGATGGGAGGCTATCGAGAGATTTTGAAACACCCTCCCACAGCTATTTCTGTTCCTACTTTCATTCCCACCCCCAATAGGTCTATTTCTGATGGATCTCGGTCTCTCATCTACTCAAAGACTAAGTAGATACAATGTGACTTCCATTTAAGTAATTCCTTATGTATTCATTGGATTCAACAGACTTAAGGTGCTGAAAATATAACTAATCTATTTTATTATCTACAATAGACTCATCTATATCATCTATACTGGTCCTCTTCATGAAAGCAACTGTAAATTACTGAACTCTGGATAAATTCCTCTTATTCTTCCTATATTGTAACTTCACTCATAGAAGTTGTTTCTTAATTTATGCATGTAAATGGCAGTAAGTGTTTTATTTATGTATTTGTTGTGTTGTCTATTTATATGTGCGTTGTCTTGTTTTCTTTAAGAAAATTAACAAAAATTGAAGTTTAAAAAAAAAAACAAGAAATCATTCTGTCACAAGTAACGGTATCCTTCAAATTTCTCAAACACAGAGCAATGAATGTAAGAACTCTGCTCGGATGGAGATAAAAGGGCTGAAGACACCATTAGGTAACATCATTGAGAATCAGTGTCTGAAAGTGGACAGTATCATCACAGACCGTCATAGACAAATAAATTCATGGCTGGCCACAACACCCCTAAAGGAAGGTGCCAAACATTATATTGATGTTTGGCATGTTGCTAAAGGTGAGTTTCAATGTCCGTTACTGATACGTAGACTTGATCACTCTCAATTGCAGAAGAGGGAGCACTAATGCATCTTCAGCTTTTCTAAAGGTGCTTGCAGACATATCTATACACTGTTGCTATTATGTAACCCCACATGCTATATAGTGACGTTGATGATGACCGTATGACATGACCATTCATACCACCAGCAATAAATTTGTGTACGCTATTACAGGACTTCGGAAGAAAGTGGAGGCCCTTGCCAAGCAACGTGGGATGGACTCAATAAATCCTTGGATGAAAACAATTAATAACCATGTTTATTGGGTCCCAGCAACCACACCAGACTGTGATAAGGCCACAATGGAGGTACAGTGGATATGTATGATCAGACACATTCAAAACCTCCATGATGGACATAGTGAAGCTTACCTTTCCTGTCACTATGGACCGCTGGAAGGGAAAGGAAGGAAAAAGTAATGGCTTCTTCCCAGTAAGTCAACATGTGCTCACAGTGACTCGTTGATCCTCACCTTTGTTAATCGTCAGCATTTTTTTTTGGATTCTTTATTGCCTACCTTTACTCCTTTCAACTTGCTCCCTAGTTGAGGGTTGCACCCTAGAACCACCTCCAATCCTACGACACACCGGCTCTGGCTCCTGGTCCACAGTGGTGTAACTACCAACTCCTCTGGAATGCCATCTGGGAATATAGTGGAGCGACCGTGGGGGGGAGAAAAAACAGAGGCACAGGCATTGGTCATGGGGACTCCACCACTGTTCACCATCATTGCGTCATGTCGCGCGCACCCAGACACACACCCAGGTAGAGGATAGGAGCACCTAGCTGGTGACAGAAGCCAGGTCGCCATAGTGTCGTGAGGTGTTCCGTCCAGCGCCTGATCCCTCACCACCACCAGGCAGGCACAGTTGTTATCTTTTGTTTGCCAAGGTACATAATCACAACACAGGAAGATAGTAATGTGCCTGCCTCATGGTGTTCAAACAACGAGTGTCATACCATCGTGTTGCACGTGTACGCTACTCCTTCGACTGTTCTTTCTTTCTTTTTTTTTTTTTTACGCGGCATTCTTCATACTCCCCTGTGGAGAGTGTGGCGAGTCATCTGTCCACTGGCACCCGCACCCCCAGACCAGGTCTGTCCAGTGACACGCTCTCCCCACACAGGCCAGCACACAGAGTCCCCCTCCTCTGGGGACCTGGATCCTGGTACCTGTGGTACATCTCTCTTGTCCGGGGGCACAGGGCATGGCCATCAGCTGCCACGATTGCCCTGCAATTTCCACCATTTTTCTCCCCCTCAAAGCCAGTCTTGCAATGGCAGCAGCACACTTAGGTGCCGCCAACCGCCGTGCTCCAGCCCTCAACTGTGCATGCTATCTGCTGTGCCTCTGGCCGCCGCCAGTTGTCACTGCAGTACAATGCAGTCCCCCCACCCACACCACAGGAAGGAGAGCAGTCACCAGATGCTCACTCCTCCCTCTCCCCTGCCAATCCCCAACCCGAAGTGTGGCTTCCAGCATCTCAACCCTCAGCGCCACAGGGCCGGCTGTTCTTTTGTTTTAGTAATGTAATGTAATGATGTACACTGCCCTTGTAAGACACACAACTGTTGAATGAAGAATATAGTACTGTACTGCTGATACTGATGCTCCATGCTCTCAAAACTTAAGGGGGGGGGGTCCACCACTAAGCAACTGGTTTCACTACTTGAAAACAGGCAGCTTGCTTATCAAGGCTATATCATGCCTCTCTCCACGTCACCACATGGCATCTGTGGAGGCCTTCCATAGTGTTGTAATTCATTTTGCACCAAAGCACACGGCTTTCAGTTTTGACGGCATGCACTGCAGGTATGTAATGCGCAGTACTTCACATTTCTGATGGACAGTAACAGAATTCTAATAACTTTTACTACAAATTATGTGTTAGCAAAACCATAACTAGAAGGCTTTCACAGCATGGAATACTGTGCAATCATTGAGACATGGTACTAGTGTTCCAGTGTTTCTGGTACCTCAGTGCTCAGCAAATATTTATTTTTGCATGTGGTAGTGGCAATAATTACTGTAACTTACTGTACTTACATTATTGCGTCACAGATGGTAGCAATTGCAGTTATTACCACTAGATGCTGTCGCTCATCACGCTTCAGTGTCAGTGCCCTATTTATGTTGTACGTGCACCACGCTCAAGTACTTAATGACATGAGACTTCTGGTTCTGCCCCCACGAGTAGTGGGCGCTTAGGTCTCGGTCGCTCGATAGCTCCCAAACGGATACCCTCCACCTAACGCCTAAGTACGAAAACAAATAAAAAATTTAGAAATATTTTGGTAGAGGAGGGTATCGCCGTTGTGAAAACCAGTGCTGGAGACCGCAAACCTCAGGGATGAGAGCTAGGTGGAGCAATCCAAATTGGAGGCCTTGGAGCCTGAAATAAAGCAGAGCATAATTGCGTTGGGCCTACGAAGGGGCATGCTGAAAGGCAATCGCAATACTGCAGAAACCCAAAATAAAAAGGCCAAACTTGACCTGATTTACCAGGAGCTCTTATCTTTTTGGGCTAAAGAAAAGCAGCTCTATGGGGAACTTTGCAAGGATGTTATGCAGCTGGAGCAGACAATACTGAGAGGCAGCTAGCAGCCACAGAGAACCAGGTGGATGACCTGGAGACTCAAATGCAATACCTACAGCAGCAGCAGAAGATAATAGAGGCCAGGCATGAAGATGCAGAGAATAGTGCCTGCAGAGAAAATATAAGAATTTATTGTATACCAGAGAGTTCGGAGGGCTCAAACATCAAGGAATTTGTGGGAATCTTGCTCCGGACTGCTTTGGCACTCCCTGAGGACCTGCATTTAAATCTGGAGAGAGTACATCAGGCACTAACCCCAAAGCCTGTGGACTCTACGGCTCCTCCCAGATCCAAAATAGCCCATTTTAACAGCTATGCTATAAAAGAGCAAATTTTGCTGACAGCTTGGAGAAAGCAGAAGTTTTTTTTGTTTTTTTTTTACAGAAGTGCTTCTATATAGACCATGATTACACTCCAAAAGCAATGAAGCTGCACTGGTCCTACGCATCTCCCTCTCTTACCAGTACTCAAACCTGCAGGTCACAAGTTTTCCACCCCATATCTGGCTCACCTAATAACCCATCTCCCAAGTGGGGAAAAATGAATATTCGACAGCACAGGAAGCTAAGACAGAGCTTACAAAATGGGCCTGAATTTTTTGGATCGCATATCTGCAGTAGGGGATTTGGCTTCCAGACCTCCAAAATGGCAATCCAACTAGAAAAACAGCTCTTAGGAGAAGTGCAACAACCAAGACTCAGAAATCATTGGCTACATTTTGCAGAACAGAGAAGATTCCTGCAACGGAGAAGACATGAAAAGGGCTGATAAGTAACTGGCCTAGCATTTACTTCATGGAGGTCAGTAGATTGAGGGGGAGGAGAGAGAGGGAGGGGGAGGGAGCTTATCCCTGGGTCACTTCTCTCCCTGCCCTGACTCTAGGCCTATCAGTTTATATTATACAAAACTAACAGCACTGTTATGATAGGCCACTTGCTGAGGTGGTGTGGGAGGATGGTCCTAGCCCCCCCCCCCCAACTGACTTTTGAAATGAGACTATAAGGACTGTCGATCAGGGCCGTTGCCAGGATTTTCACAAGGGGGGTTCTTTTTATGCAGTCTGAGATTTTTAAAAAAAAGCTGTGGGTCTTAGGGCCACCAGTACCCCCAGAAGCCATGGGATCCTACAATTGCTCTGTGGTGCATTTTGTGGCTTATTTTGAAGCTAAAGAAGTCATATCTGAGATCTCCTACACCCCTTGCTCTAAACAAAATTATTATCTGGCTGGCTGCAGGGTGAATACATATGTATTCACTACCGGAGGGCATGCTGTTAATGTAATATACCTAATACATTGTCTCAGATATATTATGTTATGAGTTTTAATATCTGCAGCTGTAGCTACTGGTGTGTAGGGAAGGGGTCTGGGGGCCACCTGGCCCCAGAAGCGTTTGGGTACTAGATGCCCTGTAGCTAATTTTGTGGATTATTTTAAACCAAAATGACTCATCTATGAGCTCCCTTCTACCTCCTGCTGTAAGGACAATTATTATTATTATCTGGGTGGCTCAGATTGTGTGTGTGTGTGTATTTATAAAATGGGAAGCAAAGTAAATAAATTCAGCATTCTGATTGTATAAAACACATCACATGACCATGCGTATACTGTATCAGAGCGTGACGGCACACCTGCACATTTACCCCCCTCCTAAACAATTTTGCCATTTTATAAGATAGATAACCTACTCTAGGATTCGCGGTCACCCTCTGATATACACACGGCTTGGGTGGTTGACGCACTCAGCCTGCGGTCTCATGCATGACAACACACACCAAGGCATGCGTATATCAGAGCACAATCGCACACCTTAGAGTAGGTTATCTATTACATAGATAGATAGATAGATAGATAGATAGATAGATAGATAGATAGATATAGAGAGAGCAAATACTAATGCACTAAACCTCAATGCAGAGTCTGCAGCTGGTTTTGGCTGGGTATTGTACACTACTAACTTACTGCAGTACTGGCTTGCTACTACGGCAGGGGTCTGGGTCTGATAGGCCCCAGAAACCATGGGCTATGGTATGCTCAGAGGTGCAAATAACTCATATCTGAACTCCCTCTACCCCTTGCTGTAACCCCCACCATCCACAACTCAGTATACCATTTAAGTAATTGAGTCTGTGCAACAAGGCCTATAGCAAGGCTAGCAGGATGCTGAGATGTATTGGTAGGGGGTATTGATAGCAGAAGAAAGGAGGTAATACTTCCACTCTACAGATCCCTGGTGTGGTCTCACCTAGATTACTGTGCCCAGTTCTGGAGTCCTCACCTCAGAAAGAATAAGGATAAATTGGAGACAGTGCAGCAGAGAATAACTAAAATGATTCAGGGACAGCAGGGCAAATCCTATGAGGAGCGCCTCAAGGCACTAAATATGTACTCACTGGAGACCAGAAGGGAGAGGGGAGATATGATAGAGACCTTTAAGCTTCTTAAAGGAATTAAAGTGAACTGCGGGGTACTATTTAGCCTGAGTACCAATTTGCAGTCACATGGACACGAATGGAAATTAACAGGAGGTAGGTTCAGGAGAGATGTGAGGAAGTATTACTTTATGAAAAAGGTGGTGGAACCTTGGAACAGTCTGTCAGCTGAAATGGTGGGTGTAAAAACAGTGTGAGGATTCAAGCAGGGCTGGGACATAATGAAGGAAATAGTGGTTACCGGAGGCAACAGGACCAAGAAGGAAAATAGAGAGAGGATGGGGAGGGTTAGTACCCTGGATAAATTGTAGGTTCCAGGGTTTATAGAGAACTTGGGTAGACCGGATGGACCTTTGGTCTTTTTCTGCCGTCACTGTCTATATTTCTATGTTTCTGTTCCAGGTACCCTGCTTGGAAAAAAATCTGTAACATAATTCTTAGTTCAATATTGAGTACTACAATTGTTGCCCCCAATGTGGTAGGTATGACAAAGGGAGTGAGGGGAAGGTTAATTTTACAGTGGCAGGGATTTTGAGTACAAAGTTACCATCTCCTAAATATCTACCCCTCAACCCCCAACCCCACCCTACCATGCGTACAGTGGGAATGTTCACCAAAACACTGAACTGTAGCAACAAATGTCATTCTACAGGCACATGTGGTCATCTGGAGAAAACACATCAAAACTTATTTGATTCAATGGCATCTGGCACAGATGACACAGACAAAAGTGGAACTGAATGTCAATGAAAATGAGACCACAGTGGAGACCTCTCTGAACAGCACAATTAGTGAGGTGGAGTGTAGATCCCAGCCAGACCCTTCAAACACTTACAATGCCTTTCCACTGTGGTACCTCTTTGCTTTACTTATGAAAAGTTAAAACAGGCATATGAAACAAGACAACTTTGCTTTTTGTATAGAGGGGGATTTAAATAATTTATTTCTACATTTTCAGCCCGGCCACTCAAAAAGTTCCCTTGCCCAACTGCTTTTGCCTTGATATACAGTTATTAAGGGACACATCTTCGGCAATAGTGGCCAGCAAAATTTACCTGCCAGTGACTGATAATATTATAAGCCGAGGTCCTCTACTTCTTTTTTGCCCTCCTGGTGACGTCACCTCTGAGCCTGCCACCATGCTCCATCTTCCTCCAATGCTAGCTGACAGCGTGAATTGTAGGCAGTGGCTGTGCTGTATCGAGGTCACATTCACGATGTTGATGTGAGCTCCAACTGACCAGCCAGTCATAGGAGGAGGGTGCGGAGAAAGACTCACAAAGCAGCTCCAGTCATCTTACTGGTACTGAGGAAGCTGATTGGCAGCAGATGGGGGGAGGGGGCGCATGAAGAGAGAAAGTGCTGGGGTTCATCATGTGTGCATTAGCACTCTGTAACAGTAAAAACATAAACAGAAATGATGAAATTTTTTTTACAAATAACGAAAAATAAAGAGGGAGTTTCAAGGGGGGTTCTTTTGAACCAGACGCCCCCAGCGGCTATCTGACTATATGCCCTATGTGGAATAAAAGTTGGGACATTATCTTGAAAACATGCAGTATAGGCCAGATTTACTTTATTTAAAGGGATCAGTTTCTTTTCTTTTCTTTTATTATGCCTTCTCATCTCCAGTACTGGCTTAAGGATCATAAGTAATGGATGGGAGAAGAAACATATCAAGCGGCCATAAATCTCTGAACTGAACATTGGGACATCTATTAATACCCCTCCCAATACACATTTTATTTTGTCCCGTGTTTAATTTACATTGGAGCAAGAATAAGCTCCCAGGAGGCCCCAGGCAGGTTCGTCCTGGGCATTACCTCCTTTCCTGGTGGACCCTGTAAAAGAACAAGGGACCAGCTTTGGAAGCACAGTTTTTTTTCACTTTCTGGTTACGAACATACGAATGTGCCAGCAGAAACAGACCACCCGGTCTTTCTAAGGTCTGCTCAAGTGTGCAGCCAACACCCCTAGTTTGCAGCTGCCCCACCCCCTTCCCTTTGTCATCCCACTGCCACCCCCCACCTCCCCACCCTCACTCCCCTTTGTTCCCTGTCCCATGCCCTTTTGAACCTGTTCACAGATTAAATGATACCACCCATTCTGATAGGGCATTCCATTTTGCTACCACCCTCTCTGTGAAACAGTGTCTCCTCATTTCCTTCTTAAATCTTCCCCCCTCTATTCTTAGACCGTGCCCCCTGGTGACTCTCCCCCTCCTTAACTTAAAGACCCCATCTGCCCCATCCTTACTGATTTCCCTCAGGTACTTGAATGTCTCTGCCATGTCCCCCCTGTTCCTTCTATCCTCCAGGGTGTAAATATTCAGGTCTCCCAGCCTGCTGTCATAGTCTCTCCCCTCCATTCCATATATCATCTTTGTTGCCCTCCTCTGCACTCCCTGCAGTAGCCTGATATCATGCTTTAGGTATGGCCTCCAAAACTGCCCACAATACTCTAAATGTGGCCTTACCAGCAACCTGTAGAGGGGCAAGATCGCCTCTCTTCGCCTGGACGAAAACCCCCTTGCTATGCACCCCAGCATTATGTTCACTTTTGTAGTCACTCTCCTGCACAGGGCAGTGTTGTTCATGGTCCCTGTTATCATTACCCCTAGGTCCTTCTCCTCCTCAGTGATCCCCAGCTTAATCACCCCCCAGCCAGTATTCTCTCCTTGGGTTCTTCACTCCAAAGTGCATAACCTTACACTTCTTTGCATTGAACCCCAGCTGCCACCTCTCTGACCACTCCTCTAGCTTGCATAGGTCCCCCTGCAGCTGCTTCCATCCCTCCTCTCCATCCCCCAATGCTCTGATTTTGGTGTTGTCAGCGAACAGACTTATCTTGCTCACCACCCCATGTGCAATGTCTGATATGGAGAGCCCAAATAGTACTGGCCCCAACACAGAGCCCTGTGGCACCCCATTCATCACCAGCCTTGGAGTTGAGAGCTTCCCTCTCACCACCACCCATTGCAGCCTGCCACTCAGGCACTTGGGTTAATATCCCAGTATTGACAATGTAGTGCAGCATGAGAGTGGTGCTGCACTTCTGAGGTGCAGTCTTTTGGATGAGATGTTAAACCAAGTTCCCATCTGCCTGGATTGGTGGTAGTTCAGCTGGATGTTAAAGATCCCATGGCACTTATCGAAAAGAGTAGAGGAATTGCCCCGGTGTCCCGGCCAAATTTCACTCATTCATTAAAAATACCACCAACAGCTTAATCTGGTTCAATTTCAGTTGCTTACCATCTGTATCCCCCTCCCTCCCGGTTGCCCCTGAAAAAGGGACTTCTTGGCCCAGTGGTCTTAACGGGTCAACAAAATTAAACAAACTCAGCCAGCTTGTAATCAATCTCATCATTTTTGCCCCTATCCCTACACCAGTTAGCTTCTCCCCATGCCACCCATGAGGAACCGAATCGAAGGCCTTGCTGAAGTCCAAGTAAAGAACATCCACCGCATGACCCTTATCCAGCTTACCTGTCACCCAGTCATAATATTGTTTGAGGTTGGTTTAACAAGACTTCCCTGAAACAAACCTATGCTGCCTCACATCCTGGAGGCCATTGTCCTCCAGGTACGACACCAGTCTTTCCTTTAGAATTATTTCCATGAATTTGCACACTATGGAGGTGAGACTTACCAGACGATAATTACCTGGTTCATCCCTTGGCCCGCTCTTGTGTAATGGTACTACATGTGCCAGCCTCCAGTCCAGTGGCACACATCCTGACTCCAGTGAGGTGCTGTAGAGATCCACCAGCGGCTCTCCCAACACCTCCGCCATCTTCCTCAGCACCCTGGGGTGGATACCATCCAGCCCTGGTGCCTTGTCTACCTTCAGTGCCCTCAGTCCCTCTAGGACTCTACTTACCTCAATTCTTCCATCTATCGCCTCCTCTCCCCCTGTCCCCACCCTCTCAGCCCATGCTGGTAACGGTCCCCCCTTTCTTCCGTGAACACTGAGCAAAAGTATTCATTCAGTGCTTCTGCTTGCTCCTCCCCTTTTTCCATCCACTCCCCACCCCTTTTTATCCTCACTATTGTCTTCTTGCACTTCCTTTTCTCCCTGATGTA
This sequence comes from Neoceratodus forsteri, assembly GCA_016271365.2. Classification (NCBI taxonomy): domain Eukaryota; kingdom Metazoa; phylum Chordata; order Ceratodontiformes; family Ceratodontidae; genus Neoceratodus; species Neoceratodus forsteri. Next base: position 374,205,342 of record CM057450.1, on the reverse strand, counting down.
TCTGAAAAAGTATTTCTCCCCCCATTAATTCCCTGTGCTAATCTCATCTCCCTCTGGGCCTTGCCTTCTCTCACTTTTCTGGTCACCTCCCTGGACCATCTTGCATATTCCTCCTTGTTTACTTCCTTCCGTGTCCTCCTAAACCTCTGGTGCACCACTCATTTTGCCCTCACCACCTCCACAACCTCACTGTTCAACCAGCATGGTTTTCTTGCTCAGTTCCTCTTGCTCTGTGCCTTGGTGCAGGATTCTGTTGCCTCTGTAACCTCCCTTTTAATAATATCCCGTTTCTGCTCCATGTCCTTCTCCTGCCTTATGCCCCCCCAGCTTCCCTTTCAGTACTTCCTGCATCCTCCCAAAGTCCGCCCCCCTGAAGTTTACCATCCGAGTAACTGGATTTCTCTAGCTCCCCGCACATCGTGATATTAAACCACACCGTTTGGTGATCGCTGTCGGCTAGTAGGTCCTCTATCTTTTTTTCCCTCACTGCCTCCCCTTTCGACAATACCAGATCTAAAGTGTTCTTTAGCCTAGTAGGCACAGTAACCAACTGTGTCAGGAGACCCTCCTGGATCGCGTCCAGGAGCACTTTGCTCCCTAGCACTGGAGGTGATCGGAATGCTCCAGTCAACCCCCGACAAGTTGAAATCCCCTACGATGACCACCTTCCCTTTTCTACATACCTTTTGATTTGTCCTGCTAACTCCCTGTCAAGCTCCTCAGACTGGGACGGCGGCCTGTATACCACCCCAGATCTCAATTTCTTACCCCTTGAGTCTAGGAGTTGCAGCCAGATTGCCTCTGTTCTCCTTTCTTCTCCTTCGTCCCTTGTGCATTTGATCCCATCCCTCACATAGACTGCCACCCCACTCCCTCCCCTCCTTACGGTCCTTCCTGTATAATTTGTATCCTGGGATTGCCAGATCCCAGTCCTGGTGTTCAGTTGCCCATGTTTCTGTGACAGCTGCAATATCCACCCTCCACACTGCTAAGAGTGCCTGTAGCTCAGTGGATTTGTTTCCTAGGCTTCTTGCATTCAATGAGACCACCCTCCATAATGCCCCCTTCCCTTGCCTCCATCTCCTCCCTTCTACTCCCTCCTTTTTTGGCTGCCCCGAGTCCTTCCCTGCTGGTCTGGGGGGGGTAGGCTCTGACTCCACTCTGTCTGATGCCTGCCTACCTACTGTCCACTTGCCACCTCCCATCTAATTTAAATCCACCCTTGTTGCAATATACCTCCCTAGTCCTTACTTTAATACCTCCTTCCTGCCCCCATTCAGATGAAGCCTATCCCTTGTAAACAGGTTATCATCCCAGGTACTGCCCCAGCTGCCCATAACCCCATATCCTTTAGTTCGACACCATTCTATCAACCATGTGTTCAACTCTCTAATCCTCTCCTTTCTCACTGTGCTTGCACAGGGTACTGGGAGCACTTCTGAGAAGGCCACAGACTCCCCAGTCTCCTCGCACAACCTTCTCACATCCTCAGTCCTCTCCCTTGATACCTCCACCATTTCCCCCGCTAGGTCATTTGTCCCCACATGTACCACAATGTGCAGTTTCCTCCTACCCCTCTTTACACACCTTAGTATTGCCTCTCTTGCCATGTCTGCCTTTAATCCTGGTTTGGACTCCACCCATATCCGACTGTGCCTCTCCCCCTTGCTATCCCATCTGATCCTCTTGGGTATGGAGTCCCCCAACACCAGTACACCCCCTCCTCTCTCCTTGTGCTCATCGCCAACCCCCCACCCAGGTTCTAATTTTTGGAGCCACTCAAGACTGTGTTTTTACCATGTGCCCCAGTGTCTTCCCCTGTCCCTCCCGATTCAAGACCCTCCCCCTCCTCCTGTTTGACTGCCAACCTCCTCCCTCCTCACCTTTCTGAGTATTATCCCTTCCCCACCACACCATGCTCAATCTCTCCACTAGTAATGCCCCTCGCTCCCTCTTCTTTGTGAGTGCTATCCCTTGTGCAATCACCACCTGCATCCTCCTTCCCATGTGTTGCTAGTAAAGTAAACATGTTCCCTATCACCTTTGCCTTACTATGTGCTTCCTCCTCGCTCCTGCCTAGTGCTACTCTTCTTTTTCTAGGTCCTACTAGAGTCCATCCTTCATCAGCTGGCTTCCTGTCTAGGTTGCCCCCTCCCTTGACCCACTGTTCCTTCTCTGTGGTGCCCCCACAATACTCTCAGATGTCAGCCCTCCTACCAATGCAATCCTCCCCTCATCCCTCAACCTCCCCAGCTCCCTGCCAAGCCACTGAACCTCTTCCTTGAGCCTCCTTAGCCTGTGGCATATTAGGCACCCTCCAAGCCTCCACAGTATATTCATCCGCATTGCTGCCCCACAACCAAGGCACCCAACAATCATACCCATGGTCCACACTACCTATACAGACTCTCCACACTAACTATCCCTACAGCAAGTAGAATTAACTAATCCTAGCCCAGCCTTTAACAGAAATATTACCCGATATATTCCCGTTGAAGGCCCTCCACATTATCCACCTATCACACTAATCAGCAATTCATAGTGGATGCTATACTCCTATTTGAGACCTACCTGTGTTTTTTCCCTGCCCCGTGGCTGCATTATTGGATAGAACTACATGAGCTGCACCTGAAGCCCCCTCCTCCAATTGCGGGGCAGGTGTTCCCTTATAAAGAAGCTGTGCTCTGGGAGGAGGGAGGGAGGGATGGTGGAGGGCAGGATTAGGGCCCACACCCGACTCTCACAAGAGTGTATCAGCCCTGTGTCTGCCCCTCACTGCACCTCCAAGCACTGCAATCTCCTCCGAAGGAAGGTCCCACACACACACAAATACTGTATTAAACAAGTCAGCACTCCTGCCCTAAAGTCCACAGACTGAAAAAGAATTTAAAGCTTACCCAGCAACTAAAATCCTTTCCCCAACTGCTCAGCAAAAGAAGGTTCAGACAACCCCTGCCAGACCCCAACTGTTTGTGCAGTACTGCTATGTGAGAGGCCTTGGTATTTAAGCTCTAATGAGCTGTACATTGATCCTGGCTGAGAAGGACAGAGACTTCCAGAAAGCTGCTCACAATACCTGTAGAAAAGATAAATGAATACCCAGCTTCTACTATGGATCCACCACACCACACAACAATATTAAACAGGTCAGCACTCCTGCCCTAAAGTCCATCAACTGATAAAGAATTTAAAGCTTATCCAGCAACTAAAATCCTTTGGGATTAACAGTCCAGTTCAGCAGATAAGACTCCTTCAATATATTAAAAAGCAAGGCCCTGATCTTATTTACATACAGGAAACTCACTTGTGTCCTGCCGAGCATTTAAAGCTGTCCACAGGGGGGAGGTATGAGATGACAGCATCCTCTAGTAAGAAGGAGAAGAGAAGGGGACTAGCAATCACGATCCTTGCTACCCTACCACTGGCAGTGGGAGTAGAACATGTGGATCCGAATGGATGTTATGTGATTGTCCAGGGAACATTCTATGGCAAGGAGATAACCTTGGATAATGTATAGTTTCCTCCAGTCACTCCCCAGGCCCAACTCCGACCAGTTTTTCAACAAACTGGCGGACATCCAGAAAGGGATGTTAATTATGGGGGGGGGACTTTAATATAACCATATTGCACAAAATAGATACATCTCACCCACAGAAATACAGAATAACACCCTTCCAGAAATTACTTTGTACCCAGATCTCCACACATGGGTTACTGGATGTCTGGAGACATTTTTATCCAACAACAGGTGGTTTTACCTATTTTTCACCCAGGTTTAAGACATCAACTCATATAGATTCTTTTTTTTGTCTCAGTGGAGTTCTATTTTAAGGCTGTGTCTAGAAGAAAGTCCTGAAGCTCCTGAGGTCCATCTTTGATCATACCAGCTCTGGCTCAGACTCCCTGGAACCCCGCCTCTTGAAACTTGCAGCTACCCTTATTGCATTACCGCTGGCCAAAATTTATACATTATCACTTTCAGGTGGAATGGTCCCTGACCTCTGGAAAGCTGCTCGGATCACACCTGTACTTAAAAAAGGGGATCCAAAGGTTGTCATGAACTACAGACCAATTGCCATACTCTTGGTACTGAACAAAATCCTGGAGAAAATTGCCACAACTCAGATAACTGACTATCTACTTAAGCACAGTCTTCTTTCGGATACCTAACATGGCTTCAGGAAAGGACGTAGCACAACGACTGTACTCCTTAAATTCACCACAGACACTCTTTCAAAAATGGATACTGGCAATCTAACTGGGGCTGTCTTTATTGACCTCACAAAGGCTTTTGACCTTGTTGATCACACTCTGCTTCTCTCCTTGCTTTGACACCTGCATTTCTCCTCCTCTGTTGTTGACTGGTACGAAAGCTTCCTGACAAATAGAACTCAAGTGGTGAAATTTAATTCCTCTCTATCGAACAGTACCACCATTAACATTGGTATACTTCAGGGCTCCATCCTAGGGCCCCTCATATTCTCTCTTTATATAAATAACATTGGAGCTGCTGTAAAATCCTGCTCTGCTATTCTATATGCTGATTATCTTGTCATCTATACAAGTTCTACTAATAGAGACACTATCAATACAACCCTTTCCTCTGAGTTTAACAATATCCAAAACTGGCTATACGACCACAAACTGGCTGTCAACACAAGCAAAACTAAAGCCATGTTGCTTGGATTGGCCCCAAAGCTCCGGGCTTGCACAACAGCACTGACGGTACAGGACTTAGGATCAATTTCTGGAATGTCAAAGCCTGGTACCTGAGCATCCTGCTAGATCAATCTCTTGATCTTAATCTTCATGTAGAGTCTGTTTGCAGAGCTGTCAACTCCAAACTGGGTGTTGCATATAAGACTAATTATATGCTCATGCCATCGGCTAAAATGGCCATTGTGAGGGGGATTCTGCTCCCTACCCTAACCTATGGGGCTCCCTTATTTGGGGCTGCTCATAAAAGTAACCTACTCAGATGGAATATTACATATAACAACATATGTCACTATGCCTCTTCTGCTCCTCGGCTTAAACACCACTGTCAACTTTATAATGATCTTGGTTGGCTCTCTCCATTAGCTAGTAGGACATACTACCTTGGCTGTCTTATTGATTTGATAATTCAAAATCAAACTCCTAGGTGTCTTGCAGCTATACTTGTTCCTCAGGACACACTCCATGGTCTACGATCAGCTGATAAATCCTTTCTGAATTTGCTGAGGTGCCGCACTAGGAAAGGAACTGTTGCATTTGAGCATGCGGCTCCACAGCTGTGGAATTCCTTTCCCCTCGACATTAGACTTTCTAGCTCCCACACATGCTTTAAGAGAAAACTGCGCTCAAATCTGCTGATTGCTGATACCTGTTCCTGCTTTCACCCTACCTAATTGATGTCTCTTGCCATACAATAGTATTTCCTCACCTCTATATAACCTCTTACTGCCTCAGCCTGTCCCGCCCCCTTTCCTGCCCATATACAATCTTGCACTGCAGGCATCTCCCTTACACTTACATATATTCATATAATCTAATTTCATGGCTTGCTCCCCTTTTCCTCACTTACCGACCTTTTCCTTAATGACACCCCCTGCTCTCAATGGTTATTTCTTCCTGTTGTATTACCTGTTTTTGTGTAACTTGTTCTGTTTATATGATATGTCACCTGATAATTTATTGTCCAAGGTCCTCTCTATTCATTGCATAGGTAGGCACCTATGAACTTATGAATGGTCTACTCTGTATGTCTCTGATATACTATATCCACTTTAACTCATTGTATATAAAGCGCTTTACTTTGTATGTTCCGATATATTGTATCCTTTTTAACTCATTGTATGTAAAGCACTTATAAATTGTTATCCTGTTAAGTTTCTGCATGTCTGTACTCTCCCGGGTCGTGCCTGAAAATAGTCATTTTATGGCTAGTGCACTTACCCGGTTAACAAAAGCTAAATAAATAAATAAATTTAGATGCGTTAAGGGATTTAACTTTGAAAGCTCGGTTTTTATCAGATCATACACCTTGATTACTTAAATTAGATATAGGCAGACCTTGTAAGCCATCAGTGCAGTGGCTTAATTTGTCTCATCTGAGAGACGGGGAATTCTAGGACTTAATGACACAAAGAATTCCACAAATTATACAGGAAAATCTCTCTCCGGAGAACTCACCAACCTTGGTATGGGACACATTGAAAACAGTGATACGTGGTGACATAATTTCTTATGCCTCATGTAAGTATAAACAGAGGAAGCTTCAGTATAAAAACAATTAGTCTTGTTTGAAGGAGCTGCAGAAGGGTACAGGGCTAAGAAACATAGAGGATGAAATGGAGATATGCCAAATTAAATGTGAGCTGTAAGCTATCATAGATTTTCGGTGCAGGCTAAACTTCAACATTTGAAGACGTTTTACTATGATGGTGACCCCAGAGGTGCCAGGGTACTGGCCAAGAGGCTTAGGGGGGATATAGACAGACGGCCACTATAACCAAGCTTAAGGACCCTAATTCTGGACGTATGGTAGGTAATACTTTGGATATCAATACAGTATTTTAGAATTTTTGCAGGCATTTGTATGCTAATCCCCCAACCCCAATTACAGATGCAGCAATTTCTGTTGAAGTTGCAATTTTCTAATATCATGCAAGCACAGAAGGAGAGATTGTTGGTCCCTGTTGCTGAGGGGGAGATTAAGATGGTAGTTACGCAGGCCAAGACATCAAAATGTCCAGGACCTGAAGGCTTTCCCCAGGAGTGGTACAAGGCTTTCTTGCCCTTCATCCTCCCTTTGTTGAAGAATACTTTTCAGGAGGGTGATGCCCCCCCCCCCGGCCTCATGGGCATACGCGGTTATATCAACAATACCAAAGCCAAGTAAAGACTCGCTGCAACCAGACTCTTATAGGCCCATATCAATATTAAACTGTGATTATAAGTTTTATATGTCTATTTGGGCAAGGAGACTGGAGGCTATCCTCCCAGGCATCATACATCCAGACCACTCGGGATTTTTAAAATATAGGCATACTTCAGATAATACCCATAGAGTTATCAGTTTCTTAGAACATGTTTCTGGACATTCTCTCCTGGTATCTATAGTAAGCCTTGATGCCTATAAGGCATTTGACCAGGTGATATGGAAGTTCCTGTGGCAGGTGCTGGTCTTCTTTGGATTCCCTGAGGGGTTCATCAAATGGCTCAGTAATATTTATGCTAGCCCCCAAGCAAATATCAGGGTGAATCGGACAGTATCAACTCCAGTGAGGTTGGAGAGGGGTACTAGACAGGGGTGCCCCCTTTCACTGTTACTATTTGTTACTTACATAGAGCCCCTGGTAATAGCAATATGAACATCGAGAGACATATTGGGGATAGAATTAGAAGGGAAGTCCTATAAGACAACATTATATGTGGATGATGTTTTGTTTACACTAACAGACCCGGAGAGGTCACTAATAAGCGTCTGGGAGATACTGGCAGACTTTGAGGAAGTCCCAGGGTATGTAACAAATGCTTCTAAGACAGAGGCACTGGCCCTCAATTTTGCACCATCGGCAACCTTGAGGGCACTTCTGCTGTTTACATGGAGAAGTACAAAAATAAAATATTTAGGTATTTCCTTGCCCCTGAATTTGCTGAATTTATGTTTAATTAATTATGAACCCCTTACATTGGCCTTGGAAGCAGATATACACAAATGGCCCCAACTGAGACTGTCCTTCTATTCTAAAATTGAAACAAAACAGTCTAACATTTTGCCAAGATTATTATATATTTTTCAAACAATCCCGGTTGTCCCCTTGCAGGTTTATTTTACATCCTGGAATAAGACCCTATCCAAATTTGTCTGGGAAGGTCATCACCCACACATTAGATGGTCCCTGTTACAACTCCCAAAAGATAGAGGGGGGTTGAACTTGTCTGATTTGAGACAATATGCCAGTGCAGTGATGATTACACAGGTCTTGGCTTGGTTGAACCTGACCTGCTTGGCACCATGGAAGCACATAGAGTGAAGCACCTTTAATGATTTGCATGACCCGCATAAAGTGTTATTTGCTCCTTTCTCGTCTCTTCCAAGGCTAGCTGATGATTATATGGGGGCGCAGCAGACTCTGGGAATGTGGTATAAGATTAGGGCCTCTCTGGCTTTGGAATCTTTATTTTTTATTTAAGGTTGTCTGCTGAATCAGAAATTTTACCTGCCCGCTTCGGCCTTGCCTTTCAGAGGTGGTATTGAAGGGGGCTCTCCTTTATTTACCAGTTTTTGAATATACAGGGGGTGGTACCCTTTGCTCAACTCCAACAAGAGTTTGGTCTCACCAACAGGGAATACTACAGATAAGTCCAGGAGGGTAGCATCTTTCAGAAAAAGAGATGTGTAAGAACAAGAGGGCACAATTTAAAGATAGAGGGGGGGACAGCTCAGGGGTAATGTGAGGAAATTGTTTTCACAGAGAGAGTGGTGGTTACATGGAATTGCCTTCCTGGGGAGGTTGTTGGGTTAAAACAGTGGGGGAATTCAAACATGCACGGGACAGACATAAGGCAATTGTAGTGGGGGTGGCAGGAAGTAGGCTGTTGGTTAACTAGAATCTGCAGCTTATCCAGTAGGTAGGGAAATGGGCAGACTGGGTGGGCCAAGTGGTCCTTATCTGCCATCAAAGTCTATGTTTCTATGTTACAGATACATGCAAGTGCGAATATTTTTGATACATAAAGGACCTGAAAGGAGCTGCCTCCCTCACCCCTTCCCCTTTTGTTGAACTTGGTGATCATGTCCATTCAAGGGACCATTTGGCAACACTTGATAGGATTACTACATGGGGGCTTAGAGAATTTCTGACTGACTCCTCAGAAACAGTTCTGGAGGTCTTGCACAAAGAATTATCAAACAGTGTAACATTCGACTTGTGGTTGAAATATACTCGAGTGTCATTTGGGGTTTCCTTGGCCCCCTATTGGAGGGAGTTTACATGGAAAATGCACAATAGATACTTTAAGACGTCAGCTAAGCTGGCAAAAATCTACCCTGATTTGGGAGGAGCGTGTTGGAGATTGGGAGAGAAACTAATGGCTGACCATGTGCATATATTTTGGGCCTGCTGTAAGGTGAGATCCTATTGGTAGGGGGGGGAGCTGATGCTCTGTTGGAAATAATGGGTCCAGAGCCCACATTAACACCGGAAATGGTGCTTCTTTCGGTGCCTCCGGTTGGGTACAAAGTCCAGAAAAGTACACTTTTATTTACCTTTTTATTAGTGGCTAAGAAAGTGATCACCCGCCTATGGCGACAAACCAGGACTCCTACTATAGAGGAGTGGCATATTATAATGGTAGGACATTACTTTTTTGGAATGTATGATTGCTGGTGCTATGGGGAGAACTTCACAGTTTGAAATCAGGTGGAGGGCAAGGGTGTTTTACAATTCAGCTCGAGGCCTGACTTTTGTTCCATGATGGGGCTATTATTATTTGGGGAATATAAGCTGAAGAAGATCTGGGAATATGGTTGGAATTGTTGGGACCAGCTGCCTACTGGGGAAGTGGTAATGATTTTAATATTCACAGCAATAGAATATCTGTGTAGGATATTAACATTTATTTATACTAAACTTTCCTATATAAAAAAACAAATCTGCAATGCATGTATTCTGGTGGCTGTAAAAAGAGAAGGTTCATGTCCATGTACCTTATATATATACTCTAAATGAAGTAGATATTACTTCAATAAAAGTAAAAAAAAAAACAAAGTAGTTAATGACATCACTATCTGACAATCACCTGACTACTGCCATGCTGACTATGCCTGTGAATGCACACAGTCCAGTTATACTTTCTGTGGTCAGCAACTACGCATGCTGACATACACAGTGGAATGGAACAGTGATGTTGCACTGTCCAGGCACATGGCATCACACATACTGCATGCTGGCAAACATGCAAGTTTCAACAAGAAACACCACACAATGATATTGGTTAACGTGAAGCAGAGTTTAAGAAAGTAATTTTGACTGTTTGAACCGTGTAGGGAAAGGTCAAAGTCAATGATGTACTGATAATTCAACAGTTATAAGTTCATGTACAATGTACGTCAGCGCTAGTACAGTTAGAAATGTAGTCCTCATCCATCATGCACCTCTCTGTATCTGCATGAATAAGCTGTGATAACAGAACACATTTCTAGTTCCCTGTATTAATGTGTCCAGATCATGGAGTGTAGCATACTTAATAATTTCTATTCCATGTTTCAGGCTTATTTTTGCAGCTTTGCATTACAATGAAAACAGCAAAGGAGAGTTAGTGCTGGATGACAGTAGTACACCAAAGCTTTGTGTGTACTTCAAGGCCAAAAAGGGAGAACCTTCAGTGCACCCACTAAAAAAGGCGATCAACATATAGTGAGTTCCATGCGTGTTTTTTTACTGGTTGCAATACACTGTGATGTATGTCAGTATGAAGTCATCCAGAATCAGACAATGTCACAGACAAGGGGGAAATTGAGTGTGGACACAAGGATGGAGGGGTTCGAGAAAGTCTGGGATAGGTATAGTGTGAGGGTGCATCCCACAGTACCACTGGGGGCTGGACCTTGTAGGGAGTGGTGGGGCGAAAAACAGTGCCATGTGAAGGCAATGAACATTGAGCAGACTCGCTAGACCATCGTGCGTAATCTGCTGACTTCTTAGTATCTTACTATGTCAGTATGTTAAATCTGTCAACAGAAAGCAGACAGACCAAAAAACAATTGAACAGCAGTCATCTATTACGATGTAAGTGGGGCATTGCTTATGTCGACCATGACTAAGCACAGAACGATTAGATTTGTTATTTTTATTGTAATGAGACAATGTAGTTTTTATGTTGACTGTTTCTTGGTATAAAGGTAGTAATACAGCTCTTGTTTACTGCAGGATATGGACACACAGTGTTAAAGGAAGTAGCTCTGGTCATTTCTTCAGTTGAGAGTCAAGTGCAGCTTGGAGCAACAATGACAGAATCCGTGCAACACCTTCTACTGACTGCAGCTTACACGCATGTTGACCATGATGTGGCAAAAGCAAATTTTGTCAGTCGATTGAGAAAGATACAGTACAATGCTGAGGACTGTTCAGTAAATGGGCATATCACATCCATCGTAAGGCACAACAGGCATTGTGGGAGTGGAATGTGTACAATAGGAAATTTGTACTTCTATACTGATTAGCATTACACATACCATGCTATTGTGTCCATGCAGGCATGTGCTGTCCGAAATGAGACAGTGCTCTGCCCATAAGCACTTTTTTCTGCACAAAATGCTGATTAGTCCCAACGGTAAACTATGTGAAAACGGTACAGATACTACTTTTACAACAAAATCCTACTGAAGACTACAGCTGTCCAGTTTTGCTGTACCGTCATTTGATGAACACACAGGGTCAACACACAACAGAAGTTGTTTGTTACATGGACATGTAGGTGAAACAATCAATGATATAACAAAATCTGTTTCAAAACTATGATAGCACTCAAAATGGCTCAAAAACCTGACCATCACAGAGCAAAACTGGATGTGCTGCTGGGGAGCATGAAAACCTGATCAACAGGTAAAAAGCTGACAGGAGGCAACCTTACTGGTGTCTCATGATAATCCTCTGTATTCTCTCTTACTCACACCTACAGAAAAGTTAAATTGTTTAACTGGTTTGCAAATTGGATTATCGGAGGTGTGAGTTTCCAGTGATGATGACCCTGTACTTATAGAAATGAATAGCTCCTGGCTCAGTCAGATTAATTTCCAATTGTACATATGTACATATGTACATACGAAGGTGCCAGCAGAACAGACCTACTGGTCTATCAAAGTCTGCTTGATTGTACAGCTAGCTCACTAGCAGTTAGCTGACCCTCACCCCAACCCCTTTAACCTCCCACTGTTGTCATCCTGTCCCGCCCTTACCCTGTCCCAAGTATTCTGAAAGCCAACTACCTTTTTGGCTTAATATCACCCCTTCTGGTACTGCATTCCACCTTGCCACTACTCTTTGTGTGAAGTAATGCTTCCTCAACTACCTCCGGAATCTCCATCACCATATTCTTAGCCTGTGATCCCTAGTTTACCTCATGCTCCTTAGTTTCAACATCCCTTTCGCCCCCCCCTTTTGGCACCATTAAGGTATTTGAAGGTCTCGATCATGTTCCCTACTCTCCCAACTGTCTTCCACTGCATACATATTCAGTTCCCTTAGCCTCATCTCATAATACATATCCTCCATACCATGAATCATCCTCATCGTCCTCTGCTGTACTTCCTCCAGCAGCTTGACATCCTGTATTGGTACAGCCTCCAGAACTGCATACAGTACTCCAAGTGCAGCCTGACCAGCACACTGTATAGGGGCCATATCGCCTCCCTGCGTCTGGATGTGAGTCCACATGCTATGCACCCTAACACCTTGTTTGCTTTCGCAGTCGCTCTCATTCATGAAGCACTATTGTTCATGCTCGCTGTTATCAATACACACAGGTCCTTTGCCTCCTTGGTGCTCCCCAGCTTGATACCCCCTAGCCAGTATTCTCTGCTTGTGTTCCTTGCAGCAAAATGCAACACCAAGAGTTTTTGGGCCTTGAACACAAGCTGCTACTTCCCTGACCATTCCTCCAGCTTGGTCAAGTCCCTCCATAGTTGCATCCATCCCACTTCATCTTCTACTACTGCACCCATCTTGTTGTCATTGCCAAACAGATTAAGCCTGCTCACCACCCCCTCCACAATGTCTGAGATGAATGGCCTGAACAGCGCCGGACACAGCACCAAGCCCTATGGCACACCGCTCATCACAGATGTAGGCTCCGAGACTTCCACCCCCACCACCACCCTTTGTAGCCTATCATGTAGCCAGTTTTCAATCCAACATGCCATCATTGTCCCCACTCTCAGCCAGGACAACTTCACCACTAGTTGACCATGGAACACTGAATCGAAGGCCTTGCAGAAATCAAAGCACAGCACATACACAGCACGGCCCCCCCATCCAGCTCCCTCATCACACAGTTATAGTATAAGATTGGTTTGGCAATATCTCCATGAAATGAACCCATGCTGCCTCCAATCCTGCAGGTTACTGCCCTCCAGAAATGCTACCAGCCAGTCATTTAGTATCGTCTCCATGAGCTTTCCCACTACGGATGTCAGACTGACTGGCCTATTGTTCCCTGGCTCATCCCTTAGACCACTGTTATTTAACGGTACCACATGGGCCATCCTCCAGTCCTGAGGCACCTCATCCATTTCCAGGGAGGTGCTAAACAGGTCTGCAAGTAGTTCCGCTACAACCTCTGCCATCTCTGGCAGCACTCTGGCGTGGTTACCATCTGGCCATGGTGTTTTATTCACCTTCAGAGCCCTCAGCCTTTCCAAAACTCTGCTACCCTGTATACTACTGTCCATTAACTCACCATTGTTGTGAAGTGAAATAAGTCAGTGCAGAGAATCACACTAATTAAAGGATGCTGGTTAAACTAGTAGACCTAGTACTGCTTTATTAATACATGAAAGTAGGATTAGTTAGGTGAAAATGACAGATGTGGGTGTGGGCCCAGAGGGAATGTAGTGGTGTGTCCCACTAGGGAGCTGCACAGAATGGTGAAGGCCGGCCCTGCTTCTGCGGTTCTGCAGCTTGCTGTTCCCTTTTATACTGACAAGTTCAGTGCTTCTTCGCCATCCCATCCTCTTCCATACACTGGTGCTCCCGAACCTCAGCCTTCCTTCACGTCCTTCCGCTCTTGACTCCCCACTCATCCTAATGTGCCCCTTGGTCCCCCCATTGCTCTTCACTTCTCCTCCCCTAGGCCTATGCCACCTGCTACTATTGTTTCCTCCATGTACCCCTTATGGTTGCTTCAAGCCATGGTCACTGACAATGGTAGGTGCATATTTCAGGCCAGTTTACATCCCTGTAGTGTGCTTCACATCTTCCCCTTACTTCAATGTCAGCCCCCTTGTTGACCTTCCCCCTTTTCCCAATAGTCACCGCCATCGGCGGTCCATCGCCTTCTACCCAGTCCAGATACCCTGGCCACATTTGTTGTGTCACCACCCGTGGCTGGCATGGGCCTGCATGGTTATGTCTTGCACTCCACCCCCCCCCCCCATGCACTCACCTTCAGCCTCATTCCAGCTGTCATTACAGATGCACTCCCCAAACATTGCACCCTTTACCCTGAATCCATCTGTCTCAGTCAAACATCAGCCTAAATAAATCTGCTTCCAATCCCATCAACCTCCAGCTGTGCCTCTTTGTGATTGTTCTGTTCATTTGTTAACCTGAACATTAATCCATGAGACTGGTCAAACATGTGCTGAGAAGGAAATGCGATGTTCGCCTAATCACACAATGACATTGTCATGAGAAGTCATGGACATGGCCAAATTCCCTTTATTCTACTGTACAAAACTGAACAACAAATTCACAATATAGGTCTGTTTAAGAGATTTAATTTATTTCTCTTCAAATTTCAGTGTTTCTTTTTTTGATGTTACTGTCTGTTGCATGAATTAACATCTGTTACCACAGTAAAAGATTGAAGAGAACATCAACACTTAAAACAAATTAATCTCAATAAACATAATTAACCACCAAAACAACAGCATCACATTATCAGGGAGGGTTAATTTGTTCAGCCTTAAAGTGGGCATAAGCTTCTCCAGGGGCATTTTGGTAGGTGTTGCATATTTTCTGTATGGTGCATGCTGGTAGCACCACACAAACACCTTTTCCAAGGTATCCCCAGCACTACCTTACAAACTGGCGGTAACCAGTGTAATGGTACTTCCTGTAGAAAAAAGGGGAATGAAGAAGGATGTCAATGGACCTTGAACATTAAAATGGTGATGGCAGTAGAGCACACAGGATGAAGTACTGAGCTGTAAATGACCTTGGTACATAGAGCAGACAGACCATTGTTTGATTCACACAAACTCCAATTGCATACTGTGTGACTGTGACCCAGTCAGCTAACCTCCCCAGTCCTCCAAGGTCTCCCATTAAAATGGACACCTGTGCCAGCGCAGTGGGGCTGAGGGTTGAGGCACTGGACACCACACCTTGTGCCATGCAGGTGACCCAGGTTCGGGAACGGATTGGGCCACTGGGGAGCGGACGAGTGGAGAAGGATTGATTGCACGATGGCTTGCTCTCCTTCTCCGGTGAGGGGTGGGTAGCTTGCCCTGCTGCTATATCACCACCTCCTGGATGACCATGGGTGGTGCTGGTGCAGATGGGAACACATGCAAGCAGGGCGGGCTGACATTGGCTGAGGACAGGAGCGGATATGCATCTCAGCGTGCATCTGTCTCATTGGTCCTCCTTGCACGCTGCTGTCAGAGGGAGTGGACCACAGAACAATGAAAATTTCTGCACGCCCACTCCAGGCCACAAACACAATGCAGCGCGACCACGGGAGGAACCGGGGGAAGATTCCACAGTGTATGCTCCATGATCATGATTCGGGGGAGACTGAGAGGTCCTCCACCGCCATGCCCATGTGCATCCGTGGGCTACAGAGGTAAGAAGTGGAGCATCACACCTTAGGAACAGACCACCTGGTCCTCGATTGGTGTTAAGCGCTTGGGGGTTTTGAGAGAGAGGGACCAAGGACCGTGGGCAGAGCAGAGAGGGGGATAAAAAGAAAGTTTAAAAAAAAAAAATCACCTGTTCCAACTGGTGCTTGCCCATTTCAAAAACAATAAAATGAATAAAAATAAATAAATACATGTGAAGATGTGCACTGTGTTATAACTTGAATATTGTTTTTAATGTATACCAGAAATACCCGTATACCAATAGTCAACACCGAAAGGTCAGATTGAAGTGTTCGTTTTATTTGTTTCCTTACCTCCTCACACAACTGAAAACAATGATTACTAATGCAATCACTTTGCGTGTCTGTCATGATGGTTGTGAGAGGATCAAGTGTTGAGAGCACAGCTGTCCTGTCCATCAGCCACATGGAGCTGTAGGTCAATGCACTTCTGCCAGTGAGTGTTCTCTGTTGGTCATAGTGCCACTGTCCCATATGTGTTGGATTGCAGAGGAGCAGTTTACAGGTGGCATGACAGAATTAATGTATTACTTGCGCCACGCTACACAAGAGAAAACAAGAGTCACCGTGCATGATTGTCACAGTGCCCTTCCTTTGTTACAACAAGTGTCAAACAGCAGGTAGCACAAAAATGCACTGCGGTATGGAACAAGCACTACATTGTTGCACAGTACTGGTTCCATCACTGAATGCAGTACACTTGAGACAAACACTGACATGCTGCCAAAAAATGCTGGAAACAATATAAGGCCAAATTAAATCCTGCTTCCCTTCAAGAGTATAAGACACTCAGAAAAAAATGTAAATCTGAAATTAGGAAAACTAAGGCTGGATTTTGCTTAAATGAACAAAGGAAATCTATGGGTGATCCACCCCAAAAATGGTGTTTTCTGAATAAAATGATGGGAAGACAGATGGGAAAATTATGTCCCCACTATTATTCAGAATGGACAAAGTATTAGTGACCCCTCCCAGATCTCAGATGTTTTCAATAAACATTTTGGGAATCTTGGTTCTTACAGAACTCTCATAGTCCCAGATAGTGGTAGTGAGTCTGAAAATATCTGTAATGAGACTAGTTCTAAGTTTTATTTTAAGTATGTTACTCCTTCTCTTGTTAAGAAATATATATTGAAAAACAATCCAAAAATCTTTCCTGGGTCATGATGGAGTAGATTATAGGATCATCAAATTAGGAATAAATTGTTTTGTGGATCCTTTCCCCATATTTGTAATTTTTCTTTGTGTTATAATGTTTTTCCTTCTAGTTGGAAGTTAGCTACCATAAAACCTATTTTGAAGAGTGGGAGTCCTTCCACTGTTTCAAATTATTGACCTATATCCCTTTTGTCACCCATTTCAAAAATTCTTGAAAAAATTATTACGGATCAAACCTTGGCTTTTTAGGAAAATATTCTCTTTTCTCTAGTAACCAACATGGGTTTAAGCCAGGTTACAATACTGAAACGGCCTTGGTGGGGTTCACGGGCAGCATACATGGTGCTCTTGATAAAGGGCACTCATGTGCAGCTCTGTTGATGGACTTCACAAAGGCCCTTGATTTGGTTGCATTTGATCTCCTTCCAGGTGTTCTCTGGGGACTACAGTTCTCTGGGGAGGTCACCGGATGGTATCAAAGTTATTTACGTAATAGATATCATAGAAAAATCATTGGCTCAACTATCTCCCAAACTCTTTCTTCTGGCTGTGGTGTTCCCCAGGGTTTGATCCTGGGGCCACTTATTTTTTCTTTTTATATGAATTCAGCCCCTAGTATTTGTACTCAGACTGAGATGACTCTTTATGCAGATGATACCATTTTGTTTTGATTCCATTCCAGTCCTGAGATTGCCATTTCTAGTCTTCAGACTGATCTTGGGCATCTGCAGGATTGGTTATTAAAAAATCATATGGTATTTAATTTTAAAAAACAAAGGTAATTTTTTTTCCCGTAATAAGAAGGCAGTTTCTAATTTGACTCCCATTATTGATAATAAGGGTAATGTAATTGAACTTGTTCCAGTCTTTAAGTATTCAGGTATAATATTAGATAGTCCGTTTACTTTTGAGCCTCATTGAAAACCTTAGGAAAATTTCACATCAAAGGTTGGGTTCTTTATATCGGATCAAGCAATTTTTGACCCTTGAATCTAGAAGACTCTTGGCCCACAGTTTTTTGTTCTTGGTGTTAGATTATGGTATTCCTATGTACACTTCTTCTTGTAGTAGTGCTTTAAATTGTCTCCAAGTCACTTATCATTCTGTTTTGAGATTTTGGCTAAATATGCCACATCGATCTCATCGATCTGATCCATATGAACAATCCTACTCGTTATCTTTTGATAACTGAGTTTGCTTTAAAATGGGTATTTTCCTATATAAAGTAAAACTAGGACTCCTCCCTCCCTCCCTCCGTTTCTTTAATGTTTCCTAGGGCCCTTAATGCTATCTCTACCAGGTCCCAGTTTAAATTTTCTTATCAAATTTATATTTAAAAAAACTGTTGTGCAGAGATCATTGTTATTTAGAGCGCCAACTTTTTTTAATAAAACACCATCTGAAATTGTTTAAAGCAATTCTATACTGTGCTTCAAAAAAAGTTTGAAACAGTGGCTTTTTTTTCCAAGCATGAATGTACTTGTTCTTTACTGTTTTATGAATTGCACTTGCACTTTATGTGGATAGAGTTGTTTGCTCCGAACATTGTGTACTTTTTTGTATTGTATTGTTTTTTAGATAAGACTTGTCACCTGTGAAAACGGGCATTTTTTGCTCATCTGGTTTACAAGTATAATAAATAAAAATAAAAAAAATGTTACAAGGGATGGATCTTCTGCAATAAAGTTCTGAGAAACGCAATCAAATGCTCACAACCAGATTCAACACAGGACATCTCAGACTGGCCATGAATGCTTGTCCACTGATTACATGCACCTCCGCGATGCTGATACTGCCCTCTGTATTTTCAATATGGTTGCCCATCCCCAATGAACAATGGCAATTCGGAGTTGCTGGTTCAGACAATAACAAACCACCACCAGAGATATATCGGGCATTAACAGGGATTGTTGTGATGTTTGGGAATTTTGGTCATTTGCAGTGAAGCTTACAGCATTATGCCAACAAGAACATCCTGCACACACAC
Source organism: Neoceratodus forsteri (assembly GCA_016271365.2). Lineage (NCBI taxonomy): Eukaryota > Metazoa > Chordata > Ceratodontiformes > Ceratodontidae > Neoceratodus > Neoceratodus forsteri. The sequence goes on along the minus strand of CM057450.1, from coordinate 374,186,606 downwards.
ACACACACACACACACACACACACACAGATGCTGTGTTTTGCATTTGCGTTGTCTTCCGTTATGTTCACTACTTGGCACCGGTAAATACTATTACATGGGTGCAGGACACATCAGTGATGGGAGTGGAATGAACAATGAGCAAAAGCAGCACCAAAATGCCTGTTGGTCTCTGTATGCTGTGGCTGAAATGTGGCAAGCATCACTGAAAATGACAAGAATGCAGAACCCCAAGCATTTCAGTCAGTGAACATCTGTTGCGGGGTGGTGTGTTGTCAACGTTAGAACAGGTACAGCTACATTACCTTTTTTGTACACTGTATTACTGACCGTAAGGTATGTATTAACCATATGTTGGACATTAATATACAGTACACATGTGATTATACTCACTCATATATGGGGTGCAGGGCATTTCCACCATTGTACTGTTGGTGACAGGCATAGTACACGGTCTGGAGTACATGGGGATCAAATACCGGATTGTAAAAACTAGGATGCAAGGTGATGCAAGGCAAATTATCATCCTCCCATCGGTAGCTGATGCGTTCAATTTCAACACAGCACAGGCACTCAAGCTTGTCCTCCATAACGGAACAATGACCACAGAGGCACCTGTTAAGATGAAAACAATAAAATAATTGTGAAGGTTGTGCATCACATTTCAAAATCAACATGCATGATAATTCACTTTGATATGTAAAAAGCATGCATCAACATGCAATATGGAGCTCATATCATTACTGAGACATGTGTAGGAAAAAAAATGTTACTCACCTGAAGGACAGTTAACACATGATGGAAACAGTTTCTTCACACTGCAGAGAGATGACAGTGTAAGTAGGATATGCAATATGTCACTGTTGATGACAAATTAAGGCATCCACCCAAGAGAGGTGTGGTCCGGAGGGGGTGGACGGAAATACTGAGGATAGTACAGTGCGACAGGTGCAGAGGGCACTGATGGTGTACAAGACACCAGATCCAGACAGTATTCATGACAGGGAACTGAGATAGATGGCACAGGTGTTTGCCTGCATGGTGGTGTACCTGTGTAGCACATCGCTGGTATGTTACTATGTGACCCTCATGCAACCGAGCCTACACCATGATGCGGCCAAATACGAAATCAAAACCCTCTGAATGAAAAGTGCTTCTATCGATTAAACACATCAACACCATGGCAAACAATGGTGCCAACAACTCTTGCAGGAGCCAAGGTCTCTGGGTTGTAGCATGTACAGTGCATTCAGCTGATGCACTGATTACAGACATACGACAGAAAATGAATCAACACACACATATGGAAACTAAAAAGGAAAATGTTTCGGGAAGTATTAGTGGAAAGCAGCATCACCACGGCAAGGCCCTTCCCATTTGACACCGAAAAACACAGTATGTTTTGTTGTTACCAAGACACAGTAGAACAGTCTGATTAAGAGACATATGACAGTCTTGAAAAATAAACGTTTGTATGACACGCAGGGATGTATGACGTTAACACACTAACTATAAACATTGAACAGTACTTGTTGTTTGTACAGATATGTGGTGTCGTAGAGCACAGCTTACTGTCCTGTTAGCCAGACAATGTCAGTGTTGCACAGTGCTATCAGTAGGTTGATGACATAGGAAAACATTGACATGACTATAGCAGTAATGAGCTAAATGTTTATGTAACGTGATCACACACCTCAAAGAACATGTAATCCTATATTAGCAACAGTGCCAAGTTGTTGACCTGCTGTCATTGCAAGTTGAGGTTTTGTGACAGTATGGGGACATGGTACTGCCAACTGCTTTGCAGAGTCACATTTAAAACTGTACATTGCTTACAGGATTCAGAGGGACAATGGGAGATAATAGGGCAAAGTGATCATCTGCTATGCAATACTTTACTTCATGGAGTAAATGCAAAAATAAAGTGAGCAGACATGAAATCCAAGAGTCACCCATATCAAATGCAACATGGGTTAAAAGAAGTACACAAATGAAAAACAAATACATTGCAGTTATTATGACTGAATGACAAAGCTAATGCTGCAAGGATTTAATGTGCACATCAACAACCTACAATTCACCGTATGTGTCACGTACTGTACCTCAGGTGACCCTGGATAACCACATCACTACTGTGGGCAGGGGTGAATATGTACCTAGCAGTACAAGCCTGTGAGTGTGTAGAAGGAGGAATGTGTGCATAGCGGTACAAGAGATGCATTCTAAACGGAGGATTCTAATGTTATTGGTGGTAGTGAGGGGGTTAAATGAGGACAGTGGGTCATGGAACAACATAACAAGTAATACATTAGAACCAGGGTGTAATGATGTTGAGATGGTGGTGGTATTGGGGGGGAGTGGGGACACAAGGACACATTAAGTGGAGTATGTAAGCACAAAAGAATGTCAAGCAATCAAGTTATGATGTCGTATTTTGGGAACTGCTGGGCAACAAATGCATTTTGATCATTGGCATCTGAAGTACGGTGTGTGGGAGACATACCTCTCAACCATTTGTCACTGAAATGAGGGGACATGGACATTTCTGGACACTCAAAATGAGGGACAGTGAGGGACACAGACCCTCAGAATGAGGGACACTTCCTCAAACATGGAGATACAAGCTCAGAACACTATGAAAACCATAGTGTTTACTTGTACAAAGTTTATTTTTGATTTAGTATTTTAGAACACTAAGAATTTCTGCTTTAAAGCCTGAATTTACAGCACATTCTATGTGTGGGCAGCACCTTTTCCATGAGGGACAGAGCAATTTTAAGGGGTTAAATGAGGGATGTCCCTCGTAATGAGCTACAGTTGAGAGCTATGGTGAGAGAGGGCATGGGGGGGTGGAAGTACAAGTAATGCTTTCCCAGGAAGGGTTTCAGGCACATGCTAGGGGAGGTAGGGAAAATGAATATGGGAGTACAAGTACAACAAGTGCAATTCAAAGGTTGGTTTGCACTGTAGGATGGGTGGATGGCGGGGTCTCATTTGTGCCACTAGCTGTGCAACCACTGCATTGTGACAGGGACTCTGTGATGTAAGGTGGATGGAGGTAAGGTGGAACACAAGTATGGTAACTACAGGGAAGGGAAACAATAAGCAATAGAGGGGACACATATGTAACATCACAGAAGCAAAGAATACTGGTCTGCAATACTGAGCTCGACAATGAGTGTTTGACACTTCCACTGTCCTAACAGAGACAAAAGTTGCACAGACAGCATGCAATGAAAAAGGCCATAACAGATAAGGATAATGAGAAATGAACCCTGCTATGTTAGTTCACACCTATGTGAGGGACACAAAACCATACCGGCACCAACCGGGCACACAAGGGTAGATGCAATGTTTCACCTGTCATGATTTCACATGTGACAGCTCAAAAGCGTTGCAAAAACTCTAATTATACTGATCCCTGTGACAACAATAACATAGATGTGGAATACAAAAAAATATAAAATATGCCAAAACTGAACAGCACACACAGATACCAAGAGAACAACAACAGTATAGTATCCCCATTGCAGTGACTTACGTCGAAAAAAGAACTCACAGAGGATGGGCAGAATAAAGAAATGTAGGTACAAACACAGTAAACATGAGGAAAATTACTAAAGGAGTGGTAATAAAATAGAGGTGAAAACAGACTGCCGGAAGGGTAACACAAATGCGGGGGGTAACACTGGTGTAACGCCAACAGCTGCACTCAAACACCATTACAAAATGTTCCACAGGTTCAACAAAGACAAAATGTTCACAGATTCAACAAAACATTTTTATGTGCTCAAGAATGTCTCAAACATCTTACAGCTAGTACAGGATACTAGATACAGCCAGTGACGGAAAACACATAAAATGATGATTACCATTCAGTGTTGCCACTCGTCATTCTCCTCCATATTTGTTTGGGTTAGCTCCATCACCCTGATCTTCCTCGGCATCTGAAACACCCTCCTCAGCATCAGAGATGTAAAGGTCATCTCTAAATGGATCAGCAAATGACACCACACCAGACAGTTCATCCGGCTTGCTACCACTACCAAAAGAGTCACCAAAATCAGACTCAGGAGAACTTCTCCCACTGTCTGAACTACGGTCCACCATCATTTCTGGCTACAAGTACCTGGCAATACATCTCAAGGATGACTACTCATTATTGCGCATGTGCGAGCTGGGACTGTCCGAGAATGTAAACAGACAGTGCGACTTCTGGGTTAGCGATGGGAAAATGTTTAAAATTATATACTTTAACATTATTTTTATGATGGAATATGGGGGCAGGATAAAAGAAGCACAAAAAACAAAGGCATTGCTGAGGAACAGGTACTTTCGTCAGAAACCTCTTTTAAGCAATTTGCTAAAAAAGACTCTCACACTTGAGGGGAAAAAACAAAGATGCTTACACAAAGGATTAGCTTTGCTTTGTGCAAAATTTATTTTTAAGTTTAAGTCATCACAGTGGGGAAAAATACATTAGCTTAGCCTCCGGACAATTACCGCAGCACTTTGACCTCTATACAGGTCTTCCACAGTGGGCAATTTTAAGCAACTGCATAGCCAGTTTTGGGGGTGGTTAATTTAAAAAGTTGCTCCTTTAAAAATGACCAACACTGTCCAAGTTGTGGCAACATCTTCGTGCCTACAACAGCTCAACACCTGTGGTACACAGGGAATGTATTTAGTGAGCTCCTCTTGGGGTCTTGTTTGATTCATGGTATCGAGTGGAAAGCGGTACAGCTGGCCACCTGTAAGAGAACCTGACAGGGAGTTTACGATTGCACTAAACCTCCGTCTTTCAGGCTTTTGGTCGATTTAGAAAACTGTGTTGTTTGTGTGCCTTTCCTGGTCAAAAATTACAAACAAAAAGAACGGGGGTGGGATATTCAAAGGAGTTGCGCATGGCGCAGCAGTGTTGAGCCATGCGAAACCCATTGATGCGCCCCAGCACAGTATTCAAAAGAGGATATTGCACCACACAGATCCCAATGCACCGGGGCACACCAGTAATGTCTGCAGCACAAGTGCGGGGGGGGGCGTGCCCATGCATATTCCTCACATCCCGATATTCAGCCTGGGATGTGCGGCACATATGCTGGTGCAACCCCTACTTGCACCGCACACTGGTGCTCAAAGTTGAGAAACAAAGAAATAGGAGCAAGGGCTGGCCACCCACAGGTGAGCTGCCGTATTGCAGGGCGTAACATGGCAGCCGCCAGCTGTGGGTGGCCACCCAAGCTCCGGAGCCAGGCTCTGTCGGCGTCGCCCCCCCCACGCCCGATCACGGGCATTGTACTAGAAATGAAATCCCTGGTGGTCCAGTGGACCACTTCCAGCCTGATCGTGGGCATTAGTAATAAATAATTCAAGTCCAATATCCAGTGGACCGCTTCCAGCCCGATCGCGGGCATCGGTATACTAAAACAGTTAAAAGTAACCCTGGTGGTCCAGCAGTACCCACCGCCCACTGAGCCCGCCACCCCTCCCCGGTCAGCGGCGGGTGGCAGCTCCCCACCCACAAACCGCCCGCCGACTGACTGCATACGATGGGCTGTATGCTACACTGATTGTCCACAGCTGCACAATGGGCATGCAGATCGCAGCAGCCACCAGTCCAGATATCTGAATGGATCCATTCACATATCTGGACTGTGTAGTATGGTACGGTCTGCATGCCCATTGGCCCACGCTCTGGACCAATGGGCATACAGCCATACTGTACGCAGTCAGTCGGCGGGTGGCCGGGCGGCTTGTGCTGACCGGGGGGAGTGGGGTGGCAGGGCTCAGTGGGCGGGTGGGGAAAGGGGTATCACTGGACCACCAGGGTTAATTTTAACTGTTTTTAGTATACCTATGCTCGCGATCAGGCTGGAAGCAGTCCACTGGACCACCAGGGATATTGGACTTGGTTTATTTATTACTTATGCCCGCGATCGGGCTGGAAGCAGTCCACTGGACCACCAGGGATATGGGACTTGATTTATATATTACCTATGCCCGCGATCGGGCATTGGGGCACTTTGCCGCACTGTGCAGGGGGCGTTGGCCCCCAACGGCTGCAGCCTGGCAGGGCGCCAGGCGCAAGTCGCCAGGGATCAGTGCACCTGCATGCAAATGGGGCCATAATGCCATGCTAATGGCCCCAGTTGCACCTTGCATGCATTATGGTCCATTTGCATATCCACCACTGAATATCGCGGTTCCTGCACCTAGTGCAACCGCATTTGCGCTGGCACATCCCCCAGCTCCTCTCTTGCCACTTGCACTGGCGCAGTGCCACTGCGCCATGCGCACTGCAGGAGGCCACATTGCCATATTCAATGGTGCTGAACCATGGCTCAGCACCGTTGAATACCACCCAGCACACTCCCTGGCGCATCCCAGTTGTGCTGCGCCCGGCTTGCGCCCCTGCCTGGCACATTTCTGAATATCCCGCCCCACAAATAATACTGGATGGGCAACTATGCACAACCTGTGTGTTCTGCTGCTGAGGGGTTCTGATTCCTTCTGACTGCAAGAGGTCCATGGGAATCAGAACACAGTAGCTGTGTATAAGGTTGCTCATCTTGTATTTTTTTATAGTGTATAGTATTATATGAAGCGTGCATGCAAGGGTTCTTTCACTTTCAGAGCAAAACTGAACTGTGCAGTCTCTAGAGGTTTCAGAATACTGCTGTACCACAGAAGAGTACAATCACATGCCATCACATTTGAACTGTGGTACAACAGTTTCAATTTTGAAAGAGATGGAACTCTACACAAAACAATGCTCTGCTATACAGTATGAATTAAACTATGCTGTTTACTGACTCCCAAGTGTGGTGAATAATGATAACCTTATCATGCCCATTAGAACCAATGCCTTGTGACTCAGAAGATTGGTGTGTATCTCCAACACTTGCCTTTGAACCCAAATACACTGCTGATCCTTCCACTTTACATGTGCGGCAACACCAGGTACACAGCCCAGACATGCTAGCCACAGTCACAGCAATACAAACGTAAATGATAAAGATTTTTTTTTTAAATCTCATTTTGCAATTCTTAATGGAGACCTCATTAGTATGCAAATGATAGTGCCAATTTGCCTTTACTGGAAAAAAAAGCAAATGATCTAGAGGAAGGGTGCTGGCTTAAAAGCTTTCTACTCTAAGGGGATTTAACAGAAGAGATTCAAGTGCACCTAAAAAGATGAAGACAACACTTAAAAGTAATCTGAATCCCCTCAAAAAAACCCTCTAACATTAAGCTCTCTGTTGCTTTATGGCTCTTCATAACGTCGTCATTGCATGCAGTTCTCCTGTACACAATACCTAATCTTCTTCCCACACCTCACCGAATATTCAGCACATGACAGATAGGCTGTTAACCTAGCCAGTCAGATCCTCCATTCCAGGCTGAGTGACATGTGATGTGAGGGAGTTGAAGTTCTGCGAACCACGGAACTAAAAGGGAAAGTAAGACTAGAATGGCAACGTGTCTTCGCAGAGCACATAAAGCGTGCTGCCATATTGTGCATGTCAACACCCAGAAGTGGCCCGTTGACATCCACATGTTTCAACTGGCATGCTCAGTCTCCACGGCATTTTCTAGTTTTGTGGTGGCTTGGTGCGAACGCCCGTCCCCAGTGCCACAATCTTTCGGCCACCAGTGCTTTGAGTTTTTATAACAAGGAGTGCAAATTTGGGACTTTGGATTTACCACATTATATAATTGAGTTTTTATAACAAGGAGTGCAGATTTGGGGGCGTAGTTAGGCTGACGGACCATTTACTTGCATCACTTTTGATCTGATGAGGCATTTCCAGATTTCCTATCCTAACACAGTAACAAAAACCTACAAGTTATACCCAGCAATGTAGAAGGTGAGTGGCGCTGATTTGCGGCTGGTTGGACTATGCATTGGGTCTGAAACTTAACAGTAAGATTGAACAAACCCTGTTGTTTTTTTACAGATAACTTAGAATCGGTGACAGTAGAGCAAGTGCCTGATCCTTTAAATGACAGTATAAATACTTATGCATACCTTTCAACATTTCCTTGCCCAAATGTGCGTAATCAGACATGAAACTGGAAGCTCAGAACAGTGTACCAATGTTTATAATGGCTGCTGATAGCTGAGCATTATAGATTATATTCTGTTCTGGAATTTTATCTTGTACCCTCCCATGTCGTACCTGGAAATAGGCATGTACTTGTCTAGTGTACCTACCCAGCTTTATAGTCTCGGTGGGCAGTATCGAACATCAGTCAAAATCTTTATTTAGGCAGGCAAACACCATTGAGCAAGCTCATTTTTGAGATGGACCTGGGCAAGATACATAAACAATACATAAAAAGGAATACCAATTTACAGAGTCATTACATAGAATAGGGATTACACACAAGAGGTTAATAACAGCACTGGAGTACATTTATAAAATAAGACAGAAAGCTGAATACCATGTACTACAAAAGATACAGAGTAAACCAAAGTAACCACATACACAGAGTTTTCATGGAGCAGGCTTGGATTCAAGCATTGAGTATGTAGTGCAAGGAGGGGCACGGGCGAAGAAGGGGGAGGAACTCGGGAATGAGAGCATAAGTGCAGGGGTGCCTGAGGGGCTTTAGAGCACCAGGGGCAGGTGGCAATGGTTATTGAGCTAGGTGAAATACACAGCTCATATCACATCACATCACCTTTTTAATGTGGGACAGAGTTTCTTAACGCTAAAATTAGTAACTTACCTCCTTATGTGTGACAGTTGAGAGGTATGTACCTATGAGACTGAATCTCCTTAGAAATTGCATAGCAGGGAAATTAAATTACTGTCCCATCTTATAGTGTACAGTACTGCACAGTATGGAGGTAACTGTGAGTGATGAGTTCCAAATGTCCTCCACTGACAGTGTGTGACTGTTTGTATGTCTGTAGTACATTTTGTCTGTTGTCTTTATACACCATATCAGAATTCTTTGAGAAAAGGCAGGTTGGACACAAACATGTTAATAAACTGTAAACTGAGCAAGGTTTATTGTACGAATACAACTAACTTAGCGACACATAAAGGAGAAAGGATTTGATGCAGCACACAGCAGTAAATTACAGTTGACAATCTGATGGCCGCAGTTAACAGAAGACTGGGTGCCCTGTACCAGAACAGGAACAATCTCACTGGGGCTGCTAGGCACTTTATTGTGGCTGGCTCCATTCTGTCACTTACAGGTGATGGGCTCCCTGTCTATGCTGCTGCCTGTGACATGGTGCTAAACAGAGTAAAGCAGATCTGTAATAAGGCATGCCGCTTTGTACTTGGTGCAGATAACCACACTCATAGTTGTACCCTTTATGTACTCATTAACTGGCTACCTTTACCCAGCAGAATAAAGCTCCAGACATCTTTGCTAGCTAGAAAGGCGCTTTTGGGCCTAACACTCCCTGCTTTAACAAACTGCTTCTGCAGCATCTCCAACCAATACACCATCAGGAACAGGCGCAGAATGCCCTTAAGCCTCCTTTCTGGTGTACTCTGTTGGACAAGTTGTCATTTGCTGTCAGGGGTTCCTAACTAGTTTAATGAATTACCTGATGCACTGGTGAAACTCCCTCAGTTTTATCAGTTTAAGCGATCTTTGCAGTCTGCCTTTGCAGTCCAATGTAGTTGTAACTGTTAAACAGTTTTATACGGTTTCGTTCCATACATATCTTGTGACTATATACAATGATCTTTATGGATTTATTTTTAAAGCTGTAAGTAACTGTTCTGCCTTAAAAGGACACTGTCAACCTTTTTTACATCATATTATTTTTAGGTAAAAGCCCACATTTTATGATTCCTTACCCTCTCTAACATTCATTTATGTTGCTGGTTGCTTTATGTGCTTCCTTAATTATGCATGGTAATGTATAGCTTTACCCAGCTTTATTTTGCCTCAAATCAGCAAACTACTCTTATTGCATACTTTCTGAGCATTAGAAATATCCTCCGACAGTGCAGCCACTCATGATACAATGGTCTCCTCTACTCCCACTGCACAAAGAGTGACTAGATGGTGTTAGGAGTGCTTCTGAGTCCAGGAAAGATGCAGTGGGAGCTGGTCAAGGAATGTAAACAAACATCTTTTTGTGTGGTAACACCAGTATGGCGGGCACTCAGTTTTGCACTGTTTAAAAGAAAAAGGGATCTGAATCAGACTACCAGCTATGTGAACAGTCTATGTAGAACGTGAACAATCATAAAATGTGTTTTTTAAACTTGGGACACTTTGAGGCCTAAGGGGGTTGACAATGTTGACGGGTTGAGCCTGGTTTGACTGCATTTCCTCTGGAACTGCTTATTGTACTTGTAATTTTTTTTGCGACTATGTATTTGATGTGGAACCTTTGTAAATATGCACTTGTGCTGAAAAGTAATTTCTGATGTTTTCAAAAAATAAACAGTAAGAGATTTTCCGGTATTCATGAAACCGTTTTAAAGGGGACAAGAAATGTTATCTTGCATCATGAGCGTTAATGTGTCCTGTCGAATGATGGACCCAGTCAGTTTTGTTTTGTACTGTGGCATGATGATGGTGGATCTTATTCAAGGCAGTCTCTTGCAGCAGGTCATAATAGGTCATAAGAAGTGGGATTCAGCTGAAGGCACTATCTCCAGGTGATTTTACAGCAGTCAACCCTGGGACCTCCCCCGCAAGCACCACCACGTGGTATACACCTGGTAGGTATAAAAGGGGGGAGGTCCCAGTCAGTCCTCAGATCTTGCCAACCACGACCTGCATGCAACAATTCCTCCTTCGGATTTCCTGCTTTACATTCATCTTAAAAAAAGTTCTATGACCCACAACAACTTTATTTTTTTTTTTATTCAAATTAATGTCGTTGGATCCTTTATTCTGAAGTTGTTCCTGTGACCACAGAATTGCTAAAGAAGACCTCCACATAGTCTGTGTTTGTTGCCTTGGTCCTGAACACAACACAGTGGAGTGTGCCTTCTGTATTAAATTCAACAGAGCTACAAAATGCCACCGGCTGCAACAGCTCCATGAGTTTCTCATGGAGCAGAAGGTAGCCCTCTTGGAGCAACAGCACCGCTCCACTTCAAGAGATTCCTTGGCATCCTCTTCAGGGTCTCACTGCTCCATGGGAGGCCCTTCCACCAAACTGGCACAGGGTCATGGTAGAAAACATGCATCTAAGACTAAGCATGTCTCTACCACCCCTGTGTTGTCCTCTGCTGATGTACGTATGGAGCAGGTAGCTCCTCACACATCGTCTTCAAAACCATTGATGATTGTGAGCTCCTTTCCTTACTTGTAGATGGCTCCTCCATCAACAAGTACCTCTGGGGTCCTTTTGCAGCTCCCAATGCTGCCCACCCCTTCAGTGCTGCATAACCATCAACAGTGGCTTCTGGCTCATCGATGGCTCTCTCGTTGACAGCCCAACACCATGGCCCATCGACGATGCTCAGCATTCTGTTGATGACAAAGGTTAACCAGCAGTCATCGATGAATATGACTCCAACGATGTTCTCATCGATGGCTGGGACTGGGGGCATATCGACAACATCGTTGGCCAGCTTAGCACCGTTATCAACTATTATGGGGTCCTATACAGCCCCCGCATCAACAGCTGCTCATTTGGTCCCACTGCCTGCACCAACTTCATCAGTGGTACCCATTTGCTCCACTTGGTCTGTCATGCCCAATTCCTCTGAACAGATGGCCATGATAGATGCCCAGGCACTGGTTAAATCTATACTGGACCTCACTCAGACCCAATGCCCTCCCCAGGGAGGGGTCACCACTGGTCTCTGCTCTGTCTCAGCCTCCTTTGGCCCAGCGGATGGCCATTTCTTCCCCAGTCCCCTGGGTCTCTACACCCAGGACGTGGACATGGAGGACCCTTTCTTGCAGGACTGGGGTCTAGCGAACAGGAAAGACGGAGACGACATGGACTATGAGGAATCCCTTCAGTCCTCCTCTGCCACCTCCTCTGTTCAGGGGATAATTACCCCTGACCTCCCCTGGTCTCTGCCGGAGGACCCGATGTTTGCAGACATCATGCTCCACCTCCAGAAAACCTTTGGGTTCCAGGGAGCAGAGCAGGAGACTTCTCGCAAGATCTTGACTCAGCACCTGGGTGTACCTGAAAGCCCCACTCTGGTTATCCCCTCTTTGGTGAATGCCTTTGAAGAGGCTATTATGGCTGCTGGGGGCAAACTTTCAAGATTCCCTCCAATCCGAGGAAGGCTGACAGGCTTTATCAGGCTCCGGTGGCTCACCCCCATTTCACGTCTCCACCTCAGGTAGACTTAGTGGTGATCAGAGCTGCACATGATAGATCCTCTAGGCCTCAGCACATCAGTTCTCAGCCCCCAGATGCGAGTCAAAGAAATTAGCTGCCATTGGGAAATGGGTTTTTTCCTCAGCCGCCTTGTCCCTCTGTGTACTCAGTTACATGGGACACCTTCTTAAATATCAGGAGGAAATTCTAAACGCCTCCCAGGCAACGATCCAGCCCTCCCAGTGGGTACTGTCCAAGATAACCTGATGGTGAAACTATCTACTATTGCAGTGGTATGCTGCCACCTGCTTAGGGCCACTTATGATGCCGTGGATTCTACTGCTCATACGTCCTCTGCTGGTATATGTCTCAGGCGTCACGCCCGGCCCAGGGTATCTGGTTTCTCCCAGGATGTCCAGCAGTCCCTCTTGAATGCTCACTTTAAAGGAGTTCAGCTGTTCAATCCACAGACCCAGGACACCTTGAAAGACTTACAGGACTCCAGTCATACCCTTCAATCAGTATGGACCCTTTACTGCCTAAAAGCCAAACAACCCTTTAGGGGTTCCTCAAGAGGCCACCCCTGCAGGGGCCATCCTTCATTCAATAGGCAGCCTGTCAATAAAAGGAAACCTCAGTTACAATTGCCAGGTCTGAGAAATGCCCTCAAACACCGTTACATCCCTGCTACCCCCCAGCAGGGCCAGCCTTCTGCCTGAAGGTCTTCCTCCGGTCGTGGGTTTGGAGGCCCTATCCATGGCTGTTGGGGGCAGGTTTTCCCTCCACCTGCAAGGGTGGCAGGCCATCTCTGATGACCAATGGCTACTGCAGCTGATTGATGCAGGACACACAGTAGAGTTCCAGGAGATGCCTCTTCTATCGCCACCCAGGGTCACTCACAACCAACCAGACCAGTCATTGGTCCTATGGACTGAGATCGCTGCCTTACTGTCAAAAAGGGCTACCAAACCAGTTCCCCTTCCTCAGAAGGTTACAGGATTTTACTCCTAGTTTTTTCTGGTCCTCAAATGGAGGGGGGATTTACGCCCCATTTTGGATTTGAGGTGTCTCAACCTCTTCATCATTTACCAAAAGCTCCACATGATGTCCCTTCCGACACTTCTTCCTTTGCTAAACAAGGATGATTGGCTCTGCTCTCTGGATATGAAGGATGCATACTTCCATATTATTATGCACCCGGCTCGCAGACGGTTTCTCCGTTCCCTGTTCCAAGGGTGTCATTACCAGTTCAGGGCCCTCCCTTTCGGCCTTTCCTCAGCCCTGAGAGTCTTTATAAAATGCCTTGCAGTGGTCGCTGCGACCCTCCAAAGGGAAGGCCTCTATGTCTTTCCCTACCTGGATAACTGGCTTCTGAAAGTGTCCTCCAGACACCAGTTGTCTCACACGGTTTCTTGCACCCTACAGTTATTCACCCAAGTAGGGACTGCGATAAATTATCTGAAGTCCAAAATGAACCCTACTCAATGCCTCCAGTATATTGGAGCTGTGCTGGATTCTTCTGTGGGAAGGGCATTTCTGCCCATGGCTGTGGTGGATGCCCTGATTGCTTTAGCACATGGCTTGGAAACCAACATATGGATCTCTACAAGAGACTGTCTCCGCTTCCTGAGACATTTGGCGGCCACAATCCTAGTGCCAGGTTGAATGTGAGGGTCCTTCAGTGGTCCCTCAGAGTCCAATGGGACCAGAATCAGGACAATTTCGATGCCCCAGTCCTGCTGTCTTCCACTGCTCTTCTAGCCCTGCAATGATGGAAGTCAAGGGACAATCTCATGCAAGGCATGCATTTTTGATCACCTGTCCCGAGTCTCATTCTGACGACCAGCACTTCCTTGACTGGGTGAGGTGTTGACCTCCTGCACGTCCGATCTCGAGGATCTTGGATATCGGTGGAGGTCCGCCTCCACATCAGTGTCTTGGAACTATGGGCGGTCCTCTACGCCTTACAAGCGTTGGAGGCTCACCTCCCTCCAGGTTGTCTACAAGTGCAATCAGACAATTCTATGGTAGTTTACTACCTAAACAAACAAGGTGGCACCCATTCCTACCCTCTGCAGAGAATCAATGACGATGTGATATTGGGTGATCCAGAGAGATATACATCTTCTGGCAGTACACATCCCAAGAGTGTCCAACACCCTGGTGGATACCCTAAGCAGATCCTCTGCCCATGCCCATGAGTGGAAAATCTTACCCAACATTCTCAACGACGTCTGCCGGTTGTGGGGCCAACCAGAGTTGGACCTGCTTGCCTCTCCATAAAATGCAAAACTGCTGCTTTACTGCTCTCTCGTGCAAGGTCCTGGAACTGTGTGGAGGGACGTATTATCTCTTTCCTGAACAGGAAGATTTCTATATGCATTCCCTTCCTTTCCACTAGTTCAGAGTACTACTCAAACTAGTCCAGGACAAAGCATCTATGATTCTCATAGCGCCGTTCTGGCCGAGACAGATTTGGTTCTCTCTGCTTCTACAGCTCTCAGGCATGGAACCAATCTCTCTGCCTATTTGCTGAGCCTTACTGTCCCAGGCACACGGCTCCCTGTTTCACCCTGGCCTTCGCTCCCTCCACCTGCACACCTGGCTCCAGAGGATGTAGTCTTCTTGCTCTTCCAGGTATCCCCAAAGGTGGCAAAAGTTCTCCGGGCTGCTAGGAAGCCATCTACTCAGTCTTCCTATTCCTTGAAGTGGAAATGCTTCTCTACTTGGGCGTCAGCTCAGGCCTTGGATCCTTATGAGTGTCCCTCTCAGCTCATCCTAGATTATTTGTTCCACTCGTTGGATGGTAGACTGAAATATTCTTCTGTGAAAGTCCACCTTTCGGCTATAGCTGCATTTCATTTGCCTGTGCCCAACATTCCTTTGTCCCAGTTGCCATTAATTTGAACCATTTTGAAAGGTATTCTGCACCTACATCCCCCTATCAGGGATCCAGTCCCTGTCTAGGATTTGAATTTAATTCTTGAAAAATTGACCACAAGCTACCTCTGCTATCTCTCCTGGAAAACTGCGTTTTTAATGGCCATTACGTTTGGCAGACAGGTCTCGGAGTTGCACGCACTGATGTGCAGGCCTCCATATATTCAAACAACCGGGTGTCTTTACGCACTAAACCGATGTTTTTGCCTAAGGTTGTTTCTGCATTTACTTTAAATCAGATCATCCAATTGCCAGTATACTTTGCGGAGTCTCAGAATCCGGGGGAAGCCTTGCTCCGTACTCTCGATATGCACAGAACATCGAATATTTACCTTCTCCGCACTTCACAGTTGTGAAAATCAGAGTAACCTTTTTGTTTCTTCTGCTCCTATAAACCAGGTTATTGGTGTCTCCAAGCAGTGCCTGTCCACATAGTTCGCCAACTGCATTACATTTGTTCATGCTAAGAACAACGTCCCTCTCACAGGTGTTGTAAACCCTCACTCTACCAGAGGCATGGCTGCCTCTATGGCTTGTTTCAGAGGTGTTTCGGCCTTGGATATTTGCCAAGTTGCCATGTGGTCCACTGAATATACCTTCACTAAGTATTACAGTCTGGACATTGCTTCCAAGAGGCGCACAGTTTTTGGACAGGCTATCCTACATGGCCTCCTATCCTAAACATTCATGATTCGCTGCCTCCTCCCGCTGAGTATTACTACTGCTTGGGAATCTTCCCACTTGTTATGAGCTTGCCTCGAAGAAGATAGTACAGCTGCGTAAGAACTTAATGTAACAGTAGATCTTCGAGAATACCTCTTGCAGCAGGTCATACAGCCCCACCCTCCATCCCCCTTGATGTTGCTTCACAAGGGTTACTTGCTCCTGCCTCTAGTACTCCATGAGCTGCTGCTTTATTTTCCCTCCTCAGTTCCCCTCGGAGGCCCTCAGATATGGTTACACATACAGTCGCCAGGATGGGAAAAGAACTGAGGAGTGACTGGGAACTCCCCTTTTATACCGACCAGGTGTATACCATATGGTGGTGCTGGGGAGGGGGGGAGGTCCCAGGGCTGACTGCTGTAAAATCACCTGAAAGATATAGCACGTGTGGCTGAATCCCCCTTGTTATGACCTGCTGCAAGAGATACTTTCGAAGATCTACTGTTACAGTAAGTTCTTATGCAACTGTACTTTGTAGGGATGTCATCAGCTGTGCATCCATTTGATCATGCCATGGATGTGAGAATCCTCATCAACTAGAGACATTGGTACATCATCAGTAAGACGCACTAATGCTTGAAAGGTGAAATAAAGTTTCTTGTCCCCTTTAAAGTATGATATTCCGATACAATTCCCAATTTATATTTAATTGTCCATATTTATTGCCTTTCATTCTTTACTACCGAGAGCATTTTTATTGGGAATATACAGTGGGACTGGTTCAAAGAACTGATTTATCCTGGTGAGTTGTATTTGGCCTCTGTGACCTCATGAGTGGCGGAACAAGGCAGAGCCAAAAGAGAAGCCACAGAGGGCAAATGTGAGTTGGGATACATTGGTTATTTAAACTGTTTCCTATTTCATGTTCAGTTTATCCAGCAGGGGCTAGAAAATTATTGGAACTATAAAGATAAATTATGGAACTATGAGGATAAATGTGGATCTGTCAGAATAAATAAGTTATTCGCATTTAGACTTCACAGCTGTGTGAGTAAAACATTTGTCTTTCAAATTCACCCTTCTATTGGATACAATGCAAGTATACCATGGAAGAGATAAATAACAGATCAGAATAAGTAAGTGGTAAGTCACGATGGGGTGTGCATTGTGCTGAGATAACAGAGGGCAGGACAGGGGTAAATGGAAAAATAGACAAGGGCAAAAAGAGCAGGCATGGGGAAAAAAGGATAAAGCCAACATTAAATGGAGGGCAATGAGTACCAGTAGTCTGGGAAACAAGCTTCCGGAGCTAGTAGCCTTCATGGAAGATGAACACTTGGATATTGTGGCAGTCACAGAAACATGGTACACAGGGAACCATGACTGGGATGTCAACATACCAGGGTACACAGTCTACAGAAGGGACAGGGAGGGGAAAAGAGGATACATAGACACATAGACTGTGTGCAGATAAGGGCCTATGGCCCACCCAGTCTGCCCATTTGAACTTATAAGTTCAGTTTATGTTTTCCTAGAAGTCTGTTGCCCCTTACCCCTGACCTCCAGAATTCTTTTATGTCTGCCCCATGCTTTCTTAAATCCCGTGATTGTTTCAGCCCCCACCACTTCCTCTGGCAGGGTGTTCCACTTGTCCACCACCCGTTCTGTGAAGAAATTCTTCCTCACGTTTCCTCTGAATCATCCTCCCTCCAACTTCATCCCATGCCCTCTAGTCCTGGAACATCTTTTTTGCTTAAAAATAGCGTATTCCTGCACCCTGTTCCTCCCTGTAAGATACTTATATGTCTCTATCATATCCCCTCTCTCCCTCCTCTCCTCCAGGGAGTACATGTTCAGTTCCTTCAACCTGTCTTCACAGGACTCGTGATGCAATCCATGCACCATCTTTGTTGCCCTCCTCTGAACCTTCTCTACCCTGTCTATGTCCTTAGGTAGGTAAGGTCTCCAGAACTGTACACTGTACTCCAGGTGGGGCCTCACTAGTGTCTTGTATAGTGGAATTATGACCTCCCTTTTCCTGCTGGTGATGCCCCTGCCTATGCATCCCAGCATCCAATTTGCTTTACCTGCTGCCTTGTCACACTGTTTCCCTACTTTGAGGTCATCAGAGATGATAACCCCAAGATCCCTTTCCTGCTTGGTGCATGCTATATCCTCACCCCCCAACTGATATATTGTGCCAGGGTTTTTGTGCCCCATATGCATTATCTTGCACTTCTTTGCATTGAATTTCAACTGCCAAACCCCTGACCATTCTTCAAGTTTCTGCAGGTCCCTTCTCATTCTGTCTACACCCTCTGGTGTGTCTACTCTGTTACAGAGCTTTGTGTCATCAGCGAACAGTAAAATTCTGCCTTCTAGGTCCTGCGTAATGTCACTGATGAAGATGTTGAATAGGACCGGTCCCAGCACTGATCCCTGTGGTACCCCACTGGTCACTCTTCCCTCTGTGGAGTGACAGCCATTTACCACCACCACTCTCTGTGTCCTGCACCCAGCCAGTTACCTACCCACCACACTACTGTCCTGCCCACACCCATATTCCCCAGTTTGTGTAATAGTCTTCTATGTGGCACAGTGTCAAAGGCCTTGCTGAAGTCCAGATAGGCCATGTCCACTGCCCTCCCCTGATCCACCTCCCTAGTCACCCAGTCAAAAAATTCAACAAGGTTGGTTTGACATGACCTCCCCCTGGAGAAACCATGCTGCCTTGGGTCCTGTAGTCCATTGACAACCAGATGCTCCACCAATCTCTCCTTCAGTAGTGCTTCCAGGAGGTGGAGTGGTTCTATACATAAGGGAAGGGATCAAAGCTACAGAACTAAAAAGGGGGAGGACAAGAGGCACTCTGGGTCACCTTGGAGACAGGGAATGGCATCACATTCCGCACAGGGGTTGTATACAGACCCCCATCTCAAGGGGAGGAAATGGACAAGAAAATGATAGAGGACATTCTCAAAATGGCTGAAAAAGGGGAGATACTGTTAATGGGGGACCTGAATATGCCAGATGTTAACTGTATGACATGTACTGCAGCCACATCCAAGAGCAGGGTCATTCTCGATGCCCTGCAGGGGGCAGGCCTTAGACAGCTAGTGTTGGAACCCACTCAGGAGGAAGCAATACTAGACCTGGTACTCTCAAATGGAGAGAGGATCACAAATTTAGAAGTCAGTAGACATCTGAGAACAAGTGACCACTGCACAGTGTGCTTCACAATAAGCACAACCATGGAGACAAGCCATACAAAAACAAGCATACTGGACTTTAGAAGGGCTGACTTTGGCAAAATGGGTGAATACCTGAGGAATACACTAGCAAATGGGCAAAAAGGAGGGGTGAAAGTACAAGGGAGAAAAATCAAAACTGCCATCATAGAGGCAACAAGTCTTTGTGTGAAACATATAAAGAAAACAAAGCGGAGTAAAAAACCACTATGGTTCTCAAAAGAGGTGGCAGCGAAGGTTAAGGAGAAAAAGGCTGCATTCAAAAAGTATAAGGCATCACAGAAGGAGCACGACAGGGAACTGTATCAATTAAAGCAGAAAGAAGTGGGGAAGGCAGTCAGAATAGCAAAAGCCCAAACTGAGGAAAAAATAGCCAAGTCAGTTAAGAAGGGGGATAAAACCTTTTATAGGTACATTAGGGAGCATAGAAAGGTTAAGAGAGGAATAGTGAAGATTAATAAGGGAGAGGGGAGGTGGGCAGAGGGAGACAGTGAAAAGGCAGAGATACTGAATGAATACTTTTGCTCAGTATTCACAAAAGAAGATGAGGAGGAGTTACCTAAACCAGACAATAGAAGCACTCTGGGTGCGGGGTTGACACCAGTCCATTTACAGAAGAAAGAGTCTTGAAAGAACTCCTAAAACTCAAGGTGGACAAAGCAATGGGGCCTCATAGGATTCACCCCAGAATCCTTAAAGAACTAAGGGAGGACCTAGTGACACCACTGACCACACTTTTTAACAAATCATGGGAGGATGGGGTGGTACCTGAGGACTGGAGGAGGGCAGATGTGATTCCCCTTCACAAAAGTGGGCGCAAGGCAGAAGCAGGAAACTACAGACCTGGAAGTTTGACCTCAGTGGTAGGGAAAATGATGGAATCACTTCTGAAAGAAAGAACTGTTGAGTACCTAGAGGCTAGTGGGGCACAGGACCCAAAGTAGCATGGATTTACAGCAGGAAGGTCATGTCAGACGAATCTAATAGATTTCTTTGACTGGGTGACCAAAGTAATAGACCAGGGAGGGGCTGTGGATATGGCCTACCTAGACTTTAGCAAGGTATTTGACACAGTCCCGCACAAAAGATTAATAATCAAGTTAGCCAGCTTGGGAGTGGGTCCCAGGGTGGTAGCCTGGGTTGCAAACTGGCTGCACAACAGGACACAGAAGGTAATAGTAAGTGGCACACATTCCGAAGAAAGGGGGGTCACTAGTGGAGTACCTCAGGGCACAGTACTGGGTCCAGTCCTCTTTAACATCTGTATAAGTGACATTGCAGAGGGTCTGGAGGGAAAGGTATGCCTCTTTGCAGATGATACAAAGATCTGTAACAGAGTTGATACACAAGGGGGGTAGAAAGAATGAGAAGGGACTTGGCAAGGTTGGAGGAATGGTCAGACATATGGCAACTTAGATTCAATGCAAAGAAGTGCAAAGTAATGCATCTGGGAAACAAAAACCCAGGAGAAGAGTACGCAATAGCAGGGGAGGTACTAACAACAACAAAAATGGAACGAGACTTGGGGGTAGTCATATCGGATGATCTAAAGGTGGGTAAGCAATGTGAGAAGTCAGTGAGGAGAGCCAGGGGGATACTGGGATGCATAGGAAGGGGCATCACAAGTAGAAAAAGGGAAGTGGTTATCCCTCTGTACAGACAGTTGGTGAGACCCCATCTGGAGTACTGTGTGCAGTTTTGGAGACCTCATCTACGCAAGCACATAGGTACAGGATGGAAGCAGTTCAGAGGAGGGAACTAAAATGGTGCAGGGTCTGCATCAGAAATCATATGAAGAGAGACTGAGAGAGCTTAATGTGTATACCCTTGATGAAAGGAGGGACGGGGGGACACAATAGAAACGTTCAAGTACCTCAAGGGAATCAACAAAGTCCAGGAGGGTAGCATCTTTCAGAAAAAGATATGTGTAAGAACAAGGGGACACAATTTAAAGATAGAGGGGGGACGGCTCAGGGGTAATGTGAGGAAATCTTTTCATGGAGAGAGAGGTGGATACATGGAACTGCCTTCCTGGGAGGTTGTTGGGTCTAAAACAGTGCGGGAATTCAAACATGCATGGGACAGACACAAGGCAATTGTAGTGGGGGGGTGGCAGGAAGTAGGCTGTTGGTTAACTAGAATCTGCAGCTTATCCAGTAGGTAGGGAAATGGGCAGACTGGGTGGGCCAAGTGGTCCTTATCTGCTGTCAAAGTCTATGTTTCTAACTGCACGCCCAGTGGCATATTGAGGCATGAGGCCACAGACAGAGTGCCTTCAGTAACCTGGAAGTGCAGTTATCTCAGCACATCGTACACCCCCAGAGTGTCATATTGTGCTTCAAAATGGGCTTTGATTTTTTAAAAGAAGTGTTTTTGTTAGTATACACATTTTTAAACACGTAAAAATATAAATGAATGCATTTTACCTAAAGTAGTCTTTTCATCTACTGGTGCTATATTAACTACTTCGTTTAGGTCTTTTGACCTAATGCAGGTTCCGTAGTTGTATGCTTTTTTTTACTTTGTTTTTTACCTTTCGAGTTTTATACTATTTGCCCTTCCTGCCCACTCAAGCACCAAATAAAATAGAAGGCTGTTTTTTTTTTTTCTTCATTCAGTGGCACATTTTTTTTCTGCAGAGCCCTTCCATTCATTGATAAGATTGGTGACAGAAGTAGCTCCAAGCTCAACCACTCCAACCGAAGCGCCCGTCCACTCACTTGCTTACTTATTAGAGGATCAATTTAGGTGAGTGACCCTCTTTCAGCCACTGTAATCGCTGCTTCAAATTGAAGCATCCATTAGATGCTCCCATCTGCTGTCCACATCATCTCACAAAATTTTGAGTTTAGATTGAAATTTCAAACCCGCTCTGACTGAAGAACCTGCCCTACCACTTGCTTGCTTACTAGAGGGCTAAGTTAGGTAAGTGTACCTCTCTTTTGGGGGGTGGAGAGGGTCTGGCCTTCCAGTTCTCCCAGTGTAATTCAGCCCCGCCCTGCACACCTACCCACAATGCCCAGGCTTTACCCCCAGGGCAGGGCCATGAAAGTGGGACCCCCCCCACCATGGACACTGGTGGCAGCGGGGGCGGCAGCAGAGCAGGGCATCATATCTGGGGGATCAGAGTTTTTTCTAATGCTATGATCCCCTGGGAGGTGGGGCGTGCAGTGACACCAGCGTCTGTTCCACCTTCCACGCAACCAGGTGCCATCCTTTCCCTGCGATTCCCCCGCCCTCCACCAGAGGTCGTCAACAGGCTGGATACTCTCTCTCCCCGGATAACAGGCACTCTATCCTTCTCCAACTCCTAGGTCCATTCCCCGAACCCAGGACATCGGTGTCGCAAGTACTCACCTTGCCCCAGCAGTGAGTGTCCCTCTTTCAGCTGCTACAATGGTGGCTTCAAATTAAAGCATCCACCAGATGTTCCCATCTGATTCCTCCGCACACCCACTTGCAAAATTTCATATGTGCTCTGACTGAAGTGCTCACCCTCCCACTTGCTTACTCATCAGAGGGCTGAATGATTCATTTACTTAGTGTTTGCTGACCGGGTAGGGTGCACTAGGCAGGCAGTTGCCTATTTTCAGGCACGACCCAAGAGGTCACAAAGCAGGAGAGGTTACAAATTTAAGGGAAGTACAATAGTGCTTGGGTCACAATACACAGGACTGAGTAAAGCTAACAAGTAACCAACAGTACAGGGATGCAGAATTATGCATTACATCATAACATTGAACTTTCTTAAAGGTAAAAGTCTGGAAAGGCGGGGACTTAGGTTCAGGGGTAATTTACAGAGCATGTAGACATGCTGTCTTAAGTGCATGTTGGAGAGGAAGGGAGAATTGTTCCAGGTATGTAGGTAATTATGAGCAAGCACATTTGGAATATTGAATTAGGAAGGTGCGGAATGCACTCCTAAAGGTGTTGGTCAATTGACGATGTCGTATGGGGGTGGAATATTATTCCATTGTTTAGGAGCGATGCCGGAGAAGGCAAACTGTCCGTATTTAGTACTAGACCTTGAAGGGGATAGCTGCTCAGACTCTGAAGACCTAAGAGAGTAGTGATTACATAGAAACATAGACTTTGATAGCAGATAAGGACCGCTTGGCCCACCCAGTCTGCCCATTTCCCTACCTATTGGATAAGCTGCAGATCCTAGTTAACCAACAGCCTACTTCCTCCTACCCCCACTATAATTGCCTTATGTCTGTCCCATGCATTCTTGAATTCCCCACAGTTTTTGACCCCACAACCTCCTCAGGAATGCAGTTCCATACATCCATCACCCTCTCCATGAAAAAATACTTCCTCACGTTGCCCCTGAGCCATCCCCCCTCTGTCTTCAAATTGTGCCCCACTTGTTCTTCATATCTCTTTTTTTGAAAGATGCTACCCTCTTGGACTTTGTTGATTCCCTTGAGGTACTTGAAAGTTTCTGTCATGTCTCCCCTCTCCCTCCTTTCCTCGAGGGTATACTTATTAAGCTCCTTTAGTCTCTCTCTGTACGGTTTCTGGTGCAGACCCTGCACCATTTTAGTTGCCCTCCTCTGGACCACCTCCATCCTGTCTATGTCCTTGAGGAGATGGGGTCTCCAGAACTGCACGCAGTACTCCAGATGGGGTCTTACCATCTGTCTGTACAGAGGGATTACAATGTCCAGTTTTCTACTGGTGAGGCCTCTCCCTATGCATCCCAGTATCTCCCCAGCCCTCCTTACTGCCTTCTCACATTACTTGCCTACCTTTAGGTCATCTGATATGACTGCCCACAGGTCCCTTTCCATTTTTGTTGTTGTTAGTACCCCCCCCCCACTGTGTAATTTTCCTCTTGGTTTTTGTTTCCCAGGTGCATTAATTAAGCAATGTACCCCTCCAGGGTGTGGGTATACTGAAGGATTTACCACAGCTGGTGCAGCACGGTCACAAGGCGCAGCAGAGGGACTTAACCACATCAGTAGTGGTAAATCCTCCATTATATCCACTCCTGAAGGGGTATATTGCGATTATACAAAGGCCCTTTTTGTTTCTGTACAAAAAAAAAATATTTACAACGTCCATTCATTTTTCAAAGTTGCTGCTCGTTTGTTTTATATTGCAGATGCACTGGTTGGATTTTTTTGCGAGTTCTGCACATGTGCCGGAGGATCGCTGATTGCCACCGATACGATTACGATTTTTTTCAGCTTATTTGCTGTCGGGAGAATGAATTGGATTTTTTCTTTTCTTTTTTCTTTTGGGTGCATCGCTTTTCTGCAATGGTGCAGCACTTACTGTGAAGTTTTGAGGGTAGTGACGGAGTATGGGATGTCGGGTTAATGACTAGGTAATCTCACCGTACGTCCGTGTGCTTGGCAGTACTGTGTTTGTGAGGAACAGAAGGTTTTGGAGGGAGTTCCTGATGTGGCTGAGTGGTGGCTGGCACCTTTTCCAGTGGGTACTCTGGAGGATTTACAACGCTGAAAAGGTACCAGCCAGCCAATCAAAATGCAGGATTCTGTCCATTTTTTTGTGCCAGTTGTATAATTTGCATTTCTTTGCATTGAATTTAAGATGCCATACTTTAGACCTTTCCTTTAGCCTTGCCAAGTCCCTTCTCATTCTTTCCACCCACTCTTGTGTATCAACCCTGTTGTAAATCTTTGTGTCATCTGCAGAGAGGCATACTTTTCCTTCCAGTCCCTCCGCAATGTCACTTATAAAGACATTAAAGAGGACCAGCCCAAGTACTGAACCCTGTGGTTCCCCACTAGTAACCCCCCTTTCTTTGGAGTGGACTCCGTTTACTATTACCTTCTGCGTCCTGTTGTCCAGCCAATTTTTTACCCAGGTTACCATCCCGGTACCCACTCCCAGGCTGGCTAACTTGTTTATTAATCTTTTGTGTGGGACTGTGTCAAATGCCTTGCTAAAATCTAGGTAGGTCATTTCCAAAGCCCCTCCCTGGTACACTACTTTGGTCACCCAGTCAAAGAAATCTATTAGATTCATCTGACATGACCTTCCCGCTGTGAATCCATGCTGCCTTGGGTCCTGTGTCCCGCTGGCCTCTAGGTTCTCAACAGTTCTTTCTTTCAGAAGTGATTCCATCATTTTCCCTACCACTGAGGTCAAACTAACAGGCTTGTAGTTTCCTGCCTCTGCCTTGCTCCCACTTTTGTGAAAGGGAATCACATCCATCCTCTTCCAGTCCTCAGGTACCACACCATCCTCCCATAATTTGTTAAAAAGGGTAGTCAGTGGTGTCACTAGTTCACCCCTTAGTTCTTTTAGAATTCTGGGGTGAATCCCTTCAGGCCCCATTGCCTTGTCCACCATCAGTTTTAGGAGTTCTTTCAGGACCCTTTCTTCTGTGAATGGACTGGTATCGACACCCCTATCCTGAGTGTTTCTATTGCTTGGTTTAGGTATCTCCATCTCCTCTTCTTTTGAGAATACTGAACAAAAGTATTCGTTCAGTATCTATGACTTTTCACTGTTGCCCTCTGCCCACCCCCCTTCCCTTTATTAAGCCTCATTATCCCTCCCTTGGTCTTTATTTGCTCCCTAATGTACCTATAAAAGGTTTTATCCCCCTTCTTAACTGAGTTGTCTATCTTTCCTTGGTTAGGGCCTTTGCTATTCTGACTGCCGTCCCCGCTTCCTTCTGCTTGAACTGATACAGTTCTCTGTCCTACTCCTTCTGTGATGTCTTATATTTCCTGAATGCTATCTTTTTCTTTCTAACCTTTCCCGCTACCTCTTTTGAGAACCAGTGTGTTTTTTTCTTCATTTAGTTTTGTTTATTTGCTTCATACAAAGACTTGTTGCCTCTGTGATGGCAGTTTTGATTTTTCCCCATTGTTTGTCCACTCCTTCTTCCTGCCCATTTACTAGTGCATTCCTTAGGCACGCTCCCATTTTGCCAAAGTCAGCCCTCCTAAAGTCCAGTACCCTTGCTTTTGTATGCTTGATTCTACAGCTGTGTTTATCATGAACCACACTGTTTGGTGGTTGCTCGTTCCCTGATGGCTGCCCACTTCTAAATCCAAGATCCTCCTCATTTGAGAGTACCAACTCTTAGACTGCTCCCTCCTGAGTGGGTTCCAACACTAGCTGTCTAAGGAATGCCCCCTGCAGGGCAGACAGAATGCTCCAGCTCTTGGATCTGGCTGCAGCAAATGTGCTCTAGTTAACATCTGGCATATTCAGGTCCCCATCACCAATATTTCCCCTTTTCTGCCATTCTAAGTATGCCTCTTATCGTTTCCTTGTCCGTTTCCTCTCCCTGAGATGGGGTCTGTATGCAACCCCTGCGCAGATTCTAGTGCCATATCCTGTCTCCAAGGTGACCCACAGTGCCTCCTCTCGTCCCTGTTTACTCTTTAGTTCCATTGCCTTGATCCCTTCTCTTACATAGACAGCTACTCCTCCTCCTCTTTTACCCTCTCTGTCCCTCCTGTAGATTGTGTACCCCAGTATGTTGACATCCCAGTCATGGTTCTCTGTGTACCATGTTTCTATGAGTGCCACAATATCCAGGCATCCCTCTTCCATCAAGTCCACTAGTTCAGGAAGCTTGTTACCCAGACTACAGGCATTGGTACTCATTGCCCTCAATTTTACAATAGCCTTACCCCTTTTAGCCCCCTCCCTGTACTTGCTGCCTTTGTCTCTTTCTCCATGTACCCCTGCCCTGCTTCCTGTCGACCTCTCTACCTTGGTGTTTACCTCACTAACTACCCTGTTTTATGGAGGTAGGCTGGGAATTCCCTGCTACTTTTCAGTGCCTCCCCCCTTGGCTAGTTTAAAAGTTTGTCAAATGAATTAAGCATTTAAACCTATCACCTAGGATCCCGGTTCCCCTCCCGGACAGATGCAGACCAGATTAGTGCAGGGTGCTAAGTGAGTGACTAAGGATTGGGGCCTCTGATTGAGTAATATGCTGTTAACGATTCTCCCAAGCGAAAACTCAAACAGGGCTATAGGGGAAGGCCAACTCAACTTACTGTATGGGAGGCAGTGGTGTGTGAGGCGGTGACACCCAAGAGCAAACTGACAAATGTTGTTATACTCTACTGCCCATTTTCGTAGCAGGGTAATGGAGGAGTGGGCAAAAACTGGGGAGGGCCACAGGTTAATTTTGGGAGGAGTAGACTACGGGTAGTAGTGGCTTATATCGACGGGGAGAGATTGGGACCGGCCCGATATGCGATGTCTAAGTTGGAGTTAATGGGTTTTCATACCAATTGAACATGGAGAGAGAAACCCAGGGTGGGGTCAAGCCTGACCCCAAGGTATCTGAAAGATGTGACCATGTCTATCAGGGTACCATTTTTGCATACCACGGTAAGAGGGGTGTCTGTATTTTTTAGCTGATGAGGGGATTCAAAGAGCATTGCCTGGGATTTGGTGTACCCACGTAAGGGCTGCCCCCTCCCACAGTTGCTTCAGGTCCTCCCTCTGGGGCTACTTAAAACAAGCTTCTGCCTGCCTTTGCTCTTAGCTGACCTACCCTCCATGATGCACCTGTGCCCCTTTTTGACTGTGCATGTGCAGATGTCTATAGTGCACACTTTGAAGATGTCCTGCTGATATATGGTTGCTTCCTTGACTGCCTCCCATGGTTGCCATGCCTTAACACTGTACTTGCCTTGTATTTGTTCTCTGCCTGTACCTGTCTGCACCTTGTTGATTGCTGTTACGCTGTCTCTGAATTTGTTATTGCCTGAGTTCTCTGCCTGTACCTGTCTGCACCTTGTTGATTGCTGTTACCTTGTCTCTGAACTGTTATTGCCCGTACCTTTGTAATTCTCCCAGGTCGCACCTGAAAATAGGCACTTAACTGTCTAGCATGCTTACCTGGTAAACAAAAGCTAAATAAATAAAAATTAGGAGTTTATTGTCATTGAACAGGACTGTACGGCTTTAAGGTCTGTTGTAAGTCCCTGTTGATGTCAGCTATATCAGAAGCGTGGCAGAGGAATACTAGATCGTCTGCATATAATAGTGGAGTGGAGTACTTGAAACAGTGGTTGATTGTGCTGATATGTAGTGAGAAAACTAAAGGTCCTAGGAGTGAACCTTTGGGGTACACTGAGGGAGGTGGGTAAGTAGTCTGAGACGGAGGAGTTGAGCCTGATGCGCTGGCTCCTGTTGGAAAGGTAGCTAGAGAACCACGGAACAGCATATTCCGAGATCCCTAGGGAAATAACTTGTTGAGGAGAATAGAGTGGTTGACCATGTCAGAGGCTTTTGTGAGGTCAACAAATACCACACTAGCATAGTTGCCACTGTAAGGGGAGGAATATATAGTGTTAGCGTGAGCAAAGCAGTGGTAGTATTGTGACCCTTGCAAAAGCTGTGCTGTGAGGGGCTGACAAGGTAATATTTCTCGAGGCATGCATTTAATTAAGCAGCAACAATTTTCTCTAACACTTTACTCAGGGCTGGTGAGATGGCTATGTGCCTATAGTTAGATATGTGTTTCTGGTTACCTTTTTTGAAAACAGGTACAATGTTTGTCTTTTTCTAGATGTGGGGAACCGAACCCATGGTGAGGGAGAGGTTAAAAACGGGGGTTGCAGGCAGCCATTTCCCAATCTGCAAGTTTTAGCAATTTAGGTTCAGTGCCATCTGGACTGGTGGACCGGTGTCAGGGATTTGCTTGAGTAGTTTTAAGACTTCATTACTGCTAACTTGCTTGAAGAGGAAAGGGGGAAGCAGGTTCCCAGGAGAGGTAAGGAGAGGGGTTGAGGTGTCTAGGTGTGTATTAGGCACATCAGTGAGAGGGGAGAGGTCAGAGCAGTGTTTATTAAAAGCATTTGATATGGTTATGGGGTTATTATAATTGATACCGTCAATTTCAAAGTCAGTTGGGGTAGAGAGGTTAGAGTACCTGAGGGACTGCTTGAGTTTTTTCCAGTAATGCTGGGGATTGCTATTTGAGAAGGCTAGTAAGGTATGGAAGTATCTGCTTTTGCTCTGCTGAACAGCTTGCTTACATTTATTATGCAGGTGCCTGTACGAGGTGCAGTCTGCGTTGGAATTAGAAGCTTTGAAGGAGGCCCACTGTCTGTCACATTCTTTCAGTAGAGATAGGATACAGGGAGTGAGCCATTTAGTTTTCTGTCCCTGGACTCTCCTGGAGGTGAGGGGAGTATGCTTGTTCTGGGGTGATTGTAAAGTGGTATTGAAGGACACTGCAAGGTCAGCATCAGTAGTTGTCCGAAGGCAGGACCAGTCTTGACAGGCTCGCTCAGCCTGGAAGTGTGCGGGGGTCAAGGAGAGAGTAGTTACAGAAGTGGATAATTTGAGGTGGGCCACATGGTACTCTGGCACACCAGGCACAGTGCACTGGTACATGGTCGCTTAAGGAGTTGGAAAGGATTCCAGTAGAAGAGATTTTGGCAGGGTCAGGAATGAGGATCCAGTTGATAAGGGTGATGGTGAGGGCACTGTTGGAGAGTC
The DNA here is from genome assembly GCA_016271365.2 of Neoceratodus forsteri. Taxonomy (NCBI): domain Eukaryota; kingdom Metazoa; phylum Chordata; order Ceratodontiformes; family Ceratodontidae; genus Neoceratodus; species Neoceratodus forsteri. The sequence continues at coordinate 374,157,031 of CM057450.1, read as the reverse complement.
TGGTGGGTTGGGAAATTAATTGGGTGAGTAGTAATGTGCTGAATGTTAATTGTGCAGGTATATTTGTGCGGTTGAGTCAGTTGATGTTGAAGTCACCAAGGATTACATAGTCATTACCACTTATACTGGGACCAATAGTGTTGAGGAGAATGGAGAGTCCATGCTGGCAGGGGACAGGTAAATGCAGATCTTTGTAATAGAGCATGGTGCTGCCACCTCGTTTATGAGATGGTCTATCACAACGTATGAAACTGTAGTAGATGATATTAAGTAAGTATCCCTCTTTCATCCTATATAATCATGGCTTCAAATTAAAGCATCCACCAGATGCTCCCTTTTGCCCCCCTCCCACAATATTTGAAACTCAATAGCTCTTGTTAGTTTAGGCCTGAGAACCACCTCTGAGAATTGCAGGGCACTACTGTCTGAGGTAGCATGATTAATAAAATTACCGCTACTGTGTGTCTTTGTGTTACTGGGGTAATTACAGTATGTTGCATCTGCTAAATGAGGGCCAGACGGCAATTTCCAGATCTAGTACTGAAAGTGCTTTTTGAAGATATAGATTACACGTGGATGTGGGACTTGTTGGTTTAAACTTTAATTTAAAAAAAAAAACAATTTCATAGGAGAGGCTAAGAAACTGTACTGCCAAGCAGAGACAGGATGGAGATTTTGGTCAGCTATGTAAAAAACAAGTACTCAAAAGAAAAACATGTTGGTGTTTTGTTGGGGGTTTATGTGTTTGCTCATGTGGTTAAGTTTGATAGGGAAAATATCAGTGGTAACTCTGTTTTGTGGTTGTGGATAAGATTGTTGAGTAAAACAAATGGCTGTACTCACAGACTGGATCAAAGAAGCTCACTTACCAAATGTACAAATTTGAAAACAGTTTTATTAAGTATAAATATTTCTTCACCTTCTACTTAATAAAATTGTTTTGAAATGTATATATTTGGTGAGTGAGCTTCTTTGATCCAATCTGTGAATACAGTATTTAGCCTTGATTGTGTCCAGCTTTTGTCATGATGTGTTTTCATTTTTTGTACCAAGGTGCGCTAAGCCGGAATGACCTACATTAAAACAAATGGCTGCCAGACTGTTTTTTTAAATTCTGAAATTGCGTAGTGAGGCTAAATATGAGGATGACTGTGCTTTGTGCTGTATTAGTGCATGGTCAGGTGACTGGTTTTAACCAATAAAGATAAGAGGATTTTTGTATCCGGTTTGTAAAAACTGTTATTTCTGCCTGTCATATAGCTGCAGTAGAATGGTATAAATAGGAGAGTCTTTAGAACATCCATGAATAATCTTTTTATTCAGTTTGGATTGAGCCTAGTACTCATGACTTTGCTTTGCCCAGCCACTCGCTGCTATGCAACATTCCTGGCAACATTTCAGACTGAATAAAAAGCTTACTCCTGGATAGCATGGAATATACCCTGTTAATGCAACAGGCATGGACACAGAAACCAGGTGATAAATTTTGTATCTAGAGCTACTGTGTCTACAAATGTCATTGTCTACACCTAGCAGACATGTTCTCAGCCGTTTAAACACACAAATCACTCAACCACTTCTGGCACTAGTTGCCTACTTTCATTTTTACTTACTGTATATCAGTTTCTCAATTCTTGGAATATTTCCTATTGTTATCACTTCTCTCCCCACATAACTTTTCTCCATCCCCACTTCCAATCCTGATTTCTCTTTTGTAGTACCCCAACCCTCCACTGCCCAGTCTCCTATACCCATCCCACTTGGAATCACACTGTGAAACAAAAATGCATCTCATTAGTCAACCACAATCCTGACAGGGGGCACATCAGCACATGGCACATCCTTGTCAGCATGATTCTGAGGAAACCACCTTCTCTGCCATCTACGGATGTAGGTGCCACCGCCACACCAGCTGCAGCATTGGACCTTCCTCCTACACAGACTCTTGATGTTAAATACAGAAAACCTCCTCTAAAACACATTTCTTGATGACGGCTGCCATGACAGAATTTCCCACCACTTCTGCATCAGTTGTTCGGTGGGAAACGATGGTGCATGTCGCATCCTTGGCAATCCCCTAGTAACCAGAGGATACCAGAAGATTCAGACACACAGATAGGCTAAAAAAAGACCCACAACTACAGAGGCACAAACATCACACCAGCGGTACCCTGTCTGCTACATAAATTAAATGTGCAGTGAGGAACCTGTGTGATAATCTTTTTATCACTCGTGCTATTTGTCCTCAGGCACACCACTCATGGCTACCTGTGGTCAAATCGCAGTTAGGAGATAAAATGTTTAACAAGGTGCACTCAGGCAGGGGTGGACCCCCCAAAAAAAAGATCTCCGTCCAGTGACACCTGGTCTAAACCTTTTTTCACCATTTGTTTTTGAGCCGTTGTGCTCAGTAATCTTTAATTGCACAGCATTTCTCCCTTGAACTAAGATCTTGTTTATTTATACTCTTGCCCAAGTGCACCTGCATTTAGAGTGACTGTCAGTTTGCTGGGGTCAGCTGCTTCACAGGTGCACCAGCTCCCTGCACTATGACGGCATTCTCATTCATGCACAGCAGCCGGATGAATTAATTTAACAAGTTTGCCCCTGGAAAGTATACTGAGCTGATAACAACCTCCTTTCCAGATGAATTTTAGGAGAAGAGGAAATGGAATGCAATAAAATAAAAACAAACATGAAAAATACTGCAAGTAGATACATTTCCTCCCAGATTGCTGTCCCCCTATTTGGCAACTCTGCCAGGGGAGGGGGGACTCTGAGGTGTTTGGTGTTGGAGGTCAATGCTGAAAGGTCGTGGGAGATCAGTGACTGAAAGGATATGCTGGGACAGGAGCATGACCATTGGAGCCAGCAGGCTGGCTGTTCCGGTAGCTAGGGGGTAAAAACTGTATATGAAATCCTCAGGGCTGCCTAATGGCCCACCGGGTAATGTGTTGTGCTACAGCACAGGCAACCCGAGTTCAGGAGTGAGCTAGGGAAGCTGGCAGGGTGGCTCAAGGCTGGGGAATGGCACTGCCATTTGTCAGCACTCCCAGCCTGTGGAGGCAAGGATGTCATGTATTGCTGCTGAAGCGACCCCCTGTGATTGGGCCAGGAACGGTCCCTACACAGGGGATGTTGAGCATGTCGAAGCAGAACGGGGCTACAAACAATGTTCAGGAGCTGACGAGATTAAAAAACAAGAAGGAAAAGCCCTGTGAGGACACAGGATGATGCCATGCTGTCTCTAGAGGTCCTGCACCTCTGACTAGGCTCTGCTGGATAATCTGAATGAGTCACTCGTTGAGTCATTGGCGGGGGGGGGCCCTGCCAATGAGGAATAATCCATGGGGGACCTTGCCAGCAGATAAGCCCTGGTGATGGTGGGTGTCAGGACAGGGGGTCAGTTGTGGGCAAAGGAGGGTTCTGCAGTGACAAGGAGGAATAAAAATCTCAATAAAAACAAGTCCCCGTCCTACTCAGTGTCCCTGAAAATGGCTTTTAACCAGCTTTCCCATCTACTCATGAGCCCTGTCTCTCCTGACAAGGATTTCCAATTAGCTGCCTTAGCCTGTTCAGTTCCCCTTCTAATGTGTAAATCCTGTGTCTCTCCTTCTTGCTGCCATGACAGCCTACCATGAAAATGGGGTAGGCAGTGCAGCAAACAACAGGATAACAGACAACTACACATGCACAATAACAAAGAATATGTGCAGTCTGATTCTACTGTGGTTCTGTTTTTATGACCACTGCCTGCAAAAACTACTGACAGTGCATAAGAGGAATTTGTTATAGGTCCCCAGCTAGCAGTACTGAGTACCACAAGTCACTAATATCTGAAATTGGTATTGCTTCAGGTATGGGTGATACCATAATACTTGGTGATTTCAATGAGCCAGGCATAAATTGGAACTCATTAAAGGGTTTAACAGAATTCAAATGAGATTTCAGTGATATCACTGCTACAAATGTACTCTTAACAACTAGTAAAAGAACTGACTGAAGGCCAAAACATTCTCAATTGACCCCTTGTTCTGTAATGGAATTAACCATATCCAATGGTTCTGAAACAGCACAGCATTTTAATACGTACTTTTGTTCTGCATCCAATAATAACCAGTCAAATCATGTGAATGTAGGAGTTACTGGGAAGTCAGAATCATATTTCACAGTAACTGATGTATTAGGTGTGTTAACATAAAGCTTTCAACCTCATCAGGACCTGATAATATACATCCAAGCATGTTAAAGGGTTTATCTGAACTTTTGGCCTTCCCACTGATGATCATGTTCAGTATGTCGCTTGAATCCGGGGTGGTACCGACTGAGTGGAGATGTGCAGCTGTGGTCCTGATTTACAAAAAAGGGAAATAAAAACAATGTGGAAATTACAGACCCATACGCCTCACACCCATATGCAGCAAACTATTCGAGAAACTAATAAAGCAAATATTAGAGCAGGAAATTATAGAATTGGGACTGGAGGACAATACCAAATATGGGTTTTAGAGAGGTCTTTCATGCTCAACAAACCTTATTACCTTTTACAATACAGTAAGTGGCAGTATTAATGGAGGCGGATCAGTTGATGTCATCCTACTGGATCTCAGAAAAGCATTTAATACTGTCCCACATGATCTTCTGATCAATAAATTAATAAATATGGGAATTACCCCACTTATAATGAGATGGATTGCACAATGGCTAACAGAACAGAAGCAGTGAGTTAGAATAAATGGATATCTCTCAGACGAGGGTTCAGTGGGCAGTGGTGTTCCTCAGGGGTCAGTCTTGGGACCAGTACTTTTTGGTCTTTTTATCAGTGATATGAATACAAAAGTTTCAAACACCTTGACTAAATTCACAGATGATATGAAATTGGGAGAAGTGGATACCCCTGAAAAATATAAATCATTAGCCCAGGATCTTCTATCAGTTCAAGAATGGGCAACATACAACAAAAGAAATTTAACCCGAGGAAATGTTCAGTACTTCATTTTGGTATAAATAATCCCAAATACTCATATTATCTAGATGGCGTTAAATTACAACCTGTTGGTAGAGAAAGTGATTTGGGTATTATTGTAAATAATGAGCTCTCATCGCTTGATCACTGCACTCAAGCAGCACAAAAAACTAACAGATTGATACGCACAGTCCAACACACTTTTGTTTCCAGGAATTCCGAATGCATAACAAGGTTGCACAAAACATATATCAACCCCCATTTAGACTTTGGATCTCCCTTTTGGAATCCATATTTAAAGCAAGATATAAATCAAAAGAAAGTAACTAAATTGATTCATGGGTTTAATTTACTAAGCTATGAATAACATCTGAATTCATTGGGTCTGTTCAGCTTGCAGGAGGGGTGAAAGTGGGGTAATCTTTTGCTCCTGTTCAATATCCTAAATAATCCAAACCCCATGAATAAATGTGGACTAAAATTTAATATTAGGTCAGCACGGGACTTCCAGTGCAGCACCCAGATTAATGGCGGCTTAAGAGATTCGCTGCCCGCTCCCTCCAGCTACAGTCCTGCATTTAGCCTGTAGAAAACCGTCAAAACATGATTGGGAAAATAGGATTTTGATGGCTAGCAACAGATCGAAGAGAGGCAGCAACAGATTTAATTTACTAACAAGCCTTCCAATCGAGAACATTCAGACGGGGAGACGCCACAAACTATGGGCCAGAAACCACGTGCTCAGAGTAAACACCCAAGCCACAAAAACAAAAAGGCTGCCAGCATGGATCAGAAACTGGACAAAATACTGACAGAGATCATGGATCTGAAATCAGATTTTTTTCTCATTTAAACAAAATCAAGAAACTATGCAAAAAGAAATTGCTGATACCTCCTCCAAGGTATCTAAACTTGAACAAACAATGCAAGAACAGTGTGAGACTGTAACCCACTTGTACACCACGTTAGAGCAGATCACTACCCTCTGTCACCTTACCATGGAATGGCAAGAAGATGCCAAGAATCGGCATCGCAGACACAATCTCAGGGTGTGTGGCATTCCAGAGAATAGTGAAGGGCAAGATCTGGAGGGATTTATTTCAACAGTTCTCTGCATGTCCCTTTCCTTAGACCCAAAGCTGGAACTAGAGCTAGAATGAACACACAGAGCACTTGGCCGAAAGCTCTCCCAACTGAACTTTAGACCCTGCTCCATTATAATTCGATTTGTGAGACATAACACTAAAGAATTTATACTTAGAAAAGCCTTGCTCAATGGGCAAAGTGACTTATGGTTCAGAGCAGATTTTTGTGGACAACCATTACACACCTACAACAATGCACAGGAGAAGGGCCTATATCCCTCTATTTCACATCCTTCACTAACAGCAGCTTAAATTTAGGACCCCTTACCCCAGCAGACTGTTGGTGCAATATCCTTCAGGACAAGTGACATATGATTCGGCAGAAGAGGCCAAGCAGGACTTTCCAAATAGGGGACTTCTACTTCCACCCACTGTTTCTGGCTCTCGGAGGACTCAAGGAGAGGATCGCATATTACGGGCAGATCGTTTAGGCTGTCAAAGTCAACAGGAGGCCCTCGCTGCAATCAAGCAATTGCTGGCTCAAATTGCAAGAAAGGAGAACTGAGGGACTTTCATCAGAATTTAGAGATGGTATGGTGAATGACACTGTCCCTTGCTAACCTGCGCCTCTCTTGCTTAGGGGTTGATCTTGGCCCGGGGGGTTGGGGACCAGCTCGGATCCATGAGGGGAGGAATGGTCTGATTAGGCCTGTAAATACCTAGTGGCCATGAGGTAGATGGTTGGAGCAACTGGGACCATGACCGGGGTTCTCCCTGGGACTTGAACTGAGTGGGGGGGTGACCTTAGACATTGGGCCAGAAATAAGTTGTTCTGCTGGAGTCCTTCTTACTGACAGACTAGCCATGACCCCAGATTATTAAGAGGTGTGGCAACAGAAAGAACTGCCTTGGAGGGTCGATAATTCCCTGGGCGAACTGCAGGATACACATAGTTAGATTGGACACAAAACCCCCAATGGCGTTCCTGAGGGTTAACGCCCCTGGGCTCCTAGGGTACAAGCTACTTCAAGCAAAATAATAGGTGGATCTCCGAAGGGCCCAAGGGATTATACATTTTACCCATTTATTCCTTTACTCATCCTCTCCTGAAATAACAGGATGATTAAATTATTCTGGACTGCTTATGGCTCTGAAACACTGAAATGACTTGGAACCAGGACATAACAGAAGGAGTCATGTTTTCAAACCAGCAAGTCTGACTCCCCAGATACACGGCTTATCGGAGCAGTAATGAGGCCTAAGTTGGCCTTTTACAGGTATTAAACTGCCATACACTCGCTGACTATGGAATGAAGAGTTCCTGGGGGGGCCCGGAGGGGTTATACTCCATCCGATAGATGCTATGCTGCTTCAGTACCTCCTCCTCGGGGGGGGGTCTGGGGCACCTCTTCTCTCGTGGGGACACTGACCTCACCGTAGTGGTCCGGGGTCTCGCTGGTGTGAGAGGGGAGCAGGGGAGGGGCTGGCAACTCACCAACCCAAAAGGGCAATGGTAGAAAATATAGGCAGACAGGACATTTTCCTGCATCTTTTATTTTTTTAATTTTAGTTGTTTAACCAGGTATAGCACACTTAATCTTAAGGTGGAGAGCTACACAGAATAGCAATGGTATCCTCCTCGGACAGTCCTTTGATGTGGAACTTGTGAAATAGATGGACATCACTTCTGTTTTTTTTTTGTTTGTTTTTACTCCCCCTCTCATACTTTGGAGGCTAGAGCCCTTTGAGGGGCTTGATTTTGTTTACTCAGCATTAACACAGGGAACTCAGTCATTCAGTAGGGGGCACTATGGTCACATTTGGCTCTGTTTGCTTAGACCTCCTCTCTTTCATAATGATAAAGACAGACCCAGCTGGAGGGGCAGAGCAGCAGTTGATTCGCAGTTGCCAGGGTGATGCACCTTTTTTTTTCTTTTCCCAATTCCACTCTTACATCCAGACATTCTGGATTGAATTTGTATTTCTTTCCCCCACCTTCCTAACCCACCCTTCACCCACATTAGGGGCAAACATATCCCCAGGGATTCCCATCCAAGAAAAAGACAGACACAAAGTGATAGCGAATGTTTATTCCAACAATTTGAAGACTCATTTGCAGGAAAAGATACATACATTACAATGAAACAGAGGGAGGTGGGTCTGCAGGGAGGAGGCTCACTTCTAAAACATAAATTATCAAAACTAAAATGGGATCCCCTTTAAAATAATTTCCCATAATGTAAATGGGCTTAACGGGCCTATCAAAAGATACTCTTAAGGCTTTAAGGCAGATGAAACCAGATCTCTTGCTATTACAAGAAACACACCTTGACACTACTGAACATCAAAAATTATTAAAATTTGGATTTTCGCAGGTGATAGAATCCTCTTATAAGAGAGGTAAGGGACGTGGAGCAATTATCCTTGTCCCCAAGTCCTCCCGCTTTATAATAACAGAATATTATTCTGACCCAGAGGGGAGACTTGCTTTGGCCATAGGCACGATACAAGGGCAGTGGGTTACTGTGTGCAGTGTATATATTCCCCCTCAGTCAGATGCTTCATTGATCCAGCGACTTCTGGATCGGGTTTTCACAAGATAACATGGAATTCTGCTGCTGGGTGGGGACCTTAATTGTCTCATGTGTCCTTCTCTAGACTCTTCAGCAGCTTGCTCATCAAAGCAAACCATGGGGCAACTACATCTCCAGCGTTTATTAAAGGATACAGGTCTCATTGATACTTGGCACCAACTGAATCCCTCAAACAGAAAATTCACATAATACTCTTCAGCTCATGGCCATTATTCCAGACTTGACTACCTATTTATAAGTCAAGAACATAAGACTTTAATTCACTCAGTAGACATAACAAATATTCATTTATCTGATCGTGCCCCAGTAGAGCTAGAGCTTCATATAATACAGAAAAGAAAATCCACACAGTGGAGATTTAACCCATCACTGCTATGGGATCCTGATTTTAAAGAATTCCTGCAGAATAAAATTCCAGAAATGATAAATGATAACAAATCTCCCCATACTACTCCCCAGATATTATGGGACGCTATAAAAGTAGTTCTACGTGGATATATTATAGCTTATGCCACACATAAAAAAAAAAAAAAACAGAGGGATCTCAAACTATCTGATCACCAACAGAGATTTCGATCTTTACAAGAAATCCACATGGGGGAGACGAAAATGTCTCAGATCAGTTAAACCAAACTAAAGAAGAAATCCAATCCTTATTGATGACTAAAACAGAGCTAGCCCTTTTATGGCTTCGCCAGAAATATTATGAAGGAGGAGCTAGGGCCTCTTGACTATTAGTGTAAAGATTGCATAGACAGACCCATCAGGTCATGATTAATAAAAGATCCCAAAACTAACCAGCAAAAATATAACTCTCAACAAATTCTAACGGTATTTAAAGAATACTATCAAACACTATACTCCAATCCTCATCCGCCGTCTAAACTACAACTCTCCCAATTTTTAGACCAGATAAATCTCCCTACCCTCACTCAGTCTCAGCGAGATTATATAATATTCTCATCAGGGTTACTGAATTACATAACACCATAAAAAATCAAAAAAATGGGAAAAGCCCAGGCCCGGATGGCTTTGGAGCTGAACTTTATAAGGCAACAAGAGAATCAATTCAAAACCCACTACTGGAAGCCCTTCAGGCAAGTCATAATGCCACAGTGACCCCACCATTGTGGCAACAGGCAACAATTTCAGCTATACTGAAACCTAATAAACCCCCTCATCTTTGTGATTCCTATCGTCCCATTTCAGTCCTGAATCAAGACTACAAAATTTATTCTAGCATTTTAGCCCATAGACTAGGCAACTGTCTCCCCACCATTACCCATCCTGATCAAACTGGCTTTATTAAAACTAGACAGACAACCGATAACATCAAATGCACATTGTTTCTGATAGTTACTATCAATACCAAATCCTCCCTCCTGTTATTAAGCCTAGATGCTCAAAAGGCATTCAACTGTGTCTCTTGGGACTTTTTACTATCCGCCTTAGAAAAATTTAACTTCCCCCGAGGCTTCCTTGATACCATCAAGGGAATCTATACTCTCCCTGAAGCAGTAGTCAAAATTAATGGCTCCCACTCAACACATTTCCCTTTACAGCGGGGGACTCGACAGGGTTGCCCATTATCCCCACATTTGTTTGCTCTATGTGTAGAACCTATTGCCCAGTCCCTAAGACAACAGGATGATCTGACAGGCTGCATTATATAAAACATCCACCACAAGGTGGCATATTATGCAGATGATCTGCTTTTATATATAATATCACTAATCCTGAACCTTCATTAAATACTTTAACCAGGATACTACCACTTACTGAACAACTAACCGGCTACAAAATTAATCGGGACAAGTCAGAAGTCCTAACAATAAAGTATACCCCCTTCCCTAGGATTATGCAGAAATTCCCTTTGAAATGGAACAGACCCTATTTAACCTATCTTGGCATTAAAGAGGACAGGAAATTATTTCTAACTGGCAGCTGTTTATGTTGTTCCTGTTTACAGAACTGATACTCAGAAGCCTAAATGATCCATGTGTAAATGTACCTGAATAAAACTTTATTTGAAAAACTGTATTTGCATTGTTTTGTTTTTATGGGCAGCATTCTGTTACAGTTCTCTTCACGGAATCAGTGATGTGGAGTTTTAACTATGTTACCGTTTGTGCACAGAACTCTGAGTACGGTTCTGATAGGACAGTAGTTTTTGCTTAGCATTCTGTACACAAACCGTGACATAGCAAAAACTTCAAATTACTGGTTTCATGGAAAGAACTGAGCAAAATGTTGTCCATAAAAATAAAACATTTGAAAACAGTTTTTCGTTTCAGTGTTTATTCATGTACAGTTAAATATGGCTCAGCTGGAAGTGAGCCTATTCTTTTCTGTTACTAGGAACATTACTGCTTTCAGTAAGCACACATTTCCTGTCCCCTTTAAGAGTTCTTCCACCCTAGCCTCTTTATTAACTATAAACTATGATCAGGTTTTCAAGAGATACAGACAGCCCTACTCAGATGGTCACAATTACCCTTATCCTAACTATCCAGAGTACAATCAATACAGATGAATGTTTTACCTCGTTTACTTTATATTATGCAGAATATTCCCTTACCCCACATTATAAAGAGATACAAAAGGGGACAAAAGCCATCACAAAATTCCTCTGGAACAAAAAAAGACCTCGGATAGCTCTAGCATGGCTCTACCTTTCAAAGGAAACGGGGGGGGGGTCTGGCTCTTCCGGACTTAAGTAAATACCGAACAGCAACAGTATTAACACACATGGCTAAATGGTTGCTTCCTATGAACCAATCCTCGGCTTGGACACAGCTAGAAAAGAATTTAACACATATACTCTTAGATGGAGATCAAATCTCTCATCCTGTAACCCCACAAAGAGAGGACAGAGTATCAATATTTACCAGAGTTCTTCTTCAATACTAGAGTCAGGTTCTTGAGTCTAAGGAATATTGCCCATTGGCAAAATGGATGGCGCTTCCAGCTAGAGATCCTAATTTACTACCAGGTGCATCAGACCATACTTTTCATTCCTGGCATGAGAGAGGCTTAGCTCACTCTTTTCAGTTCTATCAGGACGGTGTTTTTACAACATTTCATCAGTTGCAAGGAGAATATCTATTACCGCATCAAGATTTCTTTAGATATCTACAAATTAGGCATTACTTAACTTCAGTCCTAGGGCTCACGGTTTTAGAACAGCAGCCATTTCCCTTACTCACCTTGCTACCCCAATTAACTACTCTAGAAACTCAGCAACACCTTGTGTCCGGCTTCAATAAGGCATTATAGCAGACCTGTAATCATTCCATCAAATTAACCCAGGGACAGTGGGATTCTGAACTAGGCATAGCCCTTGAACCTAATGATTGGTTGAGGTTACGGAGATCACAACATAAAACCACCAGCTCATATACATGGTGAGAATATTCATATAAAATAGTAACTTGATCCTTCAGAACTCCCCAGATTACTGCCAAATTTGTGGAAGGAGCTGATACTTCTTGTTGGAGAGGCCGTGGGGTATCTCTGGCAAGTCATACCCATATATTTTGGACCTGCCCAATACTTTGGAATTTTGGAGTGAGGTTAATCAACAACTAAAAGAACTTTTCACCTCCTAGGGGACATTACCCCTCAAATTTCACTTCTACTTCACTATCCTAAGAACTTTAGAGATAAACATGCAATGTATCTAACAAATATTTTACTATGAGCATCCCAAAAAGTAATAACTAGACTTTGGTTAACACCTATCCCCCCCCTTATTTCAGCCTGGGGAAACCTTATATAAGACATATATAAAATGGAGAATATGACAGCACGCCTACAAAATACTACCCCAAAACTTTTAGAAAGATGTTCAAGGTAGTTTCTTCATATGTCTTCCCACCATCCAGTATTTATTCCATAAGCCAAGAATGTGGCCTATTTGGAAAGGATCAGATAAGGACACATAAGGATAATGATAAACAGGATAGCACCACCTGAGTGATTCCTTGAGTCATGTGACAGAAGCAATAGTTGCTGCATCTTTTCCGGCTGGGAACCCTTAACAGGCCACGCATTAGAATAGCCCAACAGTTGAATTAAGACTGGACCTATCTATTGGGCACAGCCTCCTCCCTGCACCTCCTAACAGTCGTCGTCCTAAATCAAATCCTGGGAAAATTCCTACACAAGTTTTTATTTAATTGCTCTTTAATGATATAAGCAATATATTTAATCTTACATTATTGTTCAATAAGTTATAAGACATGATGTTAGATGTGTATTTCTCCTGTACATTGACAATATGTAAAGTGTATCAGATCTGATGTATTTTTTAAACCACAATAAAAAGAAAGTTTAAAAAAAATATATTAGTTCAGCACATAATAAACAACTGTATATCCCCAAAATTAACACCACTAAAAGACTAAATTACTTTACAGTTAGATCAGCAAAACTATGGAATATATTCCCAAGGTACATAGTAAATAGAACTTATTTTACCAGTTTTCAGAAGGGGCTTAATGAATTCATTTTGAAATCAAGAATCACTTAATTCACCCACTAGGAGTGGGAGATAATTTAATGGGCTTTTGGCCTTCTTTGTGTTACAACAATGAGTAAACCATCATATGACAGGTTAAATGGACTTCCCTCACCATGCGGCTCTATGATGTCAGGACATCCCTCCTCCCAACCTCACAAGCAGCAGCAATTCCTGGGCCCTAGTGTGTCAATGCTTTATTTTAGTATGGACCCAGTGACAAAAAAGAGACAGAAACAGCTGCCCGGGGAGACTACATTGTCTGAGACAAGAAGATAAATGATTATTTAAGCACCTGTCCTTCAGGCTTCATGTGCTACCTTTGGTTTTCCTCTGCTGAAGCCATAATGTCATTGTTTTTGACATCACGATCTGATGCTGTAGAAATGATGATGATCTCATAGAAAACTATGACTTTAGTGAAGAAAAAAAATAGGTGGAGCAGATGAAACCTGATACACAAAGATGCTCTTTTCATGCAGATATAATAGGCTAACTCAAAATATTTAATCAGTTTCCACGAGCAAGGTGGCAGGATCATAACTCATAAGGTGAAGTTTTGGTCATGGGTGTCTGGTTTGTCACCATGCTACAAGGTGTAAGTGCTTGTCTTTTTTATCTTGCACTTTATTCGAAATAAAATATTAGAATTTGTTCGCCTCTTTTTTGGGTTCTTTTGTGATCTTGTGTGCCGTACACACACACACACACACACACACACACACACACACATACATATATATTATATATTATATATTTGGGCTTGTTCATTTAGGGTTTTCCCTTTTTATATGTGGCACCTTAGATCTGAAGTAGTGAGAATACTTTTTGCTTGATCATAACTCACAAGTGCCCGAGCCACGAAGTGAATTATGAAAGCTCTGCCCCCTCACAAGTGATGATAAATTGAATAATTTGAGCTGGCCTATTGCATATTTGATCAGTACAACACCAGTTTACTTGTTATGGCTTTTAAATCTTCTGTTTGGTTGAAGATTGACTCTTTTATTTTAACTTCTGACTTCAGTGCTGCTCATAGTTATTTTGATCTCATCAGCATTATGAAAGCTGTTCTCTGATTGGTCCATTATTAAATTGTACCCAGCTTTGCTAGGTATCGATTGTGACATACTCCAAAATGCGAGATATTATGATATCTTACAAAATGGGTCCAGAAATATAAGATTTATTCTGTGTCATTACTCTCTGGATCTGTTGTATAAATACTCCATAATAAAGAATGAAGAAAGAAAATTACAGAGCATTAATTATAAACTGAACTAAGCTAGAATGTTATTTCCGTGACAACTCCCTTGCCCCGTGGCCAGCCAGTGCTTTTCTCATCCCTGGCAGCTGCAGACCTCCACCCCTGTTTGCCACATACAGTGTCCTGTGCACCATACTGAGCTCTCTGTGAAGGTGATACACCCTGGACATCTTGACCCTTTGAGCCCAGTTACCAGGCCCTCTGTATCAAGCCTAGGTAGACTACTTGAATCCAAGGTGGGGTGTTGGTTTAATTTAACATCTCAGAATACTATGAATGTCTAATTTAAAGTTTGAATTTGAAGCACATTCTGTGTGTGAGCAGTGTCACAAACCCACTCAGCAGGTCAGGCCCTCTACTCCCAAAGGGCCACCTCTGAGCGCAGTCTTGTGAACAGTTTAACAGAACAAGGTAACTGTCTTGTCTGTTTTGTGAGTTCGGATCAACCTTTGGTCTCAAGTCTTGGAGGGTTTCAAACTGTGAACCTCTTGCTAGCATACCCAATGCACAGACTCAGATATATATGTCTTCGTAGGGCCAGATATCCTTGCCTATGGGCACTTAACCAAGTATACAGAGATGAACCCTTAAAAACTTTAATAAAGACCTCAGATTTAAAACACTTCTCTTTCCAGTTTGGTAACACCATTCAGGCTTATGCTTCGTGCCTGCTATAACCATATATACTCTTCTCACAAGTGAAGGAAAAACAAAGGCAGACCAAGTAAGCTCTAAAAAGAGTTTTTACTAAAAATAGATAAAAATATGTCAAACACAAAATACAGAACTGTTATATCACAAGACATACAAATATTTTAAAAGAACAAGGTTTAAATAGTGCAAATTCCTATTACAGTACTTAGTCTCTAAATACCTACTTAAAGTGCTCACAGATGTGTCCTTGTCAGAGTCTAGATAAAAGTGTCTCTAAAGGAAAACAGAATAATAATTAAAAAGCTGTTTTTTCCCCCACCTGTTTTGCATGGGGTCACCTAGCTCCTCCCTGCAGAATATATAAAAAAACATATATCTATAAAAACAGGATGTCTTTTCCCAGTATTAAATTCTGCAACCTCAGCATGATTCATGTTCTGCAAATGACATTTCTTTGATCTTAATGATGAGCTTCCCCCACGAAGGCATCTTTATGATTTTCACACTAATACATCACAACCTGTTTTTCTTCCTCTGGAACTGTCATAAAATAGATATGATCTTCCATCTTAGCAGCTACAGTTGTAATTAACCAGAAAAACAGGAGACCCTTGATTAAGGCCTTCCATGTAACACATTGTCTCTAAAACCTGGGTGTGTGACCTCACATGCTGTTTTAGCATTTCCTCATGGCTTTCACCTTTCAGCTGAAACCTGGGGGGTGAGGTCATTTCAAGAGTACCAGATTTCTCAGCAGAGACATTCAGTAATACATTTTATCTTTAAAAAAATGATACAGCTCTCAGAACTGGCTGTCCACATCACAATTCCTCCCCACCTAGACTTAATTTGTGGGTTCTATCCCCTACATGGGATGGGCTTCCCAAATCAGTTCATTCCTCATAGACCCTAGACAGCCCATGTGAGTTCTGGTTCTTCGCTCCAGCTGTATGTATGATTTTCAGATCATAACCTTGCAAAGCAACACCCCATCTTAGCAGTCTGCCATTGTTTTGCCCCATCTGCGTCAGCCAAACCAGGGGGTTGTGGTCAGTTTGCACCACAAAATGCTGCCCATACAAGTATGGCTCTAATTTCTTTAGGGCCCACACTATGGCAAGACACTCCTTTTCCACCGTGGAATAGGCTTGCTCCCTGCAAAGCAGCTTCCTACTCAGGTACACTACTTGGTGATCTATCCCTTTGCTGGATGTCTGACTCAGTACTGCTCCAATACCCACATCTGAGGCGTCCGTTTGAACTATAAAGGTTTTGCTATAGTCAGGACTTGTCAAAACAGGAGCATTGCACAGTGCCTCCTTTAGTCTGGTAAAGGCTTCCTCACAGGCTGGGCCCCAGGTAATTTTCTTTGGCATCTTTTTCTTTGTCAGGTCAGATAGGGGAGCAGCCAGGGCACTGTAATTGGGTACAAATTTACTGTAGTACCCTGCTGTCCCTAGGAAACTCCTAACCTGGTTCTGGGTTTCTGGTCTAGGCTACGCTTGGATCACCTCTATATTTATTTGGTTAGGACAGAGCTTTCCCCAGCCTACCACATGCCCGAAGTATGCCACTTCCCCCATGGCCACCTGGCACTTCTTGGTTTGACAGTGAGCCCGGCCCTCTGTATCCTGTCCAGCACTTCCCTAAGGTGGGATAGGTATCCCTCCCAGCTGGTACTAAAGATGGCAATATCATCCAGGTACACCACGGCATACTCCTCAGCACCATTTAACACTTGGTTCACCAACCTTTGGAAAGTGGCCGGGGTGTTCTTCATTCAGAAGGCATTGCTTTAAACTCAAATAAACCTATCAAAGTGATGAAGGCCAACCTCTCCCTAGCTCTGTCTGTCAGTTCTACCTGCCAATACCCCTTCATCAGGTCAATGGTCATAAGGTAGGTCGCCCCTCCCAACTTGTCCAGGAGTTCGTCCATCCAGGGCATCGGGTGGGCGTCTGACTTTGTGACTGCATTCAGTCCATGACAGTCCACACAGAAATGAGTTGAGCTATCTGGCTTGGGCACAAGGACTACGGGTGAGGCCCAGGGGCTGTAGGATCTCAGGATTACTCCTAAATCCAGCATCTCCTCCACTTCCCTCCTAATGTCCTTTTGGACAGCCTCTGACACCCAATATGCTGTCTGCCATATGGGCTTCTGTGTCCCTGTCTCCATATCATGTGTCGCTAAGGGGGTTAGTCCAGGCTTGGCGCTAAACAATGGGGCAAAGTCTGCTAAAACCTCCCTCACTTTCTGAATCTAGTCCCAGGCCAGCTGGGGAGATAGTTTTACTGCCTCCACAGAGGGCTCCCACTTACTTTCCTCCAGCAAGTCCAGAAGGGGGTCTCCCTCATCTGTCCCCTCCCCATGACTACACACTGCAAACACCATGTCAGCCCTATTTGCATATGGCTTCATCATGTTGACATGGTACATCCTTTCAGTCTGTCTTCTGTCAGGTAACTCCACAATGTAGTTCACATCATTTACCTTCCTAACCACTTTGTACGGCCCTGCCCACTCAGCTTACAGCTTGTCTTTCTGGACCGGAATAAGGACCATGACTTCCTGACCCACCATGTACGAGCGAGCTCTGGCTTTGTGGTCGTACCACACATTTTGTTTCTATAGGGCAGCTGCTAGGTTGCTCTGGGCTGTCCCCATAAGCTCCTTCAGCCTTTCCCCAAACCTAATGACATAATCCACAATGGGAGTTCCCTGGGTAGTGTGCTTGCCTTCCCAGTCCTCCCGGATCAAGTCTAGGGGCCCATGTACCCAGCGTCCATATAAGAGTTCAAAGGGAGAAAATCCTGTCGACTCTTGGGGCACCTCCCTGTATGCAAACAACAGGTGGGGAAGGTATTTCTCCCAGTCCCTCCCATGCTGTTCGGCAAATGCCCAAAGCATTGACTTTAGGGTACCATTGAATCATTCCACAAGTCCATTGGTTTGTGGGTGATACGGTGTCGTGCATCTCTGCACCACCCCACACTTCTACCATAAACATTTCATCAGGTCCGACATGAAGGAACCCCCTCAATTGGTGATAACCTCTTGTGGAAACCCAACATGAGAGAAAATCCCAAGTAAGGCATCTGCCACTTTGTCTGTCCTCAGTGAGGATAGGGAGACTGCCTCTGGGTAGTGGGTGGCATAATCCACCTCAGTCAGGATGAATCTCTTCCCTGAGGAGCTGGGGGTATTTAAAGGCCCCACAGTATCCATTCCCATCCTCTGGAATGGCTCCTCCACTATGGCAAGGGAATCAGGGTGGCTTGGGTTTTCTTGCCTGCCTTCCCTATTTCTTGGCACCAGTGACAAGACCTGCAATACTCCTTCACCTGCTGGATGAAGTTAAGTCAGTAGAAATCTGGGCCAACCGCTGCGTAGTGTGCGCAATTCCCAGATGACCAAACAAGGGAATATCATGTGCAATTTTGAGCAACTACTCACGATACCCATGGGGAACGACAAGTTGGCTGCCTAGCATCCTTCCCTCTATCTGTACTGTCTGAGTATACATGTCCATTTTCCCAATAAACCTTATGTCTGCCATAACCTCCCTGTGTGCCGTCCCAGTCTGCCCAAGCCCTCAGCTTCTCTAAACTAGGGTCACCCCTCTGAGCAGCTGCGAACCCCTCACACATTCCCAAGGTATGGGACAGGTCCCCTTCAGTCGCTAAACTAGGGTCCCTAGCACTAGCATCAGGGCACTCAGGATCACTGTCAATCCCCATGCTCTGACAATGGGTCACCCCTCCCTCTTCAGAGTAACCTTCCATAGCTGTGTGGTCACTTGCTACCAGGGAAATTTCTACCCTCTCTTCATTAATATCCATATCAGGAGACACAGGCTGGGGAACCAGCCTCTCAGTAGTTTCCACAATGGCTTCTGTGGGGTTCAGAGAACTACAATTTTCCCTTGCCGGCTGGCTATGAATAACTGCACATACCATCCCCTGTTGGAGATTGTTACCCAGGATCACATCCACAGCTAACGTTTTGGCTATAGCCACCTGTTGCACAGTTTCCCCTGTTTCACCCCAGTCTAGGAGAACACTAGCCAGTGGCAATGTTTTCTCTTCACCAGTAAACCCTTGTACAGTGATGTATTTAGTGGGTATAAGCTGACCAGGCTGTACCAGATCCCATTTCACCAATGTCAGGAATGTCACTGTGTCCCTTCACCCTTGCATCTTCACACCATTTACCGTGACTGGGTGCATGTGTTCCCTCATGTTCACTGGCATGCTTCCAGGGGCACACAAACAACCCACTTCTTTTCTTGTACCCGGTTATGTATTATGGCTTGCCTTTTTGGGACACTGTCTGGCAATATGCCCAGTTTCCTTACACAACCAACATTCAGTTCTTCTCTCAGAGAAATCTTTTCTCTGAAACCTGGGGCTAACTGGTTTTGGTGGAGGCAGTAAGGGTTTTAGCTGCACTGAAGGCACACTTTTCCCTTTCTGCACTGCCACGTCGGCCCCATTTGCTCCCAGACCAGCTCTGCTTTTGGCATAGTGGTCCATGAGTTCAGCAGCCTCTTGCACTGTTTTGGGATCTCGGTCCTCTAGCCAGGTTTTTAGCTCTGCTGGGCATGCCCAATAAAACTGTTCTAATAAAATCACATTTCAATTTCATCAACAGAGTTTGCCTCAATTCCTTCCCACCAACATTTTAAAAACTGTTGTTTCGTGGCTACGTCCTCGTAGGCTCATATCAGGGCTTCTCCTGAGCTTATGGAATATAGCTCTGTATGATTCAGCAGTTAATTCAAACTTTTTTAACAGTGCAGCTTTTAGCTTGTTGTAATCATTGCTGTCCTCATTGTCCATTTGACCCAAAGCATCCCGAGCTTTCCCGGTAAGTAGCGGGGATAGCTGGACACTCCAGGACTCTAGGAATTTTAGCCTGAATACAAACTTTTTCAAAAGAATTTAAAAAGGCATCCATGTCCTCCCCCTCTTTAAATTCAGCTATTAATTTGGAGTTCAGTTTGTAACCCAGTCCTGCAGTCCCAGTTAAACCCAAGCCACTTACTTGCTCTGGTGCCGCTGGTCGAAGTCGTATCTTCTCCAATTCATGATAACTCTGGCACTCCTGCTCCTCACAGTCTGCATCTCGGCATTCTCATTATCTCTTCTCCTCTGCATCTCGCTGGCACTCATGCTCCTCACAGTCTGCGTCTCTCTGTTCTCACTCTGCCTTTCAGCGTTCTTGTTCTGCCTCACAGTCTGCCTCTCTCTGTTCTCGCTCTGCCTCCAGTTCCATCCTGCGCAACTCAATTTGCAGCCTGAGTACCTCTGGATTCAGGATACTGGTGACCATCCCCTGCTGCTGTGGCTCTTCACTGACAGTGGCCCTGTTGCCCTCCTCATCGGACCTGGACACTGCACTGGCTGCTAGCCCTGCCACACTCGAGGTCTGGTCCCTTTCAGTCACGGTCTGTGACATGCTGCTCTTGGTATCTGCTACCATCAGGGCCTCTATGAGGTTTTGCTTTTTGACTGTCATCTCAAACGGGACTCCTCTGTCCCCGTACAACTGCTTCAAGTGATCTATAGTGTGCCTTCTGTAGTCGGAAGCCATCTTCTTCTTCCCTGACTATGGCTACTCTGACTTGCACTTTAGGAAAAAAAATAAAATGGGTAGGAACTTGACTGTGCGCCAAGTGATATATAGTTCTGTTTCCTTTTAAAATAAAACTCTGCATTTTTCTTCCTTTGCAAGAAAGCTTGTGGTCTCAAGCTGACTCAGAACAATAAGCTTATGATACCAAAATTATGCCACCGCTGCCAACCAATCTGTCACAAACCCACTCAGCAGGTCAGGCCCTCTACTCCCAAAGTGCCAACCTCCAAGGGCAGTCTTGTGAACAGTTTAACAGAACAAGGTAACCATCTTGTCTGTTTTGTGAGTTCAGATCAACCTTTGGTCTCAAGTCTTGGGGGGATTCAAACTTTGAACCTCTTGCTAGCATACCCAATGCACAGGCTGAGATATATCTGTCTTCAGGGGGCCAAATATCCTTGCCTATGGGCACCTAACCAGGTATACAGAGATGAACCCTTAAAAACTTTAATAAAGACCTCAGATTTAAAATGCTTCTCTTTCCAGTTTGGTACCACCATTCAGGCTTATGCTTCGTGCCTGCTATAACCATATATACTCTTCTTACAAGTGAAGGAAAAACAAAGGCAGACCAAGTAAGCTCTAAAATGAGTTTTTACTAAAAATAGATAAAAATATGTCAAACACAAAATACAGAACTGTTATATCACAAGTCATGCAAATCTTTTAAAAGAACAATGTTTAAACAGTGCAAATTCCTACTACAGTACTTAGTATCTAAATACCTGCTTAAAGTGCTCACAAATGTGTCCTTGTCAGAGTCTAGATAAAGTGTATCTGAAGGAAAACAGAATAATAATTAAAAAGCTGGTTTTCCCCCACCTATTTTGCATGAGGTCACCTAGCTCCTTCCTGCAGAATATATAAAAAAAAACATATCTATAAAAACAGGATGTCTTTTCCCAGTATTAAATTCTGCAACCTCAGCATGATTCATGTTCTGCAAATGACATTTCTTTGATCTTAATGATGTTTCCCCCTTCCAGGACATGAAAGCATCTTTATGATTTTCGTGCTAATACATCACAACCTGTTTTTCTTCCTCTAGAACCATCATAAAATGGATAAGATCTTCCATCTTAGCAACTACAGCTGTAATTAACCAGAAAAACAGGAGACCCTTGATTAAGGCCTTCCATTTAACACATTGTCTCTAAAACCTGAGCGTGTGATCACACATGCAGTTTTAGCATTTCCTCATGGCTTTCATCTTTCAGCTGAAACCTGGGGGGGAGTGAGGTCATTTCAAGAGTACCAGATTTCTCAGCAGAGACATTCAGTAATACATTTTATATTTAAAAAAATTGGACAGCACTCAGAACGGCTGTCCACGTCACAAGCAGCACCTTTTCCATGAGGGATGGATGAGGGACACAGATTTTTGAGGAGTAAAATGAGAGACATCCCTTTTAATCAGGGACAGTTGAGAGGCATGCCTGTGCCAATGCTGAGCTCCCTGTGAAGGTGATACTCCTCGGACATCTTGACCCTTTGAGTCCAGTCACCAGTCCTCCTGTATCAAGTCAAGGTAGACTGTGTGAATGCAAGGTGGTGTGCTGATCTGTCTTATTACACTTCACCCAAATCACTTTCTGTATCAGGAAACACATACAATGATGGCAAAAAAAGACCAAGCGTCTATCTGGTCTGCCCATAGTTCACCTTTCTGCCCTGGGACTTATTGTCCATATGGGGTTCAATCCCTCCCTGTCCACCCACCCCACGCTCTCCTCCCTGCTGTTACTGACCTTAATACCAAACCCTTCAGCCTCTCCCACCCATGCTTGAAATCACGTATGGTCTTGTCACCCACCAGATCCCCAGGTAGATTATCACATTTTCCATAGAACAGAACTTCCTCTCATTCCTCTTAAGCTATCCCCTCACCAATTTCCACTCATAACCTTGGGTTCTTGAATCTTTACTCCTGTTAAATAGTTCTCCGCAGTTCACCTTATTTATTCCCTTCAGGAAGTTGAAGGTATCTGCCATATCTCTTTCTCTCACCTGGTCTCCAGCAAATATGTGTTCAGTGCCTTGAGATGATCCTCATAAGATCTGCCCTGTTGGCCCTGACTCATCTTGATCACTCTGCGTTGCACTGTCTGCATCATCATTTGTCCCCACTGTTGGCCCCCCCTGCAGTACTCAGCTTTATGTCTGCCTTTCCCTCCTTTTAACATCCCTAGTTCTCACTTGGTATGCTTCCCATTCCTTCTCCACCTGCTTTTCTTTGTTCCCAGTGAAACCCTTTTCTTGGTCCTCACTGCTTCCCTGACACTTTCTGAGAACCATGTTAGTCTGTTGCACGTGTTTCATTTTGCAGGAAATTCTTGCGCATGACTTTGTTGCCTTGAGAATGGTCCACTTGATAGCCCCATGCCTTTCCTCTACAGTTCTGATGCCGTCTACTCTGGTTAATTTTTCTCGTACCATCTCCCTCATCCAGTTGAAGTATGTTCTTCTGAAATCTAGGACTTCAGTTTTTGATAAGGGTGTTCGGGTCCTGAGGGCCAGCCTGAACCAAATGGAGTTATGGTTGCTGGACCCCAGTGGCTCCCCTAGCCTCACTTCACCCACTACCTCTGAGCTGGTGAGCACCAAATCTAGAATGGCTACCTGTCTATTGGGTTCCTTAACCAGCTGCACCAGCAGGCATTCCTGGCCACTGGAATGTCCCAGTCAGTATCTGGCAGATTCAGATGACCCACCAACACCACTCCCCCCCCTTCACTCCCCTTGCCAGCTCTTCCCTGAGCTCCCTATCTCTCTCTTCCCCTTTTCCTGGTGGTCTCTACATCACCCTCACCTGTACTGGTTTGCCTGAGGGCACTGTGATGTAAACCCACAGAGACCCGTTTTCCCCTTTGCTTCTGTTGATGTGTCCATCTTCCACAGCCTCCGTGTCCTCCCTGACATATCGGGTTACCCCCCAACCCTTTGCCTTCCCCCTATCCTGTGTAAACCTTGTGTTATCTGGGACTGACAAGTCCCAGTCATTAATCTCTGTGGCCTAAGTTTCTGAGGTGGCTACTAGATCCATCTCAGTGACTGCCACCAGTTCTTGGAGCTCACTGATTTTATTACCCAGTTTCCTGGCATTAAGACAGACCCCCTTCCTCTTCCAGCTAGCTCCAGGGCCTCTAAGCTGTTTTGTGATCCTATTCCTGCATTCTTTCCCATTCTCCTTAACTTTTTTTTGTTGCTTGTAGACCTTAAGATCCTTCCCCCTTTTGCCCCTTCCACCACTCCTGTTTGAACCTTAACCTTATTTTTACCCGCCTTACTGCTGCCAGTCCCCTGTACTAGCCAGGTTCCCCTCCCTTCCTTCTTCCCTTTACCATGGTTCCCTAACTTCCCTTAGCCTCAGACGTCTAGGAAGGATTCTGTCTCTCCAACTACTTAAGATAGCATGTCATTTCAAAATGATGGCTACCTCAGATATTGACAACAGTACCTTCTTTAAAATGCACCACCTATCAGCCCTTTATGATAAATAAAAAACCAGTTTATTTACATAATAAAGCTCAATATTATTTACATAATATGTTAAGCATTGGCAAGAATGAAAACAAAAGTGTTTGGAGGAAAACATGTAAGAAAAAAACATGATTACACAGAGACGTAAAACTTGATTTTCCTCACACTAGGTACCATCTAAGGTGAAAAACAACAAATCATACCTTTCAGGACATTAACAGAGAAATATTTTCTGCCTCTTGGAGCTTCTGAATGCATCACAGTTCTCCACTGTTGCTCACATCAGCTAACATGTGCATCAACAGACTAACTTCATCTTTTTCTATTCTCTCTCAGACTCAGGCGTTTTAAGGCCAGTTTGGCTCCTGTCTGATTAAACATCTGTGCTCTCAACCATATTGATAGACTGGTGTTCCTTCAGCACACAGACACAGCTAGTTAAAAACTTGGGGCCTGATTCTCAGTCAGGTGCGCCCGACGCAAAGGAGTTACAGTAAGGGTGTTCGATGCAAAGTGGTAAGTTGCAGCACAACTTGCATCAAATGAGATTCTATAGTGTGGCCTGGTAATGCAGTGCAGGGACAGCTGCGGCAAAACGCGCCTGTGCAGGTTGTGTCCAACAACCCAGGCTACCACATCCCCTTTTTGGGAGTTTGGAAGCCCCACCATGGATTCAGGAGGGGCCGCCAGTTAGACCAGCCAGGAGGTGGTCTAAGTGGGTTGCGGCAATGGGTTGAGGTGGGACAGGGGCCTGTAGGAGTGCACCAGGAGCAGGGCATATCATGATGGGGGCATGGCTGAGAGGTGGCAACCCACCCCAGCATGTGGCAAGAATCAGGATGGTGCCGGCGTGCACTGGCATGGACCCTGGGCACCCCTGTGCCCAGACAGTACTGCCATGTAGCCATTGCTCCTCCCCACCAAAAAAAAAAATGGGTGCCCTGTTATCGGTGGTATAGTGTCCACCTATGTCTAACAGAGCTCCAATCCCCATTGACCCTCTCGAAAAAAAAACCCAGTCCAAGTCCTCGTCCCCCATCCCAACACAGAGGCAGCCCCGATCCCTTGTTGGCGCCTGTGAATAAGACAAATCCAGTCCCAGTCCCTGTTCCCCGCTCTGTCCTCCCGTGCCCCTGCTGTGTCCACAACACAATGCCCACACAGTACCTGGTGGTCTAGTGCCCCCCACCCCACCCTGACAGCCAGTGGACCCCCTATCCCTGACACACATCCGTGACTAGTACAGCCCTCCTCACACCACCATGACCAGCCATAGAATATGTTTGTGACTGTGTTATTGTACACTGTATACTATACAGTGTACAGCATGTGCCATACACATTCTGCAGCTGGCCGTGGTGGTGTGAATAGGCTATGCCAATCTGAATGCATGTTGGGGATGGGGTGAGATGAGGGGCCACTGGAGCTAAGTACTGTAGAGAGGGGCCAAGGGTGGAGACTGGGACCAGACTTGTCTTATTCACAGGTGGCAATGGGGGATCGGAGCTACCTCTGTGATGGGGGGCACTACAGTATCACCACAGTGGGTGGGAGGTGGGCAGCAGCCTGCCACAGCAGCCAATCCACCCAGGTGGCTGTGGTACAGTGCCCTGTTGGGGTAAGTCAGCCTGTGCCACAACCATGCCCATTTGTGCTAGGATTCTGGGCTTGGTGCCCCTTGGGGACGTCAGTTACCCCTTGCCCACTTGTCTGAGGCTCGTCCCGGCCCTATGCCACATCCTCTGACTGCATCCCTCTTCCTGATGCAGTGCCGCATGTTGCAGCTGTTCCAGAAAGTTTGCCACTTGCGGCAAAGTTTCTGGAATAATGACCTTTGCAGTTGCCGCAACTGCATCAGACTCTGCCTCACCGTTCAGCTGCAAGTTGCGTCCAGCGCAGACGACTTGCAAAATTGGGCCCTTCAGGGTTTTATTCAACTCCATAAATCGATTAGCGTTTTGCTCATAAAAGTGTTAAAACATTGTGAAAATGTATGACACTTGCCTCACTGTGTTTAACAAACATAACACTTCTAGAAAACTTATATGAATACTTTCTGTACAGTTAGCATTGTCCCAAGAAAAAACTGCCAATCAATTATTTAAAACCCTGCCCTTGGTTTCAAAACACAACATACTCTGTGCAAATAGCTTACAAATTGCAGATATAAATTACTCGGGGTCAGTTGTTTTTTCTTTTTTCTTTTTTGAAACTCAGCTTTATTCAGAAACAAAGATACATAGGACATCCAGGCTGTACATCTTGGTAACTTTCTCCACTAAGTCCATAACAATATAGATCTAGTCACGTGTAAAAAGTTCACGCAACTCTAGCAAAGGATACCACATATTGTTGGCATATAATTATACAAGTCTGTTAAACTTGACCTTTGTCAGGCACATTTTAGTATTTATTGCTTCGACATGAACAGTGCACGTCTTCCAAACCTAAATCTGACTTTATCATAAAGAAAACTTTTCCTGTTATTTAAGTTCTTCAATAAAACTTTTTATAAATTTCAATCTCATTGGTGACTTCATTATAGTAATGAATTTTGTAGCCTATGAAGTGCAAATAACTTTGAAAAAGGGACAAAACATCATTTAAAACTGTTACATCATGAAACTTTGAGATAAGAACAAAGAGGGATACCTTTAGCTGACCACTTTACTTCGCACCTTATGACAGAAATAGAGATGGGGTGTCCAAGAGGAATAAGACAGAATCAGAGCTTAATGGTGTGGCAAGGAGGTTACCTGGTTAAACCCAACCACTAGTGTCAGGGAAGGAAAGGAAGGGGAAAGTGACTGGTCCCAAACTCTGTATCTCTGGACTCCCAAGGCATCTGTCTAGGACAGTGCCTATTCCAGTCACTCATAAAGAGCCCTACGAAAGATGAAGAAGGTATGTTAATCTGTGCTGGTTACTTCATGTGCTGAGTGATCACTAGTGGAGTACATTGTCCATTTCCTCCATTGTTCTGTGAACTTTTTTACTACCAAATTAAGTTTAGCTGTTAGTTCTTCCATCTTTTAAAAAATCTTTGCTATTCTACCCATCCACTCCTTTTTGTTAGGAATGGTCGTGGTGCGCTAATGTGCTGTAATACATTTTTGAGTTGTTACCAAACATAGTAAGACTATATGTCTGCTATCAGGTGTCAATTTTGCTACAGTGAGGAGGCCTAAGATTCATTCTGTGAATTCCAGGGGTATATGCACACACTTGATGTTCTGTGTCTCACTTTGTACCATCTCCCAAAAAGTGACTATCAGTGGGCACTGCCAAAAGATATGCCAGTGCCTAGGCCTCCACACTGCCTCCAACATCTGTCAGTGTTGCTGTTTTGATAATGTTTAGTGACCTTTGGTGTGCGAAAAAATCAAATTAGTACCTTCCAGTAAAACTCCCTCCACACAGGAGCCATGGTGACCTTCCAAGTCCTCTTTAATCTAGCCTCCTAATCACTGTCTCGTATAGCCAATCCTGCCTCACTCGCTCACGTTACTTTGATTTGTGATAGTGGGCTCCCCTGCATTTGTTGCAAGAGGGTGTATATACCTGAGATATACCTTTGTGGCTCTGAAAGTTTAACTACCTAGTATATATATTCTTCCCAGTCTGTTGGGGCTCGACTTAGCTTTTCCTTATTTCCAGAGTTAATGAGATGCCTGATCTATATGTATCACATAAATTCTGAATTTTCCCAGCCAGATTTCTCCTTGCCCTGTTAAAGGTAATGCAGAGGCCTTACTCGATAAATTGTATAAACCTTGTCACTCTCCCTCCCTGCCATCTTGCATAGCCTCCATCTAACCTGGACAGTAGAAATTCTGTATCGGGGTCAACCTTAACTTTTCTTTGTACTAGCCAGCAGGACAAGTTCATTCAAAATTACACTAGCCCATGGATGGTTGCACTTGCCCCTAATTGTAATGGTACATTTTGACCACTTATCAGGGTTCGACAAATCCCATAGCCCGAGGTCCCAGGCTACCAGATCATAGGCTTGGACAAGTAGTTGGTGCAGAGGCGCTTGTCCGCAGACAAGTACTGCTTTAAAAAAAAGAAACATATTTTTTTTCTACAGTGCCAGGTTTCTCCACTGGGGAGCTTGCTGGTGATATGGAACTCCGTCCATCTCAGGGGCCATGTGACCCACAAGGCGCTCACCTGTGAACTGTGGTGGGGGAGCATGAGCGCGGAGTACCAGAAGCAAGCATGAGTGGTGACTGAGGAGGAACCAGTCAACGGACTGTCTGGCAGGCATGGAATCCAATGACAGATCAGGTAGAGAATAGTAAGGGACATCCACTGGCTGTGGTGGTGGTGACTTGGTGGGGTAATCAGAGGCATGCTCGCTCACTCAGCTCAGTGCGAGGAGAAAGGACGTGTGTGCTTCTCCCAGCTGGTGTACTGCATAAGCATTTTATTTTAATCCGGGACCAGCACAGAAACCACTGCCTGCCACATACAGTTGCTTTTGCCAACCTGAAAAAAAGAAACTAATTTTGGAGCTGCAAAAAGGAAAAGAGAGATCAGGGGAGAATAGTTAGGGACTAAGGAGGGTGAGACTTGCTGAGTGGAGGGGTGGGAAAGGGCAGAAGCAGGATTCACTTCCACAAGTCGGGTTGGATGCTGCCGACTGCCAGTGTGCGTGAGCTCAGGTGAAGTCTATCCCAAAAGACAGAAAGAACAACAACACAAAATTTGAAAGGGGAGGAGGATTGAGTAAATAAAATAAACTGACTGAGCAGCACTGCAGCAGTAAAGTAAAAGTAGAGGGGGAGAGAGGAGCTGCCTGGTGAATTTACTGAATTAACACCAGAACAGAACTGTGAGAGGACTAGTCTAGGAGGAGAGACCATAAAACAGACTAAAGAGAGGCTGGCTGGGGTACAATAATTATCTAGGAAAGGAGGAGAAGAAGGGTGAAGACATGTTACATGGGAGGAGAGTGAACAAAAAAGAGGCAGTTGGAGTCAGCTAAGAGAGATTCAAAACAGAAGGGCTTTAAATTGTGACTGACCGATGCCCTAAGAAAAATTAATTAAGGAGGGAAAAAAAAAAACTTGCACTGCAGTGTGAACTGCAGTAAACAGGATAACTGAACAACCTGGCAAAAACTAGGATCCCAATAGAGTGGGAATTTTAGTTGAACAAAAAAACCGCCTAGTAGAAATAAAACAGAGAGGGCTGTGTTGCCCTAAGAAAAATTAATTAAGGGAAAAAAAAGTGTTGCACTGCAGTTAAGTATAGCATACATAACCACAACATATAGGATAGTGCATAGGGAACAGCTGACAACAGGGCTGTTCTTTCACCGAGTTGGCACTATGACGACGGATTACCTCGCGAGCGCAGCTCGAGAGGTAATCCGTTGTCATAGTGCCAACGAGGTGAAAGATGCCCTGTTGTCAACTGTTCCCCATGCACTTTTCTTTATAGTGTATGGTGGAACGTCGTTTTTTGGGGAAAAAAATCAGTTACTAGAAGGAAAAAAGAACTTTACATTGTGAACGTTTTAACGCTAAACATTAGTACTGCAGCCGACATTGCTGCTTTCGCCTTGTGTCCTGTCTATGGATTGAGCCCTAACTGTCAAATGCTGCTCGAGGACACAGTGTGACATTCGCAGTACAGTAGAAAACATCATTCTGTTGCACTGCGAACGTCACTAGTGTGTGACTACAAGGTTTCGAGAACGATGGATTTCGGTGGAGAACGACGTTCCACCATACACTATAAAATCTGAAGAAAGTTGGCAAAAAGGAACCTGATAAAAGAATGTGATTGTGAAGTTTCACCTAAGAGACGCAACAAAACCCAGCCTATCTAGGAGAAATAGAGTGTGTTGCCCTAAGGAAAAAAATAGTAAAGGGCTAAAACTGGCACTGCTGCTCCGTTCTTGTACACCATAAGTGAGCAAAGTTGGCAAAAGAAGGAGCCTAAAGAGTGAGACATTTCATTCAAGTAACATATTAAAGGAAGAGAGAGGGACTGGGTTGGTTAGGGTCTGTGTTTGTTGCCCTAAAGAAAAATAACAGGAATGTTTAGCACCAGAACAAGTAGTGATCAAATCTGGGAAAAAAAACAGGCTGGACTACTGTCTGAGTCCACTGTAGCATGTGGACATGAAAATTTCATGGAAAGGGGCAGACCACTGAGACAGTTCAGAGCAGTAAAACTTAAGCAAGAGTTGGACTCTAGTGTGTTGCATGGAAAGTAAAGGAGAGAACTTAGTGTACAACTGTATAGGAAAAAATAAGGACAGGGCACTAGTCTAGCTAGCATCAAGGAAGGAGGGAGGAAGGAAGGAAGAGAGAACAAGCCAGGGCTGGGCTTTGTGTGTTGCCATGGTTGCCACCAGCCAGAAAGTAAATGGCAGTAAGTGAGGAAGACAGAGGGTTTGCTCGCTGAGCTTGGTGTTGCCCTTAGAAAAGTAAACGGAATAGGGAAAGTGTGTGTGTATGAAGTTGAACTAAAAAAAAAAAAAAAACCTGACCTTAACTATAAGCTAGGATGACTGAGGACAGAGGACATAAAAATAAAATAAAGTTTCTGTGCTGTGAGTGTTGGTGTATCGGGTGAGCAGGGACAGTCACTGGGACAGATGTGTGTGCGAGTGGTTGGCAGTGATTTTATGCTTATGGCCATTTTCCTTGAAATACGGCCTTCCGACCATTGGACTACCACTTGCAACAGTAGGACTACCAGTTTTGGATAGGCCAGTTGTCCTGGACTACCACGTAAATGTAACATTTGTCGATCCCTGTCACTTATACAGGAAAAATGCAAGCCAAGATCACCCTGTGATCAACTGGAGCCCAGTACTTCTGAAAGTTTTCATACAGTGTCAAGTGAGCCAGGAGCACATCTAGGATTTCTTTGGAGAGGGGGCTACACAAACCTAAGGGGCTTCAGAAACAGAAAACGTTATGACATTTCTATTTTTATAAGTATTGATTTTAACATGCTGTCCCCATCAATAACAGATTTTTTTTAACATTCTCCTTTCATCAGACCAGCATAAACAGTACACAGGCATGATGCTATACTACCCCTGTTTCTATACAGGATGATCTATGCACCCCAGGAATGCTTATTCTAACCTTTTAAATTATCTATTTTATTAAGATTTTTTGTACCATGCATTCTTGAAAGCTTTGTTTTTTAGGATGAAAGGACATGCTGGGTGGGATAAGGGTGGGACTATATGGATGGCATTGACAGGCACAGTCCATTTAGAAGAGCTGGGGACCCCTACACTTGCCAGTAATGGAAGCTATGGGTCTATGGATAGTCATTTCAAAGCATGATCTGCAGTGGTGTCCAGGGAAAGCACAGAGTTGAGAGATCTGGAGGGGGCACAGTGATATGAGCGAGTATTATTGAGCGGCTCAATATGAGTGACTCTGATACTGCTCGTAGATTAGAGCGACTGTCAGAAAAAGCAGATGAGTAGGTTACAGCGAGCGTAGCACTGAGCTACGCTTGCTGAAACACTATATCAGGATTAGTTTGGCCAAGCCCTGCTGAGCTGGCTGTTTGGCATAGTGGCTTGAGCCACCGCCCTGGAGCTGGTGGATGCGGTTTGGGTGCTGGTGGGAGGGGTATTTTTTCCTGAGGCTTTTATATTTCTTCTATATCACCTCCACCCCAGAGCTGATAATCTTAATTTTGGGGGCGTCCCCATAAAAATACTTGTTTCAGTTGCCAGTTTTGGAGTAGTAAGCAAGCATCGCTATTTGCAATGGTCAGTACTATGTTGTTCTACTTTTTGACGTTGGGTGCTTTTGTACTCACTGTATGTGACTGGAGCAGTTAAAGACTGGCCATTATCACATAAAACTGATCTAGAGATGGAGCAGCTAGGGGGAGGCTGGGTTTGTCACTGAAATGTTGGATGCAGATAATCAAAATACATAGAAACATAGAATTTGATGGCAGATAAGGACCACTTGGCCCACCCAGTTTGCCCATTTCCCCTATCTAATGGATAAGCTGCAGATCCTAGTTAACCAACAGCCTACTTCTTCCTACCCACACCCCCTAGAATTGCTTTATGATTGTCCCATGCATTCTTGAATTCCACCACTGTTTTTGACTCCACAACCTCCTCTGGAAGGCCGTTCCATGCATCCACAACCCTCTCTGTGAAAAAATACTTCCTTACATTACCAATGAGCCGCCGCCCCCCCATCTTCAAATTGTGTCCCCTTGTTCTTGCACACCTCTTTGTCTGAAAGATGCTACCCTCTTGGACTCTGTTGATTCCCTTGAGGTACTTGAAAGTTTCTATCATGTCCCTCCTCTCCCTCCTTTCCTCAAGGCCATACATATTAGGCTCCTTAAGTCTCTCTTCATATGTCTTCTGGTGCAGACCCTGCACCATTTTAGTTGCCCTCCTCTGGACTGCCTCCATCCTGTTTATGTCTTTGTGGAGACTGGGTCTCCAGAACTGCACACAGTACTCCAGATGGGGTCTCACCAGCTGTCTGTACAGAGGGATAATAACTTCCTGTTTTCTACTGGTGATGCCTCTCCCTATGTATCCCAGTATGCTCCCAGCCCTCCTTACTGCCCTCTCACATTGCTTGCCCACCTTTAGGTCATCTGATATGACTACCCCCTAGGTCCCTTTCCATTTTTGTTGTTGTTAGTATCTCAACCCCCCCCCCATTGTGTACTCTTCCCCTGGGTTTTTGTTTCCCAGGTGCATTACCTTGCACTTCTTAGCACTGAATCTAAGCTGCCATACATTTGACCATTCCCCCAACCTTGCCAAGTCTCTTCTTATCCTTTCCACCCTATGTTGTGTATCAACTCTGTTGCAGATCTTTGTGTCGTCTGCAAAGAGACATACTTTTCCTTCTAGTCCCTCTTCAATGTCGCTTATAAAGACATTGAAGAGGACTGATCCTAGTACTGAACCCTACAGTACCCCACTAGTAACCCCCCTTTCTTCAGAGTTGACTCCCGTTTACTATTACCCTCTGTGTCCTGTTCTCCAGCCAATTCTTTACCCAGGCTACCATCTTGGGACCCACTCCCAGGCTGGCTAACTTTAATCTTTTGTGTGGGACTGTGTCAAATGCCTTGCTAAAGTCTAGGTAGGCCATGTCCACAGCCCCTCCCTGATCTACTACTTTGGTCACCCAGTCAAAGAAATCTATTAGATTCATCTGACATGACCTTCCTGCTGTGAATCCATGCTGCCTTGAGTCCTGTGCCCCTCTGGCCTTTAGGTACTCGACAGTTCTTTCCTTCAGAAGTGATTCCATCATTTTCCCTATCACTGAGGTTAAACTGTGGGGAAAGTACAGAGTTGAGAGATTTGAAGGGGAGAGGGAGCAAGTATGGTGAGGTTGGGATAAAACCCACCTGCAGAGCAGACCCTGTATGTCTCTTAGCATTTTGGCACTGAAATGTTGGATGCAGATACTCAAAATGTAGGGAAATGAGGGGTGCTGGTCTTAATAATATGGGACAAACTGTCAGACAAAGGCACATTCATATAACTGGAAGCTAGTGACTTAACAGCTTATATCCTTAATCACACCCTGGACACTACCTGAAAGTTCTAACAGTGGAGTGATAATGACTCACATTAAGCCATTTTTGGGATCCCCCTCTTCAACTGCCAGATAACTGCAGCTCTTACTTAGGAGTCAATCACACCAGGCTGTCTGGGATACTGAGAGAGATTAGCACAAGGACAAGAGCCTGCTAAAGTACAGGCATTTTTAAATTCATCCACAGCCATGGAAAACCTGCACTAGTCAAGATGGACAAGTAGAGGGTTAGCTGCACTAGCCCTGGCCAATTTGCACTAGGTTTGAGGCTAGTAAAACAGTGTTAAAATGGAACCCAGTGTATCATATCTAATCAGTGACATTGGACCCAACCCATTTGGGGTATTTGTGAGGCGGCGGATCTTCTGTACCACATGTAAACTGTGCCTAACCAATCTATTTGAAACTGTACTGACCAGGTCTGGGGGAATTGTTGTGAGGGCAAGTGTAAATAGTGGTTGTTCTCCTATAGCCACATCTTCTATATCGTGCCATCCTGACATTGTTCGTTGCCTTGCCCACTTACATACTGCAGACAACTGGGATGCCAAGTAATGATTTTGATGGTCTGGAAGGGCTAAGTCTACTTGGTCCCTGGGTAAATGTATATGCACTTGGCTATTTGTGGGCGTTTTCTGTTCCACACAAATTTCTTCATATGCATGGGCGGCTGTACACCAGGGCGTGCCAGGGCATGTGCACTGGTAAAAAAATGCTGTGCCCCAATTGGTGCCCCATATGATGCAGAGCTTTCCCCATAGTAACAATATATATTAGTGCCCTTGCTGCCATCTGTTGTGCCCCAGCTGTGCCCTGGTAACCATTTGTGGCAAGAGCCGATACTGTGCATATGAGTTGTGATTTTGTTCCACAATGCTAGAACACTGAGTAAGACCAGAAAACATGAGTGCGGTTTGCTTCCGTTTCTCCACAGCCACTCCAACATTAACCAAATCAGTCTCCCATATATTTTGCCTGTATCCTAGGTGTAATGAAATATCTCAGACTACATCTCCAGGCAAATTCCTGCCAGCCCGTCAAGGTGGTAGCCCGCACTGGCATCAGGGAATGTCATATCCATTGTTCATAAGTGTAAGAGATATTTAATTCCTGGTTCCATTTATCTAACATGGACCTGGAAGACTTCTGACCAGACAGCCTGGATGCTCTTATATAGTTGTCCTATTAAATGAGTCCGTCTCCTCAGAGCAGGCCCATAAATACATTTAGGAAAAGTGGGCAAGGAGAGGGCATTCTAGACATGCAGTTTCATTTTTGTAAGCGATATGTATGAATTTGTTAATACCGGGGGGGAAAAAAACACCCTGTAAGACCATGGGTATTTTGTACTTGCTGAAATGGGAGTATTCCTTGTTCATTTAAAAACTGATAAATTGATTTCCCAGTTGCTGCTATCTTCTAAATAAATCTATGTCCGTTTGTAGATGTGTAAATTCACAGAAATGGGTCTGTTTTCTATAGAACAAAGAAACTAGATAGACTTTATTAAGCACAAATCCATGGTCCCAAGGCACTTTACAATATTAAATATATAACAAGAACAAAACATATTACAGATAAAATGCAATAAAAATATAAATGGACATACAATATAAAATAGGTGTAGTTCAACACTGACCATGCTGATGGAAACATTAATTAGGGAAGTCCTGGCTGAATAACCAGGTCTTGAATTGCACTTACAATTTTCAGTTGAGCTGCACAATAGCAAATTCATTTTTGAAATTATGAACAGCATTGTTCAAGGTAACACAGGGTTTAGCTGCTTTGAAGAGTGCAGCCTGAGCATGGAGCTCCACTAAAGATTTAAAATTAATGTTAACTGCAGCAACAATGACATTCTCTGGCTAAGTCAGGAAAATACTGCGGTGAATCCTGAAGTCACCATGTTTAATCTTGCTCCCTTTCTAGCAATCTGCAGAATAAGGTTTCTGTGTTGTTACTCACTGTCAATGGTAATTGCAACATGGGGAACATGCAACCCTATCAGAGGGTAACTGGTAGAGCTACAGCTTTCCAAGACACGCATAGTGGCATATAATGCCGCGGTTATGAGTGTCCCATTGTCTTATTTCATTGTACTGGTGTGCCAGGGGCAGCAGCAGCATGTCTAAGGAGCTCTTAATCTGCCTTGTTAATGTTGTAACTTTTTTTTTTTCTGCTTAAAATGACTTTTCAAGATTCAGATGTGGCTTGCATTTTGGTAGTCTATGTCAATGAAAGTCCGTCTCTGTAAATGTTCTGATATTCTGTGCAGTTATTTTGGAAGTGGAACGGATCACATTTTGGCCCTGCCGAGGCAGTCAGCTGCCCCCTTCCACTTCCTGGTCAATCGATCCGCCCCTGCGCTCAGCACGTAATGATGTGTGCCTAGGGAGAGCACGGGGTGTGCTGCATTGAAGTCTATGGGGAGAAGTTTAAGAATGTTCTTCTGTATAATAATGGTCATTTGATGATTAACCAAGAGCCCTGTTAGTCGACTGGCGCCCCTTCATTAATCTCCAGATGGCTATTATGATATATAAAAACATTCCTAAAACTACCCCCCCATAGGATATAATGGAGCGTGCCCCCGTGCTCTCCCTGGGAATACATCATTACATGGCTGTGCGCAGGGCTGGATCGATCGACTGGGAAGTGGAAGGGGTTGGCTGGCTATCTTGGTGTGGCCAAAATACGATCTCTTCCACTTCTAGAAGAACTGCATAGAATATTATAATATTATAGAGACAGAGTTTTGTGGACATAAGCTACCAAAAAACATAAGCTGCATCTTCAGAAAACTTGGCAAGTCACTTTAGAAAGCACCTTTCTTGGTGCTTACGAGGCTAAGTAGAGCGCACCCTTACCTGAATGAGAACTCCTATGGGCAATTAAATCATTTCTTAATTCACCCCCTAAAGGAAAGAAAGGAATTGTAATTTGCCCCCGAGGAGCTTGCAGCATGATCCCTTTCCACTTCCTCATAGTTGGCTCCACCCCCACGCTCCAACGTTTTGTGACATCACTATACGGAGAGCACAGGAGCATGCGCCATTCACTTGAATGGAGCATCTTTTTACTAGTTCATTTCCTGATTTTGAATCGGGTTTGGGCACAGATTGATGCCAGGGTTCAGTTAGCACAATTCCTGTTAGTTTAACCCTGACATCAATCTGTGCCAAAACTGATTTTAAAATTAGGAAATGAACTTATAAAATGATGCTTTATTCAGGTGAAAGGAACATGCCCCTGCACTCTCCCTATATTAACGTCACAAAACATCAGAGTTTGGGGGTGAAGCCAACTATGAGGAAGTGGAAAGGGATTATGCTGCGAACCCTCTTTGGGTGCAACTTACGATCCCTTTCTTTAGGGGTGCATTAAGAAATTATTTAACTGTCCGTAGGGGTTCCCATTCAGGTAAGGGTGCTGCCTGCTTAGCTGTCTCAGCCTCTAATACTATCATGATTGGTTCTCTTTAAGCAACACTAGTAGATACAGTAGGTGCTGTTTGTTTCTACAAGCAGTCTCTTTAAATTTATTCAAGCCTGTGAAAAGTAGTCAACTACTCTTTTCTCATTTACACGTTCTGTGAAGGTCTGGGTAGATTTGTCACAACCATTGTTATGTGTAAAACATACTAACATACTAAAAGCCAGCAGAATAGGCCCAATGGTCTGTCGTGTCTGCTTGGTAGCCAGTCACCTAATGAGTGCTCACTCCTCCACCCCCCCAACCCCCGAGAGGGTCATCTTTTACATTAGTTGCCCTTTGTACCTGTCTCATCCCTTCTTGAAGTCCTCCACTGTGCCCTCCTCCATCAGCCTCCCAGGCAGCGCATTCCATAGCTCCACCGCCCTCTCCGTGAAATAATGCTTCATATGCTTCCCCTGTAATTTCCACCCTCCAGCTTCCACTCATGCCCCTTTGTTGTTCCCCCCTTCTTTAGCCTAAACAGCTCCTTGGCTCTGCTCTCAGTTATCCCTTTTACACACTTGAAGACCCCTATCATATCTCCCCTGTCCCTCCTCTCCTCCAGTGTGTATAGCCCAAGCTCTTCCAGTCTCTCCTCACAGGACCTCTCCTCCACACCCTGAATCATCCTGGTCACTCTCCTCTGGACTCTCTCTAGCAGCACTATATCCTTCTTCAGATGAGGTCTCTAGAACTGTACACAGTATTCAAGTTGCAGCCTGACCAAGGCATTATATAAAGGGAGGATCACCTCCCTCCTCCTGGACGTAATTCCCCTGGCTAAGTATCCCAGTATCCTGTTTGCTTTGGCTGCGGTTCTTCTACAATTTTCAGAGTTATTCATTTTGATGTCTACCACCACCACCCCTAGATCCCGCTCACCCAATGTGGCTTGCAGCGTGACACCCTCCCCCCAGGGTGTAAACATGGCCGGGTTTTTGACCCCCAAATGAAGTACCTTACATTTCCTGACATTAAATTTCAATCCCCACCTCCTTGACCACCCCTCCAGGGTATCCAGGTCCCCCTAGACTGTCACTCTCGCTTCTTCCCAGTCCACCAGTGCTCCCAGTTTGGAATCATCTGCAAAGAGACTCAGCCTACTCCTAACCCCCCTCCCTATATCTGAGACAAAGGCATTGAACAAGAGTGGCCCCAATACTGAACCTTGGGGGACCCCACTAATTACCTTCCTAGGGGAGGAGAAAATCCCACTGACCATTACCCTCTATATTCACCCCAAAAGTAAATGTTCAACTCACTTGAGCTCCTGTCCTCCCACCCCCATCTCCCCCAGCTTTGTTATCAGCCCATTATGGGGTATTGAATCAAACGCCTTGCTAAAATCCAGGTATAGGACATCCACCAGCCTATGTCTGTCCAAGGCTTCCGTCACCCAGTCATAAAACTCTATGAGGTTGGACTGCCACAATCTCCCCGGAACAAAGTCATACTGTTTATCATCCTGGTTCCCTAACCATTCCAGCTGCCTCCCAAGCCTCTCCTTGATAAAGCCCTCCATTACTTTATCTACCACAGATGTTAGGCTAACTGGTCTATAATTCCCCATCTCCTCTCAAGACCCCCCTTATGGATAGGCACTATATAAGCCACCCTCCAGTCTTGGGGCACCCATCCTCTCTGCGGAGAGGTATTAAAGAGTGCAGCCAGTGGAGCTCCCAGCTCCTCCGCCAGTTCCTTCATAACCCTCAGGTGTAGCCCATCCAGCCCCAGCGCCTTATCAGTTTTTAACTTCCAAAGGGCCTCCCTCACCCTATCCACTGTGATTCCCCCCCCGTCCTCCCCCTCATTCAGCCTCTGCACTTCTTCTGGGTCTGGCTCTGCCTGTACCCTAGCCTCTTTCTGTCCTCTGGTCTCAGACTGACTTCTCGCCTTAGCTGGATGCTCTTCCCTCCTATCCGCCTGTAGGGATCCCCAGTCCCCATTTGCAAAGATTGAGGCAAAGTACTCGTTTAGCACCTCTGCCTGTTCCCCTGCTTCCTGAGCCCATCCCCCACAATTTTAATCCTGTTGATCTGCGTCCCCTCTTTTCTCTTCTCTCTTATGTATCTATAGAATCCTCCCCCACCCCCCCAGATATCCCTAGCCAGGCTTTGCTCCATCCCTGCCTTGGCTCCCCTTGCCACTCTGGTTACCCGCCTGGACAATAGTTCATACTCTCCTCGCTCCTTGTCCCCCCCTTGAGCATTTAAAACGTGCGTAGGCAGCCTTTTTGTCCCTCACTGCCTCCTGCACCTCCTTGGTCCACCAACATGGCTTGCTGGTTCTACCATGCTTGCGTTTTAATTTTGTACAGTACTTAGCAGCCTCTTGCACCCCTTTTTTAATGTTCTCCCACAAGCTTCCAGCATCCATGTCCGGCATAATCTTGTCCAACTTCTCCCTTAGAATCCTACCTATGCCCACGAAGTCCGCTCCCCTGAACTCTACCACTACTGTGTTAGTGTGGTTTTCCTCAACCCCTATATACAACAGAAACCAGACCATGGCATGGTCACCACTTGCGAGTGGACTGCACACCTCCAGGCCCCCTATCTGGTCACTGTCCACTAGGACAACATCCAATATCCACCCCTCTCTAGTTGGTTCCCCCACCTGTTGGACCAGGAAGGCATCCTGAAAAATGTCCATCAGTCGCTGTTCCCTTGCAACAGAGGATGTCATGGTGTCCCAGTCCACCCCCGGCATATTAGGGTCACTCATGACCACCACCCTACCCTTACCAAGGTCACAGTGACCCTTGATGTTCTCAACCAGTTTATGCTTTAGAGCCTCCTCTATTGCGGGGGGACTGTATACCACCCCTATTTTCAATTTTTTCCCTCCCCTCATTTGAAAGGTTACCCAAATCACCTCCACATCC
Organism: Neoceratodus forsteri; assembly: GCA_016271365.2. Classification (NCBI taxonomy): domain Eukaryota; kingdom Metazoa; phylum Chordata; order Ceratodontiformes; family Ceratodontidae; genus Neoceratodus; species Neoceratodus forsteri. The sequence continues at coordinate 374,116,893 of CM057450.1, read as the reverse complement.
CCTCCCGCCTCCTCCACTCCACTAACCACTACATCATTTCTGACTATCAGCACAACCCCTCCCCTCTTCCCACTCACCTATCTTTCCTGAATAGCTTACAGCCCTCCCAAATTTAGGTCCCAATCATTTCTCTGAGTGGCCCATGTCTCTGTAATTGCCACCACATCCGCTGCTCCCTCAGCCAGCATAGCCTGTATCTCAGGCATTTTATTGCTCATGTTCCTGGCATTGATCAGGACTGTCCTCCACCCTGACCTCTTCCTTCCTCTCCAATCCCCCAGCCCTGCGCAGTCCCTTTTCTGCCCAATTTTCCTTAGATTTGCAACACAGTCTCCCGCACTCTTCCTGTGCCCCAGACCTGGACCCACAAACAGCCTCCCTGCTTCCTTTCTTTTATTTGACCATACCCCCTTTATAAGTATAAACCCTACCTCTCTCCTATAAATCCAGCAAGTTTTAGTTTCAAGATCTCCCTCCCCCTTCAGATTGAGATGTAATTTATCCCTGGCATATTTTTTGTTTATTTATTGAGTATTCGGATATACCTTTGAGTCAAAGATTCCTTTACAAAGGCTCCACATCACAGAAAACTTAACATACATTAGTAATTCAACAAGGTACATGGTCCAGCATATTTACAACACAGTGAAGGCTAACAGATGGTTATTAGTAGTAAATTATACAGGTCATTAGTAACGCATTTATAGTTAGATGAATAACAGAGTTGTCAACTCAAGCAAGGTCAAAGGGGTAAGCAGGCCGGAGGCCATAGTCAGGGGAGAAAGGATGGGGGGGGGGCAAGGCAAGAAATTGGGTGGCAGATGTGGGGGTATACAGGCAAAGAATCATTGGAAGTCGCAGGTATTTGAGGACCTCAGGTGGGCCCTGAGGTATGTTTTGAAGGGGCCAATTCTATTTTCATTCACTAGAGAAGAGGGTAGGCAGTTCATCCAAGAAGGGGCCCTGTAGCTGAAGGACCTTTGAAACTGGGAGGTTCAGCAGAGGGGAGCCGACAGGAGCGGCTTGCCAGAGCTATGTGTATGCTTAATCATCGCAGCTGGCTGGACTAAGGAGGAGAGCCAGGGGGGGGGAGAGGCCAAGGGCCATCTTTTTGGCCATGAGGCAAGTATGGAACCAGATTCTGTTGTCGAGATTTAGCCAGTTGGTAGCATTATAGAGAGAGCAAGTATGGGTGACATGGTCACATCCCAGTATGAGGTGGCAAGCTTTATTTAGGGAGACATGGAGTCTATAAAGGGCCACTGTGTTTTCAGCACTATAGATGAGTAGGCCACAGTCAGGTAGTGAGAGGACCGAGGAAGAGACAGTGAGCCTAAGGGCAACTGGTGTGAGATTGTGCTTGAAACGATACAACAATCCGAGCCTAACATTGAGGGTGGTGGACAGGAGATGGATATGTTGGTGGAAATTTAGGGCTAGGTCTAGAGCAATGCCTAGGTACTTAAAGGAGTCCACCTGCTCTAAAGGGGTCAGATTGGCAGTTAGTAGATGAGGGCACTGCTCTTTCCAGGAGTTCATGGTGTGAGAGAATAGCATGACTTTGGTCTTCTGTTAGTTGGGAATAAGGCGTTGAGTGGAGAACCAGTTTTCAGCGCCACTAAAGGAGGATTGCAGGGAATGGTGGAGTTCAAAGGGGTCCACGTTGGTGGAATATAGGACAGCGTCATCTGCATATAGTATTAGGTTGCTAGGGCAGGACTTGGGGAGGGAGTTAAGGAAGAGGCTGAAAGGTAGAGAACCTAGGATGGACCCCTGTGGCACACCGGAGAGGACAGGCATTCTATTGGAGAGGGCTTTACCGATTTTGACCTGCTGGAAACGGTTCAAGAGGTAATCAGCAAACCAACCAAGGGGATCCTGAAAGAAACCAAAGTTGGAGAGTGAGGTCAGCAAGAGAGAGTGGCTGACGGTGTCAAACATCTTAGTGAGGTCTATGAAGATGGCAACAGTGATATAACCTCTGTCTAAAGCGGAGTGGACGTGGGCGGTAAACTCCAGTAAGGCAGTAGTAGTACTGTGTCCTTTCCGAAAGAAATGCTGCTGTTTACAGAGAAGGTTGTATTTGTTGAGGTGGTCCGTAAGCTGATCTGCGACAATCTGCTCTAGGGCCTTGGACAGGGGAGGGAGAATGAAGATGGGGCAGTAGTTGGTGAGGGTATGGTCCCCACTTTTGAAAATAGGGTGATGGATGCAAATTTCCACCTAGAGGGGAATTTACCTAGACATAGGGAGCGGTTTATAATATGGGTGATTGGGATAAGTACCTCATGGAGGGTAAGCTGCAGAAGTTTCAAGTCTAAGGTGTCACTGCTGTAGCAGGAGTGGCTCAGAGCTTTTTTAAGATATGACTCCGCGGACTTGGGTGAAATGTGATGTAGGCGAAAGAGGGGGCTTCAGGAGGGGAAATGGGGGAGCAGGCTCAGGGTGGGTCAAAGAAATTAGGAGGTAGGATGTGGCTGAGGTTTGTGAAGGTGTCATTGAAGGCTGTGGCTATACTAGAAGGATCCGAGGTCAGGGACCCATCGACCATTATCTGATTCAGGACAGGATTAGGGACTTTGCCACAGATATCCTTAATATTGTTCCAAAAATTGTGCCCAGAACCCCAGGTAGATGTTAAGGAGGATTTAAAATACTCAGCTTTGGCCTTGCGCAGGGCCCAAGTGCATTTGTTCCTGGCCTCTCTGTACGTTTGTCTATCAGATGGAAGGTTTGACTGATTACAGAGGTGCCATAATGAATCTCTGGACCGAAACATGGCCAGGAGGTGGTTAGTGATCCAAGGTGCTGGATTGCCTTTGACCATCCTTTTAGAGATTGGGGCAAATTTGTCACATATGGTGTTGTAGGAGAGGATGAACAGGTCGAGGTCTCTATCAGGGTCATGGGTATTCATAATGAAGGACCAGTCCAAGGCGCTGAGATGCAATTTAAGATGAGCAAGTTTGCCAGGGCCAATTTTGCGTCGTAAGATTAATTTGGGCAGAGATTTGGGTGCTTTGCCTGTCCAGGAGCAGAGCACTGGGGAGTGGTCATTAAGGGCGTTCAGGAGAACTGAGATGCTTGCTATTTTGTGGGGGCGATTGGTGAAGATGAGGTCTAGCAATGAGGAAGATCCTGTATGCTGGTTCAGTCGGGTGGGGGATGTAACTACTTGTGTTAGGTCTTGGACGGTGGCTGCATCGACGAGCAGGGCCGCAGCCTTGTCTAACCAACTGATATTGAAATCACAGAGCATGATTTTTTTCTATTTGAGAAGGGAGGGTGGCCAGGTAGGACAGTACTGAGTGGAAGGCCACCTTCTGTTCCCTGTGGGGGAATGTATATTGCAGTGATAAGGAGGAGGGTCAGGGAGCGCCCTAAGGAAAGTTTAAGAGTGAGGGCCTGGGGTCCAGGTACCAGCTGGGGGTTGGGAGAATCTGGCCGTGTATTGTGCCCTTGATGTAAATAGCGCAGCCACCCCCATGCTTACTTTGCCAGTCAGCTCGATATGTTATAACCAGAGAGGGTTATCGGTGAGTCTGGAGTCCGGGGGGGCCAGCCAGGTTTCACCCACGGCAATGACGTCAGGCCGGTATTGTGGAACCCAGCACTGGAAGACATCACACTTTTTTAACAAACTGCAGATGTTAAGAGTGGCAATCCACAGCCCACTGGTAGGGGAGTGAGGCGTCGCAGGGGGTAAGAGGGGTCCAGGGTAACGGTGGCTATTCCCAGACACGAGAAGGAGGAGGAGGAACCTGAGTACAGGGTTCCAGCATAATTTTCTGTGAAGGTGAGATTTTTAGGCTAAGGGCCCTTTATGGCCAGAGAAAGTAGGGATGGGGAGGTTTAGTATATGGGGGGTAGCCAGAAAGAGGAGTCGAAGGGTGGGTAGTGTTGATTGTAGCACAATCTCCAGGTGAGGTGGCTGCCAAGGATAACCTGGGTAACATAGTGTGATACAACAGGGGCAGTAGTCAACATAAGTCATAGTTGGGTAGAGGACCGTGGGGGTGGATCCACCAGCAACATAGAATGGGGTCAAAGAGTCTAGGTATGATACCCTCCCTGGTGCTGCTGTAGAGAAAAACTGCCCGGCAGGCAGACGATCGACAATGCCATAAGTGGGGTATGCATTCAAGGTGAGGAGCTTGTGTGGGATCTGGAATGGGGGTAGCAGGGTGCACAGTGTGACAAACAGTATCATAATTAGCAATTGAGGAGTGCTGGGGACAAAGAGGGGAGTCAACACAGCGGCCACTAGTGGCAAGAGAATATAGCCTGCAGATGGAGAAGTGGGCTGATAAGCTAAAAACCAACACGTGGTTTTAGCTATATGAAGAGCTGCTCATCAAGGGTGGTGGTGGTGGGGAGTGGGGGCAGTCTGTGCTGAGCGCTGGTGGGGCCTTCCTGACGATACTCAAACTCGGATGAAACTGCCGCCGTACCTTTTTACCTTTTTCAAGCTTGGGGGAAGGCAGGGAAACGAATGACCCTCTCGACTACTGCGGGAGCTCACCGAACGAGCTGAGAAGACAAAGACAAGGACTTGTTAATATACAGGTGAGGAGGAAGGGCTGTCTGGTGTGGGCGGGCTTGATTCGAATAACAATAAGGAGTGTAATACAAATCATGCTCAAAATACTAGCATTCGGATCAGAATCAGCCTTTTAGAGAATCGAGGTCACTCCGAGGCTACCAAGCACACTTTTAATGGAGTACAATACACTTAAACACCTCTTGTACACTAAAAAACCCTCTCATCACAGACTTTAAGCCTACTGAAATGCTGTGTGACACGGGAGCAGCCTTTCCTCAATGAGATCAGCCCTTTGTAAATTAAATAGGCTCTTAAGGCACTCTGCCTGAGGTTAAGCACTGCCTTTAGCCCCTCATCCTCAAAAGTATCTCCCCAGTCACTCGCCCGCCCATACCCCTCTGCCTTGCACCAGTCCCTGAGCCACTGGTTCACCCCTCTAAGTTTAAGCTTGTTCTCCCCGGCTGCCCTTGGTACCGGCAGAATCTCAGAGAAGGAAATTTTGCTTCCTATAGAGTGACAAACCCTTGTTAGTTCCCGGCACCTAGCCTGTATTTCTAGCTCACTGTTCCCTTCCAAGTCATTTGTCCCCAGATGTACTAGGAAGTCCGTGAATCCCCCACATTCCAGCCCTATCGAGTATAGGTGGAATTTTTCCTTGTATACGAATAATCCTGGTATACATTTAGCCTTTACTGGGCTGCATTTATTCTCCCCTGCCCCCTCCCACTGGATACCCCTGGTCATGGAATCCCCCATCAGTATCACCCTCACCCCACCCCCCACTTTGTTAGCCCATTTTGGTCCTTCTAGACTCCTCCTTCTATCATCGAACCCCGCTTATTCCTGCCACTCCTGTCAGCCTGGGGGTCTTTGTTAGCCTGTTTAGTTCTTTCCAGGCTCCTCCTTCTGTTAACAACCCCTGTTTGCTCCTCCCACCTCCGTCAGCCTGGAGGCCACCCTCATATGCTAGCCCTACCATACTCCTTCTACCTGCGACTGGGTCAGCTCCTCGTCCCCATTTCCTGGGTGGCCAGAGTTGCCCCAATTCCCCCCTCTCCTTCTTGAGCTATAATCCTCTGATCCCCACCCATGCAAACCTCCACTACTTCTTCTTCCTCCCTCTGAACCTGCACTTCCCACCCCATCAGCTGAATTTCTCCCTACCCTACCCTACTCTCCACCTCTTCCGATGATTCTTGTCTCCAAGCTGACCTCTCTACCACCCCCTCTCCTTGATTGACTTCCCCAGTCTGGACACCGGCCTGACCCCATTCCTACCTTCTTCCACCCTGTCCTCACTCAGTGCCCCCCCATCTACCATATTTCCCTCCAACCTAGGCTCATTTCCCTCCCCCCTCCATCCTTTTCTTTGGTTCTGGCTCCCTTCTCTGTCTCCCACCCCCTCAGCTTACTGACAAAACCCTCCATGTCTGCTTGTTCTCCCCTCCCACTAGCCTCCTCCACATCATCTCCTGGATATAATAGGGTGAAATGGTTTGTAAGTGTGATGCTTGCCCCCGTTTTGCTCTCTCCTACCTCTCCCTTCTTCTTCTGCTTCCTGTGAGCAGCCCCCTCCCTACGGAGTGCTTCCCATATGTTGCTTGTTCCGCCCCTCACCTCCAGAGTGACCATCTGGTCCACCTCTCCCCGGAGATGTGCCCTTTTTGCCTTGTCCGCTTGTCCCCTGGGGCATGCCGTTTTGTCCATGTCTAATCACATATGAATCATACCCCACCTTACCTCTCCATCCCTCTCCCCTCCCCCTTTCCAGCTGCCTTCTGATCCCCCCATCTCCTCCCTAAGACCGTCCAGTTGAAAACACACTGGGCACCTCCAAACCTCCATGCCCAATTTAATATTATGGCTGCCCCACACCCGTACACCCAATTGCCCTACCAAAGATGCCCGCTCTGACTGCCCCCAAGCCCATCCTCATTTTGGGTATGAGCAATATGGCCCCCTACCAGCAATAATATACTGTCAGACTTACACAGCCCCCCACCAGCAATTACTACACACACATACAATTCCCAGCAATAGACAAATCTCATCAATGCGCCCCCTTTTTACACCAGCAAAGCCCAGCACAATACCCAGCAATACCCATCAACAATTATTACACACTCACAATACCCAGCAATAGTCAAATCACATCAATGTGCTCTCTTAATACCCAGCACAGCCCAACAGTAGTCAGTTCACAGCAATTAGCCATCGTTCCACGCAGTATCCAGCTAACAAGCCTCAACAATCCCCTAAATAGTAATCCTAATGACCCCAAGATTTATTTGCAATCCCCAGCAGTAACCACCATACCCAAGCCAGCACAGTATGTGAAACTTATGCCTGCCCCCTCCAGTCAGCAACAAATCTGAGCTTCCTGTTTCTCAGTCCCAGCCAGTCATACTATGCCCTCACCCAATGGTCCACCCACCCCCAGACCATTTAATAGAGGTCGGGCCGGGGTGGTTGGTGTGGGACACAATTACAGCTCCTTAACAGGTACTGAGGTGGCTGGTCCCTTCTTATGTGCCCAGCCTCAAACTGACATTGGCACCCTCACTCCTGATTGGTCCTCCAAGCTCAGCTGCTCCCCCCTCAAGCCCTGGACCACTGCCGATTGCAGCCGCCAGGAAGTCTTCTCTGGTGCCCTCTCCTCACAGCTCCTCACCCTCCAGCCCTGGCCCGCTGCCGACTGCAGCCACCGGGAAGTCCGCTCCGGTGTCCCTGGTGCTTTCCTTAGCTGCCGATGCAGCTCCGAATACCTCCCGCCTCAGATGAGGCTGCTGATGCAGCCCCTGCTCCTCCCGCCTCATGTGCGGCAGTCAATGGAATTCACCACTGCCGATGCGGCCAGCAACCTCCACTCCTCCGATCACAATTACAGCTACTTAATGGGTAGTGAGGTAGCTGGGCCCTTCTTATGTAGCCCAGCCGCAAATTTAAATTGGTGCCCTCACTCCTGATTGGTTCTCCAAGCGCAGCTGCTCCCCCTCAAGCCCTGGCCCACCACCAATTGCAGCCACCGGGAAGTCTTCTCGGGTGCCCTCTCCTCATAGCTCCTCACCCTCCAGCCCTGGCCCGCTGCTAACTACAGCCACCAGAAAGTCCGCTCCAGTGCCCCCAGTGCTTTCCTCAGCTGCTGATGCAGCTCCAAAACTCCCACCTCAGATGCAGCTGCCGATGCAGCCCCTGCTCCTCCCGCCTCATGTGAGGCCCCAAGTGGAATTCACTGCCACCGATGTGGCCAGCAACCTCTGCTCCTCCGATTACAATTACAGCTCCCTAATGGGTAGTGAGGTGGCTGGGCCCTTCTTATGTAGCCCAGCTGCAAACTGAAATTGGCGCCCTCCCTCCCAATTGGTCCTCCAAGCTCAGCTGCTCCCCCTCAAGCCCTGGCCCACTGCCGATTGCAGCCGCTGAAAAGTCTTCTCCAGTGCCCTCTCCTTACAGCTCCTCACCCTTCAGCCCTGACCCGCTGCCGACTGCAGCCGCTGGGAAGTCTGTTCTGGTGCTCCCAGTGCTTTCCTCAGCTGCCGATGCAGCTCCGAAGACCTCCCACCTCAGATACGTCTGCCAATGCAGCCCCTGCTCCTCCCGCCTCGTGTGCGGCCCCCGATGAAATTCACAGCCGCTGATGTGTCCAGCAACCTCCACTCCTCTGATCACAATTACAGCTCCTTCAAGGGGGAGTGTGATGTGTGTTCTACTTGGTCTGTCTTTTCCATGCTTTGTGCCTCAGGTAAGATGGGTGGTTTCTGTCAGAATTGGGTTAGTCATCCCTTCTTCCACCCTCCGTCATTATTAGCTTGATCTTCTGCCTTTTTCTACTCAGTGTTTTTAATCGGGCTTAGAGGTTGGTATCTGTGTTTATTTAGTGCTCATGTCTTCTTTGCTCCCCTCAGCATTTGGCTGAGTGAGTGCCAATTTTTCATGCTCCCTCCAATGTTTGATTGCGACCATTCCATGTATGTACAGCTCAATCTTTCTGTTTGCAAGAGTATCTGTTCCCACACTTCTGTGATACATGTATGTCACAAGCATGCTCAGCATTGGCTGTGTGATGTCATTCAAATAACTGCACAGTCACACAAAATGTTCATGCAGTGGACCTTTTAGTTCTTCTGTTCTGAGCTTTTCAGATCAGTTTTGCTATTTAAGGGGACGTTTTCCTTTTCTTTCCAGTTATTCTTTCAAGGGCTAGGGTAAGTCCCAGTTAGCTCAGTACTTAAGTGTAGTACCTCTACCTCAGCTGCAGTTTCATTAAAGGACAAATAAAGAGCATATTTTTTAAAATGGTTGTGGAACTCATTTGTGTGGCTCAGTGTGTCGTCTTTCTCCATATAATCGCCTCTTGGGACTTACAAATTGTAAATGTACGCACTATAAATCATTAGAAAAGTTTTAATTTTACTTAATTTCTGCTCCCCTTTCTGCGTCCTCACTAATGAGCTTGCTGTCAGTAGCGCGCCATGCTCTTCTTGCGCATGCGTGTTTGTAGACGATGACATCATTGTAGCGAGGTGAGTAGCATTGGGAGCATGGCTGAGTTAGATGTTCCCGATATACCTGACTTAAGTGAAGATTTTGACTTGCTTTCAGTGGCTCAATCATACGGGTTGAAGGACTGCTCAGCCAGCCAGCGACTGGTGGGTGAATTCTGTATCTTCATATATTTCACATTGGTGTCAGTCAGTAGCTTTCCTGTGATTCAGCAGTACAACAGACATGTTTCCCCATAGTACTCATGTGATGTGTAATGGCATAATACATTTATATTACTGATCAGGGGTGTAGCCAGGGATTTCAGATCTGCACACCAAGTGAACTCACTGCTACCCCTATCCACCTGTTAGGGTGTGCTACCTCCCCCCACCGGGGGTGTAGCCAGACAATATACAAATGTACACCAGGAACATGTTTGTTGCCTCATTTGGCACAATAAAAACAACTTTTGTATCTCATGACAATGGTTGTTGCCATGCATGGGTAAATACAAATGCCATGCATTGTCCCTAAGACACCCATATACCAGCCCAGAGCCTGTAAAGTTGTATTGTCCTTGGGATTCAAAGAGAGTATTAGTGACCAGTCCTTCTAGTTTTGACTCCTATGAATAAAATTACAGAAAGGTTCAACATTTTCTTTGTTAATTTTCATGGAAAAAGGAAGCAGTTCAGAGCCTATTTGCTACCCCCTTAAATACAATTGCACACCATGGAGTACTTGGAGTATGCCTGGCTACACCCTTTGTTACTGAGTATGAAGCCATATATATATATATATATATATATATATATATATATATATCATACTACACTTGCAATGCAGCTTGCTTTCTCCAGAGTCCTGACTCCTGTTGATGCTGTGTCATCATTTTGCATTTGATTTAAATTAGTAGTTATGCTGTGTTGGCAACTGTATATACCCCTGTCCTGCTAATATAACCCCTTCTTAGTTCTCACTCCACAGCATGTCTCTCCCCACAGCTGAAAGGGCATGGCCTTAGGGACACAACAGTGCATGGTGTGATACCTTTGAAGGGAGGCATTATCTTGCTGTAGTCTGTTCATATTTTTGATGTTGCCCCATGGGATGACAGCTGCCATTGACATCTAACAGTCTCAGCTTGTGAGCTTCATTTATATGGTGGTGATGAGTGCTGGATTGCTCGAGACTGTGGCTTGGAGTTCCACTTGCACACCTGTACCACAGATGCCTGTCCACAGCTGGGGGATTTTTATCTTAATTGTTGCCCCAGGCTCGGACATGCAATGATGCCCTGCTCAACGTGCGCAGTGTACACACTGGAAAGGCATGTGCCACAGCCCTGATCCCCTGCATCTGCTGGCCGGGCAATGCAATCCCCCAGTTACCACCAGGGGCTGCTATTTCACCGGTGAGAGCTAACCCCCCTCCCCGAGGAAGGGGAGCAGTCCATGGGTCACTCGATCCTTCCTCATCCCCACGACCCCCGGCGAACCATGCTCGTTCCCGAACACGGGTCACCGACATGGCACGAGGTGTGGCGTCCAGCACCTCAACTCCCAGTGCCAGCAGGTTGGTTAGCATAGTACTGCATGCTGGTGTAGTTCTTGTTGCTCTCTATTGCACGAAAAGGTTTCAAAGTCAGATATACCATGTATATTTATTTATTTAGCTTTTGTAAACCAGGTAAGTACACTAGACAAACACATGCCTATTTTCAGGTACGACCCGGGAGAGTACAGGAAATCAAAGAACATACAGAGTACAAACTGAAGCAAGTAGGGCAGATACACTGATGTCAGGAGAAGCATAACATACATAGTAAGATATCTCAGGTTACAACAGTAAACACTGTCAATGTAATAAAATACAGAGTCACTGACACAACGTTACCAGCAATACATCTACAGATATGTACAGGATTTACACATTTATGACTGGGCAACACTCAGCCAGGCAGGCAGACCACAGCAGAACCTAAGCAAGGTACATGGGATGATATGCTCGAGATACTGTGCAGGGTACCAGGCTAATCAGGGAGGTTTAAGACAGTCACATACTGATGAGAGTCTCAAGTGGTTCCACAGGGTGGTGCGTAGGCATGCCTGGAAAGGGGAGGTCCGGACCTGGACAGGAAAGGAGTTCCATAATCTAGGGGCACATGACGACAGCACACTTTCCTCAGAGACAGGTAGATCAGACGGCTGTGGGTTTTATCCTCACACCAGGAACTTTGTTGAAATCCCAATACTGATACCGTAGTGCAGCACGAGAGTGGTGCTGCAATCGTGAGGTGCCATCTTTCAGATTACATATTGAACCGCAGTGCCATCTGCCCATTCTGGCAGTTGCACTGGTGGACACTAAATATCCTGTGGCACAATACGTTGAGGCTTGTTTCCAAGTGCAACATGGAAGCACAGTGAATTTTGCTGACAGAGTTTGTCACAGTATGCAAGTTGTGGCTGTGTGATTCAAACCCTGGTCTCCAGGTTTGCACCTCATAACCCTTCACCTGGAGGCCTCCCCTTACCTGTGTGGGTGGCCAGGCAGGCAGACTCTCCCGGTGCCCACCGGCACCTTCATTACATTTGTGTCAGAAAGGGTGGGTGCAGCATTGTAGCTAACATGCTTTGCTGCAGTGGGGAGGTGAGCTGTCAACACCTTATCTGCTGGGTGGCCATTTACCTTGTTCTGTTGCCCCAACCTCAGTGGAGCACACACCGCAGCGTCCTTGCATAGGTGCTTCAGTGGTGCATGGTCAGCAACACTGCATAGTGCGCCCTGGAAGATATCGACCACAAGGATCTGCCAGAGAGTGATAAGCTCCCCCCCAACACTGGGAAGAGATCATCCAAAGGACACTGTGGAGCACTCCCTGCCTGCCATCTTTCCTGTCGTCCATGCTAGGGAGTGAACCCGGGTCATCAGCGTGATAGGCGAGCACCTTGTCCTGGTGCCACGTTGCCGGACTGCCTCCTTCCTAAGTAAGCATTAACCCACAACCGGATGTGTGGTCATTGGGTAGTAATGTACACCCCTGGTGCATTATGAGACATGGGACAGCATGTCGAGTGTCCTGACAGACACACACACACAGATGAGATGGCAGCACCTTTGCTTTACATTCCATCTGTACTGTCTCTCCCTCTGCACAAAATGACTTGTCCCCCATCTGTCTTTTGTGATGGGAGTCACAACATATTGCAACAGCTGTGAAGAACACCTTCTGTATAACATCATACAATTTTCTTCATCCTATGACATCACATACAGTGCTTTCATGGGCACCTCTTGCATGTCAAATGCAGTTGTGTTTGGGTTACCAATGTGTTGTTTGCTTTATGCCAGCGTATGATTGCACCTTCTTCAATGTCACTGTGGGGACTAGTGCTGTGGCAATTTTTTTCAGGTGTGACTGCGGCAATTGCAATGAAATGGAGACCAATGTGGAGTGCATTTGCTGCCATGAGGTGGCAATTGTAAGGGCAAAATGTGAAGAGGAACATGTCACCTGCATCACTGAGCTTGACTGCTTTTGAGAAAACTGCCTGAGTCGCAATGTGATTCCCATTTCCTATTATGAGTATGAATTCATGAAGGGACCACTCGATGATGCTGTTCCTCTAAATGAGTGAGTATAAACTGGGGTACAGATCAGTTTTTGAATTGTGAAGTATTTACTGCTATCTGCTGTAACCAGGTACTATTTTTATCTACATGGTATTAGAAAGGGATTGATAAGGGACTGAAAGGGATCAGTAAGGTTAATAAGGAGAGTCTCTTGAAGCTGAGTGGCAACCATGACACGAGGGTGCAGTGTTAAGCTGGAAGGTGGGAGGTTTAGGATGGAGGTCAGGATGCACTTTTTCACAGAGAGGGTGGTACACTTGGAATGCGCTGCCAGAGGAGGTGATCTGGTTGAAGACAGTGGGCAGCTGTAACAGAGGCTGGGATAGGCATGGGGGAAGGTAAGGATCATGGGTGGGGAGGATGGGAGGAGTGATGATAGAGGGCAGGTCAGTAGCTGAAACTGTGGACATGAGCAGACTAGATTAACCAAATGGCATTCTTCTGCTGGCTTCTTTGTATGTTGGTATGTTCGTATGTAGTAATACCATGCTTTGACCTGTCTCTGTCACACATCTGTAAAAAAAGGGCACAGTTCGACTGGGTGTCTGCAATCACTGACCCTCCTCTGATATCACATAGGAGTCTTGAGACATTTTCCTACTTTCATGTAGTGCACTGACTGTATTTTTAACATGCTATGTTGCAACTGCCCTTCTGCACAACTCCTCAAGGAGTGTCCTGCATGTACACAACTAATACCTATGCTGTTTTCTTACACAACTCTACTGCTGACAGTCCATTAGTATGTTGATCTGTGCCACTGGCACTTAATGCCACAGCAAATTTTGTGCATATGTACCAACGTACTGACAACATACAGTGTTGGAGGCTGTCCTGGTGGCAGTAAGGGTTTAGGTGCCAGATGCCACCTCTCACACCATGCCATCAACTCTGGTTTGGAAACGAGCCCTGGGCATGGTGGGGTAGGCAGGGGCAGGAAAGGATTGAACAACTGGAGGACTGCACTCCTTTCCTGGGGGGGTAGTCTACTCTCAGTTTCAGCGGCTCCTGGTGATGTCTGGGACACAGCAAGTAGTGAATGGCGTCATTGCACATCCGTGGCCTGGGGCAACACAACAAAGGAAACACCCTTGTGCTTCAGTAGAAAAAGATGGGTCGAGTGAGAGATCACCACTCACAAATGCTGGATCCTCCATCCTGCCTGTGGCTGCTGCATGCGCCATGCATGGTCTGCCCACTACGTTTCAGTAAGGTCAGTGGATGAACGGCGGTCCTGCCATTGGGTGCTTAGATACCAGGAGTCGGTGGTCCAGGATGAGTAGCGCAGAGTTTCCTCCCCCTTCAGGCAGGTAAGGCTCAGAAATTTCAGGTGGGTGGGCTAGGTTTGTCGAACATCCCACCGGAGACAGTCTGAGAACACAGAGGAGTGGTAGTAAGTCATGTCAACTGACAATGTCCCTGCCAGAAACTGGCCAAGTTTGCATCTCAGGTGTGCGTATATAACCCCCATTGTGCAACACACCATTTTGTATACAGCACGGTTATTTATGTGTGTCCTCCATGGCAAAGGATGGATTTCTGCTGGTAGTATGTGGGTGTCATGTGGCATTGGTCAATGCATGTGGTATGTGGTGTGCTGGCAATACAAACATGGGTTGTTTTTACACGTGGCATTGATGCCATACTGCTATAGATACACACTGCCGGTGGCTCCCCCAATCTCCATCGGGGGTTGTGGGGACACCAAACTACCCCACTGCCCTTCCCCCTGCAAAAGGAGAGCAGCCCAATGGATGCTTAATCCTCCATCCCTTCCCCTGCCAACCCCTGGCACCTGAGCTTGCTCCCAAACCTGGGTCGCCAGTGCAGCACGAGGTATGGCATCCAGCGCCTCAACCCTCAGCACCACCGGGCCAGCGGAACTCCATTTCATGCCAGTGCCATCTGTACGGGTCAGGAGTGTGGCCATGGCGTGTCGTGGAGTGCAATGACTATTCGGTTCTGTGATCACATCCATGTAGCTGCCAGCATATCATGAGTCTGGAAGTCAAGAGGGAGTGTCCAGTGTTGGTGATCTGGAGAGGAGCACTGAGCACCAGAAACACCAGTGTCTGACACCATAGGCCTGGTAGGTAAGTACTGAGAGGGCCTGGGGGGGGGGGACTGCAACTATTGCTCACAGAACTGGAAGGCTCAGAACATCGGATCGCTGATCCTGAGTGTCATTTTTTTGTCTGGTGTATTGCGAGTTATTGGTAAAAAAATTAGTGGTACCACTAACTGCCGTGGGGGGGAGGGCAAGCACATACGGAGTGGGGTGATGCTATTCGGCAGTGAGCAAGCACAGCAGTGAGAAGGTCAATCAGGGGAATTAATAAAAAGTTCCTATGTGCTACTACAATTTTTTTTCCTCCCTGAGTCTGTGTAGGAGATGTGTAAATCTCCTCTGGGACTCGTCCATGCTGCTGTCCTAAGAGAGGAACTCACAGGAAAACATGAGGAAAATCAGGACAGCAGCGGTAGATTTCTGAAACAAGCTATTGAAGGGAACAAGTGTCTCTACTCTGGGTGACTCACCCAGTAAGCCAGGTTGTGTTGCAGCTCTGCATAAGGTCAATCAAGCTATTACTGATGATTGTGTGAGGATAGTGGGAGGCATGACAGGGACAGACAGCTCTGATGAGCAAGTGACAGACCAGCATAGTCAGGGTATTTTATTTCTGTTGCTACCGCTGTGAGTTAGCAGCAAATTAGTAATACCTTGCACCTTGCTGATCTATCACTTGCTCATCAGATCTGTCTGCCCCTTTCATGCCTCCTAGTATCCCCACACAATCATTACTAATAACTGTATTGACCTTATGCAGACCTACTATCTGGCTTACTGGTCACCATGAGTCACCCAGAGAGTAGTGATAGTCTGCTTGTTCCCTTCACTGGTAAGCTTGTGTAACCCCCCTACAAATGGGAATTCCCAAAAAGTCTTCCTTGAGTGTGCCTAAACACTCACTGCCAGGCTGTTGTCCTGCGTTTTAGCAGTTTAAATGTGATTGCCAGAGCCTGTATAGCCTCTGTGTACTGTCTCTTTAAGAGCTGCCTAATTGCAGCTTAAGTAATCTGAGAGGGAGCTCTGTTGAAAGATGTAACTATTTACTGAAAATCATTTAGAGTGATAATGATAATGTAGTTTGTCTAACCTGCTTTGTTCGTAGCAAGATCTGTTTTGTTTGCCTCCACTATCTTGGTCCTGGACTGCAAACTGGACCAAACAGTACTGGTGGGACCTAAAATGTAGCCGGACTACAGGAGCTGTCTGAATTCAAAATCTGTAGGAACTTTAGTTTGGAGTTTTTTTGTGCCTTTTTTGCAACTGAAGGAGGAGCTCTTGCTTTGACTGACAGCCAAATCAGCCAACCAAATCTTTTGGATCTTGGGGAAGTACTGGGCTGCTTGCAGTTTTCAGTTAGTTCTGAGCTGGGAAGTGAAATTAGAAGAGCTGAAGTGATTCTGAGCAGCAATCCTGAGTGGATTCGCATGGGAGAACTGTTAAAAAGCTGTGTTTTTGGCTTACATGTCTGCCTGCTGCTCCTGAGAGGGAGAGAAGAGAACTATTGTGGACTAAATCCAAGTTTGTGTGACTAAAGTAAGCTACTGAAGTGGGCCAGGCTCAACCTGAAGAAGACCAAAGATTTTGCTGAATGCGATTGGCCTGTCAGGAGTTCCAGCTACCCCTAAGCTCCCGGTGTATGCAGACTTTGCGATTGTGACCAGGGTGCACTTTGCATGGTACAGTAGAATTCCCATACATGTAAATGTGCTATGAGCTGCTAGTGGGTTGTGAGTTAGTTTCCCACTGTGTAAACTGTGTTCTGCTTGCTGGAAGCTGTATCCAGCCCAAAATGGACTGCATCCAAATTTGTCACCATGCGGTCTGGGCCTTGCCAGACTGGCCCAGCCAGACTACCCACTGCACAGAGAAGCCATCAACGAGAGGCCTGCCTGGAGATCAGTCCCCTGCTCCATGCTTGAACAGGAACAATGCCTCTGCGACTCGTGTGGGCCCTGCTTCTCCTGGCATTCCAGATCAACCAGCTGTAGTCTCGATTTTCATCCAGCCTGTGTCCAGTCTTGGGTATCGTGAGTAAATATCAGGGTAGCTCCCTGCAACAACAGCTTAATCTGAGTGTGTCATCTGATTGCCTTGTTGTTTCATTTCCTTTACAAACTGAGCCCTCTGGCTCCGGATTACAAATATTGTGTACTGTGCATGTTGTGTTTTTCCATCACAGGGCCCCAACCAGCTGCAACCTGGGGTAACAGTCCTGGCTAGCCCATCTCTTCTCCACCTGGGTACCCAGAGGTGTGACTGTGTGGGGGGACTCAAAGCGCATGCATAACTGCTTGAGTGATATAACTTTTAAGCTAATTAACCTGATTTTGCCCCTTCCTTGTTCAAGTCCCCTGAATAAATGAGATCTAACTTTTTCTGCATGTAATCTGACTGTGGTTTCAGTTTGTGCTCAAAGTACTGTACTGTTGCTATTTGCTGTGCATAACCTTGTTTTACAGGGGGTCCCCAGGGCCGAGCCAGAGGAACCAGCCCTGGTGGTAAGTGCAAACAGTGTGGATACTTGTGTGGTGTACCAGGGGTATTGTGAAAGTGATTATTGTACAGTGTTCAGGCCACTAGAGGGGAAAGAGGGGGGTTACAGTGTCCCGGAGGGCTGTGCCCAGGTTAGCTTGACCACTACCAACCCTGACCTCTGGGTGGAGGCACCCATTTCAGAACTCAGGCCCCTTAACCTGCTACTAACCAAGCAGGCAGGGGTAGTAGCCCTTGGGATAGCCCCACCTAGGGGTTACATTGCTTCAGAAATTATTGATGATGCTGCTGCTGTCTTCAGAGTTTCCTCATGCTGCTGTGAGTCCCACTCTCAGGATAGCTGAATGGAACAGTCCCAGAGGAGATGGTTGGTCAGTGAGTCAGGCTCAGTAGTGAGAGAGTCTGCCGCTTGCTACTCCAATTATTCACTGCATGCTCTATGTTGCTCTTCAGCTGTATGGTGTGTGTGTGCTGCATGATTGAGAATACAGCTCAGCAGATCACTGTGTTGTCATTACAGGGAGAAGACTACCTGAAACATAGAAACACAGACTTTGACGGCAGATAAGGACCGTTTGGCCCATCTAGTCTGCCCATTTCCCCATCTACAGGATAGACCGCAGATCCTAGTTAACCAACAGCCTATTTCTTCCTACCCCCCACAAGAACTGCCTTATGTCTGTCCCATGCATTCTTGAATTCTCCCACAGTTTTAGACCCCACAACCTCCTCAGGAAGGCAGTTCCATGCATCCACTACCCTCTCTGTGAAATAATACTTCCTCACATTGCCCCTGAACCGCCCCCCTTCTATCTTTAAATTGTGTCCCCTTGTTCTTGCAAGTCTCTTTTTCTGAAAGATGCTACCCTCTTGGACTTTGTTGATTCCACTGAGGTACTTACAGGTTTCTATCATGTCCCCCCTCTCCCTTCTTTCCTCAAGGGTATACATATTAAGCTCCTTTAGTCTCTCCTCATACGGCTTCTCTTGCAGACCCTGCACCATTTTAGTTGCCCTCCTCTGGACTGCCTCTATCCTGTCTATGTCCTTGCGGAGATGGGGTCTCCAGAACTGGACACAGTACTCCAGATGGGGTCTCACCAACTGTCTGTACAGAGGGATAACAACTTCCTGTTTTCTGCTGCTGATGCCTCTCCCTATACATCTCAGTATACCCCCAGCCCTCCCTACTGCCTTCTCACATTGCTTGCTAACCTTAAGGTCATCTGATATGATTACCCCCAGGTCCCTTTCCTTTTTTGTTTTTGTTACTACCTCCCCACCCATTGTGTATTCTTCCCCTGGGTTCTTGTTTCCCAGGTGCATTATTTTGCACTTCTTTGCATTGAATCCTAGCTGCCATACTTCTGACCATTCCTCCAACCTTGCCAAGTCCCTTTCATGCCTCCTTGTGTATCAACCCTGTTGCAGATCTTTGTGTCATCTGCAAAAAGGCATACTTTTCCTTCCAGTCCCTCTGCAATGTCACTGATGAAAACATTAAAAAGGACTGGACCCCAGGGCCGCAGTAATGGGGGGGTAAGTGGGGAAGTTGTCTGGGGCCCCGAACTCAGGAGGGGCCCTCCTGAGGAGCTGGCATTACCTCTGTCATTAGCTGGTTTGGGAAATGGGGGCCCATTCCAAGTGACTTGTCCAGGGCCCCAGGATTCATAGCTGCAGCCCTGCTGGACCCAATACTGAACCCTGCGGTACCCCACTAGTAACCCCTCTTTCTTCAGAGTGGACTCCATTTACAATTACCTTCTGTGTCCTGTTGTGCAGCCAATGTTTTACCCAGGCTACCACCCGGGGACCCACTTCCAGGCTGGTTAATTTGACTATTAATCTTTTGTGTGGGACTGCATCAAATGCCTTGCTAAAGTCTAGGTAGGCCAAGTCCACAGCCCCTCCCTGGTCTACTACTTTGGTCACCCAGTCAAAGAAATATATTAGATTTGTCTGACATGACCTTCCCGATGTGAACCCATGCTGCCTTGGGTCCTGTGCCCCACTGGCCTCTAGGTACTCAGCTATTCTTTCCTTCAGAAGTGACTCCATCACTTTCCCTACCACAGAGGTCAGACTGACAGGTCTGTAGTTTCCTGCCTCTGTCTTGGTCCCACTTTTGTGAAGGGAATCACATCCACTTCCTCCAGTCCTCGGGTACCCACCACCCTCCCATGATTTATTAAAAAGAGTAGCCAGTGGTTTCCTAGTTCCTACCTTAATTCTTTTAGAATTCTGGGGTGAATTCCATCAGGACCCATTGCTTTGTCCACCTTCAGTTTTAGAAGTTCTTGCAGAACCCTTTCTTCTGTGAAAGGACTGGGATCGAACCCCTATCAAGAGTGCTTCTGTTAATTGGATTAGGCACTTCCCTCCTCTTTTGTGAATACTGAGCAGAAATATTCATTCAGTATCCCTGCTTTTTCACTGTCCCCCTCTGCCCACCCACTGTTCATTCTATTCAGCCTCACTATCCCTCCCTTTGTCTTTCTACGCTTGCTGATGTACCTATAAAAGGTTTTAACCCCTTTCTTAACTGAGTTGGCTATCTTTTCCTCAGTTTGGGCCTTTGCTATTCCGACTTCCCTCCCTGCTTTCTTCTGCCTTAACTGGTACAGCTCTCTGTCCTGCTCCTTCTGTGTTTCCTTATACTTCCGGAATGCTATCTTTTTCTTCCTGACTTTCACAGCACACCTCTTTTGAGAACCATAGTGGCTTTTTCTTTTGTTTTGATTTGTGTATTTGCTTCACACAAAGGCAAGGAAGTTTAGAGAGCTCCTGGGGCAAATGCGTTCTGTAGCGGATGCTGTTCCTACTCAGTCCCTTGCAGCCATACAACCGGGAACCCAGGCCCCAATGGGCCATGGTGATACTGGAAGTACAGGCCTGAACCCAGAAGCACCTCCCTATATAGCATCAGTGCAGCATGGTGAAGTGGTTCAAAAGGAGCCAGACCCAACCTCTCCATGCTTCTTCCAGTGCAGATTGACAATTCCAGGCACCTGTCTGGATTGTAAACAAGCTGGTCTCGGATACAAACGGAAGGTCCTGCACTGAGGCCGAGGTCGGGGGCCACTTACTTCTGGTGTTATTGGATACAGGCACGGCTGGGTCTGTATTACATGATGACCACCCGGATACATCTTCTAGGTCCACCAGATGGAGGACCTACATGTCAGGAGTAGATGGTACTCGGTTACCTGCATACCACTCTCTACCACTACCTGTAGAGTAAGGACACCTGAAGGCCTCACACACCTTCCAACTGATGGTACTGCATGATCATCCTAGCATCATTGAAATTGACTTCCTTGCGCCACATGGCTATGTGGTGGATCTAGCCAACATGCTACTGATTCAGATTCAAGGTCAATACCATACCATTCTGATCCCTGATTCACATGTGGTGGCAACAATATCTGCCAACAATAAAGAATATGACGTCATAGATGTATTCAAAAATCATGAGCTTTTCCCAAAGTTCCTTCCCATTCTACAAAGGCACTTGGAAGCACTTCCTAGCAACAAACATGACTGTGGCAGAATGCACACTGTCATCGAAGTGCCAGGCCCAACACACAAGACGCAAAGGCAATATCCTGTTCCATCTGAGGCCTTGCCTTCCCTTCCCTTAAGGAAACAATACAATCACTCCTCAACCAAAGGGTAATCAGAACATGTGTTTCTACTGCCAACTCCCCAGTGTGGCCTGTGAAAAAACCTACAGGTGCCTGGAGACTTACTACTGACTACAGGAAACTGAACCAGGTCACCCCCAGCTGCGCTCCAACTGTGGCCTCCGCACCTGATGTGCTACGACTCTTGACCCCTGACCTAAAATGGTTCAGTGCCCTGGATATCTCCAATGGTTTCTGGTCACTGCCATTGGCCCCTAAGAGTCAATATAAGTTTGCCTTCACCTTTGAAGGTAGACAGCGCACGTGGAACATGCTTTCCACAGGGATTCCATAACAGCCCATCCCTGTTCCATCTGCACATGATGGACGCCCCTTGAGGGTTTCTCCACTCCCCAGTGTTTCCTGCAGTATGTCGATGACCTACTGTTGGCAACAGCCTCACAGAAACAACACTGGGATCTCTTGGATGAACTACTGACTCTCAACCAGAGAGCAGGCCTCAAATGCAATCCAGCAAAAGCACAACTATGTCAAAAAGAGGTACTCTTTCTGGGCCTGAGAATAACTGACCAAAGCCAAAGCCCTACCTGGAAAAAGATGCAAGGACTGCAGGACTTGCCTTTACCCATTAGTGTGGTAACTCTTAGAAGGTTTCTAGGTATGGTGAACTATTCAAGAGATTTTATTTGTGATTTTGCTCAGAAGGCTGCTCCTCTGTATGAGTTACTGAAAAAAGGACATTCCCTGGACTTGGGGTCCCATTCACAACCAGGCGGTGACATCACTGAAACAGGCCTTGGCCTCTGCTCCAGCTCTGGTCAACCCCAATCCAGCACTACCATTCCATCTGGAGTGTGCCACCTCTGACATTGCCATGTCAGCAGTGCTGGCCCAGAAGGTGCATGGCACCCTGAGACCCATTGCATATGCCTCACAGCTCTTCACCCCAGTGGAATAGAAGTACAGCTTTGTGAAAGGAACATTCTGGCCACCTACTGGGCTGTCAAGCACTTTCTGTATATCATTGGGTACTCTCCACTGATCATTAACATGAACCACACAGCAACTACCTTTCTGCTATCCGACAGAGTGAAGGATGGGTCAGTCTCTAATACCAGACTGACACACTGGACACTCCTTCTCCAGGATAGAGACATACAAGTACACACCAACTAAAATGCCATCCATGCTAGCACATGGACTCCTTTCCAAGAAAAACCCCATGACTGTACACTGCAACCACCTGATCTGCCAGATCCAGGTCCTTTCCTCCCTGCTACGCCACAATTACTTGAGAGCACCTCATTGTGTCATATTTTCACAGATGGTTCAGCTTCTTACTATCAGGGAGAACAGATTACAGGGATGGGTATCTTAGTGATCTACTCCTATAGTAACACTGTTAAAATCTTTAAGCGTTTCAGTGTGGCATCTTCACAGTATGCCGAGATGGCAGCGGTGGCCTGTGCCCTCGAGTTCATCCACCATGGAACCAAGGATACCATCATTTTTACAAACTCTAATTGGGTTTGTTGTTCTCTTACAGAATTTTTTCCTTTCTAGCAGAAGAACTCTTTCCTCTCTTCTGATGGCAGCCCAGTGAAGTACAAAGAACTGGTAATATACATACACTCACTGGCACAAAAGTTTGCACACAAACTCTATGTACACACAGTTAAAGCTCATTCCCTACATGACACCTATCATGCCTTCAATGATACAGCAGACACCCTTGCCAAGGAAGGGACCCGAGGGAAGACACCTGGATGATGCATCATCCAGAGGCCAATGCGGTCATATATATCGCAGCAGTCAGGAAGAAACCTGAACCTTTTTCCCCCTTGGACCTTTCAGCAGCCCAACATGTTGATACTGAACTCAAAGAAGTGTTCAGATTCCTTGACAAAGGTACCGAAGAAAAACTTCCCACACACAATCCCTACCGGAGGCATGAAGGTAAGTTACGCTTGTCCCCAGATGACAAGCTCATCTGGTACCAACCAGATGATTCCATCACCAAGTTGTGGGTGGTCCCCAGGCACCTTAGGTCTGAATTCCTGCACCAAGTGCATGATACCCCAACTGGTGGACACCAGGGAGTGGAAAACACCCTCCAGAGGCTCAAGACCACTGCTTGGTGGCCTGGTGTCACCAAAGATGTCAAACAGTACATAGACAACTGCCTCGTTTGTGCCCAAAACAATCCCATCCCCACCAAGCAAAATAACAGACTCCTACCGCAAAGACATTCTGGCCCTTGGCATGCCATACAGATCGATTTTATTGGTCCCCTGACCAATACCAGCAGAAACAACAAGTATGCTTTTGTGGTAACTGATCTTTTCTCTAAGTGGGTCAAAGCTTTCCCCACTAAGACATGTACTGCTAAAACCATTGCCAAAATCTGGTGGAACAGATTTTCTCCAGGTGGGGCCTACCTCTTAAGGGTGAGTTGATGAAAGAATCTCTTGAGCTCCTTGGAGTTCAACAGGAGTTCCACATACCTTACCACCCTCAATCTTCACGTCAAGTAGAAAGAGCCAACAGACGGATTAAGCAAATGCTTTCTAAATTCATTGAGGACAATCCCAAAACTTGGGATTCCCTGTTGCCATTACTCCTTATGGCAATCAGGGGCACACCCTCAGCCACCACCCAGTTGACACCCTTTGAGGTGATAACTGGAAGACAGATGAGATTACCTGAACACCTGTTATTTGACCTGCACTCCCCCCCCCCCCACTGTGGACCATGTGTCTGTAGATCAATATGTGGATAAACTCAGACAAGACCTCACACACATACATTTTTATGCTGCCAATCACATGGGCAACGCCCAGCAACAGTCCAAAATACAGTTTGACAAGCATACACAAGAAGTGGGTTGGCAGGTTGGCGATCAAGTAATGGTCCTCCGATTTGCACATCCCACACACTTCTTCTCCAATAAGTGGGAACGCCCTTACCCCATTGTCAACAAGCTCAGTCCGGCAGACTATCAGTTTAGACTCCTGCACAACAACAAGCTGACTGACAAATGGTTACATGCAAACCAACTGAAACTGTATAAAGAAGTAAAATTATTTTTTCTCACCCCATTGGGCAGAATAGTACTAATATACTAATGTTTGATTTTCCTTTTCAGATACACCAATCTGTGATAGGTGTCAGCATGGCTCAGTTGGTAGTACATCCACCTCTGGACCAGAAGGTTGTGGGTTCTCATCCCACACTGGGATTGGGCTTGCACCTAAAAATCACTGGCATCCGAGTGCAGTATTAGGGGGTGCTGTATTGCTGGGGTGTGCCATCCTTTGGATGAGACATTAAACCAAGGTCCCCTCCACCTATCCTGGTGTTGTCCTGGTGGGTGTCTAGTTGAAAGTAAAAGAACCCAGGGCACTCTTTGCAAAGAGTAGGGGATATTCCCGGTGTCCTGACCAACATTCCCCTTCCCATAAACTGGTTCATGCAGTTATCCAGGCTGTGTGTGGGTGATGATGTGCAATATGGCTGCCACTACACATTCAGTCACTTCACTACCAGTCTAGCATTGCTTGTAAAGCGCTTTGGGATACACTGTGTATGAAAAGCGCTATATAAATGCTGATTCTTCTTCTTCTACATTGACAAGATGGCTATCTTGTTCCATTTTCTCATCTCAGGAGTTTTCCCCTGCATCCAAGGCACAGTACCAAACCTCCTACCTCATCTTGATCCTCTAGCATCTGCCCCAGAGGGAGTATCCATCAAAATGCCCAATAGTTTGATTACTGTCCAGGATGGTTCTGTTGCCTACCTCACTGCCTCGGTTGTTGCTCCTCATAAATCTACCCTTCAGACTAAGTGACAAACCACATTGCAAGGACAAATTCTCCCTGTGGCCAAACTCTCCAAGAGAACTTTCCAGGGTTGGCCTAATGCTAAATTATCCCCTAATGGTTCTCTGTCCTTGCTGCAAATTGCTCTTAGACATTCTGGTTTATGCAATATGTCTGCTTTAATTGATCCCTCATATTGTAATTCTTTGTCTAAGGACTCTGCTTGAACATTTTGTGCTGTACATAACATGATATCTGCTGCCATGTTCCTTTCTGTGTTACCACCCACTGACAAACAGCTTTTGGAACATCTACTGCCAGGGGTAATGCCAGCTCCTCAGGTGGGCCCCTCCTGAGCTTGGCGCCCCGGACAACTTCCCCACTTCCCCCCCATTACTGCGGCCCTGCCCCTGGTCCTCATTGTGGTCTAACTGCCACTGCTCTATCTGGTACACTGATTAACTATTTACAATTTATGCATATACCTGTGTTGTTTAATTTAACTTACTTCAATATGAAAGAATTTGGTATGTGTCACAATACTAACACTTCAGCATTTTACAGTATGTTATTGCTTGATAGTTTAGCAGCATTACAGATTCGTACTCAAGACCCTATTGCCAGGGTACATACCACCGAGCATAGAGGCAACTTCAAGAGAAAACCCAGTCCTGAAGTCATAAACATAATACATGTGAAGCTGACAGTTCTGATGTCACTGGTGCAACAGGTACTGTCATAGGTCTCTTTGGTACAGCTATGTCTATATGGAATAAAGCAGACATTGTTGCTATCAAAGCTCATTCAGACAAATTTCAAACTGGTTTGGTAAATAATATACTACACCCATTATTGCATGGGGTGGATGGCCTTAGTCAGGAAGAAAGATACACTGTTTACAATATGTACAACATTGCTAAGGCATTTACAGATTCTAAAGATAAGATTAAAACACTCATTGCACAGAACAACAAAGAAGCAGATAAGCAATACATTGCCTGTGAAATTTTATGCGCTGCCTATGGCTAGTACATTATCACTACCATCAATAATCTCTTCTGTGATCTAGAATCTGGAAGAATCCCTGATATCATACATGACAGACGTATTTCTAAATGGTATTGTCCACAATGTAAAGCCCCTGGCTGTACTGCTATGTGTACGCAACGATCCTTAATTATTCCTCTTTCTACAGCTAGGAAATTGAGTTTTGTGACCAGACACCCTAACACTTGTCCCTGTTTTACTTCTAAGAAATTTTCTATCAAAGCTACAATGTTTGTTTCTTTTACTATTTCTTTACCACATTTTGATCACACTACAGCTTTGTTTAACAAGTTGGCATCTATACACTCCATCGGGCACCTTGATGATGACATCTACAGAGAACGCCTCAACTTGCCTCCTCTATTGGTCTTCCATCCTTTCCTGGATGCCTGGGTCACTCCGCACACTGACTGCTGTGCGAAGAAACAATATATCTACTTGTATGTATGTCTCTTTGCAGACGACACAAAGATCTGCAACAGGGTTGATACACAAGATGGAGTGAAAAGGATGAGAAGGGACTTGGCAAGGTTGGAGGAATGGTCAAATGTATGGCAGCTCAGATTCAATGCAAAGAAGTGCAAGGTAATGCACCTGGGAAACAAAACCCCAGGGGAAGAGTACACAATGGGGGGTGAGATACTGACAACAGTAAAAATGGAAAGGGACCTGGGGTAATTATATCAGATGACTTAAAGGTGAGCAAGTAATGTGAGAAGGCAGTAAGGAAGGCTGGGGAGATACTGGGATGCATAGGGAGAGGCATCAAGAGTAGAAAACAGAAAGTTGTTATCCTGCTGTACAGACAGTTGGTGAGACCCCATCTGGAGTACTGTGTGCAGTTCTGGAGACCCCATCTCCGCAAAGACATAGACAGAGTGGTGGCTGTCCAGATGAGGGCAACCAAAATGGTGCAGGGTCTGCACCAGAAGACATACGAAGAAAGACTAAAGGAGCTTAATATGTATACCCTTGAGGAAAGAAGGGAGAGGGGGGACATGATAGAAACTTTCAAGTACCTCAAGGGAATCAACAAAGTCCAAGAGGGTAGCATCTTTCAGAAAAAGAGATGTGCAAGAACAAGGGGGCACAATTTGAAGATAGAGGGGGACGGCTCAGAGGTAATGTGAAGAAGTATTTTTTCATGGAGAGGGTTGTGGATGCATGGAATAGCCTCCCTGAGGAGGTCATGGAGTCAAGAACAGTGGAAGAATTCAAGAATGCATGGGACAGACATAAGGCAGTCCTAGTAAGGGGGTAGGAGGAAGTAAGCTGTTGGGTAGATAGGATCTGCAGCTTATCTGTTGGGTAGGAAAATGGGCAGACTAGGTGGGCCAAACGGTTCTTATCTGCTGTCAAATTCTATGTTTCTATGTTGTGTCGATGTGATGTATTTGATGTTATTAAACCTGTATGTGGTTATTCTCCCGACGGTATTGACTGGTCCTTTTCCATGGATGATGACATCAGCACAAATGATACAGCCTTTTCGGACTCAACACTGGCTCCAGACTAACTTCACCAGTCATATTGAGAGGAGATCCATCGCCTGTCAACATGGATCTCCAAGACAACCTACACCTGCCCGGTACAGTTGCAAAAATGGAGATTACCTATTGTTAAGATGCAGTACAATTCAGATGGGGAGTACTGCGTAGTTACAAACTACAAAATCTATACTTACATCTCGCAAACATGTGTCATTGATTCCCCCAACTTCTGCTTCGTTACGCATCAGAAAGCTGTCATTGGACATACTGTTATTACCCCCGTCCCCCTTATGGATGCGGACATCATTGATGGTAACCCCGATTATCTGCTCACCCTTTCTGACTTTTTACCATATTTTAATGCACACATAGACCCACCCACATTTACATCAAAATCACTGTTAAAGAGGAAAGACACACACCTCATCCACATCAGCAATAATATCACTAAGGCCAATGAAGCTATCCTTTCATTAATTAATGACGGGGATATGAATGACGCATTAACTAACACATGGTTAGAGATCACTTTTAAAGGTTTTGTTATTATACAAGCATTTCTGATATTTTTATTGGCTATAATGCTATGCTGCCTACGGCGCACACTGCGCCAACACTGTGAGCAGCTGTAGTTCTTTTACAAAGCTCGCGCGTCAGGATTGTAAATGACCCCTGCTCCCTGACCTTTCCCTAGATTTGCCCGTGCTGCCCTTGGAGGTAACAAGGGGGGAATGTTACACGAGGTCCCTGCACCCTTACTGGTACCCCCAAAGGTACACCATAGGCAGCTAGTGCTTAGGCATATGTTATACTAACATATAGGGCTAAGGGCATCTACTGTACAAGAGTAGATGTCAGGATATGTATGCATACTACTGTTATACACTTTGCTTCCTAATACATATATATTTTCTATGTCTTTCTCACTCATAAGATTTAGGACACTTGCATCCTTGTAATGATTATGATATATGTCAGCATTGCCATCTTTTGGTGATTTGTACTACTACACTGATTTGTGTAAGAACTGTTCTCTTTTGTTTCACAAAGTGATGACTACTACAAAATTGCATAATGGTATCTTGGACCATGAAGCCACCTCTAATTTAGCCAATAGGGCTCATCTCTATAACTAGAAATGTTTCTATCTTACAGTAACCATAGTAATTATCATATGTATATAATGTGAGACACTGAGTCTGATACCTTGGAGACCCCAAGAGACACGAAGAAACCTTGAGTTACAGGGAACGCTTAGCTTTAGCTCCCAGTTCGTACTGGTAAGAACTGCTTAGGGCAATTG
The DNA here is from genome assembly GCA_016271365.2 of Neoceratodus forsteri. NCBI lineage: Eukaryota > Metazoa > Chordata > Ceratodontiformes > Ceratodontidae > Neoceratodus > Neoceratodus forsteri. The sequence continues at coordinate 374,088,360 of CM057450.1, read as the reverse complement.
TGATTTATCCCTTTGGTAGTAATAAATAAGTTTATTTCTCTTATGCAACGTATCTGTGATTTCTTGCATTCCCAATATTGACAAGAACCTGAGAGTGAGGTTTAGACTTCCTGACAATGGGCTACATTTTTTGGTTATAAAAAATCATTTTATATAAAAAAAATCATTTTATATAAAAAAAGGTTATTGTTATCAGATTTTCTGATAAAATAGTCCTTCCGCCAGGCACAATGATGTAATTGAATTGTTTATAAATATTCATGACCTCATTTGCATATCTTGGCCAAGGATTGTTAGGTGGCAGATTTTACTACAGCGACATGGGACAGCTCGGGACAGATATGCTTCAGTCTTGGGGGTGCGTTGTCTTCCAGAATTGCCATTGTTACTGTAAACATTAAAAAAAAAAAAAACACACTTAATGCAGTTGCATGGACGCCTCCCCTCCCTCCCTCCCTCCCCAGCACAAGTAGACCCCCAACTACAAGTCAAGCTTAGACAGAAACACGAGGCATTGGGTTACAACTACTGTAGTATGAGAGAGCCTGTGAGCAAATAGTGAACATTAAAAAAAAAAAAAAAAAATGACAGTAACAAGTTGTTGGTAACAAACTCGGGATGACCCCCATTGCCAAGAGAAAAACAATGGCAGAATTTGAAAACTGAACGCTACAACTGCTCGCTGATTTTTTGTTTTGTAATATGGTCAAGCTTTTAGACAGTTGTTATTACCTGTACATAGAATAGATTTCATGCATAGGTAATAACCAATCAGAAAGCAGTATTTTGTTGTCACATTTTATAATAGCAGCTACAGGACAGTCAGTCAGTCTCACCTCAGTGGTGGGAAAATTAAAGGAAACCCTGTTAAAGCAGAGATTGGTAGATTATCTTGACTCCAGTGGGCTGCAATACCACAGGCAGCATTGAGTCACGGTGGGTGGTGTTGGCAGTGGGGTTGTGGTATATGACCCTAATTGATTTGTTGGAGTGGGTGACCAGGGAATAGATTAGTGGAAAGCAGTGGACGTGGTCTACCTGGACTTTAGCAAGGCCTTCTATGCTGTGCCAAATTGGAGACTGATAAACACTGAGCAGCCTATGAGTGGGATCCTGAGTGGTTAAATTGGGTTAGAAACTGGTTAAAGGATAGATGACAGAGGGCATGGTTAATGGCACTCACTCTAATGATGGGGTAGTGACCAGTGGGGTGCTGCAGGGCTCAGTACTGTGACCGATCAGCTTCAGTGTCTTCATAAGTGACATTGCAGAACAACTAGAAGTGAAGGTATGCATTTTTGCAGATGATATCAAATTCTGTAAGAGGTTGGACTTTGGAGGGGAGAAAATGCATAGGGATGTTGGGGAAACTAGAGTACTGGTCAAGAGCATTGCAGTTAGGGTTCAATACCAAAACGTGCAAAATCATGCACCTAGCGCACAGAAAATCAGGATATAAGTATAGGATAGGGGGAGATACTGACAGTTACTGAGCAGGAGTGGGAATTTGATGTTATATCTGATGACTTCAAAGTGACAGGGCAGTGCGACCAAGCAGTGGGTAGGGACAGTAGGATGCTGGGATGTATAGGGAGAGGTATCTCCATCAGGAGGGAGGTGGTGTTGCCACTATATCACTCACAGGTGAGACCACACCTAGAGTATTGTGCAAGTTCTGGAGACTGCAACTCATACAGGGTATAGGCAGGGTGGAGGTAGTACAGAGGAGGGAGACTAAAATGGGGTAGGGATTGCACCAAAAGCTCTATGAGGAGAAATGGCGGGAATCTCAACATGTACACCCTGGAAGGGAGGAGAGGGGAGCAAGAGGGGACATGACAGAGACCTACAAGTACCTCACCAAGGTATACATGGGTGCAGGAGGGGAGTTTTAGATAAAAAATATCACCAGGACCATACAGCATGCAATGAAGCTGGATGGGGAGAGGGGTAGTTTTAGAGAAATGTGAATAAGTACTATGGCGAACAGCTGAAACACACCACCAGCAGAAGAGGAGGTGTCACGTATAGCAGTAGGTTGCAAGTATGTGTAGGACAGACATAGGGGAATATCAGTAAATGGGCAGAGAGCAGGAAGGGTCACCAGAGACCATTTAGGATCTGCGGAGAGACACTAGGCAGGGACCATCTGGGCAGACTGGGTGGGCCAATCAATCCTTCTCTGCCTACAAATTCTATGCTTCTGTGTAGAGAATCTACCTCCTATTGCAGTAAATATGCCTCAGTCAATATATCCTTTGAAGTGTCATGAATTCACCCATACTGCAGTAAATATACTACCCATACTGCAGTAACTCTAACCTACCAAGTGTGGTGACTGTACCCCCACTCTAGTAAATTTACCCCTTGCTGTAGTAAACTACCTTCCAAAGGGCAGTGAATCCACCCAATACTGCAATAAATATACCCAAAGCTTCAGTAAATATACCATCCCAAGTGTAATGAATTGACCACTACTGCAGTGAATACAGAAAATTACACATTGGCAGCAGATAAGGACCTCTAGGCCCATCTAGTCTGCCCATTTTCCTTGCTTACTGTAAAAGCCACAGACCCTATTTGATTTCCAGCTTTACCTCCTGTTTCATATTGCTAGGGTCCTCCCATGCCGGTCCCATGCATGCTTGAATCCCCCCACTGTGTTTGCCCGATCACCTCTGGTGGGACTCTGTTTCATGTATACACCACCCTTTCTGTGAATAAATGCTTCCTGTCACTATCCCTTAGTCTATCCCTCCAACCTCATGTCATGCACCCTCATTCCTGGACATCTCCTTTCCTGAAAGATGTTAGCCTCTGGTACCCTATTTATGCCTTTTAGATATTTGTAGGTTTCTATCATATCTCACCTTTCTCTCCTCTCCTCTCCTACAGGGTATACTGTACATATTGAGGTCTCCCAGTCTCTCCTAATATGACTTTGATGCAGGCCGTGTACCATCTTTGCTGCCCTCCTTTTAACTGCCTCCACCCTGTCTACGTCTTTGCGGAGATGCAGCCTTCAGAACTGGACACAGTATTCCAAATGAGCCCTCACCAAGTATCTGTACAATGGCATCACAACCTCCTTCTGCATCCCAGCATCCCTCTGGCTATCCCCACAGCATTGCCACATTATTTGGCCACCTTGCCCTCATCACCCCACTACTGTAGTAAATATACTCTACGTAGTGCAGAGAACCCATCCAGTATTGCAGTAAATACACCCACTACTGCAGTAAATCTGCCCTCTAACGTGCAGTGACTCTACTGCCTGCTGCAGTTAATATACCCTACCTGCAGTTAATCTGCCCCATACTGCAGTACATCTGCCTTTCAAAGTATAGTAGATACACCATCTATTGCACTGAATTTACCCCTTATGGCAGCTCATATTCCCCCACTGCAGTAAATCATCCTCTACTGTAGTAAATCTACTCCTGATGTATAGTGAATACACCATGCTGCATTAAATGTACCCCTACTTTAGTAAATCTACCCTCCCAACTGCAATGAATCCAACCACCAGTGCAGTAATTATACCCCCGTACTGTAATGCATGCATCATACCAAGTGCGGTAAACGCACCACACCACAGTAAATGTACACCCTACTGTAGTAAGTCTACACTCCCAATTGCTATGAATCCACCCCTACTGCATAAGTATACCCATTATTGCAGTAAATATACCCCACTATAATAAATCTACCCTCTCATGTATAGCGAATCCACCCCCTGCTGCAGTAACCATACCACTCATACTGCAGTAATTATAACCTCACTGCAGTAAGGCTAACATTACAATAAGTAATGCACACATCACAATATGTTAAAATAAGACTTTATTGGCAGTAAACATGTCCCATTAAAGAAAGAAGTTGAGCATAACGATTTCAATAGAAACAGTTTGCTATGGCACACTCCCTTCAATGTACAGTGCTGCCCTACTATTATTGTGTGTGTGGGGGGGGGGCACTGAACGTGCTGAAGTTCAGTACACCACACCACACCACATAAAAGTAAATTTAGCATACCACTATAACATGACAGAGTTCGGCAAAACATAATACATTACCCTCTGTCTCCCATACCACCCCCTCACCACCACTCTTCTTTCTCTTTTCCCACTAACCCACTCCTAACAAAGCTTCACCGAGCTGCCTATGACTTGTACTGTATAATTAACTCGCAACACAATTCCTTGACAATGCATTTGGCTGCTATTATTGTAACCTTATTTGTCTTTTTTTTTGTAAGTTCCATTGTAATGATCATGGTATGTTTTGTACCTTATTGTCCTTATTGCCTTGATGTGGAACCTTCGTAAAAGAGCCCTCGGCTCAAAGGTGTCATCCGAAAAACAAATAAATAAATAAATAATTCATTACATGAATGTCAATAGTTTGTCCCTTAAAAACTGCATGGAAAGACAAGGAGACATCTGCTTCACTACTGAGGAGAAATAGTACCTCTCACTACAGTGATGTCATCACGTCAGACGTTTGAGCGTGCACACGAGCTGGCAGGGAGACCAGACTGAGAAAATGTAGGATGCGGGCAGTGTTTCTTGATCGCCTCCATTTTCATGAGTAGCTCAGGTGTCAAGCGGCTAAGATTTGCTTGGATAACACTGTGACAGTTGCATACTTGTACAATCAAGTGGGTACAAAAAGAAAAAGCATGCTCCTTGAAACCTACAAAGTTCTTCAGTGGGCTGAAAATAACCCTTTTTCTCTGTCAGTCATTATTCTAGTGGTGGTCTTAATATTCAGGTTGATTTATTTTGCTCAGCTGCCAGATTGTCCATTCAAGGGAGTGGTCTCTAAGCCAGGAAGTTTTCAGCCTTCTATGCAGTCATTTCTCAGTAAGCAACATTTTGATTTTTTACTGTCCATTACTGCTGCTTCACTACTACAAAATCTTCTCTGCCAGATGCCCCCGTGAATGTCAGACCCTCTTATAAGGAGCTGTAGCTCATTATGCATAAAGCCAAGGCAGTTTTATGGACAATTCCCTCTTTTCTTCCAGAGGTTTCCATTGCTTTTCATATGAACCAAGTGGTATACTTTCCTTCTTTTCTTTTGTCCACAGTCGGCTAATCCAAAAGAAAATGAGTTTCACAAACTTGACCTTCACAAAGCAATCAAAACTTTCTCCAGAGATCTGCAGACTTCCGGCACTCAGACAATCTTTCCATGCTGTATTAAGCAGCATCAAAAGGTTAAAAAGTATTCAAAGCCACGTTGGTGAGGTGGGTGAGAGCATTCATAGCAAAGGCTAATGTAACGGCAGAATTGAAGACAACAGCATTGATCAGAGCTGAAAGAGCTGAAGTATCCGAGTCAGCATTGTGCAGCATGACTGGTCCTCCCTTCATACCTTTATCAACCATTACAGGCTTACCTTTATCAACTAGTACAGGCTTGACATACCAAGTTAAGCCAGTGCGGCATTTGATCATGCAGCACTGGCAGTGGTACACTCCCAATATCAGCATGCGTGCTGCCAGGCACAGCTCTTGTATCTACCGCTGTGCCAGTCAGTCCCTGGTCAGGGTGCACATTACCCACACTGAAAGTAACTCTGACAAAGTCGGAGATGACAGGTAAAGAAATGACTAAACATCTCACAAAATACTTTCTTTCTTTCACAGATCCTTTTGTGACAGTTAAAGCCAGTCCCACTAGGAAATGTTCATTCAGCTCTCGCACTGTGCTGTTGACTCCTCTAGGCACTACAGTGTTTTGATGGACTACAGAAAACTTATTACAGTCATTTTCCAAGTATTCCCTCAGTAAGACTTTGACCTCTTACACAGTCCCAGTATTCCCAAAGTCAGCAAGGAGGCCCAAAATATGGACATTCATCCCCCCTAAACATACTGCCAGTCCTCTCAAACTTTATTGTTTTGCTGTAACAAAAATCTCTAGGGGCATTTAATGATGCTTAAATGTTCTTAAACGCAGCCATTTCTTTATACATTGGACACTTTTCTTGCTGTTAAGCCCCACCTGGATACTAAATGCAGTCAGATTTTTGGTGATGCAGACTGAGTTCAGTTACGTACCAAGTTAATTGAAAGAGTTCTACCATCAGCTCGTAACTTGGCAAAAGCTTTATGAGAATGTCTGGAGATTATAGAAGATGCTGTAGTGCACAATTTGTCACATTTTATATCTGACGTGACTTTTATTTATAGTTAACTGATTGCTTTCTCTGCACAGCTGTTTTTAGTGCCAGCCCTTAACTCTGCTCTCAGTTTGTGTACTTCATAGGCTCTCCCTCTTTGCCATCAGTGCTCTCTTCCTTTTGCACACATAAAACACCATGGTCCATGCTGTATTTTAATTCACCTCTGACACCTGTTTCTCATGTTTAACCTCAGATTGCTGTATTCTTTGCTAGAATTCATATTTTTGCCCTGTCTCCTTATCTCTGATTCCTCAACAGTTAAAAATGTCACCGCAGGCATTTTTTTGTTGCGGAGAATGCTATCTCACTGTCCTCCTTAAAGCCTAGTCATGGCAGTTTGCATATATAGCGTACATTGTGAGGGTAACATGTAATTGATATCTTTTTTTTTTTTTTACACATGATAGTCAAGCTAAGTTACGTTATCTTGTGCCCAGTGGAGTACTGTTCTGCCCATTTCTACTGCTGATATATCTGGAGCACTGTGAGGGTAAGACACTTGCCCAAGGTCACACAGTGAATATTTGGCCCTAGTGGGGTTTAAAGCTGCAAGCTCGTGTTTCTTAATTTCAGCATGTCACCTTCGTACTGCCAGCATTAATTTGGTGGTACATCTGTTGTCTCTTTTAAAATTCTGTTTGAAATGTTTTGGGATCCGCTTGCTTTACTCATATCTGTTTTCCTGTTTCATTTTGTCTTATTGTGGTCTGCAACATGATGATTACTTGATATAGTAGGTAAAGTAACAATTATAAATCTGCAGTGACAAAATATAATCCAGCTTTTGTTTACTGACAGCTGCCTGGTGCTGTTCATTCAAAACACAAGCTTTAAATTCATAGTCTTATGTAAATTCTTCAATAACTGTTAAGAGTGAGAGAAAGGTGCTACTCCCATGCTTTTATTTCTTGGTTGTCTCTTGCTGGGAAGAAGTTATTTTGGTTTCTGCAGCGCATCACTTTGTACAACCCTAATAAGGTGATTTATGTGGTCTAGAATAAAAAAAAATGCTTAACTTTAAGAAATTGTGGCTTCTTATGAGTGTGTGTAGTGTGTGTGTCTGTGTGAGAGTGTGTGTGTGGATTTTTTTTTAACTAATGCTCCTTATTGGCACCTTTCATCACGTATAACAAGTAATGAATAATCCACAATCAGATGTGCAGCAGTATAGAGAATAATGGTTATGCAACTGTGTGCTATGGATTTTTTTTTTTTTTTAACACATCCAAGGTGTGTGATGACCAATAAACCTCGAGAGTGGTGCAGGGTTTGTCGTTTTTTTGAACTCCTGAAATGACACTTGGAGAGACTTGTAGAATATATGCTGGTGCAGGAAATTCTCAGACACACACACACACACACACACACTGCCTGTCCAGAACTGACACTGTTTTTTTCTTTTTTTTTTTAAATAAAACTGTTGAACTGCGGTTAACTCACAGTTTAGTGCGTCAGAGCAGGGACATTGTCAGTGGTGATTGTGCTTGGTCAGACTCACAGCTTCTCGAGCCCGAGACACAGCAGGATCAATCAGATATATTTCAGTAATTTAGAAGGCAGAATCAACTGGATAACTTATAGAGACTTACAATAGTGAAAACTACGTGTTGTGGCGGTTCGTTGCTTAGCGGGAACAGAGCTGCCATGTTTGGGGAACTATTCAGTCCGCCCACTGACACAATAGGAGCCAATAAGGTAGCATTACAATGCTGACTGATGGCAGACTTATTAAACCGTCCCTGTCCTCGAAGGCCCTGTCCACACTGCAGCCCGAAAACCCTTATGTAACGTTACAGAGGGTGTAAACCACATCTGTAATGGCGTGCGTTTACACTGGTAACATTACAGCAGGCATTTTCGCAACCATTACAGAAACTTGTCATGAGGTGGTTTCTACAATGGTTACAAAAACGGTCACAGGGCTATAATGTTACTGCCACCCATATAAGCGCACAACTGTGTAGCCCCCAGTTAGCCATTAGACCAGCAGGCAGTGTGCCACAGAGGGGCACATAGGAGGCAAAAGAACAAGGACACGCCCAGAAGGCAGAGAGGCACGTGAGGACTGGAACCACTGCAGTGAGGTGAAAATGGTGCAGGGCAGCGTCTGCACAATGTCAGAGACATGAAGCCCAGATCTGCTGGGTGCACACACCTGAGAGAGGTGCAGCCTGGAGGCACAGAGTGCCAATAGGGGGTGCTGCCTGCAGCAGCAGTACAAGAACTGCAAGGAGGGAAGAGCGCTGGTGCCAAGGGCAAACAGTGGGCACATGCCATAGGGAGGCAGCAACAGATGCCAGCATTGTGTGTCAGAGGTGTGAAGGGGGCCCCCCCAACAGCTGCCACAACACACGACCAGCCCCCAGAGGACAGCAGTGCCAGAGCACACCACCCCAGCACCACTGCAGAGTGACCCCATCCCCCAAGCACCGCCTGTGACTGGTGGAGAGTAGACAGGCCTGTGCCAAGCAGTGACCACAGCCGCACACCACCCTGACCACCAGCAGGACCATGTCAGATCACGGTGCCACCTGGTCAGCTGAGGCCACAAAACCCCTGGTGGAGTTCTGGACCCAGGAGAAGGTGCAGGCAGAGCTAGCCAGTGCAAGGCACAACATGAAGGTCTATCAAAAGGTAGCGGACTACCTGTTCAGGAATGGGGTGGAGCGGACAGCAAAGCAATGTCGTGCCAAGATAAAGCAACTGAAGGTGCGGTACCATAAAACCAGGGACAGCAACAGACGCTCGGGGGGGTGCGTGTGTGGCGTACCCCTTCTATGACACACTGGATACCATACTTGGAACATGGCCTACCACTGAACCAGCGTTCATCCTGGAGAGCTCACAGGTGGCCAGCCCTGAACTGGACATGGAGGATGATGGGGACACCACCAGGGATGCGTGCCCGCACCTAGGGATGAAGATGATGACGGTGTGCAGCAGGAGTGCCCCGACACAGGTACAAGCATTGAGCAATGTGTATGCTGGGATATGGCACGCCGGTGGAGGTGTAGCCTGGGCACGTGGCACATGGTGATAGGCATAGTATGGGAGGTGGCACAGGTGCACTCGAGGGAGTTTGCATGTGGCACCTGTGGTGTGCGTTGCATGTGGCACCTGTGGTGTGCGTAGGCACACAGGTGTGTGGGGGACAGGGGCATGGGGCTGGGGTTGGCCGTGGGGGTGGGGTACTCACATGTGTGTAATGGTGACAGGTGTGTTCTGCTATTCTAGGGCAAGACCCCGGTGAGGGGACATCGGTGGACAATGACGCAGCGGAGGCCTCCCCAGTGTCCTCGGCCCTGCAGAACGAGATGCCAGGAACCTCCAGTGATGGCTCCACTGCAGGAGGAGGCAGCCTTGTGAAACAGTGGGTTGACCAGTTACCCCTGGTGAACCTCAGGAAGAGAAAGTCAAAGACAGCATGGATGGCAGAGGTAGTTGGGGCGGTGCTGGAACTAACGTGTAGAATGATGCAGGAGCACTACAGGGAGCTGATGGACTGGAGAGGGAGCGGACACGGGAGGAGAGGGCATTGGAAGAGCAGTTATATAGACAGGAGGCAGAGCAGACATAGCGGTACTTCACACAGATGGTCCAGTTACTGGCCATGCAATGCCAGCAGCCACCCCCTGTTGCCACATCTCAATGGCTGGGTTCCACCCCCATGGCACACACCACCACAGCCCCAACTCCCTGTGCTCAGTTCCCCTGTGGGTGTACCACCATGCCAATGGCCACTGAGAACCTCAGTGGCATGGCCGACCCTGCCATCATCCACCCGTCCACCGCTGGCAGACAGGCTGCGTGGCACAGCCAGCCGCCACCACCACAATGCATCCCCCGGCTATGCCAGCACCCCCGTAGGCATGACACCCCACTACAGGGTGCTGTATACATGGGTGGCGTCACTGCCCCCACCATCCTGATGCCCACGTCCCAGGCAACACTGGCTGGTGCCAGCATGGCACAGCACTGCCCCACAGGTGTCACGCCAGCCACCACTGGCCTGCAAACAGCACCCCAACCCCCGATGCATGGTGCCGCTGCTCTGCACAGTGCTACCCCCTTGGATCCCACAGCAGGTATGCCCAGCTTCACACAGGAACTGTACAGCGATAAGTTCCAGTGGACGACCCGTGGCGTCTCTGCAACATGCTGTGTCAGAGGTTTCGATACAGTAGGGCCATACGGGTGCCTGGGTTAGGGCACCACCTGTGCATGGTTCTGTATTTCTTTGGTTTGGGTAACAGTACAGTGACCCACACGTAGGTTCCTTTATATGTTGGTGTACACTGCCGCCCATATGGTGGCCTGGCATAGTGTATTGCATTGTTCATTCACATGACAGTGTCAGTTTCATTTGGGGATTTGTGGTGTTACGCAGCAATGCACATGGTCCACTGCATGGCCATGTTGCCGCTGCACATTGTTTACCTGTGTTATTGCCACCAGAAGCCATGGCGGCATTGGATTAAAGGCTGTCTTGTGTCACCATACCGTGTTGCTGGTTTGCTTGGGCGGTGTGCATGCATGCGCACATTGTTTTCTGGGGCACAGTTGGGCTTCCAATTCCATGGGTTGCTGGTGTGGGGGTTCTGGGTGTGCGGCCTGGCTGCACAGTGTTTGCTAGGGCACACAGCTTGCATCTGGTGGCAGCGGGGCATGGTATGCCATTTCCTAGTGGTGCACCACATGCCTGCCTGTGGGACACAGTGGGGTCCCTGTTCCCGGCATGTGTTGATGTGTCACTGCACGCCTTCATGCCATATGCAGGGGCCTCCCCTCATTTCGGTTCCACACCTTCACCTTCTGCACACCCTTGGTCCCCCACGAGTGCCACTGGGCACACATTGCTGTAGGACACCGTGCCATGTTCTGCCACACTCGGTGTGCCCTGTGTGCACTGGCAGTCGGGTATTCATTCGGGTGGGTTTCTGTCTTCGCAGATGTCTTCCCCAGGTGCACCATGGGATGCACTCCACATTACAGGGGTTGGGTGCACACACTGTTCACATCTCAGTGTGGACAGGCTGTGCCGGTTCCAGACCATTTTCACACCTGTTCCCTGGCAGTGTAGACACGCTGTAAAGTTTGCAGCCTGTAGCAGTTTGGAACCATTTCAGCCTTGTTGGGTGTAGTGTGGACAGGGCCAAAGACACTACTACTCAAAAGAAGTTTTGAGAAGGCTGTAATAACAAGTTTTTGGGTTATTACGGCATTTGGCAGAGGCTTGTTAACCGTGTGATAAAGGGGGTCACCAGTAAATCTATTAAAATAACCAAATTACCTCAGTGGGATATGAGGCCCGAGGTGCAGCTGAGGGCCTTCACTCATCCAGGAAGTGACGTTATCACAGCATTGACACACACCAGAGGCGGAGTATTAGAGAGTGTTTAGTGTTCCCTGTTTTGCCTTCTCAATAAATATTTTGAACCTACCTTATCCACTGAGTGTTCCTCTTCATTTCTGCGTATTTGTTATATATTCATGAAGTTATCAGCATTTAAGTCGCGCATTCACTGTCTACTTTCATCGGCGTACCCGATATTTCCCATAATTCTGTGCATGCGAGTTGCGAGACGTGTCACGCCAGGGAGAAGTGACCACGGGAAAAAGTACTGTGTATCATGCGGTCCTGATGCAGTTCATGGTTGGTGTCATCTTTACTGCACTACATACAAAGGAACAGTTTATTTGTGAAACAGCAGCAAATAAATTTTCAAAGCACCAGTGCCGCATAGTTGTGCCTTGTGTATTGTTTTGTGTATAGCCACCGATACATAGGGTATTAATCATAATACAGCTGTCACTTCTCCTTAGAATTCAGCTTTGCGATGATTATGTGACTGTACTATGGTTATTTTTGTGTTGAGCTCGTACTATTTATTGCCCCAATGACATTTATTTTCTGATATATTCTTATATGTCAGTCAGCAATTTTAGAATAGACATGCTTTTTAGTGTGCACGGACTGAAGGCTAATGCTGTATTTATACATTGCAGTACAAACTGAATTTTGTGGTTTCTCGATTGGGTTAAAGAATTACTGTCTAGATGTGGTACCAGTATAAAGTATTATATATTGTGTTCAGATACAGGCTGATGTGCTCGATTGTGCTTGCTATGCACCTGTTGTTGTACAGAAATAAATGTGGCAGAGTGTGTTCTCTGTAGTGTTTTTTTCACTGTAGTTACCCTATTTGTCACCATTTTATTTCTTGAGCCAGTCATCGGGTTGAGTTTGACAGCTATAGCTGAAATTGCTTTACTTCTATTCTGTGTACCTGTGTAAAAAGTTGCACCTGCATTGTACTATCCAGCATGTTTGGTATGTTATAGTCTGTCTACAGTATGATTTAATAAAGTTATGTGACAAAAAAAATATTGTGAAAATATGTGTTCTGACCTTGCTTTTCATACTTGCTGTCATATTATATCACAGCTGTAGAGTTATTCCATTTCTTGTGATGTATTAAACTAAATAGTAGACAACTTTATACATTACTGTATTTCTGATAAGCCGTGGTTAACTACTGTGTTGCTGGTAATTGTAGCAATAAGTCATCTGCGGATGTGTCACTGTTTGAGTTTCCTAATCGGGACAAATCATCAATGAGGTACCAGAAATCGGTCAAGTTTGTATGTCTGGATAGACACTCGGACTGGCAGTCAGCTTCTGCTCCGAACATATGCTCTGCACATTTCCCAACTGAGTGCTTTGAAAACTATATGCAGTTCCAAATGAAATACTGTAAGCATCTTAGATTGTGTAAGGATGCAATCCCATCTATACGCTCTGTCAGATGTAGAGCCATTTCAGTAACAGAAAATCCCTACAAAAGGCCATGCTTGTCAAGCGGATCATCTGGAGTCGGACCAAAGAGAAAGAGCAGAGCTGTTTTGAAGCTTATTGTGTCTAGGGTTAGTGAAATCATATTTATTTGTAAACAGTACATTTTGTAATACATGTTATGTGTACTGAATTAAAACCATTGTTTCTTTTTGTTTTCCTATTATGCATGATATCTGGTAAATGTGTCATATGGCGATGGAATTCAAGGTGTGGGTGGTATTAGGGAGGTCATTTGCTCATTCTCATGCAGTTATTTTTACTGTATTGGTTGGGTCAGGGAATGTGACGTGGGACCGCTGGGGGGAAGGGGCATACCTGAGTCGGAGACGTGCGACTCCCAGCAGTATATTTCAAGGTGTAGGAGGTGTTAGGGAGATCAGTCGGTCATTCTCATGCAGTTATTTTAACTGTATTGAATGGGTCGGGGAATCTGACCTGAGACCGTGGGGGGTACCCGGGTTGCAGATGTGCAACACCCAGCAGTAGATTTGAAGGTGTCGGTGGTATTAGGGAGGTCAATCAGTCATTCTCATGCAGTTATTTTGACTGTAAGGGTTGGGTCGGAGAATCTGACCTGGGACCGTGGGGGGTAACTGGGTTGTAGATGTGCGACTCCCAGAAGTAGATTTGAAGGTGTGGGTGGTATTAGGGAGGTCAGTCGGCCATTCTCATGCAGTTATTTTAACTGTATGGGTTGGATCCAGGAATCTGACCTGGGACTGTGGGTGGGGATACCTAGGTTGTTGATGTGCGACATCCAGCAGTAGATTTAAAGGTGTGGGTGGTATTAGGGAGGTCAGTCGGTCATTCTCATGCAGTTATTTTGACTGTATGGGTTGGATCCAGGAATCTGACCAGGGACCGTGGGGGGAAGTTTGGGTTTACCTGGATTGTAGATATGCGACACCCAGAAGTAGATTTGAAGGTGTGCGTGGTGTTAGGAGGTCAGTCAGTCATTCTCATGCAGTTCTTTTAACTGTATGGGTTGGATCCAGGAATCTGACCTGGGACCCGGGGGGGGGGGGGATACCTGGGTTGTTGATGTGTGACACCCAGAAGTAGATTTGAAGGTGTGGGTGGTGTTAGGGAGGTCAGTCGGCCATTCTCATGCAGTTATTTTAACTGTATGGGTTGGATCCAGGAATCCAACCTGGGACTGTGGGGGAATATTCCAGTTATTGTGACTGTGCGACACCCAGCAGTTGCATTTTTGAGGTACTATGAATTGTGAATTTGCTCAACTACATGTTATCCATTATATAATTAGTTACTTAGAGCTTATCAACACATCGCTCAGCAACCATGACAGATGGTGACAGCAATCAAATTCAATCCAGAAATGTCATGGAACCTTTTTCAACCGGTTCTGAGGTAAACATAGTAAGTCAGCTACCATTTTCATACCTTTCAAGCCACTGACTATGTTGACATTTATATTTCTCATTATGTCTCTATACAGGTTGAAGATGATGAAACCAACTGTAGAGGAAATATGCAAGATACAGTGTCTGACTCAACTGCTGTGTTTGATTCTGTATACTATCATGATGATGCCATTGTGCAAGCTGATCCTGCACTTCAGATTCCTGTTGGGAATAATGTTGAAGTAATATGTACTTCTACTTTCGGCATATATTTCCCTTCACCGGAAGATAATGAACAAATACCTTTGCCTCCACGCTGGGTGTGCCGTCGGCTGCTCTGTAGTTGCAGTTCCTGCGTTTTTAGTTTTAAAACTTTCTTCAGTATTTAATTGTTTTTAGTTTTTTCCTGCTTATTTTGATGGTTGCTGCCTGAATTTAGTAGATTTATGAGTGTTTTTTTAAACGGTTTGCCTTTTTGTGGCTTTTCTCCTATTCTGTCCTCACTTGCCTCGCTGTTTGTTGCTGAGATCTGGAGGAGAGCGAATCCACTGAGCAGTTTGTTCCTCTTCTGCTCCTTTTGTTGCTGTTGTGGATCAATGGGATGTGGGGAACTCGTGTGTGGACTCTTCTGAAGGCTGTTCGGACGAATCCGAGGTGAACGCTAGGGTGGTTCGGTAAGCCCTGGTAGCGTCGGTATCTGCATCGATTTCGCTGTGGTTGGGACGTACTCCTTGTTTTTTAATCGCTGCATATCGCCACACTGTGTGCAAGTGGTCATTTTCTTCGGCTGGATTCTAATGGATTGGGGAAGTGGACTTGTAGGTGGATCATCCCGCTGAGGATTGTTGCCAGAAGGTCGTGGATTTAAGGATTTGAATGGACATTGAACTTGACACTTGAATTTTGGAAACCTATTCCCAGATCTGCAGTGGTGGATTTGTGGACTACAGTGGCTCAATTTGCAGTTGGTGAGTAGGCCAGATCCGCCGGGTGACCCATGTATTGTTCTGTGGCAGCACAGGAGTCCGTGCTCTATCCGCCAGGGAGCCGGTGGTTGGAGCTCTGCCATCTAGGGATCCCCAGGGGACCTATTATGTTGGATTCTGGCGGGGCTCTCATGGTAGCTGGTGCGGCCCGGTTGCAAACCCTGGACTAGATTTTTCGGGGCTCTCCCCGGTTATAGAGCTGACTGGTCCTGAAGAGGATTACTTGGATTCCTTTCCTGAATCTGGTTACGGTCAGAATTTTATTTTATCTCCTTTTGGGCAGTGAGAGTGCCTTAAACAACATTCATACAGTTCTGGTAGTGAATCTGTCTGGTACTTTATTTTCTTTGTCTGTTTTCTGGATGGTGGTTAAATTTCATTTTATCATCTAGTGGCAGTGAGAGTGCCATAAACAGTATTTCCCTAGGCCCTGATAGTGAGAGCACCAGAGGCCTGGGGATTATTTGACATTACTGTTGGAGAAAAGACTGCCTATATTCGTCTGCCTAGGGGTGTGAGCTCCTGAGGATTCTTTGATAGTCCTGCTGGTAGTGAGAGGACCATCGGGACTTGGATCATCTGTTTTTCTCCTTAATACACTATGACTGCATTATTTATTATTTTGCTTTTTTATATTTATTGATGTTATGTTTATGTTTGTTTGCCGTGTTTAGTTATTGTTAGTATAATTTTATTTTGTCCACCTCTGAAGTTGTGAAAGGATTTTAGGGTGGAGAAGTCTTGTTATGTAGTGTTTTTACATTGTAATTATTACTTGATATATTTCTAGGGTTATGATTTAAGAATTATTTGTGTAAGGGAGAAGGTTGGGATTTGTGTAGGTTTATTTGGTTTTTAGTTTTATTGGGTATACTGCAACTATTTTTAGGGTAGTTATTTTATAAGAAAATTAGGATTTTTTGTTGTGGAGCTTTGGCTCTAGTTGGTAGCGATTAGCCCGTGGAATGTGCCTGTTTACCCCCCTGGTCTTATGCTATTCGTCCTCTTTTCTCCATGCCCTCCACCCATTCCTCCCCCGTCTTTCTCTATCTACCAGCAGTGTCGGGTGCTGGGCATTGTACATAGGAGGGATGGGGCGGGCGTGGTGGGGGCGTGGACACTGGAGGTCGAAGAAGCAGCCCTCTCACACAGGGTTGGTTAGGTCCAGAAGATGCCCAGGGGTGAAATGGAGCCTGGAACATGGTAGCCCATGCCTAGTCCCCATACCCAAGGGCATGATCTCTTTTTAATGGGCAAGTAGCTGGGACGGCTCATGAACCCCGTCCAACTTGGGCGGTGTTATGCAATGCCAGCTCTATTAAGAACAAAACTGCAATTATTGCAGATTTTGTTGGAACAGCTGATCTGGCTTGCATCACCGAGGCCTGGCTGGATGAAAATCCTGGTCCCATTCTGGAAGCAGCAATTCCAGTTGGGTACTTAGTGATACACCGCCTGAGACTGGACTGCGGGGGGGGGGGTAGTGGTCTGTTTCAAGACCAAGTTGGGCCTCACTGGCGTGCCAGTAGAGGAAGCTAAATCCTTTGAATGTACTGTGGTAGCTGGTGTGGGCTGCAGGATAACTCTTGTCTACTGTCCACCTGGGGATGAAAAGCGATTCCTGCAGGAAGTGGCAAACTTCGCCATTGACATGGCACTGGAGTCGCCCAGACTGATGGTTCTGGGTGACTTCAATGCCTGGGTCAATGACGAACTTTTGCATTTTGGACAGCACTTCCTCCAGTTGATGACATCACTGGGCTTCACACAGACTGTTTCTTCAGCTACCCATAATCATGGTCATTCTCTGGATCTGGTTTTCCTCCTGGGGATTGAGGCCTCTGACTGGCGGGTGGAACCTGTCAGTTGTTCCAATCATTACACCGTGAGGTTCAACTTTTGCAACCCCCTTTGTAGGTCTGCCCCTGTGGAGATGGTCAGTTACCGCCCTTTACGAGATGTGAGCCCTGAAGACCTGGCAGCAGTGATTGACCTCTCTGAGTTTCCTGATGCCAGCTCAAGTCTGGAGCTGTTGGTCCTGGCCTATAATAAAGCCATTTCCTCAGCCCTTGACCGGATAGCTGCTGTTTGGTTTTGTCCCCTTCCACTCCGCCCTCAGGCCCTTTGGTTTGATGGGTCTTTGAGGGAGTTGTGGTGGATGGGATGAAGGTTAGAATGTCGTTGGTGGAAATCTGCCCTGAAGGCCGACCATCTTAGTTTGGTGGAGCATTACCAGTTATACCAATCAGCATTCTCCCGTAAGAAGGCAGAGTTCCTGTCCAGGGAGATCGCTGTTGCTCAGAAACGACCAGCTCAACTCTTCCGTAATGTGGACAGGTTGTGCAACCCAGCCTGTCTGCAGCTCCATTGAGTTTTTCACAAAAGGAGTGTGATGAGCTTGCTCAATTCTTTGCAAATAAGGTGGCCGACATCAGGTCAGAGATCCACTTGACTCACTGTATGGGGGATGCAGTCGGTCAGTGCTCAGTCACTATACCTCATACTTCCTGGAGTACCTTTGCTCTGCTGGAGTTCGAGGATATTATGCGGATTGTCCAGGGGATGCACCCTACGTGCTGCGGTTTAGATCCAGGCCCAACTTTCCTGATTTTGGGTTGTTATGAGGCCATTGGCCTGGTTCTGGCTCAAACTGTCTGGTGCTCCTTGGGATCGGGTGAGTTTCCAAGCTCCCTGAAGGAGGCGGTGGTGACACCCCTTCTGAAGAAAGCTTCATTGGACCAGGACACTTTAGCTAACTACAGACCTATCTCAAACCTTCCCTTTATAGGAAAGGTTATTGAGAAAGTAGTGGTAATTCAAATGGAGAACCATTTGACCATCCATAATGTCTATGAACCTCTCCAGTCTGGTTTTCGTAGAGGCATAATACTGAGACTGCTCTGGTTCGGGTGCTCAATGATCTCCTGATGGCGAGAGATTGGAAAAAACATTCCATTCTGGTACTCTTTGATCTCTCTTCAGCCTTTGACACTGTAGACCATGGGGTGCTGCTCGAGCACCTGAGGTCCATCTGTGGCCTGTCAAGTACAGTGCTCAGATGGTTTACATCTTTCCTAATTGGTAGAACACAGAGAGTTGTGTCAGGGATTTTTCTTCAGACTCTTTCCCTCTGTCTTGTGGGGTTCCTCAGGGCTCGGTGTTGTCCCCCATGTTGTTTGCAGTGTATGTGCTACCCTTGGAGACACTGTAAGACAGTATGGGCTGAGGTTCCACTGCTATGCTGATGATACCCAGCTCTACCTGTCTTTTGCCCCCGACCAGGCTAGTGCTCCCTCAGTATTTAACAACTGCCTCGCTGAAATCCAAAACTGGATGAATCTGAGCTGGTTAAAGTTGAATGCGGGGAAGACTGAGGTTATGGTTGTGGACTCGGGTCACAGGATAGAGGGGTTGAGGACTGATCAGCCCTCTGGATTGTTTCTGGGAGGCGCTCAGATCCTCACCTCAGAATGGGTGCGGGACCTGGGAGTGGTGCTTGACGACGGGCTGACCCTTCATTATCAGGTGTCAGCAGTCGTTAAGTCAGCCTTTTATCATCTTAGGAACATTGCCGGAGTCAAACACCTTGTTCCGTCCAGCGATCTGCCTGTGCTGGTCCACACCTTCGTGACCTCGCACCTTGACTACTACAACTCCCTTTACTTGGGGTTCCTGGGGTTGATATCCACCGCTTGCAGCTACTGCAGAAGGCTGCTGCTCGATTGCTGACAGGGGTGTCTAGGAGGTTGCATATCACCCCTCTGCTGTGCGATCTGCACTGGCTGCTGATTCAGTGGCGGATCACCTTTAAGGTAGGTTTATTGACCTACAAAGCCCTACACAGACTTGGCCCCGACTACCTGAAAGAGCTGCTGATTCCTTTCACCCCTGTGCGACAGCTCCGCTCGGCCGATGAGGGGTTGCTGGAAATTCTGAGGGTTACTTTGAAATCTTCTGGGGCCCGTGCTTTTATGTTTTCAGCCCCCAACTCTGGAATTCTCTGCCCCATCAGCTCTGGTAATGTGTGGCCGTGGGGAGCTTTAAACAGGCACTCAAGACTTTTTTGTGGAGTCAGGCTTTTTTACGAATTGTTATGATTTTTTATTGTTTTATTTATTAATTGTAATATTTTTATAGAACTAGGTGTTAACACTGTAAAGCACCTTGGCATTTGAAAGGTGCTCAAAAAATAAAGGTATTATTTATTAATCAATAAACGCAGTATAAAAACTCAAATAAGTGTGCAGATGTTTACCAAGGCAAAAGGTTTGGTGACATGATTTTTGTCTTACATAGTTTCTACACTCTGCAAGTCATTAACGTTTATCCGTTTCTCAGTTTTCAAAATAACAGAAATGCAGTTCCATGAGTTAGATAAACAGTCTGCTAATCAATACTATGTGATAAATGTGTCATTGCAACTACTGTGTACTTAACTGTTACTGAAACTGTTCGGTTCATGTGTTGATATTGTTACAGTTGTAAACTTGTGATATCAATAGGGCAGTATTCAATCAAACATTACTAGTTGTCCTTCCGCACTATTACACTGACAAAAAAACAAATATGTATCAATATACACATTTCATTTATTGTTTCTGATTACTTAGGGACAATAACAGAAAAACCAAGCACACAGAATATCAGAGTTCAATGTAACTTGCTGAATGATTGTCCTATTGCATGCTCAACACCAGATACTAGGCCATATCATAGTGATGGCGACGATTCTGATTCTATTACCCCTCAGATACATCACTGGAAATGGCTGTAAAAGTCCTCAGTCATGATCATCATAGCTTTGTGGAATTTTCACTTTTTGTAATGACAGCATTAATTTTGTCAATTTTTGTTTGAAATTTGTTATGCAGCAATGAGCACTCGTTCTAAAGAAATAAAACATTACTTTATGCTGTTTCACAGATTGCTGCTGTCTCTTTTTATAAGGGACAGTTGTCAATGCCGCAGTCATTCATTGTGACCTTCTAGTATTTCAAATGCACACATGTGCAGATTGCCTCCATTTGTAATGCCATCACTGTGCCGTACTGAAGTAAGCATCAGTCCATGACAAAGGAGGCCTGTACTGGGGAATTAATTCTGTTTGTGCAATGAGGACACAGGTTGACTGCCTCCGACCAACAATGAGGCATTAATTCCCTAGTACAACCTGACTTTGTCATGAATTAATGCGCTTATAACATGCCATTATAACTGATGTATTACAGTACTGCACTGTGGGGGTAAATGCAGATGTCAATATGTTACTGTACATGCAGACTGTGCTAATTTTGCCACTCTTGTTCTTTATGTTCACAATTCATTTAAGAGACGTGTTGTGATTATAGCACATAATCACAATACGATTCTTGTGTTTGTCTCAACGATCTGAGTGCTTGCTTTAGTACCATAGTTGTGCATTGTGTCAGCATTGTACAGCATGTTATTTTTAAGCGAAAAAGATGTTCCAGGACTAGAGGGCATGGGATGAAGTTGGAGGGAGGATGATTCAGAGGAAACGTGAGGAAGAATTTCTTCACAGAACGGGTGGTGGACAAGTGGAACACCCTGCCAGAGGAAGTAGTGGGGGCTGAAACAATCACGGGATTTAAGAATGCATGGGATAGACATAAAGGAATTCTGGAGGTCAGGGGTAAGGGGCAACAGACTTCTAGGAAAACATAAACTGAACTTACAAGCTCAAATGGGCATACTGGGTGGGCCATAGGCCCTTATCTGCCAGCACTGTCTATGTATCTATGTAACATTGCTGCACACTAAAACAGAACCACTAAGAAACCAGACTTCAGTGTACAGCTCCATCTCCAGTGAACTGCTGAGTGGTTTAGTAAGTGCGGTTCCGAGCAGACAATAGAACTTGGACACGGCATTACTTGGTAATTAATGCCGTGTGCAAATTGTATCACGTGCTGGGGTTGAATCAATCAATTTACTCAATCTGGGACTCATACATTTTTACATGTTACAATGTCAAAAATATTC
Source organism: Neoceratodus forsteri (assembly GCA_016271365.2). Taxonomy (NCBI): domain Eukaryota; kingdom Metazoa; phylum Chordata; order Ceratodontiformes; family Ceratodontidae; genus Neoceratodus; species Neoceratodus forsteri. The sequence continues at coordinate 374,066,958 of CM057450.1, read as the reverse complement.
ACCATTTTTAGGATGTTTACTGTTTCTTTTTAATAAAAGTAATGGGTAACATCACAATCGTTCGATGTTCAAAAACATATTGTTTGCAGTCTAGTCATTTTATTCTACTAAATGTAGCAAATTACTAAACATTCCATTTATATAATAACAGTGTTGTGAAATTTCAGGAGAGTTTGTGGACAACAGAACGTAAACTGCGCGGAGGAAGAAAAGTACATTGTGTCCAAAACTTCACTTTATGAACTATTCCATGCTTGTGAAATTTGTGGCCAAGAGTGCATTGTTTCATTCTCCAGTGACAATCCTGATCGTAAACAGGGTACATTATTAGTAATAAATGCTCAGTGCTGGAAATGTATGCTCTGTAAAATTTGGCACAACCAGCCAACAACTGGTCACTATGCCACTTTCAATCTATTGCTGTCAGCTGCAGTTATAGCATCAGGCTGTCCAATATTAAAAGCGTTGCGCATCTTTCAATTTATGAACATTGCGGGTTTAAGCCGTAGTACCTTACATAACCATGTAAAGTGCTCAGTCTTGCCGGTCCTATCGAAAATGTGGAAACAAGAACAAGTTCTGGAGAGACCAAGAGAGATGAGGAGGGCATGATTCTAGCAGGTGACAGCCGTGCTGACAGCCCTGGCCATTGTGACAAATTTGGCTCATATACTCTTCTTGAGCAATGGATTAACAAAGTGATTGATGTGACTCTTGTCCAGCTATCAACTGAAATGTATACGTTATGCCTTATAATGTTCATATTCAATGATAAGATATGCAATGCAGAGGTGATAAAGATAATGAATTAAGTAATGTATGGGCAGCCCTTATTACCCAATGAAAGTAAGCTGTTTACACATTGTAATCCTACTGTAGTGACGTCAGAACATTATAAACCTCTCTCATCTATGTCATTGCAGTGGGTTTACAAAATGGAATACTGGTGTTATTTAGTATTCCACACACCCAAAATGTGATCGTTAGTCTCAGTACAGTATGGAAATAACATTCCAATTGTTTCAGTTTACTGTTACTGAGTATAGCGATTGTTGTGGCTGATAGAGATTTTAACTTTGGTACTATTTCTGCCTGCTGTCGTTCAGTCCATGTATACTAATAAATTGTTTTCCTATACAATCATGTGCCCATAGTGCATATTCATTAATAAGGTAATGCTAAATTATTTGTGTTGGGGGGGGGTGTAAATTCTCATGTCGAGTCCCAAACACTATAAATGACAATGCCTGATGCACAGTTGATAACTACTGGGGTAATCACTTCTCATAGTTGCTAGGGCAATGTTAAACCTCTCAAGGTGCGCTCTCAAGGTTTACTGATGCCCTAGCAACTACTTGAGGTGATTACACCATGGTTACTATCTGTACTTCAGGCATTATCCTCTATTTTATGTAGGGTACCAGTATCATGTCCTGTGACTATGTCTCATTGAAACATAATACAGGAGTCTTAGAAGCAGCATTGGACATGTTTACACATGAATATGCTTCATATGTATGTTCCAACACAGTAACAAAATATAAGGTTTAAATTCAGTAAGAGGTTATATTTTTCCATGCACTATAAAATGCAATGCCTCGGTAACAGTGGTCCACCACAGATATAATCACCTCTTGCTGTTGACATCACAACTGTAAATCTGACAAGCTTGCACTGGAGCTTGCTGAACTGTCGCACCCCCGTCCTCTGCCAGGAGGCAGCAGATAGCAAGCTGCATCCCCTCCCTCCCCCCTGGGAGGAGGCAAGCAGTCATCGGATGCTCTACCCTTCTCCTCCCGGCCTGCCCTCCAGCACATCGAGTCCATTCCTGAAACTGGGTCATCAGCATCAGAAGCAGAAATCCAACCACTGCACCGATGGGCCAGCTCAGAATTTCAATATTTTAAAAAAGTTCTGTCATATAGAATATATTTTAATAATCAAAGAATTATCTTGCAGAAATAAAGATGATAAAAATTGAAGCAATGTACATGTTGTAATGGATGTCTGCTTATGGATTCTGTAGAATAATGAAGTCAAAAATTCAACGTGGATGGAGATTGAGGGTCTTAAATAGTTATTACAGTTCATTGTAGAGAATCAGCAAATGAAGATCAGATCAATTATAACCGACTGACACAAGCAGATGAACTGTTGGCTTGCTTCAACACCACTTATGAATGGGGGGCGACGCACTACTATTATGATGTCTGGCACGTTGCGAAGGGTATGTATTTATAAATATTTGTGTGCATGCACAGTATAGAGGATAAAGGCAGAAGGGTAAGTGTTCATTGACACCGAATAAACAGTTGCCGAGATAAACATTAACAAATATCGGTATGGCAGAGTTGTAGCTACTTGGTACAGTGTAATGGTAGCATAGAGATTTATGTATGGGTATACATTGGTAACTGGTTTGTTAACCAATGAGAGGTTGCCATGGTGGATATGTAAACCTTGAGAGCAAAGCTAGAGAGGTTTAGGTCACCATGGCAACCTCGAGCCGATTATTAAAACTGGTTGGCGTGGGCTGGTTGACAATGGGTGGGAGGTGGGGGATTGTCCGGTGAAGATTTTCAAATTGTGAGATATGGTTTAATAGTAGTGCAAATGTGTATAAAATCCATATTATACCGTGTCACATTATAGATTTTCAGTAACTATGAATGCACATTTTACAATGTAATCTCTGGCTCTTCTCAAACTATGAATTTTCAGAATTTGTTGTGATATATACAGTTATGCTATGCAGCACTGAATGGCACATACGTTTTTTCTCAACTAACTGCCACTGTTAACTGTTTGATTTCAGCTTGAAGTTTGTGTAATGTTGTGTTCATAACGTATAAATATTCTGATTCCTTTATTCAATTGTTTTCAATCTGACCACACTAGGCCTCAGGAAAAAGGTAGAGGCACTAGCAAAACAGAAAGGAATGGAAGCTATAAACCTGTGGAAAAAAAACAATCAATCATGTGTATTGGGTGGCATCATCAACACCAAACTGTGATCGATGTGATACAAGGAAAATGGGCTGGAATGATTAATCACATTCAAAACATTCACGTGGGTCACAGCACAGCATTTCATCAGTGCATGCATGGACCACTTAAAGGAAGGGAGATTAGAAAGAAGTGGTTAGTACCAGGTAAGTATTTCACCTTGATACTAAAACCAACATGTATTGATTAATGCTGCTTATAAAATGGGGAAAGTATTTCAAACAATCTGACACCCCGAGGATGTATGTTACACAGTTGTGATGCACAGACAGGGGACTGGACGCTCTGTGCCTGTGGCCCCATGCCTCACTATGTCCCCCTAGACATGCGCTGCAACTGTCCAGCGCACACCCCGTCATGTCAACAAGGATAGTCTTCCATTGAGAGGTTACTTTGGTAACAGATGACCTTGAGGGCGTATATTTGATTCACATAAACACATGAAAAGCAATAAGACATGGCTGTGTGTTGGTAGTACACCCACAGGCATAGTTATACACAAGACTGCATGCTGAGTGCCTTCAGCCTCTGGGTATGCCGGTATCTCAATATTACAAATACACAGCCATGTCTTATTGTTTATATGAAATAGGCCATAGGTAACTTTGAAACTAATGTGTGTAACCAAGTATCAGCTAATCAGGTCACAATGATGTCTTTTGGACCTTTAATATTAAGACTTTTACATGTGAAATTGAATGAATTATGATTCTCCGTTACTCCTGTAGGTGAGGCTGTGACTGAGCACCTTGTGTCATTACTGGAAAACAGAAAACTTGTAAAGGATATCACTAGATTGTCACCTCATCACCAAACATCTTCTGTTGAATCATTCCACAGCACCATCACTGATTTTGCACCAAAGCATACTGCTTTTTCTTTTGAGGGAATGCAATGCAGGTAACCTTATTTCACTTCACAAGACACATTGTAAGGCTGCAGAAGTAGAAAAACTATAGGAATTCAATTACAAATCTCCAGGTGACACATGGACTTATGACATATTAATTGTAAATGTTGCAAAGTAATAAAAGTAGATTGTTCATAGCATATATTTAAGAAATAATACGTGACAGACTGTGCATGTGATCAACTGGTGTTTATATTGAATGTGCTTTAACATCCATGAATGAACTATTGTGTTGTTTAATATAGGAAAAAGAGCAAGAAAGTGTGGGATGGTAATTTGTTAAAATTGAAATGCAGTGATACAAATTATTCAGTCAGGACATCAATAAATAATGTCAGGCAGATAATTTAATGTTAATGGTAAGAAATTGTTGTAACAAGCAATAAAAGGTATGAAAAAAATTTATGAGTAACAAATGTTTAATATCAATGAATTCTCAAATCTTACAGGCTTCAACTTGCAGCATTACACTACAATGAAAACAGTGAAAAAAAAAGTAGTGCTAAAGGAAGACGGCAATGCGAAACTCAAAGTGTACTTCACAATCCTAGACTGAAATAAATAAATAAATAAACAAACAAAGCAAAAAAAAAGGAGAGCCCTCGTGAGAAAAGTCAAAAGGAAATCTACTTATGGTAGGTACCCTCTTTTTAGTTTATGTATCATTTAAAAATGTTTTAATATAAAGAGAAATGTTAAAATATGTAACAATAAAGATGTGAAACACGTAAGCAAATAGTACTGTACCATCATCAATACTGATTGCAATAAATGAACAGTCTAATACAGTAAGGTAGTGCATGCAAAAACCTCAGTTTTGTCATCTACTTTCCTGGTGGCTTTGAATTCTCGACAGAAGTTGTTGCGGTTTTCTATAAAACTTTGGTAGCATGAGTTCTGAGTCACTTCATCAGTTAGTGAACTATTTTACTTGTTCAGGACCCCGTAGCGGACATGCACTTGCGTTGATGTGATGCCTGATCAAGCACGACGACTACTGCAGATGCCAAGAGACCAGATTCCATTAACTCTGTTACCAGTGAAACCTTGCAAAACAAGAATATCCTTGTTTTGTATGAATTCTGATAAACAATCATCTATTTTCAATGAAATAGATAATCTACATATATTGTCACCTATACCATCAATGAAAATGCAAAGCTATGATGGCTAATTTAGTAAAAGGAATAGATTAACTTTGTTTGACCATTTGTGTATAACTTAGCTTACACCCACAATGTTTTTTTCATAGGATATGCCAAGTGCCTACTAACAGAGGTTATTACAGCAATGTCGACAAAGGACACCAGAAATGAGATGCACCATGAAATGAAGGGACGAAAAGCTCCTCCACCACTGTGCTCTGCTTACTCTCACATTGATCGTGAACTTGCTAAATCAAACTATGCCAGTCGTTTCAATGTGCTAGAGTAATAGTGAATGACACCATCCACATACAGTCTGCTCATTTTGATGAAAGCATAGAGATTATTGAATACCCAACTATCATTACATAGCCGTGTTAGTTCATCAAGAGGTTGTTCATGGTGAACAGTTGAATGTTAGCTTGACAGGTTTGTTTGCCATTGGCAATCTCCAGATGCAATAACACAGCTATCTACAGATTGTTGAGTATTCATTGTTTGTTACACTGTAGGATGCCAACAGGTAGTAAAACAAATAGAGGAGCCGGCCCAGTGGTGCTGAATGTAGAGGCACTAGATGCCACACCTCGCGCCACACTGGCAACCTGGGTTCAGGAGTGAGCTCAGGTCATTGGGAGTTGGCAGAGGAGGGACAGAATTGAGCATCCAGAGGATGGCTCTCCTGTGTTGGGTGGGAGGGGGAACAAGATCCCGGGCTCTACGGACTCCTGGAGGAAGTTAGGAGTACAAGGAGCACAAGATCTAGAACTTAAGGGGACTGGCTGTGGCAGCAACCCTGTATGCACATCCAGGAGCATGCGCCCACGCTGGGATGCAGTGCACGTCCGAGACGACAGGGGAGGAGGACCTACTAAGCAAACACCCCTCCTCCCAGTGATAGGCGAAGGTACCTCCTCTTCTAGACCACACTCCAAATGTTGGTTGCCCCTCTCCATTCCTCCCTCCCTCCTAGCCCGCAGCTCAACACTAAAGATAGAGCGCCTGAGGCAGATACGGCGGACCTTCCCCGGAGGGTTCAGACCTGGGGATATGTCAGGCTAGGGGGTACAGAACAGGGCAGGCAACACAAAGGTAGGTAGAGACCAGAGTACCAGGAGGATGCTGGAAAGATTTCACTGGGGCAGGAGGTGAATAAACAAAGTTCGAAAAAAAAATTGGTGTGCATGAGTGTTTGCTAGACTGACTTTCTATTTTAATTCAGTTTTCAGCTGTCCTTGCTTGTTTTTAATGTGATGGCCACTTCCTGGCTGTATAACGAACATGTGCTACAATGTTAAATGTTAATCTGTGGTAGCTACGTAGCTTGTGCAACATGCTAACAATCAGATAGTTATGGATTTCTTTTAATAATTACATTACATCATATACTATATGTCTATTACTGTTAAATAAGGTTTCACATGTGTAAACTGACTTAATAGAATTAATGTGTTTATTATTAAAATATTTTAAAAAGAAATATAATACAATTACTTTTTTTTTTCATTATACTTTTTTCCTTAAGCCTACCTTAACCCCGAAAGCGAGGTTTGCCCTGCTGCAGCAACCGACCCCCACATGCTCGGAGCTGACCACCGCTGGGTACTGGCAGTGGGAGAGAGGGACTGAGCGCCCATCTGTGGCTATCCCTCTCGTAGGACGGTTCCATGCATGCCCTGCTGCTCTAGAGACAGATTACGCCACAACATTCAAAATAGCTTTTTATTGTGTATATGGAAGCGTTAATATTTGTAAGTATACAAAACTTTCCGACGTCAAAACATAACAGATACTGTGAAAAACACAAATAGCCAAAATGCATTTATTCAAGGCATCATAATCCTTTCCGGCTTGAAATGTCTATATGCATTGCCCGGTTCATTGGGATACCTGTCACGTATTCGGATAATCGCACAAGCCGGCAGAGCGACACAGATGTCTTTTCCAAGGTACCCCCAATACCATTAAAATAGCTGACAATATCCAGTATATCTGTACTTCCTTAAGAAATAAGAGACAGAAGGAAGATATAATGTGCGAGGAAACTTTTGTTTTATGTGAACCACCACCATAAGCTATCAATGGTGTATAGTAAAACAATTACAAAGTTATAAAATCAATATGAAAACTATGTGTGTGTGTGTGTATATATATATATATATATATATATATATATATATATACATACATACATACATACACACACACACACACACACACACACACACACACAATAAGGGTGAGTGGTAAATGAGTGAGATAAAACAGTGTACCTTCCATTGCAGTATATTTTTACCCTCTGCTCTACTGTGATGATATGAGACATTTACACACACAAGTCACAAAAGGTTACTGATATCATCACCCTAGGCAGCTTTCCCCTCAGCATGCAAGAAACACCTGTGCTATTACCATAGACACAAATGCAGAACTACCTGAGAGGTCTTACTGCTGCCTACAGCTAACTCAGTGAGCATTACAAAACACACATATCTCCCCCAACTTCCAGCTCATTACTGTAATGCTCTCAACTTGATGCAGCCAGAATTCCAAATAGCACAGCTTCACAGAAGTCTAAACTACTGCCTGCAGCTAACTCAACTACCACCACTGAAACACACTCTCACTTGTTCCTCAAACTCTGATTCTCACCTGTTACAATTACTGTGACAATTTCAACTTAACTGCAGCCAGAATCCTAAAGAGCACAATTTCACAGAACACTCTGCACTCTGCCTGCAGCTAACTTAATTACCACTGAAAACAGTATCAGTTGTTCTGACACTCAGCCTCTCAGTTCATTACAATTAATGTGATGCTTTTAACTTCACTGCAGCCAGACTGCTAAACAATACAGCTTTACAAAAGTATGTTTCTCATTCCTATCTAAAACTAACTCATTTAGCGTTGCAAAACACACTCATGTGTCTCTCAGAGTTTATAACACTGCCAGCCCATTCAGAAAAGCTCACACACAGAATGAGCAAACACATTAACAGGAACAGAACACAAGACAGCATAACAAAACTTCTGAAACTCTTGGCCCTATTGTATATATCGAATACATGATGGGCAGATCGTGTGCTATGGCAAATATGGTCACTCCTGCATCGTGTGCTTGGATATCTCAATTGTGCCTTCGGCACTCATGAGATATCCAGAGCGCACTCTGCAGGAGTGACAATATTTGCCATATCACACTCATGCCGTCATGTATCATATATATATATATATATATATATATATATATATATATATATATATATATATATATATATATATATATACACACATATACATATACACACACACACACACACACACACTAGGTGTGAGTGGTAAAAAGTGAGATAAAACAGCGTATCATCCACTGCAGTGTGATATTTGTACCCTCTGCTCTACTGTGATGATATGAGACATTTACACACAGGTCACAAAGGTCACTGATATCATCACCCTAGGCAGCTTTCCCCTCAGCATGAAAGAAACACCTGTGCTGTTACCATAGACACAAATGCAGAACTACCTGAGAGGTCTTACTTCTGCCTACAGCTAACTCAGTGAGCATTACAAAACACACCTATCCTCCCCCTCAACTTCCAGCTCATTACTGTAATGCTCTCAACTTGATGCAGCCAGAATTCCAAACAGCACAGCTTCACAGAACAGTCTAAACTTCTGCCTGCAGCTAACTCAACTACCAGTGAAACACACTCTCACTTGTTCCTCAAACTCTGATTCTCACCCATTACAATTACTGTGATGCTATCAGCTTGACTACAGCCAGAATCCTAGAGCACAATTTCACAGAACACTCTGCACTCTGCCTGCAGCTAACTTAATTACCACTGAAAACAGTACCAGCTGTTCCAACACTCTGCCTCTCAGTTCATTACAATTACTGTGATGCTTTTAACTTCACTGCAGCCAGACTGCTAAACAATACAGCTTCACAAAAGTATGTTTCTCATTCCTATCTAAAACTAACTCATTTAGCATTGCAAAACACACTCATGTGTCTCTCAGAGTTTATTACACTGCCAGCCCATTCAGAAATGCTCACACACAGAATGAGCAAACACATTAACAGGAACAGAACACAAGAGAGCATAACAAAACTTCTAAAACTCTTGGCCCTATTGTATATATCGAATACATGATGGGCAGATCGTGTGCTATGGCAAATATGGTCACTCCTGCATCGTGTGCTTGGATATCTCAGAGTGAGCTCTGGATATCTCACGAGTGCCGAAGGCTCACTATGCAGGAGTGACAATATTTGCCATATCATACTCATGCCCATCATGTATCCCATATATATATTACATATATATATATATATATATAATAGGCCAATAAATCCCTGTGTCCTGACTGGCTGGGACTTGATTATAGCCACTGCAGTAAGAGAGTGCCACCACTGGCCAAAACAAGTTCCTGCCAACTAGGGAAACTCACTGAATTCATAAGTCACCTATTTCCTTTTTTCCATAGCAAACATTGCTACAACCTTTACTCAGATATAAAAATGGAACCATGCACTACGAATAAGAGTCCATTAAATTAAATAAAGTAATTAAATAATATTATGTTATTTACACTGATGATCCCCCTTTACACACATACAGAATGGTAAAAACCTGAAGTAATATTCGGAGTTTTGATTGCTGGTGTTCGTTTGATGACCATGAAAAATCCCACACCTATCCCAAGAACTTTGCAAGACAACTTATTGACCCTTACATGGCAATAGATAAGATTCAGGTTTGTGATCCACTTCATGCCTATTTGTGTGTCTTTCTTTGTATACCACTAGAGATATGAAGAATGCTGAAGTCCTGTATTCCATATTACCATTATGTGTGTGTGGGTGGGGGCGGTATTATAAAAGTGGAATAATGCAGAGATTTGAATTCTTGTATTCCATGGTGAACAATCACACAAAATCTATTGAGTGTGAAGAAAGACAGATGACTGACAAGTAAAAATCATCTGTGCAAGGACTATCTTACGTTATATAACCAATAAGACACGGATCGGTGTTGATAGTATGGAGATACTCTCACACCCAGAGGCTAAATGCACTCAACCTGCAGTCTTGTGCCTAAATACACCACTCTGAAATCCTTCCAGGATCAACCAAAACAGCAAATGCTAGAACGGGAGTACCAGTGTGGTCAATATGAAGATTAGCATAGATAAAGTAAGGGGGGATATAATGCCAAAGGGTCAGAGGAGATGCATGGTATTGTCACTAGGAATACCTAGACAATGTTTAAATATTAAACAGTAATTTTTTTTTTTTACGTCATTTATTAATTTTTTTCTTTTCAGTATTACATCAATAGGAGTTGGTAACATACAACACCAGGATAGTAGACAGGGGAAGGAGATAAAGACAACTTTATTTATAACATGGGTTGCTGAATGTTGCTCAAAATATCACCTTCCATTGGCTGACTGTCTCTGTGTGGCCACTGATTGATCCCCAGTATAACCATAGTTTCTGTGAAGGTGCTGCCAGACGTCTTTTCTGTACAGTCTCCTACAGAACTCAGTCAACAATGGCCGAGGAGGTGAGAGTTGGGCTATGCCAGTGCTTGACTGTGGGCCGGGTGGGGGGGCCTGGGTGGGTGGGTGGCCACTACACTACCAGGGTATTTGCCGCATTTGTGGCTGCGACTCTGGAGTCGGAGACACGGGTGGGGGATGACAGCACCGCCCTGTGGGGCAATTCACAATGGGAGTTTCAGGGGTTGGGGTGTGGGCAGCCCTGCAGTTCTGTATGAACATTTGAGGGCAGTTGGTGTGAGTAGCCCTGCAGGCATTACACGTATACTTGGGGCAGTTGGTGTGGGTAGCCTGAGCTCATTACATGTACACTTTAAGGGCGGTTGGTGTGGAGGCAGCCTGCAGAGCACCCACTGGGGTATGCTGGGCATGGGGGAGGACAACTGTGGCAAGACTGCAGGCAGGTCTACAGGACCCCCAGGGGGGCATCCGTGAGTCACACCAGCTAAAAGCTGGTGTAACTTACGTTGCGGTTCTCCCCCGGGGGTCTTGTAGAATCCCGACATTGGGGACTTCGTTGCTGCCCTTCTGGAATGGGGCGCAACTACTGCTGTAAACCCTCTAACGCCATGTCGCAGGGGGTTTATGACACAACTGCCGGCAGGCCACTTTGTAGAATTGCGCAAGTTGCAACTGCTGGCATAAGTTGCTACATGTGCCATTCTACTTTGCGCAAGTGCTGTTACGCCAGGCGTAACTTTTCTAGAATTGGGCCCTATAAGTGTTATGTTCACAGAAAGAATAATGACGCAATTTAAAATCAATCAGTGACAATGATTCAAGGGAACATTAAATTACAGCAATAAAAAGGTGTGCTCGGACAAATCCACTTTGTTCTGTTGTTTGTACAGGGTCACAAAGTAAATAAACTTATGAGTTGGGGAAGGGTGGCGGTGTCACCTTCACTGATTTCAGCAAAGATGTCAACAACTTCATACATAAACATCTTGTGAGCATGGTGCGTACTGTGGTCATGGTGCACAATGTGGTAAATTGGATTAGAACATGCAGATGGACAGAAAATGTTGTATTGGGGTACACTGGATACTATCAACGGAGCGGTGACAGGACAGGACGTGCGAAAATGCAATCGGTCAGTTGGCCAGTCCGATATTATGTCTTTGTCATTGAAATCAAGGAATGAATGGGGAGACAGGTGTGCACCGTCTGACAACATGCTGCTGGTTTACACTCAGTTTATTGGGATCTATGTTAATACTGATAGTAAGTGCACATGGCGCAATCACTTACTCATATATACTTGCTGGTGCATTGCCACCATTATAATTATGGTGGTATGCATGATATGCAGTCTGCAGGACATACGGATCATGGACAATGGTCTGAAAACTTGGATGTAGGGTTATGCAATTTACATTGGCATCTGCTTTTGGAATATCCAATTCCTCTACTTCACCACAACACAGGCCCTCCAGCTTGTCAGTCATGATGGGACACATACCACAAATGCACCTGTGAATAATTTTCCAAACACACCGTAATTAGTGTATCGAAATTTGTGTTCACATATAACATTTTTAAAAATATGTCAGTAACATGCTACATTAATCAATTGATTCAAAACAGAGTACGATTTATAAGTGACAAAAATGACTGGGACTGATCATGAAGCGGTAATACAGATTGGAAGTAAATAATCAAACATTTGATTATATTCACAACAGCCTGAAAAATGAGGGATCAGATGTTGTGAAAGAATGCTTTAACAAAACAGAAATGGCACATTCCTGATAAAATAAAGGGCAGGGGTGCATAGCCAGGGTGATAACCTCAATGAGTCGAGAGGTGCTCCTTCCGCTGTACAATTGCCTGGTTAGACCACACCTTGAATACTGCATGAAGTTTTTGTATGCCTACTTAAAAATGGATATTGCTTCACTGAAGAGGATGCAGCGGAGCATGATCAGGATGGTAACATGGCTAGGGTGAAGGCAATATGAGGCGAGACTGGGGGAGTGCGACCTGTACTTGCTGGAGAAAAGAAGGAACAGGAAGTATATGATACAGGTGTTCAAGTATTTCAGAGAAATAAATAGGGTAAGCTTTGACGGGGGGCTTTACATTGAGGGAGGTGAGGGTCACCAGGGGACACTCAATGAAGCTGGATGGGTGGAGAATGGGGGGGGGGAAGGACACACAACTCCACTGACAGGGTGGTGGAGCCCTGGAATGTGCTGCCTGAGGAGTTGGTGGTTGCTACTACTGTGTAGGGGCTCAAGAAAGGCTGGGATAGGTACAGAGGGAGGGTGAATGACGGAGCACCCCTGGGAAATATGGGACCTTGTAGGGAAGGAGTGGGGTGGTGGTGGTGGCTAGAAATGGTGACCTGGTAAGGCACTGCCATCTAGCACACTAGATAGACCATAGGGCCTAATCTGCTGGCTTCGTATTATGTTACTATCTTAGTATGTGTAGCTAGCTGAATAGTAAATATATCTATGTGAGTGATGACCATAAAGGCATGATGCATTACAGCTTGGTACCTATACAGCATGCACACGGATGTGCTAGTAAACCAACAAAACATTATTTCAGAAAAGTTCCATGCACACACCAAAGTGTAGGGAGGGACGCCAAACAAAATTCTTCTTGTTTTTAAAAAAAGTTTCTAATCAGATTCAACCAGGCTCCGGCCTGACATGAAAAATGAAGTACACTTTAATAAAAAAATTTTTTTTTTTTTTACTATACCTTTCTACTGGCACCCATGGACTACTCCCTTATCTGGCATCTTGTCGGATTTCGGCTGCCATCCATCACCACCGCGCCCCCTGAGGTATTCACCCTCTTCTCCTGTGGCTTACACCCTGCAGAGGGGTGGTGGGGAGCCCCCTACTCACCCACCCTGTCCGAATTCAGTTCGAGTGCCGCCCCAGAGCCGCTGATCGGTCAGATGGCTGTCAACTGACTCAGCCAGAGAACCTACTATTTTCCACTGCTTTACTCCCTCTGGACTCAGAAGTGTGCAATGCCATTGAGGACATACTGCACGCGTGTCCACCCCCAGCATGTCCGATGGCTGCACCTTTGTCCCCCCCACCTTGGAGATGCAGCATCGCTGTGCCAGCCCCAGCCAACACTAGGGGCCAGGCAAACAATGCCCACTGGGATACCCCCACCCAGGAGAAGGGCGCTGTCCTCGGACCATCATCCTTCCTCCATCCCTGCCGACCCTGCAGGACCTGGACACGGTCGTCGGTGTAACGTGGGGTAAGGCATTCAGTGTCTCAGCCATCAGTGCCACCGGGACTGCCATATTAGTACACTTTTAAATGGGAATACCACAAATATTTGTGTCGGTGCATAACATACTGCAACACATTATTCACACACCACATTATTCAATAAAAAGGATATGGTATTAGGCAACCCATGAAGCTCATCTGATTGGCCATTTGTTTGTGACTGTGGAAAAAAGATTTATGCATCGAGCCATGACGCTGCTTTGTGCATAGGTCCATGGAAGCAAAGAGCCATGAAGACACATAAGAAGACACAAGCAACTACCCATTACAAAACCGTACCCAGCACTCCAGCCTCCCACACACACTGTACTGTACCAGGTCCATGGGATGATCAGAAGTAATATTATCTAACATTTATGTCAGTGTAACCAACTATTCTGTCCTTTGGTTGCAACTAAATGTTTATATTCTTTTATTTTTTTCCTTCCTTCCTTTTTACTTTTAGGTATTTCTCTTTATTTTTATCGTATTGGTATTATATAGGTATTGCTGTCATGCTGTAATGTTACTTCGGATCAGCAATCGTGAGATTTTGACAGTACGAAGTTATCTTATCCCTTATTGCGTTATTTGACCTATAAAAAAAACTAAGGTCTGCTTGTATACAGAAGATAATAAAGCACAACAACACGTATAACTGGACAGTAGAGATAACTCTGATGACTGACCAGTCTGTGTGACCTAGACGTCCCTCACTGCCGTAATCACCATCAGATACTTCAGCTGAACTGTCTGCAACTTACTCATCTTCCCCTGATGAATCAGTCTGGCATGAATCGTCACGATATGGATCAAGAGATCCAAAAGCACCATGAATGCTGTCCGACTGTGAAATACTTTCCGAATTTGAGTTCACAGAATCACTATCAGAAGAGCTGTCATTTTGTAATATTGCACGTTCTGACATGCTGGCAGGATACTTCCGCGATGCTGTCTCCCTGAAAGTACGTCACATGCAATGCACATCTACGAGGAGAGCAAGTAACAGTGGAGTGCAGCGAGGATAAACGTGGTCAGAAATAAAAAACAAAACAGGTCAGAAAACGGTCCTTTATTAATTAATAAACAGCAACATGTCAATTTTAGCATTGTAAACTAGCGATCAAGCAGAAAATATTGTGAAACTAATTTTTACAAAGGAAATCAAGGACACTTCCTTTAAGCAATAAGGCACGACAAGGTGTGTGTGTTATCGTGTAATAACATCACTCCTGGGGTGGAGAAGCTGAAACACGCAGTGAAGCCCAGTGCTTCCACCACCCCAGGAGTGACGTTATTACACAATAACACACACGGCTCGATGTTATACAAAATAAAAAAAAAATTTAAAAACATTTTAGTAGATTTTTAGTGTAGCAATATGTCTTTGTTTCTGAAAGAGGCATCCAACAAATCAATACGGTGATGTTACTGTGTAATAACATCACCGTCTCAGGCATACACTAACCAATCAGAGCCCTGAAAATGTTCTTGCCATTGTATAATTAAGCAATAAGGCACGATAGGGTGTGGTATATCATGGGATATCATCATGCCTCGGGTGGTTGGGCATGAGGCTGAAGGCCGAGTTCATTCAACGACCCGAGAGGTAACGATATCCATGACCTCACACCACCAAGTGACTATTGCTAATATGAACTGAGTTTGAATTTTCATAAATAAAAAAAATAAAACAAACAGGTTTTTAAACGTTTTATGAACAAGTTTTTGGGTGATGTAGGAGTACATTTTGAAAAAATAGTTCTCACACAGAACAGATCAAGGAGGCTGGTGGCGCCGGAACTTTTTTGAAGCCGTGATGATGTAGCCCGATATCATCACGGCTTCAAAGCGCACTCTGCCGATCAGATTCCTCTACCTACGCTCCTCAGTTCATAATTACACTTATATTCAGAAAATGGTCAAAAGTGTTATAACTACAACTATGAACTGGAGATCGTAAATGGAGGAAGCTGATTGGCCGAGAGGTTCTTGAAGCCGTGATGATATCGGGCTACATCATCACGGCTTCAGAAAACCTATGGTCACCGGCCTCCTCACTCTCTCGAAATCACATCCGCACCTGTTCCTTCAGTTCCCACACAAACACCCCGTGTCCCTGCCACTACAAAGGAATGTAGATTTCGTAGCAGCCTCAGTTAGCTGAAATGTACTGCCACACTACAACCCACTATTTCTTTTAAAATGAAGCACTCGCCGCTTCTACGTGCGACTTTGCCATCTCGCTCTCTCCCCAGAGGTGCACGCTTGCTCGACCAGCCGCCCGTTTTCCACACACAGTAGTGCTTGGAAAAACATTTTTTTTGGTTTTTACTTCAAAGCTCCTGTGTGTACCCTGTCAGTTGCCAAGCTAAATACTGACAACTAGCAACTCACCGATCTGTTAAAAAGACCGGAAGTCCTCCTGCTACTCAGTCGGCTCCATTTCAGTCTGTCTTCCATCCCCTTCTGGTGGCTTGCATTACAAAATCCTATCTACGGTATTTAAGAACAAAAATAAAAGCACACACAGTTTCCCTGGCTCCTGGCCACAGTATACAGGGCTGGTACAGTCTTACTTCACAGCTGCACCTCCTCCACAAACATCAGTTACAGTTACAGCAGCTCCACCTGCTGCCCCAGACCCTTCCAGGAACTATTTTCTTGAAAGGTAGTCATCCAACACCCCAAAAAACTCATTTTCACAAGGTTATGAATATTTTTTTTTTATTTTTTTTATGAAAAATATTTTTTGAGCCAGTTCATAATAGCAATAAGTCACTCCAGGGAGTGACAGATCATGGGATATCATCACTTATCAGACGGTTGGATGCACTCGGCCTGCAGCCTTGTGCCCAACCACCCAAGGCGTGATGATATCCCATGATATACCACACCCTGTCGTGCCTTATTGTTTAATTATACATCATGGAATTTATCTAGGTTTTCATTTCCTACAAGCCCTTTTCACTAAAACAAAACACACACACACACACACACACACTCCTCTGCCTTATTCCGATTGTTAGGTCTTTTTTTTTAAGTTGCTTTTATAGTAGCATTTGTTAGTTGGTAGAAATTTCATTATTTAGTTTACTTTTTAGCAATGATGCATTTCTGACATTCTTAGGTCAATCATCAGGGCATTTTAATAAAGTGTACAGCCCCCAACATCCCTACACTACCGTGCCTCACATGCCAGCCTACCTAAGTCCTCATCTAAATGATGTCCATTATTTCTCTCTTTGCTAACACCTTTGCATAATTTATTGGGCCTTAAATTTGTCAACTTCCGTTTTTTTGCTACATACCATCCTGATCAATGCCCAAAATTATAGGTTCTCTGAATTTGTCTTTGTACAGTATTTGTTTGTTTAGTACTCAGAATTTGTTCTGTACCCTCCCAAACCATACCTGAAAATAGGCATTTAATTGCCTAGTGTACCTACCCAGTTACCAAAACCCAAATGAATATATTTAAAACAGCTTATGTCACTAGTTTTGTAATTGATGATGCAGTTCAATAAATATGGCTGCCACTAGTAGTAGTGTTTTGGGTCATGTGGCTCAACTCTCACCCCATTCCATGTATAAACAGGTTGACATACTATAGTAAAGGAGAATGGGGTGAGGGTTAGGCCTCACGACCCCATGGCACACCCAGGCGCCTGTCAGTCTGTGGAGGCAGGGGGTGTTGGGGGGGGTTAGGAGCTCAGCCCTAACATCTCATTTCCTCACTTTTGTAGCTTTAACCCTAACTGATGCATTAAACAAAGTTTTTTGCAATGAATTTCCTTACTTTTTGAAAAAGTGTAATGTAACTGCTAAATAGCATGTGCTGGTGGAAGCACGGGGCCCGACCCATCAAGCTGCCCATTTCTGCATAATGATAACCATATGGGGGAGTGCGGGCCCTCTGGGTCCTGCGCTCCTACTCAGCATAGCTATAGAGTCATATAGCAGCCCTACAGGACAAGGAACCCTTGTAACACTAATCTGCTGATATCTCAGGAACTGTAACAGCTAGAAACAAAATTCAAGTGTCGTTGTAGTCATGACAATGAGCACTGCTCATGACATAAATTGACTGAATCTGTATCTCGCATCGTTTCCAAGATATGGCCACCAACAAATACAATGGGTGGCACAATGTAATCCTATGGGGGAAATCTGAACTTCGTGATGGCATATCAGTGGAACCGCTTAATTCCCCAATACCAAAACAAAGAATTCACAAAAATACCACCAACAGCTTAATCTGGTTCAAGGTCAGTTGGCATTCATCTGTATCCCCCTCCCAAGGTCGTGCCTGAAAATAGGCAGAATTTGTCTAGTGCACTTACCCGGTCAACAAAAACTAAATAAAATAATAAATAAACAGCAAAATTCACACCTGTAGGGCATCCCCTCAATACCCTGAAAATTTCAAGTAAAAAGACCAAACCATTCATTAGCAATGCAGTGGTAACATTTTTAAAATCTTATTCCACGAGGTAGCAAAATCCTTGACCGTGAGCTCGCGGACTAGAATTCTGACAGTTCATGGATTAGGATCGTTAGTAAGTCATGGTAAAAAAAAATGTAATTTTAAAAAGCTATTTTTTGACCACAACAAGCCAAACCAAAGGCATGGCTTTGTAAAGGGGGTCACGTTGAACAAAATCCATGCCTCATTTGGTTCAGAAGTCACCGGTGGAGAAAGCTACAACATTTACTTTTGGGGAAAAACTGAAAAACAAGATGGTGGCTTGCGGACAAAGAATTTTCTGGTGGACCAGGATCCTAGTCCCCGAGCTACAAAATCCTTGATCGTGAGCTCAATCTTTGTGTGAAAACTAACCATATAAATCTTGGAGTGAACTGAGCATGCTCAGAACCCGAAAATTAAAACGTTAATAACTTTGGAATGGATTAATATTTTTTTTTTTACCAAATGAATGCTGAATTATTCCTTGACTCAACCTCCTTCTATGTTCCAAATTTCAGACCAAAAGACCACACAGTGTGGTCGCAGCGCCATGATCAAAACATGTGTCAAAAGTGGGGAAAAACAAGTTTTTTAGCGTTTTGCTGCACAGAAACTGTAAGTCCGACGAAATGCAACTTGGTAAATCAAGAGATCTACCATACCAGACCACACATTCCACATTTTGTGCAAATCCGTTGAATGGTTGCAAAGTTATTAACACATAAAAACTGAGATTTAACATTAAAGTGCCTACTCAACCCTAACTATAGGGGCGCGACTGCACCCCTATTATACATATATTTATATTATAAATTGCAAAAGCGTAGTTAATGCACTAGTTAGGGTCAAAGCAACAAAAGTTTGGAAATACTGTGTTAGGGTTTCCAACATCCCCCCCTCCGCAGCAGTACAGCAGGTGTGGGCTGTGCCTTGGGGTTCTCAAGCCTAATGCGCGCCCTATTCCATCCGTCAATAAGGTCAGATGTGTACACTGTATGAGAATGGGGTTAGCATTAGTCTTGAAAACCCCAAGGCACACCACACCCGCTTGTGTTGGTTGAAAGTAGGGTTGGAAACCCTAACGCCACATTTCCCAGCTATTGTTGCTTTGACCCTAACAAGTGTATTAACAATGTTTCTTTGCAATTTATTTCCTTACTTTTTGAGATAGTATGATTGTATCCTTATTTGGCTGTGGGAGTGCAGGGTCCTATGGACCCTGTGCTTCCATCCATACATAACTTTTCTGCTAGTGTAATATTATCCTTATTTTCTGGTGGGAGCACAGTGCCCTTCGGGCCCTGCGCACCCATCCCTGTAGTATATTACTGTTTTATATGTATCCCTGATGTCTATTGGCACCCCCACCTTCCCATTTCCATATACTGTATATACATTTTTATATTTCCCTGGTGTCCTGTGGTACCCCCCCACCCTCCAGTTGTGCCCCAGTACTCATTAATTTGTAGTTAATAGCCCTGGTGTTTAGTGGTACCCTCACCCTCTGATTTCCATACACTGTGTTTTTTTTATATATCTTCATTGGTATCCAGTGATACCCTACCCTTCAACTGTGCCGTGGTCCCCATTAATTTATAGTTAATAGCCTTGGTGTCTAGTGATACACCCCTTCAATTTCCATATTTTAATTTTATATTTTCATTGGTGTCCAGTTGTACACCCCCAACCTACCCATGTCCCTCATATCCTGTAAATAACAATACAGTCCCTCAATGTCTTGTATTTTTTTTTTAACCTGTTTAACCTGTAAAAACAAATTTCCACTGATGATCGCACCCATACCCGCATCCGAACTCCCACTGTGCACTCATCATGCCGCACCCCCTAGACTCCCTACACACCGTCACTCACCTGAACTGTCCCCACTTTGAATATCCAGTCTCTGACTGAAGACCCATCTTGCTGCTGGAACTGCTGACTGCTGTCTAAGAAGTAAGTAACTGCAGTCGGAAATCCCATTAAAATACACTGAACTGCAGTTACCTTATTTCTCATACAACAGTCGTTGGTTCCAGCAGCAAGACATGTCTTTGATCGGAGAGTGATCTTCACAGTCGGACCAGTTCAGGTGAGTGAGGGTGTGTGTGGGGGTCTAGGGGTGTGTGGGGTGGTAGGTGCACAGTGGGAAGTCGGTGGGGTGCGGTCACCAGTGGATTTTTTTTTTTTTTTTTTTTAACAGGTGAAAAAATACAAGACATCAAGGGACCATTTTCTTATTTACAGGATACAGGGGACATTGGGTGGAGGGGGGACCACTGAACACCAATGAAAATGTAAAAAAAAAAAAAAATATATGGAAATAGGAGGTTGGGTGCCACTAGACATCAGGGAAACAAGGGGGACAGCGATTAGAGGGGGGGTGCCACTAGACACCAGAGAAACTATGAGAATGGTGTTTGGAGAGAGGGGGAGTGCCGCTACACACCAGGAAAACAACAGGGCCAGCGACTGGAGTTGGGGCGTGTTGCCACTAGACACCAGTGAAACAACAGGACCAGCGATCGGTGGGTGGTGGATGCCACTAGACACCAGGGAAAGGATTTTCCATCATGAAAAAGAATCCTTTTTGTGACTTGTGATACGAAAAATAATCTTTTTTCATATCACGAGTCATGAAAAAAGTTTTATATTCTGGAAAAGAAAATTCAGGGGCACTTCTTCAACAGATAAGTGCAGAATCCAGCTGAGGGGTCCCGATAAGCAAGCTACATGTGCTAGTTTCCACTCAAAACACAACTGTTTTGAGTTATTTGATTACTTCCCTCGCTAACTGCAAAACAAAATGGCGGCAGCATGAAAAAAGATTTCCCATTTCAGACAGGATGACCTGTTTGCGAAAAAAAGGATTATCCATTTGCGTCAAAGGATTCTTTTTCAAGTGGGACATCTAACTAAAGAGTGAAATTGCCATTGAAAATAATAGGAACTTAAAAATTTAAAAACTTTGGAACAGATTAATATTTGTTCACCAAACCTTCAAAAGGCACATCTGTGAGGTAAGACCTTTCTACCCCCAAAATTGTCAGACCAAAATTCCAAACCGTTTTTGCGCTGTGGTGTGACAAAGAAAAGGAAAAAAAATACAGTTCAAATTTTTTACTCTCTGTATCTCCGCACCCACACATCTGAACGGAGCGAAACTATCATCATCAAGAGATCCTTGGTCTCTGATGGTGCATGCAAAATTTCATGCAAATTGCTTGAACGATTATACTAAGGTTCATACTAAGGCAATTTGGTGCAAAGGGGGCTGACAGGCGCATAACTGCACCATAATCAATCATAATACCCAAAATGTGCTTTATTAAGAATAAATTTGTCTAGGCGATTTGAAGTTATTAAAGTGCAAACATTCGAGTTTAACGTAGAAGTGACTGTTCAGCCCTAACTATAGGGACATGACCATGCCCCTATAATACATTTTATTTTATTTATTTAAAAAGTTGGTAGCCGGGACAAGTACACTGAGCCAGAGCTCATTTCCAGATGCGAACCAGGAAAGGGGGAGGGGAGTATATACAGATATTTACAACCCAAAAAGAGTTACAATGAACAAACAATTGGTGAAAAATATACAGGTATTTACAATCCAGAAACAGTTGCATGAAGAAAAGATTCATATTACAGTTGCATATCAAGGAATAAATAAGGGAAAACAATATGTTTTGTATTGAATGAGCGAAAATAAATAGCAGTGGATGTGTGGGACGGGTGGACTGAGATGGGGGAAGGATTTATACAGCGGGAAAGCTTAGGAGGTGGAGTTCAGGTAGACACTTAACTTAGGGCTAGCAGGCTAGCTTGGAGGGGGGCACCAGCCAGGTGAACAGGGTGCTGCTTTTAATGCACCGCATCAAGACAGCGCCAGATCTCATCAACTGTCATTAGAGCACCTGCACTGTGCCCCCCTTCCCGAGGTCCACCCACCCCCCTGGAGTTAGTGTATTTAGTTAGGGGGGGTGGGAGACACAGCCGCCCACAAGGGGGGGGGTGCGGCGTGCGCAGCCCCTTCCCACAGAAAGACAGGTTGCCCTAAATGACAGTCGCCGATAACCAGTGGTGTCTTGACAGGGCTCCCTAAACCCAGCACTAACATTAGATAGATCCGCATTACGCAGGGTCTTATAGTTCTGGAGGTCAATAAGGGTAGCGGAGGACCTGTACTTGGCCCACATTAGGTCCCTAGCTTTGAACTGGGTAACCAGGAGGGGAGATCATATATATGTATCTTCTTTGTAGAAAACTGTGTTAATGCAACATTTTGGGTTAAGCCAAAACCAAGAAAAATAGGGAAATGTGGTTTTAAGGTTTCCAACCCTAAATCCCGCCCCCAACCTTGAAGTAAATCAGGGGTTGAAACTTTCCTGGGGTTGCCAACCCTAAAGCTTACCCCATTCCATACAGTCCTGAAACATATACACTTGTGTCCATCGCATCTGAGCTTTCTTGCTACCACAGTGGGGTGAGCGTTAGGGTTCATACGCCAAGGAAGACTCCACCCCGATTTGCTTCACAGATGGGGGGGGGGAGGGTTGGAAACCCTAAAATCACATTTCCCTACTTTTGTTGGTTTAGACTTAACCCTAAATGTTGCATTAATGCAGTTTTTTGCGGAGAATTTACTTACTTTTTGATATAACACTCAGCTATGCCTTGTGCCTTGCTACACCCCTGTGGCGTAGTAAGACACTCGGCTGCGAATCATGCCTTACCCCATATCTAGTGGCTGAAAGCACTCAGCTGCATCTTATGCCTTACTACACCCCAGGGGGAGTAGTACGTCACTTGGCTTCACCTGTTGCCTTACCCCACGCCCAGAGGCTGAAGGCACTCAGCTGTGTCTTGTGCCTTACCCCATGCCCAGGGGCTGGAGCAGATTTTCTGCATCCAGATACTAGTTGGAACCACAGTTTTGGGGTTGTGAACCAGATTACCAACTGAGAACCACTTTACAGATCAAAGCACTGCAGTCAATTTGCACCTCTTACAAACAGGAAGACTAATTTTCACTGGAGTATGTCTTTTGGAGAGAACTGCTAGTCTAGGTTTTGAATCCACATCCAGCCTTTATAACTGTCATACTGCTCAGCTGTTTACACTTTGACCTGAAGAAGAGAGCTTTATCTCTCGAAAGCTAGTCTTAAAAATAATTTTGTTAATCCAACAAAAGACATCACCTGCAACGTATTTGTATTTTGTTTCTCTAAATTGTTGACTGGACTAACATGGCTACCACATTTCTTCTTTTTTTAGACCAAAATTCCAAACCGTCTGGGTGCAAGACAATGACAAAAAAAGCAAAAAATAATATTTTTTTTTGTTGTTTTTACATTTTTTCACTATCTGCATCTCGGAATCCACACAGCTGACCAGACAGAAACTTGGCACATCAAGAGATCTACCCCAGGAGACCACACATGCAAAATTTTGTGCAAACCGTTGAATGGTTACAAAGATATTAAAGTGCAAAATTTGAGGTTTAACATGGAAACCATTGCCCAACCCTCATGATTATTCATGAGCTATGCTTATACTGACATTTTTGAAAACATGGGGCACATAAGGACAGGGTCATTAAGAGGGTGGGCAGCCGGGGATAATTCTCGGGGCTCGGCACCAAAGAAAGGCCCAGGTTGCCCCAGCATGCTACTGTTCGCAGCTGCATAGGGCTCACCCCCCAACCCGAGTCTGAACATTTCCCGGTGCATGGAATTACTCTAATTGGGCCTGCATAATTAACTGTTCTTTCTGCAATGTGAACAGGTGAAACCAAAAAGAAATTCTTGTAAACAGTGATTTTGAACAGACCACGCTTCCCAAACAGGGATAGCCTGTAGTTGTCATCTGATTTTTCTAATTCCCTGTATTTTAATAAATGGGTATGCAAATAAATGTATTCATTTGAAGTGCTGGCTGTGCATGCTCAGAACTTGAACTTTTTAAATGTAATAAATTTGGAATGGATTAATATTTTTTTCACCAAACCAACAAAAGACACTTCTGGGGGCCAAGCCCTTTCCACCCTGAAAAATACAGACCACAATTGGGCGCTAAGTGCTGAAAAAGAAAAACAGTGAAAAATGGCAATTTTCTGTTTTTTTTGCTATCCGTATCTTGGAATCTGCACATCCGACCGGAACAAGACTTGCGTGTCAAGAGAGCTACCCCACAAGACTGCACAAGCAAAATTTCATGCAAATCTTTTTAGTTTTGTAGATCAGGAAAGGAATACTAGAAAATTCTGCCTATTTTTTTTTTTGTGTGTGTGTAGATTTTGCAAATCTGGCGAACGGTTGTAAAGAAATTAAAGTTCAAAATTTGAGGTTTAACATTAAAGTGCCTACTCAACTCTAAATATAGTGATGCTACCGTGCCACTATAATTCACTGCAAAAAAACATTGTTGATACACTAGTTAAGGTTGAAGCAACAAAAGCAGGGAAATGAGTAAATAAGCTGAGATGGGTACAGTATATAAGTATGTGGTGATGGGGTAACAACCTCAAGGTACACTCCACGCCTGTTGCTGCCTGCAGAGTTGGGGGTGGGGTGTTTGGGTTGGAAACCCTAACACCACATTCCCCTACTTTTGTCACTTCAACCCTAACTAGTACATTAAGGAAGTTTTTTGCAATGAATTCCTTACTTTTTGAGATAGTGTAATATTATTATTTGCCTGTGGGAGCGCAGGCCCTCTTGGCCCTGCGCTGCCATCAGTCCATAACTTTTGTGACAGTGTAACCGTATCCATATTTGCTTGTGTGAAGGCTCCACGTTCTCATCCATCCATAGAAGCGTATATGTATGTTGCTGTGGCAGCACAGGGCCCTCTGGGCCCTGCGCTTACAGTTTTAGAAAAATTGTAACCAAAGCCTTCTTATTACACCACCTCATGAACCCAGTACTGAAACTTTCCAAATCCCTGCCAAAACATGATTCTGCGCCACCGCAGCGTCATTCCATGCCATAGGTGTGAAAACACAGTTTGACCAGGATTTGAGACCAGGACACCTGCCTGCAGCTCCTTGGAAGCTGTCTGCCCTTGAACAGGGCTGCTTCAGCTCCCCCACGGTCGGATGGCACCCAGCCGACTGAGACCAGGACGCCCACCTGCAGCTGCTTGGAAGGTATGGCGACAGCACAGCCAATCGGAACACGGGCACTTCCAGCAAACCCGCTCCAATTTGCCAGGACTTTTTCCCCTGCTTTTGCCGCCTGGCACTTTTTGCAAATAGATTTAGCTGCAACTAAGCAAAATTCAAGTGTCTCATAGAAGGATTTCAACTGTATTAGCTGGATTATAATTTCTACTACTGTTTTAAAGTGCTTACAGCTCTTCTGTTGTTTCCTTGCTCCTGCACCCCCAACCCCCTATCCAAGCACTCTGCCTTGGCGCCGAAAAGTCTCACTCTCCTTTGTCTTGCTAAATTGCTCACTCTAAACCTGTCCTGCCTCTATGCTATTTAACCCCTGCTATTTTTCTTCTCTCCAGCTGCCTGCCCTTGAACAGGGCTGCTTCAGCTCCCCCACGGTCGGACGGCACCCAGCCGACCGAGACCAGGATGCCCGCCTGCAGCTGCTTGGAAGGTACGGTGACAGCGCAGCCAATCAGAACACGGGTGCTTCCAGCAAACTTGCTCCGACTGGCCAGCACTTTTTCCCCTGCTTTTGCTGCCTGGCACTTTTTACAAAGAGATTTAGCTGCAACTAAGCAAAATTTAAGTGTCTCATAGAAGGATTTCAACTGTAATAGCTGGATTGTAATTTCTACTACTGTTTTAAAGTGCTTACATCTCTTCTGTTGCTTCCTTGCTCCTGCACCCCCATCCAAGCACTCTGCCTTGGCACCGAAAAGTCTCACTCTCCTTTGTCTTGCTAAATTGCTCAGTCTAATCCTGTCCTGCCTCTACGCTATTTAACCCCTGCTATATTTCTTCTCTCCAGCTGCCTGCCCTTGAACAGGGCTGCTTCAGCTCCCCCACGGTCGGACGGCACCCAGCCTGCTGAGACCAGGACGCCCGGCTGCAGCTCCTTGGAAGACACAGTGACAACACAGCCAATTGGAACACGGGTGCTTCCGGCAAACCTGCTCCGATTGGCCAGGACTTTTTCCCCTGCTTTTGCCGCCTGGCACTTTTTACAAATAGATTTAGCTGCAACTACGCAAAATTCAAGTGTCTCATAGAAGGATTTACGGCCCTTACACCCACCCCCACCACTGATTAAATACACCTATTGCCCGACCACATTCTCTCTCACGCCATCACTGGTTAGTAAGCCTAGCAGTAATTACAGCACCTACTGTCCACGCTAAGTAACCACAGCAGTAGGGTCCTCCTAGCACCTGATCCGAGCCATGATCCTTCTACTAGGTCACCTTACCCTGCTCATTCCTATTCTCTTCTCCCTCCCTCCTTTCCAACATGCCAACCACCTCTCCCATGCCCCCCTCCCAAATCCTGCCAAACCTTATTGAGGTCTCCCACCCCTCTGGCCCAGCATCCACCTCCCCTTTCACCCAAGCATGGACACTCTGCCACACGTTCCAGCCTATTTCTTTTCAACCCATTGCTCCCCTGGGTCATTTTTCAACTTATTCTCCTATGCCCAACTCATACATGCCATCAATCTAAGAGATGACTGCTCAGTCAGTCATATACAGCTATTCGCTCACTAACTAACTCTCACTCTCCTGCTCCTTGCAGCAGGTAACATCCACCCTAACCCCGGCCCCAATACTACCCCCCATGCCCCTCTCCAACATCGGCCTCTTCTTCACCTCACTCTGGGGATTTTCTCCCACGTGGCCTGCACCTAAATATAAGAAGCCTTGTCCACAAGCTTGACTCTCTTCAGGTTCTTGCCATCCACTATGCTCCAGATATCCTCACCCTGTCCGAAACCTGGCTCAACAAAAACATCAACGACCCCTCTGTCGCTATCCCAGGCTGCACTATGGCCCGCCAGGACAGAGCCTCTAAAGGCAGCGGAATAGCCATCTACGTAAACTTGGACTTGCACTATTCAGTGGTCCTGATCAAGTCCGAACCAAAAGTCCCTGAAGTAATACTAAATCAGCTTGTCCTTCCCTTCTTGCTACCAATCTACATTAATGGGATATACTGCCGACCTGGTACACTAGTTTCTGCTGTCACCGACCTCCGCAAGCAAATCTCCTGCCTAACAATGACAGGGGAACTCTACATTATGGGCGATCTTAACCACAATTGGCTAGCTCCTGCCCTCAACAAAACCAGGACTGAAATTTCTGCCCTAAATCTCTCACAAATCATTACTGAGCCCACCCGGCTTAACCTAAAATCTGGTAACCACTCGCTCATCGACTGGGTCCTTACCATATACCCCCACCGGGTCAAACAAGCCCTTATTCTTCCCGACTCCCTCAGCGACCACCTCGTAACCTTCTTAGTGTGTAAAATCCACCGCCCAAAATCCCCCATTAAATTTGTAGTCCAGCACTCCTTTAAACTGCTCAGTCTAGCCCCTGTATTAGATGACCTTGCGCTAGCAAACTGGGCCCCTGCCCCTCCTACAATCTCCATTGATGATGCCTTCCTACACTTTAAAAACATATTCCTCAGCATCTGGAACACACAAGCACCACTGCAACGTACAAGAGTATGAGGAAACCACCTACCTTGGATCACCCAAGAATTGATTGAATGTCAAATTGCATGGGACAAAGCCTGGAAAACGCATAAATCCTCATGCCTCCCACAACACCTCTCCACATACCGCATGCTCCGTAACAAGTGCACCAGAGCTACTCGTCTTGCAAAAGCAGAGTACTTCAGCAGTTCCCTCCAGTCAAACCTAAATAAACCCTCAAAATTCTGGAAAGTCATTCACTCCCTTTTCACCCCACCGACTGCCAATCCCACTCCAATGCTAAATGTTAATAACTCTCTCCTATCAGAGCCCACAGCAGTCACCACTGAGTTCAGTGTGTACTTCTCCACTTGTGCTGCCACCCTCCTCTCTTCCCTGCCCAAAACTACACCTCTCGCACCACCTACAGACAAAAAGCCCCAGACTAGGCCTCGCTCCTTTTCCTTCAAAGACATCTCTGCAACCGAGGCCCTAGATGCATTACTTTCTCTCAACCTTTCAAAAGGCAAATTCCCGGATGGATTAGACCCCAAACTTCTATACCTCTCTGCCCCTGCTATAGCAACTCCGCTTTCCAAACTCCTAAACCAATCCTTTGCTGCCGCTGCCATCCCCCATGCATGGAAGCATGCCACTGTCATCCCTCTGCCAAAAGGAGGTGCCCCTATCTCCCCTTTTAACTACCACCCTATCTCCCTCTTCCCAGCCCTAGCAAAACTACAAGAGCGCCTTGTGCTCACCCAACTTACCTCCTTCCTCACCGACACCAAATTCTTCACACCATTCCAGTCTGGCTTCAGGAATAGACACTCAACCACCTCCTCCCTGATAAGGCTTACAGACACTATCCTGACAGGCATGGACAGTGGACTGATCACCTCAGTCGTTTCTGTCGACCTTGCAAAAGCCTTCGACACCGTCTCCCACCCCATACTGCTCTTGAGTCTTGCTGAATCAGGCCTCTCTGTTGCAGCCACAAACTGGTTCAGATCATACCTCTCTGATAGAACTCAGTCCGTTAGGAGTCTCAAATGTAATCTCCACTCCCTTTCCCTTAACTACTGGTGTCCCGCAGGGGTCGGTTCTTGGTCCCATTCTGTTCTCTATAGTCCTAAATGACCTGCCACTCATCTGCTCTACTTCCTCATTCCACATGTATGCAGATGATACTGTACTCTACTACTCGGGCTCTGCCCCTGATGTGGTACAATCAAATCTCCAAGCAACTTCAACAAGATACAGCAATGGTTTAGCTCACACCAGCTCTCCCTAAATGAAAAAAAAAAAATATCACCATGACCTTTGGCACATGACAATGCCTGGCCACACTCCCCTCCCTTTCCTACTTCGCCACCCTGGATGGTCAAAAACTTGAAGATGTCTCCTCATTCCGTTACTTGGAGGTCTGGCTCAACAGCCATCTCTCCTTCTCTGACCACATCAATGCTATCTCAAAAAAACTATGCCCCATGCTCAGTGCACTATATAGGAACCGCAGCAGCCTCCCCCCCTGAGTCCGACGTGAACTGGTCCTGAAGACGATACTGCCCGCCATCGACTACTGCGACACTGTATACAGTGCAGCCCCTAAGTGCACCCTATCTAAACTGGACACACTTTATAATGCCTTCTGTTGCTTTGCTCTCGATGTCTCTCCCCTCACCCACCACTGTGACCTCTACCGAGCCTGGGCACTACTGTCCCTCAAAAACCACCGCATCTCTCACTGTGCTAAAGTTGTCTCCAACCTATGGCTCGGGTCCATCCCTTCCTACCCTGCCACCATGCTCACAGATGCCCCACCCCTCCCATCATCTTAGATCCAGTGACTCCTGCCAACTTTCAGTCCCTAGGCAGAAGACCTCTGCCGGCCAAGCTGCCTTCTCACACCGGCTACCCAAGCTCTGAAACACCCTCCCATTGCAAATTCGGCACTCCTCCTCTTCCTACTCTCTGTCTACCGCCTTAGCAAACTTCCTTACTACAAATTGCTCCTGTCCCTGAACCTGCCATGCCCCACTATCCCCTCCCCAATGCCTGACCAGCGGCCTTAGCCTTGCTACAGATGCTGGCTTATAACCCCAACCTTGCACATATGTCCTGGGCCTATTTTGTTATATGTACTGTGTAAAACTGTGATATATGTCCTCTGTTGCTTACAGCTGTTACTACTGTGCTAATTTACCTTGTCTACTGCTTCATCACAAAAATTGTTATTTGATACTATAATATTCTAAGCATTCAATGTGCGCTGCTTGTATATTCATGCAATCGTGTATCCTTATGCTGCTTTTTATTTGCTTCTGTTAACTGTTCACTTGATAATCTGCGTGTTATCATATCTATGTGTACCCCACCCAGGTAGCACCGGGAGATGAGCATCTTGTTGCTCAGTGTGCCTTTCCTGGTGAAACAATTGCAATAAATAATAAATAAATAAAAAGCTGTGACATTCATGAGGTGGTGTAAAAAGATAGCTGTACTGAAAATTTGGGGTCAAAATATTTAACATTACCACAGTTACGAGTGAGAGTAGCAACATTTCAATGGATGCGCATAAGTTTGGTATTTTTGCATATTTTGACCCCAAATTTTAAACATACCCTTCTTATGACCCCGCCTCATGAACAAGGCTGGTGAAAATGTTCAAATCCTCCCTGAAAGGTGATTTCACCAAACAAATGCGAAATTACCATTCTGGCCAGATTGTGTAATTCAAGTGATATTGTTCATGAGGTGGGGTCTCAAAAAGGCCATGTTGAAAATCTGGCGTCAAAATATGCACAAGTGACAAAGTTATGCATTAAAGTTCAAAACCCCATTGAAATACGTTGAACAGCACTTACTGCATCTTAGTTTCTCGTATAGCAGTCGGCGGTTCTAGCAGCAAAACCTGTCTTCAGTAGGAGAGTGGATGTTTACCCTGGCACCTGTTCAGGTGACTGAGGCTGTGTGGGGTGTACGGGGGTGTGGGGTGTTGAGTGGGAGATGGGGTTGGCGAGGGGGCCTTTTTTATTTTTTTTACAGGTAATAAAAAATTGAGGGACCGTTTTCTTTATTTCAGGTGCAGACGGGGATCGGAGAGAGAAAGGCAGAACAGTAATGGAGATGGTGAACGAAGGGTGGAGGGTGCCACTAGACACCAGGGATAAGCAAACAAAAGATTATGGGAACTGGGATTGGAGGGTGGGGGTCACTAGACACCAGGGAAATATGAATAAGTAAACAGGATGGTGACTGGAGAGTGGGGTTGCCACCAGACACATATAAATAAATAAAGAGGATGGTGATCAGAGGGTGGGGGGGTGCCACTAGACAGCAGGGAAACAATAATGATTTAGGGTCAGAGCAATCGAAGGTTGGGGTGGTGCCAGTAGACACCAGAGAAACAAATGTATGAAAGGGATGGTGATCGGAAGGTGGGGGGCACCACTTAGACACCAAGGAAAAGACACCACCAAACAAAATAGCATTTCCTCATTATTCGTGATACGAAAAAGGAACTTTTACATATCACGAGTCATGAAAAAAGATTCCTAAACTTAAAATCGGAATGGCATAATAGCCTAGAAGTTAGAGTAATGAGCTTTGAATGAGCTTAGTACATCCAGCAGACCTGGATTTGATTCCCACAACCACCATTTACATACTGTGTGACTCGGAGCAAATCATTTAACCACCCCAGTGTTCCCAGGTTACCTCTGAAAACAGGCACTTGTGCCTAGTGGACTTTACCCAGTTAACAGAAAAGAATAAATAAAAAAAGATATTCCAAGGGCATTTCTCCAACAGTTAAGTGCAGAAGCCAGCTAAGACTTAAGATGGTCACAGTAAGCAAGCTACATGTGTGAGTCGCTCTCCAGAATGTCATTTTTGTTTTCCAAATTTGATTTTTTCGGGGAAAAACAAAAGGATTTTCCCCTCACAAAAAAGGATGATGTCAATATGAAAAAAAAATGTTTTCATTTTATATAGCTATTGTTGGTGCTTACTTAGCATGTTCAACACCAAGTATTCAAAATTTCAAACATTTTATAACTTTAGAATGGATTAATATTTTTTCACAAAACATGCAGAAGGCACATCTGTGGGCCAGTCCCTTTCTACCCAGAAAATTTCAGATGGAAATTCCAAACCATCAGGGTGCCAGCCAAGTTAACAAAAAAAAAACCCCAAAACATTCAAACCAATGGGAAAAAATCCCGAAAACTTTACTTTTCACTATCCAGAACTTGCAATCTGCACATCCAACCGGAATGAAACTTGGTACTACCAGAGATCCACCATGCGAGACCAGGCATGTAAAATGTCAAAGAAATCCGATGAACAGTTGCCAAGTTATTAAAGTGCAAAAATTGGTGTTTCACGGTTTTCTATATCTATGTAGTATATTTTAAAATGTATTGTTTATGCCTCTGCTCACCAATGTGACCTCTTCAGGTAGCCACTGCAAAGTCCTTGGGTATCTCCCTCTTTTAACCCCCCTTTAATTCTCCTGACGCCCTTCAGGGCGAAACCTGTCATTTCTGTCCACTGCCTGGCAGGGCATTGGTTTTCCTACATTATGTTAAGGACCTTCAAGGTGGGGGAGTGGCAAATTGTCAGAGCCAGGGCCCAGGCATACTCCTTCATCCTGCATCACAGCTGTTTTTTCCCCCACCTGTGTTCCAGCAGCCTAACCCCTGCAGATATATTCGTCTTATTTGGATTTTTTTTTTACCAGGAAAGGCACACTAATGACAGCTTGTTTCCAGGTGCATTCTGTGGGATGGGGGTTGGGGGAGAGTTGTGTGGACCTGTTCTATTGACAAGAGGAATGCTGGCCATGACACTGGGGGAATTCCACTACTTGATAAATGCTATGGAATTTTTCAGTAACTTCTGGACAGTGACCAGAGATGGGAGATCGAAACATTATTTTGGGATGCATAAGTCCAGGACTTATGGTACATTTTTTGGGCAACTCCATATCAGGATCCAGTAAGTCACAACATTTTTCAGCGATGTACAGTATTATTACCGAAAAAAATAATGATTTATTTTTTCCCCCTTAGGATGCTCCAGTGACAGAAAGAGAAAGGTTACAGAGAGGCAGAGAATATTATAAGACAGCAGTAGTACTGCAGGTTGCTTCAGGCCGATTTTCTTCTGTTTCTTTTGATAGACATTTGTGACCAGAGGAATGGATAGTACCCAGACTACTGTCAAGCCAGTACTTTATTGATGGCAATGGATCAAATTCAGAGACGGATGGTCCTGCAGTCATGATAAGCAGATGATTCTCAAAAGACTGCTGTGTCAGGGTTGTTCGTAATTTGTTTTTAATGAAATTAGCTTTCGAAAATCCTCTTTCACATTCACTTGTGGAAGGGGAAATCATGAGCAGAATCTCAATAAGCTTTTGCATAGGGCCCTTCGTGGAGTCTGGGCCACGTTCAGCAGTTTTCATTTGTAACACCAACTGGTACATAGTTATGAGAGGTTTGGTTCAGAATCGAGAAAGGTATAACTTTAGCTGCACCCACTCATCTATAGCAGAATCTTTATCAAGTTCTGAGAATTGAGAAGAGAAAGGGCTATCTGTGATGAGTTCAATTAGTTCAGCATTGCCAAATGTTGCTAGATCTTCCTTTTCCAGTGGCCAGTTGTGATAATTCAAACTCTGAAGTAAACACAAAGGTTTCTCAGAGAACACCAAACCTGTTCTGGATGTATGTAACAGTATCGTTAAATGTGTGAAGTTCAGCTTCACTTCCAGGTGTTCCATGAACTTTTGTTTTGCCAAACATACATTATTCTGAGTTATACTGTTCCTAGAATGTTTTAAGATATCTTCCAGGAGTATTTTTAAGGGCTTCTAGCTGCAGAACGGCTTTTTCTATATCTTCTGGTATCTCAACAATTAAGTAGTCTGCCAACTGGAATGTTTTTGATAATCTAGCAACAACTGGCAAAAAATCTAATAAGAAATAAAGAACTTTAATGAAATGCATAGAGGTCAGTCCCTTGAGGTACCCCTTAGCTCTGTTAGCATCATCTGCCCTGTTGCCATCCACAAATCTGTGCTCCAGATGCATTGTCACAATGTCCAGGTTTTTTCCAGTGCCACTACTGCTCTCGCTTTGCTTGCCAGCCACCTGACCTGCTTTACAGCCATGAAATGTGCAAGATGCTCATTAAGAACTTCATCGATTTCTTTAAGTTCTCTCCTGCACCTTGGAGACCAAAAATAAAAACTGAAAATGCCTTTTAGTCTTCAAATTTGGTAATGGGAAATGTTTATTTGCATCCAAAATGGCTAGCTCAAGTTTGTGGGCAACACAGTGAATGCCAATAACGTCTGGCAAAAGTGATATGAGTCTAGTAATGATTCCTGTTCATTCACCAAGATTAACTTATGCACCACCAAAATTGGCACATACAAGTGCTGGATGTGAATTGCCTGTCAGTTCTGGTAATGGCAAATCCACTGACTGTAAAGGTTTCTCAATAGCATTAAATACACCCTCAGCACTTGCAGTTTCAAGTGGTACCACAGTTATTAGGTGTGTGACTGGCAAACAGTTAGCACCTATATATATCTCAGGTAGACAATTTCTTGTTCAATAATGGCGTGGTCTATACTTCCATCTGCAAGAATGCTCAAAAAGGAGGCATTTTTGACCTCATCAGTTATTGCTGAATGTATTGTTTTAGCTATGTTGTCCACAAACAGCAGCCTGCTATATTCATGTAGTTGTTGCCAACATTTAAACCATTTTTGCGCTGGATCTCACAAATGATTTCAAAATCAGAAAAATGTTTCCCATTATTTGCCACAGAGTATGCAGTGTTAAATAAAATTTTGTATTTGTCAAGTTATTTTGTTGTCATGTGTCTTTTTTGAAAGGATTGACCCAGAGCAGTTTCTGACAGACGAATGGGTGGTATTTGAGCGGTATCCTTTAAGTAATGTTTTGTGCAACTGATGTGTTCCCTCGTCAAATCATGCCTCTTTATGGCGTCTAACTTAAGATCAGCAGAACCTTTAACCATAGCTGAGTTAGGGTCACAGATTTGAGGGTAGGCCTTACAATATATGCAGTACATTACCGATTTTTCTTCATTGTAATCCAGCAACGGAAAATCTTTTTTCCATTCAGGACAGAAATTTCTGACCCTTTTTTCTCCGTCATATCTTTGATCCTTGGTAAGGCCATCATCAGAACTTTCACGTTTAGCAGAACTGGATGTTGTAGTACTTACTACTACTTGCTCCACCAGATTTTGAGAAATCAAATTTTAATAAGCTAATTTTTGCTGTGAGAAACTGCTCTAGATAAAAGTTTTTATAATAGAAATATTTTAATGAGCAAGGATGGAAATACATGTGACTCAGGCACTGCTATCTGGCCCAGAAATAATATTGGCTTAATAGGTTAGCAACCCAGGGCAGATGGACACAACACAGGGCTTGACTGACAATGACGTAAGATGACCAAGGGGTGAGTGACAGTTGATAATTGTTTTACTATTTATCACACAATGGAAAAGTGGTGTGTTTCTGCAAACTTTGTGATTAGACAAGTGACGCACTGACTGCTTCAGAAATGATTGTACTCTCGACTGGTAGTCTGTCAAAATAGATCGGACTGTTTTAGACACAGAGATGAAGCTTTGCTTCAGCCCAGAAAAATAATAGTGACTAGCGTACTGACTTCTGTCTCAACAAAATAAGACTGTCATGAGCAAGGATGGAAATACACATGAATTGAGGCACGTTATCTTTATGGACCAGAAATAATATTGACTTAACAGGTTAGCAAGTCAGGGCAGACAATGAATGACTGACAACGCCGTGAGATGACCAAGGGGTGACACTTGATATTGTTTTACTGTTTATCACACAATGGAAAAGTGGTGTGCTTCTGCAAACTTTGTGATTTTAGTGACACACTGACAGCTTAATGATTGTACTCTGTCTGGTGGTGTCGAAATAGATCAGGCTGTAAGACACAGAGATGAGACTTTGCTTCAGCCCAGAAATTAGTTACTGTGTACTGACTTCTGTCTCAAAAAAAAAAGGACTATCAGACTGACGCAAGCTTTGCTTCAGCCCATAAAAATACTTTGTGACTGTAACAGAGTTCTGTCTCAACAAGGACTGTCAGACTCACTGACACAGGCTTTGCTTCAGCTCAGAATAAATACAAGGGACTGTATTTATAATTAATAAATGACTGTCAAGTCACTTTGCTTGGCACAGACACTTAATATATAGTGTATGGGAGAGTGCTGTCGTGCATAAAGTTCGATGGAAACACAATGCTGCTGTACCATCGATGTGATGTCAACATGGTGCTGTACCATCTTGAGGACGTCACAACAATAGTACAACAGCATCGATCCTCATTGTGCATGTGCAGTCAGTGACGCTCACCTCCATGTAAACAGCCACGTGGAAGACAGATCAATTTCAATCACGGGGAAATGGCCACAGCGATGAGATCATTTAAAAATAAAATCACTGCCATGAGCAAGAAATGTTCAGCTGATGCCCATACACTATACAAGATAATGTATGGGCATCAGTTAACAACAAAGCTGAATTAACCTCGAGGTTACCAGGCAACAGTACACCTCTCAGGCTTCACTCTCGAGATTTACACAGTTGCCATGGTAACCTCTAAGTGAATACAGCATTGTTAACAGATACCTATACATTATCCTCTCTGTTGCTCCCAGTTACCTATAATTAGTTACTGAGACTTTCACTTAACTAAAATTTCAGACCAGGTACTCTGTTTCATCAGCCCAGAAGTGTATTTTTATTTAAAATAATCTGACTGCCTCACAAAGCACTTGCAGGCTTGTATGGAATTCTTAGTCACTCAAAGCAGTTTTTTTGTGAGGTTAATTAGCCCCAGCAGCACACACACAGATTGTAAAGGCTGCTGCCAATAACAGCTGCTTAACTAGTGGTCGCAAACATCAAGGACTCACTAATTAAATGTGTTTTCCGTAGGCCTGTAGTCTATTACCAGCTTAAAACTCTGCTGGAGTGTGCCCAGTGATGTAATTTCCCCCATTTTGTTTAACAGCACTATTTTTATTTTCTGCAGCCCCTAGTGATTTTTATGTCAGTCAGCTGCAACTGGTGGTTCTCTTCCCCGGTTTTAGCAGGCAATGAACCCATGCTGTCAAAAATCTGAATCCCTGCTCTTCTGCACCCTTTTCAATCAAAGGGCCCATAAATCAAACAAATCCCTGCAAAAATATTCACAAATGTGGCCCCCAAGTGTTATTTAGCCAGAGGGAGACAAATTTCATTTTAAAAGCCACCCCAAATTCCGAAGACGAGTGGCAGCATAGCACATCTTGCTCCAGAGTGATGGCGTGCTACAAAATTCTGTCCCACACAGGCACAGATCAGCCAGAGAGACCACCTGATTTACAGACTCGTCACTCATGTGACCCCCGTGGCCGGTCTCGCCTAGGCGCCATCACTGCAAGAGACTTGTCACTGCTGCCCCCCCCCATGCTGCCAACTCTGTCAGCCGATCAGTCCCGAAGCTGCCTGGAGGATTTAACCCCATCCCGCTGTCCTGGCTCTCCAGCTGGACTGAAGCACCATGATCCCTGTCTCAGGCACGTTCCTGAGGATTTCTACTAAGGTAAGCGGGATGCCGAGGAGCTGCACATCACACTATGCTCATGTGCAGCAGCAGGAAACAAGGAGAGTCCGTCGGACTTCACAGCATTGTGAAGTTTAAGTCCTGCTGCTGCACAGAAATATCCTGGATGTTGGACTTGGGGAATTTTCATCCCCTGCTTAGTGACTGTAACAGAGTTCTGTCTCAACAAGGACAGTCAGACTCAATGACACAGGCTTTGCTTCAGTCCATAGTGGACTACGGACTTTTGATATACGGTGTAGCGGATAACACCACACTGGGCAAAATCAGGTTTTCTATCAACAAAGCCTGTCTGTTACTCATTGAGGCTGACAGGCTCACCCACACCTGTGCACTATACTCCTTTTTGAACCTCCTCTCCTTTGATGAACGACTACTCTACCAAACCTGTTTACTCACCCAAAAACTTTGCACTGGTCCGTCCAAGATACTCAGCGCAGCGCCTCCCACTGTCTCCACCCATAGCTCTTCCAAAACCACTATTAATTCCCAGGGTCAGAACATCCCTTGCTCAGAGGTCCTTCCAGGATAGAGCCCACTCCTGGTTTAACACCCTCCCTCCTAATATCACATCCGAACACAGAATTAGGCCATTTACAGCTACCCTCTGTAACCACTTGCTCAATTCTCGTAGCTGCAGGTGCTCTGAATTATACCACGGTGGGCACTGCCACACCCAGTGATCGCTTTAGACAGCACAATGTGAGTATATCAGGGCTACCCCTCCCTGCTTAGCTACAATAATGTACAGATCTGTTACATGAAAAAGTTTGTTCTTGCCTTGTTTAGGTTTCTTTCTTACTGCTATTAGTACACCCTATGTATATAATGTAAATACTGTATGACCCTGCACTGCTGTCGGTCAATTTCCACTCACGGTATCTTACACCCACCCGTCCAGTTTATGACAAGGAGCCTTTGTAAACGAATCCTTGACTCAAAGGTTGTAATTCCAATACAATAAATACTTACTTAGTGACTGTGTGCCAACTTCTCTCAACAACAGGACTGTCGTACTCACTGACGCAGGCTTTGCTTCAGCCCAGAAAAAATACTTAGTGACTGTACTGACCTCCGTCTCAACAAATTAAGATGGTCAGACTCACTGACGCAAGCTTTGCTTCAGCTCAGAATATAACAAACTGTATTTGTAATTAATAAATGACTGCCAAGTCACTTTGTCTGGCCCAGACACTTTAATTTTGCTCAGAGTTACCTATAACGTGTTACTGTAATTTCGGCCAGGCACAGTTTCATCAACCCAGAATCATATTTGTTGTTAGAATAATCTGACTGCCTCACACAGCTTGCATGAAATTCTTAAGTCACTCAAAGCAGTTTTTTGAGAGGTTAATTAGCCCCAGCAGCACACACACAGATTGTACAGGCTGCTGCTAATAATAGCTGCTTAACTAGTGATCACAAACAAACATCAAGGACTTACCAATTACTTTTCTGTAGGCCTGTAGTCTATAACCAGCTTAAAACTCTGCTAGAGTGTGACTAGCGATGTATCCCCCCCATATTTTGTTAAACAGCACTATTTTTTTCTGCAGCCCCTAGTGATTTTCATATTAGTCAGGTGCAACTGGTGGTTCTCTTCCCCGCTTTTGGCAGGCAATAAGCCCATGCAGTCAAAAATCTGAATCCCCTGCTCTTTTGCACCCTTTTCAATCAATGTGCCCGTAATAAAAACAAATCCCTGCAAAAATATTCACAAACGTGGCCCCCAAGTGTTATTTAGCCAATGGGAAACAATAAATTTAATTTTAAAAGCCGCCCCAAGTTCCGAAGACGGGCGGCAGCACGGCACGCCAAACCATGTGAAAATTCGGTTTCACAGCGACGGCACACTACAAACCCCTGTCTCACACAGGCGCAGATCAGCCACAGAGACCACCTGATTTACAGACTCGTCCGTCACTCGTGTTCCTCCCAACCCCGTGGCTGATCTCGCTTAGGCGCCATCTTCCCGCGAGACTTGTCCCTGCTGCCCCACCTCCTCTCCCCGTGCTGCCAAGTCTGTCACCCGATTCGTCCGAAGCTGCCCGGGGGATTTTAACCCCGCCCCGCTCTCTTGAATCTCCGGCTCGATAGAAGTGCCCATTCCCCGCCCCGGACGTTGGACTTGGGGGTTTTTCATCCTGCAAGAACCTACAACCTTCCGATCATCGGGGCCCCAAGGTGAGCATGCTACCTACTGAGCCACTGACACAGTACTCAGGTGGGCCATGGCCCCAACAGTTCCAAAACAATGCTTGCTTGGGTTGTAGTTAGTGTGAGTAAGAAGAACAAAATACTTGTATACAGGTGTTTTCTGGATGCTGCACATGAAAAGAGTTTTATCGGCAGAAACATTACTGTGAACTGGAGATTCCAAACAAAGGGCTTATTTGACTACAATTTATTTTATTTGCTGTAGCCTGTTTCATACAGAATGTGGCCTCTTCATGCAAAACGTACGACAAAAATGCTCCACAGGTTTAGCAAAAAGTTATATACAACAAGCAGAAGCATGCATATAGCATACTAATATGAAGTTTTGTTGACCAGGAGTCAACATGACAATGAGTTTATGTTACGAGTTAAATGCAAAGGAAAAGAAATACGTTTTGTGTTGTGAATTAAAAAAAGTGGGAGTCAGTAATACAGTGAGAGAGTGGAAGGCTGTTCCAGACCAAGGGGGCAGTCGTGGGCAACTTTGTGGGGCTGGAAAAGGAAGAGGAGGGTTGCAGAGGAGGAGGCGGAGTGAATAGAGCGAGCTGGAGGATGGCAAGAAACAAGGTCAGAGAGAGGCGGGGGCTGAACTGTGAGGGTCTAAAAACAGATAGTTCAGTGACAAACTGGGGGCCAGATTTCTAAGGCTTGGAACTGTTGCAAGCCCTGAATGCACCAGATATGTGGCGCACTGGCTTTGTGACAGTCTAATGGGATTTTCAATCCCTTGCATCAAATTGATGCTCACTAGACCACTTTCTGTGGTCTAGTTTGCGTCATATCTGGGGACCTCTAACACGTAGCTTGCAACTGAACTTTCTTGCAGCCAAACTTTGCTGCAAGCTGTTGTAATGCTAGTCGCCTGTCACAGCTGCGCCCAAGAGTATGAAATCGGGTACAGTTGTGGCATTCGGCTGTGGCACAGCTGCAGCAGTCGGAGTTTGATGCATGGCTTGATGCAAGAACTGTGTCACCCGTTGAAAATCTGGATCTCAAACTCTCAAGTCATGGGAGAACATTTCTTGAGTTGTTAAATTAGTGAAATATGTTTAGGTATTTCACAGACTTTGGAAGCGCAGGTTTGGAATTTTGCACAGTTGTATGCAAGTTAAAAAATTATTGAAAACTTATTTTCATGAAATCATTAATAAAGGAGTCAGTGTGGGCTAGTTATAAGAGAAAATCACAGATTCAAACCCTACCAGAACCAGTGTGACTGGCTTGTGCAAGTCACTAAACCTCCCAGTGCTCCAGTGCACCCAGCTGTGGTAATGGGTAGAAGCAGTATCCCACTAAAACTGAGATGCTGCATCTCAGCTGAGGTACCCTGGGTAATGAAACTGTAAATAAATAAATATTGTGAAGAGAAGGTTCCTCACTAGAGCCTTGAGTTATTTCCATATGGTCATTTCAGTAAGATTTGACTATTGACTATATAAACTAACTGTTGTGTGTCTGTCAAATATTCTCTCACAATTGGAAAGATTTTCCAAGAAGCTAGATGAGTGATCTATGAATATTGATCCTGCCACCGGGCCTCAGTTAATTTCATCATGAATGACACTGGTGTCTTTAAAGAATGCTATTGAAGTTAAATGGATAGGTCTAACCTTTATTTTATTTATTTATTTCATCTAGGATTACAATACCTTTTTAGCCGAGGCTCTTTTACAAAGGTTCCACGTCAGCGTGTGCAACAGTCATCATTTTTAGTTACAAACATATAGTCATTGACTTACAGACATGTAATAACCAGTACAAAGACTTGGCGATGAGCAAGACAAGGGAAGGGGGGTGGGGAGTGAGGTAGGAGATCGGGGGGTAGGAGGTGCAGAGGGGTAAGGGGAGTAAGGGAGGTGGTTGGGGGCAGGGGCAGGAGTGGAGATACAGGGGAGGTGGGCGAGGCGGGAGACAGTACAGCCAGGGGCTTTGTCGAGAGTATGACAGGTAAGATGCTAGGAGGCAAAGATGATTTAAGTGCTGGAGTGCTGGGGCATGTGCAGCTGGAATGGTGGAAATGTTAAGATGGCAATGCAGGATACAAGCGGTGAGGCGCAGCTTGGACTTGAAGAGGCCGAGTGTTGGAGCGGTCACTATGTCGCTGCCAAGAGAGTTGAGCCAGTTGGATGCCCGATAGGTGAATGATCTTTGTCCTTGGGTCGTGCGACATCGTGGGATATGTAGTAGATGGGAATTGGATCTCCTTGTAGTGACGGTCCTATGTCTAGGCTTAAGGAGGGCACAGACACATTTTCTTGGCTGTGATGCAGGTTTGATATTTTATGCGTTTGTCCGGTTGAAGCCATCCAGATTGGGAATAAAGGTCACGTGTGGGTACGGCGATGTGAGCCAGTGATGAGACGACAGGACTTATTCAGGGAGGTCGCTATACTTTGAGAGCAGTGGTAGTTGCAGACCCATATATGATAAAACTATAGTCTATGATGCTGACAATGGAGCTTTGGACAGCAACTGACAGTGCATCTGGGGTTAGGTATTTCCCGTGCCAGAATAATATGACTAACCTCACATTGGCAGACTTTGCAACATTGCTGATATGGACGGTGTACGAGCCGTGTGGATCAAGGGTGATGCTGAGGTACTTGAACGATTGTGTTTGCTCTAGGATGGCTCCTTGTTCGGTTGCAATGAAGAGGTGGAGTTGTTTGTTTTTGTTGTGGGGGCTACAGAAGACCATAGACTTTTTTTTTTTTTTCTGACTGAGAAGCAGTTTATGATTTAGGAACCAGGATTCAATGGAGGAGAAGGCCCGCTGAAGTTTATTTTGTAATTGGATTGGATCAGGGTCCGAGGTGAGGATCACAGCATTGTCAGTGTAGAGAATTATTTGTTCTGGGCAGCTGTCTGGTAGTGAGTTTAAGAATAGGCTGAACATTAGATTGTTTGCCTGCCAATGTTTTGGATTTTGTGCACTTTAAGAAACTTGTTCGTAGGTTAGGCTTTTCTGTAGTTTTCAGTAGCTGCTAAAATTGATACTTTGCATGGTTTCCATCCATAAATGATGGATTATTTAAGCTTTTCTAATCATTTGCTTCAATTGTGTGTTTAAATAAGATCAATAAATATGGCTTTAACAGCTTAGATTCATACATACACATGCAGGTTCCTAGTGTCTCGAGTTGGTGCCTGGAATTGTCTATTAGGATTTGAACTGCACAGTGTGTATTGTCCACACATCTTGTGCCCGGCTTCTTTAAACCATCAGATCTACAGTGTATTTTCCACTAAAGAGACTGGTTGCTCTCTACTTGGTTTGAGTTTCTCAGTTTCTTTTCTTTAATGATTACCACTGTCGCTCACTTCTGAGTAGTTCCTTTTTGGTTCTTGCACCACTCCTTTAATGTTTTATTGTTTTCTTTGTTTTTCAATAGTTTCGATGGCTTTCTCCAGTTTTGCCAGACAGTTCGAAGGTGAACCCTCCAGATGGCTTACGTAATTTCCAAAATGCCAGACGCTTATGTCCATGGATGAGGGACACAGTGAATGATTGCATTGTGTTGGACTGGAACATTTGTTTCTGTTAGACTACCTCCATTCTGTAATTAAGGCAACACAGACAAGAAGGAAGTCAAAGCTGGAGACCTTAGAAGGTAACTCCGGTTCTTACTTTTAATTGGAGCTCTTGCAGCAGGCAGTAACCGTTGGGAGTAAGCCATCAGGTGTCGGGACTCCATGGAAACCTTCTAGATAGCGGT
Source organism: Neoceratodus forsteri (assembly GCA_016271365.2). Lineage (NCBI taxonomy): Eukaryota > Metazoa > Chordata > Ceratodontiformes > Ceratodontidae > Neoceratodus > Neoceratodus forsteri. Next base: position 374,023,356 of record CM057450.1, on the reverse strand, counting down.
CTTCAGCGGGGAACAGCCCCTGACGTCGGCTCTGCCTGACGTCAGCCAGTGCTATAAGAGGGGCGGTCCCCAGCCCCACCTCAGTTCTTTTCCCGCATCAACGGGTTAGCATTGGCTCCTCAGACGCCTTCTCGCAAACAGTTTGACAACTTTCTCACCTTCAGTGGTTTTTTTTTTTGCCTTTTCGATAAAAATCCTTGAATTTGTTTCCTATTCTGCATGTCTTTTTTTCTCTGGCATCCGTCTCATCCACAGATCACAAGAAGTCTTAAGTGTGCCTGTGGCAAGCAGCTACCATCGAAGGACTGCCACAAGGTCTTCCTCTTCTGCCTATTCTCAAACTACCACACTGTGGCCTGTCAGCACTGCAAGGCCTTCAACTCCTGGACTCTGATCCGCTGCCAGAAGGCCCTCAAGGCACGCCTGCTGGAGCAGCAACTTGCTAAGATGCAGAAACAGCCAGTGGGGAAGAGTCCTTTTTCAACCTCATCTGTGTCCACCTTCTCCACTTCTAAAGCACACAAGGAGAAGAAGAAGGATTCAGGGAGGCACAAACACCAGGACAAGGACTGGGAAAGGTCCTGGGGGTGCTCTCGTTACAGGTCTCTGTGGCACAAGAAGTCCTTGTCAGGCTCCTCGTCGCATGGGGGCTCAGACCACTCCTCTTGGTCTGCCCACGGCTCTACTAGGCAGTCAGCTCCTAAACATCCTGCAGTCGTCCTGGTGCCTGACGGAGGAAAACCGGGGTCGGGGTCTTCAGGCCCTACCCTGACGGCTCTCAAGGTGAAGGCTACACCGGCAGGGTGACCCTCCACCTTGGGGGCTGGGACCAGAAAGAAGGGCAGCGACGCATTGGCGCTGCCAAAACGGTTCTGATGACTGTCTCATACAAAGCTATGGACAGGACCTCCCGTCATCAGAGGAAGAAGATGGACTCTCTGTTGTTGCCCCAGGCTCCAGCCAAGTCAACGGCTGCCTCCTCACCAGACTCCATTAAGCAGGCATCCACTAAGGATGCGCCCCATCAGATGTCAGGTCGGCCTTCGCCCTCCTCCCTACTGGGCCATTCCTCACTAGGTGAGGATCTCTGGCTGGATGATACCTCTAATCTACCCTATTGTTCCTCGTCCCCGCCGCCTCTGACGCTGGACCCCCGCATGTCGGGTAAACCGGCGCCAGCTCTGCAGTTGCCTGCTGATCTGTCAATACCTCAATTCACCAAGGACCAGATCCAGGAGTTTATTTCCTTCTGGTGGAGTCGGGTCAAAGGGGATCTGCTCCCCCCTAAGGAGCCAGTCTCCGTAGAACTGGAACTGGGGTCGGTCCTCAGCATGGGTCGGTAGCCGATACAACCACCCCCCCCAAAAAAAAACTGCACTCTGTGCCCTGAAAGTCACCATGGTAGACCCCAGCACAAAAAACAGCATCACCGCAGGTCTTCTTGCTCCTCAAGTCATTACTGACGCCAGTCCTCTCATGGGGGACATCGGTCCCATTGCCATCGACCATCCCTTAGCCGTCGATGCTCTATCTGTTCGTCCTCCTCATCGGTGGACTCTAGCCACAGCTCTGATTCTTTGGGCTCTGACCTTTCGGAGCCTAGGGGTTGCCCTTCTTTGCCAGACAATAAGGACATCCCCAGGTCACCTCTGATGATCCCACATTCATGGATGTCATGAGGCACATCCAGGCTTCCAACAGATGGGAGATGGAAGACGTGAATCTGGAGTGCTGGAGGCTAGCTAGGTACCTGAGGCAAAAGGAGCATAAACCTCTAGTGATGCCTCCTTTAGTAGACACCTTCCAGGACCTGTCGAGGCTAACTTGAAAGCACCCTTCCACCTCCTCCGCCATCTCCAAAAAGTTGGATAGGCTGTACAGAGCCCCTAGGGAGGAGCATTTTCTGGCGGAACATCCTACAGTGGACTCAGTGGTGATCACGGCTGCTCATGATCATTCAAAGAAGCCAAAACACCTTAGCACCCAGCCTCCTGACCAGGAATCCAGATATATTGACCAGATGGGCCAGAAGGACTGCTCATCCTTTACCTACTCCATCCGGTCCCTTAACTTTCTCACACACATGGTGCAGTACCAGAATGCCCTGTGGGAGAAAGGTCTCAGAGATGGCTCAGGCCCTTCCAGACTCTGCCTAGAAATCTGAGCTCATGTACCTTCTCAAATCGGGGTTTGATGTAGGCATGCACTTCTTGCCTGCCTCATACAACACTGCAGATATGGCAGCCAAAGCAGCAGCATCCGGCATTTGTCTCAGGCGCTATGCCTGGCTTACAGTCTCTGGTTTCTCCCAGGATCTGCAGTCAGGCATCCTGGACCTCCCCTTCAAGGGCTTGGTCCTTTTTGGAGATGACACTGAAAAACTGATTACTCGTCTCCAAGAATCCAGGAAGTCCATTTGGTCCGTCAGAAAAATGTATAAGGGGGACCAAAAGCCTTTTCAGAAATGGCCATTTCTGAAGCCCTCGGGACAACAGCCCTGAAATCAGTCTCAGCAGAGCGGTGGGTTCAACAGAAAGGCCACCTCCCAGACTCCCGGGAGCTCTGCCTCTTGAGCCACAAAGTCCTCCCAGGCTCATCTGCCTACTCCCGGAGCTTCCCAGTGTCTCCTTGCTGGACCCCCCCTCCTCCAGCGGAATCATTGGGGAAAGTAGTCGAGGGTCGCTTCTCCCTCCATCTTAAGGTTTGGAGCACGACAACATCGAACCTCTGAGTCTTACAGCTTACAGAGAGAGATCATACTCTGGAGTTCAAGCAAATACCTCTGGGTACTCCACCAGCTTCCTCCAACTGTCTTCCCTCTCATGTCCCCTTTATTGAAGGGGAAATTCAGGCCCTCCTGCAAAAGTGGGCTCAACAAAGAAAATGTTATTATTCACGCTTTTTCATGCTTCCCAAGAAGACTGGGGACCTTTGGCCCGTCCTGGATCTCGGTTCTCTAAACAAGTTCATCAAATGCAAAAGGTTCAGGATGGTCATGCTGCCGGGTCTCATTCCCCTCCTGCACTGGGGGGACTGGCTCTGCTCTCTAGATATGTAGGATGCTTACCTGCACATTCTGATTTTTCCACCACATAGAAGTTTTCCTGAGGTTCCTTTTCCATGGCCAACATTACCAGTTTTGAGCCTTGCTGTTTGGCCTCTCCATCGCTTCCAGAGTCTTCACTAAGTGCTTAGTGGTGGTGGATGCGGCTCTGCGGCGCCAAGGCCATTACTTCTTTCCCTATCTAGATGACTGGCTTCTAGCAGCTCCTGTGTGAGAACAGCTGGTCTGCATTCTCGGAGACACCTTTGCACTCTTCTGAGAGCTGGGGATCACCCTGAACATTCACAAGTCATCCCCATGGCCCAGTCAGAGACTCTAGTTCATTCAGGCGATCCTAGACATGGTTCAGGGAAAGGTCTTCCTCCCCTCGGATAGGGGGATCACCTTTGGGATCAGGCCCGCATGGTAGCCTCGGCTCCTTATGTCCTGGTCGGAACCTATCAAAGGTTTTTCGGCCGTATGGCAGCAGCCATCCCAACGGTTCCCATGGCTCACCTCCATATGAGGGTCCCCCAGTGGACACTCAGGATGCAATGGGACCAAAGGTTGGATGATCTGGAGCAAGCTGTTCTGGTCTCCGACCCAATTTACAGGGCACTCACCTGGTGGATGGACCCACTCAATCTCTCAACAGAGGTCCTCTTCCAGCTGGAGCCCCCAAGGCGCATTCTCACCACGGACGCCTCGGGCTTCAGTTTGGGTCACTCATCTGGGGAACAGGCAGACCCCAAGGGACCTGGTCACCAGACCAGCAGTCACTCCACATCAACGTACTGGAGATAAAAGCAGTCAACGCCTTACAGGCCTTTCAGATGGACTTAGCTTCAGGCCCTCTTCTCATTCAGATGGACAACATGTCTGTAGTGTTTTACATCAACAAGTAGGTTGGGACTCGCTCTTACCTCCTCTGCAGGGAGGCAATGAAAGTCTGCTATTGGGCACTGAAACATCACTTTGAACTCACTGCTGTCCATGTTCAAGGCATCCAGAATGTCTTGACCAACAGTCTAAGCAGGTCTCGGTTCAAGGTTCACGAGTGAGAGCTCCTCCAGTTGGTAGCAGATCAGCTATTCGACAGATGGGTCCGACCAGAGTTGGATATTTTATGTCCCCACTCAGTGCCAAACTGCCCAGTTTCTGCTTACGAGATCCAGGGCCTGGAGTTTTCTGGGGAGAAGACTTGGTTTGCTGGCCAAGGCACCTAGCTTCACCTGAGCTCTTTCCTTCTAAGACTGCTTGAAAGGCAGAGTAGAGAAACTTACCAGAGCAAGGGAAAAGGATTAAGACTTAGTTTGGCTAAGCAGATTTACTGCATGGTGGTGTTTTATTTTTTACTCACAGGGATTGCTACTGTTTGTTGCTAACATTTCATTGCTTTATTTTTCTCTGATTCAAATTGTTGTTGCTGGTATACCTTCTTCTGCATTATTACAGGTGTGCTTTTACTGGTGTGTACTAACAGGTTACTCCTGTAATCTTCTGATTCAAATTGTCTTTTGCAAGGTATATCTTCTGTTACTGCTTTATTTTTCTCTGGAGCAAAGTGTTTCTTACAGGGTATATCTTCTCTGAAATTACTGTGTTACAGGTGGAGCTTACATTTTTGTGACTTTTTTATCATTGGGCTAAGCAAAATTACTGTTTGACACTGTGTTTTATTTTATTCTTGTTTGTTGAAAGGTTTGTTGTCTCAGAGGTGTTTCAGTTTCCTTCTCACATTGAAGGAGCTAATTGCTTTTCCTCCCACAGCTCTTCCAAAGGATTAGGTGTGTATGTGGGGGGTGGAGCTGGCAAACTGTCAGTAATTTCCAACAGAAAGAAGGTTAAAAAGTCAGGTTAGTTGATATCTTGGAGGTAGAAGACTTGGTTTGCTGGCCAAGGCACCTAGCTTCACCTGAGCTCTTTCCTTCTAAGACTGCTTGAAAGGCAGAGTAAGAAACTTACCAGAGCAAGGAAAAGGATTAAGACTTAGTTTGGCTAAGCAGATTTACTGTGTGGTGGTGTTTTATTTTTACTCACAGGGATTGCTACTGTTTGTTGCTAACATTTCATTGCTTTATTTTTCTCTGATTCAAATTATTGTTTGCTGGTATACCTTCTTCTGCATTATTACAGGTGTGCCTACAGGTGTGTGCTAACAGATTACTCCTGTAATCTTCTGATTCAAATTGTCTTTTAAGGTATATCTTCTGTTACTGCTTTATTTTCTCTGGAGCAAAGTGTTTCTTACAGTATATCTTCTCTGAAATTATTACAGGTGGTGCTTTACAGGTTTTACAGTTTTATCTAACATTAGGATAGCTTTTCAGGGTTACTGCATTTGTTGTTGACTGATTGTTTCTGCTCTTACCTCCTTGTTCTTTCGTCAGTGGTTGTTCTTTTTAGGAGGCAGAAGGGCCCAGCCACCCACCCACATCCCAACCACCCCGCTACACTTCTTTTATAAGGTACCACAGTTGTGACATTTCCTGTGGCAGAGCAGGAAGGGGCGGATCAGTGGGGCCTCCACAAAGTGATCTAATTTACAGGGCACTAGTAATTTAAGTTGTTATTACAAGTTAAACAAAGCACAATTAAACCATTACTTGCATTTTTTTTTCCTTTTTTCTCCTTCTAATTACTCTGATTAGGTTACAAACCCAGCAACTTATTTGGAATGAGTTCATTAACTGCAGGTACTGTGGAACAATTTTCAGAAGGACAGTCTTACAGATTTAGGGACACTGTCCTACATGCTGGGCCTTTGGAGATCTTAGGGCTCAGCTCCGGGCAGCATGGGCAGAGATTGCACGCCTCAAATTTTATTGAAGAGAAATACATTAAGAACCACCCGCATTTCCCCAGCATCCAACAGAAAACCTCGACCGCAGAGGGTAGTTGGTCCAGGAGGTTGGCAGGTGGTTAGGAGGAGCAAATCAGGTGCCCCATCACTGTCTGCTCTCCAACACATTACCTCCAAAAACCATATAAACACTACAAACAGGTATCTGCCTCTATCTCTGAAATCAAATAAAGAGGCAGAAGACACTGCAGAGCAGGACACTGCTGGCACAGGAGCTAGCACAACAAAACTCACCCAAATCAGGAACCAAAACAAAACAAGCACAAAGGAAATCAAAAAACTTCGATCCGTAGGAGACTCCATGATTCGGGAGTTGATACCCATCTCCAACCAGGGTGATGGTCAGATGTCTCCCAGGTACATCAGCATGGAGAGACACTGACCGCATTACTAAATTGTTCACAAAGCAGGAGAAAACATTGATGTCCTAGTGCACATAGGGACTAATGATCTCGCCAGCCGGTCAGTTGTGGAGACCAAGGAACACCTGACTAGGCTGGGTGACAAACTATCATCTATTTAATCGGCATCTCCTTCTCTGAGATCCTGCCAGTCTGGGAGAGGGAGCAGATGGACGGAAGGTCAGAGAAGGGAAGATGAGGGAGCTAAACACGTGGCTGAAGGGCTGGTGCCAGGAAAAAGGACACAGATTTGTAGGGAACTGGCAACAGTTCTGGGAGCGAAAGTTCTTTAAATTTGATGGACTGCATCTGACTAAAGAGGGAGTCAGTGCATTGGGGCAGAAGTTTGATGTCTTTGCAGAATATTTAAACTAGCAAATGGGGAGAGGGGTGCAGCACCCCATACATCAAATGGGAAGAACACCCCTCCTCCCTCAGCTAGTGGTCAAACAGGAATTCAGCATGTTTGCCGTTCATTTGCATCACCAGGTAAGAAAAAAGGTTTGTCTTCCATACGACGCACAGGGTACGCCAAACTTCACCCAACAACTAACACACCAAAATCTGGCCAATGGAAAATCATGTAACAATGCTCAGCCTGGGAAATAAGATCCCAGACCTGCAGGCAATAATGTCAGAAGCTAAACTGGACATAGTAGCAATTAGTGAGGACGTGGTTTACCAGTAACCACACTTGGGAGACTTCAGTACCTGGCTGCTTGTATTGTTCAGAAGAGACCGAGGTGCAAAGGGGAGGAGTGGCCCTGTATGTTAATGAAAATATCAAAGCACAGAAATTCAGAATACCATAAGGAGCCAGAAGAACTGTGGGTCACCCTGGAAACAGGAAATGGGACAGCCATAAGAACTGGGGTTGTCTACAGCCCCCAGAACAGAGGAGGACATAGACACATTACTGTTAGAAGATATACAAAACATGACAGCTAAAGGGAGGTTCTGATAATGGGAGACTTCAACATGCGGATACAGATTGGTCAATACCAGCAGGAACATCTGCCAGAACTAGACTCATAGTGGATTCCTGCAGGGGAGGGCCTCAAACAACTGGTACAGCAACCCACAAGAGACAGGGCTATCCTAGATCTAGTACTGACTAACAAAGAAGGATCACAGATCTCCAGGTAGAAGGTCACCTGGGGCCAGTGACCATCACATGGTATGGTTCAATTTGGCTACTACATCTAAATCATCCCATTCCAAGGCAAAAATATGGGACTTCAGAGGAGCTGACTTTGATAAGATGGCCAACAGAGTTAAGCTAGCCCTGGCAAAAGAAACACAGGTGAGGGTACAGGCAAAGTGGGCAAGCATTAAGGATGCAATACTTGAAGCAACATCCCATTGTGTTAGACAGAAAAGGAAGTGCAAAGAAGAAGGAAACCACTTTGGTTCTCAAATACAGTAGCAGAAAAGGTCAGAGCCAAAAGGCTGGCCTTCAGGAAATATAAGGGAACACAGCGGGATGAAGATAGGAGGCATACCAAACTGCCCTAAGGGAAGCAGGTAAGGCAGTAAGGCAGGCAAAGTCCCAAACTGAGGAAACACTATGCACGAACAGTAAAGAAGATGACAAGACTTTCTATAGATACATTAGTGAAAGGAGAAAGTCCAGAGAGGGTATTGCTAAGCTTAATGGAGAAAGGAGCATGTGAGGAGGAGGAGGACCCTGTAAAGGCATCTATCCTAAATAGATACTTTTGCTCAGTATTTACTGAAGAGAAGGTAGGACAGGCCCACAGCTCAGCATCATGGACACAGGGGAGGGACGTGAGCACTACTCCTTCACAAAAAAAGGGTCCTACAAGAGCTTACTAAGCTCAGGGTGGATAAGGCAATGGGACCTGATGGCATACATTCCAGGGTACTTAAGGAGCTAAAGGAGGAACTAGCAGAGCCATTAGCAGAATTGTTTAGTGAGTCTCTGAGCACAGGTGAGGTCCCAGAAGACTGTGGAGAAGGAGGCTCATGATCCCGCTCCACCAAGAGTGGTAACCAGGGAGGAGGCGGGAAACTACAGACCGGTCAGTCTTACCTCAGTAGTGGGCAAGATTATGGAGGTACTCCTTAAGGAAAGGATAGTGCAACACCTGGAATCCATAGGGGCACAGGATCCAAGACAGCATGGGTTTACAAAGGAAGGTCCTGTCAAACTAATCTCATAGATTTCTTTGACTGGGTAACCAGAGTGGTGGACAAAGGGGAGCAGTTGATGTCGCCTACCTTGACTTCAGCAAAGCTTTTGACACTGTTCCACATAGAAGATTGATAAATAAGCTGGGTAGGCTCGGGTGGGTCAGAAGTTGGTCAACTGGGTGGCAAACTGGTTGACGGGCAGAAAACAGAGAGTGGTGGTAAATGATATACAGTCAGAAGAGATGCAAGTCACAAGTGGGGTACCTCAGGGATCAGTCCTGGGGCCAGTCCTCTTCAACATCTTGAGTAGTAACCTTGCAGATGGACTAGAGGGTAAGGCTTGTCTGTTTGCAGATGACACCAAGATCTGCAACAGAGTAGATGATCCAGATGGGGTGGGCAGAATGAGAAGAGATCTGGATAAACTAGCAGAATGGTCAGAAGAGTGGCAACTGGGATTTAATGCAAGAAGTGCAAAATCATGCACATAGGAAGAGAACCCTGGAAGCCACCTATAGGCTGGTGGGGAGTTGCTAGCAGTCACAAAGGAAGAAGAGACTTGGGCATCATCATCACTGATGACCTAAAATCATCAAACAGACCTCTAAAGCAGTAGGTAAGGCTAGGGTGGTGTTGGGTGTATTAGTAGGGGTATCACAAGTCGTAAGAGGAGTAATAATCCTCTGTACAAGACACTGTTAGGCCCCATCTGGAGTACTGCGGCAGTATTGGAGCCACACCTTCACAAGGACATTAACCAAATTGAGGCAGTCCAGAGAGGGCAACCAAAATGGTGCAGGGACTGCATCAGAAGACATATGAGGACAGATTAGCAGACTCAATATGTATACCCTTGAGCAAAGGAGGAGAGAGGTGATATGATCGAGGCATTCAAACACCTTTAGGGCATAAACAAGGTGAAAGAGTCTAACATGTTTAATTATAAGAAAAATAGCAGGACAAGAGGACACAGCATGAGATTAGAGGAGGCCGATTAAGGGAATATGAGGAAATTCTTTTTCACAGAAAGGGTGGTGGATGCATGGAATGCTTACCACAAGAAGTGGTGGCTATGAATACAGTGCAGGGCTTCAAACAGGCATGGGATAGGCATAAGGGAGCAATACGAATGACTATGAATAGATAGGCCACTGACAGAGCAAAGGCTGATGGCACATTTATAAGGTAGAAAAAGAAATGGGCAGACTGGATGGGCCTTGCGGTCCTTATCTGCCGTCAACTTCTATGTTTCTATGTTTCTATGAGATACATTAACCCTCTCCTGGATAGGGAGGTTTCTCTATGTCTTTCCTCCCTTTTTCCTTCTGCAGGGGGTATTTCTGAAGCTTCAGGTTTAGGAGGCTGACATGATTCAAATAACATGAAGTCTTGCTGTATTCTGACAGTATGCAGTTAGCCCCAGCATGTGAACTGCCCCAGAGTGGAAAGAGTTAACTCTATGCAGAAGCACAGAACACTGAGCTCGAGCTCGGTTTTCAAACCGCTGTCTCTGGTACTTTACCAGTGTAACCATCAGATTCTTTACTCCGCCTAACAGTGAAGTCGCTTCGGAGAGTTCTCCTCTGCTTGGTTTGATAGAGTTTGACTCAGCGTTCGTTTTTTGTAACCAATTTCATTATTTTTTCAGATTTCCAGGTTCTTTCTACGTAGAGGTAGTGTGGTAGAGAGGTAGTGACTTGTGTTTTATTTTAATTCTGTGGAAATTGTTTTTATTTGGTTTCTCATTGGTTGGTCTGGTTAGGAACCAATCTTTTTTGCTTGTTTCTGTTTGTTTGTTTTGAATTTTTCTGGAATTAGTGTGGTGTTCCGATGCCGATCAGTTTCAAAAGAACCGGACTTTTTCTGGTTCTTTTACAGAGCCCGTAACATGGTTTGTGACCGATTGGTGAGTTATTACCTGGCTTGAAAGCTTTTAAGGGTAATTTTTAGGTTTATCCATGTTTGAGAAACCCAAGAAAAAAAAACCAGTCCCACTAGGTTTCAACACTGTACCGACTGTGGGGAGGCCTTTGCCAAGGCTGACCCCCACCTCGTCTGTGTTTACTGTCTGGGGTTTGACCACCTCAAAACAGACTGCCAGATTTGTAAGAATTTTCTTAAAGCCACTCTGGAAAAAAGATTTAGTAGGCTGAAGGAAAGGCAGTCCAAGAAGTCCGTAGATCTGGATGGCCAGCCTGGTTCGGTTGCGGCCGAACCTGATGAGGTGTCTACTGACCTAGGTGATACCTCCTTGTGCAAAAGGAGGTTCGACTCTGAGGGGTCGGTTCCGTCAAAAAGGAAACGCAAGTCAGCCGGTTTGGATCCAGCACTGCATACTCCAACCGCTGACGAGATAGCCAAAGTGATTAGCATAGTTCAGTCGCTTCGATGGTTACGTCCGAACCGGTACCACTGGTTAGGCGGTCGGTTCAGTTGGATCTGACTCTATCGGATTATGATTCGGATGCTTTTTATGAGGAGTGGGAGGGAGACGAAGAGTATCCTGAGGATGAAGACAACGACTTTGAAGGTCTGGATGTGCCCTTTGAACCGGGCATCTCCCCAGACAGACTCTTCAATGTCTCCCCTACCACGCTTTCTGAGTCCCCTTCACACTTCTTGTCTTACAAGAAGGTGGCTGAAACCCTCTAGCTCCCAATGGTTGAAGCTGCTGAGGAGGAGGAAGAGCCTGATTTTGTCGAGATGATGGACATCCCAGATTCCAAAGGATCATCTGTCCCTCTTCACAAGTCCTTGGGGAAACAGCCAAAAAAGATTTTACAGACTCCTAACTCCTTATCTCCTGTGGATAAGAGAATGGACAGGAGGTACATGTTGTCAAGCTTAGGTACAGAGTTTTTATACAGTCATTGCAGCCATGTTGGGGTAGTGCAGGCTGCAGCCTGTGACAGGGCTAACATTCCTTTGGCTTCACACCCCCCAGACAAAGGCTCCAGGAAGGTCGATGCCATGGCCAAAAAACAGTATTTGGCATCTTCTTTGGGACTCAGGCAGGCTAACTATATGGCCTACACAGCCAGTTACCAAAAGTCCATGTGGGTTACGGTTCTGGAACTGGCTAAACAGACCTCCCCAGCTAGCCAGAGAGCTGGAGTAGGTGGCTGCTGATGGAATTGAGGCATCCAAAGTGCAATTTCGTGCTGCTGTGGACTCCAGTGAAGTGGCATCAAGAGCCATGGCTACATCTGTGTCTCTTAGGAGGCATGCTTGGCTCAGATGTACTAGCCTTTCGCAGGATACCCAGGCCAAGGTTATGGATTTCCCTATAGTGGGTAAGTCTCTCTCTCTCTCTCTCTGTCTTTGGGGAGCAGACAGAGGTTTACATGAAGAAAATGGGATGCGTACAGGACCACCTACAGGAGTGCACAGGCCAAAGAGAGGCAAGCCACTCCTCAGAAGCAGCAGTCTAAGGGCAGGGGCAGGCCTTTCCATAGAAACATAGAAGTTGACGGCAGATAAGGACCGCAAGGCCCATCCAGTCTGCCCATTTCTTTTTCTACCTTATAAATGTGCCATCGGCCTTTGCTCTGTCAGTGACTTATCTATTCATAGTCATTTGTATTGCTCCCTTATGCCTATCCCATGCCTGTTTGAAGCCCTGCACTGTATTCATAGCCACCACTTCTTGTGGTAAGCCATTCCATGCATCTACCACCCTTTCTGTGAAAAAGAATTTCCTCACATTCCCCCTTAATCGGCCTCCCTCTAATCTCATGCTGTGTCCTCTTGTCCTGCTATTTTTCTTATATTTAAACATGTTAGACTCTTTCACCTTGCTTATGCCCTTAAGGTGTTTAAATGTCTCGATCATATCACCTCTCTCCCTCCTTTGCTCAAGGGTATACATATTGAGCTCCGTTAATCTGTCCTCATATGTCTTCTGATGCAGTCCCTGCACTATTTTGGTTGCCCTTCTCTGGACTGCCTCAATTTGGTTAATGTCCTTGTGAAGGTGTGGCCTCCAATACTGCACGCAGTACTCCAGATGGGGCCTAACCAATGTCTTGTACAGAGGGATTATTACCTCCCTCTTACGACTTGTGATACCCCTACTAATACACCCTAACACCCCCCTAGCCTTACCTACTGCTTTAGAGGTCTGCTTGGATGATTTTAGGTCATCAGTGATGATGATGCCCAAGTCTCTTTCTTCCTTTGTGACTGCTAGCAACTCCCCTCCCAGCCTATAAGTGGCTTCAGGTTTTCTTCCCTATGTGCATGATTTTGCACTTCTTTGCATTAAATCCCAGTTGCCACTCTTCTGACCATTCTGCTAGTTTATCCAGATCTCTTCTCATTCTGCCCACCCCATCTGGATCATCTACTCTGTTGCAGATCTTGGTGTCATCTGCAAACAGACAAGCCTTACCCTCTAGTCCATCTCAGAGGGTCACTAATGAAGATGTTGAATAGGACTGGCCCCAGGACTGATCCCTGAGGTACCCCACTTGTGACTTGCACCTCTTCTGACTGTATACCATTTACCACCACTCTCTGTTTTCTGCCAGTCAACCAGTTTGCCACCCAGTTGACCAACTTCTGACCCACCCCGAGCCTACCTAGCTTATTTATCAATCTTCTATGTGGAACAGTGTCAAAAGCTTTGCTGAAGTCAAGGTAGGCGACATCAACTGCTCCCCCTTGGTCCACCACTCTGGTTACCCAGTCAAAGAAATCTATGAGATTAGCTTGACAGGACCTTCCTTTGTAAACCCATGCTGTCTTGGATCCCTGCCCTATGGATTCCAGGTGTTGCACTATCCTTTCCTTAAGGAGTGCCTCCATAATCTTGCCCACTACTGAGGTAAGACTGACCGGTCTGTAGTTCCCCGCCTCCTCCCTGCTACCACTCTTGTGGAGTAGGATCACATGAGCCCTTCTCCAGTCTTCTGGGACCTCTCTTGTGCTCAGAGACTCACTAAACAATTCTGCTAATGGCTCTGCTAGTTCCTCCTTTAGCTCCTTAAGTACCCTGGGATGTATGCCATCAGGTCCCATTGCCTTATCCACCCTGAGCTTAGCAAGCTCTTGTAGGACCCTTTCACAGGCCTTTCTACCAAGCTCCGGCTTCCTCTTCCTTCCCACAGAGGGTGGTGTTCTGGGGGATGAGCAGGGCTGCATCCTCTTCCCAGTCCAAGGCTGCTGCCAAGATTCCCCCCATTCCAGTAGGAGGCAGGCTGGCTTATTACTTCCAAGCCTGGAAATCTGTTACCTCAGACAAGTGGGTCCTGGAGGTAGTTAGTTAGTCAGGGACTGCCCCTCTGCTTCAAAAAATTCCCAAAACAGAGGGCCAGGTCTGTTCCACATGCATCCATCTCCGAGACCCTTGCCCTAGAGGCAGAAGTTTCTTCTCTTTTGGCTCTCAGAGACATAGAGAAAGTTCCTACTCGGCACAGGGGCAAGGACCTGTAATCTGGTACTTCTTTACCCCGAAAAAGACAGGAGAGTGGCGGCCAATCCTAGACCTAAGGTATTTGAACAAACGCATCACAAAACCAAAATTCAAAATGGTGATTCTGGGAATGATTCTTCCCTGTCTAAGGCCAGGGAATTGGCTAGCATCCCCTGGACCTCAAGGATGCCTTTTTCCATATACCTATCAGGTGCTCCCACAGAAAGTATCTCAGGTTCGAGTTGTCTTCAGGCCGCTATCCGTTCAGAGCCATGCCCTTCAGCCTAACACCAGCTCCAAGGGTGTTCACAAAGTGCCTTGCAGTAGTAATTGCCTTTCTCAGAAAGCAGGGTATTTCCATATTCCCATATCTGGACGACTGGCTACTTGTAGGTCAGTCCTCCGACCAGGTCAAGTCAGCTCTTCAAATCATTCAAGACTTGCTCAGTTCTCTTGGGTTTCTTCTCAACCTCCCAAGTCTGTTCTCGAACCAGTACAACTTCTTACTTTCATAGGACTAGAACTGGATTCTATCCAAGCAAAGGCCTTCCTCCCTCTGTCAAGGGTAAAGACCCTAACAGATCTTGCTTCCTCCTTTTGACCTTTGGTCTTTCATTCAGCAAGACAGTTTCTTCAACTCCTGGACCACATGGCAGCTTCCACTGCAGTGGTGCAGAGAGCCAGATTTCAGATGAGGGACATTCAGTTCCACCTAAGGTCCTTTTGGTCTCAGAAAAGAGACTGTCTTACCAAATTGATTCCAGTAACTCAGACTCTGGTCCAAGCTTTCCAGTGGTGGTTGGACCAGGACAACCTCAGACAGGTTGTTCCATTTCTCTCTCAAGTCCCCTCAGTAGTCCTAACTACAGACGTTTCTCTCCTAGGCTGGGGAGCCCATTTGGGAGGCCTTACGGCTCAAAGAGTTTGGTTTTCACAAGAGTCTGTCCTTCATATCACGCTTCTGGAACTCAGGGCAGTTTTTCTGGCCCTTCAGGTCTTCTCAGAGTCAGTCCGGGTAAGGTGGTGCAAGTCAGGACAGACAACACCACCACAATGTGGTACATCAACAAACAGGGTGGCACTCGGTCCATGGCCTTGTGCACAGAGGCTATGAAACTGTGGTCTCTAGCCTATTCCCTCCAGACTTCGCTGATGATAGTTCATCTTCCAAGGAAGGACAATGTACTGGCAGATGCTCTGAGCAGAATCTCCCAGGGACATCACGAATTGTCCCTGCACCCTCTTATCTTTCAGGTCATCTTCACCAGATGGGGCATTCCAGAGATCAATCTTTTTGCAGCCCTGGACAATCGCCAACTTCCTGTGTTTTGTTGCAGACCTCCAGTCCTGGGGTCTGTTCCTCTGGATGCTCTCATTCTTGATTGGAAGGGCAGGTTTCTCTATGCCTTCCCTCCTTTCCCTCTGTTGTTCAGAGTCCTGATCAAAATCAGATCTCAACCTGCGCAGTGATACTGGTGGCTCCAGATTGGGCCAGACAGCCTTGGTATCCTCTACTGCTGTCTCTGGCTGTCTCACGTCCCCTGTCTCTTCCCAAGTACAGTTTCCTAACCTCCTCTCGGGTGGATTTGGTACCCCAATCTCCAGTCTCTCAACCTCAAAGCCTGGATGTTGAAGAGTTAGAATATGCAGGCCTGCATCTTTCTCCGGGAGTTCTGGATATTTTGAAGGTTTCCAGGAAACCTTCCACTAGAAAAACGTGTAATTCCAAATGGAAAAGATTCAGCATTTGTTGTTCTCAGAAGGGCATTGTGCCTGATTCTGCAGACATTGCCACAGCCTTAGATTATCTGGTTCATCTTAATGGTCTAGGCCTTAGGCCTGCTACTCTGAAGGTTCATCTAGCAGCTGTCTCTGCATTCCTTTCAGTAGGGAAGGGCTCTTCCCTGGCATCTCATCCTGTTTTCAGCAAGTTTTTCAAAGGTCTGATTCATATCAGCCCTTCTTTCTGAGAGCCTACTACGGCTTGGGATCTTAATGTCTGCATTGCCCAGCTTATGCAGCCACCCTTTTAACCTCTGGCTTCAGCTGAGCTTAAATATTTGACCTGGAAAACTGTGTTCCTGGTAACTATTACTTCTGCCAGGCGGATTAGTGAATTACAGGCCCTGTCAGTCGAACCTGACTTCATCTCCTTCCATAGGGATAAGGTGGTCCTAAGAACCAGTAGGAGGTTTTTATCTAAAGTGGTATCAGATTTTAATCTGAACCAGTCTATGTCTCTTCCTGGGTTTTTCACTGACCATTCTTCTTCAGGGGAAAGAAGATTCCACAGTTTGTATGTTAAAAGGGCTCTTAGCTACTACATAGAGCATACTAAGGCATACAGGCATGACTGTCTTCAGTTGTTTTTCATTTATTCTGTAATTCTGTAATAATGATTCTGTAAATTCTGTAACAGTGTTGTCCTCTCTGTGACCAGGTACTTTTTGTAAACGAGCCTGTGGCTCAAAGGTTGCAAATCTAATTTAATAAATAAACTTATGGTGAAGTGGCAAAAGGTAAGCCTGCTACTAAAAGAACCATTGCCAGGTGGATTGTCTCTTGTATGCAGTTCTGCTATGACAAATTGGGCAAAACACCCTCTCCAGGCCTGATGGCTCACTCGGCTAGGCGTACAGCTGCCACTCTGGCTGCCCCTTGCTAGAAATCTGTAAAGCAGCCACCTGGAAAACAGTCCATGCATTCACCAAGCATTACTCTCTGGACATCCAGGCTAGGAGTGATGCTAGGTTTGGTGCAGCAGTACTGCAGAGCTTGTTCCCAAAGTAGGTTCTGCATGCCGTCATCCTGGGGGAACTGCTTGGTAGTCTGCATATTGTTAGAATACAGCAAGACTTCATTTCGTTTGAAGAAAAAAATTACCATAGTAATGCTGTTTCTTCTAATGGAGTCTTGCTGTAGTCTGACCTCCCTCCCTGCCTCCCCTCTCAGAACCTAGTTTTTGGGAAGTGGGCTGGCAGGTACAGTGTTGCACCCCAAGGGTGTACCTTGTACATCCCTCTTCAGGGTGGGGTAGTTCTTTTATTGTTACTTTGGTTATGTTTCATTAAAATATACATATATAGTGGTGCAGTCGCGCCACTGTAGTTAGGGTTGAGCGGCCACTTGCATACTAAAGTCAAAAGTTTGGACATTAATAACTTTGGACCCGTTCAATGGATTTGTCTGATATTTGGTACACGCGTTGGGGCACACTAGATCTCTTGATCTGCCAAATTGCGTTTGTGTCGGACAGCTGGTCTTTGTGTACAAAAGCGCTGAAAAATGCAAAATTATCCATTTTTGAAGGCACCTTTTGGTATTCTTAATGTGGTCCTGCACAGCCGTCGTGTGGTGTGCCACTCTGCAAGATGGCTTGTTTCAAAGAGCCTTGGTGGCTGAACATGCCGCTTTTTGTTTGGTGAAAAAATATTAAGGCATTCAAAAGTTATGGCACTTTTAAGTTCCCATTATAAGTCAATGGGAAAATTTATATGAATATCTTGCAATCAAAGAATGGGGGTTCTGGCCATCTGGTCTCGCCTGGCGATCAAAGAATTTGCAGCCTCGCGGTTCAAGAATCTTTGTTCCCGAGGAATTTTCAAAATTCTTTGACTGTGAGGTCCGCCATGTTGTTTTCAGTTTTCCAATCACGCAAACACAAATATCTTGGCTCAGGGGTCACTTCTGAAGTAAAACTTCAATGGGCTTTAATCAAGGGACCCTGAACTATGAAGCCATGGCTTTGGTTCCATCCAAATCTGTCAAAAAACAGAGTTATAAGCTTTTAAAATGTTAATTTGAGGCTCGCTAACGATCTTTGATCGTGAGCCTGCAAATTCTTTGATTGTGAGATTCTTTGATTGCAGTCTTGCATCGTGACCTAAAACACTTAATATCTTGGCTCAGGGGTGGGCTAGGGACACAAATGAGGGCTTGTTTTGCTCAGGAGGGTCTGTTCTGTCGAACCATGCCATTGGTTTGGTTCAAATCGGTGAATAAATCGCATTTCACCCTTTTTTAATTCTTTGATTGTGAGCCTGCAAATTGTTTGATCGTGAGGCTGCAAATTCTTTGATCGTGAGATTCTTTGATTACGATCTTGCATTGTGAGTGAGGGACGAGATGGCCGAATTTAAAAATCATTTTTCTCAGCCCATGGGTGCCCTAGGAAGTCAAATGAAGGTGGGTTTTATTTGGGGTGGGGGTGGGGCTTCGCTCTGTTAAACCATGGTGGTGGTTTACTGCAATTCCTCCAATTTTTGATTTATTGCATTTTTTATTCTTTGTTCGT
This sequence comes from Neoceratodus forsteri, assembly GCA_016271365.2. Taxonomy (NCBI): domain Eukaryota; kingdom Metazoa; phylum Chordata; order Ceratodontiformes; family Ceratodontidae; genus Neoceratodus; species Neoceratodus forsteri. Next base: position 374,005,188 of record CM057450.1, on the reverse strand, counting down.
GAGCTTGCAATTATTTGATCGTGAGGCTGCAAATTCTTTGATCATGAGATTCTTTGACCGCAGTCTTGCATCGCAAGCGAGAGACAAGATGGCCCAATTTAAAATTCAATTTTCTTAGCCCAGGGGTGTCCTAGGAAGTCAAATGAGGATGGGTTTTACTCAGGGGGCTTTGTTCTGTTGAACCATGGCGGTGCTGTACTGCAGCTGCTTCTATTTTTTTAATTTATTAAGTGTTTTATTCTTTGTTCATGAGCCTGCAAATTCTTTGATCGTGAGGCTGCAAATTCTTTGATCGTGAGATTCTTTGATCGCAAAATAGGGACAAGATGGCCAGATTTTTTATAATGGAATAGGTAGGGAAATGTTGCCAATCTTTGACATTGAATATCTCAGAAATGGTTTGGTCTTTTTACTTGAAATTTTGAGGTAAGAAAGGCAACATCCCTCAGATCTGCTTTTTAGTAGATTGGTCAAAAAATATTACAGGGCGGCAAAGTTATGGCACTACAGTATTGGCACTTTTTCCCATAGGATAACATTACGGCGTCTGCCATATTACAGGAATTCTTTGCCGCTCTGCTGGAAAATAACGGTTTGGTCTTTTGGGATGAAATTTGGAGGGAAGAAAGCCAACATCCTACAAATTTGTCTTTTGGTGGTTTGGAGAAAAAAATATTACAGGGTGGCAAAGTGACAGCACTCCGAAGTTGACGATTTGTCCCATAGGATAACATTATGGCGTCTGTGGCGTCTTTCAGGGCCCATATCTCAGAAACGGTGCGAGATATGGACTTTTTGTCCAAAAAATGCTTAGCCCCCCCCAATTGAGTGGCTAAGCAAAAAACTAGCCAGGAAAGTAATAATTCATAAAAAAAATTTAATTTTTTTCCTACGTCATACAGTTCCTGAGATATAAGCAATTTAGTATTCCAGGTTGTACTTTTCTGCTCTGAAGTCAATTATAATGCATACATTCTTTGTTTTCAATTAGTTTTTTCAGTGCAGTTTTTGGGGAAAAGAAGGGTGTGCCCTTTTGTTACTGTGACAGCTAGTGTTTCCAGTTGCGCTTCTGTTTCCATTCTAATCACCATTCCTGTCTATGCCACTATGTGCGTAACGGTTTGTGTTTTCATATGCGCTTGCATTTCTGTTTCTGTTGTCTTTACTGTTACCATTTACATTTACTATTGTGGTACCATGACCTTATGTGTAACAGTTTGCGTTTTTGTATGCCCTTGCATTTCTGTTTTTATTGGCTTTATTGTTGCTGTTACCATAACCATTTGCATTTACAACTGTGATTCCGTGAGTGTGTGCGTTACGTTTTGCGTTTTCATACGTGCTTGCGTTTCTGTTTACTTGGGTGTTATTATTGGTGTTACTGTTACCATTTGCGTTTCTGTGTGCAATTCTATTTGATGTCTCTGTTTACGTAACTGTTTGGTTCGGCGTCACTTTACGCTTGTGTTTCTATTAACTTTTGCTTTGCCATGTGCAATACTGTAGCCGCTTGCGTTTGCTTTGCAGTTCCTGTTACTGTGTAACAAGACATCACGTATCGGTTCGGGCCCCGTGCTGCCACCACTGCATTCCTTTCATTATTTATCATTCTCAAAAAGAAGGGAAATTGGAGGCAAAAAACTCTGTTTAATGCATCATTTAGGGTTGTTCCACAGCAAAAAAAAAAGCTAGGAAATTCGGGGTTAGGGTTGAAAGCCCCCGGACCCCCAACCCACCCCAACCGGCATTGGGTCGTGGGTCCTCTCACCCCATTCTCCTATACCTCAGCTCTTTACAAATGTGATGTGGTGAGAGTTGATCATCACCCAACGACACCTCGATGCTGGTGGGGGTGGGCTGAGGGGTCCAAGGAGGGGCTTTCAACCCTAACCCTGAATTTCCTAGCTTTTTTTTTTTTGCTGTGGAACAACCCTAACTGATGCATTAAATGGATTTTTTCGCCTCGGATACATGATGGGCACGAGTGGAATATGGAAAATATTTTCACTGCTGCAGAGTGAGTGAGTGAAGTATACAGTGCTCATGAGGCAGGAGTGAAAATATTTTTCATATTCCATGATGTGCACATCATGTGTCCTATTTATACGATGGGGCCTCACTGTTGCAAAATGTACAATTTGCGCGGGTTTAGCATGGGTTTTGGGGATGTAATAAACGGTATTTATTTTAACTCTGCTGATGTCCTCAGGATTTATTTCACTGCAGTGAAAATAACATGTTTCATTTCACTGCAATATGTCTCACCCTCATTGTATAAAAACAAAATATATATATTTTCACTGCCTTTTTTCTTGGGTTCTCGACTTGTCGTTTGGGACCCATATTGTTGCCTTTTGGCTATTTAATAACAATTTCCATAGTTTAGTACTTACTTAGTTTGCGCGTAAGAATCTGACGGCTACACTGGTAAGTACCAGAGACAGAAGTTTGAAAACCGAGCTCGAGCTCAACGTTCTGTGCTTCTGCATAGAGTTAACTCTTTCCTCTCTGGGGCAGTTCAGGTGCTGGGGCTAACTGCATATTGTCAGATGAGAATACAGCAAGACTCCATTAGAAGAAACAAAATGACTATGGTGATTAATTTTTTCTTCTCATAGCACCCTTTTTGGCCTGGGCAGATTTGGTTCTCACTGCTTCAGCAGCTGGCAGTGAAGCCTACAATTCCCCTGCCTCTGAGCTCGCACTTGCTCTCCCAGGACTGGGGCAGTTTGATCCATCTGGGTCTCAGATCCCTGCATCTTCGTGCGTGGCTCGTGGCTCCTGCGGACCCCCAGTGAGGGCACATTATGGGGTTTCCCACAAGGTAACGGAGGTTCTGGTGGCAGCCAGAAAACTCTCTGTTAGATCCACATATGCTATGAAGTGGAAAAGATTTTGCCTTTGGGCTACTGCATGCCAGCTCAACCCGTTTCTTGTCCTCCAAACTCTGTCCTCGCGTATCTCCTCTCTCTGTTTGAGCATGGTCTGAGCTGCTCCTCCATTAAGTTGCGTCTGTCCGCCGTCTCAGCATATCACACGCTAGACACTGTCTAAATGGTTGGTTAACTGCATCGTTTTTTGTTATAACAAGTACAACAAGCCATTACTGGGTACAGTAAAAGGCCATTCTACCGGGGGTGGGGGGTAGCTACCTCCTTTGTGCCTCTTCAGAATGTTTCTGCAGCAGACATCTGTGCAGCGACCACCTGGAGTTCGATTCATACCTTCGTTAAGCATTACAGCTTGGATGTGGCTTCCAGACAAAGAACTGGGTTTGGCCTGGCAGTTCTCCAGGGCCTTCTCTCCTAAGTCCTTAGTTGTCAGTTTTTTCAGCCTCCTCCCACACTTTTCTAGTCGTTATCCTTTATTGATTTGGGGCTCAGTCCTAACGGTTATTGCCTGCTGCAAGAGCTCCATCTCAAAGTAAGATAATACAGTTACGTAAGAACTTACCGTAATAGTAGATCTTCAGGAGGAGCTCTTGCAGCAGACGTTCCTTCCCTCTGGCTTTCTCTGTGCTGTTTTACATCTGGCAAAGAACTGCCCGGTTCTCCTTTCTTTCTAGACTCCGTGTCTCCGGCGGGAGAACTGAGGTAGGGCTGGGGACCACTCCTTTTATACCATTAGCTGACATTGGGCAGAGCAGATGGTGGGGGGGGGTGTCCCCTGCTGAAGACTGCTAGCTAGAAGGCTTCTGTGGGGTCCTGGTGCCTGGTGGCTTAGTCCTAATGGTTATTGCCTATTGCAAGAGCTCCTCTCAAAGATCTACTGTTGTGGTAAGTTCTTACTTATCTGTACTTTTCCATGTCTAGTCTTCTGGCTTTGAGATTGTTTAGGACTGATAGTTCCCTGGATCTGTCCGGTAAACTCCCACACTGGTCCCCTAAAAAGGGCTGTCCTCCCTTGGACTCTGAGTTGGGTGGATAGTACATGACTCTAGTTCTGAGGGAGTGGCACTGGCACTACTCCAGTTCCAGAACCATGCACAGCTACAGATCCTAGTCTTCACCGGTGGCTAGTGCCAAGTGGTCATCCAAGTTGAAATCCATTATCAGTGCCTAACACCCAGCACAGTCCTTCCATTTTCTGATGTTCCAAAAAGCCCACCATGGTACAGAGGATGTGGTTGATGATAGGTCTTTTATTTTCTGGAACCAGCAAAAGCAAGGATCCATTCCACTCTGCTCCAGACTTCATAACCGTCATTAGACCAACAGTAGTTCTTGGTTCTGGCATCAGTATGGATCCTATGGTTTTTAGCACTTCCAGTGGTGCTAGGTACACAGACCTGGGGGAAAATTTACTTCTGCTGATGTTCCCATATTTCCCTCAGTAGGTACATAAAGACGTAATTCTGGCCAAACAGTAGCATCTTTTAACAGGAGAATTGCTGGCCCGGTGGTGCTGAGGGTTGAGGCGCTGAACACTACACATCACGCCAGCGACCCGGGTTCGGTAGCGGACGCAGGCTGCCGTGGGTCAGCGGGGGGGAGGGAGTGGCTAGAACGTCCAGAAGACAGCTTTCCTGTCCTGGGGAGAAGGCCAAGGACTGTCCGGTGTCCCAGTGACCACTGATGGAGATTGGGGGTACTGCAGGACGACTGGCATGTAACTGCGGGGTGAGCGCGATGACGTCAACAGGGTTGCCATTCGCCAAGACGTCATTGCACATCGCGCTGGGGGGGGGGTGGATGTGGGAAGGACGTAAAATCCCCCTGGAGGACAGTGGAGATGATAGGGACTCTGGTGACACGGCCCTCATCTCAGCGCTGGCCTGCATATCAGGATCCTTCCCAAGGCACCAACCCGAGCAGTCAGGTAGGCTCCCTTGAGTCTGTAAGGTCGCCAAGGGTGGGTGACCCCGCCCCCGGGGTACCCGGCTGCCAGGGGACTGGGTCTGGACTGGGCTGTTCGGGTGAGGAGTTCCTAATAGGGTTCAGGCAGGGAGTGAGAGGCCCTCGTCGAGTGGGTACCCCGGAAGGATGCCTGCTGTCCTGGATTCATAAGAAAGAGAGCTGAATGAAAAAAAAAAAAATGGAATTCAACCCATTAATATTAAGTAAAGAACACACATTTTACTTGGTTATGGGTACAAAGTATATCCCAAAGCCCATTCATTAACCTTTCTCTCTCCATCTTGCTTAACTGGTAGAACTGCCCCTATTTTCCATCCCCTCACTCCCCTCCTCATAAACATTTGTTTAGTAGAAGAAGGGAAAAAAAAAGATTAACATAATCCGTACTGTAACAACACAAAAAATAAACAATCCAGTTGAGTTGCAGATTTGAATACTTTATTTGTACCCTTCCCTGCTGCTGTGCCTTTTTTCACTGCCTAATTAAATCATTCATTGGCAGAAGGGGTATGTACAACATAAGCATTTTAGGAGACTGAATCGTATTTAGACTGCTTTTTAGTAAACAATCTTTATAATCCTCATAAAGGACCTAATAAGTATAATCTTTTCCAATATTTCAGTCGTCCCCTCTTAAACTGGTTTAGAAATAACACACAATGCAACATGAGGTTCAAGTCATTCAAAGACACAGAATTTTTTTCCCTCATTTCTTTTTTAGTTTGCTGTGGTGTGTCATGAGGGTGACTTAATGCATGAAAGATTATTTTTGTCCGAACTGGAAGTAACATAGTAAGCGTACGCTTACATAACATCTTGTAGAGATAATCAGATTGTTTTCCTTTCTGTTACTAGTGTGGGTGGAAGATCGTTGTAGATTGAGATGGTTGCCCCCAGCAACTTCGTTTCTTGTTGACATTTGCCATCAGATTTTATCAGCTGCTTTTAAGTACTTGTCAATAATAGGACGTGGAAGAGCTCCGACTCTAATCTGGGCCAAAGGGCCTGATGAAGTGTATCAACATCCACATTCACTGTTGCAGGACTCATGTCCGTGCACTCGGCCATTAACTTTTTTTAATACCCCCTCCCTCCCTAACCGCACTCCCCTCACCTCCCAGCATAAGGTACTGCATAGGTATTTTTTGGGTTGCTATGTTTACACAGTTGTACCATGAATAACTTTGTATTCATCCTGGGACATATTATATGTACTCTGTAATAGGCATGTGCATGTTGTCAGGTGTTGCAAAGTGGCACAAAAACAGATATAAATTCATGACCTCCTTACTTATTGGATGCACTATTGTGTTTATGTATCGTCTGTATAGTTGCCATTGTATCGGTAATGTCGTCTGTGTCTTTCAGGACCATCTTGTAAACGAGCATGCTCAAAGGCGTATAGCCTGGTTAAATAAAGTTTGATTGATTGATTCTCTGGCATGCCAAGTATTCTTATGTTCTTCCTCCGTGCTGTAGTCTCGTAATCCATCATTTTGTCCTGCATGTCCTTAACATTGAGTTCCATCCGATTCAGTTGTCTCTTTAAAGGAAGTTGGTCATCTTCAATATCAGAAATCGTCTTTTAACTAATTCTTAAGCCCTCTGTTCTTGGTCAATAAGTTAGAGACCCTATTCTGAAAAGAAGCAATTTTCTTCTTCAATGTCCATATACTGTATCTGACAGATTCTTGTTAACATTTTTCATCTGTTTTAAAATAAACAGCGCCTAGGGTAGAATGTTTTTAAAAATCTGGGAACTTGCTATCTTGATTGGATGTGAAATCAATTGCATCGGCCTCAGATGCTTCAGAGACTTCTGATGAGTCAGCTATAGTTGTTTTAATCAGGACCAAAGGCCTAGAAGATTCCAGATCACCACCTGAACTTACTGCTAGCATCTGAGAGTTTAGATTGTGAGTGTATGTCACAGTTTGCATTTGCTCGTGAGACCTTAGAAGGCGGTGAGATTCCAGCAGTTATATGAAATGCAAGGTCTGTATTATTTTTCCTTCTTTCAGTTGAGGAGGGGTGAACTTGTAGGACAGATAACTGGTCAGTTTGCATCGTATAACTTCATGCTATCAAGGACCATCTCTCTTTGTGTCTGCATTGTGAGGGAGTTTGATTTGAGGAGTACTTTTTAACTTGATCTCCCGGAGGCAAAAATGGAAAGGGAGTTTACATTCTCGCCCATCTTTGTTTGTGTCCCTCAATACGTAATAAAATATCTTTGAGATTGCCCACCATTTATCTTTGTTGTTGTGCAATCTAGGATGTAAAACCCCTTTCACTTGTTCCTCACTCTTTATGGGTGTTACAGGAGCCTGCTCTTTTGGAAGCACAGTTGCATAATCCAATCACTTAGAGCAGATGCTACCTTTATCTGACGTCTCTGGATTTACCTTCTTGTTCGGCATCTCTTTAGATTGAATATAGTCAGAAGCTCCACTTTCGGGCAGCTCTTTAGTTTCATCGTATTTTGGGGCAAAAATTAAAGGTGGCTCAGTGGTTATCGCTGTGTTTAATATTTGATAATTTTTTTTCGATGACTGTTTTTAACTTGAGGAGCTGAACGTTTAGAAGTTGGCTGAGGAAGGTAACTCCTATGCTCAGGCATAATGTAACCACGATCGGGACGGAGATAGAACATGCTGCAGCTAAGGTTGGTCATCTGGGAACAGCGTAATCTGGTTCAAGGTCAGTTGGCATTCATCTGTACCTCCCCCCGGGTCGTGCCTGAAAATAGGCAGGATTTGTCTGGTGCACTTACCCGATCAACAAACACTAGATAGATAGATAAAGTCAGCACTTGGTCTCATAGGCTGAATGACTAGTGAACCTGGCCCAACTCCCACTCCCTGCTGTCCGTACGATGCTGGGCCTCTTACCTCAGTATTAGAGGCCTTTCTGTTCTGCTCCACAATTCCTGTGACCATCATACCAGATGTAGCCTCCATTTCTGAAATGCCTGCTTTACTTATGCTTTCTTGGCTCCCAGTTGTGTGTGTCAAAGGTTTTTGTTCAGGTGAGTTATAACTGGAGTGTCCCTTTCTCCAACATGTCTTTATTAGCGATCTTGAAATTAACTGGGGGTGCCGAGCTACCCAGTTTCGGGAACATTTTAGTTGGAAGCTGAGAGTCTCTTAATTCCATTACAGCAGTTTTATTCTTAATGTCCCAGCTTGTCTCCTTGTCAAAAGTTGGATTCGTTTAAATTTTTTTAGCAGCTTTTTGCTGTCTGCAGATTTTTAAAACTTACTAGCCTCTTTTTGGGGTGTCATTCTATAAAGTTTATAAACTTTATCTTAGAAAGATCTGCCTCTGATTCCGACATTCAGTACATCAGACTATTCTAATCAGTAGCAGTCTCTCCTAGGAGTGGGTCAGGGAAGCAGCTTCTGTCAGCATGCCATGGCTGCAGTGACAACCCCCCATTGATGAGGCCGAGGCAGCTAGTGACTAACACTTCTAAGAAGCCCATCTTCCATGTTGGAAGTGGACAGGCTGCCTTTAATGCTCATCCTAGGACATCTTCACACAAAACTGTACCCTGGCAGCCACAACAGAGGTAAGAGACGTGGCAAGGCCTCTCCACTGTGGCTACCTCTGGTCAACTTGGAGGTCAGCAGAACTAACTCTTTCCTTGCAACCCTCCAGGTTCCCCATAACCTTCGAGGGGGGGAGGCAGGATGTCCAGGGTCCACACCAGTAGGCTATCCATTACCACAGAGAAAGGGATGCAGTGCGGCCTCTGGACTCCAAAGAGGTCGAAAAAGACTTTTTAAGGAAGTTGTCCATTCCAGTGCAGGTACACTATGCATATCAAATATATATTGTGTAATAGGGTCTCACTTACCAAAGAGGATAAGTTAAAGTAACATATCTTTGTTTATATTGAGATGTAAAACAACTCGATGGTCCACCAGTGTTTTGGGTTGATAATAAATCACTTTTCCTTGGTGGACAGGTGAGGAGGTTCCTGGGAGCCATGCTGGGCAGTGCTTCGAAATTTAATTGGTCATGAAAATGAGAAATTGCTGAACCAAAGCCTTACAGGGACCATGTTAAAGCATCCAACTAGTTTTGGTTAAAGATTTGCAAACATCTGAGCTATAAATAACCAGTTAACCAACATGAAGGGGTTTATTCTCACCCCAAAATGTTGGTGGACTAGCAGGTTGTTTTTTTATATCTCCATCAAAATAAAGATATTTTCTTTAACGTTTGCTCTTTGGAGACTGAGTCACTATTGTCCATTGTATCTCTGATATATGTTACCACAGACTGGTGGGTTTTGGAAATTGTCTGGTAAAGTTGGCCTCTAAAATTTTTACTTTCAGTACCACTCATGTCAGCCTTTCCCCATGGTACCGGCCATTTTCCACCCTTAAACAGGAACGCTTGAGAAGGGAGAGTCAGAGCCTCCTGTTAGCAAGGGCAATAGGAAGTTATAGTCTTAAAGGTGAAGGGGCTTTGTATCTCAGTACTTTCCATTTCCCAGCAAAACAGTAGGATGGCAGTCAATCATTGGCGTCAAAGGAGAGAACAAATATCTGAGATACAGGAAGTTCAAGTTGACTTCTTTGAGGAATATAATTCCATCACTGCAAGAAGGAGGTTGCAACAGTTTTGCTGCCTGGATCTGAAGGATGTGTACTTTTGCACCCCAGTCAGACCCTCTTGCCAGATATTCCTGAAATTCTGGCTTGGGAGCAGACACACCAGGATAAGTGCTTGCCATTCGGACCTTCCTCTACTCCCAGGGTTTTCACCAAATGTCTGTGTATGGTAGTTACCAACCGGGGCTGGCAGGGTGTACCTGTGTATCCATAGCCTGACAACTGGCTGATAAAGGCCAGCTTGCCCGAGGGAGTTGTGAGGGTTCAGGACCTCGAAGTGGATACTGTTCAGAAATTGCGGTTCCTCCTTAATCTAGAGAAGTCTGCCCTCACCCAACTCAGAACATTATGTTCATTGGGGAAGAACTAGATTCAGTGCAAGCCAAAACACTTCTACCCCCATACTGAACCTTGGACCACAGAGCATTCACTGGGTCCTTTTTGGTGAGGCAGATATCATGGTCAGGGAGGTCTCTCAGCTCCTGGGCTTGATGGCTTTAACCCCATTTGTGGATCTTTGGGCTTCACATAAGGCCAGTTCTGTGGTACCTCATAAAATGGTGATCTCAGAGGTGGGACTGCATGGAGTTTGAGATGGCAGTCACCCCTCAGCTGTCTGATGCACCATCTTTGTGCAGTCCAGGCAGAACAAAGGGTGCCCCTTTAACTCCTTTATCGTTCCCCCATTAACCCTGGAAACCTCTGTGACAGTTTGGTGAGTCCATCTCAATCGGGATGGGGTGCATTAACTGTGGTCCTTGCACATCAGTGGCCTGGTGCTAATCCCGTTAGTAGCAGACCAGATTGTTTTGGTGAACACAAACAACACCATTTAAAGAACAGCTGATGCCTTCAGGAGAACTTCAACAAATTATAATATTTAGATGCACTTCGGCTTATATTTCACATTAATTCTGTATTTCTTCTCTCCATTATTTATTATTGAGGTTATTTGCATGAAATAAAGATCTTAGCTCTTGGAAAGTTCATATGTTTCTGTTACTTTCTCCCTCCCTCCCTGAGGTCATAATGCACTGCTTGTGACATCACAGTTATTTCCATGGCAACAGATTGTGATGTCACAACAGAGGACTATAACTTGAAGTAGGGAGAATGCTATAGAGGCAGATGAACTCTCATGGTTAAAGATCATGTAGTCACGCACATTTCCTCACTAATAAATAATAGGGAGGAGAAATCAATAGAATAGAAATGGATCAAAGCTGAATTGCACCTAATTAAAATGTTTTTTAAAATTTTCTTTTGAGGTGTCAGTAACTCTTTAAATGTTCTACCTGAACAAGCAGGTGTGCCAGCTTTTCCAGACTGTTAGGAGCCCTGAATCTGTGGATGCTAGCCTCTTCCACTTGCTAACAATATTTTGTGGTACACTGTGGCGGGCAAGCTGAACTGTCTGGCAGACCGTCTCAGCTGCCTGGAGTCCACCACTCAAGAGGTTCTGCACAGTGTCTTTGATGAGCAAAACATACAGTAAGTATAAAATTATATCAGGACAACAAAACACAGGTACGCTATAAAGGGAGAAAGAAGCAGAACATTTGTCACAAATAAAGGTGTCAAGCAAGACTGTAGTCTGTCTCCCTCTGTGTTCAGTTTATATCTTAACACAATATTAATGACAATTTGTAGACCTGAGTGCCATATAGAAACATAGAAGTTGACGGCAGATAAGGACTGCAAGGCCCATCCCATCTGCCCATTTTTTCTACCTTATGAATGTGCCATAGGCCTGTACTCTGTCAATGGCCTATCTATTCATACTCATCTTTATTGCTCCCTTATGCCTATCCAATGCCTGTTTGAAGCCCTGCACTGTATTCATATCCACCACTTCCTGAGGTAGGCCACATTCCCTCTTAATCGGCCTCCCTCTACTCTTATGCTGTGTCCTCTTGTCCTGCTATTTTGCTTATATTGAAACATGTTAGACTCTTTCACTTTGTTAATGCCTTAAGATGTTTGAATGTTTCGATCATATCACCTCTCTACCTCCTTTGCTCTAGGGTATACATATTGAGCTCCATTATCTGTCCTTGTATGTTTTCTGATGCAGTCCCTGCACCATTTTGGTTGCCCTTGTCTGGACTGCCTCCATTTTGTTAATATCCTTGTGCAAGTATGGCCTCCAGTACTGCACGCAGTACTCCAGATGGGGCCTAACCAGTGTCTTGTAAAGAGGAATTATTACCTCCCTCTTACGACTTGCGATACCCCTACTAATACACCCCAACATCCCTCTAGCCTTACCTACTGCTTTAGTGGTCTGCTTGGATGATTTCAGATCATCTGTGATGATGATGCCCAAGTCTCTTTCTTCCCTCGTGATTGCCAGCAACTCCCCTCCCAACCTATAGGCGGCTTCAGGGTTTCTCTTCCCTATGTGCATGATCTTGCACTTCTTTGCATTAAACCCCATTTTCGACTCTTCTGACCATTTTGCCAATTTATCCAGATCTCTTCTCATTCTGCCCACCCCATCTGGATCATCTACTGTGTTGCAGATCTTGGTGTCACCTGCAAACAGACAGACTTTACTCTCCAGTCCATCTGCAATGTCACTGATGAAGATATTGAAGAGGACTGGCCCCAGGACTGATCCCTGAGGTACCCCACTTGTGACGTGCATCTCTTCTAACTGTATACCATTTACCACTCTCTGTTTTCTGCCCGCCAACCAGTTTGCCACCCAGTTGACCAACTTCTGTCCCACCCTGATCCAGCATATTAATCAATCTTCTATGTGAAAGAGTATCGAAAGCTTTGCTGAAGTCAAGGTAGGCTACATCAACTGCTCCCCCTTGGTCCACCACTCTGGTTACCCAGTCAGAGAAATCTATGCGATTAGTTTGACAGGACCTTCCTCTTGTAAACCCATGCTGTCTTGGATCTTGTGCTCCTGTGGGTGCCAGGTGTTACACTATCCTTTCCTTAAGGAGTGCCTCCATAATCTTGCCGCCTACTGAGATAAGACTGACTGGTCTGTAGTTCGCTGCCTCCTCCCTGCTACCAGTCTTGTGGAGCGGGATCACATGAAACCTTCTCCAGTCTTCTGGGACCTCTCCTGTGCTCAGAGATCCGCTAAACAGTTCTGATAATTGTCACAAACCCACTCAGCAGGTCAGGCCCTCTACTGCCAAAGTGCCAACATCCGAGTGCAGTCTTGTGAGCAGTTTAACAGAACAAGGTAACCCTCTTGTCTGTTTTGTGAGTTCGGATCAACCTTTGGTCTCAGTTCTGGAGGGATTCAAACTGTGAACCTCTTGCTAGAGTACCCAATGCACAGGCTCAGATACATCTGTCTTCGGGGTCGGATATCCTTGCCTATGGGCACCTAACCAGGTATACAGAGATGAACCCTTAAAAACTTTAATAAATACCTCAGATTTAAAACGCTTCTCTTTCCAGTTTGGTACCACCATTCGAGCTTCTGCTTTGTGCCTGCTATAACCATATATACTCTTCTTACAAGGGAAGGAAAAACAGAGGCAGACCAAGTAAGGTCTAAAAAGAATTTTTACTAAAAAGAGATAAAAATATGTAAAACACAAAATACAGAACTCTTATATTACAAGACATACAGATATTTTAAAAGAACAAGGTTTAAACAGTGCAAATTCCTACTTACAGTACTTAGATGTGACTCATTTTTGTAAATATCTGTCTAAAAGTGCTCACAGATGTGTCCTTGTCAGAGTCTAGATAAAAATGTGTCTGAAGTAAAACGGAATATTCCTTAAGCAAACTATATTTGCCAACCCCTTTTGTGTGAGGTCATCTAGCTCCTCCTCTGTCAGAATATATAAAAAAATATATATCTTATACAAAAACAGGATGTCTTTTCAAAGTACTAAGTTCTGCAACTTCAGCATAATTCATGTCCTTCAAATGACACTACTTTGATCTCATAATAAGCTTTCCCCTTCCAGGACATGAAAGCATCTTTATGATTTCGCACTTCTATGTAATAACCTGGATTTTTTCCTCCGTCATAAAATGGATATGATATAGCAACTACAGCTGTAATTAGACAAACAGGAGGTCCTTGTTTAAGGCCTTCCATGTAACACCTATTATCTAAAACTGTGTGTGTGATCTCACATGCTGTTTTCAGCAGTTTCTCCTGGCTTTCATCTTTCAGCTAAAACCTGGGAGGGAGGGATGAGTGAGGTCATTCTAAAAGCACCAGATTTTTCTCAGCAGAGACGGTCAGTAATGCATTTTATATTGAAAAAAATGATACAGTGCTCAGAACTGGCTGTCCATGTCACAGCTATAGCTCTGCTAGTTCCACCCTTGGCTCATTTAGTACCCTGGGATGTATGCTATCAGGTCCCATTGCCTTGTTCATCCTGAGCTTAGTGAGCTCTTGTAGGGCCCTTTCTTTTTATTAAGGGACTAGTGCACACCTTCCTCCCCCCTCTGTCCATGGTGCTGAGCTATGGGCCCTGCCCTACCTTCTCCTCAGTAAATACTGAGCAGAAGTATCTGTTAGGATAGATGCTTTTCCTTGGTCCTTCTCACATTCCCCCTTATCCCCTTTGAGTTTAGCAATACCCCCTCTGGACTTTCTTCTTTCACTAATGTATCTATAGAAAGTCTTGTCTCCTTCTTTTACTGTTCGTGCTAGTGTTTCCTCGGTTTATGCCTTTGCCTGCCTTACTGCCTTCACTGCTTCCCTTAGGGAAGTTTGGTATGCCTCCCTATCTTCGTCCCGCTGCGTTCCCTTATATTTCCTGAAGGCCATCCTTTTGGCTCTGACCTTTACTGCTACTGTTTTTGAGAACCAAAGTGGCTTCCTTCTTCTTTTGCTCTTGTTTTTGTCTCTAACACAGTGGCATGTTGCTTCAAGTATTGCATCCTTAATGCTTGCCCACTTTGCCTGTACCCCCACACCTGTTTTTCTTCTTGCCAGGGCTAGCTTAACTCTGTTGGCCATGTTATCAAAGTCAGCTCCTCTGAAGTCCCATATGTTTGCCTTGGAATGGGATGATTTAGTTCTAGTGGCCAAATTGAACCATACCATGTGATGTTCACTGGCCCCCAGGTGACCGTCTACCTGGAGGTCTGTGATCCTTTCCCCGTTAGTCAGTACTAGATCTAGGATGTCCCTGTCTCTTGTAGGTTGTTGTACCAGTTGTTTGAGGCCCTCCCCCTGCAGGGAATCCACTATATGTTGAGTTCTGGCAGATGTTCCTGCTGGTATTGACCAATCTGTATCCGGCATGTTGAAGTCTCCCATTATCAGAACCTCCCCCTTAGCTGACATGTTTTCTATATCTTCTAACAGTAATGTGTCTGTGTCCTCCTCTTGGTCTGGAGGCCTGTAGACAACCCCAGTTTGTATGGCTGCCCCATTTCCTGTTTCCAGGGTGACCCACGGTTCTTCTGGCTTATTGTGTGTATTCTGAATATCTGTAGGTTTGATATTTTCATTGACTGACTTAAAGGGCTACTCCACCCCCACATTTTGCCCCTCAGTCTCTTCTGAACAGTACATAGCCGGGTACTGAAGTCTGTCAAGTGTGGTTACTGGTGAACCATGTCTCGCTAATGGCTATTGTGTCCAGTTTAGCCTCTGTCATTGTTGCCTGCAGGTCTGGGATCTCGTTTCCCAGACTGCGAGCATTTGTGTACGTGATTTTCCATTGGCCAGATTTTGGTGTGTTGTTGCGCAAGGTCCGGCGTTTCCCCTGTGCGTTGTATGGGAAGCCAGACCTTTTTCCTTACCTGGTGATGTAAATGAACTATAAAGAGGCTGAACTCCTGTTTGATCACTAGCTGAGGGGGGAAGGGTGTTCTTCCCATTCGACATATCTGGTGCTACACCCCTCTCCCCATTTGCTAGTTTAAATATTCTGCAAAGACGTCAAACTTCTGCCCCAATGCACTGACTCCCTCCTTAGTCAGATGCAGTCCCTCAGATTTAAAGAACTTTTTCTCCCAAAATTGTTGCCAGTTACCTACAAATTTGTGACCTTTTTCCTGGCACCAGCCCTTGAGCCACATGTTAAGCTGCCCTGTCTCCCCTTCTCTGACCTTCCGTCCATCTGCCCCCCACTCCGGGACTGGCAGAATCTTAGAGAAGGAGATGCCGGATGAAATGGATGACGGTTTGTCACCCAGCCTGGTCAGGTGTTCCTTGGTCTCCACAACTGACCGGCTGGCAAGATCATTAGTCCCTATCTATACCAAGATATCAGTGTTTTCTACTGCTTCCTGCACGATTTTAGCAATGCGGTCGGTGTTGCTCCACACTGATGTAGCTGGGAGACATCTGATCATTACCCCTGGCTGGAGGCAGGTATCCGCTCCCTGAATCATGGAGTCTCCTATGATCAGAAGTGTTTTGGATTTCCTTTATGCTTTTTTGTTTTGTTCCCTGTTTTGGGTGAGTTTTGTTGTGCTAGCTCTTGTGCTGCAGTGTTCTCTGCCCCTTTGTTTGATTTCGGAGATAGAGACAGATACCTGTTTGTAGTGTTTATATGGTTTGTGGAGGTGATACGTTGCAGAGCACTGAGTGATGGGCACCCGATTTGCCCCCTTAACCACCTGCCAACCTCCTGGACCCAACTAACCTCTGCGGTCGAGGTACTTCTGTTGGATGTTGGGGAAATGGCGGGCAGTTCTTATAATATATTTCCTCTTGAATATGCAATTTGAGGTGTGCAGTCTCTGATCATGCTGCCTGGAACTGAGCCCTTAGATCTCCAGTGGTCCAGCATGTAGGACAGTGCCCTAAACCCTGTATACTGCTCTTTTGAAAAGTGTCCCGCAGTTAATAATATCTATTCCAGATGAGTTGCTGGATTTATAACCTGGTCAGAGTAATTAGAAGGAGGAAAATAAAAGCAAACGTTTTTGATTTGTGTTTTGTTTGTTTTTGTATAACTTGTTATAGCAAGTTAAATTACTTGTGCCCCTGTAAATGAGGTCACTGTGTAGATACCCCTCTGATCCTCCCCTTCCTGCTTTGCTACAGGAAATGTCACGGATGTGCTACCCTATAAAAGGAGTGTAGCATGGGGTGGTTGGGGAAGGGGTGGGTGGCTGGGCCCTTCCCTTGCCAAAAAAGAACCACGGACGAAAGAAATAATGCCTAAAATAGGAAACCGTGACTGTCCATATTTAGCGTATGCAGATGACATTGTACTTTTATCAACCAGTTACTGAAAGAATCTTAAAAGAATTTAACCAGGAATGCAAAAAAGCAGAACTACAGATTAAACCCAAATTATGGTATGCGGGGGCAATAAGAAAAAATACAAATATTATTTAGAAAATAAGGAACAGGAAGTTAGTAATTTATGCTATCTAGGAATAATAATAACAAAAGATCTGACTTTGAGAAAATATCTCAAAGAAACTGAAATAAAAACTAAAAAGTTTACAATAATGATGAACAGTTTTTTTTATAAGTATGGGGGACAGTCAGCAGCCATTAGGTTGCTGGCTTTCGAGCAGGCAAGACAGACCATTTGGCCTATTCTGCTGGCTTTTTAGTATGTTAGTAAAAAGGCTGTAACAAAACTATTATTGTGGCGGGCGCTGTGGAGCCTGAGCAAGATGTAGGTGGTATAGTGGAGCTCTGCATCAACGCTGAGGAACTTTAATTAAAATACTAGCAAAAACTTTGCTTTTTGATCTTTCATCTATTCAGGGCTATTCGTTAACATAACGAGACCATCATGGGAAACCCTCGAGATCAGCAGCAGGGACATGGAGCTAAAGGTAAAACTTCGACGGTTCCTGCCACGCGCTCAGGACAAGGCCATGCAGAAGATCAGGCTCGAGGAATCTAGCGAAGAAACACTACAGACCATCGGTTCTAAGCTTAATAGACTGATAAAATCAGTCACAAATCCGTCTGATAAACTAGATGGCCTAAGTAATCAGGTAGTTGCTTTAGAGATTTCTGTGGACTTAATCCAGACCGCTTCTGTTGAATCTACCAAGCGGGCAGATGCCGCGATGGGGGTACTATCTTGTTTAATTAAAGAATCCACTCGGTGGCAATCCCGTATTGAAACACTAGAGAATCAAATACAAATCCCTAACATCTGCATTCTAGGGCATCCTGAGGGATGTGAAGGGGACCACCTGCTTTTGTCTGTTTAAAGAATGGCTTGGGCAACAACTGGGATCCGAGGCAACATCTAAGGTCCTTAATCTGTAAAAAACTTACCGCATTATGCAGAGAGGCCGCCTCGACAGTCCTGAAGCCCCTTGAGCAGTGATGGTGGTTACGGATGGCCCAGGCACCCGAGATTCGTTGCTGGCAATGGCCCGTAGACAGACCTCTTTTACAGGATGGGCAGACGAGGCAGAAGAGGAAACGATTCGACGAAGTGAGAGCGGTATTACGAGAGGCTTCTATTCCCCATGGGATGATTTTTCCGGCTCATCTATGGATCACCTTTGACGGGGAAGGTCTTTCTGTTTAACAACCCCGAGGAAGCTCTGAAATGGAGTCGCAAACATGCTGCACCAAGGCCCTGAGAGGAAGATGGTGGCAATATCTCGTCTGGGGACGATGAAGACACTTGAGACTAAATGTGGGGAGCTGATTGCAGTATTTCACCTCTTTACTTGTGGGGGAGGGATGTAACTCTGCTAGGGTAAGGTTGATGATTGAACCATGGGAGTTCTTTTCCACTTATAATAAGGTAAGACCCAAGCCATTCCCTCTGTTCTGAATGGGGTAGAAATAAAGATAATTATTACCAGGCCATTCTGAGTGTTAAAATAATGTTAATGCCTGGTTACTGGAATAGATGGTTCCCATATTATGTTTGTGGTATTAAAATATTTGTTCCCTAATGTGGCATACCTCCCAACAGAGGATTTCCTCATGCTAAGTACAGAATGTTATAAACAATATATAAATTTCCATTTTCTTATTGTTGCAGTACTTTACTGAATTTCTTAGGAATGGCAGTAAATGCACAAACTTTGGTTAAGCATGGCTGTGTAGCCTTATCATAGATAAAGCATTACTGGACACTATATGGACATTGATGTTTCTTTATACCATGCAGCTCATGGGCCTATGAACAGCTTGTTGTTATAATTATCACTGATTTTCAATTGATATGGTATTACCCCTCAGAGATGTATCAAAAAGTAATCGATACCTGATATGTGAATATTAAGAGGAGTGGCACCCTCAAGGGGAGTTAATCTATGTACTAGATCTGATTGCTTGGAAATTCGAACTGTATGTTTGAATTTTTAAAACCATAAACACGAAGTAAAAAAATTGCAAAAATAAAAAGACAAATTTTATGTGGGGCAGACATATGAGGTATTCAGAATAAAACAAGTATAGATACAGTACTAAATAAGTTTTATAAAATGTTGCTGGGACTACCGTTAGGGGCACCTTCGGCCCTGGTTAGAGCCGAGTTGGGACAACTTCTGTTAGAGTGTTTGATAAAGGAAAGATTAGTAACATATTGGTTAAGGGCACATGAAACGAAAGAATACAGGTTACCAAGGATGTGCATAGAGAAGGCTATACATTATGTTCAACAAAATATAATATTCCCAAGTATATTCATAGTAGAAATGATTATTAAACCTAGTGGTCTGTTTATTTATTTGTCAGAGATCAGAATTACAACCCTTTGAGTCAGAGACTCGTTTCCAAAGGCTCCACGTCATAAGTAAACATTTAGGCACATAAGGTACACATACATACGTTTTTGTAACATCAGGTTACATGGATGAAAACAGTACAGTTCAAGAGTTACAGCATTTATACATAATATTGTTATGCGTAGTAAAGCACAGTGTATACAGGGAGGCAGCGAGCCTATGTAATAGCATATACAGTGGTTTAGCTAAGCCTGTGGAGTGGCCTATATAGTGGTTAGCTAAGCATTTTCAAACTGCAGCAGACAGATGGCTATTATGAACAGTTTCAAGGCAGTTTAGGAGCCAGACTTTGTCGATAGTGTTAACTTGGTCATAAATACAGTTCTGGATGGGTGGTGGCCCAGTGGCTGTCAGCTCACCATTGAGGGCACTTACAGGTGCGGGTTGTGAGTATGTGGTTCCTAGGGGCGACTTTGAATGCATCAGTTTTAGGGAGGCTGGTGACACTCGCAGGGAGGGAGTTGAACCAGGATGGGGTCCTGTATGAGAAGGTCCTTTGGGCTAGGGAGGTCCTTACCTGTGGGACTGCTAGAGAGGGCGTAACGGTGCTGCGGGTGGAGATGGTGGGGGTTGAGTGGTGGAGAGATGATGCAACTCCAGGCGGTGTTAATCTGAGGAGGGTCTTTCTGCCCATAAGGCAGGACTGTTATTGTAGCCATTCCTCAAAACTGAGTATTTGAGTGAGGGAGTAGAGGGTGCAGGTGTGTGTTAGCCAGTCAGCACTGGATAGGATCCTGCATGCTTTGTTGATGGACACTTTTATTTTGCTGTGGGCAGTGGCATATATCACTAGACCGTAATCGGTTAAGGACAGGACTGATGAGGTGATGGCTAGCTGGAGGGCTTCAGGTGGTAGGCAGTCTTTGTGGCGGTAGAGGAGGCTGATGCGTAAGTTAGTCGCGGACATGAGAGCATTGATGTGAGTGTGGAAGGCGAGAGCTGGGTCGAAGATTATGCCTAGGTATTTATAAGAGGTGACCTGTTCAGTGGGCTGGAGGGAGCTGGAGAGGATCTGCAAGGGGGAGTTCTTTTAGTTTATTTTGGTGGTAGGCAAATATCATGGCCTTGATTTTTTTCAGGTTCATGATATGTCTATGATCACGAACCAGCGTTTGTTCAAACTAAAAGAGTGCTGGAGGGAGGTCTGCAGACTGATGGGATTGGCGTGGGGTGCAGAGAGGATGGCGTCGTCTGCATAGGGTAGAACCTTGCCGTCACACGAATTGGGTAGTGCATTGAGGAACAGACTGAAAAGTAGTGGCCCCAGGATGGACCCCTGCGGGACTTCTGAGCGGATGGGGCAGGTACTGGAGAGTGTCATGTTGATCTTAACGCATTGTGCCCTAGATGATAGGTAGCCCATGAACCTAGCTGGGGGCCTTGGGAGAAACCCACTTGCTGGAGGGAGTCAAGGAGGAGGGGGTGACTGACCGTATCAAAGGCCTTGGAGAGGTCAATGAACACGGCTCCTGTTAGCTGGCCTTTATCGAGTGTGGTGTGGAGGAAATTGGAGGATTCGAGGAGTGCCATGGTGGTGCTATGTCCTGGGTGGAAACCATGCTTCTCTTTGCAGAGTAGGTTATGGGTTGTGAGGTAGTCGGCAAGTTGGTCTGCCACTACTTTTTCCAGGGCTTTGGGGGGGGGGGATGGAGATTGGTCGGTAGTTCCCAGGGGATAAGTTGTCCCCACCTTTGTGAATGGGAGTCATTACTGCAGTCTTCCAGACACTTGGGAACTGCCCAGGACAGAGGGAGTGGTTGATCAGGTCAGTCAGGGGGAGGAGCAGCACATCTAGGGCCAGGCGGAGGAACCTTATGTCCAAGGGGTTGTTTAAGGCGGCTGGACCCATTGAGGGCTTTGGCGAGGTATGGCTTGGCTTCCTGAGGGGTTATTGTCCGCAGGTAGAAAGGAGGGCGAGAGAGGGTGGGCAGTTGGGAATTTGTTATTGGGTCAAAGAACTGGTTGGGAAGCACCGAGCTTGGGTCACTAAAGGTAGCATTAAGACTGTCTGCTATACACTTCAGGTCAGAAGTGATGGTGTCATTTGTGGTGAACTGAGGGGGGGCCGGATTTGCCGTTTAGCAGTTTGATATTATCCCAAAACTTACGGGATGACCCCAGGAGGTGGTTAAGGTAGACCTGTAAAATTCGACTTTTGCCATTACGAATGGCCCAGGTGCTCTTGTTACGTTCAGCTTGGTATGCCTGTATATCAGCTGGTCGGCCTGAGTCAGTGGCTCTGTGCCAAAGATTGTCTCTTATCCTTTGTGAGAGGAGGGATGGGGTAATCCAGGGAGCATTGTGTTGTTTAGTGTGGCTCTTTTTGAGTGGGGCAAAGGTGTCACAGGCCAGGTTGAAAGAGCTGGTGAAGTAATCAAGAGCAGCGTCAGGGCTGGGGTCTATTACACTGCCTTGCAGATATTTTTATTAAACCTAAGATGATGATTTACAGTCTAATCAAGGAAAGACTGAGAGGTATGTATGTATGTATGTATGTATGTACAAAAAGAAATGGGGCTGTGTGCACAATATAAATTATGTAGATGGTTAGCTAAAAATCAGCTATATCTTGAGCTAGAATATTGTCTGGTAGCAATGAAAAACCCTCAAAGGAGAAAGTTATTAACCAGATTTATGTCTGAATATCATAACAGTCAAAGGGAATATCTTAACAGCCAGAGGTTAAGGGAATGCTTTAGAGGCAAAGACGTGACTAAGTCCAGGTGCAGGCATAGAATGGGAATAGCTGATGTAACACACTTGTTAATTTTATGCCCTCTATATGAAGAAGATAGGAGGATGTTTTTAGGAGATATTCTCGGTTACTTAGAGTTTGAACCAGAACATCTGTCTACATACCTACTAAAATCTAATTCTATAAAAATATTAGAATCGGTGGCTTCATTACTCATTATGATAGAGAAGAAATAATTGCACATAGAAAGGGAAGTTGAAGCAAATGTACAGTGTGACCAAAGCAAGATTGTATGTATGATATAGTATTTCGGCACATTTGGAACTTTCAAATAATTTTATATAAATATATTACTTAATTGGTTATATTCCTTTTATTGTATATAATGTTATAGCAGTGTGGTTTTGTAATGATATTTGTCCATCAATAAAACATTGAACTTGAACTTGATGAGTGGTGAACTCCTTAGATAGTTTACTGTCTGGAAAAACAGGAGGTTTCCCTATTCTGTCCAGAGCTGCCAGAGAGAGGAGCCATATGGGTGGAAGCTCTTGCTGTTTTTTGGGAAGAAAGATTACTGTGCACTTTCCTTCTCATCCCTTTTCTACTGAGAGTCATCCACAGGATTCACTCAGTGTGATTCTGGGGGATACTTATAGCTCCAGTGTGGGCCAGATAGATCTGGTACTTAGATCTCATTCATTTGAACAGCTTCTTACCAGTTCCAGAATAGCCCACCTGGACATACAGTCTCTGCACCTGAAGGCCTGACTCCGGACAAGATTAAAATTTCTTGGGACAGGGGTTTGATCACCCTGGTTGCTTCTGGAAAATGAATTACCAGGAGGGCCTATGCTTTGAAATGTAAACAGTTTTCTAGTTGATGCAGCAAACTTGCCGAATCCCATGTCTCTTGCCCAACTGTCAGAGTTTTGCACTACCTGCTGTCCTTGATGTTGTCAAGGCTGAGGACAGTCTGCAGGGGAGGAGAGGATACGCTACTACGGTGATACACCATCTCTTGGTCGCCCAGGGGCACAGTGACATATGCCATTGTGTGTGAACCTTATATGAAGGGGGAGAAGTATCCTCCTGGGCTTGCTCTGGCACGCCTGGGCTTGCAAATGCACCCACTTGCAGGCTTCATCTCTGCAGGAAGTCTTGAAACATGGAAATACCCCAGGTTGGCAGGATGCCACCTAGGTGTGCTCTGACTCCATGCTGCTTAATTGTTTGGGTTTGATTTCTGGGCGGGGCTCTGAATTCCCCTTCATGGAAGTAAGGATGAGAAGCTTAGGACTGGACCTCCAGGTAAGGTGATTTTGGACTGGGAGGTTACCTGAAAAAGGTGGAGGCTGGGCTGGCAGAAACAGACTATGGAGAATAAACAGTGAAACATAGAATTTGTTGCAGAGAAGAACCAGTTGTCCCACCCAGTTCTGACATTTTTTTCCCTCTTCATACTTTCACCGCAGACCCTGCCTGATCGCTGGCTACCTTTCCTCCTCCCATTTTCCCAGCTAAGATTCCCTTGTGCCTATCTCGTGCATGCTTGAAGCTTGCCGCTGTTTTCACCCCAGTACCTCTACTGAAGACTGTTCCAGGCATCCACCACTTTTTCAGTGAAGAAGTACTTCCTCACATCCCTTTTAAATGTTCCCCCTTCCAGCTTCATTGCATGCCCCTTGTTCTAGTGCACCTTCTCCTATGCAGACCACTTCCCTCCTGTACTTTGTTCAGCTTTATGAAGTATTTATATGTCTCTATCATATCTCCCCTCTCCCTCCTCTCTCTCAGGGTTAACATTTTAAGATCCCTATTTTTTTCCTCAGATGGCTTTTGATGCAGCCCCAGCACCATTTTAGATGCCCTCCTCTGGACAGCCTCTATGTTGTCTATGTTCTTCTGGAGATATGGTTTCCAGAACTGGACACAGTACTCCAGGTGGGGTCTCAATAGTGTTCTATACAGTGGCAACACCACCTCCTTCCTTCTGCTGGTGATACCCCTCCCTGCACATTCCAGCATCCCACTGGCTGTACCTACTGCCTTGTTGCACTGCCTTGCCACCTTGAGATCATCGGATATGATTACTGCCAGATCCCCTTTCTATTTGTTGATCATCAATACTTCTCCTTCCCATGTTACACACCGTGCTTGGATTTCTATGCCCTCGTTGAATGATTTTGCACTTTTTCACATTGAAACCCAGCTGCCATTCCCTTGACCGCTCCTTGAGTTTTCTCTAGTCTCTGCACATACTCTCTATACCCTCTGGAGTGTCCACCCTATTTTAGATTTTGCTGTCATCTGCAGAGAGGCATACCTTTCCTTTCAGCTCTTCTGCAGTGTTACTTATAAAGACATTAAGGAGGACTTGACCCAGTACTGAGTCCTGAGGTACCCCACTGGTCACTCTCCCCTCTCCTGAGTGAATTTGTTAACCTCCACCCTCTGTTGCCTATCCATCAACCAGTTTCTTACCCAGTTTACCACTTTAGGACCCATCTCCGAAACTGCCCAGCTTCTTAATGAGCCTTCTGTGTGGTACAGTGTCAGAGGTCTTGCAGAAGTCTGAGTTGGCCATGTCCACTGCTCTACACTGATCTATTCCCTGGTCATATGCCCCTCCCCCATGAACTCCCTTCCAGTGGATAGTCTCAACTGTCACTCAGTCCTTTACGCTGATGACCTCGTGCTCTTCTCCAGTGGAAAGTCTCCTACCCTCATCTCTGCAGCCCTCCCACAAAACTACACCGCAGCCCACAACTGGTTCTCTGACAACCTCCTTCTGGTCAAAGCCAACAAAACAAAAACAGTGTTGTTCGGATCGAAGCCCTTCCTAACTAAATGCAAATCTAACACACCCCTAATCATCATGTCCCCTGATGGCCATGCCCTAGAGGACATCAGACATTTCAGATATCTAGGAGTTATGCTTGACCCCTCCCTTTCCAGAGCACATAAACTCCCTGATTCTAGGATTTCACCAAAAACTAGGGGCTGCCTACAGATACCGGCAATACCTCACCGCTGAGGCCTGCCATGCCATCATCCAGGGAAATCTGCTACCTATCCTGGACTATTGCTCTCCCATCTACTCCAGGACATCCGCATCCACCATGGCAAAACTATCAGTAGCATACAACAGTGCCTGCCACTTCTCCCTGCTGGCCCCTTTCTCTACACACCTCTGTACAGTCTACACTACAAGCCCGCTTTGACCTTGCACTGTACAGTTTTATTGATTCTGCCATTTGTATTGGCCAGAAATCCCCTCTTGCTCCCTTTTTCACCACCCAAACCTCACACCGTGGCCTACGCTCCTGCAGTATTCCCTCCCTGAAAATCCCCAGGGTAGCCATGCACATGGGCACTAGAGCCCTGTCTGTAGCAGCACCCACACTATGAAACAAGCTGCCCACTGAACTGTGCACCATAAACACCCACTGCCAGTTCAAGACTCGCCTCAAAGACTGGCTCCTGTTGGCATCCACCTGCCACTGCATTAAGGACTAGCCCCCCACCCCCCCTTAGGGGTAGCGCCAAATAGGTTCTCTTATTTACTGAAACTGTACCACCATGAGCCTTATTTTGCTTTATTTATTGTTCCTCAACTACTGCCACCATGTATTGCCAAATGTAACTGCTGTAACCTTTCACTACTGTATTACCTGCTCTGGTTATGCTCTTGTTATTTTGATGTTTCTACTCAGTGCCGCCTTACATGGCCCGGATTGTGCCTGAAAATGGTCCCTGGGATCAGTGCACCTACCCGGTTAACAAAGTCATAAATAAAATAAATAAACAAAAAAGCTGCCTTGGGTGCTAATCTGCTGGATTCAAGATACTCCACAATTTTTTTCCTTCTAAAGTGACTCCATTTGTTTCCCCCATCACTGATGTTAGACTGACCAGACTGTAGTTGCCAGCCTTCTCCCTGATACCAATTTTATGAAGCGGGAGTATGTCTGTCCTCCTCCAGTCCTCCGGAACCACTCCTGTTTCCAGTCAACTGTTGAAAAGGGCTGTCAGAGGTGCAGCCAGTACCTGCCTGAGTCCCCTTAACATCCTTGTTGTACTCCATCTGGCCTCATAGCGTTGTGCACTTTCAGATTTGTAGGTCCTTTCAATACTTTCTCCTCTGCAAATGGACTTATGTCTACCACCCAGTGTTCCTTATATGTGGTCCATCCCTTTCCCCTTCCACCGTGAAGGCAGAACAGAAATATTCATTCAGTATATCGATATCTGCTTTTTCCTGATCCTCTGCACAGTCTCCCCCTGCCATTTTTAACCTCACAATCCCTCCTCTTGTTTTCCCTTTGCTTCCTTATGTACCTTACCCCTTCAGCTACACGGTCCTCTGTTTGCATCTTTGCACTCTTCACCGCTTTCCCTGCTTCCCTCTACCATTCCTGTTACATGTCCATGTCTTCCTCCCTCTGTGTCTCTTCATACGTTCTGAATGTTACCCTTTTAGCTTCAGCCTTTTTGTCCACTTTCCTTGTGAGCCATGGTGGTCTCTTTATTTCTTTTATTTTTGCTCACTTCTTTTGTGCGGAAGTTTATTGTCTTCACTATGGCATCCCTTAAGTTGGTCTCTTGTTCCATTCTCTCCAGCTAGGTCATCTCTGAGGCATTCACCCATCTTTTTTTAAAGATCTGCCCTTCTGAACTCCAGGACCTTCGTCCTTGTGTGGTTTGCTTCTACAGCCATTCTTATTCTGAACCACACTGTATGGTGGTCACTGGTCCCCAGGTGGCCTCCCACCTTGATGTCTGCAGTACTATCCCTGTTAGTGAGCAGCAGGTCCAGTGTTGCTGTGTCATGATTGGGCTCCCTGACTAGCTTCCTGAGAAACACCCCTACAGGGAGTCTAGGATGCTCTGCATGTAGCCGAGGCCGTGACTGGGAGTCTCCAGTCTGCATCTTGCAGGTTGAAGTCCCCCACCAGCAGCACCTCACTTTTTTTCTGCCATTGTGCTACTGACGTTCCCCAGTGCCTTATCCAGTTCTTCTTCCTGTGTTGGAGATCTGCAGAGCACACCACTGCAAATAGAGGCTCCAATTCCTGTCTCCAGGGTGACCCACAGTACCTCTAAACCTTCCTTCCCCAGGTTTCCCAGCATTTCCATTGCTTTGATACCCTCCCTTACATACAGCACCCGCCCCCTTCCTGCCCACTCTGTCTTTCCTAAACTGAGTCTATAACAAGGCTGTCAAAAAAATACAGCAATGTTTGGAACAATTAGATTGGGCATCCTTGATTAATAATAAATATGTGGTCCAGATGTTGGATATAATTAAAAACATTATCTTATGCCTGAGCGAACAGTATATTCCTCAAATAAAAAAGAATAGGAACAACGTACAACGCCCTATGTGGCTTACTAAGAAAATAAAAAAAATAATCAAAAAGAAAAATAGATGTTATAAAATACACTTAAAAAACAGCAACGTGGCAACACTGAATTATGTAAAACCCTTACAGAGAGCCTGTAAAAAAGAAATGAGAAAATCAAAAAAGAGACAGAATTAAAATTGGCACAGAATGCCAAAAAAGATGATTATAAAGCTTTTTATGCATCCATTAATACTCTTAAGAAACCACAGGTAAAGTGGGACCACTAATACATGAAAACAACACTATATCTGCTGATGGTGAAATGGCATCCCTCTTCAATAATTATTTCTGTGAGGTATATGGACCCAAAATTCCAACAGCTTATGATACAAATAGCTTGAATAAAAATCAAATTGAATTTGAACTTGATGATATCAGGCAACATATCTGTAAACTTAAAGGAAAGCTGTCCTTTGCAGGGGCTCCCGGCCCTGCAAAGCTTACCCTCTGGTTTAGCTTTTCTGAGAAAAGCATCTTTTTTCTTGCACTGCAAAGTAGTTTAATTTAATTATGAAAAGTCTGCTACCCAGAAGTATGGCGGATGCGGGGTGGCTCCATTTACTAAGGTGCGGTGCCACACCGTCACCTTCAATACACTGTGTGGGCGCCGCACCTTCACAGTTAATGGAGCCGCCCATTGTCTGCCATTCTTCTGCAGCGGATCTTTTCGTAATTAAATTAAACTACTTTGGTAGCGCGAGGAAAAACACTTTTCTCAGAAAAGCCAAACTGGAGAGTAAGCTTTGCGGGGGCTCCGCCCCTGCAAAGGACAGCTTTCCTCTAAACCAAATGCATCACCAGGCCCAGACAGAGTCTCTGCTCGGATGTTACAAATTATGCTTGATCAAGTAATATATCCACTCAAAATATTATTCAAGATATCTGTGAATACAGGAAAAATACCGTCAGACTGGAAGATGGCACATGCGGTGACGATATATAAGGGGGGGGGGGCACAATGTCAAAAATTACCGCCTGATCAGTCTGACCAGTGTTGTGTGCAAAATATTAGAAGGCTTGGTTAAGGATAAATTGACAACATTGATTGATTTCAAAGGACCTAGATCAGCATGGCTTTAAAAAATTCAGGAGCTGCACAACTAACCTGCTCTGTTTCTACGAAAATATAAGCAAGATACTAGATAAGAGGGAACCATGTAATGTGGTCTTTTTGAGCTTCAGTAAAGCCTTTGATCTGACCCCTGACTGGGCTTTGCTTGAAAAATTAAGGTCTTTCCAAACTGGTAACATCATAATAAACTGGGTTACCGAATGGCTGAATAATCGGAAACAAAGAGTTTTAATAAATGGTCACCTGTCAGGCACTGGGGAAGTGCCGAGTGGTGTCCCTCACAGATCAGTATTGGGTCCTGTCCTATTCCAGATCTTTATTTCAGACCTTACGAAGAATCTTAACTATTGGGCAACAAAATACGCTGATGACACAAAAATTGGAGGCCCTTGTAGTACAGAACAAGAAATAAGTTATTTACAACAGGACCTCGACAGTGTATCAGCATGGGCTAAACAATGGAACCTGCTATTGAACTTGGAAAAGTGCGCAGTAGGTAGAGTAAATACAAAAAGCCAAATATTCTGTGGAACAGTCTTAACAGCTTGTTGCAGTGAAAAAGACCTAGGGTTTCTTGTATCTGAAACATTTGGTAGAGACGAACAAACACAAGCAGTCATAAAGAGATGCAACAACATTATATGGTCAATAAAAAGGAATATAACTACTGGAGATTGTTCTGTGATGATCCCATTATACCGAGCCTATGTTTGTCCCCAGCTTGAGTATGCATCCCAAATCTGGTTCCCATTCAGAAAAACGGAAAGAGATAAAATTGAAAGGGTGCAAAGAAAATTTACTAAATGCATTGCAGGTCTGGAAGAGATGGGATATGAGAAAAGGTTAAAAGAACTAAACCTGATGTCCATAGAAACAAGGAGGCTACGCACCAGCCTTCTATTTATGTATGACTTAATGCAGGATCCCATTCTATTATATGATCTGTGCGTTTCATTTAAACAGGATACCAAACTTACTAGAGGCCACATGTTACAAATAAGAGGAATTAGATTTAGATATAATCAAAGATAATACTTCTGTACATCAAGGATTGTAAATCCATGGATCTCCTTACCAGAAGATATAATACTGAGTAGGAATAAAAGGAAATTCAAGTATAGATTGGACAAATACATCTCATTTGGAGTAGCTTTAACTTATTTCCATCAAACCCATTGGAGCATCTGTGGGCATTGCCTACTAGCTCCATACAGACCTCAGTATGAGTATATCCTGGTATGGCTATGTCCCAGTCATGGTTCCCTGTGCAGCATGACTTAGCAATGGCCACAATATCAGGAAGCCTCTGCCATG
Source organism: Neoceratodus forsteri (assembly GCA_016271365.2). Classification (NCBI taxonomy): domain Eukaryota; kingdom Metazoa; phylum Chordata; order Ceratodontiformes; family Ceratodontidae; genus Neoceratodus; species Neoceratodus forsteri. The sequence goes on along the minus strand of CM057450.1, from coordinate 373,975,546 downwards.
GTGGCCTCCAGGTCTGGAATTTGATTTCCAAGAGTCCTTGCATTTGCGCACATGGCCTTCTATACTTTTTTCATGTTTTGTCTACAGACCCCCTTTTTTTCCCTGTCTCCTTTTCTGCTCTCTCTTCACAACTTTTGTTTCCATTCCCCTTGTGTACTACAACTGTGCTATTTTCTTTGTCCTTCTCCCTGAGGGATTCTGCTCCCCTCGGGTCAAAAAGAGAGCTTGGCCTGAATGAACATGGAGACTGACCAAACCTCTTTCCCCAGAGCAGCGGACTTCCCAGGTTAGTATGATGATAGAATAGTGGAGCAGTCTCAGGAAGAGTGCTGTTCTCACAGAAACAGTGCCTGGGAATGCATGTAATGTAGAGGGCTTCCTTTTCTTTTGACACGAATCCTTGATATTTCATGATCACTTAGTTTATTACATAATTTTTTCAACATTTCGTTTTTATGATTTTTAATGAAAGGGTAGACTATTTAATAACATTTCAACATTTTTTGCTGGAGAGCTTTGTCTTGTGTCTGTGTTGCTCTTTTTCTTGCTCTTGATCACTGGCTTCCTGTCGATATCTATCACGTTCACTGAAAGACCAGGTTATCTGCTGGAACTGAGTTATAGGAACTATGTCAAACTCTAAATGATGCATGACATTTAGATCAAAGATGTGAGTTGGGGTAAAAGAATGTTTTCTGTTAGTCTGTTTTTCAGGTGATTATTTTACCAGAATATGAACGCCTGTGATCATACTTCTCCTTTTGAAGAGAACCATAAGAAGACAGCAGCAGTGTTTCTTTTAAAGTTGACTTTCTGCAGTGCATCATTTGTGGGTTCTTCCTAGAGAGTGCTCAGTGTGACTTGTGCTCCAGTGCATTTCAGAGCTGAACAGTAGTAACTAATCAAGATATTTATCTTTTCCTGTTTTTCAGATTTTTCTCATTTTCCTCATTTTGTTATGTTGAATAGCTGTGGACATGGGTGTAAAAGGGTTGCAATGGTTTGCAGAAAATGCCTGCCCAGCTGCATGTGTAGAGGTGGACTTAAAGGAAATGGCAGAGCAATATAGACGTATTCATGCTGGACAGATGCCTACAATTGTGGTTGATGCAATGGCATGTCTGCGGCACTGGTATACATCTGATGCTTGGGTTCATGGCGGCCAATGGAGAGAGTACCTCCAGAACTTAAAATGTTTCAATGAGGCATTCACGGCAGCAGGGATTAGGCTAGTGTTCTTCTTTGATGGAGTTGTGGAGCAGAAGAAGAGGCAAGAGTGGATTAGACGAAGGCTTCAGAACAACAAAGAAATAGCCAAGATCTTTCAGTCCATCAAAGACAATGGACAGCAGCCAGGAAGAGCAATGTTCTTCATTCCATCAGGCCTGGCTTCATTTACACGTTTTGCTTTAAAGTCATTGGGCCAAGAAACAGTATGCTCACTGCAAGAAGCAGATTATGAAATAGCCAATTATGCTCTGCAAAATAACTGCATAGGTATCCTTGGACTTGATTCAGACTACCTCATCTACAGTACTTCCCCCTATCTTTCCATCAGCAAGCTGCGCCTTGACAGGTTGGTCACTGTTCTGTTCTCCAGAGAAACCATCTGTCATGCCCTAGATCTCAGTATAACAGATCTTCCACTTTTGGCTTGTCTCCTTGGTAACGATATAGTACCAGAAAGCATGTTTGAAGGGTTTAGACGCAAGTGTATGTCTTTGTACCAGCCAAAACAGCAGAGGTCCAATCGAAAGACTGATGTGATTTTAGCTGTAGCACAGTTTATAGCAGGGATTCCTCGCTCAGCTGAGGACTTTAAAGAGCTTGAGAAGGCATTACCTTTGGGATTCAACAAGAGCATACTGGAGGCTGGGCTGGAGTCATATCTACTGCTCGAACAACAGTCGCCATGGCTGTCTCATAGGAGTCCGAATTCTCTGATAACATCTGATAATTGCGAAAAAGGATGCGTGGACAGTGAAATTCTTCAGGTATTTGTTTGATATCTTTAAACTTAATATATGGTTACAAAAAAGGTTTCCTTTTCTTCAGGAACCTGGGCAAGCAGCTAACTCTGTTGCTGGCCTAGGACTGCTCCTCAGCTGGTTGTTGGGGGGATACCTTCCACTTGTTCTACATTGGGGAGGTCCCATTTTTAACCCTCCAAAGCCCACTATCCCACCTGAAGAAAGTATTGTCTCACATTTACAATTGCAAATGTAAAACATAAGTTCATTAGTGTTTTCCTAATAATTATTTTATCATGGTGGGTCACCACCCTGTATATTTTTGTCCACCATCCAATATGTATTTCAGAAATAATACAACATTTTAATTTACAACCACCCTTTATCATGACACTACACTTTTTTGAAATTACAGCTCCAGCACTTACTTAAGACTTGCTTATGTGCATACATAATGCATATATGAGTCCCAAGAAATGATGCGCTGCTGCACGCTTAACTGCCACTGTAACAATCATGCTGTGTTTCTAGGAAGTAGGGAATCCATGTTCATATATTCTGAAGGAGGTAGGAAGAAGGAGGGAGGATGAAAGGAGGGTAGAGAGGTAGAGGTTGGAATGAGCTAAACCAGAATTTGGAGGTGAAAGTGGCACAATGAATGAGGTGTATGGCTTTGAGGAAAGGGAGGGGAGGAAGAGGGATGAACCAAGAGAGCAATGGTGTGTACAAGGGTGGAGTCCAAGGCAAAGTGTCAGAAAGACTGGAAGAGGGGGTTCAGTCTGGCAAGGGAGGACTTGGGAGTGGCACTGTAGACAATATTGCCATAGTTGAAGATGGGAAGGATAATCTCGTGACTTGCTCCCGCTGGGTGGGGAGAGGGATGCTTGCTTTGTTTCTGTACAGTACACCCAGTTTGGGGTAAAGCTTGTGATGGATGGCATCAGTGTGCTCTGAGAGGTTGAGATGCCGGTCGAGCCAGACCCCAAGGTATTTAAATGAGGGGACATCAGCAAGTGTAGTACCATCAGAAGTGTGGAAGGAGGGCAGGGGAGAGAGTCTGGCTAGCCTCCTTCGGGAGCCAGAAGTCATGGAGATGGTTTCCTTGATGTTGAGGGACAGAAGGTTTGTATAGAACCAGTGCTGCACACTGTTAAAGTCCTGTTGGAGATGGGCAGTTGGGTTAGCAGCAGAGGAGCCAGAAGCAAACAGCACTACATTGTGGATGGATACAGGAACAGGCAGAGGGGAGACCATTTAGGAAAACAGAGACGAGCAAGGGCCCAGAACAAACCTTTGGGGAAGCTAGAGCAGATAGGGAGTGATGGGGAGAAGGAGTCTCCAGTATGGACAGCTTGCAACCTGCCCTCAAGGTAGAAGTAGAATCAGCTGATTGAGGATTGTATAATCTTATCAGTTTGTAAACCAAAATGTAGAAACTTGGATGATTTCATAACACTTTGCCTGATTTGATATACAAACAATTCTTTAGTTAGTGATTTCAGTAGGTGGAGTGGCCTTGGGTGTACTTTATTTATTTTACCAGGAGTGGCACACTAAGCTGAAAGCTTGTTTACAGGTGTAACCTTGAGCACAAGGAAGTTAAGTGACTTGCTCAGGGTCACACACAGTATGCAAGTGGGGGCTGTGGGATTTAAACCCAGGTCTCCAGGTTTGCAGCTCAGAGCCTTAAACCGCTGCGCTATACTGTCTCCTCACCGTACTGTACTGTCCAACTGCTGTAAATCCACTGGTGGCACTGCAAGCAACAGCACTGGGGGCATCTAGTGTAAGTGCCTCACAGATGACCCACCAGACAGTACAGTTAAAAAAACTATGAGCTTCACTTTTTAACATCCCCCCCACTTGTGAAAAACAAAGAGTGCTCATAGAGAATTGTTTGTAGCCGCGTTGGTCCTCGTACAAGTAGCTCAACAAAGTAGGGGATGTGATGCCTTTTATTGGCCAGAAAGCTTGTGTACTGCGCCTTTCTTGTTGGCCCAGTGAAAGGTATCCAATCACCTACTTTGTTCATCTGTTAGGATTAGACTGGCAGAACTGAGTGAGTGACAGAGGATGCGATTTAACGTCAAAAACTGCAGTGATGCAGCTGGGTAAGAAAAAGATAGTTTATTATTCCCTAAATGAAAGGACACTCTCAGGGTATTTGATCATGTGAGGGACTTGGGTATCATAATAACAAAGTAAACAATCTAAAGCCCGGAGCTCAATGTAAATTGGTAGCAAAGAAAGGTCATCCGATTCTGTGGTACGTTAAACGTTTTCGGTGCATGTCAAGGGGGAGATCATCATGTAACTGTATGGGTCACTGGTTAGGCCACACCTGGAATATTGTTGCAATTTCTGGGCTTCATACTGTAAAAATGTAATTAAAATTATTGAGAGGGTGCAGAGTATGACAGCCAGTCAGATCTGGGGTTGAGAAATAAGAGCTATGAGGAAAAACTGGATGAATACCAGTTGTTTAACTTGTAAGATGGTATGGGGAGACCTAATACACATTTATACAATTATGAAGGATATTATGTTACAGGAGGCCTTGAAAATAATGCCCATGGGTAAAAAGATTGACACTAGTGACCCTTCCAAACAGGTAAAGGGGCTGTATAGTTTTGAGGTTAGAGCAGTGAACTGTGAACAAGCTTGGTATATCCAGTAGACCAAATTCCTATCTTCTGTTCTATACTGTTTGACCCTGAGCAGGTCACTTAACCTCCCTGTGCTCCTGAGACACACCTAGAAATGAGCTTTGGCTTTTTGTGTCTTTCCTGGCAAAACAAAATTGTAAAATACATTTCTGGAGTGAATGAAGGAAGCACTTCTACACACAGACTGTGGTGAATGCATGAAATAGTATGCCAGAGGGATTGGTAGAGGCAGAGAGACTCATGGCTTTTAACTCGAGACTGGATAAGTGTATGAAAAGAAAAGGTGGGAAAAATACAGTACCAAACCTCTGAGTATTGGGAGGTGGCCTCAAAGGGCTACAGGGCGCTGGGGCTCGGGACATCTGTGAGGAGAACTCTGGTATGGGAGACCTAGGAAGCACTCCACTAACCAGTGGGGAGGATCAGGGAAAAAAGTAATGTAGCTAGGCATGTGTGAGTGTGTGTGTGGCAACAAAGGTGAAATAATGTAGGAATGAGTATAATACACCTAATCAGTGGAAGGTCGTGTAGAAGCCAGGGATCCGGGGACCTGAAGCCTTGTGAACAAAATTAGTGAGCTCCAGTCAGTGGCAGCAAAGGCTAATATGGACTTGATAGCCATAACAGAAGTCTGGGCAACAGGAAACAGTTTGGGACCTTGCAGTACCAGGCTACTCACTCTACAGGAGGGACAGACAAAAAGGCAGGGGAGAAGGGGGTGGCACTATATGTTAGGGAAGTTATAGAGGACTCAGAAGGGGCACGGAATAGAAGCAGATTGGATGTAACTGGCAATGGAAGGGGGTTAAAAGATCAGGGTCAGAGTGGTGTACACACCACCAAGCCAGAAGGAAGATGGGGATAAGAAATAAGGGGAGGAGATCAGGAAGGTATCAGCCAAGGGGAGGTGGTACTGGTAGGTAACCTAATTATGCCAGAAGTGGACTGAAATCCTGGCAGCCAGCAGTCCAAGAGGCTAGACACTGGTGGCTGTGATGCAAGAGTGCTTTCTCATGCCGTGGGTCAGGGGACCGATGAGAGATGGGACCATGCTTCATCTGGTACTGTCAAACGCTAAGAAAGGGAGGTAGAGGTGAGGGAACCACTGAGGTTAGTGACCACAGTACAGTGCGGTTCAGCATAAGCAGAGAAACGCATCACTCCAGTTCAAAAACTGTGGTCCTGGATTTTGAAGGGTTGGATTTGGTAAGATGGGGGAAAATGGTGAAAGATAAACAGGTAGGGGTAGAGGGAGCGGAAGGGGCAGGAGCCAAATGGGATGTTATAAAGAGGGGTTATGGAAAAAATTACAGAAGGTATTATCAGATTAACTCATTACCTCCTGGGCGGCCATTTTGTGTCAGGTAAACAGTGGATAGTTCGGACTTCATATGGAGCTATTGGAGGTAATGGGTTGAGAAAGAAGAGACGTGAGTAAAGAAGGATGAGGAAGAAGATTGATACACCGAATCATTACTTTTGTTTAGTATGTTCACCGGGGGGGGAGGGGCAATACTGGAGTTACGTGATGCAGGCCAAAGAGAGTGGTGTGAGAGGACTGGAGTTAGGACCAGTGTTTGAAGAGTGGCTGCTTAGGGGCCTCAAAAACCTGAAGGCAGACATAGCGCCTGGTCCTGCTGGCAGAGGTCACGCTTAACTTTGTTTTGCACTGGTTCACCCAGGAAAGTTTATGGCCCAGCTGCACTGGCCTCCCAGAGATTGCACTAGCCCCAACATTAACATAAACATTTTATGAAAAGAACCACTTCTGCATGTCACAAACGCACTCCGCAGGTCAGGCCCTCTGCTCCCACAGTGCCAACCTCAGAGTGCAATAGTGTGAACAGGTAACAGACAGGGTAACCCTCTGGTCTGCTTTTGGGTCCGAATCACCTTTAGTCTCAAGTTCTGGGGGATTCAAACTGTGAACCTTATACTAGCGTACCCAAATGTACAGGCCAAGATGATATACTCTTCGGGGAGATGCAATATATCTTTCGTCTAAGGGCACCTAATCAGGTATCCAAAATGAATCCTTAAAGCTCTGTAAGAGACCTTCAGTATATTCTTATCTTTTCCAAGCTGAGTAACACCATCAAGCTGTTGAACAGTTTTGTCAGACTTAACCACGTATACGTCACATACAAAAGAACTGACAGACACCCAGGCAGTCTTTCAGAGAAAAGGTACTTTACGAAAAGATGCTAAAAATATGAAAAATATAAACACAGAACAATATATCAGAGAGCTCACAATCACATAAAAGAACAAGGGAAGATTATGAAACAAAACTTTTACCACAATACGTTTAGATTTTTGCTATCTAAGGTATTGCTTTTGGAAATACGTTTTAAAGTTAGATCAGAGAGCTGTGTCTCTCTGGAGTCCCAAAATGATATAACATTCCAGATACAAGTATCAGTTTAAACGCTGTGACTCCACACCCCTTCTATGAGTCATCTAACTCCTCCTTTTAGAATCAAAAACATACATACATGATTCCCTATCATTAGGTATCTTAAATAATGTGATATCAGCAAAAACCGTTTCCCAAATTATGAGTCTTTGATCAAGCCTTTCCTTTGAACTGGTGACTAGTTCCTGTTTTCCCAGGGAGATCAAAGGGTTTTACGACATTTTAACACATTGCTGTTATCAATAGGTTTCTCTAGGAAATCATAAATGTTTATTAGGCTTATCCTTTGGCAGATGGCCAGATCCTTAATTAAGAACAGACAGGAAACTCTAGGTTTACTGGTACATTTTACACATCCTCTGGTCAGTTTATATATCCTGTAGCTTCACTGAAACCTGGGGGGCACCCATGGAGCATAGGCTGTATTATGTGAGACAATCACATACTATATTTTAATTTTACAAATGTCGTACAATAATCGTAACCAGCTGGCCAAGCATCACACTGCATTCTGCATGTGTCGCTGTGTCTGGGCATGTTAGGTAAAGTGGCGTGATGGTCTTTGGTAGCAGACACCAGTTTGCTCAATAGAAACAAATTATCTGCCCCATAAAACACTGCACAATCACAGATAATATTAAATATAAAAGCATTTTATATTTACACTACTATCTTACAGAAATATACAGTAAAATACAAAAGGGATAAAATACATCAGGGAAATGCAAATTAAAGCAGTTAAACAGTAAAGATTATGGAAAGAGGAACCTCTCTCTTCTTTCTGTACTGCAGTCTAACAGCTCATACCCCTACTCTGGGTTGTTTTCTAGCTTGGGATGCAAGTTGGCACTCTGGCATGAAATTCAGGAAGCACAGTTCCCTTTTGCTTGCTGTAGACATCTGCTATACTCTTGTTCCCCATCTGTATCTGCCAGTGCCTGTCTTGTAATACCAGTTTAACCATTTCAAGGAGTCCATCCTCTTTTGCATCGTCCTGCCAATCACAAGGGTCTGCTTCCATTTGTCCCTTAAACGTTAGAAGTTGACCCAGACTAGTTAATAGATCACACTTATCCCCAGATGATGATGTTTACTGGCCATTTTACCTAGAACCAACCCAGCTGCTTCAGTTATCTGATAAGGTTTTCTCACCCACAAGTGGTCGGTCACTCCTTAAAGCAGATCATTTTTGATGTGAGCTGCACAGCTGTCCCTGCCATACCTCTGAACCAACCCAGTTGCTTCAATTATCTGTTAAGGTTTTCACACCTTGGAAGCAGGCTCTTTCCTGTGACCTTCGTATGGACGCTGACATTCTTTGCTTTATTCATTTTAGCTTTGGTACAAATGTGCACCAGATTTCCCTTTCATGCCTTTAGTTACCTGCTTTATCCACACGGCTCCTATTATCTCCATAGTAGAGCATGCCAGACTACTTACTCCCTGCTTAGAGTTTGTTATATTTGTGAAACCTGTGGAGGATAGGGACAACCCAGAAGTATTTCAATATTTGCCAACTTGATCCCATATCATGCTTCAAATATATGTTACAGTTCCAAATCTACAGGTATATATGTGTTACAAAGGAGTTAACTCTTATTTATCCATAATATTGTACATGAATGGGACTTTTTCCTCATAGGCCCATTATTGTATAGTACCCGATATACCTCGCTGATTAAAATTGTAAACATCCCTGGCCAGCCCACTGGCACAGCGGTAGAGTCACTGCCTGAGATGCTGGCGATTGGGATTCAGGAACTATCCTCGCTCGCTGGAGGGCCGACCGGTGGGAGGAGGGTTGAGCGTCCCACAGGCTGCTCTCCTCCTCTGGTGGGGGGAGAAACGATGCACCTGCTGCACTACTGCCACCCGGTAACCACGGCTGGCAGTACAGTTCGGGGTGCTACCGATGGGAGGGTGAGGACGCTGGCAGGGAAGGCCAGAGGCCTCATGTGCTGGGCTCATTGGGCTTCCTTGCATGCTGGCATCCCTCCGGGGGTGACATGAGCATCTCAGAGAAAACTCCCGTCCATTAGGTTCACTTGGATCAGTAGTCCTCCCAACTCCTCAGGGTTGGGGCACTCTGGGTGTGCCTTGGCCGGGGAACCAAAAAAACGGATTAATGTTTAAAGTTGTAAACATCCCAATTAAAGCTGTATACTTCTGTAATTAAAGCTGTGTACTTTGGGGCAAAATACAGACACAACAATGGTAAACACAGGAAAATATGTAAACAAACCACCAATTCAGCAATTCTCAAGCAATTAAAACCTAACTAGCAAATTTACCCACCAATTAACACATACCAAACCAATTACACAGATTCACACATAAACGCAGTTACAATACTCTACAAACTAGAGATGTAATGGTTTCAACATAATACTGCGTTATTTTTGTACAGGAAATATCACCTCAAATTCTTGTGACTGTGAGAGTTGGTGCAGAAGGTATAGCTGTTCCTAAAAATACACCCCAAACTGCGTATACCATAAATCATGGTTATCACAATACTGGAAATCAGCCAGAGAATCAATACCACGATTTCCTGTGCAACAGCATGCTGTGAAAACTTGATAACCATGACCTCCCTACTACAAACACCCACAGCTGGGGGTCTTACAGCTGCAGAAAAGTACACTACCTGTGACCCCACAGTAAACTTAAGAATCCTATGTTTCTTACCTCATTTCTCAGCCGTGTCTGTTGATGCTCCAGTTCTCTCCTCAGACACCAGGCCATTTACGCTGCTACTGCCAGGTCTGTCAATGCCAGTCTCTCCACAATGCTCACATGCTGCTTCTGACCACAGACTTCATCAGCTCCAGTGACTCATGCTGCTTCTGAGCAGAGAAACTGGCAGCTCTTGAATGAGCATGTCTCTCCTGACTGCAGACACTGTTCCTAGCTGGAGACATACCTCCAGACTAAACACTCTAGCCACATGCCACAACACCACCAATGAACTAAAGGACAGACATACTGCCGCAGACATGTCCCTTTACATATGGAGACCTTTTGCTAAAAACACTAAGGCCAAAAGACTGCTCACACAGAACAAAAAATCACTACATTACAGAAAGGCAGGGGGACAGAAATCCAACCAAGGCAAATCTGGAAATGATTGCAACGGTGATCTAAAGGGATAAACATCCTTATGTGTTATAGTTGTATGGTGGCACCACTATAGTTAGGGTTGAATAGGCTGTTTAATGTTAAACACCTAATGGGAGGGCATAGGGCTGATAACCCCAAGGAAGACCCAAGGCCTGATTTGCTAAGACTTGGGAGGGCCAGAACCGAAAAGTGTATTCTTTTTTCTGCTCGCATGGAGGGGGTTGGGTGTTAGGGTTGGAAACCCTAACACCACACGTCCCTACTTTTGTCAGTTTAACCCTAACTGGTGCATTAACAAAGTTTTCTGCTATGAATTATAGTGACGCGGTAATGCCACTATAGTTAGGGTTCGGCAGGGGTTTCCTATGTTAAACCCCAAACTTTGCACTTTAATAACTTTGCACCTGTTCAGTGGATTTGCATAAGGTTTTGCATGCACAGTCTTGAGGGCCAGATCTCTTGATATGCCAAGTTTTGTTCTGGATGGATGCGTAGATTCCGAGATCCAGATAGCGAAAAAAGTGAAAATAAATTTTTTTTTGTTGTTGCTGCTTTTTTGTCATTGCTCAGCTCCTAGATGGTTTGGAATTTTGCTCTGAAATTTTCAGGGTAGAAAGGGGTTGGGCCACAGTGGTGCCTTTCACTGGTTTTGGTGAGAAAAATATTAATCAGTTCCAAAGTTATAAGAATTAGAAATTTTGTTTCTGAGCATGCTCAGTATGGGTTTTTGGATAGCTGCTTGGAACGAGAAAATAATTTGGTCCATACGAAAAAATATCCTTTTCATATGGGGTAATACTTTTTCATGAGAAAAATTCTTTTTTTTTTTTTTTTTTTTGTATGGAGCTGTCTTTTTTTTTTTTCTGTTTTAAAATTTTTTTTTGACAACCCATAAAAATGAGATCCTACAGAGAACAACACATGCATCTTTAATCGGGACCCGGCTAGGTGAATTCTGGAGTTACTTTCTGGAAAAATGACTCGGAAATCTGTCTTTAAACTAAGTCCAAATTCTGTTCTTCTTATGAAGGGGTCTTTTCTCATGATTTTTTTCATTCTTACAAAAAAATAATTCAGACTTGGGTTTTTTTAGATTCTTTTTTCATGTGAAGGGATTCTTTTTCATATGAATGAAAAAACTTACGAAAAAGGATCCGTTCATATGAAAAACGAATTTGGGCTTTTGTTTTTTCACATTTCAACTTCAACAAGCCATAACTCCCTCAATATGTGCAGTTAAGGGACAATCAGATATTAAAACAAAGGTCTTAATGAGTACTACAAGAATAAGAAAAAATTACTTACCGTAGTAATCTTCTTTCTTTCAAGGTGTTCTTTAGCATCAGTAACTTTAAGCAGCTAGTTGACCAGGTAGTACTGTCCCGGAGGTGTGGTTTATGCAAATTAATTAGCATCAGCCAATCAGGATAGACTTTGGGGGTGTGCTGAGGAGAGACTGCCTGAGAAGGCACCAGAATTTTTCGAAGATAAATGGTCACATGCCCAAAGTTATGAACCAACATGAATTAAAAATCGTGCAAAAAGCATGTATAGCAAACTAGAGAAACTTTGCTTAAAACAAAGTTCCAAATGAAACCTAGCAAATTTGGTAAAAGACAAAGACAGAGACCTCTGAAGTCACGTTGTCCGGGGAGGAAGGGCAGGAGTTTACTGATGCTAAATGACACCTTGGAAGAAAGATTACTACAGTGAGTAATTTTTTTTTTCTTACCCCAGGGGTCCTTTAGCATCAGTAACTTTAAGCAGACTACAAGCAGTATAGTTGGGAGGAGGGCAGAGAACCTACTTAGGAAAGAGGCTCTGCAGCACCGCCCTTCCAAATTTGGCATCGGATCTAGACCATTCATCTAGACGGTAGTGCTTCGTGAATGCGTGTACAGTCTTCCAAGTGGCTGTTTTGCAGACGTCCAGCAAAGGGATGTCCCTAGCAGCTGCCACTGATAGAGTGGGCTCTGAGGCCCTCAGGAGGCTGTTTGCCAGCTTTGTCATGGCAGAAAATGAATGCAAGAGAATATCCAATGAGAAATAGTTCTCTTGGTGGCTGGTCTACCTCTACCTCTACCCACTTCCCTATAGGTAAGGAATAGTTGGGTGGAAGAATCCCTAACCTGTTTAGTGTGTTCCAAATAGTGGAACAGGGCTCTCTTAACATCCAGGCTATGGAGTTTCTGTTCCCAGGAGTGGACATTTCAGTAAAGAACACTGGTAGGGTGATAGACTGTTTAAGGTGGAACTCAGACACCACCTTGGGCCAAAACTTTGTTTGTCCTGAGCTCAACCTTATCCCTGTGGCAGATAATATAGTTGGGCTCAGTACAGAGCTTGCAACTCTGAAATCCTCCTAGCAGAAGTAATGGCTACCAGGAAGACAGTCTTCCAGGTAATATACTTGAGGAGGGCCATAGCCACGGGCTCAAAGGGAGACTCCATGAGCTTGGCTATACACAGATTAAGGCTCCAAGGAGGAACAAGTTCCCTAACAGGAAGTGTGACAGGCCTTTAAACAACTGTTTGAACACTGTGTGGGAGTAAACAGATTTAGGCTTTCCTACTGAAAGGTAGGCCGAAATAGCAGCCAGATATAGTGTGAGTGAAGAGGGCCTCAGGCCTGAGGACTGGAGATGAACCAGATAGTCCAACAGAGTGGTGTCAGAGGCTGAGAAGGGACTAGTCCTCTTGCCCTTATACCAGATGGAAAATCTCTTCCATTTGGCTGCACACGTCTTTTTTGTGCTAGGTTTCTTTGCCATCCTCAGGATTTTAAGGACCTGTTCTGAGTACTGAGAAGCAGGAAACTCTTAACTCCTCAAGAGCCAAGCTTTGAGGTGAAGAGACTGCAGATCTGGGTAAGTCACCCCTGAATGGGGAAGGGTCAGGAGTGAGTGGCTGAGGGGAAAGCAAATGGGCCTGCTGTGTGAAAGAGTTAACAGCAGGGAATACCAAACTTGGCTTGGCCAATCTGGAGCCACCAGAATCATTAGTGCTGGTTGGAGCCAGAGTTTCAGCAGGACCTTGAAAATGAGAGGGAATGGAAGGAAGGCATATAGTAACTTCCCTGACCAATCCAACACCAGGGCATCTGTTGGGAGAGTTCCCAGGACAAGTGGCCTGCAGCAGAAGAGAGGAAGCTGGTGATTGAGAGGGGAAGCAAACAGATCTATTTCTGGGGTCCCCCATCTCCTGAACACTGTGGCTAGCACCTGCTTGTTTAGGCACCACTCTGTGTGTCCCTGACTTATGCAGTTGAGGGCATCTGCCAGGGTGTTGTCTTTGCCTGGAAGGTGAATGGCTGATAGTCACCTTGAGGGAATATGCCAAGGTCCAAATCTTCCTGGCCTCTGTAAAGAGGGCTCCTGACCTTGTGCCACCTTGTTTGTTTATGTAGAACATGACAGTGGTGTTGTCCGTCTGGACCTGCACCAAGTGGCCTTTGATGTGCGGAGCAAAGGATTTTAGTGCCAGATAAATGGCCCCGAGTTCCAGAAGATTGATGTGTGACCTTGACTCCTTTGGGGTCCAAGTGCCACTGACAGAGGAATTGCCCGGATGCGCTCCTCGTCCTAGCAGGGAAGCATCTGTAGTAGTGATTTTTATAGGAGGGGAAATCTGGAAGGGAACACCTACAGACAAGTTTGCTCTATCCTTCCACCAGCACAGAGCTTGAAGAAGATTCTGTGCCACTGGTATAAGTTTTGACAGAGCACTGCTCTTTTGGGGTCAGTGGGAGAGTAAGTGGTACTGTATGTCCCTCATCCTGTACTTGACTCCTGAAACTACAGCAGTCATGGATGCCATGTGTCCCAGGAGTTTTAGGAAGTGTCTGGCTGGCCTTGGTTGGCCCAGGGCGAAAGTGTTTGCCACTGCTAGGAAATTCTGAATTCTTTCTGGTGGCAAGAAGGCCCTGCTCTGCTTTGTGTCCAACTGTGCCCCTATAAATGCTAGGAGCTGGGTTGGCTTTAAGTGAGATTTCTTTAGGTTTATGAGGGAAACCCAGAGAGAGCAGTGAGATTTATTTAGGTTTATGAGGAAACCCAGAGAGAGCAGAGTGCTTTTTGTGATCGACTCCTAGACCTGACCTGGGGTTTTCCCAACTAACAGCCAGTCGTCCAGGTAGGGATACACTGAAACCCCCTGTTTTCTGAGATGTGCTGCCACGGCAGCCAGACATTTGGTAAATACCCTTGGCACAGATGTTAGACCGAAGGGCATGGCTGCGAATTGGTAATGCCCTGAAGGAAGCCTGAACCTCAGAAATTTTCTGTGGGACTGTCTTATAGGGATATGAAGTGGCAGAATCAGGCTTCCTTTTAGATCCAGGCACCTCATCAGTTCCCCTATTGTTTTTTAATTTTTGAAGGAACTTCATCAGCCCCTTTGGAAGCTCTAGGTTACGAAGGCATTTCATCAGCACCTGATTTTTTATTTTTTTATTTTAAAGACACTTCATCAGTGCCTCTTTTGGACTTGGAGCTAGTGGATGCTTCATCAGCACCTCTATTAGAATTTTTTGAAGGCCCCTCATCGATAAGCCTGGGTCTTTTTGGGATTGAAGAGGACCCTTCCTCAGCCATCTCTCTAAGCATCTTTGCTCTGTTTCTCAAGGTTTTGGAACACAATTTTGAGCAAAGTGCAAACACTTTAAGCACAGATCGTGTGTGTCCGCTTTGGCCACAGTCCTGTGACTATGTAGGCAGTTTTTAAAACCTGTGGGTCCAGTTCTCTTTTTTTGGGGATTTCTGACATGCCAGTTGACAGAAACCATTTTAAATCGAATGGTTCCACTACTGTTAGTAATGGAATGCAGTTGGTTCCCTCGAGGTGAAGAACCACTATTTCCGAAGTAAAAACACCTTAAAATTGCAGTTCCTGAAGAAAAAAAGAGAACCGCGATAAAAAGATTTAAAAGGAACCATTGAAATACACAAACGCGGTTAAAATAAAGAAAATATAGGAGGGAACCGCAGAACGAACGATAAACACGGTTCCCGGGAACCACGATAAAACTAGTAAAATACACTCAGCACAGTAAAAGAAAAGTAAACTGAAAAGATTTTACCACAGAAGTTCAAGAAAACTTGTTTTCCTGGCTAATTGAGTGAAACACCTCAGAGGCAGTGTTATTCAGTCAGTGGTGAAAAAAATTCTGGTGCCTTCTCAGGCAGTCTCTCCTTAACACCCCCCCAAAGTCTATCCTGATTGGCTGATGCTAATTAATTAGCATAAACTACACCTCTGGGGCAGTACTACCTGGTCAGCTAGCTGCTTAAAGTTACTGATGCTAAAGGACCCCTGGGGTAAGAACACATAATATCCCCCAAAATTTAGGGGCCATATAAAAAAAAAAAAAAAAAAAATTCCCATAGGATAACATTGGAAGTTTAACAAGCCATACAACCAAGCAAAACACAGGTTACTCACCTGTAACAGTAGTTCTTGGAGTGGTATATGTTGTTCATCCACACTTGTTGGCATGTCCCTTTCCCCTTTAAATCTTGCCAGAAGGTCTTCAGACTGGCTCCTCCCACCCACCTGGGTGGTATAACCCTCGGTTCCGCCTCATGACACCAGGTCTCAGCCTGCTGGAAGCCAGGTTGAGCGTCGCAGCCGGGGAGGTTGGGTGGGTAAATGGGGATGAACAACATATACCATTCCTAGAACTACTGTTACAGATGAGTAACCTGTTTTTCTAGGGATGTGGATATGTTGTTCTTATCCACACTTGTTGGCAGTCTCCTAGTAGTTCTCCGGGAGGAGGGAGGCGAGGTGCACATTCCCTACTTAGAGAACAGAGACTGGAGAACTGAGGCCCCAAAACCAGCATCCCGACGTGACTCAAGGTCGATGTGGTAATGGGTGAAGAAGGTGTTTGCCATCTTCCAGGTAGCAGCCCTACAGATTTCCTGGATAGAGATGTCCCTGGAAGCAGCCACCGATGTAGTGGTGTGGTGGGTAGAATGAGCTGTTATCCCTCTGGGAGGCTTCTTGCCCACCAACCTATAGCAGAAATCAGTGTATGATGTAATCCATCTGCCAGTCGTCCGCTTGGCTGCAGGTCTGACAAGTGCGGCTTCAGCGTAGGTAACAATCAGTTGGCAAACCTCTCCCTGAACTTCCTCAGTCCTTTCCTTATAGTAGGAGAGAGCACGTCTCCAGTCCAGAGTATGGAGCCGGTACTTGGCATCCGAGGTGTAGTTCAGGTAGAACACAGGTAGAGTCAACACCTGATTAAGGTGAAACTCTGACACCACCTTCGGGAGGAATTTCGGGTTGGGGCGCAGGACAATCTTGTCCCTGTGGAAGAACAGATAAGGAGACTCCATCGAGAGCGCCTGGAGCTCCCCACTCCTTCTGGCAGATGTGATAGCTACCAGGAAGGCCGTGTTCCACGACAAGTGTGACATCTCACACTTGTGCATTGGTTTGAATGGCTTGCCCATGAGCTTTGCCAAACCAGCAGTAGATCCCACGGAGGTGGAGGTTCACACAGCAGAGGGAATATGTGATTGAGGCCTTTGAAAAAGTGCCAGACCTCCTTCTCCTGTGCCACTGTCTGCTGACCGGCCCGCGCTCGATAAGCGGAGATAGCTGCCAGGTGCACCTTAGGGTCGAAGACCGAAGACCTCCTTTGAGCAGAGACCAAAGGTAGTCTAGAATACTCGTGACAGGACAGAGGGTCCAGGCCCTTGCCCTAGCACCAAATGGAAAACCTTTTCCATTTGAAGGCATGACACTTCCTGGTCGATTTTCCTTTCTGGATGCCTCCACCATGGTGAGGACATCCTCGGAAAGACCCAAAGCCTGAAACTGTAGCTGCTCAGGTACCAGGCTGTCAGATGCAGGGATTGAAGGTCCGGATGGAATACCTTCCCCCGATTGACTGAGATCAGGTCCGGGCGTGCTGGAAGATGCCTCGGGAGTCTGTTGCTGAGGAGATCTGGATACTAGAACTGGCAGGGCCAGTCTGGGGTTACTAGGATCACCTGCGCTTTGTCCCTCCTCACCTTGAGAAGCGCCCTGTGGATCAAGGGAAATGTAGGGAAGGCATAGAAGAGGCCTGGGGTCACGGCCTTGAGAAG
Source organism: Neoceratodus forsteri (assembly GCA_016271365.2). Taxonomy (NCBI): domain Eukaryota; kingdom Metazoa; phylum Chordata; order Ceratodontiformes; family Ceratodontidae; genus Neoceratodus; species Neoceratodus forsteri. The sequence goes on along the minus strand of CM057450.1, from coordinate 373,958,277 downwards.
GCATCCCTTTGCAGCAATCCCCATGGGGGGGTGGGCATGAAACAGCCTTAGCTTGTTGTTTTCCCTGGAGGGAAACCGGTCCACCATCTGTTTGCCCCAGTGGGAGAACAGGCTGTAAGCTACCTCTGGATGGAGAGACCACTCGTGGGATGTCTCGCCTATGCGGCTGAGAGCATCTGCCAGTTGATTTGAGGCTCCTGCCACATGGATGGCTAGGAGGTCCGCCTCCAGTCGGCACACGAGTGTCCAGATGCGGAGCACTTCCCTGCATAGCAGCCGGGACTGCATGCCACCCTGCTTGTTGAAGTAGTACATGGTCATGGGATTGTCTGTCTGGACTTAAACCACTTGACCCCAAAGCTGCTGAGCAAGTGCTGACCACGCCAGTCTGACCGCTCTGAGCTCCAACAGGTTGATATGGTATTGGGATTCCTTGGGGGTCCAGAACCCGTGGGCCCTGTTGTTCCCCATGTGGACTCCCCAGCCCGTGAGAGAGGCATCAGTCGTGAGGACGACCGTCGGCTTGCAGTGGACAAACGGGATCCCTTCCTGCAACTGGTCTAGGATGGTCCACCACTGGAGGGCATCCCATATCTTCTGGGTCACAGTGATCAGCTGATCAAAATGACCTAGGCGCTGAGTCCACTGGGCAGCCAGCTCCCATTGAAGGGGGTGCATATGCCACCGGGCTCATCGAATCACGATGGTGCAGGCAGCCATGTAACTCAGAAGGCGCAGACAGTCCCAGGCAGGGCGCAAGTGTCCAACCAGAAATGATTGGGCAGAGGAGGCGAGAACCTCCGCCTTGTCCACCGGGAACTGTGCTTTGGCTCGGTGAGAGTCGAGCTCTGTCCCGATGAAGCATATCACATGAGAAGGCACGGGCTCCAACTTGGCCAAGTCGAGAGCAGATCTGGAGGGCCTGGTCCCTGGACCTCTCCACCTCTTGTTGGGTGGAACCTGCCAAGAGCCAATCATCAAGGTAAGGGTACACCCTGACCCCTCGACTCCTGAGATGGGCTGCCACCACTGCCATACATTTGGTGAAGACCTGTGGGGCCGATGACTGGCCGAATGGCATGGCTCGGAACTCATATAGGGTGCTCTCGGCCCTGAAGTGGAGGAACCTCTGATGGGATGGATGGATTGGGATGTGAAAGAACGCCTCCTAGAGATCCAGAGAGCAGAACCACATGTTTTGCTCCAGGGATGGTATGCTCTGGGACAGAGTTACCATTCTGAAGGTGTGTGGCCTGAGATACTGATTCAGGTTGTGCAGATGTAGAATGGGGCGCCACCCCCCCGTCTGCTTGAGGACCAGGAAGTACCTGGAAATGAACCCTGGGTTGACTGGAGAATCTGCCATTCGAACCACTGCCTCCTTGAGGAGGAGCTGGGCTGTGTTGTCTCTCAGAGCCAACCGAGTGTGTGCTGATGCTCTCTCCTCCCATGGAGTGCGGGCTCAGCTGGGAGGTTACTGCTTGAATTCCAGAGGCAGACCCTGGCTGACCACTTCGAAGACCACCTGTCCATGGTAACAGTGGACCAGATGGAAAGAAAGTGGAGGAGCCGACCCCCCACGGGAGGACCCAGAGCTGTTGTGATGGGGATAGGGGTGGCCACCCCTACCCCGTCACTGGGCAGGCTTGGAGGAAGAGGGTCCAGGACCTGAGCCCCGGCCTCCTTGTCTGTAGGCTGGTGGAGGCCTGGACTTGGGCCGAGGGCACCAAATCTGTGCTTGTTTATTTGTGAAATCAGTTTACAACCTTTGAGCCAGGGGCTCGTTTCCAAAGGTACCTCGTCACATTGAGGACAGACATACCAATTTTAGGTTACATAGCACAGGTTGCTGAAATAGGCGTTCATCAGAGGCGCCATGTCACACTGAGGTCAAACAAAATACATTTAAGTTACAGAGTACAAGTAATTGAAATTGGTGTTACACAAGTTGGATTCATATATTGAACAGTCTAGTGGCATTACCATAATACAGCAGGCACTGGCCAGGTTATACTTAGGTATGATGTACCGGGGAAGAGGTGGTGGGGTGGGCTAGGTGGAGAGCCGCCCGGAAGGCGTTGTCATGAGTGGAGAGGTCGAGGCCGCATTCAGAGACAGGAGCAGCTACGAGTGTTAAAGAGTTGGCTCCGAAGGGTGGTTTTGAACTTGGAGATTGTGGTGGCATTGGAGATGGGTGCAGGGAGAGAGTTAAACCAGGATGGGGCTCTGTAGCAGAAGGACCTCTGACCATGGGTGGTTCTTGATCTGGGGACCAGTAGAGCGGTCTTGTTGGAGGACCGTGTTGCGATAGTAGGTGGGATCTGGTGGATGGATGCTGTCACCCCAGGAGGGGAGAGCCCGCTGTGCCTGCTGTTGCTGCCCACCATGATAGGAGGGCTGATGGGCTGCAGGAGCAGGGTACCGAAAAGGCTTTTTCTTTTTCTGCTGCTTCTTGGTGCCAGGAGCGCTTTGAGCAGAAGTGGCTGAGTCCAAGGTGGCGTAGGGCTGTTCGATTCTCTGAAGGTGACCATCTTCACCTGGGCCGAAGAGATCGGTGCCAAGGAAAGGAACATCAGTGAGTTTGTGCTGGGTATCCGCTGTAAAGATGGAAAGGCTCAGCCAAGTCCTGCGGCATGAGGCCACAGCAGCTGCCACCGAACGGGCGCAAGAGTCCCCCAGATCCAAAGCCGTCTGAAGCTGCTGCTTGGCAATGGCATGGTCCTGGTCCCGAACCTACTTGACCATAGTCTGAAGGTCCATGAGGAGGTGCGGGAGAAGTTCATCTAAGGAGCCCGACAGGGCATGAGAGAAGTGCTCCATGATGACGGCTGAGCTTGCCTGGTTGAGGCCTAAAGAGGAGGTTGCATAAACCTTCATGGCAGTGTGATCCCGTCTTTTGGACTCCTTGTCCGGGGATCAATCAGTGTCAGCAGAGCTGCCTGTGCATCTGAACACAGAAGTGGTCACCAACCCCTCGGCCGAGGGGTGTTCTGTAAACCCCTGAGAGGGATCCAGGGGGCACCGCATACATGCAGGCCATCCGGGCAGATGGCACTGGGCAGGAGGTGGGATGCTGCCAGAGCTCCAGGGCTGGCCAACAATGGCTTTGGACACAGGAACGGCTTCCGTGGGTGTATCCCCTCTTAAGGATATCGGTAAGAGGGTACTCCACCCTTTTCTGGACAGGCTCCAGGGGCATCCCCGTGAATTCAGAGATAAGGTGGGAGAATCCCCTGAAATGACGAAGAGTCCTCCTCTGTCGACAGACTACCGGTAGACTCATCATCCTGAGGGTGAGAGTGTAGGTTGGTGACTCCTGGGATCGTAGGCGATCTCGGTCCCAGGAGCCAGCAGTTTCAACTTAGGTCGAAGCTGCTTCCTCGGCCTTGCCGTCTGGCCAGTCGACCGAGGTCTCAATCGACGAGGTTGAGATCACTCTCGATCCCATCGACCCACTGACTACCCCTTCCCTGTGATATTGCAGAGGGACTGGAAGGAAAAGTATGTCTCTTTGCAGATGACACAAAGATCTGCAACAGTGTTGATGCACAAGGTGGGGTGGAAAGGATGAGAAGGGACTTGGCAAGGTTAGAGGAATGGTCAAATGTATGGCAGCTTAGATTCAATGCCTGTAGTCTGAGTAACAAGCTTCCTGAATTAGTGGCCTTGATGGAGGAGGAACATCTGGATATCGTGGCAGTCACAGAAACATGGTACACACAAAACCATGACTGGGACATAAACATACCAGGATACACTATCTACAGGAGGGACAGGGAGGGTAAAAGAGGAGGAGGAGTAGCTCTTTACATAAGGGAAGGAATCAAGGCAACAGAACAAAAGGGAAAACAGGGAGGAGATGAAGCACTGTGGGTAAATTTGGAGACCGCAATGGCACCAGAATCCGCATAGGGATAGATACAGACTTTCTAGGGGAGGAAATGGACAAGGAAATGATAGAAAGAACACTTAGAATGGCAGAAAAAGGGAGATATTGCTGATGGGTGATCTGAATATGCCAGATGTTAACTGGAATGCAGTTGCAGCAGCCACTTCAAAGAGTGGGTTATTCTAGATGCCCTACAAGGGGCATGCCTTTAGACAACTAGTATTGGAGCCCACTCGAGAGGGAGCAATCTTAGACCTGGTTCTCTCAAATGGAGATGAAGAGAGGATCACAGATGTAGAAGTGGTAGCCATCTGGGAACTAGCGACCACCATCGAATAGTATGGTTCACAATAAACACAGCAATAGAGTCAAGCCATACAAAGGCAAAAGTACTGGACTTTGGAGGCTGACTTTGCTAAAATAGGAGGCCTAAGGAATGCACTAGCAAATGGGCAGGAAGGATGGGTGGAAGAACAATGGGGAATAATAAAACTGCCATCACAGAGGTAACAAGCCTTGTGTGAAGCAAATTAACAAACGAAACGATGTAAGAAACCACTATGGTTCTCAAAGGAAGTGGCAGTGAAGGTTCAAGAGAAAAGAAAGCATTCAGGAAGTACAAGGAATCACAGAAGGATCAGGACAGGAACTGTATCAGTTAAAGCAAAAGGAAGCTGGGAAGGCAGTCAGAACAGCAAAGGCCCAAACCGAGGAAAAGATAGCCAACTCTGTTAAGAAGGGGATAAAACCTTTATAGGTACATCAGGGAGTGAAGGGAAGACCAAGGGAGGGCTAGTGAGGCTTAATAAAGAGGAGGGAGGGTGGGCAGAGGGTGACTGTGAAAAGGCAGAGATACTAAACAAATATTTTGCTCAGTATTTACAAAGGAAATGGGGAGGTACCTAAACAAACAGTAGAAACACTCTGGATACAGAAGTTGATACCAGCCCATTTACAGAAGAAAGGGTTCTGAAAGAACTCTTAAAACTGAAGGTGGACAAAGCAATGGGGCCTGATGGGATTCATCCCAGAATTCTAAAAGAACTAAGGGTAGAACTAGTGACACCACTGACTACCCTCTTTAACAAATCATGGGAGGATGGGGTGGTACCTAAGGACTGGAGAAGGCAGATGTGATTCCCCTTCACAAAAGTGGGAGCAAGGCAGAAGCAGAAAACTACAGACCTGTTAGTTTAACCTCAGTGGTAGGGAAAATGATGGAATCACTTCTGAAGGAAAGAATTGTTGAGTATCTAGAGGCCAGAGGGCTCAGGACCCAAGGCAGCATGGATTCACAGCGGAAGGTCATGCCAGACAAATCTGATAGACTTCTTTGACTGGGTGACAAAGTAGTAGATCAGGGAGGGGCTGTGGACATGGCCTACCTAGACTTTAACAAGGCATTTGACACAGTCCACACAAAAATTAATATACAAGTTAGCCAGCCTGGGAGTGGGTCCCAAGATGACAGCCTGGGTAAAGAATTGGCTGGAGAATAGGACACAGAGAGTAATAGTAAATGGAGTCCACTCTGAAGAAAGGGGGGTTACTAGTGGGGTACCGCAGGGTTCAGTAGTAGGACCGGTCCTCTTCAATGTCTTTATAAGCGACATTGCAGAGGGACTGGAAGGAAAAGTATGCCTCTGTCTGTCGTCCCAGGTTCCCCGCAGCCTTCGCTGCCGTCCGGGGAGCCCAAGTCCCCCCTGCCTGACCCCGGGGACTTTTCCCCTCCGTCCCCAGGCGAGGCTGGGATGCTGGTCCGCCGTCTGATTCCCTTCCTACAGAGCGGATCTGACTCTGGCTCCCCAGACGCCGCCCCGACACCGCCCCGCCTGACGCCAGTTCCGAACGCCCGGCGGGGATATACCTTTCCCATCGGGCCCTCCACCCCACGGGCTATCACGGTTGATCCGCCCGTGGAGTTCCCTACTGGGCCGTCTGCTCCGGCAGCTCCTCCGGTACCTGGGTATCCGCCGTCTTATCCGACGCCGGTTTACCTGGGTCCTCAGTATCCTGTGCCGCAGTACCTGGCGCCGACTCCACCGACGCCGCAATACCCAGCTCCGGTATTCCCGCAGCTGGGTTACGGATACTCCCCCTACGGATTTCATCATTACAGCTATCCCCCTCCTCCTCCTCCTGTACCGCCCCTAGGCTGCCGGTGGATCTCCAGGAGACTCTGGCCTCCTGGTGGGCTGAGGCCAAGGCTCAGCTCACCAAGGAAGTCGAGAGCCATCTTGCGGCGACGCTGCCACCTCCGGCTCCCGTACGCCCCAGACGGCACACTCTCCCTCTCCGCGAGAGGGGCGGGACACGCGTCCAGGGGCCCCCTAAGGAACCCGTTCCTCCCCCTAGGCGAGCTGGGGTCCTACTCTGCTTCAAATTCCTCTTCTTCTTCTTCTCTCCCGGACTCCTGGATTCCTCCGATGGTTGTTCGAAGGCAACAGCCTCGCTCTCCGTCCAAGCCCGGCCGAGGACTCCTCGAGTCTCCTCGGGGATCCTTCCTTCATGGAGTTGCTCACAGGAAGATCCAGGAAGTCCATCAGTGGGTTCCTTAGAACCAGATCCTCAGCGGGTTAAACTCGCTGAACATCTGGACTTGCCCCTTACGGGCCCTACTCTAGTGCCACCCTGGATCGAGCCTCCTGCCCACCTTGTTTCCACCATTTGGAAACGACCGTCGGCTTTAGCCCCACTTCCTCGGAAGTCTAACAGGCTATACCAGGCTCCGGAGGGTGTAGACTTTTTAGACTCTCACCCCCGTGCAGACTCGGTTGTGATTAGCTCCATTCACGGCCGGTCAGCACCAGGCATTGAACTACGTCTCCCCGGATAAGAATCTCGCCTTCTGGATCAGTATGGAAGGAAGATCATGCTTCTTCCACACTGGGGATCAGAGGCCCTACATTATTAGTGCATATGGGGGATTACCAGAAGGCTGTCCTTGCAGGTGGAATCTAAGATTGACTCCTTGCCTGACTCCCAAGTCAAGCAGGAGTTAGCCGACCTGGTCCGTTCTGCTTGTTGGGACAGTGCGTCACATACTGAGGGCGACCTACGGCGCGGTGGACACCCGCGGGGCAGACTCTCGTTCGCCGTCGTCTTGGCGTCCGCGCTGCCCGTGTCAGGTCTGGTCCCGGAGGTGCAGTCAAGCAATCCAAGAAGCACCTTTCAGGGGTTCTGTGCATCCGGTGGTGATGTCAGGACATCATCACTGACTTACAGGAAGGGGCGGCTCTTAAATCTGTTGATTCAATGTACCGTCCCCATCCCCATAGCGCCGTCCCTTTACGCAGATGCAACCGGCCTCAGCGAAACCCCAGGAAGGCGGGCCACAAAACCGGGCCCCATGGCTGCAGGGCCCGCCCGCCCAAAAGCAGCGGGCAGCCCCAGCTGCCGCGGCACTGCCTCACACCACCTGACTCTTTCCTCTCCCACCGCCTCCGGACGCCCCGGAGGAACTGGTAGGAGGGAGATTCTCCCTCCACCTTCTGGGTTGGGAGAGGATAACATCGGATTCATGGGTGCTTCAGATCATAGCAGAGGGGCACTCCATAGAGTTTCTGCAGAAACCTCACCCCCCTTTGAACTCCTCTTACTCAAGGGACCATCTTCTTTTGGTCAAGGAAGAAATTTCTGCTCTCCTCGCAAAGCAGGCCATAGAGCCCTTCCCCCCTCACCTTCACGGGACGGGCTACTATTCCCATTTTTTCCTTGTACCAAAGAAGACGGGAGATCTCAGACCCATTCTCGATCTCAGCTCCCTGAACCTATATGTGGAATACAAGAGGTTCAGGATGCTCTCCCTTCAAACCCTCTTGCCCCTGCTTCGGCCGGGCCAATGGCTTTGTGCACTGGATATGCAGGATGTGTACCTCCACATCCCCATTCACCCTTCGCACCGAAAGTACCTCAGGTTTGCATTCCAGGGGGACCACTACCAATTCCGGGCGCTCCCTTTTGGTCTTTCCTCAGCTCCCCGAGTCTTTACCAAATGCCTGGCGGTGGTAGCGGCCCACCTGCGTACCTTGGGAGTTCAGGTTTTTCCCTACCTGGACGACTGGCTCCTGTGACCCATCCAGAGAGGAACTCCTGCATTTTCTCTCCTCACCCAGCAGGTTTTCACTGGCCTGGGTATCACCATCAACCATTCCAAGTCTCACCTGGATCCTTCCCAGAGACTTCAGTTCATCAGAGGCAATCCTCGATACGACAATGTGCAGGGCCTTCCTGCCTCCGGACAGGGGGGCCTCACTCCAGTCCCAGATTTTTCTTCTGTCGGAACACAGGAGGGTTCCGGCAAGGTCGGTGCTCAGTCTCCTGGGGCTTATGGCGGCTGCCATCCCGACGGTTCTGCGCGCGCGTCTCCACATGAGGATCTCTCAGTGGACTCTCCGCTCTCAGTGGGATCAACTTGTAGACGACCTAGATCATCTGGTACTGATCTCCTCGCCGATGATAAGAGACTTGCAATGGTGGATGGTTCGAGAGAACCTATTCCTGGGGTCCCATTTTTTCATCCTCCCCCCGCTCAGACTCTGACCACGGACGCATCAGGCGAAGATTGGGGAGCCCATCTGGGCCCTCACCGAACCCAGGGCTTATGGTCAAAATTGGAGTTGGCTCTCCACATCAATGTGCTCGAGCTTCGAGCAGTGCTGTATGCTCTCCAGGCCCTTCACCAATACATCCTTCCCGGTCACCTAACCGTCCAAACAGACAACATGTGCGTGGTGTGGTACATCAACAAGCAGGGAGGGACTCGGTCCTACCCGCTATGCAGAGAAGCGATGAGGTTTGGGAATGGGCAATTCTTCACAACCTTCACCTCACAGCGATCCATGTTCTGGGAGTCGACAATGTCCTGGCAGACAAGCTAAGTCGTTCTTCGGCTCTGCCACACGAGTGGGAACTGGACCAAAAAGTTCTAAAAAGCATCTTCCAGACTTGGGGGACTCCACAGATAGACCTGTTCGCCTCCCTCCAAAATGCAAAGCTTCCAATTTTTTGCTCGCTTGCTCCAGAGCGAGGGGCTTTCTGGAGCGATGCTCTGTCTCTAAACTGGAAGGACAGATTCGTCTATGCTCCCCCGCTTCCTCTGGTCCCTCGTATGCTGCAGAAACTGGCATTGGAAGGAGCGAGAATGATTCTGATCGCTCCTTTCTGGCCCAGGCAAATTTGGTTCTCTCTTCTACAACAATACTCAGAGGTTCCTCCTCTTCCTCTGCCTTTATCTCGAGGATTGCTGACCCAGGACCAGGGGACCCTGATCCATCCGGGACTCGAGTCTCTTCAACTTTATGCATGGCTCCTGCAGACCTAGCCCAATCTTGTTTTGGCATCTCTCCTAAGGTGGCCGAGATTCTGGTGGAGGCTAGAAAGCCCTCCACTAGGTCCACCTACACTATGAAATGGAAAAGATTTTCCATTTGGGCTGCCACCAGGAACGTGGAGCCTTTCTCCTGTCCTGTGGCCGTTCTGCTTGATTATCTGCGTCATCTTTTCTACCTGGGTCTCAGTCACTCCTCTTTGAAAGTCCACATGGCGGCTATTTCAGCCTACCATGTCCCTTTCGCTGATAAGGCTTTTGCCCAATTGGAGGTATCCAAGACTTTTCTCAGAGGGGTCCTTCATCTTAGACCCCATGTTTGGACTCCAGCTCCTCCCTGGGACTTGAACTTTGTTCTCGAAACTTACCCTTCCTCCCTTTGAGCCTGCAGCTTCTGAGACTTGAAGTTCTTATCGTGGGAGCTCTTCTTAGTGGCCATTACTTCTGCTCAGTAGAATTTCCGAGCTTCAGGCCCTTATGTGTAAAATCCCTTATCTGATCTTTCACAAAGAAAGAGTAGCTCTTCGCATGAATCCTAAGTTTCTTCCAAAAGTGGTAGCAGAGTCTACTTTAAATCAGTCTGTTGAATTACCTGCCTTTTTCACGCAGTATTCCAACCAAGGAGAATACTTGCTCCATACCATGGATGTCCACAGGATTCTGAGATATTACACCGATAGGACGAAGGATCTCAGAAAGACTGATCAGTTGTTCGTCTCTTTTGCTCACAGAAGGGAAGGCAATGCTGTCTCCAAGCAATGCCTGTCAAAGTGGTTGGCTCATTGCATCACTTTCTGTTATGACAAGTACAACAAGACCCTACCGGGTCAAGTCAGAGACCACTCTACTCGGGGAGTAGCAGCCTCTGCGGCTTGTTTCAAGAATTTGTCTGCGGCAGACATCTGTGCTGCCGCCACTTGGACCTCTGTTCATACATTTACTAAACATTACAGTTTGGACATTGCCTCTCGCCGTAGAGCAGGCTTCGGGTTATCTGTCTTGCAGGGCCTCCTCTCTTGAGGTTTGCAAGCTTTTTTACTACTACTTGGAGTAGTTCCTCCTCCCGGTGCCTTTTCATTTGTTCCAGACTGCTTGGGATTCTGTCCTATATGTAATTACCTACTGCAAGAGCCCTCTCGGAGTAAGATAGTACAGTTACGTAAGAACTTACCATAACAGTAGATCTTGAGAGAGGCTCTTGCATAAATGTCTACCCGCCCTCCATCCCCTAGGCTTTTCAGCTCCTTTTCCATTGGGAAATATCTGCTTCTCTCTGCGTCCGGGCCTTCCGGACCTGTGGCAAGCTGGAAAGAACTGGAAAGGCGAGCGTCTGGGACATACATACTGACGTTGTCTGGCCTACGGTCACCCTGGCGTGAGGCGGTCCCCACCAGGGAATGCTAGCTAGAAATTTTTCCGTGGGGTCCTGCCGCCTGCCGACGTCAGTCCTATATGTAATTACCTACTGCAAGAGCCTCTCTCGAAGATCTACCGTTACGGTAAGTTGTTACGTAACTGTACTATCTGGCGTCATGGGGCGGAGCCGAGGGTTATACCACCCGTGTGGGTGGAGGAGCCAGGTTGAAGACCTTCCTGCAAGATTTAAAGGGGAAAGGGACATACCAACAAGTGTGGATAAGAACAACATATCCACATCCCTAGAATAAATATTTTTGTGGGAGAACTGGCAGCGAAGGGCCCTCTGGGCCCTGTGCCTCACACCAACATGAATGTATGCATGTGTGGAGAGATGGAAGCCCAGGGCCAGAGGGCCCTGTATTTCCATAGGCAAACAGATATGGTCATGCAGGTCCCAAAAGTAAGGCAATTCTTTGCAAAAAAAAATGTCATTATTGCACTAGTTAGGATTCAGGTTAAACCGATAAAAGTATGGAAATGTGGTGTTAGGGTTCCCAACCTTAACAACCCACCCCTACCCTGCTGGCAGCAAAGGAAATTGCATTACGGTTTCACCTCTCCTGAGTCTTCGTAAATCAGGCCTGACGCGTTTCTTTCAACCCTAACACTCACCCCATTATCATATTGTCTGCACATCTCGGCTTCTTTACTGATGGACCCTGACTGGTACGTTTAATGAAGTTTTTTTGAAAAGAATTGTGAGGGCGTAGTCGTACCTCTTTAGTTAGGGTTCAGTGGTAATTTCTGTATGAAACTCAAAACTTTGCACTTTAATACCTTTGCAACTGTTCAAACGCTTCACATGAAATTTTGCACGTGCCATCAGGGACAAAAGGTCTTTTGATGTGGCAAGTTTTGTTCTGGTCAGATGTGTGGGTGCAGAGATACGGAGTGTCAAAAAAATTGAAAATTACCATATTTTGTCAAATTCTTTGTCACGCTGCTGTGCAGAAACAGTGTGGAATTATGGGCTGAAATTTTCAGTGTAAACAGGCCTTGGGTCACAGATGTGCCTCTTGAAGATTTGATGAAAACTTTTGAATGGAATAATGTTTGTTTTTTTTTTTTTTTTTTTTTTTTTTTTTTATTAAATTTAAAGTTTCCCATTATTTTCAATGGGAGCAGTGAAATGTCCCATGCGAAAAAAGATCCTTTATCGCAAATGTGTAATCCTTTATTGCAAATGGCAAATCCTTTTCGTGCGGCTGCCGTTTTGTCTTACAGTTAACGAGGGAAACAAAATGTACTGACTCCAAAAAATGATGTCTTCGTTTGAAACCAAGACATGTAGCTTGCTTCAACACAGAGTTCCACTATGTTGAGTGAGGTCAGCACTCAATAAACGATGGACATAAATATCTTCTTAACCAAAAAAACTTCATTTGTGTATCCTTTGATTCGAAAAAAACAGGGCTAGCTCACACACACATCCACGGCACCTAGACATAAGTCTGAAAGACACTTTTTCCATAAGCACAGTAAATGGAATTTTAGCTCACCTAGTAGGGCGCATGCTCGTTTCAACATGGCTGCTAACGGGCTAAATCCAAAGTCCAGACACTTAGGTACAAGTCCATAGTTTGATTCCAAACTCCTATACCTTACCTGCTGAGTGTACCGATTCCTTGTAGCCAGTAATTGCTAAGGACAATAATACAAACTTTTGTTAGCCATTGTTCCTAGTGCTTTCAAGGACAGCCGTCTCTTCTGGGTGGAAATCATGCAATTACATTTCAACTAAGTGTCCTCATCAGAGTGTGATTGTAAGATTTCCTAGGTGGACTTAAGTAGATAGATTTCTTAAAGATATATACATACCAAATAGGTGTACTTAATAAAGTGCAAGTGACATCATCAGACAACAAATGGACAAGACATGTGAAGGGGAGCTGGGGAAGGATTTTTCTCAAATAATACAAATAAATATAGCTTACAGCACAGTAGTAACAATAACAATTACATATTCACAGCAGAGCCGGCAAGTCATACTGGAAGGCAGTGGAGCCGGCCAATCATAGTACTTAAGGTGTGAGAAACAATGTGTCTCGACATGAACAAACCATCACAACACTAAAGAAATACACCACAGCAGAGCTAGCAAGTCATGCTAGGAGGCAGTAGAGCCGGCAATCATAGTGCCTAAGGTGTGAGAAACAGTGTGTCTCGACATGGACAAACCATCACAACACTGAAGCAATACACCACAGCAGAGCTAGCAAGTCATGCTGGGAGGCAGTACTGCTGGCAAATTGTGCTGCCTGAAGTACAAAATACGTGTCTTGGCATTAACCAAACAGCAGAGCGGCATATCATGCTGTATAAAACAATGTGGGTGAGCTAGCCCTGTTTTTTTACGAATCAAAGGATACACAAATAAAGGTTTATTGGTTAAGAAAACATTTATGTCTAAGTGCTGACCTCACTTCACATATTGGAACTCTGTGCTGTGGTACTGTTAAACACTTCTAGGTATGTGCACTTTGATCAGTTTGCTTCAAAAGGTGAGCCTCCAGCCCTGTGTTACATGTAGCTTGCTTATCGGGACCCCTCAGTTTGATTCTGCAGTTAACTAGTGGCAAATGACTTTCAGTGATTTTTTTTTCCACGTAATAAATCTTTTTTCGTGAATCGTAATATGAAAAAAAGATTATTTTTCGTACCATGAGTCACGAAAACGGATCCTTTTTCGTGATTGCTAAATCCTTTCTCTGGTGTCCAGTGGTATCCCCCACCCTCTGATTTGTGCCCCGCTTTTACTTTTCTATTTTCCCTGGTGTCTAGTGGCACCCCCCACCCGTTGATTTCTTTTTTACAGGCAGGGAAAGCAAACGGTCTTAAAAGTGTTTTTTTTTCCCCCCTAAAATAAGAAAACGGTCCCTCGCCAGTCAGACACCCTCCATCCCCACCTCCCACTCAGTACCCACCACCGCACACACCTCAGTACACCCCAACATACCCTCAGTCACGTGAACAGGTCCCAGGTTTGAGATCCACTCTCCTGATCGAAGACGCGTCTTGCTGCTGGAACCGGCGACTGTAATATGAGAAACTAAGGTAAATGTGATTCGGTATATTTCAATGGGGTTTTCAACTTTGGTGCATGCCTTGGCCGGTTTTGCATATTTTGACACCAAATATTCAACATGGCCTTTTGGGGACTGCACCTCATGGACAGTTCCCTTGAAAGCAATTTCAGAGTCGCTTGGTGAAATCACCTTTTGAGCATAATTTCAAAATTTGTACTGCCTTTGTTCATGAGGTGGGATGGTAAGAAGGTTATGTGGAACTTTTGGAATCAAAACATATAAACATGGCGAGGTTATGCACATGCGTTTACATTTAACTACGCTTGCTCGTAGCTGTGGTAATTTTCCATATTTTCACCCCGAATTTTCAACATCGTCATTTTTTTTGCATCACCTCATGAATGTGGCAGCTGTCATTTTTAAAATTCTGGCCAGAATGTCTTTTCTCTCCTCTGGCATGGATGACGTTGCGGTGGCGAAGAATAATGTTTTGGCGGGGATTTGAAAATTCTCAGGTCAGCGTCATGAGATGGGCTTATAACAAGGCTATAGGAAACACAATTGCACATACCCCAGTAATGCAGAGCATCATGGGAAACATGCAAATCCCCATGAGAGAATTTGAACTGGCTCTACTTTAAGCAGAATTGCATGGTGCCAGACGGCCTACAGTGCAATCAGCAAAGGCTAAGAACAGACACATACACGTGTTTCATTCTCATTTGGACTCATCAGTGCGACATATCTGTGTCTTAGCCAAGAGAGAGGGAGCCAGCCAATCCTTAAGGGGGATGTTATTTGTTTGGGTTGTGAGGACCCCAAAATAGAGAAGGAAAAGAACTACAAAAGAACTCCAGAGCAAATGCCCTGAGGCATGGTTTATCCCGGAGGATATTGGCCATATAGCCAAGTTTTAAAGGAAACGCCGCATTAATGCAAAGTATCTAATGGGGATTTGCATATGTTACCCATGATGCTTTGCATTATTGGGTTATGTGCAATTGTGTTTCCTTTAAAACTTGGCTGCATGGCCAGTATCCTCCAGGATAACCCATGCCTCAGGGCATTTGCTCTGGGGTTCTTTTGTAGCAACAAGGCTCTGCTGACAATATGGTTGCCGTTTTGGATGGGCTGCATGCACGTATGCATCTATGTAATGATGGCACAATGCAAATAAGGATACGATTACGGATTGATGGTAGTGGCCCTGTGCTGCCACAGGGACATAAGGATATGATTACATTATCTCACAAATTATTCCCACCGGCAAGTAGGAATACAATTATACTATCTTAAAAAGTAAGGAATTTTATTTATTTATTTCAGTCTAGGATTACAATACCTTTGAGCCGAGGCTCTTTTACAAAGGTTCCACGTCAGCGTGTGCAACAGTCATCATTTTTAGTTACAAACATAATCATTGACTTACAGACATGTAATAACCAGTACAATTTAAGACTTGAGCTATGAGCAAAGTCAAGGGAGGGAAGTGAGGGTAGGAGATTGGGGGGGGAGGAGATGCAGGGCGTAAGGGGGAGTACGAGAGGTGGTTGGGGGCTGGGGCAGGAGGGAGATCACGGAGGGGAGGTGGGTGAGGGTGGGAGACAGTGCAGCCAGGGGCCTTGTCGAGGAATATGACAGGTAAGGTGCTAGGGTGCAAGACTGATTGTAAGTGCTGTGTGCTGGGCATGTGCAGCTGGAGCAGTGAAATGTTAAGATGGGCGATCGCAGTTACAGCGGTGAGGCGCAGCTTGGACTTGAGAGCCGAGTGTTGGAGCGGCCGCTATGTCGCTGCCAAGAGAGTTGAGCCAGTTGGATGCCTGATAGGTGAATGATCTTTGTTCTTGGGTTGTGCGACATCGTGGGATATGTAGTAGATGGGAATTGGATCTCCTTGTAGTGATGTTCCTATGTCTAGGCTTAAGGAGGGCAGAGACACCAGGTGGGGCAAGCCCCATTATAATTTTCTTGGCCGTGTTGCAGGTTTGATATTTTATGCTAATCTTGGCAAAAAACGTTGTTAATGCATCAGTTAGGGTTCCAGTGAAAAAAGTTTGGAAATGTGCTGTTAGGGTTTCCAACCTGAACACCCCACCCCACCGTGCAGGCAGCAGTAGGCGTGAGGGGGTGTAGCTTGGGGTTGTCAACCCTAACACTCACCCCATTCACGTATACTGTAACCGTCTCAGCTTACTTACACATGGGCTGGGTTAGTGCTAGGGTTGACAACCTCGAAGGCCCCCGCTGCTGTCTGGATGGTTGGGGTAGGGTGCTAGGGTTGGAAACCCTAACAGCACATTTCCAAACTTTTGTCCCCGGAACCCTAACTGATGCATTAGCAGAGTTTTTGCCAAGAATTATATAATATTAATGATAGCTGAATCAGGCATACTTGTAAATATTCTAGTCTTGGGGCCTAACCAGATAATAAGCCACTTGCCCTTTGGGCTCATGGCCTTATTATCTAGTTGTTCCCCTGGATGGGTATATTTCCTTGTATGTCACAGTTACCCATCATTTATTCTGCATGTATACCACAGTTGCCTATCTTGTATTCTATGCGTGTATACAGCACTAGTAAAGCAAGTGGGTTGAGACCATCTGTTACAGTTATTCACATTAAGTTTATCAATGAAGACAATGAATCATGGCTGTCTCTGGCTGATTAGCACTCAGATCAAAAATCTATCGTATCTGTCACCAAAATGTTTTGTGTGAGTTTATGGTTATTTATTTTCCTTTGTGACAGTCCTGTCTTGACGACTCCCACCATCCACGACTAACCAGGACTTGCCACATGTTGGCTACCCCCATGGATTTCACCCCCATGGTGTGGTCGGGAGAGGGAGGGAGGGCTGTCCCCCCCCCCCCGAGGCACTCGTATACAGTAAAACTTTGAGTCCAGCTAGTGAGGCAGGGCATCATTCTTAGCCTGCCCACCACCATTTTTCATCAGTTTTTCTGTATTCCCCACGCTGGGGTGCGCATGCAGACGTGGGCATGGTGAGGCATGTGCATGTAGCGGGAGTCTTGCAACATCACCTTTTCTCTGCCAATCCTCAGCCTGCAGTACCACCAGGGTTCCACCTGATGGCAGTCATTCAGGGCAGCTGGCAGTCCTCCCTCCTCAGGAGAAGAGAGCAGTCTTTTGGACACTCGATCCTTCCCCTCCTAGGCCAACCTGTGCTCATTACCAAACATCAACCATCAGCACGGTGCAGGGTGTAGTGTCCAGTGCCTCAGTCCTCGGCACCACCAGGCTGTCAAGGAGAACCCTGTAGAAGACACTTGGTTATACCTCATGCCTCACAAAACATACGTGGGATGTAGTTATTACATTATAACTACACATATTTCCATGTGTTATCACTTACATTCCCAAAACTCCTACTGTTTTTTGTAACGCACACATTCAAAAAGATTTTTTCACACACAAGTTTTCATGACTGACCTCTAGATTGAAGAGTAGTGGGTCTAACTGACCATTGCTTTATTATTGCTTGTGGAGGCCCAGCCGTTAAATGGAGTACTGTGGTTCTTCACTACCTGCTCCAAATTTGGACTCTTTGTCATTTAGTAGGTTGGCATTTCATGTCCTGGGGATTGGTAACTACAGTGCAACCTGCCTATTAAGGGCATTGTTTTTTTTAAGGTAATCATAGTATTAAGGTCTTTTCTTGTGGTCACGATATTTTGTTTTGGTACTTGGTCACCTACCTGTGGTGTGCTGGGCAGGCTCTCCTTCAGCCTCACAGAGTATCTGCCTGGCCTTAGTAATTGTGACATGCCCCCTCCTCGGTGCAGCCAGCACCCCAAGGAAACCTCACAACTTGCTTCCTTTAGCAGGCCTGGCCATGGTCTTCTCCAGTACTCTTTGAGAGCCAAATTCATTGGTGAGGAGCGAGGTCAGCTTGGAGACAGGAACAAATGACGGGGCTGCCTGGAGTGCCTTACCCTCCTTAAGAGTGCCAGCAGGTAGCTGCAGTGCTCCAGATAACGTTTACACTTGAGTAATGTACTCCCCATTTTTGACATTAGGTGAGTAAAATATACTTCTGATGAGTAAAAGTGCTTTAAACTTGGGAAAACAGCTACATTTGAAGTATCTGGAGCATTTTGAAGGGTTGGGATGAATATAAGTACTCATCAAAAGTTGGTTTGTAGTATTTCTGACAATACGGTGAGTAAAATAGGCCAGTACTCACCTTATCTGGAGCACTGGGTGACTGCATCTGCAATCGCTCTTGACATATAGGAACTCCTAAGGCACACCTCCCCAACGTGTCCCTCCCAGCATCGATACCCCCAGCTCCCTGGGCCACAAGGGGCAGTTGGGTGGTGGAAGCTCTGTTTATAACTTCCCAGAGGAAGCGAACATCTGCCCATACAATCAGCACTCCTCAGCTTTATCTCAGGAGCTGAAATTGTGTCAACAGCCTGCCAGATTATCTGGGTGACTACATCTGCAATCACTTGTGACATATGGGAACTCCTAAGTTACCCCTTCCCAGCATGTCCCTCCCAGCATCAACACCCCCAGCTCCCTGGGACACAAGGAGGCACTTGGGCGGTAGAAGCTCTGTTTATGCCTCCCCAGTGAAGGTGAGCATCTGTCCATACACTCAGCACTCCTCAGCCATGTCAGTCATGATGTCCCAGGCTCAGAAACTGAAATTAGCTGCTTATTAGCTCACTAGCCAAACCAAATAATACTGCATTTCACTTACCCTCATATCACACAGTTAATTCCAAGCACATTAAGTGTGTATATAAAAGTGATGTCTATTTAAGTAAACATTTCCTTATGCTATTACTGCTCTGTTTGGAAAATGTCAAACTAAATCCTGCTCCTCCTCCTTTAAATGTAACGCTTTCAGACTTTGCTATGCCAAGTGGGCTACAATTTATGGCCCTCAATATTTACAGCATGCTAAACAAACTGGACATATTAAAAACCTGGGATGCACACTCAAACCTGGATGTGCTGCTGATAACTGAAACATGGCTTAGCACATCCACTGATACTAATATAATCTCCATCCAAGAGTATGATGTATATCGACAGGACCAATTAAAATGAGGTGGAGGAACAGTTCTCTACGTAAAAACAAGCTACTTCCTCCCTAGTTGCCACTCTTAAGTCATCTGAATTCGTATATTACAGTTTCTGTAACTGTCTCAAAACCTGAATCGATTTATGTAATTGGCTGTTATAGACTCCCTACTATGGGATCCGCTATTCTACAGTATTTGCTCAAATTTGCTAATGATAATAACAGTGAAACACTTATCATGAGGGACCTAAACTTTGATTGGTTGACTTCTAAGTCAAATGATCTGCTCATAAAAAGGTTCTGTGACAAAGTCGGTTTCACACAACTTATTTCAGAACCTACAAGACCTAACTAACAAAATCCTTTAAATCCATCCATTCTAGATACACTACTTACAAACAGACCTCGGAAGATTAAATTGCCGGCTGTCTCTGACAATGTCTTTAGTGCTCATAATACTGTGGTTTGCTACAGAGGGATAATTTTCAGTAAGCCATTATTTATTCGCAAATGTTCCTTTACTCATTTCACTGTACACGGATATCTCCACCGACTGGCTACTGTTAATTGGCAAGACTTCTATTTAACACCTTCAATTCATGTGGCATATGAAATCTTCACCCAGCAGGTATTAAAAGTGATAGACCAGCTGGCCCCTTATGTAAAACATAGAATAAGAAAAAGAAGCTCCCCATGGTTTACCAGTGAGATCAAACAAGCCCTGAGGGAAAGGGATTTCTACTGGGCTAAAGCTAGTACCTCCAAAGCGGAGCAGGATTGGGTAATTTTTAGACAAAAGACAAATTGATGTACAAAGTTAAAGCAAATGGCCAAAACAAATTACTATATGGCTCTATTGGACAAAAATAAGTGGGACCCCTCCATGTTTTAGAAAGCTATAAAGAGTTTGGAAGGCAGGACAGCCTCTTCATCGCTACCTAGACAGTTACAAGTTGGTAATAAACTATGTACGGACAAACAAATAATGTTGGAGGAGTTGAATCCGTACTTTTCCTCTGCTGGAAGTGCCTTTTTTTAATATTATTTTTTCTCTTCGAGCCACCAGCCGCCCAGTACCCCTGCCCAGTCACGGACCATGGACTTCCACTCCCCACAATGGCTGCGACCCTCCGATACCTCATGGATTGACCCCCATGGTGGGACTGCGGTGCCTCTTGTCACAACACCGCAGACATAGGAATAGGTCGGAGGGCCGGCATGGGGGGCTAATTGAAGCTGTGGTGGGTGTCATAGAGTGCTGCCGGCAGCTGTTCCCTTTTTCCAGTTTTTTCTCTGGGGGGCGGGGACGTGCAATGACATCCTGCATCCGCCCACCCCTAGACTTGCTAGTCGCTGGTAGCTGCGTGGCCCGCAGCCTCCGCCAGGGGACTGTCAAGCACCAGGCATACTCCCCACCCTCCACCCAGAGAAGGAGAGCAGTCCTCAGGATGCTCCATCCTTTTCCCCCCGGCCTGCCCTCCAGCGACCCGGGTCCGTTCCTGAACCCAGGTCGCCGGCATCACAAGCGGAAATCCAACTGCTGCGCCAACAGACCGGCCTGCTGGAAGTGCTTTTGACAGCTGAACTATGACCCAAACCCCATTACCTCCACAGAAATCACTTAACCCCTCGCCCAATAGCTCAACTCTATTCAGTTTCCAGCAGTTCTCATATAAGCAGGTAAAGCAGCTTCTTCAGAATCTAGACCTCCCCAAAAAGTGCTGGGGCTAATGACATCAAACCTCTCTTTCTAAAAATGGGTTACCCAGTTCTAACTGCACCTATAACCCATCTCTTTAACCTATCGATCACAAGTTGCGACATTCCTTTATTATGGAAAACTGCTCATATAATTCCACTATTTAAATCGGGTGGCAAAACCTCTGTAAACGACTACTGGGCCACCTCCATTTTACCATTTCTTGCCAGAATGCTAGAGAAGTTGGTAAATGAACAGATTTGAGAATTCCTAGATACATTTAGTATCATTATCCCTATACAGTCAAGCTTTCAAGTTAGACATATGTTTGCGCAACTCAAGGTTACAAATGATTGACTCACAGCTCTGGATCAACAACTTACCAGTGTGGCAATATTCATAGACCTTAGCGAAGCTTTCAATACTGTGGACCACAGTATCCTACTGAATAAACTCAGAAATGCTGGCATAGGTCCTGATCCTGTTGCCTGGTTTAGATGTTACCTCTCCAGGAGATGCCAGCAGCTGAAGGTAGAAGGCTTGTCTTCCTCTTGTGTCCAAATATGCAAAGGAGTACCACAAGGATATACACTGGGACCTTTGTTATTTAGGTTGTACACTAATGACCTGGGTGATAACATTGTAAATGCAAAACTGCATTTTTATGCAGATGATACTGATCTTACTTCGGAAGGGTTCCTGCAGTAGGTCTTCACATATAGGACTGCGCCCCCTGGTGTCAGGTTCCAATGGCAAACTTGTAGCTAGCAATCATCAGCGGGGATCGCCCCTGACGTCAGGTGATGCGACGTCAGGACAACTGTAAAAGGGGGAGGTCCCGCGCCCACCCTCCAGTTCTTTCCCGACGTCGCCTTAGTTCGGTTGGCTCTCGTGTCAGAACAGCAATCAAACGCCTGCGTTTTATTCGAAGTTTTCTCTTCAAAAAAAGTTTCTAATTCATCTTCTCCGACCGAGTGTATGTCGGCTCGCCCTAACAAGAAGTGCTGTAAGTGCGGCGCTCAAATCCTGCACGAGGACGACAATTCCTGCTGCCTTCTGTGTCTAGGCCCCAAGCACAACTGTGATGAGTGTGCCATTTGTAAGGGTTTTAACCAGGCCACACGGACCAGACGCAAGCGGACCCTCGAGGCCCACCTTCTTACCTGATGGCTGGCGTCAATGGAAAAGGAGGTCAAGGAGCTAAGGGAAAGGTTGTCATTGCTGGCCCCCAGAAAGAAGAAGAAAGATGAGGAGAAGCACCAGGAGAGGAGTCCGTCACCACGTGGAAGGCCTTCCACCTCAAAAACAGTGAGTACTTCTCTTTCGGTTACCCCGTCCGCTTCTGTGGACTGGGCATCTTCTCCCCCTCCTGCCGAGGTGAGCGGGCAGCCAGGGGTAGCGCCTCTCTAGGTTTCTATTTCATCTCCTCCACCCAGCACTACCGGTAAGTCGCCCTCCGACCCTGTCGCCGGGCGCACGACCACAGCCCTTAAGTCTAGTAGCGGCCTCTCGGTTACTGCCAGCCTGATCATGTCTGATAAGTCAGGTGATGAATCTCCTGTCGTCCACTAGGACTCCCCATCTCACCCGTTGGGCTCCTGTGAGGACCCTGACACTGGCACGAGCGTGCTGGTAGGAGACCCTTCATCCCTTCAGGTACTCCACCTCAGGGATTCGCCACCCAATCCTGTTTTGTCTCTGCTCTCAGGATCGCTACCGGACCTTTCGTTGGGGTCTCTACCCGAGTTACCCCCTTCGCCTGGTGTTCTTCCGCCCACGGACAGGAGTCCGTCGCCGGCCCGGGATCTGTTTAACATGGAGCCCCTTCGCCCGGGACCCTCGGGGGGCCTTTCCTGATCCTACACCACTAGTGGCCCTTGGCACCTCCCCCGGCCGGTCCTGCCAAACCTTCAGGCGGTTTCTTGGGGCCAGACCCCCATATTCCGCCACCAGGCAGGCCTCATTCGGCACCTCATTATCTGATGCCAGGCCCTGTGCCGATGCTCCTGAGATACTCGACACCAGGATATCAGACATGGAGTTACCCAGGGTATTCTACTTTTGGCTATCCTCCGGGGTTACCAGGATATCAGTATCCTTTATGGCAACAACTACATTACCCAGGGTATCCAGGCTACCAGCCTTCTTCTCCTCCTCCACCGCTGATTGATCGGGATTCGATCCCAGCATGGTGGCAGGATGCCAGGACCCAGCTCATTTCTGAACTGAGACACAGTCCAGTGGGTGACATCCCTCTACCTAGAGCACCTCCACCGCCGGTTCCTTTGGGACGAGCTTCGGGTTCCCTGCCGGTGGGTTCCACCGGTTGGACCCTTCCATCCCCAGTGGCTTCAGACTCTGACATTGACTCAGACCATTCGCATCCTCGATCTCCAGTCGAAGTCCCACCTAAAGAATCTCCCAAATCACCACCAGAAGACCCTTCTTTCGGTGATCTTCTGAGGACTATCCAGGCAGCAGGAGGCTGGCCCCCTAAAGAAATAGATCCCCAGTGCAAGAGGCTGGTGGAGCATCTAGATCTGGCTACTACAGACTCTCTACCCATCCCCGTTGGGCCCTCATGAGGATCTGGTCACAACCATCTGGCAACAGCCTTCCTTCATACCGGCTGTATCCAGGAATGCTGATCGCACATACTTTTCCCCCCGGAAGGGATTCCACACTTAACTTCGCATCCTAAAGCCGACTCCATGGTCATCACGGTCGCACATGACCAGTCGGCCCAACCCAAGCACTTGAACTCTTCCCCTCCCGATAAGGACTTAAGGCAATTGGACCAATTTGGCAGGAAGATATATTCTTCTACTTTCTGTGCCATCCGGTCCCTTAATTATGTGTCACATATGGTGGCCTTCCAGAAGGCCTCCCTCTCTGAGCTCGAGAGGGACCTTCAGGATATACCAGACGAAGCTCTCAGAAATAAGCTTCTGGACAAAGTCCGTATGAACAAGTCGTCTTGTCGTCATGCTCTTAGAGCCACGTACGAGACTGTAGATTCAGTGGTTAGGGCAGCCGCTACGGAGATCTGCATCCGGTGCCTTGCATGGCTCAGGATTGCAGGTCTGGCACAGGATGTCCAGACATCCCTCCTGGGCGCCCTCTTTTAGGGGTTCCGTCCCTGGCCCAAGCGGCGTACGAAGACATAACAGGGCTGCAAGAGGCGGATGATCACTGCGGGACATGCGCTCCATTTATAGGACGGACAAAAGAAGCAGCCTTTTTGTCACCAAAGATGATGGAATAAGACCCAGGGCAAGCGTCAGGGCAAACGATGCGCCCCTGGATCTGGAGCCCAAACCACTGCTACAAAATTTGCCAAACCTGCCTCCGGGGCCAAAGCTCCTCTCCCCGTGGCGTCCTGACTCCTTCCCCCTCCTTCTGTTACCTCCAGTTGTCCAGGAGGAACCGGTAGGAGGGAGGTTCGACCTCCACCTGGAGGAATGGAGGGCTGTCACTGCAGACTTATGAGTTCTGCAACTCATTCAACGAGGTCACTCAGTAGAGTTCATGGAGATCCCTGCATCCGATCCTCCGGGACAGTCCTTTTACCCAAGGGGTCAGATCCCCATTGTCTTGCAGGAAGTCCAGGCACTCCTGCAAAAAGTGGCCACAGAATCTGTCCCTTAAGATCAACTGGGAAAGGGATTTTACTCCCACTTCTTCCTAGTACCAAAGAAGATGGGGGATCTGAGACCTATCCTGGATCTCAGCATTCTTAGCCTTTTTGTCAAATACAAGAGGTTTCGCATGCTAACCCTTCACGGTCTTCTTCCCCTGCTCCAGCCAAACACATGGCTGTGCTCCCTGGATATGCAGGATGCTTGCCTTCATATCCCCATCCTCCCGGCACACCGCCGCTTCCTTAGTTTCTCCTTCCAGGAGAACCATTTCCAATTCAGAGCACTACCCTTTGGCCTTTCCTCAGCTCCCTGGGTTTTCACAAAGTGCTTGATGGTGGTAGCGGCATTTCTATGCTGCAAGGGCATTTACGTGTTCCTATATCTGGATGACTGGCTCCTCTCAGCACCCTCCCCAGACAGTCTGAAAGAGTCTGTCTTTTTCACTCTAGACCTGTTTGTCCAGCTGGGCATCTCAGTCACTTTTCCCAAGTCCCAGCTAGTACCCTGTCAGCGTCTCCAATTTATTGGAGCGGTACTAGACACAGTCCAGAGCAAGGCTTTCCTTCCATTGGATCGAGCCGAGGCTTTAGTTTCTCAAGCCACACTGGTGGTCCAGGCTCGATGGATCCCAGCACAAGATGTGCTCTGTCTTTGGGGACTTACAGCAGCGGCCATTTCCACGGTACCCCTGGCTAGATTACATATGAGGGTCACCCAGTGGTCTCTTCGAGTTCAGTGGGACCAGAGAATGGACGACATGAGCCAGCGGGTCATGATCTCCAACAGTCTCCAAAACGATCTTCGCTGGTGGCAGGATCTCTCCAACCTGTTAGTGGGAGCTCCTTTACACTACCCAACCCCCAGCCAGATCCTCATCTCAGATGATTCGGACATGGGTTGGGGAGCCCATCTGGGGGACCACAAGACCCAAGGGTCCTGGTCCACCCAGGAGCAACAGCTCCACATCAGCGTTCTGGAGACAAGGGCAGTCCTTTATGCTCTTCAGGCGTTCCAGTCGTTACTTCTCCTGGGATCGCTTCTCATCCAGATGGACAACATGTCCACAGTCTGGTATATCAACAAACAGGGAGGAACTCACTTGTTCCTCTCCATAGGGAAGCAATGAGAGTATGGTGCTGGGTGATTCAGCACGGCCTATTTCTGACAACAGTCCACGTTCCAGGCGTGCACAACGTCCTGGCGGACAGTCTCAGCCGATCAGTGACCAGGGCGCATGAGTGGGAGTTAAAGCAGGAGGTAGTCGAAGAATTGTTTCTTCAATGGGGTTGGCCAGAAGTAGATCTGTTCGCCTCCCCATTCAACACAAAACTACCCAACTTTTGCTCGCTCATTCCCGGGCATGATGCTTTTTGGCGAGACGCAGTGTATCTCTCTCTCTCTCTCTCTTGGACATGGAGGTTTCTATATGCTTTTCCTTCCTTTCCTCTCATTCAGAAGGTTCTGTGGAAACTTCAGGTGGAAGGAGCACACTTGATTTTGATTGCCCCTCTGTGGCACTGTCAAATTTGGTTCCCACTGTTACAACAGTTGGCTGTAGAACCTCCGGTCCTCCTGCCATTGTCTGATGACCTTCTGTCACAGGAGCAGGGCAACCTGCTGCATCCGAATCTTCAATCTCTTCACCTTCATGCGTGGCACCTGTGGACACGGTGACTTCCCGCTATGGAGTCTCCTTCCAGGTTGCTCAAGTCCTGGTGGAAGCCAGAAAACTTTCTAGTAGATCCACGTACGCCATGAAGTGGAAAAGATTTTTGATCTGGGCCACAGCCAGGAGCTTGGATCCCTTTTTATGTTCAGTTGCCCGGGTGTTAGAGTACCTTGTACATTTATCCGAGACGGGCTTTAGTTATTCCTCCATCAAGGTCCATCTCTCTGTAGTGTCGGCCTACCACCTCCCGGTGGAGGGCAAAACCCTAACTCAACTGGAGGTTTCTAAAACCTTCTTGAAGGGTACCTCCACCTAAAATCTTCAGTCCTCCCTGGGATCTTAACTTTATTTTAGAAAAACTTACTTTGTCCCCTTTTGAACCGGCTTCAAATTGAGACATACGCTTCCTATCGCGGAAGACTTTGTTTTTAGCTGCTGTCACTTCAGTTTGAATGGTCTTTGAGCTTCAGGCATTTGTATGCAAGGAGCCATATTTGATCTTTCATAAGGATAGAGTGGTCCTTCGGTCTAACCCATCCTTTCTCCCGAAGGTGGTTTCGGAAACCACTCTCAATCAGTGTCGAATTGCCGGTCTGTTATTCTCAGCATTCCAACAGGGGGAATATCTTTTGCACACCTTAGATGTGCACTGGATCTTGAGGTATTACACCACCCGGACTAAAGAGGACCATAAGGCAAATCATCTTTTTTGTGGCCTTTGCTCCCCAGTGCCAGGGTAAGGCCATTTCAAAATAGACCATATCCAGGTGGTTAGCTAACTGCATCCACTATACTTAGCAAAAATACGGAAAGTCCCTTCTGGGGGCAGTTAAGGGTCACTCCACTCTGAGTGTAGCTACCTCTACCACTTTTTTCAGGAATGTGTCCATGGCAGAGATCTGTGCAGTGGCCACTTGGTCGTCTGTCCATACCTTCACTAAACATTACAGTCTGGACATTGCCTCTAGAAGCAGAACCGGATTCGGTCTTGCGGTCCTGCAGGGTCTTTTGTCCTAGGACAGTACTCCAGTTGGCAGATACTTCCTCCTCCTGGAACCTCGTCTCTGAATTATTCTTTTGGACTGCTGAGTATTCAGTCCTATATGTGAAGACCCATTGCAGGAACCCTCACGAAGTAAGATATAGCAGTTACGTAAGAACTTACCATAACAGCAGATCTTCAAGAGAGGTTCCTGCAGTAGGTCTAGTTTCCTACCCACTTTCCTCCAGCTCCTGGAATGTTTCCTTTATTTTTTCATCTTGCCTAGCCCTTGGCTCTAGAGAGGACACATGGTCCCAGGAGTTATCACTCCTTCCTTTCTGCTTACCTTTCTTTAGGTCTCCGGTGGAAAAGAACTGGAGGGCGGGCGCTGGACAGACCCCTATTATAGTTGGCCTGACTTTGCGTTATCTGACGTCGGGGGCGGTCCCCGCTCATGACTGCTACCTACAAGTCTGCCGTTGGAACCTGACACCAGGGGGCACAATCCTATATGTAAAGACCTACTGCAGGAACCTCTCTCGAAGATCTACTGTTATGGTAAGTTCTTGCATAACTGCTATTTCTTTATACTGCGAGTCCTACACCTGAAATGGCCATGAATTTACTACAAGAGGCGTTTGATCAACTGCAAGTTAATTTATGTACTTCTAAGCTTCTCCTAAGTGCTGCTAAAACTAAGTTTCTAGGGACGTGGATCTGTTGTTCTAGCCACACTTTCTGGCATTGTCCTTTCCCATTTAAATCTTGACGGAAAGTCTTCAAGCTAACTCCTCCCACCCACCCGGGTGGTACAACCCTAGGCTCAGCCCCATGACGCCAGATTTTCCTTTCAGCTGGCAGAAGCAGGTTTCCCTCCTTACCGCTCCTGCGTTGAGTAGGCCCTGGCACTCAAATCTTCAGATTTACTTCCAAAACGTAAACTCGTTAGAGTTTAGTTTTCAACTCGATCATTGATCACGACCGTGATGGAGGAAAAGTCCTCGCCTGTATTTCACGAGAACGATCCCCAGACCTGTGATTCGGTCATCGATGACTGCCTTGCTGGCCTGAAGTTGGGCCGCCCAGAAAAATGTCATTCACCGGTCAAGTCCAGGAACGCCCGTTGGGTGGTCTTGCGGCTGCTGGGTCTGCTGAGCAGTTGGAGCAACTTAAGACCTTCGAGGAGGGGGTGGCTCGGGTCGCCACACGGTCCTCATCGACATCGGTCTTTGTTTCGCTCAAGTTGGGCTCCACTTATTTGGGCTCCTTCAAGGAGCTGTGGCAGTCTTGCCCTACCAAGGGACAGGGCCCTTCGGGTTTGCACAGCTCCCGCAAGAAGGAGGCCAGGAGAGAGAAGGAGAAGACTCACCGTCGACTTTCTTGGGACCAGGAACATTCTCAGTCTTAGGAATCGCAGGTTTTGACCTCGGTTAAAAGCTGCTGGCTTCACGGAGACCCCGTCGGACCAGTAGGTCAAGACGCCGGCCGACTGACGATGCGGCTGAAATTTTTCTCAACCCTGTTGACTGGTTGTTGTCAGGAGAGGCTGACAACTCCTTGTTCAGGACTCCGTTCCTGCCGGTGACCACCGAAGAGTTGACTCAGCCCACTGAACCAGACCCTCTGGTCGCCGACCTAGACCAGGAGTTGCAACGGCACTCCCCAACACCCTCCGAGATCCCCCGTCGGCACCCCCAGTGGCCGAGGTCAAGGTCTAGGTCTTCCTCATCATGTAGGTTGAGCAGATCCCGCTGGGATGGCGGTCCTGCTCTTGGCACCATGGAAAGCGACGCTGCTGCTGTTCGTCTTCGACCTCCTTAGGTGAGGAGAGTCTTCGGCGCAAGTTGCACTGACGCTATGAAGACCTTATGTGGCAAAAGTTGATGTAGTCTGGTCTGAAGCTGACCCCAGCTTCCGCGCCGACCATCACTTGGCTGTCGCCCGACAGGCAGACACCCAACGCCCCCAGTGGGGCCAGTCGATACCGTTCCTCTGCCAGCTGAAGCCGGTTCAGACCACCTCGGTTTGGTAGAAGCTGGCCTCTCCATCGATTTGTGGTGGAACCACCGCCCAAACAGCTGCCGACCAGGACTCGGACGAAGGAGTCTCAGTCGGCTCAGGGGCTTCCCCATCGGCTGTCAATCACTCTTACACCTGACCACCTGCTGTGGGTTCGTAGTGACTCGGGTGGTCAGCCGCTTTATGTGGACTCCTCAGACTCTGAGGATTCCTCATTGCACTTCCGTCCGGCCAACATGGAGTTGGTGGGGGATCTCTCGACGGAGGAAGGACCCACATCCTTCATGGGCATCCTCCGTCTCATCTCCGAGTCCACCGGGATGACATTGGAACTCGTCTAGAAGCGGGCTTGCTATTCCCATACAGAGATTCTGGATAAAGGGGACTCTTCGACGGAGGCTTTCCCAGTGGCTGAGGCTATTGTCAGCCCTGCCCTGGAGCTCTGGCAGTGCCCCACCTCTTGCCTGCGCCCTTGGCCTGGATGGCCCGCAGATATGCGGTGCCCATTGGTACCCTCTCAGGTTTCATAGAGCACCCTTCAGCCGAAGGGCTGGTGGCCGACTCCGTGTTTCGGCGCTTGGGCAATACTGGGGACGCATACAAACTGCCAGATAAAGAGTCCAAGAAATTGGACCATTTGGCTAAAAAAGTGTGTGCTGCCTCCTTTGTTCAGCCTTCGCCAGGTGAGCTCGACCGTCATGATGGCACACTTTTCCCTTGCTCTTTTGGGCTCTCTGGATGAGGTGATTTCTCATCTTCCTCTGGTCCTCCAGACTACGGTCAAGCAGGTCCAGGACTAGGGCCGGGCAGTGGCCATACAACCACTTCAGATGGTTCTGGATATCTGTCATTCCTGTGACCACTTGGTGGTGACTGCAGTTGCCATGCGCCGAGGGCTTGGCTGTGGATCTCGACCTTCACGGAGGACACTCGGCACAAGGTGTCGCATGTTCTATTCTTTGACATTGACCTGTTTGGGCTCGGTGTGGAGGGTCACCTCCAGCGTATCGAGAAGTCCAGTGCCACCTTGGACTCTTGTTATATCTGCCCAGAAGGATCCCAAGGACTTCAAGCAGCAGAAGCGTAAGCCCTTTTGGTACTTCACTCCTGTGGCAAAACCAGCCCAGGATCAGTCTAGTCTGGACCCGGGCCCAACTCACCTCCTAGTGGAGTGTGTTGAGGTCATCAGCCTGGTCCTAGTGAAGATAGTCTGGTGTTCATTAGAGACAGGTGAGTTTCCGGACTCCTTGAAGGAGGCGGTGGTGTCACCCCTCCTTAAGAAATGCTCTCTTGACCTGGACTGTCTTGCTAACTACAGACCTGTCTCTAACTTCCTTTTGTGGATAAGGTTATTGAGAAGGCGGTCACCCTGCAGCTGGAGAATCATCTTACCCTCCATGACATCTGTGATCCTCTCCATTCGGGATTTTGGAAGAGGCATAGCACCGAGACTGCCCTTATTTGGGTACTCAATGATTTCCTGATAGCGAGAGGTCGGAAGAGCTGTTCCATCTTGGTGCTTCTTGCTCTCTCCGCAGCGTTTGACACCGTGGACTGTGGTGCGTTACTGGAGTGCTTGTGGTTGATCTGTGGACTGTCTGGCACAGTCCTCAGATGGTTCCATTTGTTACTCACCGGCAGGTCTGAGGGTAGTGTCGGGGATTTATTCCTCTCACACATTCTCCCTGCTGTGTGAGGTCCCGCAGGGCTCTGTGTTGTCACCCACATTGTTCTCGGTGTATATGCTGCCATTGGGAGACATTGTAAGGTGGTATGGGCTGAGTTTTCACTGCTATGCGGATGACACTCAGCTATCCATGTCCTTTGTGCCTGAGCAGGATGGAGCGATGTCTAATAACTGCCTCTCGGAGATCCAAGACTGGATGAATGCCAACTGGTTGAGGTTGAACCTGGACAAGACTGAGGTCTTTAGTCGTGGACCTGGGTTTTCTGGTAGATGGGTCGTTAGCTGGTCGTCCCGCTGTGCTTTGGCTCAGGGGCTGCCAGCTGATGACCTCTGAAAGGTGCGGAATCTCAGCATTATTTTTGACAAGGGGCTGACGCTTCATTCTCAGTTGTTGGCTGTTGTCAAGACCTCTTTTTACCATCTAAGGAATGTCGCCCGGACTAAGCAATTGGTTCCGACTGATGATCTTCCATTGCTGGATCACACCTTTGTGACCTCTTGCCTTGACTACTGTAACTCCCTGTACCTAGGTCTACCGGGGGTTGATATCCACCGCTTGCAACTGGTGCAGAATGCGGCAGACAGGCTGTTGACTGGGCTTTCTTGATCTAGCCATGTCACACCTGTGCTGCGCGGACTGCACTGGCTGCCTGTCCAGTGGCGGATCACCTTCAAGGTCGGTTTGCTGACCTATAAAGCCCTACATGGACAGGGACCGTGTTACCTACAAAAGCTTCTTTATCCCTACTGCTCCTTCCGACCGCTCCCCCGATGAGGGATTGCTAGAGGTTCCCAGAGTTCGCTTGAAGATGTCTGGGGCCCAGGCAGTTGTGTTTGCGGTCCCTACCCTGTGGAACTCTCTACCTTGTCGGATAAGGGAGTGCCTGACCGTGGAAAGCTTTAAAACTGCATTAAAAACCTATTTGTTTAATCTTGCCGTCCCTGAATTTGAATGACTTGTCGCTGTCTGTCATTTTAATAAGTTATGAATTTTATCCTGGTTTTTTAATTGTACAGGCACTATGATCTACATAAATAGCGCTTTTTTAAAAATAAAATTGATTGAGTCTGGCCAGCAAGCTCAGTCCTGGTGACCAAGGTCCAAGTCAGTGACTTCGGTGGTCCGAAAGGCCGGAGGGAAGGGACCCGGTGGCTCCTCAGCTGGGTCCTCCTTCTCCAAGCCTGCTCAGTGACGGGATGGGCAGTGCCACCCTCATGCCCATCACGCCTCCCCTGGGTCCTCCTGTGGGGGGGGCCGGCTCCGCCACTTTCTTTCCACCTGGTCTGCTGTCACCACAGACAGGTGGGTTCTGGAAGTGGGTGGTCTGGGTCTGCCTCTAGAATTCAAGCAGTACTCTCCCAGCTGAGCTCACACCCCACGGGAGGACTTGGTTTCTGCAGACACTCTGTCGGCTCTTCGAGATGACATAGCCCAGCTCCTCCTCAAGGAGATCATGGTCAGGGTTGTGGATCATCTGGAAAACCCAGGGTTTGTCTCCAGGTACTTCCTGGTGCCAAAGCGGATGGGGAGGCTGGCACCCGATTCTAGATCTGCATGACCTGAACAAATTCCTTAGGTTCCGTACCTTCAAGATTGTAACTCAGTCCCAGGTCATACCACCTCTGGAGCAAGACATGTGGTTTTGCTCTCTGGATCTCCAGGACGCGTTCTTCCGCATCCTGATCTGTCCATCCCGCTGAAGGTTCGTCCGCTTCTGAGCCGAGGGGAACTTCTTTGAGTTCCAGGCCATGCCATTCGGCCTCTCCGCAGCACCCAGGGTCTTCACCAAATGCATAGCAGTGGTGGCAGCTTACCTGAGGTGCCAGGGGGTCCGAGTGTACCCCTGCCTGGAAGACTGGCTGATAGCAGATTCCTCCAGGCAGGAGGAGGAGGTGGAGCAGTCCAGGGATCTGGCCCTCCAGACCTGCATTGACTTTGGCCTCCTGGTCAGTGGGGCCAAGTTGGAACTTGTGCCCTCACAGGTGATCTGCTTCATCGGGGCAGAGCTTGACTCTTGCCGAGCCAGAACCCGGCTCCCGGCAGATAGGGCGGAGGTTCTCTCCTCCTTTGCCCGATCATTTCTGGTTGGGCACTTGCACCCTGCCCGGGACTTCCTGCACCTTCTGGGTTACATGGCGGCCTGCACCAGTGAGGTCCGATGGGCCCGCTGGCATATGCGCTCCCTGCAATGGGAGCTGGTCAGCCAGTGGTCTCTGCACAAGGGTCACTTCGACCAGCTGGTTACCGTGACCCAGAAGATGTGGGACGCCCTCCAGTGGTGTTTGTCCACCTCGAGCTGATGGTCATCCTAACAGCTGACGCCTCTCTCACGGGCTGAGGTACCCATCTGGGGGAACACAGAGTCCATGGGCTCTGGACCCCCAAGGAGTCCCAGTGCCACATCAGCCTGCTGGAGCTCTGAGCGGTTCCATTGGCACAGACTGAATTTGCTCCGTTTGTTCAGGGTCAAGTGATCCAAGTCCAGATGGACAACACCACGACCACGTACTACCTCTACAGGCAAGGCGGGATGTACTCCCTGCCCCTGTGCAAGGAAGCTGTCCATGTTTGGACCCTTATGCACAGCCTGGAGGCAGAGCTGCTAGCCATCCATGTGGCAGGAGCCTCCAGTCAGCTGGCGTACGCCCTCAGCTGGGTGGGCAAGGCGTCTCACGAGTGGTCTCTCCAGCCGGAGGTAGTTCACAGTCTGCTCTCCCAGTGGGAACCCCTCAGGTGGACCTGTTCACCTACGGGGAGAACACAAAGCTGAGGCTGTATTGTGCCCACCCCCCCTCAGCAGGGCTCACTGTAGGGGGATGCCTTCTCGAGGCTGTGGTCCCCAGGCCCTTCTGTGCTTTCCCTCCACTTCCCTTGATCCACAAGGCGCTACTCAAGGTCAGGAGGGACAAGGCACAGGTAATCCTGGTGGCTCCAGACTGGCCATGCCAGTTTGGTACCCCGATCTCCTCAGCCTCAGCAACAGGCTCCCGAGGCGTCTTCTCATACGCCCAGACCTGCTGTCCATCAATCAGGGGAAGGTACTCTACCCAGACCTTCAATCTGTGCACCTGACAGCTTTGTTCCTGAGCGGCTAGAGTTCCAGGCTTTGGGTCTCTCCGAAGATGTCCTCACTGTAGTTGAGATATCAAGAAAGGAATCTACCAGAATATGCTATGCCTTCAAATGGAAGAGATTCTTCATTTGGTGTCAGGGCAAGAGGCTGGACCCTTCGTCCTGTCCAGTGGCTAGCATTTTGGACTACCTGTGGTCTCTCTCCCAAGGGGGATGTCGGTCGACTACCCTTAAGGTGCACCTGGCAGCCATCTCTGCTTACCGGGCATGGGCTGATCAGCATTCGGCACAGGAGAAGGTGGTCTGGTGCTTTTTCAAAGGCCTAGATCACATTTCCTCTCTGGTGCGTGAACCACCACCACCGTGGGACTTGTTTCTGGTTTTGGCAAAGCTCGTGAGCAAGCCATTCGAACCAGTGCACAGGTGTGAAATGTCTCTCCTGTTGTGGAAGACCGCCTTATTGGTTGGTGGCTGTCATGTCAACCAGAAGGATCAGTTAGCTCCAGGCACTTTCGGTGGAGTCTCCTTACCTGGTCTTCCACAGGGACAAGGTTGTCCTGCACCCCAACCCGAAGTTCCTCCTGAAGGTTGTGTCAGAGATGCACATGAATCAGGTGATGACTCTTCTGGTGTTCTTCCCAAATCACACCTTGGAGGCCGAACACAGGCATCATACTTTGGACCTGAGACGAGCGGCTGACTTACTACAAAGGCTGGAGTTCAGGGAGAGGTATGCCAGCTGTTTGTCACCTATGCTGAAGCCGCACCTGGCAAACCTACAGCCAAGTGGATGATTGGCAGGTGGATCACATCCTGCATTGATCTCTGCTATAGGTTGATGGGTAGGGAGCCTCACAGAGGGCCGAGGGCTCATTCCACCCACCATACCACTGCGACAGTGGCTGCTTCTAGGGACATCCCTATCCAGGAAATCTGCAGGGCTGCTACCTGGAAGTCAGCACACACCTTAATTTCCCATTACCACACTGACCTTGAGTAGGGGGTGTGCACCTTGCCTACCTCCTCCCAGAGAACTGCTAGGAGTCTGCCAGAACGTGTGGATAGAACAACACATCCACGTTCCTAGAAACGCAGGTTACTCACCTGTAACAGTAGTTCTCGGAGTGGTATATGTTGTTCATCCACATGGGCCTACCCGACCTCCCCTGGCTCAGGTGCACAACACTACTTCCAGCAGGCAAGATCTGGCGTCATGAGGCACAGCCAAGGGTTATACCACCCGGGTGGGTGGTAGGAGCCAGCTTGAAGACTTTACTGCAAGATTTAAAGGGGAAAGGACAATGCCAGAATGTGTGGATGAACAACATATACCACTCCTAGAACTACTGTTACAGGTGAGTAAGCTGTGTATATGGTTACATACATAGATACATAGACAGCGTCGGCAGATAAGGGTCTATGGCCCACCCAGTCTGCCCATTTGAGCTTGTAAGTTCAGTTTATGTTTTCCTAGAAGTCTGTTGCCCCTTACCCCTGACCTCCAGAATTCCTTTATGTCTATCCCATGCATTCTTAAATCCCTGATTGTTTCAGCCTCCACCACTTCCTCTGGCAGGGTGTTCCACTTGTCCACCACCCGTTCTGTGAAGAAATTCTTCCTCATGTTTCCTCTTTATCGTCCTCCCTCCAACTTCATCCCATGCCCTCTAGTCCTGGAACATCTTTTTCGCTTAAAAATAGTGTATTCCTGCACTCTGTTCCTCCCTGTAAGATACTTGTATGTCTCTATCATATCCCCTCTCTCCCTCCTCTCCTCCAAGGAGTACATGTTCAGTTCCTTCAACCTGTCCTCATAGGACTTGTGATGCAATCCATGCACCATCTTTGTTGCCCTCCTCCGAACCTTCTCTACCCTGTCTATGTCCTTATGTAGGTAAGGTCTCCAGAACTGTACACTGTACTCCAGGTGGGGCCCTCACTAGTGTCTTGTATAGTGGAATTATGACCTCCCTTTTCCTGCTGGTGATGCCCTGCCTATGCATCCCAGCATCCTATTTGCTTTACCTGCTGCCTTGTCACACTGTTTCCCTACCTTGAGGTCATCAGAGATGATAACCTCAAGATCCCTTTCCTACTTGGTGCATGCTATATCCTCACCCCCAAATAATATATTGTGCCAGGGTTTTGTGCCCCATATGCATTATCTTGCACTTCTTTGCATTGAATTTCAACTGCCAAACCCTGACCATTCTTCAAGTTTCTGCAGGTCCCTTCTCATTCTGTCTACACCCTCTGGTGTGTCTACTCTGTTACAGAGCTTTGTGTCATCAGCTAACAGTGAAATTCTGCCTTCTAGGTCCTGCGCAGTGTCACTGATGAAGATGTTGAATAGGACCGGTCCCAGTACTGATCCCTGTGGTACCTCACTGGTCACTCTTCCCTCTGTGGAGTGACAGCCATTTACCATCACCCTCTGTGTTCTGCCGCCCAGCCAGTTACCTACCCACCACACTACTGTCCTGCCCACACCCATATTCCCCAGTTTGTGTAATAGTCTTCTATGTGTCAAACGCCTTGCTGAAGTCCAGAAAGGCCATGTCTACTGCCTTCCTCTGATCCACCTCCCTAGTCACCCAGTCAAAAAATTCAACGAGGTTGGTCTGACATGACCTCCCACTGGTGAAACCATGCTGCCTTGGGTCCTGTAGTCCATTGACAACCAGATGTTCCACCAGTCTCTCCTTCAGTAGTGCTTCTATGATCTTCCCCTCTACCGAGGTGAGGCTGACTGGTCTGTAGTTCCCCACTTCCTCTTTGTTCCCACTTTTGTATAAGGGGACTACATCTGCTATCCTCCAGTCTTTGGGTACCTCCTCTGTTTCCAGTGATCGGCTAAACAGGATAGCCAGAGGTTCAGCCACCACCTCTCTTAGTTCTTTAAGGACCCTGGGTGCACCCCATCTGGCCCCATTGCTTTATCATCTTATTACTTCCAGTTCCTTCAGGACCTTTTCTCATGTAAAGGGACTTGTGTCCATTTCTGCACCATTCTCACCCCTTGTACTCCCTTCAGACCCATTACCTACTCTTCCTCAGTAAAGACTGAGCAGAAATACCTGTTCAGTATGTCAGCTTTACTGTTGTCATCCTCCACGCTGCCCCCATCCTCCCCTTCGGTCTCACTATCCTCCCTTTGCCTTTCTTTTTCACTTATGTACCTGTAAAGGTTTTGTCCCTCTACCCACTGATTTTGCAGTGTGTTCTTCTGTCTGAGCATTGGCTCCTTACTGACCTCTGTGCCTCCTTTCCTTCTCCTGGTACATCTCCTATCCCCTTCTGCTTGTGTCTTTTTGTATTGCCTAAATGCAATCTTTTGGCTTTCACTTTCTTTGCTACCTCTTTGGAAAACCATAATGGTCTCCTCTTCCTTTTCCCTTGCAACCTGCTTAATGTAATTCTGTTGCTCTTGTAATCCCCATTTTAAATACTGCCCACTGTTCCTCAACCCTGATTCCTGCCCCATTCCCATTAATGCCTCTTTCAAGTATCTCCCCATTTTCCCAAAGTCTGCCCCCTAAAATCCAGGATCGTGTTTTGTGTGGTTTGGTTCTGCTCTTTCTGTGATTTCAAACCACAATGACTGGTGGTCACTGTTCCCAGGTGCTTCCCCACTGTTACCCCCATCGCACTGTCCCTGTTTGTGAGCACAAGGTCCAGTATTGCCTTCTGCCGAGTTGGTTCCATGACCAGTTGCTTGAGGAAGGCACCCTGAAGGGAGTCCAGGATAAATCTGCTCCTAGTTGATGCTGCTGCTGCTGGGATGCTCCAGTCCACGTCTGGAATATTGAAGTCTCCAACCAGTACTACCTCACCCTTGTCTGCCATCCTTTCTTCCTCCTTGGCTGGTGGTCTATAGACCACACCTGTGTGGATGGCTGGCCCCATTTTCCTTTCCAGCTTAACCCACGGTATCAAGCCCCCATTTTGTCCCTCCTAGATCTCTGTGGCCCTTATGTCATTTTTCACATACAGTGCCACTCCCCTTCCTTCCTGCCCTGCCTCTTCTGAATATGTTTAAGCCAGGTATGGCCACCTCCCAATCGTGGTTATCATTACAGCAGGTTTCAGTGGTGGCCACAATGTCCAGGTCTGACTGCAATATGACAGCTTCCAGATCTTCCATCTTGTTGCTAAGGCTCCTGGCATTTGCACACATGGCTTTCCATGATTTGACCTCCCCAGACTGTTTCACTGTTCTACTCCAGCCCCTTCCTTGGTTGTCCTTTATCCCTGGTTCTCATTGCTGTCTGCCCTTCTGCTTAATTTTGTCCCTTTTCTGCCTATCCACCTCTTGGGCGCTAATCTCCATCTTTTGCACACTGCTTTGTAGAGATAGCCATTCATCTGATTCACTGGTTCCACTGCTAGCTGTGGGGGGTGAGCAAGTAGGTACCCTCCTTGCTGGCCTGCCACCCCCTTTGCTAGTTTAAATGCTTGTCAATGTAGCATTTAAACTTATCATTGAGTGCTTGGATTCCCCTCCAGGATGGATGCAGGGCGTCAGGCTTGAACAAACCTCCATCCCTCCAGGTGGGTCCCCAGTCACCAATGAATCCAAACCCTTCCTCACAGCACCAGTTCTTCAACCATGAGTTAAAGTTCCTGGTGCATGCACCCCTATGCTCTCCCTTGCCTCTTGCAGGTAGTACTTCTGAGAAAGTGACAGAAGTAGCTACTTGCTTGAGACCCCTCCTCAATTTCCTAAACTCTTCCTGAACTTCCTTTGGCTCCACATTTACCAGGTCATTAGTACCTAGGTGGATTATGACATCCAACTCACTCTCCCGTCTTGCTTCCTAGTGATCCCCAGGATCTTCCTTCCATCCCTCCATGCAGTGGCACCTGGTAGGCACCTCACCTCCCTGTCCTCCCCCTCCTGTGTTCCTAGCTGGATCCCTCTTATGATGGAGTCCCCCACCAGGATTTGCTTCCTCCTCTGGGGTCCACTGCTTTCCCCGCTGAGGTCACCTCCTTGGCTAACCTTCACATCCTTTCCTTCCACTTCTCTGGGTACCTCTATTTGGTTGTCCCCGTTTGCCAGTGTGGCATATGAGTTCTTGAGTGGAATAGGATCTGGGATGTGCCTCTGCCTAACCTCTCTAACCCTCCCTGAGCCCACTGTCATCTAAGTGCTCCTCATTCTTGGCATCCTTTGAGGCAGTTGCATTGGACTGGTTGGTCTCTGGATAGGGGTGATGGTACTCCTGACCCAGTTGACTTCCGCTCTGAGTCTGGCTACCTCAGTCCCGCAGTCCAGAGAGATGCATGCAGATAGGGCAGCACCTCAGTGTCCAGAAGGTCTGCCTAAATATGGCTGCCCCACAGCCACTGCATTGCACCACTCCCCACATTATGCTGCAATTATACTGCTATTCCACTACTTGTCTGCTACTGAAGCTCTCCTAGTTCCCTTATTAATTTATTGTCCTAAAAATTCTGCCACTGATCCTCAGATACTTTTCTTTTTAAAAAAAGAAAATAAACCAAGAAATAAAGAAATGAGTCAAAACACTTGTCGTGCTGAGGGTGGGCTACCCTTATACCCCTCCTACTCCACACCCCCTTACTATACCCTGTGTTTAGCTCTTGTCAATCAGATTTAACAGGGCATATAATTAAGAGTTGGGGGAAGGGGAGGGGGGGTGAAAATTTGCAGCAATTAAAGACAGCAAAGAAATACACCACCACTACGTTTTAAATTTTCAACAGCCCAAAAACAATTCTAAGTAAAGACAACAAAGAAAGTACAATGTCACTAAAAGCCCACAATCTAAGTTTAAAAGAAAAATAGCAATTACCAGTTACTGTAAAGCACTGAATTGAATATGTTTCCTTCCGCTTCTGGCTTCTTCTCTCCTAAATCCACCTGCTGTTCCCCCATATCAGGAATCACAACCCTAACAAATGAAACGCTTGAAATGGTAGATGCCTTTAAGTACTTGGGCATATCGTTGGATAATAAGTTATCCTTTACTGTGCATATTGACAATCTCTGTAAAAAGGTGTGGCAGAGTCTAGGTTTTTAGTACAGAAATAAATTCTTTTTCAACCTTGAAGCTAAGAAAAGACTTGTTCAAGTGGCGTTTCTTCTCCTGCAAGACTATGGCGATATTATTTATAGAAGTGCTGCCACCTCTAATTTAGCTAGATTAGACGTGATCTACCATAGAGCACTCTGGTTCACCTCCGATCTACAGGCCAAAACCCATCATTGACGTGTATACAAGGAAGTGGGATGGACTTCACTAGAAACCAGAAGGCGCCGAAATCTAAATTATTGGTCCTTTAAAGCAATGCGCAGTTCCTTACCAGTATACATATCTAATCTTCGCAGATCCTCAGAGTTATACAGCCTAAGAAAGCACAGTGTTTGATGTCCCTAGGCACTTTTCAAAATATAGTAAGATGGCTTTTAGTTGGGCTGCTCTCATGTCCTGGAATGCCCTCCAGGAAACACTTAAATTAAATTCACTTGTCAGTCCCTGTTACTTACAAACCCTTTTTGGTCAATACTGTGTTGACAAATGTGTTTGCTATTAGAACTTTATATAAACCTCGTATTACCGTTTTTGAACCCCTGAAATTTTGTTCTCTTTTTCTGTGCCGTAGCATCTATGTCAAATTGCTTTCATTATGTAGTCTTTGTATTAGAGTGGAACTGCTGACTTGTACTATGAGGTAATCTCTAACTCTGTATTATAGGAACTGTTTTTGTATACTGTCAGTTTATTTGCTGTATTGTAATCTGTCCTACCCAGGACCTCCTTGCAAATGAGCTTTGCTCAATGAAGCTTTTTTCCTGGTAAAATGAATACTGAGTATTGCATGTTGCCTGGCATCATGTAGCCACCCCGACTGCATTTTATTAAGTACTGCGCAACCTCACTTTGATACTAAGGGCAGATTCTTTGGTCCCAGACTGTATTTCTGTCCCTTCTCGTATCTTTATTGTTGATACTTTGGCAAGATAGTTTATGTTGAACAGTAGTTTACTTTTTCGCTAAACCTAGTGTTTAGAGTACAGAAGTTTGAACTCTACGTTCCCAGGTTTGAATCCGACCACAGTCACTGACTCACTGTGTGACCCTGAGCATATCTCGTGC
This sequence comes from Neoceratodus forsteri, assembly GCA_016271365.2. Taxonomy (NCBI): domain Eukaryota; kingdom Metazoa; phylum Chordata; order Ceratodontiformes; family Ceratodontidae; genus Neoceratodus; species Neoceratodus forsteri. The sequence continues at coordinate 373,917,666 of CM057450.1, read as the reverse complement.
CATGACCTTGCCGACCATTAGCCTTCCCAGCAGTAAAAGCATGCACAACCTACCCCACCAAAATGGGATGCTGCATCTCTCTTTCTTTTCTTCCTATTGGCCTTTTAGTCTGCGAGATACCATATGTCACACAGACTACTCATGACACACTGCAGCATAGCCCCAACTCAGACAGCAGCAAACGAGACAGGACAAATTAAAATAAAAATGGGTCTCTCAAAAGATAATGAAATGGTGAGGACATACTTCCCAGCTCTCTTAAGCAACCACACAGCCCAGTCCCCTTACCTACGTCCTACCTTCCTATTCCCCGACTTGTTCCCCCCCCCCTCCATGGCAGGGCCAAAGGGGGTGGGCAGGACCCCCTTCTGGTGTACATGTGCAGTGGGGTATGACTACTAGGTGTTATCCATACAGGCCAGGGAAATAGTCCTCTGGTTTTCTCCCACTCCAGGACATTGGCAGCAAGGCCGTTTCTTCACCAGCCAATCCAACCATTACTTTCACCTGTGCTCATCACCCAGGTGGCAGTGCTTCAGTGGAGTCTTGTGTTCACCTTCCCCTGAGAAGGAGACAGTTCTCTGGGATGCTTTATTTCGCTCCCTCCAGGTTTGCTCTTGAACCTGAGTTTCAGGCATTGCAGGCAGCAGCTGTGTCGTGGTGCCAGTGGGCCAGTAAGATTTTTCATTTTAGTTGGAATACCCTAGATAAATTGAAAAACAAAAATTAAATAGTGTTGAAATAAAATGTTGCCCCCTTTTAATCTGCTGTACACAGAAAAGGTCAACTGTGAAATGCACATTCTCTGCAATTCCTCAAAGACCCTTTTCCAGATCTGTTTTAAATCTGACAGGTAAATATTAGGAAACAGACACTGAGTAACTAGCAGCCCATTACCTGGGAAGTAAGAACCTGAGGTCACGTTCACTCTGCCTCTGTTATTTTTCATGCACTCTACCTTATCTGTCAGTTTTAATTGGTCAGACAGATTATGTGGGTCTATTTTCTGGCTGTAATTTTTGTCCTGTGTCAGAGGTTAAATTTACAATATGTCGGTAGTTGCTGAAACCCAGTAAATCCAGTAACTTGGATTGCTGTGTGAAGGGGCAATAAACCACACATGGACAAAGGAGTACAGTAGCTCTCTCTGCCCTTTGCAGCTCCTAATGCACATAGTAAGGTACCACGCACTGACTGTGGTGAGGCTTTGTGCTTGCATCCAAACCAGCGGTTAAAGGAATACCCTGTATATACCTTTCTCTGAAACATCTCAAACATTGTTTACCCAGGCTCTTGAACTTGCTTAAATGAATAAAGAGTCTGCAGTTATCTCCAGAAATACTGACATCACAGCCCAGCTTGTTGAAACATTACAAGGCTTTAGCTCTTTCAGCTGATTGGGATTTCCAGTCCCCATCATAGAATGAAAGGAGCATTCTAGCAGTGAGCATGTCATTGTGATGTCATCCAAATAGCAGCATATTGCCCTGGAGAGGGACAAACTCTGCAGTGAGGTCACACTCCCTCTGATAGTCCAACATCGTATCTAGTTCTTTGCTGAAATGTTCAATCTCCCGAGCCATGTTCCAGTCCTTGTGGCTAAGTGTTCTTCGTTTTGACTACCGTTTTATTATTTTGCAAAATGTTGAGTTTATTCAATACTCTGGGTTAGCCTATAATTTTTTTTCACCAGTTCCATTGCTCTTCCTGGAAACGGGAGCACAGTGGTTTTCACAGGTTCCTGGTTTGGGTTCCCAGTTCTAAATCAAATAAGTTAACGTTGTTTAAATCGGAATTCATTTTTAAAGAGGTAATACTTTTTTTCCTCAAATACAATCCCCAAAATAATTTTTTCTGTCACTTCTTGTCAAATTGCCATGACAGGAGGGCCTAAAACCCCATCTAGGCAACCAGTCTTGAGGTCGGATAGGGTATCATAGAGCAGTCTGGATTGACCAGTGGTCTTCTTCTGACGACTTTGTCTGTGTTTCTGAAAAGAAAGCAGGGCCTGCAGGATGTAAATAATGTATGTTTTGTTAAACACAGACAGCCACAACCTTTGCTTTGATTGTTTGTGTCCAGATCTTGATTTTGGAAATTGTGAACTGTGCAGAGTTTTCTGCCTAAAACAAAAAAAAAGGCAATTAAATGGTCAGCATTCCACAACAGCTTCACAAGTGTGTTGTCCTGTAAAATAGCCTATGTTTACAAATGTGGAGAAGGGTACCACTAAAGGCAGAAAGTATGCTTCAGATGGCTCTTACTCTCCATAGTGGTCTCTGGCATCCGAAGAGACTTCAAAGCACTCCTCTTTAAAAGAACAGGGGCGGGATTAACAAAAACTCGCACAGCGCAGTGCAAAAGTTTGCACTGCACTTTGTGATTGTGCAGGTGTGAAATCTTGCTATTCAGAGTCTGACAGTGCACCGCACTATCTGACTGTGAATAGGGCCAGGACAGGGCAGCGCTAACCTAGGAAAGCCACTGCTAACCCCATTAGCGCTTCCCCCGACATCCAGCCAGGTGAATGACCCTGCAATAAATAGTGCAGGTGCATTATTTCCTATTCACTACAGCTCCCATGTAAATGAGCCCCTTGGACATGCAACGCGCTAGGTGGCCATTTGCTTGCCCAGTATGGGCCCATTTACATAGACTGCGGGTGGCTTAGTGCGGACCCTAAACTCCTGCTCAACGCAGCCACAGTCCCTGGTGGTCTAGTGCCCCCGCCCCCATTTGCCGATCACCGTCCCGAGTATGTAAAAATAGTTTCCCTGGTGGTGTAGTGGTCCCTTCCCTCCCTCCCCAGATCACTGTCCCTGTATAATTAAATAAATTCATGGTAGTCTAGTGGTCCCCCTCCACCCATGCTCTGATCGCAGTCTCTGTATTAAAAAAAAAAATGTCCATGCATCGGCCCGTCTGTGCAGCGGTTGGATTTCGCTTGTGATGTCAGCTATCCAGGTTGAGGAGCAAGCCTGGGAGCTGGAGGGCTGGCGGGGGTGGGGGAGGATTGAGCATCCAAGGGACAGCTCATCTTCTCCAGTGGGGGGGGGGGGTAGCGACTCGGCACTTGACTGGCCCCAGGCAGAAGTCTGGGGTATAACAAGCACCAAGCAGACACAGAGCTAGGCGCCTTGATGTCAGGGCACATGATGTCCATTAGAAAGGAGGAAAAACACCCTCCAGATCTGAGGAGATGGAGTGCCGAGTATGGCCCCAGTGTGCTCCTGACTACCCCAAGCCTGACGTGACACTGAATTGTTCAGTGTGTTACTGCCCCACCTCATCCTCACCCAGGGGGTAAACCGCGGCAGGATGAGGGAATGAGCCAGTGCAGGTAAGGCAGGTAGCAGGGGTGGACTCCATTGACGCTCCTGAGGATACAGAGCTGATAGGGACAAGGGGTGAGATAAACAGAAATAAAAAAAAAAAAAAAAATCCCTGGTAGTCTAGTGGTCCCTTCCCCATGCTCCGATTGCCACCCTGTTATAGAAAATAGTGTCCCTGGCAGTCCACTGGTCCCTCCCTGTCCCCGATTGCCATCCCATGAAATACTAATTAACATATCACTGGTCTAAGTGGCCCCCGGCAGATAGTGCTTCACCACCCCGCTTCCCCCCATCTGGAAATCGAGCTGGCGACTGGCACAGCCTTCCTCTCACCACCACGGCCAGCCGCTGACTGAGCTGTCATGGAGCACATACTATATACAGAACGTGTCCATATATTGACCGAGCTGTCGATCAGTGGGTGCATACTGTATACAGTACGTACTTCATGACAGCTCAGTCTTTGACTGGCCATAGTGTTGAGAAGAGGGGTGTGCCAGTTGCCGGCTTGGTTTCGGGATGGGGGGGAACGCGGTGGTAGGGCACTACCTGCCGGGGACGGGGGGGGTTCACTAGAACACCAGGGATATGCTAATTCAGTATTTCACGGGATGGTGATTGGGGACGGGGAGGGACCAGTGGACTACCAGAGAAATTTTAACAAATATATAATGGGATGGCGATTGGAGAGGGGGGAAGGATCACTGGACTATCAGGGAAATTTTTTTTCCTATAACAGGAAGGGGATTGGAGCACGAGGGAGGGACCACTAGACTACCACGGACATTTTTTTCCTATAACAGGACGGCGATCGGAGCACGGGGGAGGGGGAAGGGAACACACTGGACTACCAGGGACATTTTGTTTTTCTACAGGTACATCGATCGGAGCATGGGGGAAGGAATACTAGACTACCAGGGACATTTTGTTTCATAACGGGATGGCGATAGGAGCATGGGGAGGTGGGAAGGGCCACTGGACCACCAGGGAAATAGTTTACAAGTACCGGGCGGTTGATCGGGTGGGGGGAAGGACTGCTAGACTACCAGGGATATGGTGTCGTGGGTTTGGGGGGTATTGTGCATTACCTCTGCCAACCACTAGGGTTGCACAGAGTTAAGAGGAGGTTTTCCTTGGCAGTATTTTCTTCACACAGGGGAACCCCGCAAAAGGCCCTTATGTGGAGAAAATGCTTAGTGAATGGGACTGCGCTGCTATGCAGGTCCCCTCCCCCTCATTTGCATTGCGGCCCCCTCAAAACTTTGCCCCGGCTCAAACCCGATTTGCAGGTGCAAACTGGGCTTTTGTGAATACCACTTTGCAGCAAAACACAGTTTGCACTGCCTAAACTGGAGTTCTTGAGAACAGAATGTTCAATGAAATCGAACCTCTATTGTCTCTGGTACAAAGGAGACAAAAAGTTTGCTAAGCCATTTTCTAACAAATGGCACAGGGCTCCCAAGCAGGAACACTGATGCTTGTGATAAAGCAGAAAAAGCCATTCTGACCACTAGCCCAATACTGCAACTGGAAAAATGAAGCAAAAAGACAAGGACATTGAAGATGTTTTTCCTAAAAACCAAATAGAGGAACCAGTGTAAAGAGGAAAACATGCCATCCTTGGAGGACATTAAGCAAAAGGGGCAATTTTTCAGAACAATGCAAAGCTTTGAAAAACCTACATCCAGTTCCCTTCTTAGTGTTCCCTCCAGAGGAGGTATTTGAGGAGAAAGAGGAAGAGGAACCAATTTCCCCAGAAGAAGTTGCTGAGGAGGAAGTTGGTTTCCCTCCCAGGGTGAATGAAGACTCTTCATGCTGTACTGCATTTGTGGCTCAAATGGCTGATATGCCAGATCTGCTGTTCACAGAGTCAGACGTTGACTTAGAGGAGGCAGAATTCATTAGTATGCTAGGTCTGTGATTGACAAAGATAGTGTCCATGGTATACCAATCCATTAGGCTTTTCAGACTGCCATTGAAGATTCTTGCTATGGGTATCACGTCAACTCATCGCAAACATTTTATCGAAAACATTTAGTCGTAAACACTACATCGTAATTAATATCAGCTCATGATACATCTGATCGCATGTGGCATTTAATCGCAAAAATCGCAATTACTGAGAAGAGATAACTTGCTAAACCTCCTACCTGTTGTCCTGATGTTTGCCCTGAGTTTTTACACAGAAATAAGGGAATATTCTGCAATTAAGGAATGCAATGTTTGTAAAGAGGCAGGAATGTCTGTCATAAAGAGGGTGATAGCAACCTTATTGTGAGTCAAAAGCAAGGAGGAATAAGTAGGAATACAGTGTAATCCCTGCCTTGTATCTGTCCAGGCTGAAACTAACCTTCCTAAGTATGATCCTTAGTTGTTAGGCTCCCTGTATAAGCGGTAAATCATGTTGAAAGAATCTGCTACAGACACAAAGCATGCGCTGAGATCAGGTCCAGAATACGCTGGAGATTCTGTTAGAGAAAAATATTCCGTTTGGTAATCACTGTCTCAATAAGTTCTGGATATGGAGCTGGATGTTGTGAAGAATTAGTATGCTGCACAAAGGGGATGGATCACTGTGGGCAAGAAAACACCCATACATGTATCGCATATGGTTAATCTTCTATTACTTACACCTGGGTCTGGCTGCAGTTCACAGAAGAAGAGATATAAAGAAATGTGAAATGCTCTATATGCGCTTAACTGTCATGCGTGGAAGAGTAAGTGCGCTGTAAAGTTATGCAAGGTAAACTGACGCGCGGTAATTGACTGCAATGAAATTTTTGCAAGGAAAAGACATGGAACCCTTGCTATGCCTTCAGTCTGTTCGATTATGGACAAAAAGATTGAGAAAAGATACATGGTACCTAGGTAAGGCTCTGAGTTCATTTATACTCGCCCTGACCCTGAGGGGGTTATTCAAGCAGTAGCTTCCGAGAAAGCATACATTAATTTCTCAGCAGTACCTCCTGATAAATATTTCAGAAAAATTGACCCAGTGGCTAAAAATGCATATACTACCTCCAGCGTGTTATTGAGGCAGGCAGCCTACTTGTGTTATTCTGCATATTGGGCCCTATGCACCACGTACCCATCCCGCGTAACCACTCCGCAACCTGTGTGCCCTGTGCGCAGCCAGCTGCAGGATTCACGTACGTGGCGTGCAGCCCCACCACCAGACTGCGTATAGGGCAATGCAGTTGGGGTGGGCCAGGGGGCATACCCACCGTGCCATTCCCAGAGGTGCGGAGTGCTGGGCATGGGGTCGCACAGTATGCAGAGGTCATCCCTGCCATAAGGGATGTGCCCCCTCAAAAAGTACTCCCCCGGATGCCATGAGTAAGGCGGGGCATGTATGCCACCACCATGCCGCCCAGGCCACGGCGACCGAACGTTGGTCCCGGGCCTGGCTGACCAGGCACATGCCTGCCTCTGGGCTACAACAACCAGCAGCCATTTATCCGCGCCCGCGAGTGCAAAGGATCCGATTCGCGGACTGGTGGCGGGCATCCCATTGTGCACACCTGGTCACGTATCTCCCTACACGCCGCCTGGGCGCACCAGGTGGCTTGACGATGCGGTGCGCACCAGTGGTGCGTACCCCCGGGTGCGCAGCTGTCCGCAGGTGTGGCCCTTCACCGGTGGGATACGCGCCTCTGGCACGTACGTCTCGCCCATATATGCATAGGATCCATTATCAGCAGGCCCTGTGGAATACAAAGAAGCAGAAAAAATGCAATGCGCAGGACTTCCTTTCTGGTGCTTACTACAGGCGGTAGCCCCACAAACGCTCAAGCAAAAAGCAAACAGAAGCTCTCATGGATGCAGGTGGAAAGACTGCCTGCAGACATGAGTGCACTGCCAGATTATTTCTTTTTATTTTCATTTAGCCTTAATTCCAATTGAAACAGCAGCACTAACTACCCTTGCGTTTCGTTTCTCAATCACGTGGCTTCATCAGAGTTGTGTTCCAGTGTCCTTCCTTTTTCTTTTATAGGGTGACATTTAAGGCAGTGCCATCCAAATTCTGATTGCTAATATTTGAATCACTTCATTATGAAATAAAACTAAATATATTACAACATTTTTGTGTCGGGGGATTTAAACATGCCAGGAATGGACTGGGAGACTATGACATCCTCGGTGGCCAGGGAACAGAGGTTGTTGGATGTCTTTCAGGATGCATTCCTAACTCGGCAGGTGGGGGAACTGACCAGGGAGGTGCAGATACTGGATGTGGTCCTGGCAGACAGTGCCCAGATCGGGGGGCCTGGAGGTAAGGGACCTGTTGGCGGGGAGCGACCATGCCATGGTCTGGTTCTGCCTGGACCTAAGAGGGGTAGAAGGCTGCACAAAGACGGAGGTAACTGACTTGAGGGGGGCGGATTTCAAGGAAATGGGAAGGATCCTTAAGCGTTTGGATGGGATTGGGCCAGACATGGACGCTGACAGTAGGTGGGAAATCATCAGGAGAGGGGTGCAGGATGCTACCAGCACCTGTATAAGAGTAAGACGAAAATGTGGTAGGGCCCGTAAACCCTGCTGGTGGACCAGGGAGGTTCAGGAGGTAGTGAGGGGAAAGAAGGTGACTTATAGACATTTCAAGTGCTCAAGGAGTGAAAGGGATCGAGGGGAGTATGAGCTGATGGCCAGAAGGGTCACTAGGGTGGAGAGGATGGCTGAGGCAAGGAAGGAGCAGAACCTGGCTAGGGAAATTAGGAGAGGGAACAAGTGGTTCTTTAGATACATTGGGGAAAAACGAAGGGTGAAGGGGCAGATTAGCAGGATTAAAACAGGGGAGGGATGGGCACATGACCCGGGGGAGCAGGCTGAGGTACTAAATGAATACTTCGCCTCAGTTTTCATGAAGGAAAATGGGGTGGGGGGGCTGCATCATACATGGGAGGAGATGGTGAAACTGAGGAGGGGACCCTTACTGATCGGCAGGTCTGGGGGGGTGGGCCATCACTGGCAGGAGGGCGGAAGGCAAAGTTGGGAGATGAGGTAGCAGAGTTGAAAATCACGGCAGAGAGAGTGAGGGAAGCCCTCCGGTCCCTTAAGACAGAGAAAGCACCGGGGTTGGATAAATTACATCCCAGAGTGCTGAAGGAACTGGTGGATGTCCTGGCAAAACCCCTGGCGGAGCTTTTCAGCATCTCTCTGAGGACAGGGTGGGTGCCCCAGGACTGAAAGGTGGCGCATATAGTGCCTGTCCACAAGGGGGGGATCAAGGGAGGTGGCAGGGAACTACAGGCCCGTCAGCCTGACATCGGTGGTGGGCAAGGTGATGGAGGGCATTGTCAAGGAGAGGCTGGGGGGGGACCTGGAAAAGTCTGGGTGCCTGGACAATAAGTAGCATGGATTCATCCCTGGGAAATCGTGTCAGACAAACCTTGTGGAGTTCTATGACTGGGTGACAAATGCTTTGGATCTGGGTAGACCGGTGGATGTCCTCTTTCTTGACTTCAGCAAGGCGTTTGACTGTGTTCCTCACGGGGGCCTGTTGGATAAGCTGGCAGAAATGGGGGTGGGGAACCAGATGATCACATGGATAGAAAATTGGCTCCAGGACCGGACCCAGAGGGTCGTGGTTGGCGGGATAGTCTCATCCCCAAGGAGGGTCATTAGTGGGGTCCCTCAGGGATCGTCCTTGGGCCCCTCCTGTTTAACGTCTGCGTCTCTGACATAAGGAAGGGTATCAGGAGTGAAATGAGTCTCTTTGTGGATGACTCAAAGGTGGTGGATGGGGAGGAGGGGAGGGTGGCCTTATAGGGGGACCTGGAGGCTCTGGAAAGGTGGTCTAGAAAGTGGAAGCTGAGGTTCAATGCAGGGAAATGCAAGGTACTGCACCTGGGAGCCGGAAACCTGGGCCAAGTGTACACCCTGGAGGGGGAGGGATGCTACAAGTCTCAATGGCTGAGAGGGACCTGGGGGGTGGTGGTGGATGTCAAGATGAACAACTCTGAGACTTGTAGGAGGGCAGCGGCCAAGGTAACAGGATGCTGGGATGCATCACTAGGGGGATCACCTCCAGAAGGAGGGAAGTGATACTCCCTCTGTATAACTGCTTGGTGAGGCCGCACCTCGAGTACTGCGGGCAGTTTTGGAGGCCACACTTAAAGAGGGACATCGAACTCCTGGAGAGGATCCCGAGGAGGGCAACCAAAATGATCTGGGGCTTGGGGGACAGGACATATGGGGAGAGGCTCGAAGAGCTAAATATGTACACATTGGAAGAGAGAAAGGACCGAGGGGACATGATAGAGGTCTTCAGGTACATGAAGGGGTAAATAGGGGAGGAGCAGTCGGGGTGCTCGAAGGAAGGAGGGGGCAACTAGAGGGCATGGGTGGAAGCTGGAGGGGGGGGGGAGATTCAGGGGAGAAAGTAGGAGGTGCTACATCACTGAGAGGGTGGTGGAGCCATGGAATGCACTGCCCAGTAGGCTGGTGAAGGGGTTTAAGAGGGGGTGGGACAGGTACAGGGGAAGTGTTCTGGAAGCAAAGTCCTGTGCAGCGGGAATATCCTGGACTGGGGAGGGAGAAGCCAGAGAGGGCGAGGGGGGCAGCAAGATCAGCTCCCAGGGTGGGGGCTGACCAAACGAGCAGACATGAAAGACCATTAGGCCTATTCTGCTGGCATTTTAGTATATTACTATAAAAACACATATAGTTGTAAGACCTCAGAAATAGTGCAGAATCCTGAGACAAGAATGAACTGACTTTGCTGGGTAAGTGTCAGCTAGAAGTGGCCACCTGGAGTGGAAAAAAGCACTGTGGAAACACAGATATAAATTGTGATAATAAATATGTATTACAGCCCGGCCACTGTGCGAGAACTTGCCTTCCCTAAATAAGCTTTATCTAGCACATCCAGTGAAAGCTGCTTTGGAAGCTGCTCAATGCAAATTCCAAAAGGCTGTTGATGTGAATGACACCGCATCCAGTGCTCTAGGAAATTCAGTGTCTTTTAGGAGATTTGCACTGTTGTCACAAGTCATGCAAAATAAGGCAACTAATTTACCCTTTGAAGGTTCCTCCCTATTTGGTGACAAAACGGAAACATACATGAAACAAGCTCTGGCAGAGCCACTACGACAGTGAATGCATTAACTAGATAAGGGTGTTTCATGGGCTTAAACATAAACATTTATTTATTTATTTAAAAAATATCAGATTTACAGACCTTTGAGTCAGAGACTCATTTACACAAGCACCACATCAAGAAGACCGAAGCAGTTCAAACAATATACATTAGCTAAAGCAGATAGACATCAGGAGTCAGAGAGAAGCCCAGAGTGTTCACATGAAGGCTGTTGCATACTAACTAACTGAATCAAAGTACAGTACATTGAGAAAGAGGCATATTTAAGCAAGAAGCGGCAATTACTTCCTACAAGGTAATGATATTACCGATAACACACACCCTGGAGTGCCTTATTGCAATTATACAATGCCTTGTTGTTATATACAGAATAAAAAATACATTTTAAAGGATGTTTTTGTTAGTGTGGAAAAATATTTCTTAAGAGAAAATGCAAGGAATGATCCAAATCCAAAGCTACGGTGATGTTACTGTGTAATAACATCACTGTTTCATTGGGTCAGCAGCCAATCAGCTTCTTACATTTTTCCTTGCCATTGTATAATTAAAAATAATGCCACCATCTGTATTACAGTTACCTATATGTTTTGCAATTTATTCTGTGCACTGTGATAGCAATCAACTCAACAGAACCAGGCCATCATATACATGAAGGTACTGTACCCTAACTGAAAACACTGCTGAGACAACTATATGTTGTGACAATGTGGAAGATAAACACAATGTTGAGACTAGTTTTTGAAGACATTTGATGTGTTTAATTGTTTTTTGTTTTTTTTTAGAGACTGATATACAATTCACACACAAAATTCATGTAATATAAAAGTGCATATGCCCAAATGCCACATTTCATTCCAAGCTGTTCTCTTGAAGGAAGATATTACTATATAAGGCCTAAAAATGGGCATCAGGTAAATGTAAACTGGTATAGGTGTGTTATTGAGGGTATTGCATAGTTTGTTTTATTGCTGCTCCACCGGATCAGCAATATTTGCACAAGCTGTGCCCAGTCCAGATTTTACAGCTCTGGCCTGGGTCTGGTGGTCTGGGTTTTACCCATACCCCCACTGCATGTGGCTTAGTGATATACTGTACAGATGGCTACGAAGTCTAACCCATTGAAGGCTGAAGTTTTAGAAAATCATTATGTTTAAAATACCAAGACTCACTCCCCCCGCCATGACAATTAATCCTCTACCAAAGCCATGCTTAAATACTGGTGCTTCTACATCTATACCACTAAGCTTTTAATGCCAACATGCCACTTCTGCTGTTATGTGCTCCCCCATCCATGAAGTCCCATTCCATTTGTGGCAACCCCCAACCCCAAAACCAGGTAATTTTCCAGGGAGCAGCTCTTTACACCATATTTTATTTATTAATTTAGTTTTTGTTGACTAGGTAAGTCCACTAGATAAATCCTGCCTATTTTCAGGCATGACCCGGGGAGGGGGGATACTGATGAATGCCAACTGACCTTAAACCAATTAAGCTGGTATTAACCACATTACTGCTAAACTCCTTATTTGTAAAAATGTTGTTGAGAAATTTTTGTTGTAATATATGCAGAAAGTTCTGACTGCTAGAAGATAATAAGTTAACTTTCTGTGGATCTAGTATAAAGGCAGACTCTTCCCACTAACCTATTATTATCCATTTGAGTGCTTGACTGGGCATCCAGATATCTACCCCACCTATGGTATTCCTGGTTAGGAATGTAGTGGGCTGAAATAGGTGAGGTGGGTTTTACCTGTTTTTAAATCATGAGAGGACAAAGTGCTGGTTAGGGCAGCAATTTACAATCCTTATAAGGCTTAAGCAGAAGAGGTGGCTGTAGACACTCAGGAAAACCTCATTTTGGAGGCTAAACTTCTCCCTGCTACAAGATAAGGATATTCAAAAGCAAATAAAGGACCATCTAAAATAGGCAGTCATAGATAATAATATATAAGATGCGAATCCAGGGGTTTTTATGGGACACAATAAAAGCCATGGTACGGAGGAAAATAATAGAAATAGCCTCAAGATGGAAGAGGGAATTACTACACAAGCAAAATGAACTAGAAATGAAAATAAAAGACCTAGAAGCACAACAGCAAGTCAGACTAGATAGACATCGGGGAATACAACTGGGAAAACTAAAGAAAGAAATCAAAAATTCTTGATTATAAGGTAGAACAAAATCTCAGATATTTAAGACAGATATTATGAAGGGAGCCCAAGGGCCTTGAGATTAGTTCCAGGAAGTGTTTAACCCATTCTACTTCTAATAGCTTTCTATGATGTCTGTACTATCCATTGGTAATCTGACACAGAATGACTCCGAGAAGATAATGAGTTTAACTTTCTGTGGTCTCAATTAAGTGCTCAAGATAGAGGAAAAATAGTGCTGTAAAGCTTCCTATACACACGCAAGCACAGACACTGGAATAACAGGTTCCAAGGAGTATAAACTCACAAGGAATGCTAGAAAAAAACTCTCCCCATTCATTCACAGGTGTCAATGAATATATTTGTTAACCATGCTGGTTCATCTTCTTGCTTCCCTCATGGTAAAAATGTGAAATTACATTTGTGTAAATGTGTGATAAATAGCTTGTCCAGGGGGGTGGCAGCTCTGATAGTTGTTCCAGTCTTTCTTTTCACTGATAGAAACTGAGCCAGGAAAAATGTAAAATACACTTCATCACAGACTGTGTTTACCAAGTACATTAACCTGCATGATTTATCTGTAAAGACAATTAAAATGTATTTCTAAATGCATTACTAACTCCAATGCTTTCAAGATTTTGAAACTACTAAAACAAACTATGTAGATAGATAGAATATGGTAAACAAATATTGTTAATCTCAAAAGCTGAACTTTGTTTTTAGTATATAAATGTTTAAGAAATACCTGAAAGCTAAGTCTTTCCTTTTGAGACACCAGGTGACTCTGATAATCATTTGTTCCAAGGTTTATTAAGTCAATTTGAAGGCATTGAATATTATCTGTTCTCCTAGTCCTTAACAAAATGCAGGGACTCCACAGACTTGTTGTTCCTTGGCCAGATACCAAACTAGTGAGTCTTCTTTCAGCATTATAGATCCACCTCATTCCCCTCCCACATGAATAAAAAAAAAAAAAAAAAGGTGGGCTGGATCTTTAGGAGCTTCTTGGTGGAGGTGGGTTGGATCTTACTCCCCCCCCAAAAAAAAACAATGCTGCCTCCCACTACTCAGGTTCCAGTTCTCGTACCACCCATTTAAGAAAGAAAATAACACCCTGCAACCATTGACTAACATGAAAGTGTATTTATTTGAGGGCGGGAAACATTTCATGGAGGAAGGTAAAGGCGGATGAGACTATTTACACCTTCAGTAAGTTCCATGAACAGAAACATGACATCATTCCTTTTGTACATGCAATACTGCTGTTGGCTCCTCCCACAGTCGTAAAAAGGGGATAAGCAAGAATAAACCTTTAAAGATGGGTCCACAGTGCCTTACAAGATCTTTAGATGGAAGTTATATGAACAGCTTAACATAGGCTTCAGTGGCTTTGGCATTTGGCAAGACAATTATGTCCGCTACATGCCTGTCTACTATGTTTGGCACATACTGTATTCACTGAGTGCTTGTCAGTGGTAGCAGAAGTGGACTGGAACTTTGAAATTTTCAGGCTGTAATATTGTGTGATTCCTACACCCGATACCAGGTGAACAGGTATGTTCTCTCACGGTTTAACATAACGCTGATGGAATGTGCTTAGTTAAGTCAAAAGCCTTTGTTCCATGTACCCTATTTATAATTCTAGTCATTGGTTTAAGTCACACAGTAAAGCCCCAAGTGGTCGCCTGCTGACCAGTGTCTCTTTGGGGAGATTGACAACCTCTTCTATAATGATATAACCCAGTAATGATATAACCCAGAACTGTTGCTTTGCAGTTTGAGGGTTGCAGAGTCACCATCACCTTTTGAAAAGATGTGTTTCTGTGATAATTAGGTTGCTTTTTTTATTTTTTTTTTATTTTACAATTTTTGGCCAGGAATGACACAGTAAGTTGAGGCTTGATTCCAGGTGCATCCTGGGAGCACAGGGAAGTTAAGAGACTTGCTCATTGGCTCCTGGAATTGGGTTGTCAGGCATGGTTCCCAGGTCCTGTCAACAGCCAGAAAGCTGTAGTCTAAGACTATGCTTAGTTTCATTTATTGATTATCCTGGTAGACATTTGAGCAAAATTCCCTTTAGAAAGGGTACCTTGACCAGCTTTAAAAAAATACAAATAAATGTTCATAAAAACGGATATTCGGTAAATTACATAGCCAGTGAAACATAAAACAGAAAATCAACCAAAGTGAAAAAATAAAAAATCAGTACACAACACAATGAACATACATAATTAATGACATGAACATCGTAATTGATCAGATAACAATGAATGCAGAAATGTTTTGAACACATTGATGGACTGACTATTGATTATTGACAAAGGGACAGTGTTATATAGCCCAGAGCCAATGTATTCTAATGCCCTTTGACCCCAGGTACTCCTTTTAAACGAAATGTGAAATTGAGTTTATTGTTTATTGGACAAATTCAGAAAGACATTTGAGTCAAAGACTCATTTACAAAGGTTCCATGTCATACATTAGAGTACAGAGCAAACATTAGCTAACAGAGATGAGACATTACATTATATTACCTAATGAGGAGTTAGGTTACATTTCAGTACATGGCAGTCATAATGCATAATGAAATATAACATTACATTATATTACAGTACATGGCAGGCAGACAGACAGGGTTAATTGGGGGAGGTCAAGGTCTGTACAGTAGATAAGTCACACTTTAGCACAGCCACAATGATTGCAGAGAGGACTGTAACTGGCTAATAGATGGTGAGGTTGAAGAAATTTTGAACCAGAGACAGAGATAGGGCAGAGTGCAGTAGGAAAGGGTCTGGGGCAGTCACACACATTAGAGTTTAGGAGGAGTTCCCTTAGTTTAGCTTTAAAAGGACCTAGCCTTGTTTCGTTGGCTATTTGGTTTGGGAGAGAGTTATACCAATTTGGGGCTTGGTAGCTGAAAGTCCTTTGCATTTGGGAGGTATGGGGACAGGGTACCCATAGTAGCGGCTTGTTCGAGTTTCGTGTGGATCTGGCTGAGGATGCTGGTCGAATAATAGAGGTGAGAGCGGGAGGGGCGAGACCTAGCAGTATCTTCTTTGTCAACAGGCTTGTATGATACCTGATTCTGCTATCTAGGTTGAGCCATTTAGATGTGCTGTATAGTGTACAAGTGTGGGTGAGGCGATCACAGCCTAGGATGAGCCGGCAGGCTTTGTTGAGTGATGCCCTGAGACCTGGTAAGTTTGTTTGCTTGCTTTAGAGGTAATAATGAAAGAATGGAGAAGTGGAGATTCCCCAATATTAACTTGTTTAAAAATGGATTGATTTTTAATTTAACTCTGCCTTCAAAAGACAGAAGGCCAGCAGTCTTATCAGGAGTACAGTGGGGGTACAAAAAGGGAGACCACTGTCAAGTCTGTATTGAATTATAAAGGACTTTGATTCTAGATAATGCTCATGACATGCACATGAGTAACATAAAATATTGTAATTGAGTGATGAAAGTAAATAACTGGATGCTAAGGGAAGTCTAGGTAGTGAATGGTGTTTTCTGTCTGCAACAAGGGCACAGCTCTGAATCCCTGCTGTTATTCTTGTGAATAAGCTCTTTGAGTACCTGATGGGTATTTTTAGACAGGATTCTATTCCTCCTCAGTGTAGGTGCATCTGCGGCCTGTTTCTCTTGATAATGAGTCTCACTCGATTACAAGGTGATCAGTGAGACGGACTCGGTGCAGTTGCTTTTTTTCAGGAGCTTCCTTAGAAGGAGCCTGTATTTGTGCCTCCAGTAGAAGAGACCTGGAACTTCGTTACTGGACAGTGGGTACTATTACACCTACCTTCTGAGCTGGCACAGTCGAACTACACTGTCTTTTATGGTGCACTGTCTTCCTCGAGTGCATTGCTCCAACTCACAAAGTCCTGGTGCTGTAGCTCTAACCCCTGTCCTCTGCATAACTAGCAAGGAGGTGATGCTGCATACACGTATTAAGTTTCTCAAAGATGGGGCCACCATCTCGCACAATGTTTAAGGTGTCAGATGTTTTTACCCCAAGTTGCAAAACAAGGACAGATCCTGTTACATTCTGTTTGACTCTAATTGCAAGTTAAAGGAAAGATATCCAAAATGTGGGCTCCTGTCCCTGGACAGCTTACCCTCCAGTTTAGATTTTAACAGCAAGAGAGGAATTTTTCTGCACCACAACTTGCTGTATTTTAATTTTTAAAACTTTGGAACCCGGAGGTATGGAGGACCCAGCCTCTTCCATACTTCCGGGTTCCGGAGATTTTAAAATTGAAATACAACAAGAGATCTGATGCAAGAAAAAATCTTCCTTGCTGTTAAAATCTAGACCAAGGGTAGCCTGTCCAGGGGCAGGAGCCCACATTTTGAACAGCTTTCCTTTAAAACATCCTTCAAGAGGATATGTCTAGCTGAATTATCTATATCCAGAGCTGCCTCTCGAAAGTGGGAAAGCAGCTGTAGATTTGTGTATATATTACTAGTACAATACCACTATCGGTGGTTGTCCTAGGGTGGGTTCATTGCATGAGCTAGAGACCGCAGACTAAAATATTACTTAACATGCTTGATAGGCATTATATTCTGGATGTACTCTATATGGAGGTTTGAGTTGACAGCACTTCAAGGTTTGTCATCCTTTTGAGCCCTTTATACCTCCGTCTTCCCGTGCCTGGTCTGCTGATTACATAACCAAACACTGGGGCTATATGGAGGAGGGAGACTTTAAGAAGATAGGAGAGTTGCTTACCAGTAATTTGTCTTGAATATCCCTTCGCTCGATTATCTCCTCCATAGAGGCACACTTGACAAGCACACTACTGTACAGTGGTACAGCAGCTGGGGGGCAGCATCTGATGGCGCTGTGATGTCACTGGCACAAGGGCCTGACAGTGTGTGGAGGATGTGCTGGGTGCAAAAAAAAAAAATATATATATATGAAAAAAAGATGATTGGCACTGCCTATACAAGGCATAAAATAAGTGGGTTCACTTTGCAGTTTGCGACCCAAGCTCGGTAAAAAGTGAGTCAAATCTGGCAATGATTAGCAGTCATTGCTAATCATTGCTAGTTGGTCCTGGGTCCTGTAAAAGTGCCTTATTGGGCACTGTCACTTAAATTTTATTTTGTTTTGTCCTGGTATCCATTTTTTGCTCTCCTCCTCCTCCATGCCCTGCCCCATGAACCCCGAGCTGTTCCCTGATTGGTCCAGTGATGCTCCTGCTCCCCCCCACCCGGTCTGTGCATGGGAGAAACGTGACTGAGTCCTTTTTGCGGCGCATCCAGCAGACGAAGCAGGCATCGGGAGGTCGAGCAGGAGTCCAAAGGTGAGTTTTCTTTATTTTATTTAAATTTTCTTTTTTTATTGTCGTTGTGCCATCGTCCGGTTAACTTAAATTCTGTCTTTCTGTTTTGCAGGTGGTTGGAGACACGCTGGAACTGGGAGGAGTGGTGGCCGCACCGAGGAGGAGCCGGAGGGAGAAGGCCTGGCTGAGACCGTGTGAGAGACAGGAGTGACCTGGATGGAGAGGAGAGCAGGTGGCTGCATCAGGGGCGAGGCAAGTTAGATGGGCAGATTCGTGACTGCAGAGGAGAGCAGGAGCACAGCAGAATCGGGGAGCAGCAAAAACAAGTAAAACATTTTCATTTGGTCGGGAGCCTGGAGGAGGAAGAGGAGCACACAGATTTCAGGGCATAGATGGGGGGACAGCGTAATGGCAACGAATGGGCAAGGCCTAGAGCTGGACTGTAGGTGGTAGGAGAACAAGGGCATGAAAGGGTGTCCTGCCCTGTACTTTAAGTTTGTGCCCTGCTTGCAGTGAATTTGGGAACAAACAGTGAACGTAATTGCAGTGAACATTTGGGAACAGAATAAAGACTATGTGCCCTGCTTTGCAGAGATTATGGGGGAACCAGAACATAATGTGCCCTGCTACTGTGTTATGTGCCCTGCGTCTTTGCAGTGAACATTTGGGAACAGCTAAAGTCTGAGTATGCAGCCCTGCCTGCTTTGAGATCTTGGTAACCAAGAAGTAACGCGCCCTGCTAGTTGTGTGCCCTGCTCTTGACTTTGCAGTGAATTTGGGAACAGAAAAAGAGACTAAGTAAAAGTGTGCCCTGCTTTGCAGAGATTGGGGGAACCAGAACTTATTTATGTGTCATCTTGTGTGCCCTTCGTCTACAATGAACATTTTGGAACAGAATAAGACTAAGTTAATGTGCCCTGCTTTGCAGAGATCTGTGCCCTGTATCTAGTTGTGTGCCCACATGCAGTGAACAATTTGGGGAAAAAGAGACTAAGTAATGTGCCCTGCTTTGCAGAGATTGGGGGAACCAGAACTTATTTAATGTGCCCTTCAGGTCTGCAGTGAACATTTGGGAAACAGAATAAGACTTAAGTTAATGTGCTCTGCTTTGCAGAGATCTGTGTGCTCTGCAGCTAGTTGTGTGCCCACTTGCAGTGAACAGTTTGGGAACAGAAAAAGAGACTTGAATAATGTGCCCTGCTTTGCAGAGATTGGGGGACCAAGACTTATTTATTCGTGCCCTGCTTGTGTGCCCTTTTGGTCTGCAGTGAATATTTGGGAACAGAATAAGACTACATTAATGTGCCCTGCTTTGCAAAGATCTGTACTGTGCTCAGTATTTAATGTGCCTTGCTTATGTTGTGTGCCCTGTGTCTGCAGTGAACATTTGGGAAAAAGACTTGGTAATGCTTTGCAGTGATGAGGGGAACCAGGCACTTAACGAATTATGCGCTCAGTGCTTATGTTGTCAATGACATGTGCCCTGCACTTGCAGTGAACAATCTGGGAACAGAAAAAGACTAAGTTATGCCCTGCAGCTTTGCAGAGAATCCAAGGGGACCAGAAAATGTGCCCCGCTAAGTGCTGTGCCCCACTCTTTGCAGTGAACTTGGGAACACAAAGAATTGACTGTGTGCCTGTCCTGCTTTGCAGAGATCCATGAGGGAACTAAAAAGACTTGTGCTCTGCTTTGGCAGTGTTGGGGGAAAAAAATATACCCCTTACTCACTGTCTGCCCTTTTACTGGGCAGAAAATGAAAAATTAAGTGTTGTCATGCCCTGCAACTGCAGAGATTTTAACTTGAACTCACTATGTTGACCCTGCTTTTAAGAGGAAGGCACTAAATGTGCCCTTGCATTTTGATTTGGGCACACTACTTGTCTTATTGTGGCAGCAAGCCCACAAAAACTTAAGTAATGTGCCCTGCTGTGCAGTGACTTCACTGCCTGCAGCACAGTCACAGTGGGAAGGATTTCCCCACTTAGGAACAGGGTTTGGTCTGAGAAGTGCCAGCGACTGGGCGGGGGGCCTGGGAGTCGCACATCTGCTTGCTGCCATTTTCTTTTTTTCAGGAAAAGCCTCCTCATCATGTGTTAAAGAGGGACTCCGGAACTGAGCCCTGTATCGGCACTTTTAATCAATTGTGCGGCGCAAGAAACAGCAGCAATATCGTTTTGGAGTAGAAAGTATCCGAATGCATTTATTTTTTCAGTTTTAGTGGCACTTACCCGGAAGCTGGTGACAGCGTGCGTCCAGCGCGTCATCTCGATGTGTGATTCTGTGGTGACGATGCACCATTAGAGCTTACCGCGTAAACCTGCAGTGGTTTAAAATGAGTAGCAGTAGCAGAGTCCCTAAAGTAGTGCTGATCTTCAGCTCGTTTTCTCCGGTGGGGATCGACCTCAAATGTTGATGGAAGCATTAATGCTGACGACCCTACATGTTTGATCCAGTTTATAGCAGCAGTGAATCAATAAGTGGTTCGTCAGCATTATCAGAAATAGCGATCACATAGGACTGATAACACTGACTGGTAAGTGTTATGTTGTCCTACTTCCCTAGCGATGCTGTTTCTGCCCCCCACCCCCCCCAATTTGCTTGTTTGTACACCTTGAGAATCTAATGACACCTGTGGTATGAGACACACAGTCAGGCATATTCTCACCCCAATAGTATACAACGGATAACTCGTTGCAGATGTACAGAGTTCATGTGTTATGCATACATTGTCATATACTGGAGCAATACACAGTGGTGCAGTTCTGTATGGTGGCTGTAATGTATTTGTGAGGATGCCCATGTTCTTACATGTGTTTTGTGGTGCTGCCATGCAGCCTATCAGAAAATGGACCTAATATTATCACAGTGACGTGGCACACTCCACTAAGTATTTTTCACATGCTGATGTCAGTATTGCAAAGTGTCCATGTCCTGTTTTGTTATGAAACAGCTACTCATTGAGCCTGTAAGTGATATATCAATAAACAGTGATTCCATACAAGGTCATGAATTTCCCCTGTGTCCTGTCCACTGGTATGTGTTCCTGGCAGTGCATTAACTAACCACCCAACTACCAAATCATGGATTGCATCCTCACCGCTGCATTTATGTACTGGTATTGTGCTTATTTCTCATGTGATTGTGTTATAGCAGCATGCAGGAGCATCATGGCGGTGTGTGCACCACATGTTTCCACTCTGTAAAGTTCTGTGAAAAGGATGTGCTGTGTAATTCTAGGCCTAGAGTGAAGGGTGGTGGATACGGAGGTACCAAGAAGCCTGCAGAAGGCCATTTCATCTGTAAAGTGTGCTTGTATTTCAGGGTGTGCATCTGCCTGTAATGACCCTGTCCTCACTCCCTATTGTACAATAGTGCCTACACATGATCCTTCCCCCCCCATGAATTTCCCAGCTTCTGTTACCAAAAACCACTGTGTTCATTGACATGACAGCATATTGAAAGTTTCAACTACCATCTCTGTGAAGAAGCGCTGGCTGACATTCACCCTAAAAGTCACACCATGAAGCTTAAGACTATGCATTGTCATGTAATAGTTGCTTCTCACCCTACCAGTCATGTACCTCTGTACATCCTGTGTTGCCGTGAGTACATAGTAATATCACTCTGCCTGTACTCATATACCTTTATGTGTTGGCTATCAGTAATTTAGCCCTTCCTTGTTTTATCCCTCCTTTTAATTTTCTCCATCACTGTAAATTCTTTTTTCATGTGTGTGCACCGTTACTGAACTACATACTTTAGATGTAGCCTTTCCAGTGACTTTTACAGCTGCAGTATAACCTGCTGTCTCCTAACACTGACCACCCTAGCTATGCATTGCAGCATACTGTTTCATGTTGCTGCTGCTGTCATGCTCTGCATGCAGTGCCTCAGGTCAGCAGTGATCATCACTGCAAGGTGTTTCTCCTCCTCTGTTGCAGTTACTGTAACTCCACCCAGGTACTACTCTGAGCTGTAATTATTGGCTCCTAATTGCATAACTGTGCACCTCTTGTCATATAGTCAAAGTTATCAGATCGGGGACCAGCTCCCCATCTTTTCAACAGCATCCTGTTGCTCCTGTATCACTTCAGCTATGTCCACTGTCTCCCACACAGCTTGGTGTCATCTGTCAATAGTGATATTTTACCATTCATGCCATCCCCAAGTTCATTCAACACAGTGAATAACAGTGGCACCAGAACAGAGTCCTGTGATAACCAACTGTTTATCCCTCTGTTACCATGTAACTGTCCAACCCCCAAACACAGTCTGGATGTGTGGATGGCCAGTACATGTGCTGTTCGCAAGTCGTGTGTTGTTGTCACGTCTCACTGTAGAGAACGATTACATTGGTGTGCAAGTGTCCATGCCACCTCCTCAGGTAGCCAGTTATTTTATTACCTGATTTCTCAACTTTCAATGGAAGCAGACTATCCATCACTGTATACTGCTCAATCAGTACACTGCTGTTCCCCTTCCCCCAGCTCCTGTTTTCCATCCAGAAGGCAGCTACCTGTCCTTCTCCCTGGTGATGCCAGAACAGAAGTATTCATGCAATGTCTGTGCCTTTCCACCATTATCTGTCACTCAGTCCACCCCATTGGTAACCCAAAGAATCCCTTCCTTCTTGTCCCTTTGCTCAGACATATAGTGAAAGATTGCCTTCTCCCCCTTTTTCATTTCCTTCTGAGCCTCTGCTTTGTTGCTCATCCACTATTTTCAATTACTGACTTTGCAACCCTTGAACTGAACCAGCTGTGCACATTTGGTCATTGCGTTCTCTCCCCTTAGCCTAGCACCCTCGTGTGGCAACCACTATTCATTACTTCATGATTCCCTTTGTTGCAACACCATATGTTGTATGATGACACGTCAAAATGAGTACTCGCATCACACACATTTCATACACAGCACTGAATGCTGACCTACTTTAGGAGAAAGATGGTGGCAGCATGCAATTCTGTGACGGGTGACTTGCAATCCAGTATTTCAGTACATCGATACATTATTTTGATGAATTCCTGGTTGTCATGCCACACTATGCCCTTGACCTCCTTTCATGACACATTGCCCTGACTACGTTTGTTGCTGCAGGTGTCGGTGTGGTAATTGTGTGCCCATGCCCACTGAAACAGAATGCAGATGCTGTCAGGAGGTGGCCAGAGTTGTGGACAAGTTAAATGAGACACCGGAACTGCTGCCAGACTCCGATGTGTCACCCTGCATAACTGAACATCCTGGATTTGAACCTGTGTGTCTCAGTATTTGGGTGTTGCAGACTGTGGAGGCTGCATACCGGCAATATCATGCCAATGAGCAGGTACCACAACATGAGTAAGTAGCATCGTTACACATTTCTGAATATGGAAACAGTCAACCACAAAATGTATGTTCGCATTTATTGAATTTCATCAATATATGGAGAATGTGTGTAACAAGCTTCGAAATGGCAATCGGCAATAAACAAAATTAAATATTGTTGTTTAGCACTGCTCAATGTTAGCAACTGCTGAGAGTGACGATATTTCAGTTGTATATATTATAGTAATATTAGTTCTCTGAAATTATCATATTCTCTGAAGGAACTGCAAGTGTACTTAATAATGTCAACCATGGTAACACAGTGCTGACAGTCACTTCATAATGGTACACTGGCTTTGTCTCGGGGACATGTCTGACCACTGTTGTTTTTTATTTATTTATTGACAAGCTTCACACACAGGTCATGATGAGCATGAACTTGCTCATGTTACTGTCACAGCCTTGGTTTCGGCGAACATGACTATAATATACAGATATTTTGCACACAATATAGATATAGAATTTCATTACAGGCAATACGGTTGTCACAGTCGGCAGAATTAATGACAATGCAGAAAATTAAGTGGTATGAGCTAGATGGATACAATCATAACATTCTTTAATCCCACTGATATGCTAGCAGACGCACGTTTTTGAAACAGTAGTGACATATCTTTGTAGTTGCGATCTTGATAGAAAAAAAGTAGCTTGAAGTTGTTCAAGATACTGATGAAATACTCAGAATAAAATGTAGAAAGTGTAACAACTGTGCAATGTTAGGTATAACAGCATTACAGATTGAGGGTTGCCCAATAACCACTGCAATGAAGTAAGGTGCTGGAAGGTGGGTGACTGGGTTGGGGGTATATAGGCATTGAGCTTGGGGGGGGGAACTGTGGATTTGTAGGAGGTGACGGCAAGGTTTGGAGTACAAACTTCTTCCACTGCATGATCACTTCATAATGCTGTTTATAGTGTCGGACCATGTCAGAGGTACCATGATGAGGAGGGACTAGTGTTGTATGCAGACTTACAACACCACAGCAGGAATTATGCAGTGATGGCCAGCAGTCATCATGGAAACAAGACAGAGGGAGGTGACAGACAACAGGGTCCCAGACAGAGCCCTTTCATGATAGAATGCGGTGGGAGTATGCATCGAGGAACTGGTTAGTCTAGGTTATGGACAAGTCCATGATGTACAGAACAATGCCATGGGAATCGTCTTAAGCAATAGTGACTCAGTAGTGAGAGTACACTGTTGCACAGAGGATGGAATGGGGGTTGGTGGTACTAAGTTGGAAAGGAAGTGAGTGCTGGTTGCAGACTATAGGCGGAGAGTTTTGCGTGCCACAGGTTGATGCGAAGCACAAGATGGCTCACAGCGCAACAAGTAACGGGTGATTGTAGCAGGAGCACCTAGCACGCAGAAAGTAATGTGAGGCACACAACAGTGAGTTGTAGGAGGAAGAATGTTGCTTTGTAAGTCAGGCTGAATGGTGGTTGCTACATCACTGTTGGTTTTGCCACAGGTGAACAGGAGGGTGGCACACTCAGGGAAGGTCATGTATGAAGATGGCGAAAAAGATTGGGCACAGCACAGAGCACTGTGGGAAGCATGTGGAGATTGTAGGGGTGGGGAGATTGCATTCTGAATGCTGAACGATTGTGTTGTGACTGTCACACAATCTGTAAGCCAGGTAATTGCAGCAGCAGACAAACAAGCATATGTGCGGTGGTAGAAAAGGAGGGAATCGGAGACTGTCTCGAAAAGTTTGGAGAGGTGGCAAAACATGGCACGGATGCTGAGGCCATTGTCCTGGACGGTAATGATGGACTCAGTGAGCCTAAGTAGTTCTGTCATACTGCAGTACTTGTTTTGAAAGTAAGTTTTGAAAGGGCATAGAAGGAAGACTCAGCAAGAAAAGAGGTCGTCTGAGAGGACCAGGTGGTCTCTGACCTTAGCAACAGTGGTGAGGATATACAGTGTGAGACAATTAGTAGGTGAGGAATTATCTTCAGCCTTGGGGAGAGGGAAGACCACTGTATGTTATAAGAGCATATGGATGGAGGAGGACGTAAAATACAGATTTCTAATTAGTGAGATAGTGCACAAAGACGTGGCACAGAGATACAGAACTCTGCGTCCAACTTCATCCAGACATGATTATCCATAGCGACTGTGACAGAGGATGGATGTTAATGTTTCCGCAGGGGAGATAGGAGACAATAACAAAGGGCTGTGAGTATGGTGTGGAGGTCTGTGGTCTCAGTGGGATGAGTAGTGCAGAATTTACTTGGAGGGACTGATTTGACAATGGTTGAGGCAGACTATGTGTCTCGTCATTGTGCCAGCTAACCATCCACAAGCTGAATGTGGGTCAGCAACAGGTACAATCATCAATAATGACTTATATGTGTCCATGCATGACTAGAAACATCAAGCAGTGCCCTAAGCCAATACAAGTCATCAGCCACATAACTTTCATGTATTGGTACTCATACAGCAGTAATCCACTGTGGAGGGAAATAAGGATCAAGGAGACAAGAGGACAAGGGAAGCATCAAGCATCCTGGGGTAGGGTAAGGATTGGGACAGTAGTGGAGTCCGAGTGTGGGAGGTCCACATTTCAGGGAACATGGAGGTGAATTACTAGCAGATGAGGTGGTAGCATGGTGGACGGATCAACAAATGACTGCAAAGCGGAGGTTACACAGAAAGAAAATACTTCAGTGGTGGTGGTGATTACCCTGGTCATATTTGCGAGGGGAGAGGACAGGGCAAAGGTCAGAGGAGGCAAACTGGAGGTGGGACACAGTGGATGACATACCACTGCAGGTTGGAGGGCAGAGGAGTGAAGGGCAAGAAAAGGGTGAGCAGGAGAAGCACAACAGAGTCCTAATTATAGGCTGTTTCTATGCTTCAGGGTATATAAGAAGGGTGAGAAGGTGTTCCAGAAAAGATACCATCTCAGTACAATGCATGCCAGTCATGACTGCAAGTGGGGTAGTACATGGGACAACACAGATCTTTAGGTAGGGTATCGGTTACACCACAGCAAGTCATGGTCACAGGTTTTGTAAACCAAACATGTAGGATTACAGCAATGAGAGGTATACGTTAAAGTAGGTAGAGGAGGAGGCATTGCAGCTGGTAATAGGCAGGACCGGGGGTCCCAGAGACCTTCCCACAGCGCTGGGATACATACAACCTTAGGTGAAATAGGGGTTCAGCTGAATGTTGAAGAAGCAGGAAGGCTAGGAGCAGTATGGAGGCCATGATCAGTGGCGAAAATACTTTAAGTAAAATGGGTCATGACTGAAAACAGTCCCTGTGATCACTAACGGAGGGGTTACCAAAGTGATAAATTAAAAAAAGAAACGGTACTAGGCTGGGGAGTAAGGTCGCAGAATTACAGTCATTGATGGTGGAGGTGGACATGACTGCCATTCCGGAGATGTATGCAACCAGGCCCCATGAGTGGGACATAAGAATCACAGGGTACAAAGTATTCCAGAGGGATAGACATGAAGGGTAAGGCGGGAGGGGTGGCCATGTATGTAAGGGGAAGGATCACATGAAATAGGGAGTCAGTTGTGGACGGCAGATTTTAAGTCATCTGGGTACAGCTACACTGCCAGAAAGGGACCAAGATCTGTCTGTGTTCGTTTATAGACCCCATACACAGAAAGAGGCCAGTGACAGGAAATTGGTGGAGCACATAAGGATGAATAGTGGCAAATGGAGCACAGTGATACCATGACATAGCAATCTGGGGGGGGGGGTGCATCATTCCAGTAACCAATTACACCATGGGGCACATCTGCCTGGAAGAGTTCCACCAAGCTGCTGGTGGCTTAAGCAATGCACCTAACAACAGTTATTGAAACTATTGCATGGTGTTGTTAACAATACTGTGGCATGCATAACAATTACATGGTAACAGTAGCTACAAAGTCATTTTGATTTACTGATGTAATATGGCACAACACGTCACTCAGCTGATGCAATGATTGCTTGTGCTCAACATATGTCAACATCTTAAGTAACAAACTCTTTCAGTGTTTTCCAACAGCAGACACAGATTTTTGGCCTACCGCAGCTTTGTGCGATGGTGCTGGGGATGGCTTGGCCGAAGAGTTCGGGTTGTGATTCCAGCATGTGCGGTTCATGCAATTCGGCAGAGGTGGCCTTCAGACCAGTATGTTGGATTCCTTCCAGCACCATAGATCAACCGGTTAACAATTGAATCTCCTGTTTTTCAACCATATTTCGATGGCTGCTGTTCTTTCCACTACAGGGAACCGAGATGTTAGTGGTGGCGGGACTTCTCGGTTGATCCACTCCGTTTTCCCTTTTGGACATTCATCACCAGTTGTTCTAGAAGGTTATCCACAAAAGCTGCATTATAAACAAATTGTAATGCGTTACTGTTTATGTTGTTATGAAGTTATCAGTACATCAACTTTTTGATGTCACTGTCATCAAAACTACACTTTGTATCCTATTGTTATAATTGTTGCAAAAATGTTCATGAACATCATGATGTGCTTTCTGTGTACGTAACAAAAATAAATATATGTCAATTACCATATGATGTTGGTGTCTCTGTCAGTCTCACGACCCCTTGACCGCCCTTGTACTTGGGAATATCAATGGTGAATTTCCTCTGACCATCTGCTGTCACAGCCTGCTCTCTGTCTGAGTTGGTATTGTAGTGCAATGCGGCCAAAATTATCCTGTTTTACAGAACAAACAGCAGTGGATTACACAGTTTACAATGAAGCTTTCATTTCAGTAGGTTAAGAATCTTGTTCTTATTTGTTTCTTTTTTCCATCGTGAATCGTGACATACAGCTACATGTAATGTTGCATGTCAACACGTGCAGATGAAGAATACTGTCCTGATCGGGTACTCAGTTGACCAGTGATTGAACATAGGTGGAAACCAGCATGATGGTCAGTGAACTCACCTTTATGTTAGCAAGTACATTGTGAGGCAACTTGACTGATGGTGTGACCAGTTGCACAGCACGGTTTTGGAGTGCTTCAGAGCTCGGTGGCACCATTCAGTCATGTACATGCTACACAATGGACATTAAACTGTGAATAAGATAGTGACAGAGCACCACTACTCACACTGGGGCAGCAAGGGGTGGCGACCACCCCCCTAGCCCACCCTGTAGCACTGCCACTGGGTGGAACTTGTTCTCATCTACCTCGTGTTTACAAATGTGAATGCACTATGGGTGGGCAAGGCACCACAGACAGATGGTATCCACAAAAGGGTGCTAAGGTACATTCCATTGGTGTACGCGTGGCCACACCATGGTCCATACTGCACCTCACTGGACTATGGATGTGTGACATAGGGTGGTGATTGCATGGCAGCTGTCAAGTACAAGGCCAGTGATGACTGAGGTACCACAGGGGTCTGTGAAGGGGCCACTATTATTTGGTGGCTTCCTGTCCAACGTTGTACATGTTGCGGCGAGTAAGTCTGTATTCGCAGATGAAACCAAAATGGTGCAAGTTGTGGCTGGAGGTGATGGATGCAAGGTACTGCAGGGCAGGGGTGTAGCCAGAAATTTCCATTTTGTACACAATCTCCAACAGTTACACCTCCACCCCCCATAAAAAAATGTACACATCCTCTCCAAATGGTACCCCCTTCCACACAAGTCAGATTGTTGTCAGATGATTCCTCCAATCTCTAAAGAGGTTATTCATGTATCTGCCTCCTAAACAACAGAAGTTTAAACAGAGACACTCCTTAGTGGCCTGCACTAACCCAAATACTACAGATTAGAATGAAAATGTTAACAGAAAGGTATGGTTTGTGACAGGCACTCAACAAAACTGTACACAAATGTGTACAGTGAGTATGCCTGCCTACACCGTTGCTGCAGGGTGACATAAGCAATCTTGAGTGCTGACCCCTGAGGTGTGAGCTGTGGTTCATTGCAAAGAACATTACGGTTGTACACGTGGGTTGAAACAAACAAAGGTGGGAATACAGCCAGGATGGTCGCTTTTACGCTGTGGATCACTGACGATGACAAAGACCTACGGGTCACGGTAACAATGAACATGAACAACAATGTCCATGGTAGGAGATGGTGGTAAAGCAAATAAACCAATGCGCTGCATGTCAAGGTGTGTTTTGTGAAGGTGAACACAGGTGATCTTGCCCATGTTTATGTCAATAGTAATGATGCAACTGCAGCATTGTGTGCAGCTCTGTAGGCCATACCTGAAGCGTGCTGTCACCCGGATGGATGGGTTGAAGAGGAGGGAAACAAAGGTTGCACGCTATACCACTTTACATGAGTAATAATGATCTTAACCCTTATTCATAACAGGAACATGTTGATGTGCGTGCAGATAAAGCAGACCACCATGGCATGAACAGACAGAAAACATGCACGTGTTCATGGTACAAAGGAATGCAAGACACAGTGATGTTATATGTTTATCACCTGGTTAGTATGCCTTTGTAAGTGAAGGCGTGACTTTTTGGAGCATACTGTATCACTAGGGCATGAAAGCTTTCTAAGGATGATGTTTGGTGGTACGGTGACAGTTTCTGCATGTCTCTATGAACTATGATAGATGATAATATCATGTCCACATTTTCGAATGCCTTTTCACCTGTGAAAAGGACAATAAAAGCAATGAACAGTAATGCAAGTAGTGACGCAGAAACCATACTCTGCTTCTGTGTCTGCGGGCATCCAGTAAGACATTATTCTGTATAGTGGAATGCTGTTACGCATGTAATTCCATGTCTTGAATATGCTTCTTCTGTTGCACGACTGACATCATTATGTTGTTCTGCTGCAGAACTGATGTCAGTGCTGTAGCAGAACCTCTTGGAATGTTGGCACATTGTTTCTTTCCTCTGATTAATTGTGTGGTGAGACAGTAGTCTATAATCTGTAGACACTTAAGTCACTTTTATCATAAAAAAGAGAATAAAAAAACAAAATGCACACATTTCAGATAATAGACAGTACAGTATGCCAAGAGAAATGGAAGAGAAACTTTATGCACAGCCTCTGTGGTCTGTGACCTCTGGCTTCTGAATGCCATGGACATCTCCATCTTTGCTGTCATGGTGACACGGAATGAAGACCAGTGTGGCAGAACACATAGTGGTTGTGCATAGTTGGCCATGCAGTCTTCTGTATGTGTTGCCGTAACAGCGTAATCGTGCCAAGGCTTATTACTGTTGGTCAAGTATTAAGTACAGTGGTCAGCACGGTGGCGCAGTGTGCTGAGGCAGTGAACCACACAACTAGCACCACGCAGACAGCAGTGGGTCACGGACACTTTCGGGTTGCTGGGTGCCATCCTAGGGTGAAGTCATTGACCATGCAACACCATTTCTCCTCTCCTTCGGGGCTGGGTGGGTACTGATACACTTTGCATAGCCTGTGTGCACTCCTGACTGGGAGAAATAACTGGTGGTGCGATGTGATTGCTCAGAGCACTGCTGAGGAGACTCTGAAATTGTGGTGCGTCAAGGGCTGGAACATCAATGGATGCTTGATGGAATGTCGTAGCAGTGACATGAGTATGAAATAGTTGCAGAGAAAAAAATACTAAATAGCCAGTTCAAAGTGCGGAAAGAGACAGCATTAACGGTTTACCAAACACTTCTGCTTGTGATATGTACAATATACTGCTAGTGATGTTATGTATCCTGGTGGTCCTGTCAGTACCATCCATGCCAAAAGCACAGAACAAGTATTGCATAAAACATTAGAATACAAACTGTTACCATAGCACTTACTGGGCTTCATCCACTTGCGCTTCCTTGTGGACTCATCTAGCGGACCATGAGCACATGATGGGAACAGTACGTTATCATGTTCATGTATATTTTGTACATGATTGATAATGGACTGTAACTTTGCAAGCATGACCGCCCCGTTACTATCCGGTGTTGAACGTGGTATCCGGTACAGCATATTTTTAATGCTCTTCAGCCACTCGCGGACCACCTCACAACCTTTACGTGATGATAGTGACTCCAGCTTCTTCATTATACCTATTATGGCTAGAGAACAGTTGTCAAAAACAGTGTGTTGTTCATGTACGTGTTCAAAACTCAGCATTTATGTTCCGCTGTGTTGCGCTGCTGTGAAACCATAAATTACCATGCAGTACCCTGGTATGAAGAAACTAGATATCACTGCAATGCTGACACCTGTAACACTTAATGAATAATACAACGTATAGTCGCATCCCATGAAACAGTCAAATGTACTCATGTATGTTGCGTCAACATACCTTTATTTTTTTATTACACTTTTTTTACCCTTGCCTGTCACCGTTGTTTGTGCCATACTGATGGCATCCCCATGGCCTCTACCTCCTACTAAGCCCTCCGTGCTCCCCTGGTTAACCCTGCCCTACCCCCCCGGGGGGCGTGGTTGCAGCACTGTAGAGGGCACCAGTACCGCGAAACCAGTATCAGTTGGGACATGTTGGGACCTGCAGACTAATCGAAGCCCAGACACAGGGCTTCATGTAGGCAACAGGCATAGATGATTTTGCACCATGCAAGGTGAGGCACACACGTGCAATCACGCCAGCATTTGTCCGCCCAGAGATAGTCGACCTAGTGTTGGTCGGGGGTGACAAGCCAGCCTCGGCCAGTGTCGCTCCTCTGCGGCGCAGAGCCCCCACCCCCAGAAGGAGAGCGGTCGGGCGGCTCAATCCTTCTCCTTCCGGCAATCCACCGATGAACTGGATCTGTTCCTGAACCCGGGTTACCGTCGTCATAAGTGTTAATCCAACCGCTGCTCCGGTCGGCCTTTTCTTTTTTTTTTTAAACACTTTGTGCATCCTCATACCTCTTGCCAGCATTGGCACCACTCTTGGTGGCTCCTATGGTACCCGGCATCACACATCCTCCTAGGGACGTCTGCTGATATGGGTGCACGACTGAATGAACCTTGCTGTCCCCATGGCTCCTCGTTCGGGGTGCAGCAGTCACCCCTCAGACTTCCCCATACCTGTGATGTGCCATGCACCTTGCACCTATGACAGCGGAGAAGGAGAGCAGCCATTGTGTGTTCAGTCCTTCTCCTCCTCCTCCCTTTCAGACCCATGGCGTAAGACATAGTGTTTGAACACAGTCTGTACTTGACTAGAGGCACAATGTGAACAGTGCAGCACAGCACCATGTGTCAAGTACTGCCACAGAAATCTATGGTACTGCGGACATCTGCGGACTGTACAATACTGAACAACATACTTTTAACAAAGTGCCATACATCGTAGTGGTGGGTGATGCCTGGCTCCTTTTCTTGCAGGTTTTTCTGGATCTGAGGTGCCTATCGGTAATGATGCAGGCCGGGTTCAAGCCATCATTCCGAACTTCTGTCAGACCCCTTTTCATCCCTTCCAGTTCCATGTGATAAGCACCTGAAACCTCGTTACTCTGCAAAGACATGGATCAACAGTCAGTACGCATAAATGGTTGTTATTTTGACAAATGATACTGCTCCCAATTTATTTAATTTTTTTTGGTTACCTGCACTAGAGTAACACTTATTATTTTTCGATGTTCCATGTCCATGAGGCTATATGTGCCATACTTAGCAGAGTGACCCGGGCTGTCACAGACGGAACCAACTAGGATAACATCTGTTTTTCTTCTTTGATACTGTTGACAGTTTTCCTTTTCTGTTTCCCAGACATGCAAAATAGTTGGCTGAACAAACTGTTTTGCATGTTCATAGAATGTTGTGTCTGATATGCATTGAATGTTGATTTGCCTCAGTACACGTAGTGTCTGCAGTGGTGATAATCCAGAGAAACCAATAGTGGCAGACAGTAACACATTTCCTGCTGGGTATTGTCCAGTTGCTGGCTGTGAGGCCCATACTCTGCTGTAACCACATTCGTGACATTGCTGCTTAATGACAGCCATGGTTCCTTTGATTTTCTGAACCGTTGTGGATGAACGTGCATGGCACTGGAGACAAATGTCAAACAGCTGCATCAAGCTTGACTCAAAGACAAGGAACTTGCGTTCCCTCCACACAGAATCCCTTGATGTTGCTGTGACTGATATATCAGCCGCCCTGAAATGTAAGCATGTGTTTACAGTTGACGTTTAGGTCATAACCATGGACATGTAGGTATGGTAAATATTTATATGAATGAAGAACGCAAAATTGCAACACACGTCACCTTTGCTTCTGTGGAGTGTCATATGCGTTGCTGTCTGTTTCACTAGCGGTGGGAGTGTATGTGGCATCTTTCACATCATCATCATGGAATTCATAGTCAGACTCAGATTTGGAGGTGTATGTTGGAGAAGAAGTATGCACTGGCTGGAAAAGTGGTTCAGTCTGTGTGCTTGCATCCCTACATCGTGGGTGAATCTGCAGGGCTGTGAAAACTGCAAATGATTGTGCTGTTACATTTGTCTGACTTTGTGTCAATGTCCACAAACCATGTTATTCCATATAAGCAAACATAAAGTACACAAGTACAGTTTCATTCTGCGACATGGTGTCACTGATGGTTTAGGCGCTGGATGGTACAACTTACACATTGACTGCGACTGATGTTCATAAATGAGCCGTGGGGCTGATGGGTTGGCAAGGTAGAGAGAATGATCGAGCTTCTGGAGGACAGCTTTCTTCTCCCTGGGGAGTGATACTGGGTCTTCATGGTGCAATACAGACCCCTGTTGCAGACCACAAATACTATCGTTGTGAACAATAGTGGGAATGCCTGCGGATGACGTGTATAGGGTAGCCATGCTGATGTAATTTCATGGCTGCGCTGGGGGGAGAGCAAGTACAAAAAGATAAAATCCCCATCATAGAAATATGCCATTACTCCACTGTCCAGTAAAGGCCATACTACCAACACCAAACTGTACTCCTCTCCACAGCCAATCACCCAGCTTTGCATACTACATTTATATAGAGCGCCCTTGCAGGATAGGGCAGATGCCCGTCGGGGTGCTCTGAGCTGCTGTGGGTGTCCGCATGGTTTGGCAAGGAGACGGATGATGTCACAGTCAAAGGAACAGCCTACGTAGTGACAGTAGAAGCCAGAGACAGTGCTGCGTTGTACGGCGCAGAAATGAAGTGTACCAGAAGAGAATGTGCAACATCACAGTTGTGAACTGCGTGGATTGTGACATTTTCTAGGGAAGGGGGAACACTGACCATAGAGGAAATGGCTATGCTGAATAACGCGAAAACTTTGGTGGGGATTCGGGTGAGGCAATGTAAACAAATCAGTATGACCGGCATCGGTGGTACGGTACTGGGGTGTGGTGGGTGTAGGGTCAGCAAAGGTGATTGCCTGGGCACTGAGGCTTTGGGGCTGTATGGTGTGTACCCACTTTGCACAATGATGTTTGGATAAAGTAAGGGTTGTAATGATGACTGTTGAAGGGTTGTGTGAAGAGAAAAGATATGCACTTAACGCCCCTAGACCCTACAGCAAAATACTGTGTTGAACACAACAGTGCAAAGACTCTTTGGTATGGATGTGACTGGGACACGCAACACTGTCCACTTATCTCCCACCTCCCAAACAAACTGTGACCTGGAGTTGGTATGTGTAAGTGGGGGGTGGGGGTGGGGCAGTGGCACAATCACAGTGAAGAAAACGCAGTAGACTGCTGAGTACGTATCCTAGCCTTGGCCACCCCTTTCCACCCCTATAACCCTCCTAGCCAGTAACTAATACTGTCCCCTCTCTCTTATCACAGTTGAGCATTGTAAGCTTGCATAGCCATCCTTTTCTCCCTCAATGCATCCGACTCATCTGTGGTACAGCAACATGGCTGTCTAGCCACAAATTGATTGCTGCTTTCTTTTTTGCTGCACTGATTACCGTTCTTCCTTTTGCTTGTTGTCCCCACTGTGCCTTTCTACTGTCACTATGTCCGAAAATGACATTGAGCATCCTATGGAGTGCCACACTTCCTGGCAAACAACAGGAATGTCACATGTAGTTGTACTTCCCTGCTCCCATCCACATCGTGTGTTCACAGGAAAACAACAAAGTCTGTGGATACCCTACATTCCCTTACCATTCAGTATAGCTGTAATTTGGCCTTGTGAACAGATAGGCCTGGTATATATTTAGCCCCTGATCATGGAGTCACCCTAAAGGGGCTCCTTCACCTCCCCTGCCCAAATACTAACCTGTTCAGCATTCAAGGCTCCTTCTTCTGTGTATGGCCTACAGATCACTCCTTGCACCACCCACAGTCTGGATACCAAAAGTCACCCACTCCAACCCTGAGTTCCACGTTCAGACAACTGCTATCGGAAAACACATGAAGGCTTCCTTTTACTGCTATCCTGATGTCGTCCCCTGTCCCCTTATGTTCTCTGCTACACACACCACCCTGTGATGATTTCTCCATGCTTGAAAATGGTATATCCACAACTCCCTCCTCCACACGCACCCTATGATTATTTCTGCAGCATTGAAGCAGGTCTGTCCAGTGTCCTGCCCCTTGTGCCTAATTAGCTATGTGCACCTTCATCAGAATACCTCCTGCAAACCCACACATTCTCCCACCCTGCCCCCTATTTGTGCCCTGGTGTCATTTTCACATGACCTCCCCTCCTTTTCATCTTGGTCCTTCTCCTATCCCCCGCCTCCGCCACACACCCACGCTTCAGGACCACTACTTCACTGTCTGCCAGCACCCACCTTCCACTTGTCTCCTACACCTCGTCACAGGGTTGTAGCATGGAAAAGCGATTTATAACTGTCATGCCTACCCCAAGGCTGCCCCCTCCTGTGTCCCTCTGGGCAACACCCTCCTTACATAACTATTTCTGTACGTTACTTTTTCCATGACCCACCCACCCCAACCGCCCTAGTCTACCCACCTCTGCCTCCATACCTGGTTTGGACAAATGTGTCCCGCCTAACATCATACGGTTCATGTCCCTCACAGTCTCTTCTACCTCCACCCCACACCACCCCCGGCTGCCTCTGAATCACTTTGACCTCCTCCCTAAGACCTGCCAGATGGAAAAACAGTGAGTATCATCAGAACCAACATGCAGAATCCAACATAATAGCTAGTGTTATAAAGCACTCAAAGTTGAAAGTCACACTGTGGCCACTTTGCTCTGCAGAGAGGTACTGGATGTGTCATGTTACTACTATTGTGGTAAAACATCTCCCATGGTAAGAACAACAGAAATATTCCAAAGAATTATGTTGCCGTCAAACAACCACATCACAGTGTTACTGTACCTTCAGGTGAGGAGAGCGATGATTCCACAGTGCATTATCATGAACATTTACACATGCACCTGATGATTCATGGTTCAAGAACAGTGAAATTGTCACTGTTAACTGTTGGTAATGTTACCATTATGGAAAGAAATGACCACAGGTGAATGAAGCGTGCATACTCACCGACACTTTTATGAGGTGGACGATGCAGTGACTTCTGTGTCCCACGACTGACTTGTTGATGTCCCCAGGGTTCAGCCACATGTGTGTGTTCAGTAGTTGGGCCACATAGGCTGTCTTGTGTGCTGTCTTCAGCGAAGGCAGGTAGCGAGTCATATCCTGTTCAGAAAGAGTCTCATCTACATCAACTGCAACACTGTCCGAGTACTGCTCGATGATCTGCATTGAGAAATACAGTAACAGTTATGTCACATTTACCGCTTTTGGAGAACATAATTCGAACAGTATGTAATGAAAATAAAAATGGGGTGGAAATGAAGAGCAAATTGATATATTGGGGTATGTGTTGTGTAACAATGAAACTGAGTACTTACATTGATAATGTCTGATCTCTGGGATTTGCTGAGTGCATGCCATGTCTGTGTCTGGTGTTGTAAGACGTGTTACGTGGAAGTGTGATAGTTAAACAACATGCATGTGAATGCCTTCAGTACATCACATGGGAGATGACAATTTATGTAGATGAATGAGTGTCTTTCAAAGTAATGGGTGTTCCTTCCAGTACTGTGCTGACCTCGTTCATCAGCATCATGATGATGATCTCCACAGTCATCTTGAAATAACAGGTACTGCAAAGTTATGGTCACACACTGACTTTATGATGATAGGGACGTGCTTTGCGGACTTGGAAGTGCGACTGCTGAAGCAGGACCTTCATGCTCCATTAAATAAGCACATTACCTCCCTATACTCTTACGGCAATGCAACATTCAAACATTACTCCCCATGACAGCTCCTTCTGCTTGTCCAGTGCCCTTCCGAAAGGCTCCACTATGTTTGCCCACACCTCATCCTGCAATACATTACATTGTTGCTCCACCCTCTCACTGAAGTAATGCTTATATAGAGAATACTGGATGGGAAACTATTCAGAACCAGTGTGTTCTGACACAGAGGGATTCACGTTCCCTGTGACCTCGAGAGAGAAGCTCAGTAGGCCGATGGGAATCAGAACTCCAAGATAGCAAAACACTGTGGTTGTGCATGCAGCTGCTCATCCTGTATTTTTTATAGTGTATAGTACTGTGTGACTTATGTAGCTTTCAAAATGAAAATGAGTCATGCAATCTATAGAGGTTCTAGAATGCTGTTGTACCACACTAGGGTACAACAGCATTCTATGACTTTACAACTATGGTACAACAGCATATTGAAAGGGATGGAATTCTATACAGAACAACACTCCACTATACACTATAATTGTTTACCCAAGGCCTACCACCTTATGCATTGAGTACATGCTGCTTACTTTCAGTAACTACCATACCTGCAAATAACGTCTATCACCCTTCATTGGTTACCTTAAGATACTTGAATATTTGATTCATGTACTGTGTCTTCCTTGTTGGCTACAGAGGATAATGATTAAAATCCTAAAACCTATCAGCACATGTACTCACACTTAGCCCAAGCACCACTGTAGTGGACCATCTCTGTTCCCTTGCCATGTTGTCTATGTCATTTACTACATGTATCATTGATAAGTGTGCCACACACTCACTGTATTGCTTCATCATGGAACTGAACAATAGCATCAGTATATCCCTCCTTGTAATTATCCATCAGCTTATGCACCACAGCAACCTGGTGCCATGGTGTGCCGCATTGCTACACTGACTAAGTAACTGAAGGTAATCCGGTATTACAAGTCATCCATTTGGGTCCTGCCTTGTTGCTGCCATTATGTATCCCCTTACTGTGCATGCGGTATTTGTAATCCTCCTCCATCAAAAATGCCTTTCTGTGCAATTCATGGCATCCAATCTCTGATACCCTGCTTCAGATCAGTTTTCCATCAGTCACTGATCTCTGTGGCACCCTATCCATACTTGAAACCTCCTTCTCGCACAAGCAACCTACCTGTCCTCTTGTGTGACCTCCTTGACCCACTAATTTTGTTATCCTGTCACATAATATTTGTGGTATATTAGGCACCCTGAACCACACACCAACCGTTAACTGTACATTGCTTTATAGCCATTTCTTGCTTTGTCCACGTATTGTCTAACGCCGCCATCCCTTGTGTCCCCTTGCTGTTTATGTACAGCGTGCCCCAAAACTATACTCCATGTTCCTCTTGCAACACATTGTTCTTACAATAACACACTTTCCACATTTCTCAACATTTACTTCCTGCTCCCCTTCCTTGTTCATCCCGACGTTATCCGTTCTGTGCTATTTACCTCTCCCACCACCTGTACTCATCTTTACTCTTAGCCAGCCACCTTGTCCTTCGATTGTTTCAACCCGTATCTTCCCTTCTGACAATCTACAGCTACAAAACATCATATGGTATTACCTAGGATCACAATGAACAACGTGTAATATACCAATAATGACAGAAGTATGCGACGTGTACTTCAAAGGTATATGAGGACAGATATGTGACTTACCGATGCAACCTGACGCTTATGAAATGCTGCTCTACTTTTTCGTCGCTTGACCAGGGGCTCCACAGAATCAGAAGAGGCTGCAACATTCACAATATAACCACTTTCACTGCAATTTATGGCAGACAAGCTAAGTAACTGCTTAGTACTGGTATCTGGTGCATGAATTGTTGGAACAGCAGTTGGTAGCAGCCACAGACACTTAGCAAAATGCATTTTATGCTGCATCAGAATAGATGGGTCATAGCAAGAGTCCTCAAAATGGAAGGAGCACAAAACACTGTATTTAGATGGACCCTTCCAGTCAGATTGTTTTGTGCTGACAAATCTATTCCACAACCTAACTATGTGTTGGTCCTTGGGGAAAGTAAATAAGGAGAAACCATCCTTATGAGTGTTGCCACAGTTACCAGCAACACAGCAAGAAGGCATCACTGACACCAGTATACTCAGTATAAGGCAACCAAAAATAAACAGAAAGGACAGTATGGACACTGTGTGGACAACTGTGTTGACACCTTAGGTGAACTGTGCTCAGCAGATGCAAATGGCAGTCACAATGCAGTACTGCATTACAGAATTGCATGAAAATACCAACACACCTGCTCTTTACAAATCAGCAATGTACACATGCAGTGCAATAAAAATTAGTCGCACCATATATCTCAGAATTCAAATGACAGTATGCTTTTATACCTCACCACACAACTGAACAGGGAAACACACAGGAATAACAGGTCACTGAAGCAGTATTACTCAGGGCACAAAGTCAACAGACATAGACTACAGTCGCTATTTATGAGCACAATAAATTCACAGTATCCAAAAAACACTGTGAAATGTCACTTTAGCTATAGAAATTGAACTTGCATGTTTTAAT
Organism: Neoceratodus forsteri; assembly: GCA_016271365.2. NCBI lineage: Eukaryota > Metazoa > Chordata > Ceratodontiformes > Ceratodontidae > Neoceratodus > Neoceratodus forsteri. Next base: position 373,877,737 of record CM057450.1, on the reverse strand, counting down.
CATCAAAGCGCCACAAATAACACAAGGTCAGCTATGAAGACACACTAGGCATAAGGAACTGAATCACGCTAACTATGGAAACAATCACAAGGAACCTTTGCCGAACAACAAAATGCAGCTGCTAAAATCACTGTAACACACTCACTACTAATCAGTCCAACCAGAATAAAAACCAAAAATCAGATTTCCATTCATTTATCAATTCGGAACACACACTTTTGACAGCCATGCACATGTGTTCTGGCTTCCCGCGGATTCAGTACGTTGACAGGCTGAAGCTGATAGCAGATCAGGACTGTATGTCACTTCTGGTGCAGCGCTCCGATCCAGACTGCAGGACGATGCGTATGGCGAGCGGGGGACAACTAATACATTTTAAGACATGTAAAGTCACTTTGAATGGTGGTGCAAATGTTTATTTTGCTACAACGGGACACTATCTCTCCACTGGTGAGTACAGAAAATGCAATTGCAACCACCGGAGTCCCTCTTTAATTTTAAGTAGTTCAAACAACATGAAGGCTTGCTGTATTCTGACTATAGGCAGTTAGCCCCAGCACTTGAACTGCTCCGGAGAGTAAAGGGTTAACTCTGTGCCAAGGCGCAGAATTTTGAGCTCGAGCTCGGTTTTCAAACCTCTGTCTGTGGTACTCTGAAGTGTAACCGTCAGATTCTTATGAGAACTAAACTAACTAACTCAATAAGTAGAAATTGTTTCTAAAATTTTTGTGCCAAAGGGCAAAAACGGATTTTTAGGGTCAGAAGACTTGAGTTGAGAACCCCAAAAAGAATCTTAGCAGGTAGTGAAACACCAGAAAGATGATAATAAAAACCAGAAACCCCTTAATAAGATAAGGGCATGCCAAGTACACATGATCCAGAAAAAAAATTGAGTACAGATTATCAGTGAGGGAGACTGTGCAGTGCATGTTAGTTGCAAAGTTTGCTGTGAGTACAGAGATGAGCTACGTGGGTTGAGGAAGTTCAGTGAGGCATTCATTTTAGGGGAGTACAGGCCCCCAGTTAAAAGTTGACACCATCCGGAAACATCTTCCGACAGAGCAGCACAAGAAAGCTGTTAACATTTAGAAATGTGGTAGAACAAGGTCAACACTTGATAAACATTGCCATACCACAATTGGTAAGTTTAAAATGGGGGTGGGGGTTTGAACCGAGACTTAAAATGTATTTAATTTATTTGCAGGGAGAGCTTTCAGTAATGCAGAGGAACAGCATAGAATGATTCCAGGCAGACTGATGGAGATCATGTATATGATGGCCAAAGAGGACATCCCTATTAAAAAGTTTGAAGCGATAGCAGAACAAGCGAAGCGCCATGGAGTTCATTTGAGCAATAAATACATTAACAGTGTTAGTGGGAAGAACTCACAATGTGTACTGGCAAGAACCTAGAAGAAAACCTCCTGGCAACTGTCAAAAATACAAATTATTTTTCAGTGCTTATGGACGGTAGTACTGACAGTGGTGTAATTGACAAGGAACCGATTTTACATAATTTATGTAAATCCCATCAATGGTCAAGTGGAGACCTAAGTTTTTATGAATGAAAGCTGTATCAGATGGCACAAGTCAGGGATTGAACAATCTCCTTTTAGACATTTTTACAAAGTGTGGCCTTAATATAAAAAACATGGTTGGGTTTGGTGCTGATGGGGCATCTGTCAACATGGGTGTAAGACGGGGTCTTACTGCTCTTTTAAGGGAAGACAGCGTGGTCAGTTGGTGTTCATGGTTTCTCACACAGATTAGAACTGGCCATAAAAGACACTTTGGATGACACCTATTTCAATAATGTTTCAATCTTTCTGACCCAACTGTTTTATCTCTGTCAGAAAAGTCATAAGAGACTCAGAGAGTTACAGTCCCTTGCCCAGGCCATGGAGATGTCGGTTGAAAAGCCCAAGAAGGCCCATGGCACACGTTGGGTGCAGCATAAACTTCTTGCCATCCGTGCTGTTACCAAATCATTCCCTGTAATTTGTGCCCATTTAGAATCTATGGCCGCAGACCCAACTCATGACCAGGTCAAAGCCAAGGGAGTGTTGTAAATTATGACTAAATTCCAAATAGTGGCACACCTTTTGTATTTTGAACAGCTGCTTCAGCCACTTGCCAGGTTCTCACTTCAAAAAGAAGTAGGTGAAATGCGAGAGCTACTTAGCTCTGTTAAGCACTCTTGACCATGCTAAGTAGAGTGGTCCCATAGGTGGCAGTGAACTTGACATTCTCTTAAAAAATGGATCTGATGATCTTACTTCAAGAGGGCTCTTGCAGTAGGTAATTACATATAGGACTGACGTTGGCAGGCGGCAGGACCCCACAGAAAAATTTCTAGCTAGCAGTCCCTGGCGAGGGACCGCCCCCATGTCAGGAGACCGGCGTCAGACGACGTCGGTATAAAGGGGCGGTCTCGGACGCCCGCCTCCCCAGTTCTTTCCCGCCGTTAGTTCGTGCAGCGCCTCGCAGTGAAGTTCGTGCTCAGCCCTGTTGCTTCATCGGTTTTTTACCGAAAGTTATCAGTATTTTGGTATTTCTTCGTCAGGTGAACATTGGTTTATGTCGTCCCCTTCAAAAAATAAGTGCGACTCGTGCGGCGCCCAACTGCCTCACAAGGACGGTCACTCCCTCTGCCTTTTTTGTTTAGGCCCTGACCACGCGGTCGAAAAGTGCCCGCATTGCCTGCATTTCAATGCGGCCACCCGCAGACGACGCCAGCAGTCTTTGGAAGCCCATCTCCTTAAAAAGATGTCTGCAATGGAGAAGGAGTTGAAGAAGCTTAGGCAGGCATCGACCTCCCCAGAAGGACACAAGAAGCGGGACAAAGAAAGGCACCGGGAGAAGGCCTCCTCCTCCGCAACTCCGGCTGGAGCTGCGGCTGAAATCGTCCCCTCCGAGGATCGCCGAGAGCAGCCTCAAGGCTTTGGAGGGCGTTAACCTGCCCGTCGGGTTGGCGTTGACCCTTGGGCACCTCAGAACAAAGGGCTCTGCCCCAGTACTGCCGCGGGCTTGCGGCCTACTGGTCTGGGCGCCTCCATAAGCTGGACGTCGGCTCCTCTGGCGTCTGCGGAAGAGCCGCTAAGGCGCACAACCCTTTGGGGCGCGCGACAGTGTCCCCTCGGACCGGCCCACTTCCCATCCTCGGCCGCCCTCCGATGGCGAGATTCAGCCCCTAAGTCGCGCGTCTGCTCCTCCGGCGTGCACGAGCGTCGGGCCGCAACAGACCCTCCGCCGTCTAGCCGTCCCAGGTTTCCCGGCCTTCGCTGCCGTCTGGGGAGCAGGTCCCCCGCCTGACCGGGACTTTTCTCCTCCGTCCCAGGCGTGCTCGCATGCCTTTCGCCGTTAGACCCTCCTCCTATTGAACGGATCTGGCGCGGCCCCGGACGCCGGCCCGGCGCCCGGCACCGACACCGGCCCACGGCGCCCGGCGAGGATATTCCTCTTCCATTGGGCCCCCCACGGGCTATCACTGTTGATCCGCCCGAGGGGCTTCCTACTAGGCGTCTGCTCGGCAGCTCCTCGGTACCGGGGTATCGCCCGTCATACCCGGCGCCCGGTTTACCGGGTCAGATATCCTGCGCTGCAGTACCCGATGCCGGCTCCTCCGGCGCCGCAGTACCCAGCGCCACAATACCCGTCCGGTATTCCACGCGGCGAGATTCACGGATACTCGCCTTACGGATATCATCTGTATAACTATCCCCCTCCTCCTCCTCCACGCCCCTAGGCGCGGTGGATCTTCAGAGACTCTGGCCTCCTGGTGGGCTGAGAGCCAGGCTCAGCTCACCAAAGTTGAGCTGCCTTACGGCGGCGGTGCCACCTCCGGCCCCGTATCCCCAGGCAGCACCTCCCTCTCGCCTCCGGTTCCCGAGCTCTTCCCTCTGGATCCAGAGAGGGCAGGACCGCGTCAGGGATTCCCCTAAGGAACCCATTCCTCCCCTAGATGAGTTAGAGTCTTACTCTGCTTCCAGTTCTTCTTCTTCTTCTTCTCTCAGACTCCTCGGATTCCTCCGGCGGATGCTCCGAGAAGGCAGCGAGCCTGCGCTCTCCGTCCAAGCCCCGGCCGAGGACTCCTCCGAAGTCTCCTCCGGAGGATCCTTCCTTCACCGAGTTGCTCAGGAAGATCCGGGAAGTACATCAGTGGCGTTCCTTAGGGCCAGATCCTCAGCGGGTTAAACTCGCCGAACATCTGGACTTGCCCCTTACAGCCCCTACTCTAGTGCCACCCTGGATCGAGCCTCATGCCCACCTTGTTTCCACTATTTGGAAACCACCGTCGGCCTTAGCCCCACTTTCTCGGAAGTCCAACGAGCTATACCAGGCTCTGGAGGGTGTAGACTTTTTAGATTCTCATCCCCGTGCAGACTCTGTTGTGATCAGCGCCGCTCACGGCCGGTCGGCACACCCTAAACATCTGAGCTCATCTCCTCCGGATAAGGAATCCCGCCTTCTGGATCAGTGTGGAAGGAAGATCTACGCTTCTTCCACACTGGGGATCAGGGCCCTAAATTATGTAGCACATATGGGGGATTACCAGAAGGCTGTCCTTACCCAGGCGGAATCTAAGATTGACTCCTTGCCTGACTCCCAAGTCAAGCAGGAGTTAGCTGACCTTGTCCGTTCTGCTCGTTCGGCTAGTCGTCACATTCTGAGGATGACCTACGATGCAGTGGACACCGCAGGGCGGAGCTCCGTGTTCGCCGTAAGTCTTCGGCATCACGCCTGGCTCCATGTGTCAGGTTTGGTCCCGGAGGTGCAGTCAGCAATTCAGGAAGCACCTTTCAGGGGTTCAGTGCTTTTCGGTGGTGATGTCAAGGACATCATCACCGACTTGCAGGAGAAGGAGACGGCCCTGAAATCGGTGGATTCCATGTACTGTCCCCATCCCCCACAGTGCCGTCCTTTTCGCAGATGCAGCCGGCCTCAAGCGAAACCCCAAAGAAGGCGGGCCACCAAACGCAGGGCCCCCACAGCTGCCAGGCCCCCACCGCCCAGAAAAGCAGCAGGTGCCCCAGCTGTGGCGCTGCCTCACACCACCTGACTCCTTCCCTCTCCCACCGCCTCCGGACTCCCTGGAGGAACCGGTAGGAGAGAGGTTCTCCCTCCACCTTCCAGGTTGGGAGAGGATAACATCGAGTTCATGGGTGCTTCAGATTATCACTGAGGGGCACTCCATAGAGTTTCTACAGAAACCTCCACGCCACCCCCCTCTGAAGTGCTCTTAATCAAAGGACCATCTTCCTTTGGTCAGGGAAGAAATATCTGCTCTCCTCATGACGAGCCATAGAACCGTCCCTCCTCACCTCCACGGGATAGGGTTACTATTCCATTTCTTCCTTGTACCAAAGAGGCAGAGCGATCTCAGACCATTCTCGATCTCAGCTCCTGAACTTCTATGTAGAATACAAAGTTCAGGATATCTCCTTCAAACCCTTCTGCCCTCCTTGGCTGGGCCAGTGGCTTTGTGCACTGGACATGCAGGATGCATACCTGCACATCCCCATTCGTCCCTCGCACCGCAAGTACCTCCGGTTTGCTTTCCAGGGGGACCATTACCAATTCTGGGCACTCCCTTTTGGTCTTTCCTCGGCTCCCTGAGTTTTTACCAAATGCCTGGTGGTGGTAGTAGCCCACCTGCGTACCTTGGGAGTTCAGGTGTTTCCCTACCTGGACGATTGGCTCCTGGCGGCCTCGTCCAGGGAGGAACTCCTGCATTTTCTCTCCCTCACCCAGCAGGTTTTCACTTGTCTGGGTATCACCATCAACCATTCCAAGTCTCATCTGGACCCTTCCCAGAGACTCCAGTTCATCGGGGCAATCCTCGATACGACAGTGTGCAAGGCCTTCCTACCTTCGGACAGGGGGGCCTCCCTCCAGTCACAGATTTCCCTACTTTCGGAACGCAGGAAGGTTCGGCGAGGTCGATGCTCTGTCTTTTGGGGCTTATGGTGGCCGCCATCCCGACGGTTCCGAGCGCGCATCTCCACATGAGGATCTCTCGGTGTACTCTCCGCTCTCAGTGGGATCAACTTGTAGACGACCTAGATCATCTGGTGCTGATCTCCTCGCCGATGACAAGAGACTTGCAATGGTGGGTGGTTCGAGAGAACCTGTTCCGGGGGTCCCCTTCTTTCATCCTCCCCCCCCTTCCAGACTCTGACCACGGACGCTTCAGGCGAAGGTTGGGGAGCCCATCTGGGTCCTCACCGATCCCAGAGTTTATGGTCCAGATTGGAATTAGCTCTCCACATCAATGTGCTAGAGCTACAAGCAGTTCTGTATGCTCTCCAAGCCCTTCACCAATACATCCTTCCCGGTCACCTAGCTGTCCAAACGGACAACATGTGCGTGGTGTGGTACATCAACAAGCAGGGAGGGACTCAATCCTACCCGCTGTGCAGGGAAGCAATCAGGGTTTGGGAATGGGCAATGCTTCATAACCTTCACCTCACGGCGATCCACGTTCCAGGAGTCGACAATATCCTGGCAGACAAGCTAAGTCGTTCCTCGGCTCTGCCACACGAGTGGGAACTGGACCAAAAGGTTCTAAACGGCATCTTCCAGCTTTGGGGGACTCCACAGGTAGACCTGTTCGCCTCTTCCCAAAGCATAAAACTTCCCACCTTTTGCTCGCTCGCCCAGGCGGCGCTTTCTGGGCGATGCTCTGTCTCTAAGCTGGAAGGACAGATTCGTTTATGCTTTCCCCAATTCCTCTGGTACCTCGTGTGCTGCAGAAACTTGCATTGGAAGGAGCGAGAATGATTCTGATCGCTCCTTTCTGGCCCAGGCAAATCTGGTTCTCTCTTCTACAACAATACTGGAGGTTCCTCCTCTTCCTTTATCTGGGATTGCTGACCCAGGATCAGGGACCCTGGTCCATCCGGGACTCAAGTCTCTCCAACTTCATGCATGGCTCCTGCAGACCTAGCCCAATCTCGTTTTGGCATCTCTCCTAAGGTGGCCGAGATTCTAGTGGAGGCTAGAAAACCCTCCACTAGATCCACCTACGCTATGAAATGGAAGTGATTTTCCATTTGGGCTGCCTCCAGGAATGTGGAGCCTTTCTCCTGTCCTGTGGCCGTTCTGCTCGATTATTTGCGTCATCTCTTCGACCTGGGTCTCAGTCACTCCTCTTTGAAGGTTCACATACCTGCTATTTCAGCCTACCATGTTCCTTTTGCTGATAAGACTTTTGCCCTGTTAGAGGTATCCAAGACCTTTCTCAGATGGGTCCTTCATCTCAGGCCCCCTGTTTGGACTCCTGCTCCCCCTTGGGATTTGAACTTTGTTCTCGAGAAACTTACCCTTCCTCCTTTTGAGCCTGCGGCCTCTGCAGACTTGAAGTTTTTATCGTGGAAGACGCTCTTCTTGGTGGCCATTATTTCTGCTCGAAGAATTTCCGAGCTCCAGGCCCTTATATGTAAAGTCTCCTATCTGATTTTTCACAAAGAACGAGTAGCTCTTCGCACGAACCCTAAGTTTCTTCCGAAAGTGGTAGCGGAGTCTACCTTAAATCAGTCTATTGAGTTACCTGCCTTTTTCACACAGTACTCCAACCAGGGAGAATACTTGCTCCATACTATGGATGTCCACAGGATTCTGAGATACTACACTGATAGGACGAAGGATCTCAGAAAGACTGATCAGCTGTTCGTCTCTTTTGCTCACAAAAGGGAAGGCAGTGCTGTCTCCAAGCAATGCCTGTCAAAGTGGTTGGCTCATTGCATCACCTTCTGTTATGACAAGTACAACAAGACCCTACCAGGTCAAGTCAGAGGTCACTCCACTCGCGGAGTAGCAACCTCTGCGGCTTGTTTCAAGAATGTGTCTGCGGCAGATATCTGTGCTGCTGCCACCTGGACTTCCGTCCATACCTTTACGAAACATTACAGTTTGGATATTGCCTCTCGCCGTAGAGCAGGCTTCGGATTAGCTGTCTTGCAAGGCCTTCTATCTTGAGGTTTGCAAGGTTCTTTGCTACTTCTTGGAGTAGTTCCTCTTCCCGGTGCCTTTTCATTTGTTCCAGACTGCTTGGGATTCTGTCCTATATGTAATTACCTACTGCAAGAGCCCTCTCGAAGTAAGATAGTACAGTTACGTAAGAACTTACCATAACAGTAGATCTTAGAGAGGCTCTTCGCAATAAATAACTCCGCCCTCCGTCCCCTAAGGCTTTTTCAGCTCCTTTTCCATTGGGAAATATCTGCTTCTCTCTCATCCGGGCCTTCCGGGCCTGTGGCGAGAAAAGAACTGGAAGGCGGGCGTCCGGGACCGCCCCTTTATACCGACGTCATCTGACGCCGGTCACCTGACGTGGGGGCGGTCCCTCGCCAGGGACTACAAGCTAGAAATTTTTCCGTGGGGTCCTGCCGCCTGCCGACGTCAGTCCTATATGTAATTACCTACTGCAAGAGCCTCCCTCGAAGATCTGCTGTTACGGTAAGTTCTTGTGTAACTGTACTTTCTTTCAGGAGCATGTCCTGAAGTCACTTACAAGGGTGTGAAACTAACAGTTTAATGGCCAAGTTGTTAAAACCTTTAAACAGCAACCTAAGAAGTACATTACAAACATTGAGAACTGTTGTGAAGAGAGGTTCAGTTTGACTGATGAAAGTAATATCTATAACCGTGTGAAAGTGTTAGATACCAGACTTTGGCTAGCTGCAGACAGAAAGGAACTGGAGCTGTATGGTAACAGTGACATTACTGCAGTAGCTGACCACTTTTCAGCACTTTTGCAGCCTGTCTGTGCTAGCACTCTGCTACTTGCAGAATGGCAAGAGTTTTAAGATTTTTGCTCATACCAATTTCATCAGCCTTTTTGCCTCTGCTATCTGGTCAAAGCTGGCATGTGATTTCCAAAATTTGTATCCCGATCTGTTGAAGCTTGTCATTGTGTTGAGAGTATTTCCTGTGTCTAATGTAATTGTAGAAAGGTGTTTTTCAACTGTGAACAAGGTAAAAACTGACTGGAGAGCAAGTCTGCCGGAGGATACTATAGAAACATTGGTTCGCATTAAAAAGCAGGGCCCCCCTTCAGCTGAATCCAACCCAGACAGGGCTGTAGACATATATTTTTCAGTGCTAAACCAAGACATCCTGGTGATTTGGCAGCTGCGGATGGTGAACCACCCCCACCCAAAAAAAAACAGGCTAGAATTACTGGCTACATGCCGGGTGGAGGAAGAGTAGCAAATAGATCGCACCCAGTCCTTGTTGGTTACTGTGTGGTCAGTCACGTTCCCAGGTGGAGTTTTTATGCTGGGGTAGGGGTTCATTTGAAATTTATGTTTAATTTGGCATGACTCATGATCACGCTCACAGTCTGCTTTGGCAGACATCCTGTCTCGGCTCTTAAAATGTGTGTGCTGTTGCACAATTGCTGTATTCCTTTGGAAATGGCTAAATAAAACAGATGTCAGTCTCAGAAATGTGTGTAAATGTGTATTTGATCAATATAGAGCAAGATAAGTACATTTTATGGGGTTTTGAGTAAAAATATAAATTTTTGGTAATTGCTAATCAACTTTGGCCAATTGCTAATCATTTTTTACTTTGATTAGCGAAGGCCGCTAATCAGGTCTCCGACACTAATTTATGCCTTGCCTATAAGCATTGAAGTACATAACAAGACTGGTTTCACAGTCCTACACAAATACCTGAGTGTTGTCTGGCACAGCGAAAAAATAATTTCTTTTTAATATAATAGTTTTTTATTTGAAAAATATTATTGCATGTTCAAAATTGCATAAATTGTGGTCAGTCACCACTCACTGTCTATAATCACTACAGACTATTGAAGCAAAAAAGCTCTACTGGCAAAAAACAAAACAAAAAAAAACCCACTAAAAATACCCCACCAACAGATTCATCCCAGATGCACTGTGTTGCACTCTGAAAATACGCACAGTTAACCCTCTCAGAATAGCTGCTAAAATGTTTTCTGTAAATAACAACCTAGTCAGATTACTTCAAGCAAAGTTTTAGCGCTCTGACTGAGCTATGATTTCTGCACTATTCTTTCAGTGTCATAAGACTGATTTTGTTCAGCATACAGAGAGACATATAGTATTCTACTCCGTCATTCTACAACTACACACCGAGCATTGGACCCGTGGGGAACTTCCTGCTGAATTGTGTATCACGTGCCCATCCATTTGGACAGGAAATCAGTCATGCGAGCAGTTATCTGGCACACACGATGTATTTTTTTTTTTTTTTTTTTTTTAGTTTAGTTGTTTACCCAGGAGTAGCACACTAAGCTGAAAGCTTTTTTACAGGTGCGACCTGGGAGCACAGGGAAGTTAAGTGACTTGCTCAGGGTCACACAGTATGCAAGTGGAAGCTGTGGGATTCAAACCGAGGTCTGATCTGCTGGATGTCACCAGATTTGCAGCTCAGAGCCTTAAACCACTGCGCTATACTGCCTCCCGTATAGTGTACTTTAACAAAGTTTCTTCTTCAGAAAACAACGCAAAGTCTCAGCCCCCCCCCCACTTCATAAAAACATAGAAGTTGATGGCAGATAAGGACCGCAAGGCCCATCCAGTCTGCCCATTTTTTTTCTACCGTATGAATGTGCCATAGGCCTTTACTCTGTCAGTGGCCTGTCTATTCATACTCATCTGTATTGCTCACTTATGCCTATCCCATGCCTGTTTGAAGCCCTGCACTGTATTCATATCCACCACTTCCTGAGGTAGGCTGTTCCATGCATCCACTACCCTTTTTGTGAAAAAGAACTTCCTCACATTACCCCTTAATCGGCCTCCCTCTAATCTCATGCTGTGTCCTCTTGTCCTTCTACTTTTTTTATACAGAAACATGTTAGACTCTTTCACCTTATTAATGCCCTTAAGCTGTTTGAATGTTTCGATCATATCACCTCTCTCCCTCCTTTGCTTTAAGATATACACACTGAGCTCCGTTAATCTGTCCTCATGTTTTCTGATGCAGTCCCTGCACCATTTTGGTTGCCCTTCTCTGGACTGCCTCAATTTGGTTAATGTCCTTGTGAAGATGTGGCCTCCAGTACTGCGTGCAGTACTCCAGATGAGGCCTAATCAGTGTCTTGTAAGTAAGCATTAATCCCAGACAGAGGAGGGCTATACTAGAGAGTAATGCCTGGTTGGGGTTGGGGGGAGGGTTGGTGCGGCCGAGTGCTTCCAACCACCAACCAGGCATTAATCCCATAGTAGAGTCCGACTCTGGAGGGGATTAATGCTCTTGTAACATGGGCACTGTGGATATTACTTATGTGCTATTATTACGTGTTATATATTACAAATATGCATAGGTGTATTGTTTTACAAAATATGAGTTGGGATGCAAAATATATAGTACTTTTCATTTTGTGAGAACCATATTTAGCTATATTGTGGTGTTTTCCTACTTACACATTACCAGGTTTGTCATTGAAAGCCCACATTGTCATTAGTGTAACGCTATATTTTTTGCAATAACTACACATACAAAACTTGTCATTTGACTTGCTTATCTGCTTTGATGCATGTCTGTTCCTTGTCGTTACATACAGTCTTATCTGATTTGCATATTTCAGCAATGTATGTAATCCGGTATTGTCTGTTATCTCCTCCATTTCCGTCGCTCCTGCTGTTCTACTACTTAGAACATTTTTACACTGCAGTGAGGTATGACAGCTACCTATTATCGATTTCTTTATTTGACACACTCGTTCTATTATCTACGTTCACAACACAGTAGTCCATGGGGTGGGTGGGTGGGATATCACTGCAATAACATTCTGGATTGCCTAAATGGCTAGTATCGGTACTACAGCTGCGGGCATTATTGTCTGTGTCATCGATGTTTGGTAGCCTTTACATGGATAACAGCAGTGGGCATTACTGCGGGATTAATACCCGCTGCAAATTGGATCAGCTGCTACATTTCGGTGAATTGCTGTGCTCGCTTTTCGGTTGGGTTAATAACCATGTTACAAAGAGGGATTATTACCTCCCTCTTATGACTTGAGATACCCCTACTAATACACCCCAACATCCCCCTAGCCTTACCTGCTGCTTTAGTGGCTTCACTTAGTGGCCACCATCTTTCTGGGATTGAGAATCACTGATATCAACTATTTACAGTAGGCAAACATACACCATTTGCTAAGGAGGCAGTCAGGTTTAATATTGGAGTACAGACTTGGGAACGAGGAGACCCAGGTTCAAATTCCGCCACAGTCACATAGTCATTGTGTGAATCCGAGTGAGTCACTTGAACCTCTCGGTGCTTCAGTCTTGTTACTACTGTAGTAGCATTTGGTAAAAACAGGAGTCACACAGAACATGATGCTACACATCAGCTGGGCTCTTCTGGATAAATGACTTGGAAGATAAACCCCAAATATACAACTTCGTTCTGTCCTTGTGACATTGATTAACATAAACCTTTGAATTCCACAGTGAATGTCAAAATAATTCAAATCCATAAATAATTTTTTTTTTAATTCTTTTAGGTATATATGATGGCCTGTTATTTATGAAACGTGACCATACTGAGTGATTGGGACTTTTGGCCTGGTCACTGATGCACTTTTACCACTGTTTGTTCCCTGCATTCTTATCCTGCTGTAGACAGACAACAAGCTTCAATGCTTATTGCTGTACACAGGGTTTTTGACTTATTCAGAAAGCGCCACTAGTTAATTAATTACACGCTGTATGCCTGTGTCTCTGCATATGAAAATAAGTAGCCTGCTGAAGTTTTAGTTACAAAGGGTGAGAGATTCATTGGCATTATTGGATTCTGAAGTTCTGCATTTATTCACTAGGTTAGAATAAAATGCTCAGACAGTATGAGGTGAAAGACCCAGACAGAATATTAGTTGCTGTGCTTACGTCCGTGAGCATATTACTTTGAGCAGAGACTGCCTCGGATGCCACATTGTGTGCAGTGGTTTGGGTATTTTAGCTGTGGGTTCAGCTAAAGCCACCAAACCTATTTTGTTTCTGACTTGATCTGGAACAGAGTCCAGACTTCCAGAGACAAATACATGGTGAATTAGCTTACCATGTCCCAATCACTAATCATCGTAGTCTGTGTGCTGTGGAGATTATTTTGAAAAACTTAACAGGGTGGGTGGCAAAGTAGTCTAGTCTCCTTCTGCATTATTTCATTATAACTCCAGCTTTTCAGTAGTTGAAGTGATTGTTCCAGTCGTTTCTCCTTGACAGCTGTACAAGACACTGTGTTGAACTTAACAAAAGCCCTTTACTACAGATTGCTTGCGGAATCTAGATCTTCCTCGAGGATATCTCTTTCATCAGGCCACACCTGTGGAACTATAGCCGCCAGGCGCTAGGACCACACAGAAAAAGTTTTGCTAGAAATCTACTAGGGGCTGCCCAAGACGATATCCGACATACACTGTATATAAACATGGGCAGCCCCTCATCCTCCACAATTCTTTTCCCGCCGCTGACCATACTCGCTGGACTCCATAGAGATGCCTCTGCTATAGGCGACTGCTTTCTTTTCTTTTTTCTACTAATTTTGTTGTTTTCTATAAACATCTAGTACTTATCACTTTTATTATTATTTGAGTTTTGGTGACTGGGTAAGACCACTGAGACAATTACAGTCCCTTTATTCAAGGTCGACCCAGGGTGATACATGGTACAGTATAGCAGTGTATTTATACAGGGAGTCAGTACACTACAGTATCAGATTCGGCATACTTTGTACAGTGGATACAATACCGTTGCGCTAGTTATGTTCACCATATTTCTTTCTTCACACAAAGAATTATATCAACATGGAATAAATTACCAAGATATTTGTTGGAAACAGATAATGTAGAAACTTTCAAATGTAATCTTGACAAATTTTTATTAAATAAAGTATAAGGATATCCAGATTCTGGAGATGTACTTATATGGATTTAAAAAAAAAACCTTCTGTACATCTAACACTCTTAGTAGTATGAAACTTAGTAGTATATTTACATATCTATGAATTCTATATACATTAGGATTTTTTAACTATATATGTGCAGTAGAATGACATACTTTGATCACAATAAGAATGGGGAGAATAGGGCTGACGAAATCGGGGTGGGGGGAAGGGGAGAGGTAGTATGGGTCAGAGGTCAGGCGAGGGGGGAGGTTAGGAACTTCAGCGGAAGCAGAGGCAGGAGGGAGAGGCAGTGAGATAGGCATGCAGATTGGACTTGAAAAGCGGAAGAGAAGGACAAGTCAGGATGTGGGGAGGTAGGGCATTCCAGTCAGAGACAGCAGCAAATGAGAAGGACCTCCTGGAGAGGGTTAGACGTAGATTGGGGGGAACTAGCAGCAGGAGGAGGAGGAGGAGGAGCGTAGGGTGCGAGGTGCTTGACGGAGGTGAATCAGATCCCTAAGGCGGGGTGGAGTAAAGAGGTGGACAAGTTTAAGCATTAAGCACATGGAGAAATACTTCAGTTTAGCTTCGTAAGGCAACCAGCCTAGAGAGGAGAGGACATCACAGTGGTGTGATTGTGAGTTAGCCCCCAAGGCGAACCTACCAATCCTGTGGTAAGCCTGGGAGAGAATAGAGAGCAAAGAGGCAGTAGCAGAGCATAGCAGGGGGGCACCATATGTTAGGAAGGGAGTAAGAGACGAGGAGGCAATTCTTAGGCAGGAAGCAGAGGTGAGATATGGGGGTTTTCGGTAGAGCAGACCTAGCTTCTGCTGCATATGTTTAACTATATTGGAGATGTGAATGTTGAAAGAGCGATGGGTCCAATGAGAATTCCAAGTATTTGAAGGATGGGACTGTTTCCAAGGTATCTCCCATGATTGATGTTAAGAGTGGGAGGAGCATACTTGGAGGTAGAGCGGGGGGAGAAGAGCATACATTTAGTTTTCCTGGTATTGAGAACAAACTGTTCGCAGTTGAACCAGTCCTCGAGGGAGGCGAAGTCAGTGGCAAGTTCTCGATTGAGTTGGTCAAAGTCTGGTGATGACCGATAGATAATTGCATGATCTGCATAAAGATGTACTGTGGCACTACCACAGAATTGAGGGAGGTCGTTTATGAAGAGTGAGAACAATAATGGCCCCAGAATGAATCCCTGTGGCACGCCATGGGTTATTGGCCTAAGTTCTGAAACGGAGCCGTCCCATTTAACTCTTTGGGAGCGGCCAGATAGGTAGCTTCTTGCCCAATTTAGGGCATTTTTATCCAGACCTATGACATGTAGTTGGTGGAGCAGGAGATCATGGTTTACCAGGTCAAATGCTTTAGTGAGGTCAACGAAGATGGCACCAGTGGCACAACCCTTGTCCATAGCATGAAATATATCTGTTGTCACTTTTATCGGTGCCGCTCGAGTGCTATGATTCCTTCTGAAACCGTGTTGATGGGGGATAGTAGGTTGTGAGATTCCAGGTAGCCCTGTAGGTGGATATAAAGAATATGCTCTTGTATCTTCGCTAGATGGCAGAGGAGGGATATGGGTCTATAGTTGTCGACAACAGTATTGGATCCCCCCCCCCTTGTGCACTGGGACTACCACTGCCACCTTCCATTTATCAGGTACCGAGTTGGTGATGAAGGATCAGTTGAATAGGTCCCTAACCGGGCGAGCAAGGGCTGGGGAACCCAATTTTAGAAATTTTGCCTCAAGAGAGTCATGTTCAGACGAGCTCTCAGGATTTAATTGAGAGAGAAGCTTCTGGACCTCTTTGAGAATGGCAAGTTTTAGGTGGAACTTGGGGTGGTCCGCAAGGGTAGTTGAGGGCAGCAGGACAGTGTTAGGAGAGTAGGTGTTATGGAAGAGCAAGATATATTTGCACAGATCTGTAAAAAAATTCATTGAAGCCGGAGGCAATGGAAGTAGACTTGGTAAGGCCTGAGCCGTTGGCATGGACTGAGCTTGGGGTATTAATAGCGTTTTCTTTTAATAATAAGGAGTTTAGTTGTTGCCAGAATTTCTTTGGGTTGCAGAGGTGCTCCGTTTGAAGGGATTTAAAGTGGAAGTGCTTGGCTTTGTGCAGGGAATGTTTGCATTTGTTCCTGAAGTGTCTATATGTTTGCCAGTCTGAGGGGAGGTCACTCTCTTTGTAGGGCTTCCACACATTATTATGGTGCGACATGAGCATCCGAATCTCCTCGGAGACCCACAGAGCCTTGATGCCCTTGGACCTGCACTTTTACTTAAAAGTGATTGCTGTCATTTTGTGTATAAATCTGAGCTTTATTCCGGACAGCCACCACAACAGCTGCATGTTCTGTCTCAGAGAAGCCCACGATGCTGAGGCCTGCTACTTCTGCCTGAAGCTTCTCGGAGACGTTGCCAGTAAACCCTGCATTCTCCCCTACTTGAACTGCAGTCTGCCAGAATGGAAAGAGAGTGCCAGGAAAAGAGCTGCACTGTGTCGTGGCCATTCCTTGGGCTCGCAATCCTCTAGGGCCCGAGAGCAGTCCTGTGGGAATCACAAACACTAACCATTGCAGCACCGTCGGCCACTTTGGCATCGACACCTGCTGCTCAGACCTCAGAAATCACGGGGTAGGCTCAGGCAGTGAGTTCCGCCAGACCTCCTGTGGCCGGTGAAAGCCCGTCGATGTCAGGGCTCCAGTCACCCCCATCAACTTCACATTGCTGTCAACTGCTAAAGCATTGACGCCTTCTACCACTCAGACCTCGGTACCTACAAGGTTGTCTCTGGCAATGAGTTCCACCGGACCTCATATGGCCGGCAATGACCCATCGGCATTGTGGCTCCAGTCTCCCCTGTCGACGTTGCAGCATCGTCGACTGCTTCGATGTCTACGCGTCCTGCTACCCAGAACTCAGTACCCACATGGTGAGCTCTGGCAGTGAGTTCTGCCAGACCTACTATGGCCGGTGAAGGCCCGTCGACGTCGGGGCTGCAGACACCCCCATCGACATCGCAAGTCCTGCTGCCTAGACCTCAGAACCTTTAGAGTTGGCTAGCAGTGAGTTCCACTGGACCTACTCTGGCCAGCGAAGGCCCATCGACTTCGGGTCCCTGGCTACCCCCATCAGCGTTGTAAGGCACCTCTGTAGTGCAGGCCACTTTCAACGTTCAGGCAGTGCTTTCCTCCTTTGCAGAGTTAATACAGTATCCTATGCCTCCTCCTCCTCCTATACCAGGCATGACTGCGGGGCCTCTCAGACCAGCCCCTGCATCGAAGCCTGCTTGGTTGACATGCAATGTACACTCCAGGGTGTCGGTGTCCTTGTTCCTTTCTTTGAGGCCTTCAGGGCCCATCGACGAGGATCAGGAATACAACACTGACCTCCTTTTACAAGAGGGAGAAGAGGAGGAGGAGGAAGATATGGCAAGGAGCCCATCTGAGAGGTCTGGCTCCACCAGTTTCTCCAGGAGTGCAGAACTCAACCTGCATACTCGGAGGTCCTCTCCTAAAGATCCCTACTTCATCTCTCTGATGAAGCAAAGCAGTTCCCAAGCTGCAGTGGGATTTGATGCTGAGGAGCAAGACATTTATCCTCTATTAGCTGCACTAGAGGATGCCACCCTAGCTGCCCAACACATACCAAGCTTGATC
The DNA here is from genome assembly GCA_016271365.2 of Neoceratodus forsteri. Taxonomy (NCBI): domain Eukaryota; kingdom Metazoa; phylum Chordata; order Ceratodontiformes; family Ceratodontidae; genus Neoceratodus; species Neoceratodus forsteri. Next base: position 373,860,181 of record CM057450.1, on the reverse strand, counting down.
CTTGCCATGCCCAGAAAGGTAGACAATCTGCACCAGGCCCCCTAAGGACAGCCCTTGTTTGCAGGTTGACCTAAAGCTGGCTCAGTTGTGATAAATGCAGCCCATGATATATCGAAGGTGCCTAAGCACCTCAGTTCTCTCCCCCCAGATACAGAGTCGAGAAAACTGAACCTCATAGGAAAAGAGAACCTTTGCCTCAGCCACACTGGGCCTCAGAATAGCAAATTCCCAGGCTCATATGGTCAAATACCAGATTACCCTCTGTAGAAAGGCTAAAGCAGCAGCCCAGTCCTTCCCAGAAGCAGGAGATGTTCAAGGCCCTTCAGACTGGGGCTGATGTGGGTAAGCACCTCTTAGGTCTACCTGCGACATTTTGGATGCCTCAGCCAAAGAATCTGCATCTGGCATCTCACTAAGAAGGCATTCTTGGCTAAGGATGTCAAGATTTGCTAGCGGCATCCAGCAATCCATTCTAAATGCCCCTTTTAAGAGGATACAAGCTCCATGGAGTAGGTGTACCCCCTTTCGCAATGGCCTACCAACAGACCTAGGTCAGGGCCAGGCAGCAGAGCAGGATCAGCTTTGCCGGCCCCAACCCTCTGCACAGGTGCCCACTCCAAAGCCCCAAGAGGTGGGGCTGCAGCTGTGGCAGCCAGATTGGCTTTAGCATGACTCCTTCTTAGACACGCGGCCCTCTGGTACCAGATCTGGAGGTGGCAGTTGGGGGTTCCCTTTCTCTCCACCTGGAACAGTGGAGGGAGGTTACCACAGACGCTTGGGCCCTGCGGTCAGTAGAACAGGGCCATGCTCTAGAATTTCTGGAGTTACCTCCCAGACCTTCCTCCAGTTCCCTCAACCTATCCTCTAGACCACATACCAGTGTTACTAGAGGATGTATATACACTGCTGCAAAAGAGGACCACAGAACCTGTTCCCTGGGAACAAAGGAATGGGGTTTATTCTCATTTCTTTCTAGTTCCCAAATCTACAGAGGACTTGCAACCCATTCTGGATCTGAGGAACCCAAACTTCTTTATTCAGTACAAGAAGTTCAGGATGGTCACTTTGCAAGGCCCGCTGCCCTTCCTGTAAAAAGCGGACCAGATATGCTCCCAGGACATGCAGGATGCTTACCTGCATGTTAGGCTTTGTCCACCCCACAGGGAATACCTCAGGTTCCTTTTTTAGAGGGAACACTACCAGTTCAGGGTGTTGCCCTTTGGCTTGTCATCTGCACCACAGGTATTTACCAAATGCTTGGCAACTGTGGTAGCAGCTCAGGGGAGAGGAACTATAGGTCTTCCCCTCTCTAGACGACTGGTTGCTCAAAGCTCAGTCCAAGGAGCAACTGTCTCACATCCTAGCACATACCAGACAACTGTTCTGTGCCCTAGAGATCACGGTCAATCTGCGTCAGTTTTGGCCCCTTGTCAGCGCCTGCAATTCATAAAGGAAGTACTGGACACTGCTCAGGGCTTAACCTTCCTGCTCCAAGACAGCATGGAGTGCCCCATGACACAGGCCCAGCTGCTTTGCACCAACAGGTATGTCACAGCCAGGACATTTCTGAGACCGCTGGGCCTGATGGAAGCAGCCATTGTCATGATACCCATGGCCATGCTGCACATGAGTCCCCCAGTGGGCATTAAGATTCCAGTGGAATGAGCACATTGATGATCTTGAACAGCAGATTCTAGTAACATCTGTCCGAAAGGTGCTTCAGTGGTGGATGGAACCCAGCAATTTGCTGAAAGAGTTTCTCTTCCTCATCCTCTCCCCTCAGCATGGGGGTACTCATTCTTACCCCCTGTGCAGGGCAGCAATGACGACTTGGTACTGGGCTCTAAAACACATCTAGCCCTGCCGGCTGTCCATGTCCCAGTCGTCCCAAATCTCCTGGCAGACAGGCTTAGCTGGCCGCAGTCCAGAATGTTGTCCAGAGTGGGAGCTGCGGAACTTGGTACTAGATAACCTCTTTTTCAGGTGGGGTCATCCAGAGTTGGACTTTTTTTGCACCCCCATTCAACACAGAACTGCCGCTTTTCTGCTCATTTGTTCCAGCACCTGGAGTTTCCTGGTGAGACGCGTTGTCCCTCTCTTGGAAAGGGAGCTTCTTCTACGCCTTTTCTCCAATTCAGAGGATGATACTCAAGCTCGAAATGGAGGGAGCTACTCTGATTCTTGTGGCTCCTTTTTGACCTCGCCAGGTCTGGCTTCCCTTGCCGCAGAAGTAGTATCCCACGTACCCCTGCCGCTGTGCAAGGGCTTGCTGTCATGGGAACAGGAGACCCTAGTCCATTCGGCCCTCTGTTCATCCCATCGCCATGCCTGGCTTCTGAAGACAACCATTGTGAGATTGGGAGTGTCCCTGAAGGTGGTTGATGTCCTGGTAGCTGCCTGGAAGCCCTCCCCATGGTTACTTACTTCATGAAGTGGAAGCGGTTTGCTTTGTGGGCTTCTTTTCATCAGCTGGACCCCTTTACCTGTCCAGTGAACCAGATTCTGTAGTATTTGCTGTCCTTATCAAATGCAGGCCTATCGTACTCTTCTATCAAGGTGCACTTGGCTGTCATTTCTGCATTCCTTCTGCCTGTCAATGGTTGTACGGTTGCCCGGCTGGAGGAGGCCTGTATGTTTTTGAGAGGCATCATACATTTATTTTTTTATTATTAGTTAGTTTTTGTTGACCGGGTAAGTGCACTACACGCATTCTGCCTATTTTCAGGCACGCCCTGTGGGGAGGGGGATACAGATAAATGCCAACTGACCTTGAACTAGATTAAGCTGTTGGTGGTATTTTAGTGAATGGGGGAATTTGGCCAGGGCACCGGGGAAATTCCTCTACTCTTTTCGAGAAGTGCCATGGGATCTTTAACATCCACCTGAACTACCACCAGAACAGGCAGATGGGACCTCGGTTTAACGTCTGATCTGAAAGACGGCACCTCAGGAGTGCAGCCTCGTAGCAACAATCCTGTCTGTGATGAAAAATCCCTCACCAGGGACTTCAAGTTTACTGCCACCACCACCATCATGGGTTTTTACCAACAGGACCCAGAAAACTGTTTTTACCTCCTTCTTGCTCAAGGTCAGGAAGGTCAAACACAATAACTGTGGGTGGAGTGCCCCTTCAGAGACAGACTGCATACAAGAGTCTAGCAGTAATAGTAGAATTACCCTTTTAAATAAAATAAGTAGTCACTGATTTTATAAAAATAAAAATTTTACTAAAATATTATAAGTATTTACAACAGGATTTATGTACAAACAAAAGGATTACAGTTTACAAGAAATTAAAATAAATGGAAGTTATACAAGACAGGCTGCAGACAGGAAAATCTGAGCTAGTCTCACTTTAAAAACATATTCATTTACCTGCAGCTGTCTGAAGACAACACTGTTCCCTAAGCTGTCTTTCTTACCAGACCTCTGGCTGCAGGGCACTGGAGTTTCAGATGTTTCAAGTCCAAGAAGAAGAGCTTTCTTTGGGGAGGGATCTCACTCACATTGAGTGACAATTCCATGTTATCCCAGCTCTCTTTGAAATTATGTGTGTGTGTGTGTGTGTGTGTGTGTGTGTGTGTGTGTGTCTGTCTGTCCCCGTCTACCCTTCAGCACCTCCTTGCTAATGTTATGACATGTACCTAGGTCCTTTGTCCAACATGGGAACATCTCCAGGAAGGACTCCCCTCTGGGTTATTGCTTTATTTTCTCCTCCCTAGCCTTCCTGTTATCTTTCACATGAGAACATCAGCCCCTCCACCCAGGCTTTAAAAAACTGTCATATGCTACTTGATCATGTGATCTGCTAGCCATCTTGGACCTGAAGCAGATACATATTCAGGAAAGAATAAATGAATCGAAAGAATACATGACTCTGGTCCCCTTTCCCGTCATAGCTTGGGATCTAAATTTTGTGTGAGAGGAATTTACTTTGGCTCCTGTTGAGCCAGCCACAACTTGCAAACTGCGCTTTTTGTCTTCAAAAGCATTACTTTTAATTGTCATCACTTCTGCTCGAAGGATGTCAGGGTTGCAGACTCTTATGTGCAATCCTCCTTTTTTTTGATTTTCCACAAAGACAGAATGTCTTTGTGCACTAACTCCAAGTTGTTACCAAAGGTGGTATCTGAGTTTGCTTTAGATCAAACTTTCCACCTGCCAGTTTATTTTCCAGAGCATGCCAATCCGGGGAAGTATTACTTCTCTACCTTAGATGTACATGGTGTGCTCAGATATTATGTGCACCATACAAAGAACTGCAGGATGTCTTTGTAGCTTTGAGTTTCCTTCGCCCCTGGGAAAGAGGGCGTACTGGTTTCTATACAGTGCCTGTCCAGTTTGTTGGCCAACTGTATTACATTTTGTTACAGCAGGTACGGTAAGGAACTTCCTGGGGTTCTTCGTGGCCATTCAGTCATAGGCAGGGGCATGTTTGTTGCCTGTTTCAGGCATGTGTTAGCTGCAGAAATTTGTGTTGCTGCAACTTGGACACTGTCCACATTTTCTCAGAATACTACAGTCTGAACATTGCTTCTCGGAGAAGAACAGGGTTTGGCCTGGCTGTGCTTCACAGCCTCCTCTCTTAGGGCTGTAGACTCCAGCTGCCCAGACTGTCTCTCTGTCAGTACTGCTTGGGACACATTCCATATATGTGCCCTGATAAAAGACATATCCTCGAAGAAGATAAAACAGTTCAGTACTTACCGTAACAGTAGATCTTTAAGAGAATCTCTTTCATTAGGCCATGCCATCCCACCCTCCATCCCCCTTCAACTCAGAGCTTCTTCCTTCCTGTCTCTCTCTCTCTCTCTTCAGGATGGACTGTCTGCTGTTCCAGGCTTACCTGGTAGCTGGAACCTTGAGCTCTCTCCTTTGTTCCCTAGAGGGAGGCCCTTGGAGTATGGTCTCTGGTGGGGAACTGAGGAGTGTGTGGGGCCGCCCACGTTTATATACAGAGGATGTCAACATCGGATATCATCATGGGTGGCCCCTAGTAGATTGCTAGCAAAAAAGTTTCCATGTGGTCCTAGAGCCTCGCAGTTATAGTGCCATAGGTGTGGGCTGATGAAAGAGATTCTCTTGAATATCTACTGTTATGGTAAGTACGTAACTGTTCTTTCCAGGGATTCAACAGTGAATCAGTAGTTCAGTCCAACAGTGGATGGTCTACAGTCTACAAAAAAGCAGAGATTCTGGTAGATAGTTTTTTAGAAGACGAATACCTCTCTCCAAACTGATTTTCAGAGGTCCCATAAAAAGTTTGTAGGAGTCCCATCCAATAAAATGCGATGCAAAGGGTTAAAATAAAACTTGAAAACTACCAGTACGCTGAATAAAAGTGCTGGTATTCCCCCACTGGGCTTCAGTACCTCTCTGTGGCTCACAACTACACCACTGGTGATTTACTTTAGAAGTAACAGTCTTCCAAGAATCGTTCTTCTCCATAAAGCTCCACTCTTTGGTGAAAACCTGGAAACACTAGGACCTCGTAGGAACCAGAACTTTTGGGACTGGCAAACATTATACTCATGTGCACAGCATTGAGCATGGTGTCATGTGCACTGATAGTATAATATTTAATATGATAACATAATATCATGAGTGAATAACATCAGTTGTGTTAAGATATGCAAACTTGTGTGAAACTATATGATAGTATATATAGCAGTGTCAGTGGCTCAGAAGGTAGCACACTCACCTCTGAGGCTGGGAGATCAGAGGCTGTGGGTTCAGTTCCCACATCTGGCACTTGGGTTAATATCCCAGTACTGACACTGTAGTGCAGCACGAGAGGGGTGCTGCATTTCTGAGGTGCCGTCTTTCGGATGAGATGTTAAACCGAGGTCCCATCTGCCTGGATTGGTGGTAGTTCAGGTGGATGTTAAAGATCCCATGGCACTTATCGAAAAGAGTAGGGGAATTTTATTGAGAAGAATAGGACTTCATTACAAAGAGACATACATAAAAAAAATTACAAATACAATACAAAGGCATAGAAACAGGGAAAACAAAAACAAAACAGCAAATTATTCCAAATCCCACAAGTCACAATTAGACCATAAATGACAAAATTGTATTCTGGAATAGTTTGAAAAGTCAGATTTTTTTCAGTGCAAGTACTGCATTCCTAACATTTTGTACAATTTCTTGAAGAGAGATCCACTTTTGATGCAAAACCAACAGGCACCTACCCTGCCATAAAAAATATTGCATCAAAACAAGAACAATATACACAGTTTCAGCATTATATTTTCTGTTTAAGGCAAAATTAGTCCCGAACATGACGTCTGCATACGTTCTTTTAGAAAAGATAGGTTCAGCCCAGACAATAGCAGTAGTGCTCCAAAAATCAAGTGCAAAGCTACACTTGAGGAACAAATGTTGTTGAGATTCAACTATAGAAGGACAGGACTCCCTAGGACAATATCTATCATGCAACATTTTGTGCTTATGATTGCCCTTAACACTAAGTCTTCCATAATTACTAAGCCACGCCATGTCCCATGCATAAGGTGGTATCCTGGGGTTCAAAAGTTGTTTTACAATCCAGGCCTGTCGATCAGGAGGACAGAATGGAAATTCGATGGGATCCTGAGCACCCTGCCTCCAGATCCCTTCATGTAAGGCCTTCCTGCTCTTTATACAAAAACCATGAGGTACAGAACCCCAAGACATAGCCAATTTCACAGCCTCCAAACCATAGGCCGGAAGACCGGGGACTTTGGCTAACAACCTTTTCTTCCCTTGTTCCCGAGGGGTAAGATAAGGCAGAAGCCAAGAAAAAAGAAAAGGCTTCCAACCCTTATCACCAGGTTTTAAAGTCCAACCAAAATTATAATTCAAAAATATACTGTAAAAGAAAGCCACAGGATTTAACATCCCTGGGACCTCTTCCTCACCAAGAGGTCTATAGGTCAAATCTCATTTAATAGGATTCAACTGAGATCCCCCAAATCCCTGAAAAAAAAACACTATATAATTTAGTAAAGAATTTCATGGGCGGGGGAAAAACATAACAGAGATACAAAAAAATAGGGACCATCAAAGCTTTAAGAAAATAAACCCGTTTCTTTTTACCAGCCTGCTGTTGTCTCCATCCAGCTATGAGCCTATCAGCTCTCCCCAAGGCAGTGTTCCAATTAAGAGACTGCATATCACCTGATCCAAACCAAAGTCCAAGGATTTTAATGTGTTCCGAGGAAAGCCTGATTCCAGCAAAGGACCCCGACTCAGGGACAGTAGGGTTCACTAAGGGAAGTCCAGAGCTTTTCTCAGAATTAATCTGGGAACCTGCCACTAAAGAATGCTGTTGGAGAACATCAGCCAGGGCCTTTTCATCAGAGTCAGTGGCCACAGTAAGAACCAAATCGTCTGCGTAAGCTAAGATTTTGACAGGAGCAGGATTATTTGTCCCTTGCAAGCCAAGTACCCCAGGGCATTGGAGGACAGCCCTAATCAAAATATCTATTCCAAAAGTGTATAAAAAGGGGCTCAAAGGGCACCCCCTGTCGAACCCCTCGTTTAACCAGAACCTGATTCTCCAACCAGCCATTAACATTGGGAAGAATAACAGCCTCATGATAAAGGGCTCTAATCCACCCTCTAAATTTAGTAGGGATTCCAAATGCTGCCAGAACAGAAAACAAAAACTTGTGGGAAACCCTATCGAAAGCTTTCTCCTGGTCAATCCCAAGCACCCACCCCTTAATGCGATCCAGGTCCTCCAAGGCAAATAATTCCCGTAACAAAATGAGATTATCAGTTTGGCATCTACCTGGGATACCACATGTCTGAGCAGAACTAATAAGTCTAGCTACCCGAACAAGTCTGGCTAACAAAATTTTAGCAATAATCTTACTATCCACATTGAGGAGACTCAAAGGTCTCCAATTATTAATGTCTGATACAGAACCCTTTTTATGGATTAGAACAAAAATTGCTTCCTTCATCGACTTAAAACATTTAGCTTTGGATAACATCTCATTAAACAAAATAGTTAAAGCTGGGACCAATTCTTTTTGAAAAGTAGAATAAAAACCTGCCGTAAGTCCATCAGATCCAGGAGCTGAGTTCAACTTCAAACGAACAATGGCATGCACCACCTCCTCCTCAGAGATATCTGTAGTCAGCATATCGCATTCCTCAGGAGTGAGGTGGGGCAAGGTTAATGATGCTAAAAAATCAGCAGCAGCGTCACAGGTAGATTCAGTCCCTAACATGTCCAAAACATGATGCTCAATTACCCTAACAAGCAACTCTGGGGCGCATGTGAGATCCCCTGAGGAAGACAACAAATGATAAATAACCCTGGATTCAACCCTGCCCTTACATTCTTTAAAAGGATCTAAGCCACCCTTGGGTAACTTAGTCCCAAACCTAGCTTCCTGCCCCAAATATTTGACCCTATCATACTGCAAATACCACATCTGACTACTGAGGACCGAAATTTGCATACTATAATCATGAGTAGAGCTATCCGAAATCGAAATTAGAGTCTGTAGTTGCTGATGTAATGCCAAGTACTTCTTATATCGACTGGTATGGTTGTCAGCAGCTTTTGTTTGTAAAACCTGTCTCCATCTAACCTTAGTGTCTTCCCATCACTCAGAAATGTCCTTATAAAGATTGGCAACAGACAACCGTGACGCCCATTCCCGCCTCCATAATTTTTGAACTTTGGGATCCTGAAGCATGGAATCATTAAGTCTCCACCTATTCTTTTTACAACGGGGAACATTAGACCAAGAGATCGTAACCCGTAGGGCAGCATTGTCTGAAAACTCACTCCCAGCAGTCCTACAGTCAACAACAGTAAGAGTTTGAGAAAGAAATATAAAATCTATCCTGGTTCTGCAGTCACCCCTGAAATAAGTAAACCCACCTCTAGGATGCTGAACCCTATAGGCGTCCCGAAGATTAGCAGTGGAGATCATATTTTTAAGGGCCATGGTATCGCTGAAAAGTTTAGAGGTGTGAAGCCCCCCTACCTGCCTGATGTAATCCACAATTAAAATCCCCCGTCCAAATAACCAGTCTAGAAGTATGCAAAAAGGGTTGTACCAACCGAAAAAGGGCAGCCCTCTGTGCCTTAGTCGGAGGAGCATATAATGCAATCAACCGAAATCTTTCAGAATGAAAGGAAATATCAAGAAGTAATGCTCTCCCGGGATGAATATCCACAAGTCTGGACACTTTAAGGGCAGAATTAGAAAACAAAATACCCACTCCGTCACATTTATCCACCCCAGAGGACCAAAAGGAAGGTCCATGGGGCCAAGCCTTAGAGGCTTGCTGGAGTTCCCGATTGTTTTTTAACCTTGTGTCAACTAAACAGGTAATGTCGCAATGCATATCCTGTAGAGAGAGCATGATACCCCCAAGCTTCCTGTCTCCCTTAATACTATTGATGTTTAAAGAGGAGATTGTCAAGGAATCCATAGGGAAAAACTAAGGTGACTTACTCCATCAACACTGCCTAGTCATTTTGGCGATTCGGTCCATATCACCACCCCCCCTCCATGTCTGTGTTAGAAACAATAGAGGAAGTATCCGTTTCGTCAGCCGCAGAATCCCTATCTGTAATACCGGAAGCCAGGACAGTGAATTTATTTCCAGATTTCCAAGTCCTAACTCCTGAAACTTTACCCCGTCCAGAAACAGCCAACCCCTTCCTATTCCTCTTCTGCTGCACAGTGATAAAGGCAGACTGCTCCAAATCTGGCTGGGCCTGGGGCAGAGGTGGGGGGTGGCATTACACCAAGATCCTCAGAGACAGAAGCAGTCTGGTTAGGGCCCCCAGTCTCCCCAGTGTCTACTTGCTCCTGCATATTCACCACTTCCCCTTGGGAGAAATCAGCCTCCCCCACATCCCCTGTCCCAGGGGCTTTGTTTTGTTGGGGAGGAGGCAAAGCCTTCAAACCAACCCGTAAATGATGCTCTCCAATCCTTTTAGCCTGCTGTTGCTGAGCAAGATTAATTAGGCCTTCATGAGAGGGACAATCATCCCTGTTATGCGAGGCCCAAGGGCATCGACCATAGGCATGACCAGTATGTTCACATAAGTTGCACTTGAAAAGGTTCAAACAAGAACTAGAATTATGGCCAAACTCCAAACAGTGACTGCACTTAACAGTATCACAAGCAGAGCTCAAGTGGGCCCGAGAGCCACACTTGAAGCAAGATCTAGGCTGTCCACCATAAAAAATCAGCCCCTTATTCCTCCCAAGGTAAAAAAAAAAAACCCAAAAAACTAGGCAAGTGACTGGGGCCTGAATTTGTAGAATACAACTTTACTCTAACCCTCCACCCACCATCCCAAATCTGCTCACTATCCAAAGTAGGAGTCGGCCTATTCAAAACCTCATAACGTTGTTTCAACCAAAATAAAATATCTTCAGTGTTCACCCCTTCATTTTTAAACATAATGGTTATGTTTTTCACAGCGGGTTTTGTCAATGGAAGAACATGAAAAGGAGACCAAGCGGGTAGAGTTTTAAAAGTAGCATATTGAGCCCAAAAACGATCCAGACTGGACACATTTTTAAAGCTAACATCATAGTTAGCATTCCCCAAGCTAATTAATGCAAAAATGTTGGATGAAAAAAAACACATGGAACCCTTAAGTAAGGTTTTTGCGATATAGACCCTATCCGGCGTTTTTTTCCAGCCCTCCTTTATATCAGAAACGCACAGCATTGCGTCTAGGGGCAGGCTAACCCTTATTCTGAAATAAATCAGTAAGTTTAAAGCCCAGAGGCTTACCAGGATCAGTATCTGTCTGTTGTAGCAACACGGGGTCAGGACCCAAGTGGACTGGTACCTCTGGAACAGTGTCCACTCCTACTGCCTGAGCCGGCAGGGTCAAGGTAGAAGCAGGACATGCCTGACCAGAGGGAGTGGTAAGCTTACCTACAGAAATAACATCAAGAATAGGCACAGAGATACCCTCAGTAACAGTACAAGAAGCAACGTTAGAGTTTATAGCACAAGTAGTAGAAACATTACCCTGGGGTACGTTGGAGCTCATGAGTGTAGAAGTCTCGGTGGCCACCGGTGCTGCTGCATTCTTCAACATGTTGATATAGGAGGGGTCTTGTGAATCAGGCGACCAAGAACCACTGTCCATCTGTTCCCAACCGGCGTGTTTCAGAGCAAGTTCGGGAGACCACGCCGACCCACTGTGTAAAACAGCAGGTTCCAAACCACGATCCTTGCTAGGCAAATCAGCAGAAAGTTCTCCTGGTAGTTTACTCCATCCAGGCCTCTGCGAGCGAGAGGCAAAAGAAAACACAGGACCGCCCATAGTGTCTCCCGATGCTGAAACAGTGGACTGCAAGGGAGCTACTTGGGCGCCGTCAAGATGCTTAATTTTGGAGGTCGAACGAGTCGGGAGGTGCTGTAGGCACTCAGGAGCAGAACCCGACAAACTACCAGCCCCAGAACCAGGAGGTAACACTGCTGTGGACAACGGAACGACAGAATTCAGTGACGCATCAGAACATACAGGTCCAGCCGCAGCAATAGTCCAACTGGAAACAACAGGAGGGGAAAGCGGAGCAGGAAGTTCAGTGCCCACAGAGAAAGCAGCAAGCTCCCGATCAAGTAAGTCCATTTGCAACAATAATTGAGATCTTGCAGCAAGCAAATGAGCTTTATCACCACCAGGGAAGAGCACTGACTTGTGCTTAGAACACGATGACACAGTAGGAACAGCAGCGTCAATAATGGTAAGCTCAACAATTTCAGCCACAGAACAAGCTTCCTCAACGGCCTCTTGCGTTGACAGCACAGGAGAGGAGGCCCACTCTCCTGCACCTTCTGCATCCATCTTCTCTGACATCTCACGCAGACTGGCCATTGCAGTGCTGACAGCCAAGGGTCCCCCTACAGAAAGAGTAGGGGAAGTTTTTATTGAACATCAACTGAACAGAAAAGAAAAATGAAAATGATGCAGAAAAAAATATAAAACACAAAATAATTATGTAACAGGAAAATCAGAATCAGTTATCTAAGGTAATAGTGTCCATAATTCCAACGAAGAGTCAGACGGCAAATGCTCTGCCTCTGAAAAATATATGACCTTCAAATCATGTTCGATCCTTGAATAATGGTAAGAAGAGGCACATCCTGATTCTGTAAATTAAACAGACAACGAGCATTCCACATGCCATTTGATTATTACAAAAATCAAATTTAACGTATTAATATTCCAATGAGACCAAGTGAGGGGGAAAAAAAACATATATCAAATTGTCATAAGTAATGAGAGCAAACAAGGGTTCACGCCATCTGGCAGCTAATAGAGTCCAAAAAGAAACAATAAACGTACATAAAAAAAAGGTGTGAAATAGTTTCTTCTTATTGCTGACATTCAGGTCTGGAACAAAATCTGTCCTGTAGTGATTTGTGTTTATGGTTACATTTGACGTTGATACGTTCATGGCAGCTAAGCCAGTGCAAGTCCCACATCTTTTGGGGAACCTAAATTCAGATAAAGTGAGCAAAGCAGGGAGATGTTGTGGACATTTGGAAAAACAACAATCTCCAAACATACATGGTTCACTAAATACTTATACAGTGATTTTCTGGAGACAGTTATTAGCATATGGCTAGTAATCTGCCAGTGTTTCAAATGAAAAAACTATCCCTAACAAAGCAGAAATCTGGGGAATGTGTTAAAACTGTCAATTTGCTAAGTTCCCATTTATGAAACCAAGGACCACAGGATTCAAGAAACAAGGTTCCCAACCTCAATCTTGGTTAACCAGCAGGGTCTAATATTATGAAACAAGAAAAACTAGTATAAAAAACCAGGTTGGACCATAGCTAGGCCTCCATCCGAATAGGGAGATAGGTGATCTGACATTTAATGGGGTTCAGGCGGCTACCCCATAGGGCTTGAAAAAGAGACTAAGCAATCTGGTTTCAAATTGCGGGGGAATATAAGCTAGAAAGAGAAAAAGGGGAAGCAGAAAGGTTTTAATCATGTAAATCCTTTTTTTCTTACTCATCTGCCATGAATTCCAACGTGCAACCATAGTCTGAGCATAATCTAATTTGGGAGTCCAGTTAAGGACATCTAAAGGACCAGTACCAGTACCGTATAAAATGCCCAAAATCCTAATAGGGTCATCACAAAGTCTAATGTCAACAGAAGACTCATCTACAAAGAGGAACCTAATCTCGGCCTACACATTTATCAAGATTAAGACGCGGCAGGCAAACAACCCCAAACTGGAACAATGCCATAATGCAGAGCACTACGGAGGCAACATTAGCCACCATGAGACTCATATCGTCTGCATAAGCCAACACCGAGAATATGGGGCTGAGGAAATCAGCATAATTGTTGAGGCAATTAATAGAACAAAGTAAGGGATCCAAAAAAAAACATATAAAGTGGACTAAGGGGACAGCCCTGTCTAACCCCTCTGTGTAGAGGAAGCATAGGGCCCTTCCATCCATTGACCAGTGGGACAACAGTTGCAGACCGATATAGCAACCGGAGTCTAGTCAGGGTATAATCAGGTACTTTTAATATCGAAGAGTAGACCATAAAAAATCACGATGTACAGAATCAAAAGCCTGCCGTTGGTCCAGTGAGAATATGAAACCATGTAAAACATTAGAATTTCCACGTTCAATCATTTCTCTAAGTAAATTAGATGGTCCTGAATACATCTCCCAGGGACACTGCAAGATTGTGCGGTAGAAATCACATATATGGCCAATTTAGAAAGTCTGAGGGCCAAAATTTTGATCTATTTTAAAATCGGTATTTAAGAGGCATAAAGGTCTCCAATTGGAGAGCAATCATCTGTCCCCTTTTTTTATGTAAGTAAAATATAAACAACCCATGTTAAAGTCTAAAGGAAGATGTTCGCACTGTAGAATAGAATTATAAAGTGTAGCCAATTCAGAACTCAGGTCAGCAGAAAACAATCTATACAGCTCACTGGAGAGACCATCCAGGCCCGGTGTCACTCTTGGACATAAAGACTTGATTACTGCTTCAATTTCATGTGCTTGTATCTCGGTATCTAACATATCTACAACAGAAGAAGGTACATCAGGAAGTTGTAAAAAGGAAAAGTAGTCCATTATGGATGCAGATGGGGGGGACATGGGACCAAACAGTTTTGTGTATAACAGGTAACACGGTGCCTGATATCCAAAATGTCCGTGAAGCTACATTGAAACTGTCATCAAACAAGCGTAGTAAAAGTTTTACTCTCTACTGTTCCTTGAATAAACATATGGACATACTAAATCACGGTACCAGAGGTCCCAAAACGCTGTTGATGCTGAACAGAAGTAGCCTTCAGAAGGTGATAATCCATCATGCGCTCCTTAAGAGTACTTATTTGGGTGGAAAAATCATGGCCAGTTTCATGAGATAAAGTAAGTAATTTTGAAGTCGTCATCTGTTAGTGTGATAAAGGAAATACAATGAATCATGATGATGTTTACTAACATTTTTAAATAAAGTTCGAGTCCAGATTTCATATCCGCCACACAATCCAGGGGCATCATATAAAAAAAAAGATCTTGATTATGAATGTACTCAGTTAAGTGACTTAACAAATGTGAATCAGATAACAGGGAAGCATTCAGTTTCCAAATACACAGGGCCAAACGAGATGTCAAGGAAGGGCCTAAAGAAATAGATAATAAATTGTGATCCGAAATTCCATAACTTGAATTACAGCATCAGAAAGTTGGAGGTGGGAAGAAGAAAAAAAAAAATCATCTCGGTTGCAAGGGGCCTTTGTAAAAAGTAGGAGTATACCGACCCGTAAAGATAAATATGCATCCTGTAAACCTGTGGAATGGAGCAATTGTTTCAGAAAATTAGTGTCACAAAAGAACTTAGTAGTCTTTGAAGTAGAGACTTATCTTAGTGGATAACCCACAATTGAAATCACCCCAAAAATCACATGCATTGATGTGTATAAATAGGGTTGAATCAGTTTCAGTAGTTCAATTCTGTGGGATTTCAATTGAGGCGTAAATATTAATAATCGGAAAGGGACAGAAGAAATCAAAATATCCAACAACAGAAGGACCGGGTAGACATCCAACAGTTTAACAACAGTAACATCAGGTATACTAAGTAAAATACCCAAACCAGAACAAAGTCCAGTCAAGGACAAAAAAGAGCCTAGAGGTCCAGGCATGAGTGGCCGTGGAAATTTCTGGAAGAGCATGGAAACATACATCTTGCAAAAAGATGAGACCAGCTGTCAAGCCAGATAAAAAGGAAAAAACTGCATCTCTCTTAGCATGCTTCTTTATACTGTTAACATTAATAGTATGCACTGAGAAAGCAGAAGACATGAAATGGGAAAGTGAAAACAAAAACACAAAAGTCACCTTAGCCTGCCTTTCCTAGGGGTACCTTCCCTATGTTTCAGTTTTGCCTTAGCTTTCCTTTTTTGAGAACCAATATTATCAATAGGTACTTCAGTGTCCGTAGTCACATCAGGGTGGGAGGAAAGAACAGAGGACGTATCAGAGTCCGTGTTGTCCTGAGGGTGGCGTAAAACCTCACATTTATTCATATGAGTCACAGTAGAGGATTTCAGGGCCTTAGAAGAGGGAGAAGTCCCCTTCTTAGATCCTTGTGTAACTCTAACAAAAGGTTCCGGGGGGGGGTCCATGGAAGACCCAGAAATACTAGGCAAGACAGGAATAGGGACCTCTTCCGAGGTAGAAATAGCAAGATCAGAGGAAGGAGGAGGGAGAGCTGTAATAAAGGTCTGTGGTTCCAAAACAGGAGCAGACCGTTCATGTAAAGTAGAAGAGGGGTCAACAGCAGGTACAACAGGGTGAGGAGAGTGCAGCGTTGAGGTCTAGAAAGAGTGTCAGATAAGCGAGAGCGTTGTGCGACAGTAATAATCAAACATTGTTCTTCTCCATCCAGCAAGAGTCGGGGAGTTGTGAGCGCCCAAGTACAAGTCTGGAAAGTGTACCCAATTGGTCACAAAGGACGCAAAGAGGTTCATCCACACTTTGGGAACCTGCATGGCCAAGGTTACCACAAACAGAGCATTTAATCTTGTCACAGACACTACTGATATGATTCTGAGAGCCACATCTGTAGCAAGCTTTAGGCTGGCTGGGGTAAAAAAGAACTCCCCTGTCTTTTCCAAGCATAAAGCTGTTCAGGAGATGCTGTATTCCAACCTCCAGTGCGAAGCATAACCTAACTCTCCACCCACCTGTCCAGATATTCTCAGAATCAAAGATAGCCTCTGGGTCAGAAAGGACAGTACATCTTTGCTTTAACCAGGCAGTAATATCATTAAGACTGACACCTTCGTTATGAAACAATATAGTAACAGTTTTCTGAGTAGGTTTAGTTAAGGGAATGGCATTAAGCGGTGACCATAAAGGAGAAGTTTTAAGCTCCTGATATTTTCTCAAAACTTTTCTAAACCAGTGATAGTTTTAAAACTAATATCAAAATGAGACTCTGAAGAAACATGAATTAAGGCATGAATCTCAAAGCAGCAAATTGCATAGAATCCTTCAAAAGTGCGACCTACAAAAATCAGGTCAGGAAAGTCAGGTAAGCCCCCAAATAATGCAGCGAACAGCATTGTGTCTTTTAGCTTGATGTACAGGGGGTTGAAAGCATGCAGCATAAGTTTTAGGGGACGAAGCAGTAGAAGTAGCAGGAACTGGACGAGACACAGGGTCCCGAAGAGTCCATTGTTCTTGAGGTGTCGAGGAAGCAGGACCAAATTGCAAAGTCGGGTTCTGAGTCAGAAGAAGTTCAGTTGGCAAAGAAAGATCAAGAGAAGCAGCAGAGTCTTTCAAGACAGGAGAGGCCAGCAGTTTGTCAGTGTCAGGTGGCCTAGTACAGATTGGGGAAGAACCAGAACGCCAAGTCCCAATGGTAGGATCCTTCTCCCACCCAGCTGCTTCCAGGGCCAACTCAACAGACCAGTACGTCGTGTGCAAGGCATCAGGGAGAGCAGAAGCAGGCACTGTACAGAAGAAATTTCTGGAGAAAGCTGAGCAAGAGGTGCAGTCAGTACAGGCAGTAGGGAGTGAGGAGGGTCCGTAGCAATAGGCAAAGAATGCGGAAGTGTCAGAATCGGTGAAGAGACAGTAAAACAATCTTTCCCAGATGGTGAGTCAGTAGCAGCAGGTACAAAACCAGACTGAGTCTTAAGGGCTAACAAACGCTGTCTAGCAGTGAAATAACGCTGTTCCTCGATTTTAAGTAACATATCTACATCCATAGAAACAGGAGGAGAAGACTCACGTATATCCATAGTAGCAGGCTAGAAGGCGTTGTAAGCACAGTTTGAGGAATAAATGAAGGATCCACAGGCAAACACTGCACACAAGTATCCACAACAGCAGCAGGAGAAGTATCCAAAGGCACAGAAGAACCATATTCAGTAGATTGCAGCACAATAGGCATAGAAGATGGGGTCTCTCTCAGAACAGAGACAGGGGAAGAGACCAGCTCCACTGCCTCCAACACCTCCATGTCCTCCACAGCATGTCCAGTGGCAGCCATATTGGTCCCACATGAAAATGGGACCTCTCTGCTTACAGGAAGCAGAGATGGGGAATTTCCCCGGTGTCTTGTCCAAACTTCCCTCATTCACTAAAAATACTACCAACTGCTTAATCTGGTTCAAGGTCAGTTGGCATTCATCTGTATCCCCTGCCCCCGGGTCGTGCCTGAAAATAGGCAGGATTTGTCTAGTGCACTTACCTGGTCAACAAAACTAAATAAATTAAAAAAATAAAATAAATGGTGCATGCTGGACCCAATCACCTGAATTCCTTTTTTCTGCCTTTGGGGTCACATCTCATCAGGGGACCAATAGAACTTAGAGTTTTGTCTGTGTAGGCTTTATGATCTGTAATTTGTTTTATATGTTGAAGGTGTGTCATTTTTCTTAGCTCAGAGTATGGAATTTATGTAACTGTTCTCAGTGCTGTCATAGTTTTTGTCACAGATTTACAGGTTTCTTACAACCCTACCTTGGTGGACAACCAGTGTGTTTGCTAACTGCTGTGTCAGATAGGATTCCTTTAAAGGCCAGGTGGTTGGCAGTGAGTCGGTGTCAGACCACTTCATCTCTCTGGGCGAGTGTCTCAATACTGGGTAGCCTCATGCCTAGGAGGATAGAGAGTCCTCCCAGAGTCATAAAAAAAATAATTGTTCCTGCCCCACTCTTGCTGAGCGCTAGATGTCTAGGAGTGCTTCACCTTGACCTCATTCTTGCTCTAACACAAGAAAAAGATGCAAGGGTGCAGGACCCAGTTTGATTCCTGCCACTCTGCCTTGAGGTTGTTGGCTGTGTTTTGTGTGGGACTTCTGCTGGTAGCCCATCCCTATCTTCCTTGAGAGAGGGAACTAAATACTGGACTTCTTTACACAGCAGTGCACTTCAGTTTCCAACTCCCCTGCTACCTACTTGGCTGTCTTGGATGAGCAGTTTGGTTGATGGGCTGTAGCATTGGGTCCCTCTGGACATTCCACCTTGTAGGCCCTGTCCCTTTCACAGTCTTGCCTCTGGTAGGGTGTCTTTGGTGGACACCAGAGTCTGTTTTTCACAGATTCAGTCAGTACTGTCCATTGGTCCATCTGGTGCTGAGTGAGATCCTATTTGAACAGACCTGTTTTTAGGATTTTTTTTCTCTCCAGTGACGACTCCACCATGAGCTACCTTGGTGCCAACGTCGATGCCTGCCTGAGTGCCGAAGTCACTGCTGACTTCAGTGTTGACACTGACCTTGATGCAAAGCATTCCCTAGCATTATTTTCACGCGTCTGAAGTTTTTCATGCAGTTTTTCACAAAATGTGCATTGTTCTGTTTTATTGTGAGTGAGTTTCACACAAG
Source organism: Neoceratodus forsteri (assembly GCA_016271365.2). Taxonomy (NCBI): domain Eukaryota; kingdom Metazoa; phylum Chordata; order Ceratodontiformes; family Ceratodontidae; genus Neoceratodus; species Neoceratodus forsteri. The sequence continues at coordinate 373,841,308 of CM057450.1, read as the reverse complement.
TTTGTTTATCTTAACACAATTGATGTTATTCACTCATTTGGCATGTTTTCTCTCATCTTGCCTGATTTTCACATGAGTGATTTTTAGGCAAGTCTATGCTACATATGATCACATTTTTTTTCACTCGGCTGGCATGATTTCACTCATCTGACATCTTTTTAAAGTATCTTGAGTGATTTTCAGTCATGTCTGCATATTGTCACGCAATTTATATTCTTTTGCACACCCCTACTTATGGATGCAGTTTGCATTTTTGCTCAATGTGTGTCTTTTTTCTCATGCATGCTTCCATGATTTGTTCACTCTCAGCATCATGCAATTGGCACTTTTTCCATGCAGTTTGCCTCATTGTCACGGAAGTTGCATTTTTTTCCATGCAAGTCTGCGTTGTTTTGTTTACGCAAGTAAGATCACACAAATGTCTTTTACTCGCATTTTGTATTATTTTTCAAATAATTTTCAGTTCTTTTCTTGCAAACTTGCATCATTTCTCAAGCAGTCTTGTGCTATTTTGTTGCATAATTTTCATGCTGTCTGCACTACTTTTTTGCAAAATTAGTTATTTTTCCCTCTGAACTTTCTGTTTGCCACATCATGCCCTGTTGCCTGTCCTGTGCTGCCAGCCATATAGTTCGTCACCTGTGGATGTGAGTCTTACAGGGATTGCCCTGCAGGATCTTGGTGGGCAATTTTCTTGCCCCGTTGCATGACCTGGGAAATGCGGTTGGTTTGGTGTGGCTGCCCTGTGGTTTTCGCTTGGTTGCTTTGCATGGGGAGTTCTCAGGATTTTATGGTAACTGTTTATGCCCTGCACCATTTGGTCCCCTGTTCAAGCAGACTCTTCCCCCCCAACCCCACACTCTCTTTTAGCAGACTCCTAGCAAATATATGCCTTTGGGAGGTCTTCTCTCACTAGTGCCTTGAACCCAGGCACACATGGTGGAGTATCAGTGCCATCTGTTGTCTTGGGTGCACTTTTTGCTGTCCAGGCATTCTGCATGTAAGTAAATTCAGGCCGGCCTTGGCATACCTGCTAAGGGGTATGGAGGCAGCAGTGCCAAGGCTGAGGGTGTTTTACAACTCCTGCGAGGTGGCCTCCCACTCGGCAGCATCTGCTGTTTGTATCAGACGAGTGTCTTGGCTACACCTTTCCTGTCTAGGTACAGTCACCCGCTGAAAGGCTCTTTATGCCCTATTCTTGGGGGAAACCCTTTTCACCGCCAGGGTGGTACAGAGATGTTGGAGCCAGCTTCACCTCCAACCCTCAGAACCAACCGCACTCACCAGCACAGCCTATAGGGAAAGAAACCCCTGGTGGCCCTTTTCCTCACTGCTCCCCCAGCCCGAGGACCAAGGACTTGATGCCTGAATTATTGAACCTACAGACCTCCCTTCTGGGAACTGCTTGATACTTGACCAAAGAGTGGGACTGTATGGAGAAAATAGATTCTTGGAAGATAGGATAGTTAGTTACTGTAACTCTAAATCTTTAAGAATATGCATGGAGCCAGACTCACTCTCCCAATATCCCCCTTGCTGAGTGTAGGGATCGCTAGTCTCTTATAGTGACCAGAACCAGGACAAGATGTCCACTGGCTTATCTGATCTTAGAAAGCCAAGTAGGGTCAGACTGGTCACTGAGTCTCTCTGACTGAGATTGCAGGTACAGGCCATGTTAAAGTCTACTGCTCTGTGGGGCACCTTTCAGAAACCACTTAATCTCTTGGTACCCCTGTCCCAAATACTTGGGCAGTAGGACCCACTCAGATTCTTACTTTTCCAAAGGATTTATCCCATTCTTGCCTATAGCAAAATCTTTCAATGACATGACCAGGCTGACATGCCTTCTCTTGGATGCTGTTGGGTAGATTCCAGAAAGGTGTTTCCTGTATCTGAATTGTGACAGCCTCTGCCTTTGGGACTCATGATCCCAGGCTTTTATTCCCAGCAACGGCTTGAAGCACGTCTACCCAAGCAGGGAGGCAGACATAAAAGGGATTACCCTCTTTGAAATTCTTAGAAACACAAACCATGATCTGGCTATTGCCAGCGAGATTGGTCTTATTTTTTAATGTTATGTATGTTTGTGGCTTTTTGGCTTTAGTATTGTGTGTAGATATGTTAGAGTTAACAGTTATGTAGCAGTACACTATTGTATGCTTTTACATTTTTGTTGCAGGCCTTACTTTCTCACCAGTGTCACTCTTACAGTATTATTTATTTGAGGACCATATCCATCCTCACTGTTAAAGTTTCATGTTATAACATGTCAAAGCAAATTTGCCCACCTGACGTGTTTCGGACAGTAGTGTCCTTTATTAGAGGACACTACTGTCTGAAACGTGTCAGGCAGGTGCTGTTTGAGGGTGTTTCTCTTGAACCCCTTTATTATTTTATGTCAATAAAAATGCCTTAAGTCTTTATTTTTTCCTGCTGCTTGGTGTCATTTGAGATTGGTGGTGAGTGCCCGAATTTGTTTTGACCCGTTGGATGTCTCGCATGAGTACCACCCGCCTAGTGCGCACTGTCTTTGTTTCACAGTTCATTTTTATAACATGCCCACGAGGAGGGCTTTGATGCAGCAGCAGTGTGCTTTTCACTCATTTGCCTACATAATTCAGAGTAGTTCAACTCCACCCAACACCAGACAAGTGCAGTGTCATCCCCTTCCCCAAGCACCATGTCAGGGCCTGCTTTCTTGACTACAAACACTAAGCAACAATTTTCATTTAGTATTCCTGACTTTTCTTTATTAATTGTACTGACCACTTCTTTTCCTATCCTTTCAGTGCTGTCCCTTGCCCTTTTTCACTAATGTAGTTACAGAAAGATTTGCCATTTTCCTTTACCTTTTCTGCTTGCATTAATTCTACCTTTGCAGTAACCTCCCTGATAATCATTTTGCATTTACCCAGTCTATCCTTATACTGTGCATCTCTCTGTTCATCTCACTGTGCTCTTTCTTATGAATCCTCAGTGTACATTTTCCATAATAGCTTGCTTTACCTGAATGTCAAACCTCTTGGTTTACTGTATTTTTTTTGATTTTTTGCAGTACAGACTATATTTATGGCTTGCCTCCGAAATGATCTCCTTTAAAAACTTAGCCCCAGAACTCACAAGTGAGTCGAAATGTTCTGTGCTTAACCTTATACAAAATGGCCACCTGGGACTAAGTGAGAATGCTACCCACTTCTCCTCAACTCCATTAATCTTTTTAAAGTTTTTTTTTTTTTGCTCCCTCCCAGCTCCGGACCGGCCTCTCCTTCAGGCCACCTATGCCCTCTGTGCCGCACTGCCTCTGACCAGTCACCTCTTTACCCCCATATGGCAGCCCCTTCCCGGGTAACCCCCAGACGTAACTCTTCACCGGGTGGGTCCCTCTCCTCCGAGGGGGACGGCTTCGGTGGGGTGGCCAGCGCTAAACTTGCCCCGGGTGCTGCTGAGGATGGTGCATGCACTGTCCTCTGACTCACGGCAACGGGAGCTGGCGACCGTCATCCAGTCAGCTACGGGGCTCTTTTCCCGTTTGCTTCCCGGGGGCGTGGTGTGCCACTAACGTAAGGCTAACGCCAGCGTTCACCACGCCTCCTTAGTGAATGGGACCCCGCGCACTGCTGTGCCCCCAGCCTCCGCTAGGGGTCAGCAATCACCGGGTCATGTCCCGCCCTCCTCCCAAGAGAAGGCGAGCCATCCATTGACACTCAAGCCTTCTTTCTCCGGCCGTCCCTCCAGCACCCGAGTCTGTTCCCGAACCTGGGTCGCTGGCGTCGCAAGTGGAAATCCAATCTCTGTGCCGGTGGGCCGGACCAGTTTATTTATTTTTTTTAAGTCTTATAATCTTTCTTGTATTTTTACCTGACTTATTCTGACATTGTTTTTTTTAAATCCGGAATCCTTCTGTCAGTGGTCACTTGTTGTGACCTTATACTCATGCTGATTCTCAGCATTCAGTGGTCACTCTGACATACTTGGGGCTCCAACCTAACATCCCTACCAGTGTCCTGATTGGACAAAACCAGGTCCATGGCCACACTTACCCACTGTGTAAAGAAGCAGTCCTGTGTAACATCCACAGATCCTTGCCCCTTCTGGCTCCTAGCCTCCTGTGTCTCCCAAAATATATCTGGTAGGTTGAAGTCTCCCACTAAATTATTCCTCCCAATCCTGCTAAATTTCTTATCTCCCTTTCCATTGTTTCATCCATTTCCACTGAGTGCTCTGGTGGATTCTGCACCGATCCCGTCCTATGTTTCCTTCCCCTCCTCCTCCCATTACTCGATGCCACAACAACTCTACTTCTTTCTTTTCATTAATTGATGCATCTTCTGTCACCCTCATGTAAACTGCCACCCTTTCCTGCTTTCCCTGTCTTTTCTGAAGAGCTTGTATCCTGGGACGTTCAGATCCAAGCAGTTTTTGGATTAGCCCACCCAAATTTCTGTAATGGCTACTTTGTATTTCCTCTGCAGCCATCACTGCCTGCAGTTCATTCATCTCGTTGCCCAGACTTGTTGCATATCTGTATTGAATTTTATATTTGTCCTCCCTCTCCCTTTTAGGATTCCTTCTTCTTATCCACGGGTAGCTTGACACAGACCTCCACCTCTGCACCTCCGTAATTGTTTTTCAGGCTGGCACTGGGTAGGAGATGCAGCAGAGCTCAGGATTGATCTGATCAGGTATGGTGCCCATGATTTTGGGGGTGGGGGGCAGGAGAGCTTGAGCACTGCCGAGCAACTTAAAGAGCAGCAGTGCTGTCAGGGTTGAGTAGGTCAGCAAGATGGGCCAGGGAAATATTACAAAAATAAAACAGCTGCAACATCATTGCATGGTGATGTGGGGACAGTCAGACTAGTATGGGACTTTGGTTTGTAGCCACTGCAGAGGGGGGACTGTCTGCAGAAACCCATGGTTGACGTTCTGAAAGTTATCAGGATGGACTGAATAGTAGTTAAAATGTAGTGAGAAATTGGTTATGTCAAAGCTGTTGTATTGATTCATTGTAAAATGTAGCTTTTTTGATAGAACAACTTTTCTCTCCTTTCTGTCACAATCAATATATTTCAAATCCTTTGGGCTGTTGGTTTTCAATCTACCCCACCGTGACATCAGCCTCAGCTAGATGTGGTGCCAGTTTGCCTGTTTTATGTCTGACAAGGTATGAAATGGGGTGATTAGTGAACTGCCCTTGTTGACTCTAAATAGGTAATTTGGCTGTGTGGTTTGACCCAGCTCGGAGCTTTTGAGTTGCACTGGCATGGTGATATCATTCTGTGTACACCTCAAAATAAGGAAGCTAGTTTGAGACTGCTTTCCTGATAGTATCCAGTGACACTTGTAACTGTTGCAGTTGATGGTAGATTTCAAACCAAGCAACATCATGTGGAAATTAATATCTGAATGGTGGTGTTGCTATTTTTTTTTTTTTTTTTGCATCCATTCAAATCTTTTGTTTTATATAGTCAATTCATCTCAAGGCTTTTGTCATCACAAGTTTTCAAAAAGTGTAATTAGTTATGTGTAGCAGTTCATGCTTTGTTCACCTTTACTTCTGAAGAAGTATTTATTTTTTTCTGTCATTTTTAATATTTTACTTGTATTTGTTGAAGTGTTTTCTCCTCTTTAGTTGGGCTCTTGCTCACCATTTTGTTTACAATGCAGCGATGACGTCAGAAGCAAGGATAGTGCTGTTTATCATGGCATGTTCTACCGCTGTTCATATTATGTAAAATATTGATCCAGCCAGAGCAGTTTTCACAGTGCTGCTGACATCACAGTAGCCATGTGCTGCACTGAAGTGAGCAGTTGGAAAAAAAAAATGAAACAGTAAAAGTTTTATACAATGTAAGTGCAGATTTAAAAGCTTATTGAATATACTGTTGTCTGACTTGGCATATGCAATTTATCATTACTTGTGAGGGAGCAGGACTTTTATAACTTACTTGTGTTTCTGCTGCTTGTGAGTTATGGTCCTGCCTTTGCATATTTTGAGTCAGCGTATTGCATGTATCTGTCTGTCTGTCTATCCATCTATCTGTCTATCTCTCCCTCTCTCTCTAGACAGCATGCAAATAAATGCTAGGAAAGTGTAGTATATGAAGATAACATGCCATCGAGGGGGCTAATTAGCCAATAACCCATGAGCCCAAAGGATGAGTGGGTTTATTGAGCTAATTAGCCCCTGCTATGACATTATATCCTCATGTAGTACACTTTCCTAGCATTTAATTTATATAATACATTAGGATTATTTTTTTTTTTTAAATTGCATTTGCGATTATTTCCAGGTTTTCCTATTTTTTCCTCCTGTTTTTCCATAGTGCAGGGTCCTCCTGCATAAGGAGGTGTGGCTAGGGCGGTCAGTCGGCCCCTTAGTGTATGCTTTTGAGAATAGTAACGGCATGTGGTTCAGGTTGGCATGGTGGTTGGGAGTGCAGTTCGGCATGGTGATGGGGACTGTGGTTCGGGTCGATGTGGCAGTCAGTAGTGCCATGTGGTTGGACTTGAGCCAGTAAAGGTGTCCTGTTGTTTTTTTTTTTTTTCCATTATGCTCTTTACTCCCCCTGAGCTGCCTGCTGCCCTGTCCTCAGCTCGGTCACGGCTCGCCTTGACTTTTGTCCCAAATCAATACCCCGATTCCGTGGCTTACCCCACGGTGGGGGGCCAGCGACACGGAGCAGATGCCGGCACCGTAGTCTGGTCGGGGCTTGGCCTGGGGCATATCGAGGCCGCGCAAGCTTCATTCATGGCGGCAGGCTGCTCCGTTTTCCGCTTTTCTGTGGAGGCGGGGCCACACCACCACGTCACCATCCGGCCCGCCTCCAAGGAATTCTTGAAGCGTCGGCTGCGTGGGAACTCCCGGCCTCCGCCAGGGGTCCCCAGTGCACCGAGTGCTGCCCACACCCTCACCCGGAGAAGGAGGCTGCCCAGTGGGCGCTCAATCCCTCCCCGGCCCGACCCTCTAGCTGACCGGATCCATTCCCGAACCCGGGTCGCCGGTGTCGAAAGCGGAAACCCCACTGCTGCGCCGATGGGCCGGCCAGAGGTGTCCTGTTGTTGTTCACCATTTAACATTGGGGGCAGTTACATTGTGGGCTTGAGTGAGTACACTACCTCCTCCACACACTTTCTGTTTAGTGTTAGCCTTGCACTGTTGTGCACCATGATTCTCCAGACTTCTACCTGACATTGTTAAAAAGAAATGTAGCTCATGAGTCGGTTCTTCAGGGCAGAAGGAAGGCTGGAGCGTTAGTGGAGAAGTCCTGTATCACGCCATTTAAAGTCCTATACTAAGGCCAACCGTGGTATATGGCTTTCATTGATTTGATGTACGGGGAAATAGTCGATGAACCTCAGTGGGACACACATTCCGTCTATGTTTAGTTTTCCTTATGTTGCAATCAACTATTATTCAGTGAAGATGACAGCAGAGCTTACCAATGAGTACCGTGTTTTTACATGATTCGTTTGTGTTGCCATGGGTTGTGGCAGGCATCAGTGATGAGGTAAAAACAAGCATAATGTGCATACGGGGATCCCTGTATATTTGTTTATTTGTTAGCATCTGATTGTTTTTCATTTACTGGATGATGCATTTTTTTTTAATTTGACAATCAGCTTGTGGGTTGCTTTTCATTAAACAGCACGTGACTGAAAATTCTGTAGTGTGGTTTGTTGAATAAATTGTATGGTCTGTCATGTTAGTTTACTAAATAAAGGGGCAAAAATCATACCATGTGAGTTGTGACTATCTGGTGACAGTATAAGCACGTAAAGGATTTATTTTTTAATTGTGGCACAAAAGCTACCAACTGGCCAGAGTGGGATTTGATCCAGTGTATCTTAGTTGATTTACAAGGATCTCATTTCTAAACAGCATACGACACAAGGCTGGCTATAAGTCATGGTTGTCATGAATGGAAAACCTACAACTATTTGTGAAATTATTATCCACTTTCAAAGACATACTGTACTGTTCACTGCACCCATATTAGGCTGGGATCCATCTGCCAATCCCCTTATGAAAAATGATATCTTTAGCAGCCTTGGGGCCAGATATTCAAAGGGTAGCGCCAGGCGCAAATCCGTTGCGCTGGATTAGCACTGGATTTGCCCCGACAGCAGTATTTATAAGGACATTTAAGCGTCGGCGCTAGGTTTGCTTACCGGCTAAATCATAATATATGCGGGAGGGACTGGGGAGGGACCTGAATGCCTGCGCTATGGCATATTCAAGAGTATAGCGCGCGCTACAGGCATAAGCGCAACCTGTTGTGCGGCCTAACTACTACCCAAAAAGGCTGGAGGTAATGCAGCGGTGCCCCGGTGCTCTACTCCGACTGCTGTGTAATGTACAATAAATACTTTCCTGTTAGTCTGGTGCCCCGTGCTCGACTCCGACCGCTGTAATGTAACATAAATATTTTCCTGGTAGTCTAGTGGTCCCCAACCCCCACAGCATGACTCCCGACCTCCGTATGAGGTAACATAAATATTTTCCCTGGTAGTCTAGTGGTCCCCAACCCCCAGCATGACTCCCGACCTCCGTATGAGGTAACATAAATATTTTCCCTGGTAGTCTAGTGGTCCTTAGCTTCGACTCCGATCTCCGTTGCAGATAATCGATGATTTCGTCTTGTGTCAGTGTCATGTCATTTAGTGATTTCATTGTTTATCCGATTTTCGAGGGCGATCGTTTTTGCCTTCTTCTCATTTCACGGCCGGCCACGGCTAGAGGTAATGACCACTCATTTGTACCTCAGTCGGCGACCGCCATGGAGAGGTGAGAGGAGGCTGAGCCGGGTCGCCGCTCGGTTCTGGTGGGGTCAGATCTGGATGGGTGGTGGAGTCACTGCTGGGGTGACTCACTAGACTACCAGGGACAAGTCATAGATTTTATTTTCAATGGAGGTCGGAGCGTGCTTGGGGGGCACTAGACTACCAGGGAAAATTACTTTTTCGCATTTTACGACGGGTCGGGAGCTGTGCTTGGTGGGGCACTAGACTACCAGGGAAAATTAGTTTTTGTATGTTAGGACGGGTCGGGAGCGGTGCTTGGGGGGGGGGACACTAGACTACCAGGGAGTGGTAACAACACAGGTGGAAACAGGGACCAGACGGCTGTGAAGGGCTGCCTGGCCCAGCCTGTCTGCCCAGGTCCCTATATGTTGGATGGCTGCGCTGCACAGCCCAGTGACCCTACAGCTGACAACCCACCCCATCCCCAGCAGGTTTGCCTTATGCCTGCCCCATGCATACATGTGTTCCAACCACACCTGCTGTGGGCTGCCTCTGTTGGTGTGGAGTGGGGGCATCATCCAGGGCATGTGTGGCCACTGGTAGTGTGTGTGTATATAGCTATGTGTATATATGTGTATGTATGTGTGTATATATATATATATATATATATATATGTGTATGTATATATAAAAATGTATATGCATGTGTCTCTGTATTAATCTATAGTTATAGATCGCTACGGATTTATATATCTCATTATGTACTGCTTGCAGTGCTACGTAGCTATGTTGTATGCACTGCTGGTACCTGCCAGCGCACAGTTCCTGCTGCTGTCAGCTTGTACATCCATTCCGACCAACAGGGGATGCTGTGGGCATGCCTTGGCCTGCAGCATCCAGCCTGTACTTCCATTCCAACCAAAAGGGGGAGCTTTGTGCTCCATCCAGTAGCACCGGGCAAACTGCATGGTAATGTATGCTAAACAGTACTTAATGAGATGCAAATGTACTTGTTTGCCCACGGATTACCTAAGTAGGCTCATTTGCATGGGAGCTTTGAATATAGCTCCAGTTTGCCCTGGCTAACCAGTTTGCACCGGGCTAATGTGTTAGCACTGTGCAATCAGGTTAGCCCCAGGCAAGCCTCACTTCAGCATAGCACAGTTTTGCAGTGTGTGGCTTATATTATTGTTTGCAGTCATACCTCTCAACTGTCCCTGATTTTACCTCAAAATCTTACTCTGTCCCTACTAAACATTGTGTTTCTGTGGCCAAACAGTGGGGGCATACCTCTCAAGTGTCCCTCATTACGAGGACATCCTCATTTTGGCCCTTAAAATTGCTCTGTCCCTCATCCGTCCCTCATGGAAAAGGTGCTGCCCACAGAGAGAATGTGCTGTATATTCAGATTTTAAAGCAGAAACTCTAAATATTCTGAAATACTAAATCCAAAATAAACCTTGTACAAGTAAACACTGTGGTTTTCACAGTGTTCTGTACTTGTATCTCCATGTTTGAGGATGTGTCCCTCATTCCGAGTGTCTGTGTCCCTCATTTTGAGTGTCCAAAAATGTCCATGTCCTTCATTTCAGTGACAAAAGGTTGAGAGGCATGAGTGGGGGTTGTAAGCATAAAATACTGTCAAACATTAATGTTACTGACGTGTTCTGCCTTAGTAAATGCATTCTACACTACACCACTTATCCTACCAGCTTCCTGAGTGCATATCACCAATATTTTGGATGTGTCCCTGATTTTAAACCTTTGTCCCTGATGTTTTTAAGCCTTGTCCCTGATCGATGAGGCAGGGGGTTGAGAGGTGTATTAGCAGCAGCTGTGAAATGTCTCTCTGCAATCACACACAATGTTCTCCACCTGCAACACTGGCTTGCTACAGAGTCTGATGAGCTGCAGTTGCAGTTTGCACTTCCCTGTTACTGTATTCAGTGCTGTCTTATTCCCGGGCTATTTTTGCCCTGCACTCCCAGACCAGTTTGCCCGGCTTCCTTAGACTGCTATATTCAGCAGGATTAGCACCGGGCTATTTCCTTTTGAATATAGCTTGCTTTGTGCTCCGGGCTAAGTTTGCCCGCCGGGCAGTGCTAATTTAGCCCCGGGGCAAAGTTTTGAATATCTGGCCCTTGGTATTGTATTGTATTGACATTACTGAAGTAACTGCATGCAGTCTGTGTACAATTATGGTGTACGTAGCTGGATCATATAAATGTAATGCATGGCAGTAGGTAGGGAGTTAGCACTAGGCAAGCTAACATGGTAGGCTTATTACTTAAGTTCTCTTTAAAGTATGCAGAAATAGGTCATGTAGGCAGTCGACATAAGCAAAGATAGTAGTTAAAGTGCATCTCTTGGTTTTTCAGAAGCCTGTCATTTTGATCACATGCTGGTACTTGCAAACCAAAAAGTTGGTACACTTTCTAATTTAGAACAGCCTGTTTCACATACTAAAATTTTGTTAATATTCAAATCCAAGAAGGGTGCTTGCGTTTTCTTTTTATTTAACTGGCATTTTTTAGGACATTTCGTGATGCAACCAGTTTCCTACCTTAAAACCAGGAATTCAAGCCAAAAATAGTCACTCGAAAAGTGTGACAATATGCAGTATTTAGTTAATCCATTCTCCTTAGGTACTAAACCTGAGTGAACCTGTCATTTATCCATTCTTCCTTTCCTGTGGGAACAGGAATGATAACATCCTCCTCCTCCTCCTCCATCTTTTCCCTCCCCTTATACATTTTTTTATTTATATGGGCTATTCAACTGGTCCAGCACAGGTGTTCCTTCTCTTGTCTCCAAGAAGTTCATAAAAGGGAACCAATTAGCATTATATTTGTCTTTTCTAAGCTTTGGGAGCAAAGTGACAAATAACATCTGTCTGATGCTTTGCAAATGTATCACTCCAAGTCTGTTGGCATTCTGCTAGTCAGCCACTTGACTATATTTAGGGTTTCTGGCTTTAGGTGTTTATTTTTTTTGTAAAAAAAGGTGTTTATTTGTGACATTTCTCTTCCACTTTCAGAAGTACAAAAATCTGGTATTTTCAGTGTAATAAATTTCTCAGAAAACAACAATCTTTATAAATCTTGTTTATTCACTCAAAAAAAGATAGATATTACACTCTTTCAAACTGTGTACCATGACTATTGCATGTTAGCACTCAGGGGCGTCATGCAACACAAATTATTAAGGGGCACAAAATCCCAACCTCTCTAGGGGGGTCCGGGGGCATGCACCCCCCCGCCGTAAAAATTTTTAAAATTGAAGTTAAATGGTGCATTTTGGTGACTTTTAACAGTCTAGAAAGTGGTTTCCCAGCAAGGTAAATGCCATAATACTGATATAGGTTAGAGCAATGATGGTGTCAAAATTTAATTTATCAATTTAGGTAAAGTGGCGCATTAGGGGGGAGAGATCCAGAGATCATCAAGGGCGGATTGTAGAGAAAAACTGGGCAATAACTGATCAGCAGAGCAGAGACAGGGATCTGAAAAACTAGTGGCTGAGCTGAGGTCACTTTGGCAGCCCCCCCCACACACACACTGGATCTGTAGACCAGAGGCACAGGGGACTAACAAAGTGCTGATGAGACCTCTGCCTCAGCCATTAGTTTCAGATCCCTGCGGCAAGATTCTTAAACTAATGGCTGAGGTGGATGTCTCATCCGTACTTCAGTAGCCCCCCCTCAATTAAACTGAACAACAAACAGTCAAAACCACTTGGATGGCATGCCTGCCTGCTGATGACAGTGCCACACTGACAAGGGTAAGGGTTTACCATGGAATATCTAATGCATGGACTACATATAGTAAAACGCAAAGCCTTTTGTGGTGATGGAGTGAGGGACAGTAATATTTCCGCTGCATCTAGAGGCAACAGGCTGATAGTTACACAAGTAATACATTAAATATTCTGTGGTGAACACTTGCCCTTGCCAGTGTGGCACTGTCATTGGCAGGCAGGCATGCCATCCATGTGTTTTTAACTTTGTTTGTTGTTCAGTTCACATTAAGGGGGGCTACTGAAGTGCCAATGAGACCTCCGTCTCAGCAGTATAGCGCAGTGGTTTAAGGCTCTGAGCTGCATACCTGGAGACCTGGGTTTGAATCCCACAATCCCTACTTGCATATTGTGTGACCCTAAGCAAGTCACTTAACTTCCTTGTGCCCCCAGGTCACACCTATGAACAAGCTTTCAGATTAGTGTCTCTCTCTCTTGGAAAAAAAACCAAAAGCAGACAAAGAAGGGTCACTCCCATGGACAGGCAGTATATGGAAGCTTTCACTGTGATTGTCATAGCTGTATCTGTCGTGGATAAACAGAGAGCATATAGAATAGTGTATGGTTGCTCATACACAACAAGGCTATGTTGCCATCGAGGGGATGTGATGACATCACACAGACCTCAAGAGCGAAGCTTGAGAAGTCCGTGTGACGGAATCACTTCCCCGAGATGGCAACAACGCCTTGTTGTGTTTAAGCAACCATATACTATTTTATATAGTATATGGTTCCCCAAACTGTAGGAGGTTTGACTTTTGACAAGTTTCATACCTTGTGAATATTGTCCCGTTCGCTTGCTCAGTCATTGCCTCCCGGTCCATGCTGCAGTCGCCATCCAGTTCCGACACCGAAGATACTGGTGCTTCACTGCTTCCTGTGGACCTGCTCTCGGCAAAAGAAATAAAAAAAACAAAAACTGGCAAACTGATAGTTTGGGAACACAGAGCCGAGTATGGCAGTCCGTGTCCCAACTATCTGACTGAATGGCACTACCGACTGATAGTTAGACACCTCCGCCATTTTAGAGCGCATTTTTTGATCAGCTCTGTTTTCAGCCAGTCATGTAGCAGCTCAAGGCTGAAAAGTTGCTGTACTATCGATCTAATGTCAGAATGATAGTACAACAACTTTTTTGACCTTTGAACTGTCCTACAACGACAACATTTGGGAAGCCACTGTTTTCCTTCTAGAATAAGCCCTAACCATATACTGTATCAGTTTTCTGAGCGGTCGGTCTAGCATCTTTCATGAGCGCATTCACACTCGTGGTGGGGGAGGATCTTGAAAATAAAAAGTGAAAAAGTAAGTCTTCTTCATGGAATTAATAATTACCTTTCAAACTAGAGAAACCCATAGTTACCTCTGCATTCAATATGCAAATCGAAGCAAACATTTTAAAATCTCTATAGTTACTATTACAGTCAATGTGCAGCAATAGTCTTTTGCTGCACATTAACTGAAATTTTGTTATGTATATTGCTGTAGGCAGAACCAGAGTATTTTTATGAGTTCCTGATAGTTTAGCTCATGATATAAACGCTTCATTGTTTACAAAACAGAATGCATTCTAAAGATGTTTAAAATTGACTTCATTCACTTATCTGAGGTGGAATGAAAACTCGGATTGTACAACACACACAACAGATGTTCTGTCCTCCATGCAGTTTATTACTAGTCTACTTTTAAGTTCTAGTCATCATTTTTTTTTCCTTCCTTTATTCTTAGACCCTGTCCGTACCAGTTCTAACTATCTTCCTCCAGACAGTCCTCCAGAGATTCTTGCCAGGCTTCATTGAAAATGTGTGGCCCTGGCCCTCACTGGCTGGCCCAATGCGATGCTAATCTGATTCTGTGCTGCTGTGGCTCAGTGACTTGGCTCCCACAGTCACAGAGATGTCTGACTGAGTCTGTACATACCAGATGCCCACCGGGCCACCGCAGTGGTTTTTCCTGACTCTCATCCTACTACCAACCCTCTTCCACCCAAGCAACTTGAGGCAAACAGGCCAAAGCCAGCCCGGCAGCAAGCATACCCCAGCTCATGTAAAAACTGTGAGCAAGGCAGTCCAGAAGTGGAGTAGCTAGCCAGCCGATGAGCCGAGCCGACGGTCACATACCAGGTCGAGATCACGCGAGTCAGGGGACTGAACTTGAGATTTTCTTTCCTTTCCTGGCCAAGTCACCAGCCTCATAGACCGCTCTCTGTGAGTCTCTCAGATGCTGTGAGTTACTGATATGTCTGATCTGAGATGGCACCGGAAAATGCACCAGTTTGCTGCTTGGTATGCTTGCCGACGTCCTTATCACTTTCCGATTGGAGGTTGTGCAATCGTCGATCGATATTTCTTCATGGTGATTGACTGGTTGGCTGCACACAAAAAAAAAAAACACAACAGAAACTTGCGCGGGGGGAGAAGTGATTGGTAAGTTTATACTGATTGTCAGCATGGACTACCAATCACTGTCTGCCTCACGATGTCTGTGTGTCTATTCACAGCCCCAAGCACCAGCAAGCAATGCAAGATGGCAAGAGACAGTGCATTTTTTGAAAGTCGCCGACAGTCCTGCCCCAGTCCCAGACCAATCAATCTGGAACCCCCACAGCAAACACATTAAAAAAAGCATTGTTGTTTTTCAGCCCTGCTGCACATATTAATAAAATACAAAATCAGTGATTTTTTTTTCTACATTGCACAACAATATTGGGGGGCACATGCCCCCTCAGGCCCTATGGACATGACGCCACTGTTAGCACTATAGATGTTGCACCATATTAATATTGCATTAGTATTGCAAAATAGTGCACCACAACTGTAGAATCATAAATATATAAATATGTAGATGGTAATGGTGAGCTAGCAGCAGCAGCACAGTTTTAGAGCTCCGTTCCACCATATAAGTGAAAGGCATAACACGGAAAAACACAAGATCCACCCACATTTCCAGTTCACAGTTGGTCAGCTGGAAGAGTCTGGCCCCAATGGAATTCAGTGTTTTTCGGTTATAACTGATTTCCCAATTTTCACCACAGTGGTGTTTCATCGGTGTTAATTGGTTATAACCTAAAACTGGAAACCCTAACTATAATGGCTTTTATGGCAGCTGCAATAAACATATTAAATAGATTTTGCTTTGTTTCAACTGAACTTCTAGAAACATAGAAAGGTGACGGCAGAAGGAGACCAAAGGTCCATCAAGTCTTCCCTTGAGATCCCGAGATCTTGGGTGATCATGGGTCCTAGCTGGTAGTTTCCCTTGCGGATTTGATTCTAGCATATTCTTTATCCCAACTACTTTTGAATGCATGTATGGTTCTAGCCCCCACCACATCCACAGGTAGTGTGTTCCACGGCTCCACCACGCTTTCTGAGAAATAGTGCTTTCTAATATTCTTCTATGTGTTGCATAATTTAGGGCAAGGTTAAAGCTGGAATGTACTGCATATATAGCATAAGGACTTCCATTGTGTATACCTCTTGTATTATGTGTTGTTTTTCTTTGTTGTTCTACATTTTATATCTCCTGTCTATGTAATTGCAAACTGTATGTGTATGTGCCTCAGGACCTCCTTGTGAATGAGCTTGCTCAACGGAGTCTTTCCTGCAGTAAACTTGAACTTGAATTTACTACCCCTCAACTTCGATTCGTGCCTCCTCGTGTTTGCGTTGGGGGGGCCTGGTGAATAGTTCAGCATGTGGCACTGAATTCAGTCCTCTAATGTGTTTAAAGGTTTCCGTCATATCCCCCCATCCTTCCTAGTTTCAAGCAAGTACACGTTTAATGCCTCTGGGCGCCCCTCATGAGGCAGCCCCTGGGGCCCCAGGATCATTTTGGTTGCCCTTCTCTGGATGGTCTCTATCCCGTCCCTATCCTTTTTAAGGTATGGTCTACAAAACTGTATGCAGTATTCCAAATGAGATTTTACCATAGATCTGTATAGTGGAATTATCACTTTCCTATGCCTACTGACAAATCCTCTCCCTATGCATCCCAGCATTTTGTTGGCCCTACTGTATGCTGCGTTGCATTGACTGGTTTGTTTAAGGGTGTCACCAATGATAACTCTTAGATCTCTCTCTCTCTCTCCTCCTTTGAGGCACTGAGTTGGACCTTGTTTAGCTAATAGGTTGTTCTGGGGTTATTCCTGCCTGTATACAGTACTTTACATTTCTTGGCATTAAATATCAGCTGCCAGATACTAGACCATTGTTCTGTCCTTTTCAGATCTTTTTGTATGACTCTCACTGCTTCTTTGCTGTCTACCTTTCCCCCTAGTTTGGTGTCATCCGCAAACAGTGCAGTCTTGCCCTGGATACCTACCCCTATGTTGCTGATGAACATATTAAATAGGACTGGGCCTACTAAGACTGAGCCCTGTGGGACTCCAGTCGTCACTTCTCCCTCCTCAGACGTCTCCCCATTGACTACCACCCTTTGCCTCCTTCCGTTTAACCAGTTTCCCACCCACTTAAACAGTTTGCTGTGCCCATATCCTCTAGCTTCTTCAGCAAGTGTTTGTGTGGCACTGAACTGAATGCTTTGCTGAAGTCAAAATAGAGGAGGTCCACTGGATGACCACAATCCACTTCCCCTGTTGCCCAGTCAAAGAAAGTAATTGGGTTCATCTGGCATGACCTGCCTGCCAAAAAACTGTGCTGTATGTTGTCCTGCAGGCCATTCTTTTCCAAGTATTCTCTCAGGTCCTGTTTAATCAGAGCCTCCACTTCCTTTCCTAGCACGGCTGTCTGACCTGTAGTTACCAGCCTTGTCCCTACTTCCATACTCATTTAAAGGCACCACACCAGCTTTTTTACAGTCCTTAGGTACAACCCCATCTGGAGCGAATGGTTGAACAGGTGCGCTAAGGGGACCGCCAACTCACTTGTTAGCTCCTTGATTATTCTTGGATGTATACCATCCGGACTGGGAGATTTATCTGTTTTCAAGTGCTCAAGCAGCTCCTTAACCCTGCCTGCTGTAATAATTGGTGCTTCCATTTTTGGCACTCTACTATCATGTGCTGTGATGCCGCAGTCAGGCATAGGGCCACAGTGTTCTTTAGTGAACACTGAACAGAAGTATTTGTTCAGAATGGTGGCCTTTTGCCTATCAGCTTCCACCATCTTGTCCCCATCTTTCATTCTAACTACCCCTTCCCCTTCTTCATCTTTTCTTGCAGGTATCTGAAAAACTGTTTGTTCCCCTCCCTGACACCTTTAGCTATCTGAAGTTTTGTTGCCGTCTTTGCTTGCCTCACTGCCAACTTATCCTTCTTTCTCTTAAGTACATATTTCTCCCATAGATCGTTACCCAACATTCTTTTAAATCTGTGGAAGGCTTCCCTCTTCGCCCTGATGGCTGCTCTAACCTCATTTGTGAACCAAATGGGCTGCTTGTGTCTGTTCCTTTTGGTCATTGTCTTTGCACATGCCTTTGTGGCCTCAGTGATTGTTTAATAGTTCCCTAAATGACTTCTACCTCAGATTGTTTGTGTATCATAATTAGTTGGTCTCTCACTATTTCCCTCATTTTATTGAAATGTGTCCCTCTGAAATTTGGGACCTCTGCTCTGGATTGGGACTTGCCATCCTTCAGGGCTATCTGGAACCAAACTGGGTTGTGGTAGCTGTTCACCAGTGGCTCTCCAACTCTGACAGGCTCAATTTATTCTGAGTTAGTAAGGACCACATCCAGGAGGTTGTTCTGCCTAGTTGGGCTGGTGACTAACTGCGTGAGAAAGTAATCCTGTAAGGTTTCTACCATTAATTGACTCCCCAATGATCTAGTGCCTGGAATGTCCCAGTCCACATCTGGCATATTAAGGTCCCCCCCACTCACCATTTCTCCTCTTTCTGACATGTCTTTTATTTCCTCCATAAGCTTCGCTATACTTGTCCTCTGTTTGGTTTGGAGGCCTATATACCACTCTAGCATGGATTCTCTTTCCTGAAGATGACTTGCGTTGAACCCACAGGGACTCCACCCCTCTTGTGAGGCTTATATTGCAAGATGTGACCTCCATCCACTCCTTAACATAGAGCGCTGCCCCCCACCCTTACCACTCCTCCTGTCCCTCTTAAAGAGCGTGTACACTGGGGCTGTGAGATCCTAGTCATTATTGTCAGATGCCCAGGTTTCTGTGATGGCCACAAGATCCATACAGGACTCTGCCATCTAAGCTTGAAGATCACTCATCTTGTTGCCCAGGCTTCTTGCATTAATACACACCACCGTCCAGGAGTCTGTGTTAGAATTTATGCTTCTGCTACCTGGTGTATTCTGGGTTTTATTAGTCTGCTCCTTTTTTTGGTGCTTTAGTGCCTTATTCTGCTTGTTCTGTTTGTATCTGTGGTGTGATTCAGTAGATCCTGTTTGCAGGGGAGTGGTGGCTAAATTCCCATCTTTAGAATTGATGCAGATAGGTTTCTTAGCGCCATACTCCCCTTTGTCTAGTTTAAACGCCCGAGATGAATGTCAAAGTTCTGTCCCAGTGCACTTATTCTATGTCTGTTTAAGTGAAGTCGTTAGGCATGAATAGTTTTCTCTCCCTGAAGCTCCCCCAGTCACCTAAGATGTGGAACCCCTTTTCCTTGCACCATTCCGATGACCAGCTATTGAAATGTTTGCACTCCTCCTCACTGATCTTGTTTGTGTTCACACCTTTTCTCCGTACTGGAAGGATCTCTGATAAAGTTAGCGATGCTGTCCTTACTTCCAGTTGCTCCCCCAGCTTCCTGAAGTTCATCTTGACTTCATCCATTGTCTGGTTCTCCACGTCATTGGTGCCAAGATGGATTAGTACATTCATGCCTTCATCTACCTGGTCTATGATCTTCTGAATTTTTGGGGAGTCTCTTTCGGCTGAGGCATCAGGGAGGCATTGGACCTTTACCATAGATCTATCCAGGTGAAACTTGACTCCTCTGATCATAGAGTCCCCTAGAATGAGCACTTGGTTTTCAGTGCTGCTTCTGCTTCTCTGTATGTCCTTCTAAAGTGTGTGGCATGTTCTGCCCTGTTTCCTTTTTTAGTGTTAGCTTCAGTTACTGCTTCCTTGGTGCCTGTGTCCTGCAGTTTTTCCAATGCTGCAAAGTGATTTGCGGTCGAAGTCTTAGCTGGTTGGATCAGATTCCTGTTCATATTCCTTGCCTGCTTGCTCCCTTCTCTTCCCACCACTCTCCACCCCCTGGGCTGACAGGCCTTTGAGGAAGGGGAGGGGGTGTGCCCCAGTAAAGTTGATGGCACAGCCTAGTTATTTCTGTTTTTGCTTCCTTCAGCTGAGCCTGGAGCTCATTTAGGTTCGTGCATATAGGACAGTGCCCAGTCATCCATGGAATTCTTTGGAAAACGAGCGCCCCACATCTCTGGCAACTGATCACGTCCATTGCTTCTATAAGGCAGGTGGTCCTGTATGCAGAAATCCTCTTCTGAAAAAGGAAATAAAACCAAAAGATGGGATTTGTTTTTAATATAAAGGTGTGTTTATTCTTCTTCTTCCCACCTTAGTCTCCGACTCCTACACTAAATATCCTGATGCTCACCTGTAGCTGCTGTATTAGTGGAGGCGTGGCTCCCTACTTCCCGTCTTTGAGCAGGAAGTGAAACTCTGTGTCACGGGCTTCCATCTGTAAGGGCAGATGAACTAGGAGCCGGTTGGGGTGGATTGGGTTTAGCTTAGCCTCTGTTCCCCACAAGAAATGATCTAAACACTCCTGGTTTGTGTACAGCAGAAATACCCTACAACTGTGCCTACTGTGCTCAAATCCCCAACAACGGCACAAGGTATAGCAAAAAAAAAAACAGGGTTACTGTGCCCAAATCCCCAGAAACAGCAACAAAGTTGTCAAGTAGGCAGAGGTCGCAAAATAGACAAATGTACCTCTCCTGGTAAAGTGTTAGAGTTGCAGTCCCTCTGGTTCTCTGTGGAGTGAGCCTGTTGCACCAGAATCCCCTTTACTGCTGCTTGTTCCTCTGCTGTGGGCTTCTGCTCCCCGACTGCTCTGGATCTGGAATCAAACAACATGAACCGGAGGAAATAAAGCACTAAACAAGTTGGGTCTTTTGATGAGAGCAGTCGCTTCCCAACTGCTCTGGACTTGGAAACACAAAAACTCAAACTGGATAAATCTAATCTTTAAGCCTGTAGTCTAATTACAGCTGTTCTGGGATTTCTGCTAACTGTGTGAGTGGTCTAATACTCAGATCCGCTATCTGTCTATCCCCTGTGTCTACCGAAACCAGCTATGTCAACCTTTCTATGGGATATATGCTTAGTAGTATTTAGGGCTTTTGTAATATACCACAGACAACCAGGATTTCACACATGATTTTCAATACACGTTCCAAGTATGGCCCTAGTACTGAACAACTTCATAAGATGAGAACATAATCCCCACTTCCCCCACAGCCTCTACAGCACCTGGCACCCCAGTTTGGTCTGTAATAACATGTCGTGAAAGGTGTCCTGAAATAATTGCCGATGTTTTCCACCTGAATTCTCTTCAGTCATTGGAGTCCTATGTACTATGCACATTCCTCCAAACCTGAGTCCACTCTTCTGGAGATATTGTGAATCCCATCCTGTCCCATTGCAGAGGTGCCGTAGCCATCTCTTTCTTTCGTACTGATCCCATAACCTTTTACAGAGTGGAAATATGCCCATTGTTGGTATTGCTCCTGGCTGACAAAAATACTCTGGCATTTTGATCTACATCCTCGAGGAGTTCACTTTTCCATTCCATTTGGAAGGATCTCATCTGGAGGAACCAGGAAAAAATGTGACATGGGGATGCCAAACTCCTGCCATATACACTCAAATGATTTACAAAATAGCCCAATTGAAAAGCTCACCTACAGTAAGTACCTCATCCGTAATTGTGCCTATCCTCCGAAAGTATGATCTGTGCGATCTGGGCCACAGTTTGGGTAATCCGCTAAATCTGTATAAATGCTGAGGCTCACTGGGAAGCTAAACTCCTTCATAACAAAATATCAGGTCTCCAGAATGAGCTGTAGTCAATGGTTAGGGACACCGTTAACTTCCTCAGGTAGGAGACCCCCTAAAGGGTGTCCCTGTACAATTTATCTCCATGCTGTGCCACCCTGTTTCCACATACCTTTTGGCATAGGTAATTAAAACTTG
Source organism: Neoceratodus forsteri (assembly GCA_016271365.2). NCBI lineage: Eukaryota > Metazoa > Chordata > Ceratodontiformes > Ceratodontidae > Neoceratodus > Neoceratodus forsteri. Next base: position 373,819,627 of record CM057450.1, on the reverse strand, counting down.
CAGTTGGGCTGCCATATACCTCCTAAGGTTAGGGATCCCTAGCCTTCCCTTTCTCTTTTTTTAGCAAAGTGTCCCATCATACTCAACCTTTTTTTGTTCTGCCATATTTATTTATTTATTGAATTTTGTTTACCCAGTAAGCCCGCTGGGCCTAGAAGTCCCTTTTTCAGGGGCGACCGGGGGGAGGGGGAATACAGATGGTAAGCAACTGAAATTGAACCAGATTAAGCTGTTGGTGGTATTTTCAGTGAATGGGAGAAATGTGGCCAGGACACCAGGGAAATTCCCCTACTCTGCAGAGGCAGAGGGCGCGCTGTTTGGCTCTGTGGCAGTATTGCTCAGTAGTGCCTGAGCTCTGGACTGCAGCGGACATGCGGGAGGCTGAGGAGTGTGTCTCCTCCTTAGCCAACCTAATTCTTTTCTCAATGGAGACTATCGAGGACTCTGTAGTAGGTGTGGAGTTTTTATTACCTGTGGAAGAAATGATGGCCACGAATACTGTAGTGGGTGATGTATTTCCTAGCGTTGTTGAAAGCAGTACTCCTAACCAAGCAGCTTTGCAGTCGGAAGACATCTTGCGCTGTCGACTACAGGAAGCAGAACAAAGATACGTTGATGCGAGGAAGTGTTACAGGGAGGCACAGGAGTGTCGGAAAACGAGCGAGCTGGACCTGGAAATGGAATTACAACAGGATGGTGTAGTTGCAGTAATGAGGACGCTGCCAGTGCTGAAAGTGGGGTGCAGGTTGGAAACATCTTTTCTGAAGCTATTTCAAATGACTTAGCCGCTCAACCGGAACTTGGAGAGAGCACAACGGTGGAGGACAAAGCAGAAAATATGGGGGAAAAGAACTGTGCCCAGCATTTGTTTTCTGGACCACAATCAGAGACAGGTAGGGTAAAACCTATCAGTGGTACTCTACCACAGGCTGACTTTACATCTAGAACCTCTGTAGGAGGCCCAAGACGTCCTTTTCCTGAAAAGAATAAAAGTATAAAATTATTTAGTAAGGGGGGGGGGACTCCAGAAAGCCCTCTGATTGTTTTTTGCAGGACAGACTGGAGTCGGAGGACTGGGTGGACACAGCCTTACAGGCTGCAGGATGGGTAAAAAGCCCTTCTGGACATGGTTGGGATGCAGATATTGAAAGTGATTTACCTACTGTACTTTCTTTGCCTACCCCCCCCCCCCCGTGCCTGAAGACCTGTTGTCCTCTAGCTTGCCCCCAGGTCAATGCCCCCCTAAAGACTGTGAGATGTTACAGCAGACAAATGATGTTCATCCTTTAATACTGATGATTAAGGAACAAGAAGTGACAGATTTAAATGACTCTGTTCAGGAGGTTTGTCTTGAACCGGAGGTGTTACCTCACAGTCCTGTTCCTGTAGAAAGGCCTGATGTGGTTTTTGCAGAAGCAGGTCCTGAGAGAGTCTGGCATGGGAAAAGTTGCAGAACATTTATTTCCAACTGGTACGGGTCCCTTATTGGAGCTTGCTGAAAGACGTAATGCTGTCCGTTTAAAATTCAGGGGTGACTTAGATTTGATACCAGACAGGAAATTTATAGGTAGAGCTTTATTGAAAGACAGCATGAAATTCTTTGCCTATGAAATTTATGCCTTGATACATGTGCCGGGAGATGTATTATTTGATAAAAGTTTTAAACATCCAGCTGGCTTAGAAAGATTTTGGAAGCAGTACCGTTTGTTAAAACTTTCCCCCTCGTGGAAACCATTTTTGGCAATCCCTTTAACCAAACCCTTAACTAAAAAGATCACAGTTCTTTTTCGTAATGAAGGAGTAAATGTGGCCGATATTACGTATTGGCTGCAGCAGCATTGCACAGTACAAGGAGCCCCGAAGCCCATTTTGGATGATGAGCAACTATGGACAGGAGGGTGGAACTACCAGATAGTTTTGAGGTTAGATAATGGGCTAACGCATCATTTACCGAACTGTTTTTTTTGGGGCAGGGACAGAGGGGTGATTTTTTATCCTGGGCAACCGAGAGCTTGTTTTAAGTGCGGGGTGGTGGGTCACCTGAGCAGTGTCTGTGACAAACAGAAATGTGGCTTATGTGGTGATTTGGGACATGTTGGGGCTCATTGTCGGCAACCTTTGAAATGCAACCTTTGTGATGGAAAAGGTCACTCTTTTCGTACCTGCTCGTGGGCCTCACATAGTAGTGTAGATGCTTTAGTTCGGGCTGAGCAGGACGTGTATGTAGCCACAGCCCAGAAGGAGAGGTTGTGTATGATGGAGTTGTTATCAAAAGGGCCTACTGGACGAAGAGGTGGTGGTGAGGGAAGAGATAGAGGAGGCACGCTTTCAGGACATCACATCTCAGTGTACTCTGACAGAGACAGGAGAGGCTGCAACTGTGGAGCAGCTTTTAGAGTGTGACAGATTTCAGGATTCAAGAACCCTTGAGTGCAAATGGAGAGAGTCAAGTCTATGCCCCCCCTTTGGCCTGCTGTGGATGCAGCAGATTTCAAAGGGTCACTAGGTCAAAAGCGGGCAAATAGGGACGGCTGCTTTCAAACACACGAGAGAAGTCGAGGAGGTAGCAGTACAAAACTCATACGCCTTACTATTTGAGGATGGGATGGATGAGGCTGGCTGTGAGTCAGATCTCTCCTCAGTAGCCTCCTCTCACACAGGTGGGTTTTTAGAGGTAGGCCCCACTGAGAAGCCGAAGACTAGGAAAAGGAAAAAGAAACGGTGAATGGGTTTGCTTTTTTCTTTTCCTTCCCCTCTTTTTTGTGGGCTCTTGATGGCTCTAATTTTTTGTACGATCAATGTTAACAGCATCAAGGCTTACAAGAGACGGCAAAGCACTTTTTAAGTCTTAGTATTGGGGATGGTAATGTTTTTTATCTTGGATACTAGACTACATTCTTTGGCTGAAGTACAACAGGCTCAAAAGGATTGGAGATGGGGTGTTTCTTTCTGGTCTGTCGGTGAGGATCTTTGTTCTGGGATTGGGGTACTTTTTAAGGGTGCGGTAAAAGTCCTGCATGTGTATGATTTAATACCTGGAAGGGCTTTGATTCTGGATGTAGTTTTACAGAAAGTAGGATACAGGGTGATTAATATATATGCACCATAAAGTAAGGCAGAAAGATCTGGTATGTTTGAGCGCATAGGGCCTTTTTTGCACACCTCCAAATTAGTATTATGGGGTGGAGATTTTAATTGTGGACTTGCAGCTCGGGACTGGGGAAGACTCACGAAGAAGGTATTTTGCGATACGAATTCTTTAAACACGCTTCTAAAATACCATCATATCCGTGATGTGTATGACATCTTACATTTGGAACTGAATCATACTTTTTTTAAAGGTAAATTATCCACTCGTATTAATTTTTGGTTAGTATCCGCACGCTTATCCTGCCAGTCAGTGAGTGTGCGGCCTTTGGAAACCTCTGATCATTTTATGGTAGTTTTGCATTTAGGGGCTATGCAGAAAATTCAAATTGGGAGGGGGTATTGGAAAATGAATATTTCCAAGCTCCAAGACGACTTGGTAGATATTGGTGTGAAAACTTTGTTGCAGGCCAGAAAAGATCTAAGTTTTCTATATGATAGTCCTATAGAGTGGTGGGAAGATCTTAAAAGAGACCTGCAGGATTGGTATGGTGCAGTTACGAAGCAGCATGCAAACATTGACTATATTGAATATCTAAAACTTAGGGCCAGTATTTGAGACTTGTATCTCAGGGAGGTGACAGTGAGAAATGTCGGACGAAGCTTCTCATTATCAAAGCACATATGTTACAGTATTTAGATAGAGTAGTCAAAAGAACAGCAGCTCAGCAGGCATATAATACGCAAGGAACAAAGGACGAGGTTAGTCCTTTTGAAATTAGGGCAGGTGCATCACATAGTAGAATTTTGACAAGCCCTAGAAACGCACAGGGTAAGTTACAGGAAAATAATCAGGACATCATGCTTATTGTACAACAACACATAGCAGCCACTTTTCAAAGTAAAAAGAAAGAACCCTTTGATTTTTTCCATGGCATTACTACACCGACCTTAAGCAAGGTTGAGCAAAATGCCTTAGTTACTCCTATTACTCAAGCTGAAATTCTGGGAGCTTTTTCACAATTGTCCAATAAAATGGTTCCAGGTAAGGATGGGATACTTAATGACTTTTACACGAAATATAGAGATATTCTAGCCCCCTGCCTAGAAATACTTTTTCAGGCCATCTGGGAAGAGGACAGACTTGCACCCTCCATGCAGCTGAGGATAATGTTTTTCCTTTTTAAGAAGGGGAACCCACAGGATTTACAAAACTGGAGACCGTTGACATTATTGAATTCTGATTACAAAATACTGGCAAAAATACTTAACACCAGATTAGCGCGGGTAGCACAGAAGGTGATTTTACCAGAGCAGACGTGTGCCATCCCAGGCAGAAATATTGTGCAGAACTTGGTGGTCATTAGGGAAATTGTAGAGCAAGGCTTGCAGCAGAACTTGTCGGGATACCTGATGGCTTTGGATCAGGAAACTGCCTTTGATGCCGTTAGTCAGGACTATCTTTGGCAGACCTTAAGCCAGTATGGGATTCCGTCAGGATTCATAAACTTAGTAAAGGTTTTATATAAAGAAGCCCAAGCGTTGCTTTTCATAAATGGTTTTTTTGGAGTCCCGAATTTTTTGAAGAATGGAGTGAAACAAGGTTGCCCAATGATCCCCTTACTGCATGTTTTCGGTCTAGATTATATATTATGGAGGATTAAGCAAGATCAGAGAATTGTGGCAATTAAAAACAAAGATGGGTATGAGTTCTCCAAAATATCGGCTTATGCGGATGATTGCATTTTCACTGTAGCCGATAATGTGTCAGGCTTCACTATAATAGCTAGATTTCAAGAAGCTTCTGACATAGCAGGCATTAAGATTAATATGTCAAAAAGTACTGTTCTGGTTCTTGGGGAAAACAATATTGTGACGGATTTTCCCATTGAAATGACAAAAGAACAGGTAAAAATTCTGGGCATCTATTTTGGCACTAGAGGATCGGAATCCTATAATTGGAATCTGGCCTATGATAAAGCGCCTCTGAAGGTGACGGCCTGGTTGAATTGGAAAATGTCAAGAAAGAAAAAAGTGTATCTCTTACGAGCATATTTGGCCCCTGTTTTTCTGTTTTTATCTCACATTTTTCACTTACCATACAGTATGCACACAAAAGTTTTAGGCTTATTTTTTCACCTGTTATGGGGTAGTAGATTAAACCCAGTTAAAAGAAATCATACCTATAGAACACTGAAAGAAGGAGGTTTAAATATGATTCGCCCTATTGTATACCTTTTTGGGAATTTTTTTTATAGCTCCATCCTACCTTTGTTGGTACAGACATCTATTTCAGGGCAAGTCTGTTTCCAACTCTGGGGTAATTCCTTATTTACGGCATGGGGTAGAGGCAAGTGGCATCCTACTGATCGCCTACTTCCTAGTTATGCACAGACGGCAATTCGGTACGTACGTACTTGGAGGATTGATCTGACTCGGTGTCAGGGGAAGAGGAAGAAATGTTTTTATCAAGCAATACTTGACTCCTGGTATCGGGAAGATCCAATCTTTCAGGTACCTCCACGTATTGAAATTTCTTTATTGTTAGAAAACATGTTAGAAAAACGGATTCCTTGGAAGATACAGGATTTTGCCTGGCTTTGTGGGCACCAAAAATTACAGGTAAAAGGTAATCAGAAACATAAAGCAACTCTCTGACCGAGAATGTGGAGAACATGAATGTGCTGGGGTTGTGGAGACAATGCAGCATCTTTTTTTTGATTGTGTTCAAGTATATAGTTTTTGGAAATTACTATCAGATCTTTGGGGTGAAAAGTCATTTTTACTAATTGATTAAGATATTTTGGTTTTAGGGCAAATTCCAGCTTCATGGGCAAAATGGGCGACCAGTACAATGCACGTTGTTTTGGTATGTATTGGTCCATTTGGCAGGCACGCTGTCCTCGATCCTTGCAACGTAAAACAGTGCAACAACAGGATGGTTTTTTTTTCATGTACAACGTGAATTGGATGGGATTTATGCTAATGAAAAACGCTTTTTGAAGAAAGGAATTTTTGAAAATTTATGGAGGAATGTTGACTGGGTGGGTTAGGGGTTTTGCTTTTTTTTTTTTTTTTAAATGGAATGACGCAGTGGTTACAGAGCTGTTTGGATTGCTTTCAATATTATGATAATATGCTTGTTTATGATTCTGTTCATTTTCTTTTATGGTTTACTGTATTTGGAATTGTTTTGTTTTTTTTCTCTTTGTGATGTTTTTGTTTTCAATAAAAATTTCCCCTACTCTTTTTTGATTAGTGCCATGGGATCTTTACCATCCACCTGAACTACCACCAGTCCAGGCAGATGGGACCTCGGTTTAACGTCTCATCCGAAAGACGGATAAATTATTTAAAGAAGAATTGCTGACCCTGTAAGTCATTTTCCCCTTTCAAAGCTGTTTTTTTTAAAGTACTAGTTCATACTCTGCTATTGTTCCATCTATACAGGCCTTTTGGTAACCTCACTGGAAGTTTCTGCTTTACAGTCTGGTAGTAAGTACCATTTTAGAACTGTGTGACGTAGTTTATGTCCCTAACAACAACAACAGAGTTATGTAGTAGAACATGGATGCATTGTGTCAACAAAAGAACAACAGAACAGGTACATATAGAGGATTGTGTATGAGCAGTCATATATAACAAGGATATTCTTGTATCAAGAAGTATTCTTGGTAACAATACTCTGTTACCAAGGGAACCTCAAGATACAAGAATTTCCTTGTTTGCGTATGACTGCTCATACACAGTCTTTTATAGTGTATGGGCAGTCACAGCATAGAAAATCACACAAAACCAGCTGGAGAAGACAACAGAGAATAGAAATGTTAACATTTTAACTGACACAGTGTGCGTGCTGCAGATGTTTCTTCAAGTTAAAAAAAACCAAACGCAGCTTCCAGTTTAACTGGATTTAGGAAAGCAACTACGTGGCAGCATTCCAAGTTGTTATGCTGCAGTTGTGACATAGCTACTGCAGCATAACAACTCCAACCTAGTTATGGATTTCTACCCATAACAACATTCTACTATATACTATATCATACAGTCTTAAAATGGTTCTTACCAGTAGCATGTACAGCAGAAACACCCACTAGGATAACTAAAAACCATGTATATCTAAAGCAATAACTTAGTTTGAACCAGTGTTTAGCAACAGCTTCTGTTGGGGGGGTTGGAATGACCCATAAGACAATGACTTATTGCCATAAGGTAATTCTAGTGGGGGGGGTGGGTTAGGAGGAAGTAGGCTGTTGGTTAACTAGGATCTGCAGCTTATCCGTTAGGTAGGGAAATGGGCAGACTAGGTGGACCAAGCGGTCCTTATCTGCCGTCAGAATCTATGTTTCTATGGCCCTTTTACACAGCACCTACCTCACAATGTTGCCATTTCAATCTGTTTGCTCCACTCCATCTGCGCTAATGCCTTTTCTTTTTATACACAGCAGCCCTGCATCACTGGGGTGGTTCTTCTGGCATTTTTGCTATCTTTCCGGCTGGCTTAGAGCCTGCGTCTTGGTTGTGGAGTTGGGGGTGGGGGGGAGCTAGACCAAGCACTTTCTGTAAATAAAAACATTTAGTCTTTATTGTATGTATAAAACTTTATTAAACAGCCATTTAAGATCTGTGAAAATCTCTATTACGGCGCACTGCTGTATTTGCCGTTGATTGATGGCAAATACAGCAGTTTGCTATAGTACAGATTTTAGTTTAAATGTTTGTGTTTAATAAAGTTGTATATGTACGATAAAGTCTGAATGTTTTTACTTACAGTTGTAACATTTTACTATGCTTTTTTCACACATATTTCACCAGCCGTCTACCCTCAACATCTTCTTGTCTTGGCCCGATATTAATATATGTAAGAGGCACAGTTAACTCACTGAAAGAAAACAAAAGAACCCTCACTTTTCCAAGAGGCTGATAAGTTATAAGCTCATCTTAAAAATATAATTACACTTAGATTTGTCTTAGCTATCGCAGTTACTAAATGATTAGTGTGCTGGATGTGACAGTCTATGTCATAATGTCAATTTTTTGGTGACATAATTATTTAAACCTAGCAGCAGACATCTCTGCACTCATGTTCAGCGTAGCCACATAGTGATAACACACATACGCATATTTCCATTTCTGTAAGGTGGCTGATTATATGATTATAAAATATGTGAGATGGGAATATGCATTAAAGTGAACTACCTTCAGTGGTAGAGGACTCAATCTTAGAGCTGCTGTAATTAAACTTTTTTCACTGTGTCAAACATCACTTCTGCATATGCTGAACACAAGTGTAGAAATGTGTGTGGCTAGTTTTATATAATTATGTCACCAAAAAAAAGTATGATATAGACTGTTCAGTTCGTAACTGTGATAACTAAGAAACATCTAAGTGTAATTATATTTTCAAGATCAGCTTATAACTTGTCAACCTCTTAGAAAAACAAGGGTTATTACATTATACTGTTTCATTTGTGGCTCACGAGCTTCACTGTTTGTTGTATGCACATTGGAATATATAATAGATATAATCGCATAACACACACAAGAAATGCTAACCAATATACCAGTAAGAGCTAATAGTAGAAGTATGCAAATTGTGTTGAGAGTCAGTTTACTGTGGTTAGCATTATTTATTTATTTTTTGATAACCGGGTAGGTGCACTAGACACAAAAGTGACTGTTTTCAGGCACGACCCGGGAGGTCACAACATAGGGAGATACAAGTACAGAGCATACAGTGTCAAGAATATACAACACATCACAAGTCAGAAATGAACAAAGTTAAGACAAAAATAGTACCAGTGCACAAAAGATAGTACCAGGGCACACAAACTGTATTATACAGATATAAGGTAAGTGCCCACAAAATGCGGTTATAGTAATATCACATTAAGTGCGGAAGTGCCAAGAGTGTCAAACAGAAATTGGTATGTCATACAGTCACCTGGCTGAAAGAACAGTTAGGGAGATAGGGAAATGCAGAAATACAGCATAGCGAGAGAGGGAGGGAGGGATAGTTTGGTGTGGGAAGCAGTAGAAGCAATGTGCAAGGTCACACAATAGAAAGACAGGAGGGAACTATGAGGCAGCAATAACAGAGTGAGCCATGACCTACGGTGCATTGAAGCATGAGCATCTAGCATGTGCAGCAAGGAGGGAGTGGTGCCTGTTCTTAAAAATGGCATGACTAGGGGCCAGGCGTACATCTAGGGGCAGCGAGTTCCAGTAACTAGGGGTTACATGAGAGAAACCAGATTTACCTTTAGTTGTTTTACAGCTGGGAATATTAAACAAGCAAAGGTCTGCAGATCAGAGGCCGTAGGAGATGGGCCGAGGGATTAGCATAGAGGCGAGGCAGGTAGGCATGTTGGACCGCAAAATACTATCCAGAAGGTTGCCGAGAGAGAGGAGCCATTGTACCAAAGGAGAGGGCCAATTTAGGTCTGTATATAGTAGGCAGTGATGTCTTAACCTAGAGGATGCAGAGGCGTATCAGCATATATTGTTATATGTAGTGTCCCACCTTTGCAGAGAAGCCTTAGATGCATTACTATAGATTACGGATCCATACGAAAGTGACGGGAGTAGAATTCCTCTAGCAATGGCCAACCTTGCAGAAGGGGTTAGAATATGGCTCGATTTGTAGGCTAAACCCAGTTTGGCATTGACAGTCTTACACATGGTGGTTATATGGGCATCATAAGTGAGCGATTCATCAAGTAGGATACCCAGGTATTTAAAGGAAGTTACCACCTCCAGAGGGGAACCATCGGCCAAGGAGACTCTGAAAAAATCCCAACTATTTTTTAGTTTAGCAGAAGAACCAAAGAGCATCGCCTGGGTCTTTCCGCTGTTGAGAACAAACCTATTACTGGTGATCCAGGACTGGATATTAAGTAGATCCATAGAGAGCTTTAAGTTTACAGACTGCACATTATCCGCGCTAGTGTACAGAACGAGGTCATCGGCATATAGCAACGATGAACAGGAGGATGTGTTTTGTGCTATGTTGTTAATAAAGATCGAGAAGAGGTCCAAGGATAGATCCCTTCGGTACACCCACATCAGTGACTGTTCTTCCGTAGGTGACAGAGTTGAAATGTACAACTTGAGTCCTATTGGACAGATAGCTACGAAACCAGGTTACGACTCCGGATGAGAAACTCAAGGCTCGGAGATTAGCTAGCAGAAGAGGGTGGTTAACAAGATCAAAAGCCTTCGTTAAATCAATAAATACTGCACCGGTTTGATGTCCCTGATCCATGGCAAGAAGAATGTCCTTAGTTAGCTGTAATATGGCAGTCTGAGTGCTGTAGCCTTTTCTGAAACCAAGTTGGTTTGAGTAGAGGAGATTGTACTTGGAGAGGTATTCAGAGATCTGTGCTGCGATGAGCTTCTCAAGGACTTTATTTAATACTGACAGTATGGCTATTGGTCTATAGTTCGCTATGTCTTTTTTGTCACCTTTTTTTAGAACCGGTGTGACTCTGGCCAGTTTCCAAATATTGGGCACGACACCTTCACCTAGGGACATACTGAATATTTTAGACAGTGGTCCTGCAATGAACAGGGCAGCCATCTTTAAGAGTTTTGGTTCAAGGCAGTAAGATCCAATAGCAGTACTGTCTGATATAGCATTGAGATGTTTGAGGACATCCTTCTTTGAGATAGCTTTACAATAGAGTGGTGGTGGCATTGTCGTGTTCTTCGGGGTGGAGGATAAGTTCACAGAAGAAAAGGCATTGGTATATCTGGAGAGGTCAGAAAAGTGACTATTTAATGCATTGGCAATTGTGCCTGGGTCATTGCAGTGAACTCCTTTCAGTATTAGTGTGTGTTTGCTTTGAACCAAGGAAAGTTTTGATATGCGACCAAAATTTATTTGGGTCACCAGCCGTATCTACTAGTAGGCCTTTGCAGTACTGGCTTTTTGCATGCTTTATTTGTGTTTTGCACTTTGATCTCTGTTCTCTGTAGGTATTAAAGTTGGCTTTGAGACCTGACGTTCTGAACTTTCACCAGCAATTGTCCCTAAACTTGAGGGGTGCAAGGAGGTCTTTATGCAACCATCTGGTTTGTTTACCATGGACCCACCGACTGATAACAGGAGTATGCTTATTTTGAAGCAACACAGATCTACTCAGGAAAGCATGAAGAGCAATGTCTGCATTCAGTGATTGGCAGACAGGTGACCAATCAGTGTGAGATGCATCATATAAAAAGTGAGCCTGGTTTAGGTTGGTATAGTTCCAGAAGGATCTACAGCATTGGGATGATGCAGAGATTGAAGATGGACTCCAAGTACAGAAAACGGGGGAATGATCACTGATAGTGTCCGACAGAGTGCCTGATGCTGCAGTCCTGTCCGTTAGGATCCAGTCAATAAGGGTGCTGGAAACAGCAGTCGCAGACACCCTTGTAGGGTCAGCAGTGATTTGATGTAAGTTGTGGCTCTGTTCCAAGGATTTTAGTGTATCCTGGCAATTGCTAAGCCAGTTTAGGTTCATGTCCCCGAGGATGATGAGTTCATTTTTTCCCGCATATGTAGCCGTAAGGTCCAGCAACTCCACTAGGTCATTTTGCCCACACTTGGGAGGATTATAGGCACAGATAATGTGGAGCTTCTTTGCTCCTAGTCTGAGTATAATGTGGATGTATTAACATGAAGAGTTACGTTTGTCAGTCAGAATGGTTAGGTTAAGATTGTTTTTGAAATAGATTGCCACACTCCCAGCACGCTTTAGGGGTTGTCTGTCACACCTGAGGAGGTTGTAGTTTGGGAGCAGGCAACAGGTGTCTGGGATGGAGGGCTTTAACCACGTCTCAGATACACAGAGCACATCCGGGTTGTAGTTTGCTACCCGGGCTTCAAGTTCTGCATGCTTATGGAGAAGACTCCTGACATGGAGATAGACAATGTGAAGACCTTTCATATCATAGCCGGCACAATTTATGGGTAGTGAACTAGGCATCGGGCCTGGGTTCAATTCAGTATCCCCAGATAGCATGAGTAACAACAACATTAGGTATCCTAGCTTAAGCAGCACAACTGGAGGGATACCCCAACCATAAGGATGCCGCCATTTACATACGAACATATGAAATTTGCCAGCAGATAAAGGCCTAGAGGTCTATCAAGTCTGCTCGAATGTGCAGCTAGAACCCCTTATTCTGCAGCTGCCCCTCCCTTCCACCCTTCCCCTTCATTAACCCTCCCCCTTGTCCTGTCCCATCCTCGTTTGAAGCAGTCCACTGTTCTACTGCATACCACTTCAGCAGGTAACGCATTCCACCCAGCCACCACCCTCTCTGTAAAAAAGTGTCTCCTCATCTCCCTCCTGAACCTTCCTCGCTCCAGTCCCATATCATGGCCCCTGATGGCCCTCCCCTCCCTTACTTTGAACAGCCCCTCTGTACCTGTCTTGTTTATTCCTTTCATGTATTTAAAGGTTTCAGTCATGTCACCCCTGTCTCTCCTCTCCTCTCCTCCAGTGAGTACATGTTCAACTCCTTCAACCTCCTCTCGTATGGTAAGTCCCCCAGCCCCTTGATCATCTTTGTCGCTCTGTGCTGCACCCCTTCCAGTAACTTAATGTCCCTCTTCAGATACGGACGCCAGTACTGCATGCAGTACTCCAGGTGTGGTCTAACTAATGACCTATACAGTGGCAGAATCACCTCCTCCCTCCTCGAGGATATACCCCTTGCAATACAACCCAGCATTTTGTTGGCCTTTGCAGCTGCCTTCCTACATTGTGCCGAGTTGTTCATTGACCCTGTAATGAGCACACCCAGATCCTTCTCCTCCTCTGTCTGGGCTAGCTGCACTCCCCAGCTGGTAACTCCTCCTTGGGTTCTTCATCCCAAAATGCAGCACCTTGCACTTTTTGGCATTAAAGCCCAGTTGCCAGGTGTCAGACCAGGTTTCAAGCTTTGCCAGATCATCCTGCAACCCCTGCCATCCCCCTAGGTCATCCACCACCGCGCCTACCTTGGTATCATCAGCAAACAGACTGATCTTGCTCTTGATGTCCCATGATATGTCTGCAATGAATATCCCAAACAACACTGGTCCCAACACTGAGCCCTGTGGAACACCACTCAGTCACTGCCCTTGGGTGTGAGAGTTCCCCACCCACCACCACCCTCTGTTGCCTTCCTGCAGCCAGTTTCCTACCCATCTCACCAGCTTTGCACCTGCCCCTGTACCTACTAACTTCCTTCCCAGCCTTCCATGTGGCACTGAGTCGAATGCCTTACTAAAGTCCAGATACAGGACATCCACTGCATGGCCCCTGTCCAGTTGCCTAGTTACCCAGTCATAGAACTCGACCAGGTTGGTTTGGCAGGATCTGCCACGTATGAAGCCATGCTGTCTGCTGTCCTGTAGTCCTTTGGCCTCTAGGAGGGCCACCAGCCTCTCCTTCAGGATAGTCTCCATTAGCTTACCCATGATGGATGTGAGGCTCACTGGTCTGTAGTTTCCTGGTTCATCCTTGGGGCCATTCTTGTGGAGGAGCACCACATGAGCCATCCTCCAGTCCTGAGGTACACACCCTGAATGTAGTGAAGCATTAAATAGGTCTGCCAAAGGTCCTGCAAGGACCTCTGCCAGCTCCTTCAGTACCCTGGGGTGGATGCCATCTGGGCCTGGCACCTTGTCCACCCTCAGTGCCTTCAACCCCTCTCGAACTCTGCTCTCCATGATTTCCCCATCTGTCACCACCCCCCGCTTCTGCCATTTCTCCCACCTTGGGTGTCACCCCCCTCTTCTCTTTAGAAAATACTGAGCAGAAGTACTCATTTAGTGCTTCCGCCTTATTGCCCTGCTTCCACCCAACCCCCCTCCTTCCTAATCCTTACTATGTGGTCCTTACAGCTCCTTTTCTCCCTGATGTACTTAAAGAAGTCCTTCTCCCCTTCTTAATGCCTTGTGCCAGCCTGAGTTCCGTAGATGCTTTGGCTCCCCTTACTGCCCTTGTCACCTCCTTCGATTCTGTCAAGTTTAGCAACCAGTGCGGTAGCATAGTCGATGAGTAGTCCAGGGAGGAGAGCAGGGGTAACATCTAGGCCACTTTCTATTAGGACTAACATATTAGAGTAAGTGAAGTTGTTTTGGTCCGTGACCACACCCTGGTGCAGATATTTCAGATTCAGCATGGTGAAGATGCTCAGTAATATCAGAAACGGGCTCAGAGAAGGCACTAATAGTGTTTTCCAAGCCATTATATTGGAATTTGGAATTGGCTGAAAGAGTATGGGCAGAGGATGGGTTTGAGGATGTAGGAGGGCAAACGGACTAATGTTTTGGAGTGCTGTAGTGCAACTATATTTATGGTGATCCCTAGCACTAGAACCCTAGAGTGATGGAAGGGTGCAATAATGTCAGAAAGACAGAGCAACTGCCAGTTAACAACACTCGGCGGGAGTTATAAGGCAATTCTGGAAGAAACTGTGCAGTATAACTCAGTCCGGAGGACAGTGTGAGCACAATTGATGAGGACAAGAAAACTGTTAACCAAGTATCAGGCTAAGTAAATGAATAGACCTAGAGCAGTCCACAGTAGGAGGGAGTGCTGCACTGATATTTTAGCATGCGGTTCCAAATGGTGTTTTATGTTATTTTTATAATAATATCGTTATTCTTTTCTTTGTGTGTTAGCTGTGCCTCTAATGTACTTTCATATCAAGCCAGTTTTTGTCAATTGATGTATTAGATAGTGTGTGTTGTGTGTCTGGTGGGTAGGTGTGTGTGTTGGGGGGGGGGGTTGGTGTGCAGCTTAATTTATTTTTAACCTGGCATGATATAAGTACAGCAATTTGAAAGTATGAATGTGTGATACTTGGAACACTGCCCTGGGAAGATTTCCAAGTGACTTCCTGTTAACAAAATAGAATTGCAGACTGGGAAATCATTTGGGATTCAGGAGTCTGTCACAAGAGGCTCTCCTAGATCGATGCGAGAGCCATTGTTTGATTACATGGCAGTGCAAAACGCAGCCACGAACCCAGGGAATGCAGATACAGCGAATGCTCGTTTCTGATGTGGTGCGCCTCGCCTTTGCACACAAAGAAAAAGGTAATGTTCTAAGAGCTGCTCATGTAAAAGCGTCTCTAGATTCAATGCAGTTACCCTTTTCGTAGGGATCTGAGTGCTTTCCAGCGTTAATCTAGATGCCTGCTAGTCTTCAGACTTGAGAAATGTGGCAAGTTAAAGTGACAGGTTACTCCACCTTTTTTGGTCAGCCCCTTATCACCTTAGTTTTTTCCCCCCAATTTTTTTAACCAGGAGAGAGACACTAAGCTGAAAGCTTGTTTACAGGTGCGACCTGGGAGCACAGGGAAGTTAAGTGGCTTGCTCAGGGTCACAGAGTATGCAAGTGGGGGTTGTGGGATTAAAACCCAGGTCTCCAGATTTGCAGCTCAGAGTCTTAAACCACTGCACTATACTGCCTCCCTATCAATCAGGCTGCCAAAGCACTGTACAGTCTGCTTAATACTGTTGGTATTTTTACCCCATGGTATTTCATTCTTTTTTGGGGGGCCCATTTAAATGGAATAAGGTTTCTTGCCTCCTAACTTTTGACTACCTCCAACCATAAGATCTTAGATTTCTCAACGTTCATTTGGAACCCTGAGACTTCCTTGTAAAATGAGATCAAAATCCAAAAGATTCTGAAAAGAACTAAGAGGGCCACAAGGATAATAAGATGTCACCCGAGTAAAGGGATAGTTCAGCTTCCTTCCCTCATACAAAAATTCCTTTGATCTTCTGGTTCATCGTGATGCCCTTCGCTCATGGCTCAATGTATAAAATAGAAAGTAGTGACAACAGTGGTCACCCTTGCCCTCTACCTTTCTCAGTGGCCAGTCTGTCTGAAAGAGTGCTGATTGTTCTGATCTGAGCCTTGGGTTCATAATGCTATATTTTTATTTCCTCCATAAATATATTCCCTATACCTGAATTTTAACAATGTGGCTAGCAAAAAAAAAAAAACACAACAAAAAACAAGCCCATCAAAGGACTTTCCCACATCCACTGCTGTCGCCAGGCATTCTCCCCCTTGATGTTGTTCTACGCATGACATAATATTTGAGTCTCCTAACATTATTTTTTAGCTTTCTCCCCAGTCTGTTCTGGCTAAATACATTTTTAAGACAATCAGTCATTATTTTGGTAGCATTTTCAGATCCTGATTTAACAGTGATGCAGGTCTATAGCTGCTGCCTTCTTTCTGACCATTGCCTGGCCTTGGTAAAACAGTTCCAACAGCCAAATCCCAGGATGGTGGCAGAGTTCCTGGACCTATACGGGTTAAAATTCTAAAGTAGAGATTCTTTCAACACAGAGAAAAATTTCTCATGGAAATCCTCTGCATATCCTGTCAGGCCAGATGCTTTACTGGATTTTAGTGCTTTTATCATTGCTTACATTTCTGCACTAGTTATTGGTTCATCAAGGTCTGGTTTCTCTACCTTGCTCAACTGGAGAAGATTAATTTTAGTTAGGACTCCTGCCAGATCATCCGGTCCCTGCCCAGGGGTGTCATTCGAATACAACATCTAGTAAAATTGCCAAAACTGATCCTCAGTTTCTTTGGGACTAGTTTTTTACATATTTGTTTTATGTTTGGATGTTGTCTGTCAATGTTTCTTTGTCTGCCTTGTGTTTTTCTCCCTGGCTGTCCATGAAAGCAGGCAGGTTTCTTCTCACGGGCTAACCAGGTCTTTAGAAAAATAAAATGAAATGTTTCATGGGACCCCTAAGGTTTCCTGATCACAGTTCTGTTTGGTTTATTTGGTTCAATCTAAAGGCTAATGAGTGGCTTGCACGATTCCCTCAATCATATGTCTTCTTCACAAGTCTTAGCTTACCTTCAGCTTGGGACATCAATAGCTTTTGTCTCCCTGATCTGAGCTTGCATAGCTTCACCCATTCCTCACTCACCAGGAATAATGTGGCACTTGAAAACCCTCAAAAAACAGCCTCCACTCGACGAGCTAAGAAATTGAAAAATTTATTGAAGTGCAAAATGCAAGATGCCCCCATGTGAAGACTTGAAAACGTTGAAGTGTCAGGGCATTGTGACAAGTGGCTTCTGTTGCACCAGTTATTTTTGTGTGAGCTGTTGAGCTTTTGGGCATTGTATTTTACACGTCAATAAATTTTGCTTCTTAGCTTACCAAATTGTGACTGTTTTTTTAGGGTTATTGAGTGCCACGATATTCCTGGTGAGCAGCTGTGTGTAGCCCCCTACCATGGCACCAGCCTTGCACCGTGAATCACAGTTCCCAACTTCAGACTTGACCTTCACCAATTCCTGTTGCCCCACTTCTGTCTGATGTGCGACTTCCCTCTCTTTTGTTTATCTAGATTTTTTTTGGATAATCCTCATTTATTTCACCCTATGCAAAGCAGAAGATATAATGTAGGCCCTAATGCCTGTTTTCACCTTTTTCCAGAAAAACCTATGATCAGTGTGAGTATTGTTAGTGTCTGCTAGGTAGTCCTTAACTACTTGTTTGTCACAAATTGTTTTTCCATTAATAAGCTGGTCCAGAAGCTAGATTTATTTGATGGGCCCCAAGAAAGTTGTAAACTATCTGGAGCATGATCCAAGATAGTAATGGGAAGGATCCCTGCTCTTCCTTCTGTGTATGCCATATTAGAGTTTATATAGAATCAATCCATTCTCTGGAAAGACAAGTTTGGGATCAAGTAGAATGTATTGTCACGTTGGTTACCATGCAAGACTCTCCAAATGACTATAAATGCATCATTACAGCATAGAGGGTCCTTGTCGCCTGCAGATTCATATTTACTTTTTCTGGATGATCTGTCTAGTGCAGGGGATGTGACACAATTGAAATTTTTTCTGTTTATAGTCGTCATGTTATAGATCTTGTTTACTTGGCCAAATAGATGTCTCACGAAACTCTCTAAATTGTCATTTAAAATTCAGAGTTGCATTCTTCAGTTTCCCCTCTAAATTTACAACTCTGCTCTGCTGATTCAAAGCTGTGTTTTTAACTTCTAATGGTGTCCGTTTTCTAACCAGGATAGCCACTCCTGCTTTTTTAGTAGCTGGATGTGAGGTACTGCCACACCTCCTATATCCAGGAGTGGCATAGCTTCATGTGCTCATTGTCGGAAAGGTGAATCTCTTGCAGAAGACATAAGTCGCACTAGAGATTTGAGCCCACTCGATTTTATGTAGTTAAGCTGAACCAGTGAGACGGGATGTGGCTATATCGAATATAACCTGACCCCTTGTGCATCCAACATCTTACCCCTGCTAATGCTGTGGAGATAACAATGAACGCGGAACACAGTCCAAGTCTTAGCCACTCTTTCTGACATTATCGGGAAGGTTCAGAACCATGGAGTGTGTCGTGAAGTCTCACAGGCTGAGACCCTAGTGGCACCCCAACATACAGTCTTTTTCAGTACCAAGATGCTCTCTATCATCACGGTTACATTTATATTTAAATAAAAGAAAATACATTAACATCACAACAGTAACTAGAACCCAATATTCTTAATGAAAAACTCTGACTGAATCTTTAAGCGAGATGCTGGACCTGCTCTCACCATATGACTTCAAGGCATTGCATGAGCCCCTTCTTTGTGTGGTAAATGCCACCAGGACTTTACAGCCATCCCATGTAAGACATCTCCTGGAATATAGGTCATATAATGGGGATTCCTTTGGAGAAAAAACATGCTGACCCCACAAACTTGTCCTATGCTTGTCATTGTATATAGTGACTGCTCCCGGTCCCTCTTTGAATATTACTGCATATCGACTTGCGCCTGGACATTTGGTACCCACATACCTCTGTCTGCTGGAATTGTATAAACTGAAGAGAAATCCCACTTCCCTCTAGGATACTTGATGCTGCTGTTTTTGTTTTCTTCTTTAAACATGGCTGACCTTCCCTAGCCTACAAGGTACGTGGTTTAGACCAGCTTCTGAACACCAGCAGGGATCCCTCACTTTGCAGTGTGAAAACTACACCTAAACCCCTTAAGCATTTGATGTAAGATCTCTGTGCTTCCCCAGGTGGGATGGGACCGGGGCCCACCCGCGTACCACCTAGGGTATCACTCAGTGCTGAGGGAAAAGTGGAACCAAACTGCCCACAATCCTTCTCCCCATGTGCCATGCTGTTTCATTCCCACCTGGGGAATGCAACAGAAGAAAAGAGATGGGAAATGGCACAGGACTGTAACTCCAGTCAGCACTCATCCCTGTACTGATCTGAAGACTTGCAGTCTTTTGCCTACAACTTAGAGTGCACCAGCCCAATGAGGATCTCCAATATGAGGCAAAGAAAAGAAAATAGGATGGGGAAGCGAGGCATGTTTCCAGCTCTGACCTTACTGTAAAGTTCCTAAAGTGGCCAGGACTTCCAAAGGTTCCATGACACCTCCTTCCCATGTGGCTTTCTCCTAGTCCCCATTGATGCTATGTTGCCACTGCATTTTTGCAACAGGCCAGCATTGCTGCAGAGTTTCTTTCCCTGCCCTGGAAACCCCAGCCCATGTTAACGGAAGGTAGCACGACTTTAGTACCTTCCCTTGACCGTGATCTCAAAGTGTGGGAGCCCAGCTACAGTTAAGGCCCCTCAAAGGCTACTTTGATCACACTATTAGGGCTGAATTAAATGCAAGTGCCTCTGTGGCACCAGGTGAGTGCGTCAACCAGACCTCCTCTTCCTGGCATGACGGACAAGACAGATCAAGGCCCCCCAAAACTAGCAATATCCAAAACTTAAGCAGAAAAATAGGGTATAGGAGGAAATAGAAGTTGGGCGTCATAGCGCACAATAAGGATTTACCTTTGCTTGCACACCCAGGCTCTGCAATTTCTTCCACCATGCCTTCATCTGGCCTGGCCTACTTACCTTCCTTACCATGTCAGCGTGAACGTAAAGTAAGTCTCCCGGCAATCCCCATAACTAAATCAAAGTACCACTAGTCTACCCTGTGTAGAGTGTTTTTTTTTTTTTCTTTCAGTAAAGCAGTCACGGCACTCCTTGTAAGCATCCAGCATAACAAAACAGGCTGAGTCTCAGGCCACATTTACCAAACCTCTAGTTATTTAATTTCTCACCACAGGTGGATGAGGTTAGGTGCAATGTTAGAAGCTACACATGCTACTGATTCCTGTACCCGGAAGGGCTGTATCCATCCGTGGTGAGAAATTAAATAACTGGAAGTCTGGTAAATGTGACCTGAGATTCTGCCTATTTTGTTATGCTGGATGAGTGCAGGGAGTGCTGTGACTGCTTTACTGAAATTGGTTGTTATCACTGAGCACCCCATACCTTGGTGCGGCTGTCAGTTGCCTAGATTCATGTGTAGAGTGTCTCACTTAGGGCATCCAATCCTTTAACGTGTATTCACCCAATTTGTGTGATCAGGAGGTCCCCTTCTGTGTAGATTATAGTTGAAATGGAAATAGTGATGCCTCACACCCTCTTCATCACTCTGGTTCCAAGATATGCCTTTGTCTAACATGGCTTTATCTGCAGTGCTTTGACCCTGCTGGACATTTTTTTTATGCTGGGGGTGGATGGTGCTGGAGAAAAATGCTGCCAATGTCTGCCTGAAGTAGATTAACACTGCCATTTAACCACTTACCTCTAGATTTCTTAATGCCCTGTTCCTCCAACCATGCCGACTGCATCAGTTCTTGCTCAAGATGCTCCTTTTATTGCAGGGTGATACCACAGAAGCATAGAAACATAGACAGTGAATGCAGAAAAACACCAAATGTCCATCCATTCTGCTGGAGCTCTCTATTTTGCCCTGGGACCTACGGTTCCTCCAGGGTCGTAGCCCTCCTCACCCCCCCCCTTCTCCTCACTGATTCTGTTGCTAGAAACATAGAACACGTGGGCTCTGCAATTCCCTCCTCGTATCGTCAATTTTGGAGAGTTGGAGTCGTTCCCAGCATGGAATCAAATATTTTAACCAAAAAAATCCTGTTCAAGTTTGTTTATTTATTCATTTAAAAGTTTTACCAGGAAGGCATGTTGAGCAGACTACCTCTCGATTCCAGATGCATCCTGGGGGGTGGGGGTAGGGGAGAATACATATAGAGTACAGTGTACAATGAGCAAGCAAGCAAAAACATACAGTAACATCGCGGTACAGATTGGCAGATTGTGCGGTACACAACAATTTAGGTTCAAGATACATCACAAATGAGCAGTCACTGGAAAGCTTATGTGTGCTTTAATCTGCCTTTACCTTACTTGTTTAACCATGTTCTATATCACCTTCCTTTTCTGTGTAATCCCTGGGAGTATAGTCGTGATTGAGACTCAATTTGTGGTCACATATTTTGTCTTTGAGTACAGACTTCTCTACGTATCCGTTCTTTGCTTTGGACATAGACTAGCCTGGCCACTCTTGATCTAGGTCTTGCATTTGGGCCCACTGGCTTGCGGCAGAGTGCATTGTGAGTGGAGTGTATGCCAAGGAGAAGAGGAAGAAGCTTTTGAAGAGCTACTGACGCCTCAAAAAAACATTATAATTAGGTACAATTCTGCTTGCATTCCATTTATATTTTATATATTTTTCTTCTTCGTAATTTATTACTAAGGAAATGTGTATGAATATATGATCGTTGTCCCTTACAGTTTATTTTGAGTTCATCTGCCTCTACAGCTTATTCCCTACTCCAAGTTATAATCCTCTGTTGTGACATCACAGTCTGTTGCCATAGGAGCAATTGTGAGGTCACAAGCAGAGCTCTGTGACGTTGGGTAGGGAGATAACAGCAGGAACAGATGAACTCTTCAGGAGCAGAAATCCTGTTTTTATACAGATGACCTCAGTAATAAATACAGGGAGGAGAAATACAGAACTAATAGAAAATACAAGCTGGACTGTATCTAAATATGTTTTGTTAAAGTTCACCTGAATGTAGCACCAGCTGTTTAAGTAATGCTTGGAAAAAGGCAGTCATGGAACCTGATTTTTCACTCTGCTTTTTCAGGTATTCTGTAGAGTGTGCAATTGTCCTATATCTGGACTTCAGTAAGGCATTCGACTCAGTGCCACATGGAAGGCTGGGAAGGAAGTTAGTAGGCACAGGGGCGGGTGCAAAGCTGGTGAGATGGGTAGGAAATTGGCTGCAGGGAAAGCAGCAGTTTTGTGGTGGGTGGGGAGCTCTCACACCCAAGGGCAGTGACGAGCGGTGTTCCACAGGGCTCGGTGTTGGGACCAGTGTTGTTTGGGATATTCATTGCAGACATATCATGGGACATCAAGAGCAAGATCAGTCTGTTTGCTGATGATACCAAGGTAGTAGCGGTGGTGGATGACCTAGGGGATGGCAGGGGTTGCAGGATGATCTGGCAAAGCTTGTAACCTGGTCAGACACCTGGCAACTGGCTTTAATGCCAAAAAGTGCAAGGTGCTGCATTTTGGGATGAAGAACCAAGGAGGAGTTACCAGCTAAGGGAGTGCAGCTAGCCCAGACAGAGGAGGAGAAGGATCTGGGTGTCTCATTACAGGGTCAATGAACAACTCGGCACAATGTAGGAAGGCAGCTGCAAAGGCCAACACAATGCTGGGTTGTATTGCAAGGGGTATATCCTCGAGGAGGGAGGAGGTGATTCTGCCACTGTATAGGTCATTAGTTAGACCACACCTGGAGTACTGCGTGCAGTACTGGCGTCCGTATCTGAAGAGGGACATTAAGTTACTGGAGGGGGTGCAGCGCAGAGCGATAAAGATGATCAAGGGGCTGGGGGACTTATCATACGAGAGGAGGTTAAAGGAGCTGAACATGTACTCACTGGAGGAGAGGAGAGACAGGAGTGACATGATTGAAACCTTTAAATACATGAAAGGAATAAACATGACGGGTACAGAGGGGCTGTTCAAAGTAAGGGAGGGGAGGGCCACCAGGGGCCATGATATGGGACTGGAGCGAGGAAGGTTCAGGAGGGAGATGAGGAGACACTTTTTTACAGAGAGGGTGGTGTCTGGGTGGAATCGTTACCTGCTGAAGTGGTATGCAGTAGAACAGTGGACTGCTTCAAACGAGGATGGGACAGGACAAGGGGGAGGGTTAATGAAGGGGAAGGGTAGAAGGGAAGGGCAGCTGCAGAATAAGGGGTGCTAGCTGCACATTCGAGCAGACTTGATAGACCTCTAGGCCTTTATCTGCTGGCAAATTTCGTATGTTCGTATGTAATTGTTCCTTCAGCTCTTACCTTCAAGGTCATCAGTTCTTTTGGTAAGTTCTTGCTCTCGGACTAGCAGATATAGTATCAGTTGATCATGCTACTGAGTGGAGTCTACCACCATGCATACCCTCCTCTCCAGTTCAGCAGTCCATTTTTCTAGTTTGCCTAGATCTTAGTGACTCCTTCTGACCAATTTCTCTGTACTGGTGACTGCTTTAGCTGGATTGCTGTTATTAAATCAGGTTGGGCTTTGCTAGCATCAGTAATCAGGTGGATGACGACAGTGAGGCCTCTCTCCCCTTTGCACTAAAGCTCATTTTTTTTCTTTGTCTAGCAGATTTTATCATTTTTAACTGGGTGTGATTTGTGTTCTCTGTGTTATCTCTGTGTGGCTCAGTAGGTAGCACACTCGCTTCTGAGGCTGGGAAATCAGAGAGCTGTGGGTTCAGTTCCCACATCTGGCACTTGGCTTAATATCCCAGTACTGACACTAGTGCAGCATGAGAGGGGTGCTGCACTTCTGAGGTGCCATCTTTCGGAGGAGACGTTAAACCGAGGTCCCATCTGCCTGGATTGGTGGTAGTTCAGGTGGGTGTTAAAGATCCCATGGCACTTATCGAAAAGAGTAGGGGACATTTTTATTAGAAACAGAAACTAAATACAAAGTAAACATAAACACACACATATATGTATATGTATGTGTATATATATATATATATATATATATATACACGTCAAATCCATATACCCCCCAAAAAAAGAAAATCATGAAGAAAAAGAAAAACCGTAAAGGAAACAATAAATGAATATCACTCATGCTAATGGAACTTTCAAAAGCATACCTAAAAACCAAAATTTGTCGCACCTGAACACAGATTTATGTATAAATCACAAAACATAGCTAGTACAACCTTAATGCAGAAGAAAGAAAGAAAAAAAACTATCCCTCAATTGACTGCATAAAAAAAGAAAATAACAACAAAGAAAAAAAGTCCAGCTGGTATCTACCAGCTATAATTGTCCTTCAAGTAATAGGGGCATCTGAGTCCGTGATCCAAGGTAGGCCTCACCATTTGGCTAACCATATAGTTTCCTGCATTGATTGTCTTTCAGTCATACAAATCCTTTTTAGATCTTTAGTTATTTTCCCCAAAATTTCTAGGTGTGTAATCTGCTTTTGCTGTAAAGTAAACAAAACAAACATCGTGCTATCCATATTTGCCACTTACATACAGTAAATATTATTTCTAAAGTCTCACCATCCCATGCTGGCTAGGTTCCAGATACCTCACCATATATTAGGTTATCCAGGGATATGACAGCAAAGGTCAGAGCCTGCCATGTGTTAGCCAAAATATCCCCAAATCCTATAATGAAAGAACATTGGAAAAAAAGGTGTTCTACAGTTTCAGCCTGAGTAATACAGTCCAGTCGACTGCAATATCTGTCACAAAGCTGTTTGTGCTTCTGGTTCCCCTTGACATTGAGTTTGCCGTGGCAGCTGAGCCAGTGCAGATCCCACATATGAGGGGGGGATCCTAGGATTTCGTAAAAACTGAAGAGTCCTCGTTCTCTTATCCGCTAGGCAGCGGTCAAACACTACTGGTACCTGTCAGACTGTACCCAGTTGCTCCACATACACGTTTCCTCTGCCCAGAGGTAATCCCCAGGGTTGTCACCTTCCATTGTCTAAGTCTGGTAAATGTCTCTCTCCAATATATAAGGGCTGTTTGTAACTGTTTTACCTCCCTCAAATTTCCCACAGCCGAAATCATATCTGAATTGTCTCTTAAACCCAAGGTTTCCATCCCTTACCCATATGGATTAGAATGGGGCGTAAATTAGCCATAAAAAAATACTATTAAAAAAAAAAAATAAAGGATGAATCATGTTTAATCCCCTCTGGTTAATGGGTAAATACAACTTATTTTGTTGAACTGGGTTGAGCCGACTTCCCCACACAGCCTGGAAAAAAATACTCAATAATCTTGTTTCTAAAGTTTTTGGTGGTGGAAAAATATAACTTATAAACAAAAACACTGGAACCAAGTAAGTTTTAACTAAATATAGTCTCTTCTTTTTCCCCATTTTCCATCTTTTCCAGCCATTTACTTTTTGTTGCACTATCTCTAGTTTCTCCTCCCAATTAAAAAGGTCTGGACGTTCCATTCCAAAATGGATTCCCAAAATTTTAATTGGACCTGTTCGAAATTTAATGCCCCCAATATTTACCAGGGTGGGGCTATCCTGTCCTAACTTCTATCCTACACATTTGTGTAGGTTAAGACATGCTCCTGCCACTGATCCAAACGTGGAGCATAACTGCAAGGCCTTCAGTATGGAGGCTTTATCTTGTACCAATAAACAAATGTAATCTGCATAAACCAGAACTGAGCTTACTTGTAATGTAGAACTATAGGGGAAAGGGCTTGAGAGTACTGTAATATACGCATCAAAGGATCCAGAAAAAAGACATATAAAATGGGGCTTAGGGGGCACCTTTGTCTTACCCCTCTCTTAATCCCAACCCGTGAGCCACGCCATCCATTAACCAGTGGAAAAACTGTTGCAGTTCTATAGAGCAGTTTAAGCCACTGTATAAAACCTCCTGGAATTTGAAATTTAGCCAAAACAAGCCATAAAAAATCATGTTGAACAGTGTCAAAGGCCTGTTTTTGATCTAAAGATAGGACATACCCCTTTAAAAGATTGGAATGACCTCTCTCAAAAATTTCTCTTATCAACACCAGATTATCTTGAATACATCGTCCAGGAATGGAGGAAGTCTGACTGGCCGAAATTACCTCTGTGGCTACCGACAGCAGACGTTTTGCCAATATTTTAGACAGTATTTTAAAATCAGTATTTAATAAACATATTGGTCTCAATTTGTTATGACTCTTTATCCCTTTCTTAAAGAGATATATCAGAGAGACCATATTTAAATGTAACGACAAAGATGGACTTTTAACAGACCGTTATAAACTTGGGTCAGTTCTTCCCCAGTATGGAACTAAAACTTATATAACTCAGATGGCAAACCGTCTGGGCCAGGGCGTATTCACTTTCAGAGTCCGAATACCTCCACCACTTCTGCTAGATGTATATCTGTAACCAGATTTGCACTGTCCTGTAAAGAAATGCCAGGAAAATCAATGTGGGATAACACCTCAGCAGTTCTTGCAGTATCAAAAGCGATTGGACTAAACTTTTCCCCAGTATAGGCAGTAACTACCGCCATAATACCATCCTTAGTTTGTACAGTTTGACCCTGATCATCATAGAAGGACATTTCTTTATGACTATTATGGGAAAGACATGCTTCAAAAGGGCATACTGAGTCAGTCGAACCTGTGGTACCAAACTATTGTTGGTATCGAATAAATTGGGATTTTTCCATATGGAACTGTTGCATTTTCTCCTTAAAAATTTGAATCTGTGGGGTGTAATTGTGTTTAGTGGTAATAGACAATGTAAATAATCTCTGTAGGTGAGTCTGAATCGCTAAGTATTCTTTATATTTGGTCATGCATACAGTTTTACTATATTGTTTCAAGAAAAAACCCAGGTCCCTTTTGGTATCTAGCCACCACTGTGCTGCATCCTCATATAAAATAAACACTGATTTTCTAGTCACTACAAATTCAGTCAAAAGAAGTTTAAAACTCATATCCACTTATATGGATGTATTCATTTTCCAGGTATTCGGTCCTTTCTGAACATTACTAACGTCTCCAATTTCGACAGACACCCACCTGTGATCGGAGAAATCTGCTATCTGCACTTCAACCCTCTTAATGCATAATTGATGAGATATAAACAAAAAATCAGTTCTAGTGGCTAAGTTTCCTTTGTAAAAAGTCTGTGTGTGTTGCTCCGTATATGATGAATAGGAGTCAATGAGTTTAGCTGTCTTTATCATGGAGGACAAAAAAAGGGAATCGGAATAAATTTTAACTGTTTTAGAAGTATGTGTTTTGTCTTTAAGAGATAAGCCGCAGTTAAAGTCGCCACCAAAAATAACAAACTGCGAAGTGTGAAGGAAAAAAAAAAAAAAAGGCTGGATAATTTTTAACGTCTCAACCTGAAGCGCTTTAGTTTGTGGAGCATAATAATTAATTAATCTATAAGAAACCTGCTGAAATTTAATATCTAGAATAAAAACCCATCCCGGAACTACATCATATAATTTCACTACCATTTTCATACAGTGGAACAAAATTCCCACCCCTGAAGCTACTTCCTGGCCCACTGACCAAAAAGATGGACCTGGGTACCATGCCCTAGTGGCTTGCATTACTTCAGGCAATGTGTGAAATCTGACATCTTGTAAAAAAAATAATACAGACAGTAATAAATAAGAAAAAACTAAATCTCTTTTAGTTGGGTTCTTGATACAATTTACATTAATAGTATGAAAAACATATTCTGGGATCCGCACTCAGGAAGAGAATAGAAAAAGAAAACAGCGCCATTATTACTTTAATCTCCCCTCACGAGCGGCAGACTCCTTATGTTTAGTTTTGGCTATTCTTTTCTGAGCTGCAGTTTTTTCCACTGGTACCTCTGTATCAGTAGTTTGGTCCGGTATAGAAGACTGCACAGATGAGGAATGTGAATCATCTGAAGACTCCCCCATGGACTGTAATAGCTCGTATTTGTTCAAGAGGGGGACTGCCACTAGACATGGCTGTGAGCCTAGCAATTTTCTGCTACGGGTCACCCGAAGAGTAGCAAATTGTGATCCTGTTTGTTGAGGTGGAGGGGGTGGCCCCATTATTTCCATTCTAGGCTTCTTTACTAACCTTAAGTCATGAGAAGACAACACTGTGGTTTGAGGCTCCTTCACACTGTCAGGGGCTCCTGTCTGTGGAGTTTTTTCAATTAAACTCCTAACTCCATTGTCCGTCGTTTTACTGGTTGAGACACGGGGAGGGGGGAGGAAATCCCTGGAATTATCAAACTGTGGAGTCTAGCTTGAAGTCATAGGAATATTTAGTGCCAGTGTGTGTCGGGAATAGCCCTCTCCTCCCTTCTCTGTTCAGCCAAATCCCTCTCTTCAACCCCTCCCCTTTGATCCTTCTGGGCAAAGATTCTCTGTTTTTGGGCTAGGGTTATATATAGCCTTTGTTCCGTGCCATTAGCCAACTCAGGCACATTGTGCGAAGCCCATTGGCAAGATTGAAAGTTATGGCCAAGTGCGTCACATGGGTTACATCTTTGCTGTTCAACACAGTGAAAATCCGAATGCCACAGTTCCCCACAGACCGTACATTTTATCTGGTCACATGCACTACTTAAATGTGCTACTGACCCACAGCGGTAGCATGTTTTGGGCTGCCTAGAATTAAAAAAGTACCCCTCTATCCCTACCCAAAAAGAAACTATTGGGGAGATGAGCCAACCCTGTGTCTGTTATCTTGAGCATGACTCGCACCCTCCATCCCCCAGTCCACAACTGTTCAGAATCAAAAATTGCTTCTGGATCCAAAAGTACAGTACATCGTGCTTTAAGCCAGTGGGTCAGGTCATTGATACTGACTCCCTCACTTCTAAATAAAACAGTTATTGTCTTCTGGGTGGGGGCAGAACAGAAAAGGGTGTCCATAATGGGGTCTTTTGTAATTTATGGTATTTCAGCCACAATCGTTCCAGCCCTTGCTGTGTCTTGAAACTGACATCAAATGTTGTTTTCCCGGACACATGAATCAGTGCATGCACTTCATTTGCAAAAAAATTCAGTGAATCTTTCAGTAGTTTTCTAGCAACATACAACCTATCTGGGGCTTCTGTTAGACCTCCAAGATAGTGAAGTCTAACCGCATTATGCCGTTTAGCTGGCTGCATAGGGCCTCGTGGAGGCAACCCCTTAGGTTTACTGATGGTCCTTGAAGTAACCGCAGAATATGACATTTTATTTACTCTAGCTTGGGGCCTAGTGACAGGTGAGGGTTTCGGGGTTGGGTTATGCGGCAACAAAGTTGTCGATGATCCTGGTATGTTTGAGATAGGATTTTGGGTTAACAACAACTCCTCCTGGAAGTTCCAGAGGTGAAGGGGTCTCTTCGCGATGAGAGTTGCAGGAACCTCAGCCTGCCTAGTCTCCTTGTCCTCAAATGTTCGTATCGGGGAAGTCCCCGAGACCCATTGCCCGTTTGTAGGGTTTCTTTCCCAGCCCGCTGCGAGTAAAGCCTTTTCGGCTGACCAGGTTTCATCTTGTCTAATTTCTAATGTTACTGCTTCACCCCATCTAAGACCAAGCTGTAAATCTATATTTTGTTTCTCTGTACCTTGCATATTTTCACCTCCAGCAAGTGCATCAAGATCAGGTAAGCTATCTGATGTTACTCTGGGCTGTCTTAGGCTGGGTTGCACACCTACGGTTGCCATTCCTGACATGTTCCCCACAGACATTTTCACTGAGTTAGTCATACAGTCATTGTCACTAACCTGCCGCTCAGATCCCAAGTCTGGGGGAACAATATTTTGCAGGTTCTGAGATGTTTTCAGCTTTGTTGTTTTCGTCTCCATATCTGTTAATGCCTGTGATGTCGATGCATCCTTTGTAGAAGCATCAGCCATTTGTGCCAGCAGTATCCAACAGGCCTGTAGATGCCGCTCCTCTTCACGCTGCAACAAATCCAATACAGTAGGGTTCAATACTTCTGCAACTGTCTCCTGTTGTCCAGGTAATTTCGCCATTTCTGTAGATTGAAGCTGCACATACTCCAGACCCTCAGTAGGGCTAACATGCTCCTCGGATTTCTGTACTGACCCAGAAATATCCATAAAAGTCTCCATACTTTGTGATGCAGGGACTGAATCCATATCCTCTGTCTCCATAGTCTCCTCAAAGTTCTGTTCCAGACTGTGGTCAGCCATCTCTCCTGCCACATCAGCACTTCCTCCTTGGTCTGGCTTCAAACTGTGCTCCTCCATTCCTGCACACAGGAAGAAGAACCCCTTGGTGGAGTAGGGGAATTTCCCCGGTGTCCTGGCCAAATTTCCCTTATTCACTAAAAATACCACCAACAGCTTAATCTAGTTCAAGGTCTGTATCCCCCGGTCATGCCTGAAAATAGGCAGGATTTGTCTAGTGCACTTACCCGGTTAACAAAAACTAAATAAATAAATAAAATTACTGGCTGATCTGCTGCGTTTGGCAGTCAAATTCCATCATTTTTGTGATGAATCTTGTCAAATTAATTAGAAGATTGGAGTGGATCAAAAACTTGGGCTGCATCGAGACACTGCCATCAGTGGAAGTCACTCAGGTTGCTTGTATTTTCTAGACTGTTTATCTTGCTTGTGCCCCTTGATGGCCCAGTGGAGTCACGTGACATGCGGTCTTCTTACATGAGTCATCTTTCTAGTGTGAAAAACAAGGGCGTTGGGATATCAAACATGGAATTGTATTATAATTCAGACTAGCATTTTACTGCTAAGGAAATAGACCATCTGCACTTTAGCAACAATGCCTAATCTTCAAAACTACTAGGCAGCACACAGTAATTCAGAAATAAATACTTGTCAATTTTTTGTTTTTTTGTTATTTGTACTAAATGTTGTATATGAATGGAAAAGGTAAACAAATTGGCCCTTTTAGCTGTTCTTGTGAGCTATAAACTGACCATGCCTAATGTGGGAGAAGGAGCAAAAATGCATACAGAACATATGGGGGGGCAGGGTAATATTTTGGAGAGGTCATCTTATTTTGAAATAAAATGCTCTTTTTAAATATTACTGTTAGATAATAATGATGTATATAAAATCATGCTATCATTCTGTATGGGTCACTCACCCCCCTACATTCAACATTTATGACATAGGTTTTGCAGGGTTCATTTCAGATATTTATCTATGTGGGACACTGAACTACTGGGTATCAAAAGTAAGAGTCAGATGAAAAAATCAACCAATCAATCTTTATTTTACCAGATGAAACATCATTAAGTACAAGTCACTTGCAAGATGGACCAGAGTAGATTCACAATGATCAACGATAAAATAAACAAGGTATACAGTAAAAATGAGACAGAGTAGCATATAAAACATAATATAATGAAAGCAGAACACGCTGTGCATAAAATATACAATACCCAGTCAGGGTGCTCCAAAGGAAGGAGGGTGGGGCAACAAGAGGTTACGGGTGTAAACTGGAAGAGGGCAGGCTCAGAGGGGAGAGGAGGCAATATTA
Organism: Neoceratodus forsteri; assembly: GCA_016271365.2. Lineage (NCBI taxonomy): Eukaryota > Metazoa > Chordata > Ceratodontiformes > Ceratodontidae > Neoceratodus > Neoceratodus forsteri. The sequence goes on along the minus strand of CM057450.1, from coordinate 373,788,135 downwards.
TTTCGGTGAAAGGGTGGTGGAGCCATGGAATGCACTGCCCAGGGAGCTGGTAGAGGTGGAGACTGTGGACGGGTTTAAGAGGGGATGGGACAGGTACCGGGGGAGGGTAGATCTGACCATGGCCAATACAGGTGGAAACATGTGGGACTGGGGACAGTATAACTCAAGGGGGAAGGGAGGACACCAGAATCGGTCCTCAGTGCGGATGCTGAAAACTGAGTAGACTCAAGAGACCGTTAGGCCTATTCTGCTGGCATTATAGTATGTTAGTAGTATACAAAATGTACATGATAAGGTAAGCAATGGTATATGCATGAAGTATACACAACATTATAGAATGAATTAATGACCAGACTATGGACATGTAGATTGGCATTAGAAGTTCGTAGCAAATAGGATAATTCACGTATACAGCATTGAAATGGATCATACTGTTCAGCTGAGCCCAGATTCATAAAATAGCTCTCTATAACAGTGAGCAGGTTGTTCCCAAGGTAGAAGAATAGATGGATCAAAATTAAAAACTGTGTGTCAATCGTCCTAGTCCCCTACCCAAAAATGAGCCCTGGTTGTGTAATGAAAAGCTAGGTAAAACATTGCAATCTAGAGCTGTATGGAAGAGTGGAGCAAGGTTGCACATTTTTCTGAAGTTGCAATTTTGTATGTGTAGAGGGGTATCTAGGATGCAGCAGACCTAGTTAAACATCTGTTATTATTATTTTTAATCTGCCCATTGAGATTCATAATCTGATGTGAACACACACAAAGAATTGGTAAAATGAGGAAACTGACCTGTATCCAAGTATTCATCTGTTATACTTGTGACAGCTAGATGCAGATTTTGTCCTCATTAAACAACTCCATTGGCACCTTTTACTGTGGTTTAAGTGTATGAACCAGAAAGGACAACAGAGAAATACATACTAACATACTACATACTAACATACTAAAATGCCAGCAGAATAGGCCTAATGGTCTTTCGTGTCTGCTCGTTTGGTCAGCCCCCACCCTGGGTGCTGACCTTGCTGTCCCCCTCTCCTTCTCTGGCTTCTCCCTTTCCAGTTCCGGATATTCTTGCTGCATTGGATTTTGCTTCTTGAACCCTTCCCCTGTACCTGTCCCACCCCCTCTTGAACCCCTCCACTGTCTCTGCCTCCACCAGCCCCTAGGTAGTGCATTCCATGGCTCTACCACCCTCTCAGTGAAGTAGCACCTCCTCCTTTCTCCCTGAATCTTCCCCTCCAGTTTCCACCCATGCCTCTAGTGGCCCCTCTCCTCCTTCCTTAAGCACCCTCACTGTTCCTCCTCTATTTACCCTCTTCATGTACCTGAAGACCTCTATCATGTCCCCCCGGTCCCTTCTCTCTTCCAAAGTGTACATATTTAGCTCTTCGAGCCTCTCCTCATAGGTCCTGTCCCCCAAGCCCCAAACCATTTTGGTTGCCCTCCTCTGGACCCTCTCCAGGAGGTTAATGTCCCTCTTTAAGTGTGGCCTCCAAAACTGCACGCAGTACTCCAGGTGCGGCCTCACCAAGCAGTTATACAGAGGGAGTATCACTCCTCCTTCTGAGGTGATCCCCTAGCGATGCATCCCAGCATCCTGTTGGTCTTGGCTGCTGCCCTCCTACAAGTCTCAGAGTTGTTCATCTTGACATCCACCACCACCCCCAGGTCCCTCTCAGCCATTGAGACTTGTAGTATTTCCCCAGGGTGTACACTTGGCCTGGGTTTCTGGCCCCCAGGTGGAGTACCTTGCATTTCCCTGCATTAAACCTCAGCTTCCACTTTCTAGACCATCTTTCCAGAGCCTCCAGGTCCCCCTGCAGGGCCACCCTTCCCTCCTCCCCATCCACCACCGCCCCCAGTTTGAGTCATCTGCAAGAGACTCATCTCACTCCTGATTCCTGTCCTTATGTCAGATCGTGGCGTTGAACAGAGGGCCCAGGACTGATCCTGTGGGACCCCACTAATGACCCTCCTTGGGGAAGAGACTATCCACCAACTCGACCCTCTGGGTCCGGTCCTGGAGCCAATTGCCTATCCATCGGATCATCTGGTTTCCACCCCACATTTCTCTAGTTTATCCAACAGGCCACGTGAGGAACAGAGTCAAATGCCTTGCTGAAGTCTAGAAGAGGACATCCACTGGTCTACCCAGGTCCAAGGCACTTGTCACCCAGTCATAGAACTCCACCAGGTTTGTCTGACCACGATTCCCCAGGATGAATCCATGCTGTCTATCGTCCAGGCACCCTGACTTATCCAGGTCCCTCCCTAGCCTCTCCTTGATAATGCCTCCATCACCTTGCCCACCACTGATGTCAGGCTGACAGGCCTGTAGTTCCCTGCCACCTCCCTTGATCCCCCTTGTGGATGGGCACCATCGCCACCTTCCAGTCTTGGGGCACCACCCTGTCCTCAGAGATGGTGAAAAGCTCTGCCAGGGTTGTGGCAGGACATCTGCAAGTTCCTTCAGCACTCTAGGATGTAATTTATCTCGCCCAGTGCTTTCTCCGTCTTAAGGAGCTGAGGGCTTCCTCCTCTCTGCTGTGATTTCCACTTCCAGTACCTCTTCTCCCTGCTTAGCCCTCCTCCACCTGCCAGTGATGCCCCCTCCCAGACCTGCCGATTGGTAGGCCCCTCCTCATTATCTCTGTCTCCTCCCATGTATGATGCAGCATCCCCATTTTCCCTGGTGAGAAACTGAGTTGAAGTACTCATTTAGTACCTCAGCCTGCTCCTCTGGGTCTTGTGCCCATCTCTTCCCTGATTTAATCCTGCTAATCTGCCCCTTCACCTTCGTCTTTCCCCAATGTATCTAAAGAACCCTTTTCCCTCTCCTAATTTCCTGGCCAGGTTCTGCTCCTTCCTTGCCTTAGCCACCCTCACCACCCCTAGTGGCCCTTCTAGCCATCAGCTCATACTCCCCTCGATCCCTTTCACTCCTTGAGCACTTGAATTTCTTATAGGCTGCTTTCTTTCCCCGCACCACCTCCTGGACCTCTCTGGTCCACCAACAGGGTTTTTTGGCCCTACCGCATTTTCGTCTTACTCTTGCACAGGTGCTGGTAGCATCCTGCACCCCTCTCCTGATGATTTCCCACCTACTATCAGCGTCCAAGTCTGACGCAATCCCATCCAAATGCTCCTTAAGGATCCTTCCCATTTCCTTAAAATCCACCCTCCTGAAGTCGGTTACTTCCGTCTTTGTGCAGCCTTCTACCCCTCCTAGGTCCAGGCAGAACCAGACCGTGGCATGGTCACTCCCGCCAATGGGTCCCTTACCTCCAGGCCCCCAATCTGGTCACTGTCTGCAGGACCACATCCAGTACCCGTGCCTCCTGTCGGTTCCCTCACCTGCTGAGTTAGGAGCAGCGTCTTGAAAGACATCCAACAACCTCTGTTCCTTGTCACAGAGGATGTCATGGTCTCCCAGTCTGTTCCTGGCATGTTTAAGTCCCCTAACACACCACCTTTCCTCTGCCCAGTCTGCAGTGTCTCCTAACATCTGCCACCAGACTGTCCTCCAGCTCCTCCGCCAGGGCAGGGGTCTATACACACCCTATTTTTACCTCTTGCCCCCTTGTTATCAAGGTGACCCAAAACGCTTCCACGGTTCCCTCCGCCTCTACTCCCCATGCCAATGCAGTTTTTTGACTATCATTGCTGCCCTCCTGTCCTTCCTGAACATAGTGTAACCCTCCAGGTTCAGGTCCCAGTCATATCTTGCAGTGGCCCAAGTCTCAGTGACCACTGCCCATCCACTGCTCCCTCAGTTAACATCGCCTGGAGCTCAGGCATTTTGTTGCTAAGCTCTGGCATTTAGCGGACTACCTTCACCCTTTCCCTATAGTTCCATTTCCCTGCTCGTGTTCCTTTGAGGATTCTGTTTCTCCTGGTCTGCACTTTGCCAGTTGGTCTTTTCCTGCAATCCTCCTGGTCCCCAGGGGGGTGGAGACAGAGTCCCTCCTTTATCGGCATCCCCTTGACTGCCTTTTCTCCCATCCCACCCCCCTTCACAAGTTTAAACCCCACTTTTCACCAATGAACTCCTCTATTTTCAACTTAAGGATTCCCCTCCCCTCCAAATAAACCTGTTAATCTTGGCAGAGCTTAGTTGGTATGAAGTTTCACAAGATGACGACCACATTTAAAATGGGATTTTCACAACCAATATAGTTTTGATAGTTCTTCTTTACATTAGTTGCAATCATAATTGAATAAACTTGGGTATTATCCTGCTACTGAACTTGGCCATCGTATGACATAAGATAAGCTTTGACTAACATAAATTTTTACGGTTCCTACAGTAGGTGCTGAAAAATGATAATAACTAGATGAACAGAGAACTCGCAAGGAGCTGCAAAATTAGCACATTACTCGATAACCACGCTGACAAGTAATGTTTTTCATACTGCCGCTAAATGTCTGACAGCAGCCTAATTGAAACCAAAAACGTATTTCGCTGTCACCAGTTAAATAGGTGAATACGATCTAGCATAGTAAAAGGTTAACAGTTTATTCAGTACATTGTAAACATCCCGATGGTGTACGTTAATCACACCAGAGAGCTTCCAATGGGGTCCTGCCTTTCCCCCTTTCCACAGCTGGATGGGTTGGAGCATTTAGAGGTCAAGGTCACACAGTGATCATTTCCAGTAACAGGGTTTGAACCTGTGAACTCTGAAGGCTGAAGGTACTGAGGTTGTCTATTAAATGTATCAAATACTTACATGGCAGACGTTTAGTAGTTGTGGATGCAATTATTGGACTGTGCAATCAATAAAAGCTGCTTTCTAGATCTGGTGATGTGAGGGGGTAGTGTGGTACAGGGTTTTAAATAATTAATTAGCAGTTTTTTTCTTGGGACTATACTAACTGTACAGAAAATATTTATATAGATTTTCTAGAAGTGCTGTGTTTGTTAAACACAGTGAGGCAAGAGCTATGCATTTTTACAAAGATTTAGCACTTTTATGAGCAAAACGCTAATCAGTTTTTAGAGTTAAATCCCTGTGGTACAGTGTTGGATTAAGGATTTTGCAGTGGGGGTGCTGGAGTTGCATACATACTTGACATGCAAGTTTTTAAATGTTTTAATCCTTTATATTGTCTGCTATAATCCTTTGATTACATTTTTGACAGAAAATACAAATGTAATCTGTAGTTTTGGCTGTATATTTTCTTACAATCAATACAGCAGACTTCTTCAACAAAGTGAAATGCAGCAGCAGCAAGCAAGTAAATTACAGTGGGAGGTAGGGGCGCCCCTTTGCCCCCCTTCTACCCACAGGATCCACCACTGATGTGTTGTAGGGTTTAATAGCAAGGAAAAGCAGCCCTTGGCCGGCCCACTGACACAGCAGTAGTGCTACTACTTGTGACGCTGATGACTCGGGTTTGGGAGCAAACCAGGGGTTTTGGAGGGCTGGCCATGGGAGAAAGCTGAGCCTCCGTCTGACTACTTGCCTTCTCTGGGGAGGGAAGGGATCTGGTGGTGCCTGGCTACACACTGACCTCTAGTGACAACTACAGATAGGTGAGACAGGGACCAGTACTGAGACCAGATTGGTGGAGGTAGCGGACATTACACACTGGGTGTGGGAGCGCACCCGGCCGTACACTGAGGTCATTGCATGTCCGCCTCTGTCAAGGGAGGGCCATGGCGGAAACCACTCACATAGGAAAACTCCTTGATCCTGAGTAGCATGAAATAAAGAATCCTTGCGGGGGCCCCAGCAGACCAGTGTGGGGTATATCCCCGAGCTGAAGATAAGGAGAATAAACAGATACATTAAAGAAAAGAAAAAGGAAAAAAAGCAACCCTTGTTACTTTGGGTCATACATTTATTGAGTAATAGATGTAGGAATTAAACCTGTGTTGCATGCTTTTAAGATGGCAGATAAATGTATCCGTGGTATTGTAAACTGTATTTTAGCTCTTAGAACTGGCGCATAACAAAGATGTTTTCAGGGTTTATCTTTAATGTTAAAAATGATTAAAGTCTCACTCGCTCGCACCATTTCTGTTCTGTGGTGGTTTGCATTTCATGCAGCAATGCAGATAGAAAACAACTCCTCTGTCTTTCTCTGTCTAATTTAAAAAACCAAAACAAACAAAAAAAAAACAGTGAAAAGGTGAATAGGAATTCGAGCATTCTTGGATGGTAGAGTCCAAGGTAGAGACGTTAACTATATTTATAGCTTGTCCTGTTTTGGACATTAAATAATGGGATGGGGTAGGAAAAGATAAGAAATTATTGCATATAAGGAAAATATGATTAAATATGTGTGCTGAAGATATGAAAAAAAGTGAGAATAATTATTAGCTCTGAGAAGGTCTGTTATGAAGGCACATTAATGAGTCACCATACCAGTGTGCCACCCATCTAAAACAATTCTGAATGACACAGCTGTTGTATTTCAAACAGTTGCCAGCTCCATGTAGCATCATACTTCATGCGGGGAAAAAAAAAGGGGAGCACCCCAGACAGACCCTGTGCTCCTAAATAAACCTGCACTGGTGAAAGCCCATAGTCTGAGCACTCCTGAGACAGCACTGAGAGTGCATATGTTCCAGTGAAAATTGTGATACAAATATCCCCAAAGTATTCTAATGACATAAATAGGTTGACTGTTTTGCTGCCCTGTATTTATACTCTCTCATTTGTCTGTGCTGTGAATATAATGAATGTTTGCATCGCAATACATATATTCTCATATCAGACACAAGAACATTAAACTTCACCCACTTGCCAGCAAGTTATATGCCATCTCACCAGTCTCGGTTGGTGGCGGTGGGGTTGGCAGGAGAGGGGGCGGAAGGCCATCCCTCAGTTATCAGCCATTTAATGATATGAAGGATTCACTTCACCTCCCTACCCTATTCCTGTGCAGATGTTCACTTAAAAAATGTGATGCTTTTTATGTACCAGGGAGCCATTTGTAAATATCGCTGCTGCATTTATAACCCAAGTCAGTGAATAAAAGCTTGCTATAAGCTGTAAGTTAAACTCCTTTTCTTTTTATGAGTCATTTTTTCAATGAAAAGTCATTATTTGTGCCAGATTATAAAGTCGTAAAGTTATTGAGATTAGCAGTTTTGTAAATACCAACTGTTTTCTGGGTCAATTTAGTAGCCCACTTCACCCATTCAGCGAAATATATATGGCTCAGTTTGCAAACATTATCATTCATCTAAACAAAAATGCATCCATGTATTTACTGCACCAGTCCTCCAACATGAATATTTCATAATAAAAACAAACACACTTGAACCATGGTAAAATTTACCCCACCCCACACAGCCACGTGATCAAACTGAATGAAGGTATAGTGTGTTCTGCATCCCGCACTTGTGCAAGAACAGCTTACTTGAAAGGACATGTGATCTGCGTGTAACCTCTGGGTGGCGCTATCCCCAGTGTCACACCCCTGCCTACTACTTACAAGCTAGGCTTAGGGGTTTGGGTTTGTTTAACTGATAACCATTTTAAAACCTTTGCACAGTGCCTCCACTCATGGTGCTTTACGTGGGTAAGCTGGTTATAGATATATCCCCCTGAGATGCTATACCACCCACGATAACCATTTACCTTCCCCAGACATGCCCCAATAAACACTTCCCCACATTTCGACACTTTACATTTAAAGACTCTCTCCAACAATATGCTCACTCTCAGAATTCCAAAAACAATAACAGGACATTTATTTAGGGGTCAGAGGAGTTAGGAACGGGGATGTGGAGTAGAGGTTATCTGATTACTATTTACATATGTACAGGTTTGATAAGTATTTTGCTGGTGAACCCTTCAGCTGGGTGGCTACATACTAATACAGGCAACCACATTTCTCAGTTCGACACACGATACCCAGAGCCCTGGCTGTCTAGCTGCTGACTAATCAGATGTTACATAAATAATTATTTAATTACCCACACTGGTACCAGTCCCAGATACAGCAGAAACCCCGCAATCTCATACCGTACTGGACACCCAGATACCACAGTCCTAGATGTTGCAGGCCTGGTGGACATTGCAGCTGGTCGAGTTGGCCAGCTATTGATTAGACGGGAGGGCAAACTTGGAGAACTATTCTTACAATGGCTGTAGATTATTGAGTACAATGAAGGCAGGGATTGCCCTGCATTTTAGCAGAATTAGCAGGGAATGACCGTGCTGGTCACAGAAAGCCAGGGATTGCCCTGCACATTACACACCGAATATTCCCGGACAAGCTACATGGCTAGATCTTGGATTTTACATCCTGAACATTCAGCACAATAATGCAGAGTCCCATCCAGTAAAGGTAGAAAAGCGATACTTTTATCAAGCATCTGAATTCCCTTGAAACCTGGTCACATCCAGTACATTTAAATACCAAAGAGGCATCCATCCAGTATAAGCAGAAGGTGACACTTTTATCAAGCATCCATATTCATTTGCATGAAGTCACATCCAGTACATTTAAATACTAAGTAAAGCATCTATAGACAAAGGGTCATCCAGCACGTCTAGATATCATACACTTTTGGCAAGCGCTCTAGGCAAAGTCCGGCTAAGACAGAGGTAAGTTCTCTCCAGAATAAATCAGACACAGTTTGCTCTAGGGCCTCCTGTCCCATGAAGTGGCAAACAGGGATTGGCTGTCAGCTCCACGAAGCAGGACACTAACCCATAGGGCAATGACAAATTACGACAGATTTATATGGTTCACTATCAAGACATCTCAGTGCACCTGCATTTGAGCCATTTGGGCAGCAGGCAAGATGCAGCCACACTATTTGTGAACCAGGCAGTCTCTGTAGGGGCTTATTGTCCCAGACTGATAACTCTAAGATCTCATTTTGCAGCAGAAGATATCTGGTAGCGGGGCTTGAGGCCCCCAAGATTACTTCAGAAACTTCTCCCTTGCACCGGGGGGTACGAGGGTACTCACTCAGGTCCTCCGTGGGTCGCATCCACAATCAAAGGCATCCTGATGTTCTTCTTCAGTTCTCTCACAACTGAGGCATGGTTAGATGGTCTTCTTTCCACATCTCTCCCCGACAAGGGAGGGAGGGCTAGCATCTGGAGGACATTTCTGGCAACCTCCAGACTAGCAGTTGCAGAACACTACATTTACTTTAACTTTTGAACTGTAACTAGAGAATGACAAATGCCCCCTGATGACTGGAGGGGCTTAGCTTAGTGGCCCAGGCCTGGTGGCATGGCAGGGACCTGAGCCCCCACCCCTGTGGGGGGCTCCCAGCAGGCTGGAGCCTGCTCTCCTTTTCTCACTCTGGCAGATCTCAAGAAATGCTGGCAAACACTGTCTCTTATAGGGCTCCTTTTACGATTCCTGATTGGCAGAAAAGATGGGGTGGCAGATCTCCAAATGGCTGAGGGACCTGTCAATCAGAATACTCGAGGCACAGTTGGTTGGGTGAATTGGTGCCTAAAATGATGTCCCTGTAAATCCCCATGAGTACTTGAGTGATTACCCATGAGGTGTAGTGAATGTCCCACAAGTCCTGGCTTTCTATTCCTGGCTTTCTAATTGGCTGTGGCTGCTGGCAGTGGCTACTTAACCCACTGTCCCTTATAACAGATCAGATCAGATACATTCCTGAGAAATGTCCTGGTGCAGCCAGAAAGAAATAAGCATTTGCCCCAGTGCCCCCCAGTTCTGTAGCCCAGATGGTGTATTGACAGTCGTTACACAGATGAAGGGTGTGGCTCCTTAGTTTTTCCTGTCGCTACTGCTCATATGCAAGCTCCCCTTGCAGCAGCTGACAGGCTGACACTTAGAGTCCCAAAGAACTGGTGAATCCAGGAAGAAGCATTTATCCATTTATTAACCCCCCAGCACAATATATCCCTACTATGCAGCAACAGGTTACCATATAAAAACACTTATTTTCTTCCCTTTTCATCCAAAGCTGATTATAGCTACCCTGGGGGCAGCCAGACACACACATTTATTTATTCAACTGACCGAGGCCTGGCTCAGGCATAGTTCAATGAACCCTGGTCAAACTAGCTCAGTTCGCACAGGAACAGCCCCCCCACCCCAAGCAGGCTGTCCGTGGTCACTGTGTCCCAAATAGGTGGAAGGGATCCCGTGATCCATGGCACAGTCCTCGAGGCGGCTGCAAACTAAGCAGTTTAACTTCAAAGGCGCTTTTTGCGCCATCGCGATTCCCACTGCCCTGGAGGCAGCACTTTTAATATGGGTGCTCACGAGTGGTGGTTTTAAGCCCCAAGGGGCTGGATTTTAATTGAGTTGCAGGCAGGGACACACAGAGGGACAAAGCTGACCTGGGGGACCAGAAAAATGGCAGGAATATTGGGTGAAGCTCGGGAGAGACCGCAGGAGGAAGACAGAGCAGAAGGGCTAAGGTAAACCCAGGCAGGCATTTTAGGAACCCCATTGGCAGGGGGGTTACATCTGGAATCTAAAATTAATTATTTAAATGAAAGCAAAGCTCAGATTTAACATTTTTTTAAATCATTTATGATAATTCAGGTTCGAACCTTTATAGCAAATTACTGATGACTTTAACCAAATGGAATAGTGTCCTAAATATGAAGTTATTCAAAATCTCCGCAGTTCTCACATTGTGAATGTACAGAATGTATAGATGATTTGAACATTTGTTTTACGCACTTCACTATTTGAAATCAAAAAGCAAGATAGTGATCAGAGCCAAGGACAACTCACAAAGTGCATAAACGGGATAATAAAATGCTGATGTAAACAAAATCATCTTCACAGAAATATCTGCAATTCAGAGGTGAATTTTCCAGCATTACAATTATGTCACAGCTGTAAACATAAGTGTTCTTTAGAGCTGTCATGTTTAGAAAGTCACACACAGGTTTGTCACGAACACGTCTTCCTGAAATGCCAGCACAAACCTTGATTTAATATTGCACAGCTTTCCTCACTAGTAGCTCAAATGGAGTGTACGGCGATGTAGAGATTGCTGCCACATGGCATAGGATATAGGACTTGTCAGTCTAATTATGGGGATATCCTCACCCCAACCCCAGCATCTGCTCAGTGACAAATTGCACACTGTAGAGTATAAAAGATACCAAAACAGATAGCCAGCTTTAATAACTCTGTGTTATACCACATAATGCACTGTGCTCTAGTGACAGCAGGTGAGCAGTGAGTCATACAGAGCTCTCGCTCTCCTTCCCTCATATTCATATCTTCGGTTAGAGGTGAATGGGGACAGAAGCTTCTAGATGGATGCTGTGAGGAAGTAGACTTGCAAGATTTGTCTTACCTGGTTTTCTGTGTATTTCCAGCAGACAGTTTGGTGTTTGTGGGTGTTTAAAAGCAGGAGGCTGTGAGAGTAAGTGGATTTGAAAGATTTACTTAGCTGGTTTTCTGTTTGCGTCTAGCAGACTATGTGTGTGTGTGTGTGTGTGTGTGTGTGTGTGTGTGTGTGTGTGTGTGTGTGTTTGTGTTTAAAAGCTGCTGTCTGGCCTGTAAGTGCAGGCATCATATTACAGGGGATTAGTGCTGTTTGAAAGTAAGGTGGGACCCTTAGCTTAGTCAGTCTTCAATTAGAGGTGAATGGGGAAAGAAGCTTCTAGCTGGATGCTGTGAGGAAGAAGGCTTGAAAGATTTGTCTTAGCTGGTTTTCTGTGTGTTTCCAGCAGACAGTTTGGTGTTTGTGGGTGTTTAAAAGCAGAAGGCTGTAAGAGTAAGTGGACTTGAAAGATGTTGTTAGCTGGTTTTCTCTTTGTTTCTAGCAGACTGTTTGGTGTGTGTGTGTGTTTAAAAGCTGCTGTCTGGCCTGTAAGTGCATGCATCATATTACAGGGGATTAGTGCTATTTGAAAGTAAGGTGGGACTCTTAACTCAGTCAGTCTTCAGTAAGAGGTGAATGGGGACAGAAGCTTCTAGCTGGATGCTGTGAGGAAGTAGACTTGAAAGATTTTGTTAGCTGGTAGTGCTGTGAGGGGCAGTCATAGGGCTGATACACTCTTGTGAGAGTCTGGTGTAGGCTCTATTCCCACCCTCCCCAGAGCTAGGCTGATTTACAGGGGAACACCTGCCCTGCAATTGGAGGAAAAGCCTTCAGGTGCAGCTCATGGGACTGGGGGCTGGGTTTAAGGGCTTAGGGAGTTGTACACTTCCCTTGTATGTTTACTGTGTATTACTGCACCTAGTAATGTGGGTACCTGTTTACTGTGGGACTGTATCTAGGATTAGTGGGTGACCTGATTAGTGGGTAGGGGTGTATCTTGGACTAGTGGGGAACCTGGTACTTCACCCAAGGAAACCTATTTGGAGGGGGATGGGACCACACGTCATTAGGGCCGGCATCTTTGGGAGGGTGGTGGGGTGCACAGGGTGTGGGGCGGCCATGATACTGGCCTGGCTTGGAAGTTCGGTGGTTGCCCAGTGTGCCACCAGCTGGCACAGCTTAGGGAGGAGGTTGAGGGGATTAGGAGTCAGCTGGAGGGAGGGGGAAGATATGGTTGGGGAATAGGGCACGGGCTCTTCCACGGGGTTGCACCAAGCACTAGGGGTGGGGACATAGGGAAAGGAGTGCAGGAGAGTACTCTGGGGTCACATAGGGACCCTGACAGAGGGGGCCCAAAAGAAGGACGCTACCAGGGAAGCAGGCAGGTATCTGGGGACCCTCACGGTGGGGGGGGGGGAGGACATTCTCGGGGAAGTAGGCAGATGGCTGGAGCAGGACAGAAGGAAGCAAGGTGGGGAGGTGGATCAGACCTTAAGCTCAGTAACTGCTTCAATTCTCTTCTTCTGCTTGAGGATGAGGGGGGTGATGTAGCCATAACAGGGGTGGTTGGAGATGGAAAGGGAGTGGAGGGCAGGAGGCAGGGGCCGGATAGCAGGAAGAATAGAGGGAACTTGGAATGTGGAAAAAATGGGGGGAGCGGTGGATCAGAGCAGGAGGAGGAGGAGGAGGGGTAGAGAGAGGAAGGCGCAAGGAGAAGGACCAGTTGGGAGGAAAGGGCAAGGAGAGGGACCAGAAGTAAAAGGAGGCTACAGTAAAGGCAGTTGAGGGTTTATGCCAAGGGAGCACGACAGGCAAGGAGGGGCTGAACGGAGACGGGAAGGAAGGGAAGATGAGCCAGGCAAGTTTAGCAGATGGGAGGGACCAGTCCCAGAAGCAGCGACGGGGTAGATAGCGGGTACAAAAGGATACTCGGGAAGAGAAGAGGCACAGGATCAGAGGGAGGGGTGGCCAGGGTAAATAAGGAGGGGGGCAGGGGGCACCCAGATAGGGGAGGAGCAAGGAGCCGGCTGGGGAGGGGCTGGTAGAAAGGATGAGGGACATGGAAGGGGGGGAAACGGAGGAAAAGGGGTGGTCAGAGTGATCCTTTTGGGTGATTCCATGATCAGGGGTATCAAATGGGATAGGCAGGGGGAAGCCTGCCCGGTTAGAACAACATGCTTCCGTGGACTAACCGTGCACAGGGCCAAGCATGAGGTATATCAGCTGGCAAAGGATTGTGGGGGTTCCCTGGACATACTGGTCCAGCTGGGTACAAATGACATTGAGGGAAATAGTGAGCTAGAGATACAGGCAAGGTTCAGGGAGCTTGCCAGGGTCTGTCATGACATAGGATGCACAATTTCCTTCTCAGAAATCCTGCCGGTGCCAAGGGCTAGTGGGGAACACAAGAGAAAGATTAGGGAGATAAACCAGTGGCTCAGGGAGTGGTGTGGGGCCAGAGGGTATGGGTTGATGAGGGATTGGGGGTAGACCTGGGAGGATAAGGGGCTATATGCTAGAGATGGGCTCCATCTCAATTTGGAGGGGAGGGTAATCCTTAAGTTGAAAATAGAAGGCTTCCTTGGTGAAAGGTGGGGTTAAAACTTGTGAAGGGGGGAGGGATGGGAGAGAAGGCTGTTGAGGGGGGTCCAATAAAGGAGGGACTCTGTTTCCACCCCCTGGGGAGCTGGAGGAATGTGGGAAAAGGCTGACTGGTAAGGTGCTGCCCGTGGGGAAGATGGAATCCCCATGGAAACGCGAGCAGGGGAAATGGAAGTATATGGAAAGGGTGGAAGGTAGTCTTGCTAAATGCCAGGAGCTTGGACAATAAAATGTCTGAGCTCCAGGCTGTGTTGACTGAGGGAAAGGTGGATGTGGCAGTGGTCACTGAGACCTGGGCCACCGCAGGGCATGACTGGGACCTGAATCTGGTGGGTTACACCATGTTCAGGAAGGATAGGGGGAGGGAAGGTGAGGAGGGGTAGCAATAGTCAAAAACTGTATTGGCATAGGAGGAGTGGAGGAGGCGGAGGGAACTGTGGAGGCGATTTGGGTCACCTTGATAACAAATGGGGGCAAGAGAGTAAAAATAGGAGTGGTGTATAGACCCCCTGCACTGGCAGAGGAGCTGGAGGAGAGTCTGGTGGCAGATGTTGGGAGACACTGCAAATTGGGTAGGGGAAAGGTGGTGGTGTTGGGGGACTTAAACATGTCAGGAATGGACTGGGAGACTACGACATCCTCGATGGCCAGGGAACAGAAGTTGTTGGATGTCTTTCAGGATGTGTTCCTAACTCAGCAGGTGAGGGGACCGACCAGGGAAGCGCAGATACTGGATGTGGTCCTGGCAGACAGTGACCAGATTGGGGGCCTGGAGGTAAGTGACCCGTTGGCGGGGAGCGACCATGCCACGATCTGGTTCTGCCTGGACCTAGGAGAAGTAGAAGGCTGCACAAAGACGGAGGTAACCAACTTCAGGGGAGCGGATTTCAAGGAAATGGGAAGGATCCTTAAGAAGCATTTGGATGAGATTGGGCCAGACATGGACGCTGACAGTAGGTGGGAAATCATTGGCGCGGGGGGGGGGGCAGGATGCTACCAGCACCTGTGCAAGAGTAAGACGAAAATGTGGTAGGGCCGTAAACCCTGCTGGTGGACCAGGGAGGTTCAGGAGGTGGTGAGGGAAAGAAGGCAGCTTATAGGCATTTCAAGTGCTCAAGGAGTGAAAGGGATAGAGAGGAGTACGAGCTGATGGCCAGAAGGGCCACTAGGGTGGTGAGGGCAGCTAAGGTAAGGAAAAAGCAGAAACTGGCCAGGGAAATTAGGAGAGGGAATAAGGGGTTCTTTAGCTACGTTGGGGAGAAACAAAGGAAGAAGGGGCAGATTAGCAGGATTAAAACGGGAGGGATGGGCACAAGATCCGGGGGAGCAGGCTGAGGTACTAAATGAGTACTTCGCCTCAGTTTTCACCAAGGAAAATGGCGGGGGGCTGCATCATACATGGGAGGAGTTGGTGCAACTGAGGGGGGGGGCCCTTATTGATCGTCGGGTCTGGGGAGAGGATGGGCCATCACTGGCCGGAGGGAGGAAGGCAAGGCAGGGGGACGAGGTAGCGGAGGTGGAAATCATGGCAGAGAGAGTGAGGGAAGCCCTCAGGTCCCTTAAGACAGAGAAAGCACCGGGGCCAGATAAATTACATCCCAGAGTGCTGAAGGAACTGGCAGATGTCTTGGCGAAACCCGTGGCGGAGCTTTTCAGCATCTCTCTGAGGACAGGATGGGTGCCCCAGGACTGGAAGGTGGCGCATATAGTGCCTATTCACAAGGGGGGAATCAAGGGAGGTGGCAGGGAACTACAGGCCTGTCAGGACTGACATCGGTGGTGGGCAAGGTGATGGAGGGCATTGTCAAGGAGAGGCTGGGGGGGACCTGGAAACGTCAGGGTGCCTGGACGATAGACAGCATGGATTCGTCCCGGGGAAATTGTGTCAGGCAAATCTTGTGGAGTTCTATGACTGGGTGACTAGAGCTTTGGACTTGGGTAGACCGGTGGACGTCCTCTATCTTGACTTCAGCAAGGCATTTGACACTGTTCCTCACGGGAGCCTGTTGAATAAGCTGGGAGAAATGGGGGTGGGGAAACAGATGATCTGATGGATAGGCAGTTGGCTCCAGAACCGGACCCAGAGGGTCGTGGTTGGTGGGATGGTCTCATCCCCAAGGAGGGTCATTAGTGGGGTTCCTTAGGGATCAGTCCTTGGGCCCCTCCTGTTCAATGCCTACGTCTCTGACATAAGGAAGGGTTTCAGAAGTGAGATGGGTCTCTTTGGGGATGACTCAAAACTGGGGGCGGTGGTGGATGGGAGGGTGCCCTACAGGGGGACCTGGAGGTTCTGGAAAGGTGGTCTAGAAAGTGGAAGTTGAGGTTTAATGCAGGGAAATGCAAGGTACTGCATCTGGGAGGCAGAAACCTGGGCCAAGAGTACAGCCGGGGGATGCTACAAGTCTCAATGGCTGAGAGGGACCTGGGGGTGGTGGTGGTGGATGTCAAGATGAACAACTCTGAGACTTTCTGGAGGGCAGCGGCCAAGGCCAGCTGGATGCGGGGATGCATCGCTAGGGGGATCACCTGCAGAAGGAGGGAGGTGATACTCCCACTGTATAACTGCTGGGTGAGGCCGCACCTGGAGTATTGCGTGCAGTTTTGGAGGCCACACTTAAAGAGGGACATTGAACTCCTGGAGAGGGTCCAGAGGAGGGCAACCAAAATGATCTGGGGCTTGGGGGACAGGTCCTATGGGGAGAGGCTCGAAGAGCTAAATATGTACGCATTGGAAGAGAGAAGGGACCGGGGGACATGATAGAGGTCTTCAAGTACATGAAGGGGTTAAATAGGGAGAAGCAGTCAAAGTGCTCTGAAGGAAGGAGGGGGGCAACTAGAGGGCATGGGTGGAAGCTGGAGGGGGGGAGATTCAGGAGAGAGAGGAGGAGGAGGAGGTGCTACTTCACTGAGAGGGTGGTGGAGCCATGGAATGCGCTGCCCAGGGGGCTGGTGGAGGCAGAGACGGTGGAGGGGTTCAAGAGGGGGTAGGACAGGTACAGAGGAAGGATTCTGGATACAAAGTCCTGTGCAGTTTGAATTTCCGGGTCTGGGAAGAGAGAAGCCAGAGAGGACGAGGGGGGCAGCAAGGTCAGCTCCCAGGGTGGGGGCTGACCAAATGAGCAGACACGAAAGACTGTTAGATCTATTCTGCTGTCATTTTAGTATGTTAGTATTCACCTAATCCACGGTGCGGCACTTGACCCAAACTTTTTGTTCTCAATTGTCAAGAGTCCACATTTCCCGATCTACACCTCTCTTGCTACTGCTAGCCTCTGTCACTTGTCCACACCGAGTATCATGCTCTGTGATCTGGAACTCCCTCACTACCAGCCAGTTGAAAACTCCATTGCTCATTTTTGTTGATTTACTTTGAAAATATTGTGTTCGTCATTGCACATGAGTGGTAATTTAAGATTTGCGGCGGAGGTAGTGCAAGGAAACATCCCTCAGCTGTAGGTTTATTAATCTAAACTGGTATGAGGATATTTTGATTTACACATGTTGTTGTGTATGGTTGTGATGTCACAACTATACAGAACTCCTACACAACAAAGATTTATGAACTTTGCTCCTATACACTACAACATCTGGTCATGCACCACAGGGATTTTTAGTGGCCAACTTTCCATATACAATCCTGTCAAAGTATATACTATAAATGTATTTTTTTCTGGCCCCGAGGGGGAATTTATGCAATATAGGTGAAGACAGCACAGCTGTACAGCTGCACAGCTAAACTAAACACTGTGAGTTCCAGCATATTTTGATCAGTGGTAGAGGCATCTCTCCCTTTCAACTCTGGTTACTTTCAAAGCCATATCAAAAGACTTTCTGAAGTAAAAACAGAGTCCAAGTTAGAGGTAGTTGGTGGCTTAAGCTGGCATTTTCATGGGTTGTACAGAAAGCACTCTTGACTGGTCCAGAATCTTTCCTAGTAATATATAAACATGGCATTTGTTGGCATAAAAGAACTGCTTGGTCTACCCAGATGGTCCCTGCCTAGTCTGTCTCCTCAGACCCTAACTGATCTCTGGTGACCCCCCCCCCGCTGATGTACTGTCTGTCCCATGCATGCTTGAGGCCCCCCTACTGTTTTCGCCTCCACCACTTCAGCTGGCAGTTCGTTCCAAACATCCATGACTTTTTCAGTGAACTATTACTTCCTCACATCCCTCTTAAACTTCCCTCATCCACCTTCAGTGCATGCCCTCTGGTGCTCTTTCTCATTTGAAAGAGACTCCTCACCTGCACCCTACCATCCCCATGAGATACTTGTAGGTTTCTATCATATTTTCTCTTGCTCTCTTCTCTTCCAATGTGTACATGTTGAGATCCATCAGTCTCTTCTTATAGGGCTTTTGATGCAACCCCTGCACAATTTTAGTTGCCATACTCTGGACTGCCTCCACCCTGTCTATGTCCTTTCTGAAGTGTGGCCTCCAGAACTGGACACAGTACTCCAGATGAGGTCTCACAGGCGAGCGATACAGTAGTAACTTCATCTCCCTCCTCCTGCTTAAGATTCCTGTTCATCCTAGCATCTCACTGGCGCTACCCATTGTTTTGCAACACTGCTCTATCACTTTGAGGTAATCAGATATGATAACCCCAAGACCATCTTCGAGGTATCTCGGTCATCAGGTCACATCGTAGGAACTTCACCGTCTGTGAAGCAGGATCCACACAAAAGATTTTCAGCAGTACGACTGGGGCCGCCCACACCGTTGACGTCTGTCGACAATATCAACCCTATAAAGGCGTGAGTGGCCCCACTTCCTCCTCAGTTCTTTCCTGCTGTCCACTTGTTTGCATGGGTGTCCACGGAAGCTCCAACGCAGTTTCGCGTCATTTTGCCTATGGCTTTTTTCTTACCTATTACTTTTAGAATCTCTTTTTGATAAGAAATTCATTTATATTGTTTATGTCGAGAGTTAATCCTTTGACTTCTCTCTTCCGTCGCTGCTGCTGTGGAAAGAAGATTGCCTCCACACAGACCAACATTCTCTACGTATCTGCTCTCTTGGGTCTGACCATGACGTTTCTGACTGTAAGCTTTGCTAGAAGCTTAATCAGACAACCCTCAGGCCACGCAAAAAGGCTTTAAAAAAATTTCCTAATGGAGCAATAAGCAGCTAGTTCTGAGCAGAGGTCCTCTGGGTTCCCAACCTCTCAATCACTGGCAGGGTTGTTGAGCTACCTGGCCTCTTAAGCCCGAGACAAGTCCTCGGGTGGGGGTGTTCACAAAAAGGACTGAGATGGAGACCGCTCCCCCGCAGTGGTCTTGTTCCCTGACGGCCTCTCCTCCTTCTTCCGGGGGTTCATTGTCAGTTGCTGCTGGACTGACGCACAAAGTTGCTGTTCAGGTTTCTGTGCCCTCCAGACCCATACCAACCGCGCATCCATCCGATT
This sequence comes from Neoceratodus forsteri, assembly GCA_016271365.2. Lineage (NCBI taxonomy): Eukaryota > Metazoa > Chordata > Ceratodontiformes > Ceratodontidae > Neoceratodus > Neoceratodus forsteri. The sequence goes on along the minus strand of CM057450.1, from coordinate 373,768,880 downwards.
CTCAGGTGGATGGTCATCGACCTCCGGGTTGTCAGCTCCTTCACTGACAACAGCCTAGGTGGCGGCAGCCCTCCTCTTGAGGTATAACCCCTCTCCTGCCAGGGCATCGTACTGTTCGGGTTCACAGGAACCATCAGGCGAGTTGTCTAATCCTGTTCCGTTGATGCAACCCTCGATGGTCATCGACCTGAACGAAATACTCACCAAGTTACCTCCGTGATCGTTCACCAATTGGGTGCATACAGGCCCACTTCACTGGCGCTGTCGACAGGTGCCTTGGCATCGACACCTCCTCATCAACCACGGGAAGCTTTCCACAAGCTGTCATCAGTGCCTCTGATGTCGGACCTGGACTTAGAAGAGGTCGACGTTGAGGGGGAGTACCACCCTGATCTCATTCTTCCTGATGAGGAAGAGGAGGTTCTTACTCCCGACAGGTCCACAGCCTCCTCTGTTAGTAAGGACTCTGTCAAGCTTACTCCTGGGTCTCCTCCTGAGGACACCATATTTTTCAGTGTGATGAAACAATTGTCTTCAGCCATGGGTTTCCACACTGAGGAAGAAGATGTCACCAGAAAAGATCTGATTGACGTTTTGGAAATCCTGGAGTCTCCTCCAACGATCATTCCTCCTAGTTTACCTGCATTGAGGAATGCTGCCAGTGCAGCCTGGCACAGACCAGACATGGTGCCAGCTATGCCCCACAGGGCAGATAAGCTTTATCATGCCCCCCAGGAGTTTCCTTACTATGCTGCCCAGCCAGAGACTGGTTCGGTGGTCATCAAGGCAGCTCATGACAGGTCTAAGATGCCTAAGCACCTTAGTTCTCTTCCCCCGGACAAAGAGTCTCGTAGGATAGACCTTTTGGGCAACAGGATTTATGCCTGCTCTACCCATTGGCTGAGGATTGCCTATTACCTGTCTCATATGTTAAAATGCCAGAACACCAGCTGGAAGAAGTGCAAAGCTGCCGCTCAGGCCCTCCCAGATGGCATACTGAAGCAGGAGGTTCGCAGGTGCTTATAGATTGCTGAGGATGTTAGCAAGCACCTCCTCAGGGCCCTCTGATATCTCTGACACTATTGCCAGGGCTGCCACCGGCATTTGCCTACGTAGGCACTCCTGGCTCAGAGTCTCTGGCTTTGCTGCTGATGTTCAGCAGAAGGTGCTCAATGCCCCTTTCATTGACACTAAGCTCTTCGGACCTGATGTCCAGAACATCATTAATGATTTGCAAGCATCTGGCAGGGCTCTGAAATCTGTCCACTCCCTCTACCGTAAGCAACCTAAGGGTAGACAGTGCCCTCCCTTTCACAAGGCATCCAATAGATCTGAAACAACCTCTGTGCCCCAAGGCAGAAGAAGAGCCTCCGCTGCCTTGCCCGCCCCTCCCCCTACAATGCAGGAACCGTGGTCATGTGTCCCTAAGTGACAGACTAGCCCCAGCAGCTGGATCCGCCTCTGCTTGACTCCTTGCCAGACCCCCCCCTTCTGGTCCTTGACCAAGAGGTGGTGGTCGGAGGTCAGTTCTCACTCCATCTAAATCAGTGGAGAACCATAACTTCGGATGCATTGATTCTGCAAATCATAGAAAGGGGTCACACGCTGGAGCTAATTGAGCAGCCTCCAGAAACACCCTCCACTGCCCTCTGCTTACCCCCTGGCTCACCCGTCTATTCTTAGGGAGGACATGCGCGCTTTTCTGCACAAGCATGCCATTGAGCCAGTACCTAGGAACCAGAGAAACAAGGGGTTCTATTCCAGGTTTTTCCTGGTTCCCAAAAAGACCAGAGATCTGAGGCCCATTTTAGACCTAAAGGACCTCAGTCTGTATGTCCAGTACAGAAAGTTCAGGATGGTAACTTTGTCAGGCTTGATGCCTCTTCTCAAGACAGGTGACTGGCTCTGTTCACGGACATGCAGGATGCCTACCTGCACATTTCGGTCGCCCCCCACCTCACAGGAGGTTCCTACATTTTCTGTTTCAGGGTGAACACTACCAATGTAAGGTGCTGCCCTTTGGCTTGTTCTCTGTGCCATGGATCTTTACCAAGTGCTTAGCAGCAGTAGCTGCAGCCCTCAGAAGGGGGGACGGTATGTTTTCCCCTACCTGGATGATTGTCTCCTAAAGGCCCTGTCCAGGGAGCAGCTCCTGCGAACTGTGGAGAGAACTCTCCAGTTATTCCTCGCTTTTGGCATTACGGTCAATCTGCCTAGGTCGGTTCTGGTGCCATCCCAAAGACTGCAATACACAGGGGCGGTTCTAGACTCGGTGCAGACGAAGGCCTTCCTACCTCTGAACAGGGTGGAGTGCCTTATAACCCAGACTCAGGAGGTTGCTAAGAGATGTTTTATTCCTGCCGGGGTATACCTGAGACTGTTGGGTCTAATGGCAGCTGCCATTCCCATCATTCCACTGGACAGACTCCATATGCGTATCCTCCAGTGGACCCTCTGAGTGCAGTAGGACCAACGTATGGATGAACTAGATCAGTCGGTGCTAGTCTCCTCCACAGTTCGCAGAGTGCTCCAGTGGTGGATGGACCCCTTGAACCTGCTGCAAGGAGTCCCATTCTAAATATCTTCTCCACAGCAGATCCTCACCACGGATGCTTCTGGATCAGGTGAGGACCTCCCATGGGTCCCTTTCAAAGCCAGGGCTCTTGGTCTCGGGTCGAGGCCTCGCTGCATAGCAGTGTCCTGGAGTTGTGGGTGGTGCCATACGCTATGCAGGCCTTTCAGAACCACCTTGCTCCAGGTCAACTGCTGGTGCAGTCTGACAATCTCAGTGTCGTGTACTACATCAGCAAGTGGGGGACTCATTCGTATCCCCTGTGCACGGAGGTCATGAGAGTGTGATATTGGGCATTGGATTACGGTCTGACACTCTCGGCAGTCCACGTTCCAGGCATTTTAAACATTCTGGCGGACAGCCTCAGCCAGACTCAGTCCAGCATGCATGGGTGGGAGTTCCTCTCATCCATTCCTTAAGAGTTTGACAGATGGGGTCGTCCAGAGTTGAACCTTTTTGTATCCCCACTCAACACAAAACTGCCCAGTTTTTGCTTGCTTGATCCAGAGTTTGGAGTTTTCTGGTGAGACGCGTTGTCCCTCTCTTGGAGCGGGAGGATTCTTTACGCATTTCCTTCTTTCCCTCTAATTCAGACGATCCTCATAACATTGCACATATTTATTTATTTATTTATTAGAATTTTGGTAACCGGGTAAGTCCACTGAGACCATGCAATCCCTTTTTCAGTGACGACCTGGGTGACAATGATGAACACAGTACAATAGATAAATGCAATACTAATATACGGGATACAGAGAGATTTAACAATGCTGCAAAAATTATTACAGTGGAAAGTCAGGTAAGTAACTTAAAACAGATCAGGCATTAAGCATATATAAATAAACAGAATAACTAATATTATACAATATATACATAGTAGGAACACGAGAGCAGGTGGATTACAAGATACATCTATCAGAGTAACAGACTAGGCATTAACAACACTAAGAGTTATTTAAAGCATAGAGGGGGCCAGCATGATTCTGATTGCTCCATTGTGACACTGCCAGATATGGTTCCCTCTGCTATAGCAGCTGGCAGAGGAACCTCCGGTTCCACTTTCCCTTTGTAGGAACCTGTTGACCCAGGCTCAGGGTACCCTGGTCCATCCCAACCTTAGGTCCCTCCATCTGTGTGCCTGGCTCCTGAGGACATAGCCATCGCCAGGTCTGGATTATCCAGTAGAGTGGTGCATGTCCTGGTGGCTGCCTGAAAGCCTTCCATTTGAGCCACGTATGCTATGAAGTGGAAGTGATTTGCCACCTGGGCTGCCAGACATAATCTGGACCCTTTCACGTGTCTGGTGAGCCAGATCCTGGACTATCTCATCTCTCTGTCTGACTCTGGTCTCCAGTACTCCTCCCTCAAAAAGCACCTTTCAGCCATTTCTGCCTTTCGTGAGCCCGTGGATGACCGCACAATAGCTCAGCTGGATGTCTCTTGTACCTTTTTAAGGGGCATCCTGCATTTGAGACCCCCAATCCATTCTCATGTCTTGGCTTGGGATTTTAATTTTGTTTTGGAGAGTTGACACTGTCTCCCTTTGAGCCAGTCGTAACTTGTGAGCTGCGCTTTCTCTCTTCTGTAGCGTTATTTGTAGTTGCCATTACTTCTGCTCTAAGAATTTCAGAGCGTCAAGCCCTATGGTGTGAGGAGCCTTATCTGATTTTTTAAACAAATACAGGGTGTCTTTTTGCAGAAATCCTAAGTTTCTTCCTAAGATGGTGTCTGTCCAGGGGAAGCACTGCTCCATACATTAGATATGCGCAGAACATTGAAGTACTGCTTGCTTCACACCAAGGAATGTAGAAAGTTGAAGCAGTTGTTTGTTTTCTTCACGCCAGATATTTATTTATTTATTTATTTAAAACTGGTAACCGGAAAAGGCATACTGAATCGAGGCTCGTCTCCAGGTGTGACTGGGGGGGGGCATGGCAGGGTAAACCAAGGAAATGAACAGTGCAACAGATGAAGAAACAGGTTGAGGTTGCAGAACAGTAATGAAGCACTTATGTACAGTAATAAAAATAAGCACAAATACAGATACAGGTTGCAAAAACACAATTTGGCTTTAGGACTTAAAAGTAACTACTAAGCAAGAACATTTAGAGTATTATAATAGGTACAGAGTACTCTACTCACTACCAGGGCATGAAGTAAAGGGGGTAAACTGGTTCCTTAGAGGGGGAGGCCACGTGGGTTGCGATGGGAGATTGAGAACATTGTGAGCACTGAGTGGAGAGGAGAAGTCTGAAGAGGATAGACTGAGATCGGAGGGAAGTTTGTTCCAGAGAAGTGGGAGATAGGAGAAGGCGGATTGGCCCTTTTGTAGAATGGGGGCGAGGGATGAAGAAGGTGTGTTGGTCTCTGTGGCAAAGAGAGTATGTAAAGGTGGTTGCTTGAGAAAGGCGGGAGGAGAGGTAGGTGGGGAGAGTACCAAACCAGTACTTAGCAACCAGGGAGGCGCAGTGGACCATTCTACTATGCGATAAAGGTGCTAGCGAGACAATGGAATAGAGGAGACAGTGGTGTGTGAGGGGAGGCAGTTGCAAAATGAGTTTAGGAGAGATGGCACTTCAGTTTCTAAGTATTGTTTATCCAGATAGTTGGCAAATTGCATTGTGTTCTTCTACAACAAGTAGAGCAAAGAATTGCCTGGAGCGGTTAAGGCTCGTTCCACAAGAGGCATGGCTGCCTCTGTGGCTTGCTTCCGAGGGGTCTCAGCTGCTGACATCTGTGTGGCTGACACCTGGAGCACCGTCCATACTTTCACCAAGCACTACAGTCTGGACATTTTGCCTCAAGATCCCGTGCAGGTCTTGTCAGGGCTGTGCTGCAGGGCCTCCTGTCTTAAGTTTATGGTTGGCCTTCCTTCCAGACTGTCTGTCTGCACCTGTAACTGCTTGAGACTCGTTCCTACAGTGTGACCTGATGACTGAGATACCACCAGAGAAGACAGAACAGTTATGCAAGAACTTACCATAACAGTAGCTCTTCGAAGGGATCTTAGTAATCAGGTCTGCTTTCCCTTCCACTATCCGCCTTCTTGGGACTCCTGTCTTGGAACTGGCTGTCTAGTGTATCCAGCCTTTCATATAGGCCTGGGCATATCCCCCCCCCCAGTCTCCCATGGCTAGAGCTATGCTCCCTTTGTCTCTGGGAGGAAAGAACTGAGTAGGGAGTGGGGTCGCTCACACCTTTATAGGGTTGATGACAGTAGTTGTATCTTCCATGTGGATCCTGCTTCACTGATGGTGAAGTTCCTACAGTGTGACCTGATGACTGAGATCCCTTCGAAGAGCCATTGTTATGGTAAGTTCTTACATTATTGTTCTTTCCCTTTCCTGCTCAGTGACTGTCAGTACTTACCCCTCATCCTATACTCATCTCCTGGGTTCCTGTACCCTAGATACATGTTTTTGCATATTTTGGCTTTGAACCCCAAGTGCCATGCTCTTGGCCACTCTTCAAGTTTCCCAAGGTCCCTATGCATTCTCTCCATCCCTCCTGAGTGTCCGCCCTATTTTGGTGTCATCTGCAAAAAGGCACACCTTCCCTTCCATTTCTTCTGCAGTGTCACTTATGAAGACGTTGAAGAGGACCAGTCCCAGTAATGAGCCCTAAGGCACCCCACAGGTCACTCTCCTCTCATTAGAGTGAATGACGTTAGCCATCACCCTCTGTCTTCTATCCATTAACCAGTTCCTTACCCAGTTCACCATGTTGTATCCCAGTTCTTTTTTCAGTCTCCTGTGCAGCACAGTGTCAAAGGCCTTGCTAAAGTCCAGATAGGCCATGTCCAGCGGCCTCTCTGATTAATTTCCCTAGTTACCCCATCGAAGAAATTGGTCATATTCATCTGGCATAATCTTTCCCCTTTGAAACCATGCTGCCTTTGTGTTGTAGCCCATTGGATTCAAGATACTCTACCAACCTTTCTTTTAACATGGTTTCATTAATTTTGCCACCGCTGATGTGAGACTGACCAACATATAGTTTCTAGCCTCCTCCCTGCTGGTGCTGCTGTTATGGAGCAGGACCACATCTGCTCTTCTCCACTCCTGTAGAACTAACATAAACATAGAAACATAGAATCTGTCGGCAGATGAGGACCATACAGCCCACCTAGTCTGCCTATTTCCTTACTCACTGCTGCAGCCCCAGATCCTATTTGATCTGCGGCTTTCCTGCTCTGCACATCTCGTGGTATCCTTATGTCTGTCCCATGTACTCTTGAACCCCTGTATTGTTTTCGTCCCCCACCACTTCTGCTGGAAGGCTGTTCCATGGCCCCACCATCCTTTCAGTGAGCCTTCCACCCTTCAGCCTCATATCATGCTCCCTTATTCGTGTGCAGAGTTTTCTCTGAAATATTTATTATTTAGCTTTTGTTAACCGGGTAAGTACACTAGACAAAACATTGCCTATTTTCAGGTACGACCCGGGAGAGTACAGGAAATTACATACTTACACACTTAGGACAACATGGTACATAATTATGGAAAGATAAGACAACAAGGTACAAGTTAGGAAAAACAAAAATATGCTTTCCACATGTACTCTGTTTATTCCCCTAAGGTACCTGAAAGTCTCTATCATATCTCCCCTCTCCCTTCTTTCCTCCAGTGACTAGATATTAAGGTCTGTAAGTCTTTCCTCGTAGGGCTTATGGTGTAGTCCATGTATAATTTTCGTGGCCCTTCTCTGAACTGCCTTTATTTTGTCACTGTCCTTCCGGAGATGTGGTCTCCAGAACGGGACACAGTACTCCAGCTGAGGCCTCACCAGTGATCTGTACAGTGGCATCACCACCTCTTTACTTCTGCTTGTTATGCCCCTCCCTGTGCACCCCAACATTCTGTTTGCTGTCCCCACTGCCTTTTCTCACTGTTCGGTCACCTTAAGGTCATCAGATATGATAACCCCCAGGTCTCTCTCCTGACTTGTAGTGGCCAGATTTTTCCCACCCGTTCTGTACTCCTCCCTTGGATTCCTGTGACCCAGATGCACTTTTTAGCATTGAAACTCAACTGCCAGACACCTGACCATTCCTCTAATAGGCTTACGTCCTTTCTCATTTTTCCACCCCCTCCGGTGTGTCCACTCTGTTGCAGATTTTGGTGTCATCTGCGAAGAGGCACACCTTTCCCTCCAGATGCTCTGCAGTGTCGCTAATGAAGACATTGAATAGGACTGGCCCCAGCACTGGCCCCTGTGGCACCCCACTGGTCACCTCCCTGTCCTCAGATTTCATGCCATTTACCACCACCACCCTCTGAATCCTGTCCCGTAGCCAGTTCCCAACCCACTTTACCATTGTAGGACCCACTCCCAGGCTACCAAATTTATTTGGAATCTCCTGTACGGGACGATGTCAAAGGCCTTAATGAAATCCAGGTATGCCACATCCACTGCCCCTCCCTGATCTACCACCCTGGTTACCTAGTCGAAGAAATCTATAAGATTCGTCTGACAGGACATTTTCTGCTGAGAATCCATGCTGCCTTGCATCCTGTGCTCTGCTGTCCTCCAGAAACTATACCTATTTCCAGTGAGCTGTCGAATAAGGCTCACAGTGTGGAAATTAGCACCGCCCTGAGTTCCTTTAGTACCTTGGGTGTATCCCGTCCAGTCCCATAGTCTTGTCCACTTTCAAAGCTGTGCAAGTCCCTTCATGGCTCTCTCCTCTGAAAATGGACTTGTGTCCCCCTTCCCCTTTGTTCTTGCTGCTTTCTGGTACATGCCTCTGTCCCTTCCTCCTCTGACGGACTGAAATGAGTGGGACACTGGCTTGGACCTTGTGTTTAATGGACTGCAGTCCTGAACTTAAGCTGCTGTCATTTCTGGCTTTTTTCCTAAGCTGTGTGAATGTGTGATACATTTCTCACAACAGTATCAGCCAGTAAAAAATCTCATCAGCTAGTGTTTTAGCAATATGAATTTCTGAAAACCTTAGAGTCACCATCAGTGTTTGATTTCCTCAGATATTGTTAAAATATTTTTTTTTTACTTTTTATTTATTACTTTAATGATGTTACAGTGTAGACTGTATCATATAACATACAGAAAACAAGGTATGCAGACCTCCACACTAAATGTACAGTCATCTTCATTTAGGACATTTAAAATAGCAGTGGAGTGTCCATTCAGTGGGGGGACCTACCAGATCAGTGTGTTATCAGGAGTGAAGTCCGAGCTGATTATCCCGTAGGACAGTGCCACTCTCACCTCATAATACTCCAAGAAAGATAAAACAAGCCGGGGTATCAGTTCCCGTGGAGGGCTGAACAACTTACATAGCTATAAACGGACAAGTAAAACGATGGCCTGAGCTCAGTTAAGTTATTTTGTTTACCCATATTCTTGGCATAGCAGGGCAACTTGCCATGTGGGTTACAGGCTGTCTGTATAGAGGCATGTTAAAGTTCACAAACTGAAAAGTGGTCTAAAACCACCATCTTTTATTCTGTTATAGCACTTTTATTAAAATCAGTTTTAACAAGGGCATTAATAAACAGAGCAGCAGATATGGTTGAAAGCAACCAAACATTAAAGAATTAGTAATGTAACACATTAATACCTCTGAGTTAGTTATCAGGTCCTGAATAACATGGGTAAGTGCTCCTCAGCTCACCAACATGTGGGTAGACGATAAAGATTCCCCAGACTATCAAGTAAATAACAGAGCATACTCTTCTTAAGAAAAATGGCCTCCAAAACGAAACTTAATCAGAGTACTTCACCCCTCCTCATCAGAGGTGTTTTCAGGAGGGTTCAGCGACTTTATTGACTTGTCTGCAAACAGAGTAGCTGAGGCAGGGTCCACGAAGATGTGTGCGTTTTCGACGCTTGTCGAACTTGCAGCCTGGCAGGATAATTTAGTCTAGCTTCCACTCCATGTTGTAGCAGGTCTTTTTTAATGAGTCGAAGTTCCTTTTTTCTGGACTGTGTGTAGATAAATCTGGGAAGAATGCAAGGCAGCTGCCCTCCCAGACCATGTCCCCTTGGGCTCTCGCAACTTGGAGCAGGGCTATTCGGGTGTCCGGGCATGACAGCGTAGCAGTCGCTGTAAGGGACCTCTGCTTCAGATCACCGCCTGATCTAGGCCACTGTGGGATCATGAATACTTTCAGAATTTTTTATACCAGCATCAGGCTGCAAACAACTGAAAGTCTTGAAATGTCAGTTTATTCACCTCCTGAAGAATATCGGTTGATCCTGCAAATCTAGAAGGGAATCCCACTATGCGATGTTAGCCTGTCTCTGTGAGTTCTCAAGGTTTTCCACCTTAGCCTTTAAGAAGGTAAGATTGTGAACAAATACAGCATTACACTCCGCCTGATGGGAATTTGCTTCGGCCAGATCTTTTATAGCTGCCATGTTTTCTTGTATGGAAGTTTTGTTACAAGTAAGCTTGGTTTCCACGGCTGCTAATCGTTGATTAGTTTCTTCACCTGTTACCTGGATTTTGCTGAGTATGGCCAGGATTTGTGCTGAATGGGGCTCTTGTGCTGCGGATCCGCTTGGTGTTGCAGGCCCCGAGCCTTTAACAGCTCCCAGTGAGGAAAGGTAGACGTCCAAGCTTTATGACGTGTGTCTGTCTTTTTTGGGTCCCATTTTATTACTGGAGCTCTCCGATACACTTCTGTACATTTTGTTTCTCTCTTGAGTTGGTTTAGCTGAGGTTTTTAGGGCTTTTTACAAATAAAAGATCGGAGTTGTGCTAAATTGGTGCCGCCATTCTGCTCTGCAGTGCCCCCTTAAAATGTTTTTTATTACATGATCTCTGATTTATAACTCCAGTAGTAAGTATGACTGGGGAGGGGTCTCAAGCAAGTAGCTACTTCTGTCACTTTTTAGGAAATACTACCTGTGAGAGGCATGGGTGAGCGTAGTGGCGCCCGCACCAGAAACTGTAACACAAGGTTGAACAACTGATGCAGTGAGGAAGGGTTCGGATTCATTGGCGACTGGGGACCCATCTGGAGGGATGGGAGCTTATTCAAGCCTGACAGCCTGCATCCATCCTCAAGAGGAAACCAGATGCTCAATGAAAAGTTTAAATGCTACATTGGCAAGCATTTAAAGTAGCCAAGAAGAAAAGATGATTGCCCACCACAAGAAGCTAGCAAAGGAACAGGGGACCAGGAGGGGGATATCGCAGCAATGCAAAGTGCAGAAGATGGAAGAAGGGAAGAGTAGAAGGGACACAGGTACCCAAGGAGTGACTAGACAGTCAGATGACAGACTGCAACAGAAGGGAGAAGGCAGTGTGGACCAGGCAAAAATGATCACCCGGGAAGGGGGTAGTGTAGGACAGCAAAACAGGGGAAGGAAGTTATATCATGGAGAGCCACATGAGCCAATGCCAGGAGCCTTAGCAACAAGATGGAGGACATGGAGGCAGCTATGGCAGAGTCAGACTTGGACATTGTGACTATCACGAAGACCTGGTGTAATGATAACCATGACTGGGAGATGGCCATACTCAGCTGTAACGTATTCAGGAGAGACAGGAAGATCAGGAAGGGGGAGGAGTGGCACTGTATGTAAAAATAACATTATGGCCACAGAGATCCGGGGGTCGATATTGTGGGTTAAGCTTGAAAGAGAAATGGGGACAGCCATCTGCACAGTGGCAGTCCATAGACCACCAACCCAGGTGGAAGAGACAGACAGGGAATTGATGCTTGCCATCCAAAGAATGGCGGACAAGGGGCAGGTGGTGCTGATTGGAGACTTCAGCATGCCAGACGTGGACTGGAGCCTCCCAGCAGCAGCAGCAGCAGCCAGGAGCAGATTTATCTTGGACTAGCCCAGCGCGATGATCTTCGGTGGACCGGCAACACATCTGCACTCTTCAAAGCCGATGGCGAACTGAAAAAATTCCGGTAAACTATATATTGGCATAAATAGGGTTTTTTCAACTTTGGTGCATATCTTGGGCATTTTTGGGAAATTTTACACCAGATTTTCAACATGGGGTTATTGGGACCCCTCCTCATGAATTCAGTCACTGTCATGGTGTTATTCGGTCCCGAAAGTTGATTTCACGGTCACTGCGCAGAATCACCTTTTGGGCCCAATTAACTAAATGACAGTGCCACTGTTCATGAGGTGGGTTCACAAAAAGTCTGTTGCAAATTTGGTGAAAAAGTCCAAAAAATGACTTTTACAATTGTGCGTTGCGCAGTTTCCACGCACACTCATAACTTTGTGAATTTGTAATATTTTCACTCCAGATTTTCAACATTGGCATATTTCCACACCTCCCTGTGAACAGTACAGTTGTCATTTTACATATCCTGGCCGAAATGTGTTTTCCCATTTCCGGCGCAGAATAGCACGGTCGCTGTGGGAGATAAGTTTTAGGGACAGATTAAGAAAATGACAGTGATACTGTTCATGAGCAGAGGTCCTAAAATACCTGTGTTGAAAATTTGGTGAGGAAAGTCCATAAAATGACTGTGTTACAAGCATGCGTTGTGCAGTTTCCACGCACCCTTGTAACTTCGCAAATTTGCAATATTTTCATGCCAGATTTCCAACACTGGCATTTTTTCACACCTCCTTATGAATAGTACAGCTGTCGTTTTCCGCATCCTGCCCCAAATCTGTTTTCGCACCTGTGGTGCACAATGGCGTGGTCACTGTGGGAAATCAACTTTTGGGACGGAGTAACAAAATCACAGTGCCACTGTTCATGAGGGGAGGTCCCAAAATGCCTATGTTGAAAATGTGGTTAAAAAGATCCCAGAAATAATTGGGTTATGGACGTGTGTTGTGCAGTTTCTATGCATGCTCATGACCACCAATTTCTCATATTTTCACTCCACATTTTCAGCGTTGCCATTTTTTTTTGTACACCTCCTCATGAACAATACAGTTGTCATTTTTCACATCCTGCCCAAAATGTGTTTTTGTGCCTGTGTCGCCAAATGGCATAGTCACTGTGCAAAACCACCTTTCAGCTAACAAACTGATTGTGACCCCACCTCATGAAGAGCAGCACTAACAGCCCATGCTGAAAATTTGGAGCGAAAATACCAACAAATGCCTACAACGTTAGGGTTTCCAACTGTAACACCCCACCCTATAGAGACTGACAGGCATCAGGGGTGTGGCTTGGGATCATTGCTTATAATGCTCACGCCATTCCCCCCCCCACACCCTGTAGCCAGTGACAGGCATCAAGGTGTGCCTTGGAGTGTTTGGCCCTAAAGTTCACCCCATTCGCCTATACTGCACCCATCTCAGTGTATTTCCTTATGGAATGGGGTAAGTCTAAGGCCCAAAGACCCCAAAGCACACCACGACACTTGTCAGTGTCTACAGGGTAGGGTGAGGTAAAATGGCATAAGCGTTATAGCTGATGACCCAAAGGCACACCCCAACGCCTGTCGGTCTCTGCAGGGTGGGAATGGGGTTGACGTCAGTTCAGTACTTCACTGCCACACCTATTATGCATCTGTAACTCCTGCACTACCAGTACCAATACCAGTGAGACAACATTTGGCATTGACAAATGCTTGTTTATACCGCAACAGTCTATTTTTAGATGGATTTTTTCTATATTTTTGGTACAGTCTTCTCTTTTTGACAGTCATTTTTTTTAATTGTGTATGTCCACCAACGTGGAACCCTTTTATTATTCTTATACTTACTTTTGGTCAGTATTTATGGCTGAAGGGGTAGGTGACTGGCCAAGTTAAGGGACAAGGGCATTCAAGTTAGGGAGGTGGAAAACTAGTCTTTTTACAGAGGAGAGAGATCTCAAGGAACTGGCACAGTTAAAAGTAGACAAGGCAATGGGTCCTGGCAGGGTGCACCCTAGAATACTGAGAGAGCTCAAGGAGGTGCTGGCTACACCACTGACAGCTCTGTTCACATTGCACAATGTGGTTCCAGTTGGATATGGGCAGGGAAAGCATCCCAACTAAGACCAAAATCTTGGATTGCAGGAGGGCAGACTTCAGGAAAATGGGTGAAGTGCTAAGGAGCCATCTGGTGGGCATCAAAGCAGATATGGGAGTGGACCAAAGGTGGTCCATCATTAAGGAAGGAATACTGGTTGAAACAGATGAGTCCGTTAGGCTCAGGGGTAAGAACACAAGGGCCAAAGCGCCCAGCTGGTTCAGTTTTAGGGTTGCCCAGGCAGTAAGGGAAAAGAGGTTGGCCTATAGAAAATTCAGGAAGACCAAAAGAGAGGTGGATAGGGAAAATTACCTAAGGTTGGCTAGTGAGGCAAGTAAGGAAGTCCGGTGAGCAAAGGCACAGAAGGAGCTGCAGATAGCTGAAGGAATTAAGAAGGGGTAGAAGGCTTTCTTTCGCTATGTAAGTGAGAAAAGGGACAAGAAGGAAGGGATTGTTAGGCTTAAGAAAGGGGTGGAGGGGTGGAGGATAATGGGGGAAAACCAGAGATACTAAATGAATTCTTCTGTTCCGTCTTCACCTGGGAGAAGGATGGACCAGTGCCTTCAAGAGGGAAAAGAGGAGCAGGGAGGGAGGGGAACACAGATGTAGTGATGGTGAAGGATGGAGTGAGGGAGGGGCTGCTGACATTGAAGGTGGACAAATCACCAGGCCCGGACACAGTACATCCAAGGGTACTAAAGGAACTGACTGACTATTTAATAGTCCACTAGAATCAAGCATGGTACCGCATGTCTGGAGAACAGCACATGTAATGCCCCTTCACAAAAGCGGTCCTAAGGATGACCCAGGGAATTAGACCAGTCAGCTTGACCTCCATTGTGGGCAAGCTCATGGAGACCATACAGAAGGAAAGGTTGCTGGAATATCTAGAGAAGCATGATCTCCAGGATGTGAGGCAGCATGGGTTTATTGGGGGAATCGTGTCAAACAAATCTGATTGACTTTGACTATGTTACTAAGACAGTAGACAGGGGCCAAGCGGTAGACATCCTCTATCTTGATTTCAGCAAGGCCTTTGACTCTGTGCCCCACAAAAGGTTGATCAGGAAGTTGGTGGATCTTGGGGTTGGGGAAAAGATGGCCAGATGGGAGGAAAACAGGCTGAGGGGCAGAACCCAGAGGGTGGTTGGTGGGGGGAGAGTTATCTGGCATCAGAGAGGTAACCAGTGGGATCCTACAGGGCTCTGTGCTGGGGCCAGTGTTGTTCAGTGTCTTCATCAGTGACATTGGGGATGGCATTAAGGGCAAAATGTGCCTGTTTATTAATGACACCAAGCTCTGCAGGAGAGTAGACACAGCTGAAGGGATACAGGACCTACAGGAAGATCTGGAAATGCTGAGGAGGTGGTCCAGGATCTGGCAGCGTGGCTTCAATGCCAATAAATGCAAAGTTATGCATACTGGAGCCAAGAATCCCAGGACAGAGTACTTACCTGGGTGGAGTCAGAGTATCTGCATCAGAGGAGGAGAAGGACCTGGGATTGATTATCACTAGTGACCTCAAGCACTCCACGCAGTGCAAGAAAGCAGCAGCAAAGGCAAACAAGATGCTGGGATGCATATCTAGGGGGGTCAGTAGTAGGTGGGAGGAGGTTATACTGCCCTTGTACAGGTCACTGGTAAGGCCATATCTAGAATGTGAAGCTCAGTACTGGTGCCCACACCTCAAAAAGGACATTAACCTGTTGGAGAAGGTCCAGAGGAGGGCTACAAAGATGATAGTGGGTCAGTAGGGTAAGGCATACGAGGAGAGGTTGAAGGCACTGAACATGTACTCCCTGGAAGACAGGAGAGAGAGAGAGAGGGACAGGGACAGAGAGAGAGAGAACATGATTGGGACCTTCAAGTACTTGAACCGCATCCTGCGGTCCAGCACGGAGGCCAGCGCCTCCACGGCGCGAGGAGCCAGACACCATCCGACCAGAGTCCCAGCACAAGGGTCCTGCTAAGCCTGCTGGGCTTGAACCGCATTCTGCGGTCCAGCATGGAGACCAGTGCCTCCACAGTGTGAGGAGCCAGACACCATCTGACCCAACCCCAAGTCCCAGCACAAGGGTCCTGCTAAGCCTGCTGGGCTTGACCCGCATCCCACAGTCCAGCGCTTCCACGGCACGAGGAGCCAGACTCCATCCGACCCGACCCAGAGTCCCAGCACAAGGTATGGCATTTGGCCTCGGCAGTGGTGCTTCCAAAGCCATGCGGGTCCCTTCTCAATTGTTTGAAAATACAGCGCTGTCACAAGGAGTATCACCGATTGGCTGCTTGCCAACGTGGAGCTTCTTGATTGGATGGTTGGATTTGCCCGGCATTTTCAGTTCTTTTACTGTTGGACTAATACTATGTATAGCGAAAGCAAACCAGTTGCATATTTTCTTTTTGTTTTTCCCTTTTTCTTTTGCTCTTTGTGTTCCCTGCCTCAGTGATTTTTATTACCTCCCTGTAGGATGCTCGAGCACTTGCCTCGATAGGGGATTAGTCTCCTGTTAATGCCATACCGCACTGCGCTACTGCCAAACTGAAATTGTGGCTAAAGTCTGAACACTTGTGTTTTTTTTTTTTTTTTTTAATGTCCAAGCCTGCTTTCTATACAGTGTTACGAGCGGAAGTTAATCTTAAAGTAGAAATCTGTAACAGCCTTTTCGTTAAGACTGAATTAAGTGTAAGGCAGAAATTGAAGTTATCAGTTTAATTTTTCTTTGTCCCTCTAGTCTACCCTTGTTTAGTAAGCCCTTTGTTCCTCTAGCCCCCTCCAGTCTTAGCTGGTGCCTCGCCTGCTGTCTGCAAACCGCCCCCCCCCCCCCGATTTAGTAGATTGAATACAGCTGCTTTGTGCCATTGTAAGTTTGAAACCTCCCATTCCTCTGCACTATCTAAACTCTGTACGTCCCTCTTTTCTCCAGGGTACTGCTAAGCCCGCTGTTTTTTTTTTCTCTCCTGCCCCACCCCACACCCCCTCCAAGGCCACCCTTAAATGCGCATTAACCATGCCTACTTCATTCCTCATAACCCCTACTGGCTATTAGTTCTCATACTGATCTCTTAAAGGAATACACAAGAATTCTTTATCTTAGATACAATTTGTCCCTTCTTGGCTCTGCGTTGTCAGTCTAACCCAAGCATCACAGCATACACTGTGACTAGACTTCAATATAAGGGCAGATCATTTGTTAATTGTTGTATCCTACCTTTTATTATATCTTATATACCCCCTCTTGAATCCACAGCTTCTTCACAGTGGTGCTTCCGACTCTAGTTCCACTGTAGCTGGCCAGAGTACCTTCAATTATTCTGAATGGCCTAAGTGTGCATTTAAGTTTTCTATGTTGGAATCGGTTATTCAGCCACCGTGGCGGGCTAGCACATTCACTGTCTTAGCATTGGAAGGCATGTCCTTGCCTTCCCCCGCCCACGTTTTCCAGACTCCACTGCTAATTACAGTGAGACTACCCATATATGTGGCATTAGGCCCTTTAAAAACAAAAACAAGGCACTGCGTCAGCATGTGGTCCAAAAGCAAAGCAAAATGGTTATATTAAATACATGCTGAAAATAGAGTTAAAAATCTATGTTTCGACATTGGGTTCTTTTTCAGGAAATATGTAAAAGAGAAAAAAAGAAAGTGTAGAAGGAAGGTAAAATGAGAAATATATAATATATGTATTTTTTGTATGTAGGGAAGACAAAAAGGGAGGCTGAGGGAGAAGAATTGATAAATGGCAAGATTAAGAGAGAATCTGTGAAACAAAAAGGTGATGATGGGAAAGATAAAGCAAAATAGGAGGGAAGAGCTAGAGAAGTCCCCAGGTGGGGACTAAATAACAGGGCCTAGTAAGAAGGCTGTAAGGTGACACATGTGGTGGAGGGAGACAGAGATTGAGACTTGTGGTGAAAATTAAAAAGAAATTAAATGTGTACAGATACAAACAGACTTTAGGGAAAATAAGGGGTGGCTGAAAGATGTTAGTGGAAAATAAGCCTATAATTTAAACCAGAGGGCTGCTGGGAGCCAAGACGGATGATCAGCTTGGCTTCCATGTTTTTCTATGGTCAGAATTGCAGAAGCCCTGCTGAAGGACACAAACAGAAAGATCATTGACACTGGCAGGCCATTCTTGACATGTTTAGGATGGAAGGAGCTGTGGAGGGGGGAAACTATGAGTCAGTGGGTTTGTAATAAATTGATGTCTTCAGACCAGTGTTCTGTACTGTACCGACGGTTGGATATCCAGAAAAGGCAGTGTAGAGGAGGATACTTCGACAGTGTATTGAAGGGATTGTATACTTCAGTAGTGTATTGAGGCCCTTTAGGCTACTGCTGCAGGGACCCTCCAATTACACCTATTAACCCTCGTAAGCATGAATAGTCTAGAACACATAAGTATATAATTGAAGCCTTCAGGAAACTACTGCTTCTCATATTGCTGTGCTCAGGCAATGTTGAGCTCAATCCTGGCCCTCCAGCAGTTATAACTTCTCTTGCAGGCTTATCAAGCTGCAGCGATGTGAGCTTTATGCATGCCAGTGCGTGCAGTCTATTAAAAAAACTCCATTCAGGCCTGGGTTTGTCATACTGCACCTGATGTCTTGGTGGTCACCGAGTAGTGGCTCTGACCTGAAACGTGGATTGGGAGATAAATACTGCTTCCTTCTCCTTATTTAGAACAGACAGGCAGTCTAGAGGAGGAGGAGTTGCCACATATATATATATATTTATATGAACACATTTTCTGCCACCATCATGGACTCAACCGCAATTCATAAAGAGTTTGAATGTTTGACCCTCAAAGTTGAGACTGCTCCTAAGATCTCTCTTTACGTAATGGGATGTTATAGGTCCCCATCAGCGGCACTTCGGCTTCTGAACCACCTAAGCAATTCCCTGGGATCCCTGTCGTCGGAGCTTATTATTTTGGGGACCTTAACCTTGATGGCTATCCAATGCCTCCACTCCCCTTAAATCTATCTGTGACTCCCTTGGGTTGTCCCAACTAGTTACTGAAGCTACATGCCCCAACAAAAAGAACCCTAATAATAGTACGCTGCTGATCTCATTGTAGTAAGTAAACCTCATCTATTCTCCCACGCTGGAGTTTTGTTCTCCAATATTAGTGACCATTGTTTTATCGTCTGTGTAAGAACTACCCCCAAGTTGTCTTCTGTCACCAAATCCACCCTGAAGAGATGCAGAAGATACTTTGATCCATATGCTTTTACCTCAGATCTACGAGATTCTTTGCTTTGGCAAGACTTTTACCTTGCAAAATCAGTGTGCACTGTGTACAGTATTTTCCAGGATATCGTAGTACGGGTGCTGGACAAGCAGCACCATTTACTAAAGTCAGGGCAAAGACAAAATCTTGCCGGTTTTTTACTGCCAATCTGAAGGCCTTATTGGTTAACGGAGATTGTCTTTGGAAATCTGCACATAAAACCAAACTATCAACTGACTGGGCTCTTTTTAGGACAGCAAGGAATATTTGCACTAAGATGATCAGAGAGGCCAAGGCAAACTTCTATCGTGCTGAACTCGAATCCTCCATGAAGTGTTCTTCCAAACTTTGCAAAGCCCTAAAGGAGCTAGAAAGCTCCATATCTGTAAATTTTTTGCCAAAGGAAATTATGATTGGTACCTCTACTGTCTCTGATATGTAAACAATCCTCGATTCACTCAATAATCACTTTGCTACTGCAGGTCTAGCCTTTGATTCTTCCCCTGCCAGCAATCTCTGCATTCAACTAGGTGTACAGGACCATGAAGTCTACGGCACTAACGCAACATTCTCTCTGCTGCCCATAACCTTGAAAGAAGTTGAAGACCTACTGTTACAGCTGGACACCAGGAAAAGTGCCGGGGCTGACCTTCTTGACCTTTTTTTTCTGAAAATCAGTTTTCATGTCCCGGCAGTACCAATCACGCACCTCTTTAATCTGTTACTTTCACAAGGAAACCTCCCTCCCATATGGAAAACGGCCCACGTGGTCACCCTGTTCAAATACGGAGACCCCAGTGACCTCAATAATTATAGGCCTATCTCCCTGCTTCTCACCCTATCCAAACTGTTGGAGAAAGTAGTGAGTTCTCAGCTTAGGAACTACTTACAAAATACAAATCTGCTTAATCCTTTACAATTGGGCTTCAGACCACGACACAGTACCATCTGAGCATTAACAAAGGTGACTGACTGGCAGCATGAACTGGATAAAAAAAGAACTTTGTCTGCACAGTATTCTTAGACCTAAGCAAGGCCTTCGATACGGTCGACCACGGTGTGCTCCTTTCTTCTCTCTCTGGAGTATTGGACTGGACCCTCTATCACTGAGATGATTCTCTAATTACCTCACAGGCCGGTTTCAACAGGTAAAAGCGGATGGGGAATTATCACCACTAAAACCCCTATTGAGAGGCGTACCTCGGGTCTATTTTGGGTCCCTTGCTTTTCGAAATTTACATCAACAGAATTGATGCCAGTATTAAAGACGCTAATATACACCTCTTCGTAGATGATACAGTGCTTTATATCAGCAGACCTACTCATGAAGCAGCCTATAGTGATCTACAGCTGGAATTCAGTCAGTTGCAGCTACAGCTCCTGAACCAGAAATTACTTCTAAACGCCAAAAAAAACTGAGGCGATGCTTTTTTCACCCTTTGGTCACGCAACAAATCCATCAACAAATAGAACTTTTCCACAGATTTCTACACTGCTTGGTGTGAACCCTTGGAACTTGTAGCCAGGTTTAAATATCTGAGGGTCTGGATCGACCACAAACTTTCATTTAATGATCATATTGAGGAGTTGTCAAAAAAACTCAGACATGGACTTGGTCTCTTCTGCAGGATTAAACACTTTCTTACTAAGGATGCGAAGAAGAGGCTGATGTAAACCACCTTCCTTTCCTTAACATACTAACATACTAAAATGCCAGCAGAATAGGCCTAATGGTCTTTCGTGTCTACTCGTTTGGTCAGCCCCCACCCTGGGAGCTGACCTTGCTGCTCCCCTCTCTCTCTCTCTCTCTCTGGCTTCTCCCTTCCCAGTCCTGGATATTCTTGCTGCACTGGTTTTTGCTTCCAGAACCCTTCCCCTGTACCTGTCCCACCCTCTCTTGAACCCCTCCACCGTTTCTGCCTCCACCAGCCCCCGGGGCAGCACATTCCATGGCTCCACCACCCTCTCAGTGAAGTAACACCTCCTTCTTTTTCCCCTGAATCTCCCTCCCCCCCAGCTTCCACCCTTGCCTTCTGGTTGCCCCCCCTTTCCTTCGGAGCACCCTGCCTGCTCCTCCCCTATTTATCCCCTTCATGTATCTGAAGACCTCTATCATGTCCCCCTGGTCCCTTCTCTCTTCCAATGTGTACATATTTAGCTCTTTGAGGCTGTCCCATAGGTCCTATCCCCAAAGCCCCAAATCATTTTGGTTGCCCTCCTCTGGGCCCTCTCCAGGAGTTCAGTGTCCCTCTTTAAATGTGGCCTCCAAAACTGCACGCAGTACTCGAGGTGCGGGCTCACCAAGCAGTTATACAGTTGGGAGTATCACTTCCCTCCTTCTGGAGGTGAGCCCTCTAGCAATGCATCCCAGCATCCTGTTGGCCTTTGCTGCTGCCCTCCTACAAGTCTCCGAGTTGTTCATCTTGACATCCACCACCACCCTCGGGTCCCTCTCGGCCATCGAGACTTGTAGCATTCTCCCCCTTCCCAAGGGTGTACACTTGGCCTGGGTTTCTGGCTCCCAGGTGCAGTACCTTGCATTTCCCTGCATTGAACCTTAGCTTCTGCTTTCTAGACCACCTTTCCAGAGCCTCCAGGTCCCCCTGTAGGGCCACCTTCCCCATCTCCCCATCCACCAACACCCCAGTTTTGAGTCATCCACAAAGAGACTCATCTCACTCCTGATACCCTTCCTTATGTCAGAGACGTAGGCGTTGAACAGGAGGGGCCCAAGGACCGATCCCTGAGGGACTCCACTAATGACCCTCCTTGGGGATGAGACTATCCCGCCAACCATGACCCTCTGGGTCCAGTTCTGGAGCCAGTTGCCTATCCATCTGATCTTCTGGTTCCCCAACCCCATTTATCCCAGATTATCTAACAGCAAGGCACTCGTCACCCAGTCAAAGAACTCCACAAGGTTTGTCTGACACAATTTCCCTAGGACGAATCCATGCTGTCTATCATCCAGGCACCCCAACTTTTCCAGGTCCCCCCAGTCTCTCCTTGACAATGCCCTCCATCACCTTGTCAGGCTGATGGGCCTGTAGTTCCCTGTCACCTCCCTTGATCCCTCCTTGTGGATAGGCACTATATGTGCCACCTTCCAGTCCTAGGGCACCCACCCTGTCCTCAGAGAGATGCTGAAGGGCTCCGCCAGGGGTTTCACCAGGACATCCGCCAGTTGCTTCAGCACTCTGGGATGTAATTTATCTGGCCCTGGTGCTTTCTCCGTCTTAAGGGACCTGAGGGCTTCCCTCACTCTCTCTCTGCCATGATTTCTATCTCCACTACCTCATCCCCCAGATTTGCCTTCCCCCCACCTGCCAGTGATGCCCCCCTCCCCAGACCCGACGATCGGTAAGGGTCCTCCCCTCCTCAGTTTCACCATCTCCTCCCATGTATGATGCAGACCTCCCATCTTCCTTGGTGAAAACTGAGGCAAACACCATTTAGTACCTGAGCCTGCTCCCCGGTCTTGTGCCCACTTCCTGCTTTTAATCCTGCTAATCTGCCCTTCACCTTGCTTTTCCCCAGTGTAGCTAAAGAACCCTTGTTCCTCTCTTAATTTCCCTGGCCAGGTTCTGCTCCTTCCTTGCCTTAGCCGCCCTCACCATCCTTGCTTGATTACACTGATTTTCTATATAGTCAGGGTCCCGCTGCTGCGCTTGCTAATTTGGATACGCTCTACCACCGAGCCTTAAGGTTTATCACTGGTCTTCCCCTACTGTAAGTATCATTGCTCTCTATATACAGCTGTGGGTTGGTCTTCCCTAAACTACAGATGGCAGAGAAACGCTGCCCTATGGACTTGTAGCACCATCATCCAGAAGCTGCCTCCTTATATTTCAGATTGTTTACCACTGAGAATTGTAACCAGGTGTGGGCTGAGAAGTGCCTTATACATCTCACTGACTGTACCCAAGGTCAGATCACGATTTGGCCGGACATCAGTAAGTTGTATGTTACCGCTACTGTGAAATAACTTGCAAAAAACTCTGAAACTGCTCCGCCTTATCAGCTTAGCAGCATTTAAATCAAGTTGTAATCGGTCCTTCAAGGAATCCTGTAACTCTTCCCCCTGATACCTGCCATCTCCCCAGTTAATGGTGTCCTCCTTGATCCTCGCCTTGTGCCCTAGAAGCTAAATCTTCCTTCTACTGCCCCTTTATCATCATGTCCTCCTCGCTACTTTGTTTCACCACTTACTCTTCTAGTTTACTGTGTCCTCTTGATTCCTCACCATCTGCCTTGTATTTAAGTCTTCCCTTGCTGCCCTCTTATCATCCTGTCCTCTCCTCTACCTGTTCCTACCTCATCCTAGTGTACCGCTCTAGCTTGTCATACTAATTTTGGGTATGGTGTATGTTGCCCACTCGTTGGGCACACTCACTATTAAACGATCCTTAGTACCCTCTTCGTGTAGACTGCACACTATTAAACGACCTTTACTACCCCCACCTTGGAGAATGTATGCTATCCAATATGTTGCACTTTTAGGCCCCACTTTTTCCTGTGGTCTCAAATGGGGTCTCCTCTTTACAGTGAGCTCTCCACCCTCATCCTCTCCCCCTCCCCACTTCCCCTACCCCATGTATAATCATCCCTCTTCCACTCCCCCTCCCCTTCTCCTGTACATTCACCCTGTTTCAGCATCTAATTTATGGATCCACTCTTGCTGACCCCTGGTCCGATTCAGGTCTACTGTGTAAATGTTGTCTATATCTACAGAAATGCTTATATTTTTTGTCTTTTTGCTGTTGATGCTGCTGTATGCCTTCTTGCTCTTACTGTTAATTGTACTGTCTCCAGCTCAATTTGTGTTGGCTGGTACTGCTGTAACCTCTGTGTCCTATAATGTCTTTTGTTTAATGTCCAGGTCCAACTTGAAAATGAGCTTGCTCAATGATATTCGCCTGGTTAAATAGATTTTGATTGATTGATTGAAAGGGATAAATAAGGTTGGTAAGGAGAGTCTCTTTAAGCTGAGTGGCAACCATAACATGAGGGAGCACAGTCTTAAGTTGGAGGGTGGAAGGTTTAGGAGGGAGGTCAGGAAGCACTTCTTCGGAGAGAGGGTGGTGGACACTTGTAATTCACTGCCGGAAGAGGTCGTCTCATTGAAGACAGTGGGCAGCTTTAAGAGAGGCTAGGATAAGCATGGGGGAAAATAAGGACCATGGATAGGGAGGATGGGAGGAGTGGGGAGGGAGGGCAAGGACAGTAGCTCAAGCTGTGGACCCTGCAATATGAACATACTTGATAGACCAAATGGCCTTCTGCTGGCTTCTTCATATGTTCAACCTGTCACTAGAAACAGGGGAGGTTCCAGGGGACTGGAGGAGGAGGGCAGATGTGGTCTCACTACACAGAAGTGAAAAGGGAGGAGACAGGAAATTACAGACCTGTCAGCCTGACTTTAGTAGCAGGTAAAATAATGGAATCATAGATACATAGACAGTGTCGGCAGATAAGGGCCTATGGCCCACCTAGTCTGCCCATTTGAGCTTGTAAGTTCAGTTTGTTTTCCTAGAAGTCTTGTTTCCCCTTACCCCTGCCCTCTAGAATTCCTTTATGTCTATCCCATGCATTCTTAAATCCCGTGATTGTTTCAGCCCCCACCACTTCCTCTGGCAGGGTGTTCCACTTGTCCACCACCCGCTCTGTGAAGAAATTCTTTCTCATGTTTCCTCTGAATCGTCCCTCCTCCAGCTTCATCCCATGCCCTCTAGTCCTGAAACATCTTTTCGCTTAAAATAGTGTTTTCCTGCACCCTGTTCCTCCCTGTAAGATACTTGTATGTCTCTATCATATCCTCTCTCCCTCCTCTCCTCCAGGGAGTACATGTTCAGTTCCTTCAACCTGTCTTCATAGGACTTGTGATGCAACCCATGCACCATCTTTTGCCCTCCTCTGAACCTTCTCTACCCTGTCTATGTCCTTACGTAGGTATGGTCTCCAGAACTGTACACTGTACTCAGGTGGGGCCTCACTAGTGTCTTGTATAGCGGAATTATGACCTCCTTTTCCTGCTGGTGATGCCCCTGCCTATACATCCCAGCATCCTATTTGCTTTACCTGCTGCCTTGTCACACTGTTTCCTACCTTTGAGGTCATCAGAGATGACAACCTCAAGATCCCTTTCCTGCTTGGTGCATGCTATATCCTCACCCCCAACTGATATATTGTGCCAGGGTTTTGTGCCCCATATGCATTATCTTGCACTCTTTGCATTGAATTTCAACTGCCAAACCCTTGACCATTCTTCAAGTTTCTGCAGATCCTTCTCATTCTGTCTACACCCTCTGGTGTGTCTACTCTGTTACAGAGCTTTGTGTCATCAGCGAACAGTGAAATTCTGCCTTCTAGATCCTGTGCAATGTCACTGATGAAGATGTTGAATAGGACCGGTCCAGCACTGATCCTGTGGTACCCCACTGGTTACTCTTCCCTCTGTGGAGTGACAGTTATTTACCACCACCCTCTGTGTCCTGCCACCCAGCCAGTTACCTACCCACCACACTACTGTCCCTGCTCACACCATATTCCCCCAGTTTGTGTAATAGTCTTATGTGGCACAGTGTCAAAGGCCTTGCTGAAGTCCAGATAGGCTATGTCCACTGCTCCCGATCCACCTCCTAGTCACCCAGTCAAAAATTAAATGAGGTTGGTCTGACATGACCTCCCCCTGGTGAAACCATGCTGCCTTGGGTCCTGTAGTCCATTGACAACCAGATGTTCCACCAATCTCTCCTTCAGTAGTGCTTCCATGGTCTTTCCCACTACCGAGGTGAGGCTGACTGGTCTGTAGTTCCCTGCTTCCTCTTTGTTCCCACTTTTGTATAAGGGGACTACATTGAAGGAAAGGATTGGGGAATACCTTGTAACCAGTGGATCACAGGATCTGAGGCAACATGGTTTCACCGGGGGGGGAGGGCTAGCCAGACAAACCTGCTCAAGTTCTTTGACTGGGTGACCAGAGAAGTGAATCAGGGAGGAGCAGTAGATGTGGTCTACCCGAATTTCAGTAAGGCCTTCGACACCAGTCCACGGAGAAGACTGGTGAGCAAACTGGGCAACCTAAGAGTGGGTCCAAAAGTAGTAAAATGGGTATGAAGTTGGCTAAACAATAGGAGTCAGAGGGTGGTGGTAAATGGGGTCCACTCTGGAGAAGGCAAGGTAACCAGCGGGATGCCACGGGGTCAGTACTTGGCCTGGTCCTCTTCACTGTCTTTATTAGCGACATTGTGGAAGGGCTGGAGGGGAAAGTATGTCTGTTCATGGATGACTCAAAAATCTGCAACAGAGTGGACACACTGGGGTGGGGGAAGGGGTGGTGGAAAGAATGAGGGACGATCTGAAAAAGCTGGAAGAATGGTCAAGGGAATGGCTGTTGGGTTTCAGTGCAGAAAAGTGCAAAATCATGCACTTGGGGCACAGAAACCAGGAGCAATGTACCAATTGAGTGGGGAGGTATTGGCAACCACAAAACAGGAAAGGGACATAGGAGTAATCATTTCTGATGACCTGAAGGTAGCCAAGCAGTATGATAAGGCAGTGGGGAAAGCTAGCAGGATGCTCTGGTGCATAGGGAGGGGCATCACCAGCAAAAAGAGGGCGGTAGTATTACCCCTGTATAGACTACTGGTAATACCCCACCTCGAGTACTGTGCCTAGTTCTGAAGGCCCCACCTCCGGAAGGACATAGGATGGAGGGGGTACAAAGAATGGTGCAGGCCTGCATCAAAAGCCCTACAAGGAAAGGCTCTGGAAACTAAATACGTATTCTCTAGAGGAAAGGAGGGAAATGATAGAAATATTCAAATACCTCACAGGTATTAATAAGGTACAGGAAGGTAGCATTTCCATGGAAAAAAGATGCTTCAGGACTAGGGGTCACGCTGTGAAGCTGGAGGGGAGGCCCAGAGGAGATGTGAGGAAATACATCTTCATGGTGAGGGTGGTGGACACCTGGAACAGCCTCCCAGCAGGGGTGGTGGATGCTAAAATGGTAGCAGGATTCAAGCATGCATGGGATAGAACCAAGGGGGTTTTAGGAGTAAGGGGGGGGAGATCAAGTAGGGTCTGCGGTGGCACGGTAGGTAGGGAATAAAAGGCAGACTAGGTGGGCCAAGCAGTCAGGTTATCTGCCGACAGCTTCTATGTTTTTTGTGTATGAGGATGATGCTAGCACAAGCACAGAACCACACTAAGATGTTACATTTTTTTCTTTGTGTGGTAAGATAGCAGTATCGTGAAAATATTTCAAAACTACATAGTTCATTTTAGGAAACAAATTAAATGAATAGAAGAATGGACATATTGATGTTTTTGGCCAGAAATACTGTACATGCTTGTTGTTAAAACACTGTACAATGAAACAGTATGTCTGCTAACAAATACTGCTACTTTAATGTAAATCATGGGTTATGTCGGTCTGTATTGTGGTACAGCACTACACGTTATGCAACTGCAAATTAAAGTGAAAAAGCTAATACGTCTTTACTTCCTTTTGGGACACATGCTGACGGACCTAATGATGCTGTAAGGCAATGTGATATGTTCTATATTGTGCTTATCCAGTTCTTCCGTGCAAAATTTCACCACTGACAGGGTATTTTTAAGGAAAACAGCTATGTGCCCAAATTAGGTTGTCTGTTGTAGCCACATTGTCCCCAGTTATAGCTAGGTTTACAGAATGCAGTGTGTTGCCTAGTCTGTTTTAGCAGGGCACTACCCCGCTGTTAGCCAGCCCTGCCCAGTTTCCCACCCATGTAATGAAAGCCCCCGTATTTGCTGGCACCATGCCTACTGGTTTAGGTACTTTTCTCTTTGGAAATGTAGACTGAAAGTCTTTGGTTCTGTTTTTCTTCTTTTTCTTGGTTTCTTTTACTGTGCACTGAGTTGTCAGACAGCTGAGGAGTACTCTCGAGTTTATATACTGTGTATACATATATTACTTAAATGAAAGAGTCTTTATTTCATTTGCTCCCTTGAGCCTGTAAATTTAAAAACCCACATGATCCCCAACCACACACCCATCCTAACCACAAATGCCACCACCCAGACAGCTGCTAACATGCACTGCAGCCCCCCCAAACACACACACACACACATATTTTGTAAATATTCGATTCAAAAGCGGTTCAGTGTTTGTGAGTTTTGAAGTAAGTGTACCCATGCTGAACATATCTTCATAACATCCCTCACTTTCTTGGTGCATAATTGTGTACCTGCCATTGGAAGATATTAGCTTTGCATCTGTGACCATGTCCCTTGTGCTGTTGTGTATCATTAATGTTCTTTATTAGCATGTCTCTCGTCAGTCATAGTGTCTGTGCATACCGGTTTAAAACAAAATCTGCGTAAGCTATCTCGATGTCCCAGTGCAGCGATAGTTGTGTCACCCTCCCATGCTGGTACCTTCGGATTGAGAGCGAGCCCAGGTTCCTGAATTAATGTGGTCCTGTGGTTAGTAGTGCTGTTAGCACACCTGCAGCGACCTCTGTGGTGTGCCATAGAGGAACACCTGTCATCTCTGCTCTGGGGGAGGCTGTGTGCTTGGATTGTGGCGTGCTGGCACACTGCCATGAAGGAGGAGGGAAAAAGTGGGATCCTCCTGCTTGTCTGTGATGGCTGCCTGTACTCTGGGGCTTCATGCCATAAAACTGAGTTGTGGTAGTCAGGGCTGGGAATTCACCAGTCAGGGCCTTGAATGTATCCATGTATGTACTGATGAGAACACGTGCATGTGGAGGGGGTGTGCTAGTCACGAGTGGATTTGTAAAAAAAAAAAATAAAACAAAATGTGTAAGTAACTTCAGTGGCATGCATAACGTGGTATGTCTAGCAGGTCACTGTTAGCCTACCCAGGATGTGGAACCATATCCTACGTAGTATGTTAGAATGCCTCAGACAGACCCATTTTCAGTTGAGACACTGAATAACTCCTACATGCTGATTTAGCAGTAGTGACTGCAGCGACTCTGACAATCTGTCAATACAGAGTAAAATAAATGTGCAAGATGGTTAACACCAGTGAGTGGTTTTCTAGTTTTGAATGGCAAGACATTGCACTAATCTAGGGAATTACCTCTGTGTCTTTCTTGGGTCATGTTTCAGAGTTTGAAACACCACTCCCCCAAACTGTGTTCCATATTTGGGATTCCTCACTTTTCTGCTTATTATACAAAACTTGACTTTGTCTCACTCCAGTAACATGTCATGCCCTAATCACCAGGCACTGTAAATGATTGCCTAGTGGGAGATTTCCAGATGGCAGTGAGGAAAATGGCAACTAGTTTTAGTGTAGGGCAGATTTAGCTGGCATCTGACCTTTTTTTGGTATGTTTTTACACAGTTGCAACTGATGGTTGAGGCGAGCATTGTTTCCATTGACTGAAGGCAGCACTGTAAGAATCAAGTCACGGCTCTGCAAATCATACTTGGCATTATTGATCACTGCCAAATGGCCTTCTTTCAATTTCAGGACCCCCTTGTAAATGAGATATTTATATCTAAAGGTATTCATCCTGGAGATCTGATTTCGGCAAATAAATCCCACCTCTTCTCTTGGGGAGGGTGGAGCTAGAGTCATGGTTGGGAATGAATGAGTTTCTCAGATAATTGCGGTGGTCTCATTTCTATGCTTCTTTTAAAGGTACACTGTCAGATATTTACTTATGTTTTCACTCTGAAGTCAGAAACGTGCCTTCACTCACTGCATTAGTCCCTTTTGTGCCATAATATGTATATCCGCAAGGTAGCCCCCATAAAAATTAATTACTTTTTAGGAATTCTAATAAACAGCCAAACCCTGCCATTACTCTCAGATTGTTCGCACCCGATGCCAGAGCGTAGTCACATTTGTAAATGGTGCCAATGCTTGTGCGCAGATTATTGCACCAGAGTTCAGCTAAATACATTTTGTAATACCACAAAGAAAGCTGAACTTGGGAAAGTGCTTATTTCTTGAAAACTGGGGCTAAAAAGTAGTTAAATCTATGTCTGAAAGTGAAGCCATGATACTGGCTATGTGCATATGTATATCCATATGGATATGTGCATGGCCAGTATTACGGCTCAACTTTCAGACTGTGATATATGCATGCATGAGTAGCTGAGCACTTCCTTGCTTCTGATACCCGTGACTTGAACATTTTACACCTTTTGCCAAATTGCATTACTTTGTTTATTTGTTTGTAACTACCTATTTCATTGTGTTTGTTTAATGTTTTCCTCTACCCTTTACCCCAGGTCGCACCAGACAAAGAAGCCTTAGCTCAGAGTGCCTCTCCTGGTTACCAGTTTTAAATAAATAATATAAGGGAGTGCAGCGTGGGTAATAGAATGGAAGGGGAGCATATCTTGTACTCAGCAGTGGGTCGCTAGGCTACCCACTACTTTAGTCTTCACAGCTATTGATGATTCCTGCTCTATGTACTTTGTTGTGTGGTTGGATCGAAACCTTGATTTGTCTACCCATAATGACACCTTGCATAACAAGCTCCAACCTAGGCTCGGCCAACTGATTCGCAGCAAGTCTGCCTTCTGTGGCCAGATTATCCTCAACAGCTGACTATGCTGATGGGATGAACAGTGCTCTCAAAAATTCAACCTTGGCTTGCTGGACCCCCTCTGCCACTTATTTTGTACTCAGTTGTCCCTCTCACAATCATAAATGATCACATACCTTATCCTCTGCCTAGCCTGTCCTAAGCCTAGGTGCCCCAGTCACTGCATCTCCACCTGTGACAGATTCAGGTTCTCTTCCTACCCCTGCTACCTCTCTTCTCCCCCTTTCTGCCTTACTCTGATGTCCTCCATTTGTCTGATATCCATTCTATTTTTCTCACTAAAAATTCTGCTGGGCAGTCTACCATCTGCTCCCATCTGTGGAATAGCCTCTCTCAGTCTGTGCCTCACTTCCATTTCCTCTCCTTTTTGATCTGTTGCAGCTTCCTCCCCTCTAAGCCAGTTCCACTGTTTCCTTCTTCCCCTCTCCTCCCATTTCTCCCTGCCTCTTACTCCTCAGCTTTTAGCTGTGGTAAGTAAGCAATAACCTACGACAGGGTGTGAGTTTATGGGGATTTAATGCACGGCTGGGTGCATTGTGAGGCACGAGGCCGCAGGCCGAGTTCCCGCACAGCACCCCAGCCGTGCATTAAATACCCATAACCCTATACCCTGGTGTGGGTTATTGCACTTATGGGTGGTGTACAAAATCCAAATATGGCTAGAGAAAGATGTTTTTGCTCTGTGGAAAGACGGCAAAAGGCATTGTATCCTGTCGCCTCCCAAAGTAGTCCCTCAGAAAAGAAGCACACTGTATGGCTGTTGTGCATACAGAAATGGCACACATACACTAGTGATGATATGTGTGACATTTCTGCTGTGTAACATGCCTTCTAACCTATTACCTGTACTTCATGCCCCCCCACCCAACACAAGTTGTAAGTGAGAGTGGAAAGGCTTGTGCTGCGCTGCTGCTCAGTCATTCCTGTCTCTATGTTTCTCTGACTGCAAGTCATGATTCTTGCACCCTGCCTGACCCAACTAACTACACCTGCACAACATATGGGCACAGTGAAGGAATAATTGTGGCTCATGTTGCTCCTCACTGACTGTTGACAACGGACTATGGGGACTCGTTTGTACAGCCCCCCTCGATTCCTTTGTACAGCCCCCTGACTGGATCACTTGCCTGTTTAGGACTTCTGCCATGAATTACATACACAGAATGACAGAGAGAACACTGCATCACTACTGAATTACATGCCTGCTGTCTCTCTCTGTCTCTCTACAGGTCCCTCTCTCGCACTCTCCCTGTCACTGTTACTGTCTCTGTTGTGGGCCACGGCTCCCTGTCAGACCTACCGGTATGGGGCAAAACTGAGGGACGTGAACACCTTTGCCATGACAGTCACGGCACTTTCTCCACCTCGTGTACTGCTTC
Organism: Neoceratodus forsteri; assembly: GCA_016271365.2. Classification (NCBI taxonomy): domain Eukaryota; kingdom Metazoa; phylum Chordata; order Ceratodontiformes; family Ceratodontidae; genus Neoceratodus; species Neoceratodus forsteri. The sequence continues at coordinate 373,737,208 of CM057450.1, read as the reverse complement.
TGAGAACTTAAAGAGAAACACTTTGACACAGAAACAGATATAGAGAGAGAGACGCACACAACTGCAGCACTTGTGTATTACATGTCCCTGAGTCTCTCTTGCTCTCCTTGCGGGTGCTCAGCAATGATGTATGGGCAGGCGGGGATTTATATGCTGCCTTTCTGTTTTGCTGAGCATGGCTGATTGATCCTCTTGCTTTCTCTCTCCATCCCACCCCTTACAACCTTTGCCTGCTTTGTGCTGTCGCTGTCTCCCGCCCTCTGCCACTCACCATGGCCCACTCTCTGTGTCTCTGTCTGTTGCTGCAGTGCATCCAGTCTCCATGCTTGTGACTTCACTGGCAGACTGCCACTCTGCTTCACTGTCTTGCTAACTGCTGTTGTCAAGGACAATTTGCACAGGAAGCACGGTGGGGGATCAGCGACTTCATACAGTGTAATGGTGAAAAAAAGACACACACGGCAACTGTTCACATGGTGGGGCGACATAATTCCAGAGAAGATGGGAGAGGGTCCACAGACTCTTGCTGGGACCTGGCAATACTGGGCCCGGGGATACAGCTGCCACTACTGCTTGCTGCACTGGACTGAAGAGATACACACAGACCACTGTAATGCCTATGCTTCTCAATGGTATCAGGGTGCTCGCCTTGCTCCTTGTTCTGAGCTCGGGTTCAGTATCACTGTGAGTCGGGGAGGGAGGGGTTGGGGACTTGTGCTCCACCTGCCTGTGCTGCTCACTGGATAGCCACAGAAAGCGAACGACATCATGGCCAGTCTTCATCGATTGAACGACAGACACAGAGAGACAGAGACACACACTGAGACAGCGACACACAGTACAATGCAGGAACTGATTTTTAGGGATGTGGATATGATGTTTAATCCACACTTCTGGCACTGTCCTTTCCCCTTTAAGGCTCACCAGAAAGTCTTCAAGTGGGCTCCTCCCACCCATCCAGGTGGTAACTCCTCCACCACCACCCCGTGACGTCAGATATTTTTTCCCTCTGAAAGAAGAATGTTCCCTCCTAACCGCTCCCACGCTGAAAAGGCCCTTTGCTTTACTTTTTCCTTATTTCTGGTGAAATAATTTTGTCTTCAAACTTTACTTCTCGCCTGTAACATGGACGACGTGAAGCCTGCTCCAGGGTTCTGGAAATGCAGTTGTGAGCAGCTTATGTCCTGATCAGACCCACACTCCTTGTGCATATACTGCCTTGGCCACAAGCATGATATCCAGGCTTGAGGCCTATGCTGCTTCTTCCTTCCCTCCACCTTGGAGGATCGCCTTGTTCGCTTACTCCTTGGCCGTCAGAATGATCAGGATTCGCCTGTTCATTCCAAAGACACTCGCCGGGTGGTCTACATGGCCACGGGGTCCAAACAGCTTGTGTTTGAGGAGGCAGTGGCTCAGATCGCCATGCAGTCCTGCTTGGCTTCAGCCTTTTGGCTGATCTCTTTGGGTGCATCATTTACCCGAGAGTTTAAAGAATTGTACCAAACCCTTCCCACCAATGGGCAGGGTCCCTTGGGCACGAAACCCAAAAAATCCAAGAAGGACAAGGAGAAAGAGGCCAAGAAACAGTCTCATCATCTGTCATAGAATTGGGAGTACTGTGATTCCCGCACCTCAATGGAGTTGCCAACTACAGCAGGTGCTTTGGCTCTAGCTGTTGACCCCACGGTCTCCCTGTCGAGCCAGTTGGCCGAGACTCAGGTTGACACTCCCAAGATCTTTCTCAAACCAGTTGACCCGTTGTCTGCTGAGGAGGTCAATACCTCTCTCTCCAGGACTCTGGTCCTGCCACTCTCTTGGGGGGGGGGGCAGTCCGCTGTGTTACTCCTGCCCGACCAAGAGCTTGTGGAACAAGAGAGGCCTCTGCTTTCGCTGGCCCCCTCTGAGGCCCACCATAGGTCTTCCTGGTGGTTGAGGTCCCACTCTAGAAACCCTGATTTGGGTACCCCACGTCATTCTTGACACTTGCACTCCAGGCGCTCAGGCAAGCACCGCCGCCACTATTCCTTGTCCTCCTCATCCTCCTCGGGTGAGGGGAGGCACCAGCACAAGTTGTGTCAGTGCTACAAAGAACTTATGTGGCAACAGCTTTGGTTTACCCGGGTGAAGCCGATTCTGGTGCCCAACCCAGCCGTTATCTGACCTTTGCCTCAAGAGCCGCAGCCGACTCCACCTCAGCAAGAGCTGGTCCAGGCGGTCCCGGTGTGGCCCCCTCCGACTTCTCCGCAGATCTTGGTGGAGCCACTGCCCAAACAGCCGACAGCTGCCGCTCTGACCAAGGACACCCAGCCGGCCAAGGATTTACGCCATCAGCTGTTGGTCACTGTCTCCCCAGACCACCCTCTTCGGGTGAGTGAGGACTCGGACAGTCGGCCACTTTTTCACGATTCCTTGAAATTAGAAGGGTCCTCCCTTCGCTCCCGACCGCTGGACATAGAGTTGGTGAGGGACCTGTCAATGGATCAGGGGCCCATGTGTTTCATGGGCATGCTCTACCTGATTTCAGAATCCACGGGCCTCCAGCTGGAGCCCGTTCAGAAATAGAAACAGCACCCGTTGGCTGAGATCCTCGACCGGGGTGACTCTTCCCATGGAAGCCTTCCCCATTCAGGATGCCAACCTTGTTCCTGCCCTGGAAGTGTGGCAGCACCCGGCCTCATGCACTGCGCTGTCATCCCGGATGGCCTGCAAGTACACAGTCCCCACTGTCTCACCGTTGGGGTTTACGGAGCATCCCTCAGCCGAGGAACTTGTGGCAGACACCATTTCCCGGCGTACAGGCAACATTGGGGATGTTGACAAACCCCCCAGTAAGAAGTTCAAAAGCATGGACCATGAGGCTAAGAAGGTGTATGCTGCCTTCTCACTTGGCCTACTGCAAGCGATCTTAGCCCTTCTCATGGCCACTTCTCGCATGTTCTGCTATGTTCCCTGGATGAGGTGCTTCCTCACCTGCCCGCAGATCTGTGGACTACAGTCAAGCAGGTCAGGGACCAAGGCTGAACTGTTGCAAAACTGCAGTTCTAAACGCGCGTGGACCTTGGTGATTATTGCGCCTGGTCAGTGGCTGTGGCAGTTGCAATGCTCCGCAGGGCTTGGCTGCACATCTCCCCCTTCACAGCTGACACACAGCACAATTTGGCAGATGTTCCCTTCTTGGGGACCGACTTGTTTGGGCTCGGAGTGGATAAGGCACCTCACCAGAACTGAAAAGTCCAACAAAATCTTGGACTATGTGACTTCTGCCCAGAAGGACCCCAATTGCTTGAAGCTTCAAAAGAAGAAGCCCTTTCAACCTGCTTTGGCAAAACCTACCCAGCCCTAGGCTGGATGACGGCAGGCTTGGCGCCCCCAGCCTAAATCAGTGGCCCTGGTTGTCAGGAAGCCAGGAGGTCAGAGTCCCAGAGCCCCCCCCCCCACTGGATCCTCCTTTGCTTCCAAGCCTGCCCAGTGATGGAATGGGGGGCATCTTCCCCCCATACCCTTCCTGACTACCCTGGGTCCTACCATAGGGGGCTGGCTCTGCCACTTCCTTTCTGCCTGGTCCGCTGTCACCACAGACAGGTGGGTCCTTGAAGTAGTCGGTCAGGGCCTACCTCTGGAGTTGAGGTTTACCTGCCCAGCCAAGCCCAAGCTCCACGGGAGGACATGGTGTCCGTTGATGTTCGGTCCACCCTTTGGGACAACATCGCCCAACTCCTCCGCAAGGAGGTAGTGGTTTCCATTCTGGACCCTCCACCTCATCCAGGGTTTGTCTCCAGGTACTTCCTGATGCCAAAATGGATGGGGGGCTGGTGCCTCATCTTACATCTGCATGACCTGAACAAATTCCTCTGGTTTCGCACCTTTAGGATGGTCACTCTGTCTCAGATCATACCATCTCTTGAGCAAAACATGTGGTTCTGGATCTACAGAATGTGTTCTTTCGTGTCCTGATTCATCTGTCACACCGGCAGTTGCTCCACTTCCGAGTGGAGGGAACCCTCTGAGTTCCAGGCCATGCCATTCTGCTTGTCCTTGGTCCCCTAGATGTTAACCAAGTGCGTCACAGTGGTGGCAGCTCACCTGAGGCGCCGGGCAGTCTGGGTATACCCCTACCTGGATGACTGGCTCATCTCAGGTCCCTCCAGGCAGAAGGTGGAGCGGTCCTGGGACCTGGCCCTTCAGACCTGCATCTCTGTTGGCTTTCTGGTCAATCAGTAAAAACCAGAACTTGTGCCCTCACAAGTGATCTCTTTCATCTGGGCAGAGCTCAACTCTTGCAGAGCCAGGGCTTGGCTCCTGACAGACAGGGCGGAGGTTCTCTCCTCCATTGCCCGATCATTTCGGGTTGGGCAGTTGCACCTTGCTCTGGACTTCCTGCATCTGCTGGGATACGTGGCGGCCTGCACCAGCGTGGTCTGTTGGGCCCTCTGGAGAATGCGCTCTCTGCAGTGGGAGATGGCCAGCCAGTGGTCTCAGTGCAGGGGTCACTTTGACCAGCTGGTCACCGTGACCCAGCAGATGTGGGACGCCCTCCAGTGGTGGTTGGTCCTGGAACATCTGTAGGAATGTATCCCATTTGTCTGCCCAGAGCTGATGGTCATTTTGACTGCTGATGCCCCTCTCATGGGGTGGGGTGCCCACCTGGGGGAACACAGAGTCCACGAGCTCTGGACCCCCAGCAGTCCCGATGCCACATCAACCTGCTGGAGCTCAGGGCAGTTGGGCTGGTGCTGACTACTTCTGTTCCACACATTCGTGGTCAGGTGGTTCAGGTCCAGACGGACAACACCATGACCATGTTGTACTTCAACAAGCAGGGCGGGACGCACACCATTCCTCTGTGCAGGGAGGCTCACCATGTCTGGACCCTTGTGTGCAGCTTGGAGGCCAATCTCCTGGCCATCCATGTGGCCGGTGTCTCCAACCAGCTGGCGGATGCTCTCAGTCATGTGGGCGAGGCATCTCATGAGTGGTCTCTCCACCCAGAGGTAGTATATAGCCTGTTCTCCCAGTGGTGCACCCCTCTGCTGGACCAGTTTGCCTCCAGAGAGAACGCAAAGCTGAGGCTGTACTGTGCCTGCCCCACCCATTCAGCAGGGAACACTGCAGGGGGATGCCTTCTCGAGGCCCTGGACCCCTGGCCTTCTCTATGCCTTCCCTCCGTTTCCCTCGATCCACAAGGTGTTGCTTAAGGTGAGGAGGGACAAGGCATGGCTGATCCTGGTGGCTCCGGACTGGCCACACCAGTTCTGGTACCTTAATCTCCTCAGCCTTAACAGCAGGCTCCCATGACGTCTTCCTCTACGCCCGGACCTGCTCTCCATCAGTCAGGGGAAGGTACTCCATCTGGACCATCGACCTTGGAACCTGATGGCCTAGTTCCTGAGCGGCTAGAGTTCCAGACTTTGGGTCTCTCCGATGATGTCCTCACTATGGTTGAGGCATCTTGGGAGGAGCTGACCCGGAAATGCTACGCCTTCAAATGGAGGAGGTTCTCCATTTAGTGCCAAGTCAAGGGGCTCAACCCTTATCTTTTCCGGTGGCTAGCATTCTCTATTACCTTTGGTCCCTCTCTCAGTCGGACCTTTGGTCAATGACTCTTAAGATGCACCGAGCAGTCATATCTGCCTACCGGGCGTGTGCTGGTCAGTAGTCTGTTGCACAGTAGAAGCTGGTCTGGTGCTTTTTTAAAGGCCTTGACCACATTTCCCCTCCGATGCATGAACCACCACCTCCTTGGGACTTGTTGCTGGTTTTGGCAGAGCTCATGTGCAAACCATCTGAACCAAAGCACAGATGTGCACACGTACACCTGTGAGCTCTACAAGACAACAAACTGGCTTACCCTTCAGGGCAGAGTCCTTTACCAAACTTGCCTGTTTGCAAAAAAGATAAGTCTGGGGCTAGCCTCCTCGTCACTTCTACCGCTTCTATGCAGGACAACAAATCTATGCCATACCAGAAGCACATCCAGTCCCACGTTTCAAGTTATTTTCTGTCGTACTGCCCAAGCTCAGTGAACATTTATGTCCCAGGCTCCCGGCTGGTTAAATAACCTCCCACCCGACCTTTTTCCTGCCCCTAGGTTGGGACTTTTCAGAACCAAACTTAGACAGCTTGCCCTGAAACAGAACAGTTGTGAGTGTCCACCCTAAGTTACCTGAGACTCTTCTTCCTTTCTCATTACCTAACGCCCCCCACCATCTCCTCCTGTCACCCCTTTCTCTTTCTTAGCCTTTTGGCACCCCCCCAACTCCCAACACTCCCACTGTGGTTTCGGACTACCATCTTCGGTTTCTCCCTTGCTGCTCTGTTACCTTGCCCCCACCCGTCTCTTCTCTGCCCCTCTCCCCAGCTTTCTTCTTATTTCCACCTGCCTCCTAACCCCCTTGTCTCCTGCACTGATTTCCCTCCTTTCCTCCTGCATCTCTTGCCTCTAGCAGTTCCCCTTCCCCTTTCCTGGGCTTCCCCTCTTAGTCCTTCCATATGTTTCCCTCACACCTTCTTATGATTTCCTGGTCATATGACCTTTCCATGACAGTGCCCCACTTGTTTTTTGTCCTACCACCTCACCCCGCTATTTGGCCCCCACCTCTCTCTCAGGTCTCTGCCTTTCTGTTGACAAGGACATCCCCCGTCCGCATATTCTTTGTATGGAAATATGGTAGCAATGTATACTCTGAATTATTTGAACTTGTTGTTTTGATCTGTGACCTTACAATTTGGTGCAGTCTTGTAGCACTTGTCTAGTATTTTCCTTTGTCCCCACTGTTGTATTCTGTAACCAATGCTCACATTGTTGAACTGAACCCTGTTACTGTCCTTGTCTTTCTCCTGTGTGACGTTGAGCCTTTGTAAATGAGCCACTGGCTCAAAGGGTGTAATTCTGAGATTTCAATAAATAAATAAATATGAGATGTCACATGTGTCATAGAAGACTGCCTTCTTGGTGGCTATCACGTCAGCCAGAAGGATCTGTGAGCTCCAGCCGCTTTTGGTGGAATCTCCTTACCTGGTCTTCCACAGGGACAAGGCTGTCCTTTGCACCAACCTGAAGTTCTTCCTAAAGGTTGTGTCGGATTTCCACTTTAACCAGGTGATTAATCTCACAGTGTACTTCACCAACCACACTTTGGAAGCCAAGCACAGGCTCCATACATTGAACCTGTGGCGAGTGTTAATCTGTTGTAAGGAGTCCACGGCTGGAGTTCAGGGAGAGGTTCACTAGTTATTTGTCACCTACACTGAAGCCGCACCTGGCAGGCTGGTAGCTGAATGGACGATTGGCAGATGGATTAAATCCTACACTGACTTCTGCTATAGTTTTGCAGGTAGGGGGCCTCCTGTAGGGCTAAAGGCTCATTCCACCCGCCATACCACTGCCTGAGTGGATGCTTCCAGGGATGTCCTGATCCAGGAAATCTGTTGGGTTGCTACCTGGAAGTCAGCACACACCTTAATCTCACATTACTACATCAACCTTGAATCACGCCAGGATCTGGTTTTGGGGCCTCAGTTCTCCAATCTCTGTTTCCCAAGTAGGGGCATACCTTGCCTCTCCTCCCAGGAGAACTGCTAGGAGTCTGCTAGAAGTGTGGATTGAACATCATATCCACATCCCTAGAAAAACAGTTTACTCTATTGTAACAGTAGTTCTAGGAGTGGTATATGATGTTCATCTACACTGACCCAACCGACCTCCCCTGGCAAGTGGCACACTGATTTTGCTTCAAGCGGGCAAGATCTGATGTCATGGGACGGTGCCAGGGGAGTTACCACTCGGGCAGGTGGGAGGAGCCAGCTTGAAGACTTTCCGGCAAGCCTTAAAGGGTAATGGACACTGCCCGAAGTGTAGATGAACATCATATACCACTCTTAGAACTTCTGTAACAGATGAGCAACCTGTTTTTATATCTCCTGCCCACTCACGCTTTGTGTCTCTCTTTCACATTTTGTCTGTCTCGCTTACTATCTGTGTGCTACTGGGATTAGGAACATGCATCAGGGAACACAGTGACAGCACAGCTGACAGACGATCACTACACCACTGCTATGACACGCTATTTTGCCCGCTGCAGCTCTCTCGCTTCCCCACTTTCTTTCATGGCTGCCGCTGTCCTTTGACTTTCTGAACTGAGGAACAAGAGTCGACCGTTCTTGCCCTGAGTCCCTCTGTGGAACCGTGCATTAAAAAGGGAATTTAATGCATGGCCATGCAGAGGGACTCCTCCAATGGGATTGCATGCTTTCAGCAACCCATGTTATAATGTAGGGTACCAGACTGATTGCCCATTGCTGCTTTGGCTACTGGAAGGCTGTGGCAGCTCTTTCAAAGGTTGTCAGGTATGACTCAGTATCATCTGAGGGACACAGCTGTGTAAATTTAATGGCCTTTAGGTTGATTGCATTTTGTTGTTCATCTGGACCTGTGCCGGATCCTCTGCCTTCAATAGCTTGTGAGGCATCCAGCCATCGCTGCTCCTGTCACTGCATCTCTTCTTTCATCTATTGGGTACTTGTCCCAGTTTGCTAAGGACAAATCTGCTCCAGTGCCACTCTCTTTATTACGGCAGTTTCTTGCAAAATGGCCTGGCTTATTACAGTTCTAGCAGATAACGTCTTTTGGCACAGATTTGTTGCCCCACCAGAGTTCTTAGCAGGCTTGGAATTTAAATGGGGAAAAAGAGTTTCTTACCAGTGCTTGGCTGTTACCTCGCTGCTGTGGTGTCTGTCTGGCCATTTGGTAGTCCTCTGCCAAAGAAACAGCCTTTTCCCCATTCTCTGGTTGGTGTTCCTTTACCCACAGCTGCACATCTGTAAGCAAGATGTTGATGAATTGCTCCATGGCAAATGTATTGATGATCTGTGGGACTGTTTTGCTGTCTGGTTGGATCCACTTCATCAGGAGGTCTCTGAGTCAGGTGAAGGCCTCTCGAGGATTGTCAACCGAGTTGTACCTCAGAGATCGAAATAATTTCCAGTAATCACAGGTACAGGTAACTTTGGTACTACCCCCACTGTCATTTGGTGCAACACACCCTTAACGGTCAGAGTCACTTGGATGGTGGGATAGTATCGAGTGTCCCCAGGGAAGCAGATGACACCAGTACCTGGTCCTGTTGCACAGTGTTTTCCCAGCACTTTAACGTGCACTAGGGTCTGCAGTTTGTTCTGAGGTTAAGGAAACATTCACCTTTACAGCATCAACATTTACAGTTTCACTCCATACATTGATTCTCATATTTTATATTAGCTGATATAGATATGCAAGGAAGAAAGACAGTAAGAGAAAACTGAGAGATAGTGAAAGGCAAAGGACTGTGAGACTGTTCGGGTTGATCAAGTCCGAAGCCTCACAGGAAAATTTGGTTGCGCAACCAGATAGAAGAGACAGAAAAGGAGAGGTCCCATAAGAATGGAGAAGGGCTCATGTGATCCCGCTCCATAAGAGTAGTAGCAGGTTGGAGGCAGGGAACTACAGACCAGTCAGTCTTACCTCAGTATTGGGCAAAATTATGGAGACACTCCTTAAGGAAAGGATAGTGCAACACCTGGAATCCATAGGAGCACAGGATCCAAGACAGCATGGGTTTACAAAAGGAAGGTCCTGTCAAACTAATCTCATAGATTTCTTTGACTGGGTAACCAGAGTGGTGGACCAAGGGGGAACAGTTGACGTCTCCTACCTTGACTTCAGCAAAGCTTTCGATACTCTTTCACATAGAAGATTGATTAATAAGCTGGGTAGGCTCGGGGTGGGTCAGAAGTTGGTCAACTGGGTGGCAAACTGGTTGGTGGGCAGAAAACAGAAAGTGGTGGTAAACGGTATACAGGTCAGAAATAGATGCAAGTCACAGGTGGGGTACCTCAGGGATCAGTCCTGGGGCCAGTCCTCTTTAATATCTTCAGCAGTGTCATTGCAGATGTACTGGAGGATAAGGTTTGTCTATTTGCAGATGACACCAAGATCTGCAACAGAGTAAATGATCCAGATGGGGTGGGCAGAATGAGAAGAGATCTGGATAAATTAGCAAAATGGTCAGAAGGGTGACAACTGGGGTTTAATGCAAAGAAGTGCAAGATCATGCACATAGGGAAGAGAAACTCTGAAGCCACCTATAGGCTGGGAGGGGAGTTGCTGGCAGTCACAAGGGAAGAAAGAGACTTGGGCATCATCATCACTGATGACCTGAAATCATCCAAGCAGACTACTAAAGCAGTAGGTAAGACTAGGGGGATGTTAGGGTGTATTAGTAGGGGTATTACAAGTCGTAAGAGGGAGGTAATAATCCCTCTTTACAAGACACTGGTTAGGCCTCATCTGGAGTACTGCTTGCAGTACTGGAGGCCACACCTTCACAAGGACATTAACCAAATTAAGGCATTCCAGAGAAGGGCAACCAAAATGGTGCAGTGACTGCATCAGAAAACATATGAGGACAGATTAACGGAGCTCAGTATGTATACCCTAGAGCAAAGGAGGGAGAGAGGTGATATGATCGAAACATTCAAACCCCTTAAGGGCATTAACAAGGTGAAAGAGTCTAATATGTTTCAGTATAAGAAAAATAGCAGGACAAGAGGACACAGCATGAGATTAGAGGGAGGCCGATTAAGGGGGAATGCGAGGAAGTTCTTTTTCACAGAAAGTCTGGTGGATGCATGGAACGGCCTACCTCAGGAAGTGGGGGATATGAATACAGTGCAGGGCTTCAAACAGGCATGGGATAGGCACAAGGGAGCAATACAGATGAGTGTGAATAGATACGCCACTGACAGAGCAAAGGCCGATGGCACATTTATAAGGTAGAAAAAGAAATGGGCAGATTGGATGGGCCTTGCGGTCCTTATCTGCCTTCAACTTCTATGTTTCTATGAATACAGATCGTTGCATTTAGACACTTTCTCCAAAACAAATGGGGCAGGGTCCTATTCTACCCTGACACACAGATAATCTGTAGTATGTCTGCTTTTAGCATTTTACTGCGTATTTATTTTCACCTGTCATTTTATTTATTTCTCCCCTTTTCTAACCCTTCCCCCAAGGTCGTACCTGGAAACAAGCTCAAGCTCAGTGTTCTTTCTTTTCCTAGACAGAAATGTTAAATTAATAAATAAAATAAATTTAATCAATAATGTACAAGGGTACATATCACTGAAACCGCCATCACATGGAAGTTGTCACTGATTCCACTAGGATGTCTGAACATATAATTGCTGTGTTCAACAGGCGGCATTGACTGGCTGACCGGTGACGGATTGTTTTTAGAATTATGCTGTTACACTACAAGACCCATAATGGACTGATACAAACTTTACAGTATCTCATGGAGTTTCTGATCCCCTGTGCTGCATCTCACATTGTCTGATCTGGAGGCCAGAACCCCTTAGAAGGTCCCCCTGTGATCGGCAGGTGATTGGGTTTTCACTGTGGCAGCTTCCTTCTTGAGGAAAACAATACCAGAGTACTTAAAAGCTACATCGTCAGTTTAGACTTTTAAATCATTTTCAAAAACCTTTTATTTTAGCCAGGCATTTATTATTTGAGGGCTAAGTATTGTTCCAGCTTTTTAAAATAGCATTCACTGGTTGATGAAGCACTCTGAGCCTCAGGGAATAGTGGTAAATAAACCCAAGTAATCTGTACTGTTAGTAGTAGTCTATCATTAGAGGGAAATGACTGAAAGGACATGGAGTCTTAACCACCTTCTCACCTGCTGGAGATGGTCCCCCCAGGGTTGTGGAAACATCAGCATGTCCATGGGGTCTAGGTAGGAAACAAGACCTGATGGGCTTTGGGGTGTTGGAGGAATACCTGCACACAAAGGGCATAGTGAAGCTTCATGTTTCAGGTGGAGGGCTTCACATTCCCTTGAAGGGCAGGTATCCGGCAACATCTCACACCCTCTCCGGACTGATTGCGCTTAGAAAATGGGTTTTTTGCAGTAACAACATTTACAAAAAAAGTATTATAAACATTTAAAGAACAAGTTTTTTATGTAAAATAGTCCTTATGCAGGATTAGTGACAGTTTTTTTTTTTTTAAGGACACTGTTGTCTGATACACACATCCCTTATGACTGCTGTCGGTCAATCAAGTTTCAAGATTTTTTCGACCCATTCTCTAAGTTATTATTTAGACTGCCAATGCTGCACTTATATGAATAAACAGAGGATTTCCATTTCCAGGACTACCAATCTGAGTTTTTAGTACCAAGGGAAAAAAATTCAACACAGAAAAATATCGACACATTCCCAGTGTCCTGATTCTGTAGCTGGCTAAGGTCATGAAAAAATGCCTTTAAATTACAGCCACTCGACAAACATTCAACTTTGGGTTTCTTATTTAACAGGTGGCCAAAGAGCAGCACGTGCGAGCAGAAAGCTTCATGGTGTACAATGTCCTGAGTGCTGGAGAAGTGGAGTGCAGCAATACATTGGAGGATGAATTGGATCCTGAGCTCCCTGGACAGGCAGTCATTTACCACCCTGCTCGCCAGTGCATCTATGCAGTTCTGTTGGGCACAGGACAAGGTGAGAGCTGAATTAAAAACAGCTGAAAGTACTGTATATAGTTTGTAACAAGCAGGATTGAGAAGAAAACGAGGGCATGTTAGCAAAAATCAGTGGTGTTCTGCAGGAGGGTTGGATGCTAATGTGTTTCTCTTCCCATAGTGTCGCATAAATCACTCCCTGATTTCCTCGTACTGTGATCATAAATAGGTTTGTACAAAAAGAGGGAAACCATGCTGGTATGTGGCAAAGTAAAACTACTAGTACAGTTGCAGCAATTGACATTGTCAGATATTTCTCAATAGTCTCTCTCTTTTGGCTCTTCAGAGGTAGTACTGCAGGTAGGAAAAGGAATTTGTCTTCAGATATCTTCACAGACATTTCTGGAAACATCTGACCATGTCAGTTGCTGTACTTGTGCCATTAGGCAGACTCTGGTTCTTTGGGACAATTCCGGTCAAAAAATTATTGGGGACTAGAGAAAATAACATATGATGAGAGACTGGGGCACCTGTGATGTGATAGAGTACTTTCTTTCTCTCTCTCTCTACTTTCAAGCAGGCCTGAAGGACATACTTCCTCAACTCTGCCTGCCTCTGGCTTACAGGGTTCACCTCCCCTATACCTTCAGCCATGGTGTCTCAGACCTTCCCCTCACCTCCGTGTTCTGCAGGGTTTCTCTCTTCATGCAGATTCCAGCAAAAATAGAAACCCTTTCACTCTAAGCCATGTTCATTTTATTCAGTGCCTCAACCTGTAGGTGCTCCCAATTATCCGCTGTTCCCACTTATCCAATTAGGAATGACTAAATATTTATCTGCACAGTATTCTTAAAGGCTAAACTCCAAAAAGGCATATCTTGCCAAATCGTGGTTTGGCTTCACCCAGAGCCCTTGACAACCCCCCCCCCCCGTGGTCCCGAAAGGGGGGTGGGGGCAAAGGGCAGATCTACCCTGTCACATGTGGTTATTTGATCTTGAAAAAGGTCTGAGAAGGGGTCATTACGGTGTTCAAAATATTGAAGAGTTCTTAAAACTATAGCCCTAGGTAGCATGTTTTGCAAAATCCAGAATAACAGAAACCATGAATATAAGCTAAGGAGAGAAGGCACTTATGAGGAACTCCACAGAAGCCTGATGGGGAACTTGTTATCAGAGGCCATGATAAGAGCAGACAGTGTTCTGAGCTTCAAGAATAGGGCAGAGGGAATTACATTTCATTTTATTGCTGTTATTTTTTTTAGTTTTTGTTTACTGGGTAGGTGCATTAGCCATAGCAATGACTATTTTCAGGCACGACCCGGGAGGGTACAGAGCAAACGACAGAAAACAAATTTCAGTACATACAAATTATAGCACATGGTAGACAATAGCATGTCATATGAACAGTGTCAGCAGGCGTAAACAACAAAGTAGGTAAATACATAACAGTGTGAAAATACAGCAAAAATACTGGTAGCTATACATTAAATCATGGCAACTTAAGAAAATAGGGGGAGGAAAATACAATGATGGCTATAATCTATGAAATGGTCAATATCGGGTAGGTGTAGCAGAGAAAATATGAGGCAAGGAGGGTAGAGAGTGGGATAGGGTAGGGCTAAGAGCAAGATAAGAGGGAGAATTTAGTTGATTTAAGGGCAGTAAGAGAAAGTAGGAGCAAGTGCAGAGCATTAAGCGGGGCTAGCAGAAATGGTCTGGGTGGTGAAGGTTACGAAGAGTTACATAAGCTAAGGCGATTTGAAACAGGACACATGCTGGAAGTGGTGAGATGATTTCGTAGCTCCTTCTTGAACGTGGCATGGGAAGAGACTTGGCGTAATCTTAGAAGGAGGGAGTTCCATTACTGGGGGCGTGATAGGCAAATGCACTCGCACCTCTGTAGGTGCTGTGTTTGGGGATATGGACAAGGGCATTTTCCATCGATCGTAAGCTATAGCAGGAAGTGTAGTTTCGGAAGAGAGTTGCCAGTGGTTTGGGTATCTGTGATCTGATAATGTTGTCAATGATGGTGCCATATATATAGTACTGTGATGCTTATAGTGCTTGCCACCCCAGATCAGAATAAAGGAGGCAGTGTTGTTTCAGCTGGTGAGAGGAGGACGCATAACGACAGACATTGTTGTAGGTAACATCCCATTTCTTAAGGTTTGATTTGTCCGCAGAGGTACATGTTGCAACAGCATAAGTGAGGGTTGGTAGGAGTATGCCTCGTAAGCCTTGCTGAGGGGGTAAGGACATAGCTGGTTCAGTAAGCAATACCGAGTTTCATGTTGACCTGCTTACAGGTCTGTTGTATATGGATATCGAAGTTAAGTAACGGATCAAGTGTTATGCCTAGGTATTTAAATGAGTCAACCACCCCCAACTGATGTTCCGTTAGAGGAGGAGACTCTGAATTTTGGTTGGGAGTTTTTGAGCTTCATAATGGACCCAAATAGCATGGCTTGGGTCTTAGATTCGTTCAGGACAAGTTTGTGTCTCAACAGCCATTGTTGTATTAGTTGGAAATCTTGGGAGAGACTCTGGTTGAGCTCTTCAACAGTTTTCGCATTCCTGTATAGGACAATGTCATCTGCATATAACAGGGATGAGGTCTGCAGGAGATAAGAGGTGATACTGTTGATAGTGAAAAGCAGCGGTCCTAAAATAGACCCTTGTGGCACACCACTATTTATGGTTGTTTTATTTGAGAAGGTGGAATTAAATTTAACCATTTGTGTCCTATTGGATAAGTAGCTGTGAAACTATTTTACTACATTGGACTAAAAGCCTAGAGATGTGAGGGTAGCTAAGAGGATGGGGTGGTCAACTAGGTCAAATGCCTTAGTCATGTTGATAAAGATGGCTCCTGTGAGATGACCAGAGTCCATGGCTGCTAGGGCATCCAACGTAAATTTGAGGAGGGCGGTGGTGGTACTGTGACCCTTGTGGAAGCCATGCTGTGCAGATGTTAGAAGGTTATAGTTATAGAGGAATTCAATAGTTTGGGTAGCTCCAAGCTTCTCGAGGAGTTTGCTGAGAACTGACAAAATAGCTGTGGGTCTGTAATTTGCTGGATCCTTGCGGTCTTCTTTTTTAAAAACGGGTAATTCTAGCAATCTTCCAAATGTCGGGGACAAAACCCTGGCATAGGGAGAGGGTAAAAATCCTAGCTAGAGGAGCAGCAATGTAAGGAGCAGCCAGTTTCAATAGTTTAGGTTCCAGATTGTCAGATCCTACTGCAGTAAAATCAGAGATGTTATTCAGTAATCTTAGTACCTCATTTTTAGAGATTCTTTTGAAGAAGAAATTTGGGCCAATATAGCCAGGCATGGTGCTTGAGTGAGGTAGGGTGGTGAAAGTGGAAGTGTATTTGGTTAGATCTGAAAAATGTGAGTTGAAAAAGTTAGCAGTGGTTAGGGGATTGATGCAGTGGACCTCATTTAGCAGCATGTCATTAGGGTAGGGGCTGGATTTGAACCCAGGAGGAACTTTATATGGGACCAGAATTTTTTGGAGTCACCATAAGAGGTAGTTAGTAGATCTTTGCAGTAATCACTTTTGGCCCATTTGATTTCCTTTTTACAGGAGTTTCGCAGTGCCCTGTAGGTATTTAGGTCAGGTATTTGCCCAGAGCTTTTGGACTGGCGCCAACTTTTGTCCCTCTGCCTGAGTTTAGAAAGCAAGTCAGAGTTTAGCCAACGGGTATGCCTATTTTTTACCCGACGGGTAGTAAGGTGGCAGTGTTTATCCTGAAACACAAGAAATTGGGTCAGAAAGTGATGTAGAACTGCTGGAGCATTGTTGGTTGAGAAGAGGGGGAACCAGTCAATAGTACCGACGTCAAGAAGAAAGGCCTGAGGGTTGAAGTTCGCATAGTTGCAGAAGGTGATAAAACGTGGCTTTGACGGGGATGGTCTGCTTTTGCCCCAGATACAGAAGGTAGGGGAGTGGTCGTTGATGGCATCGGCTAGTACCCCTGAGGTGATTTTATATGTTCAGGGTGGTTAGTCATTATCCAATCCAGTAATGTACTAGTGTTCAAGCGCAGGGCAGTTCTGGTGGGTTCACAGATCAGCTGGTGCATGTTGTGGTTTTGTAGCTTGGATAGGGATGTGCACTGTGAGTTGCCCAACCAGTTGATATTTAAGTTCCCAAGTATAAGTACCTCGTTTCTCCCAGAGAGAAATTAAGTTTGTTCCAGCAGCTCATCTAATCCTTTGAAGCTGCTAGCAAGGGGGTTGTAGGCACATACGATGTGTAATTTTTTTGGTGCCGAGAGTGAGAAGGGCATGTAGCGCTTCACAGTGGGTTACATAGATACATACATAGACAGTGTCGGCAGATAAGGGCCTATGGCCCACCTAGTCTGCCCATTTGAGCTTGTAAGTTCAGTTTGTTTTCCTAGAAGTCTATTTCCCCTTACCCCTGACCTCTAGAATTCCTTTATGTCTATCCCATGCATTCTTAAATCCCGTGATTGTTTCAGCCCCCACCACTTCCTCTGGCAGGGTGTTCCACTTGTCCACCACCCGTTCTGTGAAGAAATTCTTTCTCATGTTTCCTCTGAATCGTCCTCCTCCAACTTCATCCCATGCCCTCTAGTCCTGAAACATCTTTTCGCTTAAAAATAGTGTTTTCCTGCACCCTGTTCCTCCCTGTAAGATACTTGTATGTCTCTATCATATCCCCTCTCTCCCTCCTCTCCTCCAGGGAGTACATGTTCAGTTCCTTCAACCTGTCTTCATAGGACTTGTGATGCAACCCATGCACCATCTTTGTTGCCCTCCTCTGAACCTTCTCTACCCTGTCTATGTCCTTACGTAGGTATGGTCTCCAGAACTGTACACTGTACTCCAGGTGGGGCCTCACTAGTGTCATGTATAGCGGAATTAAAGGTTAAAGGTAGTGAGGAGATGGAGCTGAGTTCAAGGTGGTCTTTGAAGTAGATAGCCTTACCCCCCCCCCCCTTTTAGGTGCTGGTCTGTCACATCGCAGGAGACTGTAAGATGGGATGGAGCAAAGGGAGTCAGGGGTAGAGGGTTTGAGCCATGTTTCAGTTAGGCATATTATATCTGGATTGTAAAGCGTGGTCCAGGATTCCAACTCGGCTAAGTTGTGCTCGAGGCTCCTTATATTGTGGTGAGCCACAATTAGACCTTTGGTATTTGTAAACAGGCTGGGTGTAGCATTTACTGGACCAGGGTTGAGGTGAACATCGCCTGAGAGCAGTATGGCCAGTAGGAGGAGATACCATAATTTGTGGCGCAAGAAGGGGCATAGAGTATTTATATGCAGGTGACAATTTTTTAAGGCATATGCTACCATGTTTATCCAAGTCCTGTTTAATAGTAATGGAGTGGAGTCATGTCGGGTAGTGGACATGAGAAGAAGATTCGAGTAGAGGTAATCATTGGGCGGGAAGGATGGGTTAGCTGAGGCAACTCTGGATACTATGGGCATGGATAGGTGGAATAGAGGTAGCGAGAATGCAAGAAATGACAGTAGCACGTATTGGTTCATGGTAGGATGTACTCAGGGCAGATTGATTTGCCAGAGAAGAATCAGTAGACTCCCAGAGGATTAGAGAAGAGAGGTAGGATTGTAACTGGGCTTGAAATAGAATCCCCTAATATCAGTAAATAGGGTGAGTGTCTCCAGGTAAGGATCCTGGGATAGGCTAGGCTCAAGGCTTACAGAGCTAAAGGTTGTCTAGTTAGTTTAGAGAGACTAGCTGTTATAGAGCTCAGTAGGTTTGAGGATAAATGCTGTTTAAAAACTGGGTAGTTTGAGAGAGGAGAACAACTGGTAAGGTGGGGAATACGCAGGGCAGTTTACAGGGTGGAGCAGAAATGGACAGAGAAATATAGGTGTTTTAACTGTCTAATTGGCTGATTAGTTGTGCGTCTTCTATAGAGGGGATTGGAGGTGAGCTGGATATGTTGAACCAGTAGAGAGGGAGATCACAGAAATGGGCAATACAAAAGCGTGTTTAAAGGTGGCCTGGGAGGAGGAGGGGGGGCGGGAAAAAAGATAACCTGAAGTAAGCTGCACTCAGGAGTGCCGAGGCACCGCTGTTAGTGTCTGTGGGAAAGGTGCACCAATCTGCTTAGCCGTGGGATGCAGGCGGACCAGTCAGAGTCTGTCTGTAGAAACACAGCACCAATGGGAGACCGCTGAGGCGGGCTGGTTCCCCGAGTAGAAATCAGCGATAGTACCTGAGGTGTGGGATCCTGTTCCAGGGACTGTGAGGGCAGCAGGAGTTGGTGGCTTCGGTCGGTGGGCGGCGGCGGCCAGTAAAACCGCCCCTTGAGAGAAAGTGCCGCTGTGGCGCAAGTCCCTGAGGAGTAGCAGAGACAGGCAGTTAAATACACAGCTAGCAAAGAGGGGTGGGAGGCTGGCGGCAGACCATCAGCAGGGGGTGGGGGCCAATTAACTCTGAGACAAAAGCTGAAATGGTAGGGTAGTCAAGGTACAATAGGTAGAGTGAGGTGACAGCGAGGAGAGAATAGGGGTAGGATTAACAGTTTAGCAAGGTGGAGGGAAAGGTTTTGTGTTTCCAGAAGTTAATTGCAGCAGAGACGCCACCAGGAAACAAGCGGGGGGGCAGGCAATAGTTATAATAGTCAGGGAACAGACAGAGAAATAAGCATAAATGGGTTTCTCAGTTATTACAGGTCTAGGTCATACACTGCAGTAACACTACAACATTAGGCTACACTCTGCAATATAGGGCTAACAGTGTAAGGCATTAGATAGCAATCAAGTTTACACAGTAGCAGGCTGACATTAATAGTTAGGTCGAAACATTCGTACACAGTAGAAACTGAGGCTTATGGGGGGGGGGCAGAGAAAAGATAACCTGGAGTAAGCTGCACTCAGGAGCACCGAGGCACCGCTGTTAGTGTCTATGGGAAAGGTGCACCAATCGGCTTAGCCGTGGGATGCAGGCGGACCAATCAGAGTCCGTCTGCAGAAACACAGCACCAATGGGAGACCGCTCAGGCAGGCTGGTTCCCCGAGTAGAAATCAGCGGTAGTACCTGAGGTGTGGGATCTGGTTCCAGGGACCGTGAGGGTGGCTGGAGTTGGTGGCTTCAGTCGGCGGGTGGTGGCCATTAAAACCGCCCCTTGAGAGAAAGTGCTGCTTTGGCGTGAGTCCCTGAGGTGTGGGATCCGGTTCCAGGGACCGTGAGGGAGGCAGGAGTTGGTGGCTTCAGTCGGTGGGCGGCAGCCAGTAAAACTGCCCCTTGAGAGAAAGCGCCGCTCTGGCACGAGTCCCTGAGTTGTGGGATCTGGTTCCAGGGACCTTTAGGGCGGCAGGGGTTGGTGGCTTTGGTCGGCGGGCGGCGGCCTTTAAAACCGCCCCATGAGAGAAAGCGCTGCTCTGGCGCGAGTCCCTGAGGTGTGGGATCTGGTTCCAGGGACCGTGAGGGCAGCAGGAGTTGGTGGCTTAGGTCAGTGGGCGGCGACCAGTAAAACAGCCCCTTGAGAGAAAGCGCCGCTCTGGCACGAGTCCCTGAGGTGTGGGATCTGGTTCCAGGAACCGTGAGGGCGGCAGGAGTTGGTGGCTTTAGTTGGCCGGCAGCAGCCAGTAAAACCGCCCTTTCAGAGAAAGCGCCGCTCTGGCGCGAGTCCCAACAGAGAGGCCAGCCTGATAGCTTACTGTTTATGATTATTAATAGGGAGATAACAAAGCCTTTGAGCTGAAGTTCATTTCTAATGGAATACCATTCAAACAAAGTTTCACACATTACGTTTCAGAAATTGTCAGTACAAAGTACACATACAGTAATAGTTTATAAAATGTGTTATTAAATGGGTAGGGAAAGTCCTGCATCCTTACTGGTCAGTCAATACCCATGCATTAGATATCTTTATAAAATGAACAGTGAGGGTCCTGAATACTGACTGGCTGAAAGGACGTTCCAGTCATCTCTTTTATTTTTAATAAACCACAGGAGAAATGAGCATTTGTCAGTGCTGAATGTTGTCTTGCTGGCATTGGCATTGGTAGTGCAGGAGTTAGAGAGATGCATAATAGGAATGGCAGTGAAGTTGTGAACTGATGCCAGCTCCACCCCCACCCTGCAGAGACTGACAGGCATTGGGGTGTGCCTTTGGGTTGTCAGCCATAATGCTCATGCCATTTCACCTCACCCTACCCTGCAAGACACCGACAGGTGTTGCGGTGTGCCTTGCGGTCTTCGGGCCTTACGCTTACCCCATTCCATAAGGAAATACGCCACGACGGGTGCAGTATAGGAGAATGGGGTGAACTTTGGGTCCGAAGAGTCCAAGGCACGGCACACCTCGGTGCCTGTCACTGGCTGCAGGGTGGGGGTTGGGGTGGAATGGCGTGAGCATTACAGCTGACAATCCCAGGTCACACCCCTGACACCTGTCTGTCTCTACAGGGTTGGGCGTTACGGTTGGAAACTCTAATGCCCTAGGCGTTTGTTGGTATTTGCACTCCAAATTTTCAGCATGGGCTTTTTGTGACACCACCTCATGAACAGTGGCACTATCAGTTCGTTAGTCGAAAGGTGATTTTGTGACTGCGCCACAGGTGCAAAAACACATTTCGGGCAGGATGTGAAAACTGACAGCTTTTTACTGTTCATAAGGAGGTGTAAAAAATGCCAGTGTTGAAAATGTGGAGTGAAAATATGAAAAACTGCTGAACTCACCAGTGTGCGTAGAAACTGCGCAATGCACGCCCGTAAAGCAATTATTTTGGGGAGTTTTGTAACCAAATTTTCAACATAGGCATTTTGGGACCTCTGGTCATGAACAGTGTCACTGTGATTTTGTTAATCTGTCCTGAACATCGATTTCCCACAGTGACCACACCATTGTGCACCACATGTGTGAACACACATTTCAGGCAGGATGTGAAAAATGACAGCTGTACTGTTCATAAGGAGGTATGAAAAATGGCAATGTTGAAAATGTGGAGTGAAAATATTAAAAATTGTCGAAGTTATGAACGTGCATGGAAACTGCGCAACGCATGCTCTAACAGTCATTTTTTTGAATTTTGTCACCAAATTTGCAACATAGGCTTTTTGGGGACCCCACCTCATGAACAGTGGCACTGTCATTTCATTAATCGGTCCTGAAAGGTGATTCCGTGCAGTGACCACAAAATTACCTTTCGGAACCAGCGAACGAGGTGACAGTGCATGTGTTCATGAGGTGGGGTCCAAAGAACCCCATTATGAATATTTGGAGCCAAAATTCAAAAAAATGGCTGAGATATCCACTTATTTATTTATTTGTTTTTATTAACCGGGTAGGGCACACTAGACAGCCAAGTGCCTATTTTCAGGTGCGACCCGGGAGGGTTACATAGGTAGTAGCATACAGGAGTCAGTTACATACAGTTGAGCAAGAAAAAAACAGGATTTACAGGAAATGGCTAGGCGGCTGACATTATAGTACAAATTTAGCAAACAAGAAAATAGCATTCATTACCTAGAACGAAGAGGAAGCAAGGTATCGTTAGAATTGAAGTTGAGAGCACAGTTTGCATAAGTGTGGAGTAAACAAATGATTTAGGTACATATGAGTGAAATTAGTGCTGTCAGAAGTAAGTGCTGGGGAGAAGGGGGGGGGCTGGATAGAACGGGTGAGGCCATATAGGGAGGGAGGAGTGAGGGGGGAGTATGGTGAAGGATGTACAGTCTGGATTGTGTTACATGTTCAGAGGGATAAGTGCAGTGGGCACTGAGAGCTCATAGTGCATGTGTATGGAGGGTAATCTGTGAGATGCTGGGCCAAGCGGAGGAGGATTTAAGGAAGTGCCAGAGTGAGGTTTTGAAGCAGTTGAAACCTAAGGTGAAACCCCCCATTTATGCCATTGTACAGCATACTGGCATTTCTTCATTTTGCAGTTCGGCTTTGAAGAGTCCAGATGTGTTCCTGCCCCACCGAAGATTGCAGCGTCGGACCTCCAGAGGTAAGTATGGGGTGGGGGGTGTGTGGAGAGGGGGTTGCATCGAGGGTGGGTGTGGGTTGGGGGAGGGGGTGGCGCGGACAATGGACCATTTCCTTTTTTTTTTCAGGTACAAAAAAAAAATGGACACTGTGTCCCAGGGACAGTTTTCTTTCTTTACAGGTGAAAGAAAACAAATGTTGAACACACTGGGGTGGGCTCCCAGTGTGCCTCGTGTTCCCCCATGACTTTCAAGGGGCCTGATGTTGGCAATACTGGGGTGGGCTCCCAGTGTGCCACACAATGAGGTGGGGCAGGAACATGCTGGCGCGGTCTGCTTACTGTGGCGGCAGCACAGGGGTGGACTCCCAGTGTGCCATACAGTGTGTGTGTGTGTGTGGAGGGGGGGCGGACATGGGTATTTCACCCCCGATGTCTGCTTCCTTGGGGCCATGTTTATTGAAATGTTTCAATACGACAGGCATGTACGGGAGGTGTGTCATCTGTGCCGCTGCGTAATGAGCTTGTCTCTGATTGCAGTGGCACATTTGTTTCAAGGTGATGGCACTTTGCATATACTTGTGCCAGCGCTAGCATACTGGCTCATTGGGGAATGAGGGACGCACCTACTAAAGCATGCCCTGAATTCAGCAACACTGACACACCTCTGCATTTCTCCTGTAACCAGAAGATGTTGCTTGAGCACATGCAAGACAACATAAAAAGGAGCCAGTCTGAGTCACCTTTTTACTCCATGAAATCCTGGAGTCACCATTGATTACATCAGCCACCACTGATTACGTATGAAAAACAGAATGTTGCCACCATTTTTTTTTTTACAGCGAGCGACCCCTGCTTTCATCAGTTCTGCTCCAAAATTCTGCAGAAAGAAACATCTTTAAAAAAAAAAAGTGTTTTTTTTTTGTGTGTTAATTTCTGTTTATGCCCACTTCCTCTCCCGACCCTCCTTCTCTCTCAGAACTTGCCAGCCACCTCCTGATCCCCAGCCTCCCCCAGCCACGGTCACCTACCTCCGTGGAGCACTGGATATCCCCCATGGGCAGGGTTGAGGTGGGGACCTTGCCTCCAAACTGCTGCATTTCGTCAGGTGGTGCCGTGCTCTAGGGAGGTGGATACCCGGGATGTACTGCTGCCTTCATCGCAGAGGTGCTGGGGCCATGCGTTTCCCTGTTTTTTTCTCCCAACTCTTGGGAATGTCAGATGTATGGGCATCTAGGCGGGCCATGCATGCATGCAGTGTGCATGTCCACCTGCCAACATCAGCAGTGTACCCACCCTCCCTCGGCCCTTCCAGTCTCAGTGCCACCTGTGGTCACCCAGGTGGCAGTATTGGGGTAAAGGATGGAACCCTCCCTCCCTGAAGGAGGAGAACTTCCTCAGGGATGCTCAATCCTACCTCCCTCCAGCTGGCTGTTGATGACCTGAGGTCATTCCCGAACGCGGGTCACTGGCATCGCACAAGGGACATAATTATATTACTAAAACAATCCCTTTCTCTCTCTCTCTTCTGACCCACAGTCCTCATTCGACTCACCTGTGCTCTGACCCTCTCCATCCTGACCAACAGTGAGTGAAACCACCAGCACTTGTGCAACAGACATTGTCACAAATGGTACTTAGCATGCTGCCATCAAGATCATAAGGAAATCTTGTTCTAGCCTTTGGCCTTGCAACCTGCAGCCGTTGCGATGTAAAAGCTCACTTTCGTTTGCTCTTATTTCATGGACGTGGCCAGTTATGAACAATGTTTATATAAAATGAAATCATAAAGCGGGAGTACCAAATCATGTATAAAATTCATATAGTTCCTGTATACTTGTAACAATATCACCACAAGACTGGAGAATAGCCCATGTGGTGCCCATTCACAAAAGATGAACCAGGCAACTACAGACAGGAGAATCTCACATCAATTGTGGGGAAACTCATGGAGATAATCCTAAAAAAGAGGCTAGTGGCCTATTTGGAGGACAGTGGTCTCCTGGATGGTCATCAATACGGATTTGTCTCAGGCAGATCCTGCCAAATGAATCTAATTGAGTACTACGACTGGATGACCAGGGAGCTGGACGGGGGCCATGCGTTGGATGACCTGTATTTGGACTTCAGCAAGGCGTTTGATTCCATGCCGCATGGGAGGTTGGGGGGGGAGGCTGGAGTACATAGGGGTGGGAACAAAGATGGTCAAATGGATAGTCAGCTGGCTGTATGGTAGGCAGTAGAAGGTGGTGGTGGTGGGGAACTCTCAACACTGAGGGAGGTGGTGAGTGGAGTGCTACAGGGATTGGTACTGGGACCAGTGCTGTTTGAGATATTTATAGGGGATATCTCATATGGGATACAGAGTAGGATTAGTCTGTTCGCTGATGATACGAAGATGGGAGCTGTGGTGGATGACAGTGAAGGGTGGAAGGGGTTACAGGAGGACCTGGCAAAACTACAGGAGTGATCGGAAGCGTGGCAGCTGGGGTTCAATGCCAAGAAGTGCAAGGCACTGCACTTTGGAGCTAGGAACTGGGGAGGAGCTATGAAATGGGAAGGGTGTAGCTCTAAAGCATCGAGAAGGAAAATGATCTGGTGGTGCTTGTAATGGGCAGCATGAACAACTCTGCCCTCAATGCAGGAAGGTGGCAGTGAAAGCCAACAGGATGCTAGGGTGTATAGTGAGAGGAATCTCCTCCAGAAATAGGGAGGTGATCCTTCCTCTGTACAGGTCTCTGGTTGGGCCGCACCTGGAATACTGCATGCAGTACTGGCACCCTTTCCTGAAGATGGATATAACATTGTTTGAGGGGTGCAATGGAGGGCAACAAAGATGATATAGGCCTTGGAGGGGAAGTCCTAAGAGGGGAGAGATTGGGTAAGCTGAACATGTACTCACTGGAAGAGAGGAGGGATAGGGGATATGATTGAAACTTTTAAATACCTTAGGGGGATAAACAAGGTTAATACAGAAGGGATTTTCTGGATTAGAAGGGGGAGAAATACGAGAGGGCATCAGCTAAGACTGGAGGGGGAAGATTCAGGAGAGAAATCGGGAGACATTATTTCACAGAACGGGTGGTGGACAGGTGGAATACTCTGTCCGAGAGGTAGTGCCTTTAGTACAGTGGGCGGCTTTAAGAGAGTGGGACAGGATGGGGGGTTACGAGGGGGGGTGGGGCAGCTGCGAGATGAGGGCTAGCTGCACAATTGAGCAGACTTGATGAGACCGCAAGGCCTGATTCTGCTGGCATGTTCGGATGTTCGTATCTAAAGGGATTATTTTACCCTTCGAAATGAAAATCTTTTAATATTTTTTTTTTTAAGTTGCCGTATTTCTCAACATAGACTCATTTTATAAACACCATAACACACTCCAGGGTGTGGGTTACGCTCGGTTTGAAAGCACTTCTAGGGGCATTAGGGCACTCTGCCTGCGGCCATGTACCCTACTGTGCTCCTGGGTGTGTGTTTATCAGAGCATAACCCATACCTCGTCATGTGATATTGCTTACTAACACACGGGTGAAAACAAGTTCGGCCAACCAGGACACATGATATTAAAAAAAAAAAAAAAAAAATTCCTTGAGTCATGGAATAGAATTTTTTTAAAACACAATAGCCAGCATATTTTTTCATCATTACTGAGATTGTTTCCCACACACCCTACTTTTCCATCCCTGCCATACACTAGCCTGTTTGTCCTCCAAAACATACTATATAGAACAGTATGAGCTCATCTCTATATTTATTCCTTTTTTTTTTTTTTATGATCTGCTCCTTAGTTGCCGGTCCACTGCTCGATTGCTTCCTTTCCTTTCCTAATTAGTTAAACTTCTATCCTTCCAAAACAGTTTATGTACATTTTTTTGTGCAGCCCCAGACACTATTGCCTCTGGTTTGTTGGTGGTATGCCCCAGTTTGAGCTCTCTCTTGTCGTGCCCCACTGCTCTGCTGCTTACTGCCCTGCTCTGTCACGGTACACGTGCGTGGAAACAGAAATAAATAAATGGATTTAAAATTAAAAATAAGTAAACAAAAAAGGCAGTGACTTAATAGGCCATAGTAGCCTCTTAAATCATGGTCTTTCACAGCCATGAGCTGGGGGATTGTTCACAAGCTAAACTCAGGAACAACTACAGGACTCAGGAAGGACCCCTGCTATGGAAGCCGCTGTAGGACAAATGTCCTTGGTAAACAAACCAAAAATACATCCAGCCCATGCATGGATTTGCAGGCAGAGGAGCTATTTTACAGGAGTGTAATTATGGGGATGGGTGGGGACAGCCCCCAACATTTCATCACTGCAGTCTTGAACAGCTTACTGTAAATCCTGTTATGGTTGTGTGCCCCCAACTATTACCCCCAAAATTACTCTGCTGCTGTTTTATGTAAAGTTACTTTCTTTTCTCCTTGGCTTTCCTGGTTGGCACCTCTCTCCAAGGCATCTCCCTCTTAGATATCTGGCCACTGTCCAGTCCGTCCCCCAGCTTCATCTTCTGAAGGCTGTTACCTTCTTCCCCTGTGGATTACCCCCTGCAGCGGGTCGGCAGGGAGCCCACCATCTCGCCTGCCAGGACCAGATCCAGTTCCGGCGATGTCCTTCTGAAGCTGGGACACCTGTATAATGGCCATCAAGCTGCAGCAACCAGGACACCATTTTCCCCTGATTGACCCCTGTGGAGCTCGACGTGCCATGATACCAGCGAACTGTTTGCACATGTCCCGTGTGCGCCACCTCAAGCCTCTGCCATGCTCCACCCCTTCACTTGTGGCCTGGGTGCCCACCCCAGCTTCCGCTAGGGGTCAGGCACACAGCGACCAATTGTCCCCCCCCTTCCCTGAAGATGGAGAGCAGTTCATCAGACACTTGATCCATCTCCCCCCGTCAACCCATGATGACCCTTGCTTGCTCCCGAACATGGGTCGCCAGCATGGCATGAGATGTGGCCACCAGCACCTTAACCCTTAGTGCCACTGGGCCGGCACATTTTATGTAAAGTTTAGACAAAGATTCAAATTTTTTATTACTTGAACTAATTAAATTAAATTTTTACGTGTAGTAAAAATATAGAATCCCATTTTATAAGTGCAGACAGACACTCCGGGGTGTGCATTAGGCAATTCTAATGCACTTCCAGGGGCCGAAGGCACTCAACCTGTAGCCTTGTGCCCTACCACACCACTAGGCATGTGTTAAAATTACCTAATGCACATCCCATTCTGTCTTAGTGCTTACTCATACATATATGTAAATTTAAAAGCTGTAAGTTACCAGTTAACATTTACATCTTGCATCTTTAGTAGCAAACAGTGCTTTGAACTTGAAAGAAGGGAAAGGACCATTTGTCAGTCTTAACCCAGTTGGAATATAGTTCCAGCATAAAGGCCTGCGGACAGCAATCTCTAACAGTGTTTATTCATGGAACCTCAAATTGCAGACCCACTTTGTCATTAATTGCATCAGGACTGTTGGATAATAGGATAATCTGTATCCAAATCAGTTTCTGATACAACTGTTGGATAGCACTGGATACTGTTGGATAGCATTGAATTAGTGGATATTCGGATTTTAGGATTGTCCTAAAATCTGAGTTAATATCCTGGGCTTTTAGGATATCAGATTTTGAGGACCAATATCCTAAAATCATTATATCCTAAAAAATATCTATGATCCTAACTATCCATTTTTAAAACGGACTGAGCAACCCTAGTTTTCATGGGACATGTGAAAATTCATTCACTATTCCTTGTCTGATTCACTCATTAAATGGTGTGAGGTCAGCATGTATACAGAACCTAAGACATAATCTCAAATTTTTTCCATAACTTAATACTCCTTCTAAGCTGCTTGCGCAGTAGTGACCTTAGAGAAGGACATTTTGTGCATGTATTGGTGTGTGATTGTGTATTTGTATATCATTGGTTTAGTTAACTGTTCATGGTTTTGGCTATAACCAATGCAAGTAGAGTACAGCTAAGATAAAGATTCAAATAACTACATAAACAAAAAACTATCTCCAAGGACTTGATTGCTGTTGGATGGCACTTTGTATAGAAGGCAAAATAGCCTAGTGGTTAGAGCACATAGCTGTGATCCTGGGAACCCAGGAAACCTGGGTTTGAACCTCACAACAGCCACTTGCATGCTGTGTGACCCTGAACAAGGCAACTAGCCTTCCTGTGCTTGGGTCAAATCTGGAAACGAGAGTCGGCTTGGTATGCCTTTCCTGGTCAGCCATTCTGCATAAACTTTTTTTTAGATAATCCTCCTGGTTAGCCTTGTTCTGTTTCCCCCTTGTATTTTCAAATGCTACCTGTTTGCCCTTACTGCCTCTTCCAGCCCTGTGGAAAACTGGATTGACTTTCAGTACTTTTTATTCTTCCCACGCTGTCTCACTCATGAGACTGTCATCTCTGTAACACCCCTGATCTGACTTCGAGTGTGAGCTCTTGCAGCAGGCTACACCATGAGGACTATGCCGCCAGGCACTAGGACCCAACGGAAAAATTCTTAGCTAGCAGTACATAGAAACATAGAATTTGATGGTAGATAAGGACCGCTTGGCCCACCTAGTCTGCCTATTTCCCTAACTAACGGATAAGCTGCAGATCCTAGTTAACCAACAGCCTACTTCCTCCTACCCCCCACTAGAATTGCCTTATGTCTGCCACATGCATTCTTGAATTCCCCCACTGTTTTTGACTCTACGACCTCCTCAGGAAGGCTGTTCCATGTATCCACAACCCTCTCTGTGAAAAAATACTTCCTCACATTACCTCTGAGCCATCCCCATTCTATCATCAAATTGTGCCCCCTTGTTCTTGCACATCTCTTTTTCTGAAAGATGCTACCCTCTTGGACTTTGTTGATTCCCTTGAGGTATTTGAAAGTTTCCATCATGTCCCCCTCCCTCCTTTCCTCGAGGCTATACATCTTTAGTTCCTTTAGTCTATCTTCATATGTCTTCTGATGCAGACCCTGCATCATTTTGGTTGCCCTCCTCTGGACAGCCTCCACCCTGTCTATGTCTTTGTGGAGATGGGGTCTCCAGAACTGTACACAGTACTCCAGATGTGGTCTTACCAACTGTCTGTACAGAGGGCCAACAACTTCCTGTTTTCTACTGGTGATGCCTCTCCCTATGCATCCCAGTATCCCCCCAGCCCTCCTTACTGCCTTCTCACATTGCTGGCCCACCTTTTGGTCGTCTGATATGACTACCCCCAGGTCCCTTTCCATTTTTGTTGTTGTCAGTATTTCACCCCCCATTGTGTACTCTTCCCCTGGGTTTTTGTTTCCCAGGTGCTTACTTTGCACTTCTTTGCATTGAATCTAAGCTGCCATACATTTGACCATTACTCCAACCTTGCAAGTCCCTTCTCATCTGTTCCACCCCACCTCGTGTATCAACCCTGTTGCAGATATTTGTGTCATCTGCAAAGAGACATACTTTCCCTTCCAGTCCCTCTGCAATGTTACTTATAAAGGCATGAAAAAGGACCGGCCCCAGTACTGAACCCTGCGGTATCCCACTAGTAACCCTCCTTTCTTAACTGTGTACTCCATTTACTATTATCTGCTGTGTCCAGTTGTCCAACCAGTGTTTTACCCAGGCTGCCACCCCAGGACCCACTCCCAGGCTGACTAATTTATTTATTAATCTTTTGTGCGGGACTGTGTCAGATGCCTTGCTAAAGTCTAGGTAGGCCATGTCCACAGCCCCTCCCTGGTCTACTGCTTTGGTCACCCAGTCCAAGAAATCAATTAGATTTGTCTGACATGACCTTCCCACTGTGAATTCATGCTGCCTTGGGTCCTGTGCCCCACTGGCCTCTAAGTACTCAACAGTTATTTCCTTCAGAAGTGATTCCATCATTTCCCTTACCACTGAGGTCAAACTGACAGGTCTGTAGTTTCCTGCCTGTGTCTTGCTCCCACTTTTGTGAAGGGGAATCACATCTGCCCTCCTCCAGTCCTCAGGTACCACCCCATCCTCCCATGATGTATTAAAAAGGGTAGTCAGTGGTGTTACTAGTTCTTCCCTTAGTTCTTTTAAAATTCTGGGGTGAATCTCATCAGGCCCCATTGCTTTATCCACCTTCAGGTTTAAGAGTTCTTTCAGAACCCTTTCTTCTGTGAAAGGACTAATATCAGCCCCCCTATCCAGCGTGCTTCTGTTGACCGGATTAGGTATTTCCCCCTGCTTTTCCATTGTGTATACTGAGCAGAAGTATTCATTCAGTATCCCTGCTTTTTCACTGTCGCTCTCTGCCCAACCACCTTCCTCTTTGTTCAGCCTCAGTATTCCCTTCCTTAGTCTTTCTTTGCTCCTTAATGTACCTATAAAAGGTTTTATCCCCTTTTTAACTGAGTTGACTATCTTTTCCTCGGTTTGGGCCTTTGCTATTCTGACTGCCTTACCCGCTTCCTTCTGCTTTAACTGGTACAGTTCTCTGTCCTGCTCCTTCTGTGTTTCCTTATACTTCCTGAATGCTATCTTTTTTCCCCTTACCTTCCCTGCCACTTCTTTTGAGAACCATAGTGGTTTTTCTTTCATTTTGATTTGTTTATTTGCTTCACACAAAGACTTGTTGCCTCTGTGATGGCGGTTTTGATGTTTCCCCATTGTTGCTTCACTCCACCTTCTTGCCTATTTGCTAGTGCTTTTCTGAGGCACTCTCCCATTTTGACAAAATCAGCCCTCCTGAAGTCCAGTACCTTCACTTTTGTGTGGCTTGACTCTACAGCTAAGTTTATCGTGAACCACACTGTTTGGTGGTCGCTTGTTCCCAGATGGCTACCCACTTCAAGATCAGAGATCCTCTCTCCATCCCCATTTGAGAGTACCAGGTCTAAGATTGCTGTCTCCTGAGTGGGTTCCAAAACTAGCTGTCTGAGGCATGCCTCCTGTAGGGCATCAAGAATGGCCCTGCTCTTGGATGTGGCTGCAGCAAAGGTGCTCCAGTCAACATCTGGCATATTCAGGTCCCCCATCAGCAATATCGCCCCTTTCTCTGCCATCCCAAGGATGCCTTCTATCATGTCCTTGTCCATTTCCTCCTCCTGAGACGGGGGTCTGTATACAACCCCTGTGCGGATTGTGGAGCCATTTCCAGTCTCCAGGGTGACCCACAGTGCCTCCTCTCCTCCATGTTTACCGTTTAGTTCAGTTGCTTTTATCCCTTCCCTTACATAGAGAGCTACTGCTCCTCCTGTTCTTCCCTTCCTGTCCCTCCTGTAGATTTTGTACCCTGGTATGTTGACATCCCAGTCATGGTTTTCTGTGTACCATGTTTCTGTGACTGCCACAATATCGAGGCATCACTCTTCCATCAAGGCCACCATTTCAGGGAGCTTTTTACCTAGACTATGGGCATTGGTACTCATTACCCTCCATTTTTTTTATGGCTTTATTTCTTTTTTGCCCCATCCCTGTCCCTACTGCCTTTGTCTTTTTCTCCATTTACCCCTAACCTTCTCCCTATCGACTGCTCTATTTTGGTGTTTACCTCACTAATTACCCTGATTTTTTTTTTGGGGGGGGCTAGGATTTCCCTTCTCCTCTTCAGTGCCTCCCCCTTGGCTAGTTTAAATGCTTGCCACTGAAGCATTTAAATCTATCACCTAGGATCCTGGTTCCCCTCCAGGATAGATGCAGACCATCGCGCCTGTATAGGCCTGCATCCCTCCACGTGGAGCCCCAGTCCCCAGTGAAGCCAAATCCCTGAGCTCTGCACCAGCTTTTCAACCAGTCATTAAATCTCATGGTGCGGAGTGCCTAGCCTCATCCATGCCATAGACAGGTAGCACTTCAGAAAGTTACGTGTGTGCTACTTGTCTCAAGGCCCCTCCCAACTCCACAAACTCCTGTTGCACTGCTGTGATCCCATTCTCAGCCAGGTCATTCATCCCTAGGTGGATAATGACATCCAGCTCCCTCCCTTGCCTGCTCCCACGATCCTGAGGATTAGTTTCCTGTCCTCAAGCCTTGGCGCGGGCAGGCACCTTCCTCCTTTCCCTCCCTAGTTCTACCCCCCTAACAATTGGGTCCCCCACCAGGGTTGTTTCTTCCCTGTGGGGTCCTGGGCCACCCTCCTGTGGGTCTCCATTGTGGAGGTTCCCAGCATCCTCATTGGTCTCCACTGCAGGTGCCTCCATAGATGAACCATGCTTCGCCAGAGTGGCAAATGAATTGTGGAGAGGCTCAACTGGAGGGATGCACCTCTGTTCCACCACCCTCAACCTCCCTGAGCCCACTGTGATCCAACCACTCCTCTTTCTTGGCAACCTCTGAGGTAGTGGAGGTGGCCTGGGTGGTCCCTGGGTTGGGGAGCAGGTTTCCCAAATGCTTTCCAGGTCAGCATGGAGATGAACAACCTCCTCCCTCAGACCAGAGAGGTGCCTGCAAATAGGGCAGCAACGCAATTTCCAGAATGTCTCCCAGAAGACTGCTGCTCCACAGCCAGTGCATTGCACCACTCCCCACATGTCTGTGTACCTTCCAGTTACAGATGCTTTTTTGGTTTTTGTTCTTGTTTTAGTGTGTGCAAGCTTGTGAGTGTCTCTACCCCCTATTCAGTGTGCTGTGCCTTTAAGGATATGAACAGGTGTATGTTGTTAGCAGTTTTGAGGAAGTTATGTCAGAGCCCCTGCTATTTTTCTTCTCCACCAGTCGCTACTCTAACTAGCCCACAACCTGACTGTCCCTCTTCTCCTCCCTTGCCCCTCCACCCCTCCCTTTCGTTCTGGCTCCAACCACATACCTTGAAGTTACTGATACTAACTCCTTCCGGCCTTGGCAGAGGTCAAGGGCCTGAGGCATCCATCCTGCATACTTAAGCAGTATGCACTTGGCTGACCAGACCTATCACCTGGCTTTTAACCTCTCGATTAAGTATCTACTGTCCCATCCACCTGGAAAACTGCCAGAACCATCCCTATACACAAAAAGGGCGATGTCAAACTCATGTCCAACTACCGCCCTATATCTCTTCTGCCCACTCTCAGTAAGCTGCTTGAAAAAATAGTCCACCGCCAGCTTGCTGCTCACCTTGACATGTTTAATCTTCAAACCCCGTGCCAACATGGTTTCCGGCCCGGTCACAGTACCACCTCTGCACTTACACAACTTACAAATGACATCAGAAATAATATGGACCGTGGCCTACTCACTGGAGCCGTCTTTATCGACCTGTCTAAAGCCTTCGACATGGTACACCATCCTCTCATGCTAAAGAAGCTCCAATCCATTGGAGCATCTGACCAAGCCCTCTCCTGGTTCCATAGCTATCTTGACAATCGGACTCAGGCGGTAGCATTTCACAGGCCCTTTCCTCCCCTAAACATCTCCCGTGGAGTTCCCCAGGATCCACTCTTGGACCTCTACTCTTCTCCCTCTTCCTAAATGATATTCCCACCATGTCCCGGCATAGCTGCACTCTTATATGCGCAGATGACCTTGTTCTCTACTCTGGGTCAAATTGGTTGCTGCCATCAACTCCACTCTCACTAATGACTTCCAATTCCTGCAGACCTGGCTCTCTAGCAACCACCAAGTCCTGAACCTAGAAAAACCTGTGCTATGCTATTCGGATCCTCTAAGAAACTGTCTGCCCCTGAACAGGCTCGGGTTCAATGCCTTGATGGCTCCCTCATCTCAAACACTGAGTCCTTCAAGTACCTTGGGGTCACTTTGGATCCCACACTTGACCTGTCTCAACATGTCAATATGGTGTGCCCGTGCGTCAATGCTAAAATTGGCGGAGCTTATCGCGTCGCCACTCCCTCACTCCTTCCGCTAGACTTTCTGTTGCGAGAGGTATTCTCTTACCCCAGCTCCAATATGCTCTGCCCCTCCTCTTTGCTGCAAACTCTGCTACACTCCACAAATGGGACACTGTCTACAACAACATCTGTAGATTAACGCCTTAACTTCTTACGTCTTACCCATCATTGTCTCCTTCGCTGGCTTAAATTGGCTGTCACCTAAGGATATTCGAGCCTACTCCCTGGGCTGCTTTATTGACTCCCTGTCTAGACCTCTCTGCCCTGTCTGTCTTGCCAACCTCCTGACTCCTGCCTCACACACCCGTACCCTCAGGTCTTCCTCTGTCCCCATGCTCTCCACTAGACCTTGCATGACAAAAATGGGTGAACAGGCGTTTGCCCATTTTGCTCCCAAATTCTGGAACTCACTCCCCCTTATGGTGAAAACTTCAGCCTCCCATCGAGAATTCAGAACTCGCTGTTCACCCACCTCCTAGCCTCTGGCCAATGCAAATGCTCTTAATTTGCTTTGTCCCACTGCAGGCTGTCGGGTCTGACCCTGAGTACTACACTAATGTGCTCCCATGCAATACGTTTGTCTAGGTGGCTATGAACCTTGATGTCTTTACTGTCCTCAGCTGTCTTATGGTTACCCTAATTGCTTTATTTTACATCCTTATTATGATCTAAGCCTAAAATGTACCCTTATGTAACTATTACTGTGCTACCCAATGTATATCTTGTTTTGCTCCTGTACACCTATATTATGTCTGTGCATTTCTGCATATTGTAACCAATGTCCTGTGCTCTCCCGGGTCGTGCCTGAAAATAGGCAGGTCTGTTGCCTAGCGCACTTACCCGGTTACCAAAAGCTAATAAATAAATAAATAAATAAAGGAAGTTATGCGCTTAGGGCGGGTGGGGTGAGGGGAAGGGTGGGTGGTAGTAAACCTATGCTGTCCAGAAGCAGTCACCTACAACTCTTACCCTCCACCCTGGGGAGTGTCTTCCTTCCTTTCAGACATCTATTTCACAAAGGCTAAGTAACAGGTCTAGTCACAACTGACTGCAAATATCTCCCAGCTACAGTTCCTCCCAGGCAAATTAAAGTTAAAACTAAGAAAAGTCCACCCCAAAAACAGAATCAATACTAGTTACTTACACAGGTAAAAAAAGTAATAAGTCAGTTCAGTGTAGTCTAGAAAATAACCTCCTTGATTCAAGGAAGCTGTGGCTGCTTTCTCACTCTCCCTGTCATCAATGTGAGAAGGAAACTGCAACACCTCTGAGACAAAAAAACCTTTTCAGCAAAAAAGAAATAAATAAAATAGAGGCAAACAGTAATTTTGCTTAGCCTAATGATAAAAAGTGACAAAAATTTAAGCACCACCTGTAATAATTTCACAGACGATATACCCTGTAAGAAACACTTTGCTATAGAGAAAAATAAAGCAATAACAGAAGATATACCTTGCAAAAGACAATTTGAATCAGAAGATTACAGCAGTAATCTGTTAGCACACACCTGTAGGCATACCCTGTAATAATGCAGCAGAAGGTATCCCCAGCAACAGCAATTTGAATCAGAGAAAAATAAAGCAATAAAATGTTAGCAACAAACAGTAACAATCCCTGTGAGTACAAAATAAAAACAACACACAGTAAATCTGCCTAGCCAAAAGTCTTAATCCTTTCCCTTACTCTGGTAAGGTTCTTTGTTCTGTCCTTTCAAGCAAGCTTTGTTCTGTCCTTTCAAGCAAGCCAGAAGGAAAGAGCTCAGGTGAAGCTATGTGCCTTGGCCAGCAAACCTAGCCTTCCACCTCCCTGTACCCAGTGGGGAGCGCCCCCTGACATCAGACCCCCATGACGTCTGCCATTGGTATAATTGGGGCTGTCCCTGGCCACACCCCAGTTCTTTTCCCGCCGCTGACCCATTCACATTGGCTCCAAGGACGCCTACTGCTAGCAGTCGACTGCCATTTTTCGCAAGTCTTTCTAAAAAGTTTTATCATTTATTTAGCGATTATACGGTGCTTGTCTTCTCCATCATCCTCCAGTCAGCGACCGAAATCTAAGTGCGCATGCGGGAATCAAATCCTGGCCTGAGACGGTCTCTCGGCCTGTCTCATCTGCTTGGGGCACAACCACGACGCCGACTCTTGCCTGCACTGTAAAGGTTTCAACTGCCGGACTCACATCCGTCGACTGAAGATGCTGAAGACCTATCTTCTAGAACAGCAGCTGGCCACCATGCAAAAGACCCCATCAGGCCTAGGATCCCCCTTTTTCTTTGAGGTCTGGGACTTCTCACAAATCGAAGGAGAAAAAGTTCAGTGGAAAACACCACCACCATCACGAGAAGGACACCCGTTCGGACTCCCGATCCAGGTCTCCGTACAGGAAAAAGCCAGCTCCAGTCCTCCCTCCCTCCCGAGGGAGGTCGGACTCTGCTTCCCCGCCAAACCCAAGTTTCCTCCAGGTTGCCGGCCTTGAAACCCCCGGAGTTGGTGCGTATGTCGGGTGATGTTTCTTCAGAGCATGGGTTTTCAGTCCCTTCCCTTAGTCTTAGACCCTACAGCCATACCTCTGGGTCTTAGTCCAGGGATTCTGCCATCAATGGGGCAGGAGACAGCCATCATGCCGCCCCTCATCAGGCTAAGGCTTCTTCCTCATTGTCTGATCATCCGGCTGGAGCTGACGACAGGAAGCGGTGTTCAGAACAGAGTCTCACCCTGGCGTCAGCTCTCCGGAGCATTGGGTGTCTTTCTCCCGGCGCTCCACCCCGACGTCCTTGATGTCCTCGCCTTTGGGGTCTTCCCTGTCACCTGCACCCCCTAAGCTTCCGCCAGAAGGGTGCAGCCAGCCAGTCAACCTGCTGTCAGCTCTGGTGCTACCCCAGGACCAGACGCCAGAAAAACCCAAATCACCAGAGTGTACGCTGGCTTCTGACAAGCCGTCAAGTCTGCCGCCCGAAAAGCCTGATGACAGGTCTGAGACGCCAGGCCCATTGGCCCCCAGCCTTGGTCTCTCTGTCTGAAGTCAAGGACCCTTTCAGTTCCTGGTGGGACACAGTCAGAAAATACATCATCCCCAAGTAACCCCAGGTTCCAATGCCACAGCCTCCTGTAGACTCCCCTAAGCATCCCCCGCGATGACAGGTCTTCCGAACGACACAGTCCTTGTTCTAGATCGTCCTTCTGGCGTTATAGGAGGAGGCACCAGCATTCCCGCTCCAGATCTTCCTCTAGGTCATCTGACTCAAACTCTTCGGTCTCTTCCAGATCCACAGGGGAGTTTTCCTCTCCTCCTCACCACCCTGACCCTGGGGGATTTGCCCCGCTCCCCCCGGCGATTCCACCTTCTTGGACGTGATGCGTCACATCCAGTTTTTGAACCAGTGGGAAACTGAGCATCTTGATCCAGAAAGAAAGAGGCTGGCTCATTTCTTGGGTATGAATAAGCTCAAACCTTTAGTTGTCCCACCCTTGGTAGCTCCCTTTCAGGATGCTAACAGGCTAGCCTGGAGATGCCCTTCGACGGCCCCCGCTATACCTAAGAAAGCAGACAGGCTGTATCATACCCCAACGAATGAGCCCAAGGCGGACTCAGTTGTGCTGACAGCTGCCCACATCAGGACCAAACAGCCCTGGCAAATGAGCTCCCAGCCACCGGACAAGGAATCCGAACATCTGGACCAGTTCGGTAGGAAAGTCTACTCTTTGGCTACCTGCACCATTCATTCACTCAGCTTTTTGGCGCACATGGTGCAGTACCAGAAATCCCTCTGGAACAAGGCAATTGAGCTTGCAAAAAGACATCCTGATTCTGATCACAAAATGGAGCTCTTAGATGTGCTCTAGTCCGGTCTGGACATGGGGGAACCTGTCCTGAGGTCATCCTATGATTCGGCGGACATGGCAGCCAGGGCAACAGTCACTGGGGTTTGTATGCGGAGGTACTCTTGGCTCTGGGTTTCTGGATTTAGGCAGGACCTTCAGGATGCCATCATTGATGCCCCATTACATGGATCCGTGCTTTTTTGGTCAAGATATTGAGAAGATGATCTCGGACCTTCTGGACTCTGGAAGGAGGTATGGTCCCTAGTAGACAAGAAGGCAATAGAACCTGTTTCAGCCCCACAGTGGGGGAAAGGGTTCTACTCCCATTTCTTCTTGATTCCCAAGAAGACGTGGGATCTGTGCCCGATTCTGGACCTGAGCCTCCTGAACAATTACATAGAGTACAAGAGGTTCAGGATGGTCACCTTGCCGGGCATTCTTCCTATGTTGCATCAGGGAGACTGGCTCTGCTCCCTGGACATGCAAGATGCCTGCCTCCATATTCTGGTGCTTATAGCTCACAGGAGGTTCCTGAGGTTCTCCTTTCAGGGAGGGCATTTCCAGTTTCGGGCCTATCCCTTCGGCCTTTCTTCGGCACCACGGGTGTTCACGAAGTTCACGAATCCATAGGGGCACAGGATCCAAGACAGCATGGGTTTACAAAAGGAAGGTCCTGTCAAACTAATCTCATAGATTTCTTTGACTGGGTAACCAGAGTGGTGGACCAAGGGGGAGCAGTTGACGTCGCCTACCTTGACTTCAGCAAAGCTTTTGACACTGTTCCACATAGAAGATTGATAAATAAGCTGGGTAGGCTCGGGGTGGGTCAGAAGTTGGTCAACTGGGTGGCAAACTGTTGACTGGCAGAAAACAGAGAGTGGTGGTAAATGGTATACAGTCAGAAGAGATGCAAGTCACAAGTGGGTACCTCAGGGATCAGTCCTGGGGCCAGTCCTCTTCAACATCTTCATTAGTGACCTTGCAGATGGACTAGAGGGTAAGGCTTGTCTGTTTGCAGATGACACCAAGATCTGCAACAGAGTAGATGATCCAGATGGGGTGGGCAGAATGAGAAGAGATCTGGATAAACTAGCAAAATGGTCAGAAGAGTGGCAACTGGGATTTAGGTTAGGCCCCATCTGGAGTACTGCGTGCAGTATTGGAGGCCACACCTTCACAAGGACATCAACCAAATTGAGGCAGTCCAGAGAAGGGCAACCAAAATGGTGCAGGGACTGCATCAGAAGACATATGAGGACAGATTAACAGAGCTCAATATGTATACCCTTGAGCAAAGGAGGAGAGAGGTGATATGATCAAGGCATTCAAACACCTTAAGGGCATTAACAAGGTGAAAGAGTCTAACATGTTTAAATATAAGAAAATAGCTGGACAAGAGGACACAGCATGAGATTAGAGGGGGCCGATTAAGGGGGAATGTGAGGAAATTCTTTTTCACAGAAAGGGTGGTGGATGCATGGAATGGCTTACCACAAGAAATGGTGGCTATGAATACAGTGCAGGGCTTCAAACAGGCATGGGATAGGCATAAGGGAGCAATACAAATGACTATGAATAGATAGGCCACTGACAGAGCAAAGGCCGATGGCACATTTATAAGGTTCTCACAACCGATGCCTAGGGCCTAGGTTGGTTTTCAGAATCATTAGACTCAAGGTGCATGGTCTTCTCTAGAACTGACCCTCCACATCAATATTCTGGTGATGAAGGCAGTTCTGTATGCTCTACAGGCATTTCTTCTGGATCTATGTCCAGGCCCCCTGTTAATGCAGGCAGACAACATGTCAGTTGTTTACTACCTCAACAAGCAGGGGGGAACTCACTCCCATCCTCTATGCCAGGAGACTATGAGAGTGTGGTTCTGGGCTCTAGACCATGGCCTATTGCTCACCGCCATGCATGTTCCAGGGGTCCAAAATGCCTTGGCCGACGCTTTAAGCCGGTCTCTGTCGAAGACTCACGAATGGGAACTCCTGCAGTTTGTAGCGGATGACATCTTCCAAAGAGGGGGTCATCCAGAGCTGGACCTCTTTGCGTCCCCGTGCCATGCAAAGCTGCCCAGTTTCTGCTTGCTCGATCACGGGTCTGGTGTTTTCTGGCGAGACGCATTGACCCTCTGTTGGACAGGGAGGTTTCTGTATGCCTTCCCTCCCTTTCCTCTTCTGCAAAGAGTTCTGCTCAGACTCCAAGCAGAAAGAGCAGAGATGATTCTCGTAGCTCTGCTTTGGCCTCGTCGGAT
Source organism: Neoceratodus forsteri (assembly GCA_016271365.2). NCBI lineage: Eukaryota > Metazoa > Chordata > Ceratodontiformes > Ceratodontidae > Neoceratodus > Neoceratodus forsteri. The sequence goes on along the minus strand of CM057450.1, from coordinate 373,696,903 downwards.
ATGGTTCCCGCTACTGCAGCAGCTGACCATAAAACCTCCAATTCCCCTGTCCTTATCCTCCCGCAAGAGCATGGCAGGCTGGTTCACGCAGACCTCCCTACATCTGCATGCCTGGCACCTGCAGACGTAGCCACTGCACGGTTTAGAGCATCTCCCAGAGTGGCAGAGGTCTTGGTTGCAGCCAGGAAACCTTCCACTAGGGCTACCTACACCATGAAGTGGAAGCGCTTTTGCTTGTGGGCCTCCAGTCGGGGTCTGAACAGTCTTCTGTGCCCTCTGAATGCTGTTCTCTAGTATCTCCTCTCCCTCTCAGACTCGGGCCTCCTATATTCCTCCGTCAGGGTACACCTTTCCGCAATGTCTGCCTGTCATGTGCCGGTGGATGACAAATATGTTGCCCAGACAGATCCAGCCCGAACATTTTTGAGGGGAATGCTTCCTCTTAAATCTCCATTAGGGACTCCATCCCTCCTTGGGATCTTTTGTTTTTATTAGAAGAACTTTCGTTGCCTCCCTTTGAATCAGCCGCGGATTGCGAGCTACGTTTTCTGTCATGTAAAGCTTTGTTTCTAGGGACATGGATATGTTCATCCACATTGTCTGGCAGGTATCCTTGCTGCTTTAAATCTTGCCGGAAGGTCTTCAAGCTGGCTCCTCCCAACCGGGTGGTAAAAATCTCGGCTCCGCCCCATGACGCCAGATCTTCCTTACCGCTTGGAAGCTCAGGTTCCCTCCTTAACGCTCTGCGTATAAGACTGGTTCCTAATTCTTCAGTTTTGCGAATTTAAAAGTTTTGCACTTCTAGACTTGGTCTTCTATCCCTTGAGACTCGATGGACAAATCGACTCCGGTTTTCGGAGATGCCCCTGCAGGCAGAAGATGTCTCGGACAGATCCGCACTCCACGTGTGTCTACTGTTTAGGCCTTGAGCACGACCCGCAGGCTTGCGACCTGTGCTCTTCCTTCTCATCCTACGTCCTCGAAGACCGTGCTGCCCGTTTACAACTGGGGCGTCCCGAGAAACGTTTTCCTCCGGTAAAGTCAAAAGAGGGCCAGTCGGCGGTCTCTGCAGCGGCGGGCTCGGTGGATCAGCTAGAGCAGATGATCGCCCTCGAAGAGGAGGCGGCATGGGCCGCATCTTCCTCGGCCGTGGCATTTATCCCGCTCTCCCTGGGTTCCTCTTATACAGCTTCTTTTAAGGAGCTTTGTCTGTCCCTGTCCACTAAGGGAGAGGGACCAACGTCTGCTGGACCTTCTTCTCGGTCCAGAAAGACAGAGAAGGGTAAGTCCCTCTGTCAACGCTCTTGGGAGCGGGAAAGGTCCCTCTCCCCAAGTTGTCGGCTATCGACTTCGGTCAATCGTTCGGCTTCGGCCACTGGTCTCACGGTGTCCCCGTCAGGCCAGTTGACCGAGACTCCCGTCGACACAGTCGAGATTTTTCTCGACCCGTTGGACGGGTTGTCGCCAGGCGAATCCGAGAATCCTCTCCCGGTTCCCCGGTGGGAGTTGAGGATCGATGGGCTTGCCAGTGCCTCCGGTTCCGGAGCCCTCAGGTGAACCCTCCGAGCGAGGAGGGTTCCCCGTCCGCCCCGCGCCCTCGGAAAAGCGAGGTTCCCGGTCTCGGACTTCTTCAGCGGTCCAGCGATCCCACCGTCATAAGCGGTCTCGGTCTCTGCACCCTTGATAGCGGCGCCGCCGCTCGTCCTCGTCCTCCTCCTCGGGCGAGGGAGGCTCGGCGTAAGCCCGTCGCCGAGGCGAGACCTCATCTGGCAACAGCTCCTTCTGACCGGGAACAAGCCGGCGCTGTCGCCTTCCCCAGCCATTAAGTGGCTGTCACGGGCGACGAAACAACCTCGACTTACCGAGGGCCTGTTCCCAGGCGGTTGTTGGCCAAAACCAACTGCTCCACCGATTCGGTGGAACCTCCGCCTCCACAGCCATTATTTGGGGCTCCGACCAAGAATTCTCGGTCGGCTCAGGGACTGCCCATAGGCTGTCTGTCACCTCACTCCCGATGTCGACCTCGGCAGGTGGAGGTGGCTCAGGCCTGAGGCAGCTCTTTGCGGACTCTTCAGAGTCCGACGGCGATTCCTCCCTTTTCTCCAGGCGAGTAGACTTGGAGTCCTCTGGAGGTCAGTCGATGGACGATAGCCCTTCGTCCTATCTGGGATTGCTTCGGCTCATCTTGGAGTCCACCGGGATGAAGCTCGAACCTGTGTCTAAGCGGGCCAAGTATCCCCTCACGGAGATACTGGACCGAGGGGATTCCCCTACGGAGGCCTTTCCGGTGGCCGAGGCCATAGTGGGCCCAGCCTTGGAGCTCTGGCAGCGCCCTGCTTCCTGTCCTGCGCCCTCGTCCAGGATGGCCAGGAAGTATGCGGTCCCTACCGGTTCCTTGTCCGGTTTTACGGAACACCCCTCAGCCGAGGGGCTAGTTACCGACAGCGTTTTCCGGTGCGCCGGTAACGCTAGGGACGTGGACAAGTCTCCCGACAAGGAGTCCAAGAAATTGGACTATGCTGGGCGCAAAGTCTACGCTGCGTCCTCCCTCAGCCTTCGTCAGGCCAGTTCGGCCGTGCTCACGGCACATTTCTCTCATGCCCTGTTGGGCTCCCTGGACGAGGTAGTTCCTCATCTTCCGGCGGACCTGCAGACCACGGTTAGGCAGGTGCGGGACCAGGCAGGGCAGTGGCCAAACAGCAGCTTCAGACTGCTCTGGACATTGGAGACTCATGTGCCAGGTCAGTAGCGCGCAGTGGCTATCGCCGTCGGGCATGGCTGAGGATATCCACCTTCACCGGATACCCAGCACAAGTTGGTGGATGTCCCTTTCTGGGGACCGACCTCTTGACCCTGGGGTGGAAGGTCACCTGCAGAGGATCGAGAAGTCAATGCTACCTTGGACTTGGTCTCATCCGCACAGAAGGACAAAGACGCAGACCACAGCCTAAGCCCTTTGTCCCTCTGCTCTGCTTGTCCAACCCAACAACGTCAGGGCCAGCAGGCTCGAGCTTGGCATCCCAAACCCAAGCCCTCAGCTTCCTCCTCCAGGAAACAGGGAGATAAAGTCCCTGGAGGTCCCTCGGCCAGTCCTTCCTCCAAGCCTGCCCAGTGACGGGTTGAGGGGTGTTGCCCCCAACCCCATAGCCTCACCCCAGGTGCCCCCCATGGGGGGGCGGCTTCGCCACTTTCTTTCCGCCTGGTCCGTTATCACCACAGACCGGTGGGTGTTGGAGGTGGTGGGAAAGGGCCTGCCTCTGGAGTTCGAGCAGGCCCCACCCTTCAGAGCCATCGCACCTTGGGGGGCCTCGGGGTCCGAAGGCTCGCTGTCGGCTCGCCGAGCTGACATCGCTCTCCTCCTCGAGAAGGAGGTGATCAGAGAGGTGGCGGACCCTCCCTCAGACCCGGGGTTCGTGTCCAGGTACTTCCTGGTTCCGAAACGGACGGGGGGCTGGCGCCCCATTCTCGACCTACACGACCTAAACAAGTTCCTAAGGTCTCGAACCTTCAGGATTGTCACTCTGGCTCAGATAATACCATCCTTGGAACACGGCGTGTGGCTCTGCTCTCTGGACCTGCAGGACGCGTTCTTTCACATCCCTATCTGTCCGTGACATCAGAGGTTCCTTCGCTTTTGGGCGGCGGGATCCCTTTTCGAGTTCCAAGCCATGCCCTTCGACTTATCTCCAGCTCCCAGGGTCTTCACCAAATGCATGGCAGTGGTGACAGCATTCCTGTGGCGCCGAGGGGTCCGGGTTTACCCTTACCTGGACGATTGGCTGATAGCAGCCCCCTCCAGACAGGAGGTGGAGCGGTCCAGAGATCTGGCCCTCCAGGTTTGCTCTCAGGTCGGCCTCCTCATCAACGAGGCCAAGTCGGAACTCGAGCCAAAGCAGGTGATTCTTTTCATCGGGCAGAGCTCGACTCTCTTGAGCCAGAGCACGGCTCGGCGGACAGGGCGAGGTTCTTTCATCCTTTGCCCAATCATTTCTGGTTGGGCAATTGCGCCTCTGCCGGGACTTCCTCGCCTCCTGGGTCTCATGGCGGCCTGTACCAGCGTGGTCCGTTGGGCCCGCTGAAACATGCGCCCCCTTCAGTGGGGGCTGGCCAGCCAGTGGTCCCAACGCTGTGATCCATTGGACCAGCTAGTGACGATGACCCAGGGGATGTGGAACGCTCTCCAGTGGTGGACCGTTTCAGTTCATCTGCAGGAGGGCATCCCGTTTGTCCGCCCCGAGCCGACGGTCTCTCTATCGACCGATGCCTCTCTGATGGGTTGGGGTGCCTATCTGGGGGAACACTGAGCACACGGCCTCTGGTCCCCGCGGGAGTCTCGATGCCACATCAACCTGCTGGAGCTCTGAGCGGTCCGCCTAGCTCTCACCGCCTTTGCTCCGTTTCTTGGGGTCAAGTGGTCCGGGTCCAGACGGACAATATCCGACCATGTACTATCTAAACCGCGAGGCGGGGCGCGCTCCATGCTTCTATGCAAGGAGCTCTCCGCATCTGGTCACTCATCGCAGCCTGGAGGTGGATCTCAGAGCCATTCATGGGGCAGGAGCCTCCAACACCTGGCCGATGCCCTAAGCCGGATAGGGCTCGTCCCACATGGTCTCTCCTGCCGGAGGTAGTACCGATCTATTCTCCATTGGGGCACACCTCAGGTGGACCTGTTTGCCTCCAGGGAGAATGCGAGCTGAGGGCTGTTCCATGCCGCCCCCCTCAGCAGGGCTCACTGCAGGGAGATGCCTTCTCGAGGCTGTGGACCCCGGGCCTCTTCTACGCCTTTCCCCCATTTCCCTTGATGCACAAGGTGCTTCTCAAAGCAAGGAGGGACAAGGCGCAGGTGATTCTGATAGCCCCATTCTGGCCCCGGCAGTACTGGTAACCAGATCTCCTCAGCCTCAGCTCCAGGCTCCCGAGGCAGCTTCCAGCTCGCCCGGACCTGCTCTCAGTCAATCAGGGGAAGGTATTCCATCCGGACCTTCAATCCCTGCACCTGACGGCCTGGTTCCTGAGCGGCTAGAGTTCCAGGCCTTGGGTCTTTCCGACGAGGTCCTCAACGTAGTTGAGGCGTCCCGTAAGGAGTCGACCAGAAAATGCTACGCCTTCAAATGGAAGAGATTTTCCATTTGGTGCCAGGGCAAGGGCCTGGACCCTTCCTCCTGTTCCTTGGCGAGCATATTGGACTACCTTTGGTCCCTTTCTCAGCAAGAGCTTAGGTCGATGACCCTTAAGGTGCACCTGGCAGCCATCTCTGCTTACCGGGCGCGGGCCGGGAAGCAGTCGGTGGCGCAGGAGAAGGTGGTCTGGTGCTTTTTCAAAGGCCTTGATCACATTTCCCCTCCGGTGCGAGAACCTCCACCTCCATGGGATTTACTGCTGGTACTAGCAAAGCTCATGGGCAAGCCACTCGAACCAATGCACAGGTGTGAACTCTCTCACCTGTCGTGGAAGACCGCCTTCTTGGTGTCTGTCCCGTCAGTCAGAAGGATGGGAGAGCTCCAGGCACTCTGCATCGAGTCTCCTTACCTGGTCTTCCACAGGGACAAGGTTGTCCTGCGCCCCAACCGAAATTCCTTCCGAAGGTGGTGTCGGAGTTTCACATTAACCAGGTGTTGACTCTGCCGGTGTTCTACCCCAATCACACCTCGGAGGCCGAATATAGGCTCCATACTCTGGACCCTAGAAGGCGCTGCGCCTACTATAAGGAGGCGCACGGCTGGAATTGAGAAGTTAAGCCAGCATGTTTGTCACCTACGGTGAAGCCGCACCTGGCAGACCTGCAGCCAAGCAGGCGATAGGCAGGTGGGTCACCTCCTGCATAGATCTCTGCTATAAGTTGGCGGGCATGGAGCCTCCCAGAGGATAAGAGCTCATTCTACCCGCCATACTGCTGCATCGGTGGCTGCTTCCAGGGACGTCCCTATCCAGGAAATCTGCAGGGTTGCTACCTGGAAGTCAGCACACACCTTCATCACCCATTACCACATCGACCTTGAGTCACGCCGGGATGCTGGCTTTGGGGCCTTGGTTCTCCAGTCTCTATTCCCTAAGTAGGGGGTGTGCGCCTTGCCTCCCTCCTCCCGGAGAACTGCTAGGAGTCTGCCAGACAGTGTGGATGAACAACATATCCATGTCCCTAGAAATTCAGGTTACTCACCTGTAACAGGAGTTCTAGGAATGGTGTATGTTGTTCATCCTGCCCCCGACCTCCCGGCTCGGCTGGACAACCTGAGCTTCCAGCGGGTCAGATCTGGCGTCATGGGGCAGAGCCGAGAGTTTTACCACCCGGGTGGGTGAGAGGAGCCAGATTGAAGACCTTCCGGCAAGATTTAAAGCGGCAAGGATACCTGCCAGACAGTGTGGATGAACAACATACACCATTCCTAGAACTCCTGTTACAGGTGAGTAACCTGTATTTTTAGTTGCTGTTATTTCTGCTCAGAGGATTTCCGAGCTTCAGGCTCTGATGGCTAAAGAGCCATATTTGATTTCCATAAGGACAGGGTGTCCTTGAGGACCAATCCTAAGTTTTTTCCTAAGGTGGTGTCCCAATTTACCCTTAATCAGGACATCAGTCTTCCGGTTTATTACCTGGAGTATACTAATCGAGGGGAGGCTGTCCTTCATACTCTGGATGTACATAGAGTGCTTAGGTACTACATTAACCATACTCTGACTTGCAGAAGATCTGATCAACTTTTTGTTTCCTTTGCCCCAAGAACCTTGGGGACACCTGTGGCAAAGCAGACTCTGTCCAGATGGCTAGTCCATTGAATCACCTTCTGCTACAATAAGTACAACAAACCCTTACCAGGCTCGGTGAAGAGTCATTCCACCAGGGGTGTGTCTGCCTCTTATGCGGCATCTCGGAATGTATCTATGGCAGACATCTGCGCAGCAGCTGCTTGGAGCTTGGTGCATACCTTTGTGAAGCACTACAGCCTGGACATTGCGTCAGAGAGCTGGGTTTGGGTTAGCGGTACTCCAAGGCCTGTTGTCTTGAAGCCCCTCCCACTTGTGAGGTTTCCACCTCCCAGTCTGTCCGGGATCATTAGAGTACTGCCTGGTACTCAGTCCTTATGGTGTAGCCTGCTGCAAGTGCTCACACTCAAAGTAAGATAGTACAGTTACGTAAGAACTTACCGTAACAGTAGATCTTCTAGAGGAGCTCTTGCAGCAGGCATTATTTCTCTCCCTCCTTCCCCCTGGTCCTTTTCGCCTTTCTTTCCTTACTGTAAGTGGGGTATTCCACTAACCTTGGTTCTCTATTATTTGTCAGCCGGGTCTCTGGCGGGAGAACTGGGCTGTGGCTGGGGACCGCTCCCTTTATACCATTGGCAGACGTCCGAGGCGGTCTGATGTCAGGGGGCAGTCCCCACTGGGTACTGCTACTTAAGAATTTTTCCGTGGGGTCCTAGTGCCTGGCGGCATAGTCCTTTTGGTGTAGCCTGCTGCAAGAGTTCCTCTCGAAGATCTACTGTTACGGTAAGTTCCTACGTAACTGTACTTTATTGTATCCCATTTGGCCTCTCCCTCTTCTAATCCTTCCAACTTGTCTTTCCACATTCCACCACCTTACTGAAGACCGCCCTTCAAAAGTCCAGGACCACAGTTTTTGAACTGGAGCAAAGCGTTCCTGTGGTTATGTTGAAGGTGGACTGTATTGTGGTCACTGGATCCCAGCGGTTCCCTCAACTTTTCTTCTCTATTTCAGTGTTTGAGAGAATTAGATCAATGGCGGAGCCCTCTATAGTTGGTGGCCTGACCTACTGCATGTAGTCTTGCAACACATCCACCAGTGCCTGACTTCTTGCACTGCTGGCTGCCAGAATTTCCTAGTCTGCATCCGGCATATTTAGATCACCCACCAGTACAACCTCTCCTTTGTCTAATGCTGTCCTGATTTCCTCCCCTAATTACTTGTCCCCATCTTCCTCATGATTTGGCACTCTGTTTACCACTCCCTCTCTGATCTTCTAACCCCTTTCCATTGTCAGTTACACTCAAACAGCTTCCATTTTGTAACCTTCTTGAGTAGAATCTTACTTCACTTCTGTACCTTCCCTAAGGTCCAGTGCCATCCCCTCCTCTGCCTTTTTGTCTGTCCCTCTGTAGTGTGAGTAACTTGGAATGGTAAGGTTCTAATCATTGTTTTCTGTCCCTCTTTTTTTCTGTTGTGGTTAGTAGGTCCATCTTAGCTTCTGCCACCACTGTTTAATGCACATTCATTTGTTCCAGAGGCTTATGAATTTAAGCAGACCCTCCTTCAGGACTCTTGTCTCCTCCTATTGCCTCTTCTGTTGACCAGACCTACCATACTCCTCCTCTGCGTTGTTTCACTTTCATCCTACCCCCTCCCCCATATTGTCCTCTATCTCTGATGTATACTCCTTTCACCGTCTGCTTCTACATTACCTGTTTCACTCTGATTGCCCCACTTGTTGAGGGAGAGCTATCTTGGTCTTCCTCGCCTGAGCTCTCCTTACAGATGTCCTGAGCCCCAGCCTCCCCCCTGCTATTTTAAATGCACAAAATGTAAGCCTGTAACCTTTGCCTCGATGCCTTTGTACCCTCCATATTAAGATGAAGGCCATCTCATTTAAATAGGCCCTACTCCCGCCATACAGCACCCCTGTTTAAGTGGAAGGTTTTCAGCTTTCTTACTTCCTCCACTGCTGTCATGTATTAACCAGTTGTCTTCTGCCACCTCTTCTTCTCTATATACCCCTTCCTACTCAAAGATACCCCTACACCCTGACCCACATTTTTTTTCAGTATTTGTTTATTCTCCTTCCATCCTGGCTGACCCACATTGTGATGGCTGCCCCAGCCCCACCATTCTGACTTCTCACTGGATTTACCTCACTACACACTTGTTCTTCCAGTGTCTCTCCCCCCCCCCCCGGTGGGGTCAACAGGGTCCTCACCTCCTCCAGGAGACTGAGCCGGTCAGTGTTGGTAGAGCCTTGGTTATCAGGTGCAGAGCCTGTGGGTGGCCAGAGTCATTCCTTCAGCTACAGCATTTCTTCCTATTTTTCTCCCCTTCCTGGAGGTCGGCTCTCATGCAGTGGCACCAGCCGAGAGAGCGTCATAAAGGCACTGCAAACACTGGAATGCCTGTGCCTGTCTCTCTGAGAGGTAGCCGCATGTTGCATCACCTAGTCTCCACTAGGTGGCAGCCAAGCAGTGGCACGCACTTGCCCCCCTCCGAAGGAGAGTTGTTTGTGGGCACTCAGTCCTCCTTCCCCAGGCCAGCCCCTGAGTGACTGTGGCCCATTCCTGAACCCAAGTCACCAGTGTGGAAGGTGGTGAGGCACCAGTGTCTCAGCCGCCCCCCCAACACGCACACACACACACACACACACACACACACCACTGGGCTGACTCCCTGACACACATTATATGAACTGTGGTCGTTGCCACAGCAGTCGGAGCTCCAGTGTTCTCTGCCACTTGTGTTTGACAAACTTGTGTGTGACTACATAACGTATCTGCATATCAGCGATGACATATTCCATGCCTGTAATATGTGTGTGTGTGTCTCTGTAGTATGTATATGTATCAGTCTGCACAGTGAAGGGATATTCATTTTGAATGCTTGTTCCATTGAATTGATGTCTGTGTCCATATCTCATACCATGATTTCTGTTGCTGTCAGTTTTTGTGACATACTTGAAGGCCGGCCTGTCAGTGTCCTAATCTGCTTGGTTGTTCGTGTGTGTGTGTGTGTGTGTATTCTTTAAACCATTTCATGCATGCTAATTATGATTTGCTCTAGGGCTGCCCTGAACCTGTCTTGCACAAGCAGACAGCACATACTGTGGCACATGTCTCAGATCAGAATAGGCTCATGATGTTGTGTTGGGCACGTCAGCTTTAAGTTAAAATAACCAGGGCTTAATCCTCAGGCTGAATTTCACCTAGAGTGGATGTAAGATCTCTAATACATACTAACGCTGCTGGCAAACTGTCTGTAGTGAACTAGACCCCTTCCCATTCAAATGTAAGAGATACCTCCAGGTTTAGTTACTCTACCTAGATTGGATTGCCACACACTGCAGTAACATTGAATCATTGGATCTTGTCCACAGAGAAATAAGAGTAGGTTGCTTGTAGAAGTCTTCACCCACCTGGGGTTGCCGCCTGTCTTGGTTTCATTAGGACAGTTCTGGTTTGGGGGGCTGTGTCCTGCCAGTAAAATAGGAAAAAATGCAAAATGTCCTGATTTTGAACTAGAAACATTTTTTTTCTTTCTTTCCTCTAGAAGATGCAGAAAACTAAGATACCTTAAATAAAATGCCTCAAGATGATAAGAAACAATAAAAACAACTAAAAGAGTTCTGAGTATTTATAAAAAAGAAGTTTGTCGTATTGGTCGTAGTTACAAATTGTCCCGTGAAAAATCCTGTTTTAGTATGAAATGTCCTGATTTGGGCTTCTTAAAAGGTGGTAACCTTACCCACATTACAAACCAGTTAATGCTAGAAACAGCAACAGATATGGTCAGTGATTTATGTTACTGCCTCCAGGTATTGTTTCAGAGGATTTCTGATAGTTTTACTTATTTTTTTTTGTCTTTAGTCTAATGCACCACATCGTAAAGCTAGTTGGCCTTACTTTTAGTTTGTAAGGCAAGTAGTAAATCCCTAGGGACTACTAGCTCTCTAAAATCAGTAGCTAAATAAACTCAAGGATTGTGAGGGTCCCTCACATAATGTAGTAGCCACTCAGCACAGCAACAGTGTTCAGAGCCAGCAACCTTCATGTTTCTTTTGCAAAAAGGTCCAACAGATTCCAGTAATTCATGCTTTGTAGGCTATATATGTATTTTCTTTCTGTTTGTGCTCTTTGTAAATGATTTATTACTGAAGCTGCAAAAACATATTTGTATGAAACACATTCATACAGCCCATCCTTTATTTGACCAGGTATAACTCGTTGAGCATGTTTCACTTATGTAAGTGGTGGTAGAAAGAAAGCTCATGGCAATACTTTAATATTTAAGCAGTAAGGTGTAATTGGGGGGATTGTGTACTTGACTCCCCACTTAAATGTACCCGAGGACTGGAGGAGAGCTAATGTGGTCCCTCTATACAGAAGTGGAAACAGGGAGGAAGTGGGCAACTCAGACCGGTCAGCCTGACCTCAGTGGTGGGAAAGGTCATGGAAACATTGCTAAAAGAAAGAATAGTGGAATGCCTGGTTGTAAGCGGTCTTACAGGACCCAAGGCAGCATGGCTTTACAGGAGGGAGGTCGTGCCAGATTAACCTCATTGAGTTCTTTCACTGGGTAATCAGGGAGGTGGAACGGGGAGGGGCAGTGGTTGTGGCCTACCTGGGTTTCAACAAGGCCTTTGACACCGTGCTGCCAGTGACAGTGCTAGGGGCTTTAAAACATGGGTCAGATTAGACCCACGGGTGTAAAAAATGTGGGTCAAAGGGAGAACCATCTGGTTCAAAAACCTTATCAAAAGTACAACTTTTACCAGTACAGAAGCCAAAACTTCCAAGAAAGCATACTTTCCTTTTGTTCATTTTTCCATCTTTCAGCTATCGCTAAAGACTAGGTGCACCACTATGGACCCACTGTCAAGTGGAAAGTGGGTAATTTCTGGGCAGGCTATAACTTCTTCCCTTTTTGCCCTATGTAGTGCTGTCCCTGTGTGCCACATAGAATGCTGTTAAACAAACTGGGGAGCACAGGGGTGGGAAAGAAGGTAGTGAAGTGGGTGGAGAATTGTCTGGATAATGGGACCCAGAGGGTGGTTATAAATAGCATTCACTCTGCAGAGGGTAAAGTGACCAGTGGGATACCAAAGGGATCAGTGCTGGTCCAGTCCTCTTCAGTGTCTTTATCAGTGATATTGCAGAGGATCTGGAAGGGAAAATGTGCCTGTTCTCTGATGAAACTAAGCTCGGCAACAGGGTGGACACACCAGGGGGAGTGGATAGAATGAGGGGAGATCTAAGGAAGTTGGAGGATTGGCAGCTAGGTTTCAATGCAAAAAAAGTGCAGGATAATGCACATAGAGCAGAAAAACCCAGGAGCTACATATCAACTGGGGGGATAGCATGCTCTAAGCAAGCAAGAGACCTGGGGTGATAATCTCCCGTGACCTCGAGGTAGGTAGGCAGTGTGACAAGGCGGCAGGAAAGGCAAACAGGATGCTGGGATGCATAGGCAGGGGAATCACCAACAGAAAAAGGGAAATAATTCCACTACATAGGAAATTAGTGAGGCTGCACCTTGAATACTGTGCCCAGTTCTGGAGACCTCATTTACATAAGAACATGGGTATGGTGGAGGCAGTTCAGAGGAGGGCAGTCAAAATGTTGCAGGGACTACATCACAAGCCCTACGAGGAGGATAGGCTAATGGGAATTAAATATGTACTCCCTGGAGGAGAGGAGGGAGAGGGGGATATGATTGAGATATTAAAGTACCTCACAGGGGAGAATAAATGACAGGAGAATACTGTATTTCAAAGATAAAGATGCTTATGGATGAGGGGGCACAAGATGAAACTGGAAGGAGGGAGTGTCAGAGGGAACATGAGGAAGTACTTCTTCACAGAGAGGGTGGTAGACAAGTGGAACTGTCTGCCAGCAGAAGTGATGGGGGCAGAAACAATTACAGGTTTTAAACATGCTTGGGATAGGCATAGAGGATTGCTGGTAGTTGGGGGGTGGTGGGATTACAACCTAATGCCAGCAGTGCATGATAGAGCGTGATTGTTAGTGGTAATAGGACAGACTAGGTGGGCCAAAGGCCTTTATCTGCTGACAATTGCTATGTTTCTGTGTAATGTATAACAGTCACCATAAGATGAAATGTTATCGCATTAGCAAAGCTAGAACAACCCCTGAAGTGTTTTATTTATGTATGTATTCATGCATATTTATTTATTTATTTGTATTAACATTGCTTTATTAACTTAATGGTGAGTCATTAGCGAGACACGGTTCACCAATAACCACACTTGGGAGACTTCAGTACCTGACTATGTACTGTTCAGAAGAGACCGAGGTGCAAAAAGTGTGTGTGGGGGGGGAGTGGCCCTTTATGTCAATGAAATATCAAAGCTGCGGAAATTCAGAATACACATAAGGAGCCAGAAGAACTGTGGGTCACCCTGGAAACAGGAACTGGGACAGCCATATGAACAAAGGTTGTCTACAGGCCTCCAGACCAGGGGGGAGGACATAGACACATTACTGTTAGAAGACATACAAAACATGACAGCTAAAGGGGAGGTTCTGATAATGGGAGACTTCAACGTGCCAGATACAGATTGTTCAATACCAGCAGGAACATCCGACAGAACTAGACACATGGTGGATTCCCTGCATGGGGAGGGCCTCAAACAACTGGTACAAAAACCCACAAGAGACGAGGCTATCCTAGATCTAGTACTGACTAATGGGGAGAGGATCACAGATCTCCAGATAGAAGGTCACCTGGAGGCCAGTGACCATCACATGGTATGGTTCAGTTTGGCCACTAGAACTATATCATCCCATTCCAAGGCAAAAATATGGGACTTCAGAGGAACTGACTTTGGTGAGATGGCCAGCAGAGTTAAGCTAGCCCTGGCAAGAAGAAATACAGGTGAGGGGGTACAGGCAAAGTGGGCAAGCATTAAGGATGCAATGCTTGATGCAACATCCCGTTGTGTTAGGGGGAAAGGCAAGAACAAAAGGAGGAGAAACCACTTTGGTTCTCAAAACAGTAACAGAAAGGTCAGAAGTCAAAGGCTGCCCTTCAGGAAATTCAGGGAATGCAGCAGGGCGAAGATGGAGCATACCAAACTTCCCTAAGGAAACAGGGAAGGCAGTAAGGCAGGCAAAGGCCCACATCGAGGAAACACTAGCACGAACAGTATAAGAATGTGACAAGACTTTCTAGAGATACATTAGTGAAAGGAGAAAGTCCAGAGGGAGTATTGCTAAGATCAAAGGGGATAAGGGGGAGTGTTTGGAGAAGGACCAAGGAAAAGCATCTATCCTAAATAGATACTTCTGCTCAGTATTTACTAAGGAGAAGGTAGGGCAGGGTCCACAGCTAAGCACCATGGACACGGGAGGGGTGTGTGTGCACGAGTCCCTTCATGGAAGAAAGGGTCCTACAAGAGCTCGCTAAGCTCAGGGTGGACAAGGCAATAGGACCTGATGACATACATCCCAGGGTACTAAAGTAGCCAAGAGTGGAACTAGCAGCGCCATTATCAGAATTGTTTAATGAGTCTCTGAGCACAGGAGAGGTCCCAGAAGACTGGAGAAGGGCTCATGTGATCCCTCTCCACAAGAGTGGTAGCAAGGAGGAGGCAGGGAACTACAGACCAGTCAGTCTTACCTCAGTAGTGGGCAAGATTATGGAGGCACTCCTTAAGGAAAGGATAGTGCAACACCTGGAATCCATAATAGCACAGGATCCAAGACAGCATGGGTTTACAACAGGAAGGTCCTGTCAAACTAATCTCATGATTTCTTTGACTGGGTAACCAGAGTGGTGGACCAAGGGAGTGCAGTTGATATTGCCTACCTTGACTTCAGCAGAGCTTTCGATACAGTTCCGCATAGAAGATTGATTAATAAGCTGGGTAGGCTCGGGGTGGGTCAGAAGTTGGTCAGCTGGGCAGCAAACTGGTTGGCGGGCAGAAAACAGAGTGTGGTGGTAAACGGTATACAGTCAGAAGAGATGCAAGTCACAAGTGGGGTATCTCAGGGATCAGTCCTGGGGCCAGCCCTCTTCAATATCTCCATCAGTGACATTGCAGATGGACTGGATGGTAAGGTTTGTCTGTTTGCAGATGACACCAAGATCTGCAACAGAGTAGATGATCCAGATGGGGTGGGCAGAATGAGAAGAGATCTGGATAAACTGGCAAAAAGGTCGGAAGAGTGGCAACTGGGGTTTAACGCAAAGAAGTGCAAGATCATGCACATAGGGAAGAGAAACCCTGAAGCCATCTATAGGTTGGGAGGGGAGTTGCTGGCAATCACAAGGGAAGAAAGAGACTCTGGCATCATCACCATAGGTGATCTGAAATCATCCAAGCAGACCAGTAAAGCTGTAGGTAAGGCTAGTGGGATGTTCGGGTGTATTAGTAGGGGTAACACAAGTTGTAAGAGGGAGGTAATAATCCCTCTTTACAAGACACTGGTTAGCCACATCTGGAGTACTGCGTGCAGCACTACAGGCTGCACCTGCACAAGGACATTAACAAAATGGAGGCAGTCCAGAGAAAAGCAACCAAAATGGTGCAGGGACTGCATCAGAAAACATATGAGGACAGATTTATGGAGGCCAGTATGTATACCCTAGAACAAAGGAGGGAGAGAGGTGATATGATCGAAACATTCAAACATCTTAAAGGCATTAACAAGGTGAAGGAGTCTAACATGTTTCAATATGAGAAAAATAGCAATACAAAAGGACACAGCATGAGTTTAGAGGGAGTTTGATTAAGGGGCAATGTGAGGAAGTTCTTTTTCATAGAAAGGGTGGTGGTGGATGCATGGGACGGCCTACCTCACAGGAAGTGGTGGATATGAATACAGTGCAGGACTTCAAACAGACATGGGATAGGCAGAAGGGAGCAATATAGATGAGTATGAATAGATAGGCCATTGACAGAGTAAAGGTCTGTGGTACATTCAAAAGGTAGAAAAAATGGGCAGACTGGATGGGCCTTGCAGTCCTTATCTGCTGTCAACTTCTATATTATTTATTTATTTAGATGCTTTGGTTGGGACAATCAGATTGATTTGAGGCCTGGTTTCATGCTTGACTTGTGGGAGTGGGTTAATAAAGGAGGAAGAAGTACAAATAAATCTACATAAAACCACTAGAACCAATGCTTATTGATAAATGAATACAAAAATGTGAATGGTCGAGTCCACATAGCAGCAGTTTCTAACAAGGACACTGTGGGAAAATATGGCCAAAAGGAGAGCGAGGCTAGGCAAAAATGGGGAGGGCATGATAGAAGGATAAAAGAAACTGGGACTTGTTGCAGGAACAGGTGTGTGTGATTAGTTCACAGAGGAGGACTTTGAAGGAACAGAAGGAGGAATAAGACTGGACGGCAGGTGGGAGGTTATTCCAGAGAAGGAAGAGGCAGAAGAGAAGACAGTTTGCCCAGCAAAGGTTTTGGATTGGTGGACTGAGAAGGAGCGGGAGTCAGTAGAGTGGATGGAACAGAAGGAAGGAAAGGAGGAAGGTGGACAGAGCTAAACCAGAATTTGGAAGAAAAGAGCTGCAGTGGGAAAAGTGCCTATCCTTAAGTGTTGGGAGGGAGATGTTGGATTCCAGGAAGTAGCAATATGTGTGTGTATGGAGAGTTTATGGCAAAGTTGCAGAAAGAATGAAAGTGTGGGTGCAGTCTGGCTAGCATGGTTTGGGGGGAGGAACCACGTCTGCATAATCAGACACTGGGAGGATAATCTTGAGGATGAACTTGTGGCAGGCAGGGAGTGAAAGGCAGGATTTGTTGCCATATATGATGAAAAGCTTGGGAAGGAGCATTTTGTGGATGAAATCTGTGTGGGAGGAGACATCAAGGTTTTGATCAAGCCACACACTGAGGCACTTGATGTAGAGGACTTCTTTAAGTGGGGGAGGTGTGAGCCATTCAGAGTCAAAATGGGTTTTGTGGCGCTTGGTAAGTCATAGCTTACTGTCAAAGGTCATGGAGAATATAATATTTATTTTGGCATTGATCGAGAGTTAATTATAGAGCCAGACCAGCGCAGGATGTTATCAAAGTCATGCTGTAAGGCAGAGGAGGCACCTGTGATAAGTACATTGCAAAGACGCAGACTGAGGTGAGGCCGTTTAAGAAAACTGAAACAGGATGGTGCCCAGGATAGAACCCTGGGGATCTTTGAGAAGAAAGTGGGGGCGGGGGGGCATCATCTTCATACAGTAAGCTGACTGTGACCTGTAAGACAGGAGTGGAACCAACTGACTGTGTGGTCAAAAAGACACTCCTCAATAAGCTTGCCCCATAGGAGGGAATGGGAGGCAGCCTCAAAAGCCTTGCAAGGTCAGAATAGACAGTAGTGGTAAATTGGCCCTGATCTGTGCCATTTGGGACAGAATCAGCAAGCCCTATTAGTGATGAGACAGCAGAGGGGGGGTTTCCTTACACTAGAATGGGCATGGTGGAGGAAAGATAAGGAGTCAGGGAAAGAGATTAGTGAGAGTACAAGTTTTTCCTACATTTTGACACTTGAACGGAGAAGAGAGATTGGGGATACTTTCCTGGGGTAGACATGTTACACCCTTTAAGGAGTAGGAAAGCTTTGTCATGCTTTTGAACCCTGGTATCTTGCTGAGATGAATGCAGAGGTTTAGAAGGGAGGAGAGAGGACCAGCATTAGCAGGAGCTGAGAGATGTAGAAGAAGTGTTGAGCAAAGTCCATCAGGGTTATTATCCTTGGAGTGATTGAGGGAGAACAAAGTGGCTTTTTTGGGCAGCACAGCAGAAGAGATAGAAGAAGAATGGAGAGGCGGGAAAAGGAGGAATGGGTGAGGTAGGTGGGAATAGAGGGGGGATAGATGTCAGCAGGGGAAGGGAAAGAGAGGAGTCAGAGGGAGCGAGAAGTGAGTTTGCACAGTAATCAAATTGCTAATTGAAGGAGGAGGCAACCTTTGTAGGGCCAGTAATACAAACATACGATGAATCCAGCAGATAACGGCCTAATGGCCTATCAAGTCTGCTCAAGTGTGCAGCTCTCAGTGCTGTGCACTGATGCTGCCCCCCTTCCCACCAACCGATCCCCCGTTTTATCCTTTCCCCTTCCCATTTTTATTTTGCCCTTAATTTTATCCTACTATCCCTTAAATCCCCGGACTGATGCCCTTGAAACCAGTTCCTCTGGCAGCGCATTCCATGCTGTCATCACCCTCTCAGTGAGAAAGTGCCTCCTCATATCCCTTCTGAACCTCCCCCATCCAACTTTAGACTATGCCCTCTTTTAATTCCTTCCTTTCTAATTTTAAACAGACCCTCATGACTTACCTTATTAATGCCCTTCAAGTATTTAAATGTCTCAGTCATGTCCCCTCTGTCCCTTCTCCCACTCAACATCTTGGTTGCTCTCCTTTGTGCCCCCTTCAATAGTCTGATGTCCTTTTTAAGTATGGATGCCAGAACTGTATGCAGTACTCCAAGTGAGGCCGCACCAATGCCTTGTACAGCAGCAGGATGACATCCTCACCCCTTGAGGTGATTCCCCTTGTTATACATGCCAGCATCCTATTAGCCTTCGCTGCTGCTTTCTCACACCGTGCAGAGTGATTCATATGGCTCATTACTAGCACACCCAGATCTTTCTCCTCAATGGATACCAGTAACTGCACACCTCCCAGCTGATAGCTAAATCCAGGATTCCTGTTCCCAAAGTGCATAATCCTGCACTTCTTAGCATAGAAGCCCAACTGCCAGGTACTTGACCACCTCTCCAAGGTTTCTAGGTCTCTCTACAGCAACCCCCCATCCACCACTGCGCCCAATTTAGTATCATCAGCAAACATACTCATCCGACTCTAAACCCCAACTGACATATCAGCCACATAGATGTTGAATAACATTGGTCCCAGCACCGAGCCCTGTGGGACCCCACTGATGACCTCCTGTAGTGTTGATAATTCCCCTCTTACCACCACCCTGTGCTGCCTCTTTATGATCACCCTATCGCTAACACCCAGAGCCCTCAGCTTGCCTGTCAGTTCCCTGTGTGGCACCAAGTCGAAGGCCTTGCTGAGATCCAAGTACAGAACATCCCTTGCTTTACCCTTATCCAGAGCCTTAGTCACCTAGTCATAAAAATCCACAAGGTTGGTCTGACAAGACCTTCCCTGTGTGAATCCATGTTTCCTTTTATCTAAGAGACAATTCTTCTCCAAAAATGCCATTATTTTTCCCCTCAGGATTGTCTGCAGTAGTTTACCCACAATTGATGTGAGACTAACCGGCCTGTAGTTCCCTGGATCATCCCAAGAGCCTCCTTTGTGGATGGGCACCTTATGTGCCATCCTCCGGTCGTGGGGCACACAACCTGATTGAATAGATGTGTTGAAAACGTCTGTCCAGAGGCTCTGCCAGCACCTCAACAAGTTCTCTCAGAACCCATGGGTGAATCCCATCTGGTCCCAGTGCTTTATCCGTTCTCAGAGCCCTTAGACCCTCCAGTACCCTCTGCCTGTTGATCTCCTCATCCACCATACTTGCTTCCTTAACATTCCTGTCTACCATTGACTGTGGATTGCCTATATATGGGGCGGGCACAAAAACTGCTCTTAGCAGGCTCAACACACTCCTCAGTAAGGCCTGTTGTCTTACTTGGGGGCTGCTCTCGATACCCACACCTGCTCACTGTACACTGAAACTGGGTGGCTCCCACTCAGTCTTAGAAGGCAGTACCAAACCTGCCTACTTCTAAAAAAAAGTACTATTTGGACAGACATACACCGAACTGCGCTGACACTTTAAGCTGGCCATCCTAACTAAATATACCTGTAGTACATTCGCTGACAAGATGGTGATTTCCTTCAAAAGGATGAAACTTGCCGAGAACTCCATCCTGTGTCAAGGTCCAAAATGGTACAGTGAACTACTTGCTGTCCTCACTGATACTGCCAAGATTAGAACCTTCAAAGCTGGGCTCAAATCTCTTCTTGGTTCTAAAATGAATTGTACCTGCCTGCGCTAATGTGATAGTACACTCACCTCCAGTTTTCCATTTACCTACAGTACCCCCTCTACATCTTTCAGCTATATGCCACTTTTTTTCTTAACCCACTCCCCTACCCCCAATTACTTGACGATGGCCTCACTTGGCTGAAAGCTCCATCTCTCCCACCTCAGACGATGCCACCTGCCTGCGCTAATGTGATAGTACCTCACCCCCAGTTTTCTGTCTACCTACCCCTCTACATCTTTCTGCTATATACCACTTTTTTGTTGACCCGCTCCCCTACCCTAATTACCTGACGATGGCCTCTCTTTGTTGAAAGCTCCACCTCTCTCCCACCTCAGACAATGCCACCTTCGGCTGAGCCTCCCCAACCCCCTCTTATCTAATCAGTCTATCTTTTAATATTTACTAATTTGATGTGTATAAGTTCAAATTTTACTATTACTGCCTGTGTATATGCATCAGTGTCCCCCCCCCCCCACGTAAACCTTGTATTTTTGTAATGTTTGTTCAACACTGACGTGGAACCTTTGAAAATGAGTCCTTGACTCAAAGGTATTAATCCCAAACTGAAATAAACAAATAAATAAAATTCCACTCATTTTTCTGCCCATGATGACTATGTAATCCCCTCTTCCTTGTAAAAGCTGAACAGAAATATTTATTAAATACTTCTGCCTGTTCATCCCCCTTATCTACCTATCCCTCATCTGTCTTAATTCTTAAGATCTTCTCCCTGCACTTCCTTCTCTCCCTGATGTACTTGAAGACCCCCTTTTCACCCAGCCAAATTCCTTGAGCAAATCTTATTTCCTTCTCAGCCGTGGCAGCCCTTACTACCCTTTTCACCTTCCTGGAACTACTAATATAATCCAGCTTATCTGCTTCCTTACCAGTCCTCTTATAGTTTCTAAAAGCCTCCTTTTTTCCCTGTCACTCTCACCTGTACTTCCCTGGTCCACCAGTTTGGTTTATTAGACTGTGCCTTCTTACTTCTCCATACAGTACAGGAGTTAGTGGCCTCCACCATTCCCAACCTTATGATGTCCCATTTTTGGGTGGTATCCATGTCAGATTTTATACTAGCCACATATTTCCCTAGTACTTCTGCCATCCTACTGTAATCAGCCCTCATAAAAGAGCTTTTTTTAAATATGACGGATTGCACCTAAACAGAGAAGGTGTGCGAGCACTCGGACAAAAATTTGATGTCTGTACAGGCACTTTAAACTATATAAAGGGGAGTATGGGGGGGAGGGCTGTGGAGCCCGAGCAGAGAAGCAGCAGTTTGTTAGAGCTCCTGTGATTTCTTATGTAAATTGCTATGAAACCACCTTTTTTCAGTAAGAGATATTAATTTGAGGGCTACCATCGGATTGAGCATCATCGATTTAGCAAAATGGGCTACCCGAAGAAGGACAGACTGCAGAGCGGAGCAGATAAAAACAAAGGATCTGGTGGGGCCTTGCGATCTCGAAGCTGTACAGCAGGCCGAAGCAGACATTGGATCTCAGGAAACCATCGCCTCACTGGGGCATAAGCTTCAAAACCTAATCGCTCCGGTCTCCACCTTAAATCAAACGGTTTGGTAGTGGAAAACGCAGTAGACGGTCTTAAGCAAGAGCTACATGATGTAAAGTGGCAAACGGATTCCAATGCTACCACTAACGCCCTCGTGGTAAAGGAAAATCTGCACCTTCGCGCGCGTTTAGAAGCCTTAGAAAATCAGGCTCGATCGGGGAATGTGCGGATCTTGGGTCTCCCAGAAGGTAGTGAAGGAGACCACCCTATTGTTTATCTCCAGGAATGGCTGTCTGAGAAGTTTGTGCCTGAGGGAGATGATATCTCTTGGGATATCCAGAAAGCATATAGAATTATCCCGAGAGGCCACTCAGAGAATACGGAGAGTCCCTGGGCCCTGGTGATTGTGACATCTGGGGTTGGTGCTCGTGATCACTTACTTTGTTATGCCAGGAGGGCAACCCCAATAATGCAAGATCAAGTTTATTTCTTCCCAGACATTAGCTACTCTACACATGAACGGCACAAGCGTTTTGATGGGGTGAGAAAGACATTAAGGGATGCTGGAATCATGCACTCCATGATTTTTCCATCGAGGCTCCGAATTACACACCAAGGAAAGGTCTTTCTTTTTGCTGATCTTATTGATACCGTAAAATGGGCGACCCGCATGGCTGCCTCCTCCAGACGGCGTTAAGAGGCCGCTGATAGTGATGATACTGACGGGGATACTTGAGCGGGAGACTCCAGTGATTAGTAGATCTATTTCAGTCTGCAGACTTTCCAGCTAAGTGTCTCTGTACACTAAATGACTCTTTATGTTAGTTTTACGATGCTAAATCATACAGCTCTCCGGTGAAATGACTTTGAAAGTTTATTAATTCCTCCCCCTTATGTTTAATGCCTGAATTTAAAGCTGGGTTAATTTAGCACATTTTGAGGCTTACTTAAATAAGTGAGAAGGCCTCATATGCAATCTCAGTGGTACTTTTTGATTTGTTATACTACTAGTTTAAAATAAGGAAGGGGTGGGTTGCAGGCCTACAATTTAAATAAAGGGACTGAGTCATTTTTTTTTCTAGTAACTTGGCTGACCCTCTCTAGGAGAAGCCCTCGATTGATGTTTACAATGCGATGGACGTTTAAAATGTGATTTGTGGTTGTTCTATGATACTGCTGCAAAATGTTTAATTTTAAGCTTTTTTCCTTTAGGTATAAACATGGCACCATAAGTCCCTTGTGGGGGACTTGATTCCTTTTATAAGGCTGGACACTGATCGACAATGCTAAAATGTTAAGTTTGCCATGTGCTCATGGGCTGTTTCCCACTGCATATTTGGATATTTTATTGGTTAAATATGCAGAAGATACCCTCATATGTTGTAACTAAATATAGTGGATGCAAAACTATTATATCCTGTACTGTAAGGGATCACTCTGTATTCCTGTTGGTGCTTACTTTATTTGTGGTCTATTCACTATATGGATTCTATATTGTCAAGATATATGATAAAAAAAAAAACAAAAGTTAAAAAGGGGGGGTATGATGCAGCTCACATCCCTGTCGGTGGGCTGGTCATCACTCCCCCAAATGCCAAATGCGCACACACATCCTCAGAAAACAAATCAGAGCCAACATCCACCCGACCCAGCAACCTCCATAATCTCTTGGCTGGAAAGAGCAAACTGGAGCAGTCCAGGAAGAGGTTACAACCTCATGCAAAAGAGGATGCACATTCCTGGAAGGCAATGGTTGCAAATAGTAGGATCCTAACCAACAAACTTCCCGAACTAACAGCCATCTTGGAAACAGAAAGGTTGGACTGGCTGGCTGTAACAGAAACATGGTTCACGGAAAACCATGTATGGCATATGGCCATTCCCGATTACAGTCTGTTCAGGAAAGATAGGGCAAAAAAAAAGGGGGGGGGGCATAGCTATTTACATTCGGGAGGAAATAAAAGCCACAGAAGTAAAAGGGCAACCTGGGGACTTCTAGTCACTGTGGCTAGCAGCAGACATGGGCAAGGGAAAACCTTTCTGAATTGGCGTCGTGTACAGGCCCCCAAATTGAGATATAGGAGACAAAGACCTAATAGAGGAAATCCACAAAATGTCTAATAAAGGTGAAATAATACTGGTGGGGGACTTCAACTTACCAGATATTAACTGGAGAACACTAACAGCAGCAACAAGAAGAAGTAGGGACTTCTTATTGTCACTACAATGCGCGAGACTGTGCCAACTTATTAACCCAACAAGGGGAGGTGCCATTCTAGATCTTGTCCTCTAAACTCCGGAAGGATCAAGGACAGCCAGCGGGATGTCATGTGGGCAACAGCGACCATCGCATGGTAGGCTTTAAGGTAAACATAACACAGGACACCAGCCACTCAAAGATAAAGGTGCTAGATTTCAGAAAGGCTGACTTCCAAAAAGTGAGGACCAACATAAGTAACCAGTTAATGGAAATAGAGGCTGAGGTCATGTGAGGGAGACTCAAGAGAGCAATAAAGACTGCCACAGATCAATGTGCCAGATGGGTCAGCAAAGCAAAAAAGAAAAAGAAATCCTCTATGGTTTTCCAAGAAAGTGGCTACCACAGTCAAAGAAAAAAGAAAGTGTACAGCATATACCAGGAAACCAAAACTGAGAAAGACTGGGAGTCGTACAAGGCAAAAATGAGAGAGTCAAACAAACAAATTAGAAAGGCAAAAGCCCAGACAGAGGAAAAGATAGCAGAAGGGGAAAACAGAGGAGACAAATTATTTTTAGATACATTAGGGGATGTAATAAGACAAAACGGATATTAACGATTGCTGCTGAAGAAGGGAAATGCACCAAACATGACCCAGAGAAAGCCAAACTCCTCAACAAATACTTCTGCTCGGTGTTTACCAAAGAGGACCCAGGGGATGGCCCAGCCTTGAAAAAACATAACACCCCAGGACCAAGGGTAGACACAAGTCCCTTTACAGAAGCTGAAGTACGGGAGGCGCTAAATAAACTAAAAGCAGACAAAGTCATGGGACCAGATGAGATGCACCCCAGAATCCTTAAGGAACTGGGGCAGAATTAGCAGCCCCTCTGGCACTTCTATTCACGAAATCCTTGAAGAGTGGTGTGGCACCTGAAGACTGGAAAAAAAACAATAGTGGTTCCACTTCACAAATCAGGCAGTTATGAAGAGGCTAGTAATTGCAGACTGGTGAGCCTCATGTCTATAGTAGGGGAAGTAGTGGAGACACTACTTAAACAAAGGATCATAGCATTCCTCAAAACTAGCATCCGACAAGACCCTAAACAGCACGGTTTCACAGCAGGTAGGTCATGCCAGACAAATCTGCTCGAGTTTTTTTTTGACTACGCTGCAAAAATAGTGGACGACGGTGGGGCAGTAGATGTGGTCTACACCTACACTTTAGTAAGGCCTTCGACTCTGTTCCACACAGAAGGCTGGTAAAGAAGCTTGAACACACAGGGGTTGGTCCAGAAGTAGTCAGATGGGCACAAAACTGGTTACAAGACAGAACCCAGAGGGTACAGGTTAATGGAGAGCAATCGACGGAAGGCAGGGTGACCAACGGGGTGCCCCACTACTCAGTGCTAGGGCCTGTGCTCTTCATTGTTTTTATAGCACACATCACTGATGGACTGGAAGGGAAGGTGCGTCTGTTCACAGATGATGCCAAGATATGTAGCAGGGTGGTGGACACCCCAGAAGGAGTGAGCAAGATGGAAGCTGACCTCAAGAAACTAGAAGAATGGTCTGGAGTATGCCAGCTGAGATTTAATGCCAAAAAGTGCAAGGTCATACACATAGGAAAGAAAAATTCAAGAAAGGAGTATTACGTAAGACGCGAAAGACTGGCGGCCTCAAACCAGGAACAAGATCTGGGAATCATACTCTCAGATGACTTGAAGGTTAGTAAGCAGTGTGAGAAGGCAACAGTGAAGGCCAACAGAATGCTGGGATGCACTGGGAGTGGAATCATGAACAGGAAGAAAGAGAGAGGTGGTACTACCACTGTATAGCTTGCTGGTCAGGCCTCACCTGGAGTGAATATGGAGTCCAGTTCTGGAAGCTTCACCACAGGAAGGACATTGACCGGGTGGAAACAGTACAGAGAAAGGTGACAAAAATGATTCAGGGTCTGCAGTACAAGTCCTATGAGGAAAGACTTAGGGAACTGAATATGTACTCCCTGAAGCAGAGAAGAGAGAGAGGGTACATGATTGAAACATTCAGTTAGATAAAAGGCATTACCAAGGTTCAGGCACAGGAACTTTTTCACTTCAAGAAGAGCTCCAGGACCAGGGGACATGATCTCAGGCTGCAAGGAGGGAGGTTCTCTACCAACACCAGGAAGTTTTTCTTCACAGAAAGAGTGGTGACACTTGGAACACCCTGCCCCAAGAGGTTGTGGGGGTCAACACTGGGGGTGGGGGTTCAGGAGTGCATGGAACAGACACAAGGGAGCCCTGACTACAAAGGGCAACTAGAGTGTCAAAAGTGGTCTAAAACAAATGAGCAGACTAGGTGGACTTAATGGTCTCCTTCTGCCGTCAGCTTCTGTGTTTCTAATAACCTTTGTGGCTGTATTGGTCTCCTGACTGTCTAAGTCAAGTGCAAACCATACAGTGCTATGATGTCTCCCTGTTATGGGAGCATCCACCATCTCTTCTCTTACTTGATTGCCATTTGACAATACAAGGTCCAGTATATTGCCCTCTCTCATAAGATCCCTTACCAGCTGAGACAGGAACGCATCCAGAATAACCTGTTCCTTGCTGCTATTAGATAACATGGTGGCCCAATCTGCCCTGCTAGGTTGAAGTCTCCAACCACCACTGTGCTGCCCCTTCTATAGTTCCGCTGTATAACATTAACTACTCCTTGTCCTCCTCCGTCTGGGATGGTGGTCTGTACACCATCCCTAGCTTAACCCTCTTGATTTTTGACTTACACAAATTAATCCACAAGGATTCCGTATCCCCTTTAACCCCTTTCTCCCTATGACAGCCTATTCCTTCCCTTATGTAGACAGCCACCCCATCTCCACTACCAGTTTCCCTATCCCTCCTAAACAACCTAAAGCCTGGTATTATTAAGTCCCATTTTCTATCCTGATTTGCCCACATTTCAGTGATGGTGGCAATATCTACCCCCCTTCCCTTCCACCAGAAGTGCTTGGACCTCTGACATCTTATTACCTTACCTTCATGGAGACAACCACCCATCCTTCCCCATGACTCTCATTCCCTCAAATTCTTTCCTCATACCCCCCACCAGTACCACCCCTATGCCCTACATTCCCCCCCTCAGTGGGGTAGACAATGGCCTACCACTGGCCCTAGCCTCCAAATGTGTTATATGTATCCCCCCTCACTAGTTTAAACCAAAATAAGATGTGAGAAACTCTTCTAATTTATTTTTAAGAACTGCTGTTCCCTCTTTACTGAGATGCAACCTGTCTGGGGCATACAAACTACTATTTACTCATGTCTCCCCCCAGTTCCCTACTATCCCATAGATTTACACCATCCCCTCAACCGTTCATTAAAACCACTGATTTTCTGCTTAACATATAAACTAGTAATGGGAGAACTCACTAGCTTGAGAACCAGAGTAGTAAACTGGTGGTGGTGGTGGTGGGGGGGGGGGTGTCCAAAAGCAGAGTAAATAGAATTTAGAGGACTAATTTATTCTAATGGTTAGTGGAGAAGTCATTTGATTTGGCTTTCCTGATAGCCATAATACTGACATTGCAGAGCTGTTTATGCTTCAGTAAATCGTCTGGAAGTCAGAGGACTTATGCATGTACCAGCCATAGTCGTGGGTTTAAGTGAAGCTGTTTGGACTGTGGAGATCATGGGAAGGTAGGATCCATGAACACAGGACCTCTGAAAAGGGGTGTGATTGTCCCAGAGGGATGTGAATTTAGAGTAGGAGGAAAAGAGCATCATCTGTCGATGGACACAGACATGGGGAACCAATTCATGTTTTGAAGGTTATCTAGCAAGTAGGCCAGATCAAGTGACATGAATAATCTGCATCAGATTACTTAGAGGTGCTTTTGGGTAGCAGAGCTTGATGACACCCTATAGTGTATTTAGTGTGTCAGGGAGAATACCTAGTTCCACAGTGAGGATGGGAGGAGAGGACCCAGTTGATGATTGAGTGATTAGAGGAGTTGGAGTCAAGGTGGATAGACACAGAGATTAGTTATGTAAGATAAAGGGCTTGAATATATTGGGCAGGTTTTATTGTAGATGGAGAGAAGCAATTGGTTTTGAGGTTACTACGGACAAGGAACTCACCAGAAAGGAGAAAAAAGACAGGAGGTGAAGAAATGTGTTGGGCTTGTTCTAGGTAAGCCATAGATCCCATCAAGAAATACCGAGAGGGAGGAGGAGAAGGAGAGCTTACACAGGAGGAGTAGGTGTGAGGAGGAAACAGCAGACTGATGTATGTCACTTAAGACTAATGTACATATCCACATTGCCTCATCGATTACCACTATTCTTGTCTGTGGACTGTGTTGATGGCAATAGAGACATCCAGATCACTGAGTCTGGCCAAATGTCAGGATTCTGACGTGACGTGAAAGTCAGGCTGGTGCTGCAGTGTCCACGTCCTAAGCTGGTCTAGCTGACGGAGTAAGCTTCAAGCTTTGGTGTGGACTATACTCTGACCTTTAAGGAGGGTAGAGGGGTATGGAAGGACCAGGGTTTAGCTCAGCATCTCCTGACAGCAGAAGGGTGGTGATGAGCTTTAGGAAGCAGAACTTCCTTCATAGAGGAAGAAGAAAAGGAGAGAGATAGAGAGGATAGGATGAGAGTGGAATAGAGGCCTCCAGAGGGTTTTTAGGTTGAAAGCAGGTGAAAGGAGGAGGCAACACTAGATAAATGGAGGTTGATGAGGAAGAGGTGGATGAGGAGAGAAGGGGGGGGTAGATTGGGAAAAATATAAAAATTATTAGACATTTGAGAAGTAGCATAGTCAAAGTAAGGCCTTACCGAAGGCAGTGAGAATGGGAAAATCTGTGGGAAAACCAAGGATGGGGGGTATAGAGGCAATCTAGGCAGGAGGAGGGAGGAGAAGGAGGAGAGAAAAGCTAAAGGGGGCACTTACAGCGAGCAACTAGCCACTGGAGGGTTTGACAGTTGGCAAAGGGGACAGGAACTGGAAAGAAGGAGCGAGTATTGGAGGTGTTGCAAAGGAAGGGAAAGTTATGGAAGTGGTAAGAGAGAGGTTTATTGTGTTATATGTTTAGCTTTTGTTGACCGGGAAAGGAGGGCTAGGCAATTCTGCCTATTTCCAGCTTTGTCCCTGGTGGGTACCAACTGAAACTGAAACAGATTAAGCTGTTGGTGGTATTTTAGTGAATGTGTTAGAGAAACATAGGAATTTGTCGGCAGAAAAAGACCCCGTGGTCCATGTCATCTGCCAGAGTTCCCCCCTCTAGGAAGACCTCCGCCCTCCATTTTCTGTCTGCTCCCTGTTGATTAGGCCCATGTATGTATCCCAGGCTTTTTTAAATTTGTCCACTGAATCAACCCCCACCACCCATTCCGGCAGTCTGTTCCATGACCCCAACACACTGTCAGGAAAGAATTTCCCCCTGATGTCACCTTTAAATCTACCCCCCCTCCAATTTTAATGCATTCCCCCTAGTGGATTAGTTCTCACTCAATCTGAAGATGTTGTCAACCCTCACCCTGTTTATGCCTTTCAAGTACTTGAATGTTTCAACCATATCCCGAAAGGTGAGGAACAGTATACAATTAGAATACAAGCATAGAAGACTAAACTGCAGTACGCCTCATATAGCCTTGAGCTATATAACAGCAAATGAGGAGGAAACCATGATGAAAGTTCAGTAGTGACTGACTAAGCATCAGTAAAACTAGATATATACGTAAGTGGCTAGACTGCAGCAGGTATAGAAAGCTGAGAGCTGTATGAGGCACAGGTAAGCACGATTAAATCACATAACTGCAGGCTAAGCAGCATACAGTTAAAAAGCAGCTTCCTGCGGTGCGCTTCCAAAACATATAATAAACATTACCTGGCCCCAAGTGGACTGCACCTGGAATTTTAATTCATTTCTGCTTGTATTTAACATTTGTAAAGATAGTATTTAGCTCCTTGGAACCGACAGCCAAAACCCTACCACTTTTCGTATTGCCAGGCATGCCCCTGCGCTTGCACATTTTATGATGCCAGTAAATGGAGAGCATGGGGGTGCACACCTTAGAATACAATACAGATGTTTTTTAAATGCTTTTTCTTATACTTAAGAGTTCTGATAATGACAAATCAAGGCCACTGCTCAACTAACAAGGACCTTGGTTACTACCTCTGCTCCAGTGTCACTGATGCATACGTTGAACAGCACTGGTCTGGGTACCAGTCCCTGCGGGACCCCACTTGTGCTCTTCCTCATGCCTGAATAACTACATTAATTACCACCTTCTGTGTTTCAAACTACCCCAAGCAGTTCTACACCCATTGGGTAATTTTTTCTCCTAACACAAGGTCTCCTAATGTCTTGATTAATCTTATGTAGGCGGCTGAGTCAAAGGCCTTGCTAAATCTGCTTTGCCCTTGTCAGAAGCCCTAATGATGTGACCCAGTTGAGGAATTCTACCAACCTTTCCTTTAGAATGGTTTCCACATCATTGTGCTGACATTTGAAGTCAAACTGACTGGTCTATAGTTCCCTGACTCATCCTTGGCACTGCTTTTTATGTAGGGTACGACATCAGCAGGGCATGACTCTGGAATCAGGGGACTTGATGTACAGGTCAGTTAGGGGTACTGCCAGTGCCTCTGCTTATTCTCTTGGCATCCTGCTGTGTACTCTTATCTGATTCGGGAGATTTGTTTACCCTTAAGGCTAGCAGCCCTTTGAGAACCCTAGCTGTGACAATGAGTTCTGCACACATCCTCCTCCTCCTCTTCCTCTTCCCTCCCTTTGTCTCCTTGCCCCTGTGGTAGTGTCCCCTCAATCTTTTTTGGAAATACTGAGTAGAAGTATTCATTCAATGTTTCTGCCTTCCATCAACTGTCCTGCACACACCTTTCTCTGTTTCAGCTTGTCAATACCTTCTTTCGTTTGCCTTTTCTCTATTGTAGTGAAAGAAGGCCTTGTCTCCCTCCTGTATTTCTTCTGTTGTTCTTAACTCTGTGCTTGCCTTGGTTCTCCTCACTTTCCTGCTAGCGACCTTGAGTTTTTATGAGGTAATCTTCCCTGTCCTCCTCATTCTGGCTTCCCCTTTGCTACTTCAGTGCAGCTGTTTTCTCTCTCACTGCTCTTACAGCCTCCCCTGTAAATGATAGATGTGCATTGTATTTTCTACTCCCACTTCTGCTTCAGACAGGAGCTAGAAACCTCTTGAAGGCTACTTTTTATAATGGCCCACTTTATCTTCACTCCCCCCAACTCCTCCAGGCCCAGCCAGAAGTTCACAGAGTTTTATCCTTATTGTACTGAAGCCTTCCTTTCTGTAGTTTCTAAGCATAATGCACCAGCTCTGAGTCGTGCCTTCAATCTACAGACCAAAATAAACTAGAGCAGTGGCGGAGCTGGGGGCTGGGGTGCTGTTACCCCTCCTGGCTGCCCCAGTGTGAGTAGTGGTGCCCCATCACTATCTTTAGTCACTGTTTAGTGCCCATTGTGGAGCCTGTGGTTGACTGAACGTTCCCCCTGGCTCCCAAATGCTCCCAAACCTGGCTCTGCCACTGTGCTAGAGTGCTTGTTTCTGAGCGAGATTCATTTTGTCAAGCTGATAAAAGGACATAGTGTCAGGCAATGTATTTAGTTTGCGTGCTTCAAAAAAATTCAGCTCACTGTCATGCGTGAGTTTACTTACGGCTCGGCAGCATAGTTTAGTATGGACATGCAGGAGCATTAACTGGCAGACTTTCAGGTCAGGACGCTTTCAATTTATTTTTACTCTAATAAATGCCATTATTATGTGACTTCTCTGTAATTTATGTAGTGTATGTTCACAGAAATGACAGATGGACAACACTGATCATGTGGGCTTTAAATGGGCACTGTCAGCTTTGCCCTTCATTTTGCAAGTAAAGAACTGTGTTAGTCAAGCGGTGTCCTCCTTTACTTTCCAACTGGCCATCCTGTGGCATAAAAACAACCGGGAAGAGAAGCCCCATTCACTTGAATGGGGCACCCCCCCCGTGCTCTCCCTGGTCACAAGTCATTACGTGCTTGAGCGTGGGGGCGTAGTGACGGGACTGCAGCACTCAGAACTGATCGGATAGCCCAGTTCAAAATATCAAAATAAAAATTACAAGTGATATTGCAAAGGTATGGGCTAAAATTAATAGTTAAAATCTGGCTACAACTGTTACTGAGGGCAGCTACCACAATATAGGAATGGTAGCCACTTTCAGCTGGGTTGGAAAATCATTTTAAGTACCTTACATCTACACATTATTGAAATGCATGCCATGCACCTACCCAGTAACAGCTTTCCTCTTAAAAATTTTTACTACAACTGCAGTTTAATATAATGTAGGAAAAATAGGTCCTATAAGTTAGCTTGCAGGGAGGACGAGGCTATGAGTTCTGGTTATGACATCATCAATAGCTCTTCATTGATGCTGGCTTTTTGTAATAGGCAATAACATTAGGGTTAAAAAATGACTGGTATCTTTTAAATAAAGTAACTTAGAGATCTCATTTTTGGCATGAGACTGATTGGGGATTTGCTGGTCTAAATTCTGAATTTATTGTGCTAGCCATTTTGACAGGATTCTCTCTTTAATATCGACCAGACCTCTTGTAAGTATTTCGGCTGAGCTAGAAACATTCTGATAAAGTTAGCCGTCAGAGGCATGCCAGATAGCTCTGGAGAGTGATTATGATCTCTTTTGCCAGTTAATGGGAGAGCTGAAAGCAAAACACATCCCTGTCATTTTTCATGAAGGGCCTTAGTTAATGAGTGGAGGAGTCGCTCCTGCTAAGTGAGACAGGAGGGAAAACACAGTAATGGACATTGCAGTACATGAAAGCTAAAATTACAGTTTGGTCCAGTCTTTTCAGATAGGTGGTCTTCCAGGACACAAAAAGAAGATCTTCATTAGGGTATCTCAGTCATCAGGTCACACCGTAGGAACTGCACTGTCGGTGAAGCAGGATCCACACGGAAGATTTTCAGCAGTACCATTGGGGCTGCCCATGCCGATGTCACCAACCCTTAAAAGGCATGAGCGGCCCTGCTTCCTCCTCAGTTCTTTCCCACTATCAACTCTGTTCGCATGGGTCTCTGCGCAAGCTCTGACACAGTTTTGTGCCATTTTCACCTACGATTTTTTGTTTACATAGTATTTCAGTATCTCTTTAAACAAGAGATTCATTTACCTTGTTTAGATTGAAACTTACTCCCTCTACGTCTCTCTTCCATCGCTGCCGCTGCAGAAAGAAGATTGCCTCTGTAGACCACCATAACCTCTGTGTGTGCTGTCTTGGGTCTGATTACGATGCCTCTGACTGTGATCTCTGCCAGAAATTTAATCAAACCACACTTGGGCGATGCAGAAAGGCTCTCAAAAAGATCCTCATGGAACAACAGGTAACCAGTTCTGAGCAGGGGTCCTCTGTGGTCCCTCCATCCCAGTCGCTGGTGGGTTTGTTGAGCTCCCAGGCTTCAAAGTCTCAAGAAATTTTCCTAAGAGGTCACCAAAGATGCCGAATGGGACCGCTCCCCCATCAGCCTCTAATCCCGAGCCTCTTCTTCTTCCTCCAGGGTACACCATCAGCTGCGGCCGCACTCAGCGTCCACTGCTGTTCAGGCCTCTGATCCTCCCAGGCCCATGCTGACAGCATCACCTCCTGCTTTTTGGGTAGGCCAGCTGCAATAGAGCCCTCGGGTTGCCGGCCCCCAGTTCGTTGACCCCTGGGCTGTCGATGACAGCTCCTCCCTCGTTGCCTGATACTTCACCAGACCCATAGCTGTCGAGCTCTATCGGTTCCCTGGTCCCGATGGTTGGTTCAGCGCACCCTGTGCCAACAGCCTCTCCACCATTGATGCACCAGTCTCCTGCCGTTGACCTTACCGATATCTTGGCCTGGATCGCAACAGTCCTGGTTTGCCAGTTGGGCTCTTACAGAACTGGGTCCTGTGCACTGTTGACATCCCCGTCGATGCCACTTTGGCCTCTTCGGGCAGTGCTCCATGGGCGTCATCGATCCCTCGTTCATCGAAATTTGAGATAGAACAGGTCGATATTGAGGAGAATGTTGAAAGAAAGAATTGTTGAGTACCTAGAGGCCAGCGGGGCACAGGACCCAAAGCAGCATGGATTTATAGCAGGAAGGTCATGTCAGATGAATCTAATTGATTTCTTTGACTGGGTGATCAAAGTAATAGACCAGGGAGGGGCTGTGGATATGGCCTACCTAGACTTTAGCAAGGCATTTGGCATAGTCCCGCACAAAAGACTAATAATTAAGTTAGCCAGCCTGGGGGTGGGTCCCAGGGTGGTAGCCTGGGTAGCAAACTGGCTACACAACAGGACACAGAAGGTAATAGTGAATGGAACACATTCCGAAGAAAGGGGGTTACTAATGGAGTACCTCAGGTCTCAGTACTGGGTCCAGTCCTCTTTAACATCTTTATAGGTGACATTGCAGAGGGTCTGGGGGGAAAGGTATGCCTCTTTGCAGATGACACAAAGATCTGTAACAGAGCTGATACACATGGGGGGGTAGAAAGGGTGAGAAGGGACTTGGCAAGGTTGGAGGAATGGTCAGACATATGGCAACTTAGATTCAATGCAAAGAAGTGCAAAGTAATGCACCTGGGAAACAAAAACCCGGGAGAAGAGTACACAATAGCAGGGGAGGTAACTAACAACAACAAAAATGGAAAGGGACTTGGGGGTAGTCATATCAGATGACCTAAAGGTGGGTAAGCAATGTGAGAAGTCAGTAAGGAGAGCCATGGGATCCTGGGATGCATAGAAAGGGGCATCACAAGTAGAAAAAGGGAAGTGGTTATCCCTCTGTACAGACAGTTGGTGAGACCCCATCTGGAATACTGTGTGCAGTTTTGGAGACCCCATCTACGCAAGGACATAGACAAGATGGAAGCAGTCCAGAGGTGGGCAACTAAAATGGTGCAGAGTCTGCATCAGAAACCATATGAAGACAGACTGAGAGAGCTTAATATGTATACCCTTGATGAAAGGAGGGATAGGGGGGACATGATAGAAACTTTCAAGTACCTCAAGGGAATCAACAAAGTCAGGAGTGTAGCATCTTTCAGAAAAAGAGATGTGTAAGAACAAGGGGGCACAATTTGAAGATGGGGGGCGGCTCCAGGGGTAATGTGAGGCAATTTTTTTTCACAGAGAGAGTGGTGGATGCATGGAACCGCCTTCCTGGGGAGGTTGTTGGGTCTAAAACAGTGGGGTAATTCAAACATGCATGGGACAGACATAAGGCAATTGCAGTGGGGGGTTGCAGGAAGTAGGCTGTTGGTTAACTAGAATATGCAGATTATCCAATAGGAAGGGAAATGGGCAGACTGGGTGTGCCAAGTGGTCCTTATCTGCCGTCAAAGTCTGTGTTTCTATGTATCATCCTGACCTCATCCTCCCTGAGGAAGAGGAGGAACCTCTTTCCTCTAATAGGTCCTCAGCTTCTTCAGTCAGTGAGAACTCTGTCAAGCATACCCCCAGGTCTCCTCCTGAAGACCCTACCTTCTTTAATGTTAAGAAACATCTGTCCTCAGCCATGGACTTCCATACTGAGGAAGAGAGTGCCACTAGGAGGGAGCTGGTGGATTTTCTGGTGATCCCAGAGTCTACTCCTAAGATCATTCCTCCTGTCCTCCCAGCATTGAGGAATGCCACTACTGCAGCCTGACATAGGCCTGACATGGTCCCTGCCATATCCCACTGGATAGATAAGCAGTATCATGCCGCTCAGGGCCTGCCTTACTATGCTGCCCAGCCTGAGACTGATTCTGTAGTCATTAAAGCAGTGCATGACAGGTCCAAGATGCCCAAGCACCCCTTCCCCCTGACACGGAATCTAGATGGATTGACCTTTGGGGCAAGAGGGTCTATGCCTCTTCTACCTTGGCGCGTTGGATTGCTAACTACCTTTCATATATGGTTAAGTACTAAAATATCATCTGTAAAAAGGGCAAGGTAGCTGCCCAGGCCCTTTCAGAGAGTTCCCAGAAGCAGGAGGTTCTCAGTTGATTACAGACCACTGAGGATATTAGTAAGCATCATCTCAGGCAAGTCCACCTTGATCCTGTCCCTGAGGCTGCAGTATATAGGGGTGGTCTTGGACTCTGAGTAGGGCCAAGCCTTCCTGCCCCTTGACAGGGTGGAGTGTCTCATTGCCTAGGCTCAGGAGGTTGCCCAAAGAAGTTATATTCCTGCAAGGGTGTAACTGAGGCTACTGGGTCTTATGGCTGCGGCCTTTGCCATGTTCCCCTTGGCCAGACTGCACATGCAGGTGCTCTAGTGGACACCCAGGGTGCAGTGGGACCAACGCACGGACAGCTTAGAACAACTAGTGCTGGTCTCCTCCCCAGTCCCGCAAGGTGCTCCAATGGTGGATGAACCTACAGAACCTGTTACAGGGGGTTCCTTTTCAGGTTGCTTCTCCCCAGCAGATTCTCATCAAAGATGCCTCTGGTTCGGGCTGGGGTGTGCACTTGGGTTCGTTTCGGACTCAAGGATCATGGTCTCAGACCAAGGTGTCCCTGCATATCAACGTCCTGAAGATACGAGTGGTCCTGTTTGCCATGCAGGCCTTTCAGAACCACCTCCTTCTGGGCCACCTGTTGATCCAGTCAGACAATCTCAGTGTTTAACTTTATATGCAACAGCGGCTTTTCTCAAAATCTTAATAATTTGGCTTTCATCTGAGGCTTCTCGCATTTGGAAAGATATTGAATTTTTAATTAATGACCTCTATGATATTGAGAGGGTAGTTTTCGCCTCTCAGGCATGCTCGCCACCATGTGGGACTATACAGTATTTACTGCACAGATTCTAAAAATATGGCATTGGGTTAAATGACATAAAGCGTTAGAATAAATTTCTTTTTTTCATACACTAATATCGGCAGATGAAAATTTTCTTCCTGCTAATATGGGTGCTACCTTCTGTAGTTGGCGAAGATAGGGACTTAACTATTTTTATCAGTTCCTTAATAATACAGGTATTTGTTATTTTTCAGAACTAGAAAATGCTTTTTCTCTCCCAGATGGAGACCTATTCCGCTATACTCAGGTGAGGAACTATATTTTGCGACAGAGGGACATCATGGCGAGTCCCCCCCCCCCACCTACTTCTCCCCTGCCCTTTTGGTTTTTACTAAAGGATACCCTGGAGGGCAATTCCTGGGGGAATTTTAATTGGCCGTATATATAAAACACTTAGGGCTTCGCTAGGAGAGTCCTTAGTATCAGTACTCGAAGCCTGGTGTAAAGACCTGAATTTACAGGTTCCTTTCCCAATGTGGCAGGAAGCATCTCTGAAAGCTAGTAAGATCACCTCCTCCAACATCTGGAGGGAGTTTGCATGGAAATCCCGGTCATGATACTTTCGATCCTCAGCGATATTAACAAAGTACCTTCTGATGTCACTTGGCGCCTGCTGGAGGGGGTGTAATTGTAAATTGGCCGACTTGGGTCATATTTTTTGGTTTGCCTAGACAGCTCCGATGCCAGGTGTTCACTACAACTGGGTGGGAAGTGCCTGTGGGAAAACATTGAACTGACAGCAGAGATCGTGGCCCTTTCGATTTAGCCACATCATAGATTGAGATAGGGTCGTACTTTGCTACCAATCTATATGGATGTGGATGCATGGAACGGCCTTCCGGAGGAGGTTGTGGAGTCAAAAACAGTGGTGGAATTCAAGCATGCATGGGACAGTCATAAGGCAATTCTAGGGGGTGGGGGTAGGAAGAAGTAAGCTGCTGGTTAACTAGGATCTGCAGCTTATCCAGTAGGTAGGGAAATGGGCAGACTGGGTGGGCCAAGTGGTCCTTATCTGCCGTCAAAATCTATGTTTCTATACTTGCCGCCAGAAAGGCAATAACTCATAGATGGATGACACCCCTGACCCCGTCAGTAGGGGATTGGAGAAGTATCACCCAGGAGATTTTTAAATCAGAATATCAAATTGCAGAATTTCATAAAAGATTGCCCCCCTTTGAAATAAAATGGCGTAGATGGGTACTACTTATGTCTTCCTGAGATCCAGAATTTGTTCCGTGAGGGAAGGGGATGATATGGGAGGGACATGGGAGACTGAATATTGTTTTGAGGGGTTGGTCGGCTGCCTGCCTTGAGGGAGGAAAGTGCTGGTCCGAATTATATTTAAACCTGCCTAGCTTTTACAAGTGGTGCAGTGTGTAATGTGTATTAACTATATGCCTTAGAGTTATATTCATATACATAGGATATACAGCTCTTGAAATGAAATAATGGCATTTTTTTTTTTTTTTCGCACCATGAGATTTGGATCTTACAATAAAAAGAATTGAAAAAAAGACCACCTCAGTGTTGTCTATTACATCAACAAGCAAGGGGGGGGGGGACGCATTCCATTCCCTTGTGCAGGGAGGCCATTAGAGTTTGGTACTGGGCACTGGGCCATAGTCTGGTTCTCTCAGCCATCCACGTCTCATGCCTGCAAAACACCGTGGCAGACAGCCTCAGTCGGTCTCAGTCTAGAATGCACAAATGGGAGATTCTGTCATCAGTTGCAGAAGATCTGTTTGCCAGATGGGGTCATCCAGAGTTGGATCTTTTTTGCGTCCCACTCAGCGCAGACCTGCCCAGTTTCTGCTCGCTAATTCCAGGGCCTGGAGTTTTCTGGCAAGACATGTTGTCCCTAACATGAAGCGAGAAGTTCCTTTATGCCTTCCCTCTATTTCCTCTGATGCAGAGGGTGCTACTCAGACTGCAGATGGAGGGGGCCAGCATGATCCTGGTTGCACCATTCTAGCCATTGCAGATATGGTTTCCATGACAGTAACAGTCAGCAGAGGAGCCTGTGGTTTCTCTGCCCCTTTGCAGGGATCTGCTGACGCAGGCTCAGGGGACCCAGTCCATCCCAATCTCAAGTCCCTTCATCTGCATACTTGGCTCCTGAGGAAATAGCCATCGCTTGGTTTGGAGTATCTCAGAGGGTAGCGGGAGTCCTCGTGGCAGCTCAGAAACCCTTCACTAGCGTCTCATATGAGTTGGGTACCAATTCCCGTTGATGAATTTCCCGACAATCGATATCCATGAAGTAGAAGAGGTTTGCCATCTGGGCTACCAGACATAATCTGAACCCTTTTACCTGTCCAGCGAGCCAGATCCTGGACTAACTGATCTGTCTGGCAGACTCAGCCCTCCAGTACTCCTCCCTCAAGGTGCATCTTTCAGCTATTTCGGCCTTTCATGAGCCTGTGGGCTGTCGAACTGTGGCTCAATTAGATTTTCCTGTACTTTTCTCAGGGGTATCCTGCACTTGAAACCTCCAATCCGTTCCTCCATCCCAGTTTGGGATTTAAATTTTGTTTTGGACGAATTGACCCTGGCTCTGTTTGAATCAGCCATAACTTGCGAGCTATGCTTTCTTTCTTGGAAAACATTATTTTTGGTTGCTATTACTTCTGCTCAAAGGATTTCTGAGCTTCAGGCTCTCTGGTGTTAGGAACCTTATTTGATTTTTCACAAAGACAGGGTATCTTTGCGCACAAATCCTAAGTTTCTCCCTAAGGTGGTATCTGAGTTTGCCATGAACCAATCTATCCATCTTCCAGTTTATTTTCTGGAGCATGCCAATCCAGGGGAAACATTGCTCTGCAGAATTCTGAAATGCTATCTGCTCCAAACTAAGGACTACAGAAAGACAAAACAGCTTTTTGTTTCTTTCACCCCAGGAAGAGAGGGCACTAAGGTTTTCAAGCACTGTTTGTCCAAATTGTTGGCCCATAGTATTGTGTTCCGCTACAACAAGCACAGCAAAGAGTTGCCAGGGACAGTAAAAGCCAATTCCAGAAGGGGCATGGCTACCTCTGTGGCCTGTTTCAAAAGAGGTCTTAGCCGCTAACATTTGTGCTGCTGCCACCTGGAGTACCATCCATACTTTCACCAAGCACTACAGTCTGGATATCGCTTTTTGAGCCTAAGCAGGCTTTGGCCGGGCTGTTTTGCAGGGCCTCCTGTCATAGGCTTTAGTTGGCCTTCCTCCCAGACTGTTTTGCTGCACCTGTAACTGTTTGGGACTTGTTCCTACAGTGTGACCTGTTGACTGAGATACCCCTGATGAAGATAAAACAGTTACCCAAGAACTTACCATAACAGTAGATTTTCGCGGGGATCTCAGTCATCAGGTATGTCTTCCCTTCTACCATCCACCTTTTATGGTGCTGTCTTCTCTGAATTGGTTAACTGGTGTAGCCAGCCTTTTATTCAACCTGGTACCTCGGTCTCTCCTTGGTCCCCATGGTGCGGATTGCTTCCTTAGTCTCTGGGGGGTGGGGAGGAAGAACTGAGAAGAAAGCAGGGC
Source organism: Neoceratodus forsteri (assembly GCA_016271365.2). Lineage (NCBI taxonomy): Eukaryota > Metazoa > Chordata > Ceratodontiformes > Ceratodontidae > Neoceratodus > Neoceratodus forsteri. The sequence continues at coordinate 373,657,107 of CM057450.1, read as the reverse complement.
CACTCACGTTCTTATAGGGTTGGTGATGTTGGCATGGGAGGCCCCAGTGGTGCTGCTGACAATCTTCCATGTAGATTCTGCTTCACGGACGAAGTTCCTGCGGTGTGACCTGATGATTAAGATCCCCTTGAAGAGCTACTGATCTTACTTCAAGTGGGAGCTCTTGCAGCAGGCTATTACAGTCAGGACTATGCCGCAGGCACTAGGACCTTCCGGTGAAAACTTCTGCCAGCAATACCAGCAGGGACCACCCCGGCGCTGGCCCGCCCCCAGCGTCGGTCCGAGGGGTACAAGAGGCGGACCCAGCTCCACCCTCAGTTCTTTCCCGCCGCGTACCCACACGTGAAGCCGAGTACCTTTGCTTCTGTCTGCGATTCAGCGAAAAAAGAACAACTTCTAGCAAGATTCCTGCCTCTTTTTGATGGTTTTTACCATTCTCCGGTACCGGTGTCAGTTCGCTGCCGTCGTCTTATCATTTTTACCCACTTTGGAGCGCTGTTTTCCTCGCTCCTGCCGCTTCCCAGTACCAACGTCAGCCCTCTTCTTACCCGGCCGGGTTCGATGTCTTCCCGGGCGTCAGCGTCACCCAAACACTTAAATAAGTGCGACTGTGGGCGGCAGATCCTTGCTAAGGATGGCCATCGGTGGTGCGTCTTCTGCCTGGGCCCCAACCACGACACCGCCAATTGTGCAGATTGCCAGGCCTTTACCAGCTGGACCCGCATCCGCCGCCTGAAAGCCCTCAAGGCCTACCTGTTGGAGCAGAAGATGGATCTGCATTCCCTGGAGGGGAAGAGGAAGGAGAAGAAGCGCCACAGCAAGGACCGTAGTCGGTCCCGTCCCCAGTCCCGTTCACATTCGCGGCCTTCTCCCAAAAAGGCCCATCCTTCAGGGTCTGGAGAACCTCCGAAGACTCCACAGGCTAAGGCCGGCCCGTCGGGGGAGAAGCCGGCCAAGCCGAAGGAGACTCCACTAAGGGTCATCGCCAAGTCCTTAGACGTGCCTGCTTCGGCCCCACCTGCTAAGGCACCGACGCCGCCTGCTAAAGGTGCGCCTCCGGAGACCAAGGACTCTCCGGCGCCCCTTGGTGTCACCCCGTCGTCTGTCCCTACATCGACGCCGGTCGAAGGGGTGAAGGACACGGGGTGGTCGTGAAGATACCGGCGTCCCGTCGCCCAAGTCCTCCTCCCCTGGGCCCTCAGGAGAGCTCTCGCCAGCGTCCAGCGTTCCGGAGACTTCATTTCGAAGGAAGCGGCTGAAATTTTCACTAAGGGCGAGCTCAAGGATCTTTTCTCCTTTTGGTGGGGGCAGGTCCTAGCGGTCCTCCCGTCGCCGGCCCAGACACGGTGCGGACCCTGCGGAGAACCACAGCTGGGAGGTGAGTCTTCACGCCAGAAGTCACGGTGCCAGCCTTCACCCCCTCAGGGCTCGTTCCGCTCCGTCCGAGGACTACCGACGTCGCTCCAGGATTTCTAGTGACCGACGTCGGTCTAGGTCACGCTTCAGGAGCCCTTCTCGCACTAGGCGGGAATGCTCCTGACGTCGGTCCTCTGACCGACGTCGGTCAGTGCTCCGTCGCCGGTCCAGGAACCAGAGTTGGTCTTCGGACTGACGTCGGTCCCCTAGTTACCGACATCAGCGAAGGCATGGTCGTAGGATGGGGTCAGACTATTCCAAATTGAATAGTCGATCCTCCTCTTCATCGTCGACCTCTTCATCCTCTCTCAGCCTCAAGTGCTCCCCGGGAGAGAAGGACCAGCCTCGCTCGCCTCCAGATGATCCTACTTTTATGGACGTCATGAGGCACATCCAGGCTTCCAACGAGTGGGACACGGAAGACCTGGATCTGGAATGCCGGAGATTGGCCCAAGTACCTGAGGCAAAGGGCCAAAGCCTCTGGTTATTCCTCCTTTGGTGGATACTTTCCAGGATCTTACTAGGACCACCTGGATGCATCCGGCCTTGATCCTGGCAGTCCCTAAGAAGTTGGATAGGCTGTATAAGGCCCGAGTGGAACCCTTCCTGGCGGAACACCCTCAGGCCCGACTCGTCGATGATCACGGCTGCCCATGACAGATCAAGGCGGCAGAACACCTCAGCTCACAGCCTCCCGACCTGGAGTCCCGATACCTGGACCAGGTGGGCAAAAAAGTTTATGCGGCCTCCACCTGTTCCATCCGCTCCCTTAATTTCCTAACGCATATGGTACAGTATCAGAATGCGCTATGGGAAAGGGGACTTGAGCTGACATAAGCCATGCCAGACTCTGACAAAAAGACAGAGCTCCTGGCCCTTCTGCAGTTGGGCTCAGACGTAGGCTCCCACGTCCTGAGAGCCTCATATGACACTTCAGACACAGCAGCCAGGGTAGCCCCCTCTGGGGTGTGCCTCTGGCGCCATGCCTGGTTGAGAGTCTCGGGCTTTCACCAGGATCTGCAGGCCGGTATCCGGGATTTTCCCTTCCAGGGTACCATGTTGTTTGGGCAGGAGACAGAGGCTTTGATCTCCCACCTCCAGGAGTCAGGCAAGTCGATCTAGTCGGTCCGCCAGATTTACCGTGGCGACCAGCGACATCAGCACCATAGACGGCCCTTTCGTAAGCCCTCAGGCAATATAGGTTCAGCCCGTGGCAGCCAACAAGGGCAGAGAGGTGGCTTCCGCAGGAGATCCGGAAACCAGCAGTCTGGTGAACCTCCCGCCCGTGGGCCCAAGTCCTCCCAGACCTCTCTCCCAACTCCCGGCTCTGCCCAATGACTCCCTTCTGCCCCCCCTTCCGCCAGAAGTCCTGGGGAGCTGGTTGGGGGCTGCTTCTCCCTTCATTTCGAAGGGTGGAAGTCTATTACCGCAGACCAGTGGGTCTTGGATATTGTACGGAGAGGACACACACTAGAGTTCACAGAGTTTCCTCCGCATACTCCGCTAAAGCTCTCCCACTATCCTCCTTCTCACATCCCACTAATAGAAGGAGAAATTCAGACTCTCCTGCAGAAGAGAGCAATAGAGAGGGTCCCTTTGGAGCAGCGGGGTCAGAGGTTCTACTCCCACTTTTTTCTGGTCCCAAAAAAGACTGGGGACCTTTGTCCCATTCTGGATCTCAGCCCTCTAAACGTCTTTATCGAGTACAAAAGGTTCAGAATGGTGACTCTTCAAGGACTCCTCCCCTTGCTGCATCAAGGGGACTGGCTCTGTTCTCTCGACATGCAGGATGCATACATGCATATAGGGGTCTATCCTTCCCACAGGAAGTTTCTGAGTTTCCACTTCCAAGGGGAGCATTTTCAGTTTCGAGTGCTTCCGTTCGGCCTCTCTTCCGCTCTGAGTCTTCACAAAATGCCTAGCAGTGGTAGCTGCGGCTCTAAGGCAGATGGGACACTATGTGTTTCCCTGCCTCGACGATTGACTACTTACAGCCCCGTCAAGAGGCAGCCTCTTATGCGCTCTCGAAGACACTTATACCCTATTCCGAGAGCTGGGGATCACCCTGAACTTGCAAAAATCATCCCTGGAGCCCAGCCAAAAGCTCGCCTTCATAGGAGTGATCCTGGATTCCATCCGGGGCATGGCTTTTCTTCCACAAGACAGGGGGGTTCGCTTGAGAGAGTTGGCAGAACGGACCTCTATAGCGTCTCGAGTTCCGGCACGGAACTTCCTCAGTTTACTGGGGCATATGGCGGTGGCCATTCCAGTTACTCCCTTGGCCCACCTCCACATGAGAGTCCCACAGTGGATGCTCAGGGTGCAGTGGGACCAAAGCTACGACGACCTAGACTCTCTGGTCAGGATCTCGGAGCCAGTCAGGAGAACATTGCTTTGGTGGATGGACCCCAACAATCTGGAGAAAGGGGTCAGTTTTCGTCTGGAGCCACCAGGTCAGACTCTGACAACAGACGCATCGGACCTGGGGTGGGGGGCACACCTGGGTGTACATCGAATGCAAGGGGTTTGGTCACCCGAGGAGCAGTCCCTCCACATCAATGTACTGGAAATGCGAGCGGTCCTCTACGCCCTCCAGGCTTTTCGAGAGGATCTGGTACCAAGCTCTCTTCTAATTCAGACAGACAACATGGTGGTTGTCTTTTACATCAACAAGCAAGGAGCCACTCATTCGTATCCTCTTTGCAGGGAGGCGATGAGAGTCTGGTACTGGGCACTGGAGTGGGGCATTCTACTGTCCGCGATGCACGTTCCAGGTGTCCTAAACGATCTGGCCGACAGCCTCAGCAGGTCGCGTGCCAGAGCACACGAGTGGGAGCTGCTACAATCCATGGCGGACCAGCTCTTGACAGGTGGGGTCTTCCAGAGCTGGACCTCTATGCATCACCACGTAACGCCTAACTGCCAATGTTTTGCTCGCGCGAGCACGCACCTGGAGTTTTTTGGCCAGACGCGTTATCCCTTTGCTGGGCAGGGAGGTTTCTCTATGCCAATAGTTCTTAGACTTTGTCACAGTGAGCCTCCCCAAATCCATGGAAAAGATTTCGAGCCTCCCCCAAAAACTAAAATAATCTGGGGCCTCCCCAAAGAACAAATACGTACTGTACTTTGCGCAGTACACCATGAATAAACTGAAACCCCTTTGAGTACTTGGCCCACATTCAGTTCTTTGTCTTATACTGACATGGAACCTTTGAGAAAGAGCTCCTGTGCTCAAAGGTGTTATCTGAATAACAAATAAATAAAATAAACAAATATTATTATTCAGCTTATTGTAACCACGCACCCCCCACCCAACAGGCCAGCCTACTTGCTCCGCTATTTTCATTCTTGAACCACTGTTGCCCCTTGTTGCAGTACCTTCATGGGTCAGACTACTTCCTCTGTTTCCTCTCTAAATGAAATAACCTTCCTACATACTTTGCCTCTTCCTCCTCCTTCCCTGCTCCTAATCAACTTCTCTGGGATTACTTTGCTCCTTCCTGTATTGCTCTTAGCACTTCTGTGCTCATCCCTTGTATTTGGGCTGTTCTACCATCAGTCTACAAAGTGATCAATTACCACCACTCATTATTAGTTTATTGTTCATATTTGTTTGCACTGTTGTTCATTGCACATTTCTTGATTTTTTTGCAGTTACCTTTTGAAATGTATTCACTCCCTACTCTTCCCCGGGTACACCTGAAATGAGCCTTGGCTCATTCACCTTCCCTTGTCACCTATTAGTAAATAAATACATAATATTCACCTACTATTATCATCTTTCAGTTTGCTTCATCTCTTCACACAAAATATATAAAACTCAGAATTTAAATAAAGCACTTTATCAGACTTGCTTGAGCCTACCCTGGAACAGGCTGGGGCCTCCCCAAGGAGGCTGGCCTCACCATTTGAGAGCCCCTGCTCTATGCCTTTCCGCCCTTCCCTCTCATCCAGAGGGTACTGCTCAAGTTACAGGCAGAAGGGGCCCAGATGATCCTAGTGGCCCCCAAATGGCCTCGACAGATTTGGTTCCCACTTCTGCAGCGGTTATCCATGGAACCTCCAGTTCCGCTGCCCATATGCTTCATGAGTTACTGTCCCAGGACCAAGGGTCTCTGGTCCATCTTGATCTTCGATCCTTGCACCTACATGCTTGGCTCCTTCAGACGTAGCTCAAAACAGATACGGGGTTTCCCCGGAAGTGGCGGCGGTCTTAGTGTCAGCAAGAAAGCCCTCTGCTCGCTCCACCTATGCTATGAAGTGGAAGCGTTTCTGTCTTTGGGCGTTGCCGAAACATTTGGATCCCGTCATCTGCCTTGTGAACTCAACTATACAGTATCTCCTCTCCTTGTACGAGAAGGGGCTAAGTTACTCCTCTATCAAAGGTGCACAAGTAGTCACTCTCGCCACTCATGCTCGTGGGAGAGAGAGCATTAGCACAATTGGATGTGGCCTGCACCTTTCTTAGGGGAATTCTGCACATGAGACCTCCCATTCGGGACCCTGTCCCACCCTGGGACCTCCTTTTTGTGTTGGAGAATCTCACCCTCCCTCCTTTTGATCCAGCAGCGGATTGTGAGCTGCGTTACCTTTCTTGGAAGGTTTGCTTTTTGGTTGCTGTTACTTCAGCTCGAAGGGTTTCCGAGCTTCAGGCTCTGATGTGTAAAGAGCCCTATTTGGTTTTCCACAGGGAAAGGGTTTCCCTTAGAACAAATCCTTAGTTTCTTCCGAAAGTGGTCTCAGAACTGACCCTCAACCAGTCGTTTGATCTTCCTGTTTATTTTCCTTCCCCTTCCAGTAGAGGGGAGGCTCTCCTCCACACATTGGATGTCCACAGGACTCTGAGGTATTACCTCAAAAGGACAGTTGAGCACCGTGAATCGGAGCAGCTATTTGTGGCCTTTGCACCACATTGCTTGGGTCAACCGGTGTCCAAGCAAACTATCTCTAAATAGATAGTTCGCTGTGTCTCATTTTGCTACGATCATCACAATAAACCCCTGCCGGGCCTGGTTAGGGGTCACTCCACCAGAGGAGTGTCAGCTTCTTTCGCCGCCCTGCGAAATGTCGCTATACAGGACATTTGTGCTGCTGCAACCTGGAACTCTGTACATACTTTTTTCAAGCATTACAGCTTGGATATCGTCTCCAGACGCCGAGCTGGCTTCAGCCTAGCCATTTTACAAGGGCTTTTGTCCTAAGGCCTCTGGAGTCAGTATATTCCACCTCCCGGGGTTGGCTACCTCCTTGCTGTGGGACTGCTTGGGACTCAGTCCTGACTGTAATAGCCTGCTGCAGAGCTCCCACTCGAGTAAGATGGTACAGTTACGTGGAGAACTTACCGTAACAGTAGATCTTCGAGGAGGGCTCTTGCAACAGCTCTCCTCCGCCTTCCCCTCAAGGTGTGCAGATCCATTTTCTTTCTTCTCCAACTCTCTTCATGGTAGCTTCGCCTCCTTCTCTTGTCAGGCCTTCTGCTGGGTTCTGGCGGGAGAACTGAGGGTGAGCTAGGTCCTCCCTCTTGTACCCTGACTGACGCGGGTTGGGTAGCTGGGGAAGGTCCTCACTGGTATTGCTGGCAGAAGTTTTCACCGGAAGGTCCTAGTGCCTGCGGCATAGTCCTGACTGTAATAGCCTGCTGCAAGAGCTCCTCTCAAAGATCTACTGTTACGGTAAGTTCTTAGTAACTGTACTTTACGGTAAGTTCTTATGTAACTGTTCTAGCGAATCTATGTCAGATTGACATACTGGATGATGAGTCACGGGGGAACAACTGGAGAGTCTTGGTCTGGCAGAGCCTGAAAGAGTCAGTCAGGTTTGGAACTAGTGATCATAAAATGTTCTTTTTCATTTCTGTAGAATAACTGTTCCATGTAGTCTTTGTGTGGTATTCTGTATCATGTATAAATATTGTGACGTATTAAAATGCTGTTTTTTTTTATATATTTCATATTTCTATGACTGAGTCCTTTGAGGTACCGCTAGCAGATTCATAACTGACAAAAAAAAAACTGTTTCTGCTTCTGAAAATAAGGCTACAGTTACTGTAGGGTAATGTGTTTCTAAAGGTTTTGGGGACAATTTCAGTTTTATTACTGCTGCCATTGGTGTTGATATTTCTTTTTTGATTGGTTGTTGGTTTTATACTGTATATGCACTTTGGCTTTTGAAAAGCGCTTTATAAATAAAATCTGATTAATTGATTGATAAAGGAAGGTGTTCTCAGCTGTGACGGGGTTAGTCGTCTGCCCTTGGGCAAGGAGCACTGTACTGTGTGAACGGTGGCTCTGGAGGGATACAGACCTAGAGATACCCTGAGAGAGTGTCTGTGCTGAGTGGTGGCAGCTGCTGAATACACTTGCAAACAGGCGAAGGGTTCAAGAAAGTTGGTAACAGTCACAGGCTGAGTCTGGAAGAGACCATTTTGCCACACACAAATACACATACTCACGCACACACACATACGCACGCACACACACACCCCTTCCCTCTGCAGCAGGAACAAGTCCCATGGGTACGCTGCAGAATTTGCTGTGGTGGCTGAACTTTATGCCACCCTCCCTGGCCAGGACACACTGCTGGACAGCAGCTGTCATGGCCTGACCTGCATCCTGATGAGATGCCTTGGGTTTGCTCCCGGACCCAAGTTGTTTGCAAGGCAGGACAAAGGGCTGCTTCTGGGCTGGCAGGGTGCCGTTGAAGGGATTTTTTGAAAGCTTTCTAGGTCACCTCTGTACTTATCATTTTAATGTATTTTAACAGCTATACTGTAAATTGAGTAGGCCTGTATATAAATTCTGCCTTTGACTTATCCTGAGAACTGGATTACAACACAACTCAGTCCAGTCTTCCTAGTTACCAGTAACATTAACAAAAAAGATAACGTATGTAAATAAATACTGCTGTTTCCGAAACGTCTGTTCCCCATCTATGCACCATACTGTGAGCATGCGCTTCAAGTTAGAATAATCATTTGAGACCAGCATGATGATTTAGGGAGAACGGAATTAAAATGAAAAGAATCTATACTGCTGGGCTTTCTCATTTTTTCCCACAAAATGGGAGGGGGAAGGCATTCTATCCATCTGTCAGTAGTTAAAGTTGTATAAAGTGCTACTTATCTTATTCCAAAGCAGTTGCAGTTGGGTGAAAAGCCTGGTATCTCAGTTCATTTCTGTTGGGCCTCTGTTTAAATTTAGCTCTAATGTTTTGAAAGTATCACAGTATCGACTGTTATAGGGATGCTGACTACCCACTTTAAGCTATAATCGTTTTCGTTATCTTCCCAAGGTCTTGGGTCTCTGCTAAATACAGTGCATACGTATTTTAGTCTACTGATCATTTCAGTTTGACTTGTGAGGCACAGAGAATGGACTTGTCATTAGTATCGGAGGATCATGGAATTATTAAGGCTTAAGGTCCCACACTGTGGGCAGTGGTCATTCTGGTACACTCAGGATAACTGTTAACCCCATTTCTTTCACTTAGTAATTGTTTTTTTACAGGAAGAACTTACAAATATTTTATGCTTCACAGAGATTGTAGCTGCTCCCCTACCCCATGATAGTCTTGACATAGACCATATAAAGCCTAAATGTGTTGATACTCCGATTCATTACCTGTGATCCTATTATCCGTACTTGCTAGTGTTTTCTTTTGTTTCATCTAGATACTTCTGGATCACCCCCTACAGTGAAGGAGTGGTTTGTCTACCCTGGTAATCCATTGCAGGAACCGGAACTAGTACGAGCCGTAGCGCTGGACTTTCCAGGTAGTGTACAAAATGAAACAAAAATAAAAAAAGTCAGATGGAGTTTGTCTGTACTTGGGGGTGCTTTCATTTGCTTCTTGCTGCCCCTACAATACTGCTTGAGACAGAAACAGTCCCCATCTATTTTGTTCCCTAACTATGGACTGCTGTAGCCATTTCATTGCAAAAAAAAGAAGAGAAAATAAGAGTAGTTCATACCATTTCTAAAGCAGTACAAACATGCTGTTGTGTACTGCCTGAGATTAACTTTTACAAGTAGCCAACTATTACTTTTTACATGTGAGGTACTTTTTCTTTGCCCTTTGGCAGTTAGAAGATATTCTGTCTGACAGCACTAGGTGCAATGTGTGGAACGTCACTTTGCTTGGAGGCAGACATACTGTATCTAGTTCTGTTCCTCTTAATACCCTATCAGCATTGTGACTTCGCTGACTGACAATATGATGATTTTATTTGAAAAGCTGTTGCGCATGTTCTATAATTAAAATTCACCAGTGCTGCGCTATTCACCACGTGATTGGAGCAAACAGTGCTGTTCATAAAAAAAAAATTCAAACATGGCAGTGCTGCTTACCGAATGGTTCACCGAGATGGTTTGGACATGGACTGCTGTAGTCGGCTCCATGGTTCTAAACCGTACTAATTTGACAGTTACTACTGCTGCGAATCTTTGGAGGGTCAGAACTGGAATGGGACCGCACCGATGGACTTCCGGCAGACAGAGCTGCCAGCAACAAGCAGGAGCACGAGTGCAAGGTACGAAACCTTGTGAAAGTTTCAACGTTCAGAAATGTAACTGTTTTTTCTATCTTAGGGGACCAAATACTATAAAAAATAGTATACAATCAATGATACACAACAAAAGGCTGTGTTTTCTTCTTGGGGATGAGAGGCATCGGGACCTCTTGAACTTCACTCTTGAGGTCCCTATCATGTCATCTCAACCCCTCAATGGAAACACAGCCTTTTGTTGTGTATGGTTACCCATACACTATTCCTTATGTTGGTATTTTATTTTACTGTAAATTTGTATGGCTAAACATGGGATGGTCTTGAAAACAAGCTTCTGCCTAGTATCTAATCCTGTTAAAATAAATAATCTTCAACTTCAGGTACTCAGAGAATGCAGTGTGATAACATGTCACAACTGTGGTGTGTGGAGGATGGATTTAAGGTACATCACTACTATTGAAGGTGCTTACTAGAGGACTTTGTACATAAGGTAAGCAGTTGCCTACCGAAAAATCAAGTAATGACAGGGAAGCAGCAGCACAGCATACACAAAACGGACAACTAGCACTCACTCTCGAGACAACAATACCTTTTGTGTCCTAGCAGTCAGACTGGGAGTGGCGGCATGGCCGTCCAGTGTCTGCCTCCATGACTGACACTCCAGTAGATGCCAACACAAACATGCCATTTGTGCTGCAGCCCTTTGCACTATGGATCGCAGCAGAGGATCGCTAGACAGTAGTGAAATTTAAAGACCAGAGGTTACTTTGCTCACTGTCCAGTTGCTGCCCCCCAGCTGGCAGTGGAGGGCGACTGGGAGCAGAGAAGTAGTCTGGACTAACCGGGTTCTGGAGCTTGGCCAGTCTTTCTGCGGTGATGTCCATTAGGAGGGGAGTGATCTTGGAAAACTCTTAAACCTCTCAACCTCTTATGTGCTGGGGTTTGGGCAATGGGAGGACAGGATTGGTGCCAAATTCCAACAGTGAAGCAGAGTCCAGTGTTTGAAAATCACTCTCTTCTGGTTGGATGTCGACGGTGTGGGCGGCCCCAGTTGTACTGCTGAAAATCTTCCATGTACTGTAGATTCCCCTTCACCGACGGTGAAGGTTCCTATGGTGTAACCTGATGACTGAGCTTCCCTCGAAGATCTACTGTTACGGTAAGTTCTTATGTAACTGTTCTTTTTTATGAAGATGGATGGATTTCCTTTACAACTTGTGATTATTGAGCAGTGTTGCAGTTTTCTTTTGGGGGGGGGGCATGTGTTTTGTTAATTTGTATGATTTCTTTTTGATGTTGCGGTGTTGTTTGAGTTGCTTTGTGACTTTTTTTACCCTTACAATATGTCTTTAGCATATTGATCTTCTTGACCCCGACTGGCTGTGCTCCTAATTAATGCACACCTGTTATGTGTTCTGAGCAGGGGTATATATGCGGTTAATGCAGTACCATGTTACAGAGACCTGGCCAATGAGGAGTTCATCATTTTATAACTATAATGTGAAGAAGTCTTAGCAATCTGATTGGCCAAGAGCGTCATGCGACTGTTCGGTTATCATAGCACAGTTGGAGACCTCAAATCCCATGGCTTATTTTTCATTAAATATTTATTGGTGTCCAGTAGTGCAGAGATTTATGAACACTTCTTGTACATTGCAAAGCAGAAGGTGAGTAACGGTATTGATCAAAACTGCACACCCACATTTATTTATTTATTTAACTTTTGTTTACCAGGTAGGCATACTGGGCATTTGAATGCCTATTTTCAGGTGCGACCATAGAGAGTACAAGCCAGTAGTACAGACAGTGAAAAATACAATATATCAAGACATACAATGGCAAGAGAGTACAATCAGGAATACAGACAGTGAAAATACAATATATCAGGACAAACAATTTCTAGAAAGTACACTGTATGCAGTGCCATCAGTTACAGTTGGATCAAATAGGTACATGCGTAGTTCACAGTACATTTTGTATGCTAGACAGAGAGAAGAAAGGTTGATTCTGTAGTGATGAACTGTAATAATAGTGCATCTAGTGTAGAGAGACATAAAACATCAGGGAGACAGGAGAGGGGTAAATTCATAGTAATTACTTCAGTGAGATGCTGTTTGGAGCTCTTAAGTCAGCAAAGTTCCACTTGGAAAGTGTACAAGTAGGGAAGATGTTCAAGTGCCAAGACAGAAGCGGAGTGCCTGGCTAAGGAGGTGTCCACGGTGTTTAACACGGAAGGAATAAGTAGAGGGATACTGCCGAATTTCAGGAGGGATGAAGTTCCATAGTTTGGGGCAGAGTAGGCAAAAGATGCTTCACCAGCTCTAGTTTTAATTCTAAGGACAGTGAGTAGGGCATTGTTCAGTAGACTTGAGGGGGTAGCCATTTTCAACGAACTGAAGAAAAGAGGCAAGGGGATTGGGGTGGCCCATTTATTAATATGTTAAAGATAGCCCCTCCGTAACTGTGGTTGCGCAGAAGTGACGGGGAACGTGTCCCATCTTGTCATAGAGAGAGCACTGGTGAGTCTAGGTGACTTCAAAGCGAAGCGGAAGATATTATAGGTGACATCCCATTTGTGGAGGCTGGTTTTTGAGGCTGTTGAGTACATTGGTGCCCCATGGAGCAGTTTGGGAAGTAGCATTTTTCTGGCAATGGCAAGGCACGCCTGTGGAGTCAGGTCTTGGGCTAGTGTATATGAGACACCAAGCATAGAGCTCACAGATTTACAGACCCTCATCACGAGCTATGTAATGGAGAGTGGCGTCAAGGACGATTCCAAGGTATGTGAATGAAGAGGTGGTTGGGACCAAGGTGCTATCTTGGTGTGCTACAGATGGGGGGAGGGGCAGGCTCTAGGTTTGGAGGATGTGCCAAAGAGCATGGATTGAGTTTTTGTGGTATATAGGAGTAGTTTGTTTAGCAATAACCAGGTGTGAACACATTATAGGTTCACTGCTAGACACCGATTAAACTGATAATTTTTTGTTAGAGCTAGCTGGCTCACCGGCACAGCACTTAGATTTCCATTGCGATGCTGACCGGGTTCGAGAGCGGATCCAGGAGTTGGAGGGTCGGCCAGGGAAGAGATGTGGCGCCTGAAGGACTGCTCAACTCCTTGACGAGGGTAACAATGACTTGGGAGGTCTGATCTCTGGTGATAATGAGTACAGCCTGAGCCCATACTACTGAGGGAAGGGTGTGACGGATGCCAGTGTAAGCCGTGGTGTCAAGGCACGTCATGCTCTAGGGAGGGCGTAGACAGGAAAACTCCTCTCCTGGCATGACACTGATGTGAGGGCCTGATAGTGGGCCCTCAGCTGCCAGTGCTGCAGTTCGCCTGGAGACCACGATGATAACTTGATTCCCCTGGGGAAGGGGTTAAGGGGGAGCCCCCCCATCATGTCTCTGCCTGGGGGTAGGCGAAGGCTCCATGGGGGGGTCTCCAGTGGGACGAGGCAGCAGGGCATGACAGTTCGGTGACAGTGCTGGTGCAGAGGAGGGGATAAACAGAAAGTAAAATATATATATATATATATATATATATATATATATATATATATATTTTCTTAGAGCTAATATACAAGACCAGATCGTCAGCATAAAGTATGGCTGAGGAGTGGGTTAGACTACGTGTAATATTTGTAATGTGCAAGGCAAACAGCAGTGGGTCAAGTATGGAGCCTTGGAGCCCCCTTGAAGAAGGTGCTAGGTCCGAGAGGGAGGATGCATACATACTTCTGTGGGATCTGTTTGTAGGGTAACTATAAATCTGAGGAGAGCAGTTTGTGAGGTACCTAGGTTCGAAAGTTTACCAGTGAGCAGGATGTGATTGACAAGCTGAGGGGGAGGCAGTGGAGGTGGAAAGAACCAAGAGCGGGGGTCCTGTGGACTTTTCCCCACAGAAAGGATAGAGCCAAATTTGAATTGGATTGGGGATGGAGGGGTGGGTAAAGAGGCAGCAAGGAGAGGATCAGGGTGGAGAGTAGTATCACTAAATGCTAGGAGCCTGGGAAACAAGATGGCTGAGTTGCAGGCATTGATGGCAGAGAGGAAGTTGGACACAACTGCCATTACAGAGACATGGGCAACTCAAAACCTCAACTGAAACGTAGAAACATAGACTTTGACGGCAGATAAGGACCACTTGGCCCACCCCGTCTGCCCATTTCCCTACCTGCTGGATAAGCTGCAGATTCTAGTTAACCAACAGCCTACTTCCGGCAGCCCCCCACTATAATTGCCTTATGTCTGTCCCATGCATGTTTGAATTCCCCCACTGTTTTAGACCCAATGACCTTCCCAGGAAGGCGGTTCCATGTATCCACCACTCTCTCCGTGAAAAAAAATTTCCTCACATTACCCTGAGGCCGCCCCCATCTTTAAATTGTGCCCCTTGTTCTTACACATCTCTTTTCTGAAAATGCTACCTCCTGGACTTTGTTGATTCCTTGAGGTACTTGAAAGCTTCTATCATGTCCCCTGTCCCTCCTTTCATCAAGGGTATACATATTAAGCTCTCTGTCTCTCTTCATATGGTTTCTGATGCAGACCCTGCACCATTTTAGTTGCCCTCCTCTGGACTGCTTCCATCCTGTCTATGTTCTTGCGTAGATGAGGTCTCCAAAACTGCACACAGTACTCCAGATGGGGTCTCACCAACTGTCTGTACAGAGGGATAACCACTTTCCTTTTTCTACTTGTGATGCCCCTTCCTATGCATCCCAGTATCCCCCGGCTCTCCTTACCAACTTCTCACATTGCTTACCTACCTTTAGGTCTTCTGATACATCTACCCCCAAGTCCCTTTCCATTTTTATTGTTGTTAGTACCTCCCCTACTATTGTGTACTCTTCTCCTGGGTTTTTTTTCCCAGGTGCATTACTTTGCACTTCTTTGCATTGAATCCAAGTTGTCATATGTCTGAGCATTACTCCAACCTTGCCAAGTCCCTTCTCATCTTTTCTACCCCCTCTTGTGTATCAACTCTGTTACAGATCTTTGTGTCATCTGCAAAGAGGCATACCTTTCCCTCCAGACGCTCTGCAATGTCACCTATAAAGATGTTAAAGAGGACTGGACCCAGTACTGAGCCCTGAGGTACTCCACTAGTAACTCCCTTTCTTCAGAATGTGTTCCATTCACTATTACCTTCTGTGTCCTGTTGTGCAGCCAGTTTGCTACCCAGGCTACCACCCTGGGACCCACTCCCAGTCTGGCTAACTTGATTATTAATCTTTTGTGTGGGACTGTGTCAAATGCCTTGCTAAAGTCTAGGTAGGCCATATCCATAGCCTCTCCCTGGTCTATTACTTTGGTCACCCAGTCAAAGAAATCGATTAGATTCGTCCGACATGACCTTCCTGCTGTACATCCATGCTGCTTTGGGTCCTGTGCCCCGCTGGCCTCTAGGTACTCAATAATTCTTTCTTTTAGAAGTGATTCCGTCATTTTCCCTACCACTGAGGTCAAACTTACAGGTCTGTAGTTTCCTGCTTCTGCCTTGCTCCCACTTTTGTGAAGGGGAATCACATCTGCCCTCCTCCAGTCCTCGGGTACCACCCAGTCCTGCCATGATTTGTTAAAAAGCGTGGTCAGTGGTGTCACTAGGTCCTCCCTTAGTTCTTTTAGGATTCTGGGGTGAATCCTGTCAGACCCGTTGCTTTGTCCACCTTGAGTTTTAGGAGTTCTTTCAGGACTCTTTCTTCTGTGAATGGACTGGTGTCAACCCCCCTACTCAGAGTGCTTCTATTAACTGGTTTAGGTAACTCCTCCTCATCTTCTTTTGTGAATACTGAACAAAAATATTCATTCAGTATCTTTGCCTTTTCACTGTCTCCATCTGCCCACCTCCCCTCTCCTTTATTAATCTTCACTATCCCTCCCTTAACCTTTCTATGCTCCCTAATGTACCTGTAAAAGGTTTTATCCCTCTTCTTAACTGAGTTGGCTATTTTTCCTTGGTTTGGGCCTTAGCTATTCTGACTGCCTTCCCTACTTCTTTCTGCTTTAATTGATACAGTTCCCTGTCGTGCTTCTTCTGTGATTCCTTATACTTTTTGAATGCAGCCTTTTTCTCCTTAACCTTCCTTGCCACTTCTTTTGAGAACCATAGTGTTTTTTTTTTTACTCTGCTTTGTTTTCCTTATTTGTTTCACACAAGGGCTTGTTGCCTCTATGATGGCAGTTTTGATTTTTCTCCATTGTTCTTCCACTCCTCCTTTTTGGCCATTTGCAAGTGCATTCTTCAGGTATTCACCCATTTTGCCAAAGTCAGCCCTTCTAAAGTCCAGTATCCTTGTTTTTGTATGGCTTATCTCCATGGTTGTGCTCATTGTGAAGCACACTGTGCAGTGGTTGCTCATTCCCAGATGTCTACTGACTAATAAATTTGTGATCCTCTCTCCATTTGAGAATACCAGGTCTAGTATTGCTCCCTCCCGAGTGGGTTCCAACAGTAGCTGTCTAAGGCCTGCCCCCTGCAGTGCATCGAGAATGACCCTGCTCTTGGAAGTGGCTGCAGTACATGTCATCCAGTTAATATCTGGCATATTCAGGTCCCCCATCAACAATATCTCCCCTATTTCAGCCATTTTGAGAATGTCCTCTATCATTTTCTTGTCCATTTCCTCCCCTTGAGATGGGAGTCTGTATACAACCCCTGTGCGGATTGTGATGCCATTCCCTGTCTCCAAGGTGACCTAGAGTGCCTCTTGTCCTCCCCCTTTACTTTTTAGTTCTATAGCTTTGATCCTTTCCCTTATTATAGAGCTACTCCACCTCCTCTTTTACCTTCCCTATCCCTTCTGTAGATTGTGTACCCTGGTATGTTGACATCCCAGTCATGGTTCTCTGTGTACCATGTTTCCGTGACTGCCACAATATCCAATTGTTCATCTTCCATCAGGGCTACTAGCTCAGGAAGCTTGTTTCCCAGACTACGGGCATTGGTACTCATTGCCCTCCATTTAATGTTGGCTTTATCCTCCCCCCCCATCCCTACTCTTATTGCCCTTGTCTGTTTTTCCATTTACCCTTGTCCTGCCCTGTGTTGAGCTCTGTACCTCAGTCTGCCCCTTGGCTAGTTTAAAAGCTTGCCAAGGAAGCATTTACACCTGTCACCTAGGAGCTTGGACTTAGTCATCCCAGGATTTAAATTATTCCAAAGGGACAGAGAAGGGGGGAGAGGATTGGCCATTTATGTAAGAGAAGGGATCAGATGCATTAGGGAGGAGGGCAGGTTGGAAGTCATTTGGTTGCAACTGCACAACCTGAAGGGGGCTAAGGTCCATTTGGGGGTTGTATATAGACCTCCAGCCCAGGAAGAGGACACAGATAGAGAACTGGGGAAGCAGCTAAGGAGACTCAGTGGCAAAGGGAGCACCTTGGTGGTGGGGGACTTTAATCTACCAGGGGTGGATTGGAACATCCCCGCTACCACATGAGCCTTTGAGCAGATCCTCCTGGAAGCATTCCAGGACAGCTTCCTGACCCAGAGGGTAACAGTGCCAACAAGAGAGGAGAACATTCTTGACCTGGTGCTGGAGGATGGGGAACATGTCAGGGATGTTCGGGTGGAGGAACCACTGGTGGGTAGTGATCACTGCATAGTGTGGTTCTCAGTTAATCTGGGTAGGGATGCAGCCAGTACAAAAACTAAGGTCCTAGACTTCAAAAGGGTAGACTTTGGCAGGATGGATCGAATACTGGGAAGGCACATAGCTAGCATCCACTCAGACATGGACACCGAACAAAAATGGGCAATCATTAAGCTAGGACAGACTGAATCCACTAAAGCTTGTGTCAAGAGCCAGTGCAAGAAATCCAGAACCAAGAAACCAAGCTGGATGAGTAGGGAGGTAGTGGAGAAAGTGCAAGATAAGAGAAATGCATTCCGAACCTACAAGAGGACCAGCAGGGCAGAGGACAGGGAGGAATATGTAAGGAAATCCAGGGAAGTGAGTAGAACAGTAAGGGCTGCAAAGGTGGCTAGGGAACTGAGATTAGCATAGGAGGTAAAAGAAGGGGAAAAAGATTTCTTCAGAAATATCAGGGACAAGAGGAAGAGCAAGGATCAAATTGCTAGGATCAGGAAAGGCAGTGGGTGGGTAGAAAAGGGTCTGAGAAGGCAGAAGTTCTCAGCGAGTACATCTGTTCAGTATTCACTGGGGAGAGATGGGTCCATACCTGAAGGGAAAGGTGGAGGGGGAGGCAACCACAGATGGGGTAATCACGGTGGAAAGGGTGTTGGAGGGCCTTAGGTCCCTGAAGGTGGACAAGGCACCTGTGCCAGACGGAGTACATCCCAGAGTGCTGAGGGAGATGGCAGAATTCCTGGCGGGGCCATTGGCAGACCTGTTCAACACCTTTCTGAATACAGGATGCATGCCCAGGGATTGGAGGGAGGTGCATGTGGTACCTCTCCATAAGAGTGGACCCAAGGACAAGTCGGGGAACTACAGACCGGTGAGCCTTACCGCAGTTGTAGGAAAACTGATGGAGGCTATCCTCAAAGAAAGGCTGGTGCAATTTCTTGAGGATAATGATCTATAGGACAACTGGCAGCACGGGTTTGTCTCTGGCAGATCTTGCCAAACAAATTTGGACTTTTTCAACTGGGTTATGAGTGCACTAGATGGGGGGGCCGAGGGGTGAATGTATTCTGCCTGGATTTCAGCAAGGCCTTCAATTCAGTGCCACAAGGTAGGTTGACCAGCAAGTTGAAAGGTCTGGGAGTAGAGAGGAAACTAGTCAAATGGGTTGAAAACTGGTTGCAGGATAGACAGCAGGAGGTAGTAGTGGGAGGTGAGGCATCAGAGCCCAGGGCATTGAAAAGTGGTGTCCCACAGGGCTCGGTGCTGGGACCGGTCCTGTTTAACATTTTCATCACAGACATCTTATTTGCAATCTACATTAATAACATCGACTATTATATAAAGAATGCCAATATCCACTTGTTCGCAGACGATACCGTTCTATATGTTAGTAGGCCTACACCGGAGGCTGCCTGCAACGATCTCCAAGCTGAATTCAGCCTCCTGCAGAACCAGCTAATACACAAAAAACTACTCTTGAATGCTAAAAAAAAACAAAAGTGATGCTCTTCTCTCCGCTCGTCCACGTAAGTAACCCAACAGCCTGTGGGTCCATTCCAGAAATAAACACAATACTAGGTGAAAAGCTGGAATTCGTCACAAAATTCAAATATCCGGGAGTATGGATTGACAACAGACTCTCCTTCACCGAACATATTGAGGACTTATTAAAAAAAACTCCGAGAAAGGCTTGGACTTTTCTTCAGATTAAACCAGTTCCTTACTATAGATGCCAAGGCACGACTGGTCCTATCCACCTTCCTATCCCTGGTTGACTATGCGGATTTCTTGTACAGCCAATTTCCCAGTGCTCAGCTAGCTAAATTGGACACGCTGTACTACCGGTCATTAAGGTTCATCACAGGTCTTCTAATACTACCCATCACTGCGTACTGTACGCTGCTTTGGGGTGGACCTCCCTTAAATTCAGGCGCCACAAAAACACTGCTCTCTGGACCTACCGTGCTCTCATAAAAAAAACTACCCCCTCCATATCTCAAGCTGTCTACCTCTAAGCACAATAGGAAGATACGCCGCTAGAAGCCACTCCTACATCTCCCTCATAATACCCAGAGTAAATTCTCGTTTCGGTAGAGTGGCTATTAGTGTTATGCTACCCACCCTATGGAATAATCTACAAAGAGACCTTAAACTGAGCACCCTTGTCTCCCTACCTATCTTCAAGGCGTTACACTTGTGCACAATTAATGAAATTTGTAACTGCTTTGCTCGTCCTACACAGGCTCCCAAACCTGCCGTGGCTCGCCCCTTGGCTTAAAACCTGATTACAGCCGCCTCCACTGTCTTGCTTTCCCCACCTGTGTAGCATAGCATCTCCTCTGTTTCTAGCATTCATAACAAATCCCCCAGCCTCCTTTTTTGGGCTGGAGCTCTGTGTACATTATAGTGTGGGACACCTTCTTAATGCTCCAACTCTTGCAGAAACTCCCAACCACCGTGTCTGCACTACATTCCCCACCTTCCTATACCCCTAATTTTCTGCTAACGTAGCCACTGTGTTATCTTACTCCTCACCTGGACCGCTGCAATAGTCATCAATCTATGCATACATGTTTACTGTAATTCGTATTTGCTGTGCCGATGTTATCCCTCTTCCTACGAACCCTTGCATGGTGTTACCTATACTTGTATTATCTGTAATTCTACTTATATGTAATTTTTATCCCGGGGCTTTGCCTATGTTGTAAAATGTACTACCCTTGTGTAGAATGATTCAATTTTGTATACATGTGCTAACCAGGTCCACCTTGCAAATGAGCTTTGCTCAACGGTGACCGCCTGGATAAATAAAGACTTTGATTGATTGATTGATTGATCGCAGTAGGGATCAAGAACAACATCACTCTCTTCGCAGATGACACCAAGATCTTTGCTGAGGTGGATGGGGGAAAGGGGGGGGCAGAGTACTTCAGGAGGATCTGGCAAAACTGGAGGAATGGTTGCACACCTGGCAGCTTGGGTTCAGTGCCAAGAAGTACAAAGTAATGCATTTGGGAGCCAGGAACCCAGGATACACTTACTGGTTGGACGGTGTCCAATTATGCACATTCAAGGAGGAGAAGGATCCGGGGGTGCTTGTGACGGGGGAAATGAGCCATTTGGCACAGTGCAGGAAGGCAGCGGCAAAGGCAAACAGGATGCTAGGGTGCATAGCAAAGGGGATTACCTCTAGGAGTAGTGAGGTCATATTGCCCCTGTACAGGTCCCAATGGCTCCAATACCCTCACCTGTGCACCACCTACAAAATAATAAATGGCCCCAGCCTGCCAATTCAAGTTGGGCTGATAGCCACCAAGCGCTCAGGCAGGCTGCTCTGAACCTCTTCCCGAAAGCTCCTAGAGGTTCCCAGGGTCCTTCTCCCACACTGCCTCGTCCCTGTGGAACAGCCTTCCTGACCAGTTGCATAATGCCAGCACCCTGGTCTCCTTTCAAAAAAAAAAGAAAGGCTCAAAGCACACCTAATGGAAAACAACTCATGCTCGTGCCAGAGGTGACCCTACTTGTACTCGATCTGAATAATAAGAAAAGGGCTTTTGTAGCCTGTTGTTTCGTGGTTGTATCCATAGTAACTTGTAATACCATTTTTGGAAAGTTTGTAGCCTCCCACTGCTTATGTGAATACATCTACCCATGTATATTCCACTAGAGGGAAAGTCGTAGGGAATTTCTGTGATTGTCTTACAGTTATTGTTCTGAAACTTTTTATGTCATCAGTATGTACTTATGTAATCAGTGTGTATCATTGATGTATCCTGTATCCTGCAGGCTCCTGTGTAACTAAATCCGTGTCGCCCCTGAAAAAGGGACCATTTGGGCCCAGTGGGCTTACCCAGTCAACAAAATGAAATAAATAAATAAAATAATCCGAGGCACCAGCTGAGAGGGTTACAGCACCATAGAAACATAGAATTTGACGGCAGATAAGGACCGCTTGGTCCACCCAGTCTGCCCATTTCCCTACCTACTGGATAAGCTGCAGATCCTAGTTAACCAGCAGCCTACTTCTTCCTACCCCCACCCCCCAGAACTGCCTTATGACTATCCCATGCATGCTTGAATTCCACCACTGATTTTGACTCCACAACCTCCTCCGGAAGGCCGTTCCATGCATCCACAACCCTCTCTGTGAAAAAATACTTCCTTAAATTACCTCTGAGCCACCCCCATCTTCAAATTGTGCCTTCTTGTTCTTGCACACCTCTTTTTTTGAAAGATGCTACCCTCTTGGACTTTGTTGATTCCCTTGAGGTACTTGAAAGTTTCTATCATGTCCCCCCTCTCCCTCCTTTCCTCGAGGCTATACATATTAAGCTCCTTAAGTCTCTCTTCATATGTCTTCCAGTGCAGACCCTGCACCATTTTAGTTGCCCTCCTCTGGACAGCTTCCATCCTGTCTATGTCTTTGCGGAGATTAGGTCTCCAGAACTGCACACAGTACTCCAGATGGGGTCTCACCAGCTGTCTGTACAGAGGGATAATAACTTCCTGTTTTCTACTGGTGATGCCTCTCCTGTGCATCCCAGTATCCCCCAACCCTCCTTGCTGCCCTCTCCATTGCTTGCCCATCTTTAGGTCATCGGATATGACTCCCCCAGGTCCCTCTCCATTTTTGTTGTAGTATCTCACCCCCATTATGTACTCTTCCCTGGTTTTTGTTTCCCAAGTGCATTACCTTGCACTTCTTAGCATTGAATCTAAGCTGCCATACATTTGACCATTCCTCTAACCTTGCCAATTCCCTTCTTATCCTTTCCACCCCACCCTGTGCATCAACTCTGTTGCAGATCTTAGTGTCATCTGCAAAGAGACATACTTTTCCTTCCAGTCCTTCTTCAGTGTCACTTATAAAGACATTGAAGAGGACCGGTCCTAATACTGAACCCTGCGGTACCACACTAGTAACCCTCCTTTCTTCTGAGTGGACTCCATTTACTATTACTCTCTGTGTCCTATTCTCCAGCCAATTCTTTACCCAGGCTGTCATCGTGGGACCCACACCCAGGCTGGCTAACTTGTATATTAATCTTTTGTGTGGGACTGTGTCAAATGCCTGTACCAGTTCCGTTTTGTTAGGATGGTAGCCATCTGGGAGTAAGAGCAAGATGTCAGTAGGCCCACACTACAGTTGATACCATGGACATAGTAAAGTTCTGGCATTCATAGAGGTCAGCACTTGGTTTGGCCAGTGGGGGGGAAGGAGTCAGTGAGGAAGAGAAAACTACAGAGGCTTAGTGAGAGCTACGCATTCCATAGAAATAGCCCCATGATGGTGAGTAAAGTGGAAAAAGGTGATAAGTTTTGGAGCACAGGATGCCTGTAGGAAGCGCTGGTTTGTGAGTATTAGGGAAGTTAGCAGCTTAGATAAAGTAAGACTTCTACTTGAAAAACTACATTTCTACTTGAAAACCTAATCTAAAACTGAGCCCCACCCCCAAGAAGAAAAACAACCATGGAAAAAAGATTTAGCATATTAAAACTGAATAGAAGACATTTCTGAAACACACAAAATAAAAATACAGCTAGAAGACAAAAAATTGACATGAACCTGCTGCAAACTGCCTATAGGAAATAAAATAGAAAAATGCAATGGGTGTTAAGCTGTGGGAGATTTCTGTGGATCTCATCTGGTGACTCCTGGACCAGAAGCTGGTAGTGAGGGGTGACCAGAGTCAACAAGCTGATCAGAGTCAAGAAAAAAAAAGAGGAGGTAAGCATGCGTGGGCTGAATTAATAGTGCGTTAAAATGAAATAGCCCACCAAGGCCACTCTGATGGCATAAATTATAAGGTGCTTGCCATTGTAGTATATAAGAAAAGACAGTCTGTGCAAAAGCAGTGTCATCTAGTAACAAGCATTTGTCAATGCTGAATGTTTGCTTGCTGGTATTGGCATTGGTAGTGCAGAAGTTTTTTTTAATTGTATTTATTTTTATTTATTTCAATCTAGGATTACAATACCTTTGAGCCGAGGCTCTTTTACAAAGGTCCCGCGTCAGCATGTGCAACAGTCATCATTTTTAGTTACAAACATATAGTCATTGACCTACAGACATGTAATAACCAGTACAAAGACTTGAGCTATGAGCAAGATAAGGGAAGGGGGTAGTGAGGGTAGGAGATTGAGGGGAAGGAGGTGCTGGGGTGGAGGGTGCGGGAGGTGGTTGGGGCAGGGGCAGGAGTGGAGATACAGGGAGGTGGGGCGGGGATGGGAGACAGTGCAGCCAGGGGCCTTGTCGGGGAATATGACAGGTAGGTGCTAGGGGTGCAAAGACTGATTGTAAGTGCTGGGTGCTGAGGAGGCCTCCCCTGAGACTGGATAGAGACTCCTGTGCCGTGGCTAGCCGAAATCTTGGTCTGACGAACTCATAATTCTCTGGGGATAATCTTTTTCCTGGTTTTTCTCTTCCATGGGGGCGGCGTGTGCAAGGACACCTGTGACATTGCTGAGCACGCTCCTGTGCGTGACCCTGTCTAGCGTCTGCGTCACTCCCTAATCCTCCATGTGCGACATTGGTGCTCCTGCCCCTAGCGGAGGCAAGCTCCGACTGCTGGAGTCCCCCCTTCCCCAGAGAAGGACAGCTGTCCAGCGGACGCTCAATCCTTCTCCTCCCTGCAGACCCCTGACGGCCTGCGCTCGTTCCCGAACGCGGGCCACCGGCATGGAGCGAGGTGTGGCATCCAGTGCCTCGACACTCTGCACCACTGGGCTGGGGAACAAGGGCTTTTTGGGACCCCACCTCATGAACAGCAGCACTGTTGTTTCATTAATTGGTCCCAAAAGGTGATTCCGTGCAGTGACAGCAAAATCACCTTTCGGGACTGAGAAATGAAATGACAGTGCCAGTGTTCATGAGGTGGGGTCCCAAAAACCCGATGTTGAAAATTTGGTACCGAAACTCCAGAAATTGGCTAAGATAATCTACTTAAGTTGAAAACCCCCCATTGAGTGCCATTATAGAGCTTACCGTCATTTCTTCAGTTCCTGGTTGGTCTTTGAAGAGTGCAGACATGTTCCCGGTCCACAGCAGATTGCGGCTCCCGACCTCCAGAGGTATGTATGGTTGAGAGGGTGCTGGGAGGTGGGGTGCGCAGAGGGAGAGTGCGGGTTGGGGAGGGCGGTGGGAGCGATGGGGACCATTTCTTTTTTTTTTTTTTTTTTTAGGTTTCAAAAAATACGTCATGCAACTGTTTTCTTTTTACAGGTGAAATATTAACAAAATGGATTTCGGCACACTGGGGTGGCTTCTAGTGTGCCAGAGTACTGGGGGATCAGTGCTGACCGGGGATTGACACCCGAGGTCGGCTGAGAACAGAGGGGCTTGGGGGGGGGGGCTCATCCAGCACTGGGAGTGGGCATCCCGGTGTTGGAAACATCAAAGAAGTATTTTTTGGCACACTGGGGTGGGCTTCCAGTGTGCCACATTAATGGGGGCCGGAGATACATGCTGACATGGGGATTGAGCACCCCGATGTCCGCAGGGGATGGAGAATGGAGGGTGCAGGGAAGGCAGCAGCAGTGGGAGGGAGCTAACATTTAAATTTGTTGTCCTGCTGTGTGCCTGGTTGGGAGGCAGGGGAGAGTGCCGCTGCAGTGACGAAACTGCCCCTGATTGCAGTGGTAGATTTCTTTCAAGTGCGGCGCTTTCTTTGAAACTGACATAGTCGGCAGCTTCAGCATTAATTGGTGGCCGAGGGATGCGCCCATTACAGCGTCCGCTGCATTGGCCACAACACTGTCACACCTCAGCAATGCTGTACTACCTCAATATGTTTCTTGTGCACTGTGTGCGCAAGCAGACATAAAATTGAAGCTGTGAACAGCAGTCAAAGCAGTCTGAAGTAACAAACACAGACTTCTAGTGGTAGTACTGTGCGAAAATAAAATTTTGCTTGCAGAATTCTCCTGAAAGTCAGAATTTCACTTCTTTGAAATTTTAGAATGTACTTTTTGGGCAATTTTTACAAAATTCTGACTTAGAACTGTGGAATGTATGTACTGCGGATCATTGTATGAAACAGCGGTTTGGAATTCCGAAGAAATGACCGCTGTTAGAAATGAGGAATTATTGCACGCATTGTGAATTGATGTACTAAACTGGGAATTGGAATTCTGCAGAACTTTCAGTCTGCAATCCAGTCAGAAAATACTGTGGAACATTGTGAAAATTTATAAAACACAAGCAGAGGTTTTGGATTTTGTTGGAAGTGTTGGAAATTCGCACAGTTTTGTGAAAGTTCATAAGAGTTTTGCAAAATCAGAATTTGCACATTCTGCCCAGCACTAATGATCTGCAACAGTACAAATATACAAAGTCAAAGAAACACATTAACCTTCCAGCTGAGATCATTTTCCTGTTGCTAATGGTTACGGCTTTGTTTTCCATAATGATGTACCTAATCTCAAGATAATGTGTTAGACCTGTCATCAACAAAAAATGTAAAATATCACAATTTAACTTGAGAATCGATCCTCACTGATGTTACATCATGTTTTTGTGCAGCATGCGCATAGTACAGTACAACCTATTGCGTGCAGGGGCAGATCCAGAATGGTTTCAAGGGGGTAGTTGTTTTCTTAAGGGAGTAGTACTCTCCCAACAAAAAAGTAAATGCTTTCTTTTAAAACTTGTATTAAGGTACAACCGTTACTTTTTACTAGCCTAAGTGAGGGTGGTGGGGGAAAGTGCTACTTCCCTACATACAGTACTTGGGAGCCAAATGTGGGATTAAGAGGAATCATTCCCCTAAAAAGATAAATGGGTTATAATGTTTTTTATTTCTTCAGAGTGGGATTTTGTAGCAACAGTATTAACTAAAACAAAGCTATTGGTACTGGTTTGTGCTAATATAGTACCCATTAAACACCATCCCCATTCCCCAAAGCAATAAGAAGCTAGAACAGTGGAGGATTTTTTTTAAGGGACACCTTTCTCCAGGATATCAGTTGTGTCAAAAAGCTCTAGTGTACAGACTGTTTATAGCCTCTTTCCTTCTCCTTTTCAGAATGTTTTTATTTTTTCCAGTTGTTTACACAGTACACAAAAGCTCTGCGTATATACACACGTTTGGCTTCCCAATTTTGATTTCCTGGAAGGTACTCTCTACAAAACACACCATAAAGGGCCAAACCACAGGGACATCACCCAGTTTCTGTTTACATTTCTGACCGCTTCTGCTTGATAGTTGCTTGCATCATTCCATCTAGTCTAGAAGGATGATTTTAGAAGGGTTTAGACTAGAGAAAACATCTGGTAGGTAAGCATGCTGTTATATTCCATGGGATATGTATCATATGGGATTGTAAGCCACATTTTCTTTACTTCGTATGCTTTTCTGTCTGGTCCCAACTTTAAGCTCAGCCCCCGGCCCCTGCATGGCACTCACTGCCCCCGGGACTTACTTTGGGTGGTCTTACTCCCTGGCTTGCCCCCCAGGGTAGGGCTGCAGAGCCAGGCCATGCCCAGTGGTGTTGGAATGGTTCCCAGCCGAGTGGCTTGGAAGATTACTTCAGGAATGCTCCTCTCTGCCACTGAATTTAGATGTAATTTTTATTTATTATTTTTATTCTTTTTCCCTCCGGTCATCGGATCATAGTATCTCCATCATGCGACCTCCCTCAGTTGGCTCCTTTACCACCCTACCTGAGGCTCACCCAACCAGGGAATCGGGTGCTGGGTCCCCTCCTACTCCACAGAGCTCTGCTACCCGACCCCTTGGCTCTGCGCCCTCCGAGGCGGGGCTACCTACTCCTACCTGGTACCCTTTCTAGAATCTAGTTGGTCAAGGCTCGGGAGCGGAGAGAGACCCAGGAGAGCTGGTTGGGCAGGGTCCAGCGGTGGGTGTGTGGACCAGCTCCTTGAGGCACTGTCGTCATCCTATAGTCAGGGGTTTTTCCTCATTTTCTCTCCCGGTGCGGACGTGCAGGGACAGCATCACAGAGAGCCACACTCCACGCCCTGCGCACAAATGTCCGCCGTCACCTCTCACAAATGTATGTCCCCTGCTGGTATAGTGCTCCCAGTCTCCAGAGGAGCCACTGTAAGCGGGGAGATCCCAACCCACCCTCCCAGGAGAGGAGAACAGGCTGGACGCTCA
This sequence comes from Neoceratodus forsteri, assembly GCA_016271365.2. Lineage (NCBI taxonomy): Eukaryota > Metazoa > Chordata > Ceratodontiformes > Ceratodontidae > Neoceratodus > Neoceratodus forsteri. Next base: position 373,629,481 of record CM057450.1, on the reverse strand, counting down.
ATTCTGTCCTCCCCTCCTAGTGTCCCAAGTCTGCTCCTGAACTGAACCGGGTCACTGGCGTGGTGTGAGGTAAGGCGGATGCCTCAGTGCCACTAGGCCTGGGTGATGTGATCTTTAGTGGTGCCCCAAAATCATCCCTTGCCAGACTAGACCCCCTGTTCCATTCTTTCTCTTTGCACTGGACTGCCTTCCATGCACCAGTCACTGGTCCTTATACACCTCCCTCTCTTTTTCCACCCTTGAAGGCTGCTGCCTCTCTGTCTACTTCCATTGTAACTTAAGTTTTGGTTTGGTTCCCTCTCCTGTTATCTTTCCTGCCTCCTATCCTTTTCTCAACCAGCATCCTTTTCCCTCAGCTCTGCTGGCTCTCTCTTTAGTCTGCTTTCTGTCATAGGCTTTTCCCCACTATGGTCATTTGTTCACCACAATCTGTACTGCTTTCTCTGTATCCTCTGTGAAGACCCTTTCTCAAGCCCACACTGCTCATGTTTGCTCCAGTACACATAATCTCTGCCCCAATCTCATCATATGAGTATATTTCTTTAAACCATCTGCATCATTCCTGCTGCCTGTATTATAAACTTCTCATTGTATTGTGTATGATTCTCTGTGTGCTGTTAAATTGCTAAGTTTCCCTATATACCTCTCCCCAAGGACACCTCTGGAAATAAGTTGTTTACAGCTCAGTAGACCTCTTCTGGAAAAACTCTTTCAACAAATTAATAAATAAGCAAATAAAGAAATACATAGATAAATAGCCGTACAAGTGTTAACATAAATTGTGTTAGCTAAGCGTGTTATCGTCGCATCCAACATGGAAACGTAGATAGTGATGGCAGAAGAAGATCTGTCCAGTCTGCCCATAAACCCTAACAAACCCAGGACCTGTTGTCCATGCAGGGTCCTAATCCACACTGTACACCCGCCCCCCCATGTCCACTGTCCTACTGCTGTACCCTGAGCAGCCACTAAGCCCTCCACTCTGTCCTAACCATGTTTGAAATCACTGATAGTTTTGGCGCCCACCACGTCAGCTGGCAGATTGTTCTACGGCTCCTCCACCCTTTCTGTAAACTAAAACTTTCAGTTCCCTCTTGAATTTCCCCTCTATTAGTGTCCACTCATGCCCCTCTGTTCTTGATCTGCTACTTATATTAAATCGTTCCTCATAGTTTTTTCAAGAACTTGAAGGTCTGTATCCTATCTTCCCTCTCTCGTCTGGCCTCCAGCGAGTACATGTTCAGTGCCCTGAGCCACTCTTCAAATGGTCTGCCATTTTGGTCACCCTACATTGCACCATCTCCAGCCTATCCTTATCTTTCCTTAGGTGAAGACTCCAGAACTGGCCACAGTACTCCAGGTGGGGCCTCACCAGTGATCTGTAGAGAGGTAGTAATACCGCGTTCCTTCTCAGTACCCCTTCTTATACACTCCAGTATCCTGTTTGCTTACTGTAGGCTTTGTTACACTGTTTGATTATTTTAGGGAGTCACTGATGATGACCCCTAGGTCTCTTCCTTCAGATGTCATCCACAGCTTTACCCCCCGCCCACCAATCCAGTACTCTGTCCTCCAGTTCTTGTTCCCTATGTGCATCACCTTGCACTTTTTAACATTGAATTTCAGCTGCCAAACCTTTGATCACCTCTCTAGCTTTTGCAGGTCTTTCTGCATCTCCCTGACCCCCTCCTCACTGTCTACCCTGCCACAGAGCTTAGTGTCATCTGCAAAGAGACTCATTTTGCCATGGATTCCTTCTCCCATGTCCCTAAGGAACCTACTGAAAAAAAATGGACTTAGGACTGATCCTTTCTGGCACCTCACTAGTAACCTTCCTCTCTTCTGATTTTACTCCATTAACCACAGCACTCTACTGTCTCCCTTCCAACCAGTTTCTCACCCATCTAACTGTGTCTTTCGCGTACCCAGATCTTTTAACTTCTTCAGCAACCTTCTGTGAGGCACTGAATCTAAAGCCTTGCTGAAATCAAATTAGAGCAAATCCATAACATAGCCGTTATCCATTACCCTCGTTATATAGTCAAAGAACACTATCAGGTTAGTCTGACAAGACTTTCCTACTATGAACCTGTGCTGTTTACTATCTTGGAGTCTATTACTCTCTAGGTAGCTTATGCGGTCTTCTTTGACTGGTGTCTCTGTCAGCTTACCCACAATAGAAGTAAGACTGACATGTCTGCAGTTACCTGATTGCTCCTTGTCTCCCCCCCCCCCCATGGAGTGGACTACGTCTGCTGCCCTCCAGTCGTTTGGAAATACCCCTGACAGAGTTGAGTTATTGAATAGCCCCCCCACCAGGGGTTCAGTTAGTTCCGTTGCCAATTCCTTGAGTACCCTCAGATGTATCCCATCTGGCCCCAAGGCCTTATCTATCTTTAGGGCTGATAGCCCTTTCCAGACCCTTCCATTAGTAAATACTGGCTGCCTCATCGCAGGGATCCCCCTTACAGCTGCTTTAATACCACTATCTGGCAGAGGCCCTCTGTCTTCCCTTTTGAATACTGAGCAAAAGTAGTCCTTAAGAACTGTTGCTTTTTGCCTGTTCCCCTTAGTTATCCTACCTTTCTCTGTTAGCCTAATAATTGTTCCTCCTTCTTCTTTCTTTTTTCTCCTAATATATCTAAAGAACTGTTTTCCCCACCCTTGACCCCTCCGCAGTATGCAGCTCTGTAGCTGCCTTTGCTTCTCTGACTGCTCTTTTGGTTTCCCCTGTTCTCATTAGTTACTTTCCCCATTCTTCCTTTACTGGTTTTTCCTTGTACCTGGTGAAGGCCTTCCTTTTCACTTTCACTACTTCCCTGACCTTTCCAGAGAACCATAGTGATCTTGTGCACCTTTTGTTTTGGTTACTGTTCTCATGCAAGGCTTTGTTGCCTCAATAATGGCCCCTTGACTGCACCCCATCTTTCCTCCACATCTCTGATGCTGTCCACTCCAACTAATTTGTCCTGGTCCAGCTCCCTTGTCCAGTTAAAGTTTGCCGTTCTGAAACCTAGGACTTCAGCCTTTGGTGAGGGCTTACTTGTCCCAAGGGCCAGGTCGAATCATACAGCGTCATGGTCACTGGACCCTAGAGGCTCCCCTACCCTCACTCGTCCTACCACTTCCAAGTTGGTGAGCACACATTGAGAATGGCAGCCTGCCTAGTGGGTTCCTCAGCCAGCTGCAAAAGCAGGCAGTCCTGCAATATATCCAGCAGAGCCAGACTTCTGGAGCTCATGGCTGCTGGAATGACCCAGTCAGTGTCTGGCAGGTTTAAAGCTCTCACCACCACCTCCCCTTTGCCACCTCTCTTTCTAGTTCTGCCCCTAGCTCCTTATTTCTCTGTCTTCCCCCTGTCGTGGAGGTCTGTCAATTACCCCATTCGTAGTGTCTTGCTTAAGCTGAATCCACAATGACTCTGTTTCTACATTACCTCCACTGATGTTTTCATCCTCCACTGTCTCTATGCCCTCTCTGACATATAGGGCTACACCCCCTCCTTTACCTTTTCCTCTATCCTGTCTAAACATGGTGTAGCCTGGGACTGTCAGGTCCCAGTTGTTACTCTCTGTGGCCCACGTTTATGTAATGGCTACTAGATCCATCTCAGTGTCTGCCACCGTTGCCTGGAGCTCGCTAAATTTATTTTCCAGACTCCTGGCATTAAGCAGACGCCTTTCTATCTTTCTCCTGATCCCATCTTGCTTTTTTCTATTCCTTCTGCCCTATACTTCCCTAGTCTCCTTAATTTTTTATTTTTCATACTGAACGTAGGCTTTGTCAGCCCTCCCTCATTGGCCTTTTCCCCTAACCTAATGTGAACTTCAACCTTACTGTTACCTACCTACCGACAACTTCTGTGTTTCTATACCTTGCTGCTACTAGTCCCCTGTTCAGAGGGAATCCTAGCTAGGTTCCACAGCTGCTCTCCCTTCTCAGTGGCTCCCCTAGCCTCCCATCTCCCCTGCAGGTTGAAGTATATTACCCTTTAAGATCCTCCTGTCCCAGAAGCCCCCTAGGTCCCCCCCCCCCCAAAGTGGTACCCCTCTTCCTGACACCTTCCCTTCAACCACCCATTAAACTTCTCAGTCTCTTTCTTCCTTACTCTGTTGTACCCATTCCCCTTATTCCATACAGGGAGGACCTCGGAAATGGCCAGAAAAGCTGAGTGTGCTTCAGTCTGTTCCTTAGCTTCTTAAAGTTCTGCTTCACTACCTCCACAGGCTGGTTCACCATATTGTTGGTACCCAAGTGTACCAGCACCCCCAGATTCCACCCCCCCCTTCACCACCATCCTCCCTATCCTGTCTATATCCCTGATGACTGATGCACCAGAAAAGCATCTGACCATTTCACTCCCCTTCCCTCCCTACTTGTCATCTTGAAAGTTGGTTTGTCATAATCACTACTGTATCTTCAAGGATGGGTACATCATGGTTGACTACTGCAGCTCGTTAGTGCAGTGGCCTGCAAGAAGTATGACCTGGTTTCTGGAACAAACCCTGGTTGCTAGAGGGCTAGTGGGGAGGAAGGTCTTGAGCATCCTAGAGGACACTAGCCTCCCTAGGAGTGAGAGGGTGTCTGTTGTGATCCACTGCATGAGCTCCATTTGCCGTTGTCTGGGGGGGCAAGGCAATTTTATTGTTATGGCACCCAGTCACTGAGGCTGGGCATCTTACATGAAACAACAGCAGCATGAATTAAACAGCGTAAAACGTTGGACACAAAAATATACATAAGAAGGTGAAGTGGCTCAGTTACAGAGGGTGAGACACATGGCCAAGACTCTGCACCTGGCAGTTGCATTTGCAAGTTAAGAGGGGCAGCTTTTGTTGCCATTCAGAAGAGAGCCTAAACAGGGAAGTGCTACTCAAGCCCAGCAGAATAAAGTGTGTCACCTGCAGGCTAAGCACTGCTGACTGGACTTTCTCCTCCCAGCTGAACTGGCTTCTGTGTAGGGGTTTCAGGTACCCTGACAGCCCCACAATGTGGCCAGTCCTTTAGGGCATCTGGGGATGGAGCAAGGTAAATCCCAGAGATGGGGCTGACAGAGCTGGGGCAGCACACAGAAGGGGGTTAAGCTGGGCAAATTATATACCACTGGGTATGTTTGAGCATCTACCATGTCCCTGATGAACATGGTTTACTGTATGTTGCTAGGTAGGGCATATTGGTTCTTGATAATAGCATCTGTTGCACATCCACGATGAGTGCACCTCACTTGTATGTTTGTAGCTCCGTGTTGTTTGTATTATGTGTGTAGCAACTATGCAGCTTTGATGGCGGGATTCAGTCAAGAGCTTTTCCACAGGCTCTCCACTATCCTCAGACTGCTCCTGGAGGAAAGTCAGCCATAGTTGTGGGAGGTCCAGAAATCTGGGGCATTGTCATGCCAAGCAGCAGTTTCAGGTGGCATTGGATCGGCCAACATGTCAGCCTGCGTGGTAGCTACTGTGGTGTCAATACATGGGCATGTCTGGCTCTGGATCTTGCCATTCACCCATGAGATCCAAAATATGATAGTAGACTTGGCCTTTACACGCACTAACCTGTTTGAGCTAGAGGAGGAAGATCATCTTACACATACTGAGAAATTCATCGTGACCTTGGACTCGGTGAATACCATCACCCAGTCCAAGCAACAGTCTAAATCTAGGCCGCAGAGCTCCTTTCAGGGCTCTTTTTGGAGTACATCCATGCAACAGTAGCAGCAGCAGCAAAGGCAGCAGTTCTAGGGATACCGCCCTACAAACGTTCTGGCTAGTCTGAAGGGCAAGGTGAATGCAAGGGTGGTGGTAGCACCAGAGACCAGTCCTCTAAAGCTGCTTCTGAGGGCAAGAAGAAATGAGTTTGGGGTCTCCTCATCTTGACATTGTGAGCTGTGCTGCAGCTCCCAGTCAGGGGCCGTCTCACTTCCTGCCACAGTGGTCTATGATTACTTTGGTTGGACTCTTGAAGTAAAGGCTTACGGTTGTCTCTGGGAATCCAGACACTGCCCCCTTGTTGGCCCTGGGCATCGTTGGCAGACTTGGTATCCGTAGACATGCTTGCTGCACTTCAGAATGAGGTAGTTCAGTTCCTACAGTGGGGTGTGGACAAGCATGTTTTGGACAGTTAGGCACTGCAGGGGTTGGTATCTTGATACTTTTTGATACCGAAATGGATGAGGGAAAGGGGTCTGCAACCCATTTTTGATTTGGGAGCACTGAACAAGTTCATTTGCAGTCAGATGTTTCAAATAGTGACTGCACCAGTTCATTCTGGCTCTGGATCAGAGTGCCTGGTTACGTTCCCTAGATTTTCACGATGCTTACTTCCATATACACTTCTGCAGTTTTAATCTGCCCTCTCTCTCTTGTTTCTCCCTCCTGTGAGTGCTCATCAGTTTGTCCTGTTTGCCTACCCCCCTGATTTCTCTCCCCCCACACACTCTTTCACCCTTCCACAGTCTCGTATTACACTAACCCACCTGTTTTTCTCCGCAGCTCGCCAGGCTCCAGCACAGAAGCCAAACAGCCCCTCGGAGCAGCATGGTCATGAGGGTGCTGTTCACTGCCCTCCCCACCACACCAGCAGCCCCCCAGCGAGTCCAGGTACAGATATCTGAGGCGGCAATGCCGCTGGCACTTCCCACCCAAGGTGTGGTCAGCTTTAAAGGGCTGCAGAGGTCTTGTGACTCTCCAAAACCAATCAGCTCACTTTTACCCACTACGACCATTTTCTAATGGTACAGCCGTCCCTCACAGAAGCACCTCCACTACCTTGGAACATTCCAGTCTCAGCACATACTTTAACCCTGCCTGCAATCCACTAGGTGTTTCACTCTCTCTCCACTACATCTTATCATATCCTTGTCAGATCTGTATGCAGAAGCCCACATTTCCTCTAATAAATATACTGGAATATATAATATAATATAATATATAATAGGTATACTAGACGCACCTTGAACCATGCGTTCATAGTGCCTTGCTGCGATACCACCCAAGGGCAATGCTCATTTGCATGCAGAGCACCATTGTAGTATAACTCACTCCACTGTGATGTTACCAAAGACCAAATACCGGGCTCCTTCAAAAAGAAACTTCTCCAAGCACTAGCCACCAATGCCTCCTGTGACTGCTGTGCATAAAACCACTTGGGCCTGTTTGCTCTCCTTCGCCCACACTCTACCCCACCCTTCCTGCACCCTACCATCCTACCCTTGCTACTACCCTATAACGTACATGTCCTCATGGGGTCCCCATTAACCAATTCCAGCATCAAACTCTGCTTGCTGCTCCATAGAGGGCACCATCAGTTCCTGCACTGACTGCTCCACTGGAGTGCACTCTTAAACTGAATGACACAGCCCACGTTTGTCTGCTGATATTCCCCTTCTGGCAGTGCCCCACCCCCACGCACACACACACACTCAAACAATACCTTTGGCTATATCCCTACTCTGGAACAGTGTTAGCTTCTGGTTATCCTGTAAGACCATGTCCCTAGTTGTTGTCTTTCCCTTATTTTGTCTCTGACAATGCCACTTGGCTGCATCTTTTTCCTCCTTTAGCCGGATCCCAACACTAATGCTCTTCCTTGCTAGGTAAGCTTACTCCTAGCCACTGTATGTCTGCAAAATACCTGTTTTTGTAACTTTAATCCATATGTGCTTATTTTATTGTTACCTTTACTCCTAGGATCACTGTGTATTTTCTCACTATACTGTTTGTTTCTGTTCTTTGATATGACATGAAGCCTATGTAAAAGAGCCTTTGGCTCAAAGGTATTAATTCCAAAACTGAAATAAATAAATAAAATTAAAATAAATACAGCCTCTCCTCCTTTTCATCCTCTGCCTCCTCTCACAGGTGCCTCTCCTTCCCCTCCCCCCTGCACCTTTCCAGCTCCCCCACTCTCACCAAGCCTATTGTTCAACTCCCATTACCCCTCCCATGCAGAGTCCCTCTCTATTTTCCCCCGGGCCTACACCACACACACCCTCATACACCCAAGCAACCCCCCCACCACATGTCTAGTACCATGACTTTCCTCTGGTGATCTCGACCCTCTTCCATCTCCATGATCAGTACCAGAGTACATAAGCACCCTATCTCTGTCTCTTTCCTAATCCTGCTCCTGCTCCTGTTAGGAGATATCGAAACTAATTCTGGCCCTCCTGATGCTCCTATACTAATCAACCCCCCTAAGGGTCTATTAATCTTTCATGCAAGCATAAGGAGCTTGCTCTCAAAACTGGACCTTGTAAATTGTTGGATGTCCCAACACTTTCCGGACATACTCTGTATCTCAGAAACATGGGTTTCTCCAAAGAGCCCTGACTCCTCCCTAGTGATCCCCGACTACTCGATCTATCGCCAAGACTGCGGTTACTGGAGCAGAGGAGTTGCCCTTTATGTGCAGCAGTCTCTTCAATGCTCTGTCTCAATGCATGAATCCCACCCCACCTCCCATGAACTACTCCTCGTCCTCCTCCTCCTCCTTCTCCTCCCTCCTTCACTCCACCCTCCTGTTCACATTAGCGTGATTTACCCTTCCCCTGGACTTGCCCAAGACTCACTCCTCACAGGTATCTCTGCCATACTGCCCCTTGCCACCTCTGGGGAGCTCATCCTCACAGGTGATTTCAGCCTGGACTGGCTGTCCACCTCTACAAAGTCCACCCTCGCCAAAATTGAAGCCTTCAACCTGACCTAACTAATACATGAACCCACCCGGTACAATCCCTACTTCTCTCACCACACACTCTTAAATTGGATTCTCTCTTCCCACCCCATCGTATCATCAGCTCCAGTGCTTTCTCCGATGCATTTAATTACCATTATACTACTTATTGCATCAGAAAGACACACACCCCCATCTCTGCCCCTAAATACATTAAGTTCCACTCCCTGTGCTCAATCGATCTAGCAGCACTCCTACATGACCTGAGTCACGCTGATTGGTCCTCTGTCTACTCCGCCCATAATATTGACTCTGCCCTTGACCACTTCTGGTCCATTCTAAACATGTCCTTAAACCAGCATGCCCCTCTGGTTAATGCCAAGGTCAAAAGACTCCACCATGCATGGATCTCGGCCCAACTCATTGACCAGTGTAAAGCATGAGACAAAGCATATGTGCACTATAAACGCACACTGACCCCTCAAGCCCAGCATCATTACAAATTCTATCATAACAACTGTACCAAGGTGATTCGTCATGCAAAGTCTGAATACTTTAAACTGCAGCATCAATCCAGACGTACATCCCCCCTCCTCTTTCTGGAATGTAGTATACTCTCTAATTGACCCCACTCGGCAGTCAGCCTCGCCAGGCCTAAAACAAGACTGCCTGTCCATCTCTGACACTCTTAGTGTTGCTGAAGTTCTAAACAAATGTTTTGCCATCTGTGCCCTCCTTGACTTCTGACCTCTCCACCCCTTCCATGAAGGGTTCTGCTTCCTTCCCGTCACCAGTCAAGAAGTCTCCCAAGCTCTAAACTTATTAGATCCAAACAAATCCAGCCCTGACGGCTTTCATCCCAAACTCCTTTGCCTCGCTGCTTTGGCAGTCGCTGACCCTCTAACCCAACTCATCAATCTCTCCTTTCCCTCTGGCAGAGTGCAGAGGTTAAAAGATGGCTTCATAGTTTCATAGTAGATCTACAAATTCAGAAGGCCAAGGCCCATTATGAACTCGCCACCAACTTAATGGTGGTAATTATACTTCTTGTTCTTCATGTGGGCATCTAAAGCTGTTTTAAACTGCTTACTGTATTACTATCAACTACATTCTTAGGTAATGAATTCGATACAGATGGTAGTCTCTGTATAAAAAATTTCTGTCTACGTTGTGTTTTATTTACTTGGCATCTAATTTTATTATTATGTGATCTTGTTTTATTTTCACCAACCTGTTTTTCTAAACATATAACGTCAAGTGTGTCACTATTATTTAAGGCATTGTATAGGTATATGCAATCACCTCTTAACAGCCTGTATTGTTGAGAATATAGATTCAATGATATTACCCTCTGCTCATAAGAAAGATGTTTAAGTAATTTAATCTTTTTGGTTGCTCTTCTTTGGACCTTTTCCAACATCCTTAATGATCCTATAGTTGTGGGCGCACAGAATGGAGCACAGAATTCCATATGTGGCCTCACCAGACTCTTATACAATGGCATCAAGACCTCTGCCTTTCTACTCTTGATATGCCGATGTATGCATCCTAATATAGAGTAGCATTTTTTGACTGTTCTTTTAGTATGAGTATCAAATTTTAGATCATTGGTAATAGTTATACCAAGATCCCTTTCCTCTGTCATCGATTTAATTATTCTTCTCATCACATTGTAGGCTGCCATCTGATTATTACTTCCGAAGTGCATCACCTTACATTTTAACTCATTAAATATCAGCATATTCTCGTCTGCCCATTTACAGATTTTATCTATACATTTCTGGAAATTAGCTATTGATTCTAAATTCTTAACTATACTTGCAATCTTGCAATCATCTGCATATTTTCCTATCCAAACACCATCTAACACACTCATTGAAGATATGAGAATATTAAATAGTAGTGGGCCGAGGACAGACCCCTGTGGGACTCCACTGGTCATGGAACCCCAACTGGATTCTTGTCCCCGGACCACCACCCTCTGTCCTCTCTTATTTAACCATGAACTAATCCAGCTAACAAGATTATCTTTAAATTTTAATCTACATAAATTTTTGTACCAGAATTTTGTGATACTGTATCAAATGCCTTCACGTAATCCAAATAATTCACGACCACTGGAAACCACCATCAAGGGCTTCACTAACCGTTTGAAAAGCTGATCAGATTGGTTGAGCATGATCTACCAGGTGTGAACCCGTGCTGTGAGATATCGTATATTCCAACTTTATGCATATGATCAATCATTCTATTTTGGATTATTCTCTCTAACATTTTACCAATCACTGATGTCAGGCTGATAGGTCTGTAGTTTTCTGCGGGTTGTTTACTGCCTTTTTTATGTATTGGAACAATGTTTGCACACCTCCACTCCTTTATTGTGGTTCCACTATTAATTGATGTATTGTGTAGTTCAGTTAAGGGGCCTGTAAATTCTTTTAACAGATTCTTAAGGAATTTAGGAGCTATTCCATCTGGACCTGGTGCAGATTCTTCTTTTAAACTTCTTTTGATATCTGCTACTTCATTTACAGTGACAGTTTTTGTTTTTTCTTTATTATTTAATTGGTTAAATTCAGTGTATTCTTTTGGAGTAAATACACTCCCAAAATAGGAGTTAAACTCATTTGCCATTTCCAATTCATTGGCAACTACCGATTCCTGTATTTTTAAAGGTCCCACATTTTTGTGACTTCCCCTTAAAGATCCGATATAATTATAGAAGCATTTTTTTGTTATTTTTTTGTTCAGTATTTCTTGCTAATCTAAGTTGTAATTGTTGTTTTCTTTCTCTGATTAGCTGTTTCGTTTTCTTTATTAGAGATTTGTATTTTGACCAATGTATTATATTTAGAGATTTCTTATATTTTCGATATGCCCTTTTCTTGTTTTTGATGGTTTTATTAATTTCATTCGTCCACCATAATGGAATTCTTTTTAGACTTTTACCATATTTAATCATCCACGGTACCCGTGTATTGATACAGTGTATAAGTTTGAAGTCAAGTCCCATTGTTCCTGCAGATTTGTTTTTCCCTTTAATTCCGATTCCCAGTTCCATGTTCTTAGTTTCTTATACTGTTGTTATCTGCCTTATTAAAATCCTTAATCTTTGTTATTCCCTTGATTTTACCTTCTAGAGTGATTCCCCTCCATAAAGGCGGATACCCTTTCCTTCTAGGTAATTATCACCCCTTCTCCCTCTTCCCCGCCCGCTCTTGCAAAACTGCAGGACTCTCTTATCCTCACCAGGCTGTCCGATTACCTGTATTCCTCGGACTTCCTCTCACCTTTTCAATCCTGCTTTCGCAAACACCATTTGACCATCTCATCCTTCCTACGAGTCACAGACCACATTGACTCTGCCATGAACCATGGCCATCTGACAGCTGCCATTTTCATGGACCTGGCAAAAGCCTTTGACTCTGTTTCCTATCCTCTCCTTCTCACAAAGCTTGGTGCAGATGGCCTGGACCCTCCCATGTCGCCAACTGGTTGATGCGTATCTAGAAGCAAACCATGAGTAAATGCAAAAGTGGGCTGTACCTCCCCTTCCAGTCTCCACAGGTGTACCCAGGATCCATCCTTGATCCCATTTTGTTCTCAATCTTTATAAATGACCTCCCCTCTGTATGCTGTAACTCCCAGATACACTTGTACATGGTAACACGGATGATACCATCCTTTTCTCCTCAAGCCCATCTAGCTCGGACATCCACTCCCCCCTCCAACAGTACCTCAGTAAAGTCCAATTGTGGTTCTTTGCTAACAAACTTAAAATCAACACTTCAAAGACAGTTACTGTGTTATTTGGCACACCGCAAAAACTAGCTAAACTAACCTCACCTCCACGTTTCATCACCTTAGATGGCACTGCTCTAAACCAGGTCCCCACTTACAAATACCTAGGGGTCTGTCTTGACTCAAACCTAAATTTCTCTACCCACATTGATGCCATCTGAACCAAGCTCCATCTCAAACTCAGTATCCTCTACTGAAATAAAGGCTGCCTCACCCTCCCAACCTGTCAACTTGTCATGAAATAGTTACTAAAATGATTATCCCCATGTTCGATTACGCAGATATAGTTTATGGCCTAGCCCCAACCTCTTCTTTCTCCAGACTTGACACACTCCTGAATTTGTTTTGCCGCTTTACATCAAACTCCCACGCCCGCACCCATCACTGCAATCTCTACACCTTCCTAGGCATCCTGCCTCTATCCCACAGATGCTATATTCACGCGCTTACCCTCATCACCAAATTCTGGTTTGGCAAACTCCCCCTATCTCACCACCATGCTATCCCCCTGCTCCCCCCTCCTCATACAACCTGCGCACCAGGGACTCCCACTCTTTCTCACTCCCTCTTCCCCACACGTCAGCTAGACAGACCACTTTTTCACATAGACTCCCATCCATGTGGAACCGTCTCTCTCCCATCCTCCGAAAAACTCTCTCTCCTTTCAGTCAAACAAAACTTATGTCTCCTTCCTCCCCCTCCTCTTCCTCTCTCCTCGCTCCACCCTAGCCCTAGAGCTGAGCCTCAGCTCTCCTCCTATTAATCCCTCCATTCTCCTTCCTGTGTATCCCTTTATTCTTAATCCCTGGTCGAAATGTTTGCTTTGTATATACTGTATGTATTTTGCACTGAAGTCTCATTCGTTTTGCCAAATCTTGTCTTGTTACATCAGTTATGTACTTGTACATTTTTGTACTTTGTACCTCCTCCCCTGTTCCTGGGTCGCACCTGGAAATGAGCCTCAGTTTAGTGTGCCTTTCCTGGTTACCAAAAGTTTAAATAAAAAATAAATAAATAAAATATCCTGATGCATTACATCAGTGATTAGAAACATAGAAACATAGACTTTGACAGCAGATAAGGACCGCATGGCCCACCTAGTCTGCCCATTTCCCTACCTACAGGATAAGCCGCAGATCCTAGTTAACCAACAGCCTATTTCTTCCTACCCCCCACAAGAATTGCCTTATGTCTGTCACATGTATTCTTGAATTCTCCCACAGTTTTAGACCCCACAGCCTCCTCAGGAAGGCTGTTCCATGCATCCACTACCCTCTCTGTGAAAAAATACTTCCTCATATTGCCCCTTTTTCCTGACTATGCTCACATTGCCCCTGACCCCACCCCCGTCTTTAAATGGTGTCCCCTTGTTCTTGCATATCTCTTTTTCTGAAAGATGCTACACTCTTGGACTTTGTTGATTCCACTGAGGTACTTAAACGTTTCTGTCATGTCACCCCTCTCCCTCCTTTCCTCAAGGGTGTACATATTAAGCTCTTTTAGTCTCTCCTCATGTGGCTTCTCTTGCAGACCCTGCACCATTCTAGTTGCCCTCCTCTGGACTACCTCTATCCTGTCTTGTCCTTGCGGAGATGGGGTCTCAGAACTGGACATGAGTACTCCAGATGGGGTCTCACCAAATGTCTGTACAGAGGGATAACAGCTTCCTGTTTTCTGCTGGTGATGTCTCTCCCTATGCATCCCAGTATACCCCCAGCTCTCCCTACTGCCTTCTCATATTGCTTGCTAACCTTAAGATCATCTGATATGATTACCCCCAGGTCCCTTTCCTTTTTTGTTTTTGTTACTACCTCCCTCCATTGTGTAATCTTCCCCTGGGTTTTTGTTTCCCAGGTGCATTATTTTGCAGTCCTAGCTGCCATACTTCCGATCATTCCTCCAACCTTGCCAAGTGCCTTCTCATCCTTTCCACGCCTCCTTGTGTATCAGCCCTGTTGCAAATCTTTGTGTCATTTGCAAAGAGGCATACTTTTCCTTCCAGTCCCACTGCAATATCACGTATAATGACATTAAAAAGGACTAGACCCAGTACTGAACCCTGCAGTACCCCACTAGTAACCCTTCTTTCTTCAGAGTGGACTCCATTTACATTTACCTTCTGTGTCCTGTTGTCCAGCCAGTGTTTTACCAGGCTACCACCCTGGGACCCACTCCCAGGCTGGTTAATTTGACTGTTAATCTTTGTGTGGGACTGTGTCAAATGCCTTGCTAAAGTCTAGGTAGGCCATGTCCACAGCCCCTCCTGGTCTATTACTTTGGTACCCAGTCAAAGAAATCAATTAGATTAGTCTGACATGACCTTCCGCTGTGAACCCATGCTGCCTTGGGTCCTGTGCCCCACTGGCCTCTAGGGACTCAACAGTTCTTTCCTTCAGAAGTGATTCCATCACTTTCCCTACCACAGAGGTCAAACTGACAGGTCTGTGGTTCCTGCCTCTGTCTTGGTCCCACTTTTGTGAAGAATCACATCCGCCTTCCTCAGTCCTCGGGTGCCACCATCCTCCATGATTTGTTAAAAGGGTAGTCCATTGGTTTCACTAGTTCTCCTTAATTCTTTCAGAATTCTGGGTGAATTCCATCAGGCCCCATTGCTTTGTCCACCTTCAGTTTTAGGAGTTCTTTCAAGACCCTTTCTTCTGTGAAAGGACTGGGATCGACCCCCCTATCCAGAGTCACGTCTGTTAATTGGATTAGTCACCTCCCTCCTCTTTTGTGAATACTGAGCAGAAATATTGTTCAGTGTCCTGCTTTCACTGTCCCCCTCTGCCCACCACAGGACATTTCTGTTCAGCTTCACTATCCCTCGCTTGTCTTTCTATGCTCCTGATGTACCTATAAAAGTTTTATCCCCCTTCTTAACCGAGTTGGCTATCCTTTCCTCAGTTTGGGCCTTTACTATTCTGACTTCCCTTCCTGCTTCCTTCTGCCTTAACTGGTACAGCTGTCTGTCCTGCTTCTTCTGTGTTTCCTTATACTTCCTGAATGCTATCTTTTTCTCCCTGACTTTCCCTGCCACCTCTTTTGAGAACAACAGTGGCTTTTTCTTTCATTTTGATTTGTTTATTTGCTTCACACAAAGGCTTGTTGCCTCTGTGATGGCAGTTTTGATGATTCCCCATTGTTGCTCCAACCCGCCTTCTAGCCTGTTTGCTAGTGTTTTTCTGAGGCACTCCCCCATCTTGTCAGTCAGCCCTCCTGAAGTCCAGTACCCTCACTTTTGT
The DNA here is from genome assembly GCA_016271365.2 of Neoceratodus forsteri. Taxonomy (NCBI): domain Eukaryota; kingdom Metazoa; phylum Chordata; order Ceratodontiformes; family Ceratodontidae; genus Neoceratodus; species Neoceratodus forsteri. The sequence goes on along the minus strand of CM057450.1, from coordinate 373,613,768 downwards.
ATGGCTTGACTCTGTAGCTGAGTTTAACGTGAACCACACTGTTTGATGGTCACTTGTTCCCAGATGGCAACCCACTTCTAGATCTGAGATCCTCTCACTGTTCCCATTTGAGAGTACGAGGTCTAAGATTGCTCCCTCATGAGTAGGTTCTGAAACTAGCTGTCTGAGGCATGCCACCTGTAGGGCATCAAGAATGGTCCTGCTCTTGGATGTGGCTGCAGCAAGTGTGCTCCAGTTAACATCTGGCATATTCAGGTCTCCCATCAACAGTATCTCCCCTTTCTCTGCCATCCTAAGAATGCCTCCTATCATATCCTTGTCCATTCACTCCCCCTGACCTGGGGGTCTGTATACAACCCCTGTGCGGATTGTGGAGCCACTTCCAGTCTCCAAGGTGACCCACAGTGCCTCCTCTCCTCCCTGTTTACTCTCTTGTTCAGTTGCTTTTATCCCTTCCTTTACATAGAGAGCTACTCCTCACCCTCTTCTCCCTTCCCTGTCTCTCCTGTAGGTTATGTATCCTGGTATGTTAACATCCCAGTCATGGTTCTCTGTGTACCATGTTTCTGTGACTGCTGCGATATCCAGGCATCCCTCTTTCATCAAGGCCACCAGTTCAGGGAGCTTGTTGCCCAGGCTGTGGGCACTGGTACTCATTATCCTCCATTCCCTGATGGCCTTACTCCTTTTTGCCTCCTCCCTGTCCTTCTTGCCTTTGTCACTTTCTCCATTTACCCCTGCCCTTCTCCTTATCAACATCTATGTTGGTGTTTACTGCACTTACTACCGTGACTTTTTTGGGGTGGCTAGGATTTTCCTGCTCCTTTCCAGTGCCTTCCCCCTTGGCTAGTTTAAATACTTGTCAATGAAGCATTTAAACCTATCACCTAGGATCCTGGTTCCCGTCCTGGACAGATGCAGCACATCATGCCAGTGTAGGCTTGCATCACTCCAAGTGGACCCCCAGTCCCCAATGAAGCCAAATCCCTGAGCTCTGCACCAGTTTTTCAACCACTGATTGAATCCCATGGTGTGGAACACCCTAGCCTCTCTACACCATAGACAGGCAGCACCTCTGAGAAGGTTGCCGTGTGTGCTACCTGTCTAAGACCCCTCCCCAATTCCACAAACTCTTCCTGCACTGCTCTGATCCCTTTCTTAGCCAGGTCATTTGTCCCTAGGTGGACAGTGACATCCAGCTTCCTCCCCTGTGCAGCTGGTCCAGCAATCCTGAGGATTCGCTCCCTGTCCCTCCAAGTCATGGCGCCAGGCAGGCACCTTACCTCCCTCTCCCCTTCCTCCCCCAGTTCTACCTTCCTAACAATGGAGTCCCCCCACCAGGAGTTGTTTCCTTCCCCTGTGGGGTCCCATGCCACCCTCCTGTGGGTCTCCTTTGTGGAGGTTCCCAGCATCCTTCTTGGTCTCCACTGTGGGTGCCTCCGTAGAGGAACCACACTTTGCCAGAATGGCATAGGAATTGTGGAGAGGTACAACTGGAGGGATGCACCTCTGTTCCACCACCCTCACCCTCCCTGAGCCCACTGTGGTCCAACCACTCCTCTTTCTTGGCAACCTCTGAGGCAACGGCAGTGGCCCTGGTGGTCCCTGGATGGAAGAGGAGGTCCCACAAATCCTGACCAACTCAGCCTGGAGATGAGCAACCTCCCCCCTCAGCCCAGAGAGGTGCCTGCAGATGGGACAACACCGCATCCTCCAGAACGTCTCCCGGAAGACTGCTGCTCCACAGCCACTGCACTGCACTACTTCCATCATGTCTTATTTCTGGCCCCTTCGCTATTGTTTGGAGTCCTTACTCTTTTTCCTCTGTTTTTTTTTTCCCTTCTCTCTCTACTTACTTACTTACTGCCTTTGTGCCCTTTAAGCTTCTGATTGTCCTGTTCTGAGACAAGAAGATCCTGTATTTCTCAGTAGACCCCTTACTTGCTTAGAGGCAGACCTCCAGTAGCTAGAGGGGGCCGGAGAGTTACTCTTGCCCTTCTAGGATGGTGCGTCTTTGGTGGCTCTGTGATCACTCACTTCCTGCTCCCAAACAGGAAGTTCCTGTTGTCAGTCAAATCCTGTGCCTATAAAAGTAGAACTAGCTTTGGGTTGGAGGGAAGGTGGGCAATATAGTTTTTTTAGAAGAGGTCTACTTCTTTAGTCCCAGTAGAGAAGTCCAGTCACACAGCACTCCTTCCTTCTGGTGTCATCTGCCAAGCCTCTGACAGAATCTTTCTAAGGCAGTTTTTAAATCTAGTTTCCTTCTAGCTAAGTCACTCCCCCTACTCACTAGATCTTTCTACAAGTAATTTAAACTGCACAGCAATCAAGCTCCTTCAGCCACCTGAGATTTACACCTAGATAACTGTTCAGATAACCACTTTAGCTAACTGAGACAAACACACTACTTCCAAGTGAACAGAGCCAGGGGTTGATTTTAACATTGCTTTATTAGCCCAGGGCCTAGTGCAAACTGACCAGGAGCAGTGCAGATAACCTTCTACTTGTCCATCTTGACTAGTGCAAGTTTTCCATGGCTGTTAATGAAGTAAAAAAAAACTCTCTACTTTAGCAGGCTCTAGTCATCATGCTGATCTCCCCAGTGTCCAGATGACCTGGTGTGATTAACAGCTCATTAAGAGCTGCAGTTGTCTGGAAGTTCAAGTTGGGGATCCCACAAAAGGCTCAGTGTGAGTCATTATCACTTCATTGTTAGCACTTTCAGCTAGTGTCCAGGCAGTGATTAAGGGTAAAGTGCTTCCAGTTTTCTGAACTTTTATTTTTCTGATGGTTTGTCCCATATTATTAAGAACAGTGCCCTCATACAGTTTGTCTGTATCCAACATTTCAGTGACAAAATGCTAAGCGGTATATTTGGTCTGTCCTGCAGGTGGTGGGTTTTTATCCTAGCCTCATCATAGCTGCCCCCTCTCCTCCCAAACTCTCAACTCTGAATCTCTCAACGCCATACTTTCCCTGGACACCACAGCAGACCAGACTCTGAAGTGACCATCTATAGACCCATAGCTGCCATTACTGGAAGATGTAGGGGTCCCCAGCTCTTCTAAATGGACCATGCCAGTCAGTGCTATCCATGTAGCCCCACCCTTTTTCTGCCCAGCACGCCCTTTCATCCTAAAAGCAATGTTTTGGAGCATGTATGGTACAAAAATAAACCTTAATAAAATACATAATTTGAAAGGTTTAAATAGGCATTCCTGGGGTGCATAGATCCTCTCCTGCTAAATAGAAATAGAGGTAGCATAGCATCATGCCTGTGTACTGTTTCCCCATAGCTAATGCAAAGAACAATGTGAAAAAAAAATCTGTTGTTGTGGCAAAGCATGTTAAAATCCATACTTTTGTGCCTGGTATACATGAATAAAAATGTCATAAATTTTTCTGTCTCCCAAGCCCCCAGGTTGTGTAGCACCCTCCCCAAAGAACTCTCAAATTTGTCACTGGCTCTCTTGACACTGCACAGAAACCTCTGGAAGTGCAGGTCTCTGGGTGATCACTGGGTAGAGGCTGGTAGTGTCTTTCTCTGCCTGACTCTGTTCATTGCTCTGTGGGTAGGAGAGTGTGGTGAGGTTGCAGAATAATGTTGGCTGTTGCGTGTGCAGAACTAGGACTGCTTGATTGAACATTTGCTGTTGAGGTATCCTCTGGTTCAGTGGTGTTGTTGTTGGGGGGGAGAGGGAGCTGAAAGAGGAAGACAGGCAGCCATAGTACAAAATGCAGTGTGGGAGCAGCCGAGCAGGATAAGTGTGCAATAATCAGAGTATTTCTTGGTCTGCATTTTTTCTTGTACAGGTGTTCAAAATTTACCATTATGATTGTGGGCTAATGCAGTCATCCGCGGGCTAATGCAAATTTGAATCAACTTGCCCTGCTGGCTAGTGCAAACAAAAGTCAAGGTCGAATCCTGACAGAGCCCTCTGTCATTTCAGGGGATGCCCTGTCAGACTGTCCTTGGCGCCCAGCGTGTTCAAGTTCCTGTTGGTTGTGGTAGTATTCTTCTGATGCAGGTTAATCAGTGTGCTCCAGTAGGTGAATGACTGGCTCTCAGTAGCTGAACGATTGGCTTAGTACTTGTAGTTCCCTGCAGGATGTGGAAAGATCCAGGTGTTTGTTCGTTTAAACATTCCTGGTTTGGGTTTGATGGTCAGCCTGGCCAAGTCTGATCTGTTGCTGAAGCGTGTGAATCTGTTCGTTAGAGCAGAGTTGGACTCTCTCTAAGCCAGAGCTCGCTTGTCCCAGGACGAGGTGGGAGACATGTTCTCCTTGGAACCTGGTGGGAGACCTCTCCTCCTTTGCCTACTCATTTCACGTTGGACACTCGCACTCGGCCTGAAACTTCCTTAAGTTTCTGGTTTTCATGGCCACTGGGCCTGATGGTGCATGCATCGCATTCGGTGGAAATTGGGGCACCAGTGACCACAGTGGCATGCAACCCTGAACCAGCCAGTCCTAGACAATGCTGGACACCATCAGTTGGTTGCTTTCTTCCAATAACCTGTTAGAAAGCATTTCCTTTGTCTGGACAAACCCATCACTCAACCTTGATACCAACGTATCCCTAGGGGGTTGGGGTCCATATCTGCTGGATTGTAAAACCCATGGGCTTTTGTCCCTGGGTAAAGGTGGTGGAGCTCCGTGGTGTCTGCCTAGCACTGACAGAGTTCATATCACTGATCAAGGATCGGGTCAAGCAGATCAGAAGAGATAGCATGACCATTATCTTTTACTTGAACAAACGGGGAGAGATGCACTTTCTTCCACTGTGTCGGGAGGCACTCTGAACATTGTCCCAGGTTCAGTCCCTGCAAGTGGACTTAGATGCAGTTCATGTTGCATGAGTCGACAACCAGTTGGTGAATGCACTGGAGAGATGTTGTGTGAGTGGTCTGTGCACCATTTTTTTTTTCTATTACCTTTGTTTTACCAGGACAGACACACTAAGCTGAAAGCTTGTTTACAGGTGCAACCTGGGAGCACAAGGAAGTTAAGTGACTTGCTCAGGGTCACACAGTATGCAAGTGGGGGCTCTGGGATTCAAACCCAGGTCTCCAGGTATGCAGCTCAGAGCCTTAAACCACTGCGCGATACTGCACCAGACTGTGGCATCCCAGGTGTTTGCCCTGTGGTGTACTCCGACAGAGGACCTGTTCACCACCTGGGAAAACAGGAAGCAGACACTATTCTGTGCCTGACCACTCAGAGGGCATTCTAATGGAGATACATTTTCTTAATCCTAGGCCTAGGCCTTCTTTTTGTCTTTCCTTCATTCTCCTTGGTCCGCACAGGTTGTCCTCAAGGCATGGGGGAAGCTGAGGAACAAGGAGTCACTGATCCTGATCGCTCTGGACTGGCTGTGCGAATTCTGTTCTGGTACCAGGATCTTCTCTGCCTCAGCAGCAGATCTCTGTGGCTGGTTCATTTCAGATCAAACCTCCTGATGAGGTCCGAGGGGTCAGGCATCCAGACCTGCAGTCTGTGCACCAGACCACCTGGTTCTGCAGCAGCTAGCATTCCAGGCTCTAGGGATCTCTGATGATATCCTCCAAGTGCTGGAAGCATCTCGGAAGGAGTTGACTTGCAGTTGGACAAGGTTTTCCCAATGGTGCAACAGGCAGGGGGTGACTCTTCTCACCTGCCCCATTACTCATATTCTTGGTTACCTCTTTTACCAGTCTCAGTTGGGGCTGTGAGCCACATCCCTGACGGTGAATTTGGCCACCATTTTCGCATATCAGGCTAAGTAATTTGTAGCCTGGTGGCTCAGGAACACAGTAGTGCTAAAGAGTGTTTATGTGCTACACAGCTGTGAGTTCACATCCTAGCATTGCTGTTTGGGTCACAATTTATAACCACAGCCCAGCACCAAGCTCCACACGCCGTCATGCTAAGTTACAGTGTCCCTCCCTAGAGCTGTTGCCCTTAGTGAAGTGGGGGTGTGGAGAGGGAAGGAGGGATCTCAGTACTATTCAATGGACCTAGACCAGTGGAGCTGTAATTGACCTCTGGTAAGGTACTGCTGTGGGGAAGAATCAAAAGAACATTGGTCTGCTTGTGGAGAAAATCCATTCTAGTAACGTCCTCAAATTCCAGTGCTTCCTATTTATAGTACAGCATGTCTCTGATGTAAGACGAAGGATGCCTTGGCTCCCAATTACATAAATCTTTTTTAAGGTTCATAATAAAATGTGCCTCATTATAGTGCCCAAAATACATGTCTCCAAAAGATCTACTTTATAATGAGGGTAACATGTACTAAAATTAACTTTTTGAGTCCTGTAGCTTCAAGAGTTTAATATAGACCAGATTTTTTTTGTCCATAGACTTTTTTTTCAGAGAAGCTTGATGGCTGAAGAATTGCCGTCTAATTGACACCAGAGCTTCAGTTCCTAAGCGAACCCCTCTTTTCTTCACTGCCGCCGTAACCATTTGGTTTGGCTGTCTGCCATGATATAAGTACCTCCCATGTGGCTGCGGCAGAGTTTGTTCATAAAAAGAAGAACTTTTTTTTTTTTACTGTTTTCCGAGTTTGGCAGGTGATAAATAAAAAGTGACAGTGTGAGCAGCTGTTTTTGATTGACTTATCTTTCTCTGTCTCCTTTTTTTATCAAGTTTTTTTTTTTTTTTTTAATTTTCCTCTGATCTGCCCTTCATCTCAAGACACCCCCTCCCCTGCCTTATCATCAACTTGCTCGTGGACCTGCGTGATTCAGCTCTTGCCCAGTACCACTGCAGTGTGGGTGTTGACCCATGTTAGTCATGTGTGGGCCTGTGGTGGATACCGGCCTCTCACTTTTAGTGGTCTGAGGGTTTTACCATTTTCTCCCCAGTGACACACTGGGCTGTTCAGTTAGACAGACCTCATACTACACCACTTTTGTATCGCTCTGTTACTTGCAGTCTTTTCTTATTAAGCTTTTTTCTGTCATTTCCTGTAGTCTGCCCCTCAACTGACGGCACCCCCCCCCCAGCCATGGGTCTGAGGGGATGCTGGAGTCTCACCTGGCGGACAGAGGTGGGGGTGGGGGATGCCTGACTGTGCTATAACACGCACATCAAATCACTGTGCCGGCATCTGAGGGATTCTCTTCCTTGCTTGGTGGCCCTGACTGTAATACCACGTAGCCTCCACTTAGTGGTACTCACGTTGTGGGTCTCAGTCTCCCGCACCAACATTCCCTGGGATGCTTAATCCTTCTTCTCCCAGCCAGCCTCTCACAAACCTTTGTCCACTTCTGAACCTGGGTCACCAGCGTCACAAGTGGTACTGCAACTGCTGCACCAGTGGGCTAGCCTCATCCCATGGACCTGCCAGTGAGGCCCTGTTTCCACTATGTCAGGGGGCCTCCTTCCTGTCTGATGAACTTCTGTGTGCCAAACCACTTGAGTCCCCAAGGTACCAGCTTACTCTTTCTAGGTACAATCCCTCGGTACAAGCCAGGGAACGTAATTTAATTTAAGGACTGCCTTGATCACGGCACTTAATGCTGCAGATTGTTCTAAGTCCCTAAAGTCCCCTTAGCAGCTTATACTGTCTCTCCACTAGAGGGTGCGCTGCAACTCTCCTACTAGATCCTCCAAGCCTTTCTTTTGCCCTGCCTCACCTCCTGTCTGCTGCCTGACACGCTAGTGCTCCATCTCCTCTCCCCTACTCCCTCCATACTTCTCCTGCTCCACCTCTTTCTCCATTGCCTGCCATACCACACCACATCTCCACCTCAACCCTGGCTTCAGCACCTCTGGCCCACCACATGCTCCCCCTACCACAGGCCTACGTATCGCATCCAGGAATGTATGCAGCATACTGAAGAAGTCCTCTGCCCTACAATGCTGGATCACACAGCACCAACCAGACATGCTCCCACTGGTTGAGACCTGGCTCTCCAGATCTACCTCCAACTCCTTCATTGCCTTTCCAAGGTACTCGCTATTTAGGGAGGATAGAGTGGGTAAGCAGGGCAGTGCCTGTGCAATCTGTATGCGTGATATCCTGCTGGGCCATGCCCTCCCCCCCACCAAAACTGGACCATGGCGCCCAAGCTATGTCATTCAAAATCACCCCGACCCCTCAAGGGCCCCCCTTATCATCACTGTGGCCTACATTCCCCCACGGAACCAAACTTTTGCTGTCCTCTCCCTCTCTGAATACCTCGCCAACCTTCCCCATAAAGTTGAGCAGATTCTACTGGGAGACTTCAATATAAACTGTCTTGCCAGCTCTGGTGCTTTAGCTAAAGATACCCTCGCAGTTACAGACTTCTCCCAAGTAGTAACACAGCCAGCCAGATGCAACCCATTGAAAGGCATGCACACCCTGCTGGACATTGTCCTCTCCAACCGCCCCATAAAATCGTGGACATTTCTGTCCTACCAAACTCCCTATGCGACCACTCCCCAGTGACCTTCTTGTGGCCCTTGAGGTTACCTAAACCTGTACCTAGAGTCACAGTTCGATGGCGCCTCTGCCCTAGTAACCTTACTAAATTCAGGTAACATCTTGCTCACTGGGACTGGTCCCTTATATACCTTGCCACTAGCATTGATGCTGCGCTTTATTACTTCTCCAGCTCCTTCAGCATGGCCTGTGACATCTTTGCCCCCCTCTCTAAGTTCCACACTAAACAACACAATGCACCCTGGGTCACCCCATCCCTCCTCAAACAACTGAAGCATAGAGACAATTTGTGGCACAGAGCCACTTACGCAGGCAAGCCAGCTGATAGACATACATATTGCCATTCGTAAGGACAAAACAGAATACTATAGGTCAACCCTAGCCGCCTCCTGGGGGTCAGCCCGTAAGTTTTGGAATAATATAAACATACTTAATGGTAAATTTTAGCCTCCCCCCACTTCTCAGCTCACTGTCAATTGTACCAGCTCCACCGACCCAAACTGCATCGCTGACAGCCTCAATGCTACCTTTACCGACCTTAGCACAGTGCTCCCCAGCAATTTCTCCGACCCGATAACTGTTTCCCAACCACCACCCCCCTCTCCCCCCTTCTGCATTCGCATCATCACACCTCTAGAAGCCAAGCCTCACCTTGACAAAGCCCTCAATGGTTCCAACCCCAGTAATAACCCTTTAGACATAAGGCTCCTCCGCCTGGCCCTAGACATACTGCTCCTCCCACTCACTGACTTGCTCAACCATTCCCTCTGCCTCGGGCAGTTTCCTAGTGCCTGGAAGACTACAGTCATAATGCCCATACACAAAGGTGGAGACAGCTCGTCCCCTGGGAACTATCGACCAATATCCACCCCCCCCTCCACCAAAGCCCTGGAAAAAGTAGTGGCAGAACAACTTGCTGATTACCTTGCAATCCACAACCTGCTGTGCAAGGAGCAGCATGACTTCTGCTCGGGCCACAGTTCCACCACAGCACTCATTGAATTACCTAGTTTCCTCCACTCCGCCCTTGACAAGGGTCATCTAGCTGGAGCCGTCTTCATCGACCGCTTCAAGGCCTCTGATACGGTCAGTCACCCTCTCCTGCTGGACTCCCTCCTGCAAGTGGGCTTTTCCCAAGGCCCCCTACCTTGGTTCACGAGCTGCCTATCCTCACGGGTACAGTGCGTTAAAATCAACACAACCTTCTTCAGTACCCGGCCCGTCCGCTCTGGAGTCCCGCAGGGTTCCATCCTGAGACCACTTCTTTTCAGTCTGTCCCTCATTGCCCTACCCAATTCTTGTGCCGGCAAGGTTCTCCTCTGTGCCGACGATGCCATCCTCTGTGCCTCCCACCCCAACCCCACTGGTCTCCACGCTACCCTCCAGCACTCCTTCAGTCAGGCCGAATGCTGGTTTTTGGACTATAGACTGATCATTAACCAGAAAAAAACTAAGACCACACTATTTGCCCACCACCAAAGCAAACTCAAAGACCCCCCCCCTACGAATACTGTCCAGCTCTCTCCATCCCCTTGAACAGGTCTCATCCTATAAATACCTGGGCATAACTTTTGATTCAGCCCTCACCTTCCACGCCCACATAAATGCTCTCTCATCTGCAACCAATGCACGTATTGGCCTCCTCTACCACCACAAGGACTGCCTGCCACTTGAAGCTCTCTGTCTGGCCATCAGTTCATCGGTCCTGTTGTTAATTGACTATGGCCTGTTGGTCTATGCAGCTGCAGATGCCACCACCATCGGTAAGATCAAAATGTCTATTAATAAAGCATGCAGGCTCCTGTCCAGTGCTGATCGACTGACACACACCTGCACACTCTATTCCCTCACTCAAGTGCTCAACTTTGAGGAGAGGTTCCAAACCTGTCCTGTCTCATGGCCAAAAACATTTTCCTCGGTCTAACACCCACTGGTGTTGCGTCGTCTCCATCTCTCAACCCCCTCTGTCTCCACTTGCAGCACCCCATCCTGATTCCGCTCCCTTCCCTCATCAGTCACCAGTTTGCCAAGAATTGGTGCATTCAAAGTAGCCCTTAGGAAACACATTCTCTCAAGCTGTTGCTGTAGGTGCTCCCAGCAGTGATCCAAGAGCCACTGGGCTGCACACCCACCTACAATGAACTGGACCAGGTCATCAACTGTGACAGAGTCTTGCATTTAGACTTCCTCTGTCTTCTGCCCTCCTAGTCATGGGTCTGTTGCTATATGAATAAGTGCATACCTAATTCACTGTATAGGCTCACTGCCTCTCCTGTACATTATGTCATTGCTCTGTATTTAATCTGCACCAGACTATAGTAATGTACTTGGTGTACTTTATTGTTTCATTCTTGTCATCCAAAATTGATTGTATATATGTTGTATGTATTTGTTCTCACTATGTAGTACGACGTGGAGCCTTTGGAAATGAGTCCCTGACTCAGAGGATTGTAATTCCGATCTCTGACAAAATAAAATAAAAATAAACTTTCATTGACCTCTGGCAGTGTCTGGTAAACTATTGTTGTGCCAGGCCAGATGACCCCCTGAGGCAGGGTTCCACCATCACTCCCTTGCCAATATCGAGATGCCAAAAGAAGAACCTGAGGACAGCCCAGAGGCAATTGGCAGGAACCTTTGGTAGAAATAAGTGGCAGGCAGAGTTTCCTGTCCCCAACTGTGGCCTTTATTCCTCCCAGTTTGCGTCTTTCTGTGTGAGCATGTGTCGTGATGTCATTGGGCATTGACAGGCGTGTCATATTGATGTCTGCACCAACTTCCAATTTTTTTTTTCTCAATTGTTTAACCAGGTGAGACACACTAAGCTGAAAGCTTGTTTACAGGTGCAACCTGGGAGCACAAGGAAGTTAAGTGACTTGCTCAGGGTCACACAGTATGCAAGTGGGGGCTGTGGGATTCAAACCCAGGTCTCCAGATTTGCATCTCAGAGCCTTAAACCACTGCGCTATACTGCCTGTAACTTCCTTCCCAGTATGCCTGTAGTTCCTTGCTGCACTGCCAACTGTGGTCCCCAAGTGGTGGGATTGCATTGAGAGGCAGCCCCCCACCGAGGAGATCATCCTCTGGGATGTTCAGGCCCCCTCCCCTGGCCCCACTACTTACAAATTTGCATCAGCTTGCCTTAGGAGGTGTAGTGGTGGTTTTCATTCTGCATCTTATAATCTAGTGTGACTTTATTATGAATTTTGTCTCTCCTTAAGGAGATTGTCCTATGGCAGTTGTAACCTTTTTTTTTTAATTTCATTTTTATTAGATTCTTTAACGTTCATTTAGCATACATTTATTACAGTAGTCTGGGTAGCATCTGTTTTGCTTAAAAAATGAATCACTATACCTAAACATGTTACTATATATATTATTTCTATCACCAGAGATTTTGCTATAATCTTACCAAACTTCTCTAATGGCCATGTAATACTGACGTATTATTATCCATAGTCAATTTCCTTTGTTATGTTTGGTTTTATATTTATTAAATGTTATACTCAGATCACTGAATTCCTGACATCTGTATTTATACATACAAAACTGTTTTTTTTGTGTTTTTTTCCTAGTATTTGTCGAAGAGAGATGGCGGTGCTGCTGTCTATCCTTCCCTTTCCACTCAGGGATTTTCTACCGTGTTTCCCTCAGCTGAGTGTCTCCTTATCTTCTCACCCTAACTTCCAGGGCTAATCTGGACTCATTCTCTCCTTATGTGACCCACCTCCCCTCTTATTCTGACATCTACTCTTCATGGGACGAAGTCTGGATAGTGTTCTAGCTGGTAAATGACCCATTTACGCCATTGATTATCACATTTTTCAACTCTGTCCGCCAGGTTAGCTGGTACTCGTCATAGAGTATATATTTCTCTAGCCAGGGCAAGCTGTGATTCTTTTGGCGGTGTTCTGGTGGTGCACCACAATCTTACGATGGTCTTATGTGCCGCCACCACAAGCTTTGTGATTTGTTTATAGGCACTTCTGTCCATACGCAATCCTTCTGGTTTTACAAAAGTTAAAATATAAATTGGATTAAAAAGATCTGGGGAAATGTAAATTTCCATCAGTTCTTTTATCACCTCCTGCTAATATGCTGTCAGACACAGACAGCGCCACAGCACGAGTCTGATCTGCTTGTCTACAGCCGACTTTATCCACCCTATGCTGTGGACTTCAACCTGTAATTCTTCCGACCATTTCAGTCTTACAGAATCTGCGGTGTCCCCCCCTGCGGTCACCTAATACGTGTATAATTTACTAATTAAATGTTCTGTAGAGGTACCACTAAGTATGTTTGTATTAAATGCACTAGAGGTGGGGGTGGGTTGGGGGAGGCTCTGCCAGAGCAGCCAACTTATCTTCGTACCTGTGGAGATATGATTTTAGGCTTGGGTAACTATAGAAATATTTTTGGAGTAGTTTATGCTTCGTCTGCAGTGTTACATAGGAAGGAGCCCTGTCACCCCAGTCAACTGAAATACATGTTTTACCCTGTGTCTCTGCCACTGGGCTAGGTTAATGTTTAATTGACCTGGTTCAAGATCTAAATTATGTGCCAGTGACCCACAGTATAAGTGTTGTTAAGTATGTCTGGAGTAATTTAAGCCAGTTTTGCATGGGTTCTCTAGTATATTTTGGATATTGTGTAAGAAGTCTACACTTTGGTGGGTTACCAAATAAGTGTTCCTGAAAATTAAACAAATCTCCCCATGTTAGTTCTATTCGTTTCCAGTGAGCGCTATACTGCGGGTTATCCAGCAGAGAACGCTTTTTAATTGTGCTGCCATTGCATATCTTCTGATGTCTGGGAGGTTTAAACCTCCTTTTTCCGTTGCCAGTTGTAGGATGGAGTATCTTATTCTTGGGGGCTTCCCTTTACATACAAAACAGGAGATTATCCTGTCCCATGCCTGGAAGTAGGTGTTTGTAGGGGTCAGTGAGAGTGTTTGAAGACAGAACAGTATACGAAGGAATATGTTTTGCTTAATAGTTTCCACTCTTTCTAATAGGCTCAAAGGAAGTTGTGTCCATCGAGATAGATCCTCTGTCAGCTTTAGTGTGAGGGGTTCTAAATTCAGTGGTTCCGCATGGATAGGGTTTTTAGTCAGTTTGATCCCCAGACACCTCATGGCCTGTCTCTGCCACTTAAATGTAAATTTTGATTTTAGCTCCGTAGAGGGGGGAACAATTATAAAGCAGCACTTCAGTTTTGTTCATTCACTTTATATCCAGCTATTTTTCCGAAGCTTTGTATTTCTTCCCAGATTTTTGGAATTGAGGTGTCCAGGCTAAGTACCGTCAATAAAATATCATCCGCAAACAACGAAATTTTATGTTGGCATCCACCCATAGGGATCCCCTCCACCTCTATGTTGGCTCTTATGGCAATCGCCAGTGGTTCCAAATACAAGGCAAAGAGGAGTGGCGAGAGGGGCATCCCTGTCGTGTCCCTCTGGCCAACTGAAAAAGTCTCTGAAAGTGATCCATTTACTCTTAGATTTGCCTTAGGGCATGCATATATGTTTTTTGAGCTGATGAATAAGTTGTTCTGGGAATCCGAAATAAGTCAGGGTTTTCCACAGGAATGGCCAGGCCACCCTGTTGAATGCCTTCTCGGCATCTAGCCCCAACAACACAAGTGGGATTTTCCTAGTTATGGCATAATCCACCAGGAGGTGAGTGCGCCTGATGGCATTGTGCGCCTGTCTACCTCTAATAAATCTGACCTGGTCCGGGTCTGTTATACTGGGAAACAGGTGGTCTGTTCTGGATGCAAGGATGGACATGAACAGTTTATAGTCATAGTTTAGCATTGATAGCGGGCGATATGAAATGGGATATTTTGGGTCTTTCTGAGGTTTACGTATGGCGGCAATAATTGTATATTGCCATGTGGGGGGAGCTCATCTTATTGTATTGAATGGTAGGCTGGTATTATCGTTTGGTATATTAGATTTTTAAATTTTTTGTAAAATTCTGAGGGGTATTCGTCTGGGCCCAGGACTTTGAGTGTCTTAGCTTGTTTCAATATTTGGTCAATTTCTCCCGTTGTTATAGGAGTCTGTAATGCCTTGGCTTGCTCTGGTCTAACTTGGGGGATGGCTAGTTTCTGTAGGTATGTCTCTATCCGAGATGGGGAAACCAACTCTTCAGCAGTGTAGAATTCCTGATAGTATTGTGCAAATATGTTCCTTATTTCACATGGTCTAGTGGCTGTTACTCCTGTCTTGGGATTTATCATGCTTGTTATGCATGTTTTTGCTTTATGCTCTCTTAGCCTCCTTGACAAATTTCTAGCCCCTTTGGGACCACCCTCATGAAATCTTTGTTTTAAATAGAATAGTTGTTGTTCTGTTTTCTGATCTATTATTTTCTGGAGCTTTTGTTTGAGCCTTCAGATTTTTGCCTGAATAGTATGATCTCTCGGGGGGGTCAGGTTAGGTTTTGTAGGAATTGCAGATCCTCCTGTATTTCCTTTCTCTTTCCCTTTTTTTCAGTGGCAAATTGGATGATTTCTACTCTTGAAATTGTCTTTAGGGTGTCCCATAGGATTGTGGGAGATGCTTCTGAATGGGCATTGTCCTGTAGGATCTAGGGTATAGTTTCCTGCATAAGTTTTAGAAAGTCTGGATCCTTTAAATGTGAGTGATTTAGGCGCCATTGCATTCTCTTTATTGTTGCCCCCAATTCGAGTTTAATACAGATAGGTTCATAGTCCGACAAAAGGGTCAGGCCATGCCAGACATCACACAGGGAGTCTAAATGTTCCACCGTGGTGAAGAAATAATCCAACCGGGCTGCCACCCCCAAATGTGCTGCCACAAGCGTATGCCTCCAAGTATCTATAAAGCCTAATGAGGAGGTAGTTTGTCTAACATACTTTTGAAGGGGATTTGTTCTATGTGCCTGTGGTCTGGATGTATCCAGAGAGGGGTTAATGGTAATATTCAAACCCCTCCCAACAATAATTGTCCATCCAAAACAGATAACAGCTGGGTGAAAAACTTTGCAGCTAAATTCTTCGAAGACCCTGGGGGGAGATATACTGACACTAGAGTGACGGGTCGTGAATGTAACTTACCCACCAATATGGCATATCTACCTTCTGGACCGGTGATCTCCGTACTTTTTTCAAAAGGAACCCCATTAGGGATCAGGACCGTTACTCCCTCCTCTTCTTCCCTTTTGATAGGCTGCCTCAGTTACCACTGTGAAACCATATTTCTGAAATTTCTTATGCTCATCTGAGGACATGTGCATCTCCTGTAAAAGGATGACGTCAGGTTTGTCTCTCTTAATAAATTGCAAAAGCCTGGAACGCTTAATCGGATTATGGATCCCGTTGATATTTAGGGATACTATCAGGGACTGCTTAGCCATTTTTACCCTGTAGCTCTTGCTGAATATTGTTCACCCTCTCTCTGTAATCAAATAATCTTAAGCAATAACAAATAATAAGCAACATTATATATGTCTTTCTACAAATTTTTACCCAGTTCAAGTATAATATTATATATACTTCCAATTTCTTACCGAACTCTAAACATCTTCTTTATTAGGAGAAAGTAACAAGTAAAAGTGAGTATCAAAACTCTATTCAATTTCAGAAAATGATTCGGCCTGGAACCTACAGACTGATTTTTAGGCCTAGTTTTCAGGATAGTACTTTGGAACTGTACTACCAACAACTGCCAACAGGATGTCAAAAAACAACATAACGTCCATCTGGCAATTATCAGGCATACCCTGTCTGCTACTGTAAACTTATTTAACTCCCAAGGTAGGGAGGGATAAAGTTTGCCTCCTATAATGGGGCTGTTGGAAGCGCCCCTTGGGGGGTGGGGGTGTCACGGTCTACCCATGGGCCCGCAGCACCACTGTTCCCAGAGTTTCCTGTGGTGT
This sequence comes from Neoceratodus forsteri, assembly GCA_016271365.2. Lineage (NCBI taxonomy): Eukaryota > Metazoa > Chordata > Ceratodontiformes > Ceratodontidae > Neoceratodus > Neoceratodus forsteri. Next base: position 373,597,448 of record CM057450.1, on the reverse strand, counting down.
GGATGACCTGTCCGCAGACTGCCAGACAAAGCAGAAACCCTGAAAAGGATTTCCAGATCTTGCCCGTTCTCCAGACAGTCATCTAAATTGTCAGCCGCTTGGGCAATCTACCCCTCCAATGTGGGGAAAATAGGGGAAGGTGTTGGCCTTTCCGCTATCTATCACCCCCCCCCCCCACCGGGCTACTCTTGTATTGTCTTATTTTGTTTCCAGGAGGTATGGCATAGAATCGAGCTCTAAGGGAGGGGGGAGGGGGAGAGGGGTGCCTGCTCAGTCTTCTGATTTAATTCCTGCTGGCAACGGAGGCAGCCCATAATGGTCTCCCATTGATTGACTCCCCTCAAACTAGGTGTGGACAATCCAATACATTCAGCTGGTAGATGCGTTTACTCTCACATCTTTGTACTCCCTCATAATCGTTATTTGCCAGGTTAGTAACTCCCATCAAACCCACGCAGTGTCTTGTATGTCTTATTATATCTGTTTACTTTCCCCCAGCCCCACACTTAATGATCCCCCAAGTCCCACGAGTTAGTACTCACTATCACATTAAAGTCCCATTAAGGTCTTGTCTCACCGCTCACGCAGGTGCCTCTCTTTGAAATCTCTGAAAGAGCTTCTTTACATCCTGAAGGGTAGAATGTCCCTGTCTTTTCCTTGACTGGTGCTCTGTGACCTTTTCCCAGGCCTGGTCTTGGATTTCCTGCTGTTCTCTTCACTGGACAGGTCCGTCTAATGTGGGCACTGTGAATTCTTTTTCTTGCAGAGCCGTGATAGCCTCCTCCAGACTTTCGAATGACTATGGGCCTCCAGCAAACATGATTGTGAGGCAAGCCGGGTATGGGGTAGAAAATTTTAACTGCTGTTGTTTCAAGAGGCACAGCACTGGTGCGTAGGCCCGTCTCTTCGCTGATACAGCCGGGGACTAATCGTTATTGAAGTATATTTGTTTATCTTTATACTTTGTTTCCCTCATTCTCCACACTCTGGTAAGGATAGTCTGCTTTACTATCAACTTCAGGAATTTTAAAATAATAGAGCACAGTCATTAGTCTCCTTGTGAAGGCTTCAGTGTAAGGGCCCTATGGGTTCTCTCAATATCTAGTTTGTAGGCCGGGTCCAGTTGCAGAGATTCGCGTATTAAGGTTTCAGTGAACGCCAACATATCTCTGCCCTCTTCATCTTCTGGTACCTCATGGATCCTTAAATTATTTCTGTGAGACCTATTCTCTAGGTCTTCACATTTATCTTTCATGTTTTGCTGCTCAGCTAATAGATGGACTACTATGCGTTCTAGGCGGTCTGTCCAATTCTGAGCTATGTGCTTCTACTTCGATGACTCTGGTGGTTAGTTTATTTAGCTCTGCTGTAAGTTCTGACCTGAAATTTCGGACTTCAGTACAAAACTCTTTCAGCTTGGAGAGTATTATTGCATTGCTTGGCTGTGCTGACACATCTGGACCATCATCCTTCATGTTTTGGGAGCTGGGCGCGGAGCTCTGTACCAGGTGAGACAGTCCCTCCGAATCTTTAGCGTGGGTACCACGGGGTACTTTTTTCTACCTCCCATTCACTTCTGTGACTCCTTCCTCTGTTGACTGGTGTTTTTTGATTATTTCTGGTTTGAATAGAGTCTACTTGAAGCCCGAGGTATTGGGAAGCCGTTCCTCAGCCCTACATGCCCAGCGGTGACGTCACCGGAAGTCCAGCAGTTGTAACTTGTTCTACCATCAAATGCTTCAGGCCAGTGGTACTTTTTTTTTCATATTCTGTTTATGCCTCCTTTACTGTCGATTGGCCCCCATCCACTGGTTCCCCCAGCCTCATCACCCTGATGTCCACCAGTGCTTATCTCATGGCATAGAAGTGTCCAGTTGGCCGGGGCCCAGGGCCTGCGGAGGACTGGTATCATCCTGCTGGTCGACACTTTTTCCATTTTTCTCCCTTGGTCCCTCCCCATTGCTTGAACATGCACGTCAGAGCACACACGTGGAGGTGTATGCACGCTGCGGAGTCCTTCCTGTCGTGGCGTCTCCTGACCCATCCTGCCCTCAGACCTCCATCTAGGGGCAGTCAATCTGTAGGACTGCAAAGTTTCCCTCCTTGGTAGAGGAGAACTGTTCTGTGGACACTAAATCATCGGCCGACACCTGGCGATCCACTTGCACCGCGAACACGGGTCGACGGTGAAGGTAACTACTTCAGTAACAAACGTTTGTACTTCTCTGTAGCTGCTCTTTACAACTAAAAATACAATTTGGCATCATCTTATACAATAAATTATAGCGTACTGAAGATTACCTGGATAAACGTTTCTGTTTGAACTTTTTTGTTATAAAGCCCTTGTGCCATTTGGTTTATTGGCTCTGTATGCATAGTAAACACGTGTCTGATTGGTAGGTTTCACAGCACAGATGTGTGACTTAGTCATGTTTTTAATATCAATGCAGAACTTCCAAGATAGGAAACCCTTCCCCATAAAGATGAGTGATATTGGGTTACTACTCAACATGCAGTCTGGCAAACACTAAAACCTGTACTTCTGTGTTTCTTCAGTGAGTAAGCAATTTCTTACAGATTGGGGACTTCTTTTTTTATTCAGCTTGATGTGGCAACGCAGGCCTTTCACAGTGGGTTTGTAAGGGAGAAAGTATAGTGCAGTGGTTTAAGGCTCTGAGCAGCAACCCTAGAGACCTGGGTTTGAATCCCACAGCCCCCACTTGCATAGTGTGTGACCCTAAGCAAATCACTTAACTTCCTTGTGCTCCGAGGTCATATCTGGAAACAGTCTTCGGCTCAGTGTGCCTTTCCTGGTTAAACAATTTCCCCCATACTGTTTGTGCCAGCCTTTACTGTATCTGGCTCTGTGGATACATACAGGTTTTTGTTCTTCAGTACATTTAGTTCAACACCTTTTCAAACTGGACTGGAAAAAAAGAATTGTGTGTTAAGCTACCTGTCTGTCTTTTTATTTTATTTCAGCTAATTTTCATTCTATCCCCTGTTGAGCCCATTCCCCATTTGAACCCATCCCACACCCCTCTAGCTGCTTCTGATGGAGTCCCCACATCTCTTCATCTCTCTGTGCTCCATAACCTATGGCCATCTACCTGCACTGACTGCTAACCACACAACAGTTCACCAGCACCATCATACTAGCAGGCCCCATCGGGAGGGGGGCAGCTTTGGTTGGAGGCATCCTAGATATCAGTTGGGCAGGTAGGATGATGCTGGTCAAAGGGAATGTCTCTGGGGAATGCAGGCACTAGGTGTCAGTAGCCGGAGCATATACCAAACTCCATTTTCATATCAGGAGCCCCTGAATGTAGGGGTCTGTCTTGCATGGCCTTTTCCTCCTCTCAGCCACAGGAGAACCAAGCAGTAACAAACACTGCTAGCGCTTCCTGGAGGCAGTGGCTTCCATTCATCCTCTTTTCTGCATTGATACTAAAAGCAAGACTAAGCTATCTTAAAAAAAAAAAAAAAAATGCTTTTTTTCCCCCAAAAGCTGATCTCTAAGGTGGCTGGTACAAATGGTAATTGCTGGCTGGCTGCTAGATGCCATTTGTGTGCTGGGTACTTGTTAACCTCCTGTCTAGGAACTTGACCTCCATACTTGAAATACACTGCGAGATCCCAGTGGCCCAGGCTACCTCCAAACCTGAGCTAGAATCACTGCTGCCACACCACAAAGGCCAGTGGAGGAATATTGACATTCAAAAGGCACTGAGGTTTTTTACTGTGAGAGTTGACAATATTTTTCCTTAAAGCATGTGTTTAGAAATTAGAAAATTGGAACTGTCATGCAGAATTGCTCGATCTTCAGTAGCCCTTTATATCCTTGAGGGTGGGGGTGATAAATGGGTCTCTTCACTTGGAATAGTATGTACGTACATACTTGATCAAGTGAAGCCAGAATGGATGCAAACATGCATTTGCATGCGTACCAAGATTTAGAGGAAAATATCAACTTTCTAACCCTAGGAATCACTCATTATGATTAAACTGATGCAGTCAGCCTCCTGTGTTGAACTGCCTGGAGAGATGAAATGCTATGCAAATGATGGAACTCTGATTGGCTCATGCCAGTTTCAAACGGCTGCACTTTGAGTGCTTCAGATTCTTTACTCCGCCTGCCTAGTGAAGGCGTCCCGGAAAGTTCTCTTTCAACTTTCTTCATATCGCTAAATTGATAGATAAGTATCGTTTTAAGTTTTAATTTTAAATTGCTGCCCTTATGGTTACTTAGAATTGTTGTTTTTTATAGTTGATAGTGTTGTTTACGCTGGTTTGAGGTTCCCTCATGGTTCCTTGTAACCGAGGGATCCGCTGCTTTATGTGAGGTTTTTACCTCATAATTTACTAAAAAATTGAATGTGCAGTCGGTTTCCTTTTGGATCCATTTACTGTTTACTAATAGTTTAAATTTTACCTTATTCATTGGTTCCCTTTTTCTCATAGGAACCGATTAGTGCTTGGTTCCGGAACCGATAGCAGTTGTTTATATTTAAAATTTCCGGTTCCAGGGAACCGATTACATTTTTCTAAAAGTCTAATTTACCATGAAGTGGCAGTCGACTTGCAGGATACAGCAAGAGCTGCATTGGATGTTACCAAATACCAGTTCCACATGGCAGTGGATGCTAACGACACTGCAGCCAGATTAATGGCTTTAGCTGTCTCCCTCAGGAGATTTGCATGGCTCAGAGCCACCAACCTGACCTTGGACACTCAGGCCAAGGCTATGGATTTTCCATTTGAGAAAAATTCACTGTTTGGTGACAAAACAGAAGTCTACATGAAAAAGGTAGAGGAATGTAAGGCTGCCTATAGAAGCAATTCTAAGGGTAGGCCTTCCACTTCCTATAGGGTCCAAAATAGGGGAGGCAGGGGTAGAGGATCCTATCCCAGGCCTTTTTTCCAGGCACAGGCCCCTCAGTCTCGGCAGCAGCCCAGAGGCTGTTTCAGAGGAAGGGGTAGAAGGACCATGAGAAGGGCTTCTCCCTCTCTGCAAACCCAGGCCCAGCCCACACAGAATCCATGACTGGTGGGTACAGGTCACTTCCCCAGTATTACCACCATCAGTGGGTGGCAGATTGGCTCACTACCTCCAGGTCTGGTATACCATCACCACATACAAGTGGGTCCTGGAAGTAGTGAGCCATGGACTGTCACTCAGCTTCAAATCATTTCCCAAGCTGAGAGCAAGAACCTCCGCACCAGTCACATCAGCAGACAGAATTCTCCTGGAAGCAGAGGTGAAGCACCTACTAGCAATCAAAGCAGTGGAACCAGTGCCCCTAAACCAACGAGGCAAAGGTTTCTACTCCAGATACTTCCTAACCAGGAAGAAAAACAGGGATTGGCGACCTGTCCTGGACCCAAGGTTCCTGGGCAAACACATTCTGAAGCCAAAGTTCAAAGTGGTTACACTCTCAATAATCATTCCCACTTTACAGAATGGGAACTGGCTAGCTTCCCTAGACCTAAGGGACACCTATTTCCACATCCCTGTCTGGTCAGCTCCCAGGAAGTACTTGAGGTTCAGACTGGCCTAAGGCCATTATTAGTTCACAGCACTCCCATTTGGTCTGATTTCTGCACTAATGACCTTCACAAAGTGCTTGGCTGTAGTAGTAGAATATCTGAGAAAACAAGGAGTGATAGTCTTCCCCTTCCTGGACGACTGGCTGGTCGTAGGTCAGTCTCTGCAATATACAAAGCAGTCTTTGGCACTAGCATGATCCACTCTGGAATCCCTAGGTTTCCTCATAAACGAGAAGAAGAATTGGACACTAGCCTAGGCAGAGCTTTTCTACCCCAGGACAGTGTAGACAGCATCTTACAGGTTGCAAGCTCCTTTGGAATAGGCAAATCCAGACCAGCCAGAGAATTCCTCAGGTTACTGGGTCACATAGCAGCTGCCACCACAGTGGTACCAGGTTCCAAATGAGAGGCATCTAGTTTCACTTAAGGCAGTACTGGTCACAAAGGACAGACCCCCTGTCCAAACTGGTTCCAGTCACCCACAGCCTATTACAGGCACTACAGTGGTGGTTGGACGAGCACAACTTTTGGGTAGGCGTACCTTTTCTAAGGGAACAGCCTTCCCTAGTTCTCACAACAGATGCCTCCTTTCTAGGTTGGGGAGCACACGTGCTAGACCACACAGCATGTGGCACATGGTGTCCCCAAGAGTCTCTGTTGCACATAAATATGCTGGAGCTCAGGGCAGTGTACCTGGCTCTACAGGCATTTTCCTCACATCTTCAAAACAAGGTGGTGCAGGTCAGAACAGACACCACAACTATGTAGTACATCAACAAACAGGGATGAACCAGGTCAGCCCCAATTTGTACAGAGGCAATGAGGCTGTGGTTCCTGGCATACTCCATGAAACTATCCCTATCAGCCGTACACCTTCCAGGGAAGGACAGTGTACTGGCAGATTCCCTCAGCAAGATAAGTCAGGACCACCACGAGAGATGTCTGAATTCCCAGATAGTCAGTACAATTTTCAGAAAGTGGGGCACTCCAGAGGTGGATCTTTTTGCCTCTGTAGAAAATGACCAGTTACCAATGTACTGTTGCAGGCCTCCTCTCCGGGGTACACTTCCTCTAAATGCGATGGCCCTGGACTGGTCAGGGAATTTCTGTGTGCTTTCCCTACTTTTCCAATGATATTCAGGACCCTGCTGAAATTGAGGTCCCACCAGCAGCAGTGATACTGGTGGCACCTGATTGGGCGAGATAACACTGGTACTCGCTTCTGCTGACCCTGTCAGTGGCTCCCCAATTCACTTGCCCAGAAGGCACAACCTGCTGACCTCCTCTCAGGGTAGGATCCTGTATCCCAACCTCAGATCACTGAGACTCAAGGCCTGGCTCTTGAGGACTTATAATTTGCTAACTTTAAACTGTCAGAACAGGTGTGGACAGTGCTTAGGGGTTCCAGAAAACCTTCCACTAGAAAAACATATTCATCTACGTGGAAGAGGTTCCCCATATGGTGTTCAGGTAAGGGTACTGACCTCTTCAGGGCTGACTTGGCTATTCTCCTGGATTACCTGACACATCTACACTCATTAGGCCTGAAGCCCTCGACCCTCAAGGTCCACCTGGATTCAGTCTTAGCTTACCTGTCAGCTGGTAAAGTGAGGTCTGTGGCCTCTCACCCAGTCTTCAGGAAATACTTTAAAGGCCTCAGCCTCCTGCACCCTGAGGGAACTGGTTCCAGCCTGGAATCTGAATATCTGCATTGCCAGGCTAATGGATGCACCATTCGAACCCATGGCAACTGCAGATCTGAAGTATATCACTTGGAAAACCATGTTTCTGGTTGCTATTACTTCGTCCAGAAGGATCAGTGAGTTACAAGCCCTGTGCACAGATGTGGACTACATCTCATTTCACAGGGACAAGGTGGTCCTCAGGACCAACAGAAAATTCCTTCCCAAAGTGGTATCTGATTTTCATTTAAATCAGTCAGTCACTCTACCTGTTTTCTTTACAGAAAATTCCAGTTCTCCAGAAAGGAAACTTCACTCCCTTGATGTTAAGACTTCGCCATTATATTGATAGAACCAAGTCTTACAGATCAAGTCAAACACAGCTCTTCCTCACCTGTGGTGAAGTGGATAAGGGCAGAGCTGCCATAAAATGTACAGTTGCTCACTGGATAGTGGCATGTATACAGTTTTGTTACAGTAAAGTGGGTAAACAGGCGCCCTTGGGCCTAAGGGCACACTCCACCAGCGCCACAGCTGCTTCAGCGGCAGATTCAAGAGAGATTCGACTACTAGCAATCTGCAAAGCAGTTTCATGGAAAACAGTGCTCACTTTCACAAAGTACTATAGCCTGGACCTTCAGTCCAGAAGTGATGCCAGGTTTGGTACAGCAGTTCTGCAGAACCTGTTTCTCAAATAGGTTCTCTGCCCAACCTCTAGTCTGCATCAGTTTAATCATAATGAGTGATTCCTGGGGTTAGAAAAAAATATTACTCACCATAGTAACCTTGTTTCTTCAAAGGGATCACTCATTATGATTAAAGCACCCACCCTGCCTCCCCTACCAGAACCTAAAAAAAAAAAAAAGTCTGCATCCCTGCCTTAAGGTTTTCTATATAGGTCAGGTTAGAGACTCACCCTTTTAACCAGTTGGTTTCCTTGTGGTCTCAAGTTTTTTAGGTTTGCTTCTTAGGGATGTTTTGACCTGAGGGGACAAAAATTCTTTTATAATGTATTAGTTTTAGCTAGTGGGTCCTATACCCAGTTAGGCTACATAATAATCTGAAGCACTCAGAGTGCAGCAGTTGCTAGGGCAACAGTTTGAAATTGGCACGAGCCAATTAGAGTTCCATCATTTGCATAGCATTCCATCTTTCCAGACAGTTCAACAGTGGAGGCTGACTGCATCAGTTTAATCATAATGAGTGATCCCTTTGAAGAAACAAGATTACTGTGGTGAGTAATTTTTTCTTTTCAGCCACAGGCTAGTGACTAATTAAAATACACACACAAACACATATATATTTATGCAACAGGTATAAACAATAAATGCATGCCATAAATAATGTGTATTGTAGCTACTGTGTAACTAAAACCATTTACGTGCATAGTAAGTATGTCATCACTCATTTACGTACATTGTTACTATGCCATCACTCATTTATATACACAGTTGCTATGTCATCAGTCAATTTAGAATATTCAGCCTCAGTAGCAGAACCAATCATATTCAAATGCAAATAACTTTAAAATGAAAAAAGATAGCATGGTACTATGAGCAGAAAAGTTGTCCAACACAAAAATATATACAAAATGAGTGGTGTTTCATTTATAGATACCTTTTAGTTTTTGTAGAATTAGCAAGAAACAGCAGAAAGTTAAGGGGTTTTTTTTTGCACTTTTTCGACAAATAAATACAAATAACTTTAAAACGAAAACCGATAGCATTTGTATTTTGAGCACAAAAGTTGTTCAGCACAGAATTATCTACAAAATGAGAGGTGTTTCATATATAGATATATTATATGCTTACTAGCCACTTGCTGAGACTATTACTGACCTAATAGCCCGGCTATTCTGTTCATTACTACATGGTTTATTGATCTCATTTTTATCAGCCTATGCACTTGATTTGCTTTTATAATATGGTACTCTAACCATAGGTTGTTTGCTGACTGCGTGGATATGGGATTTACTCATCAAATGCACCCATTACACACCCACAAAATAATCTTAAAGGTGTGACATGTGCTCATAAAGTTTTGGGCTTCATAGCCCACTACCCAGGAGTGGCGATAGCCCCTCTGTGTTCAAATTATAACGTTTATTTATTTATTTTATTTATTTATTGAGTAAGATCGGAATTACAATCCTTTGAGTCATAGACTCTTTTGCAAAGGCTCCACATCAGGTTACAGGGGGTGGAGGGTAGACAAATACAGAAAAGACATACATGAACAGGCAGTATTTACAGTTTCAGTACTGGCACAGCAGTGTTTGCAGAGTCTCCACGTCGGTTACAGGGGGTGGAGGGTAAAACAGAGTACAGTAAGGACTAACATTGGCAGGCAGTATTAAAAGTTACAGTACTGATAGAGTAGTCCAGGCTAGAAAACTTAATTGGCAGGTGAGGAAATTAGGCATGAACCTTAATCAGCAGGAGAGATAATTTGGTAGCATTCCTGGGGTCCCTAGGCAGGGGTTTCCAGGATGCCATTATGTAGGGTCTAGGAAGACCCTGAGTCAGGAGAAGTGGAGGAGTAGGGAGTTAGGAGAGTGGGCAGATTTAGCCACAATCACATTTAGCACTCTCCTTTAGTTGGGTTTTAAGGCCAGATTTGAATAGGGAGATACTATGGGAATGGGAGAGAGGGGAGGGTAGTGAGTTGAGCCAGAGAGGAACACGGTACCGGAAGGATCTTTGCCCTAGTGCTGTTCTACAGAGGGGATCCAAGAAAGATGGGTGTGCTGTGAGTCTTGTAGTGCGCCTGATTGGGGCTGCACTGATAATGGGGAGTAGTCCGATGAGGGCAAGCTGAAGGTGAATTTTTTTTGCGAGAATGCAGGTGTGGTATTTTAGTCTTTGTTGGAAGTTTAGCCAACCAGTCAGTGCATAAAGATTGCAAGTATGGGTTAGTCTGTCACTGTCTGTCACTAGGCGGCAGGCTTTATTCAGTGCAGTGTTTATACTGCTCAGCGTGGTGGGTTCCGCTGAGCCGTATATTACTATCCCATAGTCAACTAGGGAGAGGATGGAGGAGGTGACTGCAAGTTGCATGGCCTGTGCAGGTAGGCAGTGCTTGAGTCTGTAGAGGATGCCCACTCTAGCGTTGATAGCGGAGGAGAGAAGACGGGTATGGCTATGGTAGGAGAGGGAGGTATCCAGGGTGATGCCCAGGTATTTAAAGTTTGTAACATGTTCCAGTTGGGTGTTTAATGAGTTCGAAATTAGGAGTGCTGACTGACTATGAGGGCTCTGGCGGTGTGCAAAGAGCATGGACTTAGTTTTGTTATAGTTGAAGATCAGGCAGTGATCACTGAACCAGTTCTCTAGCTCCCGGAAAAAGCCCTGAAGGGCTTGTTGGAGGGCGCTTGGATGAGAGTGTTTCCAGTACAGGACCGCGTCATCGGCATATCGTAGTAAATGACTGCTGCAAGCTTTAGGGAGAGAGTTTAAGAAGAGGGTCAAGAATAAAGGGCCAAGTATAGACCCCTGAGGGACCCCGGAGCAAACTGTTTTGGAGGTGGAGATAGTGGTGTTTATCCTGACATGCTGTGTTCGTCCTGAGAGGTAATCCTTGAACCAGGCAGTGGCCTCTGGGACCACGTTTAGTTGAGGAAGGACACAAAGCAGTAGTTCGTGGTTGACCGTGTCAAATGCCTTGGTCAGATCCACAAAGATAGCCCCTGCAATTGAGCCTTGGTCAAAGGCCTCGTGGATGAACGTGGTGAGTTCAGTAAGTGCAGTAACGGTACTATGGCCCGTCTGGAAGCCATGCTGTTCCTGGCTGAGAAGGTTGTGTTTAGTTAGATGTTCTGTTAGTTGGTCCGAAACAATTTTTTCCAATGCTTTGGAGAGAGGAGGAAGAATAGAGATTGGTCTATAGTTGCTGGTGTTAGTGGGGTCACCATTCTTCAGAATGGGAGTGACTATGGCTTTCTTCCAGGTTGCGAGGAACTGGCTGAGGCTAAGCGAAAGGTTGAGAATTCTTGTAAGGTGAGGTAGTGTGACATCGAGGGTAAGCCTTATGAGTTTATAATCTAGGCTGTCATTGCTATACCGGGTATTGGTGATAGCTTTGGAAATATAGCGTTTAGCCGCACTGCAGGGGATGACTCGAAGCCTGAAAGGAGGCAAGTTGACATTACCCAAGGTGGGGGGGGGGGCTAGTTGTAGGGTGGAAGAAATTAGAGGGGAGGATATGGGAGAGGTCAGAGAAGGCAGAGTTGAAGGCTTCTGCTATGGTGGCGGTATCTTGTGTGACGTGCCCGTTTAGGTTGAGTTGAGTAGGGGTGGGGGAGCAGGATTTACCACTGAGTTCTTTTATCTTGCTCCAAAAATTTTTCCCCGTCTCCCCAGGAGGCGGAAAGAGTTTGTTGGTGATAATTGGCTTTTGCCTGACGCACAGCCCATGTACATTTATTACGAGCCTCCCTGTAAAGCTGTCTATCCTGGGTGCGCTGGGAGTCAATGGCTTTGTGCCAAAGGTTGTCCCTTTGTTGCATAAGGTTGAGGAGAGGGGGTGTGATCCAGGGGGTGGTTCTGGCTTTCACAACATGCTTAGTGAGGGGAGCGAATATGTCACAGGCTTTATTAAAGGTGGTAATAAAGTGGGTGAGGGCAGTGTCAGCTGACTGCGTGGTGTATATGGGGAGCCAGTAGCTATTGGATAGATAGTTTTTGAGGTTCTCAAGGCCTCCTCTTTTAAGCCTCCGCTGCCAGGAGATTTTTGGCGGGGCAGAGGGTAGTTTACCCGACCACCAGCAAGTAACTGGGGAGAGGTCACTGATAGAGTCAAGGAGCACAGTCGTTTGGGAGAGGTTACGTGGCCTGTTGGTGAAAATAAGGTCTAGGAGGGTGGAGGTCCCGCTTCTAATGTCCCACCTGGTCGGGGAGGTGACGAGTTGGGTTAGATCAAATGCCAGGGCCATGTCTTTGTAGCACGATGCGACTGGGGATAGCCAGTTGACGTTGGAATCACCCATTAATATAATTTCACTAGTATTAGGTAGGTGGAAGATAGTGTGAAGGATTGACTCAAACGCCAGTTTTTGGTTTCTCGGGGGGATATAGGCCATGATAATGTATAGCGTTTTGGAACCCAGGTGTAGTTTGACAGTTAGTGTCTGGGCTCCATGTTGTGGGGCCGGGGTATGTACGTCTGTGGCACTGAGGGAGGATTTAATAAAAATTGCACAGCCACCGCCTCTCTTGCTGGTCCTGTCTGCCCTAAAGATGATATAATTACTAAGGGAGACAGCATTATTGGGGATGGTTTCAGAGAGCTAGGTCTCAGAGAGGGCTAGTATGTCTGGTGCATGTTGGGTGATCCAGACTTGCAGAGGGGTGTGCTTTTTGGGTAGACTGCAAATATTAAGGGAGGCTAGCTGCAGTCTCCCCTGTGTTTTTTTTGGTGAGGTCTTTGTGCTGTGAGGCCCTGGGTTGGGGTGGATATTGCTCGATAGGAGCAGAAGAAGAAGGGTGTGCCACAAGAGGGACAGTCTGCAGAGTTTGGGAGAAAAACGCTGGTAATGGTAGGGTGATGGGCTTTTTTTTGCTGTAGGAGGGGACTGGGAGACCAGTGATAAAACTGGGTAGAACGGAGAGGGAAGTGAGGGGGACAAATGTCGGGTTAACGTGGGTGGTGGGGGGCTGAGGTCTGAGGTGGGGGAGCGCGGAGGTACAGTGCCAACCCTGTGTGAGTGTGCGCGTTAATGTGGGTGTGTGTGGGTAAAGGTCTTTGGGACCAGATTGGAAAGAGTGGGAGAAGTTGGAGGGACCAGGCCAGTAGCTAACAGTGATAGCTGAAAGGTTAGGGAAATGGGTATGGAGGTGTGGCATGGGAGCCACGGGGGTGGGGGTGGGGGTTGAAGAGCAAGTAGTATGATCCTGGAAGTAAGTAGTGTTGTTATAAGTATGGTAAACATTGTGTGGGAAGTAAGTGAGGGGAAGGTTACAGCGGCCACTAGTGACAGAATTATATAACCTGCAGCTGGAAAAGTGGGCTGATAGGTTATTTCGCAGGGTCACCTGACTAGCCCTGCCTATATATTCAACAGCCGACCAAGGGTGGTGGTGGGGGCGGTGGGGAGCCGGAGCGCAGCGACGGCTGGGCCGAGTCCAGTCCGTTTGCCCAGAGCAACATCAGATCAGCCTTCCTTCGCACCTGGTATGCGGGGGGGGCTTGGCGTCCTGAGCCCTCACAGACCCTTCCAGCAGCGATCCCTGAGAAGACTGATTCTGTGGAAAGGAAGCAGAAAAACAGGGTTTAAGTAAGCAGACAGGTAGGATTCTGAGAAGGGGCAGAGTGAGACGCCAGAGGTGGAGGGGAGAAGAGCCTGAGAACTTTCAATGCTGCCGAGATTTAAAAAATAGAAAAACCTTGCTGCAGCGTTTACTTTATGAGTTTTTTTAAGTAATAGCCGGTTAGCAGAGAAATTGCAGCCTTTAGTGTTTAACAGCTGCCAAAAATGACTACCGCTGTATTAAACCCAGTCAGAAAGCAGAGGTCAGGTTTTTAGTTATCTACCCGTCTGCAGACTGTTCTAAGGTCAGAAATCACAAGGCAACATTTTACACTGGCTCTCTTCAGTAGAAGATTAACATCTTTTAGCTATGTAACAGGCTGCTAACACAGAAAACAGAGAAATTACAAGGGGGAAAAACAGTCTTCATTTGTGCGGGGACATAAAATAAAACATTTGGATGTACTGCACATTAAAGGTTATAAATACAATTAAAGGGTACTGCACTTAAGGTTTAAAAAGAGGCACCAACAGTATAGAATTAAAGGGTACTGCACTTAAGGTTTAAAAAAAGGTGCCTCCAGTCCGTTTGCCCAGAGCAAGATCAGTTCAGCCTTCCGTCAGTACCTGGTATGCAGAGGCCCTGAGCCCTCATGGACCCTTACAGCAGCGATCCCCGAGAAGACTGACTCTGGTATGCTGGGGTGTCCTGAGCTCTCATGGACCCTTACAGCAGCGATCCCGAAGACTGACTCTGGTATGCCGGGCGTCCTGAGCTCTCATGGACCCTTACAGCAGCAATCCCGAGAAGACTGATTCTGGTATGGGGGAGCTCCTGAGCCCTCATGGACCCTTACAGCAGCGAACCCCGAGAAGACTGTTGTAAGGGAAGGAAAGATCATAATGCTGGCTGAACTGCCAGCCAGTCAATCAATCAATCAAAAATTTATTTATAGTGCGCTTTTCTGCATGTCAAAGCGCAATTACGTATTAAAATAATAACAAACATAATAAATAACATTAAACAGTAAAAGTAGCAGTAAACTTATTCAAACGCTAATTCAAACAAATAGCTTTTTAGGGACGCCTTAAATGACTCTGTGGACAGACACTCTCTAATCTGACGAGGTAGAAAATTCCACAGGATTGGGGCCATAAAAGAAAAGGCTCTGGCCCCAGATGACTGAAAACAAACCCTGGGAATCTCTAGCAATCCCTTGTCAGCAGAGCGGAGTGGGCGAAGAGGGCGGTAAGGTCAAAGAAGATCTTGCAAGTAGCTTGGTCCCTGACTGTGTAGGGTCTTATAGGTCAGCAACGCGTTCTTGAAAGTGATTCTCCACTGCACCAGCAGCCAATGCAGTTCGCGCAGTACAGGGGTGATATGGCACGTTCTTGGTAAACCAGTCAACAACCTGGCTGCAGCATTCTGCACCAACTGCAGGCGACGGAGATCCACTCCCTGCAACCCTAGATATAGAGCGTTACAGTAATCAAGACGTGAGGAAACAAAGGCATGGACCAACACAGGAAGGTCATCGTGTGGAACAAGGTGTTTTATCCGAGCAATATTCCTCAGATGATAACAGGAAGACTTGACAGCGGCCAACACTTGTGCCTTCAGTGTTAGCCCACTGTCAAGAATTACGCCCAGATTTCGCACCTGTTCATAGGGTCTCAACTGGTTACCCCCTAGTACAAGGCCAGAGAGAAACCCAGGAGTCAACTTCTCTACACAATGACCCGGGTCCACAACCAACACCTCAGTCTTATCTGGATTCAGTTTTAACCAGTTAGCACTCATCCAGTCCTGGATCTCAGCGAGGCAGTTGTTAAAGACCGATAAGGAGTCATTCTGTTCGGGTACAAAGGACATACAGAGCTGAGTATCATCTGCATAGCAGTGAAAACTCAGCCCATAATGCCTTATAATGTCTCCCAACGGCAGCATATACGCCGTGAACAACATGGAGGAAGCACAGAACCGGGCGGCACCCCACAGGACAGAGCAAAGGGGCCGATGAAAAACATTTCTGACACTACTCTCTGAGTTCTACCTGTGAGGAAAGAGTGAAACCATCTGAGGACTGTTCCTGACAGCCCACAGAATAGCTGCAGGTAATCTAGCAACATCCCATGGTCCACGGTATCAAACGCTGCAGAGAGATCAAGGAGGACCAAGATCGAACGGCTCTTCCGATCTCTCGCTATTAGGAGATCATTAAGTACCCGAACCAGTGCCATTTCGGTACTATGCCTCTTCCTGAAACCGGACTGGAGAGGATCATAGACCTCATGGGTGGTAAGAAAGTCATTAAGCTGCAACGCGACTACTTTCTCAATAACCTTGCCCAAAAAGGGCAGGTTAGAGATCGGTCTGTAGTTAGCAAGACAGTCTGGGTCAAGGGAAGATTTCTTCAAAAGGGGTGTCATGACAGCCTCCTTTAAGGGCTCTGGAAACACCCCTGGGTCTAAAGAGCACCAGACAACCTCAGCAAGGACTGGTCCGATCACATCCATGCACCCCACAAGGAGACGCGTAGGACCAGGATCCAAACTACAGCAAGTCGGTTGCAAGCCCTGGACAATCTTCATGATCTCCATGATCGCTGGCCGGTCAAAATCTGTCCAGGTAGACCAAGGGCTTGTAACTCCACATCGATCCCTGCAGTGCTCATTAGAACGTGTACTGCAGATCTCCAACCTGATCAATGACACCTTATCCGCAAAAAAATCGAGCAAACTCATCACACTGTACTTGTGAAAAGGCTCTCCGACTCTGCAGACAGGCCGGATTGCACAGTCTGTCCATGGTCCGGAAGAGCTGAGCTGGTCGATTTCTTGATGCAGCTATGTCCCTGGACAGGAACTCTGCCTTCTTACGGGAGATTTCTGATTGATAGTCCATATAATGGGCCATCAATCTAAGCCTGTCGTCTTTCAGGCCGGATTTCCGCCAACAGCATTCCAATCTTCACCCCACTCTCCTCAAATCCCTCAGTATCCCATCAAACCAAGGGGACCGAGGGTGAAGGGAGAGGGGGCGAACACGGACAGGTGCTATGGAATCCAGTGCCCTCAGCACCATATTATTATAGTGCACTACTAAGGCATCTGGTTCCATGCACTCCTTGGGCCTACTCGATGGGTCCAGTACTGCCATCAGACCCTCAGGGGTAACTCACCTTAAAGGGTGGTACTGGATCATCTCCAGAGGGGTGGGTCTCACAAGGGGGGTTGCAGAACTGAACCTTATGGAGTGATGGTCAGACCACCCAACTGGTTCCACCACCAGTTCCGTGATCTCTATCCCCATGGTGAACACCAGATCCAAAGAGTGACCTTGAATATGGGTAGCAGTGGTAGCAACCTGTGTGAAGCCCAACGAAATCATCAGTTGGAGGAAGTTTTGACCAAAGTGCGAGAGTTAATCGTCGACCCAGGCATTGAAGTCCCCCAGGACCAACCACCTGGAGGGCTCCAACACCAGGTCGACAATGAAGTCTGCAACTTCCTGCAGAAAAACGTTCTCGTCACCGGGTGGATGGTAGACAAGTAAGATTCTGCTACCCACACCTGCTCCCATGATGCACTCAAAGGATCTGGGAGACACCACTGGAACCTCCACAAGGCCCAATTCCGATTTAAAGCAAATAGCGACCCTCCCACCCCTTTGATCCAACCTCGAGCGATGTATTACCGAGTACCGGTTTGGAACTGCTGACTCCAATATGGGACCAGCATTTTCATCCAGCCAGGTCTCGGTAATGCAAGCCAGGTCAGATGACTCAACAAGATCAGCAATAATTGCAGTCTTGTTTTTTATAGACCTGGCATTGCATAACACTGCCCGGGTTGGATGAAAGGCCCTGGAGGAGCGGGCCACTTGCCCACTCTCAGTGGAACCCTATGGGTATGGGAACCAGGCATCGCACTCCCCTATCCTGGACCCATTTCGCCCCAGGGCGTCTCTCCAACCTCAGCACCCTAATTCGCTCACTCCGCTCCACCACTCGTAGCTGGGGGACCTCCTTCCTCCTCCGTGCAATCCCTAAGGCACGATAACGCCAGTATACCTCGAGTAGCAACGGGGGGCTTTCGAAAGGGCGCAGGTCCCTCAGCCTAGAGGGGGAGTAGCGCCTGCCCACGGAACCCTGGTCCCAACACATGCTAACAAATATTTAAAACAACTATAATCAGCCAATTTGATTATACTATCAAAACCCACTAAAATATCTTAAACAACAACCCCCACCAACAAATACATATAAACAAAACAAAATTATTCCAGTCCATGAAAGAGAGAAATAGAATTATAAACTCCCCCCTTGACCTCTCACAACCGGGGCTGGGGGGGATTACAATTTTCTTCACTGCCAGGGAAAGGAACTATAAAATCCAATAAATAAATAAAGTACATGGACGCAGGGTCCTCTCACCACCCAATCGTCCAGGCAACAAAAGCAAAATAATCCACAAAAAAGTCATGAGGAAGTCAGCAATCCTGTTAATCAGGGCCCAGGATTAAATGCAGCCGAGACCAAAAACCATCAGAACCAGAGATCCAAAGGCTGAGTCGACATGCAGTTTTACTGTTGCTGGAAGATGCCACATTAAATATATACCAGTCACTTGGAAATATTTATAGAGGTTCCAAAAGCTGAAGATTCTCCCTCAGTTCTTTAAATTCCCAGAATAACACTCCGTTTTAGACCTCTTGCTCCTACCAGTACATTGTTACTGGGATGTTTTTAGAATGCTTCCAGATATTCAAAACCTCCAGTAGTCAATAAGAAGCAAGTCAGATAAAAAGAACTCTCCAGACCCTCTCCCAGCCTCGATGAATTAGCAGATCACAAGCACTCTCATTATCTAATTAAAGAAAATTGTTGAAATATCAGTGTTTCCAGTCCCCAGGCCCTCTCACGCCCTTGGGAACCAGTGAGAAAAAGTACAGGCACTCTCACTGCCAGCTGAATAACCATAAATCAACAGAAAATTTGAAGTCTGACCGTAAACGAATGGACAGTTAAATAAGCAAAAAATATATTAAACCAGTGTGAGTTCTGAAGAAAAAAGAAACGGTGTGCAGAGCACTCTCACCGCCCATACACCCATGTAGCAGAAGCCAGGAAGGGAGGCAGATCGAATTTTCAGGAGCACAGTTCATAGCCAAGAAAAGTGGTCTAACGGACCCACCGGTAATCCACTTTAGTGCAAGATGTGAAATGTAATGAGATTAAGCCAAGTCAACGAACTCCTTCTAAAATCTTCCTCAGCAGCAATGCCATACTAATGTTACCTGTTTTGAGCAACCATCCAAGTCACTCCAAGTGGGGCCAAAGACAAGCACGATGCTCGGAGAGAGCAACAGGTGAGGTAGAACACTTCAGTTGTACCATTCAGAGCTTGCTGCCTCCCCATCCGCCCACGACCCACGGCTACAGATACCCCGACGAGCCAACCCCTAGGCTGATCCTCAGGGCAGCTTAGGAAAAACCCCAGTTCCCCTCCGGCTCCCCGGAGGCCACACAAGGTGATTCCTGCCTGGTCGTGGACAGCACAGCGGGCGGCAGCTACCTAAGGCACAGACGGGTTCCTCACCCGGTGCAGCTCTCTCGGTGCAACTTAACTCGCAATTAAGATGGCGTCCTCACAATTCGAAAACTCCACCAGCAGAGTATGAGTGCCACAGATCCTGGCAACAGTCTCCGTTCTTCCCAGCAGATTCTTTAGCTTATCGGCTACAGGCTATGAGCGGCAGGAGCTCAGCACCAAACCATATAAGCTGTGACCATGCTCCCAAATCCTCCAAACTCGAGCAGTAGAAAGCAAAATAAACTAAAACGTAATAAAAATGGAAAGCAAAATAAACTAAACAAACTAAAAAACAAAACATCGTCAGGAGCTTCATTTCTGCTTCCCAGCGGCTGGCCTAGCGATCCCTTCCAACTTTCCAGTCCACCTGCTCTGCCCCCACGCGCCCACATAGTGTGACATTTAACTAAGGAGAACACTGGAACACGCCCCATACAAGTCTATGGGGCTCATTTTCAGAACATTTTTACAGAACTTTACACAACCTTTTGAGAAAAATAAAATCCATGACTCAACTAATAGGGTCTCTATTAGTAGAGCTGTGGCTTTCATTTTTCTCAGAAGATTGCTTAAAGGAACACTGTCAACCCTCTGAGGTCTCAAAGTGTCCCTAGTTTAAAAAGCATATTTTGTGATTGCAAAAATAATGTAAAGATTGTTGATGTACCTGGTAGTTTGATTCTGACTCTTATTTTCTTTAGACTGCCCAACATACTGGTGTTATCACACCAAAACAGGTTTGTTTCCATTCCTTGATCAACCCCAAATGCATCTTTCCTGGACTTGGGAACACCCACAAAACAGTCTAGCCCCTCATGATGCAGCGGGAGTTTAGGAGGCTACTGCCTTGTGAGTGAAAGCACTATTTGGGTGTGTTTCTAATGCTCAGGAAGTATGCAGTAAAAACAGAACCAGGATTGTAAACAAAAACAAGGTTGTTTATAAATATACATTGCCATGCATTTCAGTTCTGCTAAGCAAGGAAACTGACAAAACAAACAGCAACATCAGTGAATTTTAGAGAAGGTAAGCAATCATAAAATGTTGGGTTTCAACTAGAAATAATATGATGTAAAACAGGTTGACAGTGTCCCTTTAAAGTTCTGTAAAAACATTCTGAAAACGAGCCCCATAGTCTTGTATGGGGCGTGTCCCCGTGCTCTCCCTGATTAAATGTCACAATAAGCGCCGGGGCAGAGCAGGCGAGCCGGGATATTGGAAGGGATCAACTGGCTGACTGTTCAACCAGCATTACGATCCTTTCCCTCCCTTACAAGAGTGAAATAAAATGTATAATTTTTTTTCCATTTACTCTTTATTGATTTTTACTTTTTCTCCCTCCCCCCTGAGGCCACGACGTACACATGTGTGTGCGTGCGTGGAGGCGCACACACATGCCAGGATCCAGTGGCCTCTTTTTTTTATTTAATTGTTTAACCAGGAGTAGCACACTAAGCTGAAAGCTTTTTTACAGGTGCGACCTGGGAGCACAGGGAAGTTAAGTGACTTGCTCAGGGTCACACAGTACGCAAGTGGAAGCTGTGGGATTCAAACCCAGGTCTGGTCTGCTGGATGTCACCAGATTTACAGCTCAGAGCCTTAAACCACTGCGTTATACTCCCTCGCTTTTGCCCCTCCCCTGACTTGCATTGCTGCTCCGTACCACCTGTGCGCCCACCGGACCTCCACCCGGTGGGAGCGGGACTACAGATGAGCGGGCAGCCACCCCTTGGAGGGGAGAGCAAGCTCAATCCTGCTGCAGTCCACCCACCCCCTAGCCGGCTCCCCGGCAACCCGAGGCCATTCCCAAACCCAAGTTGCCGGCATAGTTCGAGGTAAGGCACCGGCACCTCAGCCCTCTGCACCACCGGGCTGGCCTAAAATTTATAATTTTAACACAGAGGGGCTATTGCCACCCCAAGGTTGCGGGCTATGAAGCACTGTACCAAATCTCACACCTTTACTTTAAATTCAGTTTGTAGCAACATACAATGCATTTTAACGCCATTGAAACAATAACGCAGATGAAAATTACAGACATCTACAAATGTGCAAGAACTATGCATAGCTACTCTGTACAGTTGTTAAATTGCGTAGGAGCCCATGGGCGGTCAGTTACCCTATCTCTTACAAAATTATATGAGTTCCTACACCACTACCGTGATGGTGGTTGCCTTAGTCTTGGCAGGAGCAAGTGCCTGGTTAAACGCATGGTCTTACCAGTTATTGACTTTGGACATTAGATCTATGATATTGCCCCAAACTGCAAGCCGTACAAGCTTGATACCTTGCTGAATGCTATCAGTAGATGGGGTGTAGCCAGGATTTGGAAATGGAAGGTTTCTAGTAAAGAAATCCCATTATTTAGTCCAGGTTTACAAAAAATATTTAATAAAAACTTACTGTAAGCAATATGGAAGGGTGTTTCTCAGCACACAGCAACCCCCCTCCCCCTGCCAGTAAGTTAAGCCACGAGAAAGGAGGCTTCTACTAGAGAATTAATGCATGTTTTTTTTTGGGGGGGGGGAGTTGGAGCATCAGGCCAAGTGCCCCAATCATACATTAATTCCCGAGTAGAAGCCTCCTTACGAGTGGCTTAATGCACTTGTAACAAGGCAAGCACTGGGTTAGAGAATATTGCCATTTAACAGTCATACAGTAAGAAAACACAGACACTTCTTCAGGTTTTCAACATTTTATATCAATACTTGCAGAGATACAGTTTAGAAATGGAACCCCGTTTATGAATATTGTGGTTCTGATTTATGCCATTTATTACAAGTGCAACATCAACATTTGTATAACATGTTTGAACTTCTCAGAAACACTATGTAACTCTCTTCGTTCCTCCAATAATGGTCGTGAAACGGTCTTCCAGCTTCTGCAATGCATGCTGGGATTGGATTCCACCTTCATTTGCATAAATATTGCCTTTACGTGTGTGTCTCTCTGGAATACAGCATAGTGCTGGATGATGCTTTTGTATACTTACTAAAACTACAAACGCTATTTTATGCTACAATTTTAAACAAGGCAAATGTTTAATCAACAAACATTTTATGAATCTGTGGATTACAGGGTCTGAAAGCTTGAGAGGCACAGCATCACCGGAACTGAAAGATATAAAGGTATGCACCTTCATTCTACTTGGGGCAGCACTGTAACTTAAACTGTATGCCCTTAACAATAAAGATTGTGAAGCGAGTGCTTTATTTTACACATTTTTAGGAATTCTTTCAAGTATTTTCTTTCTGCCCTGGAGCGTAGCATATCTGTACTACTGCTAAAACCGCAGTTTTCTCGGTACATGACACTTACAGTCATCTGCTCTGGCAACAATCACAGGGGTCTCTGTTTTTTGGAGAAGTTATAGTCAGGCCGGTGGGAAAACATCTAAAGTGGTATGTAGTGGGTGCGCAGTCCGCCGGTGGGTGGGTGGGGAAAGAACAGTGGGATTGTAAACTGTACTGCTTGGGAACAGACTGATAAAAGAGTATACTGGGGTTAATACCCTTTGTGGGTACAGGGGGAAAAAAAAGAGTGTTCGGGGATATAGAATGTAAGAGGAGTGACATACAGCTGTCTGACTATTATAGAAACACAGAGCAGTCGTCTGTATGGTGAACACGCTCCCGATGCCAACTGAGCATTAAATACAAAGTGCTCACTAGCGATTTTGTACTGGTTCATAAAGGTACTACAGCCAGGAGCAACCAGGCATTACTAGGGAATTAATGGATGGTTGCTCCTTGGTCAGCTGTTGCTATTGCTCCAATGAAAAGTGCTTATTTCTGTCTAATATTTATTGCCATGTTGCAGTAAACTGCCACTGCTTGGTGTATGACTGCTTAAATTGGCCATGCTGATTAATAGGTGTGTACAGCATCGTGTACTTTATGGGTTCAAGTTCTGGCAAAACGAACTCCCCAGTTACCTGAGCAATCATCTCATACCAGCTGCTCCCTCCAGCCACAACCTAGATGGTTATATGGGTAAAAGTTTCCTTATCTCCAGACGCAAGCAGAAATCTGGGCAGTATGCCTTTTATTTATAGACTTCAATAGGGTTGGAATAATCTTGTCTGGGTAACAGACCGCACCCACTAGCATAGCCTCGGTCAAACAGATCTTAAAAACATAATACAGCTTCTCTCTGTGACTGCAGATGATAGCACTCCATGCATTCTTGGGCTTATTTGTTGCACTGGATCTCCCTGTTGCTATGGTCTAAATTGCCTTGTAAATATTGATATCCCTATAAACTTACTGTAAATATTGATATCCCTGTAAACTTACTGTAAATATTGCTTTCTGTTTTGACTGTGATTCTCTACCTCTTATTCCCACCCCAGGTCACATCTGTAAACAGTATTATTTTGTTATCTCTGCATGCTAAGCTGGTGAAACAGTCTCTATAAAATACAGGGTGAGGCACAGGCATTTTTCATTTCATTCAGTCTTTCAGTACAGAAAAACAGTACTTACAGTACTTATTTAAATATACAATGTATTCACACATACCAGCAATAAACAGTATGGCATGGCATATATGCCGTTCATAATACTTGTTTGAGTTAAATAAACTCCTCATCTCAAATGTTAAAGCCTGTAACATTTGTTCTGGTGAAGCTTTCCCACCACAGACATTTACATAAACATGATGCTCTGCAGTGGCTTGAGATTGCAGATTGGTTGTGTGTGATTTTAAATGAGACGCTGAACAAATTAATTCATCCCCTTCATCATAGTTTTATAATCAGCTACCTCCTCTGCCAGGGAAAGTGTCCACCTGGAAGCTTTCCAGGACTGTTTCCTGGTACAGGGGGTCACACAGCCGACCAGGGATGGTGCCATACTGGACTCGGTGCTTTCAAATGGAGAGCATGTCCAAGAGATAGCCGCGGAGGAACCCCATGTGGGTAGCGACCGCTATACAGTGTGGTTTTACCTCGAGATGGATAAAACCACATTGGATAAGACCAAGACGAGGGTGGTAGACTTCAAGAGAGCAGACTTTAGAGGAATGGAGGATATACTTGTAGGCATCTTGCAGAAATCAGACTGGGGATTGATGCAGAGCAGAAATGGTCCATTAGTAAGTTGGGTTTGAATGAGACCACAAAAGATTGCACAAAGACCCAGAGTAAGAAGTTCAGGACCAAGAGACCAAGCTGGTTCAACAAGGAAGTGGCAGTGAAGGTAAGGGAGAAGAGGGCAGCCTTTCAGAAGTACAGGTGTACTGTGTGTGAGGAGGACAGAGAGGTTTTTTTTTTCAAGGAAACTTTGAGAGGCAGGGAGAGTGGTCCGGGCAGGTAAAGCTACAAAGGAACTAAGGCTAGCACAGGAGATCAGGGAGAGGGAAAATAACTTCTTCAGATATCTAAGGGAGAGAAGTAGTAGTAAGGAAGGGATTGGTAAAATCAAGAAGGAGGGGAGATGGGCAGAAAAAAGTGAAGAACAGGCTGAGGCACTAAATGAGTACTTCAGTCCTGTATTCACTAGGGAAAAGGATGGACCTGTGCTGCAGGGGATTGTGGGGGTAGGAATGAGGGGGGAAGGAAACAGATAAGGGCATCAAGACAAATAGGGATCTTACTTCGAGGGGGCTCTTGCAGCAGGCAGCACTGGTAGGACTGAAGCCAGCAGGCGCCAGGACCCCACGGAAAACTTCTAGCTAGCAGTCTACAATGGGGGACCGCCCCTGCTGGCGTCAGCATGCTGACGTCAGCCTGCTCCATAAAAGGGGTGGTCACCCAGACCAACCTCAGTTCTTTTCCTGCCATTGACTCATGCACATCAAACCTTCACGGACATCAGCTTCAGTCGACTGCCATTTTTCTCATACCTTATACCATGATTCTTTTTATTTCCTTTTGAATGAAACATAGTTTTTTCTGTGTTATTTTGCCTTTGTTTATGTCTTCTCCGCCTTCATCTTCTGACTGACCTACGAAGTGTGCCTGCGGCAAGCTGCTTCCATCCAAGGACGAGCACACTTCTTGCTTACTCTACTTGGGCCCTGACCACGACACAGAGGCCTGTCAGCATTGCCAGGACTTCAACCTGGCTACATGAAAATGCTGTTTGAGGACCCTCCAGAGCTTCTTACTACAGCAGATGTTAGCTGTGATGGAGAAGGAGCTTTAGGCCAAAAGTTCCTCTTCATCCCTGACCTATGAGGCTTTGACTTCTTCTTCTGTGCAGATGGAGAAATTGTCCAGTGGGAAGCATAAAGACCGGGACAAGCATTGTGACTGCCCTTGGTCAGCTTCCCGCGCTCTGTCACCACATAAGCCGGTGGCCACTTCTGGGTCTTCCTCCCATGGGAGGTTGGCCCCTCCACCTTCGGCAGCCCTTTCTCCTTCAGGGTTGCCAGTCTCTCCATCACCCGCCTGATGCTCAGGCCCATTGTTCCGATGGGGGCCTCGGCCAGGTGACTTGACTGGGGTGGTCTCCTTAGGTGGTGGGTCTTCACTCGTCGTCCCCCTGGTTCTGCTGTTGTCACTCCCCGTTTCCAGGGCCTGTGCCTCTAGGCATCGCCCAGAGAAAGCACCAGCCTCCTCCACTAAGGCAGCGCCTTTACCACTGTCTTGAGGAAACTCCTCTCAGCAGACATCCGCTGCTCCTTCAGGGCCTGTGCCAGCTGTTTCCCCGGACCAGCGTCAGCTGTCAGTGGTCATGCCAATGTCTGCATTACTGTCGATGCCTCAGCCATTGTCACCTCATCCTCTGCCACAGTCAGTACCATCTGGCCCTTTGGGTAACCTCCAGTCGGTGCCTGCAGGTCCAACACGTGGGTACCTGATGCCTCGGGGACCGATGCCTGGGTACCCAATGCCTCAGAGACCAACGCCAGGGTACCTGATGCCTCAGGGACCGATGTCCGGATTCCCCACGCCACCTTTTCAGTATCCTTACCCACAGTGTAATTCACGTCCCCCAGTGGATTATAATATGCTGTTTTCAGCCTGGTGGGCTTTCGTGAAGAATAAGGATACTCCCAGGAGGTCCGCTACTTCTCCTCCTCTGGACTCTCCTCCTCCTCCTCCACCTCGAAACACTGACCGGGCAGGACCCAACCATCCCTGGTCTCTGGAACCTTCTCATGCTCGTAAGGACCACAGTAAGGAAGACTGTCACCTGCTGACGCTGGTCCCACACAGTGATCCATCTGGAGAGGACTCCTCTTCCTCTTCGGAAGATTCAGAGGATTCCAGGGGGCACGCTGACGATACTGAGTCCCTCAAGGAAACCCCCAAGTTTCCCCCAGACGATCCTTCCTCCTTGGATGTTTTGACACATGCACGGTCCCTGATAGGGTGGGAAATATACTAACATACTAAAATGCCAGCAGAATAGGCGTAACAGTCTTTCGTGTCTGCTCGTTTAGTCAGCCTCCACCCTGGGAGCTGACCTTGCTGCCCCCCTCTCCCTCTCTGGCTTCTCCCTTCCCAGTCCTGGATATTCTCGCTGCATTGGACCTTGCTTCCAGAACCCTTCTCCTGTACCTATCCCACCCCCTCTTGAGCCCCTGCACCGTGTCAGCCTCCACCAGCCCCCTGGGCAGCGCATTCCATGGCTTCACCACCCTCTCAGTGAAGAAGCACCTCCTCCTTTCTCCCTTGAATCTCCCCCCCTCCAGCTTCCACCCATGCCCTCTAGTTGCCCTCCTCCTTCCTTCGGAGCACCCTGACTGCCGCTCCCCTATTTACCCCCTTATGTACCTGAAGACCTCAGTCATGTCCCCCGGTCCCTTCTCTCTTCCAGTGTGTACATATTTAGCTCTTCAAGCCTCTCCCCATAGGTCCTGTCCCCCAAGCCTCAAATCATTTTGGTTCCCATCCTCTGCACTCTCTCCAGGAGTTTAGTGTCCCTCTTTAAATGTGGTCTCCAAAACTGCACGCAGTACTCTAGGTGCGGCCTCTCCAAGCAGTTATACAGTGGGAGTATCACTTCTCTCCTTCTGGAGGTGATTCCCCTAGCGATGCATCCCAGCATCCTGTTGGCCTTTTCCACTGCCCTCCTACAAGTCTCCCGAGTTGTTCATCTTGACATCCACCACCACCCCCAGGTCCCTCTCAGCCGTCGAGACTTGTAGCATCCCCGTTGTACACTTGGCCTGGGTTTCTGGCTCCCAGGTGCAGTACCTTGCATTTCCCTGCATTGAGCCTCAACATCCACTTTCTAGACCACCTTTCCAGACCCTCCAGGTCCCCCTCTAGGGGCTACCTTCCCCATCCACCACTGCCCCCAATTTTGAGTCATCCGCAAAGAGACTCATCTCACTCCTGATACTCTTCCTCATGTCCGAGACATAGGCATTGAACAGGAGGGGCCCAAGGACCGATCCCTGTGAGACCCCGCTAATGACCCTCCTTGGGGATGAGACTATCCCGACAAGCACGACCCTCTGGGTCCAGCCCTGCAGCAAATTTCCTATCCATGTGATCATCTGGTTCCCCATCCCCATTTCTCCCAGCTTATCCAACAGGCCCCTGTGAGGAACAGAGTCAAATGCCTTGCTGAAATCAAGAAAGAGGATGTCTACTGATCTACCCAGATCCAAGGCACTCATCACCCAGTCATAGAACACCACAAGGTTTGTCTGACATGATTTCCCCGGGACGAATCCATGCTGTCGATCATCCAGGCACCCCAACTTTTCCAGGTCCTCCCCTAGTCTCTCCTTGACAATGCTCTCCATCACCTTGCCCACCACTGATGTCAGGCTGACGGGCCTGTAGTTCCCTGCCACCTCCCTTGCTCCCCCCTTGTGGATAGGCGCTATATGCACCACCTTCCAGTCCTGAGGTACCCACCCTGTCCTCAGAGAGATGCTGAAGAGCTCTGCCAGAGGTTTTTTCCAGGACATCCGCCAGTTCCTTCAGCACTCTGGGATGTAATTTATCCAACCCCGGTGCTTTCTCCATCTTAAGGGACCTGAGGGCTTCCCTCACTCTCTCTGCCATGATTTCCACCTCTGCTACCTCGTCCCCCTGCTTTGCCTCACCCCCACCTGCCAGTGATGCCCCCCTTCTCCCCAGACCCGCCGATCGGTAGGGGTCCCCCCCTTCCTCAGTTTCACCGTCTCCTCCCATGTATGATGCAGCGACCCTATTTTCCTTGATGAAAACTGAGGCGAAGTACTCATTTAGTACCTCATCCTGCTTCCCTGGGTCTTGTGCCCATCCCTCCCCAGTTTTAATCCTGCTAATCTGCCCCTTCACCCTTCGTTTTTCCCCAATGTATCTAAAGAACCACTTGTTCCCGCTCCTAATTTCCCTAGCCAGGTTCTGCTTCTTCCTTGCCTTAGCTGCCCTCACCACCCTAGTGGCCCTTCTGGCCATCAGCTCGTACTCCCCTCGATCCCTTTCACTCCTTGAGCACTTGAATTGCCTAAAGGCCGCTTTCTTTCCCCTCACCACCTCCTGAACCTCCCTGGACCACCAGCAAGGTTTTTGGGCCCTACCGCATTTTCGTCTTACTCTTGCGCAGGTGCTGGCAGCATCCTGCACCCCCCTCCTGATGATTTCCTACCTATTGTCAGCATCCATGTCTGTCCCAATCTCATCCAAGTGCTTCTTAAGGATCCTTCCCATTTCCTTGAAATACAGCCCCCTGAAGTCAGTTACCTCCGTCTTTGTGCAGTCTTGTACCCCTACTAGGTTCAGGCGGAACCAGACCGTGGCATGGTCGCTCCCCTCCAACGGGTCCCTTACCTTTAGGCCCCCAATCTGGTCACTGTCTGCCAGGACCACATCCGCATCCAGTATCCGCTCCTCCCTGGTCGGTTCCCCCACCTGCCAACAACCTCTGTTACCTGGCCACCGAGGATGTCATAATCTCCCAGTCTGTTCCTGGCATGTTTAAGTCCCCCAACACCACCACCCTTCCCCTGACCAATCTGCAGTGTCTCCCAACATCTGCCACCAGACTCTCCTCCAGCTCCTCCGCCAGCGCAGCGGGTCTATACACCACTCCTATTTTTATTCTCTTGCCCCCCCTGTTATCAAGGTGACCCAAATCACCTCCACAGTTCCCTCCACCTCCTCCGCTCCTCTTATGGTAATGCAGTTTTTGACTATTATTGCTACCCCTCCTCCCCTTCCCTCCACCCTGTCCTTTCTGAACATGGTGTAACCCTCCAGGTTCAGGTCCAAGTCATGCCCTGCGGTGGCCCAGGTCTCAGTGACTGTTGCCACATCCATCTCTCCCTCAGCATCACCTGGAGTTCAGGCATTTTATTGCCCAAGCTCCTAGCATTTAACAGGACTACCTTCTACCCTTTCCCTATACTTCCCCCTGCTCGTGTTCCTTTGGGGATTCTGTCTTCCCCTGGTCTGCACCTTACCAGTGAGCCTTTTCCCGCATTCCTCCAGCTCCCCAGGGGGGTGGAGACAGAGTCCCTCCTTTAACAGAGGAGTTAGAGCCTGCGTGCAGGCAGCTAGCTGTCTGTCTGTACAAGAATGAGACTCTTCCTCTGGTAGTGCCTGCCCCCCCCCAACTCGTATGAGGATGACACTAAGGCTATTTGGCAGCATCCTTCTGCCACCCCATCCTTTCAAGTAGGCTGACCGCCTTTACCATGCCCCAGTGGGTAAACCCTACTTGAGCGAACAGCCAGTGGTGCACCCTGTGGTCATGAACGTGGCCCATGAGTGCACCAAGAAGCCTTGGCACCTTAACACCCACCCCTCAGACAAGGATTCATGCCAAATTAACTAGGTTGGCAAGTGAGTTTATGCCTGCGCCACTCTGGCCATACCTGGCCCATATGGTCCAATACCAAAATGCCCTATGGAACCAGGCCAGAGACCTGGTGCAGGCCCTTCATGAGGACTCTTAGAAAGCCCAACTGGTCCAACTCCTTAAGGCTGGCTCAGACGTGGGCATCCATGTACTTAGGGCTGCCTACGACACCATTGCTGTAGCTGGGCATGCAGCAGCAGCAGGGGTCTGCGTCCATCGCCTCTCATGGCTATGGGTGTCAGGGTTTGCCCCTGATGTTCAGGTTAAAATCCTGCATGCCACTTTTCAGGGTTCCATACTTTTTGGCGGAGATGCCCAAGACATGATCTCTCATCTGCAGTAATCGGGGGATTACCTAAACCTGCCCAAGTCCCGTCTCTTGCTGAGCCAACACCTCTAGTACATAGGAGCAATCCTAGACTCATCCCAGGGAAGAGCCTTCTTGCCACAGGACAGGGCAGAACGCTTGATTGTGCAGTCCCGGCTGGTATCCTCCTCCCATCAGGTTCCAGCCAGATCTTTTCTTTGGCAGCGGCTATAGCTACAGTTCCCCTGGCCCACCTCCATATGAGAGTCCCTCAGTGGACTTTCCGGGTTCAGTGGGACCAATGCACCGATGACCTGAATCAGTCGGTACTAGGCTCCAATCCGGTGAGACAAACCCTGGAGTGGTGACAGAACCCCTCCAATCTGCTCAGGGGGGGTCCTCTCCAGGCACTATCCCTGCAACAGATCCTCACTACAGATGCCTTGGGTCTGGGCTGGGGTGCCATTTGGCTGACCGTCAGACTCGGGGGACTTGGTCTGCGTCGGAGCTGCATCTTCACATCAGTGTGCTAGAGATGCATGCAGTTCTCTGTGCCACGTAGGCCTTCCAGAACCACCTTCTTCCATGCCTGCTCCTGATACAGACAGACAGACAAACATGTCAGTAGTCTTCTGTATCAACAAGTGGGGGTGGGAGGGTGGAGACACACTCCTACCCCCTTTGCAGAGAGGCCATGAGAGTCCGGTATTGGGCCATAAGGCACAACTTGAAATTGTCTGCCGTACATGTTCTAGGCATTCAAGATGTCCTGGCCGACAGACTAAGTAGGTCCAGGTCAAGGGCCCATGAGTGGAAACTGCTAACCTCTGTGGTCAAAGACCTCTTCGGCAGGTGTGGATGCCCAGAGTAGGACCTTTTTGTGTCCTCACTCAACACAAAAATGCGCAGTTTTTGCTCTCATGATCCAGGGCTTGATGTTTTCTGGTGTAACGCGTTGTCCCTCTCTTGGACAGGGAGGTTCCTGTATGCATTCCCTCCCTTTCCACTTTTGCAGAGGGTACTCCTCAAGCTTCAGTCAGAAGGTGCGGAGGTAATTCTCATAGTGCCCTACTGGCTGCGTCAGATATGGTTTCCACTACTGCAGTAACTGGCAGTGGAGCCTCCAGTTCCCTTGCCCTGTGCTCTGACTTGCTTTCCCAGGAGCAGGGCACTCTGGTCCATCCAGACCTCAAGTTGCTGCATCTTCATCCATGTCTTCTGCCAACTTGGTTATTGCCTGCTTTGAAGTCTTTTCCAGGGTGGCAGATATCCTGGTGGCTACCAGGAAAACTTCCACTAGAGCTACTTACGCCATGAAGTCAAGTGGAAGCGTTTCTCCATCTGGGCCGCTGCTCAGCACTTGAATCCCTTTACCTGTCCAGTGAACCTCATTCTGGAGTACCCTCTGTCCCTTTTGACTCAGGCCTTGGGTACTCATTGCTTAAGGTGCACCTTTCTGCCATCTCTGCGTGTCATGCACTGATTGAAGGCAAGGCTGTTTCTCAGCTGGAACTTTCCAGCACTTTCTTGTGGGGGTAATTTACATTTGAAACCTCCCATTAGGGATCCTGTCCCACCATGGGATCTTTTTATGTTGGAAAAGCTCACTGCCTCCCTTTGAGTTGGTCGCAAGCTGCGAGCTTCGCTTCCTGTCGTGGAAAGCATTGTTTTTTGTTACTGTTACTTCTGCTCGGTGGATTTCTGAGCTTCAGGCTCTGATGTGTAAAGAGCCTTATTTGGTTTTTCACAAAGATAGAGTGTCCTTGCGTACAAATCCTAAATTTTTGCCTAAGGTGGTGTCTGAGTTTACCTTAAATCAATCCAGCCACCTGCCTGTTTATTTTTCTGAGTATTCAAATCAGGAGGAGGCCCTGCTTCATACTTTGAATGTTCACCAGGTGCTCCTGTACTATTTGGATTGCACCCAACCTATTAGGAAGACTGATCAGTTGTTTTTTCATTTGCCCCCAGGAAAGAAGGGGCTTCTGTTTTCAAACAGTGTTTGTCTGAGTGGTTAGCGAATTGTATTGTTTATTGCTACTGCAAGTACGACAAGCCTTTGCCAGGACCAGTCAAAGGCCACTCTACCAGAGGCATGGGAGCCTCGGTTGTTTCATTCAAAAATGTGTCCGCTGCCGACATTTGCGCAGCTGCCACTTAGAGTTTGGTTCACACCTTCATCAAACATTAGTTTGGACATCGCCTCTAGGTGTAGGGCCAACTTTTGACTTGCAGTCCTCTTCAGGGCCTTCTCTTATGATTGCCCTCTGGCTGTTTTCTTCCTCCTTCCTGCTGACCAGGTCAGTTCCGGTACTGCTTGGGACTCAGTCCTACCGGTGTTGCCTGCTGCAAGAGCCCCTCGAAGTAAGATTGTACAGTGATGTAAGAACTTACCGTAACAGTAGATCTTTGAGAGGAGCTCTTGCAGCAGGTGCCGCTTCCCTCCTTCTCCCGATTGCTGCTTCTCCTTCTCTGCTGCTCTGCTTTCCTCAGCTCTGAGAAACTGTCTCGGTTCTCCATTTCTGACTATGCCAGGGTCTCGGTGGGAAAACTGAGGTTGGTCTGGGGGACTGACCCTTTTTTTAGGATTGGCCGACATCAGCATGCTGATGCTGGTGTGGGTGATCCCCTGCTGTAGACTGCAAGCTAGAAGTTTTCCATGGGGGGCGCTGTGGAGCCCGAGCGGAGAAGTCGCTCTGCATTTCGGCTCTGTGAACAAACTTTATTAAACATTGAAAAATACCTCATACTGAACTTTCAGATGAGCTTCAGACACACTACCAGAAACCTCATCTTCCCTGGAACCAAATGGGCAAAACTCATAAAAATCAGCCATCTGGAGATGGCAGAAAGGAGATGGGGGGGAAAAGGTCTGGTACCGGTCCCATACACATGCTCTACACAAAATGTCACCGTGGAAGGAGCAGACTCTGAGGAACCCATACAATTGCTGGGATTGAAAATGCAACAACTTCTGGCCTCCTCAATGGCAATGAATCAGAAACTGGACATATTAATGGGCCATTTAGCTACAGTGGAGACTGCTGTGGACTCATTACATGGAGACATGGAGGAGGTGAAATTGCACTCGGAGGCTGTAAAAGTGCCATGGTACAGCGGGCTAAGGAGCGCCAGGATGCTGATAACCGGCTCAAAATATTAGAAAATCAAGTGCAGAGCCAAAATATCCAGTTGATCGACCTACCAGAAGGTGCTGATAGGGACTCTGCCAAGTTATTTCTCAAAGACTGGCTTGCTGAACAGTTCTGATTGCATATCTCGGCCTTGGAGTTTAATATTATTAAGGTATACCGGATCCCACATAGAGGTAAACCAACAACGGAACTCCCAGGGGTTCTTATGGTCATTCTGGATAATACCGGGATTTGGGACACTTTGTTAAACCTGGCAAAGTGATTTGGACCACTAACCTTCGTTGGGGAGACGGTACATATGTTTCCTGACTACTCCTATGCAACCCTTTTTCACAGAAAGAGGTTCGATGGGGTTCATGCGGTTCTTAGCGAGTGCAACATTCCCCACACCATCCAGTTCCCGGCAAAGTTACGGATCACTTATAACAGTAATGTTTACATTTTTACTGATCTGGGGGATGCAGGGAAGTGGGCCTTGAAGATGACTGCTGTAACTAAGAAGGCCAGTGATCCTACAGCCGAGGAGGCAGAAGACCTCCCAGGACAGTCTGCTCCCACTTGACTCTATTTGTCACTCTGCTGTACACATTATATTAGTAAGGTTCTGAACCTTGTGTGTCTGATTTCAATAGAATTACATTAAGTATACCCTCAAACTACTGGGGTGTTACTATAATGGGAAGGTTTAATAAAGGTAAATGATATTGGGGAAGTGTTGAATATTCCTTCAGTGGATCTCTCACTCCCTGCTTGTTCATACTGCTTTATTGATTAAAGAGGGCAATATTATCTATTTGTTTTTACAGTTATGGGGA
This sequence comes from Neoceratodus forsteri, assembly GCA_016271365.2. Taxonomy (NCBI): domain Eukaryota; kingdom Metazoa; phylum Chordata; order Ceratodontiformes; family Ceratodontidae; genus Neoceratodus; species Neoceratodus forsteri. The sequence continues at coordinate 373,563,355 of CM057450.1, read as the reverse complement.
TGAGTCAAGGTGTAACTGTACCTGTATATGATTATTCTGATGTCCTCTTGAGTTATGGAGTCCACATAGCAGTTTTGACTGTTTAACTAAAATTGTTTTAGAAATTACATGAAGCTGTATACATGGCACCTTTTGCCCTTTGGGGTTTGGGCTTGACAGGATATAATTTCTGGACTATTTAATCTTGAACTTTTGCCATGTGCTCTTGGGCTACAGTTCCATGGCACCATTTGAATTTATACTGTGGATGATGAAAATTATAGGGGCCTCCCCTGTTATGGAAAAAGTATGGGGCACTGCTAAACTGTATAAGAAAAATGATTGTGAGCTTTTGATGTTCCTTGCTTGCTGAGCTTGTATTTTGTGCAACTTGAAAAATGAATAAAATACGAAGTATAAACAAAAAAAAAAAAGAAGTTTTCCATGGGGTCCTGGTGCCTGCCGGGTTCAGTCCCACCAGTGTTGCCTGCTGCAAGAGCTCCTCTCGAAGATCTACTGTTATGGTAAGTTCTTACGTAACTGTACTTTTTGGAAGTTCTCCGGTCCCTTCGGGTGGACAAGGCACCTGGCTCAGATGGCATACACCCGAGGGTCCTGAGAGAACTGGCAGAGGTGTTAGCGGATCTGGGTGGAAGACTAGGTTTGCTGGCCAAGGCACCTAGCTTCACCTAAGCTCTTTCCTTCTAGGTTGCTTGAAAGGACAGAGTAAAGAACCTTACCAGAGCAAGAGAAAGGATTAAGACTTCTTTTGGCTGGGCAGATTTACTGTGTGTTACTATTTTTATTTTGTAGTCACAGGGATTGTTACTGTTTGTTGCTAACATTTTATTGCTTTATTTTTCTCTGATGTAAATTGTTGTTGCTGTGTATACCTTCTGCTGCATTATTACAAGGTGTGCCTACAGGTATGCGCTAACAGATTACTGCTGTAATTTTCTGATTCAAATTGTCTTTTGCAAGGTATATCTTCCGTTACTACTTTATTTTTCTGTGTAGCAAAGTGTTTCTTACTCGGTATATCTTCTGTGAAATTATTACAGGTGGTGCTTTACAGGTTTTACAGTTTTATCTATCATTAGGATAAGCTTTCAGTGTTACTGCATTTGTTGCTGACTGATTGTTTGTGCTCTTACCTCCTTGTTTCTTTTGTCCGTGGTTCTTCTTTTTCGGCAGGGGAAGGGCCCAGCCACCCACCTCCCATCCCCAACCAACCCACAATACACTTCTTTTATAGGGTAGCACAGTTGTGACATTTCCTGTGGCAAAGCAGGAAGGGGCAGATCAGTGGGGTATCCACATGGTGACCTCATTTACAGGGTCACTAGTAAATTAACTTGTTATAACAAATTATACAAAAACAAACAAACAAAACACAAAATTAAACTTTTGCTTTCATTTTCTTCCTTCTAATTACTCTGACCAGGTTATAAACCCAGCGACATATCTGGAATGGATATCATTAATTGCAGGTACTGTGGAACACTTTTCAGAAGGGCAGTTTTACAGGATTTAGGACACTGTCCTACATGCTGGGCCATTGGAAATCTTTGGGCTCAGCTCCAGGGAGCATGGACTGAGATTGCACACCTCAAATTTCATATTCAAGAGGAAATATATTATAAGAACCACCCCGCCATTTCCCCAACATCCAACAGAAGCACCTCGACCGCAGAGGGTAGTTGGGCTGGGAGGCTGGCAGGTGGTTAGGAGGGGCAAATCGGGTGCCCCATCACTCGGTGCTCTCCAACGTAATACCTTTATAAACCATATAAAAACTAAAAATGGGTATCTGCGTCTGTCTCCGAAATCAAACAAAGGGACAGAAGACACTGCAGAGCAGGACACTGCAGCACAGGAGCTAGCACAACAGAACTCGCCCAAAACAGGAGCTAGAACAAAAAAAAGCAAAAAGGAAATCAAAAAAACTTCTGATCATAGGAGACGCCATGATTCAGAGAGTTGATACCTATCTCCAGCCAGGGTTAATGGTCAGATATCTCCCAGGTACATCAGCATGGAGAGACACTGACTGCATTGCTAAAATTGTTTAGGAAGCAGGAGAAAACATTGACGTCCTGGTACACATAGGGACTAATGATCTCGCCAGCCGGTCAGTTGTGGAGACCAAGGAACACCTGAGCAGGCTGGGTGACAAACTATAATCCATTTCTTTCGGCATCTCCTTCTCTGAAATCCGGCCAGTCTGGGAGAGAGTGACAGATGGAGGAAGGTCAGAGAAGGGGAGATACGGGAGCTAAACATGTGGCTCAAGGGCTGGCGCCTGGAAAAAAGACACAAATTTGTAGGGAACTGGCAACAGTTTTGGGAGTGAAAGTTCTTTAAATTTGATGGTGTGCATTGGGGCAGAAGTTTGATGTCTTTGCAGAATATTTAAACTAGAAAATGGGGAGAGGGGTGCAGCACCCCATACGTCAAATGTGAAGAACACCCCTTCCCCCACAGCTAGTGGTCAAACAGGAGTTCAGCATGTTTGCAGTTCATTTGCATCATCAGGTAAGGAAAAAGGTCCACCTTCCCATATGACACACAGGGGAAATGCCAGACCTCACCCAACAACTAACACACCGAAATCTGGCCAATGGAAAATCATGTACACAAATGCTCGCAGTCTGGGAAACAAGACCCAGACCTGCAGGCAATAATGACAAGCTAAACTGGGCATAGTTGCAATTAGCGAGACGTGGTTTACCAGTAACCACACTTGGGAGACTTCAGTACCTGGCTATGTACTTTTCAGAAGAGACCGAGGTGCAAAAAAAGGGGTGGGGGTGGAGTGGCCCTGTATGTCAATGAAAATATCAAAGCTACAGAAGTTCAGAATACATGTAAGGAACCAGAAGAACTGTGGGTCACCCTGGAAACAGGAAATGGGACAGACAGGGGTTGTCTACAGGCCACCAGACCAAGGGGAGGACATAGACACATTATTGTTGGAATATATACAAAACATGACAGTTAATGGGGAGGTTCTGATAATGGGAGACTTCAACATGCCAGATACAGATTGGTCAGTACCAGCAGGAACACCTGCCAGAACTAGACACATGGTGGATTCCCTGCAGGGGGAGGTCCTCAAACAGCTAGTACAACAACCCACAAGAGACAGGGCTATCCTAGATCATACCTTTTTAACAAAGCTTTTAATGACTGTTAATTATTTAATCTTAATTTTGTTTAAATCCTGTCTTAAATATTTATTGTTTTATGTCATTTGTAAAGGCTCCTTGGTTTAAGAAAGGCGCCTTAAATAAATAAAGATTGATTGATTGATAGATCTAGTGCTGACTAACATGGAAAGGACCACAGATTTCCAAATAAAAGGTCACTTGGGGCCAGTGACCATCACATGGTATGGTTCAATTTGGCCACTACAACAAAATCATCCCATTCCTAGGCAAAAATATGGGACTTCAGAGGAGCTGACTTTAATAAGATGGCCAACAGAGTTAAGCTAGCCCTGGCAAAAAGAAATACAGGTGAAGGGGTACAGGCAAAGTGGGCAAGCATAAAGGATGCAGTACTTGAAGCAACATCCCATTGTGTTAGAGAGAAAAGAAAGTGCAAAAGAATTAAACCACTTTGGTTCTCAAAAACAGTAGCAGAGAAGGTCAGAGCCAAAAGGCTGTCCTTCAGGAAATATAAGGGAACACAGCGGGATAAAGATAGGGAGGCATACCAAACTTTCCTAAGGGAAGCAGGGAAGGCAGTAAGACAGGCAAGGCCCAAACTGAGGAAACACTGGCACGAACAGTAAAAGAAGTTGACAAGACTTCCTATAGATACATTAGTGAAAGGAGAAAGTCCAGAAGGGGGTATTGCTGAGATTAAAGGGGGTGAGGAGGAGGACCCTGTAAAAGCATCTATCCCTAAATAGATACTTCTGCTCGTGTTACTGAAGAGAAGGTAGGGCAGGGCCCACAGCTCAGCACCATGGACACGGGGTGGGGGAGGAGGTGAGCACTAGTCCTTTCACAAAAGAAAGGGTCCTACAAGAGCTCGATAAGCTCAGGGTGGACATGGCAATGAGACCTGATGGCATACATCCCAGGGTACTAAAGGAGCTAAGGGTGGAACTAGTAGAGCCATTGGCAGAACTGTTTAGTGAGTCTCTGAGCACAGGAGAGGTCCCAGAAGACTGGAGAAGGGCTCATGTGATCTGGCTCCACAAGAGTGGTAGCAGGGAGGAGGCAGGGAACTACAGACCAGTCAGTCTTACCTCAGTAGTGGGCAAGATTATGGAGGCACTCCTTAAGGAAAGGATAGTGCAACACCTGGAATCCATAGGAGCACAGGATCCAGGACAGCATGGGTTTACAACAGCAAGGTCCTGTCAAACTAACCTCATAGATTTCTTTGACTGGGTAACCAGAGTAGTGGATCAAGGGGGAGCAGCTGATGTCACATACTTTGACTTCAGCAAAGCTTTCAATACTGTTCCACATAGAAGATTGATTAATAAGCTGGGTAGGCTCGGGGTGGGTCAGAAGTTGGTCAATTGGGTGGCAAACTGGTTGGCGGGCAGAAAGTGAGTGGTGGTAAATGGTATACAGTCAGAAGAGATGCAAGTCACATGTGGGGTACCTCAGGGATCCGTCATGGGGCCAGTCCTCTTCAATATATTCATCAGAGACATTGCAGATGGACTGGAGGATAAGGTTTGTTTGTTTGCAGATGACACCAAGATCTGCAACAGAGTAGATGATCCAGATGGGGTGGGCAGAATCAGAAGAGATCTGGATAAACTAGCAAAATGGTCAGAAAAGTGGCAACTGGGTTTTAATGCAAAGAAGTGCAAGATCATGCACATAGGGAAGAGAAACCCTGAAGCCACCTATCGGCTGGGAGGAGAGTTGCTGGCAATCACAAGGGAAGAAAGAGACTTGGGCACCATCATCACCGAAGACCTGAAATCATCCAAGCAGACCACTAAAGCAGTAGGTAAGGCTAGAGGGATTTTAAGATGTATTAGTTGGGGTATTACAAGTCGTAAGAGGGAGGTAATGATCCCTCTTTACAAGACACTGGTTAGGCCCCATCTGGATTACTGCGTGCAGTACTGGAGGCCACACCTTCACAAGGACATTAACCAAATTGAGGCAGTCCAGAGAAGGTGCAGGGACTGCATCAGAAAACACATGAGGGCAGATTAATGGAGCTCAATATGTATACCTTAGAGCAAAGGAGGGAGAGAGGTGATATGATCTAAACATTCAAACATCTTAAGGGCATTAACACGGTGAAGGAGTCTAACATGTTTAAATATAAGAAAAATAGCAGGACAAAAGGACACAGCATGAGATTAGAGGGAGGCCGATTAAGGGGTAATGTGAGGAAGTTCTTTTTCACCGAAAGGGTGGTGGATTCATAGAACAGCCTACCTCAGGAAGTGGTGTATATGAATACAGTGCAGGGCTTCAAACAGGCATGGGATAGGCATAATGAAGCAATACAGATGAGTATGAATAGATAGGCCATCGACAGAGCAAAGGGCGTTGGCACATTTATATGGTAGAAAAAGAAATGGGCAGACTGGATGGGCCTTGTGGTTCTTATCTGCCATCAACTTCTATGTTTCTGTGTGTCTATGTTTCTATGTTTAACACTTCGCTAGACAGGGCATGTGCCTTGGGACTGGAGAATGGCTCATGTGGTGCCACTCCACAAGAGTGGTCCCAGAGATGAGTCTGGCAACTACAGACCGGTCAGTCTAACGTCCCTTATTGGTAAATTAATGGAGACCATTCTAAAAGAAAGGTTGGTAAACTTTCTGGAGGTTAATGGTCTCCAGGACAATAGCCAGCATAGTTTCGTCATGGGGAGATCCTGCCAAAGAAACATGATATAATTTTTTGACTGGGCCACAAGGTCATTAGACAAAGGCCAGGCAGTACATATCTGGACTTCAGTAAGGCCTTCCAACTCCATGCCGCATGGTAGGTTGTTTAGCAGACTAAGTAGCCTGAGAATTGGGGTTAGGCTGCTGGTGCTGTGGTGGGTCAGGAGCTGACTGCAGGAAAGGAAACAGAGAGTGACGGTAGGTGGTGAAATAGCCAAGCCTAGACCTGTAACCAACGAGGTACCGCAGGGATCAGTGCTTGGTCCAATATTATTCAATATCTTTATTGGTGACATAGCAGTAGGGGTCAAAGTAAGGTTTGTCTTTTCACAGATGATACTAAAATCTGTTGTAGGGTGGACATAGAGGAGGGGAGACAGGAACATGGGGAGGATCTGGCCAGACTTGAGAAATGGTCTGGAATCTGGCAGTTGGGGTTTAATGCCAAGAAGTGCAAGGTCATGCACCTGGGAGCTAGGAACCCAGGGCCCAGCTACTGGCTGGGGGGGGGAACAGGTGTCCAGCTCAAAGGAAGAAAAGTATCTAGGGGTGATAGACAGGGGTGACATGAAACACCCTGCGCAGTTTTGTAAAGTGGCAGCCAAAGCAAATAAAATGACGGGATGCATCTCCAGAGGAATCACCTCCAGGAGAAAGGAAGTCATTCTGCCCTTGTACAGGTCATTGGTTAGACCGCACTTGGAGTAGTGTGTGCATAGATACACAGAAATTGTCGGCAGATAAGGACTGCCAGGCCCATCCAGTCTGCCCATTTTATTGCTTGTAAAAGCAGTCCATGCCTCTACATGGTCATTGGCTATAGCTTTACAGTTCTATCAATAGTGTTCCTTTATTTCTGTCCAGTGCATGTTTAAATCCTGCCACCGTACGTGCAGCCACTACCTCCTGGGGCAGGCTATTCCATGCATCCACCACCCTCTCAGTGAAAAAAAAAACTTTCGCACATTTCCTCTTAATCGGCCTCCCTCTAGTTGCATGTCATGTCCTCTGGTCCTGGCATTCTTTTTGAACTGGAAGACAGTTTCCCTTTTAACCTTGTTTATACCCTTGAGGTACTTGAACTTCTCAGTCATATCACCCCCTTTCCCTCCTTTGCTCCAGGGTGTACATATTGAGGTCCTTCTCTCTCCTTATAAGGCTTTTGCCATAACTCGCTGACCATCTTCGTTGCCCTCCACTGCACCGCCTCCATCCTGTCGGTGTCTTTATGAAGGTGTGGCCTCTGGAACTGCACACAGTACTCTAGATGAGGCCTCACCAAGGTTTTTACAGTGGAACTATTACTCCCTCCTCCGGCTTGTGATACCCATCCCAATACAACCCAACGTCCCACTTGTCTTCCCTACTGCCTTGGCTGTCTGCGTGGTGACTTTCAAGTCAGCTGTGATAACGACTCCCAAGTCTGTTTCCTCCCTTGTAACTGTCAGCAGCTCATCCCCCATCCTGTAGCTTGCTTCTGGGTTTTTACTCCCCACATGCATGATTTTGCACTTCTTTGCGTTAAACCTCAGTTGCCGTGTTTCAGACCATCTCTCTAGCTTTTCAAGGTCCCTTCTCATCATTTCCACCCCTTCTGGCATGTCTGCCCTGTTGCAGATCTTGGTATCATCTGCAAACAGGCAAACTTTTCCCTCCAGCCCATCTGCAGTGTCACTGATGAAGACATTGAAGAGGACTGGCCCGAGTACCGAACCCTGAGGTACCTCGTTGGTGACCTCTATTTCATCTGAGTGGGTTCCATTTACCACCACCCTCTCTTTTCTGCCCCCCCTAGCCAATTTGTAACCCATCTTACTACCTTGTGGCCCACTACAGACTTATAGATTTGTTGACCAGGATTTGGGGGACCTCCTCTCTCACCCAAGGACCACCAGGGCCACTGTCGTTGCCTCAGAGGTTGCCAAGAAAGAGGAGTGGTTGGACCACAGTGGGCTCAGGGAGGGTGAGGGTGGTGGAATAGAAGCGCATCCCTCCAGCTGTACCTCTCCACAATTCGTATGCCATTCTAGCAGAGTGTGGTACCTCTGGAGGCACCTGCAGTGGAGACCAAGGAGGATGCTGGGAACCTCCACAAAGGAGACCCACAGGAGGGTGGCATGGGACCCCACAGGGGAAGGAAACAGCTACTGGTGGGGGACTCCATTGTTAGAAGCGTAGAACTGGGGGAGGAAGGAGAGTGGGAGGTAAGGTGCCTGCCTGGCGCCATGGCTTAGAGGGACAGGGAGAGAATCCTCAGGATCGCCGGAGCAGCTGCACGGGGGAGGGAGCTGGATGTCATTGTCCACTAGGGACAAATGACCTGGCTAGAAAGGGATTAGAGAAGTGCAGGAAGAGTTTGTGGAATTGGGGAGGGCCTTGGTCAAGTAGCACATACGGTGACAGCCTCTGGAGGTGCTACCCATCTATGGCATAGGAGAGGATAGGGTGTTCTGTACCATGGGATTCAATCAGTGGTTGAAAAACTGGTGTGGAGCTCGAGGTTTGGCTTCATAGGGGACTGGGGTCCACCTGGAGTGATGCAAGCCTATACTGGCATGATGGGCTGCATCTGTCCGGAGGGAACCAGGATCCTAGGTAATAGGTTTAAATGCTTCATTGGCAAGCCTTTAAACCAGCCAAGGGGAGGCACTGAAAGGAGCAGGAAATCCTAGCCCCCAAACAATCACGGTAGTAAGTGTGGCAAACACCAACATGGAGGTGTCGATAGGGAGAAGGGCAGGGGTAAATGGAGAAAGTGACAAAGGCAAGAAGGACAGGGATGGGGCAAAGGGGTAAGGCCATTAGGAAATGGAGGGTGGTAGTACCAATGCCCGTGAGTCTGGGCAACAAGCTCCCTGAGCTGGTGGCCTTAATGGAAGAGGATGCCTGGATATCATAGCAGTCACAGAAACATGGTACACAGAGAACCACGACTGGGATGTTAACATACCAGGGTATATAACCTACAGGAGAGACAGGCAGGGAGAAGAGGGGAGGAGTAGCTCTATGTAAAGGAAGGGATAAAAGCAACTGAACAAAAGAGTAAACAGGGAGGAGAGGAGGCACTGTGGGTCACCTTGGAGACTGGAAAGAGGCACCACAATCCGCAAGGGTTGTGTACAGACCCCATGTCAGGGAAGGAATGGACAAGGATATGATAGAAGGCATTCTTAGAATGGCAGAGAAAGGGGAGATACTGTTGATGGGAGACCTGAATATGCCAGATGTTAACTGGAGCACATTTGCTGCAGCCACATCCAAGAGCAGGGCCATTCTTGATGCCCTACAGGTGGCAGGCATTAGACAGCTAGTTTCGGAACCCACTCGTGAGGAGCAATCTTAGACCTCGTACTCTCAAACGGGGGCAGTGAGAGGATCTCAGATCTAGAAGTGGGTTGCCATCTGGGGACAAGTGACCGTCAAACAGTGTGGTTCACGTTAAACTCAGCTACAGAGTCAAGCCATACAAAAGTGAGGGTACTGGACTTTAGGAGGGCTGACTTTGGTAAGATGGGAGAGTGCCTCAGAAAAGCACTAGCAAACAGGCTAGAAGGAGGTGTGGAGCAACAATGGGGAATTATCAAAACTGCCATCACAGAGGCAACAAGCCTTTGTGTGAAGCAAATAAACAAATCAAAACGAAAGAAAAAGCCACTGTGGTTCTCAAGAGAGGTGGCTGTGAAAGTCAGGAAGAAAAGATAGCATTCCGGAGTATAGGAAACACAGAAGGAGCAGGACGGAGGCTGTACCAGTTAAGGCAGAAAGAAGCAGGAGGGAAGTCAGAATAGCAAAGGCCCAAACTGAGGAAAGATAGCCAACTCAGTTAAGAAGGGATAAAACCTTTTATAGGTACATCAGGCGTAGAAAGACAAAGGGAGGGATAGTGAGGCTGAATAGAATGAGCGGTGGGTGGGCAGAGGGACAGTGAAAAGCAGGAATACTGAGCGAATATTTCTGCTCAGTATTCACAAAGGAGGAGAAGTGCCTAATCCAATTAACAGAAGCACTCTTGATAGGAGGTCGATCCCAGTCCTTTCACAGAAGAAAGGGTTCTGCAAGAACTCCTAAAACTGAAGGTGGACAAAGCAATGGGTCCTGATGGAATTCACCCCAGAATTCTAAAAGAATTAAGGAAGGAACTAGTGAAACCACTGGCTACTCTTTTTAATAAATCATGGGAGGATGGTGTGGTACCCGAGGACTGGAGGAAGGCGGATGTGATTCCCCTTCACAAAAGTAGGACCAAGACAGAGGCAGGAAACTACAGACCTGTCAGTCTGACCTCTGTAGTAGGGAAAGTGATGAGTCACTTCTGAAGGAAAGAATAGTTGAGTACCTAGAGGTCAGTGGAGCACAGGATCCAAGGCAGCATGGGTTCACAGCGGAAGGTCATGTCAGGCAGATCCTAATAGATTGCTTTGACTGGGTGACCAAAGTAGTAGACCAGGGAGGGTTGTGGACATGGCCTACCTAGACTTTAGCAAGGCATTTGACACAGTCCCACACAAAGATTATTAGTCAAATTAACCAGCCTGGGAGTGGGTCCCAGGGTGGTAGCCTAAGTAAAACATTGGCTGCACAACAGGACACAGAAGGTAATTGTAAATGGAGTCCACTCTGAAGAAAGAGGCGGTTACTAGTGGGATCTGCAGGGTTCAGTATTGGGTCCAGTCCTTTTAATGTCTTCATCAGTGACATTGCAGAGGGACTGGAAGGAAAAGTATGCCTTTTTGCAGATGACACAAAGATCTGCAACAGGGTTGATACACAAGGAGGCGTGAAAAGGATGAAAAGGGACTTGGCAAGGTTGGAGGAATGGTCAGAAATATGGCAGCATGGATTCAGTACAAAGAAGTGCAAAATAATGCACCTGGGAAACAAGAACCCAAGGGAAGAATACACAGTGGGTGGGGAGGTAGTAACAACAACAGAAAGGGACCTGGGGGTAATCATATCAGATGACCTTAAGGTTAGCAAGCAATGCGAGAAGGCAGTAGGGAGGGCCGGGGGTATACTGGGATGTATAGGGAGAGTCAGCAGCAGAAAACAGGAAGTTGTTATCCCTCTGTACAGACAGTTGGTGAGACCCCATCTGAATACTGTGTCCAGTTCTGGAGACCCCATCTCCGCAAGGACATAGACAGGATAGAGGCAGTCCAGAGGAGGGCAACTAAAATGGTGCAGGGTCTGCAAGAGAAGCCGTATGAGGAGAGACTAAAGGAGCTAAAGGAGGAGGGGGAGGTACCTAATCCAATTAACAGAAGCACTCTGGATAGGGGGGTTGACCCAAGTCCTTTCACAGAAGAAAGGGTTCTGAAAGAACTCCTAAAACTGAAGGTGGATAAAGCAATGGGGCCTGACGGGATTCACCCCAAAATTCTAAAAGAATTAAGGGGAGAACTAGTGACACCACTGACTACCCTTTTTAACAAATCATAGGAGGATAATGTGGTACCTGAGGACTGGAAGAAGGCAGATATGATTCCCCTTCACAAAAGTGGGAGCAAGACAGAGGCAGGAAACTACAGACCTGTCACTTTGATCTCTGTGGTAGGGAAAGTGATGGAATCACTTCTGAAGGAAAGAATTGTTGAGTACCTAGAGGCCAGTGGGGCACAGGACCCAAGGCAGCATGGATTCACTGTGGGAAGGTCATGTCAGGCGAATCTTATTGATTTCTTTGACTGGGTGACCAAAGTAGTAGACCAGGGAGGGGCTGTGGACATGGCCTACCTAGACTTTAATAAGGCATTTGACACAGTCCCACACAATAGATTAGTAAACAAATTAGCCAGCCTTGGAGTGGGTCCCAGAGTGGTAGCCTGGGTAAAACATTGGCTGGACTACAGGACGCTGAAGGTAATTGTAAATGGAGTCCACTCTGAAGAAAGAGGGGTTTCCTAGTTCCATCCAGGGACCTAGGGCAAGTTGGGAGCGTGCCCTAGGAAAGGGGCAATGTGAGGAAGTATGTTTTCACAGAGAGGGTGGTGGACGCATGGAACAGCCTTCCTGAGGAGGTTGTGGGGTCTAAAACTGTGGGAGGATTCAAGAATGCATGGGACAGACATAAGGCAATTCTTGTGGTGGGTAAGAAGAAATAGGCTGTTAGTTAACTAGGATCTGCAGCTTATCCTGTAGGTAGGGAAATGGGCAGACTTGGTGGGCCAAGCGGTCCTTATCTGCCATCAAAGTCTATGTTTCTGTGACCAGTCTTCTATGTGGAACAGTATCAAAGACTTTGATGAAATTAAGGTAGGCGATATCTACCCCCCTACCCCGTCCACTGCCCTTGTCACCCAGTCATAGAAATCAGTCAAACTTGTTTGACAGGACCTTGCTGCTGTGAAACCATGTTGCCTGGGATCTAGAGCTCCATTGGCTTCCAGGTACTCCACTATCTGCTCCTTTAGGAGTGACTCCATGATCTTCCCGATAACAGATGCAAGACTTACTGGTTTGTAGTTCCCTGCATCCTCTTTGCTGCCACTGTTATGAAGCAGGACAACATATACCCTTCTCCAGTCCTCTGGGACCGTTCCAGTGTCCTGGGACACACTGAACAAGTCCGCTAGAGGGGCTGCAAGCTCCATCCTCAGTTCTCTCAGGATCCTTAGATGTATGCCATCTGGACCCATGGCTTTGTCCACCCTTAGGTTAGTAAACTCTTCCAGGACTTTTTCCTCTGTGAAAGGGCTGGCATCTACTTTCTTCCCCCTCATTCCTTTGAAGTCCAGCTGTGGACCCTGCCCTTCTCCCTCCACAGTGAAGATGGAACAGAAGTATTTAAAATAGATGCTTTTTCCATATCTCCCTACACACACACACACACACACACTTCCCCACATTCCCTTTGAGTTTAGCTATCCGCCGCCCCCCCCACCTAGCTTTCCTTCTGTCATTGATGTACCTAAAGAATGTCATCTCCTTTTTTTAACACAGTGAGCTATTCTTGCTTCTGTTTGAGCCTTTGTGCTCCTTACAGCCTCCCCTGCCTCCCTCAGACAATTTTGGTACACTTCCTTGTCCTCATCCCTTTGTAACGCCTCATACCTTCTGAAGAAGACTAGTTTCGTGGCCTTCACCTTTTCTGCCGCCGTCCTCGAGAACCACAATGGTTTCTTTCTTCTCTTCCCGTTACTTACCAGCCTTACACGTTGGTTTGTGACTTCTGTTATGGCTTCCTTGATGTATGTCCTTTTCTTCTCTACTCTCCCTCCTATCCCCCTTTTTGCTATGGTTTCCTGAACCTGTAATCCCATCCTGGTAAAGTCTGCCCTTCTGAAGTCCAAGACCCTTGCTTTTGTATGAGTTAACCAAGTTCTTGTGTCCACTTTGAACCACACTATATGGTGGTCGCTGGACCCTAGTTGACCGTCTGCCTGGAGTTCTGCCACTCTGTCCCCATTGGACAGTACCAGATCTAGAATAGCTCTGTCTCTAGTGGGTTCTCGCATCAGCTGTCTGAATCCTGCTCTAAAAGGGAGTCCATGAAGTCCCTTGCCCTAGCTGAGGCTCCTGCTGGGATGGACCAGTTAATGTATGGCATATTAAAATCCCCCATTAGTAGGACTTACCTTTTTGCTGTCATCTCTTGTATGTTCTCCTGCAGTATCTCATCAGTTTCTTCTCCCGGAGCAGGGGGTCTGTGGATGACCTCTGTGCGAATAGATGTTCCGGTGCCTGGCTCAAGGGTGACCCATACTTCTTCTGGTTGCCTCGTGTGCTCTCACTTTCTGTTGCCTTGATGTTATCTCTGATGTAAAGGGCTGCTCCACCCCCTTTTTGCCATCCCTGTCTTTTCTGAACAGGGCATAACCTGGTACATTTATGGCCCAGCTGTGGTTCCTGGTGTACCATATTTCTGTTTTGGCCACTATGTCCGGATCTGCCTCCATCATTACAGCCACCAGGTCTGGCACCTTGTTCTGCAGACTGCGGGCTTTGGTGTACATGACCTTCCACAAAATGCTGTCCTCTTTTTTTCCTGCCTTGCATTCGTCTCCCTGATTCCCCAGCTTGTATTTGTCCGCTTGTTTCCCCATCTTGCATTTGTCATCTGGTTTCTTCCCACGGTTTTTGGTGCTATCCTGCTTCCCTTTCCCTACCTGTCCCTGTGTCTGTGGTGCAGCTGGGGTGGGTCCTTGTCCTTGTGTACTACTATACCACCACCCCCAGGTAAGTTTTAATCCTTCTCAAGGAAGTTTTTAAACTTCTTGGAAAGGACTGTGGTTCCCACCTCAAAAGGATGCATTCTGTCCCTTTTATACAGGCCTCCATCCCCACAGGTGGGGCCCCACACAGCCAAAACCCTCACTCACGCACCATTTCTTCAGCCAAGTGTTGAAGTCTGGATGTGTTGTGTCCTGTCCTCCCCCATGCCCTGGACAGGCAGCACCTCCAAGAAGGACATGGAGGTTGCTGTCTGAGGCCCCTCTCCAGTCTCCTAAAATCTCCCTGCACTCGACCTACGTCTTCCTCCTCCCCCACGAGGCCATTTGTCCTCAAGTGGACTATGACGTCAAGCTTCCCTTCTAGCTGTTGCCCTCCTTGCGATCCCAAGGATACACCCTCCAACCCTCCAAGCAGTGCCTCCTGGCGGGCACTTCACCTCCCTTCCTCTCCACTCTGTTGCCTTTCCCCAGCTGAATTCTCCTGACAGTGGAGTCCCCCACCAGGAGTTACTTCCATCTCTGCTGGGGTCTACCACTGTTGTTCCCTTGGGGTCTGTTATGGACGTCCTCTCCATCTCCCTCGGGCATTACTTCGGGGGCCCCAGCTGGACCGTCTCTTTCTTCCAAGACTGCGAAGGAGGTATGGTGCAGTTCTGGTGCTCTTATGTGAAGAAGGACATAAAGCTACTCGACTTCACTTTCAACTTATTCCTGAATCTACTTGACTAAACTGTTCTTATTTTGGCACACTATAAAAAAAATACTCTCTGTTTATAACAATTATGTGTACACCTGTATTGTTTTAGATGTTGTTTTCTACTGTTAATTCGAATGTCTGTCTTAACTTGTAACTGTAGTTGTCATGGTGTGGAACCTTTGTAAATGAGGTTCCATCTCAAAGGTGTTCCTCCAATGCAATAAACAAAATCTGGTCAGATCCACTATGGCTGCATAATGAAGTTAGTGAAGTTGTGTGAAATTGGTAGTGAGGTATGGAGAAACAACACAATGATTTGTAAGTAGTAAGATTTGTTTTAGTTTCTGTTCTAAGAAAGGTATACACATTATTAGAAACATGTATGGAGGTGTACATTTTAATGGAAGGAATAGGAAGCAATATACGTTTACAAAATAACCCCAGAGCAAATGCTACTGAGGTATCCCGAATGATACTGGCCGGACAGCCACATTTTAAAGAAAACATAATTGCACTTACCCCGATAATGCAAAGCATCTTGGGAAACATATGCAGATCCCCATGATGGTACAGAAGGTGGCAGTACATGAAAAAGTAATGGCTAGCATATGTTCAGCCTTGAGATTATTTCCACAGTTTCTTCTTCTAAGAGAAACACAGTTTTTGTCCATGAGGTGATGTTATATTTAAGCAATATGTTGATGTCAGGAAGTCGGGTGTAATGATGGACTGTTAGCAGAGAAAATGTGATAGTAACTTTCATAGGGGGTCGCTTTTGATAAGGGTAAGGTAGTTATGCTTGTGATAATGGGAATATTAGGACAGTATGAGGTCTATACAGAAGTGGAGTACAAATATGCAGTTTCATAAGTGTGTGCTCAGACTGCAGGCAAATGTGATATGCAGGTTTGTTTTAGAAATAGGTAAAAATAGCGATATGTGCAATTGATAGAAAGATAGATTATTACATAGACATATTGATAGAGAGAGAGAGACACACCCACACACAGACAGGCAGAATAGGAATGGTAGTGAATTATTGAAGTGACACCAACCCCGGCCCCACCATTCAGAGATGGACAGGCATTGGGGTGTGCCTTTGGGTTGTTGCCCATAATGCTCACGCAATTTCACCTCACCCTACCCTGCAGACACAGACAAGTGTCGAGGTGTGCCGTGGGGTGTTCAAGCTTTACACTCACCCCATTCCATAAGGAAATATGCTAAAATAGGTACAGTACTGTATAAGAAAATGGAGTGAACTTTGGGACTGAAGAGTCAAAGGCACACCTTGATACCTGTCACTGGCTGCAGGGTGGGGATGGGGGTGGAATGGCGTGAGCATTACTGTTGACAATTCCAAGTCACACCCCTGATGCCTGTCAGTTCCTACAGGGCAGGATGTTATGGTCAGAAACCCTAATACCTTGGGTGTTATGTGACTTCTTAACCTAGCAACAGCATTTAATGCTTTACATTATATGAACAAGTAAATGTTTTTAATACATTTACAGACAGTTACATAAACTTAATTTTCTTCATAGAATAATTTACATTTAGTAACAGTGGTAGTGCAAAGCAATTACCCAGACAACTTGAAAACTATAACTACTTTATATTGTACATTGACACTCCATAAGGACCACCTTGAAATTGAGATGCAAATGTCACACATTTATCAGTTTTCTGACAGGAATATTTTACTATCCTAAATACATTTCTTGCTTCAGTAACTGCTCAGCACATCTACTGCATGACCTACTTATTGACATTTTACACCTGCTACCCAATGTACTGCTGCTTACTATACCAACATCATTAACCATAAAACAGATGACTGCCATAACTAGGGAGGCAGTGTAGCACAGTGGTTTAAGGCTCTGAGCTGCAAATCTGGAGATCTGGGTTTGAATCCCACAGGCCCCACTTCCATACTGGGTGACACTGAGCAAGTCACTTAACTTCCATGTGCTCCCAGGCTGCCCCATGTGCTCATAGGTTGCCGCTGTAAACAAGCTATCAGCATAGTTTGCCACTCCTGGTTAAACAATCGAGAGAAAAAAAACACAATATATTATTTTTCTTGCTTTATTTTGCTACTACAAGCTTTGACTAATACATTCATCCTTAAATGTACTTTTTATAGCTTGTGTGTCTGTGACCTAGGCAGAACTACACTTAAAATCTTATACATAACTAAATAAATCATCAGAATACCATTTATTTTAGTAGTATCTCCTTCCTTTTCAGGTGACCATGACACTATGCATATATATTTATATCTTTTAACTTCAAAGCACTAAACCTATTCAAATGCACAAAACACAAGACTTTATTCTCTTCACATGTAACCCCTCACCCCTGCCTTTTTAGCAAAATGACAGGTGGCATGCTGTTGAAGTTGACAGCAGTACCTGGTGGGGACTTGGGTTCGAGGAGGATGAGGTTACTCTGCACAGGGGGACCTAGGTTTGACTACTCTGCACAGGGACACCCAAGTAAATCTGAACACAGGAAGCAATAATGTCCAAAACCAGGAATGGGATTCTTCAGTGTGGCTTTTATTCACATACTAGCTGAACAAAACAAAGCATAGACGGACCCCCATGGGGCTACATTTCCTAGTAATGCAGATTAGAGGCTACAGAACACTTTATCACCATTTTCAGCCTTCAGGCTCTGGACCCACCAGGCACACAGCCTGGACTTGCACGCAGCTTTGGGTACACAGCCCGACTTGTACACACTTGGGTTTTTACCCACAATCCATTGGAAGAATGAACCAATTATCCTGTCATGGCTCCCCACACCACTTAGAGTCAGCGACTCCTAGAGAGAATTTTTTCTACTTGTTGTAGCTCCCCACACCACTTAGAGTCTGCGACTCCTAGAGAGAATTCTTCCTTACTTGTCGTGACTCCCCAACTCCTAGAGAGAATTTTTCCTACTTGTTGTGGCTCCCCACACCACTTAGAGTCAGCGACTCCTAGAGAGATTTTCCCTTTTGCAACCTCACGTCGTCTGGGTACTTCCCCCATCACTGGCCAAGTGCATGAGGCAAAGTAGCAACCACAGCAGAAATCCGTAGAGGTGGACCTGGTTACTAAAGATGGGGAGTTCTCCCACCTCCAGCTCCCACAGCCCATACCTGGCCATTTCCCTGGGAAAACTGAACCATTCCTTTGCTGAACTTCTAAATGTAGATTAAAGGGTAGATGATCTGGTGCATCTCCTCTACATATTACTTGAATCACACATCACTCTAGCATTTGACACTACTTCACTTGTTTGGCCCATTTCTCTAGACTTCCCAACATGTAGCGCAATCCCTAGATTTTCACACATGTCCCAGGGTGAAGAAAACATTTTGCCCTCTTAGTCAGAGCAGACACTCACCCTTTAGTTACAGGTGCCCCACAGGCGACTCACAAATCTTCCATCTTTCAAAAATAAATGCTGAACTAAACAGGCAGCTTTTCTTCCGATTTGGCAGAATTAAGGGGATTGCCCCAGGAATCTGCTAGGGATCTTTTCATCCCCCCCTTCGGAGGGAGGGGGCACTGAGACCCGAACAGCAGTCTCCACCACTTGAGCACACCTTCACTTACTGAAAACAAACTGTACACTGACTATTTCCCTTTGAAAACTCCCAGCGTTCTATCTAACTCCCTCTGCTGCAGATTTCAATGTGGCTTATGCAGCTGCGAAAGTTCTATTGGTGATGCCATCCCTCACTCTCAGCTGAGACTGAGAACAGAGTGAGACAGTGTGAAACCCATTTAACTGGAATTTCACAAGCTGCCTTCCCTGCCTACCACTAGGTCTGACTGGGATTCTAGTAACCCCGGGTAACAAGGGGGTTACACACACATTACTGCTAAATTTCAGGTCCCAGAGAGATAAAAATGTAGAGCTTCCCCTAGCTATTTGGGTGGGTGCTTCAGGTGTGTGTGTGGGGGTTAAAAGCTTTTAAGAAACAGACACTCTAGTGTCCAATATGGGATAGTCTTCTTTGGGTGACATATTTTACTCCTTTGCGGGCTTATACCTTAATTGTCATTCTTGTGTTGCAAGTGCTTGCTTTCCTCAAGTGCTGTAATTTCAGGATGCAGTTTCAGGCACTCCTTAATTACTTTTTCTTTCCTTCTGAACCTTAAGTTCTGATGCCCCAGGCAGCTCTGATAGTCAGTTGTTCCAACATGATAGATCCACATCATGCCCCTCCCACATGAACCAAAAAAAAGGTGGGGGTGGATTTTTAGGAGCTTCTCAGGTGGAGGTGGGGATGGATCTTACCCAGAAAAAAAAACTGATGCGGCCTCCCACTACTCAGGTTCCAGTTCTTGTACCTCCCATTTAAGAAAGAAAATAGTGACCTGCAACCATTGACTAACATGAAAGCATACTTATTTGAGGGCGGAAAGCATTTCTTGGAGGAGGATAAGGCGGAGGAGACTGTTTAAACCTTCAGCCAGTTCCACGGACAGAAAACACGACATCAGCCCTTTTGTACATACAAAACGTCTGCAGGCTCCGCCCACTTTAGCTGTAATAAATAAATGAGGGGGTCCAGCGTAGGCATGGGAGACAAACCATATGATGAGAGGTGGAGCTTAATATGTATTCTTTGGAGGACTGATGGGAAAGGGGGGATATGACAGAAACCTTCAGGTATGTAAAGGGTATAAACAGGGTTGGAATGGAGGGCATTTTAAATTTAAAATGAGAGGGGACTTCTAGGGGCCACAGTCTGAAACTTGTGGGGGTATATTTAGAAAAGAAATGAAGCACTTTTTCACGGAAAGGGTGGTGTCAAAGTGGAATGAACTGCTTGAGGAAGGTGGTCTCTTTGGAAACGATGGAAATTTTAAGGGGGGGTGGAACAGGGTAAAAATGAGAGTGGCATGGGGGGGGATCACTCTTGGAGGCAAGAGGAGTGTGAGGCAGCTCCAGTAAAATAGACTGAGCTGCATAATCGAGCAGACTTGATAGACCACTAAGGCCTTTTTCTGCTGGCAATTTTCGTATGTTTGTATAATCCTGGTATCAAAGACTTTGTTAGCTTCTTTTATGCGAGTTTTGTCACTTTTGGGAAGACTCTGAAAAGCATAATTTTTTTTTACACAAGTCAGCTTGTCAACAAGTCAGCGACCACAATACTGTCTGGTTTCAAATAAGCATGGGGGGAGGGGGAGGAGATCTAGGACACTGGCAGTGGACTTCAGGGGGGCAGACTTTGTGGGCATGGGAAATATTCTCAAGGATCACTTGAAGGGGATTACATCAATGACAAGTGTGGAAAGGAGATGGGAGGTCATAAAACGGGGACTTCATGAGCTAGTCAGGATCTGCGCTAAGTTGAAACGTATGGGAGCAAGGTCACATAAACCATGCTGGTGGTCCAGTGAGGTACAGGTAGCAGTCAGAGAAAAGAAGGTGGCCTACAAAAAATATAAAACAAGAAGAGGGATAGGGATGAAATGTACCATCTTGCATCTAGAAAAGTCACCTGTATGGTGGGGAGCAAAGTCCAGTAAAGAGCAGCGGCTGGCACAGGGGATACATGGAGGGGAAAAGGGGTTCTTCCGGTACATTGGGTAGGGGAGAAAAACTAAGGGCCATCTCAGCAGATTGAGATCAGAAGGAGGGTGGGTGGAAGAAGCGAGGGACCAGGCAGAGGTATTTAACGAGTACTTTGCCTCTGTGTTCACTAGGGAGGGGGATGGGATATCTACAAAGCAAGGCACGAAGGGGATAGAAGTGGCAGTGAGTGGGAGCAGAGGAGCAACAGAAATGGAGCAAGAGGGAGGGAGAGGTACCCCAAGGGTGTCACATCTGGATAAGGATAAAAAGGCCAGTAAGGTGGAGGGGACGGATGATGCTATCTCCGCCAAAAGGGTGTGGTTAGCGCTCAAGGCCCTAAAGAAAGACAGATCTCCTGGGCCGGATGGCATTCATCCGAGAGTACTATGGGAATTGGCGGACATACTGGCTGCACCCTGGCGGAGCTCTTCAACAGGTCACTTGAGACAGGAGGGTACCTAGGACTGGGCGAGAGGCACATGTGGTGCCAATCCATAAGGGGGTTGAGGGAAGACCAGGTAACTATAGACCCATCAGTTTGACCTCGGTGATGGGAAAATTAATGGAGAGTATATTAAAGGAACGATTGGGGGTGTACTTGGAGGAGGTGGGAGGTCTGGATAGTCGGCAACATGGGTTTGTGCCAGGTAGATCATGTCAAACCAATCTTGCGGAGTTCTACGAATGGGTAACATAAGAACTGGACAGGGGAAAGCCTGTGGATGTATTATTCTTGGACTTCAGCAAGGCGTTTGACTCTGTCCCCCACAATGGTCTGATGGAGAAACTGATGAGGTTAGGAGTAGGCCCTTGATGGTCAGATGGATTGAAAACTGGCTAGCTGGACGCACCCAGAGAGTAGTGGTCTGTGGGAGCTCTAACCCTAGAGAGGTTGGTAGTGGGTACCACAGGGCTCGTCCTGGGTCCGATCCTGTTTAATGCATACATCGGACATCAGGGAGGGTATAGGTGTGAAATGAGTCTCTCGCAGATGACTCCAAGATGGGAGCAGTAGTTGAGGGAGAAGAGGGAGGTTGGCCTGCAAGGGACCTGGACACCCTGGAAAGCTGGGCTCACACATGGAAATTAAATTTCAATATCACCAAGTGCAAGGTGTTGCATCTTGGTGGAAACCCTAAACACAGGTACACCCTGGGAGAGGCGCTGGAGGCCTCAATAGGGGAAAAGACCTAGGGGTCATGGTGGATGCATGTATGAATAACTCTGAGCAGTGCAGGAGAGTGGCTAGCAAGGCAAACAGGATGTTGGGATGCATTGTAAGGGGGATCACCTCTAGGAGCAGGGAAGTGATTCTGCCGCTGTACAATGGACTGGTTAGACCACACCTTGAGTACTGTGTACAGTACTGGAGACCACATTTGAAGAGAGACATACAGCTCCTGGAGAGGGTACAGAGGAGAGCAGCTAAGATGATACAAGGGCTAGGGGATTTGATGTATGAGGACAGACTTGAGGAGCTCTGCCTGTTTTCATTGGAGGAGAGGAGAGACGGGGGGACATGATTGAGGTCTTCAAGTACCTCAAGGGAATAAATAGGGTAAACATTGAGGGGATCTTTAGACTAAAGCAGGGAGGTATTACCAGAGGGCATGGTTTGAAGTTGGATGGTGGAAGGGTGAGGGGGAAAGGAGGAGGTTTTTCACTGAGAGGGTGGTGGACCCTTGGAATGCACTGCCTGGTGAGCTGGTTCAGAGGTCCACAGTGGAGGGCTTCAAGAGAGGGTGGGACAGACACAGAAAGTGGATGTATCAGATGATGGCCTGTCCCAGGGGGGTGGGGATGGATGATAGGGGTTTCTGGAGCACAAGGGATGGGAGGGCCTCGGCACCCAACTAAGGATCTAAGGTTCGAGCAGACTCGATAGACCGTAAGGCCTAATCTGCTGGCAAATAGTATGTTAGTATGTTAGCTTGTATTATTTAGATTGTATTTCTCTATTCCTTTTAGTCTTCATAACTAGGTTTGTTTCCATGGGAAATAAATTTTCCTTGTCCCCAACAGTTGATCTGCTCTTGCTGTTTTATCATTTGTTGGCATCACTGTCCTCTGTTTTTGACATCAAAATAATTTCCACAGCAGCATAGTGCGATGTCATAATTTCTGTTTTCAAAGTGATTTCATTAAAGGATTAAGCAGAAAAAGCAGACTAATTCTACCGGGAGAATTCTGTATCTATGCAAATTGAGTTAGTACTGAAGAACAAATGGAAGGAAAATATGGTCAGTAAATAGAAGCCAGATTGTTTCTGAATATTATGTTTTTCAAAAGTAGCAGGCTCACTTCAAGAAAAAAAGAGGGAAAACATATGGTGTGTGCTGTCTTAGCCCACATTAAAACAGGAGAAAAAAATGAAAAGCTCTTAGTTTGGTAGATATGATGGATTTATGCTTGAAATAAAAAGGTTACGTTAAAAACTTCTGAGGCCTCTATTGCAACCTCTTTGTTAGGTACTGTATGTCATCTGGAAGAGGTAGCAGTAGAGGTCTCAAAAGTTTGCATCTCAGACTTTTCGTTAGCTTATTAACATAGACTTTGATGGCAGATAAGGACTGCTTGGCCCACCTAGTCTGCTCATTTCCCTACCTACAGGATAAGCTGCAGATCCTAGTTAACCAACAGCTTATTTATTCCTACCCCCCACAAGAATTGCCTTATGTCTGTCCCATGCATTCTTGAATTCTCCCACAGTTTTAGACCCCACAACCTCCTCAGGAAGGCTGTTCCATGCGTCCACCACCCTCTCTGTGAAAAAATACTTCCTCACATTGCCCCTGAGCTGTCTCCCCTCTATCTTCAAATTGTGTGCTCTTGTTCTTGCACATTTCTTTTTCTGAAAGATGCTACCCTCTTGGACTTTGTTGATTCCACTGAGGTACTTAAAAGTTTCGATCCTGTCCCCCCTCTCCCTCCTTTCCTCAAGGGTATACATATTAAGCTCCTTTAGTCTGTCCTTGTATGGCTTCTCTTACAGACCCTGCACCATTTTAGTTGCCCTCCTGTGGACTGCCTCCATCCTGTCTATATCCTTGTGGAGATGGGGTCTCCAGAACTGGACGCAGTACTCCAGATGGGGTCTCACCAATGGTCTGTCCAGAGGGATAACAACTTCCTGTTTTCTGCTGGTGATGCCTCTCCCTATACATCCCAGTATCTCCCCAGCCCTCCCTACTGCCTTCTCACATTGCTTGCTAACCTTAAGGTCATCTGATGTGAACTACCTCCAGGTCTCTTTCCATTTTGTTGTTGTTACTACCTCCCCCATTGTGTAATCTTCCCTGGGTTTTTGTTTCCCAGGTACATTATTTTGCACTTCTTTGCATTGAATCCAAGCTGGTGTCATATTTACCAAACTAAAACGACTTTTGTTTTTCAGTAAGGTTATTTTTGGGGAGTTTTGTCCTGCTTTTGCCAGTATAAAAAGGCATTACATGGCATTATTTATTTATTTAGTTTTTGTTTACCAGTTAGGTGCACTAGACAAGTAAATTACTATTTTCAGGTATGACCTTGGAGGATAAAGAAGTGCAAGCATAACAAATTTACAAGTTCATGCAGAATACAGTGATATGAGAGGAGAACAACAACAACACAGCGAAAACGGGCAGTAGTAAGTTAATGTGCAATAAAGTAGCAAACACAATAGCAAAAGTCAAGTCATCACAATGGATCACAACAAGTCATGTCAGAAAAACAGCAAATTACCAGCTTGCTAGTTTAAGAGGAAGCTATTGTAAATACAGGCAGGAGTGAAGCTGCGGTGGCTAGCTTTGTGACAGAAGCAAAGCCCTGACAGTGTCAGCAATCTCCTTATGAGCAGTTGCTGGTAGAGTAAACAAAATAATGCTGTTTCTTGTCACTTAAACTTTTTTAAAAACTCAGCTTTATTACAGGAAAAAGCAGTATACAGCCTGTTTTACAATTTCATACATGTTGTTGATTCTTAAGACAGAATTAATGTGAACCGTATTGACATTTAGAATAAAAAGTGTCTCTTAAATGTCCACATAAAAATCTTGTGTCTCTGTCCTGTTGGAATAGATCCCAGTAATTGGACGGCTGTAAAATGGATATGTATGAATCTTTATCTCCAGGAGGAGATTCACATGCCTGAAAGAAAGCCAGAGTTAACACCTAAACCCTGGAACTGAAACTTCCAAGATAAACAGAGGAACATAAAATGTCAATGATAATAAAAAGATTCTATAAAACAATTTATATTGTATTTATTCAAAGCTCAGCCATTAGGTGTACCCCCTCCATCCAGTCCCTTATCTGCAAAGTTAGAGTGGTATACAGAGTATCTCACATACCTGTAATTTTATTCCTGTGATCAGCCCCACTAAACAGTTAGAGAATTCCATTTTGAAATATGAATCCTCTTGAGCCATAGCTATTGTGCTTGGCTAAATTGTAAGGCTCGGGACTGAAGCCAGACATGCCATACCTGCCAACTCTGCTCATGTGATTCAAATCTAAGGTGTAGTTTGGCTGTAAGGGCCTCCATCGACAGAACCCCTGTCACCCTGGCTATCCATTTGTCTAATTTGGGGCGGGCTTCAGCCTTTTAGCTGTAAGGCACTTGAGGGCCACTGCTGTGAGTGTTAGTAAAACTCTCCTCATGCCACCCCTGGTACCTGTTGCTCCCGGAAATCCTGGCACCCACTCCTCAAACTGCAAAGGTAAAAGCACTCCGGGTATAATTTGCACTGCTTTCTGAATGGATTGCCAAAAAGGGGCGATGATGGGGCATCCCCCCAAAATTTACCAGTGGCTGCCAGTGTGGCCACAGCCCCTCCAACATTTATTGGAGCGTGAGCTACTGTAATGGTGTGTGATTGTTGGTGTTTGGAAAAATCGCACCATGACCTTCCAAAAGAATTCACACCACAAGGGGGCTGATGTGACCTTCCATCCCACCTTTAATCGATTATTCCAGGTGGAGGTATCTATCACTATGCCCGCTTCCTGCTCCCAGGTCCTCTGTACTGAATCTAATGGGGTCTCTATTGTTGCTCCCAAGAGTTTATATATCCTAGAAAAGTGGCGTTGTAGACCTTTGATGGTGATTATTCCATGAAGGAAGTCCTTCCACCTTGTATACGGCCTGGTTAGGTGGTGTAGGTTCTCCCCTGAATGAATAAAGCGCCTGACTTGCATATACCTCAGGAACTGCACATTAGACCAGCCAAACTTCTCCTTGGCACGTTGGAAAGATATGTACCTATGACCTTCAATAAGCTGGGTAAAATGAAAGGGGCCCCGTCTTCCCCACTCAGAATATCCTATATCTAGTGTTGGGGGGAAAAATCCGGTTTCTCATCTAATGAGGGAGAGAGGGCCTAAGCCTTCTGGGGTACAAGTACATTTTTTAATCTTCCGTAGAATCTGTAGAGTATGCTTAATCCATTTATTCCTGATGGTCCTGGTCAGGTCCAAAGGGGTATTAGTCAAGGCTAAGGTATACAGAGATTTAAAGCCAACATCTGCATCCTTTATCAAATACCAGAGGGATGAAGTGCGTTGCTTCACCCAAGTCACCAGCATTGCCCCCTGCGCTGCCAGATAGTACTTTGGGAGGTCAGGCAGGGACAGTCCCCCAGCTTCCCTAGGGAGCTGCAGGACTGCTCTGGCCACCCTGGGCTTTTTGCCATTCCAAATGAAATTAGTGATATGCCCCAGTACCTTATTCCAGTAGATATTTGGGATTCTAATGGGAAGGAATGAAAACAGGAAGAGAAAGCGGGGGAGTACGTTCATTTGAACCATGGCCAGCCTGCCCACCAACCCCAAGGGCAACAACTTCCATCTGGCCAAATCTTTCGATACGGCAGCCCAGAGTTGTGCATAGTTCACTGTGAGCAGTCTAGCCAGGTCCACCCCATTTGTATTCCCAGGTACCGGGTCTGATTTCCAGGGGCCCATTATGAACGGAAAGGTTGCCCTAAAGTGCCCAGGACAGACGCCACTTAATAGGAGGGTTTCCGACTTCTGAAAATTAATTTTATAGCCTGATAGTTTCCCAAATGTGCCCAAAAGAGAGATCCTCGGGAAAAAAAAAACAACGAGTCATCTGCATAAAGGAAATTTTTGTTCAACTCCCCCAGCCACCACCCCCCAATCCTCCCATCGCCCCATACTTGGACTGCAAGTGGCTCCAAGCTTAGGGTGAAAAGGAAGGGATAGAGGGGGCAACCCTGATGTGTCTCCTGTGTGAGGGGAAAAGGGCAGGAACTGATTCCATTTGCTCTCACCAGAGCCGTAGGTCTTGTATAAAGTCTGGATATCACATCTAGAAATTTGGGGCCAACATTCATACGATCCATGGATGCTTTTAGAAACTGCCAAGTGACCCTGTCAAATGCTTTTTCTGCGTCCGTGGATATGGCTATTTGAAAATTAGGGGATGAGGTCTGGGAGGTAAGAATGTTAAGGAGTCTCCAGATATTATCCGAAAGGTACCTGCCCGTAATGAAGCCTATCTGATCTTCGTGCACCAAGGATGGAACCACTGACTGTAATCTACCTGCTAACATTCCTGTAAATAGTTTTAGGTCTACGTTTAGAAGGGAGATGGGCCTATATGACCCGCGCTCTGTGGGGTCCTTTCCTTCTTCAAGTTGCACTGAAATTTGTGCCTCCTCCCATGATTCTGGAATCCCCCCCCCCCACTTCCATGGTTTATTGGTAGACTGGCAACATAAAGAGGACTAGCTGAGCCTCAAAAACTTTATAAAATTAGGCAGGAAAGCCATCTAAGCCAGGGGACTTCCCAATTTTAAGCTTTTGGATTTGGGTCTGCAGATCTGCTGTAGTAATATTTGTCTCCAAGGAGCCCCTGTCCTCTGGGGTAAGAGTCCTAATGTGTGCCTGCCAAAAAAATTCCCCTGTTTAACCCATCAAAATTGTCGACCTCTTCCTGGGACTATAAAGTTTTATAATATGATGCAAACATTTTAGTTCTCTTCCGGCTTGCTAGTGAGGGTGCCATCTACCAGGATCTCTGAGTTTTAGTATCAGCCTACTCGTCTGTTCTTCCTTCAGTCTGGCAGCTAGTAATTTTCCAGCCCTATCTTTCCCCTCGTAGTACCCCTACTTTATTCTTCTGTACCTCCCCTCTAATTATGCCTGTAATTTTGCTTCTAATATCAAGCGTCTGCACTCTAGGTATTGTTTCATAGCTGCGTTTAAAGTAATTTTGTGCTGAAATTCGAGGTCTCTCACCTCCTCCTACAAGGAACTGATCCTGCCCTCCCATCTCTTCTTTTGTTCCGAGGCATACTTAATAATTACTCCCCTCAAGACTGCTTTGAGGGCATCCCAGCGTACCACTTGGGGGGGGGGGTGTCCTTTTCCGTAGTGTGGCCAGCAAATGTTTTGATAGTGTCTCAGATCAGGTCCTTAAAATCCTGCGCGTTCAGCAGGCCAACATTAAGCATCCAATGAGAGTTGCGGGCAGCAGGGATCAGGGTCATTTCCAGGCACACCATTGCATGATCCGAGAGGCAGTGAGTTAAAATCTCATAGGCGTGTGCACTATAAAGCCACTCTTCTGACAAAAACAACATGTTAATTCCAGTATAACAGTCATGCCTGTCAGAATAGTGGGTATAGTCTCTCCTCCGGTCATGCAAGGCATGCCAAACATCTCGCAGGCCTGCCAGCTGAGTACTCCTGGTCAACATCGATCTCACTCTGCTTCGCTTGCCCCCCCCCCAAGCTCCTCCCCTCCTAACCAATGTTGGCACAAGGACTGTATTAAAATCCCCTCCCAGGACGCAGTCTACTCTCTAAATCCACAAGCCCACCCAGCATCTTTTAAAAAAAAAAAAAAAAACGGGCAGCCTCCTGGTCAGCATTTGGTGCATATAGATTAATTATTAAACAGGGAATGTAGCGGTAAAGAGCCCAGAGTTTAACAAACTGACCATTTGGATCTGTTTCTACTTTTTCTATTTCCAAAGGGCAGTCTTTATGCACCAAGATAACTGTGCCCCTTCTATATGGGGGGGGGGGAGATATGTGGAAGCGAACACAGAGCCCACCCAGCCTCGACTCAGCTTAAGAAGTGTGGCAGCTGTAAGGTGGGTCTCTTGCAATAAGCTGTCTGAATGTTGCCTTTCTGAGCTCCCACAAGAGCCAGCTTTGCTTGACAGGGTTCTTAAGCCCTCGAACATTGTAGGTTGCGACTTTCAAATCACCTATGAGAGGTATATGTAGTCTCTGCATCCCTGAGGTTATATCTATTGGGGTCAAACATTAAACACTGGTGCTCATATACATTTAGGGTGGAGTGTGGACATCCCAGGCTGGTCAATAACAACATAAAAAAACATAAACATAGTTTAACAACAGGTTAAACAATAGTAACAGAGTAAGAAATTCCTCTAGATGTCCATAAAATAGGTGAACAATTTGAACAATCCCTGTCCACTTCCAAGGTCTCACTTTAAGATTTCCCTTGATGGCCGGTGATGCCAGAGCAAGCCAAGCACCTCGCTGCTCTACATCGAAACTACTGCCATAGAGCAGCCACGCTGAGTGCTCCAAAGCTGTAATTTACCACTTCCCCCACTTTAACTGTATGGGAAGGGTTCACAATTGCCCCCTCCCTTCTCTGTGAGCTTATAAGCCCCCCCCCAAACAGGTCAAACAAAAAGAAAAAGAAACAAGATTTTGCAAAAATTGCAGATCTCGTAAGTCACTTTGAAAATAAAGGGCTCATCAGTAATCCCACTGCTCGCACAGTATTATGAGATGCCCCTTTCCCTTGCTTTATCAGGTGTACAGCCACCCGTCGGTCCCCTCAAAAAGAGCCATCAGCTCACAAACTAATTAAATGGAAACCGTCTCGTCTGAGCCCTGCAAGAGAGGCTTCAGTCTCCCTAGTACTTGGGGCTAAGAGAGAATTTTAGCAGAGATGTTTACTCGCCTTCGGTATCTCCGTTTTGTTCCTCTGCTGACGTCGCATCCTTTCCCCTTTTCTGGGGTGAACGTCTGGTGGATCGAATTCTGGACCAGGTCCTGACTGCTTCGCTCTCGGCTTGCTTGCCACCCTGGGGACGAAGACTCGACCCTCCTACCACCTGCCACTGGCGTTTTTTGCAGGCTATTAACAGCACCGGGGTCTATGAAGTCGTCTAACTGGATGTCCAGCTAGGCTAGGTATTTTTTTACATCTTGGGGGCAATCGAAAATTGTGGAGCCAGAATCTGAGGAAATTCTTAATTTTGCAGGAAAGTCCACCCTTGTCTTCAGCCCTTTACTGCGCAGCTGTTTGGTCACAGGAAACCAGAGTTTTCTCTTTGCCGTGGTAGCTGGAGCATAATCAGGTTCTAGAAACGACTTTGTGTCTCCAAAAATGATTTCTCTACATGACCCGGCCTTGCACACATCACCATTTCCTTGGTGGGATAATCAAGAAATGCCATTACTACTGATGGGGCCTGACTTTAGGGTCCTTTGGTGGAGCAGCGAAGGCTGTGTGAGCTCTGATGATATTTAAAGGAACATCCTTCTCCAGATCCAGTACCTCTTTTAACAGTCCCTCCACATAGTTTGCCATCTCCCCCGTTTCTGTATGTTCAGGCAGTCCATGCAACCTTAAATTAACTCAGCGTGAGCGATTTTCCAAGTCCTCTAATTTCTCTAGCAATAACTGTGAGCAGTCATGGAGCTGTAACAAGGCCCCGTTGTGAAGATCCAGTGTTTCAGCATGCTCAGCAAGATGAGTTTCTATATCTTGTAATTGTTGATTGTGCTGTTGTAACTTTGGATTGTTCTCCTTTACCTCAGAGCTGATATTGTCTAAGGTTTTGGTCAGGCGCCAAAGCTCCCGGCATAACTGCCGTGAAGTATTCATGAAGTCCTCCCCCTCCTCTTCAGACTCACTCGAGGACTCAGGCTTGTGGTTAGTGAGTGGCCTAGCTGGCGCGTCTTCCTTCAGGGCGGGCGGCAGTACAAGATTCAGTTTTTGCTGTTTTGGTGCTGTTCCTTGCAGAGCCCGATTCCTGGAGCGAGCCGCCGTGGAGACAATGAAGCGCCACACGTAAACCCACAAAATTAGCCTGGTGAGGTAAGGTTTAAAGCTAATAGTGAGGGAATCAGCGGGAGCTGATCTACCTGACATCTACATAGCTTGGCGTCCCAACCGGAAGTCCCGTTGTCACTTAAACTTTATTAGCACCTTTGTATCTTTTTCTAACTACATTCCTGCTGGTTGTGTCAATGCAGAAGAGGTCTTTACTTGGCTGAATTTATGCCCCTCTCCACCCCCCCACCACACTTTATTTTCTGTTGCTGTCCTCTTCCTTCCTTGATTATGCTTCGCCTGACTTCCTAATTTTTCACCCCAGTGAATATAGCTTCCTACTCTGTCCGGTCGAAATCCTGGCCTATGATTCTGATTGAAGGCAAGAAGTTTAGTAGTTGTTTTTTTTTTTTCCCTTTTTCTCTCTTTTTTGTCCAAATCAGTTTTACACTTGTGTCTTGTTTTTCTTTCCTAAGTGTATCTACATTATGCCTGTACTGCTTTTTTTTCTTTTTTTTTAAATACCATCTTGGAACCTAGGTGACGAGCTTGTTCTCAAGCTATACTGTATTGTCTTGTTTGTTTTTTGTAAATGATGTTGAACCTGTGTAACGAGCTTGTTCTCAAATGGTGTTATCCTGCATCACAAATAAATAAAATAAATAAAGTTTTATATCAGACATCAAGACATACATTAACATTCCATTAGGTCATGTACATAGCAGCCATCATCCTTGCACCTTCCCTTCCCCAACAAGTAACATCAATATCCTGTACCCCCACATACATATTGCTGTTGTACAATTTGCACCCATAGTCCGGGAATTTACTAACTAAGGGTAAACAGGTGGCTGTACATCCCACAACCTTTGATATGGACATGAGTTCTTGGGGGGCCTGAATGTGTATGTGTTCGCATGTATTAACCGTGGGAATGAAGGCTCAACGATTTCCACCCTGGAGTTGCATGGATTGAGGAGTGTGTAACACACACACATTGAATAGAGACATTACAACAGAAAAAAGAAAATTAATCAGGTAGCATTTTCTTCACTATTCTTCCAGCGCCCTAAATGGCCAACAGGGCCTGGGTATATGTACTTATAAATTATGTTATTTAGTTTCTACATATTGAATGTTAAGCTTTTAGTGGTAAGAAAAAATGCAGAGACTGACCTTGTGATAGAGGTAACTAGTATTGTGAGTATTGGGTGTCTCTGGGTAACAGATTTTATAGATGTGCAGGGCGGGGCTTATTAGGGTCATTTGGCTGCCCTTCTGGGATAATAGTGAGAGCTTCTAGTGAGCCACATTTTCTTAGGTATACTGGCATGGCATTATGCAAGCCATGTGAGAGTTTTTCTAGCCTAAGGCATTCCAAAGGGTGTCTGCCAGTCACTCCTTATAAGTTGGAATACAAGTGTCCAGCCATACACTCCGTATCTCTCATTTGGCAGCGTTCGCTATGAGGCATATGCCATATTGCTTACAAAGTGCAACACTGGAGTGTCCTATGTTACCAGCTGCACATACATCTGCCTGAAATAATTCTTCATATCCCAAGAGGGGGTTGAGCTTGGATTTGATTTCTTGCCAGAATGTTTGGAGTACTGGGCGTTGCTACAACAAATGGATAAGGGAGCCTTCTGGGTGGTCACACTTGTAGCATTTAGCTGAGGGTATTTTCTTTATCCTGTGTAGTTTGATTGGGGTGTAACATTTTAAATTGTTGTATTTGAAAGTTTATGAATGAAGTTGTCTTGAGAAGGACCAGATCTTAGGCCAGTACCAGTCTGAAATGTTAGTGGTTAGTTCTGTGCTCCATCAGTCCAGCATTTCTTTTGCCTCCCCATGTACAGTATATGGGAAATGAGTGCATTGTACCAAACTGAGGTGAATGATAGGTTCTCCAGTAAGCTCATAATGGTATTTTCCCATGCTATTATGCTGTGTGATTGAATGCTGCAGTTGAGTATATCTGTATGGATGTGGTGGCATAAGACCATAAGTATGCTGGAGGGCTGGAAAGGCAACACACCCATTTGGTTGTAAGATATCCTGTACAATATTGATCTCTCTGGTTTTACAGTGTTTTCAGTTGATTCTAGAACTGGCTATTAGAATATTGCCATTCCCCCATAGTGGTTGCCCGAGGTTCTTTTGTAGAGAACTTTTGGTTGTTTTCAGGAGCTTCTGTAGAATGGCTTGTGTGTTGGTCATGAGTGATTTTTATAGGGACTGTGGTGTCGGTCCATAAATGAAGGCAGCTATTTCTGTTTACACTGAGTTGCATAGGCTGTCTTCAGTTTTCAGCCATTCTGGTTTGTAGAGGTTGTGGGCTTGTTCCTCATAAGTCTAAGAAAGAGGCATAATGTAACTGGGACACCCAGTAATATGTGGTAATGTCCTGGACCTTTAGTCCTCCTTTGTCTGTTAGCCTAACTAGACTCCTTAGGTTTCTTGTGGGCCCAGAGGAACACAGAGATTTGCCTTTGTGCTTCTTTTAACCATTTTTTTGGTGGGAGATTCCTGTATGTAGCATAATCATGGTGGTAAAGAGAATTCTCGGTAAAACATTAATTTTGATCGAGGCAGTTTTTTTTTGGGGGAGATTCCTGTATGTAGCATAATTATGGTGACGAGAATTCTCTGTAAAACATTCATTTTGACTGAGGCAATACGTTGGACCAAGGAGAGGGGCATGGTGGTCCATCTGTCAATGTTGTTTTTGATTTCGGATGCAGTTCGCTTCATGTTGTGATGGACTGTGTCCATAGTGATGGGGTGGATGGAAATACCCAGATATTGTAGACCGTTCGGTTTCCACTGTAGACCAAAGACTGTTATCATATTCCTAGTGTACTTGTGGTTTAGTGGGAGAACCCCTGATTTGCTGATATTTAATTTGTATGCAAACAAGGATCCAAACTGTTGAATGAAATGCATTACTGCTGGGATGGAGGTGGCTGGGGCACTCAAAGTCAGGAGAACATCGCCTGCATAGGCAAGAAGTATGTGAGTTGTGCCACATATTTATTTATTTATTTTTTTTTGCTGTATGTTTATTGTTTCAAGTAAACAGAGTCCAGAGACAAGCATTGATCTGACAATGGTAAGGTACACAGCACAATGCGGGTGCCACTCCTCTTAATATGCTCAAGTTATCCATCTAATGCTTTGAGATATGTCTTTGGGAGGGAAAACCGTTGAGGAATACAGAGTCCAATAAATTGCCAAACAGCTGTGAAATGAGTCCATGAGCTGCATGGTATAGTCCATTCAACTAAAAGGGATTCTCTTCCTCCAAAGAGGACAAGAGAAACTTCACCATGCATTTAGTTAAAGAATGTGTCCAACATTTTATTTATTATTTATTTAGTTTTTGTTGACTGGGTTAGTGCACTAGGCAGATTCTGCCTATTTTCAGGCTCGACCCAGGGGAGGGGGATACAGATGAATGCTAATTGACCTTGAGCCAGATTAAGCTGTTGGTAGTATTTTTAGTGAATGGTGGAAATTTGGCCAGGGCACCTGGGAAATTCCCCTTCTCTTTCCAGTAGGGGGAACCCTTGTCGGCCTTTGCCAAGATGGCCCACGTTCAGGTGGAGGAAGGTGGAGATGCTGATCCTGTTGGGGAACTGGTTCATGCTGAAGGACGTTTACTGAATGTTTCTACTGCTGAAGACTTGGTCGTGGATAAGGAAAAAAATCTGCCTACACCTGCTACAGTTTCAGGTACCACTCACTGTGCTCAGGATTTTTCTAATCAAGAATCAGTATCTGCTATGGACAAGCCTGAATGTTCTACATTGCACCTATCTCCTGAAGATCTGCTAAGGAGTGCAATGAAAATGCATAAATTCTTCCTTATTAAACTACTACAAGAAGACTCGAGAAAAGACAATGAGCCTTTGTTTGTTCCCCCCAAGTGGAGATTCTTTGTCAATTCCCTCAGCTTTGACCTTTGATATGACTTTACCTGCTGAACTGACACAGCCTCCTACATCTGGCTCTTCTCCTTTAAGATCTCCCTCGGTGTTACAGCTTGGACATGGTCGTTCTACTACATGGCGCACTCCTGAAGCAGTCTGGAGCTCGGATTCGGCACTAAAAGCAGTGGGCTGGGAACGTATAGAGGGAGGCGCTGGTCTTCTCTGGGCCCGGTTCATGCACAGGCTATTATCCAGGAGGCTACGACGCTCCGTTCTGTGGCTGCAGGGACTGATTACCGGGTACCCCAGTTACAATGCATGCCACCGACTCCTCCAAACCCTTGCTCTAACCCAACACTGGACTTTTCGGTTTCCATGGAGACTACTGAACATACGGGTGATCACTCCAACAGACCACAAGCTGCAGGTGCTTCTTCTGAACCTATGGACTTGGTACAGGTATCAGAAACTTTGTACACTGTGACTCCTGTTAACTACACCTCTGCATATGTCTGATTTGTTTAAACAAATGGGGGACCCTGCATAGCGAAGAAATGCTGTGTGTTTAACATTTTCTGGGGATGTTAATTCAGCACCAGACAGGAAAATGGTGTTGCACAGCATGCTGAAAGACAAAATGGGTATACGGGCCCAAGAATTGTTTGCATTTATCCATGTTAAGGGAGAGCCCATCTATGATGTTAGTTTTAAAACTGTGAGTACTTTGGAGAAATTCTGGCAAAAATACCCTTTAGTGAGTAATACACCTCTTTGGTTCCCATTTTTTCCGATTCCTCTGACTAAACCCACTGTCAAAAATGTCACCCTGCTTTTTAGGAATGAAGGAGTGAATATTGCAGACGTGCAATATTGGCTCAGACAGCGGTGTGACATCCTTGACCGGCCAAATCCTATATTGGATGAGGACTTTTTGTGGCCAGGGGGTTGGAGAATTAAGTCCAACTGAAACAGAAGGATTCAGGAATCCAGCATTTACCTGGCAGTTTTTACATTGGTAGAGACAGGGGTCTCTGTTTTTACCCGGGCCAACCAAGAACCTGTCATAAGTGTGGGGCTAGAACCCACTTGAGTTCAGCATGTTCGCAATCTAGGTGCAACTTATGTCTAGAATATGGTCACGTTGGTCTAGGATGTCCCAACCCTTTTAAATGTAATCTCTATGATGAGTCTGGACATTCTTATAAACAATGTCCCTGAGCTGATCATAGTAGGTTGGATAAAGCCCTACAGGATCTGGAGCAAATAATTACTAACTCACAGGTCCATATTCTACAGGCTAGGACGGGCTCTTCTGGCCTATCTCCCACAGAACCCGCAGCAGCAGCAGATGGGGAGGTGCAGACCCCTCCTCAGGATATCACTGACACCCCTACTGAAAATCCTGGTTCTACTCCTATACTGAACCAAGCAACTTCCAAGGAGCATGACAGCTCTCTGGGCTCAGACTTACATTATCAGGAACCTGCTTGTGCTGAACAAGCTACCCCCCCAATTCCACAACAGTCTGGGTATAAATTAGCTAAATGTACTAGGAGAAATAAAGGGAAGAGAAAGGCAGAGAGTACTCCCTCGAAGATAGTCACCCGCAGTAGGTATCAGGCCCTTGCTAAAAGGAGACAGTGGGATGATTCTGAAGAAGAAGGTGATGAGTCAGATTCTTCTATAGCCTCTTCCAAACAGGAAGTCTTCTCTGACTCTCAACCTGACTCTTTAGAGTGAAGGGATAAAATTACACCTCCAGAGACCTCTGATGCGATTACTTGACTTTCATTCCCTAAATGCAGGAAGGTTCTTTTTCTCCACTCATCTTAAATATGAGTAGTATTAAATCCTATAAAAAGAAATTGGCTACCCTGCAATTTTTGACTGATTTGCCCAATAACATAATATTTATTCAAGATACCAGCCTCAAAACAACCTATGAGGTATCACAGGCATGGCATATTTGGACAGCAGGTCCTTCCTTTTGGTCCCAGGGTGTAGATTTATGTGACGGTGTTGGCATTTTGTTTAAAGGTTTTTCTTTTCAGGTACGCAAACTCGTAGACATAACTCTGGGTAGGGCCTTACTACTTGATGTTTGCTTTCACAATATGAACATTAGGCCGATAAATATTTATGCACCACTAAATATTGCTGCACGATCTGAACTTTTGAGAACTATCCAACCCTATCTGCACACTAGTAAGCACATCATTTTCGGTGGGGACTTTAATGTGCGACTTGCCCTTGAAGATAGAGGAGGCCAAACAGAAACAATTGGGGGGATGTGAATTGTCTTACTAATATTTTGAAAACTGCAAACTTATACAATGCCTATACAAATATCGATACTCTTCACCCGAAAACATATACCAGAAGTACTATAGCTACCAGAATAGACTATATTTTTCTATCACAACATCTGATAGTTTTGAAAGCCTCTATTATCCCTTGTGAGACCTCAGACCACTTGGCAATTTCCTTGTCGTGTGGTAGTGGATCTGCTACTAGCCCCTCTAGTACTAAATCTCGCTGGAAATTGAACAAGTCTCTCTTAGAGGACCCTAAGATTCTACATCGATGTGGGGACCTTATTAAAGCAAGGGTCTCTTATTTTGGATGCTTATGACAGCATTCTATCCTGGTGGTTGGACTCAAAATCAGAATTTCAATCCTTTTTTCTTAGACAAGCTCATCATAAATCACACAGTATGTATTTTAAATATCTGAATTTGATGGACAAACTGATGAGATTGATTTCTAGTGCTTTTGAGCAGAAAGTTAACCTTACGTAGGAAATAGTAGATATCAAACATGAAATGTTGACTTTTCAATATAAAAGAGGGCTGAATCTTTAAAACTAGAAGCTCAGTATGGCACTCAAAGGAAAAAAGCCTGGTATAAACATTTTTAAGAGTTGCAAAGACAGGATTTCTGCAACTAACTTAGAATCAGTCCAAAATATACATTCAGCATAACAGTCACGGAGCCCAGTGGAAATGCAGGACTTTGTGCATGAATACTTGCAGACCATGTTTTCTGCTTCCCCCTCTTTAGAGTGGGATGACAGTTATTTTCATAGTTTAAATAGTCCTCCATTATCACAAAAAGATAAACTTCTACTAACATAGCCAATCTCTAGTGAGGAAATCCGACAAGCCTTACAAAAATTGCATAAAAATGTCTCTCCAGGATATGACGGTTTAACTGCAGAGTTTTATTTGACCTTTGAAAATGTGTTTGTTCATAACCTGGTGGAGGTTTTTAATGCCTTATTAGAATCAAATGATGTCCCGGCGTCTTTTACTAAGGCCATAATTATTCTGCTGTTCAAAAAAGGGGACAAATCAAATCTTAGAAATTGAAGGCCCATTAGTCTCCTTACGGTAAACTATAAGCTATTTGCCTTGGTCCTATTACAAAGACTTTCCTCAGTTGCTCATCTTTTAATCAGCCCAACTCAAACCTCTGCAGTACCAGATAGAACTATGTTCCATAGATTTCAAGATGGCCGCCGGGCTGTGCGTGCTGCTGGCTGCAGAGTTGTGATCTGCAGTATGTTTTTGATTTTTTTGTTTTTTTTTGTTTTTGAGTTTTATTTAGTTCGTTTCGCTTGTTTAGTTCGTTTGAGCGTTTACGTTTTGTATTTTGTTTTGTTCCGTTCTTTCCCCAAATTGGATGGAGGACACCTGCTGTTTGTGGAGTGAGAGGAGGAGGAGGAGGAGCGTGCTTTCGGTCCGGTGACTGATTTCAACCCCAGAAAACTCTGTTAAGCCAACTTTGAGTTGTTGGTCTCTAGACTGTGAGGCTCCGCTTTGCTGTCGCTGTATTGGGGGACGTACAGCGGAGTCTGGAGTTCCTTGCCCTGTTGGTCCAGCCGTTTGGGCTGAAATTCTTTTGGGCCCCGCTGGGATTTTTCTGGGACAAAGAGAGAGGAGAGGGCACCCCTGTGGCTGGTGCTCCATTGCTGAAGCTGACACGGAGGTGGATGCAGAGTGGATTGAGGGCTCGTGGTCTTGAGGATTTCTGCAGGATACTGTTTTTTCCCCTGGACTGAGGTACTCTGTCTTTGTGTTGGATTTGAGCCGGGGAATAATTAGACTGTTTTTTGATTCCTGGGGGCTGTGATTTTTATGAAGACAAATTCAAGGAAGCCTGTGCCTTGTGACTTTGGGAAAGAGTGAGGGATTTGTTAAATCTGTTGTGGATTTCGAGGTGAATGTGACTTTTTCTTAAGATCGATTTGGGGTGCATCCTCCTGCTGGGCCTCACTGGTTTGTGGTCGAAGGGGCATTTGAGAACCTTTAGTCAAGGAATTGATCAGGGTCTCTACCCCCAGACCCTGCTGGCTACCTGTCGTGGCCTGATTTTGGGTGTTGTATTGGTCCACTTTATTACATGTGTGGTTGCCCAGCTGGGGGTAAAGGGCCTATTCAAATCATGGATGGACCTGCCTGATTTCTGGATTTGGATTTTGGATACACTCTGAAATGATCTGTATGTGTTTTTGTTGACTTCAAACCTGCGGATAAATCTGGTTCTGTGCCTGGCAATCTGAAGACTTTCTATTTTGGACATTCGAGGTGGTGCGAGGACCTTGTGTTCATCAATTTAATTTGGACTGTACCCTTTCCCTTGGTCGTGAGTGGACTGGGGGGAAGGGACACGTTATTTATTTGTTTAAAGTTTAAATTGTTTTATGATCTGTTATAATTTTTATATCTTGCAGTGAGAGTGCTAAAGTATTCTTTTTTTCCTTCTCTCTCCTTGGCTGTGAGAAAGCTGGGGGTAA
This sequence comes from Neoceratodus forsteri, assembly GCA_016271365.2. Classification (NCBI taxonomy): domain Eukaryota; kingdom Metazoa; phylum Chordata; order Ceratodontiformes; family Ceratodontidae; genus Neoceratodus; species Neoceratodus forsteri. The sequence continues at coordinate 373,524,272 of CM057450.1, read as the reverse complement.
ATAATTTTCTTTTATTTTTTGGTTGTAGGGGTGGTAAGAGAACCCTTACATTTATATTTATTTATATATTTTATTTTTTGTTTGTTTTATTTTATTTTTATTTTATTTGTGAGTCTTCAAGTCCAGTCCAGACTCGGTTTTCTGTGAGGTGAGGCTTTTTTGTTTATTGGATTTTGTTTATTTATGTTGGCTATGCCTGGGATTATTTGGTTAATTTTATGTTGCTAAGACTGATTATTTTAGTGTTTGGGGTTTATTGTTTTGTTTTATTTTGTTTAGCAGTCACATGTGCTGGCCTTCAGTCCCCACGGTGGTGCGCTATTCATCCTTCTCTCTTCACACCCTCTGCCCTTTTTATACTCCTTCCCTAAAATTTTATACTTACCAGTGCTGTAGAGCATTGGGAATTGTTCATAGGAGAGTGAGGAGGGCCGGGGTGTGCGAACAGGAGAGGATGAATGAGGGAGGCCACCGTATCGGGGTTATTAAGTCCAGAAGGTACCCTGGGGCGAAATGGAACCCAGATCGTGGTTTACCATGTCTGGTGCCCATACCCAAGGGCACTACTGAATTTAGTAGGCAGATAGGCCTGACAGCCTCCGAGGTTCGTCCAACTCGGTGTTATGCAGTGCCAGGTTTGTCAGGAATAAGACCGGCATTATTGCTGATCTTGTTGGCACGGCTGACTTGGCTTGAATCACCGAGACCTGGCTGGATGAAAATTCAGGCCCCACATTGGAGGCCATGACTCCGGCCGGGTACTCTGTGATACACCGCCCGAGATTGAACTGCAGGGGAGGGGGGTTGCAGTCTGTTTCAAGACTGAATTGGGCCTCACGAATGTGGTAGTGGGTGAGGCTGAGTCCTTTGAATACACAGTTGTAGCGGGTGTAGGTGTTCGAATCATTCTCAATCTGCCGTCCACCTGGAGATGGGAAACGCTTCTTACAGGAAGTAGCAGACTTCATCGTCGACATGTCGTTTGAGTCGACCAGATTGATGGTTCTGGTGACTTCAACGCCTGGGTCGACGATGAACTCTCGCAATTTGGTAATCACTTCCTCCAATTAATGTCTTCTTTGGGCCTCACACAGGTAATGTCCACTGCTACTCATAAATCTGGGCACTCTTTGGACTTAGTCTTCCTCTTAGGGATTGATGCATCCGACGTGGGGGTGGAACCAGTCGCCTGGTCAGACCACTACACCGTGAGGTTAAATTTTTGCACACACACCCCCCGAGAAGGCCTTCCCCTGTGGAGATGGTCAGGTACCACCCATTATGGAATATTACTTCTCAAGGCCTTGCGGCAGTCCTTGACCTATCATCCCCGTGTTGGCGAGCAGTAATCCAGAGACACTGGTGTCAGCCTATAATGCGGCCATTACGGCGGCCCTGGATCTTATTGCTCCTATTCATGAGTGCCCCTTATCCCTTCACCCCAGGTCCCCTTGGTTTGATGGGACATTGAGGGAGATGCAGAGACAGGGGTGAAGGTTAGAGCGATGTTGGCGCAAGTCCGGCCTTGAAGTAGACCACCTTAGATTGATGGAACATTATTCTATCTGTCAATCTGCAGTCACCCATAAGAAGGCAGAATTCCTGTCCAGGGAGATTGCAGTTGCTCGGAATCGACTGGCTCAGCTGTTTCAGACTGTAGACAGACTGTGCAACCCAGCCTGTCTACAAGTTCAAAAAGCCTTTTCGCAATTAGAGTGCGAGGAGCTCGCTTGTTACTTTGCCACTAAAGTGGCCGACATCAGGGCGGACTTGTGCCCAGCAATCTCTAAGGGTGATTCCGTAGAACAGTGTGAGTTCACAGTACCCCAGTTCTCTTGGAGTTCCTTTGGTTGACCTGATTTCGTGGATATTATGAGGATCATCCGTAGTGTGCGTCTCACAAGCTGTAGTTTGGATCCTGGACCGACTCCCTTAATTTTGGGTTGTACTGATATCATCGGTCCAGTCCTGATGCAAATAGTCTGGTGCTCCCTGGAGTCAAGTGAGTTTCCTAGCTCCCTGAAAGAGACGGTGGTGACACCTCTCTTGAAGAAAGCTACCTTGGACCCAGACTCTTTCTCAAACTACAGACCTATCTCTAACCTTCCCTTTATTGGGAAGGTTGTTGAGAAGGTAGTGGCAGCCCAATTGGAAGACTGTTTAACCATCCATAACATCTACAAATCCTTCCAGTCTGGTTTTCATAAAAGACATAGCACCGAGACTGTGCTGGTTTGGGTGCTTAATGATCTTCTGAGGGTGAGAGATCAGAAGAGAAGTTCCATTCTGGTTCTCCTTGATCTCTCGTCAGCTTTTGACACTGTGGATCACCTGGTGTTGATAGCAGCCTGAGGCAAATTTGTGGAATGTTGGGAACTGTTTTACAGTGGTTGACCTCATTCCTCACTGGGAGATCACAAAGAGTTGTGTCGGGATTTTTTCCCTCTGGCCCAACTCCTTTGTTGTGTGGGGTGCCTCAGGGTTCTGTGCTATCACCCATGTTATTTGCGGTGTACATGCTGCCCCTCGGAGACATTATAAGATGGTGTGGGCTGAGGTTTCACTGCTATGCAGATGATACCCAGCTATACCTGTCCTGACCAGGATGGAGCTCTCATGGTGTTTAACAACTATCTGGAAGAAATCCAGGATTGAATGGATTCTAGTTGGTTAAAGTTGAACTCAGAGAAGACAGAGGTCCTGGTTGTGGACCCGGGTTGTCAGATAAAGAGGTCGCGTGTTGGCACGCCCTCTGGAATTTTTCTTGGTGGCGTGTCACTCCTGACCTCTGAACGGGTGTGTAGCCTTGGGATTGTCTTAGACGTCAGGCTGACCTTACAGTCTCAAGTGTTGGCCGCTGTCAGGACTTCCTTTTACCATCTTAGGAATATCGCCAGGGTTAGGCACCTTGTTCCGTCCGACTCTCTGCCAGCATTGGTCCATGCCTTTGTGTCCTCGTGCTTGGACTACTGCAACACCCTATACTTTGGGCTTTCTGGGGATGAAATCCGTCGCCTACAGCTGGTACAGAACACAGCAGCCCGGGTTTTGACTGGGACAGGTAGGTCCTGTCATATTACCCCGGTGCTGAGCGAACTGCACTGGCTTCCTATATGGTGGCGGATCACCTTTAAAGTCATCTTACTGACTTTTAAAGCCCTTCATGATCAGGGTCCGGCCTATCTGAAAGAACTCCTGGTGCCTTACTACCCCGGCCGATCGCTTTGTTTGGCTGATGAGGGGTTGCTAGAGATTCCAAGGGTGAGTTTACAATCTTCTGGCAGCAGAGCATTTCCTTATGGTGCACCCACTCTTTCGAATTCTCTACCACGCCAGTTACGGGAGTGCACCTCCATGGAGGAATTCAAGAATAACTTGAAAACTTATCTCTGGCGAATGGCCTTCTTGGATGGTTATTCATAGTGTAATTGTCATTGTGTTGAGATCTTACTTCATATTTTATTAACTGATTTTAATGTTTGATGTTGTTATGCTATGATTTTATTTATATGTATTACTGGATTTATATTTGCTGTTATTGTTTTAATGTGTTCAGCACCTTGGCAAGTCGAAAGGCGCTTTATAAATAAATTTATTATTATTTTATTATAATCTAATGCTCCTTCATGACATTTTGATAAATATAGCATGTCATCTCCAGGAATTTTACTTTCCCTCGATCAAGACAAAGCATTTGATTGAGTAGATCATGAGTATTTGTTTATAGTCTTGAGTAAATATGATATTCCTCCTAAGTTTGTGGCCTGGATTCGAATGCTATTTAGAACTACTTGGATCCAGCCTTATATAAATGGGATACTGGGTAAAACCTTTATAGCGACTTCGGGGGTACAGCAAGGCTGTCCCCGAGGTCATTTTCTATGTGTTTTACACATAGACCCCCTTTTACGGCACTTTATGAATCATCCTTGGATTCCTAGAATAACTTTTTTTTCTGGACAGCAGTCACCCCTGGTGAGTACCTATGCTGATGATTTATGTCTTTACACTACTATACATGCCGATTCACAGGATATAATAGATACCATTACTTTTGAAAATATCTCCGGTGCGAAATTAAATTATGAAAAAAGTATCGGGCTTTCCGGATACCCAGGCGGGAAACACTGTGCCTTACTGGAATTAGCAAATATTGCTAATTCTTCTGATCAAGTTAAAGCTTTAGGGCTTACCTTTGGCAGTACTGATGATGCGTCTCTTAATTGGGACAAGGTTACAGGAAACGCGCTGGGACTGATACAGTCTTGGAAGTCGAAACTTGTAGCCAAAAGAAAACATATGTACCTCATAAAAACATTGATATTGCCTTTAGACACTAACATTTATAGTTTATTCTTTCAAGGTTTCTGGGGGAGTCATTTGAACCCCATTAAACGGCTCCATACTTACCATGATTATCCTCTTGGAGGGGTTAAAATGCTGAATCCTATTGTTTTTTTCCATACTGGTTTTATTTTTTGGAATATACGTCCATTATTGGTTGGTAATCCCTCTGATTGGACTTTTCTCTTCCGATTCTGGACGATGCCTTTAATACCAGTCTGGACTACGGCACCATATTTAGTACTGAGGAATTCTCATTCATAGAAAATACCTGAGATATTTCTCCCGACCTTTTGTAAAATTAGATTGTGGGTGTTATCTTCCCGTTTGATATGCCCTTTACCTAGGAAACAATTGTATGCTGGTATCATTTCCACACATTACTATGAACTCCCACCTTCTCCTTCTTTGCAAGGGACATCTCCAGATGATCTTTTCCTACAATTAACTGACAAAAGGATCCCTAGTAAATGTTGGGATGTCACATGGCTCTCATGCTATGGCAGATTGGGTGTCAGAAATACACATAAGCATAAAGCACTGGAAGAAAGATATTGTGCAAGGGCATCATGTCTGACTACATTGGAAACAATGGAACATTTTTTCATTCAATGTCCATTTGCACAAGAATTTTGGTTTCTCTTTCAGACATTATGGGGCAAACTGAATATCCTTGATATTTCTTATGAGATTGTGATCTGTCGTTCTTTTCTACCTGGTGTAGTTAAATCCCACCCAGCACGGTTAGAGTGGTGTTTGTTCTCTGCAGAGTTTAACTTTGGCAAACATGCTGCGCCCTTGTGCTGCAACAGAAAGACTTTAGCCCACAGCAGAGTCTTACTCAAGTAATGGCAAATCTTAAATTGATTTACCTAGGAGAACAAAAAATGCATTGTCGAAAGCTATGTTGGTTAAGTTTTTGGAAAAATTGCACATGGTTTCTTGGATGTTAAACTTCTATTTTCTTTTTTTTTTTTGCTTTCTTTTTTCATTTGGGGTTTGACTTCCACCTATGATTTTTCTGTTTGCTGATAGGTGAATTGACCTGTATTAGTTCTTATGTTTCTTCTCATACTTTGTATATACATACTGTATTATTTTGTATCTTATGTATTCTGATATTTTCTACTCAATAAAAATTCTCCTAGTCTTTTCGAGAAGTGCCACGGGATCTTTAACATCCACCTGAACTACCACCAGAATAGGCAGATGGGACCTCGGTTTAATGTCTCATCCGAAAGACGGCACCTCAGGAATGCAGCACCCCCCTCATGCTGCACTACAGTGTCTGTATTGGGATATTAACTCAAGTGCCTGGTGTGGAGACGTGCAGTTCCATTATAGATAGTGTTTCCTATGCAGTTTAACAGGTACGAGTAATATGGTGCTGCTAATAAACAGATATCAAAAAAAATCTGTAGGTAATACAGAGCAGTATTGGCTCCAAATTCACTGTTAACCTTAATTTTATACTAACATAGAAGCAACTTTCTATCAAATATGAAAAACATGGTACACAGAGTGCTCAGACAAGTAAATAGGTCAACAGGACCATAACAAGGAATATAATCCAGTTTGAGTGGGTGTTTTGCTGCCCCAGTCTTTCCGTAAAAAAAGGAAGCATGAGAGATACAGTCTTACCAGAGAACAGCAGGTACACACCCTAACTGCACAGATAAAATATAACAATCAGCCCTCATGAATTGTCTTCCTCGGACGATGAATCCTCTTGATCAACTGTGCGATTTCTCAATGGTGCATGTTTCTGGGACCATTTCAGGGCATCCGTCGGATTGGAAAATAAGTAAATCTTGCCTTGATGGGCGATCCGGAGATGAGCCGGGAAGACCATGCCGTGTGATATATCTGCCTCTCTCAACAGGGCTCTTGCACCATTGAATTTCTTTCTTTTCTGACGAGTTGCGAAGGTGAAATCGGGGTCAAACCTGATTTGATGCCTATCCTGCAGAAGCACTCCTTTTTGCCTCGCTAATGCCAACAAATAGTCGAGGGTGCCCACTCCATCTGTTAACTGCCACCACTGTATGCGGAGCCATTGGATTATCAGACCTACCTTGTGGTGTGACTTGATATGCTTTTTGGAGAACTCTGGGAGTGATCTCCTCACCTAACTGTTATACAAACCAGTCCTGGAGGAATAACATAAGGTGGTCGCCCTCATAACTTTCAGGAAGGCCGAGAACTCTGATATTATTAGCCCTTGCTTGATTTTCTAACATTTTGAAGCATGATTTCAGGTGTGTATTCTCTTTAATAATTGTAGTTACGGCCCCCATCACCGCATCAGCCCGCGTCGTGGCTTCAGCTGTCACCACAGTCACAGTTTCTACAGACGTTTTGGTGCTGGCTACCTGATTTGTAAGGCCGTCAAATTTGTCAGAAATCCCTGCTACAGAGGCGATCAGCTTGTTTATCTTCAGTCCGAGTGAATGAAGTGTCTCCTCCCCAGAGCTTTCTGCTGTTTCCATCAGACAACTCTGTGTAGACCACGTGGCTGGAGTGCTGGTCAGATTCTTCTCTTTGGCTCCCTGCAGCCTGAGGTTTTTCTTTTCGAGGGTTCCCCACCTGCTGCAGCTGCGTGTCCCACACAAGTTAAAGCAGTGTTGGAACCTTGTTGCTTACACAGATTAAACACTGCCAACTCACAAAGCTGATAAAACTGCAGAGCACTGTCTAGATACATAGATACATAGACAGTGTCGGCAGATAAGGGCCTATGGCCCACCTAGTCTGCCCATTTGAGCTTGTAAGTTCAGTTTGTTTTCCTAGAAGTCTGTTTCCCCTTACCCCTGCCCTCTAGAATTCCTTTATGTCTATCCCATGCATTCTTAAATCCGTGATTGTTTCAGCCCCACCACTTCCTCTGGCAGGGTGTTCCACTTGTCCACCACCCGTTCTGTGAAGAAATTCTTTCTCATGTTTCCTCTGAATCGTCCTCCCTCCAACTTCATCCCATGCCTCTAGTCCTGAAACATCTTTTTCGCTTAAAATAGTGTTTCCTGCACCCTGTTCCTCCCTGTAAGATACTTGTATGTCTCTATCATATCCCTCTCCTCCTCTCCTCCAGGAGTACATGTTCAGTTCCTTCAACCTGTCTTCATAGGACTTGTGATGCAACCCATGCACCATCTTTGTTGCCCTCCTCTGAACCTTCTCTACCCTGTCTATGTCCTTACGTAGGTATGGTCTCCAGTACTGTACACTGTACTCCAGGTGGGGCCTCACTAGTGTCTTGTATAGCGAATTATGACCTCCTTTTCTTGCTGGTGATGCCCCTGCCTATACATCCCAGCATCCTATTTGCTTTACCTGATGCCTTGTCACACTGTTTCCCTACCTTGAGGTCATCAGAGATGACAACCCCAAGATCCCTTTCCTGCTTGGTGCATGCTATATCCTCACCCCCAACTGATATATTGTGCCAGGGTTTTTGTGCCCATATGCATTATCTTGCACTTCTTTGCATTGAATTTCAACTGCCAAACCCTTGACCATTCTTCAAGTTTCTGCAGGTCCTTCTCATTCTGTCTACACCTCTGGTGTGTCTACTCTATTACAGAGCTTTGTGTCATCAGCGAACAGTGAAATTCTGCCTTCTAGATCCTGCACAATGTCACTGATGAAGATGTTGAATAGGACCGGGTCCCAGCACTGATCCTGTGGTACCCCACTGGTTACTCTTCCTCTGTGGAGTGACAGCCATTTACCACCACCCTCTGTGTCCTGCCACCCAGCCAGTTACCTACCCACCACACTACTGTCCTGCCCACACCCATATTCTCCAGTTTGTGTAATAGTCTTCTATGTGGCACAGTGTCAAAGGCCTTGCTGAAGTCCAGATAGGCCATGTCCACTGCCCTCCCTGATCCACCTCCCTAGTCACCCAGTCCAAAAATTCAATGAGGTTGGTCTGACATGACCTCCCCCTGGTGAAACCATGCTGCCTTGGGTCCTGTAGTCCATTGACAACCAGATGTTCCACCAATCTCTCCTTCAATAGTGCTTCCATGATCTTTCCCACTACCGAGGTGAGGCTGACTGGTCTGTAGTTCCCTGCTTCCTCTTTGTTCCCACTTTTGTATAAGGGACTACATCTGCTGTCCTCCAGTCTTTGGGTACCTCCCTGTTTCCAGTGATTGGCTGAACAGGATAGCCAGAGGTTCAGCCACCACCTCTCTTAGTTCTTTAAGGACCCTGGGTGCACCCATCTGGCCCCATTGCTTTATCAGCTCTTATTACTTCCAGTTCCTTCCAGGACCCTTTCTCGTGTAAAGGGACTTGTGTCCATTTCTGCACCATTCTCACCCCTTGTACTCCTTCAGACCCATTACCCCTCTTCCTTAGTAAAGTCTGAGCAGAAATACCTGTTCAATATGTCAGCTTTATTGTTGTCATCCTCCAGCTCTCATCCTCCCCTTCAGTCTCACTATCCCTCCTTTGTCTTTCTTTTTCACTTATGTACCTGTAAAGGTTTTGTCCCCTTTACCCACTGATTTTGCAATGTGTTCTTCTGTCTGAGCTTTGACTTCCTTACTGACTTCCCTGCCTCCCTTGTTTCTCCTGGTACTTCTCCCTATCCCTTCTGCCTGTGTCTTTTTGTATTGCCTGAATGCAATCTTTTGGCTTTCACTTTCTTTGCTACCTCTTTGGAAAACCATAATGGTCTCCTCTTCCTTTTCCTCTTGCTAACCTGCTTAATGCATAATTCTGTTGTTCTTATAATCCCCATTTTAAATACTGCCCACTGTTCCTCAACCCCTGATTCCTGTCCCATTTCCCTTAATGCCTCTTTCAAGTCTAAAGCAACAAGTTTGCTTGTGCTCCTATCACCCGTGCATGTGTCTATCCCTCGTACCCTGCGGTCTGCTTGGATTTTCCTCAGCAGTGGCTCCAAAGCTAGGTTAAATAGTGTTGGAGACAGGGGCAGCCCTGCCTTGTGCCCTTGTGCAAGATGAATTCTGGACATAGGAGGTTTATTTGTGGCTACTGCAGCTTTGTGGTTATTATACAGTAGTTGTATCATGTTGACCATATTCTGAGGGATTCCATTTAGGTGCAGCACATTAAAAAGATGGGCAGTTCAATCCTGTCAAATGCCTTTCCTCCATGTAGTATGATTAACAGGGTTAGGTTCTCCTTGTTTTTGGCTTCCTGCACCAAGTAGGTTACCTTTCTGGTGTTGTCTGATATGTGTCGCTTTGGAATGAATCCTATCTACATTGTACTGACCAGTAATGGCAGTACTGGTAACAGTCTGTTGAATATTATCGCGGTAAAGGCCTTGGCATCAATATTTAATAATATAATCTGTCGATAACCTGAGCAGGAGGTGCGGTCTTTGTTCAGTTTGTGTTATGATGCTAGATATCATAGTTGCAGGTAAGATGACTTTCTCCAGTACTTCTAGGGATACTTTATATAGGGCCAAAGTGTCAGCAAATGTGATGTAGAAATCTGATGAATATCCATGGCTGCCCAGTGCCTTCTCCCTTGGCAGAGCTCACAGAACTGCCTTGACTTCCATTTCCGTTATTTCTGTTCCTACACTTTTGACCTGTTCCTCTGTCAGTTTGGGAAGCTTAATATCAGCTAAAAAGGACCCCATCTGTTCTGTATTGTCTGGTGTTTCTGAACTGTAGAGGTATTGGTAAAATTGTGTGAATTCCTATTGATCTCTGTCTGATCCATAGTTGTCCTCTGAGAGTCCCCAGTAACCACAGTGGAGGCTTTTGCTTGGTCATGTTTAAGCGATAATGCAAGCACATTTGTGGTCTTAGGGCCACTGGCCACATAGTGAAGTTTCATTTTCATTGCAGGAATTTAGTTGACTCTCAAAGCTCCTCATTTTATTTGTGTCTGGCTTCCATCCATAGCACGTCTGTGTGCATGTTGTCCACTTTCTCCTCCATTTGTAGGTGGAGCAGTCTCCGGCCCACTAAATATAAGAGCTGGTGTTCCACAGGGATCAATACTGGGTTCTCTGTTTAATACTTGTCAACCCTCTGCTACTTGAACCATCAGGATCTTGTAGACTCATGTATGCTGATGAATTAATCATATTCAGCAGCGACAATTCCTCTTCTAATTTGAACATAACCCTAACCAAAGACTTCTCAGCAGCATTTATTTATTTATTTTTTGCCTTGTCTCCAACTCCACAGGTACCAGGGGATCTGGTCTCCCGCAGCACTCGCCGCTTCCCCATCTCTAGGCTTACCCCCTGGATGGGGCCACTGAGCAGGCACCCCCTTCCCAAGAAACTTGGGCAGTTACCCCAGGCTTGCCCCCAGGAGTGGGTCCCCCTGGAAGACCTTGGTCTGCAGCTGAAGCGACAGTGGAGACGAGGTCGTCATTAGTAGCCAGCAGTTTTGATGGGTTTCACTGGGGCGGGAGCGTGTATGTCGGTCCCACCCTCCTCTAACGTGAGGCATTGATCATGACGGTACTCTCAACTTGCGCCCAGAGGTCCGCATTGTGTCGAGACACTCTTCCCCAAAGGAGAGCAGTCCTGGGGCACTCGATCCTTCTCCCCAGCTGGCCTCTGACTTTAGTCACAGTCCCTGAACTTTGGATGTTGGCACCATAGTAGGATGCCTTGCCGCTGCACCGGTGATTCTCGGCAGCATTTAATTGGTTTTCTCAAAATAGACTGATTGTTAACTCAAAGAAACTAAACGATGATTTTTGGTTGTCAATGTAGGCTCTCTACACTAAACCAAATCTTGCCATCCAAACTCCCGATGGTTCCTTGATTGAGCGGGTAGCAGATTTCAAGTATCTGGGGGTGACTCTAGACCACCTCTTACGTCGCTACCCACATAGGATGAAATACAAGTATATATCGTCGCTTGAATCGTAATCCGTGTATAAGCCGACACCCATTCATAGCACCTCGTAATTGTAAAAAATACCAAGACCCACATATAAGCCAAGATTATTTTATTGAATGAAAGCCACACAGTGCAACAGCATGTAGTTTATTTTATTGAGTGAAAGACACAAAGTGCAACATTATGCAGAATGTTTGGGTGTTAAGTTCATTAAGGTTGAGGAAATAAAGGCGCTATTATTCAGTCGTCATCCTCTTCCTCTTCGAGTGTCACCGACTCACTGTCAGATAAGCCCAACGTGTGCATATTTGCTGCCAGGTAATCCTCGCTGGCCATATCTGAGGTCATGACATCCTCATCCTCTTCCTTGTCTGCTGCTGCTCCCTGTGTCTCCTAGTCTTCCTCCTTGTATAGTGCATCATCCTCTGTGCCATCCATTTTGTTGCTGATCCCACATTTCAGGAAAGACTTCACCACCATTTCTACTGGGATCGAGTCCCAAGTCTCCACAATCCAATCGCAGACAACTTCCATGTCTGGCTTCTTTAAATTGCCTGCTTTTGTCACCCCTCCGGCACCAGTAGTACACATCCAGTCGCTCCACTTCCTTCTAACCCGATCCCTGAACGGTTTGTTCAAACACACGTCCAGTGATAGCAGGATAGATGTAAGACCACCTGGTATGACACACAGATCTGTTTTTATTTTTTTTGCATTTTTCTTTACAGGGTCTGTAAGATGTGCCCTAAACATGTCCCATACAAGAAGTGAGTGCTTAGAGCACAGAGCACCCGGTCGCGTGTTCCAGACTTTTTGCAGCCACAGCTGAATAAGGGACTCATCCATCCAACCCTTTGGATGTGGGCATATGAGCAGACCCGAGGGGAAAGTTATTTTTTTGGGTAGGGTCTTCCGCTTGAACACCACCATGGGTTTTAACTTTGTTCCGTCTGCCAGACAGGACCGAACCACGGTAAAATGTGGTTTTTCATGGCCAGTTGTGTGTATCAGAACAGTCTTGCTACCCAGTGGGTTGACCGTACGGTTGGATGGCAAATCGAAAGCCATGGGCGTTTCGTCCATGTTACGGATCTGACTGAGGTCATAGCAGTGCTGGTTTCTCACCTTTAAAACAAATTTCTGAAAGCTCTCCACCTGTGATTCGAGATCAGGTGGGAGCTTTTGCAAAATGTTTGTACGCTGCCACAGTGCCAGTCCATGGCGCTCCATGAACCTGGAACACCAGCCTGCAGATGCTAGGAAGGAATCCACACCAGAACAGCAATGCTCTGTATCCTTTGCAATGTGCAGTGCCCTCATACATATAGTGAGCCAAGTTACCATATAACCGCTCTCGCGGCACTGTAAAACCCAGCCTTTCAGGTCATCCTCCAACAAGGTAAAAGCTGCTCGGTCTCCATGGCAAGCTCGTTTGGTTTGGGCATTTCGCTCAGTGCCTGCTTTTGCTTTCTCCATTCCCTCAGTCACTTTTCGTTTACAGTGTATTGTCGTGCAGCAACAGAATTATTTAGTGCCTCAGTGCACTCAACAACACGCAGCTTGAATGCTGCTTCATACGAGCTCTGTTTACGTTTCACACTCATTCTCGCCAAAACAGTAAGTAGTGCTACAATACCGGGACCTATCTTTTATAATGTAGAATTGGGGTGAATGGGGCATTATAGTGCTGAACTGGGCAGAACAGGGCTTTTCTGAAACCAACACGGACTTGCTCGATAATTGATTACCGTAACTTGCACAACCCGTGTATAAGCCGAGATACCAACAATGCAGGTCACGTTTTTGTACAAAAACCTTGGCTTATACACGAGTATATACGGTAATCAAGAAAGTGAATCAAAGACTTGGGGTCTGCTACAGGCTGAAACGTGCTAACAACGGAAGCAAGATTAGCAATAGGAAGGGGTACCCTGCTTCCCATACTTGACTACTGTTCCCCCATCTTCTCCCCTGTACTTATCAACAGACTGAATATTGCCTATAACAGTATATGTAGGTTTGTCTCCCAAGCCCCCTTCTACTCCCACCACTGCTCCTTATGTAAACTGAGTGGCTCCCCCCAGGCCCGTAGAGACCAACTAATTGGATCCCTAATAGTCAGAGCGCTACATGAAGGTACTAAATCACCACTTTCTGAAATACTATCCACTAGACATAACTCTCATCTACTGAGGTCATCTTCCAGTCGATTTCTGGACTGTCCTAAACTATCTGCTGCCATGGGGCAGAGATTTTTCTCAGGTGCAGCGCCTAGGTTTTGGAACTCCCTCCCAGATGAACTCTTATCCGTAGATTCACCCCACACCTTCAAAAAGCACTTCATTATAGCACTAAACAAAAGGGCGACATGTAATTATTAACCCTCCTCTGATGTAAGGTAACTAACCGATACCTGTTGAATCTAGTAATGTTAAACAAAATAATGTGCCTATAACTTATATTCTAATAAGTCCTTCTAATTGTCTTGTGTTGAACTGCATTGACTTTAACTGTTATGCCCCAACTGTTGCTCTGTAACAAGGAAATGTGTTGTACTTGTATGTGCACGTGCCATCTATGTGGCTCTGGTTATACCTGAAAATGGTCCCTGCTACCAGTGTATTTACCTGATGATCAACAAACATAAATAAATAAATAAATAACACTTTTTTAATAGTTTCCAGTAACTTAGTGCGTTATTCCCTTGCTTGTTTTTTCCTGAACATGCTGCGAGAGATGAGTTTGTTACGTAGAGCACACTTAAGGGCCTCTCAGATTATAGACCAGGGTGTGTCTGTTAGTCTGCTTTGTACCAAAAAATTGGTAATGAACTCAACAGTTTCCATCTGTCTTTGTACCTAGGTGAGCATAAACTTATTCAGATGCCAGTGGGTAGACCTATGGTTATCTTCCCCAATCTTTAGTGTAATCTTCACTAAAGTTTGGTCGGGAATTGTCATCGGTAATATTTGGACATCGGGCACTGAGGGTTGAGGCGCTGGACGCCACACCTGGCGCAAATGCTGAGACCTGGGTTCGGGAGCGAGCCCAGGTCCCATGGGGCTGGCCTGGGAAGAGAGGATCAAGTGTCCAATGACAGCTCTCCTTTCCTCTCCTGGGGCATGGGAGGGATGCGTCTCCCAGTGCTAGTGACTCCTGGTGGAGGCAGGGATCACTTCACTTGGGAGCACTAGCGAAGGCAGGGGAAGCGTCGTGGGCAGATGTCCTTGCTGACGTGTGGGAGCGCGCATGCCGGCGCTAGATGTCACTGCACACCCATGACGCTGGGGGGGGGGGATCAACAGAACACAGAAAAACCCAGCTCTGCGGTGTAGGCAAGGGCACCTGACTCCATGCCCACCGCCGGATTCCACCCACCCGGCCTTCCAGTTCCTCCACCCAGGGACCCCCACCCCCCTGCAGCTTGGCCAGAACTTAAGAGTGCCCAAAGAGGAAGGTCATCTCCACCCCAGAGGGGTTAAGCCGGGGGTAATGGCTGCAGGAGGAGGGTGGGGAGAGAGGAAGCTCAGGATGGGGGGACCTCAGGCGGGCAGGATCAGGCCAGGATGTCTGAGAGAGGCCCCCGCAGGCTGTGACTGGAGGGAAAAATAGTTAAAAAAAAATATTTGGACATCAAGGATTCCTTGTATGACATTTTCTGAAGTAAGCCAATGGTCTTTTCTAGAGCTGGAGTGGTGTATAGCTGAGCGCAATGTGTACGCTATGTCTGAATGGTGAACCAGCCTCCATGTGTCCACAAGTCTGTGTTTATGCATTATCCCTGCTAAAGTTCTGGCTGCTTGTGATCTGGGTCTGTTGGAGTTAGTACCGTCTTTGGTGGGGTCTAGCACTAGATTTATATCTCCACCAATTAATATCTAATGATCTTAATATTTGTTAAGTTGCTCATTCAGTTCCAGGACTAGTTCTGGTGTATCTGCACTATATACATAGACATTTACTAGTGCTACTTTAGTATTGGCAGTTTTTCCTGTCACTAACCAGATTCTTTCTTCCTCCTGCCTCCATATGTTATAGTGTGTGAAGTCCTTTGTGATTAGGATAAGTGTACCCCCTTGGCGTTTACTAGTGCCAGCACCAGTCGTAGTGCCTACCCATAGTCTGCGCGTCTGTACTGCCTTCTCCTTCATATGAGTCTCATGCAAGAATGCTGTTTGCGCTTTGTTTTTTTTGTATTATCTGTTTATCCCACCCCACACCCTGGCTGATCGCTCCTTCAGGCTCCCAAATGGACCTTCTCATCCTGGCAACTCCCGACCTCGCCACCCCACATCGCAGCCAACCCAGGTATCCCTGATGTATCCCGTCATTGGGTGGGTCCCTTACCTTCGTAGAGTATGAGCCTTCCGGCCATACTTTCACGATCCTGGGTACTGCTGAGGAGGCAGATGGAGGTCCGGGAGCCCAGCGATCAGGATCTGGGGAGGCCGTCACCCGATTTGGGCAGGGCGCCATTTTTCCATTTTCTCCCTGGGGGAGTGGCGTGCCACTGACGTCAAGGCAAGCACCGACATCTGCTGCTCTCCAGTCATGTAGGGTCTGATGTCTTGCTATGCCCCCGCCTGGGCCAACAGGCGCTGAGCCGCATCCCCCCCCCCCCGGGAGAAGAGCTGTGACTGGACACTCCATCCCCCCCAGCCGGCCCTCCAGTGACCCGAGTCCATTCCTGAACCCAGGTTGCAGACGGAAGTCCAACCGCTGCGCCAACGGGCTGGTGTTTGCACTTTGTTTCATTTGTGTTGTAGTACCTATTGTTGTTTGTTTCCCACCTGCATGTCTTTTCATTTTCAAGTCATGAGTGTTAAAATAATTAAGCAATAAGATATGTACAGGGGTTTAGATTAACAGTCTGTTAATTACCCCTTGGGGCATAATATGGCATGAGGCACAGTTGAGTGCCATATTGTCCTGAGGGGGTGATTGACTGTTAATCTAACCCCCTCTACATGCCTTATTGCAATTATTATAATTTGGAAATAAAAAAAATATATATGTTTTCATTTGTGAGGTATATTTCATTCCAAAATTGCCAATTTTGATATTAAATAGACCTTCTGCCTTTTGTTGTGTTGTAGATGGGGACATGAGTATGTCAAAAGCAGGACAGTAAATGTACTGTCAGTTGTGAATTTCTCAAGCAGGATGCATAACAGCTGATATCAGATGGTCAGATTTTTTATGTACAAAAGCCATGTATTTACAATCCAAAACGAGGTGTACAAGTGCTATTTTCAGCATTTATTTATTTATTTTTTTTATTTGTAGTTTGTGCTTCTGCTACCCTGACTGCCCCCTTCTGACCCCCCCCAGCCCTGTCACCCGGCTCCTCTGGGACTTGCCTTACACCAAGTGTCCTCTGCCACAGGACTTGTGGCATGCGCCTAGCCACCGGTGCGGAGCCTGCAAGGGGTCAGTACTCATCATGCTGCTGGGTTTTTTTTTTTCCCCCACATTTTCTCCCCTTAAACCGTGTAACCCCAGCCATACATAGATGTGCATTTGTGTGGAGGCGCGCATGTGCAGTGGCACCGTAGATGGCTCCAATCCACCCATTCGGCCTAGTGCCTAGCACCTCCCCCCCCCCCAAAACTCGATCCTACCATCGAACCTCCACTTGGTGGCAGCCAAGAGCCAGGGAGGCCTACCACCCCTGTTCAGGAGGGGAGAGCTGCCTGGCAGCCACTCCATCCACTCCCAGCCCCCAGCCAACCCCGCGTCCCGCACTACTTCCTGAACATGGGTCACTGGCGTGATGATAGGTAAGGCGTCCAGCGCCTCAGCCCTCTGCAGCACTGGGACGGCATTATTTTCAGCATTTCTTAATGGGTGCTTCACAGTGAGCATACGCAGTTCTCGGAACACACTAAAGTATATTAATGTGCCTCTGCTGTCAGTTGTTAAGTCATATTTTGGCGAGACCTGACTTTTTTATGTGTTATATAGTAAAGGCATATTCTTAAAGCAGATTGCGTGTTTTCATCATGGGTGCTATACTTGTAACAAAATGGGCACTGCAAATGCTATTGTTTGCAGTTTTAAAATAGGGACTTTGGGAATGAGCATGCACAATACAGTCAGTTAAGCAGCTCTCCTCTCCTGGGACACGGGAGGGATGAGTCTCCTAGTGCTGATGACTCCCTGTGGAGGCAGGGATCACTGCACTTGGGAGCGCTAGCGAAGGTAGGGGGAACGTCGTGAGCAGATGTGCTTGCTGACAGTTATGCACATTCTTAATGGCAGAGTACAGAATTTAAAACTGTGGAAAATAGCACTTACTATGCTCATTTAAAAAAAAATGAATGCATACTCTGGGATAGATTAGCATGGTCTTTCATACTAGACAGTAAATGGAAACTGCCTAAAAATTCAGATCTCGTCAAAGTCCGAGGTAAATAACAGTCAGCTGAAGCGGGCAAACTTCATTCCCTGCAATGGCAATTAGTTTTGTAGTAAATAATGTTTTTTTTTTTTTTTTTTTTAAACCGTAGAGTACTTTCTCCTTAGCGAAGCGGGCCCCACGACTTCCGGCTGCTGCACCCCCGGACCTGGTCTGGCACGCAATATGCTCCACTGCACAGGGTTGGTCACTCCCCGACGAAGGTGCCTCTTGTGTCTGGGGGCGCAGGGCACGGCCATCAGCCGCAGAGGTCACCCCGCCATTTTCCTCTTTTCTGGTCCCAGGGAGATGGATGTGCAATGGCGTCTAAGCACGTCTGTGCTGACACCTGCCGCACTCCCTTTACTTCTAGGCATGCCACTATAGTGCGTCTGGCCTCTGCCAATCGCCGCTGCAATGCAATGTGCCATTCCCACCTGCACCAGAAGAAGGAGAGCAGTCATGGGATGCTCAATCCTTCCTCCCCTCTGCCAGCCCCCGGCAGCCCGAGTCCGTTACCGAACACGGGTCGCCGGCGTGGCATGAGTTGTGGCATCCAGCACCTCAACCCTCAGCGTCACCGGGCCAGCTGTAGTAATTAATTTTTATCTGTTTACCCTATTTAAACAATTAGAAAGTGCGACTGCTTGATTATTTTCATTGACGGTAGCTGACTGATGGAGCAGCAGGTGAGGGGGCGAGGAATGCATGAAATGTACTGCCCAGCTGATGTAACTATTTCTTTTCCTATTGAATGAACACACGATTCACAGCGACAGCAGTTCTGATCAGTTTTCTTCTAAAAGATGGGAGTGGCAGTTGACGTGTTACTGATTATAGGACAGCCATTTTTTTTCTTTTAAAAGTGAAAGCTTCACAAAAATTGCTGGAATTTCATTCATTAATTCACATTAATAAAACTATGCTTTAAGGAGGTTCTACATGTTAGGGTAATGTGGGTTAATGTAACCATATTAGAACTCTGGCAACCAGTCAGATCTCTGTACGTAGTGTTATGTTATAATAATGCCTTTTTAAAGATTCCTCTAAATAGGGGATGGTTGGGAGTATTCGAAAGGGCCAGGTGGATGAAGTTCCAGAATTTTGGAGCATGCAAGGAAAAAGCCTGTTGCCCCATCCTGATATAGTGCAACCTACTTATAACAGACTAATTTGTGTAAGCATGTTTTGTCTGTTGTAAGTTGGTGTCCACTGTACCAAAAAGACACAATTGGGTGGATGGAAAATAGAACAAAATCGCACAAGCATGGTTTAAATTTATATACATATACTAAAAATTGGGCACTTACCACCTCCATATTTTGAGAAGACCCCACCCATAATATCCAGTTAAAGTGCAGAAAATGCCATTTTATTCCAAAGTGCAAAAAACTGACAGCTGCCCAAAACATCAGTCGACTAATCTATGCATTTTGGATGACATCATCAGCTAATGGACAGACGCCCAAACATCAGTTGCCTAACATGTTTTGGATGACGTAATCCTTGATTATGTCATCCAAAATGCATTGGGTGACTGAAGTTTTGGGTGTCTGTCCTATTTTTGCACTTTAGAATAAAATGGCACTTTTGGCACTTTAACTTGATATCATGAGTAGTGTCTTCTTCTCAAAATACAGAGGTGGTGAGTGCCAGTTTCTTGTATGTGTATGCTATTTTTTTTATTGAGAGCACCACATCCCTTGTGTGTACTTTTGGTTGTTTGCATTTCTCGCTTTAAATTTACAACACAGGTGCCATTTTGTAGTTTAATCACATAATCCTTTTTTGTTCACAAAAAAAATCTAAAATACCATTGTAGTTAGTGGAGTAATCATAAACGAAAATAAAGGTGAAACTACAGTAAACTGTACCCTACTTTAGGAAGTCCTTTATGCTCCTCTGCATATTTTTTTTTTTTTTTTGCACAGTATATTTGACCCGGAGCCTCTCAGTGTTTTTGTTCAGGCAGTGTGGCAGTTTGTCTTCCTGGTGTTCATGGCACTGTGTAGCATGTTTAGTGCCACTTGAACATTAGCTGGTATGGCTGATGCTACCATGGAATTTTCTCTTCTCCTCTCCATGTTGCAATTGGGTTCTTCCTCAGAGTCCAAGTTTGAGGGTGCACCAATGGTTGTGCTGACTGCATTCGCCAGATGCAATGAGGAGGACCCCACTGGACTTCAGAGGGCCATGAGCCAGCTTGCCTTTGTCTGGTTGTCCCGATACCACCCCCCCTCAAATGATCAGCAGCAGTCTTGTTTCTTGCAGCAGGGATAGCTTGAATTTCAGGTCTTACTTGCTGCCCAGTCAGTGCTAGCACTTGCCTGAGTTGGGACTTTGCCAGCTGAACTCTGCAGCCAGAATACAGTCACCAGATGCCACAAGGAAGGTGTTATTAGACCTCAGAGGGTGTGAGCCAGCTTGCCTTTGTCTGGTTCCCGCTGCCCACCTATGATTGCCAGCAGTCTTCTTTCTTGCAGCAGGAGCTGCTTGAATTTTGTGACTTATTTGCTGCCTAGTCAATGCTCCTAGCGCTCATCCTGAGGTGAGAACTAGCCAGCTGAACTCTGCAGCTCAGCCCTAGTCGCCAGATATCATGTGGAGGATGCCGTCGGACCGTATTACTCATTATATCTGTTGAATCTACTTATAGTTGGTAACTGTAACAACTAGTTCCTTACTGCTACTTGCTAGGGCCTGGCTGCTCACCATATACTGCTTAGTAGGGGCCATTACTCGTGTAACTGCTAAATAGTTCATCTTACTGGCTACGTCATGTGGGTCTTGGCACACTTGTGCTGCTTTCTCTCCACTGCTTGGCCAGTTGCGGCTGGCCCAGGCACGTTGTCGGTGGTGCCCTGGGCCTCTCCCATCGACATGTTGCCCCTCACCTTACTGGGGTTAGAGTACTATCTTTATCCCAGAACAGGCCTGGCTCCATCCTGTCAGTGGTGGTGCCTCCCCCGTCATCACTCTTGCCGCTTCATTGCATGGACAATGACTGGACTGCCCTTTCTGATGGTGGCGCCCCTTGGCCTTACCCACCAGTTGTCTCGTGGGCCCGTTGCTGGCTCCAGCGGCAGTGCCATGCGTTTTTCTCCCTCTGTTCCTTCTGCTAGAACCAGGCTGTGTGGGCACACTGCCTCATTGATGTCCCTACTGACTCTGTGGCCAGCGATGTTTGGGGCCTACTCGGATGGGAGCGCTTTGGCCTCCTCCTCTCTGTCAGCTCCCCAGGACTGCCGTGCGGTTGATGTTGGGGGGGGGGGGTGGCAGTGCCTTTCAGCCGCCTGCAGTTCCGGGCTTCGTCCTTGTTGCCTTTTTTTCTGCCTGACTCTTAGACAGCACAGTGGGCCTGGTTCTTCACATATGATTTTCCTAAATTCTTGTCCTATGTTCTTCTGTCTTAACTGCTCAGCCTCATCCTTTTCCTCTCTCAAGTCCTTTCTTTGTGACTTTACTAACCCCTTCTGCAACTGTTCCTGATCACAGTCCATTGTTTCCCTCGTCCCCGTTTTGTTGTTCCCCCTTGCCTCCCCCCAGGATGTGAGTGGTGACCCCCCTTCCCCAAGGCTGACTGAGACTAAATCATTATCTGGTAATCTTTGATAGCTCTCACCCTTTAGCAGACTGGATGGTGGTGATCTGCTACTATCTGGCCTTGTTCCCGGTTCCGCTTTGCGCTTGTATGCTGGTACTGTATTGCACTTGTACCTTAATTTTGCATTGTTAAACATCTTTATATTGTGTTACACTGTCTGCCTGTAAATTGTGACTGTGCACTATTATGTATTTTGACGTTTAAGTATTTTTTGCTGTATTTTATTTTTATTTCTGCTCTACCTTACATTATGTACCTTCACTTATTCATCCCGTATTGTATACTCCCCTTCCCCCCTTCCTCCAGAATGCATCTGGAAATGAGCTGTTTCAAGCTCAGTATGTCTTTCCTGGTGAAGCTTTGAAATAAATAAATAAATGTTCACATCTGTCTCATCCTCTGTTCAGTCTCCAGGATACCACAAGGCATCAGAGTCCTCTGCTGTCACAGATCAGCAGTATGTCGACATCTTCAGCATCTTCGTGCGTTGGCATCTTCAGCATCTTCGTGATGGGATCATTGCTGCTAGCTTGTTGGCTTTGTGTTACAAATTCTGCTTTTTTAAAGCAGCACATGATCATTTCCTTGGATATACATTATCCCATGCTTGCCACATGAGCTGCGCAGCACCTGGGAGTGTGATTTTCTTAATAGAAGCTGCCGCAGTCAGGTCGTTCATGCTGTGCAGCTGATCTGTCATGTTGGAGCACATGGCGTGCACGTAGTTCCTTTAAATGAGTAGATGATGTCCATGCAAAAAACTGGCTTAGTTAGGCAAGTGGTGCTAGGGAATGTTATGTTTCTCAACTCCTGTAGCTGTGGGTGGCCACTGAAACTGTCCAGAAGGAGTGCTGTTTTACGTGATCGCTGCTTATGGTCTCAGGTCCGCAGCCAATCTGTAAAAATATTACTGGTCATTCAAGCGCTGTGAATGTGGTGATAGATCACCAGTAACTGTCACGTGCCCCGGAAGCACCAGGACTGTACTGATTTTCCCACCACTACAAGATCATTTTTTTCTGTTCCTGCGATGTTACGACGACTCGGCACAGACAAGTGTTCTTTGGCTGTCCAGTTTGTTGGATTTCACTGTTATTATGCATCTCCCTATACAGTGGAAGAAGAAACCTGTTTCATTGCAGTTAAAAACATCTTGAGAGGCGAATCCACTGAAGACTTCAGGTAAAACATCTTTTACTCATGCTTTGCAACTAGACATGTCAGCTGTCTGCTTGTCTCCATGAGGTCACTTACAACCATTGTGTCACATCTTCCACTGGTACAGTTATCCCTCCAAAGGGAGAAATTCTGATTTCCCCATCACCGCGGCTTACTAGGGCGATTTTTTTCCATTAACAGGGGGCCATTAATCATAGCATCCCTCCCACGGGCATTAATGACCCATCTCAGAAGTGCCTCCAACACCTCACTGTCTGCCTTCACGTATTCTCTTCTTTTGAAGATTTTGGTTGCTGTTCCATTCATCCAGAAAGTGGGCTTTGTTTTTCAAGAGACCGGATAAAGTTGACTTTCCCATCCCATTCCTGACGTGGAACCTTTGTAAAAGAGCCCTAGCTCAAAGTTATTGTAATCCTAGACCTAATAATAAATAAAATGTGCTGCAAGATACCTCATCTTCAGTAGTCCATCTGTTTCAGTGAGAATTGCCACTTTCTGTGACTGGGCCAGTGCGGTCCATTTAGATGCCATTGCAGCTTTTTATTTAGAGCTAAACCTGGGAGTCTCTGGAATCCCATTTATAATGAGGTAATTGGCAATTACACGGACAGTGTGATCAGTGTAATTAGACATTAGCATCTTGCAGCTTGACACCCCTTACAGCTGGGGATCAGTCAATGAACTGTCAAGCTAGTGTCATTTGGGTGTCACAGTGCTCTGTGGTGTCTGCTATACTGTATGTGCAGTGGGCATGCCTGTAGTGCTGGAACATTGACAGGGGTCTACTGGTTCGGTGTTGCTACCTCAGTCAGGAAGCTTTTCTGGATATGCAAGTAGGGGAAGGCATGACTTTCAGATGCAGCCAAATATTTTTATTTGGAAGGATGGGAAAGAGTGTCATGTCAGAAACAGAATAAACAATGCCACAAGGTAAAATGGTAGCACTCTAGGTGCTAAATTTCATTTAGAAAATTGGTACTGGTTATACTGTATGAGATAATGCTATTATGCTAAATCACTAGAAACTGGTACTGGTTATAGTGTATGAGATAATGCTGTTACTCTAAATTGCTACTTTAAATAACTCTAAAGGTTCAATGTAAATCTAAGTATTCTAAACAAATCTAAATGCTCTTAAGTGAATCAGTGTACTTTAAACAAATCTGAATGCTGTAAGTGCCCTGGCTAGGAGCAACCTGAAACTAGTCTGGTTAACCTTTGGGATACCTGAGCTAAGTTTGGATTTAGCAAGATGGTAAGGTAAAAAAGGATTATCTTGCAAATTGGGGCTGTGCACTTTTGGCCGCCCTCGTGGTCCTCCACCCTGGATCCCAACCCCAGGGACATGCGCCAGAAGCAGCACCTTCAATTCGAGAGGCGGGTCACTTACTGCCTCTGGCCGACGCCCAATTCCTCTGCTACTTTTGGCCGCCCTCACGGTCCTCCGCCCCGGATCCCAACCCCAGGGACCTGCGCCAGAAGCGGCACCTTCAATTCGAGAGGTGGGTCACTTGCCACCTCTGGCGCCCTCGACTCCTCTGCTACTTTTGGCCGCCCTCGCGGTCCTCCACCGGATCCCAACCTTAGGTACTGCCACTAACTGAATTTTGGCGCCGAGACCTCCGATTGGTGCGGCTTTTTGCAGGCGGGTCCTGATTAGTCTGCTTCTGCCTTCTAGCTTCTTCCGATTGGTGCGCCTCTCTATATTGACTTTACATTGATTTTCTGTACTGACTTGGCTACTGCAGATTTTGATTTCTGCATAAACCGTGCTGCAAAATTTTCTCCCGCCATCCCACCCCCGCCCAGGCCTCCTTTAAATACTCAATTGTCCCCCAATTATCTCCATTTCCCACTGGCTCCCTGTGGCCAATGCTCCTCCTTCCTACCACTGAAAGGCTAACCTGGGTCTCTCAGTATCTGTTTCACTCCAGACTCACAACCCAAACTATCTATATTTCAACACCTCTGTCAGTTCTGATCTCACACTTCTGTTTCCTCATGGCTGGTCCTGACTTTCACCTTCTTCACGAGCCAGTACCTGCATCTTCTTGTGCCCTCACTTGCTTTGCTCCACCTATTCTTGCCTATTGCCCCCTCGGCTAGCCCACATTTTCTTCCCCATGACTACCTATACTCTAATCTTCTGCTGCCCTCTCTCCATTATGACCCTACTCCACTTCTGTTAAATAGGTCCTGGATCCTGATGGTTGCCCATGCACTAAAACATTTCCCCCTGAATATGTGCACCTTATGTCCCTTTCTGCAACATAAACTATGATATCTCCTCCTACTGGCACTGTTGCTGTCTGGAGATGTTTATTCTAACCCAGTACCGGCCAACAATATACATAGTCCCCTTTCTAATGCTAAGGGTCTTACTGTAGTGCACCACGACATCAGGAGCCTGCTGCACAGTTTTGCTGAATTGTTATCCTTGGTCACCCTCTACAAACCAGATATCATCTGCCTTACTGAAACCAGGTTTAAATCTTCCATCCAGGACTCTCAGTGCTTGCTTCCCTTATACAATCTCTTGAGATTTGACAGACCTGCTCTCAAAAGAGGGGGTGGCACAGCTGTCTATTTTAAAGATCAACTCCATCTCTCCACAATCTGCTCATCTCCCCCCTAATCCACTGTGAAGTGTTTCATGTCCTCCTTACTCTTGGCTCCAACCCAAAAAACTACTTATTGTCTGTGCCTACAACCTCCCTTCTAGTGGTTTAAAAGGTCTCGATGAGCTGCTTGATCAGACCGCTCTTCTTTCTGGGAGAAATTAGGTTCTTATACTTGGTGATCTCAATCTTAATTAGCTCGGCGACTCTCTACACGTACTACAGTCTAAGATTCAAAGTTTCAGCTTTCACCAGGTGATGAGTGACCCTACTAGAACTGCTCTGCACTCTAACTCTAGTAGTCTGCTGGACTGGATAATGACGAACCACCCAGAAAATATTATCTCCTCTGGCATACTAGCAGGTGCCGTCACTGACCACTCCCCCACCTTTTGTATATGGGGTTAAACTAGGTCCTCCCCATCTAAGCCTCGTTTTATTACTTTCCGTAACTACACACACTTTGACCCTCAGTCCTTCCTACTGGACATTGCCACTATCGACTGGACCCCCTTTTTGACTCTGACCCTCGGACTACTTTAAATGTATTCTTGACTCATTTCCTGGTGATTCAGTACAAACATTGCCCTCTTGTTACCCGTCGGGTTAAAAATAATCATACTTGGTGGCTTAAGTCTGACCTTCTTTCCAAACTGCGACAGCGTGACAAATGTTGGCTCCACTACAAAAACACGGGGGCTACGAGCTGACCTAAATTCCTACAGAGCACTCCAAACATCCTGAAAGAAGGAAATAGAAAGGGCCAAAAGTGCCTATTGTAAGGATCTATTAACTAAATCATATGGTGACTCCAAAAAATTCTGATCCCATATTAAGTGCCTCCTAGGATCAAATCTGGCCCCCATTCCAACCGCTGTGTCTCTCAGTGAGGTCCACTGCAATAATCCCTTTACAATTGCAAACTTTTTCAGTGCACAGTTTTCAGACCTTACCAACTATACCTCATCCTTCCCAGCTAAACCGAACTCAGATGACCAACCTGATGTCGCTGGGCCCAAATTTCTTTTCAAGTCTGTCACTCGCCTGGAAGTTCAAAGACTGCTAAACAACATCTCCGATTTCACTGCCGCTGGGTCTGACAATCTTGAACCTAAACTCCTAAAGCTCACTGCCCCTTACATAGCTGCACCTCTTGCAAAGATTGTTACCCTCTCCCTTTGTCACAGCTATGTTCCTGATATCTGGAAGACTGCCAGGATTACCCCTGCCTTCAAAAAGGGCGACTGCAAAAATTCCTCCAATTATAGGCCCATTGCCATATTGTCTGTTCTCAGCAAAATCCTTGAGAAGCTCGTAGCCACTCAAACTACTGACTTTTTTTTAGAAACATGACCTTCTCACATCTGCACAGTATGGCTTCCACAAGGGTCATAGCACCACCACTGCTTTACTCAAATTTACATCTGATACCCTAGCGACCATGGACTCAGGTCTCCTAACGGGGGCGATTTTTATAGACATGACTAAAGCATTTGACCTTGTTGATCATCCCATCCTCCTAACTGCTCTTAGATCACTAGGCTTCTCACCGAGTGTCACTGCATGGTTTGACAGCTACCTGTCATATCGCACTCAACTAGTTAAATTTAACTCCACCCTGTCAGATTATGCTACCATAAACATTGGTGTGCTATAAGGTTATATTCTCGGTCCCCTGCTCATCACCATTTTTATAAATGATATGACCTCAAACATTCCCCAGCCTGCCTCTCTGTAATACGCCGCCGATGACATTATCCTGTACACCAGTGCAAAAAACATTACTGAAATCAACCAACGACTTTCCCAAGACTTTAAACAAATTGAGCAGTGGTTGTTTAGCCATAAACTTGTCTTAAATGTATCTAAGACTCAAGCCATGCTATTTGGTTCTAATGCCAAACTCGAACTCTCTCAACCCACTTTTAATGTCTCTACCATAAATGGCTCCTCTGTTGTGGTGATACCCTCCTTTAAATATCTGGGTATCACACTCTATCCAGCTCTTACTTTTGATCTCCATATCCAGCAGACCTGCAAGCTGGCCAACTTAAAACTTGGTATGGCCTACCATTCCACCTACGTGCTCACCCCTTCAGCTAGGCTTGCCGTAGCTCGTGGCATACTCCTTCTGTCACTCACTTATGGGGTTGCAGCATATGCCTCAGCGGGTAAAACTAGTTTTCGGGAGTGGGATGTCGTGTACAAAAATATCTGTAGATATGCGCCCTCCTCACATCGGATGAAACACCATTGCCTTCTCTACGCTGAACTAGGATGGCTTTCTTCAGCAGCCTCCCGAGACTATGCGTACTGATCAATCATAGACAACATCATCCGGAAATCAGACACCTAAGCCCTTGGCAGAACTATTTCTAAACCAGACATCCAGCTATGATCTATACTTGGCTGAAAATGCCCATGTTCTCATCCCTAGACATCACTCCTGCAGAGGTGCTAGCTCCTTCTCCTGCCATGCCCCACAACACTGGAACGCCCTTCCTCTAACTATATGCCTAGCATCATCCCATGCCTCTTTCAAAAAATTGCTGCGTGACCATCTTGCTGATTCCTGCTCTTGCTCCAGACCCCCTTAGCCCAGTATCTCTCCCTGAACTCTGACCCCCAACATCCTTTCAGAGCTCATCCTCAATAACAAAGCTCTGCACTGTCCTCCTGTCTCCTATTTTGCCATATTTTTATTACATCTAGCCATCATTCCTTACCGTACCTTACCTCAATTTCCTGTCTTATCCTACCCCCCTCCTTATATTGCCTCCCTACCCCCTCTCAATTCCTGATTCTCCTGTATCCATCTTAATCAGCTATTAAATTGGCACTTTTTCTTTGTGTAATCGCACCCTATTCGCTACCTTAATGTTGCCTAACGGATTTATTTACTGTTGCTCTCCTATATTTCTATGTTATACAGTACTGTTGAATCATTTGTACTTATTGTTTTCTCCTGCCTGCACTGTATTATTATTGTCTAAGCATTTACTGTTATATGATTGTACTGTCTTTGTTAAAAAATGTTTTGTTTCTGTAAACTCCCGGGTTGTGCCTGAAAATAGTCATTGCTATGGCTAGTGCACCTTACCCAGTCAACAAAAACTAAATAAATAAATGGGTACAGAGTTTGGAAAGGTGCCTCCAGGAGAGGCAGTTCTTTGCATAGAGCAAAAAGGGCACCACAGATTGGCTAGTTTGTTTGGTCGAAGGTTGCCACACAGTTAGCATTGAGGCAGTTCGTACATTGGGGGTACCACTGGTAGGGCAGTTTGTTTAACCGGCAAAAAGGGGCGCCACACAAGTTAAGTATTTTGTTGGAAAAGGAGTACCACACAGCAGTTAGGCAGGCTCAGAACACTAGCACACTGTCCCTTTAAATGCGGTTTAACTTGGCAGATTCATGCATTAAAACAGTGTCTCTTTGAATGTTGAGGAACATACATTGATACACTGTCTCTTTAAATGCAGAGACTATTGTATTAACACACTGTCATTTTAAGTGCTGAGGATCGTGCTTTAACAAACTGTCTCTTTAAATGCTGTATCTCATGCATATTAAGTTGCTATATGGGTAAGTATGCCCTTCTAAAACCATGCTGGCTGCCATGGAACTTCTGTTGTTACACCCTGTGGATGTTTTTATGTCAGACCTGCCTGCCCCTCTGGAAATTAATACCTGTGGAAGGAAGGATTTATCTGAGGATGTGAGGGGGTAGGTCTGATGAGGTGTTCGAAGGAGTGAAGCAATAGATGAAGGAGAGAAGAATGTTAAGAGTTTATCCAGAAGGCAGCCAAGAGCAAAGGAGCAACATGCAGAAGGCTATAGCCAGCCAAGAGAACAATATAAAATGCAGTGATAAGCGAGATAAGGGGAGGATGTTGCGAAACAGCTGAAAGTTACACCCATTTAGCTAGGATGGATTAAATGGCATGGACAGAAGATAGGAACCCATGGTCTAGGCTGGACTGGAGGATGCTCTTGGCAATAATGAGTCTGGTCTATGGGGTCAGAATGTCCCTAATTCCATAGGTTAAGTTGAGCTTGGCATTAACAGTCCTACACATAGGGGAGCTTTGAGTGGAGAAATCAAAAACTGGGTCACATACGATTTCAGGGTATTGAAATGTATCAAGTGTGGCAGGTAGGGAGCAGTCTTGAGCTTGGCACAAGAACCAGAGAGCATGGCCTGACTTTTTGAAGCATTCAGTTCCTGTTTGTTTTGCAGGAGCCAGTTCTGGATATTACAGAAATCACAGTTCAGATGTTGGTTAATGTGGCCAGTTTTGAGAGAAGAAAAGTAGAGTGCAAGGATGTCCACATATGCAAGAGAGCAGCAGAAAGAGGAGTCAAGGGGCAGGCGAGTGATGAAACTAGAGAAAAATAGCAGACCTAGGATGGAGCCCTGAGTAACACCGACTTTGAAGGGAGCTGTACTTGAGAAGGACTGAATTAATTTATTCAGTTGGGACTTGTTTGTGAAATAGTTCCTAAACCAAGAGACTGCGTAAGAGGACAGGCCAAGGGAGACAGTTCGGTTCATAATAAATTGTGGCTGACCTAATCCAGTGCCTTGAAGAGGTCAACAAATACCACTGATTTCAACATGCCCTAGCACTAAGGTTCATTACTAAGGCCCCCTTCAGAACTCACCATTGTGCTCTTTACTTTCAACTTGGCTGACCCTTGCTTCACAATAGAAAGCTAAAGTGAATTTCTGACGTGGTGCTATAAGGTATTGGGCTTCATGGCCCAATACCTTATATAATAATAACTTTATTTCACTTAAGCGCCTTTCAAAATACCAAGGCGCTTACAAAAAAATTAAAACAGCAGTAATAAAATCAGCAGGCACAATAATAAATAATCTGATGGGTCCCTTCATTCCATGCCACTAAAGGCCTGACGCCATAGAAACGTTTTCAACACCTGTTTGAATCCCCCCCCACAGTCATGTACTCCCACAGCTGACTGGGAAGAGAATTCCAAAGGGTAGGGGCTGCGTACATAAATGCACGGGCCTCAGAAGATTTCAAAGACACCCTTAGAATCTCCAGCAGTCCCACGTCAGCCGAACGGAGCTGGCAATAGGGAACAAGAAGCTCTTTCAGGTAGTCAGGGCCAAGTCCACGTAGGGCTTTGTAAGTCAGTAAACATATCGTCGTGCGCTCACTGCTACAAAAATTTAAATTTTTAAGTCAGTAGTTTTAGTAGGGGAAGGGATCATAACTTGTGCCAAACCCATAGCTGGCTGATCCCTTCCAACTTCCTGATGAACCCGCTGCGCCCCTGTGATCTCAGAATTTGTGACGTGTGGCCAGGGAGAGAACAGGGGCGATTCCCATACAAGTCTGTGGGGGCTGTTTTAAATAACGGATTTTAGTAATTTTAAACACTCCTAGAGGAAAATTAAAGCAGTTGCTTAACTAGTAGGGACCCTTCTGCAAGGAAGGGGACATACTGTAGGTCTAGGCTTACATTCCACATCACTAGAAAGGGTAAGGCAATGGAGCAGGGTCCAGAAAGGGGATAATTTCTTTGAGACAGCCAGTTGCAGACCAGTTCAAGCGTATCCTGGCCACATTTGTGGATCGAGCCCTGGGGTTGTTATTGCAATAATGGTTCTTGGCTAAGAACAATACCTAGATAAAAGCAGTACACTGTGACTTCATGTTTATATTGCACTTCACAGTATTTACTTGTCTGTTGAAATACACCACACACCAGGTACAGCATGTAAACTGTTCCTACTGCAACAATTTGGACTAGACTTACACCTGTGAGACACAGTGGCCACCTTACGCTTTTAAATTCCACCCTTGTACTTCAGCCCCTGCGCAGAGGGTATCTAGATGCAGGAGCCTATTTCTCCTGCTTCTTTCTTTCATCTGTCCGATTGTCTGGCTCAGAAGTCTGTAGGTGTCCTTGGACATCCCTGTTGGTGCTGGTCTTGCGCCTCAGGGCCCGAGGTGGTGGGCGATGGTGGTGGTGGTTGGGGGGGGGGGGGCAGAACAGCTTCCATCAGTAACGACCCCCAGACCTCCAGGTTGTTTGGAGCCAGGCTACAAAGTGGAGCATTAAACTAAGCATTAGGAAAAGTCTAGTGATGAGCTGAGATGACAAAAAGGCTCAGTGCCCTCATCTCTCTAAGTAGCTTATTCCAGAGCTTAAGAGCAGAATGACTAAATGCTGAAGCCCAATAGGGCTGAAGTCATGCAGGGGGAAACATCAAGTCATGCAGGGGAAAACATCCTCTGATAGTGTCCTATGAAGTGTGTCATATCATGCATAGCGATGGCCAAGTTATTTAGGAGCCAGTGGCATGCAGAACCTTGTAGGTTCAAACCAAGCTGTCGAGATGAACTCTATTTTTACTATTTATCTCTTGGGGGGTGGGGTGGATACTTTTTCCTGTTTTTGCTGCTGGGTGAACTGAAGCACTGAGAGGTTGAGTGAAGTGTTCAGGAACATGTAGTGAGTAAGCAGCCCCAGTGGGATATGAACATGGGTGCCTGAATATTGGGAAAGGCGGGGGAGGTGGTAAAGGTCAAACAGGAGGGGTGTCAAAGTCAAAAGGGTACTTATGGTGAATTGGCAATGTAGTCTTAAATCTCTTATTTCATATACATAAATATAATAATTGGTCACGGGCCTATATTAGGGCTGCACTGAACACGGAGGGGTTATATTGCAGCAAGTTTAGTGGTCTCACACTGTGCTGTGAGCTTGTTTATAACAATTTTTGACATTGCACTAATTTTCACTCAGGTTATGGCCTTTGCAAGAAGCAAACACGGACATTTAAATCTGGGGTCCATACTCTTTTTAAAAGGTGAAGTTGGGTCTATTTTCCACTTTGACAACCACATGAGAATTTAGGTAGAGGGGGAACATTTGTGTCATCCAAAAAGTGACCGCTCCCACCCATAGTGTAATACCCCCTAGATTTGGACTGCTGTGTCAGCACTGGTTATATGTGTGGGACTTCAGTTTTAATCCACCACATTGAAAAAAATGAAACCTAGATCGCTAGAGGTTTTTTCAGGTTACGTGTACTTTCAGCATAGAGACACATGGTGTAATAAATATCAGTGCGGTCAGCCCATCTCAGAGTGTAGTTAAATTGCAGCCATAGAGGGCACACAGGAACACACAAAAACTTCAGTCATAGACACCGCCTACGTATTTCCAGAGTATTTACAGATTTAAGCCATGGACTGACTCCATGCAAAAAAACAGAGCAGACAGATGGACATATTTATTGCAAATAAGTCTCTGTTCATACCCCATCAGCGGACACCTTGAAGCTCAAGTTGATGGGTTGTCTGGCCTCCCAAACAAACATCAGGTAATATGGAGACACTCCATTAGTAGTATTATTTGTACAAGTGTAGGCATGGACAAGGGTGTTTGACCACCCTTCAAGAATCTTTAAAGTGGAACTTGTGTCCTGTGTGATTTATTTTGGGGTTTAGGACTGTTGGTGAACCATATGACAAGCAATGTAGCATCGGAAGCTGGGACCGGGGGGGGGGGGACCTGACGGGATACGCTTTGAAGCCAGAGTCACTGTGATGTCAATTACAGTATTCTGATGCGGGCTTCCCGTGCTGGACAGTAGTGCAGCTGCGCTTACTTACAGACGTCTGGGCAACGTGCATGTCCTTGTGTAAGACAGAGGATCAGCTGTTCCACAAAGCGGCTCACAGTGTCACTTGCAAGGAACAGCTGTCGTCAAAACAGCTGATCCCTGACAGACTCTTGTCACATTATAATCAGTGATTGGGACTTGTCTTAAGTTTGTTTCAAAGCAAACACTGTAGGCATAGTACTTCTTTGTTATTAATTATCCCACCTTACGTATCCCATCCAACCTTCACCCGCCGTAAATTACTTTACTGATTTGTTATAGGAAAATATCATGGTAGACTTTGCAGTGATAGTGGCTCGAGCACGGTTTCCTCTCACTCAGCCTTGTTATAAATAAATATTCTCAGGATGTGTTGCATATCTGGATTTTTATAGTAGTCCTATTTCCAATATAGGGACAGCAGCTCTTTCTCAAAAGATATGGCAGAGGTTCAGTTAAATTACCATCTCACGTCTTTTTGACATTAATTTGCTATTAAATGAAAATGTGAATTATTACAGTAAGAAACCATGTTTATTTATAAGAAGGGTGGAGTAAGAGGAAACCGCGCTCAAGCCACTATCACTGTAGAGTTTGCCATGGTACTCTCCTATAACAAATCAGCAAAGTAACTGTTCACAGTGGGTGAAGGTTGGAGAGGATAGGTAGATTGGGATAATAAAAAAGTACTGTGCCTACAGTGTTTGCTTTGAAACAAATTTATGTCAAGTCCTGATCCCTGATTACTATGTGCCAAGAGTCTGTCGGGGATCAGCTGTTCTGGTGACAGCTCTTCCTTGCAAGTGACAGTGTGAGCTGCTTCGAGGAATAGCTGATCCTCTGTCTTACACAAGGACGCGCATGCTGCCCAGTGCGCAAAGCGAGAGTCAGATTACTGTAATTGACGTCACTGGGACTCTGGCTTCAAAGCACATCTCGTCAGGTTTTTTCCCTCGGTCCCAGTTTCCGATGTTACAGTGCTTGTCATACAGCTCACAAACAGTCCTAAACCCTAAAATAAACCACACAGGACACAAGTTCCATTTTGATATTTTGTTGGTACCAGTTATCTGCTCTTCAAAGGAGAGGGCTATGGATAAAAGACATATCTGATGTACTGTAACTTATCTATATATTCCTGTTGAGAGGTGTCCCCTAGAATAAAAATCAGTAGGGAAAAAGGAATACTAGTGTTTAGAATGTTCTGACATACCTGATGTATTTCATTCTGTACTTGTTGTTCTAGTAAACAGTACCAGACCATGCGAGATACATTAACATGAGGAGTATGACATTTCCAACAATTTTCTGTTTCGGAATAGCCATTTTCAAATGTTTATCAGGAGAACAATGATAGTGATGTAAGATTTAAAATTGAGCAAGTTTGTCTTGAGTTAGCAGGCCTGGTGGCACTGAAGGTTGAGGCACTGTATGCCACACCTCGCGCCACACCGAGTTCGGGAACGAGCTTGGGTGGTTGGCAGGGGAGGAGAGGATTGAGTATCCGGAGGACAGCTCTCCTCTCCCTGAGAGAGTGGGTGTACAATTCTCCAGCACTAGCGACGCCCAGCGGAGGCTGGAGGTGCAACATCCAGGGGATCATGCTAACGTTGGGTGGGAGCAACGGTGGACATCTGCCGGGAGTGGGGGGAGCTCACACAGAAAACACCCATTGACTGGGAGGAAGACTTCACCTGCCCCCACCTCCAGCTGTGGACCCTGCCCACTGGATCTCATGTAGCCCTTCACCTCCATCCGCGGAATATCAGAAGAGGTAGCACAGAGGAGCAGAAGTCAGCCCTGCTCTGGGGGGCGTGGACTGGGGAACTCTCCAGAGGTGTGTTGCGGGAGGAGGGGGAAATTGAGAGTACAGCTTGGGAGGGTCTCAGAAAGAGGGGAACAGGCAGGACAACTGATGGGCCCCAGCCAGCGGCGACAGGGAGGAAAATGTTTGTCTTGAGTTTACCCACTACATCAGTGGGCATTCTCCCATATTTTTTAATCACAAGGATTCATCAATTTGAAGGTGCATTTCCTTTTCCCATTTGGCATTTGTTGGTTATGGCCTTTGCTGAGGTCCTTCCTGTGTGCAGTGGGGGAATGGGTGTGATAGCGTAAGGAAGGAAGTGATTCAGGAGTTTAGTGGGTGATTAAAGGGATGGTGTCAGGAGGAGGGGTACCACTTTCTTGGGGACTAGGGGGCTTCTGGGACAGGAGGCTCTTCTAGGGTGATGGCCTTCACCTGATGAAAGAGGGGGCCAGTGCTCTGGGGCAGAAATTTGATGTTTACATCAGAGAGTTAAACTGGCTGTGAGGGAGACGGAGGCTAGGGAAACCATTGAAAAGAGAGAGCAGGTGGGGAGCCTAGCTAGGGCTCCCCTGTACAAGGGACTAGTAGCAAGGTGGGAAACGGTAAGGCTGAAGTTCATATTAGGTTAGGGGAAGAGTCTGTCATCGAGGCACAGGTTAGGAAGCATAGTAAAACCAGTAGAAGTTGTAAAATTCACAAGTAGCATTTATTATTATCAAAAACAGTAAAATAAAAAAATTGTTCAGTATAACTATGTACAAAGGCAGTAGAAAAAGAGAAAACAAAGTCCTTCTTCTGAGGGTATCTCTAATTCCAAGTTTCAGTCTTTCTCTTCGCTCTAGCAAAAGCATTGCTGCTCTTTTTATGCCTTTGCCTGGGAACTTATTAAGAGACCTCCTGTTTTTCTCAAAATGTTCTTATTAGTTTCTTTGCAGGTGCAACAAATAGAACAGTGTCCCAAGCTGGCCCCCTGCTGATGGCTCTGCAAAAGAGTTTGAAACAAGCCTGAGAGGAGCTCAGACTGCATCTCTGGTTAACCCCTAAATTCCAAATAGCTTTTTGCAGTCATTTCAACATATAACTACAGTGGAATCTGCTTAAATGCACACCCGTCTTGCAGCAAGAAAATTTACATTTAAGCGGAATGTGCATTTATCCGAACTCCTGTTTACAATGCAACATAAAGAAAATAACTGAGACCTGACACTGTAATGGCATTCCACATTCATTTATCATAGCAATATACTAAAAAATGTTAAAACTGTTGAAATGTGCTACTGTGCAGCATTGACAAATAACTTAATGAAGCACAATGTTATAATAAAAATATCACAGCCAGTCATCTGTCTGCATTATCTGCATTGCTTGTGGACCCAAAAAAGGAAATGATCTTAGTCTGTTTGCAACTTTTCAGTGCCAGCTGAGTGATATAGGGTGTTAAATGCTACTTCACAACTCCTTAGAATCACCTATGCACTTAAGAGGTGCTAGGGAGAAATGTGCTGGTGAACTGTGAAACTGTGCATTTAGGCGAAGTGTGCACTTAACAGATTTTTTTTGTACTATGTGAATAGTAAAAAAATCGGGAAACTGGAAGAGTGTGCACTTATCAGAAATGTGCACTTATCCAATGTGCACTTAAGTGGAATCCACTGTATATACATTTCAAACAAAGGGATCCCAGTACCACTTACAGTTTCACACAAAGATTCACATATATTTTATAACTTTATAACTGTAGGTATGCAAGGGGGGAAGAAAAGACAGAAACAGCAAGTAAAGGTAGAGAGATAGCGAGAGGTGGAAAATTACGAGACCGTCAGAATGATCAGTTCCTAGGTTTCACGAGAATATTTGGTTGCACAACCAGACAGATGAGACAGAAAAGGAGAGGATAGAACATATCCTTGAATTTAACCCTTTCTGCATAACAAATGGGACAGGGCCTTATTCAACCCTGTCACAGAGGCCAGTGAGGGAGAGCTGACGAATCCTACATACAGCATGAAAAATAAACAGTTAAGGAGACTAGGGAAGAATAAGGAAGAAGGAGTAGGAAAAAATAAGAGGGAGTCAGGAGAAAGATATCTGTCTTAATGCCAAGAATCTGGGAAATAAAATCAGTGAGCTCCAGACAATGGTGGCAGACACTGAAATGAATCTAGTAGTCATCACGTAAACTTGGGCAACAAACAATTGTGATTGGGACCTGACGATCCCAGGCTACACCATGTTTAGACAGGATAGAGGAAAAGGTAAAGGAGGAGGCATAGCCCTGTATGTCAGAGAGGGCATAGAGGCAGTAGAGGATGGAAACATCAGGGGAAGTAATGGGGAAACAGAATTGCTGTGAGTTCAGTTCATGGCATCCTCAGACAAGAAACTATGAATGGAGGCGATCTTTTGACCTCTAGGACAGGGGAAGAGAGAAATAAGGAATTGGGGCAGAACTGGAAAGAGGGGGTAGCAAAGGGGGAGGTGGTAGTAATGGTAGCTCGCTCTCTCCCCCCCCCCCCAGCTGCTGGTGGTCTGACACTGAGCAAGAAAGAAGGAGGCTACTGAAGAATATAGGAAGTTGCTGTCCCAGAACAAGAAGGGTGAGAGTTGTAAGGAGAGGAGAGAGTAAGTATACAGAGAAATGGGAGAGGGGACACAAAATAAGATATAATAGGAGTGGTGCAGTGCAATGGCTGTGGGGCGGCAGTATTCCGGGAGACATTCTGGAGGCTAGGATGCTGCCCTATTTGCAGGCACCTCTCTGGTCTGAGGGTGGAAGTTGCCCGTCTCCAGGCAGACCTGGCTAGGTTTGTGAAACCTCCTCCCCCACCCAGGGACCACCAGGGCCAATGCCACTACCTCAGAGGTTGCCAAGAAAGAGGAGAGGCTGGACCAGGGTGGGTTCAGTGAGGGAGAGGGTGGTGGAACAGAGTTGCATCCCTCCAGCTGTACCTCCCCACAATTCATATGCTGTTCTGGTGGATAGTGGTTCCTCTATGGTGGCACCTGCAGTGGAGACCAAGGAGGATGCTCGGGAACCTTCACAAAGGAGACCCACAGGAGGGTGGCATGGAACCCCACAGGGGAAGGAAACAACTCCTGGTGGGGGACTCAATCATTTGGGGGGGTAGAAGTGGGGGAGGAAGGGGAGAGGGAGGTAAGGTGCCTGCCTGCAGCGCCACGGCCTGGAGGGATAGGAAGCAAAATCCTCAGGATCGTGGGAGCAGCTGCACGAGGGAGGGAGCTGGATGTCATTGTCCACCTAGGGACAAATGACCTGGCTAGGAATGGGATCAGAGCAGTGCAAGAGGAGTTTGTAGAGTTGGGGAGGGGCCTTAGACAGGTAGTGCATACAGTAACCTTCTCAGAGGTACCGCCTGTTTATGGCGAGGGTGATGCTAGGGGTACTTCTCACCAGGGAATTTAATGAATGGTTGAAAAACTGGTGTGGAGCTCAGGGTTTTGGCTTCATTGGGGACTGGGGAGCCACCTGGAGGGGTATAGACCTATACTGGCGTGATGGTCTGCATCTGTCCGGGGGTGGGGGTTGGGGGCCAGGATCATTAGTGAGAGGTTTAAATACTTCATTGGCAAGCATTTAAACTAGCCAAGGGGAGGCACTGAAAAGGAGCAGGGAAATCCCAGCCTCCCCCCACAAAACACGGTAATTAGTGAGGTAAACACCAAGGTAGAGAAGTCATTAGGGAGCAGGACAGAGGTAAATGTAAAAAAAGGCAAAGGCAGTAAGGACAGGGATGGGGCTAAAAGGGGTAAGGCCATCAAAAAGTGGAGGGTGATGAGTACCAATGCCCATAGTCTGTGTAACAAGCTCCCTGAACTAGTGGCCTTGATGGAAGAGGGTTGCCTGGATATTGTGGCAGTCACAGAAACATGGTACACAGAGAACCTTGACTGGGATGTCAACATACCAGGACACAATCTACAGGAAGGACAGGGAGGGTAAAAGAGTAGGAGGAGTAGCTCTCTACGTAAAGGAAGGATCAAAGCAACAGAACTAAAGAGTAAACAGGGAGCCAATGAGGCACTCTGGGTCACCCTGGAGACAGGAAATGGCACCACAATCCGCATGGGGGTTGTAAAGATCCCCATCTCAGGGAGGGAATGGACAAGGAAATGATAGATGGCATCCTTAGAATGGCAGAAAAAGGGGAGATATTGTTGATGGGGGACCTGAATATGCCAGATGTTAACTGGAACACCTTTGCTGCAGCCACATCCAAGAGCAGGGTCATTCTTGGTGCCGTACAAGGGGCATGCCTCAGACAGCTAGTAGTGGAACCCACTCAGGAGGGAGCAAACTTGGACCTGGTACTCTCAAATGGGGACGGAGAAAGAATCTTAGATTTAGAAGTGGGTAGCCATCTGGGAACAAGCAACCATCAAACAGTGTGGTTCACGATAAACACAGCCATATAGTCAAGCCATACAAAAGCAAGAGTATTGGACTTTAGGAGGGCTGACTTTGGGAAAATGAGAGAGTGCCTCAGAAAAGCACTAGCAAACAGGCAAGAAGGAGGGGTGGAGGAACAATGGGGAGTAATCAAAACAGCCATCACAGAGGCAACAAGCCTTTGTGTAAAGCAAATCAACAAAACACAATGAAGGAAAAAAACGCTATGGTTCTCAAAAGAGATGGCAGGGAAGGTTAAGGAGAAAAGGATAGCATTCAGGAAATATAAGGAAACACAGAAGGAGCAGGACAGAGAACTTTATCAGTTAAAGCAGAAAGAGGCAGGGAAGGCAGAATAGCAAAGGCCCAGACCGAGGAAAGGATAGCCAGTTCTGTTAAGAAGGAGGATAAGACCTTTTATTGGTACATTAGGGAGTGAAGAAAGACCAAAGGAGGGATACTGAGGCTTAATAAAGGGGAGGGAATGTGGGCAGAGGGTGACAGTGAAAAAGCAGGATACTGAACAAATATTTCTGCTCAGTATTCACAAAGGAAGAGGAGGGGGAGGTACCTAAACCAAACAAGAGAAACACTCTGAAGGCGGGGGTCTATACCAGTCCATTTACAGAAGAAAGGGTTCTGAAAGAACTAATAAAATTGAAGGTGGACAAAGCAATGGGGCCTGATGGGATTCACCCAAGAATTCTAAAAAAAAACTAAGGGTAGAACTAGTGACACCACTGACTACTCTCTTTAACAAATCATGGGAGGATGGGGTGGTACCTGAGGACTGGAGAAGGGCGGGTGTGATTCCTCTTCACAAAAGTGGGAGCAGGACAGAGGCAGGAAACTACAGACCAGTTAGTTTGACCTCAGTGGTGGGGAAAATGATGGAATCACTTCTGAAGGAAAAAATTGTTGAGTACCTAGAGGCCATTGGGGCACAGGACCCAAGGCAGCATGGATTCACGATGGGAAAGTTGTGTCAGACGAATCTAATAGATTTCTTTGACTGGGTGACCAAAGTAGTAGACTAGGGAAGGGCTGTGGACATGGCCTACCTAGATTTTAGCAAGGCATTTGATACAGTCCCACACAAAAGATTAAAACACAAGTTAGCCAGCCTTGGAGTGGGTCCCAAGGTAGTAGCCTGGATAAAAAATTGGCTAGACAACAGCACGCAAAGGGTAGTAGTAAACGGAGTCCACGGTGAAGAAAGGAGGATTACTAGTGAGGTACCGCAGGGTTCAGTACTGGGACCAGTCCTTTTTAATGTCTTTATAAGTGGCATTGCAGAGGAACTGGAAGGGAAAGTGTGCCTCTTTGCAAACAACACAAAGATCTGCAACAGGGTTGATACACAAGATGGAGTGGAAAGGATGAGAAGGGACTTGGCAAGGTTGGAGGAATGGTCAAATGTATGGCAGCTCAGATTCAGTGCAAAGAAGTGCAAGGTAATGAACCTGGGGGGGAAAAAAACAAACAGGGGAAGAGTACACAATGGGGGGTGAGGTACTGACAACAGTAAAAATGGAACGGGACCTGGGGGTAATTATATCAGATGACCTAAAGGTGGGCAAGCAATGTGAGAAGCCAGTAAGGAAGGCTGGCGGGATACTGGGATGCATAGGGAGAGGCATCAGCAGTAGAAAACAGGACGTTGTGATCCCTCTGTACAGACAGTTGGTGAGATCCCATCAGGAGTACTGTGTGCAGTTCTGGAGACCCCATCTCCACAAAGACATAGACAGAGTGGAGGCTGTCCAGATGAGGGCAACCAAAATGGTGCAGAGACATATGAAGAAAGACTAAAAGGAGCTCAATATGTATACCCTTGAGGAAAGAAGAGTGAGAGAGGGGACAATTCATACCTCTCAACCTCCCCTCGTAAATCAGGGACAAGGCTTAAAAAAATCAACTAAGAAAGAACAAGTCTGTAACTTTTATGTTTGATATTATTTTGTACTTATAACCCCACTGTTTAGTCACAGAAACACAAATTTAGGAGGGCAGAGTAAAATTTTTAGACAAATCAAGTCCCTGAAAATCAGGGACAGTTGAGAGGTATGGGGGACATGATAGAAAATTTCAAGTACCTCAAGGGAATCAACAAAGTCCAAGAGGGTAGCATCTTTCAGAAAAAGAGAT
Source organism: Neoceratodus forsteri (assembly GCA_016271365.2). Taxonomy (NCBI): domain Eukaryota; kingdom Metazoa; phylum Chordata; order Ceratodontiformes; family Ceratodontidae; genus Neoceratodus; species Neoceratodus forsteri. The sequence continues at coordinate 373,483,273 of CM057450.1, read as the reverse complement.
GTGCAAGAACAAGGGGGCACAATTTGAAGATAGAGGCGGGGGGATGGCTCAGAGGTAATGTGAGGAAGTATTTTTTCATGGAGAGGGTTGTGGATGCATGGAACAGCCTCCCTGAGGAGGTCGTGGAGTTAAGAACAGTGGAGGAATTCAAGAATGCATGGGACAGACATAAGGCAGTCCTAGTGGGGGGTAGGAGGAAGTAAGCTGTTGGTTAACTAGGATCTGCAGCTTATCTGTTAGGTAGGAAAATGGGCAGACTAGGTGGGCCAAGCGGTCCTTATCTGCCGTCAAATTCTATGTTTCTGTGTTGGTGGTAGATCTAAACCTGCCTGATATTGATTGGGTCAGTCCAGTGGCCAGGAGCTCCAGAAATTGGGCCCTACTCGATATAATGCAGGACTGCCTGCTGGTGCAGCTAGTTAAGGAACCCACTAGGCAGGCTGCCATTCTTGATGTGGTGCTCACCAACTCAGAAGTGGTAGGAAGAGTGAATGTAGGAGATCCACTAGGGTCCAGCAGCCATAACTCTATATGGTTCAATCTGGCCTTTAGGACTAATAAACCCTCATCAAAGGCTGAAGTCCTACATTTCAGTTTCCGAAGGGCAGACTTCATTGGGATGAAGGAGCTGGTCAGGGACAAGTTAGTTGAAGTGGACAGCATCAGGAATGTGGAGGAAAGATGGGGGCAAACAAGGGGGACATTCTTAAAGCAACAGAGTCTTGCAAGAGAAAGGTAACCAAAAGAACAGGTACAAGAGACCAGTATGGTTCTCTGGAAAGGTCAGAGAAGCAGTGAGAGCCTAAAAGAAGGCCTTTACCAGGTACAAGAAAAAATAAGGAAAAGATGAATGGGGAAAGTACCTGATGAGAACAAGAGAAACTAAAAGGGGGATCAGAGAAGCAAAGGCAGACACAGAGCTGTGTATTGTGGAGGGCGTTAAGGGTGGGGAAGAATGGGTCTTACTTTGAGTTGGAGCTCTTGCAGCAGGCAGTAACCTAGGACTAAGCCACCATGCCCCCATGGAAACCTTCTAGCCAACAGTCTTCAGCGGGGAACCAGCCCCCGACGTCCACTCCGCCCAACATCGGCCAGTGGTATAAAAGGGGTGGTCCACAGCCCCACCTCAGTTCTTTTCCTGCTGTCGACACATTAGCATTGGCTCCTCGGACGCCTTCCTGTAAACAGTTCAGCCACTTTCACGACTTCTGTGTTTTTTCTATGCTTTTTCAATCAAAATCCTCAAATTTATTTCCCGTTCTGCATGTCTTCTTCGGCAGCGTCCATCTGATCCACGGATTGCAAGAAGTCGAAGTGTGCCTGTGGCAAGCAGCTACCGTTGAAGGATGTCCATGAGGCCTGTTTCTTCTACCTAGGCCTGAACCCCAGCACTGCGGCCTGTCAGCACTGCAAGGCCTTCTACTCTTGGACTCAGATCCGCCGTCAGAAGGCCCTCAAGGTGCACCTCCTGGAGCAGTAGCTTGCCCAGATGCAGAAGCAGCCAGCAGGAAGAGTCCTCCTTCATCCTCGTCTGTGTCCACCTCCTCCACTTCTAAATCACACATGGAAAAGATGAAGAATTCAGGGCAGCACAAACACTGGGACAAGGACCGGGAAAGGTCCCATGGTTGCTCCCATTCCAGGTCTCTGCTGCACAAGAAGTCTTCGTCGCACAGGGGCTCGGACCACTTCTCCCAGTCTGCCCATGGTTCTACTGGGCAGTCAGCTTCTAAACCTCCCGCTGTCGTCCTGGCGTTTGACGGAGGAAAACCAGGGCCAGGTCTTAGGGCCCTACGTATCTGGATTGGATATCATTAATTGCAGGTACTGCAGAACACTTTTCAGAAGGACAGTCTTACAGGATTTAGGACACTGTCTTACATGCTGGGCCATTGGAGATCTTAGGGCTCAGCTCCGGGCAGCATGGGCAGAGATTGCGCGTCTCAAATTTCATATTCAAGAGGAAATACATTATAAGAACCACCCGCCATTTCCCCAACATCCAACAGAAGAACCTCGACCGCAGATGGTAGTTGGTCCAGGATGTTGGCAGGTGGTTAGGAGGGGCAAATCGGGTGCCCCATCACTCTGTGCTCTCCAACATATTACCTCCAAAAAACATAAACACTACAAACGGGTATCTGCCTGTATCTCCGAAATCAAACAAAGGGGCAGAGGACACTGCAGAGCAGGACACTGCAGCACAGGAGCTAGCACAACAAAACCCGCCTAAATCAGGAACCAAAACAAAAAAAGCAAAAAGGAAATCCAAAAAACTTCTGATCGTAGGAGACTCCATGATTCAGGCAGTTGATACCCATCTCCAGCCTGGGGTAATGGTCAGATGTCTCCCAGGTACATCAGCGTGGACAGACACTGACGACATTGCTAAAATTGTTCACAATGCAGAAGAAAACATTGACATCCTGGTACACACAGGGACCAATGATCTCGCCAGCCGGTCAGTTGTGGAGACCAAGGAACACCTGACCAGGCTGGGTGACAAACTATCATCCATTTCATCCGACATCTCCTTCTGTGAGACCCTGCCAGTCTGGGAGAGGGTGGCAGATGGATGGAAGGTCAGAGAAGGGGTGATAGGGGAGCTAAACATGTGGCTCAAGGGCTGGTGCCAGGAAAAAGGACACAGATTTGTAGGGAACTGGCAACAGTTCTGGGAGCGAAAGTTCTTTAAATTTGATGGACTGCATCTGACTAAGGAGGGAGTCAGTGCATTGGGGCAGAAGTTTGACGTCTTTGCAGAATATTTAAACTAGCAAAAGGGGAGAGGGGTGCTGCACCCCATACGTCGAATGGGAAGAACGCCCTCCCCCCTCAGCTAGTGGTCAAACAGGGATTCAGCATGTTTGCAGTTCATTCGCATCACCAGGTAAGAAAAAAGGTCCATCTCCCCATACGACGCACAGGAGAAATGCCAAACCTCATCCAATAACTAATACACCGAAATCTGGCCAATGGAAAATCATGTACACAAATGCTGACAGCCTGGGAAATAAGATCCCAGACCTGCAGGCAATAATGTCAGAGGCTAAACTGGACATAGTAGCAATTAGTGAGACATGGTTTACCAGTAACCACACTTGGGAGACTTCAGTACCTGGCTATGTACTGTTCAGAAGAGACCGAGGTGCAAAAAGGGGTGGGGGGTGGGGGTGGAGGCCCCTGTATGTCAATGAAAATATCAAAGCTACAGAAATTCAGAATTCACATAAGGAGCCAGAAGAACTGTGGGTCACCCTGGAAACAGGAAATGGGACAGCCATAAGAACTGGGGTTGTCTACAGGCCCCCAGACCAGGGGGAGGACATAGATACATTACTATTAGAAGATATACAAAACGTGACAGCTAAAGGGGAGGTTCTGATAATGGGAGACTTCAACATGCTGGATACAGATTGGTCAATACCAGCAGGAACATCTGCCAGAACTAGACACATGGTGGATTCCCTGCAGGGGGAGGGTCTCAAACAACTGGTACAACAACCCACAAGAGACAGGGCTATCCTAGATCTAGTACTGACTAACAGGGAAGGGATCACAGATCTCCAGTTAGAAAGTCACCTGGGGGCCAGTGACCATCACATGGTATGGTTCAGTTTGGTCTCTACATCTAAATCATCCCATTCCAAGGCAAAAATATGGGACTTCAGAGGAGTTGACTTTGATAAGATGACCAACAGAGTTAAGCTAGCCCTGGCAAAAAGAAACACAGGTGAAGGGGTATAGGCAAAGTGGGCAAGCATTAAGGAAGCAATACTTGAAGCAACATCCCATTGTGTTAGACAGAAGAGGAAGTGCAAAAGAAGAAGGAAGCCACTTTGGTTCTCAAAAACAGTAGCAGTAAAGGTCAGAGCCAAAAGGCTGGCCTTCAGGAAATATAAGGGAACACAGCGGGATGAAGATAGGGAGGCATACCAAACTTCCCTAAGGGAAGCAGGTAAGGCAGTAAGGCAGGCAAAGTCCCAAACTGAGGAAACACTAGCACGAACAGTAAAAGAAGGTGACAAGACTTTCTATAGATACATTAGTGAAAGGAGAAAGTCCAGAGGGGTTATTGCTAAGCTCAAAGGAGAAAAGGGGGCATGTGAGGAGGAGGAGGAGGACCCTGTAAAAGCATCTATCCTAAATAGATACTGTTGCTCAGTATTTACTGAAGAGAAGGTAGGGCAGGGCCCACAGCTCAGCACCATGGACACGGGGAGGGAGGTGAGCACTACTCCCTTCACAAAAGAAAGGATCCTACAAGAGCTCGCTAAGCTCAGGGTGGACAAGGCAATGGGACCTGATGGCTTACATTCCAGCGTACTTAAGGAGCTAAGGGTGGAACTAGCAGAGCCATTAGCAGAACTGTTTAGTGAGTCTCAGAGCACAGGAGACGTCCCAGAAGACTGGAGAAGGGCTCATGTGATCCCGCTCCACAAGAGTGGTAGCAGGGAGGAGGCAGGGAACTACAGACCAGTCAGTCTTACCTCGGTAGTGGGCAAGATTATGGAGGCACTCCTTAAGGAAAGGATAGTGCAACGCCTGGAATCCATAGGAGCACAGGATCCAAGACAGCATGGGTTTACAAAAGGAAGGTCCTGTCAAACTAATCTCATAGATTTCTTTGACAGGGTAACCTGAGTGGTGGACCAAGAGGGAGCAGTTGACGTCGCCTACCTTGACTTCAGCAAAGCTTTCGACACTGTTCCACATAGAAGATTGATTAATAAGCTGGGTAGGCTCGGGATGGGTCAGAAGTTGGTCAACTGGGTGGCAAACTGATTGACGGGCAGAAAACAGAGTGGCGATAAATGGTATACATTCAGAAGAGATGCAAGTCACAAGTGGAGTACCTCAAGGATCAATCCTGGGGCCAGTCCTCTTCAATATCTTCATTAGTGACATTGCAGATGGACTAGAGGGTAAGGCTTGTCTGTTTGCAGATGACACCAAGATCTGCAACAGAGTAGATGATCCAGATGGGGTGGGCAGATTGAGAAGAGATCTGGATAAACTAGTAAAATGGTCAGAAGAGTGGCAACTGGGATTTAATGCAAAGAAGTGCAAGATCATGCACATAGGGAAGGGAAACCCTGAAGCCACCTATAGGCTGGGAGGGGAGTTGCTGGCAGTCACAAAGGAAGAAAGAGACTTGGGTATCATCATCACCAATGACCTGAAATCATCCAAGCAGACCTCTAAAGCAGTAGGTAAGGCTAGGGGGGTGTTAGGGTGTATTAGTAGGGGTATCACAAGTTGTAAGAGGGAGGTAATCATTCCTCTTTACAAGACACTGGTTAGGCCCCATCTGGAGTTCTGCATACAGTACTGGAAACCACACCTTCATAACGACATTAACCAAATTGAGGCAGTCCAGAGAAGAGCAACCAAAATGGTGCAGGGACTGCATCAGAAGACATATGAGGGCAGGTTAACGGAGCTCAATATGTATACCCTTGAGCAAAGGAGGGAGAGAGAGAGAGAGAGAGATGATATGATTGAAACATTCAAACACCTTAAGGTCATTAACAAGGTGAAAGAGTCTGACATGTTTAAATATAAGAAAAACAGCAGGATAAGAGGACACAGCATGAGATTAGAGGGAGGTCGATTAAGGGGGAATGTAAGGAAATTCTTTTTCACAGAAAGAGTGGTGGATGCGTGGAACTGCCTACCTCAGAAAGTGGTGGCTATGAATACAATACAGGGCTTCAAACAGGCATGGGATAGGCATAAGGGAGCAATACAGATGAGTATGAATAGATAGGCCACTGACAGAGCAAAGGCCAATGGCACATTTATAAGGTAGAAAAAGAAATGGGCAGACTGGATGGGCCTTGCGGTCCTTAGCTGCCGTCAACCTCTATGTTTCTGTGTTACCCTGGCACCTCTCAAGGTGAAGGCCACACCAGCAGGGTCGCCCTCCAGCTTATGGGCTGGGACCAACAAGAGGGGCAGTGATGCTTTGGTGCCTGCCAAAATGGTCCCAATGATGGTCTCATCCAAAGCTTTGGAGAGGATGCCCCATCTTCAGGGGCAGATGTCGGACTCGCTGCTGTCACTCCAGGCTCCAGCCAAGCCGGCTGTTGCCTCCTCACCAGGTTCTGCTAAGCAGCCATCCGCTAAGGGTGCACCTCCTTGGATGTTGGGTCGGCCTTCGCCCTCCTCCTCACCGGGCCATTCCTCACTAGTTGAGGATTTTGAACTGGAAGATACCCCTATTCTACTGTCTGGGTCCTTGTACTCGCCACCACCTCTGACACCAGACCCCCATATGGGTGTTCTGATGCCAGGTAAACTGGCGCCAGCTCCGCAGTCACCTGCTGGCCTGCCTATGCATCAGTTCACCAACTACCAGATCCAGGAGCTTTTTTTCTTCTGGTGGAATCAGGTCAAAGGGACCTGCTCTCCCCCACCCCCAGGAGCCGGATCTCTGCATGGATCAGGAGCCAATATAAATGTGCCCTTCCCTCTAAGAGCCACACTCCGAGCCCTGAAGATCACTGCAGTAGACCCTGACACAAAGAACAGCATCACCACAGGTCTTCTCGCTCCTCAAGTCATCACCAACATTGGTCCTCCCATAGGGGATGTAGGTCCCATACCAGTTGACGGTCCTTAGCCGTTAGTGCTCTAGCTATTCATCCTCATTGTCGGTGGACTCTCGCCACAGCTCTAATTCTTCGCGCTCGGACCTTTCGGAGCATAGGGGTCGTCCTTCCTCGCCGGACAACAAGAACACCCCCCCCCCAGTCGTCCCCTGATAATCCCATGTTCATGGACGCCATGAGGCACATCCAGGATTCCAACGGATATGAGACAGAAGACCTGGATCCAGAGCGGCAGAGGATAGTTAGGTACCTGAGGCAAAAGGAGCCTAGCCCTCTAGCGGTGCCTCCTTTAGTAGACACCTTTCAGGACCAGACAAGGCTAACCTGGAAGCATCCTTCCACCTACTCTGCCATCTCCACAAAGTTGTATAGGCTGTACAGAACCCCTAGGGAGGAGCCTTGTCTGGCAGAACATCCTACAGTGGACTTAATGGTGATCATGGCTGCTCGTGATCGTTCGTAGAAGACGGAACCATCTTAGCACCCAGCCACCCAACTAAGTGTCCAGATATATTGACCAGATGGACAAAAAGGTCTACTCATCCTCTACCTGCCCTATCCGGTCCCTTAACTTTCTCACACACATGGTGCAGTACCAGAACGCCTGTGGGAGAAAGGTCTCGAGATAGCGCAGGCCCTTCCAGACTTGGCGCAGAAAACCGAGATGCTGGACCTCCTCCAATCGGGGTCGGATGTAGGCACGCATGTCTTGTGTTCTTCATATGACACGGCAGTTATGGCAGCTAGAACTGTCTTGGGCGCTATGCCTGGCTTAGAGTCTCTGGATTCTACCAGGATCTGCAGTCTGGCATCCTGGACCTACCCTTTAAGGGCTCAGTCCTTTTTGGAGATGAAATGGAAAAACTGATTATCCGTCTCCAAGAATCCGGGAAGTTCATTTGGTCTGTCCAAAAAATGTAAAAGGGGGACCAAAAACCCTTTCGGAAATGGCCATTTCGGAAGCCCTCTGGACAACAGCCCAGAAATCAGTCTCAGCAGAGGGGCGGGTTCAAAAGAAAGGCCACGTCCCAGACTCCTGGAAGCTCTGCCTCTCAAGCCACAAAGTCCTCCCAGGCCCCTCTGCCTACTCCGAGTTGCCCAATTACTCCTTGCCAGATCTCTCTCCTCCAGCGGAATGAGTGGGGAAAGTGGTAGGGGGTCACTTCTTCCATCTCGATGGTTGGAGCACAGTAACATCAGACTTCTGAGTCTTACAGCTCACAGAAAGAGGTCATACTCTGGAGTTTGAGCAAATACCTCTGGATACTCCATCAGTATCCTCTCACTATCCTCCTTCTCATGTCCCCCTGATCAAAGGGGAAATTCAGGCCTTGCTGCAAAAACGGGCTATAGAGCCAGTTGCCCCGGCTCACCGAGGTAAAGGATATTATTCGCACTTTTTCCTAGTTTCCAGAAAGACCAGAGACCTTTGGCCCATCCTGGATCTCAGTTCCCTAAACAAGTTCATTGAATACAAAAGGTTCAGGATGGTCACGCTGCCAGGTCTCATTCCCTTCCTGCACCGGGGGGACTGGCTCTGCTCTGTAGATTTGCAGGATGCTTACCTGCACATTCTGATTTTTCCACCACACAGGAGGTTCCTGAGGTTCCTTTTCCAGGACCAATATTACCAGTTTTGAGGCTTGCCGTTCGGCACCTCCTCTTCTCCCAGAGTCTTCACCAAGTGCCTAGCTGTAGTGCCAGGGCCATTATGTCTTTCCCTACCTGGATGACTGACTTCTGGTAGCTTCCACGTGGGAACAGCTGGTCCGCACTCTCGGAGACACCTTTACACTCTTCCGAGCACTGGAGATCACCTTGAAAATTCCCAAGTCCCTGTGGCCCAGAGACTCTGGTTCATCGGGGCGGTCCTGGACACAGTTCAGGGCAAGGCCTTCCTTCCCTCAGACAGGGGAAATCAACTTTGGGATTAGGCTCAGATGGTAGTATCAGCTCTCCATGTCCCAACCAGAACCTGTTTAAGGCTCTTTAGCCACATGGCGGCAGGCTTCCTGACAGTTCCTTTGGCTCACCTCCATATGAAGGTTCCCCAGTGGACACTCAGGATGCAGTGGGACCAAAGGTCGGACGATCTGGAACAGGTGGTCCTGGTCTCCAGCCCAGTTCGCAGGACACTTTCCTGGTGGATGGACTCACTCAATCTGTCTACAGGGGTCCCATTCAGGCAGGAGACCCCAAGACGTGTTCTAACCATGGACGCCTTGGGCCTCAGTTGGGAAGCTAATCTGGAGGACAGGCGGGCCCAGGGGACCTGGTCCCCAGATGAGCAGTTGCTTCACCACAACATTCTGGAGATGCGAGCAGTCCTGAACGCCTTGCAAGCATTTCAAGCGGACTTATCTACTGGCCCTTTTCTCATCCATATGGACAGCATGTCCATAGTGTTTTACATCAACAAGCAGGGGGAACTCATTCCTATCCCCTCTGCAGGGAGGCGATGAGGGTCTGGTATTGGGCGCTGGAACACTGCCTCGAGCTCACTGCCGTTCATTCTTCCCGGTGTCCAGAATGTCTTAACCGACAGCCTAAGCAGGTTTCGTTCCAAGGCTCACGAGTGGGAGCTCCTTCAGTTGATGGCAGACCAGCTATTTGACAGGTGAAGCTGACCGGAGTTGGACCTTTGTGCATCCCCACTCAACACCAAACTGCCCAATTTCTGCTGTCTAGATCCAGTGTCTGGAGTTTTCTGATGAGATGCATTATCCCTCTCCTGGACAGGGAGGTTTCTTTATGCCTTTCCTCCCTTTCCCCTTCTACAGAGGGTACTTCTGAAGCTTCAGGCAGAGGGGACAGAGATTATTCTCATAGCACCCTTTCTAGGAGCATGGATCTGTTGTTCATCCACACTGTTTGGCATGTCCCTTTACCCTTTAAATCTTGCCGGAAGTCTTCAAGCTGGCTCCTCCCACCCATCAGGGTGGTATATACCTCGGCTCCGCCCCATGTTGCCAGATCTTCCTTTCCACTGGAAGATACAGGTTCCCTCGTGCTCTCAAATCATTTCATAGGCCCTGGATTCTAATCGTCGTTTTTTAACAAAAATTGTTTTAAAACTCATTCGAGTTAGCAATTGCGATTTTACTGCATCTGCCCTGGAGGAAAAATCTTCCCCTGGATTTCACCGGGGCCCCTGCGGCCAGAAGATGTCGCACAGTGATCCCCACCTAACGTGCGTCTACTGTCTAGGTGTCGGACATGACACCTCATCATGTGATTTTTGCCTGGCCTTCCATCCCAACATCCTGGACGACTGCAAGGCGTGTATAAAGCTGGGGAGACCGGAGAAAAGGAACTCGCCGGTGAAATCAAAGGAGGCAAGGTGGGTGATTTCTGCGGCTGCTGGATCCGACGAACAGCTGGAACAAATGAAGGCATTTGAAGAGGAAGCAGCTCGAGCTTCGGCCAGTCGAAGCTTCTTCGTTCCGCTTAACCTTGGCTTCACCTTTACGGGCTCCTTCAAGGAGCTGTGCCAGTCTCTCACACTCCTCCCGCCCTCGTAAGAGGGATAAGGACCCCGGATCTTCGTCCAAGGGAAGACGCACTTGGGACCGAGAAAGGTCCGAGTCTCAGCAGATTTGGTTCCCACTGCTTCAACAACTGGCAGTAGAGCCTCCAGTTCCCCTGCCTCTGAGCTCACACTTGTTTTCCCAGGACCAGGGCAGTTTGATCCATGTGAATCTCAGATCCCTGCATCTTCATGTGTTCCTCCTACAGACCTAGCAAGGGTACATTATGGGGTTTCACACAAGGTAGCGAAGGTTCTGGTGGCAGCCAGAAAACCCTCCACTAGATCCACATATGCTGTGAAGTGGAAAAGATTTTGCCTGTGGGCTACTGCACGCCAGCTCAGCCCCTTTTCTTGTCCTCTGAACTCCATCCTCGAGTATTTCCTCTCTCTGTTTGAGCAGGGCCTGAGATACTCCTCCATCAAGGTGCATCTGTCCGTCATCTCGGCTTATCATGCACCAGTGGAGGGGAAAACACTTATTCAGCTGGACGTGTCCCGTACTTTTTTGCGGGGCATCTTATACTTAAAGCTTTCCATCCGAGATCCCATTCCTCCTCGGGATCTCTTTTTTTTTTTTTATGTTGGAAAAGCTTACGCCTCTGTTTCGAGCCAGCCGCAGATTGAAAGCTACACTTTCTGTCATGGAAAGCATTATTTTTAGTTGCTGTTACTTCCGCCCAAAGAATTTTGGAGCTTCAGGCTCTGATGTGTAAAGAGCCCTATTTAGTTTTTCATAAGGACAGGGTGTCCTTGCGCACAAATCCCATGTTTTTGCTGAAGGTGGTATCAGAGTTTACCTTAAATCAGGACATCAACCTGCCAGTTTACTATCCCAAGCACTCTAATGGGGGGGGGAGCGTTACTGCATACTCTTAACGTTCACAGAATGCTTCGCTACTATCTGAATCATATGGCTCCTTTTTGGAAAACGGATCCGTTATTTGTTTCATTTGCTCCCAATTCTCAGGGGGCATGTTTCCAAACAGACTAAATGGTTGGTTAACTGCATCTTTTTTTGTTATTCGAAGTACAACAAGCCCTTACCGGGTATGGTAAAAGGCCATTCAGTCGGGGGGGTAGCTACCTCCTTTGCCTCTCTTTGGAATGTTTCCGCAGCAGACATCTGTTCAATGGCCACCTGGAGTTCTTTTCACACCTTCATCAAGCATTACAGCTTGGACCTGGCTTCCAGACGAAGAACTGGGTTTGGCCTAGCAGTTCTCCAGGGCCTTGTCTCCTAAGTCCTTAGTTGGCAATTTTTCAGCCTTCTCCCAGACTTTCCTAGTCCTTATCCTTTATTGCATGGGACTCGGACCTAACGGTTATTGCCTGCTGCAAGAGCTCCAACTCGAAGTACAATAGTACAGTTATGTAAGAACTTAACATAACAGTCGATCTTCGAGAAGAGCTCTTGCAGCAGGTGATGCTTTCTGTCCCTACTTCCCCCCTGGCTTTCTCTCTGCTATTTACATCTGGCAAAGAACCTGCCCGGTTCTCCTTCCATTCCAGACTCTGGGTCTCCGGTTGGAGAACTGAGGTGGGGCTGGGGACCACCCCTTTTATACCATAGGCTGACATTGGACGGAGCCGACGTCAGGGGTGGTTACCCGCTGAAGACTGCTAGATAGGTTTCCGTGGGGTCCTTGGTGCCTGGTGGCTTAGTCCTAACGGTTACTGCCTGCTGCAAGAGCTCTTCTCGAAGATCTACTGTTATGTTACGTTCCTACAGAACTGTACTTTCTTTAGATATATTGGGGAAAAAGAAAGAAGGGAGGAGGAATTATTAGGCTAACAAAGGGAGGTAGGGTAATTGAGGAGGACAGGCAGAAAGAAGCTGTTCATTTTTTTTCCCCTCATATTCTATTTATCCTCCTCGGCCTGCAGGCGGGGTATCAGTTCTCCTACAGTCTCCTGGTCACCACTCCTCCGGCACACCTAAGCCCTGTTTCCCCCATGGATTACTCCCATGGCGGGGTGGAAGGGGAGGGGGCTGTCCTCCCCTCCTCCTGTACACACATATCCGGAGCGGGCAGTTACAGACAGTACCTGCAGCAGTGGCACTGGCGTGCTGGGGGGAGACATCATGGAGCCTGCAGCTGTGCTTTTCACGTTTTTCTGTTCCCTCCCCCTCATGGCTGTGATCATGTGCATTTGGAGGCATTTGCTTGCCACGAAGCCACGCTACTTGTCTCCCTGACTCTGACTGCTCCCCTACCCTCCACCAGGAGGCAGCCAAGGAGCGGGACGACGTGTCCACCCATCCCCAGGAAAAGAGAGCTGTCATCGGATGTTCAATCCTCTCCCTCCCCTGCCAGCTGTCATCGGATGTTCAATCCTCTCCCTCCCCTGCCAGCTCCCAGCGACTTGAGCTTGCTCCCAGACTTGGGTCACTGGCGTGGCGCGAGGTGTGGTGTCCAGTCCCTCATCCCTCAGCACCACCAGGCTGGCCCAGAAAGCAGCTGTTCTTAATGACTACTTCTGCTCTGTATTCACGAGGGAAGACAGAGGGCATCTGCCAGAGAGCGGAAATAAGATCGGTTTGAGGATTTCTGAGCAAGGTCCTGATTTTCTGTGGTACTTTGGGACCAAGTTTTGTGGCAGGATTGCCACTTGCCACAGAACTTCTGTGGTGGTGGTGGTTTGTAATCTCTGCAGAAGTTCTGCAACACCAGTGAACTGCCATATCAGTGTCGGCATGTCATTCTGACACCACGTCCATGGCAGTGATTATGGCAGATAGGATGGGGGAACACACAGTACCACTCATTCAAAAAATAATCCTATAGAGTTTTAGAAATAATATATTTTTTTAAAAAGCTAAAAAAAAATCCTTCACTTAAGGTCCTGTCCTATTGCATAAATGAAATACGCAGAGGGGACCTTGTGTGATAAATGATTTATCTATACTCATGCTATTTGTGCCACTTGTGAGGTCCCCCACTGCATATCACATCTATATTTATATGCATTCTGTAATGTTTTTAAAAAATAATTTTCCCTTGATCGTGAAATTGTATCCTCATTCATACAGGTCTCTTTGGAAACGAAATAAACAGAATAGTGGAGATATTTCAAGATTAATTTTTCATGCCAACCCACTTCCCCTGATGCATTATCTCACCCTGTCAGGCCATGACATGCATAAGAACCTCTTGTGCAGAAAGGCTCCCCAGCACATGACAAGGTGTCACCTGGGCAACAGAACATTGCGCCACAGGACACAGAGAGTAATAGTAAATGGGAGTCCACTCTGAAGAAAGGGGGGTTACTAGTGGGGTACCGCAGGGTTCAGTATTAGGACTGGTCCTCTTCAATGTCTTTATAAGCGACATTGCAGAGGGACTGGAAGGAAAAGTATGTCTCTTTCTAGATGACACAAAGATCTGCAACAGAGTTGATGCACAGGGTGGGATGGAAAGGATGAGAAGGGACTTGGCAAGGTTAGAGGAATGGTCAAATGTATGGCAGCTTAGATTCAATGCTAAGAAGTGCAAGGTAATGCACCTGGGAAACAAAAACCCAGGGAAAGAGTACACAGTGGGGGGTGAGATACTAACAACAACAAAAATGGAAAGGGACCTGGGGGTAGTCATATCAGATGACCTAAAGGTGGGCAAGCAATGTGAGAGGGCAACAAGGAGGGTTGGGGGTTACTGGGATGCATAGGAGAGGCATCACCAGTAGAAAACAGGAAGTTATTATCCTCTGTACAGACAGCTGGTGAGACCCCATCTGAGTACTGTGTGCAGTTCTGAAACCCAGTCTCTGCAAAGACATAGACAGTATGAAAGCTGTCCAGAGGGAGACACTTAAATGGTGCAGGGTCTGCACCGAAGACATATGAAGAGAGACTAAAGGCGCTTAATATGTATAGCCTCGAGGAAAGGAGGGAGGGGGGGACATGATAGAAACTTTCAAGTACCTCAAGGGAATCAACAAAGTCCAAGAGGGTAGCATCTTTCAAAAAAAGAGGTGTGCAAGAAGAAAGGGGCACAATTTGAAGATGGGAGGGCGGCTCAGAGGTAATTTAAAGAAGTATTTTTTCACAGAGAGGGTTGTGGATGCGTGGAACGGCCTTCCGGAGGAGGTTGTGGAGTCAAAAACAGTGGTGGAATTCAAGCATGCATGGGACAGTCATAAGGCAATTCTAGGGGGTTGGGGTAGGAAGAAGTAGGCTGCTGGTTAACTAGGATCTGCAGCTTATCCATAAGGTAGGGAAATGGGCAGACTGGGTGGGCCAAGTGGTCCTTATCTGCCGTCAAATTCTATGTTTCATATCTTCCCAGGCTTGGAGTGGTGGTGTGTAACAGTGCTGTGCCCCCCATCCTTGTGCTGCTTAGCCAGCTCCCTGAGCTCTTCCCTGAATTTGAGTTGCCGGCAAGGGAACTCAATGTGCTACACACTGGCCCAGCGGCTGCCACTGCACAGTGTTTCTTTAAAACTTAATTCTCTCAGCCCATAATGACATGGAATCAGTAACCCTGGCAAAAATGTTTACAGCACAATTATTCATTCAACAGGTCTGTTCTTTCTGCAGGTCTACACATAATTATATTCCACCTTTCTGGGCATAACGCTTTTATTTTTCGTTTAAAGACAGATTAATTCATTTTACCAGTTCATTTCAGAGGGCTTCCCTACCTTAAAGGCACAAATTAATTTGTACAAAGGAAGGTATTTGGTGAACAGGTTTATGCTGTTATCAATTATTTGTTTAAATTGGCCCCAGTGTAATAACTTAAGACTGAAAATTTGATTAGGTTGTAGTACAGGTTGAGCAACTATCACAGTACCTGATGTGCTGTGCTCCTTCCTCAGGGAGTGGGAGCATTGGTAGATCAATTACTATTCATTTCTGTGGCAGAATACTGTCCTGTCATTAGCTAATGTATGATGTGATGTCATTGATAACATCACATGCTGAGCATAGAGGGGGCTTGGATATAAAAGATGGGAAGAGAACCAGGTGCTATGGAAAAACTGTAAATATTAATAAAGAATTACAAAGAACAGTGAATTCTGTGGTAGGTTACAAGTTCTGCACAAAATTCTGTGGCCGCTGAATTCTAGAGGCCTTGTTTGTTTGTTTTTTTTAGTTTAACCAGGAGTCCCTGAGATGAGGCAGCAAGTATTTACCAGTGAAAGGGTTAGCATCCCTAAAGATAGATACGGCCCCAGGGCCAGATGGGATGCATCCGAGGGTGCACAAGGAACTGGCAGTGAAACTAACCGAACCCCTGGTAGTGACTATTAAGTAGCTCAATTCAGACAGGTGTAGTTTCAAAAGACTGGAGAGTAGCAGACTAAGTCCCGCTCATAATGGGTGGGGAGAAGGAGCAACCGGGTAACTACAGACCTGTTGGTCTTACCTCTGTTGTGGGTAAATGGGTAAACTTATGGAGACACTATTTATTTAGTTATTTGAAAGTTGGATTTACAACCTTTGAGTCGTGGACTCATTTACAAAGGCACCTCGTCGCAGAGAGGGTAGACATGAAAACAGTGTGAGGTACAACAGTGGTAACATAACAGGTGTAATACATATAACAATAAGAACACATGTATGGCAGTGGTTTACAGATAAAGTTGCATATAGTAAGTTACACTCTTATAAAATATTACAAAAATAGAGGTACAGCCTTGGACATACCAGGGAGGAAATACTTATGAGGAAAGGTTTTTTTGGGGGGGACAGGGGGTGGGGAAGAAAAAAAAAGTGTGGGGGAGCCACTAGTCAGAGAAGACCTCATGAACTACTGTACATTGAGAGCAGTGGACTCCAGGATAGTAAATAGCACGTGTTCTTGGCAGAAGGGTCTTGTCAGATCAACCTGATAGTATTCTTCGACTGGGTAATGAGGGCAGTGGATAAAGGTCATGCTGTGGATTTATTCTACTTTGATTTCAGCAAGGCTTTCAACTACATGAAAGTAGCACCAAAAAATAATATAAGAAATATACCTGAAAGTATATCGCACCTCTCCCTCAAAGACAAACGAACCCAGCCTAGGTCTCTTATCTATCTGTTTTTTCTACTATGTGGAGATGTGCTGTCAAATCCAGGTCCGGCGAACACGGAATTACTAAATATGGACCTTTACAGTGGTCACTTTACCCGTCACGAGCCTGGGGAGCAAAATGGACAACATTAGGGGTGGGCCCTGGAGCACAAGCCTGATGTTCTAGACACAGAAACCTGGCTACACCAGAGTCCCAGAGAGCCAGGTTTGCATACCAGGCTGCCAAGCATGGAGAAAGGACAGGAACAACGGGGAGGGGTCTGCTGTTATACACAAAAGAAAAACAGCTTGAGGCTACCAAATTAGTAATGACCACTGACCTACAGGACCTGAAGGCAGTCAGATTCCTAGCAACTGAAATACAACTCCCACATGCCCAAGCCATCCTACTAATGGGGATCTGCAGACCACTGGAAAGCAGAGCAGGAAGCTTCAGTGCACTGCATGATCTACTAGAAAGTTACTTCTCAACACACGAACTGATGCTGATGGGCGGGTACAATGAAAAATTGGAAGTCAGTCAACACAGAACATGGACTATACGACATAAGCACCAGCCTAGGGCTAACCCAGCTGACTGGTGAATGTACTAGGATTAACTCCAGAGACCCACACTCGACCTAATTTTTACTTTAAAAAATGATCCCTATGGTTTTAGCGGAGTGTTAGCAGACAGTTTCAGTGACCATCAGGGTACCTTCTGCATAAGAAACAAGGCAAAGAGTATAATAAGGACTAGGATAGAGTACAAAAGAACATACAAAAACTTTGACTACATTGCATTCATGCGGGATGTCGAAGCAGTTAACTGGGAGAGAATAAACCTAATCCCCACAGTAAACGAGGCTTGGTCCTATTTTAAACTGGAATTTCTAAAAGTATGTGAGCAACATGCTCCACAAAAAAAAATTCCACATAAAAAGCAATAAATAATCATTGTGGTATCAGGGTAGGTTGCATACAGTCAAAAGACAAAGAAACGAGCTATGGGAAAATGCAAAACGGACTAATGCCCAGAGTGACTGGTCACTGTATAGGGAACTGAGGAATGAACATTTAAAAGAGCTAAGATCAGCCAAATCAATGTACTGTGGAGAACTATTAGACAGCAGTAGCAACACAAATCCCAGAAAGTTTTGGAGTCTAATACGTAAACTGCAAAAACCAGAGTCAGATGACTACCCGTCGAGCTTTACATAGAAACATAGAAGTTGACGGCAGATAAGGACCGCAAGGCCCATCCAGTCTGCCCATTTCTTTTTCTACCTTATAAATATGCCATCAGCCTTTGCTCTGTCAGTGGCCTATCTATTCATACTCATTTGTATTGCTCCCTTATGCCTATCACATGCCTGTTTGAAGCCCTGCACTGTATTCATAGCCACCACTTCTTGGGTAGGCCATTTCATGCATCCACCACCCTTTCTGTGAAAAGAATTTCTCACATTCCCCTTAATCAGCCCCTCTAATCTCATGCTGTGTCCTCTTGTCCTGCTATTTTCTTATATTTAAACATGTTAGACTCTTTCACCTTGTTAATGCCCTTAAGGTGCTTGAATGCCTCGATCATATCACCTCTCTCCTCCTTTGCTCAAGGGTATACATATTGAGCTCTGTTAATCTGTCCTCATATGCTTCAGTACAGTCCCTGCACCATTTTGGTTGCCCTTCTCTGGACTGCCTCAATTTGGTTAATGTCCTTGTGAAGGTGTGGCTCAATAGTGCATGCAGTACTCCAGATGGGGCCTAACCTAGTCTTGTAAAGAGGATTATTACCCCTCTTACGACTTGTGATACCCCTACTAATACACCCTAACACCCCCTAGCCTTACCTACTGCTTTAGAGGTCTGCTTGGATGATTTCAGGTCATCAGTGATGATGATGCCCAAGTCTCTTTCTTCCTTTGTGACTGCTAGCAACTCCCCTCCCAGCCTATAGGTGGCTTCAGGGTTTCTCTTCCCTATGTGAATGATCTTGCACTTCTTTGCATTAAATCCCAGTTGCCACTCTTCTGACCATTTTGCTAGTTTATCCAGATCTCTTCTCAATCTGCCCACCCCATCTGGATCATCTACTCTGTTGCAGATCTTGATGTCATCTGCAAACAGACAAGCCTTACCCCTCTAGTCCATCTGCATCAAATCAGGTACTGACAGAACTGTTAAAAATAAAAGACCACAAAGCCATACAGCTGGACAACATCCCTAGTAAACTTTTAAAATACGCAGCTCCAGCCATTGCACCACCAGTCTCTGCCATCTTTAACCTATCACTAACAATCCCATTTTCAAATCCGGTTCTGGAAATGCCATCTCCAACTACAGACCCATTGCCCTACTCCCAGTCATTTCAAAAAAATTTAAAGACTAATTGCAAATCGACTAAAGGTCTATCTACATGAAAAAAAATATAATAAACCTAAACCAATCAGGCTTTAGAGAGAGAAACAGTATGCAAACTGCTCTGATTAAGGTTGCCAGCATTGTACAGCTTGCACTGGTAAACAAGTTAAGGATTGGTGGGGGGAGGGGTGGTATTTATTGATCTGTCCAAAGCTTTTGACACCTTGGATCACAATCTACTACTGCACAAGTTATCACATACAGGGCTCAAATCCAGTGCTGCCAATTGGTCCCACAGTTAACTAACTGGATGTAGGCTATAGGCAAACTGTACACCTGGGGCACTTCCACTCCAGTTTCAAGGGAATAGTCTCTGGTGTTCCACAGGGCTCAATAATTGGCACACTTTTGTTCAGTTTGTACATGAACAATCTCACGTTTGTAAATCCAAATATGAAATGACACTTGTACTCAGATGACACCATAATCTACTCCAAGGCCCCCGACCTACAACACATACAAAACAACTTGCAAGAGGCATTTGATAAGCTGCAGCTGTTTTTTGTTTTTTGGTTTTTGTTTGTTTTTGCCAGCAGCAAGCAGATCCTAAACAGTAACAAGTCAAAAATCATGCTATTCAGACAGAGTAACAAAAAGTTTGATGATGGCTATGCTCTGTGTATTGCCTCAGGAGACAGAACCACCCTGCAACAGGTAGAATCCTATAAGTACCTAGGAATCTGGCTAGATGAACACTGCAGCTGGAACACCCACATAAGCAACTTAGTGGAAAACTCTGGCATAAACTAGGCATGCTACATAAGATGGAAAGAGAACTGCCACTAAGATCGAGACTCCAAGTAATTAGCACAGTGATCATCCCCATCATGAACTATGAGTATGTGCTGAGTACGGAGGAGCCTCCGGAGAGGGCATTGCAAGATTAGATGTGCTATACAGTCATCTTGCAAGGTTCGCACTGGACACGCCAAAACACACACACACCATTGTGACTTATACAGAGAATTGAAATGGTTACCCCTGAACCTAAGAAGACAGCTACACAATGCAAGCTTAATGCTAAAGTGCTATAAAGGTAGTCTACCAGAATATACCCATGAGAATGTAAAAGTAAAAACCCAGAACACAGGTTTAAGTTCAACATCCTTGAAAGAGTTTGAGATCACCCCCATTAAATAACAAAATAGGCTGCTCTACATTCTTTTACCAAGGATCCCAAACATGGAATAAACTACCAAAACACCTGAGATCCCAGGGCACAGTAGTCTTCTGGAATAAAATCAGAGATTGATTCCAATCCCTAGCGCCCGTGCCAAAAATATGTTGCCCCAGCTTTGCCCCCAGGTGACAGCTTCCCCCAACTACTAGCAGTATCTCTAGCAACTCTGTACATTATCACTAGGCTTCCCACTCACCGAATTGTATGTGAATGTTTGTAAACCATCACAGCTTCTGAGTGCACTGTCTGACTGCTTAACATGCACTGTATTACACTGGATTTGACCTCTGTCTGATGGCTTAACATGCATTGTATTGCACTGTATATGACCTCTGTAACTGTATTGTACTGCACTGCACTGTATGCTTAACATGCGTTCTGTTGCACTGTATTTGATCTCTGTGTGCCCGCTTAGCATGCATTGTATTACACTGGATTTGACCTCTTGTCTGCCCGCTTAGCATGCATTGTATTGCACTGTACTTGACCTCTGTAACTGCTATCTTGTAATCAGAACTTAACACAAAGATGACCTTTGTAAAATGAGTGCTGGCTCAATGGGATTGTTACCTGGTCATGTTTTCATGAAGAAAATACTACTACTACTACTACATTCCTCACAAAAGGTTACTGAAGAAGCTAGTGGATCTGTGTACAGCAAAAGAGAGAGTAAGATGGGTGTGAAACTGGTTGGAAGGGAGACAGCAGAGGGCTGTGGTTAATGGAGTCAGATCAGAAGTGAGGGAGGTCACCAGTGGGATTCTACAGGGATCGGTCCTGTGTCTAGTCATTTTCAGTATGTTCATTAGGGACATGGAAGAAGGAATCCAGGGCAAGATTTGTCTCTTTGCAGACACTAAGCTTGTGGCAAGGTAGGCAGTGAGGTGAGGTTAGGGAGATGCAGTAAGACTTGCAAAAGCTAGAGAAGTGGCCAAAGGTTTGACAGTTGAAATTAAATGCCAAAAAGTGAAAGGTGGTCCGTAGAGAACAAGAACCACTGGACAGAGTAAAAACAACCTCTGAGGAAAGAGACCTAGGGATCATCATGAGTGGCTCCCTAAAACAGTCAAACCAGTGTAACAGGGTCTACAGTAAGCTAAACAGGATGCTGGGATGTATAGGAAGGGGTACTTACAGTAGAAGGAAGGAGGTATTACTGCCTCTCTATAGATAACCAGTGAGGTCCCACCTGGAGTACTGTGCCCAGTTCTGGAGTCCTCACTAAAGGAAGGATAAGAACAGGCTGGAGGCAGTGCAATGTAGGGTGACCTCAATGGTTCAGGGCCAGCAGGAAATGTCTTACAAGGATCGGGTCAAGGCACTGAACATGTACTTTTGGAGGCCAGATGAGAGAGGGGAGATATGATAGAGACCTTCAAGTTCCTGAAAGGAATGAACAAGGTAAACTATGAGAAACTGTTCAGCATAACTAGCGGGTCAAGAGCATGGGGCACGAGTGGAAACTGACAAAGGGGGAAATTCAAGAGAGAAGTGAGAAAGTTTTATTTTACAGAAAGGGTGGTAGAGCTGTGGAACAATCTGTCAGCTGATGTGGTGGGTGCCAAAATGTTATGGTTTCAAACACGGCTGGAACAAAATGAAGGGCTTAGTGGTTGCTCAGGTGATAGCGGGGAAGTGGAAGCATAAGGCTGGATATTGTGGGTTAGAACCTTTGTTAGGGTTTATGGGCAGACTAGATGGACCAGTGATCTTTTTCTGCTGTCATTGTTTTTATTTCTGTGTTTCCGTGAGACCCCATTCTCTGTCACAATTTTGTGCTACAAAGTGGTCGCAAGGACCACTTTGCAACACTTGAACCCCATTGTGTTATACACTAAGGATCTCAAGTACTTCCCCAAACTAGATCACAGGGAAAGAGGCATGGTGAACAGTGGCTAGTGAGGATACATAGAAGCACTTTACCTTGAACAGCAGCTACATAGCACCCTCACACCCCAACTGCAAGAAACAGCCACCACATGGACAGAAGAACAAGGGGTCACTGCCTTGCAAGCCAGAACATTTGCTCTAACAGGAAGAAGGAAGGGTTAAGCACAGTATTGTACAGTTCTGGCAAAGTGTGGTTCCTCTATGGAGGCACCCGCAGTGGAGACCAAGGAGGATGCTGGGAACCTCCACAAAGGAGACCCACAGGAGGGTGGCGGGGATCCTGCAGGGGAAGGAAACAACTCCTGGTGGGGGACTCCATCGTTAGGAAGGTAGAACTGGGGGAGGAAGGGGAGAGGGAGGTAAGGTGCCTGCCTGGCGCCATGGCTTGGAGGGACAGGGAGCGACTCCTCAGGATTGCCGGAGCAGCTGCACAGGGAGGGAACTAGATGTCATTGTCCACCTAGGGACAAATGACCTGGCTAAGAAAGGGATTAGAGAAGTGCAGGAAGAGTTTGTGGAATTGGGAGGGCCTTAGTCAAGTAGCATGCACAGTAACCTTCTCGGAGGTGCTGCCCATCTATGGATAGGAGAGGCTAGGTGTTCCGCACATGGGATTCAATCAGTGGTTGAAAAACTGGTGTGGAGCTCAGGGATTTGGCTTCACTGGGGACTAGGGATCCACCTGGAGTGATGCAAGCCTATACTGGCATGATGGGCTGCATCTGTCCGGGAGGGGAACCAGGATCCTAGGTGATAGGTTTAAATGCTTCATTGGCAAGCTTTTAAACTAGCCAAGGGGGGAGGCACTGGAAAGGAGCAGGGAAATCCTAGCCCCCAAAATAATCACGGTAGTAAGTGGCAAACACCAACATAGAGGTGTCGATAGGGAGAAGGGCAGGGGTAAATGGAGAAAGTGACAAAGGCAAGAAGGACAGGGATGGGGCAAAAGGGAGTAAGGCCATCAGGAAATGGAGGGTAATGAGTACCAATGCTCGTAGTCTGGGCAACAAGCTCCTGAGCTGGTGGCCTTGATGGAAGAGGGATGCCTGGATATCGTAAGCAGTCACAGAAACATGGTACACAGAGAACCATGACTGGGATGTTAACATACCAGGGCTATAACCTACAGGAGAGACAGGCAGGGAGAAGAGGGAAGGAGTAGCTCTCTATGTAAAGGGAGGATAAAAGCAACTGAACAAAAGAGTAAACAGGGAGGAGAGGAGGCACTGTGGGTCACCTTGAGACTGGAAAGGCACCACAATCCCACAGGGTTGTGTACAGACCCCATGTCAGGGGGAGGGAATGGACAAGGATATGATAGAAGGCATTCTTAGAATGGCAGAGAAAGGGGAGACACTGTTGATGGGAGACCTGAATATGCCAGATGTTAACTGGAGGACATTTGTTGCAGCCACATCCAAGAGCAGGGCCATTCTTGATGCTCTACAGGTGGCAGGCCTTAGACAGCTAGTTTCGGAACCCACTCATGAGGGAGCAATCTTAGACCTTGTACTCTCAAATGGGGGCAGTGAGAGGATCTCAGATCTAGAAGTGGGTTGCCATCTGGGGACAAGTGACCATCAAACAGTGTGGTTCACATTAAACTCAGCTACAGAGTCAAGCCATACAAAAGTGAGGGCACTGGACTTTAGGAGGGCTGACTTTGGCAAGATGGAGAGTGCCTCAGAAAACACTAGCAAACAGGCTAGAAGGAGGTGTGGAGCAACAATGGGGAATCATCAAACTGCCATCACAGAGGCAACAAGCCTTTGTGTGAAGCAAATAAACAAATCAAACGAAAGAAAAGCCACTATGGTTCTCAAAAGAGGTGGCTGTGAAAGTCAGGAAGAAAAGATAGCATTCCGAAGGATAAGGAAACAGAAGGAGCAGGACAGAGAGCTGTACCAGTTAAGGCAGAAGGAAGCAGGGAGGAAGTCAGAATAGCAAAGGCCCAAACTGAGGAAAAGATAGCCAACTCAGTTAAGAAGGGGGATAAAACCTTTTATAGGTACATCAGCAAGCGTAGAAAGACAAAGGGAGGGATAGTGAGGCTGAATAGAATGAACGGTGGGTGGGCAGAGGGGGACAGTGAAAAAGCAGGGATACTGAACAAATATTTCTGCTCAGTATTCACAAAAAAGGAGGGGAAGTGCCTAATCCAATTAACAGAAGCACTCTTGATAGGGGGGTCGATCCCAGTCCTTTCACAGAAGAAAGGGTTCTGCAAGAACTCCTAAAACTGAAGGTGGACAAAGCAATGGGTCCTGATGGAATTCACCCCAGAATTCTAAAAAAATTAAGGAGGAACTGGTGAAACCACTGGCTACTCTTTTTAATAAATCATGGGAGGATGGTGTGGTACCGGGGACTGGAGGAAGGCGGATGTGATTCCCCTTCACAAAAGTGGGACCAAGACAGGCAGGAAACTACAGACCTGTCAGTCTGACCTCTGTGGTAGGGAAAGTGATGGAGTCACTTCTGAAGGAAAGAATAGTTGAGTACCTAGAGGCCAGTGGAGCACAGGACCCAAGGCAGCATGGGTTCACAGCGGGAAGGTCATGTCAGACAAATCTAATAGATTTCTTTGACTGGGTGACCAAAGTAGTAGACCAGGGAGGGCTGTGGACATGGCCTACCTAGACTTTAGCAAGGCATTTGACACAGTCCCACGCAAAAGATTAATAGTCAAATTAACCAGCCTGGGAGTGGGTCCCAGGGTGGTAGCCTGGGTAAAACATTGGCTGCACAACAGGACACAGAAGGTAATTGTAAATGGAGTCCACTCTGAAGAAAGAGGGTTACTAGTGGGGTACCGCAGGGTTCAGTATTGGGTCCAGTCCTTTTTAATGTCTTCATCAGTGACATTGCAGAGGGACTGGAAGGAAAAGTATGCCTTTTTGCAGATGACACAAAGATCTGCAACAGGGTTGATACACAAGGAGGCATGGAAAGGATGAAAAGGGACTTGGCAAGGTTGGAGGAATGGTCAGAAGTATGGCAGCTAGGATTCAGTGCAAAGAAGTGCAAAATAATGCACCTGGGAAACAAGAACCCAGGGGAAGAATACACAATGGGTGGGGAGGTAGTAACAACAACAAAAAAGGAAAGGGACTTGGGGGTAATCATATCAGATGACCTTAAGGTTAGCAAGCAATGTGAGAAGGCAGTAGGGAGGGCTGGGGGTATACTGGGATGTATAGGGAGAGGCATCAGCAGCAGAAAACAGGAAGTTGTTATCCCTCTGTACAGACAGTTGGTGAGACCCCATTTGGAGTATTGTGTCCAGTTCTGGAGACCCCATCTCCGCAAGGACATAGACAGGATAGAGGTAGTCCAGAGGAGGGCAACTAAAATGGTGCAGGGTCTGCAAGAGAAGCCGTATGAGGAGAGACTAAAGGAGCTTAATATGTATACCCTTGAGGAAAGAAGGGAGAGGGGGACATGGTAGAAACTTTTAAGTACCTCAGTGGAATCAACAAAGCCCAAGAGGGTAGCATATTTCAGAAAAGAGACTTGCAAGAACAAGGAGACACAATTTAAAGATAGAAGGAGGGCGTGTCTAGGGCAATTTGAGGAAGTATTATTTCACAGAGAGGGTAGTGGATGCATGGAACAGCCTTCCTGAGGAGGTTGTGGGGTCTAAAACTGTGGGAGAATTCAAGAATGCATGGGACAGACATAAGGCAATTCTTGTGGGGGTAGGAAGAAATAGGCTGTTGGTTAAATAGTATCTGCAGCCTATCCTGTAGGTAGGGAAATGGGCAGACTAGATGGGCCAAGCGGTCCTTATCTGCCGTCAAAGTCTATGTTTCTATGTGCCTTCAAAACATTCAAGGTCAGGGCTGGGGCGGAGGGATCCATTGGAAGTCGGGGAGTGAGTTTGGACAGGGGGCATGTGCTGGGGGCCACTGGACCAAAAGAGAAGTCTGTCAAAGGAACAGCTAAATATTGCAGGGGTGGGATGGGGGGTGGGCAGCATTAATGGTAGCCTGGTGTCATGCTGTGGGCCAACCCGCAGCAGCTACAGTTCCATGCTGGTAGTGGCTGCTCAGCCTGGGTGTGACCATGTAACAGATCCTCAAATCCAGCCCCAGTGAAACAAGATTGGACAGCAGAGAGAGGGGGGGCAGTTTTCTGTAGCAGAGATTTTATGTCATGGGTGCCAAAAGAAGGGACATTATGTAACAAACTGTCCTAATATAAAGAAAAAGACTGCCCACGTAGCCTTAGCAAATGGGGGTCACTTCATGGCTACCATGCAGATTGGATCACAGCAGATGATAAATAAATAAAACTTTATTTTTAAAGCGCCTTTCAAAAAATCAAGGCGCCGTACAAAGTACATAGATAAAATTACAATCATTACAATAAAAACAATCAAATGAATGCAATCAGACTCCAAATACTTGGGTATACAAATATGTTTTTAGGGCCTTTTTAAACCCCTCCACGGTCGCGCACTCCCTTAACTGGCGGGGTAGAGAATTCCAGAGGGTTGGGGCTGCGTACATAAATGTACGAGCCCAAGAAGATTTCAAGGACACCCTCAGGATCTCTAGCAACCCCTCGCCAGCTGGGCGGAGCAATCGCCCAGGGCAGTAAGGGACCAGGAGCACTTTCAGGTAGTCAGGGTCAAGTCCATGTAGGGCTTTGTAAGTCAAAGGGCTGACTTTAAAGGTGATCTGCCACTGCACAGGCAGGCAGTGCAGTCCACGCAGCACCGGCGAAATATGGCTGGACCGAGAAGTACCAGTCAAAAGCTGGGCCGCTACATTCTGCACTAGCTGCAGGTGGCGGATTTCAACCCCAGGAAGCCCTAGGTAAAGGCAGTTGCAGTAGTCAGACACGAGGACACAAAGGCATGGACCAGCGTAGGGAGATCGCTGGACGGAACAAGGTGCCTGCCAAATCCTGGAGATATTCCTGAGATGGTAAAATGTGGACTTGATGATAGCAGACACCTGCAAATGCATAGTCAAACCCTCATCAAGTATTAACCCCCAGGTTACGCACCTGTTCAGAGGTTGGAAGTGAAACACCCCCAAGATAAAGTCCTGAGAGTGAACCAGCTCCTGACCCTCCTATCTGGCGCTCTGAGTCCACTACCAACACCTCCGTCTTTTCCGAGTTCAACTTCAGCCAACTCAAATCTATCCACTCCTGGATTTCACTAAGGTGGTTATTTAAGACTGAGAGAGCTCCATCCTGATTGGATGCAAAAGAAAGGTAAAGCTGGGTATCATCAGCACAGCAGTGAAACCTCAGCCCATACCTTCTTACAGTGTCTCCGAGGGGCAGCATATACATTGCAAACAACATGGAGGACAATACCAAGACCTGAGGAACCCCACAAGACAGAGAAACTGGGTCAGAGGAATAAACCCCGGCCACCACTCTCTGAGTTCTTCCAGTGAGGTAAGAAGTAAACCACCTGAGGACTACATCCGATAGTCCATAGATGAACCTCAGATGCTCAAGCAGAACCCCATGGTCCACAGTGTCAAAAGCTGATGAGAGATCAAGGAAGACCAGAATGAAACGGTTCCTCCGATCCCTAGCCATCAGGAGATCATTGAGCACCCGAACCAGCGCTGTCTCAGTACTATGACTTTTTCGAAAAATGGACTGGAGGGGTTCATAGATATCATGGATGGTCAAATGGTTCTTCAGTTGTACAGACACTACCTTCTCAGTCGCCTTCTCTAAAAAGGGAAGATTAGAGATTGGTCTGTAGTTTGCATGGCAGTCTGGGTCCAAAGAAGCTTTCTTCAGGAGTGGTGTTACCACAGCCTCCTTAAGGGAGCTCAGAAACTCACCTGTTTCCAGGGAGCATCAGACTATCCATGCTAGGACCGGACCAATAGAGTCGATGCAACCTAAAATCAGGGAAGTTGGCCCTGGATCCAAACTACAGCATGTAGGGCATTCACCCTGGATGATCCGCATGATATCCATGAATTCAAAGGCACTCCAGGAAAACCGAGGGTGGCAGCATCACGCTGATCCACAATAACACCCTTAGAGTGTGCTGGTTGGAGCATCTCCCTGATTCAGCCACCTTAGTAGCAAAGAATCGAGCAAATTCATCGCACTTCTTTTGCGTAAAAGCCCTCCGGACCTGTAGACTAGCTGGGTTGCACAACCTGTCCATGGTGCGAAAAAGCTGAGCTGGTCGATTCTGAGTAGCTGCCATCTCCCCGGACAGGAACTCTGCCTTCTTACGGGTGATTGCAGATTGATAGGCTTGATAATGCTCCATCAATCTAAGGTGGTTGGCATCAAGGGAGGATCTCCACCAGCAATGCTCTAACCTTTGACCTAGTTGCCGTATCTCCCTCAAGGTCCCATCAAACCATGGGGACCGTGGACGAAGGGAGAGATGGCGAACATGGACAGGAGCAATGAAATCCAGAGCTGCCGAGGTGGCCCTATTATAGGCCACCACGAGGGCATCTGGATCATTGTTTGCCACGGGAAAGGACGATAGGTCAAGTACCACCATCAGGCCTTCAGAGCTAACATCTCGTAAAGGGCGATACCTGACAATCTCCACAGGGGTAGGCCTACAAAGTGAGGCACTAAAACTAAACCCCACATTATAGTGGTCGGGCCATCCAACTGGTTCCACTCCCAAATCAGAGGCCTCGATCCCCAGGAGAAGAACTTAAGTCAAGGGAGTGACCATGTTTATGGGTAGCAGCGGTAACTATCTGTGTAAGGCCCAGAGATGATATCAACTGGAGGAAGTGCTGTCCAAACTGCGAGAGTTTGTCATCGATCCAGGCATTGAAATCACCAAGAACCATCAGTCTCCGTGATTCAGATGCCATGTCAGTGACGAAATCCGCCACTTCCTGAAGGAATCTCTTCTCATTTCCGGGTGGATGGTAGATGAGGACGATCCTACAGCCTACACCTGCTACCACAATACACTTGAATGACTCGGTTTCCTCAACTTGTACACTCGTGAGGTTAAATTCAGTCTTAAAACAGACTGAATGGGATTGACGATGGGACTGATCGATTCAGGGAGCCGCCGGACTCTTGTGCAAGCAGATCTGGTGACTGGGAATAATAAAGGGCCGGATACAGCAGTCATCTGTGTGCACGGTGATACATATTGCTGCCCTACAGCCACCATACAAATGACTGTTCAAGAAAAGACACGAGGTGAAAGTGGGGTTGGGACCTTACCTACCCGTGCCAGTTGTTATCGGGCATGACCACCCAGACTTTGCTTCATTTATACATTGTCATGCTGCCCAGGACTCTGCTGTAGTTGCAGTAACCACCAGAGCTCAAGTGAAGCAGGGACATTTACTGCCTGTGTTCCCATATGATGATGTTTTTGAGAATCCTGGCAAGGACTGTAAAACTAAGGCAAAGAATAGGAAGCTAAAGAAGCACTGGATTGAACTGATGCTGGTGTACAGCCAGACTTGGGACATACTTTTAAATGTGATATGCAGCATGAGCAAAAAGCAGACCCTTCACTTAACCCTTTTTTTCCACAGGTGGGGAAGGGAGTGGAAAAAGGTGCCCCTCAGTTAGTTGTAAAACCGGGAATACTGTACAGGATGATGTCTGCCACTCTGCCAAAGCAGACCGTGAATTGTCGTGACGTGATCGTGAGTCGTGACAATTAAAATGAACTGCTCCCCTGCCCCATAAAAACTACTACTCCACCTGGGACAGTAATTGACCATAAACTGCAATGTAGGACTGTTTTGCTACTCTGCTCCTCCAGCCATGTAGCCAGTTATTCTGGCCTGTTTTGAGGGGGAGGGACAATGGAAT
The DNA here is from genome assembly GCA_016271365.2 of Neoceratodus forsteri. NCBI lineage: Eukaryota > Metazoa > Chordata > Ceratodontiformes > Ceratodontidae > Neoceratodus > Neoceratodus forsteri. The sequence continues at coordinate 373,453,840 of CM057450.1, read as the reverse complement.
GGTCTACCATCCGCAGCTGCCGAATGACCAGGACGTCTTGGTTTAGCACTAAAAAATATGTCTACAGCCTTGTCTGGGTTGGATTCATCTGGAGGGGGCCCTGCTTTTTAATGCAAATCAATGTTTCTACAGTATCCTCTGCCAGACTTGTTCTCCAGTCAGTTTTTACCTTGTTCGTAGTTGAAAAACACCTTTCTACTATGCATTAGACACAGGAAATACTCTCAACACATTGACAAGCTTCAACAGATTTGGATAAGAAATTTGGAAATCACATGCTAGCTTTGACCAGATAGCAGAGGCAGACATGTTACTGATGAACGAAAACACAATTGGAAGGAGCACAAATGCATTTCCAAAGAAACGTGTGTATAAATCACGCCAGAACGCCAAGATTTTTATTTTATTTATTTTTATTTATTTGTTCTAGGATTACAAATACCTTTGAGCCGAGGCTCTTTTACAAAGGTTCCATGTCATTGGTACAATTGAGACAATCATAAGCAAAGGTAACAGTTTATAAAATTAAAAAAAAAAAAAAAAACACATAGTCTTGTAGATGAAAAAGAACAATAAGGTGAAACTTTGGGGAGGGGAAAGGGAAAGGAGGAGGGTGAAATCAGGAGACTAAGTGGATGGGAGAAAAGGGGAGGTAGGTGGGTGGGGAACAGAGAGAGGAGAGGAGAGGTGGAAGGTGGATAAGAATAGAGGTAGTGCAGCCGGTGGCATTTGTCATGGGCCAGCAGGGAGGTGAAGATTGGGGGTGCTGGCAAAGTGCAGGAGTAGATGTGGATCCAAAAGGGCATCTTCAGCTATGGAACCAAAAGACATGTTTAGCCACAACAGTCACAGAGGTTGGAGGCAGTGAGTGTTAGGCGGAGACGAGTCTTAAAAGTGCTGAGTGATAGTGAGGATGAGATGTCGCTGGGAAGACCGTTGTACCAACTAGTGGCCCGGTAAGCAAAGGATCTTTGGCCTTGTGTTGTGCGGCAATGCAGGATTTGCAGAAGCTGAGGTTTCGATACCCTGGTATGTCGGATGTGGATTCTCGGTTGTATGAGGGCACAGACTGGGGCAAGGCCCAGCAAGATTTTTTAGTAGTAATACAAGTTTGGTGTTTTATTCGATTGGCAAGATTCAACCATCCAGTTTGAGAATAGAGGTCACAGGTGTGAGTTAGGCATTGGCAGCCAGTGACAAGTCCACAGGCCTTGTTGAGGGCGGTGGATACACGTTTGAGTGCGGTGGTTGTAGCAGAGCTGTAAATGATAATGACATAATCAATGATGGATATGATGGAGCTCTGGACAGCGACAGCGAGGGCTTCGGGTGTCAGGTGTTTCCTATGACGGAATAGCAGGCCTAGCCGGGAGTTAGCGGCTTTGGCAACATGGTCGATGTGGGCAGTGTAGGAGAGGTGAGAGTCAAGGGTGATCCCGAGGTATTTAAAGTTTTTGACCTGTTCCAGTGTGGCACCTTGTCTGGTGATAACAGAGAGTTGGAAGTGCTTATGTTTATTATGGGAGCTGCTGAAGATCATGGCCTTTGTTTTTTATATATATATATATATATATATATATATATATGTATACAGTATATATATATATATATGATAAATTATCAAAGCATGGAACCCGCATTCAGTTATAACTGTACCTACACTGATGTGTGCATGATTGCTGTTTTTTATTTTTATTTTTTTCACGATGGTCATTTTGATGTAATAAGGTGATTAAATATTGCACTGGCTTTTTAAGAGACTTGAATAAAATGCAGCATGTGTAGCACATTGGCCACTCCCCTTGAGAAAGGGTCACGAGAAGACCCGAAGCGCTGGGGTACTAGAAACCACGGGCTCCATGCTTTGATAATTTATCTTGCCATTCTGGCGTGATTTATACACGTTTCTTTGGAAATGCATGTGTGCTCCTTCCATTTGTGTTTTCGTTGTCTGTTGCTATTGAAGTGAGCACCCGCACATTTAGAGCGCTCCTGCATTTGTGTTTTTTCATGTTACTGATGAAGTTGGTTTGAGCAAACATCTTAAACTCTTGCCGTTCTGCGAGCACTAGATTGGTGTCACAGGCTGCAAAAGAGCTGAAAATGGTCAGCTACTTCAGTGATGTCACTATTACCGTACAGCTCCAGTTCCTTTTGGTCTGTTGGCCAAAGTCTGGTATCTAACACTTTTGCATGGTTATAGATACTACTTTCATCATTCAAACCGAACCTTTGTTCACAACAGTTCTCAATATTTGTAATGTATTTCTTATAGACCGAGATTGTGTGTTGAACCTGAAGTTCTGTGTCTGGTCCATCTGTTATCCCACAACCCCTTCACAGACTACTGTCATCTGGAGTTGCAGTGGAGAACAGACTAGACTGGGCAGATGGAGTTGGGAGCAGCCTGGGCAGGTCTCTAGAGGCCGAGCATTGCAAACACCAGTGATATTAGTGAGCAGTATAGCATGAACTGGAACTAGGACAGGTGGTTAGTGAAGCAGTGTGCACATCGTCAGTTACAGTGGTCTGTTGGTTCTCATTGAAAAGCACACGCACAAGCATCTGGCAGTGATGGAGGCACTGTGGCCGCAACAGTCCTCTCTCACTTGTTCCTGAGACTAGAACAGCCAACATGGCAGAGGGATGTGATGTCTCTCATTAGTCTGATGATCTCAGACTGTAGGCTGGGGGGGGGGGGCCTGTGTCACTGGCTACTTGCTTGTAAATAACCTTTTTATTCAGCTTGAAATTACGTGTGCTGATAACCAATGGAGGTCACTGTAACTTCAAAGAGGAAAGCAGCCCAGGAAGAGGTGTTAATTGCGTCACATGCAGATTGTTAAATGTTTTGGGGGAATTGCTTCCTTGCCAGCCATCTGAGGGAGAGTAGTTATGGACAGTTGAACAGAGATTAGCTGCTAATTACACATGCCTGACGGAGAGATCAAGACTTAATTAGGTTGGATAAAAAACTGGGGGGGGGGGTGCTATCCGCTGTATAGTTCTGATACCTATGGATTTGAACCCTGGTTCCCAAATCTGTAGTTTTTTCATTAGACTAGTCTGCCTCCTGAAAACCTTACTCAAAGTTGATGTAGAATGCTTATTTCATAGACATGTAGGTCACACGGACCTTAAGAAATACTTTCCTTTCTCTCTGCTCAAGTCCTGTTGTATCAGATATAAAGAGAATGCTGCGTATGACGGGGAGGCTTGTTTTAAATGACTTCACTTGTTGACTAAGAAGACAAGGGTGTTTCTCCTTTGTTTTCCTCAGGAAGCAGGCATCAGTAAAAATAGTTCTGTGAAACACAACAATCTACTCTCCTGTGGCCTTGGTGTATGAAAATAGAGCTGTCTGTCATGCACTGTCTCATTAAACCTTTCTCTCTCTGCTTACTGCACCAAACTGAGTGCCTTAGTGCAGACAGTGTCTCTGAAGCACCCCCCACCACACACACACATTTTATTACTGTGTGCTTACTCTTACTTGTGCTTTCTCTGCTTACATCTTGTGCTCTAGCACTAAGGAAAGGAGAAGTAGTAGTATGCTAGTGCCCATATAGAGCTCCTGTCTTTTACCCATACTACCATAAGGAGCAATCTGAAAGCATAACGTGGTCTAATCTTCGAGTCCCCAATGACCACATTTGTGGGCAATGAATTCCATGGTTTGATAATTCTTTGGGAAAAAAGTTGTCCTGCTTTGCTGAGGAAAAATCGTTTTGTTCCAACTGTATGGATGTCCCCTAGTATTAATGTTAACTTGTTTGAAATAAAGACCCATTTCAGCCATACGGTATTGATCATTAAATCACTTCCCATGTTAACTTAAGATCACCTCGCATTCTTCTGGTTTCTAATGACGTTAGACCAAATTTATTTGGCCTTTCTTCCTAGCTAAAGCCTCCAGCCCCTTGCACACAGTTACTTTTTTCAGATTTTTTTCTATAGGAGCAGTGTTCTTTTTTTGTAAGGGTGCCAGGGTTGTGAGGAGAAGTCTAATAAAGGGCATATATAGGCCCTGTATAGTGGAAGGAGGACCGATTTATCTCTTGATACTGTAGCTTCACATCTACTGGAGTTGCTATATGATGTTTTATTTTTTTCCCCCACCCTATGCTTATCCTCCTGCTCATTCTAACCAGCTCCGTTCTGACAGTGACCCCCAGTACCATCATCCCCCATGTGCAGAACATACTCTTTCCACTGCCAAACCTCCATGGGTGAGTGGGTGCCACAGTCGGTGTTGCAGAGTTTGTGGGGCTGCCATGATCATCCTGCCAGTTGAGGTGCTTTTCCTCCTATTTTCTCCCATCCCTGAGGTCGGCATGTGTGCACTGACACGCATGTAATATGTGAAGGCACACCACACTCTCAACGTCTGTGCATGGTACTCTAGAGAGACGGCCTCTTGCTGTGCCACTCCAGTCTCTGCTAGGTGGCAGCCAAGCAGTGGTACATGCTGTCCCCTTCCCAAAGGAGGATAACTGTCTGACACTCAAGCTGCCTTCCCTCGGCTAGCCCCCTTGCAATCCTAGCCCAATTCTGAACCCTGACTGCCAGTGTGGCAGGTGGTAGCAGTAATGCCACTGGCCCTATTCCATGATGTATGGTAGACTGCTGTTTTCCTCCCTGGCACCCACAGGAAAATGAGATGCTGCATCTCGTTGTGCTATCCTGGGTGAAGTTTCAAATAAACAAACATAGCTTCATCACCTTGAATGTCAGGGTTTGTGAAGGGCTTCATTTACAGCAGTACAACATTTATTGTACTTGCACAGTAAATAAAAGAGGGCATTGTGGCCAATTCAGGGAGAAGATCCAGCTGGCATAATGTGGAGACGGGGCACTTTGAGGTCAGTATCTTCCTTGGTACAAGACTGCAGATAATGTGCAGCAAGAACCATGCTGCACTTAGGATGAGGCTTCTGGTATCCTCTCTGTATTGATGTGTCAGAATAGCCCTGGGTTTATTAGCAGATAGAGCTTTACTGAGGCATCAGTTGGGCCGGACTCTTTCTCACCCCCTTCTTTACATCATTCTGAAATGGACCAATCCCTTGGATGTCAAACCAAACTCCAGCAAGTGTGCACACACACACATACACAAACAATTACCCGGACATCAGACACTGAATGTGATACCTGCCAAAGAGGTTACATGGAGGATTGTAGACGTCTGCAGATATTATTTTAGAACTCATCCAGCAGTGCTTGCCCTGCCACTTACAATTCGGGCAAAAACAATTGTTTTTAAATGGTGATTTTTAAATCTGTTTGGCACAGTTATATGGAAACAAAAGTTTGCAGTGCCTTTTCATGTTTGCTTGCAAAGTGCAGCAAACATATTGTTACAGTGGTGGGCTTCAGAGGCATATGGTGGTGATGATGATAAAAATATCATTGTCTTATCCAGTGCACGTCGGGCTGCAGGAGGCTTGACAGTGACATGCCAGTGATCGAGGCTCATCATGATGCTGTTCTGTTACTGATGAGTGGAAACTTTGTGTACTTTAAAGCAGGCAGCCAGGCCTATCAGGGCTTCTGCATACTTTCATTTACAACACACGTCCAGCAGCCAGCTGAGCACTGTCACGATTAGCCTGCTGCTCGTCGTCCTCCTGCTGCTCGTCTTCCCTCCTAACCTGATGGCAGCCCAGTGCTTCCTCTGTAAAACAAGCCCACTCTCTGCAGGTTAGCCCACCCGCCTCTCGATCGCTTCCTCTGTGCCCCTTTCTGTAAAAATAAACTCCCACTCACTGTCAAGTATCCCATCCAACTCCCAAGTGCTTCCTCCATGCCCTATTTGTAAAAATAAATTCCCTCCTCCTGTCATTTATGCTGTCTACCTCCCAATGGTTCCCCCGTGATCTGTTTGTAAAAAAAAAAAAAAAAACTCCCACTGACTGCCAATTATCCTGCACACCTCCTGATTGCTTCTCCCATGTCCCATTTGTAAAGATAAACTCCCACCCACTGCAGAGTATCCAGCCCACCTCCCAGTTGCTTTCCCCATGTCCCACTTGTAAAAACTAAACTCCCATCCACTGTCAGTTATCTCAGTCACTTCCCAATCATTTCCCCAGTGTCCTGTACCTGTAAACCAAGAAAAATGTCAAGTGATGACTTCTGGCTCCTCGCCAAACCCCTGTCTCAGCACCTACCACTCCACCCCATCCCCACACTTACCTATCTGGTCCACCGGCACGTCCTGCTACTTCCCCGGACACATCCTTCTAATGCTGACTGAGTAAGTTTCGTTAATGACTTTTTAATGTGTTTTGAACTTTTACTCATAACGTTGCAATTTATTAATATTTTTTCATCAGATATTCAACATAACCCTTTTTGGACCCAACTGCATGAACAAGATAGGCAAACATTTTCAGCAGTATCCCAAAAGATGATTTCACAGTCGTTTCGCAAAATCACCTTTCGAGCAGTTTTAAAAATTGTCACCTCCTGGGTTCATGGGGTGGGATCATTACAAGACTGTGTCAAAAATTTAGTTAAAAAATATGGTAAAATGACCAAGTTATGAGAGGACATTGAAATATTTCATATGTTCAGATTTCACTCAGAATTTCCCTATTTTTCAATATTTTTCCACCAGACTTTCAACATGGATGTTTTGAGACCCAGCTTGATGAACAGGGTATAGTATGTGAAATTGTTCAAATCTGGCCAAAAAGGCTATTTTGCAGTTGCAGTTGTGCCACAAAATTACCTTTCGGGCAGGATTTAAAAAATTTCACCTACTAGGTTTATGAAGTGGGTTCATAAAAAGACTAGGTTGAAAATGTTGGGTCAAAATCTTTTTAAAGAAAAACCCACCAAAGTCATGAAGGTACATTGAACATTTTCGATGTTCACTCACAGCTTCAGTAATTTTCAATATTTTGACCCCACATTTTCAGCATAGTGATTTTTTTCACACCACCTCATGAATGTGACAGATGTCGTTTTTCAGATCCTGCCTAAAACATGTTTTCACACTTGGGGCACAAAATGATGCTTCAGTCAGTATTTATAAATGACAACTGTCATGTTCAGAAGGGGGTGGGGCATAAAGAGACTGTGTTAAAAATTCAGGGTCAAAATGTAAAAAAAAATAAATTATGAGGAAACACTGTGCAGAGCCAACCGTTTGCCTAGTGAGCATTGTGTTATGTTCCCATGCTGGTGACTCGAGTTCAGGGGTGAGCTCAGTGTGGCAGCTAGGCAGCATGAGGATGGGGCCAGCACTGTCGCACACCACTTCTCCGAGCCTGGGAAGGTACTGCACAGTGTTCTGTTGCACAGACAACACCTTGAGAAATTGCTTTGTGTGTCATGGCCTGCTTCTATAAAGAATTACTCATGTCATGAAACATGACCACCACTCGCAGTTTCTAAAAATCTCTTCTTTTGAGCTTACCTGTTCAATGTATGTGCCAGATTCATACTCTGGATGTAGTAGGATGATGTTATCACATACGTACGAATATATTCCATTTTTACATAGCACCCATGGCATGAGACTGGGAACTTTTAAAACATTCCAAATCCTGTATTGTGTTTCAGAAATTAAAATACATAAAACAAACATTACTACTCGATGACTCCATCGCAAACTGCCTTACTACAATACTGCTCTGCCTTCATCATTCTCTACAAAACAGCCATAACCTACCCAACACAACATGCAAGCAAACATTCAGCATTGACAAATGCTTGTTGAATTTTGAAATGGTAAGGTAGCCAGTCCTTTAATATGACTGGTGACAGTTAAAACCATGCAGCATGACAAGAAATTGAGGTGAAGGTGATGACACAAACTAAATCAAATCCAAGACTGAGCTCAACTGGGATGCAGCATTTTATTTTGAGAAAGGCCAGGTCCTGCTTTTAGCCAGTTTTACAGCTAGGAGCTCTGACTGCAAGGGAGGTAAAGGCAATTGCGAAAAGATACACTGTGACCAGTGACTCTAGGTGGAAATTGTACCTGGAATCATCTGGTTCATAATTCAGAACTTTCAAGAATCTGCCTTCTCCTTAGAACCTCAGTCTCTAATCTAAGGATTGGAGACACAAAGACCCCCACGGGAGCTAGAAAAGACCCCATTCACACAGCACCATGCGTAATGCCATATGCTCTGCCAACATGAATAGTGGTGCTAGCCCCCAACTGCTTCAGTTGCATTTATCCCACTGTCATACATACGTCTTGTTAGGGTACAACTGAACCTTGGGTTTTGCCTGTGTGGGCCTCTGAAGTTTTTAGTTTATTTTTGTTTTCTAGTATGATGTTTCTTACTGAGTACTTGTTTTAGTTAGTTGTTCTTTTCACCATCACAATTTCAGGTCTAGACTTCCGGTGACGTCAGCACCTGATAGAGCAGTTTGAGTTTTCTGCTCCGCTGCCCATCCGCCAAAAACAAAGCTAATCGCCTGAATACTGATGGCATCCCCAGCTAAACAGCGCAGGAATAAACCAGGGAAGACCCATCTTACCCCTGCCCAGAAACTCAGGGTGTTATTGAGGGACGAGGACCCCAGATACACCGAGGAGGCAAGCGCCCCCACGGAGATGCACCAGGCTGAACACCAAGCAGAGCCGCAGGAATCGGAGGATGACCTCCTGGAGACCATCAAACAAACGGCAAGAACGGTCTCCAAGATCGATCGCACTCTAACAGAGTTACGAGCAGATTTAAGCATAATTGACCACAAGACTGACCAAATCAAGCTGGGCCTTACTGCAGTTTCGGAGCAGACAGGCAGACAGGATAGGCTCCTGCTGTATCTTTTGGCGTGGGATCATGAGCTTACCCTTAGGCTTGATGATCTGGAAGGACGAAGTCGTCATCAAAATATCAGAATCCATGGCGTTCCTGAGGGCTCAGAGGACGGTCACACAAGCACTATTGAATTTATACAACAACTGCTTAAGAAAGTCCTAGAGCTTCCCGAAGATCTCGACCTAGGCCCTTATCGAGCTCACAGATCCCTCGCCCCCCCGACCCTGCAACCTGGAGGCCAGACCTAGGTCCTTTGTGGTCCGATTTACCCTATATAACAGCAAAGAAGAGGTCCTACGGAGAGCGTGGCGGCAGGGTCCCCTGGAATTTGGAGGGCACAAGATAGCAGTGGATAATGATTACACAGCAGAAGTTCAGGAGGCTAGAAAAGCCCTGTGGCCAATCGTCAAACAATTAAGATCAAGAAACATTAAATCTCAGATCCTACACCTGGCCAGGCTGAAGGTTATAACGGAAAAGGGTACCAGAATCTTCAAGGACCTATTGTCTGCGGTTCCGTTTTTGGAGGAGCTGGGGATTTCTACACCGCCCCTTACTAAAGAAAAGCTTGAGCGAGACTTTTTAGCCTCTGCCTGGTCCGTCTCAGAAAGGGGCTACGAAAGTCAGAACTACGATGCGACTGCCACATACCACTCTTCGAGCTGACATTGGCTCGGTGCTACGGAGACTGGGAGATTCTTCAATAATCAACAAGAACGCAGCCCACTTGAAGTCACCTGCGAAGATAGTGGAGACCGAGAGCCCCAATCCAGCTGAAGCTTCAGATCCCTGAGGAGCTCATCCGTGGTCTCTGTAATTGTGAGATCTAACATCGCGGAGAGACGCTCCTAAGTCCTACCCGATCTCAATTTAACCTCCCGCGGTTCTTGGCCTTCCCCTCCAGGCCTGATCCCCCTGCCGTCGCAGTGAGTACCCAGTATCTTTTAAGCTGCAGATAAGGTAACCTACAAGATGGACTGGGGATAATCAGCACCCCCACCTTCCTCTGTCTTATAAATTTGTCAGCTCTGCGGCCCCGCACTCGCTCAACCAACCTGTCGCCCCCTCCCTCAAGATACGTATGACTGAATTTTTTTCCTTTGCAGTTCAACGAAGTTGGGCCGGGGTGGGAGGACATGAGGCAGCAGCCTTTAAGAATGGGCCTCGGTGCAGCGCTCCGGCACTCTGAATACCCGTTGGTAAAACGAGCTTGATTTATGGGGTTGCACCACCAGAAACTCCATCCCGAATGAGGCCTGTAGCCCCTCCTGCATTATGGAAGCACTCACCACGGAGCAGACCCACTGGGAAGATGATATATCCCTTTATATTTGCTGTTAAGGAGGGACATATTATAACGGCCTAGTTTTGGGAACGGAAATACAGTTCATCAGAATCTGTGGTTTTTCTCCCTACTTATCCAACCCCATTGGGTGAACAATCCAAAAGACTGGCTGAACAATCACAGATGACCGGGGGACGAGGGAATAATAGTGGGAGGGAGCGGAGTCTGACATATTGGAGGAGCGTTGTAGTTAATTTCTTAAGACTCCTGGGCTTTGCAACTCTCCGCTTGGGACTTCCAGCCGGGTGGGGGCTCTCTCTCCCCCCGAGGCATGGTATCCGGAGGGTTTCTCCCTCTCAGGCGGTGTCTGGATTGCCTCGGGATCGGAGGTGAATGGGGAATCCTAGAGAGGGACCACTGGTAGCGTTGTTTTATTACAGGCGCGGCTCTGGATGTGTGTCTCTCTGCCTGTCTGGTCGGCTTTCCCAACACTGTGTTTACCCACTAACAACACTTGGCATGTAACTGGAAGTTTGACCGGGGCAAAGATGACACCTCCTTAAGACAGATACAGAGCACACCAAAACCAGGATGATTAAAATTTTGATAAAGGTCAGGCTATTCGGAGTCATAGCACTCCATTAACCTTCCTCTTGACCTTTGGTGGATGGGCTCCGTAGCCCTCTGGCTGCAGGTACCTATAGTGCCTCTTACTGACCATTGGAAGGGGGGCATATATCCTGGAACACCCAGGGCCCTGCAGAGAACACACACTGCACTTTCGCGTGATCTGCCTTGTTCTGTCACTACAGACACCCTTCTGCTGATTAACACCACTCAGCACCTCGTTGGAAGTTGGAACACTGTTCATGGTCCTACCCTGTCTAGAGGAGTCTTGGCAGGGGCCGACCGACACTCAGCTTTGCTCAAGGTCTGGGACAGATGGAGACCTGAGCACTTGATTAAAGTTTTAAATAACTGTTTATCCTGTTTGTTCACTGTTGGTTCTAAAAAGTTTGAAACTTTGCTGATGTGTTATTGGTTCATATGCCTAATGCCTAGAGAGTTATTGGTTCAGAAGGTGGTGGGTACTCTGTTTAATTTCGATTATGGCTAATTACTCCACGAAATTCATGTCCCTCAATGTGAGCAGGTGCGTCCAGCCCTATTAAGAGCGAAAGGATCCAACAATTCATCCATCACAGGGTTGGGGAGTTCCTCCAGGAAACCCATCTCTTCCCTCTGGAAGCTCAAAAATTAAAATCTAAAGCTTTCCCCCAGGTGTACAGTTCCTCTCTCCCTACAGGTAGAAAAAGGGGGGGTGGCAATTCTCCTATCGACGGCCCTCCAATTTCAACAACAGGAGGTGATAGAGGACCCAGAAGCCAGGTACCTGCTAGTCACAGGCTGCATACAGGACACCCAAATAACATTGGCTAACATATATATCCTCCCTGGCTCACCGTTCGGAGTTTATTCCAATGTCCTCCATATAGTGGCCGAAAAGGCCAAGGGCATTTTAATCGTGGGGGGAGACTGGAATATAACTCTGAATAGAGTTCTTGACTCCACTTCTCAGATTCCAAAAATAGACGCCACAAAGGCGAGGTTGATCAAGACTCAACTATCACAACTGGGCTTAACTGATATCTGGAGAGAGAAATATCCTAGGGCCAAGGAGTATACATGCTTTTCCCCCAGATTTAAGGTCTTTTCCCGCTTAGACATGTTCTTTACCTTTTCAGGCAACCTAGGGAGGTTTCCCTCCATGTGGGTGGGCTCAACCATTCTATCAGACCATAGTCCGGTCTTTCTGGAGGTGGAGTTGGGTCTATCCAAACGCACCACACATTGGAGGTTAAACACCTCCCTACTCCAGGATGGGAGTGTACTGGAGAACCTCAGGGAAACCCTTAAAACTTCCCTGGCTGATAATGATGGGCCAGACACCTCCCCTCAGATTCTCTGGGATACAATCAAATCCATCCTACGGGGTAAGCTCATAGCACTAGCCTCTCGTAAGAAGAAGGAAGCGAGACAAAATCAGTTAAACTTAATATCTCGAATTAGGGAGCTGGAGGGTGCCCAAAAACAAAGGTGGGATGACTCCCGAAATAGTGAATTAATTTCTTGTAGGAAAGCACTTCAAAAGATCCAGATAGCCGAGGTGGAGAGAGCTGTGTTTTACCTGAAACAAAAATATTATGAAGGAGGGCCCCGTGGTACTAAACTGCTGGCCTGTAGGCTTCGCCAATCTAGGGCAAAAGCCACAATCACTAAAGTAGTTTCTCCCTGCTCTGGCCAATTGGTCAGACAATCCACACAAATAGCGGAGGCCTTTGTGGATTATTACGCAAAGCTGTATGGTGCAGAGGAGAGCTCCACCAGGCAAGATAAAATAAGATACCTCGAATCTGTCCCACTCCTGAGGCTCTCTGATGCTGCTGGGCCCCTGACCAGGCCCATCACACAGACTGAAGTGAGCACCGTAATCAAAAACCTTAAATCAGCCAAATGCCTGGGCCCTGATGGGTTTGGAGCCAAATTTTATAAAACTTTAGCCCCTGAAATTCCCCCCTTACTGCTTAGGGTTTTCTCTGGAGTGTGGACGGAGGGGGGTCCTCCCCGGCAGTACACGACAATCACTGTCATACACAAAGAGGGCAAAGATCCCTCAAAATGTGAATCGTACCGCCCAATTTCGCTGTTGAACCAGGATAATAAGATATTTACATCAATAATAGCAGCAAGACTTAATCCCCTGCTCCCTGATTTAATTGGACAGGACCAATCCGGTTTTTTTATGGGCTGTCAGGCTCCAGACAGCGTTCGACTTGCCCTAAACATAATAGACAAGATCAGACGCTCTCGAACCCCAGCATGCTTACTAAGCCTTGATGCCGAGAAGGCGTTTGATAGGGTCTCATGGGAATTCCTTTTCTTGGTACTCAAGCAAAGAGGCTTCCCGGAGCCCTTTACAAACACCATCCGATCCTTATATATGGGCCCGCAAGCATATGTTAGAGTGAACGGAGGGCTTTCCACTAGATTCCACCTAGGAAGAGGCACCCAACAGGGATGCCCCCTCTTCTCCCTGCTTTTCACCTTATATATCAAACCATTGGTGGAGGCCGTAAGATCGGCAGGGGGAGTTAAAGGAATTGAGGTAGGTGATGTCCAGAAAAAAATCCTGCTTTATGCGGATGACATACTATTAACTCTTTCACAACCACAACAATCCATACCCCAAGTCTGGCCCATTCTAGAAGAGTTTCGGAGACACTCAGGTTATTCCTTGAATAAAACTAAAACAGAAGCCCTTAGTTTCTTTTTTCATCCCTCAGAGAACATTCACCATTTACTTCCCCTGAACTGGGCAGCTGATGACATGTGATATCTGGGGGTCCACCTAACTAAACAATCGTCTGGGCTGTTTAAGGCAAATTATGCCCCCCTGGTGTCCTCCCTCAAGAAGACATCGAGAGATGGTCTATCGCCAATCTACCCATGTATTCCAGACTCCAAACCATATCGATGAATATTTTACCCAAATTCTTATACTTGTTCCAATGCATCCCGCTTCTTATTCATAAATCACACTTCCAACATTGGCACAAGCTGATCTCTAAATTCATTTGGGCCAATAAGAGGCCTAGAATAAACCTTAGGATATTACAGACCCACCGTGCAGAGGGGGGCAGGTCCCTTCCGGACCTTGAGGACTATTTCTTAGCAGCACAGCTAAAAAATGCCCTGCGGTAGACAGGCCATAGTCCTGCCCCTAGCTGGAGGGAGATCGAGAGGGTAGAGGAGGAAGGGGATGACAGACTACCCCTTGAGGACCGAATGGTGGCCCCACCTCAGGCCTACACATCTCTTATGCCTAGACTCAGTGCAGTGGGGGAGACACTTCGAGCTACCCATAGATTATGGAAAAAATACAGTTTACTGCCTCTGCTTTGGCCCTTAAAAAGACTGGGATGGGCTGAGGATTTCCCCCCTAACCGCTTGGACCACTCCTACAAACAGTGGCGCCGACTGGGTCTTGAATACCTTGGGCAATTTATTCAAGGGGAGATGGTTCTGGATTTCAGCTCCCTTAAAAATAGATAGAACCTTAGAAAAACGGATAATTTCCGATTCCTGCAGGCTAGAACCTACATAGTAACCTTACAGATGAAGGGAGGGTCACTTGATAGGGTTAAGGCCCTACTGGAAGCTTTTAAACAGATAAGATCTTCCACGGTCCAAAAGGGTTTCATCTCGATTTTATATGCAGCCATTAGATCTACAAGAAAAGATCCCCTCATAAGGATTAAGGAGCATTGGCAAAGGGAGATGTCCCCCGCCCTCATTCCAGTAAACTGGAAAGCGATCTTTAACACTGTGAACCACACCACTAAATCTCCGCTATGGCAGGAGTGTGCTTGGAAGGTCAGAATTAGGTTATTCCTAACCCCAGCAGCCCTAAACAAAAGAAATCCTAATGTGCCGACCTGTTGTTGGAGGGGTTGTGGGGAGGGGGAGGCAGGTTACATCCACGTACTCTGGGCCTGTCCAAAGCTATTCAGATATTGGGAGGACATCAGGCAGGCTATCGAAAGTGTCTTCTCCCTCAGTCAGAATCTGGGATGGGAGGAACTGATCCTGGGGGTACTGCCCCCTGGCCTTAGAGGTCCTGACAGCTCGTACTTGTGGGCCATTCTAATAGCAGCCACTCATAAAGCCATAACCAGACTGTGGCTTAATCATCAAATACCCAAGAAACAGGATTGGATCTCAGTGGTTGGAAGTATTGCTGACTTAGAAGAATTGACTTTTAAAATAAATAATAAATCCCACGCCTACATTCAAAAATGGGCAAGGTGGACTATGTGGTTGCAGACAGAAGGTGTCTTGGGCTCTGGGTGGGGGGCATGTTGTGCCCTTAGGCAAAGGGCTTTGGACGACTTGTCAGGTATTTCAACTATGTAATAGGTTGAAAATGCTGCATCTGTGCTCCCCTTCCCTTTCACCCCCCTTTTTTTCTGCTTCTTTTAAAATATTAACTCTCCTTTTCTCTTCCCCCTCCCCTTCCCTCCCCTTCCCCCTATCCTCTCGCCAACTTTCCATAGGAAGATGCTCTGATCAAAGGACTGTATAAATAACTTGCACTTCTTACAATCTCAATTGATGTTATTTTGAAATACCTGCTTCATTCATGGGATCACTTAGCTGTATCAGAATATTAGGGATGCCAACTTCTGTCATCTCTTTTGTTTGTATTAGACATCTGTATGTTAATGTACTGATATTTCTCTAAGGCTTAATCGAATGTATAGCAAAGTCTAATAATAAAATATGAAAATAAAAAAAAAAAACAATTTCAGGTCTACAGGTTTTCTCTTAACTCTACCTCATTCAGTGATTAGTTTGTTTGCCAACCTTTCTGTCCAGTGGGATGCCTTTTAAGGCCAGTTGCATCGACAAGAAGTGTGTTTTGGACCGCCACTCCTTTCTGAGCACAGTAATTGTCACGGCATCTGATGGCCTCAGCCCCAAGAGGATAGGCAGCCCTTCCGAAGTTGTAAAAAGTTGGTCCTACCTTGTTTATGCTTCTGTGGCCCTGGCCACAGAAGGATCTCAGTGGGAAATCTCTGGAGCATTGGCAGTGACAGTAACACAGGCATTAATGCCTGGCACAGCCTCCCACCCTGGCATGTGACAGGTGTACCCCATGAATACTGAACCTTGAAGGTGTGGCAACACCCCAGAGGTGGCTGTCCTTGTCTTCACACAGTAGGTGCCCTATCCGCTCCAGGACATTGGGAAGCATCTTCATGGCCATTGCTGGTGCTTATCAAGGGTTGCTAAGACTCTGTGTGTCAAATGTCAGGGTACGGTGTCCACATTGTGGGCACATATGATGCACAGCCCCACCTATCCCCACCTGTGGGATGCTGCTGGCCATACAGGGCTACAGTCCCTCTATGGTGGCCTGTGCATCATGCATACCTACCTGTCCTACACCACAGTATGCTCCATGCGGGGCGTGGTGTGTGTATATCACAGCCTGCGCATGGCTATGTATGGTGGGGTCACGGGGTCTTCTCAGCTCGGTGCAGCCTGCCCATCCCGCTTTACACACTGCATTTTGCACAATTACTTGGCTTGTGCGCATCCTGGTGGGCACCATCCCCACCATAGTGCATGCCATGGTGGGATACATATGCCCGACCCACATAGTTGTGTGTTTGCTTTGCGCTATCCGGTTGCGCAGAACAGGCCCATTATTTCATAGAGCCCTGAAAAAACAAACAATAATATCTTCTGACATACCATACAATATTTTAAATGTTCTCTGTTTTTTCCTTAAAGACAACAGTGATGTAACACAGTAATATATTAACTCATCATACCTCGGGCGGACATTTTGTATCAGGTTAAGCAATAGATGGTTCGGACATCAAACAGAGCTGTTGGGTACAGTGAGTTATGTATGGAATGCCTGAATGTCTATATTTATTTCTTACCATTATTATTATACATATTGTAAAGATTTATACGTTTTTTTGAACAACTGTTCGAATAAAATCAAAAAATGTAAAAAAAAAAAAAAAAAGTATTCAAACCAACAGTGTTTCAGAAAGTTCTAACTACTTACAGATACCAGTCCTGTTTAAAACATTATCTCAATGCATATCATATTACAAATCAAATAATACATGACTCCCTGTCTATTACAGTGATGTAACTCCATTGAGGGATTCCAGTAACATCATGAACCTCCAGAGCAAAGCTCAAGAGGTTTATGATGTCATTGGGATCCCAAGATGGAGTTACAAGCACCGTAACAGATAGGGAGCCATCTGTTGTTTTTTGTAGTACATGGTCCTTCTGTCTTTTAACTGTCAGTGATTCCATTAGTCAGTATTGTCCCCCATCTTTCTACATTCATCAACATTCGTTTTCAAGTTTTACTCACAGCTGCACCCCTTCCTGCAACAGACAATGTAAGTAGCAGTGACTGCACCCCCCCAAGACAACTAGTTGTAGGCCTCATTAGACTGGAAACCATCTGCAGTGCTTTCTGCCTCTTCACTACCAAGTCATCCTCTCATACCCACCATTGCTCCCTCTACTCCTCTCTGTCCATCCTCTGTTTCCCTTAATGCCACCAGTCCCTCTGTGTGTCTCTTATTTCCAGGTACTGGTGTGGGCCTCTCCCTTCATACCTATCCTCACTCCCCTCTCCCATCCCCTCCTCCTCCTGCTCCCTACATTCTAGGGACCCTCGCACCTTCTCAGTTCTCCACCCACATTCCTCTGGTGGGAAGTCTGCCTTCTCCTATCGTTCTCCTCCTGCTGAAATCTCCCTTCCTCCCTTCCTGTGTCTCTCCCCTTCACTTCCCTCCCTCAGACACCAGCTAAAACTTCCCGCTTGTCCACACTCCGTAATTTTGGGAGCTCATAAAGGCTTCACAAGCACTGTCACCTTTCCTTATAGGCACTACAAACTGTCTTGCTCTTGTCTAGGCTGTTAGCTGCTCCGTAAGTTAATTTATGGCTTCTCCAACTTGTCATGATTTTGATCAGCTGTTTGTTCTGTACTCTGTCATTGCATGTTTGTACACCGTCATTGTAACCTTATTCTATGTCTCGCTGTAATTACATAATATTGTTCTCCCCTTGCCCTCCAGCTCGCACCTGGAAATGAGCCTTGGCTCAGTGTGCCTTTCCTGGTTACCAATTTTCAAATAAAGAAATAAATCAATAAATAAACTGTCTCAAATTTCAAGTTTTAAATAAACTTATCAAAAACTGAGGAAAGCCAGCGTTACTTTCTTCACTGTCTCCCTTCCCCACACTTTGGTAATGCCAGTTTGCCAGTTACCATTGGCTCTGTCTTTGCTTATCTAAATGTTCCCCCAACACAAACAGCATTCTGTGAACATCTACATTTTGTTTTTCTAGATTGTCTTGAGTAGGAGTGGTGACTTGGAGGGCTAGAGGGGTGATGAATTGGACAGGGACAGTTAAGAAAGTGGTGAATATAGGTTAGGTATATGGAAAGGGCTTGAAAACAGGCACAAAGAAGTCTCAGCCATGGCTGCTTGTATGTTGCACATCTTTGTTCACAGTTTAAACAAGTTTCAAATTGTGACAGGACCGCAAGCTTCAGATAGATTCAGAGTCATAAAACCATTGATCTGACATCAGAACAATGATATGATGTCAGAAGGATATTATTACAAATTTGTAAGTAGACTGCATTCCTATGGGGAAAATAGCCATGCCATGTATTACATACATTTCACATATAACGTCAGATTATTTAAGGAATACGACATGACGGAGGGGGGATTGTGCTGTGGTAATTTACCAAGGAGTGAGTTGGAGTTCTGAGCCCAAAAGGCAAGGGACTTCAACCAATATGAGGTACAAATGAGACACACCTGTGCTGTGTGCTCAAGCCAAGGACAAGGTGCAGAGGGGGGTTACAAGCCCCAGGAGTTCAAACAGTTAAACCCACAAGCTCTGCACAGAGGAAGACCAGTGTGATTGGTCGAAGCACTGGGGAAAGAATTACCAGTGTGGAGACACTAACAGATGAAGGAGATATGCTGTAAAGTTCATGAAGAATTTTGGATGAAACTGAGAAAGTTGAAAAGGCATTATTTCTCCGTGTAATTATTTCTACCTACTGAACTTGCTGGTTTAACACCCTGAGGTACATCAGCATAAGCAGCATGCCGTGTATTTTCAATCTAAAGCTGCAAATTCGCAACCCAAGTTTTAATAAAAGCTGCCCTCGAACATAGACCGCATTTTCCCACCTGAAAACACTGTCTTGCCCCGGGTAACACAAAATCTTGGTTTTCATTTCATTGCTAAGGGGTCTAGTGAACAGTGATCAGTAACCCGGTGGCTCAGAGAAGTGAGTTTCAAACCATTGGGGATGCAGGGACTGAGGGTATTGTTGCTGCTCTGAAGGTCTTTATTATAATGCACGTTTCAAAGTAAAATTGTCGCCTCCTTAGCTTTATAAAGAATGCACTATTCACACTGATTGCCTTCAATCTACTGGAATAAGAATATCCATAGGTGGAACGCATTCTTTTTAGTGACTTTATTGTAAATTGCAGTCCATGTAGCTGCCTCACGAAGGTACAAAGACACGTCTGCTGTTTTGATCTAGTGCTCAATTAAAAGACGCCCTCCAAGAATAGCTGCCCTCGATCATAAGCCATGGCTCAAACATTGAATTTGCAATATAAGCCGCGACATTAGATTTAAGATATATGGTAGTTTAAAGGGAAACATCCACATGTGAGGGGACCTCACCTCTGTGTGAAGCAGGGCCCGATTAGCTTTTCATAAACAGTATACATTTTTTACTTACTGTGCCATATTAAATTTAAAATCATATCTGGTTGATCCTGCGCTCTCCCCGCCGGCATTTCACAATTTCAGTCCCTTCCCGGCACGCCCACAACCACCCGTGGCTGTCCCCAGCATGACGTGCAGCCGGGGTGCCTCCATAGGATTACTGTAGACATGTCATTTCTAAAAGCTCCAGCTTGGAGCCGACTGCTGTCTGTGCTATACTGACACCCGGTACATACTGGCAGGGTGCCTGCCAGTCTGTACCTGGTCCTGGTATAGCATGGACACATGTAGGCTCCAAACTGGAGCTATTTGAAAGTACAGCAATATACCCATGTACCCGTAAGTACAGAACCATAGCGCACACCTAGAGCCATTCCAGGTAACCCTTGTGCTGCAAAAGTTGCAATATCTCAGGAACCGTAGGAACTCTGGAAAAAAATCCTTCGCAGTTGTATTCATGGCCTGGCCACCTTCACGCATGAAGCTGCGCTTAGCAAAAAATCCGTATCTCGAACTGTTTTCAAGATATAGCCACCAAAAGGCACCACTACCACCACAGTGCTATCTTGTGGGAAAATTCACAATTTTGGAGTGCTATAACTATGGAACCGATGTCCATTTCGTCACCAAACCAGAAAGGGCACATCTGTGGGGCAATGTCTTGCCACCCTGCAAATTTCAGTCTTAAAGTCCTAACTGTTTTCTTGCTATGAAGTGGCAAAGAAACTGTTTTTTGGGGCTGTTTACCTGCTTTCACTTTCAGATCATGTATTTTTTTTTCCCATAGGCTATAATGGGAAACTTTAAAGTTTAATAACATTTGAACAGATTAGTATTTTTTCACCAAACCTTCAAAAGGCACATCTGTGAGGCAAAAGCTTTCTGGCCTGAAAATTTCAGACCACAACCTAAAGCCATTTCTGAGATCCAGGTGGACAAAGAAATGTCAAAACCACAGATTTTTCTGTTTTTTCAGCACTTTGTATCTCAGGAGCTACACAACGGATCTCCACGAAATTTGGCAGGTCAAGAGACCAACCCCTAGACATTAAGCTTGCCTCATTTCATGCAAATCTGTGGAACGGTTCCAAAGTTATTAACATTCAACAATTCGGGTTTAACATAAAAGTTACCTTTCACCCTAACTATACTGGCACTACTGTGCCAGTATTATGCATAGAGACCGCGAATAACTAATTCCCGTGTGTGAAGAACAAACTGCTTCTCACTGTGAGTAGGTAGAGTGACGTCATGAAGCACGAAGAACGAAGCTCGAGTGGTCTGTGATGGCATTGTACTTACAAAGTGTGAGAACCAAACGTGTTCTTCACGCTCGGTTTGTATTATTTTTCGTAATACAACCTGACCATTTTTGTGTCTCTCTTTTTCAGAAGCGGAGCACCGTTTGAAGTTCCTGGTTTTCTACTGATTATTTTGTCTACACAAAATGGCAGTATTTCCTATAGATGAAATATCAGCTTGTCTGTTTTCATTTAGGCAATGATGACTGAACAGCTGGCCATTTCCTGACGATTAATGTCGTTAATCAAAAGGAAATGACTAGCTGTAACATCATTATTGCGTTTATAATTCTTATCATGTTACACACAGAGAAAAATTTCTTTTTTTGATGTTGTTTGCGCGCATGCGCAAGAAACATGTTGCGGCAGCTTGCTGTAGAAGCAGGTTGTTGAGGTGCGGCACTGTTGTGGCCAGTGCCCCCACTGCCTTTGGAGACTAGTTCAGCCAGCGTGCCAACACCTTGAAACATTTTAGCTGCTGCAATCAGGGGCCTCCTCGTCATTGCAGCATCATCCACTGCAATGAGGGAGTGACCCGTCATTGCAGGGTGGTCCCTTGCATGCCCCCGACCCAGTTTGCTAACGGGGAGCCCAGTCCCCGTCGGCATAATCTCCCCACCCCCACGTTTCTGCTGTATTTTATTTTATTTTATTGAAGAGAATCGGAATTACAATCCTTTGAGTCATAGACTCCTTTGCAAAGGCTCCACATCAGTACAGAAAGAACAAACATACAGTAACATTTACTGATAATATACATAGGTACAGTATATACATTGCGTCATGGACCTGAGAGTGGATTTTAGGTCTTAGCTGTGACCAAAGGTAGTGTACAGATTCGGGGGGTCCTAAATAGAACCCTGAGTCAGATATTATATACATAGTGATTGTGAGGCCTGAGGAAGTTGACAGGAGTAAGGCACAGTGTCCTTCTTAATGGTTGCAGTCGCAGGCGGCTGATACAAGTAGGAGGTCCTTGAGGCCAGATTTAAATTGGCCAAGACTAGTGGCTAGGGAGATAGAGGCTGGTATGCTGTTTAACCAAAGGGGAGCACGGTATCAGAAGGACCTTTGGCCTAGGGCGGTCCTACAGTGGGGGACTAGGAGAGAGGTGCCAGTGGTGCATCTTGGGGACCTTCTGTGTGGGATAGTCTGGATGAGGGAGTGGAGACCTTTGGGTGCTAGATTCATGAGAATTTTTTTTGCTTGGAGGGTGGTGTGGTACTTAAGCCTATCTTCAAAACTGAGCCAGTTAGCACGTTTGTAGAGCTCACATGTGTGGGTGTCTCTAGCACTCCCAGTGACCAGTCTGCAGGCTTTATTGAGAGCAATGTTGTTGCTGTGTAGGGTTGTTTGGTCAGCAGAACCATAAATCGTAATGCCATAGTCGACCAAAGATAGGACAGAGGTTACAGCAAGATGTAGGGCCTGAGACGGTAGGCAATGTTTATGCCTGTATAGAATCCCCAATCTGGTGGTTACAGCGGATGGGAGGTGTTGGATGTGTGTGTGGTAGGTGAGGGAGGTGTCCAGAGTGACACCAAGGTATTTGAAACTAGAGACCTGTTCAAGAGGGAGGCCCTGGGAGTTAGAAATGAGTGGCGGGGCACTGCTGAGTGGGCTTTGTCGGTGGGCAAAGACCATCGATTTTGTCTTGTTGTAGTGGAGTACTAGGCAGTGTTCAGTAAACCAGGATTCAGTTTTACTAAAAAAGCCTTGTAGGGCTGATTGAAGGAAGTTAGGATGGGGGTGTTTCCAGAGCAGTATGCCGAGGGGGTGCCCAGTCCCCCCCCGTCTTTGTTCGCAGACGGGGTGCCCAGTCCCCACCGGCTTCAGTCTCCCTTTCCTGACTGAATTTGCCGACAGGGGAGCCCACTCCCCGTTGGCATAATGTATACCTCCCCAATGTGTAGTCTGCCGAGGGGGGTGCCCAATCCCCCTCAGATTGTCCACCACCCCATAGAGCAGTTGTGTGATTTTTTTTCCTTTAATTCGGAGGCAGAGCACCATTATTTGCTTTATTGTGACTGTACCAAAGTTACTGAAACAACGTTGCCTGGCATATTTGGGGACTGGGATTCCTTCCCAATTTCCTATAGCTCACTGTTTTTCTGTGTTTTTTCATGGGTTACTGGAGGTCTGAAGTTAGGTGTTGAACTCAGACGTCCAGTATATGCCCAAGGGAACCTATTTCTTTATCTAACTGACAGTGATTCTAGGAGCAACAACCACTAATATTAATTTTAGCCTTTTTAAAGACTAAAATAGCTTTTTTATGCTTTAAATCTTTGCGCGAAACCGGAAGTACACAAGTACCTTCACTTCTGGTTCTATCACTACTTATACACTCGCATTAGCAAGCAGACCAGGACGTTAGAGGTTAAAAAATGCATAAGAACCTTACTGCTATGTCCCTAATTGAAAGTCTGGTAAGGACTACTGTTTAAAACAGAAATGAAACAGGCCAAGAATCGCTGTACTTCCTGTGAAATGTATGCCATTGGGAAACAGGCACCCAATTACATATGTACTAAATGCCAACTTATTACAACATTACAGGAAGACATAAAATGCCTTACTACTAGAACTTTCAATAAAACTGAGATAGAAGCACTGGAGAACTATATTGAACAAATGTCCATTTTATTGGACATTGATGCTTCAGTTGTTTCATCTGAGAAGCCAGTTGTAGGACAAGATATGATTCCCCCTACCTGTTGTGCTTCTCCCAGTAGGAACACTTTCATTAGTTCCACTCCAGCTATCATTAGATCCCAACCCATTATTCAGGACAGAATATTTTCCATCTGTGAGGAGGGGGTACTAATTTCAACTGCTCCAGGGACTGATATGAGGACTACTACCAATAGTATTATATTACCCTCGGGGATTGATGGGTGTACTACCAACATTACCCCTGTATAATTCTTTTCGCCCCTTAACTTATTTAAATACTGATGAACCCTGCTCGCCAGACATTCCTGTCTTACATGTTTCCAATTCAAGATCTCAAACAGTGGGAAAAGATACCAAAGTTTCCCTTATTTCTGTTCCCACTGAATTTTCTAATGAACCTTTTCAACCAAAACAGGCTTCTGTCCCTGCTGTCCAGCATGACAATTAATCTGTACTTGCACCACAGAATAGACAGATATTTGTCTTCGGTGATTACCTAATCAAATTTACTGATCGTATTATATATAACCCTGATAAAATTAACAGAACTTGCTCCAGTTATTGGGGGGGGGGGCAAAGGTTTCTGACCTAACATTGATGGTTAAAACTATCTTGTCTCAGGGAAGGAGTAACCCCCTTGTGGTCATTCATTGTGGGACTAACAATACCAATGGAACATCTGTTGATCAGTTGAAGCAGGATTATGTGGCACTTTACAACATACTAACAGACAGAGGTTGCAGTATCTGTTTCACGGAGATTCTTCCTGTCCCAAGAGCTACTTATCGTATGACCAAAAAAAATAAAAGCCATAAATGAATGACTCCGTAAATTTTGCATCAGACAGGATATCCCGTGTCTAACATACTGGGAAGAATTTAATGATTATCCATCCCTCTTTAGCTGGGATGATTTGCATCTCAGCAAAAGAGGAAACACATTACTGGGACTTAAAATTTGTTCCTTTATTCATAGCCATTTAAACTATTAATGGAGGGGGAGACTGGATCTAACTGTAAGTCTCTTATTACTTCCAGACTTCCACGGCACAAAAAACAACAAAACCTTCTTTCTCTTAATGCTCGTGCATTGAATTCTTCTAAGATGGCTGAACTTGAAGCTAAAATCCTACAACATGATCTTGGACTTATATCTATATCTGACACATCGGGAAATTCAGATAAATCGTGGTTAATGGTAATACCAGGGTTCACACTCTATACCAAAAATAGAACAGGCACCAAGAGGGGTGATGGGGTCTGTCTTTATGTCAGGAACGACATTGTATCTTATGAAATTAGTTCTGACCCCAACCTAGAAAGTATATGGGTTGCCCTCCGACTTTGTGGACAACCCAGACTAATAATAGGTACTTGTTATCGGCCCCCGTCAGCTGACCTGGCATACACCCAGTCTCTAATAAATGAAATAAAACTATTAGCTAGTAACGGTATGGTTATTATTCTGGGTGATTTCAACCTGCCCTCTATCAACTGGGAATGTTTATATGGTAGCTCACAACACAACACGATACGCTCCTTTTATCATCTATAATTGATCTAGGTCTGACCCAAATAGTAAAGGAACCTACTCGTAGGAATAACATCTAGGATCTTCTTATTACTAATATTGAAAATAAAATAACAAATTTCAATATTTCTGATCCTTTAGGAAATAGCGATCACCTATCTTTATATTTTTCTATTCCGTATGATCCCGATCCAATTAATAACCAAACCAAGATCAAATTGTATAAAAAGGCTGACTTTTTATCTATCAATGACAAATTACAACATTTTGACTGGACTGATATTTTTCTTAATACTATAGATGATTGGTCTGTATTCAAAACCACAATTCTACAGTTGGAACATCTCTATGCCTCTGAAAAAAATAAATATAATAATAAAGGGAAAGTACCATTATAGTTTAATAATACAATAAAAAACAAATTGCAATTATGCAAAAATTATTTAAAATTTTAAAAACTTGTCCAACAGATGATAGACCAGGGGCACACTCTAATTACAGAAAATCTGTCAGAACTTTAAAGAAACTTATAACATCAGCTAAACAAAATTTAGAATTTAAAATTGCTCACACAAAGGATTCCCATAAACTATTACATTCTTACCTTAATGGTAAAAAAGGGAACACTAGAGCTGTTGGAACATTGGTTATTAATAATGCTTCACTGATTTCTGATAGTGAGACAGCCTCTGCTTTCAACGACTACTTTTGCTCTGTTTTTGCTTCAGTTAATGGACGGCAACAATGTCACCGGACCCTGTCCCTTTATGAGGGGCTAACTATCTCCCTACAAGAGACTGAGGAAGTATTTAAAGCCTTAAAAAAATCTTCCAGCCCAGGACCAGATAATATTAACCCTAATTTTCTGATAGGTATTCGGGACAACATTATATTGCCATTAACAATAATTTTTAACAAATCCTTATGGGAATCTGCTGTACCACCTGACTGGCTTACTGCCATTGTCATTCCTATTTTTAAACAAGGGTTGCGTTCCAGACTTCAGAATTACAGGCCCATTAGTCTTACCTCCATTCCTTGCAAGATGATGGAAAAAATTCTGGAGACTAGTATTGATCTTGAAATAGAATCTTTAAATATTTCAGATTACTTCCAGCATGGATTTAAAATAGGGTTATTCCTGTACAACTCATTTACTGACGTTCTGTGAATATGTCAGTAGGTTCTTAGATGATAACATTCCTGTCGATATCATCCTACTGGGTTTTAGTAAAGCCTTCGACAAGATATCACATGCTACCTTAGTGGATAAACGTATTACTCTAGGCTTCTCACCACTCATTACCAAGTGGGTTCATTGCTTGCTTACTGGCAGGTCCCAGAGGGTCAGGGTAAACGGAGTTCTCTCTGCATCAAGGGAGGTGACCAGTGGGTTCCCCCAGGGCTCAGTTCTGGGCCCAACATTGTTTAATATTTTCATTAGCGATATGAAAATCAAATCCAGTAACATTTTTACAAAGTTTGCAGACTATACCAAATTGGGGGGAAGAGTTGACACCCCTGTAAACATGAACTCTCTTATACAAGATATTGGACATATTGAATCTTGGGCAATTACAAATGGTATGTCCTATAAAGTTGATAAATGCTCAGTTACTCATCTGGGTAAAAATAACCCCACTCAGTCCTTTACACTTAATGGTGTTAATATTAAGACATCCCTTCTGGAAAAGGATCTGGGCATTATGGTTAATCATAATATTTCATTAGTTGACCATTGTAATAAAATTTCTAATACAGCTAATGCTTTAATTAGAAGGATCAATCATACATTTACATCTAAAACTGAACACTGTATAATAACATTATACAAATCTTATATTCGGCCCTATATAGATTATGGGTCACCTTTTTGGAGCCCTTATTTGGTTCATGACATAAGGAGGATTGAAGAAATACAACATATAATTACAAAAATGATTCCCTATATGTCCCAATAAAACTACGATGTTAGATTTAAATCTACTGGTCTGTATTCCTTGGAGTCGAGAAGGACTAGAGGAGACCTTTTTCAACTTTATAAAATCACTCAATCTTCAACTTTAATGTCCCAGTGTGGTATCTCGTATGATACAAGAAAAATATCACCTAGACTACATAATAAACAGCTGTGTATTAAAAAGGCTAGGACAAATAAAATATTCAATTTCTTCACTATTAGAGCACCCAGGCTATGGAATAAATTGCCTCAAGAACTTGTTAATTGCTCCAATATAGGCACCTTTAAATCCAATTTGGATAAATGGCTTTTTAACAAATGTTACTAAGGGTTTATTATCCCACTGTGTGGGGGACAGTCTAGATTGGCAATTGCCTTCTTTTGTCCTAAATACCAAGTAAACCCCCATAAGTGTTGATGGGGGTGCTCAATCCCCCGTCAACTATAGCCCCCCCCCCAAAACAGCACTCAGGTGGCATGCTGGGAGTCCACCTCAGCATGCCAGATGTCCTTATGTAAAGAAAAACCCGTCCCACTATGTTTTTTTTTTACCCTGTAACAGAAAGCGGTCCCTCGTCGAGGTCGGCGGCCCTCCCCAACCCGCGACCATCCTCTGATGCCCCTGCCTCCCACACCCCAACCCATACTTTCCTCCAGAGTCTGGTGCGGCATTACTTGGTGGACCGGGAACACGCCTGCACTCTTCAATCCGACTGCGAACTGAAGAAATGCCGTAAGCTGTATAATGGCATAAATAGGGTTTTTCAACTTTGGTGCATATCTCAGGCATTTTTTTGAATTTTGGCACCAATTTTTCAATATGGGGTTTTTGGGACCCCGCCTCATGAATTCAGCCACTGTCATGGCGTTATTTGGTCCCGAAAGGTGATTTTGCAGTCACTGCGTGGAATCACCTTTCAGGACCATTAGCAAATGACAGTGCCAGTGTTCATGAGATGGGCTCAAAAAGCCTATGTTGCAAATTTGGTGGAAGAAATCAAAAAAATGACTGTTTTATGAGCGTGTGTTGAGCAGTTGCTACGCACGCTTGTAACTTCGTGAATTTGCAATATTTTCACTACAGATTTTCAACACTGTCATTTTTCTGCACCTCCTTATGAACAGTACAGCTGTCATTGTTCACATCCTGGCTGAAATGTGTTTTCACATGTCTGGTGCAAAATAGCGCGGTCGCTGTGGGAAATCAGTGTTTGGGACACATTAAGAGAATCACAGTGACACAGTTCACAGAGGTCCTAAAATACCTATGTTGAAAATGTGGTGACGAAAGTCCATAAAAGTCCTACCATAATCATCTGCCCTGCCACTCAGATTCCTCCCTAACCTCCACAGTTCCTCCTGCAAACTAGCCAGTCATCTGCAGACCATACACCCCCCCCATCCTCCAAGCCCAGTCCAGGATCATGGCAGACCCACACCCTGTACACGCCATCACCCTTTCGAAGATGGCTGCCCTATTGACATGTGGCAGCTGCCCCATTTTGGCCCTCTCATATGTTATGGGCTGTTACTCCCAGGTTCTGTACCCTACTACACTGGTTAGGCCCCTATTTACTCAAATTCCTGTCTCCCCCCCACCACTCACACTAGTCCCCCTACTGACGCCTTGCTGACTGGGTTAATTCAGTCTCAAATCTCATCTGTTAGATACTGTATTACTGTAGCAGTCCTAAAGCCTCCTTGTCCGTTTTTCACCCCTCAGCTACCATACTTTTTATTCTTAGCTCTCATATAGTTTCACTTAGCCCAGTTAGAAATCCTATTGCACTCCAAATATTACTCAGCTCACTTAGAGAAATAAACAGAACAAATAAATATATATTATTACAACAGTCATAACAGTATAGCTCAGTAGTTAGCTCAGTTAGAGAAATAAAGAGAACAACTAAATTTGTATTATTACAGCAATCCTGAAAGTATCCAGTCATTGCTTTGTCTCCACTCCAGAGACCCTGCTGTAATATAGGACTACTGAGGACCCTGGGCGGGAGGGTGTGCAACTCCAAAGTCCAGGCAGAGCTCCACCAAGCTCGCTCACTCCCCCTCTGTCACTCGCTTATTCCATTTCTCCAGACGCTGCAGGCTGCCCTTTTGTACTGGGCACCTGCTTGCATTGGCACCTTTTCCTGCCCACAAAGAAATCCGCAGCAGTCCCAACAGAGCTTCGTTGAGCTCACTCACTCCCCCTCTCTCACTCACTCGTTCTACTTCTTCCGATGCTGCAGACTGCCCTTTTGTACTGGGCTCCTGCTTGCGTTGGTGCCTTTTTCTGCCCACAAAAATATCCGCAGCAGTCCCAACAGAGCTCCGTTAAGCTCGCTCGTTCTGTTTCTCCTGGAGCTGCAGGCTGCCCTTTTGTACTGGGCTCCTGCCTGCATTGGCACCTTTTTCTGCCCACAAAGAAATCTGCAGCAGTCCAGACACAGCTCCGTTGAGCTCGCTCACTCCCCTTCTCTCACTCGCTCGTTTTGTTTCTCCCGGCATTGCAGGCTGCCCTTTTGTACGCGGCTCCTGCATTGGCGCATTTTTCTGCCCACAAAGAAGTTCACAGGTGTCTCGATAGAGCTCCGTTGAGGTCACTCACACCCCCTCTGTCACTCGCTCATTCTGTTTCTCCTGGCGTTGCAGGCTGCCCTTTTGTACTGGGCTCCTGCCTCCATTGGTGCCTTTTTCTGCCCACAAAGAAATCTGCAGCAGTCCCGAAAGAGCTCCGTTGAGCTTGCACACTCCTCCTCTCTCACTCGCTCATTCCGTTTCTCCCAGTGCTGCAGGCTGCCCTTTTGTGTGCAGCTCCTGCGTGCATTGGCGCATTTTTCTGCCCACAAAGAAGTTCACAGGTGTCCTGACAGAGCTCCATTGAGGTCGCTCACTCCCCCTCTGTCACTCGCTTATTCTGTTTCTCCAGGTGCTGCAGGCTGCCCTTTTGTACTGGGCTCCTGCCTCTGTTGGTGCCTTTTTCTGCCCACAAAGAAACCTGCAGCAGTCCCAACAGAGCTCCGCTGAGCTCGCTCACTCCCCCTCTCTCACTCGCTCGTTCTGTTTCTCCCACCACTGCACGCTGCCCTTTTGTACTGAACTCCTGCCTGCATTGGCACCTTTTTGTGACCACAAAGAAATCTGCAGCAGTCCAGACAGAGCTCAGTTGAGCTTGGTCACTCCCCCTCTCTCACTTGCTCAATCTTAATCTGTCCCAAACACTGACTGACTGCGCTATTCTGCGCCAGAAGTGCAAAAACACATATCGGCCAGGATGTGAAAAATGACAGCTGCATTGTTCATAAGGAGGTGTAAAAAAATGCCAGTGTTGAAAATCTGGCGTGAAAATATTACAGATTTGCAAAGTTACAAGGGTGCGTGAAAACTGTACATACACACACTGAACAACACACTGATCTTCCACCTCCAATCTCAGACCATGCCCCTTGTGTCCCTCCCTCCCTCCCTCCGTCAACTTAAAAATCCTCTCTGTATCAGTCCAGTTAATCTCCTTCATGTATTTTTGTTATATAGGTGTTTATCTCCTGTCTCTGCCCCCCAGCTGCCCCCTTCTAACCGACTCCCCCAAGCTCCTTCACCCCAGTATCACCAGGACATATGCAGAGCCCTGCCCGGCCGCCGGGTGTGGAGTCTGCGAGGGGTCAGTCATCCGCAGCTGGGGGTGTTTTTCCTCAGTTTTTTTCCCTTCCCATTGCTGGGGCGCACACGCGGGATGTGCGTATGTGGAGATGCATCCGTGAAAGTCCTGCAGTACCCTCCCTTCCATGGTGCCCACAGTGCCACACTACTCTCAGGCCGCCACCTGAGGGCACTCATTTGGCAGGAGCACCAGTTCTCCCTCCCCGGAAGAGGAGAGCTGTCCTCCAGACGCTCAATCCTCTCCCTCCCCTGCCAACCCCTGGTGACCCGTACTCGTTCCCGAACACGGGTCGCCAGTGTGGCACAAGGTGTGGTGTCCAGTGCCTCAACCCTCTGCGCCACTGGGCCGGCCCCCTTCTTGTATTTAAAGGTCTCAATCATATCTCCCCTATCTCTCCTCCCCTCCAGGGAGTACATTGCAAGCTCCCTCAGTCTCACCTCTTAGGGTTTGTCTTCTAATCCCAGGATCATCCTAGCTGCTCTGTGCTGGACCCCCTCCAGTAGTCTCACATCTTTCTTCAAGTGTGGGCGCCTCCAGTTGTGGCCTCACCAGTGACCTGTACAAAGGCAGGATCACCTCCCCCCTCCTGGAGGTGATACCTCTGGCGATACACCCCAGCATCTTGTTGGCTTTAGCTGCTGCTTTCCTGCACTGTGCTGAATGGTTCATTTGCCCCATTATAACCACCCCAGATCCCTCTCCTCCTCAGCTAGCTGCACCTCTTCCAACTGGTACCAACTCCTTGGCTTCCTTGCTCCCAAGTGCATGACTTTGCACTTCTTGGTATTGACCCCCAGCTGCCATGTGTCATAGCAGCACTCAAGTTCATCCAGGCCCTCCTGCCACCCTGCCTTGTCATCCACCACTGCACCAATCTTGGTGTCATCTGCAAAGAGACTTATCTTGTTCTTAATGCCATGTGTGATGTCGGCAATGAAAATGCCACACAGAACTGGGCCCAGCACCATTCCCTGCGGTACCCGGCTTGTTACAGTCCTTGGAGCCGAGAGTTCCCTCCCACCACTACCCTCTGTTGTCTCCCCTGCAGCCAATTCCTGATCCAGTTTACCATCTTTGCCCCTGCTCACTGATATCCCACTTTGCTGATCAGCCTCCCATGTGGCACTGAATCGAATGCCTTGCCGAATTCCAGGTACAGGACATCAACCGCGTTGCCCCTGTCAGATTGCCTGGTCACCCAGTCATAATAGTCAAATAGGTTGGTCTGGCAGGATCTGCCCAAGACAAACTCAAGTTGCCTACCGTCCTGTCACCCATTACCTTCCAGAAAGGTTACCAACCTCTCTTTGAGGATTGTCTCCATTAGCTTTCCCTCAGTGGATGTTAGGCTTATTGGTCTGTAGTTGTCTGGTTCATCCTTGGGCCCACTTTTGTGGAAGGGTACCACGTGAGCCATCCTCCAGTCTTGGAGTATGCACTCCATTTCCAGAGAGATGCTGAACAAGTCCACCAATAGCTCTGCCAGGACCTCCGCGAATTCCTTTAGAACCCGGGAGTGTATGCCGTCTGGTCCTGGAGCCTTATCCACCCTTAGCACCTTTAAACCTTCTAGTACCCTGCCTGCTGTGATTTCCCCATCTGTCACCCCCCACGTGCCTACCCTCCTTACCCCCTTGAGGCAGTGACTCATTCTTCTCCTTAGAAAATACAGAACAGAAGTATTCATTTAGCTTCTGCCTGCTCCGGCCCTTTCTGCCCACCTCCATCCTTCCTGATCCTTATTATTTATTCCTTGTAGATCCGCCTCTCCCTTATGTACCTGAAGAATTATTTCTCTCCATTCTTCATACCCTGTGCCAGCCACAGCTCCCTGGAAACCTTGGCTGCCCTTACTGCTCTGGTCACCTGCCTTGATTCCCTAGGTACTCCTCTCTATCCTCTCCCTGCTTGGATTTCTTGAATCTCCTGAAGGCTGCCCTTTTTTCCCTCACCTTCGCCAACACCTCCCTGCTTAGCCAATTCAGTTTCTTGGCCCTACCCCTCTTGCTTTGAGTCTTGGTACAGTATCTCGTGGTCTCCGTGAGCCCTAACTTGACTTCTTCCCATTTCTGGTTAGCATCCATGTGAGGTTGGATTTTGGCCAGGTGCCTGGCCACTATATCCCCCATCCTCCCAAAGTCAGCTCTTCTGAAGTCCAATGCCCTGGTCCTGCTTCCCACAGCTTCCTTGCTCATGGTAAGCGAGAACCACACTGTATGGTGGTCACTCCCTGCCAGCGGATCCTCCACGCCCAGCTCCCTGACAAACTCTCTGTTAGACAGCACAAGGTCCAGTGTATTGCCTAACCTGGTTGACTCATTAACCATTTGTACTAAGAAGCTGTCCTGGATCGCCTCCAGGAGAATCTACTCGCTTGTACTCATGGTGGCTGGGGTGCTCCAATCCACCCCAGGCAGATTGAAGTCCCCCACAATCACAGTGTTACCCTTCCTGCTGACCCTCCTAATCTGCTTTGCCAATTCTCTGTCCAAGTCCTCCACTTGAGATGGTAACTTATACACTACCCCCATCCTGAGTATCCTGTTTCTCAAATCCTGGAACTGTAGCCGTAGTGTTTATTTTCTACCCTCATCCCCTCTTCCCTGGCACACCTTATCCCCTCCCTCACATAAATCTCCACCCCACCCCCTTTCCCTTTTTCCCTGTCCCTGTGGTATATCCTATCCTGGGATCACTACGTCCCAGTCCTGGTATTGAGTGGCCCATGTTTCGGTGATGGCAGCTATATCCACCTTCCCCTCTGTCATGAGAGCTTGCAACTCTGCTGTTTTGTTCCCCAGGCTCCTTGCATTCAAGGATACTACCCTACAATATGTGCCCTTCTTATCTTTTCCTCTGTGCCCACTGTTCTTTTCAACACTGTAGGAACACACCCTTGTTTCCTCCCTACTGGTATGGGGGTAAGCCCGTTTGGCTCCCTGATCTGGAGACCTTGTTTGATTTCCTCCCATTTGCCTCCCCCACACCTAGTTTATAGCCATCCTGGTTGCTATGTAGTTCCCCCAGTCTATTTTTTAATATCCCTGAGCCCTCCATGCTCAAGTGCAGCCTGTCCTCTGCATACAGGGTGTTGCTATCCCAAATTCAAACAACATGAAGTGTTGCTGTATTCTGGCTATTTGCAGTTAGTCCCAGCACTTGAACTGCTCTGGAGAGTAAAGGGTTAACTCTATGCCAAGGCATAGAACGTTGAGCTCGATCTCGGTTTTCAAACCTCAATCTGTGGTACTCTTAAATGTAACCGTCAGATTTCTTACTCTGCCTAACTGTGAAGTCGCTCTGGAGATCCCTCCTGTGCTTCGGTTCAGTATTAGTTGGAAACAATCGGTTTATTCAGCTGCTTTCTTATTTTTCTGTATTCTTACCTCTGTCACGGTACAGTAAGTGGTAGCGTAGTAGGTAGTGTAAAAATTGTTATAGTTGTTAGAAATTGTTTTTCTTCGGTTCTTTCTCGGTCAGTCCGGTTGAGAACTGAAACCTGTTGCTAATTGTTGTTTTCTGATATTCTTTAGTGGTTTTCCGGTACTTTTTTCCCCCCCAATTGTTTAACCAGGTGAGACACACTAAGCTGAAAGCTTGTTTACAGGTGCAACCTGGGAGCACAGGGAAGTTAAGTGACTTGCTTAGGGTCACACAGTATGCAAGTGGAGGCTGTGGGTTTCAAACCCAGGTCTCCAGATTTGCAGCTCAGAGCCTTAAACCACTGTGCTATACTGCCTCCCAAATTTTAATAGGATTTTTTTTAACTGACTCCTGACACGGTTGGAACCGATAAGTTGTTGTTATCTGGCTTAACGGTGTGTAAGGGTAACAATTTTTGAATCTGGCATGTTTGAGAAACCCAAAAAGAAAACCGGTCCCACTGGGTTTCAGCACTGTACCAAGTGTGGAGAGGCCTTTGCTAAGGCTGATCCCCACCTCGTATGTGTATATTGTCTGGTGTTTGATCACTTCAAGGAAGACTGCCAAATTTGTAAAAACTTCCCTGAAGCCACTCTGGAAAAACATTTGAGTAGGCTAAAGGAAAAGAAGGCCGAGAAGTCCGCTGACCCGGATGGCCAGCCCAGTCCGATTGCGATCGAACCTGAAGAGGTGCTCACTGACCTGGGCGATACCTCTTTGGCAAAAGGAGAGCCAACTCTGCAGAATCGGTTCCGTCAAAGCGAAAATGAAAATCAGCCAGTTCTGATTCCTACACCCCATTTTCCAACTGCTGAAGAAATAGTGAAAGCAATTACTGTAGTTCAATCACTTTGCCCGGTTCCGACCAAACCGACATCGGTTCAAAGGCGATCGGTTCAGTCAGAAGTAGTTGCTTCAGATATAGATCCTGAGGCATACTATGAGGGCGATTGGGAGGAGGAAGAACATTATGATGAAGGAGAGTTTGAAGGCCTAGATGAGCCAGTAGAGCCTGACATCTCCCCAGAAAGGCCTTCCAGTGTGTCTCCTCCCAGGCTTTCTGAGTCCCCTTCCCATTTCTTGTTTTACATGAAAGTGGCTAAGACTCTTCAGCTTCCTACAGAAGAGGCTGATCAGGATCAGGAGGAGCCTGATTATGTGGAAATGATGGATGTTCCAGAGTCAAAGAGAGTGTCTATCCCTTTGCACAAATCCCTTGGGAAACAGACACAAAAAAAAATCATGCAGTTTCCTACATCCACCCCTCTTGTGGATAAAAGAATGGACAGGAGGTATTCTTTATCAGGTCCTGGTATGGAATTCCTTTCAACCCATTGCAGCCATGTTGGGGTAGTGCAAGCTGCAACCTGTGACGAGGCTAATATTTCCCTGGCATCTCACCTACAGATAAGGATTCCAGGAAAGTGGATGCCATGGCAAAGAAACAGTACTTGGCATCCACTTTGGGGCTCAGGCAATCAAATTACATGGCATATACAGCCAGGTACCAGAAATTTATGTGGGATACGGTTCTGAAGCTAGCTAAGAATGCCCCACCCCAGCTAGCCAAGGAGCTGGAGCAAGTGGCTGTAGATGGTATAGAGGCATCCAAAGTGCAGTTTCATGCTGCTGTAGACTCGAATTATGTACATTCCAGGGTCATGGCTACATCTTCTCCATGAAGAGGTTTGCTTGGCTTAGGTGTACCAGTCTTTCTCAGGATACCCAGACTAAGGCCGTGGATTTCCCTGTAACTGTTAATTCTCTGGGGAGCAAACAGAGAGCTACATGAAGAAGATGGATGAATATAGGACCACCTACAGGAGTGCTGCAGCCAAGGAAAAGCAGGCCACTCCTCAAAGGCAGCAATTTAGGAGTGGCATGGGCAGGCCTTTTTACAGGCCTTTTTATCAAAGCTCAGGCCTCCTCCTCCTCTTCTTTCCAGCAGAGGGGGTTCTTTAGGGGAAGAGGCAGGTGTGGGATGACCAGGACCCCATCATCCACGCAGTCTCAGCTCCTTGCCAAACAGACACCATGAGGTGTCCATCAGGGTCGCCTCCCCAGTTCCAGTAGGGGGCAGATTGGCTCACTACTTCCAGGCCTGGGAGTCTATTACTTCAGACAAATGGGTCCTGGAAGTAGTGAGCCAGGGACTAGCTCTCAGTTTCAAAAGGTTCCCAAAAATGAGAGCAAGGTCCTTCAGTCCTCCCTCTCCCCTTGGAGATAAAGGCCTTTACAGGCAGAAGTTTCATCTCTTCTGCAAGCAGTAGAGAAGGTACCTCAATGTCACAAGGGAAAAGGACTGTATTCCAGATACTTCCTTACCCCAAAAAAGACAGGGGAGTGGCGAGCCATCCTAGATTTAAGATACCTGAACAAACACTTAATAAAACAAAAATTCAAGATGGCGACTCTGGGAGTAATTCTTCCCTCTCTGAGACCAGGAGACTGGCTAGCCTACCTGGATCTCAAGGATGCCTACTTCCATATACCTATCAGACATTTCCACAGAAAGTACCTCAGGTTTGAGATGCCCTCAGGTCATTACCAATTCAGAGTTGTGCCTTTTGGCCTAACATCTGCTCCAAGGGTGTTCATCAAGTGTCTAGCAGTAGTGGTGGCATTCCTCAGGAGACAGGGTATCCTTCTGTTTCCATACCTGGACGACTGGCTCATTGTGGGTCAGTCCTCGGATCAAGTCAAGTCAGCCCCAGAGGTCACTCAAAAACTTCTAGACTCCCTGGGTTTCATTCTTAATCTAGAAAAATCTGTTCTGGAACCAGCTCAGCTCCTCACCTTCATAGGGGTGGAGCTAGACACTATCCAGGCAAGAGCATCTCTCCCTCTCTCAAGGGTTCAGTTCTTGTCACTCTGGCTTCCTCTTTTCATCCTCTAGTTTCTCGTCCAGCCAGACACTTTCTGCAGTTGCTGGGACACATGGCAGCTTCCACAGCAGTAGTCCAGGGAGCAAGGTTTCAGATGAGAGATATTCAGTTTCATCTGAGATCTTATTGGTCTCAGAAAAAAGTGCCTCTCTCCAAATTGGTTCCAGTGTCTCAAACTCCAGTTCAGGCCCTCCAGTGGTGGATGGAGGAGTACAATCTTCGACAAGGTGTCCCCTTTATCAGTCAGGCTCCTTTAGTGATTCTCACCACAGATGCCTCTTTACTGGGTTGGGGTCTCATCTGGATCAGCTTACAGCTCAGGGAACCTAGTCTCACCAGGAGTCTCTTCTACACATAAACCTTCTCAAACTCAGAGCTGTCTTTCTGGCACTTTCAGACATTCTCAACTGCTGTTCAGGGGAAAGTAGTGCTGATCAAGACAGACAATACCACAACCATGTGGTACATCAACAAGCATGGAGGCACTCTGTCCTCGGCCTTGTGCACAGAGGCCATGAAAATATGGTCTCTAGCTTATTCCCTTCAGGCTTCCATGATGGCTGTGCATCTTCCAGGGAAGGACATTCTAGCAGATGCTCTCAGCAGGATTTCTCAGGGTCATGACAAATGGACCCTGAACCCTGAACCCTCTAATTCTTCAGGTCATTTTCAAAAGGTGGGGCACTCCAGAGATAGATCTCTTTGCAGCCCCAGACAATCACCAACTTCCTCTCTTTTGCTGTAGACCGCCTCTTCTGGGCTTTCTCCCTCAGGATGCTCTCTTGTTGAACTGGACAAGCAGGTTCCTGTATGCATTTCCTCCTTTTCCCCTGATATTCAGGGTCCTGATCAAGATCAGGTCTCAGCCTTGCAAGGTGATTCTAGTGGCTCCAGACTGGGCCAGACAGCCTTGGTACCCTCTACTGTTAGCACTGTCAGCGACAGTGCCTTTGTGTCTTCCCAGACAGTTCAACCTCCTCACCTCTTCACAGAGAGGATTCTTTATCCCAACCTTCAGACTCTCAGGCTCAAAGCCTGGCTCTTAAAGAGCTAGAATATGCAAGCCTGCATCTTTCTCAGTCAATCCTGGACATTTTAAAGGTTAGCAGGAAACCTGCTACTAGAAAGACTTACAACTCCAGATGAAAAATATTTGGGTTTTGGTTTTCCCAGAGGCTTATCCAACCAGAGTTAACCGATGTTGCCACTGTGTTGGACTATCTGGTGCATCTTAACAGTTTAGGCCTCCAGCCTGCTACTCTCAAGGTACATTTGGCAGCTGTTTCTGCCTTCCTTTCTGCTGGTAAGGGCTCCTCTCTTTAGCATCTTATCCAGTTTTCAAGAAATTTTTCAAAGGTTTAGTACATGTTAATCCTCCCTTTCGGGAGCCTACCCCTTCTTGGGACCCGAATATCTGTATTGCACAGCTTATGCAGCCCCTTTTCGAACCTCTATCCTCAGCTGAGCTTGAAGTACTTGACTTGGAAGACTGTATTCTTGGTATCCATTACCTCTGCCAGGAGAATCAGTGAATTGCAGGCTTTATCAGTGGAACCTGACTTCATTTCATTTCACAGGGATAAGGTGGTCCTTCGAACCAACAGGAGGTTTCTTCCCTAGGTAGTATCAGACTTTCATTTGAATCAGTCTGTGTCATTGCCCGTATTTTTCACTGACCATGCTTCCTCTGGGGAGAAAAGATTACACAGTCTTGATGTAAAGAGGGCTCTTAGTTACTGTGTAGAACACACTAAGGCCCAGAGAAATGACTGTTCTCAGTTGTTTCTCACTTATGGAGAAGTGGGAAAGGGTAAACGTGCCACCAAGAGAACCATTGCAAGGTGGATTGTCTCCTGTATCCAGTTCTCCTATGCAAAGCTTGGGAAAGAGCCTCCCTCAGGCCTGAGGGCTCATTCTTCCAGACGTACGGCTGCTTTTGTCGCAACAGCTAGAGATATACCCTTAGTGGAAATCTATATAGCAGCCACCTGGAAAACTGTTCACACATTTACCAAGCATTACTCTCTGGACATTCAGTCCAGAAGTGATGCCAGGTTTGACACAGCTGTGCTGCAGATCTTGTTCCCAAAATAGGTTCTGTGACTCCCTCCTCCAAGGGGGTACTGCTTGGTAGTCTGCATATAGTCAGAATACAGCAAGACTTCATGTTGTTTGAAGAAAAAAATACTCACCATAGTATTGTTGTTTCTTCTAATGGAGTCTTGCTGTTTTCTGACCTCCCGTCCTGGAACCTAGATAGTTTTGGGATGTGGTTTGGCAGGCACAGTGCTGCACCCCGGAGATGTACTTGGTATACCCTTTATCTTATTAAGGGTTTTTCTGCTTTTTTATTATAAATATTTTGGTTGTTTCACTACCTGCTTAGGTTCTTTTGGGGGTTCTTGACCTGAGTCTTTTGACCCTAAGGATCTGTTTATTGCCCTTGGCATAAAAAGTTTAGAAACAGTTTTTACTTATTGAGTTAGTTAGTTTAGTGCTTGTAAGAATCTGATGGTTACACTTCAGAGTACCACAGACGGAGGTTTGAAAACCGAGCTCGAGCTCCACGTTCTATGCTTGGCATAGAGTTAACCCTTTACTTTCCGGAGCAGTTCAAGTGCTGGGGCTAACTGCATATAGTCAGAATACAACAAGACTCCATTAGAAGAAACAACATTACTATAGTGAGTAATTTTTTCTTCTACCCCATCCCCCACCAGCCCATACCCTTTTGTATGACACCAGGCACCCAGCCTAGTATTAAACTCCTGATAGAAACATAGAAATTGACTGCAGATGGGGACCAAAGATCCATCTAGTCTGCCCTGAGCCTTAGCCACCTCTTTAGGATTTCTGTGAGACAATCCCTTTGTGTCTGTCCCAAGTTGCTTTGAATTCCGTTACTGTTTTGGAGTCGGTCACTGCAGCTGGTTGACCATTCCATGGGTCAACTGCCCTCTCTGTGAAGAAAAACCTTTACATATTGCCCCTGAATCTTCCTCCCCTCAGTTTCGTTTCATGTCCTCTTGTCCTACTGGTGCTATTGACCACGAAGAGCTTCTGGGTAGAGATTCTGTATATACCCTTCAGAAACTTGAATGTCTCAATCATGTCCCCTCTATCCCTGCGTTGTTCCAGGGAGTACTTGTTGAGTTCCTGTAACCTGCTTTCGTATGGCAACTTATGGAGATTGTGTATCATTTTTTTTGCTCTGCTCTGTACTGTCTCCAATCTATCTATGTTCTTCCTGAGATAAGGTCTCCAGAACTGGA
The DNA here is from genome assembly GCA_016271365.2 of Neoceratodus forsteri. Lineage (NCBI taxonomy): Eukaryota > Metazoa > Chordata > Ceratodontiformes > Ceratodontidae > Neoceratodus > Neoceratodus forsteri. The sequence goes on along the minus strand of CM057450.1, from coordinate 373,413,695 downwards.
CACAGTACTCAAGGTGGGGGTCTCACCAGGGACCTGTACAGCGGCAGGATCACCTCCATTCTTCTACTTGTGATGCCCCTTCCTATGCATCCCAGCATCCTGCTGGCCTTCTTTGCTGCCTTTTCGCATTGTCCGCCTACCTTCAAATTGTCCGATATGATAACCCCTAGATCCCTCTCTTAATGGGTGGTTGCTAGGCCTCAATTCTCAGTTTCCTTGCAGCACTTGCTCTGGGTACTGGGAGCACCTCTAAGAACACCACTAAGCTCCCTGCTTCCTCACACAACTTCCCCAGCTCCATGAACCTCCTCAACCGTGTTCTCTGCCAAATCATTCGAGCCCAAGTGCATGATGATATGAGATCTCATCCTTTCCTTCTTTGCATACTTCAGAATAAACTGTCCCACCCTACCTGCTGTCATACCTGGCATGCGCTCCACCTATATGTGACTATGCCATTCCCCTTTGCTTCCCCATCTCACCCTTTTCAGTATTGAGTCTTCCAGAACTAAGACTCCTCCCCCTTCCTCATGCTTTAGCTTAAGTTCCTTCTTATTTTCCTGGCCCCAGTTCTGAATTGGTGCCCCAGCCTGCACATCCCAGATGCCCCCCCACCTCTTCCCCTGTCGCTACCCTCACCTTGTCTTCTCCCCACTGTGTCCCTTCTTTGACCCAATCTCCACTCCCCCAATGCACCCCCTGCTTCAGTGCTATTATTCCCTTCCTCCTTAATCCTTCCTTGCGACTCCCTCTGTAGTTAGTCCCCCCTAACCAATTCCCTGCTCCCCTTTTGCCCATCTTATTCCTGTACCCTCCATCTTCCATGCTACCCAACCACCTAACCTTTTCCCGCTCCCCACTACCCATCTCATTTCTGACCCCCCCCATCTTCCACCTTCTGGGTTGTCATTACCTCACTTTCTTCCTGCCCTATTCACGAGTCCATCCCCCCCTTATCCTCCATTGTAGTCAGCACTGAGAATCTATTATTTGACCCCAGTAGTCTTCCTTGAGCTACCCGTTGTAAACTATTTCGAGACTTCTATTTGCTGCTTGCTCCTGGACCATTTCTGCCCCTATTTCAAATCCTCTTCCAATCCTCTGGTCCTGTACCCCTAGGTACCTGAGGTGGTTGCAATATTGGTCCATTTACCCCCTCCTCCTTCCCTCCTCTTGATCTGGGATGCCCGTCACCCTCAGGGGCACTCCTGTGTACCCCAGGTCCTGGATGGTTCCCCACACTGCCCCATCTCATTCCTTAGTTCTGTTCTTAACCAACTAAACTCGCCCCTAAACTGCTTAAATTGCCTGCACATTAAGCACCCCCCTGCTCTCCATGCCATCCCTAAAAAGAACGCTGCCCCATATCTGCTGCAGCCTACCACCCTCCCCATTTCTCTACTGGTCATCCAGTTCACCTCTTCTCCCATATTTTGAGGTTGCCTGCCCCATCCCCTAGTCCCTTCCCACCTACTATGTATATCCATTTTCATTTGCAACCCACCCTCTATATCCAATGTATGTATATATTATGTTTTTTATTTCTTTGCTTCACCTACTTTCCCCACCTCTGAATCACAGGGATGAGTAGGACCTGTTAGTGGTTGCACCTGGCTGTGCTATCCACCAATCCCACAGCAGTACCTCACCAATAAACTTGGAGGAGCATGGGGTGGGAGGGATGGGGAAGGTGGGTTGGGCCTACCCTGACTCTCATGAGAGTCAATCAGCCAGCCACACCACAGTGCACCTCACGATTGATCAATCCCACCAATGCCTCACAAAATGGCATTTCCCTGAATTACCCTGCCATCCCTTTCAGTCCCAAAAACTTTTCACTGCTCCTTCAGTCAGCAGCGTCCTGCAATCAAGAGCACTCTCCGTAGTAAAGAAGAAAAATGCAGTGACTGGAACTCCAGAGACTATCCCCTTATATTCAATTCAGTTAACTACTACAGCCAGTTTATTATATGTAACTAAAAGTACACACTTGCTTTCTTCCCCCAGGCAAGAGTAATCCCTACCCAAATGGCTACTAGCCCTGCAAGTTAAAATGCAGCACTAAACTTACACAGATGATTTCTCCCCTTACTAGCCCTGCAATTTACAATTCAGAATACCTGTTGATCTCAATCAATACGTGGGTGTTATTTTTCCTCTGACACGTGATGATCGATTGCCCAGGGGTCATTGATGCCTTATTTTGATTATTGTGCTAGTATATATCAGTCTTGGTTTGAGGGACCTTAATGTCCTAACTGTAGCTTATAATAGCATTTGTTGGTTTATCCTAGATTCTCCGTTTCAAACTCACCATTGTTTTTTATATTCATAGTTGCATTGGCTATCTCCTAAATCCAAACTTGCTTATTACTTTGGATGTCAAATTTACAAATCCATTATTTCAGCTTCAGAATTTACTTTAACTGATTTGGTATCCATTTGTTATTCTCCTGTTTTTTCACGTTCCTCACAGCAGACAGTCTTATAAACAGTTCACAAAATTAAGGCAGGTTTAAGATCTTTCTCAGTTTCAGCACCTGCTGTATGTTCTGAAATAACTTACCTGATGATGTGTGTGCAGCTCCTTCATTGCAAAATGTTAAAGTTAACCTCAGGCAATATTTAATGACTATGGATAACTGTGATTGTTTCTTGTAATTTGTCAGGTTTTGTCTTGTTGTCGGGCTGGGCCTGGAAATGGACTTGTTCCAGTGCCCTATCCTGGTTAACAAACTAAAAGTGAAAAAAAATGAAATGAAAACTACTGTCAGCACTGCAGAGCCCCAAATTGTAAGAAAAATGCAGTACTTCCCTCTGTGCAGTCCTCTGTGCTCCATTCCGTCGCTGTTGTGCGCTCTGGCCACTCTTGGGTCTCTGCACTCCTGGAAACAAGGGCCACATGGTTGCACCACCTCTTGGTCCCTTCCCCAGCCACAAACCTATCCAAACTTATCAAAAGCAGCTGAAAACAAATATAAATGCAAGCAGTGACCCCTACACTACTGCGCTTCCACCACTGTACAGTCGTGCTACTCTCAGGTCCTGTAGTCAGCGAGTCATAGACCCCACCCCTCACCCATTTCTCCTCTCCGTCTAGCACTGCAACTCTCCAGTCTTTGCTGTGCCATCGAAGGGGAAACAACCAACAAGCTTCTCTGAAGAAAGAAATCAGCTTCTAGGCTGTGGGGCTGCAATTCTGCATAGCAGGTTGGGGCTACCTGGTAACTGTGCCTGTTAAATTGGGACTTTCAAATTGACTGACCTGCTCTTCCCATTTCCCCTGCCTGTGCTTGTTTTCTGGGCCATGTTTGCCACTTAGTTCAGGGGTGTGTTTTTTCAAATAGGTTTCCTGTTTCCTTTAAAAAAAAGGAAACAAAAGCGCCTCAGGTAAGTACCTGTTTTTTCTTTGAGCATTTTAGTCTAGGGCATTCCTGGGGGTGCCCCTTTGTCTTTATGCATTGGTACCCACCCCCCGGTTTTTTTAGGGTGTCTGTTGTTTTTTTGACTGGCAGGTGCTTGTGTGTTCTTTGTGAGGGGACATTTGCTCTTTTAATCTGGCTTACTTGTTTTTAAGGGGCATTTCTTCTTTAATTTTCCTCAATAGTTTAATAAAAAGGGAAAAGGAAAAGAAAGGGAGCTGCTGGAGTGAGAGATGTTAGTCTCTGGGTGGGAGCAGAGCCTTTTCTGTGGTTTTGGGGAGATTTATTCTGCCCTTCAGACTGTTTAATAGTTTTCTTGGCTCTTTCCGCTATCTTCCCACTCTTCGCTAGTCTGTTGGGTGCGCGCCTTTGTTTCTTCAGAGGTTCTTAGCCTTAGTGCACCATTCGCATGCCTGTATTGTATGCCTGCCCCCTCTGACTTGCTGACATCATGCACAGCATCATAGCGTCAGGCACGTTCACCATTTGAATGCACGCTTGCAGTTCCTCAGCACCAGACACGGCAGCTCTGCCTTTAACATGTTTTTTCCCTATTGGCTGCTCATTTTTTTTTTCCCCTCCTGGCAGCCGGCTAAGCTGAGGGACATACATCCTTCAAACTTTTACTGTTTTCCCCACAATCAGAGGTGGGGATCTCGGCAGTAGTCCTCTAGATATACAGTTGGGAAAAAACTTTAAACCTTCTAGCCTTGGGCACCTGCAAGGCTATTTTGCTTTGGAGTCATGGCTCATTAGAGACCGCTACCTTTTAGAAGATGCAAGACCTACAAAAGGGTAATGCTACCCTCTTCTCTGGGTTCCTATTGCCCCCATTGTGTTACTCAAGCTAATATGTCTCTTACGGTTCCCCCCAGTCACACCTCCAAGTTGAGGGGGGGTGCACCTGGTGTACCAGTTAGCAGTGGCAATGCAGAATTGCGTAAATCCTTCTTATTGCTCTTAGGAGAGCTTTTGGGCCCAGATCTTCCGCAGGACATTCCTTCAGACACACACAACCCCAAACCGGGCCCCTTAGGTTGGGTGGGGGGCACCACACAGGCATATCCTAGTTAAGTAAGTAAAACTTTATTTTTAAAGCGCTTTTCAGAACCAAAGTGCTGTACAAACACATTAAAACCATACAATTGGATTAAATTAAACAGTCATATTTAAAATCCTTCAAAATAAGCTTTAGAGAACAAATATGTTTTGAGCTCAGATTTAAAACTTGAGACAGTCAGGCATTCTCTTATCCGACGAGGTAGAGAATTCCACTGGGAAGGGGCCGCATAGGAAAATGCACGTGCCCCAGATGTCTTTAACCGAACCCTGGGAATCTCTAGCAATCTCTGATTGGCGGATTGGAGTGAGCAGGAGGGACAGTAGGGCGTAAGGAGATCTTGCAAGTACTGGGGTCCCTGTTCATGTAGGGCTTTATAGGTCAGCAACCCGACCTTAAAGGTGATCCGCCACTGAACCGGCAGTCTGCGCAGCACAGGTGTAATATGACTAGATCTAGATGTACCAGTCAAAAGCCTGGCTGCCGCGTTCTGCACTAGCTGCAAGCGGCGGATATCAACCCCCGGCATCCCTAGGTAAAGGGCATTGCAGTAATCAAAGCGGGAGGTCACGAAGGCGTGGACCAGTATAGGAAGGTCAGCCAGAAGAACCAAGTGTTTCACCCAGGCGATATTCCTAAGATGATAAAAGAAAGATTTGACAGTGGCAGACACCTGTGATTTCAGGGTCAAACCATCATCAAAAGTAATGCCCAGGTTATGCACCTGGTCTGAGTTCAGGAGCTGGACACCATCAAGCCATAAAACAGATGGAAGCCCAGACCTAAGACCTGCCTCACGGCAACCAGGGTCCACAACCAGCACCTCAGTCCTATCTGGGTTTAACCTCAGCCAGCTAGTGCTCATCCAATCTCTGATCTCGGCTAGACAGGTGTTAAGCACGGAGATCGCATCATCCTGTCTGGGAATAAAGGACAGATACAGTTGGGTATCATCTGCATAGCAGTGAAAACCCAAACTGTGTCGCTTAATGATCTCTCCTAATGGCAGCATGTACACTGCGAACAACTTGGGCGCCAAGATGGAGCCCTGCGACACCCCACAGGACAGGGAGAGGTTGTCAGAGGAATAAATTCCAGTGACAACCCTCTGTGTCCTGCCTGTGAGGAAAGATTGAAACCAACAAAGAACTGTTCCAGACAGTCCACAAAGAAGCCGCAGGCACTCCAACAGCCCACCATGGTTCACAGTGTCGAATGCCGCAGAGAGATCAAGAAGGACTAGAATAGTGCATGCTTTTCGATCTCTCGCAATTAAGAGATCATTTAAAACCCAGACCACGGCGCTCTCAGTGCTATGTCTTTTCCTAAACCCAGATTGGAGAACATCATAGACACTGTGATTTATAAGATGGTCATCCAGCTGTAGTGCAACCACCTTTTCAATAACCTTACCCACAAAGGGCAGATTAGAGACAGGTCTATAGTTAGCTAAGCAGTCTGGGTCCAAGGAGGATTTTTTTAAGGAGTGGTCGAACGACTGCCTCCTTGAGGGGATCAGGAAAGACCCCCTGCTCCAAGGACTTCCAGACAATTTCAGCAAGGATCTGGCAGATAACATCTATACAACCTACCAATAGTGGTGTAGGGCCCGGATCCAAACTACAGCTGGTTGGTCGTACAGTCTGGACAATCCTCACAATGTCCATGAACTCCGGCCTGCTAAAGTCAGACTAGGCGGCAGAGGTGCTCATCGCCTCCTGCCGATCTCCGCTAGTGTGCCGCAGCAGGATAGGACTGCTTTTACTGATCTAAAGACAGACCCAGGCCCTTGCAGTACAGATTGTCAGGATGAGGATATTGGGGCTCTTGGGGAAAATCATGACCCACAGAAGTTACTTGATGATGATGAGGGTGAACCTTCTGAGGAGAAAGAAGGAGGGGAGAGGATGGAGCTGAAGAGGATTCCTATCCCTTCCCTCTTTGATATCAAATCCTTGTCCTATCTGATAACAGAGGAGTCATTACAGCTGAAGAAGGTGCAATCCATGGAGGCATTAGATGTCAACCCTACTCTGTCTGCTTCCTCCTCCGCTCCAGAGTGTTTTCCAAGTTGTATTCACTGTGACCAGATTATTGAACAAGAGTGGGTAGGTGCAGACCAAAGAAATGATCTGCTAAAACCTGAAGTGCTTTGTTTCTCCTTTTTGGAAGAAAATACCTGCAAGTGGGAATCCCCTCCTCTCGTGGATAAGCAGTTCATAATTCTGTCAGATACACCACCATTCCTATTGAGGGGTCCTTGTCCTTGGTGGAGTCGCACGACAAGTGAGTGGATGCTTCATGCAGGGCAGCCTTCGCCTCCACACCTCCTGTGCCTCCTTTATTATTGCTTGAGCCTTAAACTTGTGGGTTATGACCCTGGACAACTTCATTCCTGCAGATTCTGGGGTATTTTGCAATTGGTATCCATGACCTCCCTTCTTGGGGATGTTATGGTGGAAAATTTATACATGTCAGCTCGCTCGCTCTCTCTGTCATGTTTTGTCCACTGTGTGAGGTGTATGGCTTCAGCATTGGGTAGCTGATCAGGCTTTGAAGACCAAGCTATTTAATTTAGCCTTCAAGGGAGGCTTGGTGTATGTTTCTAGTCTGAATGATATTTTGAAGGACCTCCAGGATAAAAAAGGGCCACCTTCCAGTGTGAGAGCAACAGCAAAATGCCGCTTCAACTTCAGAAAGTCAAGGGGACAGCCAAGAGAGACCGTATCAAAGGGGCTTTCATCCCTTTCGGAACATCGGGAACCAGAGGAGTAAGGAAGCCTATTCTGGTTTCAAGAGCAATAGTAACAGAGGAGCCCTTGTCCAAAGATGCAACAGAGGCCCAGGGCGAAAAACAGGCACCTCACAATGAGAGTATGCAGTCCCATTTCTGCCTCCCTTCCCTTGGTGGAAGACTGCACAATTTTTACACAAGATGTGCCCTGATAACATCAGGTGCATGGATTTTAGAAATTCTGGCTTTAGATTATGCATAGAATTTTCAACAGTTCCCTTAAAGGGGGCATTTTCTGCTCTCCCCGGTTCCAAATGACCCCAGGAAGAGACAAGTGGTGTTACAGACCCAGGATCACCTCTTTTAAATTGGGATGATTGTTCTGGTACCTCTCAGCAAGCCAGGTCAGGGATTCTACTTGATGTATTTCATAGTTCCCAAGAAGTCAGGGGGTTTCAGACCTATTCTGTATCTGAAACACGTAAACAAGTTTGTCCGCCACATGACCTTCAAGATGGAGTCCCTGCATTCATTCATCTGAGCTACCAGGGAGGCTATCTAGCTTCTGTAGATCTGAGGGATGCATATCTCCACATCCCCATCTGACAGTCTCATCCGAGGTTCCTCAGGTTCACGGTCCTGGGACAGCACTTGCGGTACAGGGTATTCCCATATGGGCTGGCAATAGCCCCCAGAGTTTTCTCGAAGGTGCTCATAGTCCTAGTAGCTCAACTCTGACAGGAGGGACATCATGTCTGTCCCTATCTGGACAATCAGCTCATTCGAGCGCTGTCTGCACCATTGACAAGGAAGTCAGTGACCAGGACTTCAGAGGTGTTGGAGTCCCACGGCTTGGTGGTGAATTGGTAGAGGAGCTGTCTCGAGCCATCACAGACTCTGGAACACCTAGGAGCAGTGTTTAAGATGGACAAGGGGAAGGTCTTCCTCCCGCCAGCCAGGAAGGAGACCCTATTGAGAGAAGTTCAGCAGCTGAGGAGCCAGTCGTCTGCTTCAGCTCACCAGCTTCTAAGAATTCTGGGCCTCATGATGGTGGCAATAGAACCAGTTCTATGGACTTGCCTTCACATGCAGCCCCTACAGATCAAGTTATTGTCAGCCTGGGATCCAACTTTGGGGGACTGTCAGACCAGGATCCCTGTCTCACTATGACTGTGGCAGTCTTTGAGTTTGGCAAGTTTGGAGAATCTGAGCAAAGGGTCTCCCTTGGAAGTCCCCCCAGAGCTGATTCTGACATCTGAAGCCAGCCTGTTGGGTTGGGGGCAGTCCTGGACCACATCCCCATTCAGCAGACTTGGTCGGTGAAGGAACAGCACCTAAACATAAACATTCTGGAGGTGAGGTCTGTGCAACCTCACTCTTCATTTTCAAAGTCGGATACGGTCAAAAACCTTGAAAATAAGGTCAGACAACGCTGTCACGGCAGCATACATGAACAGTCAAGGGGCACGAAGAGCAGGGAGATGCTAAAAAAATCCACTGACCTCCTGCTGTGAGCAAAGAAGAATCTTCTTTCTCTGTCAGCAGTTCACTTGACGGGGGAGTTGAACATTCAGGTCAGTTGGCTAAGCTGCAAAAATGTTCATCTAGGGGACTGGATTTTGAACCCAGAGGTGTTTAACCTTCTGTGTCAAAGATTTAGTCATCCTCAGATTGGCCTGTTTGCCTCCAGCTACAGTGCTCAAGTTCAGCGGTTCTTCAGTCGTTACCGGTGTCCACAGTTGGAGGCAGTGCACGCCCTGTCACAGATGTGGAATTTTGTCAGAGCATATGCCTTCCCTCCACTGCTGCTCCTTCCCAAGGTCATACGCAAAATAAGGCACTCGAGGATGCATTCTTCTAATATTTCCGGAGTGGCCCAGAAGACCATGGTTCTCGGACTTAGTGAACCTAGCTCACACGTACCGTTTTGCCTTCCAGAGCAGGGGGACCTACTCTCCCAAGGTCCCATTCTCATCCAGATCCAGGAGTGATTCAGCTCGTGGTCTGGCTCCTTAAAGGAAGAGACTTCTGAAACAGGGTTTCTCTAAGAAGTTGGTAGACACTCTGATGGCTGCCAGGAAGTAGTCCACGTTGGCAGCTTATGCTCGCATATGGGCCACCTTTTTGTTCTGGGCCATGGAAACAAACATCCAACCTTCTAAAGCCATGGTTCTGCAGATTTTGGAGTTCCTACAGACAGGAGTGGAGAACGGTTTGGCCTTGAGCACCTTGAAAGTTTAGGTGTCAGCCCTTGAAGTCTCCCCTGGGTTCGTCCCTAGGGACAAACAAGGAAGTTAACCCATTTTCTGCGGGCTGTCAGCAGGAGTCGACCTCTGTTCCGATCCCCTGTTCCCCCATGGGATCTGAACCTGGTTCTGAATACTCTTTGTAAAGAGCCTTTTGAACCGCTTTTGTTGGTACCATTTGATGTGCTGTCTTACAAGGTATGTTTCTTAGTTGCTATGCGCTCAGCCAGGAGGATTGGTGACCATCAGGCTTTGTCCCACAAAGAACCATACCTTGTCATGCATAAGTGCAACCTGTAGCCCAGCCAAGAGCAGTGTCTGGCAGCCGGGACCCCCAAACTTGTGCTACAGACAAGGCAACAGGCCACAAGCTGGCTTAAACAATAGGCATCACTGCTAGCGCGCTGGGGCAAATACCTGGCATAGCAGTCTCAGAAGTTAGATCTAGCATAGCCCTACCACCCTCTCTGTCAGAACTCAGAGTAAATATAAATGTTATTTTGTGCTCTAACCCTCCGACCTCTGAGGGGGCCCAATAACAAGGTCACACTGGAAGCATAGATCGATTGTCCACAACTAGAAAATGGGATTGTGCAGTATGGCTTTATTCTGATACAAATGGTAAATACAGAATGGGGTGTTCCCCCAGGTTGGAACTGACTTTTCGGGGCAACACACTTTTCTTTCCAAAAACAACATTTGTTTTGGGACTACAGAACATTTCTCTCACACAAACATCGAACTGTCCATTCCTCTGAATTAGGGCTCTCTAGACATTCACTTCCCAAACTGTATCTATTGTGGGGGTTCCATACACTTTAATTCAACATTTCTCTTTTCCTTCCCTAAGTGTCTATTACGTGGGGTTGTCACACACTTTAAAAACATGTCAAATTCTTTCCTTCTGATGCAGTGAACTTTGTTAACATGCCCAGGGTAACCTGGTGCCCTTCCATGAACCAGTTAGCCCTGACTGCCCACCCTGGCCCCAACCAGTCTCTGCCATTCCTTGGGGGTTGCACCAAATGAGCCTTCAATTCCCTCGAATTGTTAAAGAACTCCCACCTTTAAAACTTTATTCAGCAAGTGCTGGGGCTTGAGATTAAGAACCTCAAGACTGATCGGGTCAGTTGGTCCGATCATTGCATGGTGGAGTTCTTGTTTTGGGCACCCCCGAGAGCCATCCCCTTGCTGAGATGGTAGGCTACCGCCCTTTGAGGGGTGTGACCCCTGAAGGTTTTCTGGCAGTTGCTGATCTGTCTAGTGTGGGCACTGCATGCGGTGGGGGTATGTGCGCCACAGTTGCCGCCTATAATAGGCTGTTGTCTGGGGTGCTTGACTCCCTCACATCAGTCTGTGTACAACCCAGATCCTCTCACTTGAGGTCCCCGTGGTTTGACGGGGAGCTTAAGGCAATGACGGTTCTGGGTCGGAGGTTAGAGTGCTGCTGGCAGAAGTTGGGTCTGGAGGCAGACAAGCTGGCCCTGTGAGATCACTATGTTGAGTACCAAGGGGCAGTCAACCATAAGAAGGCAGAGTTCCTGTCCAGGGAGATTGCCGCCAGGAGGAACCGACCAATTGTGCTCTTTTGGACTGTAGACAGGCTGTTAAATCCACCCTGTCTCGAGCCGAAAAAAAGCTTTTTTGAATGCTTTATGTGAAGAGTTTGCTCGATTCTTCTTGGACAGAGTGTCCTCCATCAGGCAAGGTGTTCCAACAGTGAGCTGTGCCTTCCATGCCCGGAGAGCACTCCGACGAGTTGGGGCGAGTTTAGACCAGTGGAGGTGGCAGAGGTCATTGGGGTGACCTTTAGGCTGAGGCGCACATACTGTGAACTGGACCCAGTGCCGATATGGTTCTTGATGGGATGTGTCGACTCTGTTAGTCAGGTGTTTACCTTGATTGTCTGGTGCTCCCTCTCGGAGGGGGTCTTTCCCGATGCCTTGAAGGAGGCATTGATGAGACCCCTTCTGAAGAAAACATCTCTGGACCCTGACATCAAGGCAAATTACCGTCCTGTCTCCAACCTTCCATTTCTGGATAAGGTTGTTGAGAAGATTGTGGTGCTGCAGCTTGAGGAACACTTCAGGGCGTTTGACTTATGTGAGCCCCTCTCTAGTCAGGATTTTTGTGTGAAGCACAGCCCTGGCTACCTGGTGGATCTTCTTGCCCCTGCTGCATCAGCCTGCTCCCTTCGTTCCTCCTCAGGCGTCCTCCTTGTGATTCCCAGGACAAGTTTAAAAACAGCTGGCGACAGAGCTTTGAGCATCGCCGGCTTCGTCCTGTAGAATTTGCTCCTTCCATCAATGAGGGAGGCCCCTTCGGTGGAGTGTTTTTTTTTTTTTTTTATATACATACAGTTTCTTTCTTTTTATGTTTTTTCCCCTTCCCAGGGTCATGGTGTACACATGCGTATGTGCGTGTGGAGGTGCGCGTGCACACCAGCATCCGTGACCCCTTCAACCCCACCCCAGCCCATACTTGCGCCGCCACCCTGCCGCCCAGCACTCATCGGCCTCCACCTGATGGTGCGGACTACGGAGGAGCGGTGTCCACCCCTGAAGGGGAAATCCTGGCTCATCTCGCCTCCACCACCACCATGTCCCTCGCAAACCAAAGTTGTTCCCAGACCGGGTCACCAGCATGGCGCAAGGTGTGGCACTCAGCGCCACCGGGCTGGCGGTGGTGGTGTTTAAGGTGCGTCTCAAGGCCTTTCTGTTTGAACAGGCCTTCCCAAACCCAGTATTATAAATACTGTTTATAAATTGACCTATTACATTATTATGTGTTTAATTGTTTGCTTCTATGTAATTATATTTTAATTTTAGGAGTATGTTATTTATTGACGGTTTTATGTACGGTGCCCAGAGCCTCTGGGATTGGGTGTGTCTTTAAATCAAATTTGCCTTGCCTAGCACATTTTTGTGGTGATATAGGGTTCCTGACAGGTGTATTCTAGCCTTATCACTGGGCACGTACAATACCCCTCAGACAACTCCCTAAGAAACAGTCCCATGTAACTGTACTCATGGTTTTGTTTGTCCCTTGTTACAGACATGGATGCTGGAAGAAACACCTCTTCCCTTTACAGGTGGCTTGTCATAGCGTCATGCAGAACACTCGTTCTTTCTGGGCAGTTAACACTCTTCAGGACCTTCGGGGGATTGCCCCCTGAATCCACAGAAATTGAAGTTCCTGCCACTTCTCTGTGGACTGACCCACTGGGGTCTTGCAGGCAACGGTCTCCACCACTTCACCTTGCACTGCTGGATTTTCACTCGCTAGGCTGAAAAAACGACCAGAGGTTCTTCACCCAGTCTCAGAACAGACTGGCAGGTACCTCCACACTCTGAGCACTGCTGCTCACTCAGAGTTCCATACTGAACTACCATTGGCTAAAACTTCCATCTGAACATTCTAAACTGTCTCCAAGCAGCTGATCTCAAAGTGGCTTATGCTACTGCGAGAATTCTAAATGACATAATCCATCCTCTGTTTAGGCTAGCTGAGTAAATAGTGATGTCCTGTTGTAAGGAGCTTTTAAGAACTCCCTACAGACTGCCCAGGAACCTTCCTAGTCTAACACTGATGGAATTCTAGTAACCCCAGGGGACTGGGTGGTTGCACTCACCGTCAACCAGATGAGCTTGCTGTCCACAGCAAGGCTATGGTCTGCAGTGTAGGCCATCCACCCTCTGCGCGCCCTACGGGGCGAGGTGGCCAGGCTCACCTCTACCTAGGCCGAAACCTAGCCAGGTTGCACCAGAGAACAGAGGCTCACTGAAGCATCTTCAGCTTCACCTAACAGATTATCTTGGGACTTTCAGTGGCTCCAAGAGACTGCCTGAAGCATGCCCTAACAGACATTATTGGTGCCCCTGTCTGGATCAGGACCACCAGCCTGCCTATCCCCCTAGCCCTCTGGGGAAGAGCTATCTGACCTATGCTACCTACGAGGTACCTATCCCCACACACATTTCACAAGTTGCCAAACTGTATACTGCTTTAGAAACATACATATGACATTGCTGTGCATTTCCCAAACCCCAGCAATACACTATACCTGAAAGCAAAAATGTTTAACATTTCCTAGTTAACACATTTCTAAAACCCAAAACACTCTAGAGGAGGACTCTGTGGAGCCCTAAACATCCTCTTCTTGTCATGTTTTCTTTGGAGCACCTGCAAAAAAAAAAAAAAAAAAAATTCCCAAAACACATCCTGCAAACAAGAACCAACCTGCAAGAAAAATACAGTAACCAAACCTCCCATCATCAGGATACTACACAATCCCAAAAATATTTCAAAAGGTTTTTCTACAAAAGGCAGCATAAAAATATAAAAGAAACACATTTACGATAACATTTGGGGGGAAGGGGATCCCTACAGTGTCTTTACTCTAAAGGAAGAAGTCCTGAGTGCAGAAGGCACGCCATACAAGAAGAGTCTCTATAGGCTGAAGCCTGCGGAAAACTGTTCTTGGTACAGGATCGAGGCCTGCTAACACTGCAGTCCAGATCCAGGAGTGTCTCTTTTAGGACCAGCAGTTCAAAGGACATCTTCACTTATGGACACATTAAATAAACATAAAAAAGACAAAGAGGAATTTTTACACCTTACCAGACTAGCTGCACAGGTTGACAGTCTGCATCACCTCTCTGGATCTGAGCTGAAGACAGTCTTTGGATCAGCTCTTCCACGCCACCTGCTGGACTTGGTTGCTGCTAGATGAAGGTTGAGCTGGATCAGTCAGGATAGCTGTACCCACATTGCTGTCCTCCACTTGTTGCTTGGCAGGAGACATGCACTACTAAAGCTGCACCCATGTTGGCCTCGTTCTCTTGGCGCTTGGCAAGAGGCATGCACCATTAAAGCTGCACCCACATTGGCCTCTTCCTCTTGGCGCTTGGCAAGAGGCATGCACCATTAAAGCTGCACCCATATTGGCCTTGTCCTCTTGGCGCTTGGCAAGAGGCATGCACCACTAAAGCTACACCCACATTGCTGTGGCTATTGTTCAAGCTGGCAAAATGCTGGAGTAGTGGCACTCAGGGATAGTATCACTCAGGATGAGGACCACAGACAATTGTCCCATCTGGACGAACAATTCTTGTGTCGTGAATTGTCTTATTGTCAGCTTTATCTATTAGTGTGACTGAATCTAGGTAGAGAGTGCAATCTAACTTCCAAAATTTCAGTCTGTCATGGCACAGTTTGAGTCTTACAAACTTACACACATGAGATCTGGTAGAAGCTCTGGCTTCTTCCCATAATCATTCCTCCCTATGGTCCTCTATTGCTTTCCATGCCCACCTTGGGGAAAAATGAATATTTTTGTCCATATTCAGCCTCAGCCCTGCATCTGACCAGATGTTCCTTTTTGCTGCTTTTAGGCAGACTCAATCCGATGGCTCGGCTGGGGGACGGCCAGACCTGGTCAAGCCAGCTTTTGATGGTCACAACAGGGAAAAAGCAGTCCATCCTTGTAACTTCTACGACTTCAGTGCCCTGATGAGTCTCTTGTGGCTTATCTGCAGTTGGGGCCACCGGAAGACCATTCTCACTGCCAGTTGCCTTACCAGCTTGCTTCAGTTCTGCCTGCTGTACAAGTTCTGCCCAGGAACTGATAGCTGGTTTAGGCCCAGACACCATCCATTCTTCACTACATTCAGAGCCTGGTGCCTTCCAGTGCAGAGCCTCTTTAATTTCATCTGCTCCAACCAAACTCGGACCTGCTGCCCACGGATCTATCAACTTAGTCTCTGGATGGTCCTTCTCAACCTTTTCTGGGGTTAAGAAATCCAATTTTTCCTGCCACTGTATGTCGCTCTGGGTCACACCCCCTTGAAAAACTCTATTACTAGTGCTTCTGGATCTTCCTGCCTGCTTACAGTTTCTCCCTGAGCAGCACAGATTGAACCTTCACACAGAATCCTGGCTGGAGCCAAACTTATTGCCTTTGCTTTCGCTTGTACAACGCCACTGGACTTGCACATCCCAAATTGCTTCCTGCAGTCTTTGGAATGGGGTATCATCAGGACACCTTTTCCGGACCTCATACATACTACACAGATGTTGCTTTACCAAACTTTCCGGTGAACATTTGCTGGTGCACCTTCACACCTGTAAAGCCTTTCATACTGTGCTAATTCTCTTTCTTGTTGGGCTGTCCATATTTGGGCATGGAGGGGATACCCTGTTTTCCTAGCTGCCATTATTTTCTTCTGCAACAAAAATAACACACAAGTCCAAGTTACTGACTGCACTGCTAGCATTTAGCACACTGGTTCTTTTATTTATTTAGTTATTTAAATCTCAGATTAACAATAACTTTGACTTATATGCTCATTTACAAAGGTTCCACATCAAGGGTAACAATAAACATACATTGACATATAGTAAAGTACAAATACAACAAGTATAATAAAATATTGTGTGGTGCATAAGGCATAAACATAGTGCAAAGAATGGTACAAACAAGATTGTAGATGAAGTTTCTTGGTAGGTTCAAGTAACAAGTATCTAAGTGATTCAAAAGGGGAGAAGTAAAGAAAGTGGACTAGGCATTAGTACAGCTGAGGCCTTGTCAGAATAAGCTTAGGGTTGAAAATGGTATAATCAGGTAGAGACTGATGCTTCAGGTTGGTAAAGATTCTAGGTAACAAGTAGGGTGAAAAGGCTAGGAATCAGCTAAGCGAGCAGGGTACTGATAGAAACATAGACTTTGACTGCAGATAAGGACCACTTGGCCCACCCAGACTGCCAATTTCCCTACCTACTGGATAAGCTGCAGATTCTAGTTAACCAACAGCCTGCTTCCTGCAACCCCCCACTATAATTGCCTTGTGTCTGTCCCATGCATGTATGAGTTTCCCCACTGTTTTAGACCCAACGACCTCCTCAGGAAGGCTGTTCCACGTATCCACCACTCTCTCCGTGAAAAAAAATTTCCTCACATTACCCCTGAGCCGTCCCCGCTCTATCTTTAAATTGTGCCCCCTTGTTCTTGCACATCTCTTTTTCTGAAAGATGCTACCCTCCTGGACTTTGTTGATTCCCTTGAGGTACTTGAACATTTCTGTCATGTCCCCCCTGTTCCTCCTTTTTATCAAGAGTATACATATTAAGCTCTCTGTCTCTTTTCATATGGTTTCTGCTGCAGACCCTGCACCATTTTAGTTGCCCTCCTCTGGACTGCTTCTATCCTGTCTATGTCCTTGCGTAGATGAGGTCTCCAAAACTGCACACAGTACTCCAGATGGGGTCTCAGGTGATAGGAGAGGTTAGAGGTATAGGTGGGGGGGTTGGGGGACAGGTGATGCAGCCAGAGGCCTTATCGGTGATAGGAGTGGTTGGAGGTATGGCGGGGTTGGGAGCAGGTGGGGAGGGACAGGTGAGGAAGGGTGGTGGGAGGGAGGCAGGTGGGGTAAGGAGGGGTGGGAGTGGGGGGCAGATAGGGATAGTGGAGCAAGATTTTAGTTAGGAGGGGGCAGAGCTATAGGTTGCAGTCACAGCTACTAGTGCCTGTAATGTGTGCCCGGAGTTTATTTTTAAACAGGTCAATCTTAGGTTCAGCATTGATACCACCGGGTAGACCAGTAAACCAGTAGGGGGCACGGTAATCAAAGGTCCTTTGTCCCTTTGTTGTGCGCCGGAAAGGGACTTGGTAGGAATGACTGGTCATGCCCCATGTCCTGTGGGGGTTTGATATTGGGTTGAGTGTTTTCTGGATGACTGGGATGGGTTAGCCTGAGAACAGTTTTCTTGGCTAGTAGGCAGGTCTGATATATTACCCTCCCATTGAGGTGTAGCCAGTTAGACTGGGCGTACAGGTTGCAGGTGTGCGTGAGTCGATGAGCACTGTAACTAATCTGCAGGCTTTGTTTAGAGCAGTTTTAACCCTGTTAAGCGTAATGTCCGAAGCAGCACTGTAGACAACTAGACCGTCATCCATGATAGGGATGATGCTGATGCTACTGCAGACTGCAGCACGGAGTGCCTCAGGAGTCAGGCAGTGCTTGTGGCGGTATAGTAAGCCTAGTCTGGTATTGCCTACCTTTGCAACATAGTCAGCATGGTGGACGAAAGAGAGGGAGCTATTGAGAGTGAGCCCAAGATATTTGAACGTTTGGACTATTTCCAATGCGGTGCCTATATTATTTTGGATGGTGAGGTGATGGGATTTAGTTTACTATTGAGATTTCAGAACAGCATGATCTTTGTTTTTTTATAGTTCATAAGGAGTTTATGTTCTTTGAACCATGACTCCACCATGGAGAAATCTATTTGTAGTTTTTTCTGCAGAGTGATTGGGTCCGGGCTACTGGAAAAGAGGACAATGTCTGCGTATAGTAGGATGTTGACTGTGCAGACCTGGGGGAGGCGATTTAGGAAGATGCTAAGGAGCAGCGGACCTAACATAGATCCTTGCGGGACACCCAAGTGAACCTCATGGCTATCAGATAGGGCTTCATTTATTTTAACCTGTTGGGTCCTGTCTTTGAGATAACTAGTGAACCATGCCACAGGCTTGTCTGAGAGTCCAGTAGCAGCGAGTTGCTATAGAAGTAATGAGTGATTAACAATATTGAATGCCTTGCTGAGGTTGATGTAGGCTGCCCCCACCAACTCACCACGGTCAAGCAAATGGTGAATGAATTCGGTGTATTCCAGGAGGGCTGTAGTGGTGCTGTGTGACTTTCGGAACCCATGTTGCTATGGGCATTGGATTTGATATTTGTCCAGGTATTCAGTTCATTGGTCGGCTACTGTGCATTCCGGTGCTTTGGAGAGCAGGGGGAGTATGGATATGGGGCGATAACTACTGTGTAGTGCTCTATCTCCACTCTTGTGCATGGGTGTAACCACTGTGGCCTTCCATTTCTGAGGGAGCTGGGAGAGTCTTAGTGACAGGTTGAAGATTTTAGTGAGTGGAGTGAGCACTTCGTCCAAAGTAAGTTTGATGAATTTTAGGGTGTCATAGCAGTGGCTGGGTTTACTTAGCACTCACAGGAGGTAACGTGTGGCTTTCGCCTTGGAGATGGTTCTGAAATGGAAAGGGGATGGATCAGTAGGCATAGCAGGTTTTGGGCTTTCTCATGGACAGTGGCGTGCTCAAAAACATTAGGGGGTAGGACACTACTGAGGTCAGTGAAAGCATTGTTAAAGATGTCTGCCATTTCTTTGGTGTCCTAGGTGACTTCCCCGCTAACCTCTAGTAAGGCTGGTGGGCTTTTGTTGGGCTTTCCTGTAAGGCTTCTCATGTTGCCCCAGAAATTTCTACTGTTGCCTCAGGATTTGGAGAGCTCATCCTTGAAGTGACGGCTTTCTGCCGTGCATATTGCATGGGTGCAGTCATTTCTGGCCCTTTTGTAACTTTGGAAACGAGTTTGTTTACCAGAGGCATGTGCCCGGTGCCATAGGCTATCCCTTGTGGCCATAAGGTTGAGAAGGGCCAGGGTGATCCAGGAGTTGTTTGTTCGTTTTTGTCTAGGCTTTCTCATTTGGCGCATGGGTGTTACAGGCATCATTGAAGGCATTGATGAAAATGTTCAAGTGCAGTATCCACATCGTTAAGGGTGTTGAGTTGTGACCAATCTTGACCACTGAGGCAGGATTTAAGTTGATCCATTTACTCGTTTTAGTACTCAGCTGATGATGGTTCTGGCTGGGGGTTCAGTGACTTTGTTGGACAAGGTTAGCAACACTGCCTTGTTTAAACTGAAGATGTCTCTGCTTTTTTTTCTGCGTTTTACTCAAATTTCTGCCTGAATTTGCACTTCGTTTCAGTTACTTTCTGCACATTCATGAACATTTTGCCTGACTTGCACTTTGTTTCCAATACTTTCTACACATTTCTGATTGTTTTTCTCGATTGAACCCTCCTCCTTGAACACTGTTCTAGCACTGAGACTCCTGGCAATGGGCGGGGCTTGGCTGGCTTTGACCAATCACACAGCACCATGCAAATGCGCTCTCTGTCTCTCTCCCTCCCCCCCTCCTGCTCGCACTCCTTCACAACGATTGTCGAGCAGGCAAATTTAAACTGCAAACTGAAATTTTTTTCTCGGTTTGAAATTTCAACAAGCAGAGGCACTTTTTAGGCATTTTGGCACTGTTTTTTGTACATTTCTTCTAGCGATTCCCCCAGTTTACAGCACAAACACTTGAAACTTGGGCACAACTATTCTCTTTGTCCACAACTTTAAACTTGAAATCTTTCCTCTTTAACAGTTTTTAAGCACTTTGACAGGGCACACTTTTTGTAGCTCTGCAGTCCTTGGCGCCACAAGCACTACAGACAGCACATTTTTCCCTCAGAACCATAGGCAGAAAATTCTCCTCAGAAACACAGGCAGCAAAATCTTTTGATGGCACTTTACCGGGCACAATTTTACCTTTCTCACAACAATTTCTGTTATGGTACACTGCCACCAGACAGAAAGACCCTAGACATGCCCTCAGCATTTGCACTGGCAAGATAACTTTTTTCCCTCTCCCCCAAGATCTTCAGATGAGCCCTCAATTTTGCAACCCGTACCCCGGCCAAGAGCAGTATCTGGCAACCGGGACTCCCCTGAACTTGTGCCACAGACAAGGCAACAGGCCACAAGCTGGTATAAACAATAGGCATCACCCCTAGCGCTGGGACAGATACCTGGCTTGGCAGTCTGAGGTCCGGGGGGGGGGTTAGGGCACAAAATAATATTTATATTTACTCTGCGTTCCGGGAGAAAGGTGCTAGGGCTACACTAGGTCTAACTTCTGAGGGGGCCCAATAACAAGTTCACACTGGAAGCATAGATCGATTGTCCACAACTAGAAAATGGGATTGTGCAATATGGCATTATTCTTAAGTGTCAGTGGCTCAGTAGGTAGCACACTCGCCTCTGAGGCCGGGAGATCAGAGGGCTGTGGGTCAGTTCCCACATCTGGCACTTGGGTTAATATCCCAGTACTGACACTGTAGTACAGCATGAGAGGGGTGCTGCACTTCTGAGGTGCCGTCTTTCGGATGAGACGTTAAACCGAGTTCCCATCTGCCTGGATTGGTGGCAGTTCAGGTGGATGTTAAAGATCCCATAGCACTTATCGAAAAGAGTAGGGGAATTTCCCCGGTGTCCTGGCCAAATTTCCCTCATTCACTAAACAAAATTACCATAAACAGCTTAATCTGGTTCAAGGTCAGTTGGCATTCATCTGTATTCCCCTTCCCCAGATCGTGCCTGAAAATGGGCAGGATTTGTCTAGTGCACTTACCCGGTCAACAAAAACTAAATAAATAAATTCTGATAACAGATGGTAAACACAGAATGGATTGGTCCCCAGGTTAGAACTGACTTTTCAGGGCAACGTACTTTTCTTTCCAGAAACATTTGTCTTGGGCATTTAGAACATTTCTCTCACACAAACATCAAACTGTCCATCCCTATGAATTAGGGATCTCTAGACATTTACAGTACTTTCCAAAGTATATGTCTTGGGGGTTCCACACACTTTAATTCAACATTTCTTTCCCTAAGTGTATATTATCTCGGGGTTGCCCGACACTTTAAAAATATTTTAAATTCTTTCCTCCTGATGTGATGAACTTTGTTAACATGCCCAGGGTAACTTGGTGCCCTTCCGTGAACCAGTTAGCCCTGACTGAAGTTTCAGTTGGGTGGTCTGCCCACCTTAGCCCCAACCAGTTTGCCATTCCTTCAGGGTTGCACCACATGAACCTTCAGTTCCCTCAAATTGCTAAAGGGTTCCCAACTTTAAAACTTTACATTCAGCACATTTTTGTGGTGATACATCGGCCCTAACAGGTGTATTCTGGCCTATGCCAGTACCTCCACTAGCCAAAAAAGGTTTAGTTCTTCCAAATTACCACTTGTTGCCCTGAGGAAAGTTGTACTCCTCCTCTTGCTATGCTCAGGTAATGTTAAACTTAACCCTGGTCCTATACAAGCAATTCCTTCACCATCCGAAGTCACGAAGTATAAAGGTATCAGCTTTATGCACGTTAATGTGTGTAGCCTCTTAAAGAAACAAGAAACTCACCTCAGTACAGGCTTGGGCTATCCACACGGAGCTGGATGTACTTGTCATATCTGAATCCTGGCTTCATCCATCCATGCCAGACAGAGGTCAGTATCCCCAACTATTTGTTATTCCGAGCCGATTGACTAACCAGAGGCGGTGTTGTAGCCGTCTATGTTAAGGACAAGTTTATGGTCGCTACCTTCAACACTACATCAGTTGCCAATGCCTTTGAATGCCTGTCCTTAAAAATCGAAAAATCTACATCAGTGGCCCTCCGTGTCATAGGATGTTATAGACCCCCGTCCTCGGGGGTCACAGCTCCTGTCCCACCTATCATCTACTGTGAGTACTGACACAATGGAAACAATTATACTAGGGGACCTTAACTACGACTGGCTGTCAAGTGCATCTCTTCCACTTAAATCCTTCTATGACTCTCATGGGCTTACTCTACTTATTAATGAACCTTCTCGTTTCAATAAGAAAAACCCTACGAAAAGTACACTATTAGATGTACTTCTAGTAAGCAAACCCCATTTTTTTCCCTCCCATGCTGGGATCTTTTCTGCTGATGTTAGTGACCATTGCTTTATTGCTGGCATAAGAGCAGTCCCTAAACCAACAGCCTCAGCAAAGTTCTCTACCAAAGATCAAAATAGAATTTTGACCCGCTTGCATACATCAATGACCTGAAAGCCTCCCTGCTTTGGCAGACCTTTTATTTAGCCAATTCAGTAGAAACAGCATATGCCATTTTCCACAAAATTGTATCCAGCGCTCTTAACACCCACGCATCCTTAGTCAAAACCCGCATAAAGGCTAGAAAGTGCTGTTGGTTTACAGCAGACATCAAGGCAGCACTATTAAAAAGAAACAAGTTCTGGAAGCTAGCATGCAGATCCCACAAAGCCAAAGACTTGCATCTTTTCAGAACAGCCAGAAACCACTGTACAAAGCTAATTCGGGAAACCAAGTCCAACTTCTATCGCTCTGAACTCAACACTGCCTCCAATTGCCCTACCAAGTTCTGGTCCACAATAAAAGAACTTTCTGGTAATACCACAGGAAACACTCTTCCCCTCAAAAATTATTTCTTACAATGTAACTATCAACAACAATAAAGAGATACTACAAGCCTTCAACAATCACTTTGCTACTGCAGGGCTAGCTTTTGATAACTCACCTGCACGCAACCTACGCTCCCAGCTTACCATGCAACCTTCAGAATCTAGTCCCTCAGATGCAGTCTTTTCATTCTCTCCTGCCTCACTAAAAGAGGTCAAAGATTTCCTCCTCCAGTTGGACACCAGAAAAAGTGCTGGTGCTGACACCTTCGAACCATACTACCTAAAGATTGCCTATCATGTCTTGACTGTACCTATTACGCATCTGTTTAACTTATCCTTTCTCAAGGGACCCTCCCCTAACTGTGGAAGACCGCACATGTTATTCCGTTGTTTGAATCCGGAGACCCCTGTGATCTAAACAACTATAGGCCCATCTCGCTTCTTCCGGTACTATCAAAACTTCTGGAAAAAATCGTGAATGCCCAGCTGAAATCTTTCATAGATACTAACCTGCTAAACCCAATGCAATCTGGTTTCAGAACTGAACATAGTACAGTCACGGCCCTGGCCAAGATTACAAATGACTGGCAGCATGAGCTAGAGAACAAAAAATTTGCGCCGTTTTTCTAGACCTAAGTAAGGCCTTCAACACTGTTGACCACAGCCTCCTTCTTTCTTCATTAAAAGCTATTGGTCTAGATTCTACCTCCTTGCGTTGGTTCCACAACTACCTTTCTGATAGGCACAAACAGGTCAAGGCCGAAGGTGAATTCTCCCCCTCAAATCTGTTAAAAAGAGGCGCCTCGCAGGGATGGATCCATCCTGGGGCCACTCCTGTTTGCCATCTACATCAACAGTATAGACTCAGGCATCAATGAGGTGAAAATTCATCTGTTTGCAGATGATACAGTGATCTACCTAAGCCGTACAACTCCTGAAACTGCCTGTAGCGACCTGCAAGCTGACTTCAACATACTTCAATACCAGCTCCTTAGTAAAAAAAAAATTGCTACTTAACGCCAAAAAGATAAAGGCGATACTATTTTCACCTATTAACCGTGCAGCCTACCCTGCTGTACCCCCATCACCACCCTCCTAGGAGAAACAGTGAAATTTGTGCCGAAATTCAAATACCTGGGGGTCTGGCTAGACTTCAAACTCTCCTTTGCAGACCACCTGGAGGATTTGTTAAAAAAATTGAGGCAGAGACTAGGTCTCTTCTTCAGGTTAAACCGCCTACTAACTACAGAGGCCAAGAGACAGCTAGTTCAGTCTGCGTTCCTTTCCCTAATTGATTACGCCGACTTGATATACAACCAGTGTGCTACTTCATATCTCGGTAAATTGGACATACTTTACCACAGAGCCGTGCGCTTCATCACCGGTCTCCCCTTCTCCACCCATCACTGTTCTTTATATGCAGCCGTGGGTTGGACCACCCTACACTACAGACAAAATAAAAATGCAGCGCTCTCTGGACATACAGAGCTATCACTGGCAAACTTCTGCAGTACATTGTTGATTGCCTGACTCTCAGTATGCCTGGAACCTATGCCCTAAGAAGCTGTTCACTGATTTCTCTGAAAGTGCCCAAAGCCCTAACGTGTTTTGAGAGAGCTGCCATAGGATTCGTTCTACCATCACTCTGGAATGTGCTACAGAAATCACTGAAACTGAGGACTCCTGTTAGTATTACTGTGTTTAAGTCCTTATACTCAAAATACATTACAGAAGCCTGCGACTGCTTCCAACGATCCTAGCTTACTTACACCCCCCTTCCACATCCCCCCCTGCTTTTCCCATCCTCCTTCCTTCTTGTATCAGTGCATAACTTGTCCCTGAGCCACCTACTTATCTACTGCCCTAAATCTCACCCTCCCTTACCCACCTAATACTTGTATACCCACAGCATCTCATTCCTTCACTCCTAGTATTATCCCAGTTCCAGCCCCCCACTGGCTGCCCACTTCTCCCAACACGTCTCCCCCTTGATACTCCTGGGTCTTTTTAAACTGACTATGTATGTCTCTTCGCTTGTAGCATCCACTTCAACTAATCTCTTCGCTGGACTATAATGCCCTTGCCTTACAGGAATACTAAACCATGTATGTTGTTGTATATGGTATAAATTTTTACTGACTTGCTACCCTATTGTTATATATACCCTTACCGACTGTCTTTTACCTGAATCCAAATGTATTTTTACTTATCCTGTCTATTGCAGGCCTACCTCTACTGTTGTACTCTTGCATCTACTGTCTATTTGTCTGTATATAAATGCATTGTTACTTGACTTGTGTAATGCAGGTCCACCTTGTAAATGAGCTTGCTCAATGGTGTTCGCCTGGACAAATAAAGAATTTGATTGATTGACTGATTATCTCTGAGCACATACACCTCAGACAACTCCCTAAGAAACAGTCCCATATAACTGTACTCAGTTTTGTTTGTCCCTTGTTATAGACATGGATGCTGGAAGAACTCCTCTTCCCTTTACAGGTAGCTTGTAATAGATTCATGCAGAACACTCTTTCTTTCTGGGCAGCTGACATTCTTCAGGACCTTCAGGGGTTTGCCCCTTGGATCCATAGAAATTGAAGTCCCTACCACTGCTCTGTGGACTGACCCACTGGGGTACTGCAGGCAACAGTCTCCACCACTTTACCTTGCAGTGCTGGATTTTCACTCACTAGGGTGAGAAAACGACCAGAGGTCCTTCACCCAGTCTCAGAACAGACTGGCAGGCACCTCCACACTCTTGAGCACTGCTGCTCACTCAGAGCTCCACACTGAACTACTACTGACTAAAACTCCCATCCGAACATTCTAAACTGCCCCAAAGCAGCTGATCTCAAAGTGGCTTATGCTGCTGTGAGAATTCTAAATGACATAATCCATTCTCTCCTCATGCTAGTTGAGTAAACAATGATGTCATGTTGTAAGGAGCTTTTAAAGGGGCACTGTCAGCTTTGCCCCTCTGTTTTAGATAAAATGTTAGCCTTGTGCCTCTATGCTATTGCACATACTTGTGTAAGAGTTACAGTAGAATGCCCCTGTATATTCAAAAGTTCACCAGTTTACCTCAGTTTAACAATATTTTCATAATTTTCTTTAGTAGTGATCTAACTGAAATGAGCCGCCCACTGGAAGCATCTGTGCACCGAGAACGAATGTCTGCCAGCAAACGCTCTCCTGATGTTGAATTTTTTACAAACATGATCTAAAAATGAGTTAATTCAGCAGATATCATCATAAGGAATCGGTCCTGGCATCTTAGAAGAAAAAAACGAGCACTGGTACTGCCACAAAAAACATTTGAAAAGCGCTGCCGAAATTGCACGTATGTGCAAGAGCAACTGGAGCAAAGATCTTGCGCATGCACCAGAGGACTGTGTTGCTCTTCACATGCACGATTTCGTAGCGCTTAGATGTTTTATAGCACTATGTTCGGTTTTCTTCAAAGATGCCAGGATCCATTCCCTCGAATACCAACCTACAGATCGTCACAATTTTGGGGGAACCACTCTAACTAGTAGAGAAATTCAAATATCTAGGTTTCTGGCTGGTCGATAAACTTTCCTTTGTTACTCATGTTGAGGAAATAGCTAAAAAACTACGCCAAAGACTTGGACTCTTTTACCGCATCAAGCACCTACTTACTTAAGAAGCCAAAGTAGGATTGGTCTAGACAACCTTCCTCCCCATAATTGACTATGCAGATTTCCTCTACAGCCAATGCCCTAAAACAGTCCTCTGTACTCTAGATACACTCTAGCACAGAACCTTGAGATTTATCTTAAATGCACCTTCAACACTCACCACTGTTCTCTTTACCTACCGATAAATTGGCCCTCTCAATACCAGGAGGTGGCGTAATGCGTCCCTCTGGGTGTATAGAGCCATCATTCTGAAGCTTCCCTCTTACACCTGCAACCTATGTAAATGCTCTTCTTGCAGATATTCCCTCAGAAAACTTTCCTATATTACATTTAATACCCCCAAGATAAGAACCCACTTTGGTTCCACACCCATGGGATATGCACTATCCACTCTCTGGAATACCTTACAAAAAACATTAAAACTTACGCATGCTGTTGGGATGTGTACCTTTAAGTACCTTCTTAAACTCGCTTTGCAGATGAATGACAAGTGCTCTTACTTTGCAAAATAACAGGCGCATTTCCTAAAGAAGCTCTACTGCACTAATTGCTACCATGGTGACATGTGTTCCACACACTGCCTATTCTTTTTTTCTTCTCTGGTGGAGGGATCCTGTAGGTTATTCCTCTTTACCTAACCTGCTTCTTATACAAATCCTAAATACCTTGTGCTTACTTCCTATTCCCTACACCTTCATTTTTCTAATTTTGCCTATCCCTACACCCTTCCACCATTTCCTACCCCGTCCCCTACCTGTCTCTGGCTCTCTCATTGCCCGTCCCCCATGCTCTTGCAACTTATTCCAGCAACTCTTCCTGTTCTCCTACTCTTTTAGTGTTAGTTTTCTCATTGTATTTATTTTAAGTTACATCTGGACAGTATCTGTCTCGTATCGCTTGTACTGTTAGCAGTGTTTTTTTGTGTCTGCCACCCTGATTTTTATGTATAGAACCTAAGTAAGCTATACCCGCACATTGCTTGTTTTTGTACGACTGGTATTGTTATTGCTGTTTTTGCATTAGCCATTGTGATGTTTAATTCTGTGTACCCTTATGTATGTTAGTCCTTCCAGGACCGCCTCACAAATGAGCTGTCTCAATGGTGTTATCCTGTTAAAATAAAATTGAATTGAATTGTATCCTAAGAGCAGAAACAAAAATGGGGAAAGAGACGGGGAAAACATCTGTGTGAAAACAATCTGGTGTATCCTAAGAGCAGAAACAAAAATGGGGAAAGAGACAGGGAAAACATCTGTGTAAAAACAATCTTAACAGAAAAAGAATTTGTATTCATTGGGAATTCAAAATCATGTTGTTCCTATCATGTCTAATTTTCTGGTCCAGGAGGGTTGTGCCCATTTAAATGTATAAAATGATTGAAGGAAACCATTTTCCTGTCAGGAGTGTAATGCTGTTGGACAGTATTCCCACTGTGTTAAGTACTGTTGTACGTGAAATTGTTATTTGGGAGGAGCATGGAGAAAGATCCCACAATCGCTGATAGTGAAACTTTCTGTTGATTTCTTTAAGCCCCACCCCTTTTTCAAGAAGTTGTTCGTATACTTTGTTTTCATAGGTGTCCTTATATTTTCAGTTAGGAACCAGTTGGGTGGTCTGACCATCACTCCATAAGGTTCAGTCTCGCGGACCCCCTTTATGAGACCTACCCCTTTGGAGATGGTCCAGTATCGCCCTTTGAGGGGAGTTACCCCTGAGGGTCTGATGGTGGTGCTGGACCTATCGAGTTGGCCTATGGAGGGCATGGAACCAGATGCCTTAGTAGTGCACTATAACAACATGGTGCTGAGGGCACTGAATTCCATAGCACCTGTCCGTGTTCATCCCCTCTCTCTTCGCCCTCTGTCCCCTTGGTTTGATGGGACACTGAGGGAGTTGAGGAGAGTGGGGCGAAGATTGGAACGTAGTTGGCGGAAATCCGGCCTGGAGGGTGACAGACTTAGATTGATGGTCCATTACGTGGACTATCAATCAGTAATCTCCCATAAGAAGGCAGAGTTCCTGTCCAGGGATATAAGTGCATCAAGAAACCGACCTGCTCAGCTCTTCTGGACCGCCGACAGACTGTGCAATCCAGCCTGTCTGCGGGGTCGGGGAGCTTTTTCACAAATACAGTGTGATGAGTTTGCTCGGTTCTTTGATGATAAGGTGTCATCAGTCAGGTCGGAGATCCACAGCATACGTTCAAATGAGCATTGCAGTGACCGATACAGGGTTACATGCCCTCAGTCTGCCTGGACAAATTTTGGCCAGCCAGCGATCATGGATATCATGAAGATTGTCCAGGGCTTACGACCGACTTGCTGTAGTTTAGATCCTGGTCCTACGCGCCTCCTTGTGGGGGGTGCATGGATGCGATCGGACCAGTTCTTGCGAAGATAGTCTGGGGCTCTATGGACCAAGGGATGTTTCTGGAGTCTTTAAAGGAGGCTGTTATGACACCCCTTTTGAAGAAATCTTCCCTCGACCCTGACTGTCTCGCTAACTACAGACCGATCTCTAACCTGCCCTTTTTGGGCAAGGTTATTGAGAAAGTAGTCGCATTGTAGCTCGATGACTTTCTTACCACCCATGAGATCTATGATCCTCTCCAGTCCAGTTTCAGGAAGAGGCATAGTACCGAGACGGCGTTAGTTCGGGTACTCGGTGATCTCCTGATAGCGAGAGATTGGAAGAGCCGTTCGATCTTGGTTCTCCTTGATCTCTCTGCAGCATTTGACACTGTGGACCATGGAATGTTGCTGGATTGCCTGCGGCTACTCTGCAGACTGTCGGGGACAGTCCTCAGATGGTTCCACTCTTTCCTCACAGGCAGAAGTCAGAGGGTAGTTTCAGGAATTTTTTCTTCTGCTCCCTTCGCTCTGTCCTGTGGGGTGCCGCAAGGCTCTGTGCTTTCCCCCATGTTGTTCATGGTGTATATGCTGCCGTTGGGAGACATTATAAGGCGTTATGGGCTTAGTTTTCACTGCTATGCAGATGATACTCAGCTCTATATGTCCTTTGTACCCGAACAGAATGACGCATTATTGGTCTTTGACAACTGCCTCACTAAGATTCAGGACTGGATGAGTGCGAACTAGTTGAAACTAAATCCGGATAGGACTGAGGTGTTGGTTGTGGACCCGGGTCACCATGTAGAGAAGTTGACTCCTGGGTTCCCCTCTGGTCTTTTACTAGGGGGTAACCGGTTGAGATCTTCTGAACAGGTGCAAAATCTGGGCATAATTTTTGACAGTGAGCTGACGCTGAAGACACAGGTATCGGCCACTGTCAAGTCTTCCTTTTACCATCTGAGGAATATCGCCCGCATAAAACACCTTGTTCCGCATGATGACCTTCCTGTGTTGGTCCACGCTTTTGTTTCCTCTCGTCTTGATTACTGTAATGCTCTATATCTAGGGTTACCGGGGGTGGATCTCCGTCGCCTGCAGCTGGTGCAGAACGCAGCAGCCAGGTTGTTGACTGGATTACCAAGAACTTGCCATATCACACCTGTGCTGTGCGAACTGCACTGGTTGCCAGTGCGGTGGAGAATCACCTTCAAGTCGCATTGCTGACCTATAAGACCCTACATGGTCAGGGATTGGGCTACCTGCAAGATCTCCTTTATCCTTACCGCCCTCTCCGCCCACTCCGCTCCACTGACGAGGGATTGCTAGAGATTCCTAGGGTTCGTCTTCAATCATCCGGGGCCAGGGCTTTTTCTTTTATGGCCCCAACCCTGTGGAATTCTCTACCTCATCAGATTAGAGAGTGCCTGTTCATGGAATCATTTAAGAGGTCTCTGAAAAGCCACTTATTTGCACTAGCATTTGGATAAGTTTATGGTTGTTTTTATTGTTTTATGTCATTATTTATTATAGTTGATGTTTTATTCTTGATATGTACTAGCGCTTTGATATATTGAAAAGCACTGTATAAATAGAATGTTGATTGACTGAATGCAAATCTAAGAGACGCCCCTCAAGGGAAGATAAAGAATTTCCCAGATAAACTTTCTCAGCCATGTTGTCGTTTGGGTTGTGTTGGATGAGGTAGTGCGAAAGGTTGACTCACGCAGAGCTGGAAGGGCAGGTCTGTTGTAGATAAGAAGGATTTATTTACCTGGGTACACAGTTTAAAAGAAAACGTGCATAACTTTTTTTTTTTAAATTACTCTTTATGCTCCTCAACCTGCGTCCGGTGTCCACTCCTTCAGGAGACACAGCCATGATATCCCGCTCCACAACCTGCCTGGTTCCCGTTGAGTTCCATGGAGCCTTGGCGCCACTCCTAGGTGGGTATGGGGCGGGGCAGGTGTCCCCCGAGACAGTCAACTCTCGTCGGATTTCCAGTGGGTCGCCAGGCAGGTGTGGGCAATCAGGGTCTCTGTATGGTGCTCCATCATCTAGGAGACTGGTTGCTAGTTTTCCTTGTTCTGGAGGAGTGGTACGCACCCTGACGTCATGGTGTCGCCGCTGATGTCACCACTCCCCATCCCCTAGTTGTTACTCTATGCTTGCCATACTCCTGGCTTCTGCCAGAGACCAGTCAAGTGCCGAGTGCAGATCCCCCCCCTCCCTCCTGGGAGAGGAGAGCTGTCCATTGGATGCTCAGTGCTCTCCCTCCCCTGCCACCTCCCAGCGGCCCGGGCTCATTCCCGAACCCAGGTTGCTGGTGTGGTACAAGGTGTGGCGTCCAGCGCTTCAACCCTCAGCACCACTGGGTGGGCCACATGCATAACTTTTTGTATTAAAATTATGTTAGCATAGGTGCTGTAATGGGGGAGGGGGGAGTAGGGCCCTGGCCTTATACTTTCATAAGTGGTAGGACCTGGTCCTATGAGTTTTTGTAATCATGTTGATGTATTACTAGGGAGGACTGTGCCTTTAAAGGGGAACTGTCATCTTCAGGATTTCTTAATGTCTGAAAGTCCATAAAAAGTAAATTGGAGTGAGCCATTGTGTTTACCTGTGAGTCTTTGCAGGCCAACGTTATTAATATGTAAATCAGCCTGCGATTAATGGCTGGGGACAGCCATGTGCTTTAGACTCGTGACAGGCAATGATGTTACTGAGGGGCTTAGCCCTGCTTTCGCTGTAGATAATCCAACAGGTTAAATAGGAAATCATCTGTTTTATTAAGTGTGTTATAAGGTGTTATTCCACTTTCTACGTTTATAATAACTGTTTTGTATGTGCATTGAAACTAGTGTTAGTAAAAATAATTCATCTTCAGGATTGCTAAAACCTCTAGGCTATACTACCAGCTGATCATCAAAAACTACACATCTCAATGCTGGCTCTGTGGTGCCAACAGGTATTGAGGCCCTATATCAGGATGTCTAAACCCTGGTTGTATTGATGTCAGTACAGATTTCTGGGGCTGCCACAGCACCAACATCTGTCTTTTTCCATTCCCTCTTTTACAATTTCGGGTGTGAACTTGGGTCAACAAGATGCAAATGTGGCTATATACCTACTGGCCTGGCATCATGGGGTCTGCCTTGAAATGTGTAGTTTTTAATTATCAGCTGGCAGTACAGCCTAGATGTTAAAGCAGAGAGCTGTGAACAAGCTTTGTTCATCCAGCAGAATGGGTTTTGATTCCAACATGCTCTACTTGTATATTGTATGACCAGAGCAAGTCACTTAACCTCCCTGTGCTCCCAAAACACACCCGGGAACAAGTTGTAGCTCAGCGTGCTTTTCCTGGACAAAGACAGTAAAAACAATCTGAGCATGTGTTACGATTCTGAAAATATTATGCTCTTTCTATCCAGATTTGACTTGAAAAGAAAAAAATAGGACACAGTTACTTGTTTATTAATTACAAAAACACATAGATGGACATTAAAACACACATAAAACATAGAATCTGATGGTAGATAAGGACCGCTTGGACCACCTAGTGTGCCGATTCCCCTACCTAACGGATAAGCTGCAGATCCTAATTAACCAATGGCCTATTTCCTCCTACCCCCTACTAGTATTGCCTTATGTCTGTCCAATGCATTCTTGAGTTCCTGCACTGTTAATAACTGCATAACTTGAAATGCATTATTGAAAGAGTATTTTACTTCTTTTGATGAAGTTAAAAGTATAACAGTTTCTTACTGAAATGCTTTGGATGGAATGGGATTTTCTACCGTAACAGTGCCAGAATTCTATTGGGCTATTTTTACTAACAGTTTGAAATGTAAAGGTGGTAATTCTAGTTTCAATGCACATACAAAACAATTATAATAACTGGTCAGCAATTTTCTCAATGGTCTGAACCAGTTATAATTTGCCGTTATAACCCGCAGGTTGTAATGGCGAGCGCGTGCCCAGTCACTCAGAAACAGCTGTTTCCTCATTGGCTGTTCAGCTCCTCCTGGGCGGGCTAATCGCTTTATTCAAACATGGCATTCCTTAACCCGAGTAGCAAGGAGCCGCCAGACGGAGAGTTTACATAGCTTTTCTTTTTCCTTTGATGAGCTCCATGGTCCAGAACTTAAAAAATTAAAAACAAAAAAGGTGTCCACTTGATTCTGCCGTTTGGCAGCTGTGGGAGACAGGAACTGCCACTGAAACCGGGAAAGGGCTCTGAATCCAACTTGGCTGACTAGGGTAAGCACTGATCGTGATAATGATCTCAATCTAAACGTTCTACTGTTTAGCAAAAAAACACAAGCTGAATTAAATAAATACCTCTACAAAAAAGAAAAGAAAAAACCTGGAAGACAGAAGAAGAGAGAGTGTGTGTGTGTTTCTCAGCGTCGGTGAGACAGGGTCACAGTACAGAAAAATACAAAATTGCTGACCAGCAATTATAAATAATAAGGGATGGAGAAGTGTCCTAAATTTGAAATTAATGGTTGCCCTCGGTGTGGGATGCCTTAATAAACCCCTCAGGTTTCACCCTTGGGGTTTATGTAGCATCCCACACCTTGGGCAACCATTAATTGCTCATTAAACACACTTCCCCATCCATTATTGTATATATTATAAATGTAGAAAGTATAATAATACTTTAAAACACACTTAATAAAATAGACGATTTCCTATTTAATCTGTTGGATTATCTGCAGCCAAAGCAAGGCTAAAACACACGGTGATATCATTCATACCTCTCAACTGTACCACATTATGAGGAACGTTCCTTGTTTTACTTCACAAAAGCACCCTGTTCCACATTGTGAGGACTTGTCCCACATTCAGTGTTAAAATTTTAAAGCAATAATCTATAGTAAATGATGCAAAAAATATAGTACTCAATAACAGACTTTTCTGAATATAAATGCAAACATTTTAACAGTGTTCTGAGCTTCTTGGGTAAAGATTTGATTGTGTTCCACATTTTGTTCATTTGTTCCACATTTTGAGAGGCAGTGTTCCATATTTAGGGGACAAAAGGTTGAGAGGTATGATATCATTGCCTATCAGGAGCCTAAAACACGTGGCTGCCCCTAGCACTTAATAACAGGCTGATTTATATATGAATAACTCTGGACTGTTAAGACTCACAGGTAAACACAATGGCTCACTCAAAGTATATTTTAATGGGCTTTCAGACACTAAGAAACTCTGAAGATGACAGTCCCCCCTTTAAACTCCAGCATGTGCAGTAAACAGTGTTGCTTGCTTAATTTACTAATCACTTGCTTTGTGACTTAAAGGGTGTCAGCAAAATTTTGGAATGTGAAGGCCCGAGAAGGGTTGATTGGGGTGGGCTGCGTTCATGGCCTGCTGAGTTAAAGCACAGTGCTCTCACTGGACAAATGAAAAGGAAGGGCCTGGCTTTCATGGGGCATCAGGGAACTAGACACCAGGAACTTCTGTCAGTCGATAAGGGGTGGGGATTACTCCAGAGATTACAAAACTGGTCAAGAATAAACTGAGAATGTGGGTGAATTCACTCAGTAAGGGGGATTTAGCCCCTTACATCTGTGGCTCTACCACTTTTCCGGAACCTTCCACCACCTATGTATATTGGTGGCTGTGCAGAATACTCCATGATTCTGACCACAGGAAATGCTAAATGAAAAAAAGACCATGGCTCCCATTAGCCAGGCAACTGCAGTATTTACTTGTAAACAATGGAAGGAATGTGCAGTTGGGATTGTCGGGTGCCACTGTGCAGCTGACCTCACTCCTTCTAACCAAATATTTTGTAGCACATAGGGCCCATAAATAGGAGATATGCCAGGGCTGCCTGTAAATAAGCACATTTGTTTTCCTCAGGTTTTGACTTCTACTGACCTCATGAGTGACAGAGCCACGAGTGAAGCTCATAGAGATCAAACCCTGCGACAAAAAATAAATCATTTCTAGGCATCCCATGGCATATGCCATGGAGCCAAAAACTAATAATCATTTAGTGTTTCAGACATTATGCACACTACTACATATTTTTTTACTTACTTTTACTGCTGAAATTTGGACTTTTTAATACCTCTATTCATGATCAGTGCACCGTTTGCGTGATGGCATGCCTGTGATTGATGTTGACATACTGTTGTACAAGACAGCCCATCATTGGTGAAAGTATGTGGGATACTGACACATTTGCCATAAGTGTCCAGAGAGTCAATTGTGTCTTTTATCGTGCAGACGGATGGATGGGGATATAACCCGACTCAGGGTTTTATTTAACTCTAAAAATTGATTAGCTTTTTGCTCATAAAAGTTTTAAAACATTGTGAAAATGCATGACACTTGCCTCACTGTGTTTAACAAACATAACACTTCTAGAAAACCTATATAAATGCTTTCTGTACACTTAATATTGTCCCAAGAAAAAAACTGCTAATCAATTATTTAAAACCCTGCGACTGCAATGCAAGTTTGTGGGATGTCGAGCAGTCTGTCTAGAAGTGTTGATCGGGTTTTGGCAGAGGCCTGACTCATATGTGCGGCACTTTTAACTGCAGGATCTAGGTTTGATCTTCTTTGCAGTTTTAAAGTGCCACACGGCAGGCGGGACAGTCTTAATTAGTCTCGGCACCTCGCTTAGAGAACACTCTAACAGGGAGACTTCTCGGGTTCCCTGTGATTCATCAGCGGTGGAAATAAATGGTTCTAGGGACACGGATATGTTGTTCATCCACACTGTCTGGCAGGCTCCTTGCCGCTTTAAATCTTGCCGGAAGGTCTTCAAGCTGGCTCCTCCCACCCACCCGGGTGGTAAAACTCTCGGCTCCATCCCTATGATGCCAGATCTTCCTTACCGCTTGGAAGCTCAGGTTCCCTCCTTAATGCTCTGCGTATAGACTGGATCCTAATTCTTCGGTTTGCCTGAAACTAATTCTTAAGTTTTCAAGACTTAGGTCAAATTACTCCCTCGCGGCTGTGATGAACAAATCGACTCCCAGATTTCGACGGTGCCCATGTGGGCAGAAAATGTCCAGGATGGATCCGCACTCCACGTGCGTCTACTGCCTCGGCCTAGATCATGACCTGCAGGCCTGCGAGTTATGCCGTTCGTTTTCGGCCAACGTCCTGGAAGACCACACTGCCCAGTTACAGCTTGGGCGCCCCAAGAAGCACTACCCACCGGTGAAGTCCAAGGAGGCCTGTTGGGCGGTGTCCGGTGGCTGGCTCAGCTGAGCAACTCAAGCACATGATCGCCCTCAAGGAGGAGGCAGCCCAGGCCGCATCTTCATCTTCCTCGGTCGCGGCATTTATCCCGCTCTCTCTGGGATCCTCCTACACAGCTTCTTTTGAGGAGCTTTGCCAGTCCCTCTCCACGAAGGGAGAGGGGCCATCAGGACATTCTTCTTGTTCCAAAAAGAAGGACTCGAAAGGTAAGTCCCACCATCGGTGTTCATGGGAGCAGGAGAGGCCCCCTTCCCCGGACAGTCAACACTCAACTTTGGTCGAGGTTGCGGCTAAGGCTGCAGGCTTCACTGTGTCCCTGTCAGGTCAGCCGGCCGAGACACCCGTCAACGCGGTCGAGATTTTTCTCGACGCGTCGGGTGGGCTGTCGACTGGTGAAGCCGACAACCCTTCTTCACCGGTTCCCCCGGTGGAGACTGAGGACTTGCCAGCGCCTCCCGTGCCGGAGTCCTCTGTCAAGGCTTCCAAGCTGAGGGAAGAGCGAGTGTACCCCGCCCCTTCCCAGACCCGCCCTCAGAAACACCGAGGGTCTCGGTCTCGGACCTCGTCTCGGTCCAGCCGATCCCGCCGACATCGGCGGTCTTGGTCTCGGCACCGAAGTAAGCGGCGGTGGCACCGCTCGTCCTCGTCTTCCTCCTCGGAAGAGGAGAGGCTTCAACGCAAATTGCGTCAAAGCTACGAGAGCCTGATGTGGCAGCAGTTACTTCTGTTCGGGAACAAGCCGACGCCGTCGCCTTCCCTGGCCATCAAGTGGCTGTCACCTGAACGGCCGAAACAACCCCTCGCTGTAGTTGAGGTGGCCAAGCCTGGGCCAGTTGTTCGGCTGAAACCAGCTGTCCCACCGATCGTGGTGGAACCTCCGCCTCCACGAGGACTCTTGGTCGGGTCAGGGTCTGACCCACAGGTTACCGGGTCACCCTCACTCCCGACCGTCCTCGGCAGGTGGAGGGTGGCTCAGGCCCCAGGCAGCTCTTCGCGGACTCCTCGGAGTCCGGCAACGACTCCTCCCTGTTTTCCAGGCCACTTGACCTGGAGTCCTCCGGGGGGGGCAGTCGATGGACGAGAGCCCATCGTCCTTTATGGGTCTGCTTCGGCTCATCTCAGAGTCCACCGGGATGCAGCTCGAGCCCGTATCCAAGCGGGCCAAGTATCCCCTGACGGAGATACTGGACCAAGGGGATTCGCCTATGGAGGCCTTTCCGGTGGCTGAAGCCATTGTTGGCCCAACCTTGGAGCTTTGGCAGCGGCCGGCTTCCTGTCCTGTGCCTTTGGCCAGGAAGTATGTGGTCCCTACCATCTCTTTGTCCGTTTTTTCAGAGCACCCCTCCGCGGAGGGGTTGGTCACCAATAGTGTTTTCTGGCGTTCTGGGAATGCTAGGGATGTGGATAAGCCCCCCGACAAGGAGTCCAAAAAGCTGGACTATGCCGGGCGCAAGGTGTACGCTACATCCTCCCTTGGCCTCTGCCAGGCCAGCTCAGTCGTGCTGATGGCACACTTCTCCCACGCCCTCATGGGCTCCCTGGATGAGGTGATCCCTCATCTCCCGGCCGACCTGCAGACCACGGTCAAGCAGGTACGGGACCAGGGAAGGGGGGTGGCAAAACAGCAGCTACAAACAGCTCTGGACATAGGAGACTCCTGTGCCAGATCAGTTGTGGCCGCAGTGGCCATGCACTGCAGAGCATGGCTGAGGATATCCACCTTCACGGCGGTTACCCAGCATAAACTGGTGGATGTCCCCTTCCTGGGGACTGACCTGTTCAGCCCTGGAGTGGAAGGCCACCTCCAGTTGATCGAAAAGTCCAATGCTACTCTGGACTCCGTCACTTCCGCCCAGAAGGACAAGAGCCATCGCCAACAACATAAGTCCTTTCGCCCTTCTGCGCCTGCGGCATGTCCGGACCAACAGCACCAGCATCAGGGCCAGCAGGCTCGCGTTTGACACCCTAAAGCCAAGCCTGCGGCTTCCTCTAACAGGAAGCAGGGAGGAAAAGGCTCAGGAGGTCCCTCGGCTGGTCCCTCCTCCAAGCCTGCCCAGTGATGGGTTGAGGGGTGTCGCCCCCAGCCTCGTCACTCCCCACTGGATTCCCCCCCATGGGGGGAAGGCTCCGCCACTTCCTTTCCGCCTGGTCCGCTATCACCATGGACCGCTGGGTGTTGGAGGTGGTAGGAAAGGGCCTGCCCTAGGAGTTTGAGCAGGCCCCACCCTGTCGAGCTATGGGGCCCGTAGCCTCTCTGTTGGCTCACCGAGCCAACATTGCCCTGCTCCTTGAAAAAGAGGTGATCAGGAAGGTGGCGGATCCTCCACCAGACCCGGGGTTTGTGTCCAGGTACTTCCTGGTCCCAAAACGGACAGTGGGGGCTGGTGCCCCATTCTAGACCTGCACGACCTGAACAGGTTCCTAAGGTCTTGGGCCTTCAGGATGGTCACTCTGGCTCAGATAATCCCATCCTTGGAACGAGGCATGTGGTTCTGTTCTCTGGACCTCCAGGACGCGTTCTTTCACGTCCCAATCCGTCTGTCCCACTAGAGATTCCTCCACTTCAGGGCAGAGGGATCCCTCTACGAATTCTGGGCCATGCCCTTCAGCCTTTCCCTAGCTCCCAGGGTCTTCACCAGATGCATGGCAGTGGTGACAGCATTCCTCCGGCACCGAAAGATCTGGGTGTACCCCTACCTGGACGACTGGCTGATTGCAGCCTCCTCCAGAATGGAGGTGGAGCAGTCCAGAGATCTGGCCCTCCAGGTTTGCGCTCAGGTTGGCCTCCTCATCAACAAGGCCAAGTCGGAACTCATGCCAAAGCAGGTGATACAATTCATTGGGGCAGAGCTCGACTCTCTACGAGCCAGAGCACGGCTCCCGGCAGACAGGGCCGTGGTTCTTTCCTCTTTTGCCCAGTCATTTCAGGTTGGGCAATTGCGCCCTGCCCGGGACTTCCTGGGTCTCATGGCGGCCTGCACCAGCGTGGTCCATTGGGCCCGTTGGTACATGCGTCCCCTTCAATGGGGGCTGGCCAGCTAATGGTCATAGCACTTGGATCCACTGGATCAGCTAGTGACAGTGACCCAGGGGATGTGGAACGCTCTCCAGTGGTGGACCGTTCCAGCACATCTGCAGGAGGGCATGCCGTTTGTCTGCCCCGAGCCAACGGTCTCTCTATCGACCGATGCCTCTCTGATGGGTTGGGGTGCCCATCTGGGGGAGCACAGAGAGCACAGCCTCTGGTCCCCTCGGGAGTCCCGATGCGACATCAACCTGCTGGAGCTTCGAGCGGTACGTGTAGCCCTCACCACCTTCGCTCCGTTTCTATGGGGTCAAGTGGTTCAGGTCCAGACGGACAATACCACGACCATGTACTACCTAAACCACCAGGGCAGGACACGC
Organism: Neoceratodus forsteri; assembly: GCA_016271365.2. Taxonomy (NCBI): domain Eukaryota; kingdom Metazoa; phylum Chordata; order Ceratodontiformes; family Ceratodontidae; genus Neoceratodus; species Neoceratodus forsteri. Next base: position 373,374,497 of record CM057450.1, on the reverse strand, counting down.
TCCATGCCTCTGTGCAGGGAAGCTTTCCACATTTGGTCACTCGTGCGCATCCTGGCGGCGGATCTCCTTGCCATCCATGTGGCAGGAGCCTCCAACGTTCTAGCCAATGCCCTAAGCCGGATAGGGGCTGCGTCCCACGAGTGGTCTCTCCTGCAGGAGGTAGTACAAGATCTGTTCTCCCACTGGGGTATGCTTCAGGTGGATCTGTTTGCCTCTAGGGAGAATGCGATGCTGAAACTGTTTCATGCCCGCCCCCCTCAGCAGGGCTCGCTGCAGGGGGATGAGTTCTCGAGGCCGTGGACCCCGGGCCACTTCTGCACCTTTCCCCCATTTCCCTTGATCCACAAGGTGCTTCTCAAGGTGAGGAGGGTCAAGGCGCAGGTGATTCTGGTAGCCCCAGACTGACCCCGCCAGTTCTGGTATCCAGATCTCCTCAGTCTCAGCTCCAGGCTCCCGAGGCGGGCTTCCAGCCCACCCGGACCTGATCTCAGTCAGTCAGAGGAAGGTAATCCATCCGGACCTTCAATCCCTGCACCTGACGGCCTGGTTCCTGAGCGGCTAGAGTTCTAGGCCTTGGGTCTTTCTGACGAGGTCCTCAACGTTGTTGAGGTGTCCCGTAAGGAGTTGACCAGAAAATGCTATGCCTTCAAATGGAAGAAATTCTCCATTTGGTGTCAGGGCAAGGGCCTGGACCCTTCCTCCTGTTCCTTGGCAAGCATTCTGGACTACCTGTGGTCCCTTTCTCAGCAAGGGCTTCAGTCGACGACGCTTAAGGTACACCTGGCAGCCATCTCTGCTTACCGGGTGTGGGCCGAGAAGCAGTCGGTGGCACAGGAAAAGGTGGTTGGGCGCTTTTTCAAAGGCCTTGATCACAGATCCCCTCCGGGTGCGAGAACCTCCATCTCCGTGGGATCTACTGCTGGTATTGGCTAAGCTCATGGGCAGGCCATTCGAACTGATGCACAGGTGTGACATCTCTCACCTGTCATGGAAGACCACCTTCTTGGTGGCTGTCACGTCAGCCAGAAGGATGGGAGAGCTCCAGGTGCTTTCCATCGAGTCTCCTTATCCGGTCTTCCACAGGGACAAGGTTGTCCTGTGCCCCCACACGAAATTCCTTCCGAAGGTGGTGTCGGAGTTTCACCTTAACCAGGTGTTGACTCTGCAGGTGTTCTACCCCAGTCACACCTCGGAGGCCGGATATAGGCTCCATACTTTGGACCCTAGAAGAGTGCTCGCTTACTATAAGGAGCGGACATAGAGGTTCACCAGCTGTTTGTCACCTACGCTGAAGCTGCATCTGGCAGACCTGCAGCCAAGCGGACGATAGGCAGGTGGGTCACCTCCTGCATAGATCTCTGCTATAGGTTGGTGGGCATGGAGCCTCCCAGAGGGATAAGAGCTCATTCTACCCGCCATACCGCTGCATCTGTGGCTGCTTCCAGGGACGTCCCTATCCAGGAAATCTGCACGGCTGCTACCTGGAAGTCAGCACACACCTTCATCACCACATCGACCTTGAGTCACGCCAGGATGCTGGTTTTGGGGCCTCAGTTCTCCAGTCTTTATTTCCTAAGTAGGGAGTGTGCGCCTTGCCTCCCTCCTCCTGGAGAACTGCTAGGAGTCTGCCAGACAGTGTGGATAAAAACATATCCTTGTCCCTAGAAATACAGGTTACTCACCTGTAACAGGAGTTCTAGGAATGGTATATGCTGTTCATCCACACGACCCACCCGACCTGCCCGGCTTCAACGCACAACCTGGCTTCCAGCGGGCTAGATCTGGCGTCATGGGGCGGAGCCAAGAGTTTTACCACCTGGGTGGGTGGGAGGAGCCAGCTTGAAGACCTTCCAGCAAGATTTAAAGCGGCAAGGAACCTGCTAGTAAGTGTGGATGAACAACATATACCATTCGTAGAACTCCTGTTACAGGTGAGTAACCTGTATTTCTGTGTCTGCACTTGATACATATCTCTACTTTGCAGAGCATCACAAATGTAAGCTTTCACAAGCTCTTCTATCAGCTTCATAACACAGTGGTAATAAATGCCTTTACCACCCTTTGTCTTGTAAATAGAAGAATTGAATACAGAAATATCAGCTATGTGGAAGAACAATTCCTTGTACCACTTTCATGGTTTTTCAAATGCATTCTGGGCTAGAAATATTTTTTTTGAGATGCCATGTCCACTCAGCCTTGGACCACGGCCACATCACGGTTGCCATCTTTGTGGACCTCTCTAAGGTATTTGATACTGTCAACTATGCCCTCTTACTGAACACCCTAGCCTACAGTGGCTTCTCCAATTATGCCATAGGCTGGTTCACCAGCTATCTCTCCACTAGAACACAGCTGGTCAAGTTAGGCACCGTCCTGTCCCTTAGCCTTCCAGTCCGCTCCGGTGTCCCACAGGGCTCCATTCTTGGCCCTTTGCTATTCAGTCTATACCTAAACTCCCTCCCGTTGGCCTGCTCCAGCAACCTGCTCCTATACGCGGACAATGCCGTCCTGTTCGCCTCTGATCCTGACCTCCGTAAACTCTACCTAACTCTCCAACACTCCTTCCATGAAACCGAACAATGGCTCACCACCCAGCGTCTAATAATTAACTACAATAAGACAAAAGTCATGATCTTCTCCCATCCCCAGAACCCACTCAAGAGCCTCTGCCCCCAAATTCTTATTGTTAATCAAGCCCCTCCTTGAACAAGTAAGCACCTTTAAATATCTAGGGATCACACTAGATCCGGCCCTCAATTTTAATCAACATGTCCTGCACCTATCAACTTCCCTTATCTCTAGATTAGGCATACTTTACAAACACTGCCTCATCCCGAGGCACTGCGACTTACCATAAACTCCTCTGTCCTCTCTCTGCAGGACTACGGTATTCTCATCTACAGTGCCGTGCCCACCTCAGCCCTCAATAGACTCCGGTTTGTGCTAAACAAGGCCTGCCATGTCATCCTTGGATGTGATCGCTTCATACACACCTGCTCCCTCTACATTACCACAAACTGGCTAAACTTAGACAACAGAATCAGGTACCACACCTGCCTAATGACCAAAAAAGATAATTCTAGGCCTCACACCCCCTGCCCTTGACAGAATTATCCTCTCAACATCTCCTGGCAGAACCACCCGTAGCTCGAACAAACCGTTGCTATGGGTACCCCGTTGCCGGACTTCCCAATTCCAAAGATCCTTCGGTTACAAAGCCCCTTCCTGGACAAACTTGCTCTCAAGCCTAATAACTGAGGAAACAAGGCTTGACCCTTTTAAATCCAGGCTAAGGAAACACCTCCAGGCCTCTAACCTAGGTGACTGCAACTGACACTCCCCACCCCCCGGTGACCTAGAACAACTTTTTGTGTTCTCCATATCTAATTTTCTATGAGCTAATTATTTGACAAACAGCCTTCTTCAGAACCTCTCTGCTACCTTATGACTGTGCTAATCATTGTAAATCATGTTTTCTTGGAATGGTAGTCACTTACTGAACAAATGTGTATCCAATACTTGTTATGTAATGTAATGTACTGCAATCATACCTCTCAACTGTCCCTGATTTTTCAGGGATGTCCCTGATTTTGCCTCAAAATTTTCTTCTGTCCCTCGCAGAATCTGTGTTTTTGTGACTGAACAGTGGAGATTGTAAGCACATAATAATGTTAAATGTCAAAATTACAGGCATATTCTTTTTCACAAAATGCATCTTAACACTAATTCCTTTATTCTATTATCTTTCTGAGTGAATATTACCAGCTATTTAGATGTGTCCCTGATTTTGGGTTTTTGTCCCTGATTTTTTTTAAGCCTTGTCCCTGATTTATGAGGCAAGAGGTTGAGAGGTATGACTGCAATCTGTAACAAATGTTGTCCCTGTACCTTCTATGTATGACGTGGAACCTTTGTAAATGAGTCTTTGACTCAAAGGTCTTTCTGAATATCTCAATAAATAAATAAATATCTGAGGGACGGGTGGGATGTAAATGTTGCTTGTCCCACAAAAGTTTTACCTGTCCACACTATTTTCCTTACTTTTCCCATGCATTGTTTCTGTGTCTTTCTTTTTTAATTTTAAAATTATCTTTTTGTCCCACAATGCCCTGAAAAGGGATGTGTTCACCAGCACAGCACTCCTTGCCTTGCCTGGCTCTCTCACGTCCCCTTTGCTGGGACACTGTAGCCCTGCCTACCTGCCTGTTCTCTTTATTAATTACCTTTCTGCCTAAAAGAGCACTGAAAAGGGCTGTTTTCACCAGCAGCACTCCTGTCTGTCTCTTTCCCCTCCCCTCCCCCTTGCTGGGACATTGCAGCTCTTCCTTTTCTTTTTTTGTAAAGCTTTCTGTTCCTCATATCTCTGAAATGGGCTGTTCATTTAAGTTTAGGGATCACTGAAGTGCTGTAGGCATGCGATTCCAGCCCACTTCACTTGGTCGGCACAACCTACTGTCCTCACACTGCATCCTCTCCAAATGGTGTTCAGAGACACAGTGAGGAGAGCGAGCCAGGACATGTCAACCGAGCGTATGCAGTGACGATGTGCACATGCGTGGCTGAGTGTCTGATCATTCAACTGATGTCTCTTCCTTCCCACCGCCACTTAAAGACTGCCAGCAGAGTCAGGTGACACAGTCAACCTGTAGTTACAAGACTCAGAATATGGGCAGGATGGGCGGCGGTGCTTCCTGACATCCTGTCGTCATCTTCCATGATGTTCTGACATGCTGTTCCTCTGTCTCTCCCTGTCTCCCATGTCTGTGGTTGGGTCCTAGTGCCCAGCAATATCACGGCACTGCAAGCAGCAAAACTGCAGAACCAAAAATGGCTGCCCAAAGTGAAAACCAGTTGTCTGAGACAGGTGGACAGCCGGTTATTTCGAGCCCTGAATGCATTGATAGTTCTTCAGCATTTGATCACTGACATCTACTCCTCCTGTCCTGCTGTTGTACTGTAATACCGCATCCGGTTTGATTTTGAGGGTTCCATCATGTTTGTTACCACTCAATACTATGTCACCCTTATGCACAATAGTCAGCATGTATACAGTCTCTGTTTTCTTGGGCCTTGCTCACAACATGATTGCTTTCATTTTTTGACAGTCCTTCGCAACAAGAGAAATACTTTCTCCAACATCCTACTGGGCTTTGCGCAGCTGTAGTGGTAGTCCTAATCATGGTTTATTGACAGTGCCCATAATTTTGTTTTCATCTCCTGAAACTGCCCAACAAGTTTGGGGCTGGAGTAAAAGTAGCCTGCAAAAAGAATGTACCCGCGTGTCCTGCAGGTGGACCTAACAACTGAATTTCAATGTCATGAGTTGTTTGCCCTGTCATTGGTGCCTATGCATTATTCACAACCTCTGCTGTTACTTTAAGATTATCTGCTCTTTCTGGATGAGCATTCTGTTCCATATCATAGGCTCAAGTCCAGCCAACACAATTTCCAAGTATCCTGCATCAATGATTCACTCACCGGCATTGTCACATCATTCAAATACCTAGGAGTAACTCTGGACCCATCCCTAAGCTTTGACCAACACATACAATTAACCTGTAAATCTGCTAACTCCAAACTCGGCATCGCGTACAGGACCAGTTATGCCCTAACACCATCAGTTAGGCTGGCTATTGCCAGGGGCATTCTTCTGCCTACTGTGACCTATGGGTCTACTACTTATGCTGCCTCCTCTAAATTGCATCTCCATAAATGGGATGTAACCTACAACAATATATACAGGTATGCCTCTTCCTCTCCAAGACTGAAACGCCATTGCCTCCTCTACTCTGAGTTAAACTGGCTATCTCCCAGTGCAACCAGATCCCACTCTCTGTGCTCTACTGTGGACAACATCATGAGGACTCAGACCCCTATGGCACTGGCTGAGATGCTCACTCCCCTATCCTCCAGCAATGGCCTGCACTTTTCTGACAAATCTCTTCTTAGTGTGCCTAAATACGAATGAGAAAGGGTGCTAGTGCATTTGCCCTCCATGCTCCTCAGCAGTGGAACTCCCTACCACTCGATGTTCGCCTAGCACCCTCGCACTATGCCTTTAAAAAAGCGCTCCGCCGTTACCTCATCTCATTTAGTCTGTGCACCTGTTTCAAGCCCCCGTAATATATAGCTCTTCCCTGTGACTCTCATCTGCCCTCCCTAGCACTTCTATGTTACCCTCCCCTAGTTACTCTGACCTCCCACTCCCTGGATGCTCTCCCACAAGGGCCCATTTTGCTAACTGTCCCTACCTGTTTGACCTGTCTTCTTTCATTGCCATGAGGTTTTTCTGTTATACTACTTCCCCTTGCTTTCACTGATGAATAGAATCTCCTCACAGTATATTCTGTGCTATCCTACCCATTTCCTGCTTGGCCCCCACTCTGGTGACAAAAATATATTATTTAGTTTGTACCTCTTACCAAACACTGTACTTTACTCACATTAATTATGCATAATACCCATTTTTTGCAGATTACCTCTTTCAAGTACTGCTTGACTCTATGTTTAATGCCCTGTGATACAAAATGCCCTTACGTTGTTTACTACATGGTCATGTTCCTTCTTTTGTTTCTCCTTATCTCAATGTTTAATTCCCTACTCAGAATATGACTATTTCTTGCCTTCTGTATGTATTTTCTGTAAATTGTTTCATTCCCTATTTCAGAATGTTACTGTTCTTGCATTCTATATGTATACCTTTTATTGCACTGTAATCTTCCGGGTTGTGCCTGAAAATAGTCATCCCTCTGGCTAGTGCACCTACCCGGTAAACAAAAACTAAATAAAAATCAATATCGTCTTCCCCAGGGTGTGTGATGGTCTGGTCCAATGTTATATTTGGTACACTGTTTTTACTGGCGTACATTACATAATTCCACACATACCCTTTCATCCCAACATTATCTGAAATTCTTTCACATAGCAAATAGGTTTTGATGTCAGATCTCAAACATTTAAGGGGCATGTACTGTTTAAGTCCAAGATGGCCTTTGAATAGTAAAATAAATTAATCTATGATGCATATGCTAAGGGTATATGCTGTCAAAAACTTGTTCTGCAGAAAATCTAAGACACTTCTGATTTTCCTTAATTTGTCTGGTGATTCTATAACAATGTCATTATCCACAAAATGCAGAAATTTTAGAATATTAATGAACCTGTCCCTGTTCGTGAGTGCACAGTAGGTGTGGAGAGGAATGGGTGTGTAGACCAATAATCTGTAAGTTTTTTTTAACAACCCAGTCAATAGGAAGATACAAAGGAATACCTGCATTTCAGAGGAACACACTGGTTTCCACGAAGAAGTATGTGAAAATTCGGATTGAGTTTCACTAGACAAAAATTGCTCGGCATATCGGTTAGATTCCATGCAAATAATTTTTATGATGCTGTCACTACCATCGGGCTCTATTCTCCGAAAAGAACATTTGGAAATATTGAAGTGGTGTTGGGAGGTCAGGCAAAGGGACATTAATACCAGGGGATCTTACTTCAAGTTGGAACTCTTGCAGCAGGCAATAACCGTTAGGACTAATCTGCCAGGCACCAGGACCCCACAGAATCCTTCTAGTTAGCAGTCTTCAGCAGGGAACCGCCCCCAACGTTGGCTCCACCCGATCTCAGCCAGTGGTACAAAAGGGGCAGTCCCCAGGCCCACCTCAGTTCTTTTCCCACCATCGACCCGTTTGCATTGGCTCTTCGGATGCCTTCTCGCAACAGTTCGACCGCTTTCGCACCTTCAGCATGTCTTTGCTTTCTTTTTTTCTGAAATTTCTGGTTTTATTTCCCTTCTGCATGTCCTATTCTTTGGTGTCATCTGTTTCGTCCGTGGATCGCAAAAAATCTAAATGTGCCTGAGGCAAGCAGCTACCATCGAGGGATGGCCACAAGGCCTGCCTTTTCTACCTAGACCTGAACCATGATACCGTGGCCTATGAGCGCTGCAGGACATTCAACTTCCAGACATGGATCTGCCATCAGAAGGCCCTTAAGGTGCACCTCTTAGAAAAGCAGCTTGCTGAGATGCAGAGACAGCCAGAGGGGAAGAGTCCTTACTCATCCTTGTTGGTTTCTACCTCTTCCACTTCTAAGCCGCACAATGAGAAGAAGGATTCAGGTAAGCACAAACACTGGGACAAGGACCGTGAAAGGTCCCAGAGTCATTTCCATTCCAGGTCTCCACTGCACAAAAAGTCTTCCTCCAGCTCCTCGTCCCATGGGGGCTCGGACCACTCTTCCCGGCCTGCTCACAGCTCCTCCAGGCAGTCGGTAACCAAACCGCCTGCCATCGTCCTGGTGTCAGGGTCTTCAGGCCCTACCCTAATGCCCCTTGAGATGCAAGCCACACCCGCTGGGTCACCCTCCACCTTAGGGGCTGGGACCAGCCAGAAGAAGGGCAGCGATACTCTGGCACTTGCCAAAACGGTCCCGACGACGGTCTCATCCAAGGCTTTGGACAAAACACCTCGTAGTCAAGGGTAGGCGTCAGGCTTTGCGCCAGCACTGCAAGCTCCGGCTAAGCCATCGGCTGCTTTCTCACCAGTCGCCACTAAGCAGCCATCTGCTACGGGCATGCCTTCTCGGATTTCAGATCAGGCTTCACCCTCCTCCTCAGCGGACCACTCTTCACCAATTGAACATCTTGAGCGGAACGAGACGCCTAACCAACCCATCGGTCTCCCTCGCTACCACCATCTCAGACGCCGGACACCCTGACATTGGATGCTCCAACACCGGGTAAACCAATGCCAGCTCCACCATCACCAGCCAGTCCATCGGCCCTGCAGTTCTGCAAAGTCCACATCCAGGAGCTTTTCTCCTTTTTGTGGAATTGGGTCAAAGGGGACCTACTCCCCCCTAAGGAACCGGTCACGGCTGAACCAGAACTGGAGCTGGAGCCGGACCTTGGCATGGGTCAGGAGCCTAATCATCCGACTCCTTCCCCTAAGAGCCACACTCCAAGCCCTGAGGAACACTGCAGTAGACCCCGGCAAAAAGAGTGGCGTCACTGCGGATACTCCTGTTCGTCTAGTCGCCACCATCGCCAGTCCTCCCACAGCAGATGCCTGTCCCATAGCCAGTGGCGCTCTAGCTATTCATCCTCCTGTTTGGTGGACTCCAGCAGTAGTTCTGTGTCTTCGTGCTCAGACCATTTGGATCCTAGGGGTTGCCCTTCTTCACCGGATAACAAGGACACCCCGGTCACCTTCTGAGGATCTGACGTTCATGGATGTCATGAGGCACATCCAGGCTTCCAACAGGTGGGAGATGAATGACCTGGACCCGGAGAGGCGTAGGTTGGCTAAATATCTATGGCAGAAGGAGCCCAAGCCTCTAGTGGTGCCTACTTTAGTTGACACCTTCCAGGACCTGACAAGGTTAACCTGGAAGCCTCCTTCCACCTCCTTTGCTATCTCCAAGAAGTCGGAGAGGCTGTACAAAGACCCTAGGGAAGAGCCTTTCCTGGCGGAACACCCTACAGTGGACTCAATGGTGATCGCGGCTGCTCATGATAGCTCAAAGAAGCCTAAGCGCCTAAGCACCTAAGCACTTAGCCACCTGACCAGGAATCCAGATACACTGACCAGATGGGCAAAAAGGTCTATTCGTCCTCCTGGGAGAAAGGTATCGAAATAGCACAGGCCCTCCCAGACTCAGCACAAAAAAAAAGCTCCAGGACCTCCTCAAATTGGGGTAGGATGTAAGCACCTATGTATTGCATGCCTCATATGACACTGCAAATATGGCAGCCAGAGCAGCCACCTCTGGCATTTGTCTCAGGTGCCATGCCTGGCTTAGGATCTCAGGATCTGCAGTTGGTCATCCTGGACCTCCCCTTTCAGGGCTCAGTCCTTTTTGGAGACAAGACGGAAAAACTGATTGCCTCCAAGAGTCCGAGAAGTCTGTTTGGTCCATCCAAAAAATGTATAAAGAGGACCAGAAACCCTTCAAAAAACAAACATTTTGGAAGCCCTCAGGCAACAGCCCTGAAACCAGCCTCAGCAGAGGAGTGGCTTCAAAAGAAAGGCCATCTCTGTGCTGTGGGGTTCTGTAGGGTTCAGTCTTGTTGCCCTTGTTTTTCACAGTGTACATGCTGCCGTTGGGGGGCGTTATCAAGCAGTATGGGCTGGGTTTTTACTGCCATGCAGATGATACCCAGTTGTACTTGTCCTATGCGCCTGGTACCCAGGTGTCTGCCTCTGTATTTAACAGCTGCCTCAATGAAATCCAGTTGTGGATGACTCAAAAATGGCTTAAACTTAACCCAGACAAGACAGAGGTACTGGTTGTGGATCCAGGTCGGGGTTGAGAGGTTACAGGTGAAGGATTTGGGCGCGATCCTGGATGACAGTTTGACGCTTGATGTGTAGATGTCGGCCGTTGTCAGGAGCGGATTTTACCATCTCCGGAATATCGCCCGAATCCGAGCCCTGGTCCCGCCTGAGGACCTGACCATACTGGTACATGCTTTCGTCACTTCCAGGCTGGACTACCGTAATGCCCTGTACCTAGGTCTATCTGAAGGCAACCTCCACAGGTTGCAGCTGGTGCAGAACGCGGCAACAAGGTTGTTGACTGGGGTGAGATGGTGTGAGCATATCACCCCGGTCCTCCATGGACTGCACTGGCTGCCAGTCAGGTGGAAGATTGTCTTCAAGGTAGGGCTCCTGACCTACAAGACCCTGCATGAAAGGGGACCTATCTGCAAGATCTCCTTGTCCCCTACCATCCGCCCCAGGCACTCTGTTCTGCCGGGGAGGCCTCCTTGGAGTTCCCTGGGTTAGGTTGTGGCACTCTGGGGACAGGGCATTCTCGGTGGTGGCGCCTAACCTGTGGAACTCCCTTCCTGGTTATTTAAAGGAGGCTCCCTCGGTAGAAGCCTTTAAAAAGGGGTTAAAAACATATCTATTCCAAAAAGCTTTTAACAGCTGATTAATTGTTGTTTTTAAGGGATGGATTGAGTAATTTTAAATCTGCTCCAGTGATGAACTGTTGTGTGTGTATATATATTGTTGTTTTTTTTTTTTTTATATATTGTACAGTGCCCAGAATCTCTGGAGATGGGCGCTTTTATAAATAAAATATCTATCTATCTATCTATCTGTCTACCTCCCAGACACCTGGAAGCTCTGCTCCTCGAGCCACAAAGTCCTCCCAGGCTCCTTTGCCTACTCCCAGAGCATCCCAATGTCTCCTTGTCAGACCCCCCTCCTCCAGCAGAGTCAGTGGGGGGTCAGTTCTCCTTCCATCTCAACTCATACTCTGGAGTTCGAGCAAATACCTCCTGATACTCCAGCATTATCCTCCTTCTCATGTACCCCTGCTTGATGGGGAAATTCAGGCCCTTCTGCAAGAATGGGCTATAGAACCAGTTCCCCCGGCTCAACAGGGAAGAGGCTATTCTCATTTTTTCCTAGTTCCTAGAAAGACCGGGGACCTTTGGCCCATCCTGGACCTCGGCTCCCTAAACAAATTCATAGAATACTGAAGGCTCAGGATGGTCACATTGCCAGGTCTGATTCCTGTCCTGCATCAGGGGGACTGGCTCTGCTCTCTAGATATGTAGGATGCATACCTACATATTCTGATTTTCCCACTCCATAGGAGGTCTGCATTTCCTCTTCCAGGGCAGACATTACCAGTTTCATGCCTTGCCATTCGGCCTGTCCACCTCTCCCAGAGTCTTCACCAAGTGCCTAGTGGTGGTGGCTGTGGCTCTGCTACATCAGGGCCATCACGTCTTTCCCTATCTAGATGACTGGCTCCTGGTAGCTCCCACCCGGGGACAGCTAGTCAGCACTCTGAGACACCTTTACTCTTCCGAGAGCTGGGGATCATCCTGAACATTCCCAAGTCATCCCCATGGCCCAGTCAGAGACTCCAGTTCATCGGGACGGTCCTGGGCACGGTCCAGAGCAAGGCCTTCCTCTCCCCAGACAGTGGAGATCACCTTTGAGCTCAGGCCCAGATTGTATCCTCGGCTCCTGAAGTCCCGACCACAGTCTACCTGAGACTCCTCGGCCACATGTCGGCAGCCATCCCAGTGGTGCCCTTGGCTTCCCTCCATATGAGGGTCCCTCAGTGGATGCTCAGGGTGCAATGGGACCAGAGGTCCGATGACCTAGATCAGGCAGTCCTGGTCTCCGACCCAGTTCATAGGACATTAACATGGTAGCAGGACCCGCCCAATCTTTCGACAGGGGTCCTCTTCCAGCAGGAGCCCCAAGACGAGTTCTGACCACAGATGCCTTGGGCCACGGTTGAGAGTTCATCTGGGGATCAGTCAGACCCAGGGGACCTGGTCACTGGACGAACAGTCACTCCACATCAACGTTCTGGAAATGCAAGCAGTTCTGAATGCCTGGCCTTTCAAGCGGATTTGTCTCTGGGCCCTCTTCTCATTCAGATGGGCAACATGTCCATAGTCTTTTACATTGACAAGTGGGGGATGGGGACGGGACTCATTCCTATCCCTTCTGCAGTGAGGCAGTGAGGGTCTGGTATTGGGCACCGGAACACTGCCTCGAACTCACCGCTGTTCATGTTCCAGGCATCTAGAATGTCTTGGCCAACAACCTAAGTAAGTTTCGGTCCACGGCTCACAAGTGGGAGCTCCTTCAGTTGGTAGTAGACTAGCTCTTCGACAGATGTGGCCATCCAAAGTTGGACCTTTTTGCATCCCCACTCAATACCAAACTGCCCAGTTTCTGCTCGCTAGATCCAGGGCCTGGAGTTTTCTGGTGAGATGCATTGTTCCTCTGTTGGACAGGGAGGTTCCTTTATGCCTTTCTTCCCTTTCCCATTTTACAGAGGGTACTTCTGAAGTTGCATGCGGAGGGAGCAGAGATGATTATCATTGTCCCCTTTTGGCCGCAGCAGATTTGGTTCCCACTACTTCGACAGCTGGCAGTAGACCCTCCAATTCCCCTGCCTCTGAGTTCGCACTTGCTCTCCCAGGACTGGGGCAGCTTGATCCATTCGGATCTCAAGTCCCTGCATCTTCATGCTTGGCTCCTGCAGACCTAGTGATGGCCAGATATAGGATCTCCTACAACGTAGCGGATGTCCTGTTGGTGGCCAGGAAACCCTCCACTAGATCCACTTGTGCTATGAAATGGAAAAGATTTTGCCTGTGGGCTACTGCACGTCTGCTTAATCCTTTTTCTTGTTCTCTGAATTTCATCCTCGAGAATCTCCTCTCTCTATTTGAGCAGGGCCTGAGCTACTCCTCCATTAAGGTGCACCTGTCCGCCACCTCGACGTACAACGCACCGGTGGAGGGGAAAACTCTTACTCAGCTGGACGTGTACCGTTCCTTTTTGCAGGGCATTTTGCACTTAAAACCTCCCATCTGAGATCCTGTCCTTCCATGGGATCTCCTTTTTGTGTTGGAGAAACTCACACTCCCCCCATTTGAACCAGCTGTGGATTGCGAGCTACGCTTTCTGTCGTGGAAAGCTCTACTTTTAGTTGCAGTTACTTCTGCCCAAAGACTGTCAGAGCTTCAGGCTCTGATGTGTAAAAAGCCCTATTTGTTTTTTAATAAGGACAGGGTATCCTTACGTACAAGTCCTACATTTTTGCCCAAGGTGGTGTCAGACTTTACCCTAAATCAAGACATCCACCTGCCAGTCTACTATCCCGAGCACTCTAATCAGGGGAAAGTGTTGTTGCACACTCTCGACGTTAACAGAACGCGTCATTATTATCTGAACTGTATGGCTTCCTTTCAGAAAACTGATTAGTTATTTGTTTCATTTACTCCCAAGACTTGGGGCACCAGTTTCCAAACAGATCCTGTCCAAATGGTTAGTTAACTGCATCGTGTTTTGTTACAACAAGTACAGTAAGCCCCTTCCAGGTCCAGTAATAGGCAATTCCACCAGGGGTGTAGCTACCTTTTTTAACTCTCCGAAATATCTCCGCAGCAGACATCTGTGCAGCAGCTACCTGGAGTTCTGTTCACACCTTTGTCAAGCATTACAGCTTGGATGTGACTTCCAGATGAAGGACTGGGGTTGGCCTTGCAGTCCTCCAGAGCCTTCTCTCCTGAGTCCTTAGTTGGCAGTTTTTCAGCCTCCTCACAGACTTTCTTAGTTCTTATCCTTTTATTGCTTGAGACTCAGTCCTAATGCTTACTGCCTGCTGCAAGAGCTCCAACTTGAAGTAAGATAGTACAGTTACGCAAGAACTTACCGTAACAGTAGATCTTCAAGAAGAGCTCTTGCTGCAAGCGTGGCCTATGTCTTGGCATAGGCGCATGTTGCCTCTCTGGGGATGTACACAAGGAAAAGCCCTCTGCCTGGCGCAACACCGACATGAGGGTCTGAAGGATAGGCCCTCACCACCGGCATGGGAGCCCGACGATGTGGACCCCGACACAGCTCAAGAAGTATGGAACCGGGGAGGGAGGGGTGGGGATGGCTAAGAGACCTGGCTACCTGCTCCCACTCCGTCCCATCCCCACGGCTCCATGGGGGGCCCCTTGCAGCAGGTTTGCATCGAGTGGCAGTGCCAGGAGGCCGAGAGGGGGGGAGAGAAACATAAAAAAAAAGTATTCATTTATGCAAGTTGGCAAATTAATTAAATCACTGTTTAAAATGGATTAATATATGTTCTGTAACACAAACGTATGTTTTTCAGTAGACAAAACGCAATCGGAACTGTCAGTCAGAGCTCCAGCAGAAAGCTCCATACTAACTGAATTCCCGCTGAAGACTGAACTTGGAGCATGACACCTATGCCTTTTGCAGACATCCCTGCAAAGGCTAGGTCTCATGACAACTGGCCACATGTCATCCCTTTGACTAATCACGTGTGACCCTGTGTAGCAGTGAAGTTGTAAGTGTGGAAAGATGCTCTGTTTCCATGCAATTAACTTGTTCCTGTTAAAACCAAGTATACTAGGCACCCATGGTAGTGCGACAGCAGAGGTGCGACAAGTATAATTGGCACCCACTGGTAAAGGGTTAATGGGAAGTTCTCATAAATAATTTTTCCTTTAAAACTGCGCAGTATGTAGGCTTGAACAGTGGATATCTCTATTGCACCCTTCTGTTTTCATCCATCTATAAAGTTAGAGAAATTCCATTCTGTCTTATTGTAAATGCTGGCTTGGCTTCATTACAGCGGTCATGACCAGACTCTTGCAGTGCACGATGGGACTTAATGATGAGTTAGTGCTCAGGTTGCTGTATTTCTGCTTCCTCTGTGTTCACCTATAAGGGAACAGTTAGCACTCAGAACCCCATACCCGACTGTGGGGCTGGTCCCAGTTTGCAGTTGGTATGCAAACTGATTAGAGGGGAATTTCAAAGAGCTGCATCAGTTTTTAGATGTGGCTGCTGAAATCCATCCCTTGAGTTAGACCACAAAAAGGTGGCCTAACTCCTGGGACAGAATCCCACAGTTGGTTTGAAAAACAGAAGCGATTCCCACAGTTGCAGAAGAAATGGCCGAAAACTCTGGGAATTATTGCAGGTGCATCAGGAGGTAACATGCATTTGAAATACGCACCCATATCCTGTCAAACAGTAACTGTGACTGCTAAACCTATACTACTATCTATAGTTTTTGGTCTCTCTGCTACTATCAAAACTCTGTAAATAATATTGTAATAGATTGTTTTTGCTCTACCAATGGTGCCCTGAATTTGCTTAGCCCATGGTTGCCTCTTTATAGTATTTTTCTCTGTGTATGTCCTAACTAATGTCATTAACGCAGAGCCTTTGTAAATGAGTCCCTGACTCAAAGGGTTGTAATTCCTAGACTGAATACAAATAAATAAAATAAAAATACAGATGGGAGTGCTGCGTCCAAGGCTCTGAAAATCCTGCCCATTATTTTTACTTATTGTGTACTGCAGTAAAGACTCAGATCAGATGTTTATCTGTCCCACTGTTCTCCAGGGACCAAGTACTGTACTCTGTGACTTTACTTAGCACCAGGAGGACAATGGGGCCAGCAAACAAAAGATCAGAGTTTATAATAATTATGTTAGTTACACAGTAAGAGGACTGTACTTAGCATTGGGAGAACAGTGGGACCAGAACACTTTTGAGCTGAGTTTATAAAATCTCTAACGTGTACTACAGGCTATTGATTCTTCCACTGCTGTGGCCCTTCTCTGATGTCCACTGCAGGGGAGTCTGGGAGTTCTGGTTACAGCAAATGTCAGCTTGGAAGTCACCAAGTAACAAAAAAAAAAAAAATGTTTTTACACACACTAAGTGCAGCAAATTGGGTCCAAACCCACACTTGGATGTGGGGCTCTTAGTGCTGACTGTTTCCCTTTAAGTACACCTCTCTGTTTTCATCTGTTTGGTCAGCTTTGTAATGTTTGAAGGCAACCCTCTTATCCGTCGCCACTTTTCCTACATCTCTTGTATGCCACATGGATTTCTTTCTTTTCTTTCTCTTCTCCACTTTCCTTACATAGAGGTTAGTGGGCCTCTTCTAACCCTCTGTTATTAGGCTTCACTTCTTTTCTATCTCTACTGCCAGCTTAACCCCATCTTACTTACTCCTGAGTATCCATATTGATTAAACTGTCCCTCTTAAGCAGTACATCGCAAATATTAAGGACCCAGGACTTCTCAACCCTGTTTTTTGTAATGGATTCATTTTACAAAGAGATACAGCTTAAGCTCGAATGCCAAGTCAGGGGAAATTTCTGTTTGTGCAAAAACACTTGGCTGGAAGTATAGCCTAGAGGTTAGAGAAATGAGGTGTGAACGAGCTTGGTACATCCAGCAGACTAGACCTGAATTTGATTCTCACAGCCTCCACTTGCATACTGTGTGACTCTGAGCAAGTCACTTAACCACCCAGTGCTCCCAGGTTGCCCCTGAAAACAGGCACTTGTGCCTAGTGGGCCTTACCCGGTTACCAAAGACTAAAATAAATAAGTAAAATGATAAGAAATACAGGAAATTGAAAGTAAATATAAGGATACTTTATAGATTATATTGCAAATTTAAAACTAAACAGATGTTGCTAGATTTAAACAAGGCAAGAAGAAATTATAAAACTGTACTTGGAGACAAGAAGAAGAAGTACTATGAGGAAAAATGGTACCAAATGTTAGTAGCAGTTGAGAACAGGGACACTAAAGTATTTTGGACATTGGTGGTCAAAGGGACAAACAAATATAAAGTTGATATTGAAACCCATATCTCTGAGCAAAAATGGTTGGAGCATTTTAAAAGTATGTTTTATGACCCAGTTGAGAAGTCTAACATTACTTGGACACATCCAGCTATATTCACATTTAGATATATTACACTGGATGAGGTTCTTATCGCTATATACTCCTTAAAAAAGAATAAACAGAACCTATACTGTGGTGTAAGTTTCTGCCCATATTTTGTAACAAATGTATTGAGTCTAATAATTATCCAGAGACACGGAAGAGGGCAAATGTTGTTCCCATACACAAAAAGGGGAGTTTAGCAGATCCAGTATAGGGTCATTAGCCTCTTAGATGTTAATTTAAAAATATTTGCAAAAGTAATACTGGAGAGGCTCAGAAAAGAAGTAGACCGGACAGGTGGGATCTCGGTATATCAAGCTGGATTTAGGTCCAATTATTCCACCATTGACAATTTATTTGTCCTAAATCAGTTGGTTGAGGAATATGTCAGATTGAGAGGTCAAAAACTGTATACTGTGTTTATTGATTACTCCAGTGCTTTCGATAGTATTTCAAGGGGAATTTTATGGGAACTCCTGATCAATCGAGGCATAAATCAGAATTTGGTTTTTATTATGGCTCGGTTATATTCTAATACTTAGGCCAGAATTTGAATGGGTCGTAATGGACAGTTATCCAGTACCTTTGATAGTAATAAGGGCGTCAGACAGGGTTGTCTGCTCTACGCTTTATGTTTTACATTGTACATAGATAAAATGTTAATTGACACCGTTGGACTTCCCAAAAATTCAGAACATGCCTTGCCCTTTGCTAGCTTATGCAGATGATATTGTAATGTTTTCTCTGACTAAAAAAGGATTACAGTCTAAATGATTTTTTTTATATGAAAGATCTAAGGTTTTGAAACTTAAGATTAATATGAGTAAATCCAAGGTTCTTGTATCTGGGGAGAAAAGGGCCAAGGGCACGTGGTATGTCAGAAATGACAAAGTAGAGGTAGTACCAAACTACATGTACTTAGGGGTGACTGTACAAGTAAATCAGTACTGGTCAAGGCAGTCAGAATTGCTTCAAGTAAAATTAGAAAACACTGTATTGGGGCTAAGTAGGTTTTACCGCAAATATGGAGGAATGACTATCAGACCCTTAATACAAGTAATAAAAATGAAATATACGCAGCTCCTCTATGGGTCCGAGGTCTGGGACATAAAGGATATATCTAAGCTTATGGTGCCTCTCTATAAAACTCTTCGTAATTTATTAAGCTTGGGTCATTCCTGCCCTGCGGCCTATTTGAGGTTAGAACTAGGACTTACAAATGTCAATGCATCCATTGAAACCAAAAAATTAAGCTATTGGATAAAATTAACGAGGATGGAGAACGGAAGATTAGCAAAACAGTGTCTTAAAGAAAAATAAGTTTGGCACTGTTTGTGATTTAAGCAGGGCTATTGGTATATGTATAAATCTACTACTTGAAAAATATAAACGACTAACCTCAGACGGGCTGTAGAGCAGGGAATTATAATTAGCTTGAAATATAAAAAAATATACAGTATAACCTTGCTTAACCGACCCCTGATTTTCTGAACCTCCGGATTTACCGAACCGGAGTTGTGTCCCCTGTATTTGTAGCTCCTTTCAGCTTCCTGTCATAGATACATACATAGATACATAGACAGTGTCGGCAGATAAGGGCCCATGGCCCACCCAGTCTGCCCATTTGAGCTTGTAAGTTCAGTTTGTTTTCCTAGAAGTCTGTTGCCCCTTACCCCTGACCTCCAGAATTCCTTTATGTCTATCCCATGCATTCTTAAATCCCGTGATTGTTTCAGCCCCCACCACTTCCCCTGGCAGGGTGTTCCACTTGTCCACCACCCGTTCTGTGAAGAAATTCTTCCTCACGTTTCCTCTGAATCGTCCTGCCTCCAACTTCATCCCATGCCCTCTAGTCCTGGAACATCTTTTTTGCTTAAAAATAGTGCATTCCTGCACCCTGTTCCTCCCTGTCATTTACAGTTAACAAAGCGCTAACAAGTATAGTCCATTCATTTGTAAATTAAATGCAGCTGCCTAATTACTAGCTACTTAAGAGGTTTCACACTATTTTAGTTCAGTTCATTACAGTACCTCTTTGTTGGCTGCTCGCTTGAGTATGGGGAACTCACCGATCATGACATCACGGCTATCACAACAGAGAAATAGACAAAAACTGAGCCAGCAAATGATGAGGACGAGCTGGATACCTTCGAGAAATGCATCCTATGGCTCAAAAGTCAGCAGGAGTGTTATCCACACACACTCCTGCTCAGACAAATGAAGGAAAAAGCGCTTTGTAAACGAAATGAAGCCAAAAAACAAAAAAATCCCTGATTATTTTCTTTAAATTTATACGTTTAACATTTTATTTTGTTTTGTCTCAATAAAATGAATTTTAACTAAATAAATCATATTTTTTTCAACGCTATACTTAGGCGCATTTTTATTTTTGTCCCCATTAACTTCAATGCAAACTTGTTTAACCGAACCACCTGTTTATTTGAACAATATCCCTCTCTCCTGCTGTGTTCAGATAAACAAGGTTGCACTGTATATCAAAAAGGATAGAGGGGCATTGGGATGAGACTGACGTGGGAACAATTGCTGCTTCTCATTATTTTCAGTGGTTCTCTACAAACAACTTTTATCATGGATATAAACCTTATCTTGATGTAATTACTGATTTAAAACTCAGATTGACATTTATGAGTTATAAATTTGAACAGTTTAGTAGCAATGTCTTGGCACTTAGATATAAAAATGGGTGTCCAGTCGGATGAATGTGACTGTGGGCTGGGTGTGCGGGAAAACTTAAGCCATGTATTATGACACTGTAAATGGTATGAGAAACAAATAAAATACTAGCTGAGCCCCTTTCTCCCTGCCTACTACCAAGTGAATAGGGCATTATTAACTAATATCCTAATCCACACAGAAGATGCCTGGACACTGGATAGTATGGCAAAATATTTTTATGCCATTATGCAGATTAAAAAACAAATAAGGATAATTTAAAGTGCTATGAAATCTCTGCTAATACTTGTACCAGTTAGAATTGCTACCTCCTGTGTAATTGTATTTCTGTATTTAGGTTGTCTGTGGGCTGTAATTTATTTATTTTCTCTGTTAAAGACATTGGATATATGACTACTTTTTACCAAGTGACATTGTATGTAAAGATCTGTTGCACTTTCCTCTGATTGATTTTACTGTTTTGTATATGTTTTTATGGTATTGCGACTGTAAAGGTTATTTAGCCAAACAATAAACTGATTGATTGATGCTTCTGAGTATTGCCTACATCCTACCAAAATCAGTGCTCCAGAAATCCAGCACCATGGTCATAGAATTAGTGTGATCAGTCTTCAGCACAATATTGAACCATACCAGTCACTCCCTCCCTGACTTGTACATCTCGCTATAAGGACCAGGTGTAGGATTGCTCCCTGTCTTATCAGTTCTCAACATTTTATCTGGAATCCATCCTAGAATGCCTCCACTGCCCTTGGCTCTTGGCATATAATGTTATGAGAACACTCCAGTTGATGTCTGGCATGTTCAGGTCAGCCATCGGCACCACCTTACCCTGGGGCATTGCCCTCTTGATCTTTTCCACAGTCCTCTGCTGCATTCTGATTTGGTGGTGTGTAAGCTACACCAACCCTAATAATACTCCCCTACCTGTGGACAGTTGCACCCAAAGGTACCAGTGGTAGTGCTTCCCTTCAGGTCGTTATCCTCCATCACTTTGATGCCTTCTCTGACATAAGGGGCTACTGTGCCTCCTCTGCCCTCAGCCCCATCCCTCCTATACAGGGGTGTAACCAGGAATTATAAATTCCCAGTTGTGGTGCTGTGTTGACCAGGTTTCTGTCACTGCCACCATGTCCAGTTAAGTTGCATCTACCGGTACCAGAAAGTCAGCCATTTTATTGTGTAGGCTTCTTGCATTAACACATTCTGCTCTCCAGTAGGTCTGCTGGCATTCCCTTTTTAAAATTCTCTGATTCTGCTGTCTTCTTCCTCCACAGTCTCCTTGCTTGCTTCCTACCCTCTGCCCCAGTCCTGCTTTTGTTTTACTAGTCCCTACATTTTTTCTTTCGATCTTACCCAAATCACTTCCATTACCAGATACTGTGCTTCCCCCTTCCATTATGTTTTCATTTACATTAAATGATCAGTGTCCACGTCAGAGGAGGCAAGTTCGCCCCCTCTCTTGCATGTGTAGGTATGTCTAGCCTCCATTTGCACTGTTTCCCCTCCTTGGGTTTAAATGACTCTTGACATGTGCTGCAAATCTCTGCCATAACACCCTCATGACCTCTCCGTTGAAGTGAAGTACATTCTTTGAATAGCTGTCAAGCCCTCCAGCAATGCCCCAAGTCCCCCACCCCTTCTCCCTGAACATTTTGCCATGTAGTAAACAAAAAAAATCTTGCAGTGCCACTTAACTCTCTCCAGTGGCCTTAGTAGGACCTCAGTGAAGGTTCCTGAACTTGTCCTTTCATTCAGAGTTCTACCTAGTGTGCAGAAATGTTACTGAAGTTGCCCCCCCCCCCCCACTGAACAAATTCTTCTTGCCTACATGCACCACCACAGTTTGCTTTCCTCCTTCCTTTCCAGTGTGGTCAAACCTCAAAACTAATCGTGGCTGCTGTGGCCCTAGGTGTACCGTGAACCATCCTCAACATCAAATCTGTTGAACACAGTATGATACGTTTCTCCTTATGGTGGAGTCCCCCACTGCAATCACCTTCCGAGCCGTGATGCCCCGTTTGGCACGTCTCTTCTTTTCTGGCTAGTCTTTTGATATCTGCGCCTCCCTCTAGGATATACAGTGCCCATTCTGCCCATAACAGGTTCAATGCTGAAACTGTTCTCAGAGGCAAATATTAGTTCTGTGTGTGTACCTTTGTTTCTACCCTAGTTCTTCCTGCCCCATCTCCCCTTCTGCACCTCCCTCAGTACCATCCATTCCCCACAGCCAGGCCGAGGAGTCCTCTGGTGGAGAGGTTCTTCCATGGATCCTACTACCCAGTCAACCATAGCTTTTGAGCTTTGAATCTCCACTCTCGCTGTCTGCAACTCAGCCATTCGGGCATGGAGCTTTCTACAGTTTAAGCGTCAGCCACAGTCCCAGAGCACACTCCACTACAATTGCCCTACAACCCTTATACTCCACCAATTCACCCCAGTGCTGCCCCTCCCTTTGCATCTTAGCATTCTTGCTTACCAGTGTTGTAACCTGGTGCATTTATTCCTGCGCTGTTTCTCAGGTTGTATGTAACTTCACCACAGACAAAGTATTTACATTTGTACTTCATCTGTCCCTTATGCTCTCTACAGATGCACCCAAAAATAGAGTTCCTACTAAACCATTAACGAAGTGAAATCAGCTTGGCCCCTTGGGGGAAAAACACTCTCTTAGGTATTTTTAAGTTTTTGTTGTTTTTCTGTATGCTAAATTCCTTTTGACACCTAGTAGGGCTGTACCTCAGATACAGTTTTACTAGGCTTTTCTTAAATACCTATTAACAACCCAGAATTCTGCACTTGCACCGCACCTCCCATAATAGATATGTCTAAGACCTCCACTATTGTAATCCCTTCACCTATACAAATAAATACTTTCCATTATCGGGTTCAAGGACAACAGGGCCTTGACCTAGACAGATAGGGTTTCTTGTATATACAAAACATTTATGTCACTTGTATATGTTTGCATAGATCGTAACTCACGCACATTATTTTCCTGGCATAGTTCCCTGCATACTCGGGATAGTAATATATACACTGTGTAAACATTTACATATTATACATTACATATAATATTTAACATAAAATTCCCAACACTTTCCAGAGTGTCACACGTTTGGAGTAGCATGTCCTGCCAACTGCCACCCCTAAGTGTAAGGCCCTTGTGCTCTGGCCCTTGCACTATCATCCGCTGCATGAAGGTCTGATTTTTAAACTGCAGTTTAAAATGTAGACTTGCCATGTCCACTGTTTTCCCAGTCAAAGGATGTCTTTTAGACAGCTGATTCCTAAAAAGCTGCCAGACTTCTATTTTCAGAAGTCACATGTAGCCCAAACATATGTCTATACTCTTCTCTGTTTAGCCCTTTTACTATTTGGAAAACTATGATCATGTCCCCTCTCAGCCTTATCTTTTATAGGTTAAATAATTTGAGTATGTTCCTCAGCTGCTGCTTCCTGAGCCCCTAATCAGCTTGGTATGCCTGCGATGAGCTTTCTTGGTCTCCATAATATCCTCTCTGTACTGTGATGTCCAGAACCAGACACAGAACACTAGCATAAAGACAAAAATTTGCCAGCAGCAGAAGGCCTTGTGGTCTGTCGAGTCTGCCTGATACAGAGTCTCATGCCCCTTGGGGTTACTTGTTACTGAGCCCCCCGACTCATCTATACCAGCCCTTTTACTTATCTCACAATCTGTTGAAGCTGTCCATGGTTCCATGGATTTTGCACTAACGCCCTCTTCCTGAAGCTTGTTCCATTCTTTTACTATACTCTCTGTGAAGTCTTTATCTCCTGACATCCCTCCTGAAATTGCCCCCTGCCAATTTGCAGCTGTTCCCTCTCGTGTTCTTGCTGGACTGAAATAAAGTACTAGGGTCTACTCTTTTGATACCTTTCATGTATTTGAAGGTTTCTGTCAGGCCCCCCCCAGTGTACAGTGAGTACATATTCAGGTTCTCCAACCTCTATTCATATGAGTACCCTTGCTGTCCCTGAATCATTTTGGCAGCCCTTATTTGTATTGCCTGCAACTGGTTTATGTCCTTTCTGTGGTAGAGGTTCCAGAAGAGAACACAGAAATCCAGGTGCGGTCTAACTAGGGACTTGTACAGAGGTAAAATATGGAGAATAATTAACCCCTCAGTGTGAAGAACAAGCTGGTTTTCAACACAGAGTTAGAGTGGTGACATCATTGGCACAAGAGTGAAGATTGAGTATCCTGTGATATCACCACTCTAACAAGGTGTTGAGAACCTGTGAGTTTTTAGCACTGAGGGGTTTATTATATATAACAGAAAGCATGTTTTACAACAACCAGAAGTTAGTGGTGTTTTTATCATTTTCAATTTAGTGATTGACTCAACAGTTTCATGACAGCACCTGAGTAAAGTTGGTCTTCACATTCTGAAGTGTTAAGAACAACGGATTCTACTGAGGAATGTTGTTCTAAAACACGAAGAACAACTTTTGAAAAACGCTGGTAAAACATGCTCTCTGTGTATTATAATATCCTTCCTTCTACTTGTGAACCCCTTAGTTTGGGAGTGCAGGACTGTGGGGAGATTTAAGCAGGCACTGAAAATGTTTTTATGGACTAAGGCATTTCCTGATCTGTTGTGATTTTAACAATGTTTTAATGTGCTATTTGTAATTGTGTGAAGCACCTTGATAATTTGAAAGGTGCTCAACAAATAAATATATTATTATTATTATTATCCAACCCAGCACCCTGTTTGCCTTACCCACTGCTGTACTGCACTGTGTAGAGGCTTCAGTTTACTTGTAATTGCAGCCCCTAGTTTAATGTGATGGTGACCCCACCTATAATCTGCCCCTTGGTGCTTCCTAATCCTCACGCTCATGACCTTGCCCTTCTTGGTGTTGAAGTGGAACCACAGCTGCCAGATTCCAGACCATCTCCTCAGCCTTTTCTGATTCTCTCTCTCGTGTCTTTTATTCCCTGTTCTGTATGAATCCTCCTGCAGAGCTTTATGTTATCTGCAAAAATGCAGATTATGTATGCCCTTAATGCTGTCCCCAACGTCCCTTATGAAGAGGTTGAATAGTACTGGTCCAAGCAACGACCGCTTTGTATCCCACTGGTAACCTCCAATATCACTGAATATTCTTACCCCAAGAGTCCTTTAGCATCAGTAACTTTAGCAGCTGCCACAGAGGTATGCCTTTAAGAAAAATGTTATGTAAATTAGCTTAGGGCCATAGCCAGTCAAAAGAGAGGAAGGGGAGTGAGCTGAGTGAGAGTTGCTGAAGGCTTCAGAATTTTTTTCTCCGCTGGACTGAGCAACATTGCCCCAAGGTAACTCTCAACTTGTTTTTTTATCTCCGACCTTGTGGGTTTTAAGGTGAGGCACCCCATTGGAATTCAGACCTCAACAGTGCCTGGGTGTTTCTCTCAGGATTGGCAATTATGAGAAACCCATGGATATATAAGGAACCTGGACCTAAGGTATCATCAGTCATAGGACTGTCTGTAAGGATTCAAAAGCAACCTGTGTGCAGTTTACCAGTATTACTGGGTTTTCTATTAAGATTGGTACTGGTATAGATCCCAGTACAACAAAAAAAGTCACTTACAATAGACAGAGTTATTTAACTGAGGAAGGGCTGGCCGGTGGCAGTTTCACAGAAACCTGCACTCAGTCCGTAAGGTCCAGGACTGGTTTGCTTTGCTTAAATTGGCAGTATAGCAGACAAACCTTTGATTACCATGGCTGAGGATAAATCAAAGGCTTCCGACAAGGGGCCATCTAAAAGTAATAAAAATATAAGCAGAAGTGCTGTGGAACCCTCCAGGTCCCAGCCAAGAAATAAAGCTTCCCAAGATGAAATTCCTCACAAAGAAAAAAGGAAGCTTGATCAAGCCGCCGACAAGTGGCTAAAAAGAAACTCTGTCAAGAAAAAAAATGCTCTTGTTGCTCCTGTGAAAGCCAATAGAAAGACAACAGGCAGCCTAAAGCATACAGAAAACACAAAACACATACAACCAAAGCCTACGCAGGATCTTCCATCTGTGCAAGACATGGCAAAAGCATGGCAACTGTTCCAGACCCTTCAAAAGATGGGTCCTATATTTACTGGGGCTGGCAAGCACTCTTCCACAGTTCTCTCCTCTGTAGACTGTGAGGGTGACGCAGATGACGAAGAACACTTTTATGATGCCCCTGACATGGATTTTGAGGACTTTGAGCCCCATGAGTCCCCAGACCCTCCTTTCGGGGACCCCCTGGATGACCAGGAGAATCCCTCCACTATGTTTACAGGTATACAAAATATGCTAGACACCCTGGACCTCCCTACATAGGCTCCCAACCAGAATGTCAATGAAGATGAAGATTATAGGGAGCTGAGGGGTCTTCCAATCCCCAAGACCCTGGTCATCCCTGTCTATAATGCATTCAGACGAAATACCATGAAAGTGCTTAAAAACCCCACTTCGGTGACTGGTGTTGACAAGTGGATTGAGAGAAAATATAGATAGTCTAGAAATGGTACTGAGTTCCTGTTTTTACACTCTAGCCATGAGAGTATAGTGCAGCAGGCAGCTTGTGAAAAAGCTGGAGTCTCCTTGTACCCCCTACCTCTAGAGAGGGACTCCAAGAATATTGACTTTACAGCAAAGAAAATGTATGCCACAGCCTCCCTGCTTCTCAGACTTTCTTCACACATGGCGTTCACTGCCAAGTATCAGAAAGCCCTCTGGAAGTCTGTTCTGGTCATTGCCCGAAGTGGGTCAGATTCTATGGTGCAGGAACTGGTGAATACGACAAAAACTGCCCTGGAAGCTACCAAGTAGCAGTTCCACATGGCAGACGATAACGATGAAGCTTCTAGGGCGATGGCCCATGCCATCTCTCTGAGATACTTCACCTGGCTTAGAACGACCAGTCTAACCACAGACACCCAGACCAAGGCCATAGATTTTCCCTGTGATCGAAATATGTTGTTTGACTACAGAACCACGGACTGCATGAAAAAGATTGATGAGTACAAGGCCTCCTGGTAGAGCCACTCATCTAAACCTAAGCCTGCCATCCCTCAGAGATCCCATCCCAGGGGCGGTAGGGGGTAGAAGTTTTGTTTCCAGGCTTTACAGTCCCTATCCCCAGTCTAACTTAGGTCAGTACAAGGGGTCTTTCAGAGGCTGGGGCAGAAGGGGCCAAAGAAGAGCCACTTCTACCCAGCCAACTGCCTCGCAGTCTAACTCCTGATATGAGTGTCCAGGTCACCTCCTCACTTCTGGTGGGAGGCAGACTCTTCCACTATCTGCAACACTGGTCCATCATTATGTCGGACAAGTGGGTGCTGGAGATAGTGGGGAAGGGTCTGCCACTACAGTTCAAGCAGATGCCAGACCTCAAGCGTAGCCAGGTGTCAAGACCTCTGTCCCCGGACCGGCCAGTTGGTGCAGTGGTTGAATTTCCACATGCGATGCTGGCAATCCAGGTTTGGAAACGGACCCAGGTCGTCAGAGGGATGGCCAGGGGGAGAAGGATGGAGCATCCCTAGGACTGCTGTCCTCTGGGGGGAGGGTGGGGTGAAGGTTCCAGTGCTTGACGGACCCTGGCAGAGGCCGGGGGTACAGCAGCAACCGGCATTAGAGAGCTTGCGGGGGGGTGGGGCAGACGCAGGATGTCATTGCAGGTCCCCCCCCCCCAAGAAACACAGAAAATACTTGCTGCCATCTGCCCTCAGTGAAGCCCGCCTTGGCTTCGATTAGCCTCCAGACCGGCCCTTCGACCTAGTCCCCATCGATGCAGCACTGTTAGGGGTCAGTGCCACAAATCACACCTTGGGGGGCAAGCCATGGGGTATCAGAGGGTCACGGTCAAAATGTGGAGGTGGATGCCGAGGTCTGTGACCGGGCTGAGGTACCAGGCAGATGGCAGTGGGGGAAAAAGCATAGTAAATAATAATAATAATAAAAAAAAAAAAAAAAAAAAAAGACCTCTGTCCCCTACACAGGTTACACTGTTGGAATTGAAGGTACAAAACCTTCTGGCTTTATGAGCTGTGGAGAGAGTCCCTGCCCACAAGAAGGACATGGACTCTATTCCAGGTATTTTCTGACACAAAGAATAACTGGGGATCTATCTTAAATCTCAGATATTTAAACAAGCATCTGAAAAAAAAAAACGAATTCAAAATGGTCACTCTGTCACTGGTCATACAGTCCTTACAGCAGGGAGACTGGCTAGCCTCTCTGGGATTAAAGGATGCTTACTTCCACATACCCATAAGGAGATCTCACAGGAAGTTTCTCACATTCAGACTTCCTTCGGGTCACTATCAGTTCGCCACAATGCCCCTAGGTCTGTCCTTGGCCCCAAGAGTCTTTACCAAGTGCCTCACAGTGGTAGCAGCACACCTCAGAAGACTGGGTGTCACTCTCTGCCCCTATCTGGGCGACTGTCTCATAGTAGCAAAGTCTCCTTGCCAGGTTAAGGAGTCCCTTTCCCTTACAGAATGCACTCTGGAGTCTTTGGGTTTCCTGGTAAATCTAAAGAAGTCTCACCCGGAACCCACCCAGCTGCTCACCTTCATAACGGCCCAGCTGGACGCTCAGAAAGGATATGCTTTCCTCCTGCAGGAAAGAATTTAGAGTTTCCTTTCCATGTCAGATTCTTTCATCTGGGGACAGCCAAGACCAGCTAGACATTCCCTCAAACTCCTGGAACACATGACCTCAATGACTGCAGTGGTCTCAGGAGTCCGGTACAGGATGCAACTCCTGCAAGCCTACCTCAGAGCTCGCTGGTCTCAGAGAAGCAACAACTTTTCAAACTTGATACCTGTTACGGAGCAGTTCCTACAAAACCTGCTGAGGTGGAAGAACCCTGCAAATCTACAGGCAGGGGTACCCTTCCAAGCTCCGCTTCCCACAAAGGTGATCACCACAGATGCCTCCCTCTTGGGCTGGGGAGCACATCTGGACAGTGCCTCAGTAAGCGGCACCTGGACTCTCGAAGAATCACAGTTGCACATAAATCTCTTGGACCTCAGAGCAATATTTCTAGTTCTCAAGGCTTTTGCTCCCAGCATAAAAGGGCAGGTGGTTCAAATTTGAACGGACAGCACCACTGCAATGTTTTACATAAACAAGCAGGGTGGTACCAGATCAGGAATACTCTGTTCAGAAGCTCTGAAGCTCTGATCTCTAGCCTTCTCCCTGGAAGTCGGCCTCTCAGCTATTCACCTCCCAGGCAAACTCAGTACCCTGGCAGATGCTCTGAGTCGCATCCGTCCAGGCCAGAGCGAATGGATTCTGAACAAGCAAGTACTAGCTACAGTGTTCAGGCAGTGGGGCACACCAGACGTGGGATCTGTTTGCCTCTCCCCTCAGTTTTCAGCTTCCTCAGTACTGTTGCAGGCCCCCAGTCCCGGGAACACTTCCTCTGGATACCCTGATCCTGGACTGGTCAGGGAGGTTCCTATATGCATTCCCTCCCTTTCACCTGATTCTTAGGATTTTACTGAACCTCAGACAACATCCTGCATCAGTGATCCTAATGTATCCGGACTAGCCCAGGCAAGCCTGGTACCCTCTCCTTCACTCAATGTCTTGCAGCATATACATTCGCCTGCCTCCAACTCACTCCCTGCTGAACCTTCCTCAGACAGGAGTGCAGTATCCAGACATAGAAACATAGAATTTGGCGGCCAATAAGGACCGCTTGGCCCACCCAGTCTGCCCATTTCCCTACCTGATGGATAAGCTGCAGATTCTAGTTAATCAACAGCCACCCCCCCACTAGAATTGCCTTATGCCTGTCCCATGCATTCTTGAAATCTTCCACTGTCCCTGACTCCACAACCTCCTCAGGAAGGCTGTTCCATGAATCCACAACACTCTCTCTGTGAAAAAATACTTTCTAACATTACCTCTGAGCCGTCCCCCCCTCTATCTTCAAATTGTGCCCTCTTGTTCTTGCACATCTCTTCTTCTGAAAGATACTACCCTCTTGTACCGTGTTAATTCCCTTAAGATACTTGAAAATTTCTATCATGTCCCCCTTCTCCCTCCTTTCCTCAAGGGTATACATATTAAGCTGCTTTAGTCTCTCCTCGTATGTCTTCTGGTGCAGACCTTGCACCATTTTGGTTGCCCTCCTCTGAACAGCCTCCACTCTATGTCTTTGTCTTTGTGGAGATGAGGTTTCCAGAATTGCACGCAGTACTCCAGATGGGGTGTCACTAACTCTCTGTACAGAGGGATAACAACTTCCTGTTTTCTACTGTTGATGCCTCTCCCTATGCATCCCAGTATCCCAACAGCCCTGCTTACTGCCTTCTCACATTGCTTGCCCACCTTTAGGTCATCTGATATAATTACTCCTAGGTCTCTCTTGATTTTTGTTGTTATTAACTCACCCCCCTTGTGTACTCTTCCCCTGGGTTTTTGTTTCCCAAATGCATTACCTTGCACTTCTTCGCATTGAATCTGAGCTGCCACGTATCTGACCATTCCTCCAACCTTGCCAAGTCCCTTTTCATTCTTTCCACCCCACCTTGTGATCAACCCTCTTGCAGATCTTTGTGTCATCTGCAAAGAGGCATACCTTTCCTTCAGGTGCTCTCCAATGTCACTTATAAAGATATTAAAGAGGACCAGTCCAGTATAAACCTCGGTACCCAGCTAGTTACCCTCCTTTCTTCACTGTGGACTCCGTTTACTATTACCTTTTGCGTTCTGTTGTCCAGCCAGTTTTTTATCCAGGCTACCACCTTGGGACCCACTCCAAGGCTGGCTAACTTGTATATTAATCTTTTGTGTGAGGCTGTGTCTAATGCCTTGCTAAAATCTGGGTAGGCCATATCCACAGCCCCTCCCTGGCCTATTATTTTGGTCACCCAGTCAAAGAAATCTATTAGGTTCGTCTGACATGACCTTCGTGCTGTGAAACCATGCTGCCTTGGGTCCTGTGTTTCCTTCAGAAGTGATTCCATCATTTTACCTGCCATTGAGGTCAAACTAACTGGTCTGTAGTTTACTGCCTCTGCCCTGCCCCCAACTCTGTGAAGTGGAATCACATACACTCTCTTCACTTCAAGGTCTGGTTCTTGAGGAGCTAGAGTTTCCATCCTCACAGTACTCTGAACAGGTCCTTAAGATACTGAAGATGGCTAAAACACTGAACACTAAGAAGACTTATGCAGCCAAATGAAAAAGGTTTTCTCTCTGGTACAAGAACAAAAAGGATGAACCCCTTTCAGCTTCAGACCATCAGCTGCTCGATTACCTGGTATACTTACAGGCGTCAGGCTTGAAACCATCTTCCCTCAAGCTACACCTGGCGGCAATTTCAGCCTATCTTTCGGTGGGAAAGAAAGTCATTTTTTCCCCACGCCATATTTAAACAGTTTTTCAAAGGCCTCTTGCACCTCCAGTGTCCAATCAGGGATCCTGTTCCTCCTTGGAGCCTAAACCTTTGCATAGACAGGCTCATGAAACCACCCTTCGAGCCTATGTCCACGGCTCACATCAAGTTTGTAACCTGGAAGACAGTCTTCCTGGTAGTCAGTACGTCTGCCAGGAGGATTTCAGAGCTACAGGCCCTCTGCACTGAGCCAAATTGCATCATCCCTCACAACGATAAAGTTGAGCTCAGGACAAATAGGAAATTTCTGCCAAATGTAGTTTCAGAGTTCCACTTGAACCAGTCCATTACTCTGCCTGTCTTCTTTACTGAGGAATCCATTCCTGGCGAGCAAAAGCTCCACAACTTGGATGTCAGAAGGGCCATCTTCTACTACCTGAAGCATACTAGACAGTTCAGAGGCTTTTCCACTCAGTTGTTCCTCACATACAGGGTTGTAGGCAGGGGAAGACCAGCTACCAAGAGAACTATTTCCCATTGGTTGGTCTCTTGGATTAGACTCTGCTATGAAAAAGCTGGTCACCAACCTCCAGTGGGGCTCAGGGCCCACTGCACCAGGGGCACTGCAGCCTCGCTTGCAGCAGCAAGAGACATTCTCCCACTGGATGTCTGCAAAGCAGCTATCTGGAAATCTGTGCACACCTTTGTGAAACACTACAGTTTAAATGTGCAGACCAGATCTGATGCCAGATTTGGCAGGGCGGTTCTGCAGAGCCTTTTTCCTAAGTAGGTTCTCTGCCCACCTCCCACTTGGTACTGCTCTGTAGTCTGCTAAAGTTACTGATGCTAAAGGACTCCTGGGGTAAGAAGAAAAAATTACTCACCGCAGTAGTCTTATTTCCAAGGGGTCATTTAGCATCAGTATTTTATTTATTTATTTATTTCGGGTTTCAGAAAGAATACTTTTGAGTCAAAGACTCCTTTACAAAGGTTCCATGTCACATAGATTAGGTACAGACAAGCATTACAATGATTGTTACAGGGTAAATGTTCAGATTGTTACAAGGGATAGTCTCAACGCCTACGTATCTGACATAAGGACAGGAATCAGGAGTGAGATGAGTCTCTTTGCAGATGACTCGAAACTGGGGGCGGTGGTGGATGGGGAGGAGGGGAGGGTGGCCCTGCAGGGGGACCTGGAGGCTCTGGAAAGATGGTCTAGAAAGTGGAAGCTGATGTTCAATGCAGGGAAGTGCAAGGTACTCCACCTGGGGGCCAGAAACCCAGGCTAAGTGTACACAGGGGAATACTACAAGTCTCAATGGCTGAGAGGGACCTGGGGGTGGTGGTGGATGTCAAGATGAACAACTCTGAGACTTGTAGGAGGGCAGCAGCCAAGGCCAACAGGATGCTGGGATGCATCGCTAGGGGGATCACCTCCAGAAGGAGGGAAGTGATACTCCCTCTGTATAACTGCTTGGTGAGGCCGCACCTGGAGTACTGCGTGCAGTTTTGGAGGCCACACTTAAAGAGGGACATTAACCTCCTGGAGAGGGTCCAGAAGAGGGCAACCAAAATGATTTGGGGCTTGGGGGACAGGACCTATGAGGAGAGGCTCGAAGAGCTAAATATGTACACATTGGAAGAGAGAAGGGACCGGGGGGACATGATAGAGGTCTTCAGGTACATGAAGAGGGTAAATAGGGGAGGAACAGTGAGGGTGCTTCGAAGGAAGGAGGAAGGGGCCACTAGAGGGCATGGGTGGAAGCTGGAGGGGGGAAGATTCAGGGGAGAAAGGAGGAGGTGCTACTTCACTGAGAGGGTGGTGGAGCCGTGGAATGCACTACCTAGGGGGCTGGTGGAGGCAGAGACAGTGGAGGGGTTCAAGAGGGGGTGGGACAGGTACAGGGGAAGGGTTCAGGAAGCAAAATCCAATGCAGCAAGAATATCCGGAACTGGGAAGGGAGAAGCCAGAGAAGGCGAGGGGGACAGCAAGGTCAGCACCCAGGGTGGGGGCTGACCAAACGAGCAGACACGAAAGACCGTTAGGCCTATTCTGCTGGCATTTTAGTATGTTAGTATGTTAGTAAGGAACAGTCAGGCTAAAGATACTGAAGATGGCTAAAACACTGAACACTAAGAAGCCTTATGCAGCCAAATGGAAAAGGTTTTCCCTCTGTTGCAAGTACAAAAAGGTTGAACCCCTTTCAGCTTCAGACCCTCAGCTGCTAGATTACCTGGTGGAGAGCCACTGATGTAGTGCCCTTACACAAAAAAAAGGCAGATTTTTTCTTTCCCACTGAAAGGTAGGACAACATTGCCGCCAGGTGTAGTTTGAGGGAAGATGGTTTCAAGCCTGATGCCTGTAAGCTCCCACCCTTTCTCCCCAGTTCACCTGTCTGAGAAGGGCTCTTTATCACATGTTTTACCAAATTTGGAGTTTCTTATTGATGAGTTTTTTTTAACTCGCAATGTCGTCGTCGTTTATGTTTCCACTTTTTGTGGACATTTGCATGTTTTTAGAATTGTATTGATTCTTTTTTGTTGCATGTACCGTCGTTTTCCTCCAAAAAAATTCTGAAGCCTTCAGCAGCTCTCACTTAGCTCACTCCCCTTCCAGTCTTTTGATTGGCTATGGCCCTAAGCTAATTTACATAAAGATTTTCTGAAAGGCATACCCCGGGGCAGTTGCACTTAGCCAGCTAACTGCCAACGTTATTGATGCTAAAGGACCCATTAGAAGAAAGATTACTGTGGTGACTAATTATTTCTTCCCCACTAACCAATACTCTCTGTGTTCTTCCTAACCAGTTACTTACCCACTTGGTCATATTGTCCCCCACCCCTAAGTCATCCAGTTTTTGACCAGTCTTTATGCCCCTCTGCCCTTATGCTCCCTCACCACCTATCTGATTGTAACTCTATGAAGTCTTTCACTGCTAAACATTATGGAATTTATCCAATTTGTACTGTTCTGCTTACCTGTATGTTATTTTTTACCCCCCGGGTCGCCCCTGAAAAAGGGACCTCGGGGCCCAGTGGGCCTACCCGGTCAACAAAATTCAATAAATAAATATAAATATAGTCTTTTTTGGGGAACTAAGTCAAAGGCCTTGCTGAAGTCCGTGTACAGTTTGTCCACTGCCTGGCACGTGTACACAGCCAACAACAACAACAAACCTATCAAGTTTGTGCAGTGCATTTCAGGTGTAGATTTTATTTGATTAGCTAATTTGCCTGTTACAATAAATATACACATAATATATCAGAAGAAAATAAATTAATACAGACACTTTCTACACATACTATAATAAAAGAAAAAAATAAGTAAGAAAAACAGGAAAAAATCTAAATAATATGTAGCATACCATTCAGGTATCCACAAATAACCTAGTAGTAAGGCTTTGGGAGAAGAACATTATCTAATGCAAATATGCATGAAACCCTAGAACAGGTTCGGGTCTGGTTACCTATACCCCCAAACCTGGGGTAATCCCTATACCAATTGAAGCACACTCAGTGTAAACATTTTTTAATTCTACCAAAGTTCAAGCATCAAAAATGCAAGGAATTTTTATTTTATTTAGTTTTTGTTGACCGGGTAAGTGCACTAGACAAATGCTGCATATTTTCTGGCACGACTCTGGGGAGGGGGATACAGATGAATGCCAACTGACCTTGAACCAGATTAAGCTGTTGGTGGTAATTTTTAGTGAATTTAAATACTTAAGCTCTTTTTTAAGTAATCTGGAATCTTGAAAAGTAAACAGATTGTGAATTATAAAATAAGGAGTAACAAGTTTGTTTAACGTGCCCTCTATTGCCACAAACCCATGTTGTCAGCAATCCTGTATCCCATTAGCTTGCTCATCTTTGCTTAAGAATGCTTTCTGTCAGCATTCCAATGATCAACATGAAGCTGACTGATCAGTAGTTTCCTGGCTGGTCCCTGGCCATTCTTTTGTGTAAGGGTACTACATCAGTGGTTCTCCACTCATATGGCAAATCACTTGAATATAGGGAGCTGTTATATAGATCACCTAATGGAGCCACCAGTACATCAGCCAGCTCCCTCAGCTCCCTGGGGTACCTTCCATCTGGCCTGGGAGAATTCTTTACCTTCAGGGCTTATAG
Organism: Neoceratodus forsteri; assembly: GCA_016271365.2. Taxonomy (NCBI): domain Eukaryota; kingdom Metazoa; phylum Chordata; order Ceratodontiformes; family Ceratodontidae; genus Neoceratodus; species Neoceratodus forsteri. Next base: position 373,339,073 of record CM057450.1, on the reverse strand, counting down.
CCTCCTTAGTACCCTGTCGGCTGTAATTGGCTCCTCACACATCTTTTTTTTTTTTAAATTGAAATTTATTGGAGAATTTTTTCCATAAAATACATATTTTGACAAACAAACAGTAAATCAACTTCTGTCCTCTTAAACAATACTAACACCAGTATCAGTGGAGAGAGAAAGAAGAAGAAAAGGAAAGAGAAAGAGAGAAGAAGGTGTAAGACAAGAGAGTACCCATCAACTTAGGAAAAGGAGATAAAGCAAGGGAACATATTTAAATTATATTTGTATAACAAATCGACTACCAGTCGTACATTATGGTTACTGCCTAAAATTAATTGACTCTTAAAAAATTAAAATTAAGGATTAAAAAAGGAATTAAGAGTTAAAGATGCCCCTGCAAGTACCGGGGACCCAAGCAAAAGTAACACCAGAATAATGCACCTATATTAGATGTACATAATAAATAGAATATGCCTTATAAATTGTGAAAGACAAATATAAGTCTCTAAGGAGGAGAAACCTCCTGTATACCTTTTTCAGCTAGTCTATCTTGACTAAAACTGGAGACTCCTACTAAACATATCTGGCCAGCAACTCTAAGATAGGTTTCCCCTCACGAGAGGCCATGAAATGCAGAAATGGTAACCATATCCCTCTAAACTTATCTGAAGATAATCTCAGTTTGCCTGTCAGGTATTCCATGTCTAGGATCCTGATACAGATATCATACCATGAAGTGATTGTAGGCTTATCTGGAGTAAGCCATAACAGGTTAATAGTCTTAAGGGCTGCCACCACCAAGATTCCATACAGGTAACGGGAAGATCTGGAGGTTAAGGGGGGGGCAACCCTAATAACCAATATTAGGGGGGCTCTGGCATCATGATCTCAAAAATCTTCTCCAAAATGTCTCTTACTTCCTTCCAGTATTCCTGTATAACCTTGCATTCCCAAAATATGTGAAGGTATGTGCTGGTCAACTGACAGTTTCTCCAGCAGAGGTCGGAGTGATGTAACCCATAGTGTTTTGTCACAACTGGGACTCTAAAAAAATCTAGCGGCCAATTTCCACCTAAATTCTCGCCAGAAAAGGGACAATGAGGTATTCTGGATAGCCTTCCATATGGAAATCTAATCCCAGTCTGATAGGACCACCCCACGGTCACCATGCCAGGTGTCCTTGACTTGAGTTTGGGGGTCACCCTCAGCAGAATTCATCCCCTGCACTAGCTTCGAAATGTTTTTTTTTGGTGAGGGGACTTTATCAGGGAGGATAGAATGAGCTGTACTGGGTTCACTAGTGGTTCCTCACCCAACTCTAGCTCTCTTTCATTTAAGCGGACATAATGCCTTAGCTGGAAGTAACGAAAAAAATTAGTATGTTGAAGGTTAAATTCAGTCCTTAATTGCTGGAAAGATTTTATTTGATTCCCATTAAAACACTGGCCCAGATTGATTAAACCATTTCTCCTCCACCAGGTCTCACTTAAGGGGGCCAAAATCAAGGCAGCTTAATATTGTCGTAGATTGGTTAAGCCTTAAGGGGGTACCTAGTTTCAAATTCATATCCCTCCAAGCCTGGGAGACCACCCTAGTAAAGGGGTTCCTGAAGTCAAGCAGGCGCAATCTGGGAGTATCCAGGAATATAAAGTCTTAAATGTTTCCCAAAGGAGAGTCAGCCATTTCAATTTGAACCCACTTAGGAGGGGAGTCTTGAGCCATGGTAACCAGTGGTTGTAGCTGAGAGGCCCAGAAGTATTTCTGGACGTCTGGAATCCCCAAACCCCCTCTTTCTTTAGGAGCCAGCATGGTCCTCCATTTTATACGGGGCCTCCTCCCACACCAAATAAATTTGGAGAGAGTGGAGTTCAGATCTCGGCAGAAGTTCCTAGGGGGTCTGAAGGGAATGGCACCCATTATGAATAACAGGCGAGGGAGAATATTCGTGCGGATAGATTTCTCCCCTGCCTGAGGCAGAGAGGGGGAGCTCCCGCCACCTATTGCAATCCTCCCAAATCTCTTGGAGCACTGTTAGATGATTTGTGGAATATATAGCCTTAAAGTCCCTGGGGACCCATATCCCTAAGTATCTAAACCTGGATTTACACCATTTAACTTGCTGCACCTCTGGTAGGGGTTGACCCAGGGGACCCCACCCCCAGAGGAAATAACTCTGATTTATCCAGATTAACCTTATAGCCCGAGAGGGCTCCAAATTTAATGAGAAGGTCAAAGATCTTGGAAACAGCATTTACTGGATTTGAAATATATAACAAGGTGTCATCGTCATATAAAGAGATCTTGACCTCCACCCCCCTGACCCGGAGACCTTGAAAGATATCAGTTTGTCGAATGTATGCTGCCAGGGGTTCCAAACTGAGGGCAAACAGGAGAGGGAAAAGAGGGCAGCCCTGCCTGGTACCCCGTTCAGTCCCAGATTGAGTGGAAACTGTCCCATTCACCCTTGCTGTAGGTCTGATGTATAGATTGGATAGCCAAGACCAAAGTTTATCCCCAAACCCAAAGCCCCCCAAGACCAAGTCCAAATAATGCCAGTTTAGACGGTCAAATGCTTTCTCAGCATCTAAAGATAAAATTGCCGAAAGTGGGGAGTCTGTGGGGAGCTGGGCCGATGAGATGACATTCAACAGCAATCTAATGTTGTCTTGGATGTGCCTGCCGGGTATAAACCTGGTTTGATTCGGGTGAACGAGGGAGGGGACCACGTTCTGTCGTCGTTCGCTGATAATCTTAGCGAAGATTTTTGCATCTTGGTTGAGCAGCGAAAGTGGTCGGTACCCAGCACATGAAACATGGTCTTTCCCTGGTTTGGGCAATACTGATATAAGGGCTTCCCCCATGTGTCTGGCAAGGTCCCCAGCTCCTGTGCCACATTACAGACCCTGGTAAGCAACGGGGTTAACAGTTCTTGGAACCCTTTATAGAATTTCGATGTGAACCCATCCGGGCTGGGGGTCTTGCCAGAACTAAGAGCCTTGATAGCCGCCCCCACCTCTCCTTCAGTAAAGGGAGCCTCCAAGAAGTCTCTCTGAGTGCGAGACAGGACAGGAAGCTCCAATCCTTGCAAGAAATTTAAGACTTTCTTACCATGGTCTTGTATTTCCTCCACTGCATAGAGTTGCTTATATAAATCAGCAAACTCCTGTGCTGTCTCACCAGGGAGAACCCTATGAGTGTGATTAGATGGGTCTGAACTAACCTTGGCCACATATCTATCAGCTGCCTGCTTCCGAGGTCTTTGTGCAAGCAGTCTACCTGCCCTCTCTCCCATCTCGTAATACCTCTGCCCAGCATATCTGAGGGAGTTCTCCACCCGTCATTGTAGTAAAGAATTGTAGGAGTCCCTGGCCTCCCTCAATTTTTTGAGGATAAGATTGGACCCTGTACGTTTATGTGTTGCCTGTAACTTGGCGATAAAGGCGAGAGCCTCTTGCATGTGAGCTTGATGCAATTTATGCCTGTGAGAGGCGAACGCTAATGTATGCCCTCTCACAACTGCCTTTAGGGCATCCCACAGATACTTAGGTTTGGAAAGTGCCTCTGTGTTTTCTTTCAAGTAGCACTGAATAACCCTTTTAGTGGAATCTTTATACTGTTTATCATTTAGTAGGCCCGGATCGAATCTCCAGAGTCCCCCCACTGTGTCCCAACGGTTGCGCCTTAACCATGGCATGATCAGAAATTGTGATTGGGAGGATAAAAATATCCCTAAACGAGTGCAAAGCGTTTCTCTGGGTATAAAATCTGTCCAACCTAGAGTGCATGTTTGAGGCCAGGGAGAAAAAAGTAAAATTTTTCACCGAGGGATTGAACTGCCTCCATGGATCTATTAGTCCTGCCTCCGCACGTAGATTACGAAGTAATCGAGAACAGGACCTTGATCCCGGAGTTTTAGTGGAGCTTCTGTCTTTGCTAATGTCCTCCACACAGTTCCAATCCCCCATAAGGATTACTTGTCCAGGGGGCAGTTTGACTACCGAGGTAAAGAGGGAGTGAAAAAACTCCCCGGAGAGTGGAATGAGGCGTAAATACCTACCAAATGTAGTGCCCGACCCTTGTAAATGCCACAGACTGTCAGTTGATGTCCGGAGCCTGACTTAATAACGGATTGAATTTGAAAGGGAAGCCCCCTACGAAATAAAATAGCAACTCCCCCCTTTTTGGATTGTGGGTGCTCGTCTGAGCATACTATGCTCACCTAGTCCCTGCCCAGTTTCACGTGCTCTCCTAGGGTCAACCTGGTCTCCTGTAAACAAGCAATGTCACACTTTTCCCTTCTGAATTCAGCTAAAACTTTCGTACGTTTAACTACATTGCTAATTCTTTTTACATTAAGTGAGCAAATCGTCAAGTCGGCCATGGTTGATATCTAGGGAAACTCCAGGGATAACTAGGCACCCTATATCCGCTCTACAATCATAACACCTTGGCAACAAAAAAAAGGTACTCTCTCAAAGGAAAGAAAGAACAGAGAGAAAAAAGGAATAGAGCAGCCATGGAGCAGAAAACAGTGCAACAATCCAGAAACACCTTAAGCATGATGTAACTATAGGTATAGCACATAGAGTACTAAACCTAGCTCTAAAAAAGGAGCTCAGCGACATAAAGCTGTTGCTTTTACGTGGCTTAGAAGCCAAAGCATCCGTCCGAGTTGACAACAGTCACCCCGGCGGACGCATCAAGGAAAAAAAAAAAGGGAGGGGGGAAAAACTACACCCCCAAAAGGGAACAACACTCCACAAGGAGTGAAAAGGTTAAGGGCTCCCCAGAAACCTAAGGAGTCACTAACCTGTGCCCTCTGTTAGTTTTCCTAAGAAACTTCCGGGATGGGCTGAGAAAAAAAACCCTTCAGGTCTCCAACATTAACCACCTAACCACAATCATCGTCCGTGAGGAATCCAGTGCATCTCAGAGAACAAAAAAGAAAGGATGGATAAAAGTATTATGCCCGCGTTCTAAGTTAGCATAGAAAAAGTGTGGACCATCCCACAGATGGGGGGGGAGGCACACCAACATGAACCTTCACTCAAATAAAAAGCTGCTGTGTGGATTGTCTCATCTTCATCCTAAAATCCCCAGCAGTTAAAGAAAAAGGGAAACCTCCAAGGATCCAGCTGGGATGACCTATCATTACTACGGCCTGATAAAAATAGAAAAGAAAAAGGGGAAGTATTTCCATGTTTGTACATCGAACAAATGGGCAGAGACCCAGCGCACCAAAGCTCTGGGAAGGTATTTATAAGCTCCAATTTATCTAGTGATATAACTTGTCAACATAGGCCATGGGGGATCTGCCCCCTCTCCACTGTACCCTATGAGGGAGAAAAAGACAATTAGGCAAATGAGGAGTAGAACAGGCAGTAGTTATATATTTTGAAGGGATATATAAACAGAATGCCCATGACCCCTTTAAAATCTTAGCACTTATCTTAATTTAAAGTGTACAGGCTGCCCTTCTTACAGCAATCCGGTATTAGGCTCATGAGGACTGCGCCTTCCATCGCAAGGCCCCACACCGAATCAGCGTCTATCTTAAAGAGAGGAAATAAAAATAGGATGGGGAAAGGAGTCAGGGCCAGACTCCAGGAAGGTGCGACACCGAAAATTGATCCCACCCAGTCTGACATCCATAAAGAAAGGACCGCCATCCAGCCCCCCTGCAACACCAATGTGAACCCTCGCCTCACAAGAAAGGGACCCACCAAACTCCCTATAACCCAGGGCCGAGATAACCAGCGGGGGGGGAAGAACAAAAAGGTAAACATCTAAAACGCTTAGCTTAAGCTGCAATGTTAACAACCTGAGATGCACATAACTGTGATAGATTTGAGTTCACCTAACAGTCCCTGAAAAAAAAGAGAAAAGATGGTTAATACAGTTCAGGTATTCTTCTGAAGGTGTTTCCCTTTGGTAATCCATTTTGATAGGTCAGCATGTAGAGGCAAGACAGAGTCAGCTCTAAAATGGGGTCAGTTGTTGCTCTTCGGGCCTGGGACTGCTGCCCAGAGAAGCTGCTTAATCTCCTTCTCCGCGATTTCTTCCTTGATGTCGTGAACCTGAATGTCCTTAGAGACTGGTAAATCATGGGCCATTAGTAATGATTCATATATTTTGGGACCTTCGGGGGAGTATCCACAATCTGGCAGGGTAACGCAGTTGGGCCCTCATGCCCCTCTCCCTGAGCTGCTTCACAACGCCAATCACCTTCCTCCGACTCTGGGCCAATGCAGGGGGGAAATCCTGGTCAACGAAAACCTTCGTCCCTTCAAAGTTAAGGTCCCTCTTTGCCCATGCGAGACGAAGGATTTTATCTTTAGTGGGGTACCTCAGAAATTTGATTATGATGGCTCTAGGTGAGGCACCCTGCTTGGGCTTTGGGGCAAGGGCCTTTCATACCCTTTCGATCTCCAACTGGGTTTCCTCTTCCATCTGTAGCTCCCTTTTCAGCCAGCACTCCGTGAAAGCCACCATGTCAGCCTGCTCTGCCCCTTCTGTTATGCAGACCACTCGTATGTTGTTGGCCTGGAACACGCCTCTGCATCCTCAGCCTTAGCTGTTAAAGCTTTCTCTCTGCTGTACAGGAAGGCCAGTGATCGGCCGTAGGCCATGTGCTTGTCCTGCAGACCCTCCAGGTGCTGTTCCATGGAGGTTGTCCTGGACTCCAGTTTTTTGAAATCACGCTGGATGTCTGAGACTTTTGCATCTATTTTATGTAGTATCTTTAATATTTTTCTAGCTTCCGCCCTGGTGCTGGTAGAGACAGAGTCCAAACATGAGTCCTCGGCCCCCGATGCTGAGAGCACAAACGATCGGGAGGGAGCTGGACTGAGGCCCGTCATGGGTCTATTTTGCGGCTTGACTGTAGCCAATTTAGCAACCAAGGATCCCCTCTTCTTCGTTCGGACCATCGTGGGTCCCCTCTTGTATCCTGATCGCAGAGTAGAAATGCTGGGTGTCACCGCAGTGCACTGGATTCAATACAATTTAATGTTGGAGAACCAGAGCGAAGAGTTAAGCGGCCATTCCCGCCTGCTACGTCACCGGAAGTCTCCTCACACATCTTTGTCACCTCCTCCCTTTCCTGGTCAGCCCTTCTTTGTTACGTTGGTTCTTCCTCTCTGTGGTGAGCACTGAGCAGACGTACTCAATAAGTACTTCTGCCTTTCCTTTACTATCTTCCAGCCCTCGTACCCCCTTATCACAGTTTGACGATCCCACAACTTTTTTATCTTTTTTGTGTGATGTAATAGAAGATGGTCTTATGTGCTTCCTTGACTCCTTTCACTATTTTTTTCACTTGGCTCCCAGTTTGGCTCTCCTCATTTCCTGATAGGTGATTTGAGTTTTTCAAGGTAGTTCACTCTGTCCTCTTTCTTTTGTGACCCCATGCTTTTCTTAAAGGAAAGCTGGCCAAATACAGAGCGTTCCACCCCCCAAAAAAAGGTTTAGCTCCAAATTAAGCCTCAGATTCAATACAAATGTATTGAATAGGCTGGTGCGGCACTTTTACAGTGAATGGAGCCGCAGAGTATCCACCATACTCCCCGCTCCCGGGCTTTTCAAAAGTAAACAAAAGTAAGTTGCAGTGGGGGAAATGAATGCTTTTGTTTGCAGAAAGCTTAATCGGGAGCTAAACCTTTGAGGGTGTGGGACACTCTGTATTTGGCCAGCTTTCCTTTAAAAGCAACCGTTTTCTTGGCTTTCTTGTGCTTTTTTCTCTTTCCTTTCTGCTCATGACAAGTATTCCTGACTACATGTAGTCCCTTTCTTCTGATGGACCATTATTCCTCCTTTTCCCCTGTCCCCTTGAGCTGGACCAGATGCTCACCTAGTTTTTACTCCCATTGCATCAAAGTTTGCCTTCTTGACTGGATGGGCCTTGCGGTCCTTATCTGCCGTCAACTTCTGTGTTTCTGTGTTTCTATGAAATTGGCAATATGCGTTTTGGTATTATGTTTTTTTTTTTTTGCCCCATGTGTAGCAGAAACCACATTGAAAGGTGATCGCTATTATGCAAGGGTCAGATACCGATGGCCTGACATAATTGTAGTTTGATAGTACCAGGTCCAGGGTCACTCGATCCCTAGTTGGCTCCTTGACTCACTGGATTAAGAAACTATCTTGGACTGCATACAGCAGTGATTGGCTTCTGTTGCTGTTGGCCTTTGGGATTCTTCAGTCTGTGTCATGTAGATTAAAGTCACCTACAATTACCACGTCTTCCTAAAAAGACACCTTTTCTATTCCCTTTTTCCAGTTTTCTGCCTGTACTCTCACTTTGATGAGGTGGTCTGTAGACCAACCCCAGTTTTATTTTCCTTTCTGCCTCTGTTTAGATCTGTGCCTAAAGGGTCTCTGCCCACACTGTCCATTTCCCCCCTTGTTGCTGTTACCCTCTCCCTTACATACAGGGCCCGCTCCACCTCCCATTGTTCTGGCCTTCCTTAGGAGTGTGAACCCTGGGATGATGAGGACATAGTCATGGTTTTAGGATGCCCAGGTCTCTGCGATTACTGCCAGGTCCAAATGCTCCTCCATCACCGAGGCTTTAGGTCCAACATCTTATTTCCCAGGCTCCTGGCATTACTTAAAGCAACCTTCCTGGATGCCTTTTGTCCTCCAGGCCCCTTCCTTTCCTCCCCTATAGGTTTCCATCCTTCTAGTCCGCTGTCCAATCTTGCCTTGTGTTAGGTCTTATTTGGCCTTTCCCCACTGCCACCCTATCCCCCTCCTACCACCGCTCTTTCTAGCTATATCTTCCTGTACTGAGCATATCCTGTCTCTCCCTCTATTCTTGCTCTTATTTCACAAAGACCTCTCTATCTCCATATTAGTAACCAGGGGGAAGGCTTTACGGCCCCCACTTAAATGCTGCATTATGCGTGCCCCCAATTTGTCACTTGATGCTCTAGTCCCTCACCTACTTAGTTGCAACCTGTCTGTCACATACAGGGTTTTCTCCTCCCAGATGCCACTTCAGTCCACTATGTGGCAGAAACCTTCCTCTTTCAACTACTCTTTGAGCCATTTGTTGAAGTCAGTGATTCTTATCATCATGTCCTTACTGGCTCTGGGTACTGGTAGCATGCCTGAGACTGCTACTGTGCTTGCTCTTTCCTTAAATTGCTCCTCTACTACCCATTAGCCTTGCCTGAAGTATCTCCATCCTACCAGGTTTCTTCTGCCTAAGAGTACCAACACATGTGGCTTCCTCATTCTCCTTTGGTTAGTGATTGGAGCATGGGTATGATCTTTTCTGCTGTCATACTCAAAGAGGAACACTACACTCCTCCCATGCTGTCTGTTTGCTCCCATCAGCCCACTGACTGTAGAGTCCCCAAGGACTCTATTGCTTCCCCTCTTAATCATATGCACATCTCCTTTGGCGAGGTTCTGCTCCTCTAGTAGGACCCCACCATCTCCCCCAACTTGTCAAACTTGGTTTTGCACCCCTTGCTACCCCAATCCCATGTATCCTCCTCCTCCAGTGGGGTCTGACTTCCCAGTTATCACCTTCCATGACCCTACCTATCCGAATGAACTGCCCTCTCTCTCAATTACTGTGCCCAGACTCTGCTTCTGCCTAGCCTGGACTTTCTTCTCCCAACCCCATGCTACTGCCCAAACCATTACCCCCCTCCTGAAGTATTTCCCCTGAACTGCCATGTTTCTTGCTTTCCTTTTGCATGCTCCTTGATTATCCCATGCATCTCTTTCCAGCCCCTTCCCTAAGCAGCCTGGTTACCTTTCTTTCACGTGCCCCCCCCCTTTTTTCTTGTTCCCTCTATACCCTTTGTCCCCCTGTCTACCCTTGTGGAACTTATGCATGACTTTTGCTATCCTTCCCTATATTATCCTTTACTATATTAACCTGCTCTATCTAAGAAGTCCCGCTCCCACTAGTTTTATCCTTTCCTCTGTGGCTCCTTGGGCACTGACTCTTTCTGGAGGTCCCAGGATCTGCTAGTGGTTCTGTATTGCTAGCCCTGGGAGAGGTGTTGATTCTGTTTCTCACCCTCCCTACTACTTTGCTCCATCCCGGTCTAGTAGCCCATTGGGGCCTCTGTGGCAGGGATGTCCAGGACATTGAGTGCATTTGAGTATGTCTTATCGTGCCTAGCTAAGTTTTGAGCAGGCTCACCTCTGGCATCAGGAATCCCAATCTCCAACAGACCAGGCACTGTTCTGCCTCCCAGAAAGACTTAGGGAAGGACCAGTCTGGACGTAAGCAGGTCTTTTCCCTGTACCCTCTTTGTTGTTGTTGCAGCCTCCTACAGTTTCTCCCCTTCCCGAATTGCTTTATAAGTCTACACTACAAAGGATGTTGTGGCCCCCTACATCTTTTCTCCTCCCTAAATGGCTTTGGTAGCCTACCTGCAATAGGGTATTATGGCTGCTACTTCCTTTCTCTCCTAATGTGTTTTCTGATTTTGCTGCCACCTTTTAGAGCCTATTCTTCCATCTATTTCATCTACTTCTGCTGTAGTGTTTCTGCCTTGTTCCTCCGGCAGAGTTCCCTGCATACCCATGCTGTCTTCTGCAGAAGACATCTTCTTTGTGGTCCTCATGCCCTGGGGGTACGCATGCTCTGGGGTCATTTGCTTCACCTAGAAACAAGTACTAACAGCAGGCACCCTATTAGCAGTTAGTACTCACATGCTCTAGCCACACTCACAGAGAGTCTAATTTTAGGACACTTCTCCTCCTCTTCCCTCTCTACCACACAGTCCCTATTCCCCCTCCCACTTCCCAGCCAGTAAACCTGAAGAAAAATTTTTAAAAACTCACAGCATTTGTGCCCAGAAAAATACTGCAAAATACAGTTTACTTACTATTACAGCAGAGTGCAGTCGTAGCAGTCCCAGTACCCCAGGTGCGTTTGAACCATGGTCTTTTACAGAGTGAGGATAACCTCCCTTGACCTTCTCCTAAGTAAGCTAATAAGGTATTGTAGTAAGCTAAGGACTGTTGCAGAAACAGTAGCCTTCTTGAAGGGTCTGCCGATGCCATGTGCAGGAAAGAGCATAAAGGATAAAACAATAGAGCTCAACACGTGGCTAAAGAGTTGGTATGATGAGATGTGGTCCACTACTTGGGGTACTGGAAATACTTCTGGGACAGTAGCAGGCAGTTCAGAAAGGATGGTCTCCATCTGAGGAGCAGACAAGTAACCAGTGTGTAAAGGCAGAAGCTGGATGTTACATTTAGGAAGTTTTTAAATTAAGTATGAGGAAGGCAGTGATACTGTAATAGAGAGTATGAAGGGACATGAAAAAGAAGAAGGAGAGGCAAGCGGGGGGTGGGGGGGACTAGGAGAAACAGTGGTTTAATGGCAACTAAGAATAGGAAGACCAGAGGGGATATGAAGAGCAGGTGGAAAGTTATGTATACAAATATAAGAAGTTTAGGAAATAAGATGGACAAGCTGCATGTGATGATGGCTGCAAAGCAGATAAACATGGAAGAAATAACAGAAACACAGACTAACCTGAATAATTGGGGAAATTAATGTCCTGCGATATATATACCCTATTTAGAAATGACAGGAAACATACCAAGGGAGAGAAAGTTGCAGTGTATGTTGGGAAGTCTGGAAGGGTCTCATGAATAAATCTAATCTCAGCTGGACATGGTATAGAGTTACTGTAGCATTAGGTGTTTAAAGAAAGGGGAATGTCAAAGCATAGGAGCAGTCAGTAGACCACCAAATCGATGTGCTACAAAGAGAAGGTGCAAAAAAAAAAACCAGGATATTAAGATGGCAGCAAGCCAAGGAAGAACTTTAATCATGGGTGATTTCAGTGGGTCTCCATCATCTAGATCCCCATTAAGAAGGGGGAACAAGACAAGGTCGCCCAGTGTTCCCACTCCTATTTGCCTTTTCATTCGAGCCCTTAGCACAATCAGTCAGACAACATCTGGAGATAAAGGGCATAACACACCATGGAACAGAACACAGACTCGCATTTTATGCTGCTGATGTGTTAATTTATGTAACAAAACCTACTGCATCTCTTTCGTATCTCTGGACCACACTGCAGACATATGGAGCCCTTATAGGGTATAAGTTAAAAGTAGATAAAACAATGGCTTTATATATAAATTATACCCCACCCCTTGAACTTAGGAACACCTGCAGTTTCCATTGGGACTCAAATACTTTAAGATATCTCTGAATTCAGATTCCAGAGTATCTACTGGCACTATGTCGTCTAAACTACCACCCTTTAACTGAGACAGTCCAACTGGATATTAACCGCTGGATGGTTTTGCCTCTTTTAGCAACAAAATCGAAGCTATATGCATGAATGTCCCTTCTTGGTTGTCATGTTTGTTTCAAACCCTTCCCTATGTGTTGATTGCAAACATTTTGAAAACTGTAATAAAATTATCTCAAGGTTCATTTGGGCAGGGCAAAGGCCCAGAATCTCCTATATAATATTACAACCTCCTAAACAGAATGGGGGGCAAGCACTACCCTGATTACAATATTATTATCAGGCAGCCCAGTTGAGCCACATTTGCTCCTGGTTGGATCCAAATTATGTAGTACACTGGAAAGATTTAGACCTTAGAAAGGGATCACTTAATGAAAATCCTTTTTTCTACCCCTTCCAGTACCCTGCTGGACACCTTGGAGAATGTTTTTACTAGAATGGTATTAAATCAGTGGTATAAAATATGGCAAAATAGCCTATGATAGAGGGTTTTGTCCAGTTCAACTAGACCTTAGGTGTAAACAGTGGGATTCTCAGAGCTTAAAGGGACACAGTCAACCCCACTTAGGCATCAAACTATCCCTAGTTCATAAAACAGATTTTATGATTGTTTAGATTCTGTAGAATATTCTGATGTAGCTGGTAGTTTGATTTTCGTTCAGTCTTTCTTTTTAAAATGAAAACAAATGTACTTCCCACCATTCGGGTGTTATCACACCAAAATGCATTTGTTTACATTCCTTATTCAGCTCCCACTGCATCTTTTGTGGACTTAGGAACACCCCCAACACAGTTTAACAGTTCAAGATTCACTGGAAGGGGAGGCCACTTTAGCATCATGAGTGGCTGCTCTGTTTGGGGGTCTTCTTAATGTGCAAGAAGTGTACAATAAAAGTAGATCAAGGATTTGAAACATAACAAGGTTGGGTATAATTACAGCATTAGCATGTATTTCAGTTCTACTAAGACGACACAGATTAAACAACCAACAACATTAATGCATTTAGAGAAGATAATCATAAAATATGGGTTTTCAACTGAAAATAGTATGATGGAAAATGGGTTGATCGTGTTCCTTTAACCTAACTATGTCAATTTATAGAGGGGGATATTTTCCACTCATTCACACAGCTGCGAAAGAAGTATGCGCTACCACACACAGATCATTTTAGATTCTTACAGACTCTGCATTTCTTAAATAATATTACAGATGGTAGGAAACTGATGGATATACCACATCCCTTGGCTCTATTACTAAAAACCTCAAAAACGAATGTTATGCCCTAACATTTTATTTCATGTTGGTACAGAACCCTTACCTGTCTGCCACCATTACTGAACCAAAAAATGGAAAGTATATGGTCGACAGAATTACAAATTAACTTAACAGAACAATGGGAAAAGATTTATTTAGAACAGCATTAGATATCTTCATCACATCAATTAAAAGAGTTTGCTTGGGAAAACCATAGGTAGATATTTCTGAACATCGCATATGGTTGCAAAATACGGTAAAAATCAGCTGGCAACATGTTGTAGAGGGTGTGGAAATAAATTTCAGTGCATTCACATGTATTTTGGTTATGTCTAAACTTAAAAATTTATTGGGAAGGAAATGAACAGAAACTATTAACAATTTGAATTTACTTTTCCTCCACTGACCCCAGACCTAGCCATTTTCCTGTACTTTCCTAAAGGACGTTTTAAGAAACATCAGAAATATGTTCTTGGAATTGCCATAACAGCTACTAAGAAAGCTATACCTAAACAATGGCTACAGTCCCAACCCCCTATGATCTCACAGTGGAACACGATAATGAGTAACACTTCCGAAATGGAAAAAATAGCACACATCATTAGACAACAAACAGATTTATTTAACTGCACTGGCAGGAGTGGAGTATTTATATGAAGAGCATATCAACAGACTTTGCTCCATGAGACAGTGAGACAGCTGGTTCTAACAGCTCCTAGAAAAACTGAGAGAAAGAACATTAAAAAGGAAATTTTCATATAAAGTCTTACAAAGGAAAGAATGGACAGTGATGAGTGTCTGGAGATGGAAACACAGGAAATATGACCTTCAATTCTAGGGGTGTGGATATGGTGCAGTATCCACATGTCTGGCAGAATCCTTTCTTTTTAATTCTTAATCAGAAGGTCTTCATGCTAGCTCCACCCACCCACCCGAGTGATATCCTACTTGGCACTGACCCCATGATGTCAGATCTTCCTTTCCACTGGAAGCATCAGGTTCCCTCCATCACAGTTCCATGCTAGGTGTAGGCATATTTTCTGCAATTTTCAGTCTTCGAGCTTTCCAAGCTTTTTCAACTGCTTTTTGTACCATGGATGTGGTAGACCCCAAAACCGGTTCCGGTTTCAAGTGGTGCGCAGCACGTGGGCAGATAATGTTGCATTGATGTGTGTCTACTGCCTGGGAGTGCAGCACGACCCACGGGCTTGCAGCCTGTGCCACACCTTTTAGCCCTCCACTTTGGAGGACCATTATGCCTGCCTTCTTCTGGGATGCCCAGACAAACGGGACCCTCCTGTTAAGTCCAAGGATGTTTGTAGGGTGGTTTCTGTGGTGACCAGTTCTGTAGCTCACTTTGCTGCTGTTTTGAAATCAACAACTCAGGCCACTTCGGGTGCTTCATCCACCCTGGTTTCTGTGGGCTTGGGTGCCTTGTTCACCAGGGCATTCCCGGGCTTATGTTAGTCCCTGCCCACCCTGAGGGAGGGCCCTTCTCAGGGGTCCAAATCCTCTCGGGACAAGTCGAAAAAGTCCCGTCATGGGATTGGGAGAGGGCCTACTCTTCCTGCTCCTGCACGATTGGTGGCTCGACAGCTGTCAAGCCGTCAATTTCAGCCAACATTTCTAATCAGGTCTAGGCCACTAGCCCCTTGGCATCCCTGTCAAGCTTACCGGCCAAGACGTGGGTCGATTAGCCAGCAAAGATATATTTCAACCCAGTCTACCCGTTGTTGCCGGATGAATGGAAGGATTTCCTCTCTCGGGTTCTGGTCCTCCCGACCCTCTCCCAGGGAGGATCAGATCAGCCTGTTGAGCCGGCTCCCTCCCCTCAGGAGCCTGAGCCTTTGGGGTTCCCAGATGTCCTTCATGTTCCCCTGCTTCTCCTCCCCGATGACCGGCGCATAGTCGGTTGAGGTCCTACAGTTCTTGGTCACGGTCAAAGGACTCTCGATGCTCCCGTCAGTCTTATTCTTTACCCTTAGCAAAAAGGTGCTGTTGATACTCCTCATCCTCTTCATCCTCGGGCAAGGATTGACTCCACCATAAAATGCCGCACCGGTATGAGGAGTTCCTTTAGCAGCAGTAGCTTCTTGGCACACGTTGTATGCCTCAGCTCACTCCAGTGCTCCCATGGTAGCCAGAGCTGCAGTCCAAGCCAGTTGCCCCTGTCAGGCCAACACCTGCCTCCCCACCTGTTCAGGGTGGAACCTCAGCCTGTGCAGCATAAGGGTGGAGCTCCTACGAAGACTGCATGCACGGTGGCTGGGCTTCCTGGTCATCTCTCAGAGGAAGTCACGCTAGCCAACAAATTTCACATTGTCAGCGGGAACATGGGTGCTCAGCCAGTGTTCGAGGAGTCTTCTGACTTGGAGGACTCCTCCATACACTCCCGTCGAACCCCAGGCTTTGACTGTGAGTCCAGGGAGGACCTCACCACAGAGCAAGGGCCTACCTCCTTTGGGGCCCTACTCCGCTTGATCTCCAGCTCAATGGGGATCCTGTTGGAATCTCTCCAGAAGTGGGCGGAGTGCCCCTTGACAGAGATCCTCGACAGGGATGACTCCCCTGTAGTCTTCTTCGCTGTAGTGGAGGCCATCCTTGGCCCCACTTTGGAGTTATCGCAGCGCCCTACCTCCTGCCTGGTGCTATGGGCCCATATGGTCCGCAAGCACTTGGTGCCTACAGGGTCTCTGTGGGGGGCTCAGTGGCCACCCTTTCGCTGAAGGTCTGGTTGCCGACTCGGTGTTTCAGTGCACAGGTAATGTCGGGGATGTCGATAAGCCTCCCAACAAGGAGTCTAAGAAATTAGACCATGCAGCCAAGAAGGATTATGCTTCCTTGTCCCTAGACCTTTGGCAGGCCAGTTCAACCAGTATGATGGCCAACTTTGCCCGTGCTCTTTTGTGCATGCTGGACCAGGTTATCCCCCAACTCCTGGTTGACCTGCAGCTGCCGGTCAAGTTGGTCCTCGAGAAATGACGCGCTGTCGCCAAACAGGAACTCCAAATGGCCTTGGACATTGGCAACTCATGCACCAGGTTATTGGCCTCAGTGGTGGCTGTGCACCACAGGGCGTGGCTGAGAAGTTCAACCTTTACAGCTGACACTCAGCACAAGTTGGCAGATGTCCCCTTCTTGAGCACCCACTTGTTCGGGCCCAGTGTTGATGGTCCCGTTACTCGCATTGAGCAGTCCAGCACCACCCTGGACTCCAGTATGTCCTCTCAGAAGGATGTAAATTGCCAGTAACAGCTGAAGAAGCCCTTTCAGTTTTGGCCCTGCTCTGTGCCACCAGCCAGACCACCGTAACTCCAAGCGCGCAACAGCAGGCCTGGAGGACTTAGCTAAGAAGTCCTGAGGGCAAGGGTCTGCTGCTCCTGCAGCCAGCCCCGCTGCCGCTTCCAAGTCTGCCCAGTGATGGGTCGGGGGGTGTCATCCTCCTGCCCATCCTGTTCACGCCGGGACCTCCTGTGGGAGGCCGGCTCCATCACTTTGCTTCTGCCTCATCTGATATTACTTCTGACAGGTGGGTGCTTGAAATGGTTGGTTGAGGACTGCCTCTGGAGTTTGAGGCTGTCCGCCCAGCTGAGCCCGTGCCCCACAGGTGGACCTGGTGGATGTTGACATGCTGTCTGCCCTTTGGGAGAACATTGCCCATCTCTTCTAGAAGGAGGCAGTGGTTCATGTCCAGGATGCCTCAACTGGTTTGGAGTTTGTCTCCATATACTTCCTGGTTTGAAACAGATGGGGGACTGGCGCGCCATACTGGATCTGCAAGACCTCAACAAATATCTCAGGATATGCAAATTCTGGATGGTCACTCTGAATCTGATTATTCTGTCCTAGGAGCAGGAAATGTGGTTCTGCTCTCTGGACCTTCAGGACGCCTTCTTTCCGATCCCTATCCATTCATCCCACTGGCGATTCCTGCAGTTCCATGTGGAAGGGATCCTGCATGAGTTCCAGGCCATGCCATTCAGTCTTTCCTTGGCATACAGGGCCTTCGCCAAGTGCATAGCAGTGGTGGCAGCCTTCCTGTGGTGCTGGGGTGTCTGGTTATACCCATAACTGGATGATCGCAGGTTCTTCCATGGCAGAGGTGGAGCAGTCCAGGGATCTTGGCACTGAAGACCTGCTAGGCCTTGGGCCTCCTGGTCAATGAGGCCAAGTCAAAACTCGTTCCATCATGGGTCATCACATTCATTGGGGTGGAGCTCAACTCCCTTCAGGCCATAGCCCAGAGGATCTTAACACCTTTGCCTCATCATTTCAGGTTGGGCAATTGCACTCTGCCCGGGACTTCTTGCACCTGCTGGGGTACATGGTTGTTTGCATCAGCGTGATCCAGTTGGTGTGCTGGAGGATGTACCCTCTGCAGTGGGACTGGCCTGGCAGTGGTCTCAGTGCCTTGGTCACCTCAACCAGCCAGTGATGGTGACACAGCTGATGTGGGACTCCATCCAGTGGTGGCTGGTTTTGGAACATCTCAAGGAAGGAGGTCCTGTATGTCCACCTAGAGCTGACCATCATGCTCATGACCAACGCCTGTCTGATGAGCTGGAGAGCTCACCTGAGGGTCCAGAGTCCATGGGCTCTGGACCCCTAAGGAGTACTGATGTCACATCAGCTTGTTGGAGCTCTGTGCAGGGCATCTAGCACTGATGGCCTTTGCTCCGTATGTTCGAAGTCGGGTCATCCAGATCCAGACAGACAACATGATGACCATGTACTTCCTCAACAAGCAGGGCAGGATGCATTCCCTCCCGTTGTGCCGGGGAGCTCTCCACATCTGGAACCTTGTGTGCAGCCTGGGTGCTGACCTTCTGGTGATTCATGTGGCTGGCGTGTCCAACCAGCTGACAGACGCTCTCAGCCGAGTGGACGAGGCATCTCACGAGTGGTCCTTTCACAAGTAGGTAATCGATCACCTGTTCTCCCAGTGGGACACTTCCCAGGTCGACCTGTTTGCCTCTTGGGAGAACTCAAAGGTCGGGCTGTTTTGTGCCCGCCCCCCTATTTCTAAAGTCTTTATTCACCTGTGTAGTGAACTTTCCCTAAAACAACATGTGATCACCCCCACTTGAGGCGATAACATTGTAGACATCATATTATCATCGGAAGACATTGAAATCACTAAATGCTCAGTTTCCTCTCCACTAGCCAACAGTGATCATAATATGGTTAATTTTGAATTCAAAACTGAATTAAAATCGACAGATAAAAAAAAATCAGAAATGTGTACATATATGGCGAAGGTGTAATCGGCGCCAGCTCATTGTGTGGCGTCATGTGTGGTGCTGGCACAGTGGATGGCGCTGAACTCCTCCCCGATCCTGGCAGTGGTGTCTTCCTGGTCCTGACCTGCCCTTGGAGGCTATTTTGGGGTAAAAGTGGATCTGGATGAGTCTCCCTTTTCTGCTTTGTCGAAGATGCAGTGGATGACTCATTTTATGGGCTAAATTGTAAACCCTCTGTATCAGTGTGATGGAAGATCTTCTTTCCAGTGCCTTTCCTCAGGGATATGGGATCCACCATAACATTTCAGTATTCATCTGTGGACCAAAGCAGTCTTCTATGTCTTGAGTTCCTACATTCCTCAGTATGAGTACACCCTGTTGAACACACTTAATGCAGTGGTCAAGAGCCTCTCGAAATCTAGCACTCCATGGCTAGGAGCATATAGCCCAATAATCAGCTAAAGTTTTTTATGTACACCTACGTCTCTGCCTCTTGGGCAGCTGCTGCTGGCAGCAGGTGGTTAACGTCTCCTTGACTGTGCTTATCTGTTCGGCTAAAGGCCACTCAGAACAATAGGGCTGCCATTTAAACCACACGACATCTTCGTGACAAGCAGTCCTGTCAGGGTAGTGGCCTAGGTGCCCTTTTCAGGAATCATCCCTCAGCCTCTAAGAGAATGCAGTAGAGGGCACAGGATCCGAAGCGCCTTTACTAACCTCTGTGGATCCAGCCCAGATCCCACTCCAGCTGTCTTGGGGCCTCGGTTGTAGGAGGCATCTAATTCGGTTTTATAACCAGTGGAAGTCCAGTATGACAGACCTATAAGTCATCAGGATTGTCCGAGAGGGATGCTCTCACAATTTCGCAGCTTTCCCTAGACCTTCCACACAGACCACAGCCAGTGTGTCGGCCTCTCAGTCACACACTCTCTGCTTCTGAGATACGGGGCCTCTGCAGGTATTGGGCAGTAAAAATCATCCACTGTGGAATGAAGCACAGGTTCCTATTTCCATTGCTTCTGGTTCCAAGTTAACAGACTGCATGCGCCCATTTGTCGACCTTGGAAGGTTAAACAAGTTCCTGTTCAGGGAGCAGTTCCCTAAATCTCGGCATCCAAGTCTTCACTTCCTGGACATTTGGCTCGTAGCCAGCCCTTCCGGTTTAGAGAGACAGGAAGCAGTCATCACAACTTCTCAGTTGTTCTCTTCAGGTTCGGGGAAGGTGCCAGTTCATCTTCTCAATAGCTCCTCTTTTTAGGAGCCCTCCTGGATACCTCCAAGGCATCAGCTTAGTTCCATAGAGGGGAGAAACAACATCTTTAGATGGCTCGTTACAGTACGGAAAATGACTCAATTCGACCTCCTTTTTGGTTGAGTAGGTGCTGGGACTCAGGTCATCCTCCACAGCAAGCAGTGGTCTCCGACTGCGCATCTGTATCCTCTGTACAAGATGACGGAGCCTCGGATAAAATCTGTGGGGGACTCACTGCCTAGGCCGCCACACTCAGGTGTGGAGCCAGAAGGATCCTCATCTTGTCATAAATTTCTTAGAGATGAGAGTTATCTCATAAGCAAAGTCCTGGAGTATGCCACCTGTCACAAAGTGTTCCTACTTCAGAAGGATGACAAAGCTGTGATGTATTACATCAGCAAACAGGGTGGGGTGACCTCCTATCCTCTCTGCAGTAGGGCCGTGAAGTTGTGAGAGTGGTACCTCGAGTACGATGCATCAGTTCAGATTTCGTGCAGTAGCTCTTGACGAATGGGGCAGTTCGGACCTGGTCCTTTTGCGTCCCCTTTCAATGCAAAACTGCCTCTATCCTGCTTCAGAAATCCTGACCCTGGTGTTTTCTGTCAGGATATGTTCACTGCAATATTCAAGACGCTCCCGGTACATTTTCCTCCTCTTCCCTTAATGCAGAGGGTGCCGATCAAGTTGTATGCATGGGGGTGGGGGGGGGGCAGGATGATGCTCATTGTCCCAGACTGGCCTTGGCGGATTGATTTGCATTGATTTACAGTCTGTCAGAAGTTCCCCCGAGGCGACTACCTCTACGAGAGGACCCTCTGACACAAGGACCTTAGTCCATCTTTGCTTGTGCTCCCATCATCTCCATGCTGGACCCAGAGAAAATGGAAGTGGGTAAGCTCTGATTTTTCCCAGACCATCACAGATGTTCTACGTCATGCATAGGCCTTCCACCAGGAAGGCTTATGTGGCTAAGTGGAAACCCTTTTCCATCTGGTGTGCAAGTCCCATCTGGACCCTTCGTTTGCCCACCAAGTAAAGTGTTGGAGTACCTCTTGGACCAGTCGATCGCAGGTCGGCCATACTTGGCAGTGAAGGTACACCTCTGCGCATTTTCAGTCTGTCTTGAGCCAGTAGACGTCTTGTCACTGGCTTAATTACCATTAGTGAAGTTTTGCTTTGTTAACTCCAGAAGGAAGGGGAGCACTTGCTTCACTCTGTGGTTGTTAGGCTGGTTCTGCAATTCTTCATCGACAGAATGAAGAGATAGACATCCAAACAACTATTGTATCTTCCGCATTCCTCAGCAGGGTTAACCTCTTGCCATGAGATGTTTCCGGCTTGGTTAGTAGCATGTCTTCAACACTACTAATCCACGTCACAGGCCAAACTGAAAAGCTGGGTTCACACCACTCTATCGGAGCAGAGATTCGTAATGTACCCATTGCAGTCATCTACAAGGCGGTGAGTTGGAGCTCAGTGCATACCTTTATAAAGCACTATGTTCTAGATGTCCATACCAGACAGCTGTCTTTCTTTGGCAGGGCAGTCCTTTTGGACTTCCGTTCTGAGTGAGCTGTCTCCGACCGCCCTACTCTGGGTGGGATGATTTTTAGCTTGGTACTCTCCCATTAGTGTGAGTGAGTGGAGGAGGCTTGAGTCCAGGAAGATATGGAAATTACGTACTTACTGTAATTCTTGATTTTCTTGGACGGAGTCTCCACCACTCATTCATACGCCCACCCACCATCCCCCAAGCTCACTTTTTCTGTTTTTGGTCTTCACTACTTTGTTGCTCGGGCTGTGAAGACATTATTCAATTGACCCTTCTTATATGGGTCTTCTGGGCCTTCACATGCCCGGAGATTAGGGTCAGGTTTTCTTTCATTAGTTACGCTGCACCTCCTCGGTCGAAAAAGTACTGAGGCGGTTGGAGGGTCGATGCTGAGATGGCCTATGTGGCGCAAGCTAGCCTCGCGGCATCATACATGCGTGGTCCTATCTTGACGCCAGCCCTCCTGAAGATTTTTGACTCCCGCAGGGTCCTAGCGCCTCCACAGTGTACTCCCATTAGTATGAATGAGTGGTGGAGAGACTGTCCAAGAAGATCAAGAATTATGGTAAATACATCATTTCCATTTTTAAATACAGGTAAACTTTGCATACCCATCATTAAAAAGAATTAAAAAAATTCAACCATAAATCCAAAGAGGATGAATAAAAAAAATTAAAAAATGATCATTAAAAAAATAAACTTTATAAAAAGTATCGATCCAATAAATCAAGCCAGCGCTGGGAACAATTTAACAAAAAACTTGCAAACGTGAAATAAGAAAAGCAAAAATTATAACTGGACAAATGCTAGCAAGACAAGCTAGTAAAGGAAATGGTAAGTTATTCTATGGCTATATAAATTTGTTAAAAAAACAAAACTATAAAGTAGGTCCACTTACAACCTTAACACTGACCACAAATTCCCCTGTAGATATGGCTACTCTATTAAATAACCACTTCTGTAAAGTTTTCAGTCCCAACACCTCAATACCAACCATTACAAATATTCAACCCTCAGAAGAAATCTCATTTACTGAAGACGAAATTATTAAAACAATTAAAACATTAAAAACAGGTTCTTCTCCCGGGCCCAATAGTATAACCACCGATATGATTAAACTCATGCAAAAACATCTTATTCTACCACTACAAATATTGTTCAGTCAGGGCATACAAATAGGACATATACCAGCAGACTGGAAAACAGCTAATGTAATGCCGCTATTCAAAAAAGGTGACAAGGGAGACATGGATAATTATAGACCTATTAGCTTAATCCCTGTTGTCTGCAAAATAATGGAAGGTATTATAAAAAACAGACTGTCAGTTGCACTAGGTAATTTTGACAATAATCAACATGGCTTTTCAAAGGGTCACTCGTGTATAACCAACTTACTTTGTTTCTATGAAAAAATCAGTTAAAACCTGGATAATAAAATCCCCTGTGACATAGTCTTTTTAGACTTTAAAAAGGCATTTGACTCAGTCCCCCACTGGGCATTAATCCAACAACTTGTTTCCCTTCCAGTTCATCCCTGGTTTATGAGATAAGTTCAAAACTTGCTATATGGCCATTCTCAAAGGGTAATTATAGATGGTTATATCTCAGATTGGCAGGCAGTTACAAATGGTGTACCACAGGGAGCAGTTTTGGCCCGTCTAATTTTTCAAGTGTTTATAGCGGATCTCTCTCAAAATATCGACAGTTTGACTGTCAAGTATGCTGATGACTGTAAAATTAGTAGACCTTGCAGACACCAAAAAGAGTATGAATTACTTCAAAAAGATTTAGATACCTTAACATCCTGGTCCAATTATTGGGGGATTTCCTTTAATATAAAGAAATGTGTTATGCACCTAGGCCCCCATAATTGTGAATATAACTATACTTTAAATGGCCAACTTCTACACAAATCCGATTCTGAAAAAGATTTAGGGGTATATATATCCAAAACTTTCTCCTTCGACAAACAAATTATCAAAAAATATTCAGTGCTAACAAGGTATGGTGGTCTATTAGGTGCAACTTCAAATTGAGAGGTGAATCGGTTCTTTTACCATTGTACAGAGCTTATGTATGCCCCCTTCTGGACTATACCTCACAACTTTGGTGCCCAGATGCAAAAAAAGATATTACATGCTTAGAAAAAAATACAGTGTAAAGTAACTAACTATGAAGATAGACCGAGTAAATTTAACCTAATATCACTAAAGAGTAGAAGATTGAGAGGTGACCTCTTGCTGGCAAGAGAGGTAATTAATGATGCATATCTTATGTCTGAGCTAGGACTCAAATTTAAACAAATCAGTGTATAAACACAAGAGGACACCCTCTACAATTAAAATGTAATTACTCTTCCACAAATGTGCATATTTTTTTTCCCCAAAGAATTGTCAAACTATGTAATATATTGTCATTAGAGGTAGTAATGAGTGAATCACAGTTGACATTCAGAGATAGATTGGACAGATTTCTGCTGGACAGTAGAATAGACTATTACAGGTGATTGACAGAAGCAATATATGGGCTTTTAGCCTTTTGCTTCTTTCCTTTCCTAGTGAATACTAGTGTGGGACAGTGCTGGGGGATGCCTTTGCAAGGCCCTGGACCCCGGGCCTCATGTACTTCTTCCCTCCGTTTCCCTGATCCACAAGGTGCTGATCAAGGTGCAGAGGGACATGGCTCAGATGATCTTGGTGGCTTGGGACTGGCCCCACCAGTTCTGGTACCCTGATCTCCTCAGCAGCAGGCTCAGATGATCTTGGTGGCTTCGGACTGGCCCTGCCAGTTCTGGTACCCTGATCTCCTCAGCAGCAGGCCTCTGTGGTGTCTACCTTGCTGCCAGGACCTGCTCTTGTACTCTCAGGGAGGGTCCTCCATCCAGACCTTCAGTCCTTGCAACTGACAACCTGGTTCCTGAGCGGCTAGAGCACCAGGCTTTGGGTCTGTCTAACGAGGTCTGCCATATTGTCGAGACCTCTTGAAGGGAGTCGACTCACCAGTGCTACGCCTTCAAATGGAAGAGATTTTTCCATTTGGTGTCAGGGCAAGGAGCTAGACCCCTTGTCCTGCCTGGTGGCAAGCATCCTGGATTACCTTTAGTCGCTCTCCCAGTCAGGCCTCCAGTCGACGACCCTCAAGATACACCTGGCAGCCATCTCTGCATACCAGATGCGGGCTGGTATGCTGATGGTGGCACAGGAGAAGGTGGTTGGGTGTTTCTTTAAAGGCCTTGACCACATGTACCTGCCAGTGCATGAACCACCACCTTGGCACTTACTGCTGGTTTTGACAGTGCTCATGGGCAAGCCATTCGAACCGATGCACAGGTGTTCCATCCCCCACCTGTTGTGTAAGACCACTTTCTTGGTGGCTGTCACTTCATCCAGAAAGATCGGTGAGCTAAAGGCACTCTCAGTGGAGTCTCCTTACTTGATGTCCTCCGCCCCAACCTGAAATTCCTCCCAAAGGTTGTTTTGGAGTTCCACCTTAACAAGTTGATTAACCTTCTGGTGTATTTCACCAACCCAACCTCGGAGGCCAAGCACAGGTTCCATTCCTTGAACCTGAGATGAATGCTCGCTTATTACAAGGAGTGTATGGCTAGAGTTTAGGGAGAGGTTTGCCAGCTGTTTGTCACCTATGCTGAAGCCGCACCTGGCAGCTAAGCAGACAGCTGGCAGGTGGATCGTCTCCTTCATCGACCTCTGCTATAGGTTGGCTGGCTGATAGGGAGCCTCCTGTTGGGCTTAGGTCTCAATCTACCAGGCATACCGCTGCCTCTGTAGCTAGTTCCAGGGATGTCCCTATCCAGTATATCTGCAGGGCTGCTGCCTGGAAGCACACACCTTCATCTTCCATTACCACATCGACCTTCAAATCATGCCAGGATGCTGGTTTTGGGGCCTCAGTTCTCTAGTCTCTTTTCCCTAAATAGGAGGTGTGCACCTTGCCCCTTCCTCCCAGAGAACTATTAGGCGTCTTCCAGAAGTGTGGATAGTACACCATATCCGTGCCCCTAGAAATAAGGGTTACTCACCTGTAACTAGTTCTAGGAGTGGTATATGATGTACATCCACACAACTCACCCAACCTCCCTGGCAAGTGGCACACTGATCTTGCGTCCGGTGTGTCAGATCTAACGTTATAAGGCAGTGCCAAGGAGGATACCACCCAGGTGGGTGGGGGAAGCTAGCTTGAAGACCTTTCGACCCATAATCAAAGGGAAAGGATTCTGCCAGAAGTGTGGATGTGCACCATGTACCACTCTTAGAACTATGGTTACAGGTGAATAACCCTCATTTATATTACTATGATGTACTGTATAATAAGGAAATGTATACCTGTATGCCTTATCCTTTAAATTAATGAAAAGACAATTAAAAAAAAGTATGGGTGATTTCAGCCTCTAAAAAACTGACTGGGACACACAGGAGGCAAGGAGTCAAAAAGGCCAGACTTGTGAGGTTTTCCATGTGTGCTTTATCTTCTAGTTGTAGCAGGAATTAACTGGGGCGGGGGTGGGGGTTAGATTTGGTAATAAAAGGAGGTAGTGTGGTTTGGTAATTAGACAACCAGCTTGTAAACCAGAAAATGATAGGTTTAACCCCCACTAGAGTCATATACCCACTGCATGACCTTGGGCAAATCACTTAATCTCTCCGTGCTCCTGTCCACCCAGCTACAGAAATGGGTAGCAGCAGGACCTCCTAAAAGCAAGATGATGCATCTCGGCTGAGCTATCCTGGGTAAACTGCAACGCACATACAAAAAAATTTGTTAATGTACCATTTAGGGTTAAAGCAACAAAAGTAGGGAAATTCCACCCCCAAGCACCAAAAGTTTTCCCTGTCAATCTTGGCGAATCAGGGGTGGGTTTACTGGGACCTCAGACATGGGAGGAAGCTACAGAGTGGTTGCCTGGATAACTGGCTGGGAACATAAAGGTATGTGTGATTTAATGTCTGCATGCAAGCAGGAACCAAATGAGCCCCCCAAGGCTTATGCTAATAGGTTATTTGCAGTTAATGACCACTTTGCACATGATGTGGCACTGAAACATGAATCCTTCAAGAGCTGCTAGTTAAATAATGCACTGTCCCAATTAAAGGCAGCAGTAAAGATGCATGTTAACCACCAGAACACTTTTGGTGAAATTTTTGAGAAAATGAGGCTAGCGTGGGAAGCCATAGGGGGACCAGAATGTAAACTCTTCAAAAAGGTAGCTGCTACTGTTACATCACCCGTGCAGTAGGCTCCGCAGGGGTCTGATGAGAATCAGGATTCAGAAGTGACTTTTATGAATGAGGGACCAAATCCTACACCCTATAACCTGAATTATGGACAGGGGAAGGATCGAGGAAGAGGTCACGGAAGGTTCTGTAGGGATTCCAACTTGAACCATTTTGATGCAGTGCAGCAACAGCTAGATGCCATACAAGCCGACTGGAAGTTGGTGCCGCCCTGGCTGGGAGGGGATCACCCAGCTCTGCATAGGAAATGGGGTCTCTCTCATTTTTGTTGCACTTGCGGAGACAGATGTATGGGGGCATCCGAATGTCTATGCTTTGGTTGCAGGCCACCAAAGCACCGTTTTGATTGACATGGGTGCATCCATATCCTTCTGCCACATGAGACAACCAAGTCAGTCAGAATTTTCTTCAGGAGTGGTGTTTTCGTTAGTCATTTGCAGGGGATGAAGCAGCAGCAGTGGCATCGATCCCATACCAGTGCAAATTGGGCATGTGGAGCATAAGATATTATGTCATTTCCACGTCAACAGCATATTTTGGGTGCAGATTTCATTGATGTCCAACACTTGGTTAGAGCTCACTTTCAAACCATTTGTAGTGTTGCAAGCTGTGTTACTTTTTATTAGGATTATAGTACTCTGGAATATACTATGATATGCCAAAATGCATCGGCCCAACGTTTACCCATCTTCTCAGACTGAGACCAGCAGGACTTTGTTGAATTGTGAAGCTGCAGCTAGAGTCCTGCTGCCAATTTCTGTTGGAGCAGTGAACCAGCAACACCCTTATCTCTCTCGCTCTCTGTCTGTCTATCTGTTTCTGTCTGTAATTTTTTATTCCCTCCCCCTCCCAGCCAGCCCTCCCTCATGTTTCCCCCAATATGCAGTGAAAAGCGGAGCTGGGTGCCCCACCACCTCTCCTCCAGGTTATGTGCTTTCCTCCTTTCCAGTCAATAGGTGATGACACCAGAGTGCCCACCCCTGGTGCCTCCATAGAGAAATAGCCGACACTGGGGTGCCCAGTCTTCAGTGTCTGATCCAGTAGTAAAGCTGAAAAAAAGGAAACAGTCTGTCGTAATGTTCTTTTTCTTATTTTATTTTTTTTTACATCACCTGTAAATAAGAAAATGATCCATAGGTAGTCTGACCCCCCCCCCAAACTCAGCACCCACCTCCCCCCCCACCTCCACATACCCTTATGTACCTGAATATGTCCCACAGTGCAGATCCATTCTCCGATCAAGAACACATGTTGCTGCTGGACACGGCGACTACAATATGAGAAAATAAGGGAAGTCTGGTTTAATGTATTTCAATGGAGTTTTAACTTTTTTTACTCATAACTCTGTCAGTTGTTAATATTTTTACACCAGATTTTCAGCATGGCCTTTTTGGGACCCCACCTCATGAACCAGGGAGGTAAAATGTTTCAAATTCATCCCAATAGGTGATTTTGCAATTGCTGTGTGAAATCACTTTTTCAGGTGGGCTTGGAAAATGTTCACCTACTGGGTTCATTTGGTGGGGTCATAAGAAGGCTGTATGGTATACCTGGATTTCAGCAAGGCCTTCGACACCGTCCCTTACAGAAGGCTGATAAGCAAGCTGGAACATACAGGAGTTGGATAAAAGGTAGTTAATTGGATCAGCAACTGGCTAAACAATAGGACCCAGAGAGTGCTAGTAAATGGATCTCTGTCAAGGGAAGGTAGTGTAACCAGTGGCATCCTGCAGGGGTCAATATTGGGACCTATCCTCTTCAACATCTTTATAGGATACCTCTCAAATGATTTGAAAGGGAAAGTTTGCCAGTTCACAGATAATACTAGGCTCTGCAACAGAGTAGACTCTCAGGAAGGGGCAGACAACATGAAAGTTGACCTTAGAAAGTTGGAGGAATGGTCCAGGGTTTGGCAGTTAAAATTGAATGTCAAAAGATGTAAGGTAATGCACCTGGGTAGGAGGAACACAAGAAATAAGTACAGTATACACTGGGAGGACATCAACTCAAAGAAATGCAAATAGAGCAAGATCTCGGCATAGTGATTACTGATGACTTAAAGATAGGAAAACAGTGTGAGAAGGCAGCACAGAAAGCAAATGGCATCCTCGGCTCTATTAGTAGGGGCATTACTAGTAGGAAGCAGGAAGTTATCATGCCTCTCTACAGGTCATTGGTAAGGCCACACTTGGAATACTGCGGTCAGTTCTGGAGACCTCACCTCAAAAAGGACATTGTTTGGAGACGTTGCAAATAAGAGCTACAAAAATGGTACAGGGTCTACACCACAAAACGTATGAGGTGCGACTCAGGGAGTTAGAGTTATACTCCCTCGAGCAAGGAAGAAACAGAGGTGACATGATCGAAACATTTAAGTATGTGAAGGGGCTAAACACAGCTCAAGCCGGTAATCTGTTTCAGCACAACACAACAGGCATGTACAAGGGGCCATAATTTGAGGCTGGTGGGAGGTAGGTTCAAAAGCAACCTCAGGAAGTACTTCTTCATGGAGAGAGTGATGGAACCATAGAACAGCCTGCCCCAGGAGCTGGTAGCATCAAAGATGATTAGAGATTTCAAACTTGCATGGGATAGGCATTGCGGACTGGTTAGGTTGCAGGCAACATGGGGGGTAGTCGTTTTGTGCAGACTAGATGGATCACGTGGTCCCCATCTGTCGACATGTTTCTTATGTTCTTATATTGAAAGTGTAATATAAAAATATGGTAACATGACCAAGGTATGAGTGAACGTTGTAATATTTCAACGTTCACTTATAACTTCACTAATTTTTAATATTTTGACTCCAACATTTCATCATGGCCATTTTTTCACACCACCTGATAAACGTGACAAGTGTCACAGACGAGGCATATTTCCGCACTTACGGTGTGCAATGACATGTCAGCTAATGTACTATAAATGCCACATGCCGTGTTTATGAGGGGAGTCTTAAAATGACTAGCTTGAAAATGTGGGGTTAAAATAAATATAAAAAAAAATTATTATTCAGAAATGTTGTGTGTAGTGCCAGCCTTTACCCCTGCAGGTGGTACTTTGGGATCCCATGCTGGTGTGATGAATTTGTGGGCAAGCTCAGTGAGCCAGCTGGATGGGGCAAGGCTGGGGAGATAGCACTGTAATGCGACATCACTCCTCAGCTAAGGAAGGAGTGTTGCAGAGTTGCCCACTTGGGCCAAGGTACCATATAGCGATGACATCTCTTTTTCTTGGCATACAGCCCTGTATCTCTGCACCTGTGGGTGGCAGAGGGCCCTGTGCTTTGACTGAGAGATGGACTCTGTGCCATGTGCATCTGTATCTGTGACCACAGGGAAGTGCCTATCTGTGACCACAGGGAAGTGCAAGGCCCAGAGTGCCTTGTGCTCCGCAACCCACCAGACAGCCCCATGAATTCTTGACATCTGTCACTGCACTTCCATAGGCAGACAGTCTTCCCTTGGCTCAAGGCCCAGAAGGCCCTGCGCATCTGCATTTCTTCACGCAGGTCCTGAAGGGGTGTGTGTGAATTAGGATACGATTCCACTATCTCAAAAAGAAAGGAAATTCTTTGCAAAAAAACTGGGTTAATGCACTAGTAAGGGTTCAGCTTAATGCAACAAAAGTAGGGAACTGTGATGTTAGGGTTTCCAACCCTAACTCCTTGCGCCCACCCCCCAAGCAGCAAAAGGAAAAAACATTAGGGTTTGGGGTCCCCGGAGTCTTGGTGAATCAGGTGCGGGCTCTTATTTGTCAACCCTAATGCCCACCCCTTCCCATGAGTGAACAGCATCAGATGTGATCTATTTTCTTCATAAAGGGCCCACAGAAGAAAACTACAACAGATTCTGTTGTCTATATGTGACAAGACATACTTCTCTACCTTTGAAGACTGTATCACTATGAGGCACTAGCTTGGAGCTGTACCTTGTGCTCCTGTAAGGTGGCTTTCGCGGGCTGGGTGGGAGGTTGAGCATTTGGGTTGACAACCTGAGAAGACCCCACTGATTCACCAACACCCTGGAGACCCAAAACCCTAATGTTTTTTCCATTTTGCTGTTTGGGATGGGGAGTTAGGATTGGAAATCCTAACACCTCATTTCCATGCTTTTGTTGCATTAAGAACCCTAACTGGTGCATTAATGCAGTTTTTTGCAAAGAAAAAAAATATATATATATATATGCACAGGAGTAGGTCTATATATACTGGCCAGGTATACACCCAGTCAAAGAAATCAGTCAGTCACTAATTACTAATGTGATTTCAACCAGTCAGCATGCAGAGCCACTGCACTGCTATTCCTGAGTACAGTGTGCTACAGTGTAGGAGCATTAGGAGAAAGCGCTCCACTTCTGCGCCATGGGAGAGGACCGCATAATAAAATAAAGACTAAACTTATTTTAAATCACTCAAGGTCAATTGTAGTAATTTATAATAAGATAATAGGGCATCTGAGTGTTGTCTCGTATGGTATAAAAGACTTGTGAGGGTTAGGCAGATGGAACCACTCAGCTTTGCTTCACAGTCCTGTCACCCAAGCCTCACGCTGTGAGTCTCTTATACTGTAACAGACATGTCTCAGAGGCCCTATTAACGTATATCAATAGCCACATCAACCCCAATGCGCTGCCCTTATACCCAGAACATCTGGCACCACCAGAAGCTTTTCTGACTCCTAGGTATAAAAGCTCATGAGAAAGAGCTTGGCATGGACTTTCAGGAGGTCTAGCCAACTTTACTACCCCCTTAATAGGGTACTGTTGCCTATACACTTATTTTAACAGGTACCTTAAGGATCTGATTACTGAATTGCTTGGCTAAATCTAGTAAATGCTTTCAGTAAAACGCAGAAAACAGCATTTTAAATTGGGATGTGGAAGCATCGGTTTTGTGAACAGGAAGGGTGTTATGATGATGTCATTGCCTCACCAGCCATAACTGTGCAGTGACTTTAACAAACGCCAAACAGAAGGCAATGTACTTAAAAACATTTAATATTTCAAAATTTACTGCACCCGAAATTACAAATAAAGTGCAAGTGCTCGTATATTGTACAGAAAAGTCACATCGGTTACATTACCAGTTACAGACTGACTCTTTGTCACCAAGTCGCATAACTGTGCAATAAGCAGATGAAAGCAAATTGCTCCTTCAGACACAATCCTGGTAAATTATGAGAAAATCACTAAGTTATTTTTGTAAATGTTGCAAAATATAAAGTACAGTGATTTCACAATTTAGCAGCATCCCCTATCAGCTCAAGAAATCTGTTTTTATGTTATTTTATGCTGGTGAGATAGTGACGTCATACAGATTCTCAGATCAGTTCATTCAGATCCTGCAAATTATCTGTGCGTCTCTGCAAGCCTACCACCACGTTAGTGGAGCACTATTAGACCCAATCAGTATGGTGAGGGGAACAAGACATGGTTGTCCCTGCTCCCCACTACTTTTCACACTATACTTGGCTCTGGATCTTCATATTTATACCACACCATCAATAACACGAATTCCACTGGGGGGGGGGGGAGATAAAGATTATATAGTCTCTGTATTTGATGACTATATACTCCTAACCTTTACCTCGCTAGAAGACACAGTTCCCACAGTGTGGGATTCTGTGCTCACCTTTGGAAACCTTTCAGGTTATATATTAAATCTGCAGAAGACGGAAGTGCTCTTATACAGTTTCACTCCTCCCCCCTTAAAGAGTGCTTCCCTTTTAAGTGGCACAAGTTGGCTTTCGATATTGAGGCATAAAGATTACCAAGAACTTGGCCCACATTGAGTTATTGAATATGGCGCCCTTAACACAGCAGATTTCTAAAGATCTGTCCCGTTGATCCCTACTCCATCTTAGCATTTTCCAATGGATGGAAGTCGTTCACCAAAATATCCTTCCCAGAATACTTTACCATTTACAGATTCGTCCACTAATGCCAGATAAAATTTGTTTTAAAGCTTAGGATAAAGCTGTAGCCTTTTTTTTTCTGGCAAGGGAAGACACCTCAGATCAGACAGTCAGTTCTTCATCTCCCCAGAGATAAGGGTGGTTTAAATCTGTAAATCTACCCAGTTGTCATTAGTATGCCTTAGCTACTCACAGAGAACCATCTGCACATGGGTAGCTTATTTGCTTCAGCCATTTTGGAAACAAATAGAATTCACCTTAAATGATATTCATAACCGGGATAAATATTTGTTTGATAAACCTCTGGAATGTACCCCTGTCAGAATTCTTCCAGTATACAGCAGAAATATTTCGTCAGTGGCTCACAGTTCTGCATTGGTTCTTACCAGCCCCTATTCCCTTCCAGCTCCAAGCATTTTCTCATGATGCACAATATCCTCATAACAAAATAGACCCTGCCTTGCAAAGGTGGAGCAAAGTAAGATTAACATACGTCTTTCAGTTACTTGACTCAAAAGGCATTCTTCCTTTCTGTGCATTACAAGCTAAATACGGTCTCCCAGCCTCAGAACATTATAGATACCTCCAGCTCCAGTCCTATCTCTCTGTATGTCCAGAGCAATATTGTGGGGTGCTGGATAAACCCCCTTCAATTATTCCAGATCTTAACATCTTACCTTCGTGGCGACACCTGGTTCCATCTCATTGGACACCTGTATAAAGCACTGCAGGAAACCTCCAGAGATGATACTAACTCTGTTCTTTTGAAATGGAATCTGGAACTCCAAACCAACTATTCTCTCGACACCTGGACCAAGTTCACTCCCTCAGCCCTACATCTCACTTTGGCCCCATATTGGTGCGAGTACTATTGGAAATGTAGATCCCGATACTTTTGAACACCATATATAGTTGCAGAATTTATGGGCTCGGAGAGGGGTCTTAGCTGGAGGGGGGTGCGGTCATCAGCCACCACACTCACATTTTCTGGGAGTGTCCCAAAGTACAAACATACTGGTCAGTCATTATTCAGGAAATTTAAACTATTTTTAATTGCTTTGGGGCATTAACATCCTACCTAATCCTCATGGCCATCCAGCAGGGAAGGTGGGGATCAGATGCTCAATGCTTAAATTGATTTTACTCTCCATAGTTGCTGCCAAAAAAGCACTCCTAAGACTGTGACACATGCAGAAAGTTCCTTTCTTGGAGGCCTGGCAGAACATAATGCACAACATCTATTCAATGGAGTGAATGACTTGTACATTTCAAGACAGAGTACCTGTTTTCGAAATACAGTGACGTAGGTGAGTGGATGTTTCAAATGGAAATCCACCCTGACTTCATCCCATAGATCCGGGTGGCCTCCTTCTCCACCTCCACCTCCTCCCCCCTTACCCCCCCCTTTCTTCTTTTTCACCTATAGCTTCTTGCTTGAGGACCACTGGCACCCTTTTTTTATCTGTATTCGATCCTTTCTCTCCTTTCCTTGCTACCCGTTAATAGCCTGTATCATTATTTCCTAGCCTGTCTTTCCTCCTGCAAATACTGTAAAACAGACAATTTGCACGTTCGCTTTTTCGCACTGGGACCTCTGATAACATGTTGGCGCTGCAAAACATTTGTGGTCTCCATCTGTATTAACTAGTACAATATGGTAGTATGTGAGTTAATTGTCAGCAATCATTGTAATCCCTATAATCTGTTTTGTGCCTGTCAACTCACAACCAATTTGCACTGTAATTAAACGTATACTACTTTATAGTAGTCCGTTTTGCTACCTTCATTTGCCCAGAATGATCCTGAGGTGTTGTAGTTCAAGATGTCTCTTGTATAGTGGTTGCAGAGGGGAAAAGGAGTTAAGCGAGGACTTTCCTTAGCTGATTAAATTACACCACCAGCATCTTTAAGTGACTGTGCTGGCGTATCTATGAAAGCAGGCGATTCTGTAGTGCAGGAGCTTAACCGAGCATCCCCCCTCCCCAAACGAAGATGGACTGAATACAATCATTACAGTCTTGAACTCCATTTCGAACTTGGACAGCATGCAGCTAACAGCGGTGTAATGAATGCTGTCCGCCTATACAAGTCTAAATATGGGCTCACCATAAACGAGAGCACGATTCGAAAATTCAAAAGAGACTACATGGATCAACTTAAGGTAGTAAAAGATCCTACCTTGCTTGTACCTGCACTCCCCACCAAAGCCCATGGCAGACCGACTTTAGTATTAGAGGAAGTTGAGTCTGAGATGAAAAAAATAATAAAAAGCCTCAGAAATGAAGCAGCTGTTGTTAACGCAAGGGTGGTGGCTGCTGTAGCAATCGGTGTGGTGAAAGCAACAGACCAAAAAATGCTTTCAGAATTTGGTGGGCCGCTATCTATAACTTGGCACTTCTTAAACAGGATGGGTTTTACAAAAAGGAAGAGAACTAAGGCTGGCCGCATAACCCCAGATGATTTCGATCAACTAAAAAAAAAAAAAATTGCCCGAAATAGCAAGGCATCCAGGCAAGAGCTAGTGCCACCATTGTTGGTGATAAATATAGACGAAATGGGAGTTGGTGCTGTTACATAATTTTAGCGCTTGCTCTTGTACTGCAAACATAGCGACATTATTTTAACAGCGAATATTTGGTGTTCTACAGTATTTTACCAAGTGGATAGATACACGTTATTGGATTGGCATACATGGACTCTATTTCCTTGTGTAATGGACTTGGAAGAGCAGCTTATTATCTCCATTTGAACTATGCAGCCTTATTAGTTGGTAAAGTGTTTGCATTTTCTTATACTGCTTTTCAGTTCCGTGTACCAGTTCTTTGTAGCGCCTTCGAGGCTGACTGTCAACAATATTTATATCATCTGTTACATACTACAGTTGAAGCCGTTTAAGTGGGATGGCTGGGTGGAATGCTGATCGTCCCACTTAAGCGGCCATCCCAGAAAACCGAAGTTGGCTTTTTTGGTGTGTGGTCCTGGAACTGGGGGACGGGGGATGTTACGAGTGAAGAATTTGCACTTATCCGCGTTTGTCTGCTGCTTGTCTATCTGCTTGGGCACATAGATCTTACCCAGTTTCGAGGAATACTCTCTGTTCTGCAGCCACCCATTGGGTCCGCTGGATGGGGAGAGCACAGAGAGAGAACTAGTCAGGAAAAAGGACTATAACTCGTGGTGCTCGGTGCCTCTGTTGGGAATGTGACGGGGGGAGATGTATCCGTTGGGGACCGCTGGATGGGGAGAGCAGGGGCATGTCGCTCGCTGTTGCAGGCTCTCTGTGTCTTTCAAGGGTTCAGGAAGGGCACAGATCTTGGAGACAGGCTCAAGACAGCTACTGATTTCACAGAGAAAGAACAAGACAGGTAAAAGGTAATAGCCCACTGCATGTCACGCTCGGACTACAATTCGTGGTGCTTGGCGCCTCTGTTGGGAACGTGGGGGGGAGATGCATCTTTCACTGGCCTTGAAATTAACACATGACAAAGCTGTTAGAAAGAACTGATCTGAGAAACTGTTAACTGTTAACCGTTGCCGGCTGATTACTGCCAGTTGCGTGACAATTACGTGACTAATATATGCAGAAAATGCCACTGTGATGTCATGGTAATTGGCTATAATCTGCTTTGATTCAGAAGTCATGCGTCTCACTGAAGCGGTGCTCCCGTTTAATGGGAGTCCCATTTAAACGAAAAGGAGCAACTATATTTAACACTATAAGAAATCTGTTCCACCCGAGACGTCCCACTTAAACGATCGTCCCGCTTAAGCGCGTCCTGTCTAAATGGCTTGTACTGTATCAGAAATTATGTGTCCAAGTGAATGGTCTAGTTTTTACCACTTATGTGATGATGATATTATACATCTAAGTAGCTGTGCTCATTGTACTGTTCTTGTTCCGTATTAAATTTTTAAATAAAAGTAAAAAAAAAAAAGACAGTGACTTCATCACCATAGCACTTTTATTAACTGTAAAATAGATGTCACCATGTTCCTGTTGATAATGTATTTCTCAATATAACTGAATACATTTTCTTTATCTGTACCTCTCAGCTGTCATCCTCATCTGGCATCATTTCCCACATTTCATCATCTGGACACCTTTGAAAAAGGGCTCATGTGCCCAAAGATTCTTGAATATAATAAAACAGATAATGAATTCTAGGGATGTGGATACAGTTCACTATCCACACGCTCTCTGGCAAGTCCACTGGAAGTGCTGATTTGTTGGACATCTTCAAACTCTGCTCCTCCCACCACCCAGGCGGACTCAATCCCATGACTTCTTTCCACTGGAAGAAGAGGTCACCTTCTCAGTAGCTATCACTTAGGATTTAGTGCATCCTTAGCAGACTTTCTTTTTGAAGTTTTCAAAATCTTTTGGAGTTATATCTCCACTTCTTTATCGATGTTGGAGGAACCGAAACATGCCTTTACTGCCTGGGCAGGCAGCTTGACATGGCTGGGTGCGGCTTATGTTTTTTCAGTGCTTCTGGAATCCCTTGAGTAGCAGCTTTCCCTCAGCCGGCCTTTTCAGTGGGATCCAAAGTCCAGCCTAAAGGCACCAAATGAGTTTTGGTGGCTGCTGACTCGGCATCGTAGCTTGCAGCCTTGGAAGAGGGAGCAGCAGCCGCTGCGGTCGGTACCTCCTCGGTCTCAGTGCAGTGCTTGACTGGGGCCAGCCTCCGGTCATTCTTGAAAGGTTTCTGAGAGATGTGCATGGCCTGCCAGACCATAGAGGAGAGCCTTGCCCACCGCAAGAACACAAGCGCCACTGACATCTGTTGTGGGATTGGGAAAGATCAAGGTCCTTCAGATCCCTCGAGTACCTTGATTGCTTGACCTTGATTGAAACTCCCTTGGTCATGGGGAAGGTCAAGAGCTACTTGTCACAGGGTTGGGTAAGACTGTGTCCCATTTGTTATGCATAGAGAGTTAAAAGCAAGGATCTGTTTTGCCCCCTCCTATTTTGCCACTTGTCTGTCTCTTGCTTGTCTGGTTGCACAAATACATTTTCTTATGGTGCATAGGAATTGGCCACTCTGATGATCTCACAATTTCTCCCTGTATCTCCCTTCCTTCACTTGCTGTTTCTAGTCTTCCTTTCTCCCCTTGCTTCTCTGTGGTTAAAAATATATATGTGGATCTTTATATGAAACTAGGATCTCTTGGTTTGCAAATGTATATAATTATATTGTTGTAATGATTGCAGAAAGCTATTTTGGTTTATTAGAGGTTGTCATAGAGATGTATTTTGACCTCCACAAACTTGTTAACAGAATTGTCAACAGGAAACCATCTCTGGGACACAGTGTTATACTTTATTGCACCTGTTAAACACTATATGTGCTCTTTAGGCTGGCCTCAGGAGAGAAATTGACAAAGTTCTGATACAGTTGAAGCCACTTAATTGGGACGCAGTTAATGGGGATGATCGCTTAAAGGGGATGATCCCCTGGGCACCGATTTAGTGGCAGTGTTAATCAATGGGCCCTTCACACCTTTAAAGGGGACATAGCAAACCTGTTTATGGGGACGATTTTTTCCTCAGTTTCCTCAGTTTGCTCTTAACTTCCACCTGTTAAGTGTCACCTTAATTGAGGTGTTAATGGTAATCAGGTGGTACTTTACTCAGAAACTCGGAAACAATTAGCCACTTAAGCCAGTTAACACCAGCTGACTATAACAGC
The DNA here is from genome assembly GCA_016271365.2 of Neoceratodus forsteri. NCBI lineage: Eukaryota > Metazoa > Chordata > Ceratodontiformes > Ceratodontidae > Neoceratodus > Neoceratodus forsteri. The sequence goes on along the minus strand of CM057450.1, from coordinate 373,300,690 downwards.
AAGTGGATGAAGCCATGCACCTGTGTTTGCAAGTGCTGTTAGCAAGGGTGTCTGTGTTTCTGGTCCAGTTTAATTAAAAAAAAAAAAAAAGCTTCTGAGATAGCCACGCATCTTAATCATGCTTACATCTGGTGTGACTTGGTCATTGCTTTAGTCATTATTTTCCGGCAGGTGCTCACTCTGCTGCAGCCGCGATTTTCACAGGTGCATGTGTGTAAATGGATTGTGTGAGCGATCTGGTCCAGGAGCTATTTTATATCGCTTGCTGTTTTGGGGAATCAAGGGGAAAGGTGGAGGCGCTGTAGCTCTATCTGACGAGGATCTAATGGCTGATGTGCTTGTGCCAGAATTATTGACTTTCGACGACATGGACACAGATGAAGCGACGGATGGGGATCTGACTGTTGCCACAATCTTTGATGCCCTGAACACCCTCAGTTCCTGGATCAGAGGATTCAGGACGAGTGGTCAGGAATCTGCAACAACCGGAGTTGGGAGTCAGGAGTCTGCAAAAACTAGCGAGACTCCAACAGACAGATAAGTGTGCCAGAGTGTACTGTTTCAGTGTTAATTTACATTTTTGTTTAGTAAAGATTTTACAGAGCAAGAATTCAAAAAAGGGCTGTAATCACTTTGCCGTTTGCCTGTGTCTGTCTCAGTCTGTGTTGGAACCTAGTTACCGATGCATTATATTGTGTAGTGCTGCATCTGATAATGGGGATGATCGCTTAAAGGGGACAATTAGTTGTCCATGGAGGCATCCCCTTTAAGCGGCTTCAACTGTACAATTTTGAGAGAAACCAGAGGTGTAACTTGCAGCAGTCAGGATGCAGAGTTTAAACTGCCAGGAAAAGACATTGTATAAAAAGAGAGCAATGTTTTGTTGAGAGATAGAGAGAGCTTGAGATTTAAGTTGAGAGAGAGACTCTCAGATGTAGGAATTTCTTTGCTTGAACTGCCTGTATAAAGACCTAAACTGTACACATTTTATTTCATTGTTATTGATAATAATAAAAGGCTACTTGAGAACTGTGTAACTTCTCCTGGTTTGCCTATGCTTCCTGACCTATTCGTTTACAACAGTTGGTGTTGGACAAAGTGGGATTTACAACCTGCATATGCTACACCAAGCGTTTTCTTTATGGGTACCAGACCTGGTACCAGGGAAGCATAGGGGAGAAGTATGGATCTTGCAAAACAGTAAGTCCAGGAGTGATTACCAGCAGAATGGCAGCCAAACTGTAAACAGAAACAGAAGTCCAAACTGAGATTGTACAGCCGGCACAAGTGATGAAAGAAGACGAAGAAGAGGCAGGGACAGACCCTAAAAACATGTCTGCCTTCTTCAAATGGTGGGCTATACAACGAGAGATTGAGAAACAGAGAAGAGAAGAGATACAGCGACAGGAGCAGCAATGACTGGATGCCTTGCAAGCTGTCAAAATTGGTGGAGCTGGTACAGGTCCAGCAGATCAATAAAACACAAGCAACTTAAAAGACATTAAACTTACAAAGCTGTGTCCCTTGGATGGTGTTGAAGCATACAGTGACAGCTTTTGAAATGGTTATCAGAGCCTGCCAATGGCCAAAACAACAGTGGGCAGTCAGGCTGGTACCTTATCAGGCAGATAAAGCCCAAGTTTCCTACAGCAGTATGGACACTGCACAGTCAGAAACCTATGACCTTGTGAAAATGGGAATTCTTAAAAGCTGAGACATCTCAGGAGAGACCTGTAGGCAGAGATTCTGGTCCCTGAAGTACCTCTTGGTCGACAGTCCTCGAGAAGCCTTCACCCGACTCAAAGAACTCATTAAATGGCTCCAACCAGAGGGCAAAACAGTCCCACAGATCATCAACATGTTTGCAGTGGAGCAATTCATCAACATTCTTTCTATAGACATGCACCTTTGGGTAAAAGAACACCAACCAACCAACTGATGAACCAGAGGAGTGGCTATCTCTGCAAAGCAGTGTGCAAAAGATGGAGATTGGTGCCCAAGAGGTGGATAAGCAGAAAAGGGGCAAAATTCAGCAGAAGGGCAGACAGCAAGGAGAACCAGGGATAAATGACAATCAAGGAAGGGGCTGAGTAGACTGTGAAACAGTCTAGGAGGTCAAATCATGGAAAGCATATGTGCAAATGCCAGGAGCCTTAGCAACAAGATGGAAGATCTGAGGCTGTCATGGTGCAGTCAGACCTGGACATTGTGGCCATCACTGAAACCTGGTGTAATGATAACCACGACTGGGAGATGGCCATACCTGGCTACAACATATTCAAGAAGAGACAGAGCAGGCAGGAAGGAGGAGGAGTGGCACTGTATGTGAAAATGACATAAGGGCCACAGAGATCCAGGAGGAACAAAATGGGGAGAGATACTGTGGGTTAAGCTGGAAAGGAAAATGGGGCCCGCCATCCGCACAGGTATGGTCTATAGACCACCAGCCCAGGAGGAAGAAACAGATAGGGAGCTGATGCTAGCCATCCAAAGGATGGCAGACAAGAGTGAGGTAGTACTGGTTGGAGACTTCAGTATTCCAGACGTGGACTGGAGCATCCCAGCAGCAGCATCAACTAGGAGCAGATTTATCCTGGACTCCCTTCAGGGTGCCTTTCTCAAGCAACTGGTCATGGAACCAACTCGGCAGAAGGCAATACTGGACCTTGTGCTCACAGACAGGGACAGTGTGATGGGGTAACAGTGGGGGAGCACCTGGAAAACAGTGACCACCAGTCATTGTGGTTTGAAATCACAGAAAGAGTAGAATCTAACCACACAAAAACACGTATCCTGGATTTTAGGGGGGCAGACTTTGGGAAAATGAGGAGATACTTGAAAGAGGCATTAAGGGGAATGGGACAGGAATCAGGGGTTGAGGAACAGTGGGCAGTATTTAAAATGGGGATTACAAGAACAACAGAATTATGCATTAAGCAGGTTAGCAAGAGGAAAAGGAAGAGGAGACCATTATGGTTTTCCAAAGAGGTAGCAAAGAAAGTGAAAGCCAAAAAGATTGCATTCAGGCAATACAAAAAGACACAGGCAGAAGGGGATAGGGAGAAGTACCAGGAGAAGCAAAAGGAGGCAGGGAGGTCAGTAAGGGAAGCCAAAGCTCAGACAGAAGAGACATTGCAAAATCAGTGGGTAGAGGGACAAAACCTTTACAGGTACATAAGTGAAAAGAAAGACAAAGGGAGGGATAGTGAGACTGAAGGGGAGGATGGGGCCACGTGGAGGATGACAACAGTAAAGCTGACATATTGAACAGGTATTTCTGCTCAGTCTTTACTGAGGAAGAGGAGGTAATGGGTCTGAAGGGAGTACAAGGGTGAGAATGGTGCAGAAATGGACACAAGTCCCTTTACACGAAAGGGTCCTGAAGGAACTGGAAGTAATAAGAGTTGATAAAGCAATGGGGCCAGATGGGAGCACCCAGGGTCCTTAAAGAACTAAGAGGTGGTGGCTGAACCTCTGGTTATCCTGTTTAGCCAATCGCTGGAAACAGGGAGGTACCCAAAGACTGGAGACAGCAGTTGTAGTCCCCTTATACAAAGTGGGAACAAAGAGGAAGCAGGAACTACAGACCAGTCAGCCTCACTTCGGTAGTGGGAAGATCATGGAAGCACTACTGAAGAGAGATTGGTAGAACATCTGGTTGTCAATGGACTACAGGACCCAAGGCAGCATGGTTTCACCAGGGGAGGTGATGTCAGACCAACCTCGTTGAATTTTTGACTGGGTGACTAGGGAGGTGGATCAGGGAGGCGGTGGACATGGCTCATCTGGACTTCAGCAAGGCCTTTGACACTGTGCCACATAGAAGACTATTACACAAACTGGGAATATGGGTGTGGGCAGGACAGTAGTGTGGTGGGTAGGTAACTGGCTGGGCGGCAGGACACAGAGGGTGGTGGTAAATGGCTGTCACTCCACAGAGGGAAGAGTGACCAGTGGGTACCACAGGGATCAGTGCTGGGACCGGTCCTATTCAACATCTTCATCAGTGACATTGCGCAGGGACCTAGAGGGCAGAATTTCACTGTTCGGATGATGACACAAAGCTCTGTAACAGAGTAGACACACCAGAGGGTGTAGACAGAATGAGAAGGACCTGCAGAAACTTGAAGAATGGTCAGGGGTTTGGCAGTTGAAATTCAATGCAAAGAAGTGCAAGATAATGCATATGGGGCACAAAAACCCTGGCACAATATATCAGTTGGGGGGTGAGGATATAGCATGCTCCAAGCAGGAAAGGGATCTTGGGGTTATCATCTCTGATGACCTCAAGGTAGGGAAGCAGTGTGACAAGGCAGCAGGTAAAGCAAATAGGATGCTGGGATGCATAGGCAGGGCATCACCAGCAGGAAAAGGGAGGTCATAATTCGCTATACAAGACACTAGTGAGGCCCCACCTGGAGTACAGTGTACAGTTCTGGAGACCATACCTCACGTAAGGACATAGACAGGGAGAGAAGGTTCAGAGGAGGGCAACAAAGATGGTGCATGGATTGCATCACAAGTCCTATGAAGACAGGTTGAAGGAACTGAACATGTACTCCCTGGAGGAGAGGAGGGAGAGGGATATGATAGAGACATACAGGTATCTTACAGGGAGGAACAGGGTGCAGGAAACACTATTTTAAGCAAAAAGATGTTCCAGGACTAGAGGGCATGGGATGAAGTTGGAGGGAGGACGATTCAGAGGAAACATGAGAAAGAATTTCTTCACAGAACGGGTGGTGGACAAGTGGAACACCCTGCCAGAGGAAGTGGTGGGGGCTGAAACAATCACAGGATTTAAGAATGCGTGGGATAGACATAAAGGAATTCTGGAGGTCAGGGGTAAGGGGCAACAGACTTCTAGGAAAACAAACTCAAATGGGCAGACTGGATGGGCCATAGGCCCTTATCTGCCGACACTGTCTATGTAACCAGAAAGTGGGGACAAGGCCATGTATTTGGCTGAGGACTATCTGATGGTTAGCCAGACACCACAGCAGCGAAGTAACATCCAAGGAATGGTAAGACCCTCTTTTTCCTGATTTAACTCCAGATCAGATAAGAACTTTGATGGGGGTAACAAATCTGCACCCAAAGATTTTGTGAAACCCAAAGAACTTATGACACCTGATCGCCGATTTGTCTAGGCTTCTAGTGACTTTTACTGTCGGCTGTTGTGGCATTTAGATCTCAATAACCATTTTGCAATGGCAGGGCTAGCATTTGATACTTCCCCTGCCAGTGACTTCCGCACAGCTCAGGGCCCACCAACCCACGAGTCTCTGCCCCCCCCCCCCTACCGAGGAGGCCTTCTCCCTCCTGCCAGTCTCTCTAAAAGAGGTGGAAGACCTACTGCTGCAACTGGACACCAGGAAGGGAGCAGGCTCCGACTTCATAGAGCTATACTATCTGAAATGTGCCTACCATGTGCTTTCAGTGCCAATCACCCACCTATTCAACATGTCACTGTCCCAGGGTAGCCTTCCCCCTCAATGGAAAATAGCCCATGTCATCCCTCTATTAAAAGCAGGTGACCCCTGTGATCTAAATAATTACAGACCAATCTCCCTCCTCCCATCCTGTCTAAATTACTAGAAAAATAGTGTGTGTGGGCCAGGGGCAGGCCTTGTAATCCAGAAGCCTATTAAACCTGGTTCAGTCTGGATTCAGAGCAAAGCACAGCACCATAACAGCCCTAGCTAAGGTGACCACAAGAAGCATGTCTGTGCCGTTTTCAAGAAGCTGAGCTGCCCTGTTAGCCTGAATATCTTCAAGGCGCTCTATGATCGCTACAGGAAAGCACCTTGTAAATGTTTTCCTCACCGCTAACCCACTAATTCTGCAACTACCCCTTTCCATCCTGACACTCACCATGTTTCTACCCCTGGCTCTCACTCTTTCCATATTAACTCTTTCTTCTGCACCCACCCTTCCCTGTCTGCTCCAGCCTGGCTAAAGTCCCACCCCATCCATAGTTGTGTCCCAATTATCTACCCCTCCTCTGTCATTATCATAATAAACAAGTACATGACAGCCATTGTCACTTTCTGTGGTTTTAGCCCAATTTTTCTCCCCAGTCATTGGTAATATATCCCTCCTCTTCTTTACCTCTCTAACCTGCAACCCCATACACGGCCTTGTTCCCCTATATGTGTAGTTGCCGGCTGCCTCACTCAAAAGCTCTCTGCTTATAACCCCTGTATGCCTATGGTTGATTGTACATCTGTTGACTTCTTCAATTGTAAAATAATGGAGTTGTTTTTTTTTGTTTTTTTTTATTTCAACCTTGTACTGTACTGTATACACTGTATATACTTTTTCTTCCTTGTATATTATTGCTTTTTGTATACCTGCTTCTGTACTGTACTTTGATGTATTCATGACCAGCTCCACCTTGCAAATGAGCCTTGCTCAATGGTGCCCACCTGGATAAATAAAGATTTTGATTGAGTGATAGATTGATTTTATTTGCTAGAACTGTAATAAGCCAGGCCATATTAAAAGAAACTGACATCAAAATAAGGAGAGTAACACTAGAGCAAATTTGGCCTTAGCAAATTGGGGCAAGTATTTAACAGATGTCAAGGTGGGAGATATGACTGTGAATGGATGTACAGATTCTGGAAGCAGACACACCCTGGTGCATGTTGAAGTTCTGGGAAAAAGTCTATGCAAAAGGACCAGGTACTGGGGTTATCTGCATCCAGGGGGACACTCGATACTCTCCCACCACCAAGTGACTCTGAACATTAATGGGATGTCACACCAAATGAAAGTGGGGGTAGTAGTAAAGTTACTTGTATCTGTGATTATTTAAACGACTTTCCAGGATTTATTAAGTTAATCACAGAGGGAGCAAATCCTGCTGTTTCAGCAGCTATGATAAGAGCACAGGCAAAGAAAACCTCAGATGTTGTTAACTTTTCCTTTTGGTGACTTTTATTCTGACTTCTTCAAGCCCAGCTCCAAGATCCGCAAGGCCAGGAAAGAAAGATGCCTGAAAAAACAGTGGCAACAAAAGACTGATGGATATAAGGGGTTGATGTATGCAACTGTTGAAACTAAACTTACAACTGATTGTGATTTTGTTTCTGAGCAAGCTAATGGTGTTCCTCTGTAGGGTTATTTTAAGCAGCTAGGGGTGGGAAAAAAGAGTGAACCAATGTTTAAAAAATGTAATAGGCTACTGTACAGAGTTTGAGTTGGCACAGAAACAGAAGGCATCCTTAATGACTTGCAGGCCTCATGCCGTACTCTCCATACAGTCCACACGATGTCATGCTCAGTCGTCTTCCTTCCACAGACTGCCATTTCAATCCTTTCAGTTTTGTTGTGCCTTTCGCCAGAAAGGCCCAGCCCACCAACCACCACTAAAACAACCAGCTCATCCTCTCGGCTACTAAGGGCAGCAGAGTCACGTGGCACAGAACTTGTGACTTGGTGCCTCCTCCTTGTTGATGTAGAACACTACGCAAGTGTTGTCCAGTTGGATCAGCAAGGGACGGGGTGTGAGTATAGCTCTGGAAGGCCTGAAGAGCTAGACGAATGGCCTGCATATCCAGAATGTTGGATGTGAAGGGACACTGCCATCTGGTCCCCAATGGCCCTGCATTTGGTGAGGACCAAGATGGATGCCCCAACCCAGGTTGGAGGCATTCGTCATCAGTGTTTGGGTGGGGGGGTCGTCGACTGGAAGGGTATACGCTGATCTGGAGGTGGGTGGGATCCAGCCACCAGGAGGGCCGGGGTCACGCCAATGGAGTCTTCAAAGTTCCCCATCTTTTTGTGCCATCGGTGGTGAAGGGCCCACTGAACTGGGTGCATGTGCAAAGAGGCATATGGCATGGTGAAAATGGCAGTCACCGCATGAACTTGCACATGGTAATTTGGGGAGCTGCAAGGCACTGCTGAGCAAGGGAGAGGAGCTTGTGAGTCCTGTCTTCTGGGAGGAAGGCCCAGCCCTGTGCAGTATCTAAGACTGCTCCGATGTACTTGAGGCATTGAGATGGCTCCATGTGGGACTTGGCTACATTTACTGTTATGCCTAGTTCCTGGAGGAGCTCTAGGGTGCATGTGAGATAGTGGAGCAATCCTTCCTGAGACAAGGATTTTTGAGCCAGTCATCTAAGTATGGGAATATATAGTGTCCTCTGCAACAATAGGCTGTGGCTACTACCACCAGCCACTTTATGAAGGCCCTGGGGGCCGACAAAAGATCAAAGGGCAAGGCACAGAATTAGTAATGTTATCCCAGTAGTTGGAACCGGAGGTACTGCCGATGGGCTGCGTGTATTTTAATATGAAGGTATACATCTTTCATGTCTAGGGCACACAGCTAATCCCCTCGGTTTAAAAGAGACAAGACTGTCTGCAGAGTAACCATGCAAAATCTCGTGCACCACATGAACCAGTTGAGATCCCGAAGATCCAGGACAGGGTGGAGGTTGCCCATGCACTTGGGGACCAGAAAGAAAATGTGAATAAAAGCCATTGCCGAGCTCGAGTTGAGGCACAGGTTGCAGCACCTGCTTTTGAATCAAAGAGTGGAGTCCCTCCAGCAGAACAGGAACGTGGTCTGGCGGTATGACAGCTGTCAAGGTGTATGCGGAGGAGGAGTGGCTGTGAGCTCCAGAGTATGGCCCATAATAGTCATTTGCAGGACCCATTTGTCTGTTGTAATCTGCCTCCAGGCCTCTAAATGGCGAGGGAAACGGCCACCCACTGCCTCCAAGGCCAGCGGAGTATGGCAGGGGAGGCTGGCGGAGGAGTCAAAAAGTAGTGGTAGTGGCCACAGCAGGGGTGGCTGTGCCACTGATTTGTGACGTCACATACAAGATTCAAAATCATTGGTCCTTCACCATGTGACTAAAAACACTTCATACAGTAACCATGGTAATTAAATAAATTGATTAAAACAAACTCATTAAGTGAGATAAAGTGCAGACTGTAATAACCACATAATTTGAGGTTACCTTACAATTCAAGGTTCAGTTGGAGGCAAGGCGGGGGTTGGGGGAGGCAAAAACTGAGGAAAGAGTTTAAAAACAGTAAGCATATAGCCATGTTGTTAGACATCCTCAGAGTGGCTAAAATCATTAGAGAAGAGTATCTTCTAAAAAGTGCATCATTTTAACCATTCTCACAGTTCATCTCTCTTCTAAGTATGGTTTCAGATCAAACCCAAAATTGAGACCTGGCTTTTTGTTTGCCCGTAACATCAGAATCCAAAATGTCTCTCTTTTAAGTAAGAGATTATTAAAATTGCCACCTCTAGGGTTGTGGCTGACTAAAGTAATCTCAAATGATGTGGTTATTAGAGTTTGCACTTTGTCTCACTTAAGGAGTTTGCTTTAATCAATTTATTTAATTACCATGGTTACTGTATTAAGTGTTTTTAGTCACATGGTGAAGGACCAATGATTTTGAATCTTGTATGTGACGTCACAAATCAGTAGTTAGGTTATTTAATGTAGCAGTTAAAAATGTGCTGTAGCTTTTGATAAGGATAAGTTCATCCAAAATGAGTCAACCATGCACAATGATTTGCTATGGTTTTATTGTCTATGTCAGTGGCTCAGTAGGTAGCACACTCGCCTCTGAGGCCGGGAGATCAGAGGGCTATGGGTTCAGTTCCCACATCTGGCACTTGGGTTAATATCCCAGTACTGACACTGTAGTGCAGCATGAGAGGGGTGCTGCACTTCTGAGGTGCCGTCTTTTGGATGAGATGTTAAACCGAGGTCCCATCTGCCTGGATTGGTGGTAGTTCAGGTGGATGTTAAAGATCCCATGGCACTTATCGAAAAGAGTAGGGGAATTTCCCCGGTGACCTGGCCAAATTTCTCTCATTCACTAAAAATACCACCAACAGCTTAATCTGGTTCAAGATCAGTTGGCATTCATCTGTATCCCCCTCCCCCGGGTCGTGCCTGAAAATAGGCAGGATTTGTCTAGTGCACTTACCCGGTCCACAAAAAATAAATAAATAAAATAAAATTGTTTTGGAAAACAAAATGTTTTAAATGGAACAATTTGCCCAGCATCTTTTCAAGAGTAAAGAAGCTGCTGTTGTCCCTGTTCCAAATGCTGAATTCTATAACAAAGAGTGCCATCATCCTAGTGCGCACTCTCTCTCTCTCTGTCTTATGTACTTTCTGCTTCTGTTTTCTTCATCCTACTGGGCAGTGCCTCTGGCCTTCTCGGTTGCCCTCGGTGTGCTGCTCTGCAAGCTGATTGCCAGCCAGGAACTGAGGCCGCTAGGGGCCTCCCATGTATTTATACACATGCATGGACTGACGTCATTGTGGGCAGTCCCCAGTCAACACTGCTGGTGAAAGCTACCGTGAAAGGACACCCTCTGGTGGACGTTTCCCAAGTGTATGACCTGCTGCAAGAGATCCTCTCAAAGATCTACTGTTACGGTAAGTACAGAACTGTGCTTTCTGTATATTAGTAGGACATTGCACGACAGAGAGAAAAAGTACTCCGCTATTGAAAAAAAAATACCTTGCTGCAAAATGGGCAATGAAGTCTCTTAAACTTAATCTGCTAAGAGCTGACTTTGTATTTATAGCAGATCACAGTCCTCTGTGTTGGCTTAATCAAATGAAGAATAAAAATTCCAGAATCACAGTGTGGTATCTGGCACTACAGCCATTTAAATTCAAAGTGATGCACAAATCCGGAACTTAGAATGTCAGTGCTGATATTCTGCCAGTATATGGTTTGGTAATTGAGAATTCAGAAAGTTAAAAGAAAATGTGTGTGAGTAACTGAATTGTTTACTGTAAAAAGGTGTTATAAACAAGCATTTGTCAATGCAGAATGTTTACCATTGGTATTGCTGTTGTACTGGGACTTGCTTGTACACATTGTTACTATATATTTATCTAAGATAGAGCAGATAAGATGCAATGTCTCATTTTCAGTGGTGTCCTGCTTTTACATATTGTTAAATTGTAATTACCCAAGATAGGGCAGCTGAGAGGCAGTATCTACTTTTGAGTGGGCTCTCACATTTTGATCCCAAATGTCCAGCAGTCTGTTTATGACCAGATGTTAGGATCAAGACAGGTGGAATTTTTTAAATCCCATCCGAAACGTCATTTCACTGTATGACTGTGGAAATAAGTTTCGGAAGGGATTTGAAAAATGATACCTGCCATGTCAGGAAGTGGGGGTAACCCAAGGGATATGTTGAACATTAGGAGCCAAAATCTGCAAAAATAAAGTTATGAGTAAAAATGTTGGAACAATTAAAAGGGTCCTCATCAGTTAGTTGTTTTAGTCACATTTTTAACCCAAATTTTCAACATAATCTATGACCAGTCCTGAGCATGACAGGTGTCATTTATAAAACAATGGGCAGAACGTTATTTTGTGTCATAAATGTGGAAACATTTTGGGTAGGGTTTGAGAAAGGACAGCTGTCACATTCATGCGTTAGTGTGAAAAAAATGAGTATGTTAAAAATCTGGGGTCAAAATACTGAAATTTACCACTTTTATAAGCACGCATTGACAGATTTCAATGTAGGCTCATAACTTTGTGTTTTCTCTTATTTGTACCCCAGATTTTCAAAACAGCCTTCTTATGACCTCTCATAGCCTTCTTATGACCCTACCTCATGAATAACGGTGGAGAACATTTTCTAATTGTGCTCAAAAGGTGATGAAAACACATTTTAGCCAAATTTGAAAAATGATCACATTCATGAAGTGGTGTGAACAAAAAAATGACTGTAAAAAATCTGGGGCCAAAATACTGAAAATTACCACAGTTACAAGTGTGTGTTGAAAAATCTCTGTGTACACTCATAACTTTGATTTTTCTTTTAATATTTGTACTCCACATTTTCAGCATAGCCTTCTTATGACCCTACATAGCCTTCCTCTACCTCATGAACAAGGATGGAGAAAATTTTCAGATTGTGCCCAAAAGGTGATTTTGCGCCACAAATACAAAAACACATTGTGGCCAGGATTTGAAAAATGTCTGCTGAAACATTCATGAGGTGCTGTGAAGAAATGGCTATGCTGAAAATTTGGGGACAAAATATTGAAAATTACCACAGTTGCAAGCCTGCATTCATAAATTTCAATATAGGCTCATACTTTTTTTATTTTTTTTTTTACCCCCAATTTTTTACATATCCTTCTAATGACACCACCTCATGAACAGTGGAGAAAATTTTCAGATCCTGCTTGAGAGGTGATTTCGTGCAGTGACTGCAAAATCATCTTTTGGGACAGAGTTGCCTAATTTCACTGTCATTGTTCATGAGGTGGGGTCCCAAAAATGGCATGTTGAATTTGGGTCCAAAAATATTAAAAAATGGACCGAGTTATGCCATGAGTGTCAAGTCAATGTGTCAGATTGCTTAGTAAAAGCAAAAGAAAGAAGCAGCCACTGTGGTTCTCTAAGTCAGTGGCTGAGAAAGTGTGAGAAAAAAGTAAGGCATGCAGGAAATACAAAGAGACACAGAAAGAAGAAGACAGACTGAAATATCTGGAGAAGCAGAGAGAAGCTGGGAAAGATGCCAGAGGGGCTAAGGCAAGAACGGAGGAAGGAATAGCACAGGCTATTAAGAAGGGGGACAAGACCTTCTTCCGTTATATTAGAGAGAGGAAGAAGACCAGAAATGGTATTGTTAGGCTGAAGAAGGGAGAGGGTGGGTGGGTGGAGGATGACCTTGAAAAAGCTGAGATACTGAACAAATATTTTTGTTCAGTGTTTACCAAGGAAGAGGCTGGGGAGGGGCCAAGACTCACATGTACAGGGGGGAGAGGTGGACACCAGCCCATTTACAGTGGATAGAGTCTTGGAGGAACTAGGAAAAGTAAAGACAGACAAGGCAATGGGGCCAGATGGGATTCACCCTAGAGTGTTGAAGGAACTCAGGGAAGTCCTAGCAGGTCTGCTGACAACCCTCTTCCACCAATCACTAGAGATGGGGGAGGTACCCGGGGACTGGAGGACAGTAGAGGTGGCCCCCCTGCACAAGATTGGAAGTAGGCAGGAGGTGGGCAATTACAGACCTGTAAGCCTGACCTCAGTGTTGGGGAAGCTGATGGAGTCCCTACTTAGGAGAGAGTAGTGAAATTACTGGAGTCAGGCGGTGCAAAAGACACAAGGCAACATGGATTCACTGAGGGTAGGTCCTGTCAGACTAATCTTATCAATTTCTTTGACTTGGTGACCAGGGTGGTGGATCAGAGACGGGCAGTGGATGTGGCCTACCTGGTTTTCAGTAAGGCCTTTGACACCGTTCCTCATAGAATGTTGCTTAACAAATTGGGGAATCTGGGTGTGGGCTCTAAAGTGGTAAAATGGTTTGGAAACTGGTTAAAAAGCAGGACCCAGAGGGTGGTAGTAACTGGCATAAAATCAGAAGGAGGGAGGTGACCAACGGGGTTCCACAGGGATCGGTGCTGGGTCCAGTTCTATTCAGTGTCTTCATAAGCAACATTGCAGAGGGACTGGAGGGGAAAGTATGCCTGTTCGCGGATGACACCAAGATCTGTAACAGAGTCGGCACACAGAAGGGGCTACATAAAATGAAAAACAACCTAAGACTACTTGAGGAATGGTCAAGGGTTTGGCAGTTGGATTTCAATGCTAAGAAGTGCAAGGTAATGCACCTGGGACACAGAAACCCAAGAGAGGAATACAGAGTGGGGGGGGCAGGTTCTAGCCACCACAAGTCAGGAGAGAGACCTGGGGGTTATCATATCCGATGTCCTGAAGTCAGCCAAACAATGCAAAAAAGCAGTGGGGAAGACAAACCAAATGCTGGGGTGCAGAGGTAGGGGCATAACCAGTAGGAGGAGTGAAGTGGTGATGCCTTCTGTATAGATCACTGGTGAGTCATCTGGAATACTGTGTCCAATTCTGGAGCCCGCATCTGAGGAAGGACATAGACAGAATGGAAGCAGTCCAGAGAAGAGCAACAAAAATGATACATGGACTGTACCACAAGCCTTATGAGGAAAGACTCAAGGAACTAAACATCTATTCACTGGAAGAGAGAAGGGAGAGGGGATATGATAAAGACTTTCAAATACCTCAGAAGAATAAACAAGGTACAGGAGGGGAGCATATTTCAGAGAAGAAAGTGCACAAGGACAAGGGGACATAACATGAGGCTGGAGGGAAGGAGGCTTGGGGGAATGCTAGGAAGTATGTTTTCACAGAGAGGTGGTGGGTCCATGGAACAGCTACCAGCGGAGGTGGTGAAAACAGTACGGGGATTCATAAGTGCATGGAATAAGCATAAAGGCACCCTGCTGTACAGCAGAACAGGGAGAAAGGCAGTCCATATAAGAGTAGGGATTACCAAACCAAGTAGGGAAATGGGCAGACTAGGTGGGCTGTATTATCCTTGTCTGCCGACAGATTCTATGTTTCTAAGTTCAAGACCCCATTGACATACATGGAACCGCATACCTGATTTCCTCAGTTCATGGTCAGTTGAAGAGTGAGGCGTGTCTCGATCCAGAGAGGATTAGGGCGATGGACACACGGTAGGTAAGTAAGAGTGGGGGTACTGAGTGGGAGGGTTGGGTGGGAGACTGTTATGGTGGCGGTGACAACAGACATCGATGGACTGTTTTCTTTTTTACAGGATGTTTAAAAAAATAAAACTACAAGGGACAGTTTTCTTTATTTTAACTACCAACACTGGGATTGGGCACCCCAGTGTTGGTGTTATGTTTGGCAGTGCCAGTGGTAGGCTTCTCAGTGTCACATAATCAAAACGGGCAGGGGTAGCAGCTGGCATGGGGATTAGGCACCCCCATGCTGGAATTTTAACATGAAGGGGTGGGAGAGATTGGGGGCTGGGGTCGTTATGTTTGTCGGCACCGGGGTGGGCTCCTGGTCCTAAAATGAAAATAGGTGGGGGGGAGGGTGCTAGAGGCACTTGAGATTGTAGCTGGCATCGGAGATGACATTGGGGGAGGCAACAACGGGCTGATCATGACAGATCAGCTGTGCTTGCTAGACGGCGTTGTGTAGAT
The DNA here is from genome assembly GCA_016271365.2 of Neoceratodus forsteri. Lineage (NCBI taxonomy): Eukaryota > Metazoa > Chordata > Ceratodontiformes > Ceratodontidae > Neoceratodus > Neoceratodus forsteri. Next base: position 373,285,670 of record CM057450.1, on the reverse strand, counting down.
CAAAGGAAAGAGACGTCCTCTGATTGGATTGGCTATTTGTTTTGAACTACATGAATTTTCTGCCCAGCAGGCCAGAATCAAGATCAGCCTGGCTGATGATTGGTGTGACACTGACAAGCCCCTTGTAGACTGCTCTGCATTGGACTGACAGTGTCACACCCCTCAGATCCCACTCTGATGGCAAAATGTTTGCTGCTAGTGCATGCACAATGAACATAAAAAAGGGATACTGCATATGCAAAGAACTGTAAATGTTTTAAGTTAATGTTAAAAAAGAAATAAAAGAAGGTTTAGAAAAGAAAAAAAAACAGGCTCCCTCTTAAAAGGAGTGTGTGTGTGTGTATATGACAGAGTTGGTTAAGACCCTGTCCCATTTGTTATGCAGAGAGTGTTAAAAGCAAGGATAGTACAGTTACGTAAGAACTTACCGTAACAGTAGATCTTCAAGAGAGGTTCATGCAGTAGGTCATAACATGTAGGACTGCACCCTCTGGCATCAGGACCGCACGGCAGACTTTTCCAGCAGTGTTTGGTGGGGGACCACCCACCCGGCATCACATAATGGACGTCAGCATGACCCTATATAGTGGGCAGTCCGTGCGCCCGCGTTACAGTTCTCGCGCCGGAGATCCAAGGAGGATGAGACAGGAGGAAGAAAGAAATCCTGGAGCCCAGTTCAGAATGGCTGAAAGGAATGCAGAAACTGGGGGAAGGAGGGAGGGAAAAGGTGATCTACTGCAGGAATTTCTCTCGAAGATCTACTGTTACGGTAAGTTCTTACGTAACTGTACTGTCTTATTTCAAGAGGGTTCCTGCAGTAGGTTGTAACATAGGACTGAATCCCAAGCAGTCACTCACAGAGAGAGTCAGAGAGAGTCACGGGAGGAGGAGCAACTGAAAAGACAGCACAGGACCAACTTAAGACAGTAGGCACTGCAGGACGGCAAGGCCAAACCCGGCCCTACGCCTTGAGGCAGTGTCCAGACTGTAATGTTTCGTGAAGGTGTGGACGGAACACCAGGTTGCTGCCACACAAATCTCTGCTGCAGAAACATTCTGGAGGAACGCCGTAGAAGTAGCAGTGCCTTTAGTAGAGTGACCTCTGACCTCCCCCGGTAGAGGTTTGTTGTACTTCTGGTAACAGAAGAGAATGCAGTTACTGAGCCACTTGGAAAGGCACTGTTTAGAAACAGCTGACCGCAAGGATTTGGGGGCAAAGGAGACAAAAAGCTGATCAGAATTTCTGGATTCCTTAGTTCGGTGAATATAGCATCTGAGGATTCTATGAACATCCAAGGTGTGAAGGAGATCTCTCTCCCCATTCGAATGAACAGGGAAATAAACCGGTAGTTCAGCTGTCTGGTTTAGGGTGAACTCAGAAACCATCTTGGGAAGAAACTTAGGATTAGTGCGCAGGACTGCCCGGTCCCTGTGAAAAATCAAATAAGGCTCCTGCATCCGGGCCTGAAGCTCGAAAATCCTATGAGCAGAAGTAATAGCAACCAAAAATAGTGCCTTACAGGAAAGGTAGCACATATCACTGCTCATCGCTGGTTCAAAGGGAGGAAATGTGAGCTTCTCTAACACAAAATTCAAATCCCAAGGTGGGGTGGGATTACGGATGGGGGTTTAAGATGGAGGATCCCTTGCAAAAAGGTCTTAGAGATCTCCAACTGAGCCACAGGCTTTCCTTCCACCAACACATGGTAGGCTGAAATGTCCGACAGGTGGACCTTAAGGGACGAATAAGACAGACCAGAATCAGACAGGTGCAGAAGGTACTCCATAACCTGGGGAGCTGAGCAAGTAAAGGAGTCCCATCCTTTAGAAGCCACCCAAATGGAAAACGCTTTCATTTCATAGCATAGGTGGACCTGGTGGAGGGTTTTCTCACCTCTACCAGGACCTGAATGGCCTTTTGGGAGACCCCAAAATAGGATCTGATTATGTCTGAAGGAGCCACGCATGAAGATGCAGGGTCCTGAGTCCTGGATGTACCAACCAGCCTTGATCCCGAGTCAACAGATTGTGCCTCAGAGGTAAAAGAACTGGGGGTTCCACTGAAAGTTGCTGCATTAGCAGAAACCAGATTTGCCTTGGCCAGAGTGGAGCTACCAGTATCATCCTTGCTCCCTTTGCCTGGAGTTTGAGAAGTACCCTCTGTAGAATGGGAAAGGGAGGGAAGCCATATAAGAACTTCCCTGTCCAACATAGGGACCACGTGTCGTTCCAGAAAGCTCCAGGCTCTGGAACGGGCGAGCAGAATCTGAGAAGCTTTATACTGGATGGGGAGGCAAATAGGTCAATGTCTGGGAGACCCCACCTCTGAAAGAGAGAGTCTGCTGCCTCCTGACTTAATTCCCATTCGAGAGCGAGGGATGACATCCAACTGAGGCCGTCTGCCAGGATGTTGTGAATGCCTGGAACATGCATGGCTGTGAGAAACTGATCGTGCTGGACTGCCTAATTCCTGCATAGGATTATGACCGGGTGCCTCCCTGCTTGTTGATGTACCAGACTACTGACATGTTGTCTGTCTGGATCAGCAGTGTTCCTCTCGATAGGATGATCTGAAAAGCCTGAAGGGCATAAAGAATCACCCTCATCTCCAGAATGTTGATGTGCAAGGACATCTCCAGCTGGGACCACAAACTCTGGGTTCGATGGTCTCCCGGGTGCACCCCCAACCCAGACAGGAAGTGTCTGTGGTGAGGGTCCAAAGAGATGGGGAACTTTGAAAGGGAAGTCCCTTGGACAGATTCAGAGGGTCTAGTCACCATAGGAGATTCCTCTTGACTGTGCCGGAGACCAGAACAGGATGGTCCAGGTCATCCAAGCGTTGGTCCCACTGGGTGCATAACGTCCACTGGGAGATCCGCATATGCAACTTGCTTAAAGGAACCATGGAGATAGAGGCTGCCATCAAGCCCAGTAAGCGTAGCAATGCCCTGGCCGGAAGAAATCTGGACGAGACCAGTAAGATGACTTGCTCTTGAAGAGTCTCTGCCCTGTCCGAGGGTCGAATGGCTCTGCACTGGACCGTATCCAAGATCACCACGATGAACTGGAGATTCTGAGAGGGGGTGAGAGATGACTTGGGGAGATTGACAGTGATCCCCAGTCAGGAAAAAAGGTCCAAAGTGACCGAGAGGGAGTCCAGAAGACTGTCCCTCGACAGAGCTATGAGTAGCCAGTCATCCAGGTAGGGTAACACCGTTATACCCTGATGGCGTAAGGCACCGCTAGGCACTTGGTAAAGACCCTGGGTGCCAAGGAAAGGCCAAAGGGGAGGGCTGTGAACTGGAAGTGCTCCCCCTGGAAACAGCGGTGGCCTGGGAAAATCAGGATATGCAAGTAGGCATCCTGCATATCCAGGGCACAGAGCCCGCGGTCTTTCTGCAGAAGGGGCAGAAGACCCTGCACTGTCAGCATGCGGAACCTTTTGTACTCGATAAAAAGGTTCAGACTACTGAGGTCTAGGATGGGTCTGAGGTCACCCGTCTTTTTTGGGACCAGGAAAAAATGGGAGTAAAATCCCTTTCCTCTCTTGGGGTGGAGGAACGGGTTCTACCACAGGGGCTAGGGGGCCAGGGCCCTCCTGCCAATCTCTAGGATTTGGCGGCCAGTGGAGAGGAAAAAGAGGAGCCCATAGCTCAACTTTTGGACTGTTTTTTGTGGGGGCCGATTGCTTCCCTTGGTGTTTAAATTCGAGAAACAAATATAACAAAAAGGCGATCGACAAAGTTACAGTTAACCGCGAGGTACTAGTGCAGGTCGACGGAGGGAAAGAACTGGAAGGTGGGTGTGGGGACTGCCCACTATATAGGGTCATGCTGACGTCTGTCATGTGACATCGGGTGGGCGGTCCCCCTCCAGACACTGCTGGAAAAGTTTGCTATGCAGTCCTGACGTCAGAGGGCCCAGTCCTACGTGTTATGACCTACTGCAGGAACCATCTCAAAGTAAGATCTATTGTGTCCATTCCTATTTTGCCACTTGTCTGTCTCTTGCCTGTCTGATTGTGCAATCAAATTTTTTGTGACACCTAGGAATTGAAATACAAGTACAAGTAATCTCTCTCAACCCTTAAGATAAAGTACATAGCAATACTCCAAGAGAACTTTATGTAACGTTTCAGAACTTTAGTTCCTTCGTCAGACAACGGAGCTTATGTTGTTCTACTAATCGCAAAAAACTCAAAGATGGTTGTGTTAATGTATGGCTTCTACCTTAATTTGGGGCTTATACGTCCTCTGTAGTCTTTTGTATACCTGATTTAAGGAACTAAAGTTCTGAAACGTTACATAAAGTTCTTTTGGAGTACTGCTATAATATTAAAGAGATTATGGTATTTTTACTAATAAAATGTATAACGATTATTTAAAGAGCTGTATTGATTTGTACTTTATCTTAAGGGTTGAGAGAGATTACTTGTACTTGTATTTTGATTCTCCCATCTCTATCTCCCCGTAAAAAACTTGAAAAGGAACCTTGGGATACTCATGTTTTATGACACCTAGAAATTGGCCACTCCGATGGTCCCACATTTTCCCCGTTCTCTCCCTTCCTTCACTTGCTGTTTCTATTCTTCCCTTCAAGCTCTAGGAATCCCTCATTATGCTTAACAGTAACATTTACTTAGTTAAGTGTAGTTTAGTTTTCGATAACTCTGCATTAGTTAGGGTGTTTTGTGTTGTGAACTCTGTATTAAGTTTTGTCCCAAAACGCAAAAGAAAAGGGCTAAAAAATCGGGAGCCCTTAAGGCTTCTCAGTCTGCCTCTATGTCACGTAAAGGCTCAGAAGAGGGTTCAGCCCCTCAGAGTAAGCAGAAGGATAAGGCTGCTGAAGATGGGTCAGAGTCAGGGTGTCTAAATGGGAGACCCCTGAACACAGCAAAAATAAAAGAGCCTCTGAACAGGTATCGGATTCAGTGCCAGCTAATAAAAAAAAAAAATGAAAAGTCCCTCCTCCTGGAGAAGGAAAGGAGACACCATTGTACAAAAATAAGATGTCCTCAATAGAGGACATGACTCCAGGCTATGGGGAGCTTCATGAGTATGCCTGCCCCCCAACCCCAGGCTCCAGTTCCTTTACCAACAGAGGAGGAAGCTGAATTTTACTATGAGGAAGAGGAGGGAGAATCGCTAGAGCTTGATGGTTCTCCTGAACAGGAGTTTGGCTCCCCTCCTCGTCCTTCACATGACTACACCTCACACTACACCTTTGTAAGGCAAATGGTCAACACTCAATCTGTGATCGCAGGAGACTGCTGAATATGAGAATGATGTGGAGTTTCTAGATATGATGAGCTTAACACCCACACAAAGTCTGCTTTTGCCCATACACAAATCTCTCAAAAAGGCCACTTTCAGAGTGCTGTTAGCACTCACTTCATCTGCTGGCATTGTTAAAAAAATCGAAAAGAACTATCATCTGGACAAGCAGGGCGCTGAGTACCTGTATTTCCACCCTGATTTTTTTTTTTATTTTATTTTAGTTTTTGTTGACCAGGTAAGTGCACTAGGCAGATTCTGCCTATTTTCAGGCACGACCAGGGGGAGGGGGATACAGATGAATGCCAACTAACCTTGAACCAGATTAAGCTGTTGGTGGTATATTTTCAGTGAATGAGGGAAATTTGGCCAGGACACCGGGGAAACTTCCCCTGCTCTTTTCAAGAAGTGCCTTGGGATCTTTAACATCCACCTGAACTACCACCAGAACAGGCAGATGGGACCTCGGTTTAATGTCTCATCCGAAAAGACGCCACCTCAGGAGTGCAGCATCCCCCTCATGTTGCACTGTAGTATCCATATTGGGTTATTAACCCAAGAGCCTGGTGTGGGGATAGAACCCACAGCCTTCTGATCTCCTGGCCTCAGAGTTGAGTGTGCTACCTGTTGAGCCACTGACACAATTAATTACAGAACCCACCCGCTACAACCAACGCTCATCTAAACTCACTTGATTGGATCCTTGCCTCCCATCTACACAGAATATCCACTGCTGGTGAGGGAGTGGTCCAGACTGCTGCCTGTGATAAAGCTAAGATTCCCCTGTCTGCCGAGCCACTGGAAAAAAAATTCCAGGCAGCTGAATAGTATAGGGGGAAAAAGTCTACACCTCAGCTTCCCTGCTTTTAAGGCATGCAGCATACATGGCCTACACATCTTAATACCAAAAAGCCCTATGGAGTTCCATTTTGGCAATGAGTGAAAAAGCTTCTGGTGACTTATCACAGAACCGGGCAGATACAGTGGTGCTCACCATGGATACCACCAAGTACCAGTTCCACATGACAATAGATGCCAGTGACAGTGCATTTGTGGTCATGGCACATGCAGTGTCCCTAAGAAGGTTTGCTTGGCTCAGGACTACAAACCTTCTCAGGAGACTCGAACAAAAACAATGTATTTCCCACGTGAGGGAAATTCTTTGTTTGATGAAAGACAGAGGCTTACGTGAAAAAGGTGGATGAGTACAGGACCACCTATAAGAGCAAGACTGAGAAGGCCTCCACTTCCCACAGGCCTTATGGAAGAAGAAGTGGGGCAGGGGTTACTACCCTCATGCTTGTTACTTATGACTTCACCCCTCAGAGAGGATGCTTCAGAGGTAGAGACAGAAGGGGGTCCTAGGCGTGCAGATGCAACACCAACCCCCACAGCCCAGGCAAAACTGAACCCCTGAAAGGTCTGCATATGTTGCCTAGCCACTGCCAGTGGGAGGAAGGCTGACTCAATATTTCCAGGCTTGGGAAAATATTACCACAGGTAGGTGGGTCCTGGAAATAGTGGGTCAAGTTCTGACCTTGTAGTTCAGAAAATTCCGACAATGCAGGGTCACAAAACCTTCACCCCTCATACTCCAACAGAGACACTCCTGCTGGAGCTGGAGATGAAAAAAGCTGCTACAAGCAAACACAGTGGAGAAAGTCTCCCCCCCCCCAACACACACACACACATGGTGAGAGACTGGGCTTTGCTCCAGATACTTCCTGGCCCACAAGAAAAATTGGGAGTGGCAGCAACCCATTCTATACCGGAAATACCTGAACAAACATTTAAAAAAGGAAAAGTTCAAGATGGTAACACGGAGCTCAGTAATTCCATCACTGCAACAAGGAGACTGGCTAGGGTTACCATATCTCAGAGCAAGATAGGGAACTGTTATCAGTTCACAGCCCTCCCCTTTGGCCTGTCCTAAGCATCCAGAGTGTTCACAAAGTGCCTAGCCGTAGTGGCAGCACAGTTGAGGAGACAAGAGGTGGTCATCTTTCCCTACCTAGATTTATTTATTTATTTAGTTTTTGTTGACCGGGTAAGTGCACTAGACAAATCCTGCCTATTTTCAGGCATGACCCGGGGGGGAAGGGATACAGATGAGTGCCAACTGACCTTGAACCAGATTAGGCTGTTTGGCTGGTTAGCATCAGGAAAGTCACACCAGGAGATCAAGTGCTCCATGCTCCTCACTCAATACGTCCTGGAGGACCTGGGCTTTTTGATAAATGCCCAAAAGTCTCAAACAGAACCTGTTCAGGTCCTGGACTTTATAGGTGCAGAGTTGGATGCCTACCAGGTGTGGCATTCCTTCCTTGGGAATGGGTGGCAAACCTGATAGTACTTGCAAATCCTTCAAGGCAGGTCAGTCCAGGCCTGCAAGGGAGTTTCTCCAGTCTTCCACTGCAGTAGTACCAGGTACCAGATTTCAAATGAGGGATATCCAGTACCACCTGGGAAGCCGTTGGTAGGACTCACTATTGAAACTGGTGCCTCTCTGTCTGCAAAGAGCACTAGAGTGGTGGCAGGAAGAAGACAACCTCAGAGAGGGAGTTCTCTTCCTCCAGCAGTCACCCTCAGTCACACCCACCACAGATGCCTCCCTCTTAGGTTGGAGCCCCCGCCTGGAGAACCTCACTGTAAGTGGGTTGTGGAGCCCCCAGGAGTCTCAGGAGCACTTAAATCTCCTGGCACTTAGGGCAGCATACCTGGTGGTGCAGGCCTTTTCCTGCAACATCAGGGGTCAGCCATTCTGGATTAGGACAGACAACACAACTACCATGTACTATATAAACAAGCAGGGAGGAACAAGATCTTCAAAGCTGTGCACGGAAGCAGTGAAGCAATGAAGATCTGGAACTTGGCACACTCCTTGGAGGTACAGCTATTGCCAGTATACCAGCCAGGGAAATCACAAATGGATAAATAAAAGCCTGGGATGTGTCGGCCAGGTTCCGGGAGAGGGGTTACTCAGCAAAATCAATTCAGAGGGCTGCTCACAAGGCTGAAACAGCATCCAGAGATATGTTTTTGACGCCTAAAAGAGGATAAATGATAATGCCATCTAAGTGAATTTTGATTTGAATTACATTTGGTGGGCAACAGCAGTTGCTAAAATCGCAAGAGACAGATGGGAGGTTTTAATTAATTGACTTGGAACCTTTGTAAGAGAGCGATCTTGGCTCAAAGGTATTATCCAAATTTGAAATAAATAAATAAAAATAATTAAAGATCCTGAAATTGGACCTCTATTGGGCGATAAGCCAAGGAGTACATACCGGAGGGGTAAAAGTTTTAAGGATTTTTTGACAAGCAGATATTTTGTCAGAGCACAAACAAATCAGTTTATGGCAAGATTAGGATTTTTTAAGTGTCATAATTGCAATGCATGTAAATTTGCTAATACTGGTCCAGCTTTCTTGCGTCCAGTTATGGGGGAAGAATTTGTCACGAGATTTAGTATGACTTGTCATACCAGCTATGTTGTATATGTGGGGTGGTATACCTGTGACAAGCTTCATGTGGGGAGAACGGTCAGGAGTGCTATAGGTCAGGGTAGTCCAGAGAGTGCTCTTGTTTGCCATTTTGGAGCTAGCCATGGGTGCATCGCTGCTGATTTTCATTTAGACTGCTTGATGTAGTCCTGTTAATGAAAGGGTGGTAACAGATGGAAATTGTTATGCAGAAAGACACTGAATGGATTTATTGGCTGAACATGAAGTTTCCCGTAGGTTTAAACACTGAAATTGATTATAGACCCTTTTTGTAAATGATTTGCTGCAGTGAAAGTTTTTCAACAAACTTTCCTCTGTGTTTATTTATACTAGCAAGTAATAATCAGTTTCAACAACACTGTCATGTGGGTGAATATTATTGGCATTTTTTGTGGGAATAAAATAAATATTTTATAGCCTTGCACACTTGATTTTGTAATGTGTAATACTGTGCTGTATGGACTTGAATGTGGTCAAATTTGGAAGTGTGCAGCTGGTATAAATGTTGTGTAACGGCACAGATATAAAAGGCAGGTTGTGACTGTGAATCTGTGGGTGTGAGAGTGACATTACATCTGCTACAAGGGGGAAGGAAGGGAGGGGGGGATCTGGAGGTCATTATCCTGAGGTAGTGATTAAAAAAAATAGGGGGCAGTGGGTTAAGATCTAGAAGTAGGTGGATAGCTATGCTGAGAGTGGTGCAGTGGCTGTGGAGGTGGCAATCTTCAGGGAGACTTTCTGGAGACTGGGGCACTGCCCTGTCTGCATGCATCTCTCTGGGCTGAGGGAGGTGGTTGCCAGACTCAAGGCCGCGGTCGCTTGGGTTCGGAGGACCTACTCACCCACCCAGTGACCACCTAGTCCACCTCTGCTGCCTCAAAGGATGTCAGATAGGAGGAGCGACTGTACAACAGTGGGCTCAGGGAGGGTTAGGGTGGTGAAGCACAGGCACATCGCCCATTTGTTACCACTATGAAACTCCTACTCCACACTGGCAAGGCGGGAGTATCACACAGAGGCACCCAAAATAGTGACTGGGATGGATGTGGCGGTCCTCCATAGTGGAGACCCCAAGGGGGTAGAAGAGGACCCCAGAGGAGGAAGAGGAGGAACCGAATCCTGGTGGGGGACTCAATAGTAAGGGAGTTACAGTTGGGGACAGGTAGGGACGAAGAGAGTGAGGTAAGGTGCCTTCCCAGTGCCACAGTTCGAAGGGATGAAAGGAGGATCCTAGGGATCAGTGGGGAAAGCAAGGAGGTAGATGTCATTGTTCATTTGGGGACAAGTGACCTGGCTAGAGAGGAGCCAGAGACAGTTCAGGAGGAGTTCAGGAAATTTTCATTTAATTTATTTGAATTTGCAGGTAGGTACTCTGGACTATACATTCCTTTTTCAGGTACGACCTGAAGTTACAGTAATAACAAATTAGACTTACATTACATAATACAACAACAGTTACACAAAAGTTAATAAGATCAGTGCATAAGTACATTCAGGTTACATGAGCATACATTTAAATGTTTTAAATAGTAGAGGACAGCTGTAGAAAATAACTTCGTAGAGGAAAGATGTTTAACATGAATTGGAAATTAATTCCACATGGAAGCAGTACAGTAAGCAAAAGTTCTTTTCCCAGAACTTGTACGCACAAATGGTAAGACCAGTTGATGTTTTTGGGAGAATCGTGTGGGGAACTGGGGAGGGGTCTTAGGCAATTAGCACAACCTGTTACCTTCTCGGAGGTGCTATCCATCTATGACAGGGGGAAGACAGAATTCTCTGCACCAGAAACTTCAGTACCTGGCTGAGGAAATGGTGCAGTAAAGAGGGATTCGGATCCATTGGGGACTGGGGCTCCATTTGGAGGGATAGAGGCCTGTACAAGGGCAATGGCCTGCATCCGTACAGGAGGGGAACTGTGATCCTCTGTGAACTGTTCAAGTGCTACGTTGACAAGTAATTAAACTAGCCGTGGGGGGAGGTGGAAAGAGGCAGGAAGGCATAAACTGCCCCCCCCCCCCACACACATGCTTACAAGGTCAGCAATGGGAATCCCGAGGGAGAGAAATCCCAAAAGGAACAAATAAAAGTAAGAATCCAGGGGGGAGAGGAAAGAAGACAGTGGAGGAAATAAGAGAGGGTTAAAGGGCAAAATGAGGGTAGGTAGCAGTACAATCTGGAGAGCCATGTGTGCTAATGCTGGAAATCTGGGCAACAAGATTTCAGATCTAGAGGAGACCATGGTTGATAGCGGACCTGGACATAGTCGGAATTACAGAGTCCTGGTGCAATAAAAACAAGGACTGGGATGTAGCCATACCAGGTTATGCTCTGTTCAGAAGGGACAGGGCAGGAAAAATGGGAGAAGTGGCCCTTTATGTGAGGGAAAACATAAAAGCTATGGAACTTCAGGGGGAACAGGGAGAAGCAGAAGTACTGTGGGTTAGGGAGCCGCTGTTCGCACCGGGGTGATCTATGGACCTCCAGCACAGGGGCTGGGGTAAGAAGATGATGGAAGAAATCCAGAGGATGGCAAAAAAAGGGAAGTATTGCTGGTGGGGGACTTCAGTCTACCGGATGTGGATTGGAGCCTTCCAGCTGCAGCGGCATTTAAAAGTAGGGACATCCTAGACTCCCTGGAGGGGACATTCCTCAGGCATGTAGTTAAGGAACCTACTCGTGGGGAGGGTAATACTGGACATGGTACTGTCAAACTTGGACAGTGACGCTGATGTCACGGTGGATAGCCACCTGGGGACCAATACTTATCATAGGGTGTGGTTCAATATAAGAACTGAGCCAGAATCAAACCACACTATAACGAGGGTCCTGGACTTCAGAAGGGCCAATTTCAAGAAAGTGGGAGACTGCCTCAGGAAAGCCCTAGCAGGGATAGGTAAACTGGGTGGAGTATAGGAACAGTGGACAAAAATAAAGGAGAGCATTGAGAAGGCAACAAACCTGTGTGTCAGGCAGGTTAACAAGGGCAAGAGAAAAAAAGAGACCACTATGGCTGTCTAAGGAAGTAGCAGAGAAAATAAAGGCAAATAAGCTGGCATTTAGAAGACACAGAAGGAAAAGGATTGGGAGGGTTATCAGGAGAAACAAAGGGAGGCAGGGAAAGCAGTTAGGAGCGTGAAGGCACAAATGAAGGAGAATATTGCCAAGTCTGTAAAAAAGGGGATAAAACATTCTTTCGGTATATAAGTGAAAAGGGGAAGAACAAGGGAGGGATAGTTAGGCTAAAACGAGAAGGAGGGGATTTGTGTGGAAGACCAGAAAAAAGTAAACATACTGAACAAGTACATTTGTTCAGTATTTACGAAGGAAGGGGTAGGTGACAGGCCACAGATAGGGGAAAAGGGCATTAAAGGAAGGGAGGTGGACACTAGTCCTTTTGCGGAGGAGAGAGTCCTCAAGGAACTAGCAAAACCAGAAGTGGACAAGGCAATGGGGCCGGATGGGGTACATCTAGGATACTGAGGGAGCTTAAGGAGGAGCTGACTGCACCTCTGACAGTTCTGTTCAATCTATCACTAGATACAGGGGAAGTTCTGGGGGACTGGAGGAGGATGGATGTGGTCCCACTTCACAAAAGTGGGAATAGGGAGGAGGCAGGAAACTGCAGACCTGTCAGCCTGACTCCGGTGGTGAGCAAAGTAATGGAAACACTAGTGAAGGAAAGGATTAGGGAATACCTTGTGACCAATGGATTACAGGAACTGAGGCAGCATAAGTTCACAGGGGGGAGCTCTTGCCAAACAAACCTGATTGAGTTCTTTGACTGGGTAACCAGGGAAGTAGATCAGGGTGGGGCGGTCAATGTGGCCTACCTGAATTTCAGTAAGGCCTTCAACACCATTCCCCACAGAAGACTGGTAAATAAGCCGGGCAGCCTGGGAGTGGGTCCAAAAGTAGTAAAATAGGTACGAAGTTGGTTAAGAAACAGGAGTCAGAGGGTGGTGGTAAATAGGATTCACTCTGAAGAAGGCATGGTAACCAACGGGGTGCTACAGGGGTCAGTACTGGGTCCAGTCCTCTTCAGTGTCTTTTATTAGCGACATTTCAGGAGGGCTGGAAGAGAAAGTATACCTGTTTGCAGATGACACAAAAATCTGCAACAGAGTGGACACACGCCGGGGGGAGGGGGGGGACAAATGAAGGACGATCTGAAAAAGCTGGAAGACTGGTCAAGAGTTTGGCAACTAGGCTTCAGTGCCAAAAAGTGAAATATTATGCACATGGGACACAGAAACCCAAGGGCCACATACCAATTGGGTGGGGAGGTATTGACAACCACAAAAATAGGAAAGGGGCCCGGGGGTCATCATATCTGATATGAAGGTAGCAGAGCAGCGTGATAAGGCAGTGGAAAAAGCTAGAAGAATGCACGGGTGCATAGGGAGGGGTATCACCAGCAGAAAGAGGGATGTAGTGCTACCCCTGTATAGATCAATGGTGAGGCCCCCACCTAGAGTACTGTTTCCTGTACTGGAGGCCCCATTTCGAGAAGGACATAGATCGGGTGTAGGTGGTACAGAAGTAGGTAACCAAAATGGTGCATGGTCTGCATCAAAAGCCTCATGAAGAATGACTCAAGGAATTAAATATGTACTCTCTGGAGGAAAGGAGGGAAATGGAGGACATGATAGAAACGTTCAGATACCTCAGAGGTATTAATAAGATACAGGAGGGTAGCATTTTACATAGAAAGAGATGCTTGAGGACAAGGGGTCATGACATGAAGCTGGAGGGGAAGAGACTCAGAGGGGGTGTGATCTTCACGGAAGGGGTGGTGGATGTCTGGAATGGCCTCCCAGCGGATGTGGTGGGCACTCAAATGGTAGCAGGATTCAAGCGTGCATAAGATAGACACAAGGAGACCATAGTACTAGGGCTAGGTGGGGTAAAGCCGGAGATCAAGTAGGGTCTACGGTAGTACAGTAGGTAAGGAATATAGGGCAGACTGAGTGGGCCAAGATGTCCTTATCTGACAACTTCTATGTTTCTATGTGGAAGCCCTGTTTTTAAGGGGATATTATTAATTTTACCTTCATGACAGTGCATAATTTAACACATATGAATGGATATTTCTAATGTGGGTATTGAGGAATTTGTATGATGAGGTTACAGCTTTGTAAAGGCTATTTATGTGGTGCTTGTTATTTATGCAAAACGTGGATTACTATCCTTCTACATTCACTTTTTCATGTGGTATTTCATGAATATTTATGTAATGGGCATATATAAAGGAAGTGATGTAGACTCAACTCCACCCCCGATGAAGTCATTTTAGGCACTACATAGAGGTGTTGAGCATCTGTGGTGTTCAGGACCTCTACCATGGTGCACTGCAGACCCCATACCCTGCTTCTGCAGGTGGGCCTCTGTGTTCCGGACCCCATTCCGGGGGGCATCACATGGTCACGGTCAGGCGTCTAGGGGGTCTGCCCTATCAGTCCCCCTGCCCCATGCCCATCCCCTTCCTTGGCCCGGGCCCGTCCCTGCGCCTTAGCCGCTCCATAGGGCTTTCCCCCTGCCGCCTCTTGCAGGCCTCATAGCATCTGTAGGTCTCTCTGTTAATTTTGGAGGCTTGTTTCCGTTACTGGACATGTCACTCCACACAGATTTCTTGAGGACCTCTGAAACTCTCCCTCCTGGAGCCCTTCAGTGTCCCCTTGCTGTGGGATTTCTGGGGCGCCTTGCCCCCGCTGCACTCCTCTACTTCCCATGCTTTCCATGCCTTTGGAGCTCTACTGGATTTTCTGCTCGCCATGGCTTCTCAACCCTGGCTCAGCCAGTTGAATCATTGGCATGGCCCTAGTCCTATTCTCCCTTCATGGAGTACTACTGTCCTCGCCACCCTTGGCTTATTAGCCCTTCCAGGTGTGACTTGAGTTGACTTGACTGTGACTTTTGTAACATGTCGTCCCTTGTCTGGGATCACACGGCTGTCCCTTGCATGCATCTGCGGCTCCTCCATGGCTTCTGCCTGTCATGTTTGCCGCCTCTTTTTCCATTCTCACAGATGTGTCTTCTTGGCTGTGCTTGTTGCCATGATTTATATCCCAGCTTCATGCTCCGCCTGTCCTCCCTTTTGTTATAACTGCTTGGTACTTTCCCAAGAGTAATAACCTACTGCAAGAGACCTGTCCATAGAAGATAGTATAGTTACGTAAGAACTTACCGCAACAGTAGCTCTTAGAGCTATGGTCTCTTACAGTAGGTGCAGTCCTGCCCTCCATCCCCCCTTCCACTTTTGCTATCGGGTCCTTGGCTTTCAGGCCATTGGGTTGGTTATTTTTCCATGGTCCCTCAGTTCCCTTGGGTCCTCAGCCTTTTTTGCGTGCTGTAGCCTGCGGGGAACAGTGTGTGCCTTGGGGGCTGCCCCTTTTATACACAGCCACAAGAAGTGAGGTATGGGGGCGGCCCACAGAAGACTGCTGGAAGAAGCTACCATGTGACAGTTCCACTTAGCGGACTCCCAAGAGTAATAACCTACTGCAAGAGACCGTACCGCGAAGATCTACTGTTATAGTAAGTTCTTACATAGCGATACTTTCTAGGAATGGTATACAGTTCACATCCACCCAACCTCCTCTGGCAAGTGGCACATGGATCCCTGCTTCCGGCGTGCAAAGATCTGATGTCACAGGGTGGAGTCGACTGATGTAATGCCTGGTGGTGGGAGGTGCTTATCTTGCAGATGTCTGACGAATCAGCACTTCCTGTAGAACTGCCAGAGTGTGGCTGTGAACTGTGTACTACTCCTAGAACAACGGTTACAGGTGGTTATCTGTACCTTGCATCTAACATTAAAAGATGCTGCCCTCAGATTTTAAACAGAAATTCATTTTGCCCTTTATCCATTAAAGCAAACTATTAAAATAAGGGCATTCGTTTCCATAGCACTCCAAGCTTGAGTGTGCATATTTGCTGATGCGTCCCATAGTTTCAGGATCTGCATCCCACATGTAATCGTCGAGAGGTAAAATATGGCTAATATAACCTAGAAACCCAGTCTCTGGGTAACTATAGTAGTAACTATTTACATAGTTATAGAGAATGGTATACATTCTCTTTCAGCACTTCAGTCGGCAAAACTGATACATGTCATTTCAGTACTTCCCCTTTAAATCATGACACATTTCTGCCGCTCTGATCTCTTGCCAGGGCAGTTCTGATTTGAGAGCACAGGAGTTCCATTCAGCCAAGTCATTATTTTTTCAGGAAACCTGTTTCTACTTGTGGATAGCAAAGATAGACTTAGTTGTTTTTCCTTTTTTTTGTAGGCGAGACACCAAGCTTGAGAACATTGTGGCTTACAGAGGGGCCAGAGGTGAAGAAGCTACGGTACCACACGTTTCTGGCTTGCTTTAACATTCAGGATCTTGCAGAGGAACTCCAAGATCTGGAGACATCTATTCTGGGCGTTTGCTGCCTTTTGATTTATCTTGCATTGCAGGTAAAAAGAATTGCTGTTGCGTAATCATCACTGTTTACTGTGTGTTCCACTCCTTTTTGATTCTTGAAATTATTTGTGCTCATTTCCTCTGTTTTTCTTCTTTTTTTTCTTTTTATCCCTCCTTCAACCTGGCCCCTTTTGTGCCGGATTTCCCATCCCCGCCACCATGGCGTACCTTGGGACTTACCGTTGCCACCATATGCATCCCCAGGTAGGTCAGTGGGGTTCCCTAGCTCCTGCGTTTTCACAGATCTAGTTGGCAGTGGCAGTACCCAAGTTATAACTACTGGGTGTGGGCCTGCAGGAGGCCATAATCATCCTGCCAGCTGGCCTATTTCTGCTCTTATATTCTGCCCCAGAGGAGTGAATGTGCAGTAGTGTCACTTCCTTGCACCTAGCGTTGATGGCAGCTGCTCTTCTGAGCCAATCAATGGTCCCAAGTTGCCTCTCCCCTAATCTGATGGGGGCCAGGCTTGCGTCAAGTACCACAACTCTCCATCCCTGGAGGAGGAGAGCAGTCCAAGGGATGCTCTATCCTGCTCCCCCTGGCTGAACCTCCAGTGCCCTGAGTTCACCCCTCAATTCAGATCATCAGCACCATAAGTGCTACCACTACACCAGCAGGCCAGCCTCTTCTGTTTTTTGTTTTTAATTTTTTAACATGGAGAACTGAATAATTTGCTGTCTGTTGTCCTTACTGATGTACCCATGACTGTTAACATGACTAGACTGACGCTGTCATGAACTAACCTATAGAAATGTAGACACTAAAACTGAGAAACTGTCAGCAGATAAAGACCTATCAACCCAAATAGTCTGCCAAAGCCTGTCTAGTTATGAGACTGTGTTCCTGTCAGTCCCCATTTCTTCTATAAAAGTTGCACTTGATGGTTCTAATAGAGCTATGTTGTCTGTGCAACTAAACAGTTTGCTAACAGTAGTTACTGTTGGCATCAACAGGACTTGAATCTCATTAGATTCTAGAAGAAATCTCTGGACATTCCATTTTTTTTTCAATTACTGAAGACATTTACATGAAAACAAGCTCTTCTAGGGGCATGGGTCTAGTTCACTATCCACACACTAGCATTTCCACTTGAACTGATTTGTCAGACATCTTTTAACTTAGCTCCTCCCACCACCCGGGTGTTATATCCCCGATTCTGCCCTGTAATGTCAGATCTTTCCACTGGAAGAACAGATAATCTCCTTCGCTGCTTTTGTGTAGGATCTAGTGCACTTTAGGTGAACTTTGTTTCAGAGTTTTTCTTGTTATTCGGGCTTTCTTTTCTCTGTTCCTTTTACTCCCCTCGTAGATCATCGATGGAGCAGCAGAAGCTAGGGTTCAAATTCTGCATTTGGTGCTGGCAGAAGATGTCAATCACTGACCTGCATGACATGTATGTGTATGACTTGTGTGGGCAGCATGACATGACCAGGTGTGGCCTTTGTCTTAGCATGCTTCCTGAGTCCCTCAAGGACAGGAAACTCCGGCTGCTGTTGGGTTGGCCTTTAGAACAGAAACTTAAGGACTGCCCTAAGGGTGCAAGAAGGCCTCAGCTGCAGCCGGGTCAGCTCTGCAGCTTGTGGCCCTTGAGGTGAAGCGTCAGCTGCTGCAGCAGGCACCTCCTTGGTCTCGGTGCTGTTCCCAGCTGGGGCCAGTGCATGAGGATCATTCAGCTGAGGCTTCTGGAACGTGTGCTTGGCCCTGTAGACCCTGGACAAGAGCCCTGCCCACCATGGTTCCGAGCACAAGCACCGCCGGTGCCACTCGTGGGACCTGGAGTGATCAAGGTCATTCCAGTCCCTGAACTTGCCCTACCACATGATGGCTGTCGAGTTCCCTTTGGTCGAGGGGCAGGTTGTGCAGGTCGAGGACTCGTCAGTACTCCCATCGAGCCAGTCGACTTAGACTCTGGTTAAGAAGCCTGTGGAGATTTTCCTTGAGTCTGTTGACCAGCTGTCAGACGAGGTTGAGGAACTGACCTCGCAGACCCTGGAGCTCCTAGTCCTCACTCAGGAGAACGTGGATCAGTAGTTGTCCCAGTCCGGTCCTTGGCTAGAGCAGCCTTCACTGGCAGTTGAACCTTGTACGTCCATGCTGCTTAATGTGGCCCAGCATGTGGTGTACCACAACGAGCTGGAAGGCTCCCCTTGCCACCAGTCACAGTCAGCAGTCAAGGTCACGACTGAGGTCTTGGTCGAGGCATTCCCACTCTTGATCCTGCTCAACAGGGAGGTGCTATCGATGCTTTTCAACCTCGTCATCCTCAGGCAAGAAGAGGCTCCATTGCAAGCTGCTCCGGTGCTACGAGAAGCTCCTCTAGCAACAGTGGGCCAACGCGGTGCAGGGTAAGACTCTACCCATTGGATCTCCGGTCACCTGGCAGTCACCAGTGGTGCCCCCACTGATCTACGCTATGCAGATGCTCTCCACAACTGTTTCTCCACCACTGCAGCCGAAGGTGGGTGCTCTGACCAAAGAAGCCTGTTCTGCCACCGGCTTGCCAGGCCAGTTGTCTGTACAGATTCCCCCGGGTGAGGATACCCGGGTGGTCCATGGCAAGAAACGGTCAATGGCTATTCTTGAGGAGTACTTGGACCATGACTCCTTGTCCTCCTCTGGGACTCTGCTTCTCGATCAGGGATGGATCGAGACGTTCTTCACCGAGCAAGGCCGGATGTCTTTCGGGGCGCTTCTCCGATGTATTTTGGAGTTGATGTCAGTCCCATTGGAGTCAGTTCATTAAAGGGCCAGGTACCCTTTTACTGACATTCTAGACAGGGGAAAATCCCCAGGGGTTGCCTTTCCCATGGCTGAGGTCATTTTGGGACCAGCCCCAGAGCTTTGGCAGCATCTAGCATCCTGCCCAGCACCCTCCACCCGTATGGTTCACAAGTATGTGCTCCCGACAGGGTCCTTTTCAGGGTTCTCTGACCACTCCTGCATGGGGGAGCCGGTTACCGACTCAGCTTTCCATAAGCTGGGAAACCGGAGGGCATGGACAAGCCTCCAGACAAAGAGTCCTGTAAGATTGACCATGCTGCAAAAAAGATGTACAATGCAGTATCCTCAGGTCTCCATCAGACTAGCTATGCCATGATGATGGCCAGCATTGGTCACTCCCTGATGGGAGTGTTTGATTCCATGCTCCTTCACCTTCTGGGTGAGCAGCAGTCATTGGTGATGGTCATCAGAGACCAGAGTCAGTCGCTGGCTAAACAGCAGCTCCAGATGGCCTTAGACATGGGCAGTTCATGTGCTGTGCCATGGCAGCAGCTGTCTCCATGCATTGCAGTGCCTGGCTGCGTCTGTCCATCTTCACGACTAACACCCAGCACAAGCTGTCTGATGTGCCTTTCTTGGGAACCAACCTGTTTGGCTCTGGGGTGGAAGGACATCTCACCAGGATTGAAAAGTCCAGTGCCACCCTGCATTCTGTGGTTTTGTCCCAGAAGCACTCAAGAAAGAAGCCTAAGAAGGAAGTTTCCCCAGTACCAGTCCTTTCGGTCATAGACTCCTCAGCAGCAGCCCCAACAGGGGCAGTACCAGGCCTGGTGCCCCAAGCCCAGGTCCAGGGTTCTGATAAAGCATGGGATGCAGGGGTGGTGGTGTCCTTCTGGCTGCAGCCACTGATGCCACCCGCAAAAACTACCCAGTGACAGGTTGAGGGGTGTCATCTGTCATCCTTTCATCCATCTTGTCCCTGTCTGTGCTCCATGTAGAAGACCGACCACGTCACTTCTTGTGATGTTGGTCCACTATTACAATGGACAAGTGAGTGTCAGATGTAGTGGGCAGAAGGTTACCTATCAGCTTAAGGCTCTCCTACCTTACTGCCTCCATGCGCGTCGGGAGTGCAGGGTGTCGCAGGACACGCTGTCCCCCCTCTCGGGAAGACATAGCTCAGCTACTTGCAAAAGAGGCAAAAGCCCATATCCCGGACACTCTGGCTAGTCAGGGTTGTGTGTCTATGTACTTCCTGGTCCCAAAACGGACTGGGGGGTGTGTGATGCAATCCAGTGGTGGCTGATCCCTGAACACCTGAAGGAAGGAATCCTGTTTGTCCGCCCAGAATTTACCATCACGCTTATGACAGATGCGTCTCTGGTGGAGTAGGGAGCACAACTGCGAGACCACAGGTTCTGGTCACCCCAGGAGTCCTGTCACCACATAAATCTGCAGGAGTTCCGTGCACTGCGACTTGCACTGATGGAATTCGCGCCTCTAGTCAGGAGTCAGGTCGTGCAGGTCCAGATAGACACCATGACCATGTTTTACCTGAACAGGCAGGGCGTAACCTTCCCCTTCTCTTGTGTCAGGAGGCCCTCTGCACCTGGACCCTCATGCTCAACCTGGGTGCAGATCTCCCAGCAATCCATGTGGCAGGAGAGAAAAATCAGCTGATGGGGACCTCAGCCGGTTGGGAGAGACAGTGCACGAGGAGGTGGTGAACCACCTGATCATCCTAGAATCAGTCTTCGTCATTCATTCACACTGTTGGGTCTGTGCCGGAGGCACTGAGACCTCACGGGAGCAAATGCTTTCAAAGCTTAAGGCTGGTGGGGGGGGGGCAACATGGGTGACGGCACCACCCATGAGGCAGATGTATGATGTGGTGCTCTTGGACTGGCTAGTAATCAAAGCTGGCCCCCTTCCCACCTCAGTTCTGTTTTTCCCACTGTTGCGGCAACATCATGAACTGCGACTGTAATTAATTTTTTCTGCATCACCGCCTTAGTTCTGTCCACACCGTGTTGGTGCTGGCTCTTCTTCATTCGCTATTGTCCACGAACTGAGTTTCGCTTTCTATTCTCATGTTTCTTTTTTTTCCTGACATTATCATGACTGAATCCCAGAAGGTGGAGAAAAAGAAGTCCAAGAAGAGAACGGATGAACCCTATCGTTAGTGCCCCTGTAGGAGCCACATTTCTGTCTGGGATAGGCATGATGAGTGTGCAGCCTGCCGTGGATCGAGTCACAATATGGATCGGTGCGATGCCTGTTTTTCTATGGATTACCACATACTAGAAATACATGTGATGATGGGGTCACAAGCCCCCTACCTTTGGAGGCAGGCATCGGATGTGGGACTCCAAGGTAAGGTACCTGGGCTCTTCCCCCGAGTCTCTCCCCAGCACTGTACTTGCTGAGAGAGATCAGGCCCGTCTCTTTCTCACCCCGCTGAGCCAGAGAAGGGCTTGAGGGATGGGTTGGGTGGACAAGTGGTCTCTTCAGAGGGATTATCTGAGCACCCCTCCCAGTCCATAGCCCCTTCGAGGTCACAGACGCCCCCGGTGGCGCGGCCAAAACTATACACTGGGCCCAGAGTGGTGGGCCCCTTGGTGTTGCAGTCCGGTTGATGCCTCTGCTCCTGGCACTAAGGCCAGTGCTGGTGAGTGGGGCACTACCGACTGTAAGACAGGGTTCTCTCCTGACACCACTTGTGGTGCTGGGAGAGGGAAGGTCCCTGGAGCCAGATCGTCTAGGCTTCCAGTGTAGGTCTTCTGGATCTCCTCCACTGAGAGGTTGGATGACTTGGGGGTTGCGGTCAGGAAGGCCTCAGCCTGATGAACTCTGTTGATGGAAGAGATCTTCCTGGGCCAGGTTTTAGGCCTCCTGCATCTTTGGCGCTATCTTCAGCAACTATTTCCCTGGCCAGTGCTGGGTCTGTCACCATGGCCCTGGCCAGAACCGTTCACAGTGCCACTTTGGATCCTGGTGCCAGCTCTGGTCCTTCTGGTGGCATTTGTGGTGCTGAGGAGAGGGACCAGTGCCATTCTCGGCACCGGGAAAGGTTCCTCTGTTGCTCATGAGAAAGTCCTGGATGTCCTTCTTGCCATGAGCCCCAGCCCCAAGGCAATGGTAGAACCTCCTGTTTGCAGAGAGGAGCTCCCTTTTTAACAGAACTTGTGAGCAGTTGTAGGTTTCAGGAAGAATCACCAACCTTCCTTTTCCCAGTGGAAGGGTGGAAACTGTAGTTTCGAGTTCCCTTGACTCTGCACTATGTTCAGTTTTTGAATCCCACTACTGCCACTGGCTGCCTCTTACCTAAGTAACATAGAAACATAGAAATTGTTGGCAGATAAGGTCCGCTTGGCCCATCCAGTCTGCCCATAGGGACTCTATGTGATCAGTGGCTTTTCATCACTCCCTCCCCTCTCAAGCTTCTCTTGTGCCTGTTCAGGCATGCTTAAATCCCTCCACTGTGCTTGCCCCCACTACCTCCTGTGGCAGACTATTCCAAGCATCGACTACCCTTTCTGTGTAGAAAAACTTCCTCACATTACCTGTTAATCTACCCCCTTCCAATTTCATATTGTGCCCCCATGTTCTAGTACTTTTTCTACACTGGAAAAGGTCCCCCACCTGCACCTTTTTTATGTCCTTGAGGTACTTGAAAGTTTCAGTCATGTCCCCTCGCTGTCTCCTCTCCTCTAGTGAGAACATATTGAGGTCCTTTAGTCTTTCCTCATATGTTTTGTGGTGTAAGTCCTGCACCATCTTTGTTGCCCTTCTCTGGATAGTCTCCACCTTATCTGTGTCCTTGTGCAGGTGTGGCCTCCAGAACTGCACGCAGTACTCCAGGTGAGGCCTTACCAATGTTTTATACAATGGCATCACCACCTCCCACCTTCTGCTAGTGATGCCCCCTGCCTATGCACCCCAGCATACCACTGGCCCTCCCTGCTGCCTTTGTGCACTGTTTTGCTACCTTAAGGTCATCAGAGATGATAACCCCTAGATCCCATTCCTCTTTAGTGACAGTCAGCTGCTCTCCCCAGAGTTCCTTATAGCCAGGTACATTAGTTTGCACTTCTTTGCATTGAACCTCAGTTGCCTCATCTCTGACCATCTTTCAAGCTTCTCCAGGTACCTCTTAATTTTCTGCACCCCTTCTGGAGTATCCACCCTGTTGCAGATCTTGGTGTCATCTGCAAACAGGCAGACCTTTCCTTCCAACCCCTCTGCAATGTCACTAATGAAGACATTGAACAGGACTGGTCCTAGTACTGATCCCTGTGGTACCCCACTGGTCACCCCCTCTCCCCAGATTGTACCCCATTTACCACCACCCTCTGTCTCCTGTCTGTTAACCAGTTCCTAACCCAGTACACTGTCTTGTCTCCCATGCCCAAACTACCCAACTTGTTAATCAGCCTTCTGTGTGGGATGGTGTTGAAGGCTTTGCTGAAATCTAGGTAGGAAACATCTACCACCCCTCCCTGATTTATTTCCCTAGTCACCCAATCAAAAAAAAAATTTAGATTCATTTGACATGACCTTCCTGCTGTGAATCCGTGTTGCCTCTGATCCTGAGCACCGCTGGATTCCATATGTGCCACTATCCTTTCTTTCAGCAGTGTCTCCATGATCTTTCCCACCACTAAGGTGAGGCTGACCGGCCTTGTAGTTCCCCACCTCCTCCCTGCTGCCACTTTTGTGCAGTGGGGCTACATGTGCCCTTCTCTAGTCCTCTGGAACGACACCCGTGTTGAGTGACTCTGTGAACAGGGCCGCCAGAGGTGTTGCTAGTTCCCTTCACAGCTCCTTTAATATCCTTGGGTGGATACTGTCTGGCCCCATGGCCTTATCCACCTTCAGCTTTGTGAATTCTTCCAGAACTCTCTCCACTGTGAATGGACTGGTATCCACTTCCCCCAACCCCCAAATTGCCTCTCAACCCAGTTGTGGTCCTTGACCCTTCCCCTACTTAGTGAATACTGACGCGAAGTATTTGTTCAGTTTTTCTGCCTTGTCCAGATCCCCCTACTTACACTCTCCCTTCTCCCCTTTAAGCCTCACAATCCCCCGCCCAGTTTTTCTTCTTTCACTGATGTACCTATAAAATGCCTTATCCCCTTTGTTTACAGACTGCGTTAACCCCTCCTCTGTCTGCACTTTTGCGCTCCTAACAGCCCTCCCTGCTTTTCTTAGACATTCAGAATACACCTCCCTGTCCTCCTTCCTTTGGCTCCACTTGTATTTCCTGAAACTCTGCCCTTTAGCCCTGACTTTGTCTCCCACCTCTTTGGAGAACCATAATGGTTTCCTTCTTCTTTTCCCTTTGGCCACTATCCTAATGCATTGGTTTGTTATCTCCACTATGGCTGTTTTCAGTTTCTCCCATTGTTCTTCCACCCTCTGTATTAACTCTCCCTTCCCCAGGACTGCTTGTATACATCTACCGATTTCAGTGAAATCCACTCTCCTGAAATCTAATACGCTTGCCCTTGTGTGGCTTAATTGAGTCCATGTCTCCATGCTGAACCACACCATGTGGTGGTCACTGGACCTCAGCTGCCCTTCCACCTGTATTTCTTTGGCTTCTTCCCATTGGTACCAGGTCCAGAATTGACTTGTCCCTGGTTGGCTCATGCACCAGCTGCCTGAGTCCAACCCCCTGCAGGGATTCCAGGATGGCTGTGCTTCTTGCTGAAGCAGCCACCTGGGTGGCCCAATCCATGTCCAGCATATTGAAATCCCCCAGTAGCAGGATTTCACCTTTAGCTGCCATGTCGTGTATGTTCTATACTAGTTACCTGTCTTTTTTTTTTTTTCTTTCAATTGTTTAACCAGGAGTAGCACACTTAAGCTGAAAGCTTGTTTACAGGTGTGACCTGGGAGCACAGGGAAGTTACGTTTCTAGGGATATGGATATGTTGTTCAATCCACACTTATTGGCAGGTTCCTTGCCGCTTTAAATCTTGCTGGAAGGTCTTCAAGCTGGCTCCTCCCACCCACCCGGGTGGTAAAACTCTCGGCTCCGCCTCATGACGCCAGATCTTCCTTACCGCTTGGAAGCTCAGGTTCCCTCCTTTGCACTCTGCATTTTAGGCCTGGATCCAAACTCTTCGGTTAACCTGAAACTAATTTTAAAATTTACAAGACTTCGGTCTTTATCTTCCTGGCAGCTGCAATGGACAAATCGACTCCCGTTTCGTCGATGCCCTGTGGCAGAAGATGTCCCGGACCGATCCGCCTCACGTCGTTTACATATGAGGCTTGAACACGATTCGCAGGCCCTGCGACTTGTGCAAGTCCTTTTAGCCTGGTTGAGGATCGCGCTGCCAGACTGCAGTTTGGGGCTACAAAGTAATATCTTCTCCGGTCAAATCAAAGGAGGCTCTACATGTGTCCATGGCTCATGCGGACTCAGCTGAACAGCTCAAGCAGATGATTGCATTTGAGGAGGAAGCGAGCCAGGCCGCAGCATCATCTTCATTGGGTGTGACATTTATCCCGCTCTCCTTGGGCTCCTCATACACGGCTTTGTTCAAGGAGCTTTGTCAGTCCCTCTCCACCAAGGGAGAGGGGCCTTCGGGACATTCCTCTCGGTCCAAAAAGAAGGACTCTAAGAGTAAGTCCCACCATCGACGTTCGTGGGAGTGGGAGAGGTCTCCTTCCCCGGACAGTCGACACTCGACTTCGGTCGAGGTTGCGGCTAAGGCCTCTGGCTTCATGGTGTCCCCGTCAGGTCAGCCGGCCGAGACACCTGTCCATGCAGTTGAGATTTTTCTCGACCCGTCGTACGGGCTGTCAACTGGAGAAGCTGACAACCCTTCTTCACCGGTTCCCCCGGTGGAAACTGAGGACTTGCCTGTGCCGGAGTCCCCAGTTAAGGTCCCTGAACCGAGGGAGGAGCGGGTTTCCCCCGCCCCTTCTCAGACCCACCCTCGGAAATACCGAAGGTCTCGGTCTCTGACCTCTTCCAGGTCCAGCCGATCCGGCAACCAGCGGTCTTGGTCTCAGCACCGTGGAAAGCGGCGGTGCCGCTCATCCTTGTCTTCGTCCTCTTCGGGGGATAGGCTCCGGCGCAAATTGCATCGGCACTACGAGGATCTAATGTGGCAGCAGCTCCTTTTGACCGGGAATAAGCCGACTCCATCACCTTCCCCGGCCATCAAGTGTCTGTCACCGGAGCGGCTGAAACAACCCCTTGTTATAGTGGAGGAGCCGAAGCCAGCACCGGTTGTTCGGCTGAAACCAGCTGCGCCACCCATTGTGGTGGAACCCCCGCCTCCACAACCTAAAACTGGGGCCCCGACCAAGGATTCTCGGTCAGGTCAGGGCTTGCCCCATTGGTTGTCAGTCACCCTCACTCCCGATCGACCTCGGTAGGTGGAGGATGGCTCAGGCCCTCGGCAGCTGTTTGCAGACTCCTCGGAGTGTGACGACGACTCCTCCTTGTTCTCCAGGCAACTTGATCTGGAGTCCACCAGGGGTCAGTCGGTGGACGAGAGCCCATCCTCGTTCCTTGGAATTCTTCGACTAATCTCAGAGTCCACTGGAATGAAGCTCGAACCCATTTCAAAACGGGCCAAGTATCCCCTCCCAGAGATACTGGACCTAGGGGATTCCCCCACGGAGGCCTTCCCGGTGGCTGAAGCCATTGTTGGCCTGGCCCTGGAGCTATGGCAGCAGCCAGCTTCTTGTCCAACACCTTCGGCCAGGATGGCTCGAAAGGATGCTGTTCCCAGTGGTTCACTCTCCGGTTTCTCGGAGCACCCCTCCACGGAGGGGCTAGTGACCGACAGCGTTTTCCGGCATTCTGGGAACGCTCGGGATGTGGACACGCCACCCAATAAGGAGTTCAAGAAACTGGACTACTCCGGGCGGAAAGTCTATGCAGCTTCCTCACTAGGCCTTCGTCAGGCCAGCTCGGCCGTTCTGATGGCACACTTTTTACACGCCCTTTTGGGCTCCCTGGATGAGGTGATTCCTCATCTCCCAGCTGACTTTCAGATGACGGTCAAGCAGGTGCGGGATCAGGGAAGGGCGGTGGCCAAACAGCAGCTCCAGACATCCCTGGACATCGCTGACTTGTGTGCCCGGTCAGTAGCAGCCGCAGTGGCCATGCGCCGCAGAGCTTGGCTGCGGATCTCTACCTTTACGGCAGATACCCAGCACAAGCTGGCAGATGTTCCCTCTGGGCACCAACTTGTTCGCCGGGTCCCGTGGAGGTCATCTGCAAGGACTGAGAAGTCCAATGCCACCTGGACTCGGGTCACGTCTGCCCAGAAGGACTCAGGCTACCAGCAGCAGCGTAAGCCCTTTCGGCCTTCAGCCCCTGCAGCACATCTGGCCCAACAACACCAGAATCAGGGCCAGCAGGCTCGCACTTGGCACCCCAAAGCCAAGCCTGCTGCTTCCTCCAACAGGAAGCCGGGAGGGAAAGGTCCAGGAGGCTCCTCGGCCGGTCCTTCCTCCAAGCCTGCCCAGTGACGGGTTTAGGGGTGTCACCCCCAACCTCGTCACTTCTCCCGAGCCTCCCCCCCCCGGTGGGGGGGCGGCTCCGCCACTTCCTTTCCACCTGGTCCAATATCACCACGGACCACTGGGTGCTGGAAGTGGTAGGAAAGGGTCTGCCTCTGGAATTGAGCAGTCCCCACCCTGTTGAGCCATCGCCCCACGGGGGGGCTATGGGGTCCGCAGTCTCTCTGTTGGCTTGTCGAGCCGACATTGCCCTGCTCCTCCAGAAGGAGATGATCAGGGAGGTGGCGGATCCTCCATCAGACCCATGGTTTGTATCCAGGTACTTTCTAGTCCCAAAACGGATGGGGGGCTGGTGCTCCATTCTAGACCTACATGACCTGAACAAGTTCCTAAGGTCTCGAACCTTCAGGATGGTCACTCTGGCTCAGATCATCCCATCCTTGGAACAAGGCATGTGGTTCTGTTCTCTGGACCTTCAGGACGCATTCTTTCACGTCCCAATCCGTCCGTCCCACCAGTGATTCCTCCGCTTCAGAGTGGAGGGATCCCTTTACGAGTTCCGGGTCATGCCCTTCGGCCTCTCTCCAGCTCCCAGGGTCTTCACCAAATGCATGGCAGTGGTGACAGCATTCATGTGGCACCGAAGGGTCCGGGTGTACCCTTACCTGGACGACTGGCTGATTGCAGCCTCCTCCAAGCCGGAGGTGGAGAGGTCCAGGGATCTGGCCCTCCAGGTTTGCTCTCAGATTGGTCTCCTCATCAACGAGGCCAAATTGGAAGTTGTGCCAATGCAGGTGATTCAGTTCATCGGGACAGAGCTCGACTCTCTTCGAGCCAGAGCACGGCTCCCGGCGGACAGGGCCGAGATTCTTTCCTCCTTTGCTCAGTCATTTCTGGTTGGGCAATTGCGCCCTGCCCGGGACTTCCTGCACCTCCTGGGCCTCATGGTGGCCTGCACCAGCATGGTCCATTGGACCTGCTGGCACATGTGTCCCCTTCAGTGGGGGCTGGACCGCCAATGGTCACAGTGCTCCAGTCCTCTGGACCAGCTAGTGATAGTGACCCAGGAGATATGGAACACTCTCCAGTGGTTGCTCGTTCCAGCTCATCTGCAGGAGGGTGTCCCGTTTGACCGCCCAGAGCCGACAGTCACTCTAACGACCGATGCCTCTCTGATGGGTTGGGGAGCTCAGAGCGCACAGCCTCTGGTCCCCTCAGGAGTCTCGATGTCACATCAACCTGCTGGAGCTTCAAGCGGTCTGACTAGCCCTCACCACCTTCACTTTGTTTGTACGGGGTCAAGTGGTCCAGGTCCAGACGGACTACACCACGACCATGTACTACCTAAACCGCCAGGGTGGGACGCACTCCTTGCCTCTGTGCAAGGAAGCTCTTCACACTTGGTCTCACATGAGCAGAGTGGAGGCGGATCTTCTAGCCATCCATGTGGCAGGAGCCTCCAACACTCCGGCCGATGCCCTAAGCTGGATAGGTGCTGCATCTCACGAGTGGTCTCTCCTGCCGGAGGTAGTACAAGATCTATTCTCCCACTGGGGTACACCTCAGGTGGACCTGTTTGCCTCCAGGGAGAATGCGAAGCTGAGGCTGTTTCATGCCCCCTCAGCAGGGCTCGCTGCAGGGGGATGCCTTCTCGAGGCCGTGGACCCCAGGCCTCTTCTACGCCTTTCCCCCATTTCCCTTGATCCACAAGGTGCTTCTCAAGGTGAGGAGAGACAAGGCGCAGGTGATTCTGGTAGCCCCAGACTGGCCCCACCAGTTCTGGTATCCAGATCTCCTCAGCCTCAGTTCCAGGCTTCCGAAGCGGCTTCCAGCCCGCACAGACCTGATCTCAGTCAACAGGGGGAAGGTACTCCACTCGGACCTTCAATCACTGCACCTGACGGCCTGGTTCCTGAGCGGCTAGAGTTCCAGGCCTTGGGTCTTTCTGACGAGGTCCTCAACGTTGTTGAGGCATCCCGTAAGGTGTCGACCAGAAAATGCTATGCCTTCAAATGGAAGAGATTCTCCATTTGGTGTCAGGATAAGGGGTTGGACCCTTCCTCCTGTTCTTTGGCCAGCATTCTGGACTACTTGTGGTCCCTTTCTCAGCTAGGGCTTCAGTCGATGACCCTTAAGGTGCACCTGGCAGCCAGCTCTGCTTAACGGGCATGGGTTGGAAAGTAGTCAGTGGCACAGGAGAAGGTGGTGGGGGCGCTTTTTCCAAGGCCTTGATCACGTATCCCCTTCGGTGCAAGAACCTCCACCTCCGTGGGATCTACTGCTGGTATTGGCTAAGCTCATTGGCAAGCCATTCGAACTGATGCACAGGTGTGATATATCTCACCTGTCGTGGAAGACGGCCTACTTGCTGGCTATCACGTCAGCCAGAAGGATGGGAGAGCTCCAGGGGCTTTCCATCGAGTCTCATTATCTGGTCTTCCACAGGGACAAGGTTGTCCTACGCCCCCACCCGAAATTCCTTTCTGAAGGTGGTGTCAGAGTTTCACCGTAACCAGGTGTTGACTCTGCCGGTGTTCTACCCAAATCACACCTCGGAGGCCGAATATAGGCTCCATACTTTGGACCTTAGAAGAGCGCTGTCTTAGTACATGGAGCGGACGGCTGAAGTTCGGGGAGAGGTTCACCAGCTGTTTGTCACCTACGCTGAAGCTGCACCTGGCAGACCTGCAGCCAAGCGGACGACAGGCAGGTGGGTCACCTCCTGCATAGATCTCTGCTACCGGCTGGCGGGCATGGAGCCTCCCAAAGGGATAAGAGCTCATTCTACCCCCCATACCACTGCATCGGTGGCTGCTTCCAGGGACGTCCCTATCCAGGAAATCTGCAGGGCTGCTACCTGGAAGTCACCACACACCTCCATTACCCACTACCACATCGACCTTGAGTCACGCCGGATGCTGGTATTGGGACCTCGGTTCTCAGTCCTTATTTCCCAAGTAGGGGTGCGCTTGCCTCTCCTCCTGGAGAACTGCTAGGAGTCTGCCAGTAAGTGTGGATTGAACAACATATCCATGTCCCTAGAAATACAGGTTACTCACCTGTAACAGGAGTTCTAGGAACGGTATATGTTGTTCATCCATACAACCCACCCGACCTCCCCGGCTTCGACGTGCAATCTGGCTTCCAGTGGGCTAGATCAGACCTAAAATGCAGAGCGCAAAGGAGGGAACCTGAGCTTCCAAGCAGTAAGGAAGATCTGGCGTCATGAGGCGGAGCCGAGAGTTTTACCACCCGGGTGGGTGGGAGGAGCCAGCTTAAAGACTTTCCGGGAAGATTTAAAGCGGCAAGGAACCTGCCAGTAAGTGTGGATGAACAACATATACCATTCCTAGAACTCCTGTTACAGGTGAGTAACCTGTGTGGTTTCTCAGGGTCACACAATATGCAAGTGGGGGTTGTGGGATTCAAACCCAGGTCTCCAGGTTTGCAGCTCAGAGCCTTAAACCACTGCGCTATGCTGCCTTCTACTTCCTCCCTGTGTGCCGGAGGTGTGTAGATCACCCCTGTGCATATTGCTGTTCCATTCCCTGGCTCTAGGATGACCCACATTACCTTGGCCTCCCCAGTCTTCTATGAACTTCTGTAGCCTTTATGCCATCTCTGATGTACAGGGCCACTCCCCCACCCTTTTTACCCTTCCTGTCCCTCCTGAACAGTGTATAGTCTGGTACATTGACTTCCCAGCCATGATTAGCAGAGTACCACATTTCTGTTATTGCTGCTATGTCAAGGTCTGCATCTGCCAACAAGACCTCCAGGTCTGGAACCTTATTTCCTAGGATATGGGCATTTGTTAGCATGACCTGCCATGTTTTACAGTCTGCCTTCCCTCTGCTCTTGTTCTTCCTCTCCTGCGTCTTCCACCACCCTGGTTTCCTTTGCTATGTGCTCCTGCCCCCTCTGTATCACTCATTACACAGTCTTCACCTGCCTGCCCCTCCCTGCCTGTTTTAGCTGTTCCTGTAGTCAGCTTATGTTCCTGCATGTTCCCGTGGGGGGGGGGTCCTAAGCCTCCTGGCTCTCCCCCCTTGGCAAGTTTAAATTTATTTAGTTTTTGTTGACCGGGTAAGTGCACTAGACAAATGCTGCCTATTTTCAGGCACGACCCGGGGGAGGGGGATACAGATGAATGCCAACTGACCTTGAACCAGATTAAGCTGTTGTTGGTATTTTTCGTGAATGGAGGAAATTTGGCCATTGCACCAGGGAAATTCCCCTGCTCTTTTCGAGAAGCGCCATGGGATCTTTAACATCCACCTGAACTACCACCAGAACAGGCAGCTGGGACCTCGGTTTAATGTCTCATCTGAAAGACGGCACCTCAGGAGTGCAGCACCCCCCTCATGCTGCCCTACTGTGTCAGTATTGGGATATTAACCCAAGTGCCTCGTGTGGGGCTAGAACCCACAGTTTACTGATCTCCCGGCCTCAGAGATGAGTGTGCTACCTGCTGAGCCACTGACACTTCACAGCTGGAGCATTTAAACTTCTCACAAACGACCAAGGTCCCCTTCTTGCACAGATGCAGGCCATCCTCCTTATATAAGCTTGCATCTGCCCAGGTCAGGCCCCAGTTCCCTATGAAGCCAGAACCCTCCTTTCCACCCAATCCTTCATCCAGGAGTTGAAGGTACAGATGTGGAGTGCCCTACCTTCCCCTGTGCCCTGGATAGGTAGCATCTCCGAGAATGAGACGAGGCATGCTATCTGTTTTAGGTTTCCCCCTTGCTTCTTGAAATCCTCCTGGACTCTGGCTAACTCCACCCTTCCTGCCAGGTCATTGGTCCCCAGGTGGACAATGACATCCAGCTGCTCTCTCCTAGCTATTGCTGTAGCGATCCTATGGATCCGCTTCCCATCCCTCCATGCAGCGCTTCCTGGGAGGCACTTGAGTAGTTTTGTCGGATAGCCAAACGGTCTCTATCTTTGTCATCAAGGCACACAGTCTTTGCAAAACACTTCTGTTAAAATGTTAGATGACACCATCAGACCCCAGGCAGAGTTGATAAGAAAATCATAAAAGTTTACTTAATAAAAGCAATACAGTAAATTCTATAATTTGGAAGAGCTTTGAACTGCAGACAATACCAAAAATAAAATTGGATGGTTTACAGAAAACACTAGATACTGTTGTTCTAAACTGTACCTTATTCTGATAGGGTTCTAGGAAGATTAAGTGTCCTTGTGGGTGAAAGTTCATTTAAGCAATAGAGTTTGTAGCAAGTTGTGATCATCCAAGTTAGTTCTCTGAAAAATCCTTTTAAAAGGCTCCAGGTGCTTCCTTGGTGAAAAGTATTGGTTTCCAAAATTCTGATTTAAAATCAGAATTTTCTGTTCGGTATGTGAAAAGTCTAATTTCTACACACTCAGGTCTGGTTTTAGAGATTTTTCCAGATCTACACATATACTTTCTGGTGTAAAATTATATACCAGCTTGGTCAGGGTACCTGACTCCAACCTAAAAACTGTCCAACTGCCCTGAGTTGAAAATGTGTGTCTGATAAATACAAGTTGGTCATCTTTAAGACACACCGACCTTTTTTCTCTCCTCTGAGGTGGTAAATAAGTACAGATAGTGTTATGCAACAGTTTACCTTTTCCTGCAGGTGTCACTGTGGTTCCATGTCTTAAAGATACAGAGTGTAGCTATTAGGCCTAATACTTGTCCTCTCTTCCCTTTAAAGACATTTTCCTATTTTCGCCATCTGCTTGTACATCAGCTTTGCTTAGCGCATGTTCTGCTATCTGCTGTACAGTTCCATACCTGAGCTTCCTCCCTTGCTACCCTCAACATAGCCCCAATAATTTTCAAGTTGCCTTGGGACCCCCTGCCCTAGCTAAAATACCCTATTTTAACCTACGTTTTTTATCTTAAACTAGATCCAATGCTGCACTGATTGTGCTTCCAGCGAGCGGCCGTGGCTAATCCTGCCAGCTGCCTGCACCTCCATCCTCCTGACGACCAGGACACCTTCAAATCTGGTTAAGTGTCCCAGCTGCTCCAGGGTAGCACTTTGCGGGTTTGATAGGCTGCCACCTGCTGCCAACCTCCTCTAATTGGACTGCTACTCTCTGCTTGGCCACTGTTTGGCCCTGCCTTTTCTCTGTCGGATTATCAGTCTCTGAGCTTCGGCGCCCTCTGCCTTGCATTGACTTTTGCTGAACATACATAGATACATAGACAGTGTCGGCAGATAAGGACCTATGGCCCACCCAGTCTGCCCATTTAAGTTTGTAAGTTCAGTTTATGTTTTCCAGGAAGTCTGTTGCCCCTTACCCCTGACCTCCAGAATTCCTTTATGTCTATCCCATGCATTCTTAAATCCCGTGATTGTTTCAGCCCCACCACTTCCTCTGGCAGGGTGTTCCACTTGTCCACCACCTGTTCTGTGAAGAAATTCTTCCTCACGTTTCCTCTGAATCGTCCTCCTCCAACTTCATCCCATGCCCTCTAGTCCTGGAACATCTTTTCGCTTAAAATAGTGCATTTCTGCACCCTGTTCCTCCTGTAAGATACTTGTATGTCTCTATCATATCCCTCTCCCTCCTCTCCTCCAGGAGTACATGTTCAGTGCCTTCAACCTGTCCTCATAGGACTTGTGATGCAATCCATGCACCATCTTTGTTGCCCTCCTCTGAACCTTCTCTACCCTGTCTATGTCCTTACGTAGGTGGTCTCCAGAACTGCACAGTGTACTCCAGGTGCGCCTCACTAGTGTCTTGTATAGTGGAATTATGACCTCCCTTTTCCTGCTGGTGATGCCCTGCCTATGCATCCCAGCATCCTATTTGCTTTACCTGCTGCCTTGTCACACTGTTTCCCTGCCTTGAGTTCATCAGAGATGATAACTCAAGATCCTTTCCTGCTTGGTGCATGCTATATCCTCACACCCCCAACTGATATGGTGTGCCAGGGTTTTTCGTGCCCCTTATGCATTATCTTGCACTTCCTTGCATTGAATTTCAACTGCCAAACCCCTGACCATTCTTCAAGTTTCTGCAGGTCCCTTCTCATTCTGTCTACACCCTCTGGTGTGTCTACTCTGTTACAGAGCTTTGTGTCATCAGCGAACAGTGAAATTCTGCCTTCTAGGTCCTGCGCAATCATTTGCGATAACATTTCTGCTATCTGTCTAGTCTCCCATTGGTTCCTTATAAAATTCCGTCACCAGGGGTGCCTTCTAACATATCTTGAAAAGGTCTTCATTTCCTCATTGTAATCTTTATCATAAGTAGAGCCTCCGGCTGGTCTGCTTCCCTAATTAACCTTTGTAGGGCTTTACTTTTTGCTTCTCTGATCCACTTCTTCTAAATAATTGCTACTCTAGCAGGAAACACTTCGTTGTTTTTGCTCTATCTCTAATTTCGGCCAAGGGTTAAAACGGTGTAACACGGTCACCCTTGGCAGTCTTAATTTTACACACACTATCTCTTTATCCCAGAGAGCTAATCCTCTGTCTCAGTATACCACTAGCCTTCCTACCCAAGTCAAATAGTGACACTATGGCTAAGTATAGTCTGCTATAGGCACTCCTGTCATTTCTCCTTTTACTCAGCCTGGATACTGGCACGC
Source organism: Neoceratodus forsteri (assembly GCA_016271365.2). Lineage (NCBI taxonomy): Eukaryota > Metazoa > Chordata > Ceratodontiformes > Ceratodontidae > Neoceratodus > Neoceratodus forsteri. The sequence continues at coordinate 373,250,617 of CM057450.1, read as the reverse complement.
GGGCTCTCCCATGTAACCAAATGTCAAAAGACTCCTCAGAGGCTTATCACAACTATAGTTTCTCTTGATTGTGGAGACAAAGCCTGATCTTCAACTAACCCTATTCTCCTTGTTAGAGGCAGCATCTATTACCCTCTTTTGTGCAGGAGGAAGCTGCCACGGAGATGTGCTTTCACCCTAACCTGCCACTGCGCAAGGCCCTGGTTCCTAGCCATGATCATTATTCTGCTATCTGGGGATGTCAAACTAAATCCAGGTCCACCTACCTGTTTCTTTTCCCCAACTGAGTTATCTGGCATGTCCACGAAAGGGTTATTAATTGCCCATATCAGTATCAGAAGTCTTACCTGTCACCATGCGGAACTCGAGGCCTGGGTGAAACTCTACAATCTTGATGTACTCTGCCTCACAGAAACTTGGCTAAAACCCATTATACCTGATGACGTATGCTCCTTGCCTAACTGTTCCGTGTTCCAGCAGAATAGATCCTCATCCAAGCGTGGCGGTGGAGTTGCCCTGTTCTTCAAAAACCACCTCAACATCTCTGTTGTCCCGGCATCTGCCTCTCCCACAGTGTATGAATTCATGCAGACAACTATTGTATTGGGGGAAAAGAAGCTTCATGTTATCTGTGCCTATAATCCCCCTGTTGGGGGCATAGTAGGTCTTCAAGAACTCCTTGACATCACCTCCCAGACTGTGAATCATAATAAGGCTGTCATCCTAGGTGGTCTTAACCTCAGTTGGTTAGGGTCAGCTCAAATCTCCTTGCAATCACGCACCCTTAGTTATAATTTTCACCAGTTGATCTCAGAAGCAGTTAGAGCTACATCATCCCATCAAATGGGTCCACTCCTAGACTGGGTGATGGTTAACCGTGTGGAACATGTGTTGAAAGCAGGAATCCTTGCAGATGCACTAACAGATCACTCACCCACTTTTTGTATCCTGTCTATGGTTGCACTTCCATCTCCTCCATCAAGACTAATCACATTTACAAATCTAGCTCATATTGACCAGGATGCATTTCTCTGATGCCTCCAATATCGACTGGACAGGTAACTACTGTATCAAACAAAGGATGTGGAGGTTGCTCTACAGATATTCATATATGAATTTCTTGCCATTCAATGTAAACATGCCCCCAAGATTACTAGGAGGGTCAGAGGAAAACTGGCGAGGTGGCTGCATAAAGACATCCTTGCTAATCTGCGCCAAAGGGACAAGCTCTGGATTCGCTACAAACAAACTGGCCTACAGTCAGACCTTATTGTCTATTGTGAACTAAGGAACAGATGTAAGAGACAAGTTAGAGCTGCTTAAAGCAAGTACTGCAAGGACCTTCTACAAAGCTCAGCCTGAGACCCAAGGAAATTCTGGGCCCATGCCAAAACATTTCTGGGTACCTCGCAGTCGGTCACTCCTGATAAAATGATCATAAATAGGCCACATTGTAATGACCCTAGGACCATCTCAAACAGGTTTAACAATCTTTTTCTCTGATCTGTCACACTATGCTTTGGCTTTACAACCTAGTGGATCACACTCCAATCTACCTACCACGCTACCATTAGACAGTCATACTGCCCTATCGTATGATGCTTCTCCAGCTCCACCATTCTGTTTCAAGGCTATATCAAGAGCGGAAGTTCTGAAATTACTGAGATCCATATCTGCCAATACCAGCTCTGGTTCTGACTCATTGGAACCTCGTCTCCTTAAGCTGGCTGCTTCACTCATTGCCTCTCTGATTGCCAGAATCTACACTTTATTCCTTATCCATAGCCCCGTGCCAGACCTATCTGCAAGAGTAATGCCTGTCTTTAAAAATGGTGACCCAAAGGACATGGCCAATTACAGACGTATAGCAATTCTCCCTGTCCTTAGCAAGATCCTAGAGAAAATAGTTGCATCACAGACCATTGACTACCTTACACACTACAATCTCCTTTCAGACACCCAGCATGGTTTCGGAAAAGGACATAGCACCACCATGCCATATCAACTAACTACTGATATTCTGTCCAACATGGATTCTGGAAAACTCAACAGGTGCCATCTTTATTGACCTCGCTAAGGCTTTCGACCTTGCAGACCATCCCCTGCTTCTCTCCACTCTCCATAAATTCCATTTCTCTACCCCTGTTGTGGACTGGTTCTGTAGCTACCTGTCAAACAGGTCGCAAGCTGTCAAATTTAACTCCTCCCTGTCCAACATGTCTGCTATCAACCTTGGAGTCCCCCAGGGCTCTGTCCTTGGGCGCCCCTTCTGTTCTCAATTTTTATCAACAATGTAGCTGAGGTCCTGGAATCCTGCTCGGCTATTCTCTACGCTGATGACCTGATCATCTATAGTAGTTCTGCTAGTATTGCCTGCATAAACACATCACTTACCTTAGACTTCAATAAGGTCTTAGACTGGCTACTAGACCGTAAGCTTGTAATAAATGAAAAGAAAACGAAAGCCATGCTCCTAGGTTCTTTACCGAAGATTAAGGCCTGTTCTAGTTTGCTGGAGGTTCTTCATCCAGGAGGAATTCCACTTGAAAATGTTACTTCCTTCAAGTACCTTGGGATCCTGCTGGACCAATCCCTGGATTTTAATCTTCCCATTTAGTCCTCGTACAAAGCTGTAAACTCGAAACTGAGAGTAGCTTACAAAATGAGCTACATGCTTACATCCTCGACGAACTTAGCAATTGCCTGATATATTATGCTCCCAACCCTTACTTATGGTGCCTCCCTTCTTACCTCTGCCCATAAAACCTCCCTACTAAAATGGGTTGTAACTTATAACAATATATGCCGATTTGCCTGTTCATCACCTCGACTCAAACATCACTGCCTTCTTTATAAGAATCTGAATTGGCTCTCGTCCTGTGCCAGTAGACAATACTACCTTTGATCACTAATGAACTCGATTATCTGGGGGGAAAAACTCATCCCAGCTGGCGGCGTTGCTGGTCCCTCAACCATCCTCCCATGGCCTGCGATCAGCTGACAAATCCTTGCTCTGTGTTCCGAGATGTCGGATGACTAAAGGCACAGGGGCCTTCCAACTCTCTGCTCCCAGGCTATGGAATGCTCTTCCACTCAACCTCCGGTTGTCTCAGTCTCACTTTAGATTTAAAAGTGAATATCGTCGTTATCTGTCCTTATCTGATGCTTGTACATGCTTTGACCTAACCTGAAGCTCCTGAGACTTACCAATAATGTCACCCCTGCTCTAATCCAGCTCCAGGAATGGCTCCTCTTCCCCTCACCATATTTTTCCTTCTCTTTGTAAATAACTTATTGACTACTAGCTCTCTTCCTTCTCGAACCTTGTTGCTTACCATCTCCTGTTGTTTTGCCAGTGACCACCCCTGACCTTCCTTCTATCAGTCTTTCTTGTTATGTTTGAACATTCCTCACTTTTCTCTCTCTATATAACCTTACTCTCTTATTAACTCTTTCACTTCACAGGTCTGATCCGTGGTTTCTGCATTTATTATATATCTTACTGCCATTATTTGTATAATGCTTGCCATTATTTTTTGTTGTTTCTACTCATTGTATTTTTGTAGCACTGCTGTACTGTTCCTCTATTTGTATTACTGTACCCATGTTGCTGTTCTTCCACTGTTCTCTTTTTGTTATACTCTCCCAGGTTGTGCCTGAAAATAGTCATTTTATGGCTAGTGCACCTACCCGGTTAACAAAAACTAAATAAATAGTCAGGTTTCATGTCAACCTCAGTAACATCTGATCCATGCATTTGGCTTAACCCCTGACCCCTAGGTCATTACATTACCTTTTTCCTGTCATTGGAATTTACATGCTCAGTTTTGGATAATGGTTTATGTCGCTCTGGATCCTAAACCTGTCTTCCTTATCTGGAGAAGGCAATTTTTTTGTGGGGGGTAGGAAGAAATAGGCTATTGGTTAACTAGGATCTGCAGCTTATCCTGTAGGTAGGGAAATGGGTAGACTAGGTGGGCCAAGCGGTCCTTATCTGCCGTCAAAGTCTGTGTTTCTATAGAGAGGTACCAGACCCACGCAAGCCGTTATAGAAATTCTGGCTGTTTTGTATTTACTCCTAAAAGCTTTTTAAAGAGACGGTGTCTTACATTAAAGTATATTACAGCACATACAATAGGAATTCAAATAAAGGATATAGGCCTATCATGCAACATTCCTCCCTCCTAAAACAGACCCGAGGGGGAAGGGGGGAACACTCCCCTATTGGAGGCAGTTCTTCCCAGTTCTGTTATAGATCCAGTATGCGGGGTAGACTGTCTGCGTTCCCATTCTTGGATCCAGGCCTATGCTAAATATCCATGTCATAAGCCTGCAAGGCAGTACTGCATCTCAGAAGTTTTCCATTTGTCTTCCCCATTTGGCATAACCATACCAACAGGTTGTGATCTGTTTGGACCTTAAAATGTCTCCCATAAATGTACGTTAGAGTTTTTTTAATGCCCAAATTAAGACGAGACATTCCTTTTCTACTGTTGCATAGGCTTTTTCCTGGGGAAGCAGCTTTTTGCATAAGTATTCAATGGGGTGCTCTCACCTCTGATTAGATACTCAGCTGAGGACTGCCCCTATTCCCATTAACTAAGGCATCCATCTACACAACAAATGGCCTGTTGTAGTCTGAGCTAGCCAGCAATGGGACCCTATACAGCGAGGTGTTCATCTGTGTGAAGGCCTGCTCACAGTCTGCGTCACATTTTACTTTTCTAGGCTTATTGTTTGTCAGCAACCCAGATAAAGGAGAGGCCAGGGAGCTGTAGTTGGGAACAAATGTTCTACAATATCCTGATGTCCCAAGAAAGCTCCTAACTTGTCTCTGGGTTTCAGGCGTGGGCCATGACACAATCGCCTCTATTTTTGCTTGGTTTGGGCAGAGTTGGCCTCACTCCACCACATGTCCCAAATAAGCAACCTCTGCTATGGCCACCTAGCATTTTTCAACCTTAATTGTCAGACCGGCTATTTGGCCAAACACCTCCCTCAGGTGCTTCTCCCAGCTATTGCTGAAAATAGCAAAATCGTCCTCCATATCCTGTAACACCTGAGTTACTAACCGCTGGAATATATCGGGGACATTCTTCATTCCAAAGGGCATGACCTTGAACTTTAACAGACCGATTGGGGTGATGAATGCTGACCTTTCCCTAGCCCTGTCAGTCAGTTCCACCTGCCAGTACCCCTTTGTCAGGTCTACTGTAGGGAAGTATGTTGTCCCTCCCAGTTTGTCAAGCAGTTCATCTGTGCATGGCATTGGGTGGGCATCAGATTTCGTGATGGCGTTAGCTTCCATGATAATCTCATGCGAGAACCGCATAGTCCTGGCCTGGTTTTGCAAGGAATACAGGTGAGGCCCAGGGGCTGTGGGATTTCTGGATCACTCCTAGATCCAGCATCTTCCCCACCTCCTTCCTAATGTCCCTGAGGACTGTCTCTGACACCCGCTAAGCTGTCCTATGTATGGGTGCTCGGGTCCCCATGTCTACATCATGCACCGCTAGCGTTGTCCGTCCAGGCTTTGCTGTAAATAAAGGGGCAGAGTCTTGCAAAACAGTCCTCAATTCTTGGGCCTATCCGGATGTCAACTGGGGTGACAGTTTGATGATCTCCACAGATGACACCTGCTTGCTCTTGGCTAACAAGTCGAGAAGGGTCTCTTCCCCACCTAGCTCCTCCCCAGGACTGCAAACTGCAAGTACCATGTCAGCCCTATTAAAATATGACTTCATTATGTTCACATGATACATACTGTAAGCGTGTTTTCAGTCAGGTAACTCTACAATGTAATTAACATTGTTTACCTGCTGGACTACCTTGTATGGCCCTGCTCACTCAGCTTGCAGCTTGTCCTTCCGGACTGGGATCAGAACCATTACCTCCTGTCCTACCTCGTAGGAGCGAGCTCTGGCTCCACGATCATGCCAGGTCTTTTGTTTTTGCTGGGCAGCTGCCAGGTTGCTCTGGGCCATGCCTGTAAGTTTCTTCAGTGTCTCCTTGAATTTTAACACATACTCCACTATGGGAGTCCCCTGGGTGGCATGCTTACCTTCCCAGTCCTCTCATATTAAATTTAGGGGCCCCCTCACCCTTCGTCCATACAACTCTTGTGGCACTTCCCTGTAGGCAAACTGCGGGTTGGGCAGGTATTTCTCCCAGTCCCGCCCATGCTGTTCTGCAAATGCCATAAGCATAGCTTTCAGGGTCCCATTAAATCTCTATATGAGACCATTGGCTTGTGGGTGGTAAGGAGTCGTGCACCTTTGTATGACACCATACTTCTCCTACAAACACTTCATTAGGTCCAACTTGAAGTTACGCCTTGATCAGAGATAACCTCCTGTAGAATCCCAACACGGGAGAAAATCCCCAGCAAAGCATCCGCCACTTTATCCGCCTTAGTGGAGGACAGCGCGATGGCTTCAGGGTAGCATAATCAACAACTGTCAATATATACCTCTTCCCCGAGGAACTTGGGATATTCAAAGGACCCACAATATCCATTCCAACCTTCTGGAATGGCTCCTCCACAAGTGGTAAGGGAATGAGGGCAGCCTTGGCTTTGCTTCTGGCCTTCCCTATTTCCTGACACTGGTGACAGGATTTGCAGTATTCCTTCACCTGCATGGTAATATTGGGCCAATAGAAATTGTGGACAAGTGCTGCATAGTGCGAGCAATGCCCAAATGTCCGGACATGGGAATATCATGAGCTACCTTGAGCAGTAACCCACGATACTCCTAGGGAACAACAAGCTGCCTGCCCATCACCCCTCCCTCTTTCCTGATGTCCTGTGTGTATAACAGTCCATTGTCCCAGTACACCTTATGCTTTCCGTCACCTCCCTGTGTCCCTTCAGACTCTGCACAGGATCTCAGCTTCTCTAAGCTAGGGTCTGTCCGTTGTGCTGCAGCTAAGTCTTCCCATTTACCCAGAGCATGGGGCATGTCCCCATCAGTTCCCAGGCTGAGGTCCGTAGCTGTGGCAGTAGGGAACTCGGTATCACAACTTTCCCCCTCCCACGGGCTGTGTGCGTCACCCCTCCCTCCTGAGAGCAGCCTTCAGTAGCAGTTGGGTTAACTGCCACTAGGGGAAGTTCCACCCACCTGTTATCACCCTCTTTTACAAGAGCTACAGGTTGTCTGGCCTGTCTCCCAACCTCTCCGGTTTGAATTTCTGTGGGGTCCCAAAGATCACAGCAGCCTCTATTCTTTTGGCTCCTGGTCACAGCACAAACCACTCCCGGTAGAACATCATTCTCCACAATAACATCCATAATGAGCTTTTCAGCTACAGCCACCTTCCTTACCCCTTAACCGGCATCTACTCAATCAGGGTAACACTGGCTAATGGGTAAGTTTTCCTTTTCCCTGTGCAGTCCCTCACAAAGACAAACTGATTTGGCAGTATTTGTTCAGCCCTCACCAAATCCCCTTTCACCAGGGTAAGAGATGCTCCTGTATCCCTTAGCCCTCTAGTTTGTACCCCATTCACCGTGGGTGAATGTGCCCCCTCAGATTGTCAGGGAGAGTGTCAGCGATACAGTGGGCAATTGTCTCCATTTGCACAGGCTCTTTTACCTTCTGGGCTTTCTTAGGACACTGCCTAGACAGATGGCCTGGCTGGTGAAAATACCAGCATTCATCATTTTTCTTGTCCACAACCTCCCTTTTGGGCACCTGGGGGTTCCCTTCTTTTTGCAGAGTCGTCCTGGTTTTTGGTTGCCCAAAATGCCCACTTTTTCCTTTCACCACTGCATTCCCTTTGGGAGCAGCCCTGCTTTGAACATAGTGATCTGACAGCTCTGCAGCCTCTTTGGCAGTCTTAGGATCTTGGTCCTCTAACCAAAGCTTTAAGTCAGGTGAGCAAATCCAGTAAAACTGTTCAAGCAATACCACCCCTTCAGTAGCTTCAACAGAATCTGCTTTCACCCCCTCCCACCAGCGTTTTAAATATTGATGCTGTTTAGTGGCTAATTCCTCAAAGCTCATTTCCTGCCCCATTCAGAGTTTCTGGAACTTTGCTCTGTATGCATCAGGGTTCAGATCATATTTTTTTCAATAAAGCAGTTTTTAACTTGTCAAAGTCTTTACTTTCAGCATTGTCCATCTGCCGCAATGCTTCCCTTCACCGACCTATAAGCAGTGGAGTCAGGTGAAAACTCCAGGTCTCTTTGGGTAGATTGGTCTGGATAGAGACCTTTTCAAATGAATTCAAAAACATGTCCCTATCCTCCCCCTCTTTAAACTTAGCTATTAATTTTGCATTTAGCTTGTACCCCAGTCCTGGAGATTCACACCAAACCCCACCACTTACCTGCTCAGGTGTTGTTGGTTGGAGTGTCGCTTTTTCAGCTCGAACTCTGTCTGTCACTGCCGTTCCTCTGCCTTGTCCCCTCTCTCTGTCGCTGCCATTCCTCTCTCTGGTGCTGTTGTTCTTCGACCTCTCTCTGTTGCTGGCATTCCTTCTCCTGGTGCTGTCGTTCTTCGGCCTCTCTTTGTTACTGTTGTTCCTCCATTTCCATCTCAAACCTTTTTTGCTCATTCTCAAGCTGTCTGTTCTGCATCCACAGCCTCCTCAGCTCCAGCTCTTTGTCTGTAGCTCCTTCTCCTCTGGGCTCTGGACCTCCGAAGTCACCACCTCTTGCTGTAATTGGGGTGGCATATCCTCTGTCTCAGCTGTCAGAAGGGCCTCTGTGAGTTGCCATTTATTTTTGTTTTCACTAGGAATACCCTTCTCCCCACAGATCTTCCTCAGTTCCAGGTTCATAGTGCTGTACTGGAAAGACGTTTTTCTATTTACACTGCTCTGCGCAAAAAAATAAAACAGGATAGGGTCTATTGTCTGCAACAAAATTTATTTTTCCCGTTTCCAAATTCTGCCCTTGATTGTGTGATGGTTTTGCAAAACTATTCAAAATCCCACCTCTGCCACCAAATCTGTCATGAGCCCCCGCCCCAAGATACGGTAGGACCTCCTGTTTGCAGTGAGGATCCCCCTTTTTAACAGAACTCATGAGCAGTTGTAGGGTTCAGGAAGAATCACCAACCTTCCTTATCCCAGTGGAAGGGTGGAAACTGTTGTTTCGAGTTCCCTTGACTCTGCACTACATTCAGTGTTTGAATCCCAAAACTGCCACTGTCTACCTCTTGCCTAAGTAGTTTTGTAGGATAGCTGAGCGGTCACTGTCTTTGTTATCAAGGCACACAGTCTTTGCAAAACCCTTCTGTTAAAATGTTTGATCACACCATCGGACCCCAGGCAGAATTGATAAGAAAATCATAAAAATTTACTTACTAAAAGCAGTACAGTAAATTGTACAATTTGGAAGAGCTTTGAACTGCAGAAAATACCAAAAATAAAACTGGATGGTTTACAGAAAACACTAGATACTGTTGTTCTAAACTGTACCTTATTCTGATGTTAGAGTCCAGAAAGATTGTGTCCTTGTGGGTGAAAGTTCATTTAGGCAATAGAGTTTGTAGCAAGTTGTGATCATCCAAGTTAGTTCTCTGAAAAGTCCTTTTAAAATACTCCAGGTACTTCCTTGGTGAAAAGTCTTGGTTTCCAAAATTCTGACTTAATATCAGAATTTTCTGTTCAGTGTGTGAAATGTCTAATTTCCATAAACTCAGGTCTGGTTTTAGAGATTCTTTCTATGTCTACACATGTACTTTCTGGTGTAAAAGTATATACCAGCTTGGTCAGGGTACCTGACTCCAAACTAAAAGCTATTCAACTGCCCAGAGTTCAAAATGTGTGTCTGATAAATACAAGTTGGTAATCTTTAAGACACATCCACCTTTTTTCTCTCCTCTGGGGTGGTAAACAAATACAGATATTGGGGTGCAGCAGTTTACCTTTTCCTGCAGGTGTCACTGTGGTTCTATGTCAGGTTTCATGTCAATCCCAGTAACATCTGGTCCATGCATTTGGCTTAACCCCTGACCCCCAGGTCATTACATTACGTTTTTCCTGTCATTGTAACTTATATGCTCAGTTTTGTATAATGGTTTATGTCTTGCTGGGTCCTAAACCTGTCTCCCTTATCTGGAGAGGTACCAGACCCACAATAGCCATTATAGAAATTCTGGCTATTATGTTTTTACTCCTAAAAGCCTTTTAAAGAGACTGTGTTTTACTCTAAAGTATATTATAGCACATACAGTAGGAACCCAAATAAAGGCTATTGGCCTATCATGCAACACATCCTATGCCTATCCCAAAGGGCAGAGCCAGCTCTGGTGAGGTGGGCACTTTGAGGTCTGGTGACGCAGCTCATTCCTTGCCTAAAGTAGGTGGCAGCTCTGCAGGGACTTACAGCTGTGATTCTGAGCCCCGGCCTATGGGAATCATCTGGTCCTGTCACTGGTGGGGATCAAAGCCGCCCCACAGGACCTCCATGACTCCGCTGCCCTCAACTGGTGGTTTCCCTTCTGTTGAGCACTCATTGGTGGATGAGATTGTCAGGCTGTCCCTCTAGGTGAGGTTTCCTGAGCATTCCCGTATCCCTGGCAGAGGGCCTGGCCTGGTCCTTCATTACTCCCCTCTCTGCCTCCTCCTCTCCCAGGCATTTTGGGTCCTATGGGGCCCCTGACCTGGGAATAATTCAGGGCATTGGCAAGTGCATTTCCTCAATACCTCCAGTCACGGTATCAGGCCATATTCCAGCCTGAAACCCTTGCACCACCGCCCCTTGGATCCAGCTTGTCCTCATCTCCCACTTCCTCTTCTGAGGAAGAGGACACTTCCCTGCATCTATCCTCTGATGCTGGGTACACCACGTACCAGCAGTTCCTTGTCAGAGATGAAAAGGGAGCTTGGAATGTCCCACTTTGTAAGCCGCAACCCTGCTCACCTGGTGTTTTCATTCCTTGGGGAATACAGCCATGACTCAGAAGTCATCCCTCTGTGGCCTCAGCTGTTCACGGTGGCATCCAGGAATCTTTGTCGAGGATATCTTTTACATCAGGCCATGACTATGGAACATAAGCCGTCAGGCTCTGGGACCACATGGAAACTTTTTGTAAGCAGTATCATTAGAGGCCGCCCACAGTGACATCTGACATCGCCATCCCTATGTAAGTGTGGGTGGCCCGAACCTCCCTCAGTTCTTTTCCCGCTGTCGGTCAGTGCTCATCGGATCTCAGATCACCGTGGAAGCTTGTACCACAGTCTTTATTTCTTTTTCGTTACTCAACCTACCGCCTCGATCGCCAGTCTCAGTGGTCTCTTCGGAGGGGCCTCAGTGTTTTCACCCTCTCAGTGGTGCCCATGACGGTGGCCTTGGAGCTCAGTTTTGTTGGGCTCTGCCCAGCAGTGGGCTCTTCCGGTGGACAAAACCGCTTCCCGTCGGTCAACTTGCCAGTTTGTTCTGGGGGGTTCTTCAGTATGCAGACCTCTGACTTTGCGGGCGTGGGCTTGTAAACAGTTGACGTGGGCCGCTACTCCAGGATTGAGACCTCCAGCACCGGACTCTCACTGCTAGCAGTCTAGGGCCCCTGACAAACCTGTACTGCCTCTCCTTCAACTAGCCCCTTGGTTTCAGAAAGGGCCTTCCTTCTGGATTTTGGCTCTGAAGATGCCCCTCAGCGCTGTGGCTGGGGCCTGCAGCAGGTCTCAAAGCTATGCTGCAGGAGCACTGCTAGGACAGTTACACCTAAGCCTCCCCCCCGTCCGTCGTCTTCACGAGTGGGGTATGACTGCAGGATTCCTTCCTTCTGCCCCCAGGCCCATCGGCGGTGGTGCTCTTGCCTCTCCTTCCAGAAGTTTTTCCCCATCGCTCGGCAGTGGTTGGAGTGCTTGCCCTGGTGGTGGCACCCAGTGCCTTCCCTGTCAGTAGCTTCTTTGGCCCCTCAACAGTGCTCATGTCGACATCTGATGGCATCTTTCCGGCCCTGGTCCTCTTACCTAAGTGAGGCCGTGCTTTGGATGAGGCCTTATTGATGATGCCTTTGGCATCTCTTCTGTCGATGCAACGCGGTTGGCCAGCAGTGGTGCCCTGGCCCACCCCTCATCACTGTAGTAGCCATTGATGTTCAGGGGTTTCTTTACCGCCAAACTCGGGTCTTTCCCAGCCCATCGATGGCATCATTGATCACCCTCGACGTGGTGCCCCCCTGCATCATGTTTGGCACCCTGGTGCCCTGGGTGGCATACATTCCCAGCCGTCCCGACTTAGATCGCAGGCATCAGCAATGCTTCCTGCATCCTTTTGGATAAGGACAGGGGCTAGACTGATGTGGAGAGCCCCTTGCCAGCCTTCCGCTCCCACTCAGCTCCTCTTGGAATAGGTGGTTTCCCAGTCTACTTCAAGAATATATCCGCCTTCTCCACAGCCTGGAACTGGCATCTGCCTGCACTGCACCCCTGGCCTTCCCCCTTTCTCCCTCTCATCATCGGGGTAACCGTCAACATCAGGGTGGCTAGTTGTCTGCTAAGATCAGGCTCCCTTCCAGCCTGTCAGTGGCCTCCTTTCTCCCTCCCCATTGATGTGGCGCTGCATGGCACCATGTTTGGCACCAGGGTGCACTGGAAGGCATACATTCCCAGCCTCAACATGATCCCTGGACTTCCCCCTTTCTCTCTTGGTGTCAGGTAGTCATCGATGTCAGGGGGTTTATTTGCCTGCTAAGATCAGGCTCCCTTCCAACCTGTCAACGGCCTCATTGATCTCCCTCCTCATCGACATGGTGCCCCACAGCACCATGTTTGGCACCAGGGTGCACTGGAAGGCATACATCCCCAAACGTCCCAGCTTAGGACTTGGACATCGGTGGTGCTCGCTGCCTAAGCAGCAGAGCAGGGTTAGCTTGGCCAGCCCCCCTGTCCCCAACCTCATGGGCCCTCTCCAAGGGCCCCAGGGATGGTGGTGTGTCCCCAACTGCGGGCTGTGCTTCTCCATGGCTCCTTGATGTTCCTCACTTACCAGAGAAGTAGGCAGAGGGTGCCTGTTTATAGGGCTACCAACAGACCCAGGTCAGGGGCCAGGCAACAGAGCAAAGGAAGCAGAGCAGCTTTGCTGGACCTATCCTCCTCCACAGGTGCCCACTCCAAAGCCCCTAGGGGAGGTGCAGCTGCGGCCACCGGATTGGCCTCAGCATGATCCCTTCCTGGACCACACCCTCCACCACATAATCTGGAGGTGGGGGCAGGGGGTCACCTTTCCCTTCACCTAGAACAGCGGAGAGAAGTTACAACAGATGCTCTGGTCCTGCGGTTCTTAGAACAGGGCCACGCTCTAAAACTCCTGGAATTGCCTCCAGGCCTTCCACCTATTCCCTCAACTTATATTAGAGGGCCATAGAACCAGCTTCCTGGGAACAAAGGAACAGGGGTTCTATTCTCCTTTCTTCCTAGTTCCCATATCCACAGGGGATTTAAGGCCCATTCTGGATCTGAGGGCTCTGACCATCTGTCTTCAGTACAAGAAGTTCAGCATGGTCACTCTACAAGGCCTGCTGCCCTGTCTCCTGCAAAAAACGGGGACTGGATATCCCCCCTGGACATGCAGGATGCTTATATGCCTATTGATGTTTTTCCTCCCCACAGGACGTTCCTCAGGTTCCTATTTCCAGGGGAACACTACCACTTCAGGGTCTTGCCGTCTAGCTCATCTCAAGCATGGGTACTTACCAAGTGCTTGGTAGATGTGGCAGCAGCTCTCCGGAGAGAGGGACGGTAAGTCTTCCCTTCTCTAGATGACTGGTTGCTCATAGCTCAGTTCCTGGAACAATGGTCCTTCACCCTGATGCACTCCAGACAGCTGTTACATGCCCTTGGGATCCCGGACAGTCTGCCCAAGTCGGTCTTGACCCCTTGTCAGTGCCTACAGTGCATAGGGGCAGTACTGGGCAAGGTTCTGGACTTTGCCTTCCTGCCCCTGGACAGGGTGAACTGTCAGATAGCTCAGGCCCAGCTGCTTTACAAAAGCAAAAGCTGTTTGCAGTTATGTCACAGCCAGTCCGTTCTTAAGGCTGTTGGGTCTGATGGCTGCAGCCATTGTCACGGTTCCCCTAGCCAGGCTGCACATGAGGATCCCCTATGGTTATTAAGAGTCCAGTGGGATCAACATACTGACGCCCTAGAACAGCAGGTTCTACTTACTTCCCCAGTCAAAAAGGTGCTTCTATGGTGGATGGAACCCAGCAGCCTGTTATAAGGGGTTCCCTTCCTTGTCCTGGCAGTCCTGCACGTGTGGACCCCCCAGTAGACTTTGAGGGTCCAGTGGGATTGACGCACTGATGCTCTCGAATGGAAGGCTCTAGTTTCATCATTTGTAAAGAAGGTGCTCCAGTGGTGCATGGAACCCAGCACTTTGCTAAAAGGGGTTCCTTTCCTAATCCCCGTCTCTCATCAGATCCTCACCATGGTCGCTCCAGGGCTGGGCTGGGGAGGGACACCTGGGCCCTCACTAGACCCAGTGTACTAGATCCACAGTGGAGAGTCCCCTCCACATAAATGTCTTGGAGATCAGAGCTGTTCTATATGCTCTGCAAGCTTTCCGGAACTCCCTGTCCCCAGGGGCCTCTGCTGGTGCAGATGAACAACATCAGTGTGGTACACTCCATAAACACGCAAAGGTGGACACATTCTTACCTCCTGTGCATGGAAGCAATGAGAGTTTGGTACTGCGCCCTAGAACACTGTCTACAACAGTCAGCTGTTGATGTTCCAGGCATCCAGAATATTCTAGCGGATAGTTTAGCAGGTCACAGCCCAACATGCACAACTGGGAACTGCTGCCCTCAGTGATGGAAGACCTGTTCGGCAGGTGGGGTCGCCCAGAGTTGGACCTTTTTGCATCCCCACTGGATGCAAAACTGCCACTTTTCTGCTTGCTTGCACCGGGGCCTGGAGTTTTCTGGTGAGATGTGTTGTCCTTCTCTTGGAAAAGGGGTTCCTCTACGTCTTGCCTCCCTTTCCTCTAATTCAGAGGGTGCTGGTTAAGCTACAGATGGAAGGGGCGACTCTGATTCTTGTTGCTCCTTTCTGACTTCGTCAGATCTGGTCCCCTTATGGCAGCAGTTGGTGGTGGAACCTCCAGTATCCTGCCCACTTGCAAAGGCTTGCTATCACAGGAGCAGGGTACCCTGGTCCCTTCAGGCCTCAGATCATTCCGTTTTCCTGCCTGGCTCGTGAGAACATAGCCATGGCTAGCCTTGGGGTGTCTCAGGAAGTGGCACGTCCTGGTGGCTGCGAGAAAGCCCTCCAGCAGGGCAACTTATTACATGAAGTGGAAGCACTTTGCTCTGGGGGCTGCTTCCCATCACTTGGATCCCTTAATTTGTCCAGTGAATCAGATTCTGGAGTCCTTGCTGCCCCTTTCAGATGCTGCACTGCAATACTGGTACATTACGGGGCACTTGTCAGTCACTTCAGCTTTCCATATGCCTGTTGATGCCGACTAGTGGCACACCTAAAAGTGTCCCATACGTTCTTGAGAGACATTCTTCTCTTTAGGCCTCTCATCTGCGATCCAGTCCCAACTTGGGACATGTATTTTATTTTAGGCTTATTTCTGCTTGCAGGATTTCCGAGCTTCAGGCTGTTATGTGTGAGCCTCCTTACTTGCTTTTCCACAAAGACTGGGTGTCTTTGTGTACAAACCCTAAGTTTGTGTAACAGTTGGTGTCTGAGTTTTCCCTAAATCAAACCATCCACCTGCCTGTTTATTTTCTGGAGCATGCCGATCCAGGGCAAGCTTTGCTTCCTACTTTAGAGATACAGTACGTAGAATACTCAGATATTACGTTCATTGTGCAAAGGACTTCAGGACATCCTCGCAGCTCTTTGTTTCCTTTGCCCCTGGTACAGGGGGCGTTCCAGTTTCTGAACAGTGCCTGTCAATTGATTGACCAACTGTTTTACCTTTTGTTGTAGGACACATGATAAGGAAGTTCCTGGGGTTGTGCGTGGCCATTCATCTGGAGGCATGGCCACCTCTATTGCCTGTTGAAGGTATGTGTCACCTGTGCATATGTGATGCTTCTCCATGGAGTACTTGCCACACTTTCACTAAACACTACAGTCTGGATGTTTCCTCTAGCAGGAGGGCAGGCTTTGGCCTGGCTGTGCTCCAAGTCCTCCTGTCTTAGGCCTATAGACTCAGCCACCCAGACTGTCTCTCTGTCAGTACTGCTTGGGACTCGTTCCATAGGTGTGGCCTGATGCAAGAGATTTCCTTGATCGTGATAGTGCAGTTACGTAAGAACCACCACAATAGTAGATCTTCGAGAAAATCTCTTGCATCAGGCCATGCCTTCCCACCCTCCATCTCCCTTGGCCTCTGAGCTTTTTCCATTCCTGACTCTCTCTCTCTGGAATGGTTTACATTCTGCTTTCACATCTCACTCTGGGTGATCCGTTAGGCCCTTCTTTTGGAACAACCTACAGGATGTTCTCCCTTGTGTCTGCTTGCTGGCACCCTGTTTTTCTCCTGGTTTCCTGAAATGAGGCCCTCAGAGCATGTCCCTCTCGGAGCCTCAGAAGCATTCCAGTCCTGCCCTTTTCCTTTTAAGGACTTTTTTGCTGGTTTCTGTCTAGGCTGTTAGGCACAACTATTGCCTCCCCTAGTTTCCTAGAGGGAGACCCTCTCACCATGATCCCTCTTGGGACATTGGAGAGTTTTTTCAGTGGTGCCCTTCTTCTGATGTAGGACTTCACTGACGTTTTCTGCCTCCTGTGACAGGCAGAACCATAGTCTCTCTCCTGGTTACCTATAGGGAAATTCTCCCAAGCATGATCTCCAGCAAAGAACCAAGGAGGGTCAGGGCCACCCACGCTTATGTAGGGATGGCGATGTCAGATGTTGCCATGGATGGCCCCTAGTGAGTGGTACTGCTTAGAAAAATTTCTGTGTGGTCCTAGAACCTGATGGCTTATGTTCCATAGGTGTGGCCTGATGGAAGAGATTCTCTTGAAGATCTACTGTTATTGTAAGTTCTTATGTAACTGTAGTATGTCTGGCTCTGTCCCTCTGCCCCTTTCTTCTCCAGCACCAAGAGACGTCCACCGCAGGTATTGTGAACCCATGGGGTCCCCAGGAGCTATGCCATATCCCTGCTTAGGCATCCAGCTCCTGGTTAACCCCTCTGGGCATAGATGCCCGGTGCATGACTACCCTCCAGACTTTTTCTCCCACAGGTCAGGCATGAGTTGGGACAAATTCCTGCTCCCAGGCAATGGGAGCTTCCGCCTGCCCATGTCCGGTCTCACCAGACCTGTGAGGGGTCCCTGCCTCTCTGTGGTCATCCCCTGCAGGAGGCTGAGGGAACAACCATTCCCCTCAGGGTGCGCTCACTTCCCTTTTAGATGGTAGGCTTGGTACTCTGACTTAACTGTGCGAATGAATGGTGAAGACTGATTCTAGGAAGATAAGAAAATTATGTACTCACTGTAATTCTTGATCTTCTGGAATATCTTCACCATTCATTCACACGCCCACCCTCCATCTCCCTCTTTCAAAAGGACAGACATCTGGGCAGCTACCCTCTCTCTTTCTGTTCTCTGTCCTCTTGTTCTTCCCCATCTTCTGGCTCTCAGCCTCTTTTGGGCTTTGAGCCTTGTTAAAAATAAATATGTATGTATGTATATAATATCTATGTATATGTTGTCAAATTCAGAACAGTAAATAAAAAAACATCCAGTCCTTGGAGCTCTATATCTCTACACTTCCTGACAGGAATCTATCCAACACTCCCAGATACCCTTTCTGCCCACTCCTGGCCTCAGGATAGTAGTCCTCTCTCCCTTTTTACTTCCATGGGAATCACTTACTTCCCATGTCACTTCTAGGTAACATAGGATCTTCTTCAAGGATATCTCTTCAGTCAGGACACACCTATGGAACTATAAGCCACCAGGTGCTAGGACCACACAAAAACTTTTGTAAGCAGTCCATGAGGGGCCATCCACGATAATGTCAGATGTTGGCTCTCCAATATAATTGTGCGCAGCCCTTCTCTCCTCAGTTCTTTTCCCACCATTGACCATTCTCGTCAGACCGTGCATGGAAACTACACTGTTAGTCTCTGATTTCATCTTTTTTTCTCTCACCATAGTCACGCTATCACTTTCCTAAGTGATTCTTGACAAGTATGTAAGTCGGCTAAAGAGCCACTGAAGCTGTTCCGCTATTGCAAGTGTGGTGAAAAAATATACTCTGTGATGTTTGCGTGTGCTGCCTTGGCCTGGACCATAACGTTCAGTCATGCCCAATCTGCAAGGAATTTAATACAGCCACCCGGCGATGCAACTTTAGAAAAGCGCCTCCTTAAGCAGCAGGTAGCCTGAATGGAGAAGGAGCTCCAGCAAAAGAGCTGTACCGCATTGCGGCACATTCTTCAGGTTCCCAATAGTCGAAATCACAGGCAAAGATGTCCAGGTCACACAAGCATAAGGAGAGAGAGGGGAGGGAGGAGGAGGACCTCCCTGGTTCATTCTTGGTCGCCCGACCACATTTGCTTCGACCACTTCATTGCCATCAACCGCGCTGCCACCTGCTGCCTTGACTGTCGACCTACCTTCCAGTTCCAGGCAGGCTACAGGCACCATCAGGCCTAGTACGGCTGGTGCATTGCCATCGATGCCGGGGGCCTTGCCTCCCCTGTTGACCTCTTCCGGCGCTCTCGTCAAATACACGTGCACAAGTTTACAAGCTGTCCTGTTGTCCTTTACGGACATCCTAAAACAGCTTCTGCCTCCTCCTCCTACACCAGGAGCTCCATCAACAGAGTCTCTCAGCCAGTTCCCCGCACCGACGCCTACTAGGGCTGTGCCTCAGCCCCTCCTCTCAAGCACTGATGGCTTCACTAGCACACTCCCTTTGTCCCGTCAACCAGATGGACAATGACCTAGAGTATAATCCTGACCTCGTGGTACAGGATGAGGAGGAGGAGGAGGCTGAAGATTATGTGTAAAGTCCCTGTGAGAGAACTAGTTTCACAGTTTCAGCCTGCAGTGAGGACTTGGTGGTTTACACCTGTAGGTCCCCCCTTGAGGACCCAGCCTTCATAACCATGATGCAGCAACTTCAAGCTGTCATGGGAATTGACTTGGAGGAGCAGGACACAACCACGAAGAACCTGATAGATTTCTTGGAACTACCTGATACCCTCCCATTTAATTCCGCCCTTCCTCCCTGCCCTGGAGGATGCCACCTTTGCTGCCTGGCATAGGCCTAATGTAATTCCTGCCTTACACAGAAAGGCAGATAAAATGTATGTGGCCCCCTCAGGTAGGCCTTTCTTTGCAGGCCAAACTGAAGCTGATTCTATGGTCATAAACTCTGTCCATGACAGATCAAAGGCACCAAAACATCTCGGTTCTTTTCCTCCTGACAAGGAATCCATGAGGTTGGAAGTGATGGGCAAAAGGATCTATGCCTCAGCCTCTTTGGGCCTGAGAATTGCAAATTACCAGGCCCATATGGTCAAATAACAGAACACATTCTGTATGAAAGCTAAAGCAGCTGCTCAAGCTCTTCCAGAAGGTGCACACTCCAGGAGCTCCTTAAAGCCTTAACAGCTGTGGCTGACATAGGTAAACACCTCCTGTGTACAGCCTATGATATTTTGGATGCTTCAGCTTGGGCAACAGCATCAGGAATATGCCTTAGAAGATACTCCTGGCTAAGGGTGGCGGGCTTGGCAAATGACGTCCAGCAGTCCATTCTCAGTGCCCCTTTCAGAGGATATAAGTTGTTTGGTGCATATGTGATATCCTCTCAAACATGCATGCCTCAGGCAGAACCCTTAAATCAGTACATTCCCTCTATCACACCCAACCAAGAAGTAGACAGAGGATGCCTTTTTGTCCGGCTGGTGTGAGACACCGTACCACCACCAGACAATCAGGTACGGGTAAAGGAGCAGGAGCCATGCCCACTCAAAAGCCCCTAGAGGGGGCGGTGTGGCAGGAGTGCAACTGGTTCCACCTGACTTCTTCTGCATCCCTCAGCTACCATTGCCTCTAGGGGTAGTTGTAGGGGGTTGTCTCTCCCTTCACCTGGACCAGTGGAAGGAGATGCCCTCAGATGCCTGGATCCTGGAAATAATAGTGCAAGGACATGCTCTGGAACTTCTAGAGCTACCTCCAGACCATCCACCAGTGCCTACACATTATCCTCCAGAGCACATCCCACGGCTTCTGGAGGAAATTCACACCTTGCTCCAGAAAAGAGCAATAGAACCTATACCCATGGAACAGAGAAACACAGGGTTCTGTTCTCAGTAGTTCCTAGTTCCAAAATGGACAGACCTGAACTTTTTTATAGAACACAGAAAGTTCAGGATGGTCACTCTGCAGAACCTACTACCACTACTGCAGTTAGGGGATTGGATCTGTGCCCTCGACATGAAGGATGCATACCTTCATAATAAAATTCAGAAACCTCACAGGAAATATTTGAGGTTCCTGTTTCAAGGGGAACACATCTAGTTCACAGTATTGTCCTTTGGCTTGTCATCTGTGCCGCAGGTCTTTACCAAATGCTTGGCAGTGGTGGCAGCAGCCCTTTGCAGGGAAGGCTTTTATGTATTTTCGTACCTGGACAACTGACTCCTGAAAGCTCACTCCAGGGAGCTACCCCTTACACATTCTAGCCTGAATCAGACAACTGTTCGATGCTCTGGGGATCATTGTCAGTTTGCCAAAGTCTGTCCTGACCCCTTGCAGGTGTCTGCAGTATATAGGGGCTGTTCTGGATACGGCCCTAGGCTCAGCATTTCTGGCTCTGGACAGGGCCGTGCATCTGATGGCACACGCCCAGCTAGATCACAACAGTCGATATAGCACAGCCAGAACATTCCTTCAGCTTCTGGGCCTAATGGTAGTGCCCACTGTCATAGTACCTCTGGCCAAGCTCCATATGAGGATCCCTCAGTGGACTTTGAGAGTCCAGTGGGATCAACTCACAGACGATCTGGAACAGAAGAGTCTAGTAACCTCTTCTGTACACAAGGTGCTCAAGTGGTGGATGGAATCCAGCAACCTGCCAAAGGGGGTTCCTTTCCTGATCCCTTCCCTTCACCAGATTTTAACAGCAGATGCCTTGGGGATGGACTGGAGGGCACATTTAGGGTGTCATCAGATGCAGGGTGTATGTACCAAAGTGGAGAGCTCACTGCATATAAATGTTCTGGAGATGAAAGATGTTCTGTATGGCCTACAGGGAGCCTGTCCCCGGGTCCTCTGTTGTATAGATGGATAATGTCAGTGTGATGTTTTACATCAGCAAACAAGAGGGAACTCACTCTTGCCCCCTGTGCAGGGAGGCAATGAGAGTATGGTATTGGGCTGTAGAACATGATCTAGAACTGTCAGCAGTACAGGTTCCAGGCACCCAAAATGCCTTGGCAGACAGACTAAGCCGGTCACAATCCAGAATACACAAATGGGCACTGCTGGCCTCGGTGGTGGATGACCTGTTCGACAGATGGGGACATCCAGAGTTGGATCTTTTTGCATTCCCACACAACACAAAACTGCTGCTTTTCTGCTCACTCATTCCAGGGCCTGGACTTTTCTGGTGAGATATATTGTCTGTCTCTTGGAAGGGGAGGTTTCTTTACACCTTCCCTCTAATTCAGAGGGTGTTACTCAAACTTCAGATGGAGGGGGCAACTCTAATCCTCATTGCTGCCCAAAGGTCTTGACAGATCTGGATACCCTAACTGCAGCAGCTGGCAGTGAAACTACCAGTACCCCAGCCCTGATGCTAGGGACTTCTGTCACACGAGCAGGGAACCCTGGTTCATCTAAACCTCAAATCGCTTCACCTACATGCATGGCTCCTGAAAACATAGCCATTGCTTGATTGGGGGTCTCCCAAATGGTGGTTGGTGGCTGCTAGAAACTCTTCTACCAGGGCCATTTATTCCATGAAGTGGGAGTGATTTGCTTTGTTGGCCGCTTCTCTTCACTTAGACCCTTTTACCTGTTCAGTAAATCGAGTTCTAAAGTATGCCAGATGCAGGCCTGCAATACTTCTCCATTAAAGTATACTTGACTGCTGTCTCAGCTTTCCATGTACCTATTGAGGGTTGTACGGTTGCCCAGCTGTAAGTGGCCCATACGTTTTTAAGAGGCATTTTGCACTTGAAGTCTCCTATATATTATCCAGTCCAGGCTTGAGACTTGAATTTTTGTGTTGATAAAACTTACTTTTGCTCCTTTTGAGATGGCTGTGACTTGTGGCCTACGCTGTCTTTCTTTCTTGGAAAGCATTATTTTTGGTTGCCATTACTTCTGCTTGAAGGATTTCAGAGCTGCAGGCTCTAATGTGTGAGTGTCCCCTTACTTGATTTTCCGCAAAGACAGGGTGTCTTTGCGTACTAATCCTAAGTTTTTACCAAAGGTGGTGTCTGAGTTTACTTTAAATCAAACCATTCACCTGCTAGTTTATTTTCCTGAGCATGCCAATCCAGGGGAAGCATTGCCCCATACTGTAGGTGTACATAAAATTCTCAGGTACTGTATACATCACTGTATGAAGGACTGCAGGAAGTCCTCAGAGCTTTTTGTTTCATTCTCCCCTGGGAAAGAGGGCACTCCAGTTTCCAAACAGTGCCTATCCAAATGGTTAGCAAACTGTATTACTTTTTGTTATAAGAAATATGGTAAGGAGCCGTCCCGGTGGTGCTGAGGGTTGAGACGCTGGATGCCGCACCTTGCACCACACCGGCGACCCAGGTTCAGGAACAGACTCGGGCCACCGGGGGCTGGCAGGGGAGAGGAAGGATTGAGTGTCCCACAACTGCCCTCTTTCCTCTGGGGTGGGTGGGAATGGCGCATCGTGCCACAGCGGCGACTGGTGGAGGCCAGCCACACTGCAGTGGCGTGTCTAGCAAGGAAAGGGAGCGCGGCGGGCGTCTGCACAGATGTGCTTGAACGCCATTGCGCATCCAATTCCCTGAGGACTAGAAAAGCGGAAAATGGCGGGGCGACCTCAGCAGCTGATGGCCGTGCCCCCGGACATGTGTGGCGCCTTCGTTGGGGTGTGGCTGACCCTGTGCAATGAAGCAGTTATCCGCGTGCCAGACCAGGTCCGGGGTGCCGGCGGCCAGAGGTCATGGGTCCCGCTCCGCTAGGGAGAAAGTGTTCTTAAAAAATAAATATATGGTAAGGAAATTCCTGGGGTTGTTCATGGTCATTCCACTATAGGCATGGCAACATCTGTTGCATGTTTTAACAAGCATTTGTCGATGCCAAATGTTCGCCTGGTATTACTGTTGTACCGGGTCTTGCTTGTACACATTTTTACTATATATTTACTCAGGATAGAACAGATGACATAAAGTAGCTCATTTTCAGCGGTGTCATGCTTTGACACATGGATTGTAATTACCCAGCATAGGGCAGTATCCACTTTTAAGTTGGCTCCCACATTTTGACCCCAAAACATTTTTTTTTTTTAATGACCTAATGTTATGAGCAAGACAGGTGAAGTTTTTAAAATCCTGTCCTAAAGGTGATTTCGCTGTGCAACTGTGGAAACAAGTTTTGGAGGGGATTTTAAAAATTACACCTGTCATGTTCAGGAGGTGGGGTAACACAAGGGATATGTTGAACATCAGGGTCCAAAATCTGCAAAAAATAAAGTTATGAGTAAATGTTGGAACAATTCATTTCCTCATTACTTATTTTACCCCAAATTTTCAACATAATCTTTTCACGACCACTCATTCTGATAATGACAAGGTGTCATTTATAAAACAATGGCTGAAATGTCATTTTGCGCCACAAGGGCTAAAACACATTTTTGGTAGGATTTGAGAAATGGCACCTGTCAGATTCATGAGGTGGTGTGAAAAAATGGCTATGTTGAAAAGCTGAGGTCAAAATATTGAAAATTGCCAAGTTCTGAGCATGCATTGAAAAATCGCAAAGTAGACTCATAGCTTGGTTGTTTTCTCAATTTTTTACCCCAGATTTTTAACATAGCCCTGTTATGACCCCACATAGTTTTCTCATAAGCCCACTTCATGAACAAGGGCAGAGAACATTTCCAAATCCTGCCCTAAAGATGATTTCACGCCGCAAGTGCGAAAAGACGTCTTAGCCAGGATATGAAAAATGACAGCTGTCACATTCATGAGGTACTGTGAAGAAGTGGCTATGTTGAAAATTTGGGGTCAGAATATTGAAAATTACCAAAGTTAAGAGCCTGCGTTCGCAAATTTCAACATAGGCTAATAATTTTGTTGTTTTTTTAATATTTTTACACCAGATTTTCAACGCAGCCTTCTTATGATCCCACCTCATGAACAAGAGCAGAGAAAATTTTCATCTCCTGCCCGAAAAGTGATTTCACACAGCGACCGTGAAATCACCTTTAGGGCAGATTTGCAGTTCACAGTCCAGCTTTGAAGAGTGAAGATGTGTTGTTGTCCAGAGAAGATTACAGTGTGGGACCCCCGGTGGGAAAGTAAGGGCTTGGGGGGTGGATGCTGAGTGGGAGGTTTGGGTGGGAGGACTAATGGCGCAACAGACATCATTGGATGTTTTTCTTGTTCATAGGGTTTTGAGAAAAAATGACACGGGACAGTTTTTTTTTTATTTCAGGTGGCAACACTGGGGGATTGGGCTGCCTCAGTGTCTGTGTTATGTTTGTAGGTGAGGTGTGGTGGTGGATGCTGAGTGGGAAGGTCGGGTGGGTAGACAGTAAAGGCAGGGACAAAAACAGACATCGATGGATGGTTTTCTTGAGGGATGGTTTTCTTTGTTTCATTTGGTGACACTGGGGGAATTGGGCACCCCCAGAGTCAGTGTTATGTTTTTGTTTGGGGGAAGGTGTTGTGGGGTGGTGAGTGCAGAGAGGGAGAGTCAGGTTGGGGACAGTTACAGTGGCACCAGCAACAGACAACAATAGATGGTTTTCTTTGTTACGGGGTGTAATTCCTTAGCTGGCTGATCTTGACAGACTAGTTATGCCTGCTGGGCGGCGCAGAGCAAAGGAAAGAGTCGACCCATGATTGGGTCAGCTCTTTCCTTTGAAATACACAAAGTTTCTACCCAGCACGCCAAAATACTGTCATGATTAGCCTGGCTGATGATTGGTGTGACACCGATGAGCCCCTTGTAGACCACCCTGCAATGGACTGACAGTGTCACTCGCCTAACACAATGTTTGCTGCGTGTACGCACACAACGTACTAAAAATGTGTCTGCTGCTGAAATCTGTGCAGCTGCTATCTGGAGTACTGTCCACACCTTTACCAAACACTATAGCCTAGAGATAGTTTCAAGAAAGAGGGCTGGCTTTGGCCTAGTTGTGCTCCAAGGTCTACTTTCTTAGGCCTGTCCACTACTGCCCCCCAGACTGCTTATGGTCAGTACTGCTTGGTACTCATTCCATAAGTGTGGCCTGATGTAAGAGATATCCTCGAAGAAGACAGAACAGTTAGTACTTGCCATAAGAGTAGCTCTTCGAGAGAATCTCTTTCATCAGGCCATGCCATCCTACTCTACATTCCCCTATCAAATCCTGAGACTGTGTGGATGCTGTCTCCTTCTCCATAAGGGTTTACCTGCTGTTCTCTGCCTCACCTGGTCAGCAGAGCCCCAGGTTCTCTCCTGGTTCCTTACAGGGAGGTCCTCCGAGCATGATCTCTGGGAGGGAACTGAAGAGAGAAGGGGCCGCCCACATTTATATGGGAGAGCCGACGTCTGACGTCATCATGGGCAGCCCCCCAGTGGAATGCTTACAAAAATTTCATGTAGTCCTAGTGCCTGGTGGCTTATAGTTCCATAGGTGTAGCCTGATGAAAGAGATTGTCTGGAAGATCTACTGTTACAGTAAGTACATAACTGTTCTTTTTTGGCTTCTGGGAGCTTCAGATCACACTGCCTTCCCTTGCCTCATCTGGGGGGGGGCGCATATCTGCCAGATTGCCTCGATCTACCTTTCTTTCCTTTCCTTTCCTTTCCTTTCCTTTTCCTTCCCTCCCTCCCTTTCTTTCTTTCCTGCTGTACTAGGTCCCTTCTCCTCTAGTTGGCTTTTATTATTTTTTTATATATATGTATATCCTTTTCCTATCACTTTGGGCGGTTTTAGCCCCTCTCTTCTTTCTTTCCCACTGTGTTTCTCTCCTGGCTAACAGAATTGAGGTGGGGAGGGGACTGGCATCGCTTACTGGCCAGTCGATGAGTGCCACATCATACGTCTTCCTTGTGGGCAGCACCATCGCTGATGTCAGCCCCTTAGCCCTAAGCTTTGAAAGCTTTTGGTCCCAGGGGGTCCTAGTGTCTTCAGCACAGACCCAATAGTGTGAATGCACAGTAGAGATATTTTGGAAGATCGAGAATTATGGTGAATATGTCATTTCCATTTCTCCTTGTGGGGCAGACCTTTAGTGGTCCTGTTTGCCTCCTGGGAGAATGCCAAACTGAGACTGTTTTGTGCCAGCCCTCCCCACACACACACACACACACACATACACACAGTTTAAGACACTGTTGGTGGATGCTTTTGCTAGGATCTGGATTACAGGCCTCGTGTACACCTTCCCTCCCTTCCCTTTGATTCACAGGGTAGTGGCCAAAGCTCGGAAAAATAAGGCACAGGTGATTCTGATAGCTCCAGACCTTCCTCGACAGTTCTGTTAGGTGGATCTCCTTAGTCTCAGCAGCAGACCTCTGTGGCAGCTGCCTCTCTGCCTGAATCTGCTAACCAGACAACAGGGGAAGGTCCTGCTTCGGGACCTGCAGTCCTTGCATCTCTTAGCTTGGTTTCTGAGTGGCTAGAGTTCCAGGCCATGGGTCTTTTGGATCACGTGCTCCATGTTGTGGAGGCCTCCCAGAAAGAGTCGACTCACCAGTGTCATGCCTTCAAATGGAAAAGGTTCTCCATTTGATGCTAGGGCAAGGGGCTTGATCTTCTTGCCTGCCCTGTGGCAAACATCTTGGACTACCTCTGTTCTGTCTGTCAGTTGGGGCCATGAACGACAACCCTTAAGGTGCACCTAGCAGCCATCTCTACTTACAGGGCATGGGCTGGTAAGCCGGTGGTGACCCAGGAGAAGGTGGTCGGGTGCTTGGTCAAGGGCCTGGATCACCTGGCCTCTCTGATGCATGAACCACCTCTGCTGTTGGATGTACTGCTGGTGTTGGCTGTGCTCATGGGCAAGCCTTTCGAGCCTGTGCACAGGTGTGAGATGTTACACTTGTTGTGAAAGATGGCCTTCCTGGTGGCCATCACGCCAGCCGGAAGGACTGGGGAGCTCCAGGCACTATCAGTGGCATCCCCCTGCCTGGTCTTCCACAGGGACAGAGTTGTCTTTCGCCCCAACCTGAAGTTCCTCCCAAAGGTAGTATCGGAGTTTCAGCTTTTCCAGGTGACTGACTTACCAGTATACTTTACTAACCCATCTTCGGAGGCTGACTTCAGTTTCCATACCTTGGTCCAGTGGAGGATGCTGTCTTATTATGTAAAGCGCATGGCTGGAGTTCAGGGAGAGGCTCACCAGCTGTTTGTCACTTACAGTGAAGCCACACCTCGCGAACAGGCAGCAAAGCAGATGATTAGCGGGTGGATCACATCCTGCATCAAACTCTGCTATAGGCTGGCTGGTAGGGAGCCTCCTGTAGGGCTTTAGAGCTCATTCCACCATACATACTGCTGCCTCAGTGGTTGCTTCCAGGGATGTCCCTATCCAGGAGATCTGCAGGGCTGCTACCTGGAAGTCAGCACACACCTTTATTTACCATTACCACATCAACCTTGAGTCATGCCAGGGTGCTGGCTTTGGGACTTCGGTTCTCCAGTCTCTGTTCACCAAGTAGGGGTGTGTGCCTTGCCCCCTCCTTCCAGAGAATTACTAGGAATCTGCCATAGTGTGGATAGTGAACTATGTCCAGGCCCCTAGAAAAACACTCTCTTGTGACTGTAGTCCTAGGAGTGATATATACAGTAGTTCACAAAGTTTACAACCACACAACCCACCTGGCCTCCCCTGACAAGTGGCACACGGATCCCTGCTTCTAGCATGCCAAATCAGATGTCTTAGGGTGGAGTCGGGATATACCACCCAGGTGGTAGAAGGAGCTTAGCTTAAAGACATCCAGCAAATCAGATGGTTCCAGTGGAACTGCCAGAGTGTGGATATGAACTATATACCACTCCTAGAACTGCGGTTACTGGTGTGTAGCCAATTTTTTTTTACCCTTAGACTGTCTGCCGCCACTGCTTTTCTTGTTTTGTTTGTAGCATCTGAATTATGTCCATGGCAACAGGTTGTGATGTCATAAACTGAGGATTATGGCTTCAGAAGAGGCATACACTATGGGAACAGATGGCATCTAAAGGAAAAAAGACAGTCTTTCAATGAAATTTACTTTATTATTTCTTTATTTGAAAATAGGTAACTAGGCAGGGCACACTGAGGCAAGTCTTGTTTCAAAGTGCGACCTGGGATATAAAGAACAGAAAGAAGGTCCTGCAGTTCAAATTCTTGGGGAAATATGTGCAGCCGAGGTCAGCTGATTCAACTGTGAAATTTTTACTAGAAACTCTCTTCAGAGTCCATTTTTAAGCCAGTCCATTGACTTAGTGGCAGAATTGCCGCTAATGATGCTGGCTACTCAGGTTGGCACCCAAGCCCCGGGCATCAAAAGACCAAAGGGTAGAGGAGGACTGAGCATCTCAGAAGAGGCTCTTCTCCTTTGGGAATAAAGGATTGCCCATATCTCAGCACTGCCACCACCTAGGTGACCACGGGTGGCAGTGCAGCTACTGCAGTATATGTGAGTGATGATGCCCACTGGCTTTATGTGGCACCAACATGGATCACCTGCGTTATTGTCCTGAGGGAGGGGCAGAAACCCGAGGAGAGAACTGCCAGCCTGGTAGAATAATGCCTGGGCACTTGTGGGTGCCTCACTGCTGCCTGAGAGGGACGACTGCTGACAATTGTTCTGAAGGTGGTTGGCACCCTGAAGGCCCCATCACAAAGGATAAGCTGCAGGACAAAAGTAACCTTCAGGTAAGCCAAGTTGAGTTTGGGAGGTCGCTTGATGTGGCTAGAGGGGGCTAGGGTTAGCTGAGAATCATAAAAAGTATATACTTTGATTTTGCTCCCTCCCACTTTACCTTACTTAGGAGACAGTATAGCGTAGTGGTCAAGGGCATCGAGCTGCAAACCTAGAGAGCTGGGTTTGAATCCCATCAGCTCCCACTTGCATACTTTGTGACCCTAAGCAAGTCACGTAACTTCCTTGTGCTCCCAGGTCGCACCCGGAAACAAGTTCCGACTTAGTGTGCCTTTCCCAAGTAAACAATTTCCCCTTCCCCTTACCTCCCTCTTCCTCTGCCCCTTTTGTACTCCATTAATAACATTGACTTTCACTCTCTCTCTCTCTTCCTCCCATAAAATCCTTTGCAGGTCTAGCTGCTTTCTCCTTCAGGTTCCCTCAGCTCTGGCATCCCCCCTTGTATCGTCTCCACCTTCTCTTATTCCTGCTTTCATTTCTTCACAGCTCACTCCTGCAACTGCTTCAGACCCTGCCTATCCCCTTTACAATGTAAAATGCAGCTCTGTGATCCAAGCCCCCATGATCGACTCCCCAAGACCATAGCTTAGCCACTGGGTACTGTCCTTTGTTAGGTGCTGATTCTGTGGAACTCTTCCATTCGCCATAGCCAATTTTTCTTTCATCTGCACTTACATTTTTATTCCTCTTGCATAGTTGCAGTTATTGGTTATTTATTTGGTTTGCACCTTCTACAGTGTTGTGCTATACTCATTTCTCCCCCGCCCCACAGGATGCATCTGGAAAATAGTTTTTACCAGCTCAGTACAGTCAGCACTCAAATACCTGACCCCATCCATTCTCATTGTCTTAGACGGTCATCTGAGTGTGGATTATGTGACAAACATAGCATATTTGCTTAGTTATTAAATTGAGAACTTTCCAAGTGAAGGAGAGCAATTCTGGCACCAAAGGGAGTTGAGAGAAGATACTCTTAGAATCATAAGAAACATGACAAAATGCACATGTGCTTTTAAATGGAGTATGTTGTTATCTAGTGTAAAGGATATTGCCCCCCAGCCCCACGGTGTGTGTGTGTGTGTGTGTGTGTATATATATATATATATATATATATATACTTGTTGAACCAGCATAACATTCTGTGGTGATTTGCATATGCAGCCCATGATGCTTTGCATTGTGTGTGCATGTGTGGTTTTGTATTTTCTTGAAACTTGGCTTCCCAGCCAAATGCCCTTTGGGGTAACCCTTGCCTCAGTGTTTGCGCACAGAGGTTCTTTATCTTTTTATGTATATATATATATATATATATATATCTCCACACACAAAGAAAACAGAACACATTTGAAAACAAAGTGTACTTTAATCTCAGTATGCCTTTTCTGGGCAAATAATCTAAATATATAAGTAACAGAAATACAGTATAAATTGGATTTTTTTTTTTAAATGGAGCTCGTGTTCAAAATGATAGTGTTGTATTTCTCATAAAAAAGACATAGCCCTGATGTCAGGATAAAAGATTAGGACAAGTACATAGATACATAGACAGTGTCGGCAGATAAGGGCCTATGGCCCACCCAGTCTGGCCATTTGAGCTTGTAAGTTCAGTTTGTTTTCCTAGAAGTCTGTTTCCCCTTACCCCTGACCTCTAGAATTCCTTTATGTCTATCCCATGCATTCTTAAATCCCATGATTGTTTCAGCCCCCACCACTTCCTCTGGCAGGGTGTTCCACTTGTCCACCACCCGTTCTGTGAAGAAATTCTTTTTCATGTTTCCTCTGAATCGTCCTCCCTCCAACTTCATCCCATGCCCTCTAGTCCTGAAACATCTTTTTCGCTTAAAAATAGTGTTCTAGGGACATGGATATGTTGTTCATCCACACTGTCTGGCAGGTTCCTTGCCGCTTTAAATCTTGCCGGAAGGTCTTCAAGCTGGCTCCTCCCACCCACCCGGGTGATAAAACTCTCGGCTCCGCCCCATGACGCCAGATCTTCCTTACCGCTTGGAAGCTCAGGTTCCCTCCTTAACGCTCTGCGATTAAGATTGGTTCCTAACTCTTCAAAACTTCTCAAAACTCGTTTTAGATTGCTAAAAGACTTTGGCCTTCTTCTCCTCGCAGCTGTGATGGATAAATCGACTCCCGGATTTCGGAGATGCCCCTGCGGGCAGAAAATGTCTCGAACGGACCCGCATTCCACGTGCGTCTACTGCCTAGGCCTTGAGCACGACCCGCAGGCTTGCGACCTGTGCTCTTCTTTTTCGGCCTATGTCCTCGAGGATCATGCTGCCCGGTTACAGTTGAGGCGTCCCGAGAAGAGATTTCCTCTGGTCGTCGAAGGAGGCCGATTGGCGGTGTCCATGGCGCGGCTGTGCAGAACAGCTCAAGCAGATGATCGCCCTCGAAGGAGGAGGCGGCGCAGGCCGCCCATCTTCGGCCGCGTATCTGCCCCGCTTCTCTCGGCGCTCGTACTCTACTTCTTTAAGGAGCTTTGCCTGACCTTCCGACCAAAGGCGAGGGTCCAACCTCTTCTGGACCGCTTTCTCGGTCAAAAGAGCAAGGGTAAGTCCCATCGCCGACGCCTGGGAGCTGGAAAGTTCTCCCCCCTGGTCGTCAGTCGGACTTCGTTGACGGCTTCAGCTTGCCACGGTTTCACGGTGTCCCTGTCAGGCCAGTTGACCGAGACACCTGTCGGCGGGTCGAGATTTTCTCGACCCGCTAGACGGGTTGTCGGGTTGGTGAAGTTGATAATCCCCTCTCCCCGGTTCCCCCGGTGAGAGTTGAGGATCCCGCTGCTCGACTGTGCCTCCGGTTCCAGAGCCGTCGGTGGAATCTTCCGAGAGTCAAGGAGTGCCGATCCTCGGCACTCCACCTCACCGACCTCGCCTAGCCGAGATTCTCGGTCTCGGTCTGGACCTCATCGGCAGTCCAGCCGATCCCGCCCGCCATAGGCGGTCTTGTCTCGCACCACGGTAAGCGGCGCCCGCCGCTTTTCCTCTTCTTCCTCCTCTTGACGAGGGGAGGCTTAAGCGAAGCTGCGCCTGTGAAGATGAAGAGTTTATGTGGCAACAGCTTCTGTTGGCCGGAATAAGCCGACCCAGTCGCCTTCACCGCCATTAAGTGGCTGTCACCGAGCGGTAAACAACCCTCAAGCGGTGGTCGAGGACCCTGTTCCCAGGCCGGTTGTTCGCCCTATTACAGCTGCCCCCCGATTTTGGTGGAACCGCGCCTCCTCAGCCGTTAGTTGGGGCTCACCAAGAGTTCTGGTGGCTCAGGGCTGCCCTAGGCTGTCGGTCACTCTCCTCCTGGACAAACCCTCGCAGGTGGAGGGTGTCTCAAGGCTCGAGGCAGTTTCTTCAAGACTCCGTCCGAGTCTGGAAGATGACCTTCCTTGTTCTCCAAGCGGATGGACTTGAGTCCTCAGGGGCAGTGGTGGACGAGCAGCCATTCGGCCCTTTCTTGGTCTACTCGCTCATCTCGAGTCCACCGATGAAGCTTGAACCCGCTTTCTAAACGGGCTAGATATCCTCAATGGAGATTCTGGACCGAGGATTCCACGAGGTCTTCCCGTGGCCAAAGCCATTGTTGGTCCTGCCTGAACTATGGTAGCGCCCTGCTTCCTGCCCTGTGCCTTTGGCCAGAATGGCTAGGAAGCACGCGGTCCTACCGGGTTCCCTGTCCGTTTTGGAACACCCCTCTGCGGAGGGGCTGGTTACTGACAGCGCTTCCGCTGCCGGGATCGCCAGGACGTGATAAACCACCGCCGAAGGAATCCAAGAAACTGGATTATGCGCGGGCGGAAAGTCTATGCTGCGTCCTCTCTCGGTTCGCCAGGCCAGTTCGCCGCCCTGATGGCACACTTTTCTCATGCCCTGTTGGGCTCCTGGATGAGGTTGTTCCCCATCTTCCCACGGACTTGCAGACACGGTCAGGCAGGTGCGGGACCAGGCAGGGCGTACAGCAGCAGCTCCCAGACTGCTCTTGACATCGGAGACTTTGTGCCAGATCAGTGGCGACCGTAGTGGCTATGGGTCATGGGTTTGGCTGAGGATATCCACTCTCACCGGATACCCAGCACAAGTTGGGCGGATGTTCCTTTGGGGACTGACCTCTTCGCCCTGGGGGAAGGTCACCTCGAGGATCGAAAAGTCCAATGCCACCTTGACTCTGTCTCTTCATCAGAAGGACAAAGGCCGAAGCCTCAGCCTAAACCCGCCTCTTTTGCGCTCCAGGGCGTACTCGGCCCAGCACCAGGGCCAGCAGGCTCGACCTTGGCACCCCAAACCCAAGCTGCCGGCTTCCTCCAATAGGAAGCAAGGAGGAAAGGCCCAGGAGGCCTCGCCGGTCCTCCTCCAAGCCTGCTCAGTGACGGGCTGAGGGGTGTCGCCCCCATCCCTGTCACCACTTCCTGGTTCCCCGCGGGGACGGCCCGCACTTTTTCGCCTGGTCCGTCTGTTACCACGGACAGGTGGGTCTTGGAGGTGGTGGGAAGAGGCCTGCCTCTAGAGTTCGGCAGGCACCGCCTACAGAGCTCCATCTCGTGGGGCTTTGGGGGTCCCCAGGCCTCACTGGCGGCTCGTTGCCGACATCACTCTCCTCCAGAAGGAGGTGATAAGAGGTGGAGGACCCTCCTCAGACCTGGGGTTGTGTCCAGGTATTTCCTGGTCCCGAACGGACGGGGTTGGCACCCCATTCTCACTCACACGACCTCAAACAAGTTCCTAAGGTCTCAACCTTCAGAATGGTCACTCTGGCTCAGATAATACCATCTCTGAACACGGCGTGTGGTTTTGTTTCTCCGGACTTTCAGGACGCTGTTCTTTCACGTCCCTATCCGTCCGTCTCACGGAGATTCTCCGCTTCCAGCGGAGGGATCCCTATTCGAGTCCCAAGCCATGCCCTTCGGCCTTTCTCTAGCTTCCCAGGGTCTTCACCAAATGCATGGCAGTGGTGACAGTATTCCTGCGGCGCTGAGTCCGGTGTACTTACCTGGACTGGCTGACAGCAGCCCCTCCAGACAGGAGAGGTGGAGCCGTCCAGAGATCTGGCCCTCCAGGTTTGCTTCTCAAGTCGGCCTTCCTCATCCATGAGGCCAAATCGGACTCGAGCGAGCAGGTGATACTGTTCATCGGGCAGGCTCGGCTCTCTGTGCCAGAGCACGGCTCCCGCGGACAGGGCCGAGGTTCTTACCTCATTTGCCCAATCATTTCTGGTTGGGCAGTTGCACCTGCCGGGACTTCCTCGCCTCCCTGGGTCTCATGGCGGCCTGTACCAGCGTCCATTGGGCACGTTATACATGCGCCCTTCAGTGGGGGCTGGCCAGCCAGTGGTCACACGCCATGCGATCCCTTGGACCAGCTTATGATGACAACCCAGGAGATGTGGAACGCCTCCAGTGGTGGACCGCTCCATCCCATCTGCAGGAGGGCATCCTGCTCGTTCATCCTTGAGCCGACGGTCTCACTATCGACCCGCGCCTCTTTGATGGGTTGGGGTGCCCATCTGGGGGAACACAGTGCCCGGCCTCTGGTCCCTCAGGAGTCCCTGCCACATCAACCTGCTGGAGCTCCGAGCGGTCCGCTAGCTCTCACCGCCTTTGCTCCGTTTCTCCGGGTCGAAGTGGTCCGAGTCCAGGCGGACAATACCCACGACCATGTACTACCTGAACCGGCAGGGCGGCGCTCCATGCTTCTGTGCAAGGAAGCTCTCCGCATCTGGTCACTCGTGCGCAGCCTGGAGGCAGATCTCCTAGCCATTCATGTGGCAGGAGCCCAACACCCTGGCCGATGCCCTGAGCCGGATAGGGGCTGCATCAAGACGAGTGGTCTTCCTGCCGGAGGTAGTACAAGATCTGTTCTCCCACTGGGGCACACCCTGGTGGATCTGTTTGCCCAGGGAGAATGGAGCTGAGGCTGTTTCATGCCCGCCCTCAGCAGGGGCTCGCTGCAGGGGATGCCTCTCGAGGCCGTGGACCCCGGGCCCTTTTCACGCCTTTCCCCCTTTCCCTGATTCACAGGGTCCTGCTCAAAGCGAGGAGGACAAGGCGAGGTGATTCTGATAGCCCCAGACTGGCCACGCCAGTTCTGGTACCCAGATTCCTCAGCCTCAGCTCCAGGCTCCCGAGGCAGCTTCCAGCTCGCCGGACCTGCTTCAGTCAATCAGGGAAGGTGTTCCATCCAGACCTTCAATCCCTGCACCTGACGGCCTGGTTCCTGAGCTGCTAGAGTTCCAGGCCTTGGGTCTTTTCCGACGAGGTCCTCAACGTTGTTGAGGCGCCCTCGTAGGAGTCGACCAGAAAATACTACGCCTTCAAATGGAAGAGATTTTCCATTTGGTATCGGGCAAGGGCTTGGACCCTTCCTCTTGTTCTGTGGCCAGCATTTTGGACTATCTATGGTCCCTATCTAGTCAAGGGCTTAGGTCAACGACCCTAAAGGTGCACCTGGCAGCCATCTCTGCTTACCGGGGGCGGGCCGGTGAGCAGTCAGTGGCGCAGGAGAAGGTGGTCGGGCGCTTTTTCAAAGGCCTTGATCACATTTCCCCTCCAGTGCAGGAACCCCCACCTCCGTGGGATTTACTGCTGGTATTGGCAAAGCTCGTGGGCAAGCCATTCGAACCAATGCACAGGTGTGATCTCTCCCACCTGTCGTGGAAGACCACCTTCTTGGTGGCTATCACGTCAGCCAGAAGGATGGGAGAACTCCAGGCGCTTAGCATTGAGTCTCCTTACCTGGTCTTCCACAGGGACAAGGTTGTCCTGCGCCCCCACCCGAAATTCCTTCCGAAGGTGGTGTCGGAGTTTCACCTTAACCAGGTGTTGACTCTGCCGGTGTTCTACCCTGATCACCTCGGAGGCGAATATAGGCTCCATACTTTGGACCCTAGAAGGGCGCTGCTTATTACAAGGAAGCGCACAGCTGGGATTCGGGAGAGGGTTCGCCAGCTGTTTGTCACCTCGCTGAAGCGCACCTGGCAGACCTGCAGCCAAGCGGATGATAAGCAGATGGGTCACCCCTGCATAGATCTCTGCTATAAGTTGGCGGGCATGGAGCCTTCCAGAGGATAAGAGCTCATTCTACCCGCCATACTGCTGCATCGGTGGCTGCTTCCAGGGACGTCCCTATCCAGGACATCTGCAGGGCTGCTACCTGGAAGTCAGCACACACCTTTATTACCCATTACCACATGGAGCCTCGAGTCACGCCGGGATGCTGGTTTGGGGCCTCAGTTCTCAAGTCCTTATTTCCCAAGTAAGTATTGGGGTGTGCGCTTGCCTCCCTCCTCCCGGAGAACTGCTAGGAGTTCAGACAGTGGGGATGAACAACATATCCATGTCCTAGAAATACAGGTTACTCACTTGTAACAGGAGTTCTAGGAATGGTATATGTTGTTCATCCTACCTTCCTGTTACTCCCGGCTTGACGCACAACCCTGAGCTTCCAATGAGCCAGATCTGGCGTCATGGTGCGATTTTGAGTTTTGACACTCTCGGTGCAGGGAGGAGCCAGCTTGAAGACCTTCTGGTAAGATTTAAAGCTGCAAGGAACCTGCCAGACAGTGTGGATGAACAACATATACCATTCCTAGAACTCCTGTTACAGGTGAGTAACCTGTATTTTTCCTGCACCCTGTTCCTCCCTGTAAGATACTTGTATGTCTCTATCATATCCCCTCTCTCCCTTCTCTCCTCCAGGGAGTACATGTTCAGTTCCTTCAACCTGTCTTCATAGGACTTGTGATGCAATCCATGCACCATCTTTGCTGCCCTCCTCTGAAGTAAACTTAGAACTGAGGAGCTTGAAGCTGCTAGCATGAGAGATATGCTTTGCAAAACATACATACTAGAATGCTTAGAAATAATGATCCTGACTGGCTTAGAAGATTCTAAAATTCATAACTACATTGTTTTCTGAAGCACTCCACGTTGTCACTGAAAAGTCATAACACGGTTATGATGCACTTCTACTAGGGGCCTTGTGCCACGGCTGAAGACTGTGGCATCAGCACAGAATGTTGGTGGCAGGAAGAGTTCCACAGACCGTAACTGATCAGTCTTCATGCCAGTGTTCAACAGGGACAGCAGAACTTTACAGTAGCTCCTGAATGTGACTTAATCTTTACAATTTGTTTTGCTTTCCTCCTTAAAAGAGTATCTGATACTGTTGTCACTACAGATAGTAGTCTCTATTTATCCTTGCAAGGGCCACGTACTGATATATCAGTCCAAAATTCCTGTATGTACTAATTCTGTCAGCAGCCTAAGGGTTAAGACATGCCTGTTTTAAATTTACATTTTTAAGCCTGCTTTACCTTCACAAACAACGTCATTGGTGAAGGTCTGCTTGGGGTCACTTTGCCTACTTTGGCATCTGAAGGGTGTAGGTACTGTATCAAGCCTTTATATACTGTATTTGGTCTGATTATCCTAGTCTGGTGTCTGAGGCAAGATGGGGGAGATTTTTAAATTGTTTATGGTCTGTGTCCCTATCTTTGTGTCGAACTTCAGCTCCATGTGGTCCTGTGGTAGTCAGGAACTTGAAGCTCACCACACCAGTGTTTTCATTTTACTGTATTGGGCTTCTGTGCAAGGGGATTACTGAAGGTATCCTCTTATTGTTAAACCTTAGTCTTGCTGGGCTAACAGAACCGTTTGTGAGTGTGAGCACTATTTTTCATGCTCTTTTCAGTGTGTAGCGTGAGTGTCCACATGTATCATTTTGTGACGCAACTGCAAATACATGGACGCAGCTACACTATTGCCTCATTTTTCTTCCGAAACTGCATTTGCTGTGTTTCTTGCTGATGCGAGCCAGATTTTGTTCTTAAGTTCTCTTGCAGCAGTTTTTTTCATTTGAGGCAGTATGTGTGTAATATTTTTGTTTCAAATTACTTTTGCACTCAACCAGGCCAATGCAGTCAGTGGGTCCTTGTGTCACTTTTTGCAGTGATTTTGCAAGAATTCCAAGTTTGTTGTGTTTGTAGCTCAGAGGTCATTAGCTTTGTGTTATCTGTTCTGACCATAAGCATGTTTGTTTTGGCACCATGGATTTTCGCAGACTATTTTCATTCAAAAATGCAAAGTATGTTTAATGATTATGCAGCAATACCTTACGGTATATCCTTCCTGTTTGCACTAGTAAAGATAATGCTGAATTTTCGGCCTCTAATCTCCAGTTTGCTGGTGGCACAGAGGAAGGTGCTTCTGGCTCTTCACAATGGCATTGGCAAACATGAGTTAAATAAGTCCCTCTTCTATTTTCTAAACGAGATTTTCCATGATGAAAGGACCCACAGGACCTTCCTGTGAAGATACCCTAATCTCAGGCAAACCATCAGGCCTGGGGGTTCACAACAGGTACGTGCAGATGTACAGGAGTATAATAAGGATGCTGTTCTATGGGCATGGATATGGTGTACTTATCCACACTTCTGGCAGAATTCCCTTCCCCTTTAAGAATCGTCGGAAGGTCTTCATGCTGGCTTCTCCCACCCACCCTGGTGGAATTCTCCTCAGCACCACCCCATAACATCAGATCTTCCTTTCCTCTGGAAGAAGATTCCAGAAGGTTCCCTCCATAGCTCTCCGCGTTTATGTAGGCCCTGTTTTTCTTTCATTCCTTCATTTTGGTATTCAAGTTTGCTTTGTGGTTTCACCGTCGTAGTGTAATGGACTTGGCTGATTCCAAGTCGGCACCCAGTTTCAGATGTCTGTGTGGACCAAAATGTTGCGCACGGACCCACATGCGTATACTGCCTGGGCCAGGAATGCAACTCCCAGGCTTGCCTTTCTCCCCTCCACTTTGAAGGACCGGTATGCATGACTTTTGCTTGGTCGTTCAGATGAGCAGGACCCTCCCATTCAGTCCAAGAATGCCCGACGGGCAGTCTCCGCAGCTGCAGGGTCCGCCAAACATTCAGTGGCTTTCAAAGAAGCTGCAGCCCAGGCTACTGTGGGTGCCTCATCTGTGTCCGAACTGGTCCCACTGGGCTTTTGCATCTCCTTCACAGGGGTGTTCTGGGACTTATGCCAGTCCCTTCCTACCCTCGGGGACAGCTTTTCCCATGGGTCCAAATCTTCAAAAAAGGACTTCAAGGAGAAGACTTAGGAAGTCCCGCCTCAGGTCATGGGACTGCGAGCGCTCTCGGGCCTCGGGTTCCTGCACTTCTGCTTTGTTGACATTCGACGAGTCGGCTTCATCCAGTGCTTCTGACCAGGCCGCTGGCCCCATGGTGTCCCCATTGGACCTGTCGACTGAGACGCGGGACAACCAGGCTGTTGAGATTTTCCTTGACCTGGTCGACACGTTGTTTCAGGATGAGGGGGATACTTCCCTCTCCTGGACTCGGGTCCTGCTTGTCCACTCCCGAGGTGGGTCAGCTGAGCTTTCTGAGCCAGTCCCTAACCCTCAGAACCCCAAGCTTACTAAGGACCCCTAAGCGTCCTTCACTGGTTCCCGTCTCCCCTTGCCATCTGGTGTGTCGAGGTCCCGCAGCTTGAGGTCGAGCAGCTCTTGCTGGGGTCGCCGGGCTTGCTCTTGACATTCAAGAAAGCAGTGCCGCCACTATTTCTCCTCTTCCTTCTCCTCTGTCGAGGACCAGCTCTGTCGCAAGTTGTGGCAGCACTGCGAGGAACTCATGTGGCAGCAGCTCCTTTTGGGTGCTGGGCCTAAGCTGGTGCCAGCTCCTACCCTGGCGCTCTCGTGGATGCCACCACCTCAGCTCAGTGTTCTGACTCTGCCACTCCTGGCCTCTCCGCCCATTCAGGTGGAACCCCCGCCACCTCAGCTGAAGGAGGGACCTCCTTCTAAGGACATCCGTACACCTCTCGGGCTTCCTTGACAGCTGTTGGTTATAGTCACTTAAACCAACCAGCCCCGTAGAGTTACCAGGTACTTGGGGGGGGTCATCCAGTCTTTGACGAATCCTTGAAATTGGAGGCCTCCTCCATGCATTCCTGCCCTGTTGACCTAGAGTCGGGGGAGAATTTGTCGACGGACCATGGTCCTACCTTCTTTGGGGCCATACTCCTCCTTATTTCAGAGGCTACCATGATCCTGTTGGTGCCTGTTCAGAAACGGGCAAGTATCCCCTCACTGAAATCCTCAACTGGGACTACTTCCCTGGGGGTCACCTTCCCAGTGGCTGAAGCCATTCTTTGGCCCATGTTGTAACTCTGGCAGTGCCCAGCCTCCTGTCTTATGCCATCAGCCTGTATGGCTTGCAAGTACATGGTTCCTGTGGGCTCCCTCTTTGGGTTTACAGAGCACCCTTCAGCCAAAGGATTGGTCGCTGATTTGGTCTTCAGCCAGCCAGGCATTGTCTGGGATGTTGACAGTCTTCCCAACAAAGAATCCAAGAAACTGGATTATGCAGCCAAGAAAGTCTATGCGGCTTCATCTCTCAGCCTTAGGCAGGCAAGTTCAGCCTTAATGATGGCCCACTTTGTACATGCCTTGTTGGGCACCCTTGACCAGGTGCTCCCTCTGCTCCTGTCTGACCTTCAGATAACAGTCAAGCAAGGCCTGTACCAAGGCCGCACTGTGGCTAAACAGCAGCTCCAGACTGCCATTGACATTGGCGACTCCTGTGCCAGGTCTGTGACTACAGCAGTGGCTATGCGCCGCAGGACTTAGCCAAGGATGTTGACTTTCACGGCAGATACCCAGCACAAATAGATGGTTGTCCCCTTCCTGGGCACTGACTTGTTAGGGCCATGGGTAGATGGTCATCTCACCAGAATTGAGAAGTCCAGTGCCACCTTGTACTCCGTCACCTCTGTAGAAAAGGATGTTAAGGTCTCCAAAAGAAGTCCATTCTGCCCAACTCTGCCCCCTGCAGCCAAGCCGTCCCAGTCCCCGGCTGGGCATCAGCAGGCATGGCATCCCAGACCCAAGTCTGTGGCTTTCGTTGGCCGGTGGCCTTGTCGACAAGGCCCAGCTGTGTCCTCAGCTGGCCCTGTCTCTGCCTGCAAGCCTGCCCAGTGACAGGTTGGGGGGCGCCCCCTCCCTGCCTGTCTTGTCTCTCCTGGGTCCTCCTGTAGGGGGGCCAGCTTCGCTACTTTAATTCCGCCTGGTTCCGTGTTACCACGGACAGGTGGGTGCTAGAAGTGGTTGGCCAGGGCTTGCCTCTGGAGTTTGAAGCTCTCCCGCCAAGCCAAGTTCGCGCCCCTTGGGAGGATGTGGTGCCCACAGACATGTTGTCCGCCCTTTTGGAGGACATCACCCAGCTTCTTCAAAAGGAGGTAGTGGTTCATGTCCTGGACCCACCAGCCAGTCTAGGGTTTGTCTCCAGATACTTTCTGGTTCCAAAACAGAAGGGGGGGGCTGGCACCCCATCTTAGACCTGAACGACCTGAGCAAGTTTCTGAGGTTACGCAACTTCGGATGGTCACTCTGAGCCAGATAATTCCATCCCTGGAGCAGGACTGGACCACTGAGATGCCTTCTTTCATGTTCCCATCCATCCATCCTACTGGCAGTTCCTCCGGTTCTTCATGGAGGGGACCTTTTACAAGTCCCAGGCCATACCCTTCAGCCTCTTCTTGGCCTTAGGGCCTTCGCCAAATGCACAGCAGTGGTGGCAGTCTTCCTGAGGTGCTGAGGGGTCCTGGTGTACCCGTACCTGGATGACTGGCTGATTGCAGGCCCCTCCAAGGCAGAGGTGGAGCGGTCCAGGGACCTAGCCCTCCAGACCTGCTTGAACCTTGGCCTCCTGGTCAGTGAGGCCAAGATGGAACTCATCCCCTCGCAAGTGGTTCAATTCATTGGGATAGAGCTTGACTCTTGCCGAGCCCAGCTCCCAGCAGACAGGGTGGAGGATCTTTCCTCCTTTGCCTGATCATTTCAGGTTGGACAGTTGCACCCTGCCAGGGACTTCCTGTGCCTCCTGGGCCACATGGCGGCCTGCACCAATGTGGTCCATTTGGCCTGCTGAAGAATGCATCCTCTGCAGTAGTGGCTGGACCATCAGTGGTCTCAGCATTGGGGCCACCTTGACCAAACAGTCACAGTGACCCAGCAGATGTGGGATGCCATCCAGTGGTGGTTGGCCCCAGAGCATCCTCAGGAAGGCATCCCGTTTGTCCTTCCAGAGCCAATGGTCACTCTCACAACCAATGCCTCCTTGATGGGCTGGGGAACACAGAGTCCATGGCCTCTAGTCCCCCGAGAAGTCCAGATGTCACATCAGCCTGCTGGAGCTTTGGGCTATTCGTCTGGCCCTGACCACCTTTACTCCACATCTCCGGGGTCAGGTCATCCAGGTCCAGATGGACAACATGATGATCATGTACTACCTCAACAAGCAGTGCGGAACTCATTCCCTACCTCTGTGCTGGGAAGCTCTCCACATCTGGACCCATGTGCTTAGCCTACAGGCTGAACTTCTGGCCATTTGTGTGGCTGGCATGTCCAGTCAGCTGGTGGACACCCTCAGCAGTGTGGGCGAGGCATCTGTTGAGTGGTCCCTTCATCAGGTGGTAGTGGGTTGACTGTTCTCCCATTAGGACACCCCTCAGGTGGATCTGTTTGCCTCCTGGGAGAACTCAAGCTAAGGCTGTTTTGTGCCTGCCCCCCTCAGCAGGGTACATTGCAGGGGGGATGCCTTCTCGAGGTCCTGGACCCTAGGCCTCCTTTATGCCTTCTCTCCTTTTCCTCTGATTCACGAGGTGCTGATCAAAGCTCAGAGGGACAAGGCATGGATGATCCTGGTGGCTCCATACTGGCCATTCCAGTTCTGGTACCCCGATCTCCTCAGCCTCAGCAGCAGGCCTCTGTGGCATCTGCCTCTTGGCTCGAACCTGCTCTTGTATTCTCATGGGAAGGTCCTCCACCCGGACCTTCAGTCTCTGTACCTTATAGCCTGGTTCTCGAGCGGCTAGAGTTCCAGGCTTTGGGTCTCTCCGACAAGGTCCTCCATGTAGTTGAGGCCTCTCAGAAGGTGTCGTCTCATCAGTGCTATGCCTTTATATGGAAGAGATTCTCCATTTGGTACCAGGACAAGGAGCTGAACCCCTTGTCCTGCCCTGTGGCTAGCATTCTCGATTACCTGTG
Source organism: Neoceratodus forsteri (assembly GCA_016271365.2). Taxonomy (NCBI): domain Eukaryota; kingdom Metazoa; phylum Chordata; order Ceratodontiformes; family Ceratodontidae; genus Neoceratodus; species Neoceratodus forsteri. Next base: position 373,207,565 of record CM057450.1, on the reverse strand, counting down.
GTCCCTCTCTCAGTTAATGACCCCTGGGGTGCACCTGGCAGCCATCTGCATACCAGGCACGGGCGGGTATGTCAGCGGTGGCACATGAGAAGGTGGTCGTGTGTTTCTTCAAGGGCCTTGACCACATTTTCCCTCCGGTGCATGAACCATGACCACCACCTTGGGATTTGTTGCTAGTGTTGGTAGTGCTCATGGGCAAGCCATTCACACCAATGCACAGATGTAAGATGTCACACCTGTTGTGGAAGACTGCCTTCTTGGTGGCTATCACATCTACCAGAAGGATCAGTGAGCTCCAGGTGCTGTAGGTGGAGTCTCCTTGTTTGGTCTTCCACAAGGACAAGGTTGTCCTCCGCCTCAACCTGAAGTTCTTCCAAAGGTTGTTTCAGAGTTTCACCTTAACCAGGTGATGCATCTCCCAGTGTTCTTCACACATCCAACCTTGGAGGCCGAGCACAGTCTCCACCACATGTTGTACCTGGGGTGAGTGCTTGCCTGTTATAAGGAGCGCACGGCTGGAGTTCGGAGAAAGGTTTGCCTGCTGTTTGTCACCTACGCTGAAGTCACATGTAGCAGACAGGCAGCAAAGCAGACGATCGGCAAGTGGATAGTCTCCTGCATCGACCTCTGCTATAGGTTGTCTGGTAGGGAGCCTCCTGTAGTGCTTAGGGCCCACTCCACCAGACATTCCAGGGATGTCCCTATCCAGAAGATCTGCAAGGCTGTTACCTGGAAGTCAGCGCACACCTTCATCTCCCATTACCACAGCAACCTTAACTCACACTGGGATGCTGGTTATGGGGCCTTGGTTCTCCAATCTCTGTTCCCTAAGTGGGGGGGGTGCATCTTGCACCCTGCTCCTGGAGAACTGCTAGGAGTCTGCCAGAAGTGTGGATAAGTACACCATATCCACGCCCCTAGAAAAATAAGTTACTTACCTGTAACTGTAGTTCTAGGAGTGGTATAGGGTGTACCTCAACACAACCCACCCGACCTCCCGTGGCAAGTGACTCACTGGTCTTGCTTCCAGTGGGTAAGATCTGACATCACAAGGGGGGTGCCAAGGAGGATCTCACCTAGGTGGGTGGGAGGAGCCAGCTTGAAGACCTTCCGGTGATTCTTAAAGGAGAAAGGAATTCTGCCAGAAGTGTGGATGTACACCATATACTACTCCTAGAACTAGAGTTACAGGTGAGTAACTTGTTTTTACAGATTTGCAAAACACTGCTGATGTTTTGGGGCTTGGTTCCATCTTGCAACCAGAAACCAGTGATGATTTTATGAACAATAAGACCTCACTGTCTTCAGCAGGTCCTGGGGAGGACTGTGACGATATATCTAAGGAAGAATAAGGTGAATGGCCAGAGAGTGCCAAGTCCTCCTCTTTACCATTTCTGTTTGATACTCGGGTTACTTCCTTTCTGATTGAGAAGATGTGTAGAATCCTGCAACTGGCAAAGGTTCAGTTGGCCGCAACCACTACCTGTGAATCCAGTTTTGTCCAGCTCCGGGAATGTTCCTAGTTGCTTCCTGAGTTTTCTTCATTTTGAGCAGGCAGTCAACAAGGACTAGAACTACAGCAGTGTCAGTGGCTCGGCAGGTTGCACACTCGCCTCTGAGGCCAGAAGATCAGAAGACTGTGGGTTCTATCCCCACACAGGCACTTGAGTTAAATCCCAATACCAACACTGTGGTGCAGCATGAGGGGAGTGCTGTACTCCTGAAGTACCATCTTTCGGATGAGACGTTAAACCAAAGTCCCATCTGCCTGTTCTGGTGGTAGTTCAGGTGGATGTTAAAGATCCCATAGTACTTTTCGAAAAGAGTAGGGGAATTCCTCCAGCGGCATGGCCAAATTTCTCTCATTCACTAAAACTACCACTAACAGCTTAATATTGTTCATTGTCCGCATCCATTTGTATTCCCCTTCCCCAGGATGAGGCTGAAAATAGGCAGAATTGTCTAGTTCTCCTTTCCCGGTCAACAAAAACTAAATAAAAATAAATAAATAGATTGACATGGATAAAAAAAACAAGAAAAAAGATTTTGGTAAGAGAAGGACAAAATGCTGTCCCTTTCAGGAAGTGTGAGTGGCTCAGCCAGTCACTGATGTGGCGATCACATGTGGTCAGAAACGCAACTATTTCAATTGTGGGAACAGCCATTCTCTCAGACTGCAGTGACAAGAGAATAGATGGCACTTGACAGCATGCTTACTCTGCTGCGAGGATTGCATCCACCTCCGCCTTGTGCACATGGGCCCTCTCTGGGTGGGCAACCACACTGTCACTTAACCTTCCTGAGGACTCTAAGGTAAAATAATTGATTCCCCTAGTAAATCTAACTTGAAACCTTTTTAGATTATTTGGCTATGGACGTGTTGTGTTATACTTTTAATGTATGTACTCTGCAGCAGTTGTGGCTGTAATGAGAGTGGTTTGGCTACACCACTGGTCAGTCGACCAAGCCTCCAGGATGCATTTGACCAATGACCCCTTTTTAGGTGACATGCTGTTCAGATGAAAATTGGACAAAATCCTGAGAGACATTAAGAATAAAAAGGGTCAGCTGTCCATGCTTAAGGGGCAGCAGAACTTTAGATCTTACTTCAAGAGGGCTCTTGCAGCAGGCAGTAAACATTAGGACTGAGTCGCCAGGTGCTAGGACCACATGGAAAACTTAGCTAGCAGTGTCTGGTGGGGGAACGGCGCTATATAGTGGGCGGTCCCCATGAATCTGACTCTTCCTCCTCAGCCTTGGGCTATGAATCTCCTCTGTTGGAGGATCCTAAACCCAAGGAGACCCCCAAGTCTCCCCTGGAGGACCCTTCCTTTATGGAAATCCTCTGAAAAATCCAAGAGGTCAACGGATGGAAGACCGAGGACCAAGATCCGCAATGTAGGAGATTAGCAGAGCACTGTGACTTGCCAGAACTGACTCCGCTCCTCATTCCCCTGTGGACAGGGCCACACAACGATTTGGCCACTACTATTTTGCAGCAGTCATCATCTGTTGGAGCCATTGCTAAGAAAGCAGACATACTATACTATGTCCTGGAGGGCAAAGACCACCTCAGTACCCACCCTAAAGCTGATTCGTTGGTCATTAATGCTGCTCACAACAGATCTACTAAGCCTAAGCATATGAGTACCTCCTCTCCAGATAAAGAGTCGAGACACTGGACCAGTTTGGACGTAAGGTCTACTTGTCCTCCACTTTGGCACTTAGGGTTCTGAATTCCGTAACCTACATGGTATGCTACCAGAAGGCTATCCTGGGCCAGCTCAGATCTGAGTTCAAAGTCTTGCCAGATTCTGGGGCCAAGACCAAGATCGAGTAGACTGTTAGGACGGCAGAGGTTATCTGCCGCTATACCTTACAAGCGACTTATGACACTGTCAGTGCTTCTGCTCGTAGCACTACGATGGCTGTCTGTTTATGCAGACACTCCTGGCTGCGGGTATCTGGATTCACCCTGGATGTTCAAGCCTCGATCCTGGACACCCCCTTTCGAAGCTCGGTTTTCTTCAGAGGGGATGTCAAGGATATTCTAACTGAATTGCAAGAGAGTGGGAGAGCTCTCTGCTCTGTGCAGTCGCTGTACCATACCAATACTAAACCCAGGCAGCCTTTTTATCACCAGCAAAGGCATCAGACAAAGCAAAGCAAACTTTATTTCTTAAATGCTATTCCAGGACAGACCGTAGCATTGTACATACAAATAAAACATTGACTTATTTATTTTATTTAGTTTTTGTTGACCGGGTAGGTGCACTAGACAAATCCTGCCTATTTTCAGGCACGACCTGGGGGAAGGGGATACAGATGAATGCCAACTGACCTTGAACCAGATTAAGCTGTTGGTGGTATTTTTAGTGAATGAGAGAAATTTGGCCAGGACACCAGGGAAATTTCCCTACTCTTTTCAATAAGTGCCATGGGATCTTTAACATCCACCTGAACTACCACCAGTCTAGAAGAAGAAGAATCTGCATTTATATAGCACTTTTCATACATCCAAAGTGTTTTACAAGTAATGCTAGACTGGTAGTGAAGTGACTGAATGTGTGGTGGCGGCCATATCGCACATCATCACCCACACACAGCCTGGATAATTGCATGAACCGGTTTATGGGAAGGGGAATGTTGGCCAGGACACCGGGAATGTTCCCTACTCTTTGCGAAGAGTGCCCTGGGTTCTTTTACTTCCACCTGGACACCCACCAGGACAACACCAGGATGGGTAGAAGGGACCTCGGTTTAACGTCTCATCCGAAGGATGGCACACCCCAGCAGTACAGCACCCCCCAGTACTGCACTCGGATGCCAGCAATTTTTTAGGTGAAAGTCCAGTCCCGGTGTGGGACGAGAACCCACGACCTTCTGGTCCAGAGGCGGATGTGCTACCAACTGAGCCACACTGACACCTAGGCAGATGGGACCTCGGTTTAACGTCTCATCCAAAAGACTGCACCTCAGAAGTGCAGCACCCCTCTCATGCTGCATTACAGTGTCAGTATTGGGATATTAACCCAAGTGCCAGATGTGGGAACTGAACCCACAGCCCTCTGATCTCCCGGCCTCAGAGGCGAGTGTGCTACCTACTGAGCCACTGACACTGACAGTGCTAAATTAAACAAAACCATAATAAAACCAGTTAATAAGAGGCAGCAGAAATTTCAAGCATCTGGAAATGTCAAATTAAATAAATAAGTCTTTAAGGCAGATTTAAAAGCATCAGCAGTCAGGCACTCTCTAATCCGATGAGGTAGAGAATTCCACAGGGTCAGGGCTGCAAAATCAAAAGATCTAGCTCCAGAAGATTTCAAGCGGACCCTGGGAATCTCTAGCACTCCCTCGTTAGCAGAGTGGAGAGGGCGGAGGAGGCGGTAGGTGCAAAGGAGATCTTGCAGGTACCACCGTCCCAGTCTGCATAGGGCCTTATGGGTCAGTAATCCGACCTTGAAGGTGATCCTCCACTGCACCGGCAGCCAAAGGAGGCCACGGAGCACAGGTGTGACATGGCAAGATCTCATAAGCCAGTCAACAACCTGGCAGTCGCATTCTGCACCAGCTGCAGGCGGCGGAGATCCACCTCCGGTAGCCCTAGGTATAGGGTGATGCAGTAGTCTAGGTGGAAGGTCACAAAGGCGTGGACCAATGCTGGAAGATCATCAGGCAAGACAAGACAACAGTCTGCCAAATGTCAGGGTAAACGTCAGACTACCTCCACCCCCACCAAGCCAAGTCTCAGAGGGCTTCCAGGGGGCATTCCCCAACCCTCCCACACCTCTTGACTCGCGGATCGCCCCCTGTCCTCCACCACTAGTTCTGGAGGAGCCGGTAGGGGGCAGATTCGCCGGTCACCTACCCGGGTGGGAGGTGATCACGACAGACTCGTGGGTCCTCCAGCTTATAGTTAAAGGCCACATGTTGGAATTTGTAGAGAGACCTTCAGAAAATCCTCTAGATCACTCCCATTACCAGAGAGGTCACAGTCCGTTACTCAGAAAGGAAATAGAGGCTCTACTAAAAAAGTTGGCCATAGAGCCCGTTCCTCAGGGCCAAGCAGAAAGGGGGTATTACTCCCACTTCTTCCTGGTGCCCAAAAAGATGGGAGACCTTTGGCCAATACTGGACCTGCTAACTCTCCCAGGTCTACTGCCGCTGCTGCAACAGGGACACTGGCTCTGCGCTCTGTATATGCAGGATGCATATCTGCATGTACCTGTCTTCCTGGCCCACCGCCTCTTCCTTAGGTTTTCCTTCCAAGGAGAATATTTTCAGTTCAAAGCTCTTCCCTCAGCACCCAGAGTGTTTACCAAGTGCCTATCAGCGGTGGCAGCGGCTTTGCAACGCCAGGGTCATTATGTGTTCCCGTACCTCAATGACTGGCTCTTGTCAGCTCTGTTGAGGGACAGCCTGGAAGCCTCACTGTCAGCTACCCTGGCTCTGTTCCATCAAGTGGGAGTTACAGTGAACTACCCCAAGTCTCACCTAGCACCCTCTCAGCACCTCCAGTTCATTGGGGTGGTGCTGGACACAGCCCAGGAGCAAGCCTTTCTCCCCTTGGACAGGGCGGAAACACTGCAGAAGCAGACCAGGCAGGTGGCTTCCAGTCGCTGGTCTACAGCCAGGTCTGTCCTGCGCCGCCTAGGCCTTTTGGCGGTGGCAATTCCCACTGTTCCTCTAGCCAGATTCCACACAGTGGATGGTTCGAGTGTAGTAGGACCAGAGGTCAGATGACCTGGACCACAGGGTTCTGGTTTCCACCCCATGCACCAGATCTCCTCTGGTGGCAGAACCTAAACACTCTCTGCCAGGGGGTCCCCTTTCAGCTTCCCCCTGCAGTCCTGACCATGACAACAGATACCTCTGGTCAGGGTTGGTTTGTTCACTTGGGGGATCACAGGACCCAGGGATCCTGGTCTCAGTGGGGGCTCTCCTTGCACATCAACATGCTGGAGATGCATGCTTCTCCTTCCAGGCCCACTGCTGGTCCAGTTGGACAACGTGTGTGGTCTGGTGCCTGAACAAACAAGGAGGCATGTGGTCGTACCTCTATGCAGGGAGGCGATAGATGTTTGGAATTGGGCAGTTCAGCATCGCCTTCAGCTCACGACAGTGCATGTCCTAGGTGCATACCTCTCAACTGTCCCTGATTTTCAGGGATGTCCCTGATTTTGCCTCAAAATTTCACTCTGTTCCTCCTAAAAATTGTGTTTCTGTGACCAAACAGTGGGGGATGTAAGCACAAAATAATGTTAAACATTAAAGTTACAGACTTGTTCTTACTTAGAAAATACATTTTACACTAAGCCCCTTATTCTACCAGCTTCCTGAGCTGATATCTCCAATTTTGAAGATGGGTCCCTGATTTTGGTCCTTTGTCCCTGATTATTTTAAGCCTTGTCCCTGATTTATGAGATAGGAGGTTGAGAGGTATGCCTAGGTGTCCAAAACATCCTAGTGGACACTCTCAGCTGCACTCACTCAAAGGCACATGAGTGGGACCTGAGGCAGTCAGTAGCCAAAGACATCTTCAACTGCTGGGATCTCCCAGATCTAGATCTGTTCTCCTCCCCATACAATGCAAAACTACCCAGTTTTCGCTCACTCATTCCCGGGCCTGGTGTTTTCTGCAGAGACGCACTGACTCTTTGCTGGCAGGGAGGTTCTTGTATGCCTTCCCTCTCCTCCCTTCCTGCTACTGCAGAGGGTACTGCTCAAACTGCAGGCGGAGCGGTCTCACATGATTCTGATCGCCCCATACTGGGCTCGCCAGATTTGGTTCCTTCTGCTCCAGCAGTTGGCGGTGGAGCCTCCGGTTCCTCTGCCCTCTGCCATGACCTCCTGACTCAGGAGCAGGGCACCCTGGTTCATCCAGGTCTCAGGTCCCTTCACCTTCACGCATGGCACCTTATGACTTAGCAGCCTCACGTTTCGGAGTCTCTTCTGGAGTTGTTCAGGTTCTTGTGGAGCCCAGAAAGCCATCCACGAGGAACACATACGCTATGAAGTGGAAGAGATTCTCAATCTGGGCAACCTCTAAGGTTTGGGACCCCTTTTTGTGTCTTGTCCCTCAGGTCAGTGGAGTACCTCTTGCATCTCTCAGACCTGGGGCTCAGCTATTTTTCACTGAAGGTCCACTTGTCTGCCATTTCTGCCTACCATACTCCAGTAGACGGCAACACCTTGGCTCAGCTGGAGGTCTCCCGCACTCTCCTAAAGGGAATCTTCCACATGAAACCCCAGGAACCCTGTTCCTCCGTGGGATCTGAACTTCATACTTGAGAAACTCACTTTGCCTCCCTTTGACCCAGATGAGAGTTGCGACCTGTGCTATCTGTCCTGGAAAGTGCGTTTTTCAGTTGCTGTAACTTCTGCTTGAAGGATTTCCGAGCTTGAGGCCCTTATGTGTAAGGAGCCCTATTTGATTTTTCACAGAGACTGGGTGGCTCTGAGTACAAATCCTAAGTTTTTACCAAAGGTGGTTTCTGAGTTTACCTTGAATCAGACCATACACTTGCTGGTGTATTACCTTGAGCATTCTAATAAAGGGGAGGCTATTCTGCACACACTGGATGTGCACAGAATTTTATATTATTACACAAATTGGATGAAGTCAGTCTGCAAAACGGATCAGCTTTTCGTTTCCTTTGCACCCAAAAGAGATGGCACGGCAATTTAAAAATAATGTTTGTCCAAATGGTTAGCAAACTGCATTCTGTTTTGTTATCAAAAGTGTAACAAACCCCTTCCAGGGGAAGTTAAAGGGCATTCAACCAGAGGCATGGCTGCATCTACTGCTTGTTTCAGAAACGTCTCTGCCGCAGACATCTATGCGGCAGCCACTTAGAGCTCTGTCCACACCTTCACCAAGCATTACAATCTGAACATTGCCTCTAGACGCAGGGCTGGATTTGGACTAGCTGTCCTACAAGGCCTTCTGTCTTAGACCCTGCTTACTGCAGACCTTTTTCTGCCTCCCATGTTTAGTCTTTGCCTAACTTACACTGCTTCTTATGGTTATTGCCTACTGCAAGAGCCTTCTCGAAGTAAGATAGTACAGTTACGTAAAGACATACTGTAACAGAAGATCTTCGAAAGAGGCTCTTGCAGTAGGTAAGGTTTTTCCTCTCTCCTTCCCCCCTGCTGCTGCTACTTCTTTCAGCCTTTTTCTTGGCTCCAGGAGCCCACTCCTTTCTTCTGTTGCACCTTTTTAGGTCTCCAGCGAGAGAACTGGAGGGTAGACATGGGGACCGCCCACTATATAGCACTGGGTCAACATCAGTCACATGACGCCAGTTGGGCAGTCCCCCACCAGAAAATGCTAGCCAAGTTTTCGGTGTGGGCCTAGCACCTGGCAGCTCAGTCCTTATGGTTATTGCCTACTGCAAGAGTCTTTCTCGAAGATCTACTGTTATGGTAAGTTATTACGTTAACTGTACTCTCTTCATTTAGAGGCAGGGGCTCAGATCATTTTCATAACTCCAGAGACAGTTGTCAGTTCTTTCAAAGATGCAGAAATAAACAGTAGAGAATCATGCAGTGGTTTTAAGAACTCACAGAACAGTGGTTATTTCTCCCACAGATGCTTCTGTGGTGTGAACCAGTGGGTGGATTCTTGACATGAAAATTTGCAGGCCCATCTTGCCTAGCAGGCTCTAGGGGATGCCTGCAGAATTTTTATGAAAGATAGGCCCAAACAACGACAGATGCCTGAGTTCTGGAAATTATATTATGAGGCTGCATAGCAGAGTGCTCTGCCTTGCCCTCCAGAGATTGATTCTTCCGGTCCCTGGATGACAACAATCCCAGGAAACAGGAGGCAGTGGACCTGACTGTGGCCCACTTAACCCAGATTGGAGTAGTCCTATCAGTGCCACCTCAGGAGAGTAGTCAAGGATTTTACTCTATTTATAGTCCTGAATAAATCGGGCAGTTTTCACCCAATCAGCGAGCGCCAAGGGTTTTAAAAAGTCCTGATAGGGATATTGTTTATATGCAGTCAGGGGGACACCATGTGTACCCTATCTAGACAGCCTCAAGATAAGGGCGTTGTTAGAGCAGTTGACCAGAACCTTAATACTGCAGGCACTGTATGTCCTGGAGCTACATGGCTGCATAGTCGACAAAGAGAGGCACTCACTTCAGCCGTCTCAGAACCTGGAACATCTGGGGATGTGCTTTCAGATGGATATGCCAAGAGTGTTCCTCCACCTGTCAGGGTAGAGCATCTCCCGCATGACAGATCTTGGGCAGAAGTGTCAGCCCCACTGATTCCTCCATTTTCTAGGACTGATGACAGCAGTAATAGAACTGCTTCCTTGTTTCTCCTCCATACGAGGCCCCTACAAGGTCACCTTGCAAACTGGTCTCTCACTTCAGAACTGTATTGGGTTCAGATTTGGATCCCCCATCTGGTTTGCAGTTGTTACCTAAGTGGGAGAATCCCCACAGTCTCTTAAGGGGTGTGCCTCACTCCTCTCTGCTGGAGGTGTTCCTGAAAGCATACCCCAGCTTTCTTGGTTGGGGTGCAGTTCTGAAATACATTCCAGTCCAGAGTGTCTGGGATCTAGAGGAGAAGGAACTTCAGATCATTGTCCTCAAAATGGGGGATGGACTTCCTTACACGTTGTTATTTTCAGGACCAGTTCAAGTCTCAAGCAGAGAAAGTACACTTAGACATTGTGGTAGCAGTCATATAGATAAACAATCAAGGATGCATAAAAAGCAGTATTATGTTCATGGATGCTCTAAAGGTGCTTCACTGGGTAGAGAGAAATCTTCTGTCCATCTCAGCCACCCACTAAGTGGGGCAACCAAAATGTCTTTGAATTTTTTTTTTTTTAAACTAACTCTACTTTTTTCTCTTTCCAGGACTCGGCCCAGCCCCGTCACTCACCTGCCCTGGGACTTGCCTTTACGCGCCAGTTCTGTCCTCACTTCCTCCCTAGGTGGGGCTGACAGGGGGCCCCCCAATCCCCCGCTGGGCTCGAGCTTCAGTGGGCGGGGACAGTGTTGCGGTTGGTGATGCAGGGCCTGAAGCAAAAAGCAGATGTCATCTTGCATCCTGGTTGGTTGTCTTTTCCGGTGGTTACCAACCCACTCCAATGTCAGCAGAAGGTGAGCTGTGTGCATTGTGATGTACTTGCTCCCATTCCAGCATCCATCCAACTCGACTGGGCCTCCCGGTGGCAGTACATCCTGTGGTCACCCAGGGGCACTGCACTGGAGACACTACCCCCCCCCCCCCGGAGGTGGAGAGCGTCCAAAGGACGCTCAATCCAGCCTTCCCCTGGCTGATCCTCTTGCGACCCTGGTCCATTCTCAAAACCAGGTTGTCAGCGTCATGAGTGGTAGCGCAGCTGCTGTGCTTGTGGACTGGCTAGGGCAACTAAATTGTCAGGCAGACTAGCTCAGTTGCCACGCCGTACATCCAGGAGAGTGGGCTCTGCGTCTGAATGTGTTCCATTTCTTGTTGCCATTTCAGGACCCTGCAGATAGACTTCTGCCTCCAAGGAAAATACCCAGGTTTTTCAGATGCTATGGATGAATACCAGCACAAGCAGTGGACGTACTGTCTCAGACACCTGGATTTCAGTTAGTGTATCTCTTCTCCCCTCTGCTGTTGATCTGAATAGTACTAAGAAAGTTTTAGGCATCAAGACAGTTTTCTCCTGGTAGCTCCGGAGCTGCCAAAAAGGTCTTGATTCTCGGAGGTGATAAGTCTTTGAAGTCAGGGACTGTTCAGGCTCCTTCTCTGTAGGAAACACCTGGTTCAGGGTCTCATGTTTTACCAAGTCAGAAAAAACTGTAACTTTCAATCTAGCTCCTGGAAGAAGGAGGCTGCTGAAGTTTGGATACTCAACTAAGGTGGAGTACCCTCTCATGTTCTCCAGGAAAGTTTTTACAATTTGTGTACAAAACATAGGGGTTCAGCTGAAGAAGGCATCTGTGACTCGGATTCTAGTTTCTTCTTGGCAGGAGTGGACCAAACCCTTGCCTTGAGAACCCTTATAGCTCAGGCTTTGGCTTCTGTGGCCATTTTTGGCACTGTAGATGACTCCTCACATGGAACACATGGACATCATTTTGTTATTTTGTGAAGTCAGTAGGTCTGTGCCTTCATATGGTCTCTGGTGTCCCTATGGGATTTATCTTTGGTTTTTAGAGCACTCTGTGAAACCCCTCACCCCCGCCCCCACTTTGAGACTTTGTCCACCATTTCAGAAAAAATTCTGTCCATCAAGGTGTACTTTCTAGTTGCCATTTGCTCCACAAGAAGCATTGGTGAGTGCCAGGCTCTCTTTTGCAGGGAATCATATCTTATTTTACATCGTACAAGGTGGTTCTTAGAACCATGCCCTCTTTCCTTCCGTAAGTACCCACTGCCTTCCACGTGTACCAAGTGGTGCGCCTTCCACCTTTTTGCCTGAAACTGGTGAATCTGAAAGAAATACATATACATAAACTTGCTGTGCACAGAGAGGTCGAAAGGTATCTGATAATAAACTAAAGTTTGTTGTTGGTCTTACAATTTTTTTGTACTTTAAGGAGATGCAAAGAAAGGGCAAAAGGCATCTTAGGCCACTGCCACTCGTGAGTTATGGCCCTGCCCCCTCACACATGATGATAAATAGCATATTCTGAGTTTGGCCATTGAGTATCCCGTGTGTGTGTATATATATTCTTAATCTGGTTCAAGGTCAGTTGGCATTCATCTGTATCCCACTTCCCTGGGTCATGCCTGAAAATAGGCAGGATTTGTCTAGTGCACTTACCCGGTCAACAAAAACTAAATAAATAAAAAATAAAAATAAATATGCACCAGTTATGGTGCTTAACGCCACAGAAATAGGGAAATGTGTCCTTAGGATTTCCAACCGTAACTCCCCACCCCATCCCCCAACCAACAAAAGTAAAAAACATTAGGGTTTTGGATCTCTGAAATCTTTGTGAATCAGTGATGAGGTCTTCCTTGGGGTTGTCCGTCCTAATGCCCACCTCTTTCCCTGAGCAAGCAATGTCACACATGAAGTACTGCGATCCCTGCATGAAGAAAGCTACAAAAATTGTGTTGGCAACATGTGGTGAGACATACTTCTCTAACTTTGAAGAATGTTTCACTATGAGGCACTGTCTTGCATCTCTTTCTTGTGCTTCGGACAAAAGTCTACAGGCTGTGGAAGGTGTGAGCATTAGGGTTGACAACCCCAGGGAAGACCCCACCATTGATTCATGAAGATTTCAGAGACTCAAAGCCCTAATGTTTTCCCTTTCGCTGCTGGGGGGGGGGGGTGGAAACTCTCATACCACATTCCCCTACTTTTGTGCCGTTAAGTTACCCTAACTGGTGAATTAATTACAGTATGTTTTTTTGCAAAGAATTTCCTTTCTTTTTGAGATAGTGGAATTGTACCCTCATTCACACAGGTTCTTTTGGGACCTACATGAACAGGAGCAGACGCACAGGGCCCTTTGGGCCCAGCACCAGGGGAAGACTCCATTCGTCTACAGAAGTTACAGGGCCTAGCACATCCCAGCCAGGGAAATGCAAGTAAAATTACTGAAGTTACAAGCGAGCACATAAAATTAAAAGACATTACTCTATAATTTGTATTTTTATTATTTTTGACTTCATCGCTTTCAACATAGCCTCCTATACCATACCTCATAAACAACAGCGGTGAAAATGTAATCCCTACTCTGAAAGGTGATTTTACCAAGCAATCACAAAATCACCTTTCGGGCATAATTTGCATAATTCCACCACCATTGGTCATGAGGTGGGTTCCAAAAAGGCCGTGTTGAAAATGTGGGGTCAAAATATGCAAAAATGACAAAGTTATGGATTAGAGTTCAAAACCCCGTCAAAATACGTTGAACTGCACTTACCTAGTTTACATAAAAATACATGTCACAAATTACATCACAATAGAACACAGAATTCACCCTAGAATCCTAAAAGAGCTAAGGGAGGACCTAGTGATGCCACTAATCACACTTTTTAACAAATCATGGGAAGATGGGGTGGTACCTGAGGACTGGAGGAGGGCAGATGTGATTCCCCTTCACAAAAGTGGGAGCAAGGCAGAAGCAGGAAACTACAGACCTGTTAGTTTGACCTCAGTGGTGGGGAAAATGATGGAATCACTTCTGAAAGAAAGAATTGTTCAGTACCTAGAGGCCAGCGGGGCACAGGACCCAAAGCAGCATGGATTCACAGCAGGAAGGTCATGTCAGACGAATCTAATCGATTTCTTTGACTGGGTGACCAAAGTAATAGACCAGGGAGGGGCTGTGGATATGGCCTACCTAGACTTTAGCAAGGCATTTGACACAGTCCCCACAAAAGATTAATAATCAAGTTAGCCAGCCTGGGAGTGGGTCCCAGGGTGGTAGCCTGGGTAGCAGACTGGCTGCACAACAGGACACAGAAGGTAATAGTGAATGGAACACATTCTGAAGAAAGGGGGGTTACTAGTGGAGTACCTCAGGGCTCAGTACTGAGTCCAGTCCTCTTTAACGTCTTTATAGGTGACATTGCAGAGGGTCTGGAAGGAAAGGTATGCCTATTTGCAGATGACACAAAGATCTGTAGCAGAGTTGATACACAAGAGGGGGTAGAAAGGATGGGAAGGGACTTGGCAAGGTTGGAGGAATGGTCAGACATATGGCAACTTAGATTCAGTGCAAAGTAATGCACCTGGGAAATAAAAATCCAGGAGAAGAGTACACAATAGCAGGGGAGGTACTAATGACAACAGTAATGGAAAGGGATCTGGGTGTAGTCATATCAGATGATCTAAAGGTGGGAAAGCAATGTGAGAAGTCAGTAAGGAGAGCCAGGGGGATACTGGGATGCATAGGGAGGGGCATCACAAGTAGAAAAAGAGAAGTGGTTATCCCTCTGTACAGACAGTTGGTGAGACCCCATCTGGAGTACTGCGTGCAGTTTTGGAGACCTCATCTATGCAAGGACATAGACAGAATGGAAGCAGTCCAGAGGAGGGCAACTAAAATGATGCAGGGTCTACATCAGAAACCATATGACGAGAGACTGAGAGAGCTTATGTATACCCTGATGAAAGGAGGGACGGGGACATGATAGAAACTTTTAAGTACCTCAAGGAATCAACAAAGTCCAGGAGGGTAGCATCTTTCAGAAAAAGAGATGTGTAAGAACAAGGGACACAATTTAAAGTTAGAGGGGACGGCTCAGGGGTAATGTGAGGAAATTCTTTTCACGGAGAGAGGTGGACGATGGAACTGCCTTCCTGGAGAGGTTGTGGGGTCTAAAACAGTGGGGGAATTCAAACATGCATGGGACAGACATAAGGCAATTATAGTGGGGGGTTGCAGGAAGTAGGCTGTTGGTTAACTAGAATCTGCAGCTTATCCAGTAGGTAGGGAAATGGGCAGACTGGGTGGGCCAAGTGGTCTTTATCTGCCTTCAAACTCTATGTTTCTAATAGTTTTTTGTTACTGGTCACATTTTTTGTTTAACTCAAAAATCCTTCTTACCCCAGGGGCCCTTTAGCATCAGTAACTATTGCAGTCAGCTGGGATAGCTAGCACTGCCTTGGAGGTGGAATGTATGGTAATGAGATTTATGAGTTAACCAATCAGACTGAAGCTGTGGAATGTGCTGAGCAGTAAGAGGGAAAGGAGGCTTCAGAATTTTTTTTCTGCTGGACTGAGCAGCACTGCCTCTGAGGTGCTCTCTCTCCTGTCAAGAAAAAGTTGTTTCCTTCAAGACTGGTAGCGATTTATCATGTTTTCTTTTAAATTTGAGTATTTGTTAGTTTAGCAGTTCCGCTCAGTTCCTGGGAACCACGTTTTCCCTCGGTTCCTTGCGATTCCCTTTGTCTTTATTTTTATAGAAATTCAGTTACCACATATTGTGTTTTTGCAGTTCCTTTGTTCAGTTTTACTTATTTTTTTTTTTTGTGGTTCCCTTTTTGTAGTGGGAACCAACGGTTTTACAGTTATTTTACCTCAGAAAAATTGCGGTACTTTCCACAAGGGAACCGACCATCAGACCTTACTTTTAAACAGTTCAACATTCTTTTTAGGGGTTTTCTGTTAGTTGGGCATGTCAGAAACTCCAAAGAAAAGGACTGGACCCACAGGTTTTAAAAATTGCTTGAACTGCCATAGAATTTTAGCTAACGCTGATTCTCACGACCTGTGTTTAAAGTGCTTTGCTCCAGATCATTACTGTATTCTTAGTTCCAAATTCTGTTCAAAAACTTAAAGAAGTAGAGCAAAAAGGCTTAGAGAAATGGCAGAAGAAGGGTCTTCATCTGGTCCCAAACACAGACTCATGACTACCGATGAGGGGCCTATAAAGAATATAAATAATACAGGTGCTGATGAAGTGCCTTTGAAGTCTAAGCCTGGTACAGGTGCTGATGAAGTGCCTTTGAAAACAAAGAACACCAAGTCTGGCACTGATGAAGTGTCTTCTGAAAATAAGGCTAAAGGGGCTGATGACGTTCCAAAATCTAATTGTGTATTCAGCTGGTACATGGTAGGCTGTACTGTTAAAATATAAAGATGGAATGTGTTTTAAAATTTTAGTTTAACATTAGTGTTATCTTGCTGAAATGAAGCTGACTACTGAGCAGGAATGAAGTAAACAAGAAACTATGACTTTCGTTAGAGTTTGAGGTTTTTTTTTTATTCTATTTTTAGCACTGACGCGGTGAACTCTCTCAGGCATCCTCCGTATCACCTTGCTCTACCTCCATGCCTGAGACACCTCCAATTTCCTGGCACCAGCCTGGCTATCCCCCCGGCTCTAAGCCCCCTGAGGTAGGGCCGCCCTATCCATCCAGGGCGCTCTATCTATTTCAATTCAGGCCAGGCAGAGCTCGGCCCAGGAATGAACGATGACTGGCGGTGGAGTGTGGCTGGGTGGACGGATGTGCTGTCGCTTATCCCCGAGATGGCGATTTTCTTTATGTTTCCCTGGAGTGCAGTGTACCATGACGTCTGCGCAAAGCTGCCTGCTGACGTCTGCCGCACTCCCGCCCCCTTCTCTGGCTGGTGATCTCTGCAGTACTCCTGATCTCCATCGTGGGTCGCGAGGGCACCGAGCAACCCCAGGATCCCTCCTGAGTGAGAGGAGAGCTGTCCTCCGGACGCGTAATCCTCTCCCTCTCCTGCCAACACCTGCTCCCCGAGTCCGCCCCTCGAACTGGTTGCTGCACGGGCGCAAGGTGTGGCGTCCAGCGCCTCAACCCTCAGCGCCACCGGGCCGGTCAGAGTTTGAGTTTTTAAGTGTTTAAAGTAGCAAGCACAATTAGAAGAGTGGTATAGAAATGGTCTGAGTATTATGAAGAATTATAAATATGTTGTGAGAACCTGAAAACAACGCTGTAAGGACTTTTTACGTCATGTCTAATTTAGGAAGGTATTTGTAACCGAGTAACCAGGAATGAACTGCTTTCAAAAATAGTGAGCCTCATAAGACTCGAATTGGTATAATTTATTTTTAAGCTTGTTACAAGAGAAAGTAATTAAGTGCCCTTTTAAAGGGGAAGTTCTTATACTTTATATATATAATTTTACAAGCATGTGAAAAATTGCAATTAACAAAATATATCTATTTATTTAGCAATGAAAAGAAGGACAGGATTTTACCACTGATATAAAGGTGCACACCCTAAGGGTGTTCTGAGTAAGTTTAAATTGGTTTATGGAGTGAGGGTTAGAGTAGGAACAACTTTTTATTTATGCGACTGATTTGTTCGGTTTGATTATTTAGGTAGAAAAGAAAACCGGTTCCCTGATGACGGGGTTCTCTTATACCCCGAAACGTAGGCAAATAAAACTGGATGTTACAAATTAAGAAAAATAAATATATACTCTTATTGAATTTTGGTGAGTGGGCCTGTTATTCCAATCTGATACTCTTATTATTGCTTGATTGGTACAAGGCTTCTCCCACCTTTCTGATTTTTTTCTTTATTTTTTCCCCTTTCTCCTGAGGGTGGATGTGACAGTATTCTGTTTTTTGTAAATCAGAAAGAAAACTTGAACGAGTCACTGAAGAGGTGGCATCAAAAAAGATATTTAAAGATAAAAGTCCTATTGCTCCTCCAGATGGTGCCATAGGTGAGGCTGCAATGGGGAAAAAAGCATAAAGATAAGACAAAAATATTGGACCCCAGGAGGGCGGCCCTCAGGATTTTCAAGGGGACCTTCCCTCTCTGGAGGATATGGCAAAAGCCTGGCACCTTTATCAAACTATCCAGGGCATGGATTCTGTTTTTGGTGTTTCTGATGTTCATAGGCAAACCCCTTCTAATGTTCCCTTTGCTGTAGGGGCTGACGAAGGGGATGATGATGATGATGATTTTTATGAGCTCCCTGATGACACTTCGGAGGGTAAGGTCCCAGAACCTGATATGTGTCCTGATCCAAATTTGGGGGCTTCTCCTGACCAGGAGGATAATTCCTCCCTGTTTTCTTTCCTTCAACACATGGCAGATACTCTTGACCTTCCCTCTCAAGAGTCCAACCAGGATGAGGAGGAAGACCAGATCTATAGAGAGAGATAAAAGGTCATCCCCTCCTAAGAGACTGGTTCTTCCTTTTTATAAACCCTTCAGGAAGAACACTATGACAATTCTTCAAAATCCCACTTCTGTACAAGGGGTTAAAAAAAGGGCTGACAAAAAATACCAGTTTTCAAAAACTGATACAGAATTTCTGTTTGTCCACCCAAGTCATGAAGGAGTGGTGCAACAAGCTGCATGTGATAAAGCTGGCGTTTCCCTTTCTACCTAGCCCCCAGAAAAAAATTCTAACAGGCTGGATTTTAAGGCTAGGAAAACATATACTTCAGCCTCTCTCCTTCTTCACCTGGCCTCTTACATGGCTTATACAGCCAAATATCAGAAGGCTTTGTGAAATTCAGTATTAGCCATTATCAAACGAGGTTCAGATTCCATGGCTAAAGATTTAGTGGAAACAGCTAAGACAGCTCTGGAGGCCACTAAATACCAGTTCCACATGGCAGATGACAGCAGTGATGTAGCCTCGAGGGTTATGGCCCAGGCTATTTCCCTGGGGCATTTTGCTTGGCTCAGAACAACAAATCTGTCACAAGACACTCAGTCCAAAGCCATGGACTTTCCTTGCAATATAATCTTCTCTTTGATTCCAGGACTGAGGAGTATATGAAAAAGGTTGATGAGTACAAGGCAACCTATTAGAGTAACACAACCAAGACTAGGCCTCAGGTCCACTCTGTCTGTAGAGGGCAGGCTGTCTCACTGCCTCCAGTCCTGGACCCATATTACCACAGACAGGTGGGTCCTGGAGGTAGTAGAAAAGGACCTGTTTTTTCAGTTCAAAAAGATGCCAGCCCTAAAGAGAACTCGGCTTTCCAAACCTCTATCTCCAACAGAGAAGATTCTGTTGGAATTGGAAGTAAAGCGTCTTTTGGAAGCAAAAGTAGTGGAGAGAGTGCCTGTCCATCAAAGGGACAAAGGACTCTACTCCAGGTACTTCCTGACTCAAAAGAAGAATGGGGAGTAGCAGCCTATTTTAGATCTCAGATTCCTAAACAGACACCTTTTGAAGCCCAAATTCAAGATGGTCACTCTGAATATGGTGATTCAGTCCTTGCAGCAGGGAGACTGGCTAGCCTCCCTACATCTCAAAAGATGCTTATTTCCATATCCCCATCAGGTTGGCCCACAGGAAGTTTTTAAGGTTCAGACTCCCTTCGGGGCGCTATCAGTTTGCAGCTATGCCCTTCAGCCTGACGTCCACTCCAAGGCTGTTTACAAAATGCCTAGCCGTAGTGGCAGCTCATCTAAGAAAACGGGATATCAGTTTACCCATACTTTGACAACTGGCTTATGGTAGCAAAGTCTCCTGCTCCTCTTCTGGAGCAGGCCCTTTCCTTAACAAAGGACACTCTGCA
The DNA here is from genome assembly GCA_016271365.2 of Neoceratodus forsteri. Lineage (NCBI taxonomy): Eukaryota > Metazoa > Chordata > Ceratodontiformes > Ceratodontidae > Neoceratodus > Neoceratodus forsteri. The sequence continues at coordinate 373,188,118 of CM057450.1, read as the reverse complement.
ATCCTTGGAGTTCATTATGAATCTAAAGAAATCCCTGTTAGTACCAGCCCAACTCCCCTGGACACTTTACACTGCAGAGCTTTTCTTCCTGTGGAAAGGATTCAAAGTTTCCTGTCAGTGGCAAACTCTTTTGTCCTGGGTCAGCCCAGGCTAGCCAGACATTCCTGCAGCTACTGGGTCACACGGCATCTATGTCAACTGTGGTCCCTGGGTCAGGTTCAGGATGAGGGACATTCAGCATTACCTAAGGTCTCGCTGGTCCCAAAACAAAGATTCCCTGTCCAAATTGATTCTAGTTACAAAAAACTTGCTACAGTTTCTGGACTGGTGGAAGGATTCTACCAATCTGTCAGTGGGGGTTCCCTTCCAGGTTTCCTCCCCCTCAGAAATCATCACTACAGATGCTGCTCTGCTTGGATGGGGATCTCACATGGACGCCTGTTCTGTCAATGGCTCCTGGACTCCACAAGAGTTACAGTCCCATATCAATTTGCTGGAGCTCAGAGCCATTTTTCTGGCTCTCAAAGCATTTGCTTCACAGATAAAGGGACTGACAGTTCAAATTAGAACAGACAACACCACTGCTGTGCTTTAGATCAACAAGCAGGGGGCAGCACAAGGTCCACCATCCTATACCTGGAGGCCATGAGGATTTGGGGCCTAGTCTATTCCCTGCGAGCCAGTCTGTCAGCCATACATCTCCCAGAAAAAGGCAATACCTTAGCGGATACCCTCAATCACATCAACCAGGGGCACAACGAATGCTGCCTGAACAAACAAGTGTTGGTCACAGTGTTCAGGAGGTGGGGCACGCCAGAAGTGGACCTGTTTGCCTCCCACCTGAACCATCAGCTTTCTCTGTTCTACTGCACGCCCCCAGCACTGGGAACTCTTCCAACAGATGCCCTAGCATGGGATTGGATAGGAAGGTTCCTTTATGCCTTTCCTCCTTTTTCTCTAATTTACAGAACTCTTTTAAAGCTCAGAGATCAGCCTGCAACAATGATACTGTGGCACCAGACTGGCCAAGGCAGGCATGGTACCCTCTGCTGATGTCCATGTGCTGCAGCAAGCCTATTCGTCTCTAGCTCAGTCACTCCCTTCTGTCTCTTCCCCAGACAGGGGTGTCTTATCCAGACCTGAAACCCCTTCACCTCAAATCCTGGCTCTTGAGGAGCTAGAGTTTCCACACTCTCAGTACTCCGAGCAAGTGCTGAAGATCCTGAGGATGTCCAAAAAGCCTAGTACAAAAAAGACGTCTGCAACCAAATAGAAAAGATTTTCTATCTGGTGCAAACAGAAGCACGTTAATCCTCTTAATGTTTAGATTCCTAACATCTTGGATTACCTGGTAGACCTACAGGACTCAGGGTTGATGCCCTCCTCCTCCTTGAAGCTTCATCTGGCTGCTGTTTCAGCTTATCTTTCTGTGTGGACGACCAAGTCGGTTTATTCACAACCGGTCTTCAAACAGTTTTTCAGAGGTCTCCTTCTTGCTCAGCCCCCAATAAGGGAGCCTGTGCCTCCTTGGAGGTTGAATCTCTGTATTGCCAAGCTTATGGAGCCTCATTTTTAGCCCATGGCTACAGCCCATATTAAGTATGTGACCTGGAAAACTGTGTTTTTGGTTGCCATCACCTCTGCTAGAAGGATCTCAGAATTGCAGGCCCTCTGCACTGAGCCCAACTATTTCATTCCACACAGGGACAAGACTGAGCTCAGGACTAACAGAAAATTCTTGCCTAAGGTGGTTTCTGAATTCCACCTTAATCAATCCATCACTTTACCTGTGTTTTTCACAGAAATATCCACTCCAGGAGAGCTGAAGCTTCACGGCCTGGCTGTCAAAAAGGCCCTGCTTTACTACTTGGAGCACGCCAAGCAGTCTCGGGGCTCTTCTTCACAGCTGCTCCTCACCCGTGGGGAGGTAGGCAGAGGAACACCAGCCACTAAGAGAACTACCTCTCGCTGAATAGTCTCCTGCATTCGATTCTGTTATGAGAAGGCTGGCAAGCAGCCCCCTGAGGGCCTCAGAGCCCACTCTATTAGGGGTACTTCTGCTTTGATGGCAGCTGATAGGGACATTCCCCTTCTGGAAGTCTGCAGCTCAGCAGCTTGGAAGACTGTGCACACTCTCACTAAGCATTATTGCTTGGATGTGCAGTCTAGATCTGATGCCAGATTTGGTAGGGCGGTCCTGCAGAGCCCTTTTCCTAAATAGGTTCTCTACCTGCCTCCCATCAGCACTGCTTTGTAGTCTGTAATAGTTACTGATGCTAAAGGACCCCTGGGGTAAGAAGAAAAAATTACCCACCTTAGTAATCTTCTTTCTTCTAAGGTGTCAGTAAGCTCCCACCCATCCTCCCGAGATGACCTTCAGAAGAAGGCTTTGTCTTTTGCCTTAAAAATGTTTCAGTATATTAAACTTTGAATTGCATTTTGAACAAAGTTTTATGGTTCTGGTTACTGCAAATGTTTTTATTTGTCTTGGTTGTTTCATGTGGACATTAGTCCATCCTATCTTCGAAAAAATTCTGAAGCCTCCTTTCCTTCTCACTGCTCAGCACATTCGATAGCTTCAATCTGATTGGCTAGTTCATAAATCTCATTACCATACATTCCACCTCCGGGGCAGTGCTAGCTATCCAGCTGGCTTCAGTAGTTACTGATGCTAAAGGACACCTTGGAAGAATGATTACCACGGTGAGTAATTTTTTCTTCTCTGTTCATTCTAACACCACCACACAATTGTTAGCTTGAGGCTGTAGTCCTCCCAGTGTTAATAATACCCATTAATTGAAAAAAAGATTAACTGATATACCTAGTTGCCACAGCTGTTATCCGAATTTCAAACTTGTGGGCTTATTTTGAGTTTCGGTTTCCACAAGCTATAGGAGAGTTATGTAATGAAGCTAAGTAAATATCAGACTCACTCTTACCCACTACGCAGAGAGAGAAATAATGAAAGTTTAAAAGTGGTGTTGGGAGCATGAGACACTTCTCCCAACTGTCTGGTATGCAGGTACCTGGGGCAGCTGAGGGCAGAGATTACATGGTTAAGATGGGAAATGGAGAAAGGGGGGAGGGAACAAAGGAGAAAGAAGCAGGGAAGGAATGGAGCGGGCCAGATAGTCTGCATCAACAACTGCAAAAGAAGGTGACAAGACTTTCTATAGATACAATAGTGGAAGGAAAAAGTCCAGAAGGTGTACTGCTAAGGTCAAAGGAGAAACGGGGGCATGTGAGGAGGACGAGGACCCTGTAAAAGCATCTATCCTAAATAAATACTTTTGCTCAGTATTTACTGAAGAGAAGGTAGGGCAGGGCCCACAGCTCAGTACCATGGACACGGGGGGGGGAGGGAGGTGAGCACTACTCCCTTCACAAAAGAAAGGGTCCTACAAGAGCTCGCTAAGCTCAGGGTGGGCAAGGCAATGGAATCTGATGGCATACATCCCAGGATACTTAAGGAGCTAAGGGTGGAACTAGTAGAGCCATTAGCAGAACTGTTTAGTGAGTCTCTGAACACAGGGGAGGTCCCAGAAGACTGGAGAAGGGCTCATGTGATCCCGCTTCACAAGAGTGGTAGCAGGGAGGAGGCAGGGAACTACAGACCAGTCAGTCTTACCTCAGTAGTGGGCAAGATTATGGAGGCACTCCTTAAGGAAAGGATAGTACAACACCTGGAATCCATAGGGGCACAGGATCCAAGACAGCATGGGTTTACAAAAGGAAGGTCCTGTCAAACTAATCTCACAGATTGCTTTGACTGGGTAACCAGAGTGGTGAACCAAGGGGGAGCAGTTGATGTCGCCTACCTTGACTTCAGCAAAGCTTTTGACACTGTTCCACATAGAAGATTGATAAATAAGCTGGGTAGGTTTGGGGTGGGTCAGAAGTTGGTCAACTGGGTGGCAAACTGGTTGACTGGCAGAAAACAGACAGTGGTGGTAAATGGTATACAGTCAGAAGAGATGCAAGTCACAAGTGGTGTACCTCAGGGATCAGTCCTGGGGCCAGTCCTCTTCAATATCTTCATTAGTGACATTGCAGATGGACTAGAGGGTAAGGCTTGTCTGTTTGCAGATGACAGCAAGGTCTGCAACAAAGTAGATGATCCAGATGGGGTGGGCAGAATGAGAAGAGATCTGGATAAACTAGCAAAATGGTTGGAAGAATGGCAACTGGGGTTTAATGCAAAGAAGTGCAAGATCATGCACATAGGGAAGAGAAACCCTGAAGCCACCTATAGGCTGGGAGGGGAGTTGCTGGCAGTCACAAAGGAAGAAACAGACTTGGGCATCATCATCACCGATGCCCTAAAATCATCCAAGCAGACCTCTGAAGCAGTAGGTAAAGCTAGTGGGATGTTAGGGTGTATTAGTAGGGGTATCACAAGTCGTAAGAGGGAGGTAATAATCCTTCTTTACAAGACACTGGTTAGGCCCCATCTGGAGAACTGCGTGCAGTACTGGAGGCCACACCTTCACAAGGACATTAACCAAATTGAGGCAGTCCAGAGAAGGGCAACCAAAATGGTGCAGGGACTGCATCAGAAGACATATGAGGACAGATTAACGGAGCTCAATATGTATACCCTTGAGCAAAGGAGGGAGAGAGGTGATGTGATCGAGACATTCAAACACCTTAGGGGCATTAACAAGGTGAAAGAGTCTTAACATGTTTAAATATAAGAAAAATAGCAGGACAACAGGACACAGCACGAGATTAGAGGGAGGCCGATTAAGGGAGAATGTGAGGAAATTCTTTTTCACAAAAAGGGTGGTGGATGCATGGAACGGCCTACCTTAGGAAGTGGTGGCTGTGAATACAGTGCAGGGCTTCAAACAGGCATGGGATAGGCATAAGGGAGCAATACAGATGAGTATGAATAGATAGGTCACTGACAGACCAAAGGCAGATAGCACATTTATGAGGTAGAAAAAGAAATCGGCAGACTGGATGGGCCTTGCGGTCCTTATCTGCCGTCAACTTCTATGTTTCTATGTTAACAAGGGGGACACAGGGGGGATGCAAGCGGGCCAGTGGACAGCGCCCCCCACATAGACCATTCGGCACTAGATCTGGGGTGTGGCAGGAGGTAAGGAGAAAGGGAAGAAGGGGAGGGAAAGTTGAGTAAGTAGGTGGCATTGGAGTGAAGGGAGGAGAGACAGGAGTGTGCACTGTTGCTGGGGGACCGATATCAAATAGGTTTACAGTACTGGCAGGTCTCGAGGACCAGGGGGCAAAGAGGGAGATAGAGGCTTGAAGTAGCATAGGTGAGAAGGACAGGGTGGGGGTGATAGGGAAGAAAACACCAGGCGCAAGGGGAGATAGAGGCTCAGAAAAGCATAGGTGACAAAGACAGAGTTATGAGATGAGGGTTAGGAAGGAGACACAGATTGGAAGGAGCAGAAAATAGTGGGCATGGTAATATGGAGGGAGCCTGGGAGGCAGGCTGCAGTGAATAGCAGGGGTCAGCAGGGGGGACGTACTAGGGGAAGCAAAAGAAGGAATGGGAGAAGGAAGTGGGGGGTCAGATGGGAGGGCAAGCAGGGTGGATGCAGAACAAACAAGGGGGGAGGAAGTTGGATCGCCAGAGGCAGGCAGGCAGGCAAGTAATAGCCAAAGCGGTTGAGACAGAAAAGGTGATGGCCTGGGAGGATTCCATTATAAAGGGTATTCACTGGGTAAAGAAATAGGACCCAGATAACAGAAGGACTGTCATCTGTGTGCCAGGGATGGAAGCAGGGAGGGCAGGGCTAAGGATCAGGGAAGCAGTAAAGGAAGTGGGGGGGGGGCCAACCTGTTTTCATCATTCACGTAGGGATGAATGACTGGCAAGAAATGAGGTAGAGGTTATAAAACTGAGGTTTATAGAGCTGGCGGGGTGCTGCAGGGAGTTAATGAGCTCCTTGACATTCTTTGAGGTATTGCCGATTCACAGCGCCAGTACGAACAGGAAGAGGAAGATAGAGTTCAACAGTTGGCTGAAGAACTGGTGCAAGGTGGAAGGGTTTAAAGTATTGGCGAATGGGGGACACATGGGCGGATGAGGGACTGTTCTCAAAAGATAGGCTACACATTAATAAGGTGGGATCTAGGGTGCTTAGGGAAAGGCTAAGGGGATACATAGAAGAGGTCCTGCATTTAAACTGAAACGGAATATGAGGCTAGGGAGACCAAGGAGGATGTAAGGGGGTTGGAACCTTGCTGGCACTTCCCTGCAAATGGAGGCAGGGAACTGGAGAGGGGAGGAAGGAGGGGAAAAAAGGAGCATGTGGAGGGCCATGTGTGTGAACGCTTGCAGTCTGAGCAGTAAGACTGCTGACCTTGAGGCCACCATGGCGGGAGTGGACCTGGATATAGCAGCCATAACCAAGACTTGGTGCATTGAAAACCAGGACTGGGAAAAGACCATTCCAGGATTTACCCTATTCAGAAAGGACAGAGTAGGTAGGTAGGAAGGGGTGTAACACTTTATGTACGGGACCACATAAAGGCTATTGAAATATAGGGGAATGGGGGGACAGAGGTACTGTGGGTCACCCTCGAGAACCCGAAAGGGGCTGTTAATCGTGTAGAGATGATTTACAAACCTCTAGTGCGGGGGGGGGATAGGGAGTTGATGCTAGCAATCCAAAGGATGGCTCAAAAGCGAGATTTGCTGCTGATAGGAGACTCTAGTCTTTTGGACGTAGATTGAAGACTCTCAGCTGTGGCAATGAGTAGGAGCAGGGACATCCAGGACTCCCTGCAGGGAGCATTAGTCAAACAACTGGTAATGAGGGGGTGGCATTGGACCTGGTGCTGACCAATGGGGACAGTGTGGCCAACATTACTGTGGCGGACCACCTGGGGACCAGTGACCATCTTGCGGTGTGGTTTAGTATAAAAACTGGATTGGAGTCGAACCACATAAAGATGAGGGTCATGAACTTCAGGAAGGCCAATTTCAAGAAAATGGTGGTATGCCTCAGGGATGCCCTGACAGGGATTCAAGAACTAGGAGGTGTAGAGGAACAGTGGACTGCAGTAAGAAGGGGAACTGAAATGGCTGCAAGCCTTTGTGTTAGGTCAACAAGGGCAAAATAAGAAAAAGGACACTATGGTTCACTAGAGAGGTGGTGGAAAGGGTAAGGGCAATGAAAATAGTCTTCAGACAGTACAAAAAAAAAAACAGGAGTAGGAGGATAGGAGAAATTACCAGAAGAAGCAAAGGGAGGTAGGGAGGGAAGTTAGGAGGGCAAAAGCACTAACAGAAGAAAGGATAGTCAGTTAAGAGGGGGGGTAAAACATTTTTTGGTACATTAGTGAAAAAAGGTAGGCCAGAGGAGGGATAGTGAGGCTAATGGGGGAGGAGGGCCTCTCTGAATTAGGACTGCCTAAAAGCATACATACTGAACTAGTACTTTTGTTCAGTATTCATGGAGGAGGGGGTAGGAAGTGGACTGGTAACACAAAACAGAGTCCTAAGGGAACTGTCCAAGTTAAAAGTGGATGGCCATGGGCCCAGGTGCACTGCACCCCAGGCTGCTGCAGGAGCTCAGAGAGGAGTTGGCTGTGTCCCTGGCAGCCCTGTTCAACCCATCTCGGGAAACTGGAGAGATGCTGGGAGACTGGAGGAGGGCTGACGTCCTGCTCCACAAATGGGGTAGTAGGGAGGAGTCAGGGGAATTACAGGCCAGTCAGCCTGACATCAGTAGTGGGCAAGCTAATGGAATCGCTCCTAAAGGAAAGAACAGTAGAATACCTTGAGACCAGTGGATTGCAGGACCAAAGACAACATGGGTTCACAGGGGGGAGGTCCTGCCAGACCAACCTGATTGAGTTCTTCGACTGGATAACCAGTCTAGTGGACCAGGGCCGGATGGTGGTCTATCCGGATTTCAGCAAGGCCTTCGACACTGTCCTGCATAAGAAGTTGATAAGAAAACTGAGCACCCTGGACGTGGAGTCTAAAATCATAAAATGTGTGGAGAACTGGCTCAGGGACAGGAACCAAAGAGTGGTGGTAAATGGAGTACAGTCAGGGGAGGGGATGGTGACTAGCAGGGTACCACAGGGGTCAGTGTTGGGCCCAGTCCTCTTCAATATCTACGTTAGTGACATTACAGTAGGACTGGGAGGGAAGGTATGCCTGTTTGTGGATGACACAAAAATCTACAGCAGGATGAACACAATGGAGGGGTGGAAAGGATGAGGGAGGACCCGGAGAATTTAGAAGAGTGGTCATGAAGGTGGCAGCTGTGATTTAACGCAAAGAAGTGCAGAGTCACGCACCTGGGGCACAAGAACCCAGGGGCGACATACAGACTTCGGGGGGAGAGGGAGTACTAGCTGTCACAAGGCAGAAGCGGGACCTGGGAGTTATCATTACCGATGACCTGAAAGTAGCAAAGCCGTGCAAGAAGGCAGTGGGAAAGGCTAATCAAATGATCAGATGCATAGAGAGGGGTATCACCAGCAGAAGATGGGAGCTAATACTTCTCCTGCATACTTCACTGGTGAGGCCACACCTTGAGTACTGTGTGCAGTTCTGGAGGCCCTGTCTTCGAAAGGACATAGACAGGACAGAGGTGGTGCAGGGCCTGCACGGAAAGCCCTACGAGGAGAGGCTTAGGGAATTGAAGTTGTACTTCCTGGAAGACAGGAGGAAGTGGGGGGATATGACAGAGACATTCAAATACCTCACAGGAATTAACAAGATACAGGAGGGGAGTATTTTCCAGAGGATGATAAGGTGCTCTAAGACAAGGGGTCACAATATGAAGTTGGAGTTGGGGTAGGATATGGGGTAACATGAGGAAATTCTTCTTCACGGAAAGGGTGGTGGATGACTGGAACAGTTCCAGTGGAAGTGGTGGGGGCTAAGAGTGCATGGGACAGGCGCAGGCGCATCTTGGGTAAAAGAGCGAGTGGATGCCAGAGCCCCAGTAGGGACTCAAGTAGCACAAAAACACATTATTTTTCTTTTTTCTTTTTATTATTTTTATATATTTGATCAGTTGACCATCTAATGCAGTGCAATGAGAATGGGGTAGCACTGCATTAGATGGGGATACATTTTGAAAAGTAAAGATTGCACAGACAGTAATGGGAACGTTTTTGTTCCTAGTTGTTACAGATGTGACTTTTAACTAACAGGAGGCCAAAGAACATGAAATGTTTAAAAGATTGTTGAAGGTATAGAGGGGCGTCATTTAGAAGCAGTCAGGGGTTGTGACGGAGACCCCTATGATTTCTTTGCAAACTCCATGACATCCATTGCAACCCCCCAAAAAAAGCTTAAAGAATGGCATCCTGGAAATGTATTTATATAAATTTTGTTGGATTGGGGAGCCTTGCAACCCCTATGATTCTTCTGAAATGATGCTACTGAAGGTATATACTGTATAGTTACACATTTTTGAATTTCAATTGATAACATATATATATATATTAAAAAATGCAAAGAGAAAAAGAATGTATATAAAGCGTAAAATATATGCATATTTATTACACAGAACTGACCCCATGAACAAGGTCACAAGATGAGCGAAACCTAGGGGAATAAAAAATACTATGAAGAACTAAAAATTGGTCTGGAAGACTGTTTCTTAAAAGATTACTAAGGCCTCCCTGCTGATTAGCGATTGTCGGTGACAGTCATCAAAGATCAGGGGCAATTGTTAGCTAAACACCAGCTCCAAATGGCCTTATGCATGGGTGACTCATTTGCCCGTGCCATGGCAGCAACCATCTCCAAATGTTGCAGGGCCTGGGTGTGTCTGTCCACCTTCACAGTGAACACCAAGCACCAGCTGGCTAATGTCCCATTCTTGGGAACCAACCTATTTGGCCCTAGGGTGGAAGGACATCACACCTGTATCAAGAAGTCGCGTGCCACCCTGGATTCTGTAGCATCGTCCCAGAAGGATCTCAAGAAGAAGCCTAAGAAACAGGCTTTCTAATACTGGTCCTGTCAGCCACAATCTCTTTGGCAGCAGCCCCTGTAGGAGTATTATTATGCCAGGTGCCCAAATCCCCAGTCTTGGGCCAGGGTCCTAAGGTGGGGGGCAAGGGCACTGATGCACCTCTGGGCACAGCCTTTGGTGCCCTTGCAAAAGCTGTCCTGTGATGGGTCAGGGGCATCACCACTCCACCCAGCCTGTCCTTGTCTGCACTCGCCATCGGAAGTCAGCTATATCACTTCTTGCCACATTGATTCACTATCACAACGGTCGAGTGGGTGTTGGACGTGGTGGGCAGTGGGTTGCCTGTGGACTTCAAAGCTCTCCCACCTTACCACCTCTACATGTCTCTGGAGTCCAGGGTGTCACAGGACATGCTGTCCGCCCTTTGAGAGGACATAGTTCAGCTCCATGCAAAAGGGGCAATAGCCCTTGTCCCGGACTTCCTGGCCAGTCAGGGTTACATGTCCAGGTTCTTCCTGGTCCTGAAACAATCGGGGAGGCTGGTGCCCCATGCTGGAGCTGCATGATCTGAACCACTTCGTGAGGAAATGCAAGTTCTGGGTGGTCACTCTGAATCAGATCATTCCATCACTGGGGCAGAACATGTGGTTCTGCTCACTAGACCTCCAGGATGCATTTTTCCACATCTCTGTCCATCAGTCCCATCGGCAGTAACTCTGGTTCTGAGCAAAAGGGATTCTGTACCAGTTCCGTGTCATGCCCTTCAGTCTCTCCTTGAGGCCTAGGTTCTTCACCAAATGCATGGCAGTTGTGGCAGCCAACATCTGGCACCTAGGGGTCAGGATGTACCCCTACCTGGACAACTGGCTGTTAGCTGGTCCATCCAGAGAGGCCATGGAGAGGTCCAGAGATCTGGCTCTCCAGAGTTGCTGAGACTTGGGTCTGTTGGTAAACCTGGATAGGTCTGAACCAGGACTGAGGCACGTGATCAAGTTCACCGGGACCGAAAGACTCCCTGCAGGCCAAGACCTGCTTCCTTTCCGACTGGGCATGGATCTTGCCTCCTTTGCCCAGTCACTTTGGGTTGGGCTCTCACTCCCTGCTCGAGATTTCCTGAGGCTGCTGGGGGTACATGGTGTCTGTACCAGCGTGGTCCGTTGGGCCCTCTGGCGGATCCACTTCCTCCAGTGGGAGTTGGGCTGTCAGTGATCCCAGCGCCTAGGCCACTTGGACCACCTGATCACAGCGACCCAGCCAGTATGGGATGCCATCCATTGGTGGCTGATCCCAGAAAACGTGGAGGAAGGAATCCCATTTGTCCACCCAGAACCTGTTGATCATGCTCATGACAAATGCGTCTCTGGTGGGGTGGAGAGCACACCTGAGGGACCACAGAGCCCTTGAATTCTGGTCATCCCAGGAATCCTGTCACCACATAAACCTGCTTAAGCTCCATGCGGTGCATCTGGCACTAATGGAATTTGCTCCTCTAGTCAGGGGTCCGGTCCTGCAGGTCTAGACAAACAGCACCACGACTATGCTGTACTTTAACAGGCAGGGCAGAACTCAGTCTGTTTGCTTGTGTCGGGAAGCCCTCAGCAGCTGGATCTTCATGCTCAGCCTGGGTGCAGATCTCCTAGCAATTCATGTTGTAGGAGAGAACAGTCAGCTGGCGCATGCTCTCAGCTGGGTAGGAGAGACGTCACACCAGTGGTCCCTGCATCTGGAGGTGGTAAATTACTTGTTCTCCCAATGGGGCAGTCCTCTAGTGAACCTGTTTGCCTCCTGGGAGAATGCCAGACCGATGCTGTTTTGTGCCTGCCCCCCCCCCCAAGTCAGGGACAGTGTTTGGGGACACCTTTTTGAGGCCCTGGACCCCAGGCCCATGAACACACTTTCCCTCCGTTCCCCTTGATCTACAAGGTGGTGGTCAAGGCCCATTAGGACAAGGTATAGATGATCCTGATAAGACAAGAAAACATGAAATGAAGCACAGGAACAAGTTGGTGGTGCTACCATAAACTAAATCCCTTTCAAACACTAATGTAAGCACCCACCAAAAAAATGAACAGAATGCAGTAAATAAATTCAGAAAAACACCTTAATATTACAGAGTTACCACATGAATGCAGACTTCATGGTGAGCAGTGCAGCGGTTACATTTCACTCACACGCACGTGAGCTTCATCAGATCACGTACATGTGAGCAAAATGTAATCACTGCACTGCTCTCCGTGAAGTCTGCATTCATGTGGTAACTCTGGGTAATATTAAAGCAGTTTTCTGAATTTATTAACCGCATTCTGTCTTTTTTTGGTGGGTGCTTACATGATCCTGATAGCTCCAAACTGGCCAAGGCAGTTCTAGGGACATGGATATGTTGTTCATCCACACTATCTGGCAGGTTCCTTGCCGCTTTAAATCTTGCCAGCAGGTCTTCAAGCTGGCTCCTCCCACCCACCCGGGTGGTAAAACTCTCGGCTCCGCCCCATGACGCCAGATCTTCCTTACCGCTTGGAAGCTCAGGTTCCCTCCTTAGCGCTCTGTGTTTTTGACTGGTTCCTGATTATTCGGTTGTCCGAATTTAGTTTGGAAGTTTTCTAAAACTTCAGTCTTCTTCCCTCGCGGCTGTGATGGATATCTCGTTTCCCGGCTCTCGGAGGCACCCGGGTAATTCCTCCAGGACGGACCCGCACTCCAAGTGCGTTTACTGCGTCTACTTGGACCATGATCCGCAAGTTTACGAATTGTGCTGCGCCCTTTCGACCAATGTCCTGGAGGATCGTGCGGCCCGTTTGGGGCTCGGGCGACCTGGGGTCTTTTCCACGCCGGAAAAATCTTTAGAGGCTCGTCGGGCGGTGTCCACGTCGGCTGTCTCGGCTGAGCAGCTCGATCTCTCTGCCTCCATGGAGGAGGCGGCGGCCAAAGCTGCATCCCCCTCCTTCTCGTTTGCGGCGCTTATCCCGCTCTCTTTGAGTTCTTCTCATTCAGCTTCATTCAAGGAGCTTCACCAGTCTCTTTCCTCGAAGGGAGAGGGGCCATCGGGACCTGCCTCTCGGCCCAGATCAAGGGAGTCGCAGGGTAAGTCCCATCATCGGCGTTTGTGGGAGTGGGAGAGGTCCCCTTTCCCTGTCTGCCGACCTTTGATTTCGGTCGAGGTTGTGGCTCAAGCCGCTGGCTTCACGGTGTCCCCATCAGGCCAGCCGGCCAAGACTCCCGTCGACGTTGTTGAGTTTTCTCTCGACCCGTCACATGGGCGGTCGACTGCAGGAGCTGTCAACCCTTCGCCGGTTTTCCCGGTGAAGGCCGAGGTTCTGCCTGCACCTTCGGGGCGACAGTCCTCGGTCTTCTCATCCGAGCCGAGGGAAGAGCGGGGGTTCCCCGCTCTTTCCCGGACCCACCCTCGGTTTCGTCGAGGATCTGGATCTCGGTCTCGGTCCTCCTCTCGGTCAAGCCACTCCCGCCGACTTCGGCAGTCTTGGTCGGGGCACCAAGTTAAGTGGCAATACCGTTCCTCCTCGTCTCCCTCCTCGGATGAGGAGAGGCTTCGATGCAGATGGCGTCGACATTTCAAGGAGCTCATGTGGCAGCAGTTGCGGTTGTCCAGGAATCAGTCGACTCCGATTCATTCCCCGTCTATCAAGCAACTGCCGCCCGAACGGCTAACGCAACCGCTCGCTGCAGTCGAGCTGCCCACTTCTGGGCCGGTTGTTCGACCAGATCTCGCTGCCCCACCGATTACGGTGGAACCTCAGTCAGGTCACGACCTGTCCCGCAGGTTGTCTGTCACCCTCACTCCCGACCACCCTTGGCGGGTGAAGAGTGGCTCAGGCCTGAGGCAGCTCTTTGCAGACCCTTCTGAGTCCGATGACGACTCCTCCATGTTCCCCAGACGGGAGGGCCTGGGGTCCTCCCCGGACCACTTGGTGGATGACAGCCCATCGTCCTTTCTGGGTCTGCTTAGGCTCATCTCAGAGTTTACCGGGATGCAGCTCGAACCCGTTTCCAAACAGGCCTCTGATCCCCTGATGGAGATTCTAGACCGAGGGGGTTCACCCTCGGAGGCCTTCCCAGTGTCCGAGGCCATCGTCAGCCCGGCCTTGGAGTTTGGCAGTGGCCTACTTCCTGTCCTGTGCCCTCGGCCAGGATGGCCAGGGAAGTACTCTGTCCCTGTCTGTTCTTTGCCCAGTTTTTCGGAACACCCCTCCGCTGAGGGGTTAGTTACCGATAATATCTTCCAGCGTTCTGTGAACGCTTGGGATGTGGGTAGGCCCCCTGACAAAGAGTCCAAAAGGATGGACTATGTTGGGCGCAAGGTTTATGCCGCGTCCTCCCTAGGCCTCCGACAGGCCAGCTCGGCCGCGCTGATGGCACATTTCTCCCACGCTCTCTTGGGCTCCCTGGATGAGGTGCTTCCTCATCTCCCAGCTGACCTGTGGACCACGGTCCGGCGGGTGCGGGACCAGGGTAGGGCGGTGGCGAAGCAGCAGCTTCAGACTGCTCTGGACATAGGTGATTCCTCTGCCAGGTCAGTAGCGCGGCCACGGTGGCCATGCACCGTAGGGCGTGGCTGAGGATATCCACCCTCTCAACGGATACCCAGCACAAGTTGGTGGACATCCCCTTCTTGGGGACTGACCTCTTCGGCCCTGGAGTGGAGGGACACCTCCAGGGGACCAAGAAGTCCAGTGCCACTCTGGACTCGGTCTCCACCACCCAGGGGGACAAGGGCCACCGGCAACCTTTGCGTAAGCCCCTTTGTCCTTCGGCCCCTGCGGCACGACCAGCCCATCAACACCAGCATGAGGGCCAGCAGGCTTGTGTTGGGCATCCTAACCCCAAGCCAACGGCTTTCCCCAAAGGGAAGCAGGGAGGTAAAGGCTCAGGAGCTCCCGCGGCCAGTCCCTCCTCCAAGCCTGCTCAGTGACGGGCTGAGGGGCACTGTCCCTGGCCTCGTCACCCCTACCCGGGACCCCCCCCCCCGTGGGGAGACGGCTCCGCCCCTCCTCCACCTGGTCTGCTTTCACCACGGACCGCTGGGTGTCGGAGGTGCTAGGAGAAGGTCCTGCCTCTGGATTTCGAGCAGGTCCCACCCTTTTGAGCCGTCGCCCCTCAGGGGGCCACGGGGTCCGCAGCCTCGCTGTCGGCCCGTTGAGCCGATTTGCCCTGACCCTCGAGATAGAGGTGATCAGGAAGGTGGCGGATCCTCCTCCAGACCCGGGGTTTGCGTCCAGGTTTTCCTGGTCCCCAAACGGACAGGGGGCTTGCATCCCATCCTTGACCCGCACGACCTGAACAGCTTCTTAAGGTCTTGGACCTCGGGATGGTGACTCTGACTCAGATATGCCATGCTTGGAACGAGGCATGTGGCTCTTTTTCCTGGACCTCCATGACGTTTCTTCACACTTCGATCCGTCCGTTTCTTGGGAGGCTCCTCCGCTTCTATAGCGGGGGATCTCTTTACGAGTTCCAGGCCATACCCTTCAGTCTCTTCTCAGCAGCATTCCTACGGCTCCGAAGGGTCCGAGCGTACCCCTACCCGGATGGCGGCCTGACTGCAGCCCCTCCAGGGCGGAGGGGGACGGTCCAGATTTCTGGCCCTCTAGGTTGCTCTCAGACCGGTCTCCTCTCTAATGGAGCTATGTTGGAACTCGTATCTAAGCGGGTAATCCTTTCATCGGGACAGAGCTTGACTCTTGAGCCAGAGCTCGGCTCCCGGCGGACAGGGCCAAGGTTCTTCCTCCTTTACCTGGTCATGGCTGACTGGACAGTTGCGCCCTGACCGGGACTTCCTGCTCCTCCTGGGCCTCGCGGCCGCCTGCACCAGCGTGGTCCATTTGGACCTGCCGGTCCATGCGTCCCCTGAACGGGGGCTGGCCAGCCAGAGGTCACAACGCTGCGATCCTTTGGACCAGCCCGTGACAGCAGCCCAGGGGTTGGGGACCGCTCTCCTACTGCGGACCGTTCCAGCTCATCTGTAGGAAGACATCCCGTTCGTCCGCCCCGAGCTGACGGTCTTCTCCGACCGATTCATCTCCGATGGGTGGGGGTGCCCATCAAGGGGAACACAGAGTGCACTGGCTCTGGTCCCCTCGGGAGTCCCGATGCCATTTCAACCTGCTGGAGCGCTAGGCGGTCCGCTTAGCTTGCACCATTTCGCTCCATTTGTGCGGGGTCTAGTGGTTTAGGTCCAGGCGGACGATACCATGACCATGTGCTACCTAACCCGCCAGGGTTGGACGAGCCCCTTACCATTGTGTAAGGAGGTTCTCCGCATTTGGTCTTGTGCACAGCCGGGAGGCGGTTTCCTAGCCATTTCGATGACAGGAGCCTCCAGCACCCTGGCTGATGCCCTAAGCTGGATAGGGGCTGCGCTTCACGAGTGGTCTTCCCTGCCGGAGGTAGCACAAGATCTTTCTCCCTCTAGGTCACACCTCAGGCGAACCTTTTTCCCTCCAGGGAGAATGCGAGGCTGAGACTGTCTTATGCCCACCCCCTCAGCAAGGTTCGCTGTAGGGGATGCCTTTGAGGCCGCAGACCCCGGGCCTCTTCTACGCCTCTCCCCCATTTCCCTTGACCCACAGGCAAGGCGAGGAGGGACTAGGCGCAGGTGATTCTGGTAGCCCCAGACTGGTTCTGCCAGCTCTGGTATCCAGCTCTCCTCAGTCTCAGCCCCAAGCTCCCGAGGCGGCTTCCAGCCTGCCCAGTCCTGATCTCTGTTATCAGGGGAAGGTATTCCATCTGGACCTTCAATCCCTGCACCTGGCAGCCTGGTCCCTGTGCGGCTAGTGGCCAGGCCTTGGGTCTTCTGGCAAGGTCCTCGACGTTGTTGAGGCGTCCTGCCAGGAGTCGACCAGACATGCTACGCCTTCCAATGGCAGAGTTCTCCATTTTTTTTTTTTATACTTTATTTTTAGATTTTCAGTTGCTTTATATCAAAGCCAAAAAGACATCGTATCCATGACAGTCCATACATTAATCAGTTTTAGGGGACACAGCCCCTTTAAACATAGGATTAGTGCATCAAGGATATGCTGATACCACATATGGGGGAAAACTAAATAGCCAGATTTAAAAAATATATCCAAGACTGATGCTGTATAAATTAAGCCCGAGAGCAGTATGACTTTATTCAAAAAGAAAGAAAAACTAAAGTCCACAGAAAGTCCAGCTTTTGCCTGCCTGAACTCATGCTATTGGCGTCATACTAAAAACCTAAAGGTAGTTCCTAAAATAAAGTGAAATCTGGCAGCTAAATCAACGTTTAACTATATTTACTCAAAGCCCAGAATTTGAGATAAATCTCCAGCTGGATTTAACAAAATATTGAAAAACTGAGATCACAGTTTACACTAGGGCTCCTAGAAAGCCTTCCAGCACTGAGCAATTATTATTTAATAATGACTTGAAAAACCGAATAGTCTGGAGCAAAGCTCAGCAGGAAAGGCTGAAATACATGTAAAGGCGCTCACACCATTCTTCAGTCACCCTCCTCATCTCCCAACAGGTCCATAGATTGATTCTGATCCCGTTGTTGGGCCTGAATACGAGCCGACCACTTTCCAGCTTCAATAGGGTTTGAAAATATCCAGACCTTCCCGTTATATACCACGCTCAACCTGGCAGGGAAGAGCACTGCGTGAGGGATATGATTCTCTCTAAGTTGCCTTCTGATTCCATCAAACTTTTTCCTTCACATGCAAGTCGCATAGCTTAGATCAGGAAATAGATAGACCGCCCTTTCATCTTGCCTTAGAGAACCTGCTCGACGGGCCAATCTCAAAATGTGGTCTCTAGTCCCAACACCGTCTGTCACCAAAAGTAGGGCGCGTGGCGTGTCCGAATCTGACCTGTGTCCTCGAGGTGTAATTCTGTACACTTTTTGCAAGCCAAAAGGAGCCAGGGGTTCTTCCGGGGACAGTTTCTCTTGAAGCCACTCTTGGATAAACATCACCGGGTGATCTCCTTCTATCCCCTCGAGCATTCCTAAAATCCGAATATGCGCAGGTCGAGCCTGGTTCTCGAGTGTCTCTAACCTAGCCCAAAAGTGCATGTTTTCCTTAATTAGGTTCACGGTAGTTACCATGGCCTTCTCCGATTGTTTTTTGACCCCCTCCATCTCACTTTTAGTTTGTTCCATGGTCGTTTCAACTACAGTCAGTCGGGAATTGTATGCATCCACTTTTGAGTTCAGGTCAGAGACCACAGATATCAGCCTCTGCAGTTTCGTCCCAATCGATGATAAGGTCTCTTCGGGTTCCGTGGTGGATGAGGCCTATGCAGTCAGATCGGTCCTAGCAGAGTGAGAGGATCCTGTGGCTTTTCCTCCCAGACCGCTGCCTTTCTCTTTACGAGGATTACCCATAGCGTACTTCCCGATGGTACTCTTCAGAATTTCTCAAAATCGCCTTGATTTTCTTTCTCCCAATGGTTAATTATTTTGATTTTTAGTGTAAAGATTTGGAGCTACTAGATTTTGCTGCCAGTTAGCTCGGGCTCCACAGCGCCCCCCGAGTTCTCCTGTTCCTCGGCGAGCATTCCGGACTACTTGTGGTCCGTTCTTCTTCTTTAGCAAGGGGCTTGATCCGGCGACCCAGCAAATTGCTCTAGCAGCCACCCATGTCTTCCGGGTGCGGGCCGGAAGGTAGTCGGTGGCAGAGGAAAGGTGGTCTGGTGCTTTCCAAGGCCTTGATCACACTTCCCCTCTGGGGAGAGTATCTCCACCTCTGTGAGATCTTATGCTGGTATGGGTTTAGCTCGCGGGCAAGCCGTTCGAATCTATGCACAGGTGCGATTCTCCCACCTGTTGTGGAAGAACACCTTCTTGGGGGCTACCACTCCAACCAGAAGACTGGGAGGGCTCCAGGCGCTCCTTTGAGTCTCCCTATCTGGTCTTCCACACAGGACAAGGTTGTCCTGCGCCCCATCCGAAGCTCCTTCCGTAGGTGGTGGCGGAGCATTTCCCCAACTGGGTATTGTCTCTGCCGGGGTTCAATCCCATTCACACCTCGGAGACCGCATATAGGATCCATTGGGACCCTGATTGAGCGCTCGCCTTCCCAGGGAGCATAGAGCTGAAATTCGGGAGAGGTTCGCCAGCTGTTTGTCATCTACGCTGAAGCCGCATCTGGCAGACCTGCAGCCAGCGGACGATGAGCAGGTGGGTCACCTCCTGCATAGATCTCCGCTATAGGTGGGCGGGCATGGAGCCTCCCAGAGGGATAAGTGCTCATTTTACCCGCCCTTCCGCTGCATTGGTGGCTGCTGCCGAGGATGCCCCTATCCAGGATATCTGCAGGGCTCCTACCTGGAAGTTGGCACATACCGTTTTTCTCCCTACCACATCGACCTTGGGTCACGCCGGGATGCTGGTTGGGGCCTTGGTTCTCCAGTCTTTATTCCATAAGTAGGAGGTGTGTGCCTTGCCTCCCTCCTCCCAGAGAACTGCTAGGAGTCTGCCAGATAGTGTGGATGAACAACATATCCATGTCCCTAGAAATACAGGTTACTCACCTGTAACAGGAGTTCTAGGGAATGGTATATGTTGTTCATCCCCTACCATTTCTCGGCTTGACGCACAACCACTTCCAATGAGCTAGATCTGGGCGTCATGGGGGCGGAGCCGAGAGTTTTACCACCCGGGTGGGTGGGAGGAGCCAGCTTGAAGACCTTCCGGCAAGATTTAAAGTGGCAAGGAACCTGCCAGATAGTGTGGATGAACAACATATACCATTCCTAGAACTCCTGTTACAGGTGAGCAACCTGTATTTCTAGTACGCTGTTGTCCTCATCCTCAGCAGCAGACATTCGTGGTGACTGCCTCTCCACCCAGATCTGCTGACCAGACTTCAAGGGATGGTTCTCCACCTCGTCCTAGACTGGCAATACCTACACCTCATAGCCTGGTTCTTGAGTAACTACAGTTCCAGGTTGTGGCTCTCAGAATCTGGGCTTCACATTGTGGATGCCATCCAAAAAGAGTTGACTCACAGATGCTATGCCTTTAAATGGGAGAGGTTTTCCATTTGGTTTCAAGGCAAGGATCTTGATCCCCTTGCCTGCCTTTTGGCTAGGATCTTGGACTACCTCTGGTCCATTTCTTATTTAGGACTGTGGGCAACGACTCTTAAGGTGCACGTGGCAGCCATGTGTGCTTACTGGGAGCCAGCTAGTAAGCCGACGGTGGCCTAGGAAAAGGTGGACGGGCACTTTTTCAAGGGTCTTGACCACCTGTCCCTTCTGGTGTGTGAACCACCTCCACCATGGGACTTACTGGTGGTATTGGCTGTGCTCACGGGCAAGCCTTTTGAGCCAGTCAACAGGTGTGAGATATAATACCTGTTGTGGGAGATGGCCTTCCTGGTAGCCATTACATCAGCCAGAAGGATTGGGGGGCTCCAGGTGCTCTCAGTAGAGTTTCCGTTCCTGGTCTTCCACAAGGACAGAGTCCTCTTATGCCCCATTCAAAGTTCCTGCTTGAGGTGGTATTGGAGTTTCACCTTAACCAAGTGATTAGCTTACCAGTATACTTTACCAGTCCTACGTCGGAGACCGACTGCAGGCTGCATACCCTAGACCTGCAGAGGGGGCTCTCTTATTATGTAGAGCACATGGCTGGAGTTCAGGGAGAGGCTCGCCAGCTGTTTGTCACATACGCTGAAGCCGCGTCTGGAAGACCGGCAGCAAAGCAGACAATTGGCAGGTGGATCACAACCTGCATTGACTTCTGCTATAGGTTGGCTGGTAGGGAGCCTCCTGTGGGGCTTAGAGCTCATTTTACCAGACGTACTACTGCCTTGGTGGCTGCTGCCAGTGACGTCCTATCCACAAAATCTGCAAGGCTGTTACCTGGAAATCAGCACACACATTCATTTCCTACTACTGCATTGACCTTGAGTCATGTCAATGATGCTGGTTTGGGATCTCAGTTCTCCAATCTCTGTTCGCCAAGTAGTGGTGTGCACCTTGTCCCCTCCTCCCGGTGAACTGCTAGGAGTCTACCACACTGTGGATAGTGAACCTTATCCATGCATCTGGAAGAATAGGTTACACACCTGTAACTGTAGTTCTAGGAGTGGCATATTGTTGACATCCACACAACCACCTTGCCTCCCCTGGAAAAGTGGCACATGGATCCCTGCTTCCAGCATGCAAGTTCTGCCGTCATGGCGCAGAGTTGGGGATATACCCCCTGGTGCTGGGAGGAGCTTAGCTTAAAGACGTATAGCCAATCAGACCATTCAAGTGGAACTACCAGAGTGTGGATGTGAATCATATACCACTCCTGGAACTATGATTGCAGGGGAGTAACCTTTTGCGTGTCATGCATGTTAAAGAGATGAAGACTGATGGATGAGTGCACATTGTTGACTTCCGACATAGGTGTATATCACCTGTTTCATCCCTCTTGTTAAAGTATGTGCTTGAGGCAAGGAAAGAACACCTTTGTAAGATGATAAACATACTGGATGGCAACCCTTCTCTATTTATATGTATACTCTACCTGATGGTCTGGGGCAGCAGTGATAGTGAACACACCATTCTTGTTCTTCACTTGGCAAGGAAACAAAAAAGATTGAGCTAAATGGCAGCGGTTTGGTTAAATACATCTTAACCAGTGCATACAAATACAAACAAATTATTCTGACCTGTTCTTTTTCTTTTTGGGACCATTTTGGATGGAGCAGGACTGATTTTTGAAGGGCTTGTGATGTGTGGTGTACCAAAACTGCTGCAAGTGGTATTTTTATACTTGGCACAGGTAGATGTACATGATACTGATCTGCCACTCATGTCCATTTCAGCTATTTGCAGGAAATATTTTGCCACAGGTAGCTATAATAACAAGCATTTGTCAATACTGAATGTTGTCTCGCTGGCATTTGCAGTGCAGGAGTTAGAGATGCATAATAGGAATGGCAATGAAGTATTGAACTGATGCCAACCCCACCCCCACCCTGCAGAGACATCACTGGCAGGAGGGAGGAGGGCTAGGCAGGGAGAAGAGGTACTGGAAGTGGAAATCACAGCAGAGAGAGTGAGGGAAGCCCTCAGCTCCCTTAAGACGGAGAAGGCACCGGGGCCAGATAAATTACATCCCAGAGTGCTGAAGGAACTTGCGGATGTCCTGGCGAAACCCCTGGCAGAGCTTTTCACCATCTCTCTGAGGACAGGGTGGGTGCCCCAGGACTGGAAGGTGGCGATATAGTGCCTATCCACAAGGGGGATCAAGGGAGGGCAGGGAACTACAGGCCTATCAGCATGACATCGGTGGTGGGCAAGGTGATGGAGGGCATTATCAAGGAGAGGCTAGGGGGACCTGGATAAGTCAGGGTGCCTGGACGAGTAGACAGCATGGATTCATCCCGGGAAATCGTGGTCAGACAAACCTGGTGGAGTTCTATGACTGGGTGACGAGTGTCTTGGACCTGGGTAGACCAGTGGACGCCCTCTTCTAGACTTCAGCAAGGCATTTGACTCTGTTCCTCACGTGGCCTGTTGGATAAGCTGGGAGAAATGGGAGTGGGGAACCAGATGATCAGATGGATAGGCAATTGGCTCCAGGACCGGACCCAGAGGGTCGAAGTTGGCGGATAGTCTCATCCCCAAGGAGGGTCATTAGTGGGGTCCCACAGGATCAGTCCTTGGGCCCCTTCTGTTCAACGCCTACGCCCTTGACATAAGGACAGGAATCAGGAGGAGATGAGTCTCTTTGTGATGACTCAAACTGGGGGCGGTGGTGGATGGGGAGGAGGGAGGGTGGCCCTACAGGGGACCTGGAGGCTCTGGAAAGATGGTCTAGAAAGTGGAAGCTGAGGTTCAATGCAGGAAATGCAAGGTACTCCACCTGGGCCAAACCCGGCCAAGTGTACACCCGGGGAATGCTAGTCTCGGTGGCTGAGAGGGACCTGGGGTTGGTGGTGGATGTCAAGATGAACAACTCTGAGACTTGTAGGAGGGCAGCAGCCAAGGCCAACAGGATGCTGGGATGCATCGCTAGGGGGATCACCTCCAGAAGGAGGGAAGTGATACTCCCTCTGTATAACTGCTTGGTGAGGCCACACTTAAAGAGGGACATTAACCTTCTGGAGAGGGTCCAGAGGAGGGCAACCAAAATGATTTGGGGCTTGGGGGACAGGACCTATGAGGAGAGGCTCGAAGAGCTAAATATGTACACATTGGAAGAGAGAAGGGACCGGGGGGACATGATAGAGGTCTTCAGGTACACGAAGAGGGTAAATAGGGGAGGAACAGTCAGGGTGCTTCGAAGGAAGGAGGAGGGAGCCACTAGAGGGCATGGGTGGAAGCTGGAGGGGGGAAGATTCAGGGGAGAAAGGAGGAGGTGCTACTTCACTGAGAGGGTGGTGGAGCCATGGAATGCACTGCCTAGGGGGGTGGTGGAGGCAGAGACAGTGGAGGGGTTCAAGAGGGGGTGGGACAGGTACAGGGGAAGGGTTCTGGAAGCAAAATCCAGTGCAGCAAGAATATCCAGAACTGGGAAGGGAGAAGCCAGAGAAGGCGAGGGGGGCAGCAAGGTCAGCACCCAGGGTGGTGGCTGACCAAAGAGCAGACACGAAAGACCGTTAGGCCTATTCTGCTGGCATTTTAATATGTTAGACTGACAGGCGTTGGGGTGTGCCTTTGGGACATTAGCTATAACGCTCGTGCCATTTTACCTCACCCTACACTGTAGACACTGACAAATGTCGTGTTGTGCTTTGGGGTCTTTGGACTTTATACTTACCCAATTCCATAAGGAAATACGCTGAGATGGGTGTAATATAGGAGAATGGGGGTGAACTTTAGGGCCGAACACTCCAAGGCACACCTCGATGCTTGTCACTGGCTGCAGGGTGAGGGTGGGGGTGGAATGGCTTGAGCATTACAGCCAGTGATCCCAAGTCACACCCCTGACGCCTGTCAGTCTCTACAGGGCGGGGTGTTACAGTTGGAAACCCTAACATCGTAGGCGTTTGTTGGTATTTTCACTCCAAATTTTCAACATAGGCTTTTTGTGACCCCACCTCATGAAGAGCGGCACAGTTTGTTAGCTGAAAGGTGGTTTTACACATCGGCTATGCCATTTGGCCACACAGGGATGAAAACTAAATTTGGGCAGGATGTGAAAAATGACAAGTGCATTGTTAATGAGGAGGTGTAAAAAAAAATGGCAACGCTGAAAAGTCTGGAGTGAAAATATGAAAAATTGGTGAAGTCATGAGCATGCATAGAAACTGCACAACACACGTCCATAACCCAATTATTTTTGGGATATTTTTAGTCACATTTTCAACATAGGCATTTTGGGACCTCCCCTCATGAACAGTGGCGCTGCGATTTTGTTAATCTGTCCCAAAAGTTGATTTCCCACAGCGACGACGCCATTGTGTGCCACAGGTGCGGAAACCCATTTTGGGCAGGCTGTGAAAAATGACAGCTGTACTGTTCATAAGGAGGTGTGAAAAATTTTCAGTGTTGAAAATCTGGCATGAAAATATTGCAAATTTGCGACGTTAAAAGGGTGCGTGGAAACGCACACTTGTAACACAGTCACCGTATGGACGTTCATCACCAAATTTTCAGCAGGCATTTTAGGACCTCTGTTCATGAACAGTGTCACTGTTATTTTCTTAAACTGTCCAGAAAACTGCTTTCGCACAGTGACCGCACTATTCTGCGTTGGACGTGCAAATACACATTATGGCTAGGATATGTAAAATGACAGCTGTACTGTTCATAAGGAGGTGTGGAAAAATGGCAATTTTGAAAATCTGGACTGAAAATATTTCAAATTCACAAAGTTACGAGCGTGCGTGGATACTGCACAACGCACGCTCAGAAAACAGCCATACTTTGGAATTTTTCCACCAAATTTGCAACATAGGCTTTTTGAGAGCCCCCATATGAGCAGTGGCACTGTCGTTTTGTTAATCGGACCCGAAAAGTGAGTCTGCGCAGTGACTGCGAAGTCACCTTTCAGAACTGAATAACGCCATGACAGTGACTGAATTCATGAGGAGGGGGGTCCCAATAACCCCATGATGAAAATTTGGTGCCAAAATTCCCGTGATGTGCACCAAAGTTGAAAAAACCTTATTTATGCCATTATACAGCTTACTGGCATTTCTTTAGTTCGTGGTCGGCTTTGAAGAGTGCAGATGTGTTCCCAGTCCACTGAAGATCACTGTGCCTTGCTGCAGAGGCAAGTATGGGGTGGGGGTGGGTGAAGGCCGTGCACAGAGGTGGGCACGGGTTGGTGGGAGGGCTCCTGAGTCGATTTAGGGACCGCTTTCTGCTTTGCAGGTTTAAAAAACACATTGTGAATGGTTTTTTTCAGGGCATTTGGCACGTTGCGGGTGGGTTCCCAGCGGCCACCTGAGTGGTTTTTTGGGGGTTCTGTAGCCAATGGGGGAGGCCTCATATTAAACTGAAGGGGGACATGATGCCAAGGGGGATTGGGCACCCTCTCGGCACACGCTTGAAATGGGGGGAGGGTGCATTATGCCGATGGGGAGCGGGCTCCCCCATCGGCAAATGACGTGGGTTGGAGCATTCCGACAGGGGGATTGGGCACCTCTGAAGTCTGCTCTCCGCGCGACGGCAGTAAGCGCCGCCATGTTAATTGAAGGGCTTCACCAGGAAAGGCACATTGGGAGGGCATGTTTTGGTGCCTCTGCATGACGAGCTTGGCTGTCATTGCAGCAGACCTTTTCTTAGATGTGCTCACCACATTATGTATTCCTGGTATGGCGCCTGCATGCTGGCTTATTGGGGAATGAGGGACGCACCTACTGATGCGTGCCCTGCATTCGCCCAACAGTGACCGCGCCTCCAAATCTGCTACTAATGCAATATGTTGGCCGTGCAAGCGTGAACCAGCATAAAAATGGGTGAAACTGCTGCAAACTGTGGCTCTGTTATGAAATTGTCCAAAGGACTCCCCAACTTGCCACATCAATGGGCGAACTGACCATCACAGTACAGCTCCTGAAAGAAGGAAGCCTACATAGTTAATTTTATATGTACATAGGTGCTTGTGTGTGTGTGTGTGTGTGTGCATGCATGCGCAGCTGAACACTCTTTATTAAAAAGGTCATTTTGCAACACAGATGGCATGAATTGACCCCCTTTTTGGCAGTCTCTCATGAGAGGCCTATGACTGAAGGGTCTTAAAGTCTGAACAGTCCTCCCACCTATGTAGTGGTCTCTCCATAATAGGATTGGGTCATGTTGCTGGTCACTGTAGGGGAAATTTGTACTCTGTGCTGCCATGCTATCTATACCTGCCATGTGGCTAAACAAAGATCATTAGTCTCCAGTGCTGTCAGAATGTAGTACAGCCCCCCTTCCCCATGGAACAGCTTGGTCTTATCTCCAAAAGGTTGGACCATTCTACGTTGAGCCCAGAGCATTTTTAATTTCCCATGATTTTGGCCATGGAATGGCTGTCAGTAGAAAGTGTTCCTTTCCTGAGGTTTGAGTAAACGTTTTAATCCTCAAAAGAACTCAGCTGTTTTTCTACATCCACTGCAGTATCTGGACCCTGGAAACCGCTCTGTACAATTAAAGTGTAATGATGTGCAGGAGGGTGGTACACACAGTTTTGGATTACTGGGTGATGTAAGCCTCAGGAGAGGTGCCACATCTTGAGGGATTTTAGGTATCTTTGCCCATATTGCACTGTCCTTTCACTACGGGTGCATGGGTTTCAAATTTTGTCTTGGGTCTCCAGTAAAATGAATGCACTGATCTCTGCACAGTTGCTAGTTGACATGATGAGTATGCCTAACTAGACCAAAGTGCACAGTACTGACTGTACAGTTGGCATTGTTTGCTCAGAAGGGGTATCTGGAATGACTTACCATGAGGACTGAATCACCTTCCTAAAGCCCCCGTAGTCCCTTCCCATCTGTATTTGGGTACATTGACAGAGCAGTGTGGCAAAGCCTGTGTTGTGCCCACTCACACTTCACATGTCTTCTACAAACATTAAACCCTTACAACATAACCCAGACAGACCATCTTAGGGTAGCTGGTTCATTCCACTGGGGTGTCAAACAGATGAGGCATACTGATGAGTCCTGGTAGGACAAAACACGTGTCTATGTCATCTGTTAGCACCCTTTGCAAACTGTGTGAGAGGCCTTTCGGCACTATGCAATTCTGCTTAAAGTTGAACCAGCATAACATTCTGTGGTGATTTGCATATGCAGCCCATGATGCTTTGCATTGTGTGGGCATGTGTGATTTTGTATTTTCTTGAAACTTGGCTTCCCAGCCAAATGCCCTTTGGGGTAACCCTTGCCTCAGTGTTTGCTCATAGAGGTTCTTTGTCTTGTAAATATTTTTATTTTATTTTAATGGGTTCACCACAACATAACCCAGACAGACTGTCTTAGGGTAGCTGGTTCATTCCACTATGGTGTCAAACAGACTAGGCATACTGATGAGTCCTGGTAGGACGAAACACGTGTCTATGTCATCTGTTAGCACCCTTTGCAAACTGTGTGAGAGACCTTTCGGCACCATGCAATTCTGCTTAAAGTTGAACCAGCATAACATTCTGTGGTGATTTGCATATGCAGCCCATGATGCTTTGCATTGTGTGGGCATGTGTGATTTTGTATTTTTTGAAACTTGGCTTCCCAGCCAAATGCCCTTTGGGGTAACCCTTGCCTCAGTGTTTGTGCACAGAGGTTCTTTGTCTTTTAAACCCTTAGCCTTTCTGAGCACTATATTCACCACAAATTCAAGGGCAGGTAATACACTCAGAATAAGCATATCAAAGAGGTAGTTTGCAAGAACAGCAGTGCATAGGATATGTAAGCGGATGCAAGGAGAGGAGAAATAACCAAATTGTTTTCTATGCAACTCTTTAAAGAACATAGGTAGAAAAGACTTGCATTGGGTGCAAGATATCACTGTGACAATAAATTTGTGTAGGTAAAATACCAAGATACTGGAAAATGAACTTAACCCTCAAAACCTGAGGACTATCAGTTAGCCTGCATTTAATATAAAAGTCTAATAGTTTATTTATTATTCATTACAAATAATTAAACAGGGTTATTCCTTGGGCATACAAGTACCTCGTTTTGAAGAAGGTCCTGTTGCAATGGAGTTTCATCCCTCGTCCTCATTCTCTCCCAGTTTAATAAAAATATAGGTAGTAACTGTTAGTGCTGCCTGAAGAGCAAGTCTGCAGACTTTTCCTAGACAGTCCAAACAGTACCCTGCCAGTTTATACAGCATCTTTTGTAATAATGGGGTCTCAGAATGCCCCACGACAGCAGCAGCAACACAGGGAACAGTGCAGTCAAATATAGGAAACAGTGCAGTACAGTACATTATAGGAATCGAACCTGAAAATATGTATTTGAACATGTTAGAGTCGCTTCTCTGAACCCCTGTTATGGTGCAGTCCTTTCAAGTCACTGCTCCATAGACAAGGGAGGAGCCCCTCGGGTATTGTGGAAAACACTGCATGCTGAAGGGTTGCTAGTGCATACTTTGCTTTTGACTCTTGAGTTCAGACTGGCTATGTAGTAACCAGTGAAAATGCCATCTTTTTTGGAAGATTTGCTTGGTGTCAAATGTGGGAGGTTCAGGGAACTGCATACTGAAAACTGGTGGATCGACTTTTTATGTTTGCTTGCACGCATGTGCAAGAAATATAGTGCCATCATCCGAGTTTTCGGAGGTGTGGCAGCCCTCTTCCGATTCAGTCAGTGTGTTTGCAGGTGCGGCCGCAGTTCTCCAATGCCTGCTGAGCTGTCTATGACAGCTCCAACTCCAAAATGCAGTGGGGTACAGTTGAAAGGGGGAGCTATGCTTCAGTGAGCAGCGATAAGATATCGCCTGCTCATGCGCGCCTCCCCCACACACACACACACACACGCACACACACTCATACCGCATGCCGCCCCCACCACACACTGTGGGCAGCCGACTGGGGTGCCCAATCCCCCGTCGGGCTGTGCTGCGCGCCCCAAAACAGTGTTCCATATGCCACGCTGGGTGCCCACCCCAGCGAAGCACACATCATATAGCCGACGGGGTGCCTAACCTCTGTCAGCTCCACTGGTTCCACACACCCCTCCCCAAGAACAGGGTGCCACGCTGAGCTCACCCCAGCTGCAGCAACATGTGCTGTCGCCAACGGGGTGCCAACCCCTGTTGGCTTCACCCGCCCCACCAGCCATCCCTGTGCCGCCTGGGAGCCCACCCAGCGTGGCAAACGGGCCCCGCTGTCATTTAAAAAAAACTGAAACTGAAAAACGGTCCTCGCAGTCTCTGCCCTCACCCGCGCCCACCCACTGTGCACCCTGCCTCCGCACGCACCCCCACCCCATACTTACCTCCAGAATCCGGCGCAACGATCTTCGGTGGACCGGGAACACGTCTGCACTCTTCAAAGCTGACCGCGAACTGAGGAAATGCCGTAAGCTGTATAATGGGATAGATAGGGTTTTTCAACTTTGCTGCATATCTCAGGCATTTTTGAATTTTTGCACCAAATTTCCAACATGGGGTTTTGGGACCCTTCTCAGAATGCTCTCACTGTCATGAGCATTGGGCCCAAGAGGTGATTTCGCAGTCACTGTGTAAATCACCTTTCGGACTGAGTAACGTAAACAACACTGCCACTGTTCATAAGGTGGGCTCTCAAAAGCCTATGTTGAAAATTTGGTGGAAAAATTCCTAAAAGGAAAAATTCCTAAAAATAACTGTTTTACGAACGTGCGTTGCGCAGTTCCTACGCACGCTTGTAAGTTCACGAATTTTCAATATTTTCACTCCAGATTTTCAACATTGCCATTTTACCACACCTCCTTATGAGCAATACAGCTGTCATTTTTCACATCTTGCCTGAAACGTGTTTCCGCCCATGTAGCACACAATGGCGCAGTCGGTGTGTGAAATCAATGTATGGGACACATTACGAAAATCACAGTGACACTGTTAATGAGTAGAGGTCTTAAAATGGCTATGTTGAAAATTTGGTGAAAAAATTCATAAAAATTACTGTTTTACGAGCGCACGTCGTGCAGTTCCTACGCACCCTCGTAAGTTTGCAAATTTTCAATATTTTCACTCCAGATTTTCCACATTGACATTTTATTACACTTCCTTATGAGCAGTACAGCTGCCATTTTCCACATGTCTCCCCAAATGTGTTTCCGCACATGTAGCGCACAGTGGTGCAGTCAGTGTGCGAAAGCAATGTTTGGGACAGATTAAGAAAATCACAGTTACACTGTTCATGAGCAGAGGTCTTAAAATGGCTATGTTGAACATTTGGTAACAAAAGTCCATAAAATGACTGTGTTACGAGTGAGCATTGCGCAGTTTCCACACACCCTCTTAAGTTCATGACTTTGTAATATTTTCAGTCCAGATTTTCACCAGTGGCATTTTTCCACACTTCCTTATGAACAGTACAGCTGTCATTTTTCACAACATGGCCGAAATGTGTTTTCACACTTTCAGCGCAGAGATGCGTGGTCGCTGTGGGAAATCATTGTTCGGGACAGATAAAGAAAATCACAGTGACACTGTTCATGACCGGAGGTCCCAAAATGCCTGTGTTGACAATCTGCTGTAAAAAATCCCCAAACTAATTACATTACGGGTGTGCGTTGCACAGTTTCTATGCACGCTCGTGACTTCACCAGTTTTTTTAATATTTTTACTGCAGATTTGCAACATTGCCATTTTTTACACCTCCCCATGAACAGTACAGCTGTCACATCCTGTTCAGAATGTGTTTTTGCACCTGTGGTGCTAAATGCTGTAGTCGCTGTGCATAAGCAGCTTTCGGCTAACAAACTCATATTGCTACTGTTCATGAGGTGGGGGGTCACAAAAAAAACATGTTGAAAATTTGGAGTGAAAATACCAACGAATGCCTGAGGTGTTAGGGTTTCCAACCATAACGCCCCACCCTGTAGAGAATGACAGGCATCAGGGGTGTGACTTGGGATTCTTGTCTGTAATGCTCATACCATTCCACACCCTGCAGCCAGTGAGAGGCATCGAGGTATGCCTTGGACTCTTCTGCCTCACAGTTCACCCTATTCTCCTATACCGCACCCATCTCACCATATTTCCTGATGCAGTGGGGTGCGCATAAGGACCAAAGACCCCAAGGCACACCGTGACACTTGTCAGTGTCTGCAGGGTAGGGGTGTGGTGAATGGCGTGGCCGTCATGCCTGACGACCCAAAGGCACACCCCAATGCCTGTCACTCTCTGCAGGGTGGTGGTGGGGTTGACTTCAGTTCAATACTTCACTACCATTTCTATTATGCAGCTCTGTAACTTCTACACTATCAATGCCAATGCCAGCAAGCAAACATTCGGCATTGACAAATGCTTGTTATGCTTGGAATGGGGAGATCCTACAGCTCAAAGAGAGAGAGAGACAGACACTTGGCCTAACCAGTGATGTTATTTGGTGATTAGCAGAACATTCCTCCCTGAAGCTACATATTCAGTGTGTCTGATGTTGGAATTCCTTTTGCAGTGTGTTTTTTTTTTTTTCTTGTAACCCACAGCTAGGACTTTTGTCACCTCTTTCTGTTTATTTCAGGTCAGGAGTCTCTGCCTGGAGGACTTGGATGCATTTGTGGCTCAGTCAGTCAGTGTTCGTGACAAATCTGCAGGCCAGCTTGCTGGGATACAGGTAAAGGCTTGACTTCCCTCGATTAACCTATTTAGTAAATTACAGATCTAACCTTCATGAGATTTAAAGCAGACCTTCTCCTCCTCCTCGAGTGGTAGCTGGTGGTGTAGTGTCACTTTTCACAAAAGTCAAACGTTGTCAGTCAGTCCTGTGACTGATCTTAACTTTTGAGCGTTCCTTTCAGTATATTCCTGTAGGGATATATCTTGATTGTTGTCAGGGAAAAAAATCCGAACTGTTACAGTTTTGTTCTGATAAATACTTGCAGTGCTGCTATACCTTATATGTTCTGGTCTCTTAACTCTCTTATGCACATGTGTGTGTGTGTGGGGGGGGGGGGGTTGGTGAAGTAGGCATGAGCTTTCCTGCATAGTGACTGTCCTTGCCCTGCTGGGTCAGTAGTAGAGTCATGTGAATGAACACTTTCCATTTAGTTTCCGATGCTGTGAAGTATCTGTGGATATTGCACTGAATCTACTGTCTGGGCAAAACCAGTTGGATATATTTGGTTAAAAATGGGCTTTTTATTTGGAGGCATCTGATTGGCTGGTACCCATTCCACAGGGTTACATTATCTTTCGATAGATGTCCACCAAATAAAAAGTCAGAGCCCAAACCTGCCTCATGCCCAGCCAAGTATCCTTGTGTCCACGTTGCTTCCTCATTGGCTGAAGCACTGGGAACACAATTTTAAACTGCCGCCATTTTTTTTTACATCACTTAGCGAGTGACTAGGTCCACACCATCACCACCACGAATTCAATATGGATATGCTATATGATATTAGTTCCCTGCACATACTTGTAACATTACTGATCAATTGAATAAACAAACAAAAAAAAAAAATTAAAGTGAAAAAACAGTATTATTTCCCCTCAAGTAATGAGCAAGCTACCCAGCTGCTGGTGCACCCCCCCCCCAACTCTGTCTTGGTGACTTGGTGAGCAGTCCAGTATAGCATAAACACACACAAAAAGAACAGTTCTGATTTGTTACTGTAATATTACAGTTAAAGCATGTGCTCTGTACCGACACAGCGGCTTATAGCTCCCACAGTAATTTCCAGTGTCCAAGCTGGTTGTCTGCACCACTTGTCATTTCTCGCTCGCTCTCTAACCCCCCCACACACACATTCACCTCCAACTGCTCCCAACTGATGAACAGGTAGCACAAAAAAACAATGTCAAGTCACAACTCCATAAAAAAAATAAAAATAAAAACCAACAAATGAATTTATAGTTCTGACACTTGTTCTCATTCCTCCATACTTCTGGGTGTGACTGCTGCTTCTTCCTTAGGAAAGTGATTGCTGGAAGGGCAGATTTTTCCTTTTCTAACCATATAAATGATGCCAAGACAGTGCTGAGGAGACATTTACTACAAACTTGATTTCTTTGTCCAGAGGAGGTGGTGGTGGGGGGATAAGTACAAGACAGTGACTGGGGGAGGGGGAAGGGAGAACAAGAGATGGCACAGCACAGAAACAGGGACTACTTTACCAGACAAACCTTTAAACTTCATTGGGATGCATCGCCAGGGGAATTACCTCCAGAAAGGCGGAAGTGATCCTTCCACTGTACAACTGCTTGGTTAGGCCACACCTAGAGTATTGTGTGCAGTTTTGGAGACCACATTTAAAGAGGGATATTACACTCCTAGAGGGGATCCAAAGGGGGGCAACCAAAATGGTCTGAGGCCTGGGGGAGAGGACCTATGGGGAGAGTCTCAAGGAGCTCAACATGTACACCCTGGAAGAAGAGGAGGGACGGGGGGACATGATAGAGGTCTTTAAGTACATGAAAGGGATCAGTAAGGGAGGCCCAGGCAGGGTGCTCCAAAGGAAGGAGGGTGGGGCAACGAGAGGGCATGGGTGTAAGCTGGAAGGAGGGGGCAGGCTCAGAGGGGAGAGGAGGAGATTTTATTTCACTGAAAGGGTGGTGGAGCCATGGAATGCACTGCCCAGGTAGCTAGTAGAGGTGGAGACTGTGGTCGGGTTTAAGAGGGGATGGGACAGGTACAGGGGGAAGGTAAATCTGACCAGGCCCAATACAAGTGGAACATCTGGGACTGGGAACAGTATAATCCAAGGGGAAGGGGGGACACCAAAATCGGCCCTCAGTGTGGGATGCTGAAAATCGAGCAGACTCGAAAGACCATTAGGCCTATTCTGCTGGCCTTTTAGTGTGTTAGTAATATATTTTTTTCAAATCTTTTTCATAATTTTTTTTTAAATCCCACATAAAAATGCCACAGTGCCATTTTGCTAAGCATAATAATACCTTCCAGGGTAGTCAATATGGCCTGTGGCACCGGGCCTCATTATGCCCCTAGGCGGTCCGGTCTTGCCCAATACCACCCACCCTGTCAGGTATTGTTGCATGCATAGTGTAGTCACCTGAGCCTTGGGATATCTGGATGGATTGAATAGTGCATACAAAGACATTCAAAATCAATCATACCCAGTAATGCAAAGCATCATGAGAAGTATATGCAAATCACCAGTAAATAATTGAAATTGATTCTGGAAGGAGTGTATGGTGCCATGGCAAAGTGACCTGTTACACAGACATGTGATTTGTCCTTCTCAGGACATGTTAGTGTGTCTCATCAAGGGGAAAAAGGAACCAGCCTACCTGTACAACCCTAATCAGTAGTAGTTAATCCAAAAACTAAAAATGTGAAGACAAAGTAAATACACTGACAAAAATATTCGTGTAACAAGTTTACCTATTCCCTGCCATCTCCCAGCTTTTCAAGATTGCAGATTTTGCTATTTGTATAGAAGCTATTCTGGTAGTTTCCCCAGCAGATAGGGGCATTATTACTCATCTCAATAATTCATTTCAGGCATGGGTCATCAAGGGTCACTTCTTGGGTGCCCAAAGGCACTCAGCCTCACTTTGTTCCTCACACTGCACTCTGATAATAACATCCAGCTTAATGAAAATCAGTCACAAGTCAGCTTTAAAATGCTGAGTTCTCTCAGTTTGTCATGTGTGTTTGCCATTTTTCATTCTAGCCACTTGTCAAAAACAGTACCCAGTTAGACTGAATTCTAAAGAATTCATGTCACAACCTTTTCTTAAATTTCAAAAATTTTAGTTTCTAATTGTAACTTTCAGGAGTTGATACATAACATACCATTTTAAAACAACATTTTATTTTGAAATTTGTTTTTTTTTTTTATCATGACATGCATATTGTAATGACATTCAGTACATTCAAACTTTTAATGCAGACAAGAACAACGCATTGTATCGTGCACATGTTGTCAAATTCTTTGAGTTTTATGCTGTTACAAAGGGAATTACATTCAATTTTTTTCCAATTTGCCTACAAGTCTGACTTAAGTATTTTAGTTATCTAAACGTTTGAGTTAAGTGTTATGAAATGGGTAGGAAATATCCTGGTTGGTCAACAGGATGCTGAAGCCTTGTGTTTACAGAGGGACAACTGATGATTTTGGACTTTTTTGGCAACCAGGGTGCAGCACACAGACGTACCAAAACCTCTCAGAACATTTTGTGATTGCCATCGCACATATGGCTGTCAACTTTACTCACTAAATACTTCAGTTAGGCCATAAAAAAAACAAATCTTCATGAAAGTTTAAAAAAAATGTATATATATGTTTCCCTTTATAATCTCCGCCTTATACACACGCACACACACACATATATGACATTTGTTTTTACTGCTCACAGTTTTATTTTCTGCCACTCTTTTGTGAACCATGAGAATCTCCCTCCTACCCTTACCTGTTACCTAGTGAAGTCTTTGATGCTTACCATGTGCAGGGATTGAACAGAAGTCTTTGATGCTTACTGTGTGTAGGGCTTGAACAGAAGTCTTTGATGCTTACCGTGTGCAGGGCTTGAACAGAAGTCTTTGATGCTTACTGTGTGCAGGGCTTGAACAGAAGTCTTTGACGCTTACTGTGTGCAGGGCTTGGACAGAAGTCTTTGATGCTTACAGTACCGTGTGCAGGGCTTGAACAGAAGTCTTTGATGCGTACTGTGTGCAGGGCTTGAACAGAAGTCTTTGACGCTTACCGTGTGCAGGGCTTGAACAGAAGTCTTTGACGCTCACCGTGTGCAGGGCTTGAACAGAAGTCTTTGATGCTTACCATGTGCAGGGCTTGAACAGAAGTCTTTGATGCTTACAGTACCGTGTGCAGGGCTTAAACAGAAAGTGCTGTTCCAGCTAGGAATATGGCAAGTGATGCTGCATTTCCATCTGGAAACGGTTTCATTTTTTGAAGCAGCAGAAGTGTGCAGCCCAAAGGTAGCAGCAGGAGGATGACCTAGACTGTAAGAAAATGCAGAGGGGGTTGGTAGTATAGAGATCACATAGGCAGGTGCTGTAGGGTGTGAGTGGGCACAGTTTCTGAAAAAAAAGTAATATGTAATAGGCAGAATACGTGCTTAGAAGTGGGGGCAGGCACTGTAGGAGTGTGCGTGGACACGGATTAAGGAAAAGAATGGAGTTGGAGGCAGAACGAGCACACAGAATTGGGGGCGGATGCTGTAAGGGTGTTAGTGGCCACGGATTAAGAAACAAAAATGTGGCACCAGAGGCAGAACAAGAGCCTTGGTAGCAGCCAGTAATCAAATGGAAGGTAGGCTGTAGGAATGGTTGCACGGAGACTTTTTTTTTCTGTTGGGTGCCCGATGGAGAAGGGGCTGTCATGTTATACTGTGTGGGCAGTTTTCTTATTTAAATAAATACGTGTTCTAGGATCGTGGATATGTTCTATCCACACTTCTTGGCAAGTACCTTGCCGCTTTAAGATGTGATGGAAAGTCTTCAGGCTGTCTCCTCCCTCCCACCCGGGTGGTATAACCCTTGGCTCCGCCCCATGATGCCAGTTCTTCCTTTCCATTGGAAGGTTCAGGTTCCCTCCTTAGCGCTCCTGCTTGTACTAGGCCCTGGCTCTAGAATCTTTGAATTCGCTTCCAAAACTTACTTGAAAACTCTTTCGAGTTTCATCTTCGCCGCCTTCTCTCACTACTGCGATGGCAGACAAATCGGTTCCTGGATTTCGCCGGTGCCCCTGCGGGCAGAAGATGTCTCACACCAGTCCACACATCACAAGCGTCTACTGTCTGGGGACACACCATGATCTGATGGCTTGCAATCACTGTCAGTCCTTTTCACCTTCGGTTCTGGAAGACCGCGCTGCCCAACTTCAGCTGGGGCGACCGGAAAAGCATTACCCGCTGGTTAAATCCAAGGATGCCCGTTGGGTGGTCTCCGCAGCTGCGGGGTCCACCAAGCTGCAGGAACAGCTTAAGGCCTTTGAGGAGGAGGCAGCTGTAGCATGGCAGGCTCTGCTTTGGCCTTCATTCTGCTACAACTGGGATCCTCCTATTCAGCTTCCTTCAAGGAGTTGTACCAGTCTTTCTCTACCAAGGGAGAGGACCCTTCGGGGTCGCATGTTTTGCACTCTCGGAAGAAGAAGTTGAAAAAGCACAAGTCGCAGCGTCGATGCTTTTGGGTCCAGGAGCGGTCGAGCTCACAGGAAACTCCTGTTTTGACTTCGGTCGAAGTCTCGGTCAAGGCTGCTGGTTTCCCAGTAACCCCGTCAGACCAGTCGGCTGAGACACCTGTCGACGCGGCCGAGATTTTTCTCGAGCCAATCGGTGGGTTGTCGCCCGATTCGGCTGATGACTTTTTATTTCAGACTCCGGTGCTTTCGGTGTCTTCGAATGGGTCGGTTCAGTCTGCTGGACAGGACCCGCCCACCAAGGAAACTGACCAGGAGGAGCCACGGGTTTCGCCGACTCCTTCTGAGGTCCCTCTCAGCTGCGCTGACAGTCAAGGTCTCGTTCCTCGGCTTCGGACAAGACTCGCCCTCATCGGCAATCTCGCTCCTGACGCCATGGTAAGTGGCGGTGCTGCTTCTCATCTTCAGCCTCCTCGGGTGAGGAGAGGTCGGTGCCAAGTTGCATTGGCACTCACGAAGACCTAATGTGGCAGCAGTTGGTCCTGTCTGGGTCTAAACTGATTCCGGTTTTTACCCCAGCCATTAAGTGGCTTTTGGCCTGCTTAATCGATCAAGCCACTCATCATCATGTGTTAGTTAAGGCCCTGGCCACCAGCTGAAACTGCTGGCTACTCCACCAATCCGTGGAACCACCGCCTGAGTAACTCAAGTCCGGGCTCTGACCAAGAATCTCGGGTTGGCCCAAGGCCTGCCCCATCGGTTGTCGGTCACTCTTACTTCTGACCGCCCAAGGCGAGTTGAGAGTGACACAGGTGGTCACCTGCTTTACTATAACTCCTCAGAGTCCAAAGATTCCTCCATGGTCTCCTGTCCTGTCGACGCCAAGTCTCTTGGGGGTCTCTCCATTGACGAGGGGCCCTACCTTTCTGATGGGTATTTGTCGGCTCATTTCTGAGTCCAAGGGAATGGAGCTCAAGCCAGTGCAGAAACAGGTCAAGTACCCCTCACGGAAATTCTGGACAAAGGGGATACTTTGATGGAGACCTTTCGTGGCTGAGGCCATTGTGGGCTCAGCCTTGGAGCTCAATGACATTCTTATCTTGCCCTAAGCCTTCTGCCCTTATGGCCCTGTATGCGGTCCCTATAGGGTCCCTTTCGGGTTTTTCGGTGCACCCCTCTGCAGTGGTGTTGGTGGCAGACTCCGTCTTTTGGTGCTCGGGCAACAAAGGGGATGTGGACAGACCCCAGGAGAAGGAATCCAAACAACTGGACCATTCCGGGAAGAAGATTTATGCAGCCTCCTCCCTTGGCCTGCGTCAGGCCAGTTCGGCCATTATCATGGCACATTTCTCCCATGTCCTCTTGGGCTCCCTGGACGAGGTGATCCCTCATCTTCCGGCGGACCTCCTGACCACAGTCAATCAGGTCCAGGACCAGAGTAGAACAGTGATGAAGCAACAACTCCAGATGGCTCTGGACATTGGTCACTGCCTCAGCTTCTCCTCCTATCCTACCCCCCATTACTGGGTATGGGATGAATCTGTCTCCTTTTTCTTTTTCATTCCCCACTTTTCTCCTCCCTTGCTGTTTCCCATCTACCACATACCCAACGCAATGCCCTCCCCATTTCTCCCCTCCTCCCTCTCTCTCGCCCCCTCCCCCATACCACCCCCTCACCACCACTCTTCTTTCTCTTTTATTTTATTTATTTATTTTAGTTTTTGTTGACTGGGTAAGTTCACTAGACATATCTTGCCTATTTTCAGGCACGACTCGGGGGAGGGGGATACAGATGAATGCCAACTGACCTTGAACCAGATTAAGCTGTTGGTGGTATCTTTTTTAGTGAATGAGGGAAATTTGGCCAGGACACTGGGGAAATTTCCCATTAACCCACTCCTAACAAAGCTTCATTGAGCCGCCTATGACTTGTACTGTATAATTAACTCACAACACAATTCCTTGACAATGCCTTTGGCTGCTATTATTGTAACCTTATTTGTCTTTTTTTTTTTTAATAAGTTCCATTGTAATGATCATGTTATGTTTTGTACCTTATTGCCTTGATGTGGAACCATTGTAAAAGAGCCCTCGGCTCAAAGGTGTCATCCGAAATACAAATAAATAAAATAAAATTGGTGACTCCTGTGCCCGTTTGGTAGTGGCCACAGTGGTTATTCGCCGGCGGGCTTGGCTGCGCATCTCTATCTTTACGGCTGATGCACAACACAAGCTGGCAGATGTCCCCTTCTTGGGCATTGACCTGTTCGGTCTGGCATGGAGGGCCACCTCCAGTGTATAGAAAAGTCCAATGCCACCTTGGACTCCACCACATCTGCCCAGAAGGACAAGGGCCCCAAGCATCAGAACCACATTCCCTTTCGTTTGTCCACTCCTGTGGCCAGACCTGATCAGCAGCAGCAGGGCCAGCAGGCTGAAACTTGGCATCCTCGGGCCAAGTCTGTGGCCTCCTTATTCAGGAAGCCTGAGGGGAAAGGTCCCAGCGACTCCTCTGCTGGACCCTCCTCCAAGCCTGCCCTGTGATGGTTTGGGGGGAGCCTCCCTCAATCCCGTCACACCTCCCATGGGGGGCCGGCTCAGCCACTTTCTTTCTGCCTGGTCCTCTATCACCACGGACCATTGGGTTCTGGAAGTGGTCGCTCGAGACCTGCCTCGGGAATTCGAGCAGGCCCCACCATATCGAGCCCAAGGGGGGGGTCTGGTGTCCACAGCCTCCCAGTCGTCTCTCTGAGATGACTCAGTTCAGCTCCTCCTCAAGGAGGTGGTGCACAGAGTAGTGGACCCGTCTTCAGACCCAGGGTTCATTTCCAGGTACTTCCTGGTACCAAAATGGACGGTGCCCCATTCTAGATCTGCACGACCTCAACAAGTTCCTCAGGTCCTGCACCTTCCGGATGGTAACTCTGGCTCAGATCATACCATCCCAGGAGCAAGGCGTGTGGTTCTGCTCCCTAGATCTTCAGGACGCGTTCTTTCACATCCCAATCCGTCCGTCCCATCGACGGTTTCTCCACTTCCGAGCCAAGGGAACCCTTTACAAATTCCAAGCCATGCCCTTCGGCCTGTCTTGAGACCCAGGGGTCTTCACCAAATGCATGGCAGTGGGCATCTTCTGGGCTACATGGCAGCCTGCACCAACGTAGTGTGATGGGCCCACTGGCATATGCTTTCCCTCCAGTGGGAACTGGCCACCTCAGCGCTCAGGTCATCTCAACCAGCTGGTCTCTGTGACCCAGAGGATGTGGGATGGCCTCCAGTGGTAGCTCGTCCCATCCACCTACAGGAAGGGAATCTGTTTGTCCACCCCGAGCTGACGGTTATCCTGACAACCGACGCCTCTCTGATGGGTTGGGGTGCCCATGGGCTCTGGTCCCCGAAGGAGTCCCGATACCACATCACCTGCTCGAGCTGTGAGCGGTTTGGCTAGCCCTGAATGCATTTGCTCCATTTGTTCGGGGTCAAGTGGTCCAGGTCCAGATGGACAACACCACGACCATGTACTATCTCAACATGCAGGGCGGGACGCGCTCCTTGCCCCTCTGCAAGGAAGCTCTCCGCATTTGGTCCCTCATGCTCAGCCTAGAAGAAGATCTCCTAGCCATTCACATGGCAGAAGCCTTGAATCAGCTGGCCAATGCCCTCAGTCAGATAGGCGGGGCATCTCATGAGTGGTCTCTCCACCAGGAGGTAGTACAAGACCTGTTCTCCCACTGGGGCACCCCTCAGGTGGATCTGTTTGTCTCCAGGGAGAATGCAAAGCTGAGGCTGTATCATGCCCACCCCCCTCAGCAGGGTTCACTGCAGGGGGATGCCTTCTCGAGGCTGTGGACCCCAGGCCTCTTCTACACCTTTCCTACCTTTCTCTTGATTCACAAAGTGCTCATCAAGGTCAGGAGGGAAAGGGCGCAGGTGATCCTGGCAGCCCCAGACTGGCCACACCAGTTCTGGTATCTAGATCTCTTCAGCCTCAGCTCCAGGCTCTCGAGGTGGCTTCCAGCATGCCCGGACCTGCTCTCTGTCAGTCAGGGGAAGGTATTCCACCCTGTCCTTCAGTCCCTACACCTGACAGTCTGATTTCTGAGCGGCTAGAGTTCTAGGCCTTGGGTCTCCCTGTCGAGGTCCTCAACATTGTTGAGGCTTCCCATAAGGAATCGACCAGAAAATGATATGCCTTTAAATGGAAGAGATTCTCCATCTGGTGTTGGGCAAAGGGTTGGACCCATCGTCCTGTCAAGTGGCTAGCGTTTTGGATTGTCTTTGGTTCCTCTCACAGCAGGGACTTCGGTTGATGATCTTAAAGGTGCACCTGGCAGCCATCTCTGCTTACCAGGTGCAGGCTGGTCTGCAGTCAGTGGTGCAGGAGAAGGTGGTCTGGTGCTTCTTCAAAGGCCTAGAGCACATATCCCCTCCGGTGCATGAACCGCCACCTCCGTAAGATCTACTGCTGGTTTTGGCAAAACTCATGGGCAAGACATTCGAACTAATGCACAAATGTGACATCTCACATTTGTCGTGGAAGACCGCCTTCTTGGTGGTTATCACGTCAGCCAGAAGGACTGGGGAGTTACAGGCACTCCCTATCGAGTCTCCTCACCTGGTCTTCCACAGGGACATGATTGTCCTACGCCCCACCCAAAGTTCCTTCCAAAGGTGGTGTCGGAGTTTCACCTTAACCAGGTGATTACTCTGCTGGTGTTGTACCCTAATCACACCTCGGAGGCCGAGTACAGGTTCCATACTGTGGACCTAAGACAAATGCTTGCCTGCTATAAAGAGTGAATGGCGGAAGTTCGGGGAGAGGTTCGCCAGCTGTTTGTCACCTACGCTGAAGCCGCACCTGGCAGACCTGCAGCCAAGCGGACAATAGCTTGATGGATTACATCTTGCATTGACCTCTGCTATAGGTTGGCAGGTAGGGAGCCTCCCATAGGGCTTAAGGCTCATTCCACCACCATATACCACTGCGTTGGTGGCTGCTTCTGGGGACGTCTCTATCCAGGAAATCTGCAGGGCTGCTACCTGGAAGTCAGCACACACACCTTCATTCCCATTACCACATTGACCTTGTGTTACGCCGGGATGCTGGTTTTGGAGCCTCAGTTCTCGAGTCCCTCTTTTCTAAGTAGGGGGTATGTGTCTTGCCTCCCTCCTCCCGGAGAACTGCTAGGAGTCTGCCAAGAAGTGTGGCTAGAATAACATATCCATGATCCTAGAAAAACAGGTTACTCACCTGTGTAACCCCCCTACTAATGGGGGTTCCTAGAAGCCTTTCCCAGAGCTTGCCTAAATGCTCCATGCCTGACTGGTGTTCGGCATAAGGCCGCTAACTGTGGGCGTTGTGAGTGCTTCTAAAGCCTCCAGTACTGCCTCTATAAGAGCCACCTGCTTGCAGGTTCTAGTGGTAAAATAGGGGGACTGGGGTTTCCCTGCTCGAGTCCCACTCTGGACTGCTGTCTGATCGCTCCGTTTTTGTGGTCGCTAGGAGCACTGAGGGAGCCTATCTAACAGATATAGTTGTCCCCCTAAAAACATGTATAGTATTGGTAAAATTGCAGTTTGTCTAACACTTTTTTTATTGCAGCTGGGACTTTGTGTTGTGCCCCTCCATATTGTACCGGACTGTGTGAAAGGGGTCCAATAGTAGCTAAGGGGCATCAGAATTGGCGTGGAGGTGACCAACCAGGAATCAGGACTCTGGCTGGAGCCAGCTGACCAATGGGGACACAGCTTGTAATTCTTGGAAGTGGCATTATGGGCCATGGTGCCTTTCTGCACCACTGAGGGCCAGAGTAAGTGACTGGCATTTGTAACCAGCCAGTGGAATCGGGTGGCGCCCGAGCTGTGAGGATTGCCCATGCTGTGAGGGGCAGATGCGTTGTGATTGTGAAGGAGAAGGGAGCTATGAGCTCCTGCGCCTGCTGGAGTGTCTCGTGCGGGAAGCACGTGAGTGCCTGAGGTGGCCGTTTGCGCTGCCAGCATTCCACAGACAAAATCCACAGGCTTGCAGTCAGAGGAGGCTGTGTACAAGCACAGCTACCTACCAGGCTACACCTGAAGAGGACTGGAGAATCTGCTGAATCGCGCTCGGTCTGTCAGGACAGTGAAGCTGCAGTGAAACGCCCGTATGGCTGTGAGTTCGGTCGGATCCTGAAAGCAGCTGCCTGGTATGGTACCCCTCTGTGTTTTTCCATATAAGTGTGTGAGGAGGCCTTGAAGCTCAGGCTCAGCCCTGTGAGTGTGAAAGCATAGTCCTCTACTGGAGTTGTGAGTACTGAATCAGGGTAGCTCCCTGCTAAAGGTTACAAACAAAGCCTAAATCATCTTGTTGTATTGCTGACAGCACTAATTGAGCTTTCTGGCACCATCTGACCTGCTCTGGGATTAACTGCTCGCGTGTGTCAGGGCCCCAACCAGCTGCATCGAGGAACTAGCCATTAGGGCTTGGGTACCCATAGACAGTACTTATTAGGCCTGTGCACAGAGCCATAGGTAGGTTTATATACAGTATACTGTAGTGGTAAGCCAATTAACCTGATTCCCCCCCCCCGGTCCTTGTTACCCACCCCTTAAATAAATCAGATTGTTTGTTTTGCAAAAGTACACTGGCTAGTTTGTGTATTAATGGTGAAATACTGTACAGTGAATGTGGTGTAACTGTACCTTACTTTCCAGTGGGTCCCCAGAGTGAGCTGACTGGTTCGAGCGGGGGTAAGTGTAAGTGGTAGAGACACTGAAATTGAACTGCATGGGCCACTAGTGGGAAGAAGGGGGGTTGCAGC
The DNA here is from genome assembly GCA_016271365.2 of Neoceratodus forsteri. NCBI lineage: Eukaryota > Metazoa > Chordata > Ceratodontiformes > Ceratodontidae > Neoceratodus > Neoceratodus forsteri. Next base: position 373,144,270 of record CM057450.1, on the reverse strand, counting down.
AACCCAGAGGGCTGCGACCGAGTCAACCACGACAGTTTCAACCCCGACCTCTGGGTGGAGGCACCCGTCAACAGATCCGGGCCCCTCACCCTGCCACAGGTATGGCAGGCAGGGGTAGTAGCCCTTAGGATAGCGCCCCCGGGGGTGGTTACACCTGTAACAGTAGATCTTCTATAGACTGCTCTCTTGCAGTAAGTCATTACTTATGGGAGTATCCACCAGGTGGGGCTGTCACAAGGCAGCTTCTTCTAGCAGTCTTCCATGGGGGCCATCCACATAACATCACTTCCTGTGGATGTGTATAAGAGAGTGGGTGACCCCCAGTACCCTCTGTTCATTTTCCTGCCGGCTTCAGCTTGCACACTCAGCTTTCCTGATCTCATTGACTCGAACTTGAACCGATTTTCTACCTTCAGGTCCGGGACCTGGGACTTGCTCTCAGCACCCCCAGTCTTCCATAGCAGGCCTGTGACCTACCCACAGTACCCCTGCTGATACCTGGCCCAGGCACTCTTGCTGGGTCTGGGGAATCACTAGGGCTGATACCTCGGCCCAGCCTGATTTTTCTTCTCTCTGCCAGGCCTCTGGCTTACTACCAGTCTCTGGCTCCTCTCTCTTCTTTCTCCTAGGTCCAGGCCTGTGCTCCACACAGTAACCCTGGACTTCATTAAAGGAGTAGTCCACCCAGAATGTGCAAAAAACATATGTTATGTAGAGTGTTTTGGTATGTATGTTAAATCCTAGTGTGTCCTTCCCTCTGTTTGCTATTTGGAGTTTTTCCCAAATTGCCTGTTAGCTGTATGGTAGTTTTACACCCCCTGGGGATCTCCATAACAAATAGTTTTATTGGCTTTCTTTCTCCCAGGATGCCCCCTGTCTCATGTGACAGTGATGTAACCATGCCCTTAGATTTAGCATGTGTATTGCTTTAAAATTACTTTAGCAACAGCAGAGCCTTGTAACTTCTTATCCAGGAAGCACAAATGGCAACAGTTAGTTCAGCAGATACCTGAGAGCAAGCTAACTGGGGTTTCTGTAAGACAACAGCTACTAAGTAGCTCTAATTCACTATTTTTGTTTTCTCTGTACATCAGGTCTAGCTAGCAAGAGTGTTTTAACATCAAAACACAAATAATGAATTATAGCTATTTAGTAGCTGTTGCTCCCTTCAGTTATTCCAAACATTCGTCTAGTTTGCATTAGCGATCGCAACTGCTTATCTTCGATTATGGAAGACAAGTCTTCCGCCGGATTTCACCGGTGTTCATGTGGCCAGAAAATGTTGCACACCAATCCCCACACCGTGTGCATCTATTGCTTGGGTGTCAATCATGACACCTCAAAGTGTGATTTTTGTCTTGCATTTCACCCTAACATCCTCGACAACTATCTCTCATGCCTGAAGTTGGGGAGGTCAGAAAAACAGAACCCTCCAGTTATATCTAAGGAGGCTCAGTGGGTGGTTTCCGTGGCCGCAGGATCCACCGAGCAATTGGAACACATGCAAGCCTTCGAGGAGGAAGCGGCTCACGCCTGGGAATCTTCCTGTCAGAGCGTCTTCATTTTGGTTAACCTGGGCTCCACCTTCTTGGGTTCTTTCTGAGAGTTGTGCCAGTCTCTCCCTACTAAGGGGGAGGGTCCTGTGGGCACGCACTCCTTTCAGTCCCGTAAGCGGGAAAAGGACCCAGAATCATCTTCATCTCGGCGAAGACGTTCTTGGGATTGGGAGAAATCTCGGTCCCAGGAACCGGCAGTCTCGACCTTTGGTCAAAATTGACTCTTCGGCCACTGGCTTCTCGGCTTTGCCATCTGGCCAGTCGATCGAAGTGTCGATTGATGAGGTTGAAATGATCTTCGACCCGATCGACCCATTGTTGCCGACTCCAGTTGACAGTTTTCTCAGTCGGACTCCAGTTCTTTCTTTCCCCAACGAGGAGACCCAGTCCACTGGGAATCCCATCGAAGAAGCGGTCCTCGACCCTGGAAAATCACCGGTCCCGCCGGTGTCTCCTGAGCGACCGAATCGGCCCGTACAATCTCGATCAAGGAGGATGAGCCACAAGCACTCAAAAAAGGCGATGCCATCGGTCGTCCTCGGATGAGGAGAGGCTCCGGCAGACACTCTGTCGGTGCTACGAGGACCTCATGTGGCAACAGCTGATTTTGTCCGAGCACAAACTGACCCCTGCTTCTACCCCGGCCATTACTTGGCTTTTGCCTTCCAGGCCGAAGCCGACTCCTTCGTAGCCGATTAAGTCGTCTCCCCCGCCTGAGGAGCTGGCAAAACCTCCGGTTCGGCCTAAACCGTTCTCTCCACTGATCGTGGTGGAACCACCACACAAGCGGCCTGTGGGAGGGGCTCCTTCTAAGGAAGATAGACCAGACACTGGGCTTCCCCGGCTTCTTTCAGTCACTGTCACCCCAGACCACCCTCGGCGGGTCGAAGGTGAGCTGGGTGGTCGACCGTTGTATCTGGATTCCTCTGATTCGGATGAGACCAGCCTACATTCTCATCCCGGGGAAGACGAATTGGCTGGTGGGATAGAGACAGAGGAAGGTCCTTCGTCTTTTCAGGGCATTTTTCGCCTCATCTCTGAGTCCACAGGGATGCCCCTGGAACCTATCCAGAAAAAGGCGGAGTACCCACTCTCGGACATCCTCGAGAGGGGATACCCCGACGGAGGCCTTTCCTGTGGCCGAGGCCATAGTTGGCCCAACTTTAGAACTTTGGCAGCGCCCTGCTTCCTGTCCAGCTTCATCTGCCCGCATGGCCCACAAGTATGTGGTGTCTATGGGGTCCCTTGCAGGATTCATAGAGCATCCTTCATCCGAGAATCTGGTGACCACTTCTGTGTTCAGGCGTACTGGCAGTTCTGCCGAACTGACCGACCTTCCAAAAAAGAATCCAAACTCTTGGATCATTCGGCTTGTAAGATCTATGCGGCCTCCTCTTTAGGCCTTCATCAGACAAGTTCGTCCGTCATCATGGCGTTCTTCTCCCATGCCCTCTTGGGGTCTTTGGATGGAGTCCTCCCACACCTCCCCAAGGACATGCAGACCATGGTCAAGCAGGTCCGGGATCAGGGCCAGGCTGTTGCCAAGCAGCAGCTTCAGACAGCCCTGGACTTTGGAGATTCTTGTGCCTGCTCGATGGCAGCCGCAGTTGCCTCTCATTGCAGGGCTTGGCTGAGACTCTTCTCTTTCCTGGCAGATACTCAGCACAAACAAGCTGATGTTCCTTTCCTGGGCACCAACCTTTTCAGCCCAGGTGTGGCTGGTCACCTTCAGCACATCGAGCATTCCAGTGCCACCTTGGATGTTACTTCTGCTAAAGGTTCTTCAGGCAAGAAACAGCAGAAGAAGAAGCCTTTTCGGAACTCTTCCCCTGTGGCACAGCAACCGTCCTTTCAAGGAGGTCATCAGCAACAGCAGCAGCAGGCTCAAGCTTGGTACCCACAGCCCAAGCCCGGGCCCTCCCAGGCCTGCAAAGTAGGCCGAGGTTCAGGTCCCAGATCCTCCTCCAAGACTGCTCTGTAACGGGGCTGGGGCCTCCACCCCCTCTCCCGTCACACCAGCTCTGGGTCCTCCCATGGGGTCTGGCTCCGCTACTTTCTTTCCGCCTGGTCCGTTGTCACCATGGACAGGTGAGTTTGGAAGTGGATTGCCTCTAGAATTCGAGCAGCACCCTCCAAGCTGAGCCAGAGCACGTCGGGAAGAAAGAGTATCCATCCATACTCAGTCGGCTCTCCGAGACGACATCACTCAGCTCCTCCTCCTCAAGGAGGCAGTAGCTCCAGTGACGGATTCTCCAGCAGACCCGGCTTTGTCTCCAGGTACTTCCTGTTGCCCAAGTGGATGGGGGGCTGGTGCCCCATTCTAGATCTGCATGACGTGAAGCAGTATCTCAGGTCACGCACCTTTTGGATGGTCACTCTGTTCCAGATCATACCATCCTTGGAGTGAAACATGTGATTCTGTTCACTGGATCTGCAGGACACGTTCTTTCAAGTCCCGATCCATCCATCTCATTGGCGGTTCCTCCGCTTCAGAGCCGAAGGGACCCTATATGAGTTCTGAGCCATGCCGTTCGGCCTGTCATTGGCTCCACAGGTCATCACCAAATGCATCGCAGTGGTGGTAGCCTGTCTAAAGCGTTGGGGTAGGGGCGGTCAGAATTTACCCCTACCTCGACGATTGGCTCTTAGCAGGTCCCACCCAGGAAAAGGTGGAGAGATCCGACCTGACTCTCCAGACCTGCTGTCAACTCTGCCTCTTGATAAACAAGGCCAAGTCGGAACTCGTGCCTTCTCAGGTGATGTGCTTCATCGGGGCAGAGCTCGACTCCCGCCGGACAGGGCAGAGGTTCTCTCCTCCTTTGCCCAGTCATTTCTTATTGGGTCATTGTGCCCTGCCCGGGACTTTCTGCGTCTTCTGGGTTACATGGCAGCGTGCACCTCCATGGTCCATTGGGCCCAGTGGCACATGCATCCCATCCAATGGGAGCTGGCCGCCCAGTGAACTCATCACCACGGTCATTTCGACCAGCTGATCACATCACTGTAACCCAGAAGATGTGGGATGCTCTCCAATAGTGGACCACCCCAGACCAGTTGCTGGAAGGCATCCCGTTTGTCTGCCCAAGCTGATGGCCATCCTCATGACCTATGCCTCTCTCATGGGCTGGGGAGCCCACATGGGGGACAAAAGGGCCCATGGGTTTTGGACCCCAGAGGAGTCCTGATACCACATCAACCTGTTGTAGCTCAGAGCAGTCAGACTGGCACTGTCCGCTTTCGCTCCTCAGCTCCTGGGTCAAGTGGTTCAAGTCCAGACAGACAATACCACGACCATGTACTACCTCAACAAACAGGCGGCACGCACTCCCATCTGCTTTGCAGGGAGGCGCTCCACATCTGGGCCCTTGTCAGCTGTCTGGAGGTGGATCTCCTAGCCATTCATGTGTCAGGAGCCTCAAACCATCTGGCGGATGCTCTCAGCCACTTAGGCGAGACATCCCACGAGTAGTCTTTCCATCCGGAGGTAGCTTACAGCCTCTTCTCCCACTGGGGCAAACCGATGGTAGACCTGTTTGCCTCCAGGGAAAACACCAAGCTCAGGCTGTTTCATGCCTGCTCCCCTCAGCAGGGCTTGCCGCAGGGGGATTCCTTCTCGAGGCCATGGACCCCAGGCCTCTTCTATGCCTTCCCTCCATTTCCCTTGATCCACAAGATGCTTCTCAAGGTGCGGAGAGACAAGGCGAAGGTGATTCTGGTAGCCGCAGACTGGCTGCGCCAGTTCTAGTATCCAGATCTCCTCAGCTGCAGGCCCCCAGAGTGGCTCCCAGCACGCCCGGACCTGATCTCTGTCAATCAGGGGAAGGTATACCATCCAGACCTTCAATCCCTGCACTTCACAGCCTGGTACCTGTGTGGCTAGAGTTCCAGGCTTTGGGTCTTTCCGAGGATGTCCTTACCGTGATGGAGGCATCCAGAAAGGAATCGACCAGGAAGTGTTATGCCTTCAAATGGAAAAGGTTTTCTATTTGGTGTCAGGGCAAAGGCCTGGACCCTCTGTCCTGTCCGGTGGCTAACATTCTCGACTACCTTTGGTCCCTGTCCAAAGGAGGTCTTCAGTCATCGATCCTTAGGGTGCACCTGGCAGCCATCTCTGCTTACTGGGCGCGGGCCAGTCAGCCGACGTTGGCGCAGGAGACAGTGGTCGGGCGCTTTTTCAAAGGCCTGGATCACATATCCCCTCCGGTGCATGAACCTCCACCTCCGTGGGATGTACTGCTGGTACTGGCAAAGCTCATGAGCAAGCCATTTGAACCAGTGCACAAGTGTGCGTTGTCACACTTGTCATGGAAGACAGCCTTCTTGGTGGCTATTATGTCTGCCAGAAGGACAGGGGAGCTCCAGGCACTTTCAGTGGACTCCCCTTATCTGGTCTTCCACAGGGACAAGGTTGTCCTACGCCCCCACCCGAAATTCCTTCCAAAGGTGGTGTCAGAGTTTCACCTTAACCAGGTGTTAACTCCGCCTGTATTCTACCCTAATTACACCTCGGAGGCCGAATGCAGACATCATACTCTGGACCTGAGACAAGCCCTCTCCTATTAAAAGGAGACAGCGGAAATTTGTGGAGCGGTTCGCCAGCTGTTTGTCACCTATGCTGAAGCCGCTTCTGGCAGACCTGCAGCAAAATGAACTATTGCAAGGTGGATTACATCTTGCATAAGTCTGTGTTATGAGTTGGCGGACATGGAACCTCCTAGAAGGATAAGAGCTCATTCTACCCGCCATGCCACTGCATTGGTGGCTGCTTCCAGGGACATCCCTATCCAGGAAATGTGTCGGGCTGCTACCTGGAAGTCAGCAAACACCTTCATTACCCATTACCACACTGACCTTGAGTCACGCCGGGATGCTGGTTTTGGGGCCTCAGTTCTCCAATCTCTAGTTCCCAAGTGAGTATCAGTGTGGGGGTGGAGGTGTGCCTTGCCTCCCTCCTCCCAGAGAACTGCTAGGAGTCTGCCATTAAGTGTGGATGCACAACATATCCGTGATCCTAGAAAAACAGGTTACTCACCTGTAACAGTAGTTCTAGGAGTGGTGTATGTTGTCCATCCACACGGACCCACCCGACCTCCCCATCTGCGGACGCACAAACTTGGCTTTCAGCGTCATCTGGCGTTATGGGGTGGAGCCCAGGGTTATACCACCCAGGTGGGTGGGAGCAACTAGCTTGAAGACTTCCGACGATCCTTTAAGGGAAAGGGGACATGCCAATAAGTGTGGATGAACAACATATTCCACTCCTAGAACTACTGTTACAGGTGAGTAACCTGTTTATGTGCTGTGCGAAAGCACATTTTTCTTTCGCGAAAGCACCTCTTACTGTCATAAACGGGTTCTGTACTGTCATGCAGCCGCCATCTTGTTGTCTGTTAGCGAGGGAGAAAAAAATGCTGTAATTCAAAAACTGCTGCCCTCTGGTAAGCTCCAACAGTTGTGTTTACCTAACTGGGGCCTGAGGAACACAATCCTGAAATAACTTTTTCAAAATAGTGGTTGGAAATAGGTTTTCTGACTTTGAGCCATTGATTGTGGCACTTCTTTTGCGAAAGTACTGCGAATAGTGGCAGTTTTCACACAACTAGCAGCACTGCTGCGCAAAAACCGCCACAAATTGCGGCATTGTTTCTCAGAAATTGCTGCAATTTCGACATTACCTTAATGGGAAAAACCCATTGGGACCAGTAGAAAACACCAAAAGCTTTGCTGTTCACTTTTTGGCCCAAATAAGGTCGGAAACGTGTTGTTCTGCCCCAATTTAGGTAAACACCTGTTTACCTAATAAAAGGAGTTTTTCTCCTTTTACTGCCTCTAAGGGGGCCGAGGCATGTTTTATTGAATAAAAAAGTTTATCCCAACATCTGGGTGCCCAATCCCCGTGTCTGCCGTAGAAATACCCAACCACCACCACTTGCCACTGTGGGACACTGGGTAGCCCACTCCCAGTGTCCCAAATTATGTATTTTTTCAATGCTTTCAGTGCTTCTGCCAACATCGGGGTGCCCAGTCCCTGTGTTGGCAGTAGAAATCCACTTTCTCCGCCAGTGTGGTACACTGGGGAGCCCACTCCCAGTGTAGCGAAATATTTGTTTTGCTTCATAGTTTTTTTGCCAACATCTGGGTTCCCAATCCCCGTGTTGGCACTACTGCCCCCGACAGTGTGGGACACTGGGTAGCCCACTCCCAGTGTCCCCAGGTATGTGCTCCAGTCCCCCAGTACTGTAGGACACTGAGGAACCCACCCCAGTGTCCCGATCTGTATTGCTACTAGTAAAAAAAAAAAAAAGCAGTCCCTATGTGTTTTTTTTTTTTTTGTAAGCTGGAGAGAAGAAATGGTCCATCGCCGTCTCCCTGTCCCCTCCCCCATCCTGACCGTCCCACTGAGCAGCCCCTCCTCACACCTGCCCTTCCCTATACTAGAATCTGTCAGCTGCCATCTTCTGTTGACCGGATCACGTCTGCACTCTTCAAAGCCAAGCCGCGAACTGAAGAATCAAGGTAAGTTCTGTATAATGGCTGTCTGAACTTATGTTGATATCACAACCATTTTATGGAACTGTTGCACCAAATTTTCAACATGGGCTTTTTGGAACCCCAGCTCACGAACACTATCACTGTCATCTCGTTAATCGGACTAATAAGGTGATTTTGCAGTTGCTGTGCAAAATCCTATTTTGGTGCCAATTAATGAAATGACAGTGCCAGTGTTCATGAGGGTAGGCCCCAAAAAGCCCATGGTGGAAAATTTGGTGAAAAAAATTAAAACATGACCCATGTTACGAGCGTGCGTTGCCCAGTTTCTGTGCACGCTCATAACTTTGTCAATTTTTAATATTTTCACTCCAGCTTTTCAACATTGCTATTTTTTCACACCCCCTCATGAACAGTACATCTGTCATTTTTCACGTCCTGCCCAAAATGTCTTTTTACACCTGTAGCGCAGAATGGCGTGGTCACCATGCAAAATCAGTTTTCGGGACTGATTAACTAAGTGACAGTGTTCATGAGGTGGGGTCCCCAAAAGGCTATGTTGAAAATTTGCTGAGAAAATTCCTGAAAATGCCTGCGGTATGTGCAGCCATTGAATTTGTTCTACACATGAGCATAACTTTGCCACTTATCAGTCTTTTGACACCAAATTTTCAACATAGCCATTCTTTTCACACCACCTCATGAACAGCACAGCTGTCATTTTTCACATCCTGCTCTAAACTTGATTGTGCACCTGTGACACAGAATGGCGTTGCAGTTGCGCATAATTATGTTTTGCCTTACATTTCACAATTTCTTTGTACCAGAGTACATGAGGTGGGGTAATAAGATGGCTATGCTGACAATTTGGTCACTGTTGTTCAACACATGGAAGTGCAGGGCCCAGAGGGTCCAGCGCTTCCACACCTACATACATATGAGCATCTACGGCAGGACTGGAGGCCATGGTCCACAGGACCCTGCACTCCCTCAGTAAAATAAGGGTACTATTTTACTGTTTCAAAGAGAAGGGAAATTCACTTAAAAAACTCTGTTAATGCATCAGTTAGGGTGTCTGTTACAGTGACAAAAGTCTGGAAATTCGGTGTTAAGGTTATCAACCCTACCACCCCATCCTCCACACACCAACAGGTGTTGGGGTGTACCTTGGGGTCATCGGGCCTAACTCTCATCCCATTCTCCTATACTGTACCATTTCAGCTTGTTTACACATGGAATGGGGTGAGAGTTAGGGCCGACGGCCCCAATGCACAACCGAAGCCTGTTGAGTGTGTGGAGGGTGGTGTGGTAAGGTTTGTAACCCTAACACCGAATTTCCAGACTTTTGACGCTGTAATAGCAACCCTAATTGATGCGGTCATGGAGTTTTGTACAATGAATATATATTATAGGGTCACAGTAGCGCCCCTGCGGTTAGGGTTGAGTAGGCTGTTTAATGTTAAACCCCAACTTTTGCACCTTAATAACTTTGGTATCATTTAGCAAAATAGCCCAGTATTTGACATGAGTGATCAGGCTGTCAGAGTCTCAAGACACTGAGACTTTTGTGATGGCATCTTGTACAGTTTTCGAGATAAGGAGCGATAGAAAATGGGGGGGGGGACCTAACAATTTGGCTTCTTTATACTTAACATTGGGCATTTTTTGCTTTCACCTACAGCCTAGACCATGTGGAAGTTTTTCATGAAATTTTCAGGGTTGAAGTGGCCCATGCCAAGGATGTTCCTTTGGAAGGTTTGGTGAAAAAATATTATACAGTTTTAAAGTTGTAACACTTTTTTGTGATAACGTTCCAGTTCGACTGGTTAAAAAGAACTGTCGCAAAACGTTAAAAATAACCTATTGTGAAAGGTAAAAAAAATATCACGAGTGGTTATTTGCATGATTTACTTGTCGTGGGGGGAAAACAATTGAGATGGCTTCCATTTTCTTTTTACTGTTTAAATCTGCAAACATTTAAAGTACATAAAATAAACAGAACAAACACCTGAACCTAGCTAAATGCGACCTGTTTGTAGCTAGATTCTGGTATTTATCTTTTTCAAAAGTTGCCAGAATTACCTTTTCTGGGCACCCAAAATCCAGGGTGCCCAGCTTAGCAAGAGGAGCCATTCACTCACATTCTGTGTATGAGAACAATGGGATTTTCTTGAGTTCTGCAGCCGCAGCTGAATCTCATGCTGCAGGCTGTTCTGAGAGCGGTGAACTGCCATTTCCCTGGTGTCTACTAGCACCCTCCACCCTCCCATTGCCATCCCCTCAGTCACATATAGCAAATTTCCCTGGTGTCTAGTGGCTCCCTCCACCCTCCAGTCCCCATCCCCATATAGTACATGTTTCCTTGGTGTCTAGTAACACTCCCACCCTCTAATTGCTGTCCCCTCATATTGTACATTTCCTGGTGCCTAGTAGCACCCCCCACCCGCCCTAAGATTACCATCCCGCCATATAGAACCTTTCCCTGTTGTCTAGTTGCACCCCACCCACCATCTGATTGCCGTCCTCTCATATACTGTTTTTCCTGGTGTCTAGTGACACCCCACACCCTCCAGTCGCCATCCCTGCATTGTTACCTGTAATAAAAAGAACCATCCCTCAGTGTTTTGTTTTTTTTCTAACCTGTAAAAAAAAAAATGGTACTTCGCCAGTCTGACCCCGCCACCTCGATTTCCCACTCGACACTTACCACCCAACAACCCCGCTACACACCCTCATTCATCTGAACAGGTCCCAGGGCAAACATCCACTCCCTGATCGAAGACACGTATTGCTGCTGGAATCGGAGACTGCAATACAAGAAACTAAGTTAAGTGCAATTCAGTGTATTTCAGTGGGGGTATCAACTTTGATGCATAATTTTGTCAGTTTTGCATATTTTGACCCCAAATTTTCAACATGGTCTTTTTGGGACCCCACCTCATGACCAATGGCAGTGGAGGGTATGCAAATCAAGCCCAAAAGGGGATTTTGTGGTCGCTTGGCAAAATCACTTTTTTTGGACAGGATTTGAACATTTTCACTACCTTTGTTCATGAGGTGGAATCTTAAGAAGGCTATGTTGAAATTTTAGGTAAAAATATTTAAAAATGGCAAAGTTATGAGCATATGTTGAAATTTTGCAACATATGCTCATAACTTTAGTAATTTTACATATTCTGACTCCAAATTTTCAACATAGTCATATTTTCACATCACCTCATGAATATGACAACTGTCATTTTTCGGATCCTGGCCAGAATGTGTTTTCGCTCCTGTGGTACAGAATGGCATTGTCGATGTGTGAAATCACCTTTTGCATGGATTTGGAAACTTTTGTCCACTCTTGTAAATGAGGTGGGGTCATAAGAAGACTATATTGAAATTTTGTGATACAGATATTGCAAAACACAATGCACACTCATAACTTTTGTAAATTTAAATATGTTTACCCCAAATTTGCAACATTGCCATTTTTTCACCTCGCCTCATAAACGTAACACCTGTCATTTTTTCAAAACCTGGCCAGTATGTGTTTCTGCACCTGTACCGCGGAATGATGTTTTGGCCAAGATTTGAACATTTTCACATAACAGATTCATGAGGTGGGTTCATAATAAGGCTATGTTCAAAATTTGCTTACAAAATATTAAAAAAAAACACAGTTATGAAGGTACGTTGACTTTTTTCTATGCATTTTAATAAGTTTGGTAACTTTTTGACATCTGATGCTGCACAGAATGGCAGGGTCTGCAGGACCTTGCACTTCCATAGGCTCTGTACATCTGCATCCATTCACGCAGGTCCTAAAGGGACCTACATAAATGAGGATAGGAATCCACTGTCTCAAAATGAAGGGAAATTCTTTGTAAAAAACATCATTAATGCACCAGTTAGGGTAAATTAACACCTATCTACCGTGCCCCTTGGGTCTGCTGCTTCAAGCTACAGGTCCAGGGTCATGCCCCTTGGGTCTGCTGCTTCAAGCTACATGTCTAGAGCCGTGCCCCTTGGGTCTGCTGCTTCAAGCTACAGGTCCAGGGCCGTGCCCCTTGGGTCTGCTGCTTCAAGCTACAGCTCCAGGGTCGTGCCCCTTGGGTCTGCTGCTTCAAGCTACAGGTCCAGGGCCGTGCCCCTTGGGTCTGCTGCTTCAAGCTACAGGTCCAGGGCCATGCCCCTTGGGTCTGCTGCTTCAAGCTACAGGTCCAGGGCCGTGCCCCTTGGGTCTGCTGCTTCAGAGGTGCTGCCTGTCAGTGGCATGGGTGAGGCGAGGGTACTTTGCACCATGCAGTTTAACGAATGGTTGAAAAAATGGTGTGGAGCACAGGAGTTTGGCTTCACTGGGGACTGGGGTTCCATCTGGAGGGATTTCAGCCTATACTGGCAGGATGGTCTGCATCTGTCCAGGAAGGGAACTAGTATTTTGGGCAATCGGTTTAAATGCTTCACTGGCAAGCTTTTGAACTAGTCAAGAGGGAGGCACTGATAAGCAGCAGGAAAATCCCAGCCTCCCCCTACAAAATAGGGTACTAAATGAGAAAAGACCAAGGTAGAAAGGTCAGTGGGGGATGCTGCTTCAAAATGTAAAGCCATAAAAAAATGGAGAGCAATGAGTACCAATGCCCGTAGTCTGGGTAACAAGCTTCCTGAATTAGTGGCCTTGATGGAGGAGGAACATCTGGATATTGTGGCAGTCACAGAAACATGGTACGCTCAAAACCATGACTGGGACGTAAACATACCAGGATACACTATCTACAGGAGGGACAGGGAGGGTAAAAGAGGAGGAGGAGTAGCTCTCTACATAAGAGAAGGAGTCAAAGCAACAGAACAAAAGGGTAAACGGAGAGGAGAAGAAGCACTGTGGGTCAATTTGGAGGCAGACAATGGCACCACAATCCGCACAGGGGTTAGATACAGACTCCTCTCAGGGGAGGAATGACCAGGAAATGATAGAAAGTATACTTAGAATGGCAGATAAAGGGAGGTATTGCTGATGGGTGATCTGAATATGCCAGATGTTAACTGGAGTGCAGTTGCAGCAGCCACTTCTAAGAGTGGGTTATTCTAGATGCCCTACAGGGGGCATGCCTTAGACAACTAGTATTGGAACCCACTCGAGAGGGAGCAATCTTAGACCTGGTCCTCTCAAATGGAGATGGAGAGAGGATCACAGATATATAGAAGTGGGTAGCCATCTGGGAACTAGCGACCATCGAACAGTATGGTGCACAATAAACACAGCAATAGAGTCCAGCCATACAAAGGCAAAAGTACTGGACTTCAGGAGGGCTGACTTTGCCAGAATGGGCGAGTGCCTAAGGAATGCACTAGCAAATGGGCAGGAAGGAGGGGTGAAAGAACAATGGGGAATAATAAAAACTGCCATCACAGAGGTAACAAGCCATTTAACCATCCATGACTTCTATGAACCCCTCCAGTCCGGATTTCGAAAGAGACATAGTACTGAGACAGCGCTGGTTCGGGTGCTAAATGGTCTCCTGATGTCAAGAGATCGGAAAAGCCGTTCCATCTTGGTTCTTCTGGATCTCTCATCAGCCTTTGACACTGTGGACCATGGGGTCCTACTTGGTCACCTGAAGTTCATCTGTGGACTGTTGGGTGTAGTCCTCAGGTGGTTTGCATCCTTCCTCATGGGAAGAACTCAGAGAGTGGTGTCCGGGGTTTATTCCTCAGACCCAGTTTCTCTGTTACGTGGGGTCCCTCAGGGTTCAGCGTTGTCCCCCATATTGTTTGCAGTGTATATGCTGCCCCTCAGAGACATTGTAAGAAGGAATGGGCTGAGGTTTCACTACTATGCTGATGATACCCAGCTCTACCTTTCTTTTGCACCTGACCAGGATGGAGCTCTCTCGGTCTTTAATAGCTGCCTCACAGAAATCCAGGAGTGGATGGATTCCAGTTGGCTGAAGTTGAACTCGGAAAAGACTGAGGTGCTGGTTGTGGATCCGGCGCGCCGGATTGGGGGCTGGGGGATGGTTCGCCCTTAGGGCTTTTTCTTGGGGGCTTATTACTCCCAACCTCTGAACGGGTGTGAAACCTGGGGGTAATTTTTGACGAAGGGCTGACCCTGCATTCGCAGGTGTTGGCCGTCATCAAATCCTCTTTCTACATCTGAGGAATATGTCCAGGATTAAGCACCTTGTTCCGTCCGGTGATCTTCCTACGCTGGTCCACGCCTTTGTGTCCTCACGCTTAGATTATTGCAACTCCCTCTACCTAGGGCTACCAGGGGTGGAAATCCGCCATTTGCAGCTAGTGCAGAACGCTGCGGCCTGGCTTTTGACGGGAACTCCCCGGTCCTGTCATATTTCGTCGGTGCTGCATGGACTGCACTGGCTGCTGGTACAGTGGTGGATCACCTTCAAAGTCTGTCTCTGACTTTCAAAGCCTTACATGGACTGGGCCCAGACTACCCGAAAGAGCTTCTGGTCCCTTACTGCCCTGGGCGATTGCTGCGCTCAGCCTACGAGGGGTTCCTAGAGATTCCAAGGGTGTGTTTGAAATCTTCTGGGGCCCGGGCATTTATGCATGCCGCCCCAACCCTTTGGAATTCTCTACCCCGTCGGTTACGGGGGTGCACGACTGTGGAGATATTCAAGCAACCTTTAAAAACATACTTATGGTACCAAGCATTTGGTGAATGACTGTGCAACTGTATTAATTGTTTTTATATAATTAATGTTGCTGGGATGTCTGATACGTGATTTTAAACTTTGTTAGGCGCCTTGATATTTTGAAAGGTGCCATAAAAATAAAGATATTATTATTACATTATTAGATAGTGCAGAGGCTAAAATAAAAAAAAAAATAATAAAAGTTAAAATAGTGAAATTGTGATCATTGTGCAATGAAAAGCTTCACACATAGCATTGTTGTTTTCTTGGATTGTGGAGTTGAATTTTCAAAATTGTAGTTTTTATTGCCCCAGCATATGAACATGGCAGGTGTCATTAATTAAATGTGACCAAAAACATTGTTTTGTGAAACTACCGTGAAAACAGGTTTTGGAAGGGGATTTGATAATGACATCTGCATGTTCATTTGATGGGGGTTAAAAACACTACTGTATCGAAAGCGTAGGTTCAAAAAGTAAAAATATTGCAGCAGTATGACTAAACGGAAAGGAATGTTAATGTTTGTTCATAACTGTGTTGTTGAGATTTTGACCCCAAATTTTTAATATAGTGTTTTTATGTCACCATCTTATGAACATGATGGGTGTTACTTATGAGAGCCTGGCCAAAACTTAACTTTGTGGCATAAGTGTGACAAAACATTTGAGCAGGATTTGAAAAATGTCACTTGTCATGTTCATGAGGTGGGATGACAGAAGGGCTGTGTTGAGTATTTGGAAACAGAATATCCAAAAATAACAACGTTAGAAGTAAAAGTTGAAAAGATTCAACGTCTCTTGATAACATTGTGTTTTTTTTGACGTTTTTACTCGAAATTCGCAGCATACAGACAGCTGAACAAAAGACACCAGTAATCCTCGTTCTGCTGCTGTCAACCAAACAAAACACAGATGCAGTTGATCCCTCCCCCAACTGTTGCATGACTAGAACCTGGTTTTGATCAGTTTATCACTACAGCAGTCCATCCTCCACCTGCAACCTGGTCCACACAATGCAGGAAGTCCCACAACATCCCCTCATAAACACCACCTCCACCACCACCACCACCCTACCCCTCACACACACTTCTCTATTGTCAACACCCCAAAACCAAAAACAAAAGGGTACCATGGAAGAACAAAACAGGGAAGCAAGGACCACCTCTGCTGACCATCACCAACAGGAACAACCCAGAATCTGAAGAGGTGACACGTGAGGGGAGAGGACACAGGAGCAGCAGCCTATTCTCCACCTGGCTTACACTCTGCTCACCTGTAGTGCTGGCTGGCTGGCTGTGAAATGATGGTCTCAGCATGTGACAGTTTGGTCTACCTTCTCTCAGCCCCGCTGTTCTTCTCCAGTAGTCTTGTGTGTGAAGGTGCACTGTCAACAGGGAGTGCTAAAGGTACTGAACCCGGTGTGCTACTGTATCAGGGAAGGGCAGACTGCCCTCGTCAACCATCCCCCGTGGAGGAGCAACCTGGGAGCCGGTGAGGTGACACATGGGTGAGGGAGAACAGGAGCGTCAGCCTCTTCCCTTATTTACTATGTAAGCCCCCCCGCCCCCCAAAAAATGTATGGGAGCTTAGTCGGTGACCTGGTGGTCCTCAGCAGCTCCTTCCCGGCCAACTCCTGATGATCTTCAAACAATAATGGAATTTGCACATGTGAGGTAGAACAGATGTCTGGAAGGATAGGTAAATTGCTTCAAGAATTTATTGTAAACAAACTTACAAGAACTGCAGGTCAGTCAGTAGCTCCGGCGCTTCGACTGTGTAGGATCTTCATCAGGGCATAAGAGGCATATGTAACCAGGCACCTTGTACAGGTCCAAGAGGCAGTACAGTTTACATAAAGATTTAAAGAAAAGGTGCAAAACATTGTGATTTTATGTGATTAGTAAAAACTAAAAACAGCTACAAAGTGAAAAATACAGCAAGATCTCTGCTATGAATGGAAATTATCATTTGCTATTACATGTTTATAAATTATATTGCATAAGGTGCAGTGTCTCAGTGCCTGATCTCAGATGAAAAAACATAAACCACGTAAACAAATAACATAAGGCAAATGATTCACCACAGTTCAAAGAGCTAGTTCCTAAATGCAAGTTTCCATGATGAATGCAAAATTAGTTACCTCTAAAGAATAAAACTGAGTTTACAAAAAATGTTTTAAAACTTTACAAATTCAGGCAGCTGGTAGCCGTAGTTTGGACCTAGTGTGCTATTCACTAGAGATTAAAGGGGGGGTCCAGGGTTACTAAAGGGGGCACAGGGGACCATTATTTTAACAATTGGTTTAAATTGTTCTGTTAGACAAAAAGAGGGGTGTGGGATTGTCTCATGCCACCTGTTGGTTACAAGATTGCAGATAGAATCAAAGAAACAGGTAGTATTGGGGTAAAGGGAACTAGGGGACGAGAAGGTTATGGGATATATAGAAAGGGAGGAAGTGGTATGCATCAGTGAGGGGGTAATGGGACTAACATCAGATGACGAGAAGTAGCAGAAGAACAGACCCAGGTAAAAGAGTGTTAGAAATTTGGATTAAATTACAGAGAGCAATTGGTTAGTTGAAACACCCAATGGGATTGACATGCTAAAAGCACAGAAAAGAGGGGGAGTGGTAGGGAAAAGAGGAAGGGGGGGTTGTTGGACACTCGGGGACAGGTTGCTGCCTGATAATCTTCACTCCAGTCCGCGAGGACTGGAGCAGCGGGGACCGATAGGGCTGAGTATGCCACATCAGTGGCTCTGGAGGGAGTTAACTGTGGCTTCCCACCAGAGCATTGCAGCTGCAGCTGTCCTTGTTTTCTGCAGTCCCGTCCCCTAAACTTCCTGGTGAAGCTGGCATGAACAGGACAAGTGCCATTAGGTACCTGTGCAATGCTCCCAGACCTCAGAGGACCAAAGCGGGGTTGGGAGCGAAACCGGTAGCGCAGCCATGCCATTGAGAAGTGTTCTGATGCGCAGACTGGAGCAGGAGCTTGAATTCGGGCCACGCACCCAAACCTGCTTAATGGTCCCGACTCCCATAGAGAAAGTGGAGCCAGGACACTGCACTGGATGCTCCACTGACACATCTCCACAGCTACTACTCTGTTGAGTAGCTACAATATATTTGCATCATGCATGCAAACAGAAGGAAGCATATAAAGGAGTTGGCACCGGAGGTGATGGAAAATCTCATCTCAGCATGCCACTTGCTGATTTTCTTATCCAGGATCATTGTTTGGCAGTGCCTACCGATACTAGATCTTACAAAAGCCACTCTGAGCCTTGTTCTGTGGGTTCAGATCCCAAGATTTGCAACTGTTCTTGCTTCAGAACTGGACTCATAGTTTGGAGCAATACCAAGGGAAAATAGTTCTGTTACAGATGTGAACTTGAATTGATATGGGGGTTAGACAGAGCTTATGTTGAGGTAAGAATGCCGTTTATCCATCTCACAAGATAATCTAACCACAGATGCAAGTCTAATATGCTGGGATATAGTGCTAGACAGAAGAGCAGTTCAAATAATGTAGTTCTCTAGGGAAGCCAAACTTTTAATAACTCTCTTGAAAATGTGAGTTATTTAAGCAGTAAGCCACGAGGGGGTGTGGGTTATTGGGGGATTTACCATGGCTGGAGTGGTTGCGCCTGCATTAGGTAAATCGCATGTGTCAAATCCCCGATAACCCAGATCTCCCGAGGTGGCTTCAATGTGATTATACCAAGTACTGTTTTTTTTTTTTTTAATTACTTAAAAAAACAGTACTTGCTATAATGCTTAAGTAAGCGACTCAGTTGTAGAGCAGTCAGTGTTTTTGTTTACTTTCCTCTGATGTACGGAGCTGCTGTTTTACAGTCTCCGCTTAGCAGGGAAACAAGATGGCGGACAGAGTTCCGTGATTTTTGCCGTCGGATTGCTTTTTTTTGAACATGCGGCTGGCTGGCACCTTTTGAGGTGATTATTGGTAGATAATCAACACAGATAAGGTGCCAGCCTGCCTATCTGATTGGTCGGTGTCCAAGGTACATGGTATAATTGTAGCTCTTATCTTTTCAGGTTCAGGTCGCGCACAAATCTGTAAGAAATCAGATCATACAAAACGGTCTTGGCGATGTCCATCAATAACAAGGGATGCACAAAAAATGTGATAGTGATAAGAGAGACATGAAAAGTGTTGTCACTTGCAGAGGACAACCTAATATTAGGGTTCTCTCAGTGTAGCATGTCACAGCTAGCAAGCTATGAGAACTTCAAATAGTTATGTTATGCAATCTTGCATATGTGTGTACTGTATGTAGTTATTTATTTAAAATTTGCAATGAACAGATGACTGTTTTATCTCATGTGATACAATATCTTGTTCTCATTTTCATGGGGGCGGGGGTTCCTTGGTACAGCAAGGTACAAAAAGTACCTTAGTTTACAGTGCAGTACAGTAGGTTAAACAAGTGCTAGCTCCAGAAAGATACACTTGTTACTTACAGTACAAGAAAGTTCATGGCACTAGGTAAATAACTATTACATGTGCACTAGGTTGGGGATATGATAGCCCCTGGTGTTGAAGACTGCCCCCCTTTATGCACTCAGACACTACCAAATGTTTAAAGGTAGGTGAGTGATCGTATTTTATGCAGATCAGTAAATATTAGGGGGGTGTATGGGATTCAGGTTGGAGGGCTCCTAAATAGATCTTTTAGCTTTGTAGGTCTGCTGCTAAAATGAGCACTCTTAACACATTAAAATCATTGTCTAAAATTTAAAGCCATGAGTCTGAACATGAGCATGTAATATGCACGCTCAAAGTCACGGCTTTAAATTTCAGACAATGATTTTAATGTGTTAAAGTGCTCATTTTAGCACAAAGCTTACTTAGCCATGTTAAGGGAATGGTCCTCTCTCTAGAAAGGTCTTTGTATACAACATATTTCAAAAATCACAAGTCTTTCATGTATGAATTCAAAAGTGATTCGGCACCATGTTTGAAGGGAGCACATGGGAGGAGCAAAGTTGGGTTCAGGAACTATGCCAAATATTAATAACACCCTAAATGTGAGTGACATGTCAAGCAGGAACAAGGTATTCCCATTTCAACAAAGAAGGTGCCTGCAGGTATTGTTTTCAAGGGTAGTCAAAAAAACAAAAAAAAACAAGTTAAAGGCTAACAGTGTCCCTTTAAATAAAGCACCCAGCCTGGTGACATGGATGGCTGAGACGTTGGACACCTCACCTCCTGCCACACCGAAGAACCGAGTTTGGAAATGGGCGTGAGCTGCCCAGGGGCCAACCAGGGAGGGAGGTTTGAGTGTCCCGAGGAGATATCTCCTCTTGGGGGGGACCGGATGCCTCACTTGGTGGCTGCCACCTAGTGACCCAAGGTGGCAACGTAGTGGGACTTAAGGGAACATGTCACACCCATTGGGCCTCCACAGAGGCGCAGTGCGGACAGGGAGTTATTGCACTTGGCGTGGGCCCAGAGAGAAAACATGGAACCCCTCCAGCCGCAGAATGAATCCCGACCCCCCTACAGGATCTGCACTGGCAACCAGACACCTCCAAGGAGACCCTCTGGGGAATGAGCAAGGTAAGCCCCAGACAAGCCGGCTGACGGGGCTGGTGGTAATGGAGGGGTTGGTCAGAAGGGGGCAGCTGGGCAGTCAAAGGCAGACAAACAGAAGACAAGGGGGAAAAAAGATTAAGTAAAGCAATGGTCCCTGGAAAATCCACTGAAGCACACCCTGCTTTAGGGACTCAAGTTTGGAGAGGATGGTGCCAAGAGCATCCTTCTGCATGACCCCCCTTGGTCATTCGCGGGCCACAAAATCATATTTTTATTCATTTTATTTAACAAAATTGGAATTACAATCCTTTGAGTCAAGGACTCGTTTCCAAAGGCTCCTCATCAGGCAGAGACATATAGAGTTACAAGTTCGAATGACAACATAACATTGCAAGATACAGCAGGGATATCAACAAGTACAAGTTCAGGGCAAACACAGTTTCAAGACACAGAGCATACATAGTTATATCGATGTTTAGGGCAAACACACAGACAGTGCACACATAGTCACATCGATGTTTAGGGCAAACACAGAGACAGTGCACACATAGTTACATCGATGTTCGGGGCAAACATGCAGACAGTGCATACATAGTCGCATCGATGTACAGGGCAAACACACAGACAGTGCACACATAGTCACATCCATGTTCAGGGCAAACACACAGACCGTGCACACATAGTCACATAGATGTTTAGGGCAAACACACAGACCGTGCACACATAGTCACATCGATGTTTAGGGCAAACACCGAGACAGTGCACACGTAGTCACATCGATGTTTAGGGCAAACACACAGACAGTGCACACATAGTCACATCGATGTTTAGGGCAAACACACAGACAGTGCACACATAGTCACATCGATGTTTAGGACAAACACAGACAGTGCACACATAGTCACATCCATGTTTAGGGCAAACACACAGACAGTGCACACATAGTCACATTGATGTTTCCATTGCTACATAGTATGTTTCGTAGCATGTTTCAAGTTCATTGCAGGAAAGACTCCGTTGAGCAAGCTCATTCACAAGGAGGTCCTGAGGCACATACACATACAATTCACAATTACATAGACAGGAGATATAAAATGTAGAACAACAAAGAAAAAATATATATATAATACAAGAGGTATACACAATAGAAGTCCTTATGCTATATATGCAGTACATTCCTGCTGTTTGCACAGGCAGTTACAAAGATACAGTACACATGTTTACAGTGGCAGGTTGGAGAATACAGTAGATTTACCGTTGATGGATCATACGCCAAGCCAGTACAGAAGGTTTGCAGGATAAGCTGTAAGGACAGTGTAATCAATACAAGAGTCACTATCATAGACCTATACAAACTGGTACCTAGGCAGTGGTGCAACCTGAGGGTTATCAGCTGTAGTGATTTGGAGTGTAGCAGTACTGGGGCATTGTAAGAGAGAGTGTGAGCTAGCTGCTTTGTCCGACTGTGACCTGTGAGAAGTTAATTGTAGGGACAAATGATTCGCAGTCCAGGTACATTGTCAAGAGGGTCTTGGCTACCAGATGAGATTTAACCCAATATTGGGCAAATATTTAAGCTAGCAGGGCCAGGTTATTCACACCTACAGCACCGTGAGGTGAAAAGGTGGTTTCTTAGAGCGATTTTGAAAGGTCCTGGAATTACAATCCTTTGAGTCAAGGACTCGTTTCCAAAGGCTCCTCATCAGGCGGGCTCCTCATCAGGCAGAGACATATAGAGTTACAAGTTCGAATGACAACATAACATTGCAAGATACAGCAGGGATATCAACAAGTACAAGTTCAGGGCAAACACAGTTTCAAGACACAGAGCATACATAGTTATATCGATGTTTAGGGCAAACACACAGACAGTGCACACATAGTCACATCGATGTTTAGGGCAAACACACAGACAGTGCACACATAGTTACATCGATGTTCAGGGCAAACATGCAGACAGTGCATACGTAGTCGCATCGATGTTCAGGGCAAACACACAGACAGTGCACACATAGTCACATCCATGTTCAGGGCAAACACACAGACCGTGCACACATAGTCACATCCATGTTCAGGGCAAACACACAGACCGTGCACACATAGTCACATCGATGTTTAGGGCAAACACACAGACCGTGCACATAGTCACATCAATGTTTAGGGCAAACACCAAGACAGTGCACACGTAGTCACATCGATGTTTAGGGCAAACACACAGACAGTGCACACACAGTCACATCGATGTTTAGGGCAAACACAGACAGTGCACACATAGTCACATCAATGTTTAGGACAAACACACAGACAGTGCACACATAGTCACATCAATGTTTCCATTGCTACATAGTATGTTTCGTAGCATGTTTCAAGTTTATTGCAGGAAAGACTCCATTGAGCAAGCTCATTCACAAGGAGGTCCTGAGGCACATACACATACAGTTCACAATTACATAAACAGGAGATATAAAATGTAGAACAACAAAGAAAAAAATATATATAATACAAGAGGTATACACAATAGAAGTCCTTATGCTGTATATGCAGTACATTCCAGCTGTTTGCACAGGCAGTTACAAAGATACAATACACATGTTTACAGTGGCAGGTTGGAGAATACAGTAGATTTACCATTGATGGATCATACGCCAAGCCAGTACAGAAGGTTTGCAGGATAAGCTGTAAGGACAGTGTAATCAATACAAGAGTCACTATCATAGGCCTATACAAACTGGTACATAGGCAGTGGTGCAACCTGAGGTTTATCAGCTGTAGTGATTTGGAGTGTAGCAGTACTGGGGCATTGTAAGAGAGGGTGTGAGCTAGCTGCTTTGTCTAACTGAGACCTGTGAGAAGTTAATTGTAGGGACAAATGATTCACAGTCCAGGTACATTGTCAAGAGGGTCTTGGCTACCAGATGAGATTTAACCCAATATTGGGCAAATATTTAAGCTAGCAGGGCCAGGTTATTCACACCTACAGCACCGTGAGGTGAAAAGGTGGTTTCTTAGAGCGATTTTGAAAGGTCCAATTTTGAGGATGTTGGTAATGGTGACTGAGAGGGAGTTGGATCAGGATGGGTAAAGCTACCAACAGTCCCTATTTTACCAGGACAGTCCCTATTTTAGGCAGCATGTCTCAGTGTCCCCCCAAGTTTTGCAAAATGTCACTCTTGTCCTGGTTTTTGCTTACTTGTCCCAGTTTTGTCCCTTTTTTTTGGCTGACTGCTAATCCATGAGTGACAGTTATTTCAGCACCACTGTGACGCTGCTCGGGCCGAATAGTAGTTTGCAACTTCAACTCCTATGCCTGTGCTGCACTGCAAGCATGTCAGTGGGAGCACAGTAAAGCATGTTCCTTCCTGTTGGATTAGGCTGGATAGTAGTGCAAACAAGCCCATGTGGACATCTGCCTGCCAGCAGCTGAGAGGGACTGCAGACAGAGAAGAGACCAGCAGCAGTGAACTAAGGTACTGAACCTGATCAGCTGTAGAGAGGTGTGTGAAAACAATCTGGTGTGGTGGTGGGAGCCACTGACGTGAAGTTTGCTCAGCAAATGAGGTGAGTGTAAGCGGGTCGGATGGGACTGTCAGGGGGAGCAATGCATGCAACTCAAATGTCTGATCACAATTTAACACAGGTTTGCTTCTAATGAACTTCCTGTAAATGATGATTTGGAACTTGCTGCAGGAGAATGATGTATTGTTTTAATCTGGATGTTTGCTACTGGTGTTACTGTGGGGTGGCATGGCCAGAGCAAGCAGCAAAATTTAATTGTGAGCAGCGTTGTCTGCGGTGTGCCGTGGGAGTTACGGGGGTCATGGTCAGGGTGGACCGTCCCAGTTTTTGCCCTCGGAAAGTTGATAGCTTTAAGGATGGGGCCCTGTAGTAGAAAGACCTCTGCGCAAGGGATGTCCTGGCTGTAGGCACCAGGAGGATGTCCTTACCAGCCTGGCGTTGTGGTTATATGGGTTGTCTTATCCCATCCCTTTCAGTTTTCTAAAGAGGAGCAAGTGGTTGACCAAGTCGAAAGATTTGGTCCTTTCAGTGTAGATTGATCCAGTGATGTGACTTTTCTCGGCAACCTCTGAGTATCACTTGTCACCTTGAGAAATGATGTGACAGTGTAATGCTTGGAATGGAAGTGTAACTGGAAAAGGGCTAGGAGTTCGTTTGGGGGCCTGTGTTCAGAAATGTGAACATGAATAAATCTCTCCAGATTTTTGGGCTGAGCAGAGATGATGAATACAGGCCAAAAAAATGTTAGTTGCCATATCGGCAAAGTATAGGCCAGTAATCTCCACACCACAGCTAGCTGTAAAGCATCTAGAAGCTTGTCATGTCATACTGTTTGGACTGAAACATCTCTGCTTTCTGTAATAATGAATAGTACTCTGCTCAGAAGAAATTAAAGGAGTGGTCAGCAGTCAAAAAGTATTGCTTTGGGGTCTGTGGAAGGTTTTGTAAGTGGTTTGATGCCTGTAATCAGTCCATGGCTGATTGATTTGCATATCTGTGGAATGCTGGCTGCCTTTGGCAGAAAGGCAGAGCACAGCTACACTTTCTAAACATGTGTGCTGATAACAAGGTACGGTAATTGAGACAATTACAAGTTGTATGGCTCACATCATTACCCATCCTTCCCAGAAGTTTGTGGGGAATTATAAAAATGCACTGTCTGCTGTTAACTCCATCTGGTCCAGGCACCTCAGGCCATCTTCTTTCATAGTGGCGTCAAGTTGTTGCAGTTTTCTGCAGTGAGGTTCCCTAAAGCTGTACCCTTCCTGCATCACTTTTGCATCCCACTGCATGAACTGGTTGAGTAGTACTTGCTAAGATTCATTTGATTCACACAAGCATACTGTTGTAAGTAGTGACCTTATATTTTCTGTGTTCAGATTTACCAGAGACCCCACTACGGGGCTGCAGTTTTGAATTCCTGCTCACTTGGTTATGTCCCAGTCCCCGTTTTTAGTGCATGAGCTCAGCAGGATTGGATGTGTATGGCTGTTTGCTGAGCTGATAACTGAAGGGGTGTTAATAGTTTTCAGCTAAGCAGAAGAAACATACTGTAACTGAAGCACAAGAAATGTCTTTTTTTTATGTCTTTAGTCTGGTTCATTAGCTGTTCTATTCAGTTGCTTCTGGAGAAGAGGAGGCAGACACTGTGTATCAAAATGGGACTTTTGGACCATTGAAGGGTCAGGTTTCAGTAATTATAAATCTGTATGTGTGTCGTTTGGCGAAGTGCACAAAACCCACACCATTTGGGTGTTTTCTCTCTCCTAGCTTCCTTTTCACGGATCCTGTGCACCACGCTTCCTTCAGACTGTCTCTTCGGTATGCTAACTCAGAGTGTACTAAATGGTCTACAACTCTCTGTAACCAGTGTGTGCTGATATTATCTCTTGAGCTCTGACTAGAGGGAGTGTGTTGGTAAGCTGTTAGCTGAATTGATGCCAAAAAATCTCACAGGACTCAACATGTAGCCCAAAGGCATGTTGTTCATAAATGCTCATAGCCAAACCCTTTGTGCCCTCATGGACCCAAGTGTTCTAAAAAGTTATATCTCCTTCCACTTTTTGAGACATCTTTAACATGGTTTGGAAAGCATTTCAAAAAAGAGTAAAGAATTGGTTTGAGTTTTGATTTTTGCATATGTTCCAAATAAACTCTCCTGCAGGTAAACTTTATGTAATAGTGTTAATTTAGCCTGATGTAAATTTAGCCTGATGTAAAGGGAACTGCAACATCAGAAATGTTTTGAAACCCCCTTGTATAAGCCACAGCAAATTAATACATTATTATGCCCCCCATAAGACATTTTAGCCACCCTTGTTTAGAGCCTTGATATGTTTCCACATATATTAGGCTATGGGCTATATATGAAGCCCATGGAAATTAATTTGTATTTCATAGAAAAATGTGTCAGAATATTTCATCCACTACCTACCTGTATTATTTCCTAACAGAAAATGCCAAATGGTAATTTTTTTGTTTCTGGTTTTTGTTTTCTTTGATATATGGTTGACAAAATTATCCCATTTAGAAAAGGGAAAAGGCTTTAAAAAGTAAGAGATAAAAAAAATAGTCATATAGTAATTTAAGGTTGGAAAGGTACGTCATGCACACCCACATGCTTCGTAAGCATGAATAAGTAAGTATGTTGTGTTAAAATGTACTAATCTACAGGAGTTTCCTACCCCCTCCACTACCCAGGATATGTAGTGAGTACCTTGGCAAGCTAACATTTGTCCATGCTTACCTTGAAGGCCTATACTGTCTTTTATGTCCACTGTCTCCTCTGGAAGGGTGTGGTAGGGCTAGCCATCCTGCCTGGGTACTGGAGGGACCTTATATTTTCTGTGTCCTTTTAGCTGTGCAGCTTCTGTTCTGCATGTCTATATTTCTTCTTGCTGCCCCTCCTGGACTGATCACCCAGGAGGGCTCCTTTGTCTCTTCTTTCTTTTTCTGTCTCCCCCTCTCTTCTTTACACTATTTTTCAAGTCCCTCCAGAAATTTATCCTGTATGGCTTTCAAGTGATAGTATAATGTGGAAGCTACTGTGGCTAGCTCAGCTGCATTTGTTAAAGATGAGAGCAGATAACGATTGTTACCTGTTGGTAAAAATGTGCACATTTTCATAAGAGTCATTACTGTTAAAATGCTGATCTTCTTTGGAGGTGTCTCAGTCATCAGGTTACACCGTAGGAACGTCATAGTCAGTGAGTGGGGAATCCAAACGGAAGATTTTCAGCAGCACAACTGGGTTTGCTCATGCCATCGATGTCAGCCGACATCGCCAATGCTATAAAAGCTCAGGAGGGCCTGTGCCCTCCTCAGTTCTTTCCCGCCATCAACTTGCTAGCAGAGTCTCCGCGGAAGAGCTGTTGCAGTGTTCGTGTCTTTTTGCGGCCTACGACCTTTTTTTCTCCACAACCCTCACAAATCTCTTTTCAGAGATTTATTGTGTTTCTTCTTTTATGTTGAGAGTTAAACCTTCAGCTTCTCTCTTCCACCGCTGCTGCTGTGGAAAGAAGATTGCCTCCTGTGATGAACACTCTGTTTGTGTTTTCTGTCTTGGGCCTGATCATGACGCCTCGGACTGTGAGACTCTGCCAATGGTTTAACCAAATCACCCTTGGGTGACACAGAAAGGCTCTCCATTCCTTCATGGAACAGCAGGTAGCCAACTCCGAGCCAGGGTCCTCTGGGGTGCTGGCCAGCCAGTCGCCCTCCGGGTCCAAGAGCACCAAGGCCTCCCAGGCCAATGACAGGTCTTTGGGGGAAAAGTCATAAAAAAGACTGGGATTGCGACTGCTTCCTCCGGTGGCCATCCCAGTCCCCGTTGGCCTCTCCTTTGAGGAGCTCCTTGGTGGCAGCCCTGACGAAGAGACCTGCTGTCCAGGTCCTGGTTCACTCCAGACCCATATCGACAGCCTCTCCGCCCAACTCTCAGGGCGCTCGGCCATCGACCTCCTGGTCGTTAGTCCCTTCTCTGTCGACAACGGGTTCATCATCAACGAAGGCCTCCTCGAGACCCGACCCTTCCCAGTCAAAGGCTATGAGCTCATCGGGCATGCAGTCGGGTGTAACAATGTCAATGCCATTAACCCCTCCTCCTCCGACCATGAACTTGGATGAAGTTCTAATCCGCTTCACTAATATGATTGTCGAGTAGTTAACAACTTCGTCGCCAACACCTTCACCGCTCCTTCATTGTTGACTCCTGTTCATTGGCCCTGGGAGCCAGCCCGAGGACCATCGACGGCGCATCCGACACCAGACCCAGATGAAGAGGTTGACGTCAAGGAGGAATACCACCCTGACCTCATACTTCCTGATGAGGTAGAGGAGATGAGCGAGGAAGAGCAGTATTACACTTCAGATAAGTCTGCTGCCTCCTCTGTCAGTGAAGAATCTGTTAAGCATACCCCCAGGTCTTTGCCTGAGGATGCTTCATTCTTCAACATTATGAAGCAGCTGTCTTCCACTATGGAGTTTCAGACCGAGGAGTAGGATGCCACCAGGAAGTACCTGGCAGATTACCTGGAGATACCTGAATCTCCCCCAAAGATTATTCCTCCCATGTTTCCAGCTCTCAGGAATGCTACCATGGCAGCTTGGCACAGACCAGATATGGTGCCAGCTATGCCCCGCAGAGCTGATAAGCTCTACAGTGCCCCTCAGGGCATTCCTTAATTGGCTGCCCAGGCTGAAACTGACTCAGTGGTCATCAAGGTGGCACATGACAGGTCTAAGGTGACCAAGCACCTTAGTTCATTGCCCCCTGGACAAATAATCCCACAGGATAGATCTTTGGGGCAAAAGGGCATATGCTTCCTCTACCCTTGGCCTGAGGATAGCAAATTACCTGTCTCACATGGTGAATTCTAGAATACAAATGCCAGAAAGGGCAAGACAGCTGCCTAAGCCCTTCTTGATGGTGCCCAGAAACAGGAATTGCTCCAGTGTTTCCAAACTGCAGAGAATGTTAGGAGGTCTCTTCTGAGAGACATCTACGATTTATCTGATACGGTGCCAGGGCGGCAGCCACTGGCATCTGCCTCCATAGGCATTCATGGCTCAGGGTTTCTGGGTTTGCTGCTGATGTGCAAAACAAGGTGCTGAACACCCCTAAACTATTTGGTCCAGATGTCCAGGACATCATCAACGATCTATAGGCCTCAGGTACATCCATTAAGTCCATCCATGTCCTCTACCACACTCAACAGCATGGTAGGGGGAGCCCTACCTTTCGTAAGCATGTTAACAGACCAGGCTCCGACTCCCACCCTCAGGGCAAACGTAGAGCCCAGCCCTCCATGCCTGCCTCCTCCCATACTGGAGCGGCAGCCAAGCGTCCCGGGACTGAGGGTCCAGCCTCCACCATTGGCCCTGCCTCAGCTTGACTCCTTGCTGGACTCCCCTACTCTAGTCCAGGCCCAGGAGGTGGTGGTCAGAGGTCGGTTCTCCCTCCATTTGAACCATTCTTCCTGGTTCCCAAAAAGACCAGAGATCTGAGGCCAATCTTGGATCTGAAAGACCTCAATCTTTATGTCACTACAAAAAGTTCCAAATGGTAACCCTACCAGGCCTATTTCCCCATCTCAAGTCTGGGGACTGGCTCTGCTCACTGGACATACAGGACGCCTACCTGCACATCGGGGTCTTCCCTCCTCACAGGAGCGTTCTCCACTTCACCTTTCAGGGAGAACATTACCAGTTCAAGGTATTGCCCTTTGGCTTATCTTCTGCGCCGCGTGTCTTTACCAAATGCTTAGCAGCAGTTGCAGCATCCCTCAGAAGAGAGAGACTGTATGTCTTGCCGTATCTGGATGACTGGCTTCTCAAGGCCTCGTCCAGGGAGCAGCTGTTGTCCACTCTGGAGCATACACAAAATGGGTACCATCAAATAGTTAATTCCACTATCAGAATAAATTGTAAAGCAAAAACAGGTGGGGCCTTGATTTACTGGAGTTTGGTAAATAGGCCCAATTATGTTAAAGCATCAGGTGTATTACGTGATAGCATTTCTGATCACTGCCTGGTATTTTTAATTAGGAAAAAAATGAAATACCCATTGAAAGAGATTCAAATAAGGGAAAAATGGTCATATAAAATGTAACAGAAGAAACAATTCTTAGGGAAGTAAGTAATGTTGATAGGTCCCCACTTTTCTGTCTTACTGATATTAATGAGGCCACAAGTTGATTTACTGTTCGACTTTTAAATATTGTAAACATGTGTAACCCCTAGGGGGCGCTACCCTTAGGGCTACTACCCCTGTCTGCCCCTTCGGAGGCAGGGTAAGGGGCCCAGATCCGTGGACGGGTGCCTCCACCCAGAGGTCAGGGTTAGCCCCAGTAAGACTACCTTGGTTACAGCCCTCTGGGCTACTGCAACTCTTTGTCCCACTAGTGACTCACCCTGCTTTCTCCCACATTCTTTCCACCAATCCACTTACCCCGTGGCTGATACAATTCAGCTCACTCCAGAGACCCTCTGTAAAATAAGATACAGTTATATTGCAATCACCAGGCAGAAGTTCACCATTAATGTACACAATAGCCAGGATGGTAATTATAACACAGCAATCTGATTTATTAGAAGGGTAGATAACGGGGATCAGGTTAATTGGCTTAACTATGCTATATACCCATGGCTGTGTGCACAGGCCTAACCCTACAAGTCACTGTCCCTGGGTACCCAAGCCCTAATGGCTAGTCCAAACGTGGCAGCTGGGTGGGGCCCTTAACACAGATAAACGCTGCAATCCTGAGCAAGTCAGCAGAGAAGGAAAGTTCGATTAGGCAGTCAGAAGTATAGCAATACGATTGGAAACCACTGTTTGCACACTTAACAGGGAGCTACCCTGATTCAGTACTCACAACCTCCAGCCAATCCCGATTCTTCCAACACTAGCAGGGCTGAGCCTGAACTTCACAAGTATCTGTACACATCCATATGGTTATCTCAATCCAGGCAGAATCCCTCACTGGCGACAGGATCAACTTGAACTCGCAAGTCTCTTTACACATTTATATGGTTAACAGCAACAGCCGAATCCTTTAATGGCAGCAGAATCAACTTGAACTCACAAGTCTCTTTACACATTTATATGGTTAACAGCAACAGCCGAATCCTTTAATGGCAGCTGAATCAACTTGAACTCACAAGTCTCTTTCACATTTATATGGTTAACAGCAGCAGCCGAATCCTTTAATGGCAGCTGAATCAACTTGAACTCACAAGTCTCTTTACACATTTATATGGTAAACAGCAATAGCAGAAGTCCTTTAATTGCAGCAGAATTTACTTGAGCTACTCACACATTTATATGGTAAACAGCAATAGCAGAAGGGTACCACACCAGGCAGCTGCTCCCAGGCTCTTCAGCTTTCACAGTCACTCCAGCTCTGTAATGGCAGCTTTTTACTCCTCCCGCAGACCGAGCGCAATTCAGCAATGTTCTCCAGTCCTATTACAGGTCGAGCCTGGTGGGTAGCTGTAAAGAGCACAGCCTCCTCTGACCGCCCGCCGATGGATTTCAAGACGAACTCCTCGCAGGAAAAACGGCCGACTTAGGCCTTCACGCGCTTCCCGCGCGAACACTTCCCAGCTCAGAAGCACAGAATCTCCTCACTCCTCACTAGCCACAACGATTCTGACTCTCCACAGCTTGGGGCACTCCTTTCCACTCAGGCGTGACCCGATCCGATTGGCTGGTTGAGCCTGCCAGTCACTTCTCCCAGCTCTCAGTGGTGCAGAAAAAGCGCCATAGTCCATAATGCCTTGTTCCCTCTAAACAGCTCCTCTGTTGGTCAGTCAACTCTGTGAAATCCCAAGGTACTGATTGGTCCAATTGCACAGCTCGGGACCAAAATGGAGGAGGCGATCAAACTCTCTGTGCTGCAAAGCAAAGCAGGTTAGAACAACTACATTATCCTTATTTTCACAGCTTATTTTAATCAACCACCTACACCCTTTATTAGGGCTCCCCTGCACTATTAGCGATGGCAGAAGGGAGCGCTACTCTGCAGCCCGGGTGGGAGTCGAGCTTGCCAACACTCAACCCCTTCCCATTTTAACCCATTCCGACTGCAAAAGGCAGCCCTTAAAGGGACAATATACGGAGGCATTACAAAGCATCCCACGGACCCTCCTTTCGGCGGCTTTATGCCGATTACCCACCAGGCATAAGGCACATTAGGAACCCCCATTTACAAGGGGGTTACACATGTCAACAATATCACCTCGGACCCACTCACAATCGCCAGCAGACTTAATACAGCATTTTCTGACCTAAGCTCAGTTCTTTCTAACAACTTCTTCAACCCCACACCTATGACCCCAGAACCCAACAATACCTACCCCCCCCCACACACACACACACTTCTACCTCAGGGTTATTAGTATGAGTGAAGCAAGTTCTTACCTTAAAAAAACCCTAGGGGGCTCAAACTACTGCAAAGACTCCTTTGACATGAAAATCCTTAACTTGGTACTGGACTCTGCTCCCCCCTCTGACTGATCTCCTTAACCTCTCCCTATGCCTTGGACAGTTCCCAGCCGACTGGAAGGTAGCCACCATCACACCAATACTAAAGAGTGGAGACCCCACATTACCCAATAATTACAGGCCCATCTCCATACTCCCTCCCTCCCTTCTCGAAAGCCCTGGAAAAAATCTTTGCCACACAACTCACAGACTACCTGATTACACGTGACATCCTGTGTAGGGAACAGCATGGTTTTAGAGCCGGTCACAGCACAACTACTGCCCTCATAGAGTTCTCCAACTCGCTGCACAATGCCCTAGATAGGAAACTGCTAGCAGGAGCCATATTAATAGACCTGTCAAAAGCGTTTGACACAGTCTCCCACACCCTTCTCCTAAATACTCTCCGCCACACCGGCCTGTCCCCTGGACCCATAGCTTGGTTCACAAGCTACCTCACAGATAGGTCCCAATGTGTGAAGATAAATAGCACCCTCTCACCCACCCTACCAGTCCGCTCGGGGGTCCCCCAGAACTCCATCCTTGGCCCACTGCTATTCGGCATCTTCCTGAATTCCCTGCCTAAATCCTGTCCATGTAACCTACTCTACACAGATGATACGGTAATGTATGCCTCCCACTCAGATCCCACAATCCTTCAATCCTCCCTACAACTTGCCTTCAACCATGTTGAAAACTGGTTCACTGACCTCAAACTTGTGGTCAATATAAAAAAAGACTAATACTATGGTCTTTTCCCATCGCCAGAGTAAGGACTATAATGCCCAGCTAACAATCGTTTCCAAAACTCACATCCTGCTGGAGCAGGTCCACACATATAAATATCTAGGCATTACTTTCGATCCTACTCGATCTTTCCACCCACATATTCGTAATCTTTCCTCTGCCATAAATATGCACACAGGTCTATTGTATCAGCACAAAGCCTGCCTGCCGCCAGAGGCCCTACACATTGCCATTACCTCCTCTGTTCTCTCCCATGTGGACTATGGGCTAGCTATCTACTCAGCCGCTGACCACACTGCACTAAATAACATCCACCTAGCCATTAATAAAGCCTGTTGGCTCCTTGCTGGAGTGGATAAGCATACCCACAGCTGCACCCCATATGAGCTAACAAAAATCCTCACCCTAGGTGAAAGAGTACGTTATCAAACATGTATCCTTACAAAAAAAATCCAACTAGGCCTTACTCCCTCTGCGCTGCACATACCTCAACATATACCCGCGCGGCAGACTGATTAAGATGGGCTGTTCCCAGGGTCAAAGCCACCCTTGCACAACGGTCTTTCTCCTACAGAGCGCCGTCCTGGTACAATGAGCTCCCCGGGCCATCACCTCTATCTCCAGATTAGGCTCCTTCAAAACAGCCCTGAAAAAACACATAATCTCCACCCGTCACTGTCGTTGTTCCTAATAAGTAAAGGAATCTGCCTACGGGCAGCGAGATTCTGGGTTAATAGATATACCTTCACACTGTTGCTTCTATGTGTTGATGAAAATGTAGGTATCCTGACTGCGTGCGCCACCTACTAGCATATAGGCCCTACCTTAATATTGATTATACTGTTTCGTTGACGTTCACAGGTTCAACTCAGGACTTGTATAGCTACCCTACTGTGTAGGTCTAACAGCTCTGCTCATACCGTGTTGTTATCTTGTCTCCTTCTCCATTGTTATACTGTATGCTGATATATATTGCCCATTCCCTGTTGTTAGTCTCCTTCCCTGCTCTCACTGCAATATTGTATTATGTCTGCTTATTGTTATGTATTGTACCTGACGTGGAGCCTTTGGAAATGAGTCCCTGACTCAAAGGTTGTTATCCGATATTCCTAATAAATAAATAAAATAAATTAGTGTAACCCCTCACCCCTGCCTTTTACTAAAACAACAGATGGCATGCTGTTGGCGTTGGCAGCAATACCTGGTGGGGACCTGGGTTCGGGGAGGATGAGGTTACCTGGCACAAGGGACCTAGGTTTGGCTACTCTGCACAGGGGCACCCAAGTAAATCCAACTACAGGAAGCAATAACTGTAATGTCCAGAACCAGGATTGGGATTTTTCAGTGTGGCTTTATTCAAAACTAGCTGACACATGACAAAGCATTGATGGTCCCTCAAGGGGCTACGTTCACTGTATATGCAGATTGAGACTAAAGGCGGTCCACTTGAAGAATGAACCCATTTTTACTATTGTCTGGCTCTGGACCCATCAGGCACTCAGCCCGGACTTGCATGCGCTTTGGATACACAGCCCGACTGGCCCGGCTCCTCTGCCGGCCACTTGACTGACGGTCCATTTGAAGAATGAACCCAAACTTTACTTGGAGAGACTCCCATCACACAAGGAGTATATTTTCCCAAGCTGTGGCTCCCCACACCACTTAGAGTCTGCGACTCCTAGAGAGATTTGATTTCTTACTTCCATCGAACTCCCATCAAACAAGGAGAATATTTCCCATCCTGTGGCTCCCCACACCACATAGAGTCTGCGACTCCTAGAGAGATTTTCAAGTTGCGACCCACGTCTGGGTACTCACCTCATCACTGGCCAGGCGCATGAGGCAAGTAGCAAATCACAGAAGAAATCCGTAGAGGTGGACCTGGTCACTAAAGATGGGGGGTGTTCCCACCTCTGGCTCCCACAGCCCATACCCGGCCATTTCTCTGGACAAACATAAACTTAAACTGTGAAAATATAGATTAACGGTGGATGACCTGAAGCACCCCCTCTACAGCATTACTTGAAATCCATTAAAACTTTAGACTTTCTGACTGCTCCATTTGTTTGTCCTAGATAAAATAGTCCTCCCAAAATAGCAGTCCACATTCCAACTTCCTTTATATTTCCAAACTGATGAAACAATCGTTTGCCCCTTCAAATGGAGCAAAACACTCACCCATTCGTTGCAGGTGCCCCACAGGCGAAATACCACTTCTTTTACTGTTATACAAGAACAGACACTGTAAACAGGCAGCTTTCTTCCATAGTGGAAATAGGGGAGTGCCCCTGAAATCCACAGAGGGACTTTTCTTCCACCCCCCCCCGGAGGGAGGGGGGGCACTGAGACCTGGACAGCGGTCTCCACCACTTTCAAAAGGTGAACAGGATCACACCTCCTTCTTGCTTTAAAACAAACTGAAGACTGACTTTGAAAACTCCCAAAGTTCTAAACTCACTCCCTGAGCTGCAGATTCCAATGTGGCTTATGCAGCTGCGACAGTTCTATGGTGATGTCATCTCTCAAGTCTCAGCTGTGACTGAGAACAGAGTGAGACAGTGTGAAACCCATTTAACTGGAGTTTCACAAGCTGCCTTCCCTGCCTACCACTAGGTCTTACTGGGATTCTAGTAACCCCAGGTAACAAGGGGGTTACATTAGCACACAAAAGGAAAAGTATAGGGTTAATTCTAAGTGTAACTCATTTATTTAAATCAAGACAGGCCATATGGAAGCTTTATAAGAAAACTGGGTCTCAGGTTGATTTAATTAATTTTCGGCACATCAGAAATGTCTGCAAAATGGAAACTAAAAAAGCAAAACAAAATTTTTTCAAAGAGGAGCAATTAAAAAACCTACTGAATCCTAGAAATTTCTGGGATTTTTTAAAGGACTTGTACACTACTAAGAATAAAAATAAGACTGAACAAATTAGTATTGGCAATATAACATTGGATACTGACTGTAAGGTGGCAGATGGATTTAATGAATTTTTTACGAATATGAGCCAATATAAAATTCAAATAGATGTGAATTATCAAAAAGTTGATTTAAATAAAAAGGATGAAATCAGGATGGTATCGCAGGCAAAATCTGGAACTCTTCAAACATTTGCTTTCATGAAAATACATGAAAAAGAAGTTTTTGATCTATTGGCCACCCTCAATGAAAATAAAAGTCCTGGAGCTGATGAAATACCTTCAGGGACATTGAGGGGGCGGTTGGGCCATTAACTGAGCCAGTCACTTATTTGTATAACCTCTCATTATGTACAAATGTGATTCCAGACACAGGGAGGCAGTATTGCGCAGTGGTTTAAGGCTCTGAGCTGCAAATCTGGTGACATCCAGCAGCCCAGACCGGGTTTAAATCCCACAGCTTCCACTTGCATACTGTGTGACCCTGAGCAAGTCACTTAACTTCCCTGTGCTCCCAGGTCATACCTATAAAAAAGCTTTCAGGTTGAGACTGAATCCGGACAAGACTGAGGTGCTGGTGGTGGACCCTGGTCACCATGTAGAGAAGTTGACTCCTGGGTCTCCTGGCCTTATGTTAGGGGGTAACCAGTTGAGACCTTCTAAACAGGTGCAGAATCTGGGCGTAGTGCTTGACAGTGAGCTGATGCTTAACATACAGGTGTCAGCCATTGTCAGGTCCCCTTTTTACCATCTGAGGAACATAGCCCGGATAAAAAACCTTGTTCCGCACGATGACTTCCCTGTGTTGGTTCACGCCTTTGTATCTTCGCGTCTTGATTACTGTAATGCTCTATATCTAGGGTTACTGGTGGTGGATCTCCGTCGCCTGCAGCTGGTGCAGAATGCTGCAGCCAGGTTGTTGGCTGGGTTACGAGAGATTGCCATATCACACCTGTGCTGCGCGAATTGCACTGGCTGCCGGTGTGATGGAGGATCACCTTCAAGGTCATGTTGCTGACCTATTAGGCCCTACATGGACGGGGACTGGGCTAGTTGCAAGATCTCCTTCGGCCCTACTGCCCTCGCCGCTCACTCCGCTCCACTAATGAGGGATTGCTAGAGATTCCCAGGTTCGTCTTCAGTCATCTGGGGCCAGAACCTTTTCCTTTGTGGCCCCAACCCTGTGGAATTCTTTACCTCGTTGGATCAGAGAGTGCCTGTCCACTGAGGCTTTTAAAGCCGCATTGAAAAGTTATTTATTTGAATTAGCTTTTTGAAGACAACACTTGTCTGTTCTGCTGCATCTTAAATGTTTTTTTATTTGTATTTATTATCTGACATTTGTTGTTTATATTTGTCATATATCTGCGCTTTGGTATTTTGAAAAGCGCATTATAAATAAATATTGATTTGATTTTAGTGTGCTACTCCTTGTTAAACAACTAAAAAAAAAAAAAAGACGTAAGGAAATCTGACATAATTTCACCTATTTTCAAGTCAGGGATAGACATCAGATTGCAAACTACAGACCAATTTCTATATTGCCAATATTAGTAAAATTACTTGGGGAAAATAATAGTTAAACAACTAACAGACTACATGGAGAAGAATCAGTTACTAAATGAAAATCAGTATGGGTTCGGGGGGGTGCAGCACGTCGACAGCGTTGGTCAGGTTAACTAGTGAGATCTGTGATAATATGGATAAAGGATTATTGATGGGAGGGGTTTTTTATTGACCTGACCATGGCCTTCAACATAGTGAAGTACTTGAGGGTAGGAGAGTACGCTATCCCATGGGTTGAACATTATTTACAGGATAGAAAGCAGTAAGGATTGGTTCAGAAATATCTACTTTAAGGTTTATTCATACTGGGGTACCACAGGGTTTGGTTCTGGGTCCTCTCCTGTTCTCCATTTTCATAAATGACCTGCCAAATGTATGTATTGATGCATCTATTATGTATGCAGATGACATGGTGATTTATTGTCGAGCAAGAACAGGGGTGGACCTGGAAGTTAGACTGCAGCCATTATATAATGATTACAAAAATGGTTTGCACAAAATAAATTATTGTTAAATGAGAAAAAGACAGTTAGTGTTATTTGGTCTTACACATAGGTTAGAGGGGAAATTCGTTGTCTATAATTGGAGAAAATGTAGTAAAATTGGTGCAGGTGGGGGTATTTAATTATTTGGGGGTAAATCTGGATAGCGGATCGACCTTAAACAAACATATCACAAAAGTAACAAAGAAAGTGAATAATAAATTGGGCTTCCTATATAGAAATATTAGCTGTTTGACAGTACAGGCTAAGCAGGTAATAGCACATCAAGTATTACTTTCAGCACTTGAATATAGTAATATTTTGTTAATAAATGCTCCAGAAACCTTGTATAATAAATATATAGTAACTTTTGACAACATTGTGAGGTTTGCAGTCGGAAATACTGGAAGAAGAGAACATCATTATCATTTATATTCCATCTTTGGGACATTATAATAATAATAACTTAATTTTTAAAGCACCTTTCAAAAATATCAAGGCGCTTTACATCAGAAGACAGTATACAATATCAAATTTAGACATATAAATAAATACATTTAAAACATCACTTAGTTAAAAACAAACCATACTGTCATCCATATTATCAGCAAATATTTACAAATAATTACCAAGAGATAGAATCATGAAGACTGCTTACTTATTTTTGAATAGATTATTTCATACACACACTCTATCTGTATTAGCAGAACATTTACGATGTACAATTTCAGTTGGAGTACTTAGGGAATCATCGACAAAATTACTTGTAGAACGTAAAATAAATACTAAAATTGCTGAACGTTCTTTAATTATGGTCCAAAATTAATAAATAAATTACCTCTATTTAACTTAGGTATACAAAAAAACAAGAGGTGTATTTAAAAGAACTTTGGAAGATTGTTTGGAAAGTGTTTCTGGCTGCAAATGTGTTGGGATTACATGCTGTTATTTGCACTTTGAGATACTGTGGATAGTGTATTGTACATGCTGTATGATTTTTATTATTTTATGATTGAATGCTGTTTATATAATTGTCAGTTTATTGTGTATATTGTATTGTGTTCATGTATCCTTTGTATTATTCCCCTCCTCAGGTGTGGTTGAAAAAGGGTCCTTCTGGGCCCAATCCACTTTCCTAGTTAAACTAATAAATGACAATAAAATACTCTTCAGCTTTTTCAGTCTCTTGGGCATAACAGTCAGTGTGTCCAAATCTATGCTAGTTCCATCCCAAAGACTACAGTACATTGGGGTGGTCCTGGACTTCGGACAGGGGAAGGCCTTCCTACCCCAGAGCAAAGCAGAATGCCTCATATCCCAAGCACAGGAGGGTGCCCAGAGTCAGTACATCCTGCCAGGCTATATCTTAGGCTCCAAGGACTCATGACCGCAGCCATTCCTACAGTTCCGCTAGCCAGACTCTACATGCCCACCCTGCAGTGGACCCTCTGTGCAGTGGGATCAGCAGACTGCCAAGTTGGACTAACTAGTCCTGGTCTCCTCCCCAGTACGCAGGGTACTTCAGTGGTGGATGGTCCCCTCGAACCTCCTTCAAGGGGTCCCTTTCCAGCTTTCCTTCCCAAGTCGGATTCTAACTGCGGATGCCTCAGGTCTGGGCTGGAGAGCCTACCTGGGTCACTTCCAAACTCAGAAATCCTGGTCCCAGTAGGAAGCCACCCTGCATATCAGTGTCCTGGAGATGAGAGCGGTGCTGTATGCCCTGCAGGCCTTCCAGGATCATCTAGCCCCAGGCTAGCTGTTGGTGCAGTCAAACAATCTTAAGTGTTGTTTACTATATCAACAAGCAGGGTGGGACTCACTCATACCCCCTTTGCAGGGAGGCCATGAGAGTGTGGTATTGGGCACTAGACCACAGTCTGACACTATTTGCCGTACACGTGCCCAACATTCTAAACACCCTCGCGGACAGCCTCAGCAGGACTCAGTCCAGCATGCATGAATGGGAGCTCCTCTCATCCATAGCAGAAGATCTTTTTGACAGATGGCGTCATCCAGAGTTGGATCTTTTTGCGTCACCACACAACGCAAAACTGACCAATTTCTGCTCGCTAGATCCAGGGCCTGGTATTTTCTGTCGAGACGCATTGTCCCTCTCTTGGAGCGGTTGATTTCTGTACGTATTCCCTCCATTCCCACTAATACAGAGGGCTCTGATCAAATTGCGGATGGAAGGGGACAGCATGATCCTGGTGACTCCATTCTGGCCTCACCAGATATGGTTTCCTCTGCTTCAGCAGCTGGCAGAGGAACCTCTGGTCCCTCTGCCTCTTTGCAGGAATCTGTTGACCCAGTATCAGGGGACCCTGCTCCATTCCAGTCTGAGGTCCCTCCATCTACATGCGTGGCTCCTGAGGACGTAGCCATTGCCAGGTTTGGTGTCTCCAGAAGGGTGGCAGATGTCCTAGTGGCCGCTCTCAAGCCCTCCACTCATGCCACTTATGTCATGAAGTGGAAACGGTTTGCCATCTGGGCTGCCAAACATTCCCTTGATCCCTTCACCTGCCCAGTGAAGCATGTCCTGGACTACCTGATCTCTTTGTCTGATTCAGGCCTCCAGTATTCCTCCCTCAAGGTCCAACTTTTGGCTATTTCTGCCCATCACGAACCCATGAGTGACCGCACTGTTGCTCAACTGGGTGTCTCCCATACCTTCCTTCGGGGAATCCTACATCTGAAACCCTTCTGTCCTGGCTTGGGACTTGAATTTTATTTTGGAGAAGTTGACCCTGTCTCCTTTTGAGCCAATCGCAACTTGCAATTTGTGCTTTTTTTCCTGGAAAGCGCTCGTGTTAGTTGCAGTTACTTCTGCTTGAAGAATTTCAGAGCTTCAGGCTCTCTGGTGCGAGGAGAAGTGTTCGATTTTTCACAAAGACAGGGTGTCTGCCCACACATCCTACGTTTCTTCCTAAGGTGGTTTCTGAGTTTACACTCAGTCTGTCCATCTTCCTGTTTATTTTCCGGAGCTTGCCAATCCAGAGAAAGCACTGTTTCATACTTTGGATGTGCACAGAACTTTGAAATATTACCTGCTGAGGACTAAGGAGACCAGAAAGTCTATGCAGTTGTTAGTTTCTTTCACCCCAGGTAGAGAGGACACTTCAGTTTCTAAGCAACGTTTATCCAAATGGTTGGCAAATTGCATTGTGTTCTGCTACAATAAGTATGGAAAAGCATTACCGGGTGCTGTCAAAGCTCACTCCACCAGAGGCACAGCTGCCTCTGCGTCTTGTTTCAAAGGGGTCTCAGCCGCTGCCATTTGCGCTGCTGCCACCTGGAGTACAGTCCACATCTTCACCAAGCATTACAATTTGGACATCGCTTCTAGAGCCCTGCCTGATTTGGCAGGGCTGTTCTTCAAGGACTCCTGTCTTAAGTTTTATGGAGTTCCTTAACTGGTTCAGTTTTCAAGGTTTTCTATCTTAAGTTTAAGAAGCTCCTTGACTGAGTAGGTTGTTCTACCTCTCCTGTCTTAAGATTATGAAGATCCAGCCTCCCAGACTATCCATATACAGTACTCTTGCCACTGCTTGGGACTCATTCCTACAGTGTAACCTGATGACTGAAATACCTCCAAAGAAGATAGAGTAGTTCTATTCCCTCCCACCATGCATTTTTTTGGGGACTCCTATTCAGGACCTGGCTGTCTGCTGTTTCCGTCATTTCTCTGAGAGCTGGGTCCCACACTCTCCTCGGGTCCCCAGGGTGTCAGCCTTGCTCCCTTTGTCTCCAGAGGGAAAGAACTGAGGAGGGTGCAGCCTGCATGTGTCTTTATAGGGTTGGCGACGTTGGCCAACAGCATGGGCGGGCCCAGTTTTACTGCTGAAAATCTTCTGTGTGGATTCCCCGTTCACCGATGGTAAAGTTCCTATGATGTAACCTGATGACTGAGATCCCCTCGAAGACCTACTGTTACTGTAAGTTCTTATGTACCCGTTCTTTATGCAGCGCTTACATAATATGTTTTATTGCCAGAAATGTTGTGCAAGATTGGATATAGATGAGAAGTGCCCTTGCTAGGAAAAGGGCAGAGGAACGATTTGAAAAGCCATATTTTCGTTTAGCTGCTGAAGTAGAAAGTTTTTCCCAAAATAAGAAGCACTGGAGGGGAATATTAAAAGCCGTTCCCCTCCAGGCTAAAGTA
This sequence comes from Neoceratodus forsteri, assembly GCA_016271365.2. NCBI lineage: Eukaryota > Metazoa > Chordata > Ceratodontiformes > Ceratodontidae > Neoceratodus > Neoceratodus forsteri. The sequence continues at coordinate 373,102,163 of CM057450.1, read as the reverse complement.
TGAATGGCTAAGGGGTTTTTTCTTTCTCCTTTCATGGAGAAAGTATATAGTTTATTTAAATTTCATTTATGTGTTTGGGGTGTGCGCTGCCAGAAACAATCCTGCTGGCTCCCGATGTTGAAAAGCACTCCCGAGACCAGAGCGTCTAGCAGGACAGCTAGATCTCACTTCAAGGGGGAGCTCTTGCAGCAGGTAATACCATTAGGACTAAGGCCACCAGGCGTTGGGACCCCACAGAAAAATCTTCGAGCTTGCAGTCTGTGGCAAGGGACCGCCCACGATGTCGGCTCCGCCCGACATCAGACATGGTATAAAGAGGGTGGTCCCCTGTCGCCACCTCAGTTCTTTTCCCGCTGTAGACCCGCGAACATTGGATCTGTGGACGCCATAGTTGCAGTCAACTGCCTTTTTTCTCACGCACCGCACAGTACATTTTCTCAGTAACAACCTTTCTTCGACAGTTTTTCCATCAAGTTAAATGTCTTCATTGTCTCAGCGGTGAAAATCTAAGTGTGCATGCAGGAAGCAGATCCTGGCAAAAGACGGCCATTCTGCCTGCCTGATCTGCCTAGGCCCAGACCACCGGCTGCACGATTGCCCACACAGCATCAAATTCAACAGCAAGACCAGAATTTGCCGTGCCAACACTTTAAAGGCCTATCTTCTCGAGCAGCAAGTAGCTGCCATGCAGAAGGGCCTATCGGGATACAGTTCGTCCTCTTCAACCAGGGAGTCTTCCCCCCAAGGAGAAGAGATTGGGAGGGAAACACCACCATCGGGAGAAGGAGAGGGCCAGGTCAGAGTCCCACCCAAAGTCACCTCACCGTATGTCTGTTACTTCCACCTCTGGCGGGAGGACAGAATCTAGGGACACACATAGGAAGTCGCCCGCCTCTACCCAGGAAAAAGGTAGGGAGTCTTCTTCGACGGGACAGTCATCCACCCAGATCCCCTTGGCCTCATAAACATGGGTCGACCCATGAGGGACAGGCGTTGGCTTCGGGGCAAATCCACAGAGTCCACCGCCTGAAAGCCTTCTGGGATGTCCGATAAGCACAAGAAACCAGACAAACCAGTGAAACACCGGGAGGTCGTCAGGTACCGGATTGGGTGTTGTCTGCTTCCCAGACGAAGAGGCATTCCAACTCTGTGTCGGAGAAAGAGCAAGCACCTCTAGCAAAAGAAAGGTCATCAGCCCCTAAGGACCGGCCGTCAGCCCTGAAGAATCGGCCGTCAGCCCCGGCGACCGATTTCCCAGATACCAGGATACTGGACACCCAGCAGCCTCCATCAGAAGAACCGGACGTTAGGTCGCCAGAGACCAAGGATCTGACGCCTGATGTACCAGTCGATAAAGTGCCTGAGGACCAGTTGTCCCCACCTCCAGACCAGACTCCCGGACCCTCAGGCACTTCAAACCAGACAATCCCACTGCCAGTCGTACCACTAGCTGAGGTGGGAGCACTTTGTAATGCATGGTGGAACACCATCAAAGGGGATCTTCTCCACAGACCCAGGGATCCATCCCCAGTATGTCCTCCACCCAGAGACCTCACTCCTGAGTGGCCTTTACCACTGAAGGAGCTCCAGCCGAAAGATAAAGAGGACAAGTGGATGCCTGGGTCGGATGGTCGCAAAAGGCATCCATCGTCCGTCCCATCATCCAGTGGATGCCTGCTGTCGACTTCAGGAGACGACGCAGGGGTCTCGTCTTTGGACTGTTCTTCAGAGGATGAGCTCCTCATTCCATCTCCAAATCCAAGGGACTTGTCGAGGTCACACCCAGATGACCCTTTCTTTTTGGATATTATGTGCCATATTCAGGTGCTTTACCAATGGGACACTGAGGAATTAGACCCGGAACGGCGCAGATTGGCCAAATTCTTGGGAGCCACAAATCCCAAACCTTTGGTCACCCCCCACCTTTGGTGGAACCATTTCAAAATGTGTCCAAGTCCACATAGAGACATCCAGCCACTACGACCACAGTTCCTCGTAAGGCTGATAGACTGTACAAGACTCCAAAAGGGGAGCCTTTTCTGGGCTAACATCCAAAGGCAGACTCGATGGTCCTGACAGCTGCCGCAGGGCACAACAACCACGCCACATGAGTGCCCAGCCACTGGACCCAGGATCTAAGAAATTGGACCAGATAGGGCACAAGATGTACTCTTCAGCAACTTGACCATTAGATCACTCAGCTTCCTGGTCCACATGGTCATCTACAAAAAATCCCTGTGAGCAAAGGCAATGGACCTGGCCAAAGCACTGCCAGATTTGGAGGGTAAGGTGGAACTCCTTGCTGTGGTTCAGTCTGGCATGGACATGGATAAGCATGTCCTCAGGAGTTCTTTGACTCTGCGGATACAGCAGCAAGAGCAGATGCCATTGGCATATACATGCAGAGGCATACTTGGCTCAGGGTTTTGGTCTTCCAACAGGATCTTCAGGATGCTATCCTGGATGCTCCTTTCCAAGGACCACTCCTGTTCGGTCAGGACACAGAATAACTGATCACCGGACTTCAAGACTCAGGTACAGCTGTGTCTGAAGTCCACAGAATGTACCAGTCGGAGCCACAATCCACACGCCGCTGTCCCTTTGAGAAAAATCAGGGACAGCAAGGAAGGCGCCAGACTCAACATAAGGGAGGCTTCAAAAGAAAAGGCCACCCTGGCCCTTCAGGCGCCCAGGGTCCCAAAAACCCCAAAGCGCCAAGACCTCCTTTGTCTACACCCTCCAACACAGCATGACTCCCTACCGACCCCCCTCCACCACAGCCTGTGCAGGGGGAGGCGGTAGGAGGGAGATTCTCCCTCTACCTATCCGGATGGTCCAGTATAACATCGGACCAATGGGTCTTCCAGATAGTAGAAAGGGGATACTCCCTAGAGTTAACCAGTTCCCACTAGACAACCCACCAGTTCCCTCCCACTGCTCACCCTCCCATGCACTCCTCCTGAGGGCAGAGATACAGGCCTTACTGGACAAAAGAGCTATACGGGAGGTTCCTTTTGCTCAAAGGGGGAAGGGATTTTATTCCCACTTCTTCCTTGTCCCAAAAAGACGGGAGACCTCCGTCCCATTCTGGACCTTAGTCATCTGAACACCTTTATTGAACACAAACGGTTCAGAATGGTGACCCTGGCAAGCCTGTTACTGATGCTTCACCAAGGAGATGGCTTTGCTCACTGGACATGCAGGATGCCTACATGCACATCAAGATCCTGCCATCCCACAGGAAGTACTTATGTTTCACCTTCCAAGGAGGGCACTACCAGTTCAGGGCGCTGCCATTCAGCCTATCCTTGGCACCAAGAGTTTTTACCAAGTACCTAGCAGTGGTAGTTGCAGCCCTTAGGAGAGGGGGTCACTTCGTATACCCCTACCTGGACGATTGGATTCTTATGGCACCAATAGAAGTCCATCTGAACAGGACCATGGAGGAGACATTCAGCCTGTTCCTTACTTTGGGCATCACCCTAAACCTGCCTAAGTCACAACCATGGCCAGCTCAAAGGCTGCAATACATTGGAGCAGTCCTGGACACAGTCCAAGGGAGAGCTTTTCTGACCACAGACAGAGCAGCAAGGCTAAGAGAGGTCGCTCGCAAGGTGCAAGACTTGGACTTGGTTCCACTAAGAGTGGTTCTACAACTGTTGGGTTACATGGCAGCAGCTATTGTGACAGTTCCACTCTTGCGTCTGAACATGAGGATTCTGCAATGGCATCTCAAGGTTCAGTGGGATCAAGGTACGGATGTGCAGGAAGAGCCATTCGGATCTCCAACACAGTCCAACAGTCCATGACCTGGTGGCTTACTCCGGCCCATCTGAGCATAGGGTTTCCCTTTCGGCGAACCAGTCTACTGTAGACTCTCACCACCGATGCATCAGGACTGGGATGGGGAGCACATCTTGCTTCGCGTCAGACAAGGGGCTCCATGAACTCAACAGAGAGAGCCCTTCACATAAACATTATGGAGCTGAGAGCAGTTCTGTATGCCCTTCAATCTTTCCAAGGGGTACTCCTTCCCGGACCTCTACTGGTCCATTTGGACAATACCCCAATAGTCTTTCATCTCAACCAGCAAGGGGATACACATTGTTATACCTATGCAAAGAGGCGATGAGAGTTTGGCCCTGGGCAGTGAATCACAAGCTGGACATCACAGCAGTCCATGTTCCAGGCATCCACAACATCCTCGCAGACAGTTTAAGTCACTCTCAATCTCAGAACCACGAATGGGAACTATAGCAAGAAGTCACAGACGACCTCTTCGAAAGGTGGGGTCAGCCAGAACTGGACCTCCTTGCGTCCCCACACAACACCAAACTGCCCAATTTCTACTCGCTAGATCCAGGGCCTGGTGTTTCCTGGCGAGATGCAGTGTCCCTCCCTCTCTTGGACAGGAAGGCTTCTGTATGCTTTCCCTCCCTTCCCTCTTCAGAGGGTTCTGCTCAAGTTGCAGGCAGAAGAGGCCAGGATGATATTGGTAGCACCATTCTGGCCTCGAAGATGTGGTACCCACTGCTGCAACAGCTGGCACCGGAACCGCCAGTTCCATTGCCCGTCTCCACTCACTTGCTCTCCCAAGAGCAAGGGACATTGTTGAATCCATCCCTCTGGTCCTTGCACCTGCATGCTTGGCTCCTGCGGACGTAGCTAGGGATAGGTTTGGGGTATCCCTTAGAATGGTAGAGATACTCATGGCAGCGAGAAAACCCTCTACCAGGGCGACCTACGCCATGAAATGGAAACATTTCTGCTTATGGGCGATTCCCCGTTCTCTGGATCCCCTGGGTTGTCCGGTGGAATCTGTACTGGAGTATCTTCTCCACCTGTCGGACTTCAGTCTCAGTTACTTTTCCATAAAGGTGCATCTCTGTGCTCTGTCAACTTACCATGCACCAATAAACGGGAAGACTCTGGCACAGCTGGACATCTGCAAGACCTTCCTGAGAGGTATCTTGCATATGACACCCCCAAGGAGAGACCCGGTACCATCGTGGGATTTTCTGTTTGTTTTAGAGAAGCTTGCCTTGACACTTTTTGAGCCAGCTGTGAGCTCCACCTTCTCTCTTGGAAGGCGCTATTTTTAGTTGCCATTACTTCAGCCCGGAGGATTTCCGAGCTGCAGGCTCTGATGTGTAAAGATCCCTATCCTGTTTTTCACAGGGACAGGGTAGCCCTGCGCACAAACCCAGTTTTTACCAAAGGTAGTGTCTGAGTTCACATTGAACCAGGACATCCAACTACCAGTTTATTACCTAGAGTACTCGAACAACGGGGAGACATTGTTACATACTCTGGATGTTCATAGAATTTTGCATTACTCTGTGACTAGGACCAGTTCTGCCAGACAGACAGACCAGTTGTTTGTCTCCTTTACCCACAGGAAGCTTGGAACACCAGTCACAAAACAAACCCTAAGTGGCTCGTGCACTGCATCAGCTTTTGCTACCAGCACTACAACAAACCCCTGCTGGGACCAGTGAGGGGTCACTCAACCAGAGGGGTGGCGACATCTTTTGCTTCCCTCAGAAATGTATCATCAGCGGACCTTTGTGTGGCTGCCACTTGGAGTTCAGTGCATACCTTTGTGAGGCACTACAGTCTGGACACTGCTTCCAGAAGGAGAGCAGGTTTTGGCCTAGCAATCCTTCTAGGACTTCTCTCCTAATTTCCCACAGGTTTTTATTGCCCTCCATCTTTTCGATCGGGGTCTCTCCTTGGACATTGCTTGGGACTCAATCCTAATGGTATTACCTGCTGCAAGAGCTCCTCCTTGAAGTGAGATAATACAGTTAAGTAAGAACTTACCGTAACACTAGATCTTCGAGAGGAGCTCTTGCAGCAGGTGGCTTTCCCAACCACCTGCCCCCGAAACAAATATTACATCTTCTCTTTGAGGATGGGAGATCCTTCTCTGTTCTCCATCTGTATCTTCAGCTGGGTCTCCGGCGGGAGAACGGAGGTGGTGTCGGGGGAACGCCCTCTTTATACTGTGTTTGACGTTGGGTGGTGCTGACGTCAGGGGTGGTCCCCCGTCACAGACTGATAGCTAGAAAATTTTTCCGTGGGGTTCTGACGCCTGGTGGCCTTAGTCCAAATGGCATTACCTGCTGCAAGAGCTCCTCTCGAAGATCTACTGTTATAGTAAGTTCTTACGTAATTGTACTTTACTACGGCAAGAAACCGCTCCATTTCAGAGCTTTCAAATAAAAGATAAAAACCAGCTGATCACTCTCCTTTTGGGCTTAAAAGCCATAAAATGGCACTGTCAGCTAAACCAAAAGGTTAGGGCTCTACACAGCGCTACTGTAAGGAACGAGGGAAGAAAGTGAGAGGGTCACATGAGAAGCACTTGAAAAGCGGTCTCTCTCTTGCTCGCCCTCAGCATTCTGTGACACACTGTATTTAATGTGAGGGATGTACTAGGATTGGGGAAATAAGCTCCCCTGTGTCTGTCTGACCATTATAAGTGACAATTTTTTTTTTTTTTAAATAAAAACAAATCTCAGCTAAGGGACAGGTAGCTCAGCTGAGAGGCGAATGGGTGAAGAATGGAAATGGAAGTTCAGCTTGTTGCTGACTGGGCAGCCACTCTGTAATAGAACTTGTAATAAGATTAAAAAGTCTCTTGGCACACGCTCATGCTGGGCTTAAAAGCCCCGAAGCAAGCTAATAAGTCAGCAGAGTGTTTTGAAATGTGCAGGGGACTGCTGTAACGACAGGAGAGATGTGAGGACGAGAATCGCATGTAAGCGCTATACAGAAGTGCTCTCACTCACTCCCCCCCCTCAGTATTTTCTGGCACTGTGCCAACTGCATTCTATGTCATAGGTCCAAATCTGGTCGGTGTCTCAGTACCTAAACCATTCTGTGATACAGGACCAAAATAGGAAGAAGTATATAAACCCCTTCCCTGAAAACTAGCTACACAGGGAAAGAGTAATGCCTGAAGTTTTTGGATGCTGAACGGAGCATGTGTGAGGGAAGGGCATGCAGTCTGCATGCCCTCACAAGAACTGGAAGCACAGGTGAGAAAGGGATCTTAGAGATGCCCTGAGAGACGAACTGTGATAGCCTGACAAATACCAAGTAATGCTCCATGTTTTTATTTTATTTCTATTTGCCTGGGATTTTTGATTCTGAGTGGAGCAGAAGCAAGAGTGAGGTAAGGGCATGCAGTTTTCGTGCCCTCAGAACAGTTTACAGCACAGATGAGAAAGGGTCCCTAAAAATATTAAGGGACTTTGACTGTTGCACCCTGACAAGTGTAATGTAAATAATTACTTTTTTACTTTATTTATTTGTATTTTTCTTGTGAACTTTTGTTTGTGGAACTTTGCTGAATGAATCTATGCAGCAAGTGTGTTATACCTTTTTTTGACTGAGTCAGTGTCTGTCTGTTGCACCCATGCACTGGGATATTTGGTGTCAGCAGTGGGATTCTGATTAAGGTTCAGGTGGTCAGGGGAATGTTAACCAGCTGATACCAGCCCAGGTATCCTGATAAATATAAGGTACACATTGGATGACCAGTAAGACAGCTTTGGAGGAGCAGCAAGTACCCAAGGGGTGTTAACAAGGACCAAGGCTGAAGAAAGAGGGAAAAGACCACTACCTCGTCTGGAGCAGGGCACCAGAAGGAAGAAGTCTGCAAGGTCCCCTATAGAGCTGCAAAGTGGAGCAAAAGAGACAATGATGGATTAACAGATCCTACTAGCCTTTATGACGGTGATTTGTGAGCTATTCGAAAGCCATAATGAGATGCAAGATCAGTTGTTTGCAGCAGAGGAACAGATTTGGCAGCTCGGGCAAACAGTCCTGAAGACATCAGAGCTGACGCAGTAGCCGGTACAGTGGGAAATGACCCACTTGTCTGAGAGCCCGACAGAAAGAACAACGGGAGCAGATACTCCTAAGAGACTAAATGACTGTGATTGCAAAAAGGCCCAGAAAATGGCTGACAGGACTAAAGACACCGGAAAGTCACTGGGTTCTTGTCTGAATGTTACAGAGGGTAAGATGCAGTGTGTTAAGTAATTGTTCCTCCTGTAGGGGCTGAGAAGGTTACTGTTCCTGGTGTTTGGGAATTGGGTTTTATTAGGCCATATTACATCTGCAAGGGCGATGAGTTATAGCGGAGACATCAAATCCTCATACGCTCCAGATGGTAGAACAGTTGGTAGTGACCAAGACACTACGTCCATAGGAGCTGGGGGCATTACATATAAACTCCCAAAAGGGACACTTAAACAGGTGAAGGATGTTAGCATGCATAGTGTCAAGGTGGTATTGGCCAGGTATTTACAGGCAGGTGGCAAAGTATTGTAACTCTTGTGAAGTTTGCCATCAGGAGGTGAATAGGGCCAGGATTGTTACCCTGAACAAAGAAAGTGCTGTCCATAATGAAGAATGCAGTACCAGGTTGACACCTGTAAATGATCTACTTGTCCAACAGGAGATATGGCCCAGTTTACAGACTCTGGCTGGATAGATTGGTGGGGGTTGGTTAGCCTCCTTAGTAGGTATCCATTCCAGGGAATTTTAAATAGCATTATAAGCTGAAATATGGAAACAAAGTTGGGTAATGTGTAAATTAAAAGAATAACTGTTTGGCAAGAGCATGTTAGCTGTCTTGCTGGTTCAAAGGTTATCAAGTGCCTTGAGGAAACAAGTTTATTAGGTCCATTTAGGAAGCTTGGCAGTGTGTTGACCTTTCTTGAAACTGGGTGGTGGGAGTAGCACACTGCTGGCATCCTCCTAAGATATGAGTAGTGCTAGAGAGCTTTGGTAAAAGTGAGGCACTGTCGTGAGGTCGGGATTGGGAGGTGCCAGAATGGTCAACGGTGGCGGGGTGCTGTCGGCTTGATGAAGGTGAGTGGGATAGGGGTGGTTAGGTGCAGGAGACGCCCTGGGTTTAGATGGGACCTAGAGAGAGAGGCCAGACGTGTTTGGTTCCCGTCCCCAGGAGTCTCACCTGACCGAGAGGGCAAGTAGCCGGAGGGGCTACAGCGTCTACCATTCCCCTTAGGGCAGTACTTTGCAATGCCAGATCAATCAGAATTATGGCGGACTTGATTTCAACAGTCAGTCTGGCTTGCATCAGGGAGACCTGGGTGGGAGATGATGCTGGGCTACTTTGGGAGGCAGCCGTCCCCCCTCCCCCGGTACTCTGTAGTGCACTGCCCTAGGGTGGAATACGGGGGCGGGGGAGTGTCCCTCTATTTTTGATCTGAACTTGGCTTCACTGAGCACCCGGTGGGAACTACCGGGTCCTTCAAATGTGTGGCAATGCGTGAAGGTCTGGGTGTGGGCTGCAGGATCTTCCTTATTTACCACCCTCTTGGGGCGGGGGGAGAGTTCCTGCAAGAGGTGGTGGATCTTGTTGTCGGTGAGGTGTTCGGAGTCCCCCAGATGTTTAGTGCTGGGGGACCTCAACGCCTGGGCCGACAAGTCCTCCAGGTTTGGTTCTAACTTCCTCCAGATTATGTCATCACTGGGACTGACATAAGAAGTTATTTCCATGACTCACCATGGTGGCCACATGTTGGACCTTGTGTTTTCACTGGGGCTTGAGGAAGTTAACCTCAAGACTGATGAGGTAGTTTGGTCTGATCACTGCACGGTGAGAGTACTTGATTCGCCCCAAGAGCCCTCCCTGTTGGGATGGTCAGCTACCGCCCTTTGAGGGGATTGTCCCCAAGGGTTTTCTGGCGGTGGCTGACTTATCTAGTGTGCTGCTTGTAGCTGCTTGTGCGAAGGGCACAAGTGAGGCAGTTGACACCTATCATAGGGTGATGTTAGCGGAACTCTATGCACTCACAGTGGTCTGTGTACAACCCAAATCTTCTCACTTGAGGTCTCCTTGGTTTGACAGGGAGCTCAAGGTGATGAAGATTAGGGGTCAGAAGTTAGAACGTTGCTTGGTGGAGGACCCAGCTGGAGGAGGAAAAACTGGCCCTGCGTACTCACTATGGTGTGGGTAATCAGCCGTAAGAAGGTAGAATCTCTGTCCAGAGAGATGGCTGTAGGGAAGAACCGACCAGCGGTGCTTTTTCGGACTGTAGACAGGCTGTTACATCCGGCCTGTCTGCAGCTGAAAAATGCTTTTTCAGTCACTTTGTGGGACAAGTTTGCTCAGTTCTTCACTGACAGTGTCTCCTCTATCCGGCAGAGAATCCCACCAGTGGGTCATGTTGTGTCTCACAGTGATCGCTTTGGATGTAGCAGAGGCACTCCGCCTGTTTGGGGGAGTCTAAACCGGTGGAGGTGGCCGAAGTCATTGAGGTTGCTTCGAAGATGAAGCAAACAAATTGTGAACTGGACCCGGTCCTGACACGTTTCTTAATGGGGTGCGTTGGTTCTGTCATCCTGGTGTTCGCCTTGATTGTCCAGTGTTCGTTGTCAGAGGGGGTCTTCCTGGATTCCTTGAAAGAGGATCTGGTGAGGCCCCTTCTAAAGAAACCATCTCTTGACCCAGACATCTTGGCGAACTACCGACCCCTCTCCAACCTCCCATTTCTAGGAAAGGTTGTTGAGAAGATTGTGGCACAACAGCTTGAGGAGCAACTCGTGACCTTTGACATCTGTGAACCACTGCAGTCTGGTTTCTGAGCCAAGCATAGCACCGAAACAGCGTTAGTTCGGGTGCATAATGACCTCCTTAGGGTGAGGGATAGAGGAGACGGGTCCGTTCTTGTTCTCCTAGATCTCTCCTCAGCTTTTGACACTGTAGACCACTTTGTGCTGCTTGATCGTCGCAGAGAGTACTGTTGGCTTGCTGGCACTGTCATCCACTGGTTTGAGTCCTACCTCGCTGACAGGAAGCAACGGGTAGTGATGAAAAATTTCTCCTCCTCCCCGAAGCTCCTGTCATGTGGTGTGCCTCAGGGATTCATCTTATCGCCAGTGTTGTTTGCAGTGTTACATGCTGCCCCTAGCTGAGCTCATTAGGAAGTATAATGTGGGTTTTCATGGTTTTGCAGATGATACCCAATTGTACTTTGCTCCTGGAACAACCAATGCTGTGGAAGTGCTAAACATCTGCCTGGCCAAACTCAGTGGTTGGATGTCCACCAGCTGGTTGCAACTGAACACTGATAAGACGGAGGTAGCAGTAGTGGAACCAGGCCGAAGGCATGAGAGGAGTGCCTCCAGTGTAGCAGCTGGTCTTTTCCTGGGGCCAATACGATTGATGGCTTCCTCTAGGGTGCGAGATTTTGGCGTGTTCGTGGACAATGGTTTGACATTTGAATCCCAGGTGTCATCAGTTGTCCAAAGTGTTTTTTACCACTTGAGGAATGTTACTAGGATCAAGCCCCTAGTTCCGCCTGAGGACCTCCCTACCTTGGTGCATGCCTTTGTAATGTCCAGGCTTGATTACTGTAACGCTCTCTTCTTCAGTGTCTCAGGAGGTGCCCTCCACTGACTTTAGATAGTGCAGAATGCAGCTACCAGGTTACTGACAGGCCTTTTGAGGGTCTGTCATCTCACTCCGGTATCACATGAACTGCATTGGTCGCTGATCAGGTGGCGGGTTATCTTCAAGGTGGGCTTGCTCACCTTTAAGGCCCTACATGGACTAGGCCCTGGCTATTTGTCTGATCTCCTAGCACCTGCCATCCCAGGACAAGGTTAAAAACTGACGGTGACAGGGCGTTCGGTGTCGCCGATCCCATCCTGTGGAATTCACTTCCCTCTGCCATCAGGGAGGCCCTTTCAGTCGAAGTATTTAAGGGCCCCCCTAAAGTCCCATCTCTTTTCTTTGGCCTTCCCTGATGTAGCTAATTAAGCTGACGTATGAACTGACTACTGAATTTATTTATTTGCATTATTTTTACCTATTACTAATTTAAATAGGTATTTCTGTATCCCTTTTATGTTTTATTTGTTCTTATGTAGGGCACCCAGAGCCTCCGGGAATGGGCAGCATTTAAATAAACCTTGCCTTGCCACCCGTGGGCTGAGACATACCAGCAGGTGGCAACGTATTGCAGCAACTGACGGGTGGACCAGATGGTAGTGCTGTGAGCCCTAGTACTGTGTGAGTGGCTCCCTCAGCTGAGAAAGTTCTTTCCAACAGATGTATACCAATCAAAGTAGACTCAAGCAGTTGTAAATAAAGGTTGTAGAAAGCTAAAACAAAGAGTAACCATCCATACTAGAGAATTAAAAGGGATTAGGAACTTGCTGGAGTTCTGCACTAGGTGGAGTTCAGCATGTGTGGTTCCTGGGTTTCTTGTGCAAGCATAGTGTGTGAATAGCCCATGAAAGGATTGGTTGGGTAATTAGATAAGCCATGTGGCTACAGGTTTCAAGAGACCCATATGAGGACCGTAGCCAGAAGAACACATATTGTTATGGTATGAGAGCCAAGTTTATCTTGACCTGCCGTTCTAATGGCCAGGAGTTCACTAGGGTATCGGGATGGTGACTCCTGTCTGGTCTGCTGGAGGTCAAATGTGGTTGGGATAAGGTGGTGAACAGGAAAGCCTCTTATACACACATATAATCCCTTTTAAGGAGGAAAAGTAACTGATAAGGAGAGATAATGGTGGAGCCCATTCTTGGTTTACGGGTCCAAAATTGTGGGCATTCTACAGAAAAGCTGGGTACTTGGGATGTCAGCATGTTGCTGGAGCAGAAGACAGTTCCTAAAAGGTTATGGCCACTCTTTGCAGGTAGGTCCTGAAAAAAAAGGGGGGAAGCCTGAGTTTACAAGGGAAGGTTAACTGACCTCTGGGGCAATTCCTAAGGTAGTGGGGAATACAAGGTAGTCCAGCTTGGTGTACACAAATGTGGTCACCTGTTGTGTGATACTGAGAAGTTGATTTGGGACTAACAAGGAGAAAATGTGGACAAATGACCAATAGTTTAGGTTCATGGGTCATGTCAGAGTAGATTTTGAGGTGGAGGTCACCCAGGCTGGTCGTCGTGATGGTGTTGCCATCCTTCACTTCTGTGTGCTCCTTGTGAGTGGAAGCTCCTGTTGCTCCTTCACAAGTACCCCTAGACACATTAGGCAGGAGGATCGAGGAGTAAATCCAGTTGTGAGAGCAAAGTCCAGACATGGCTCTGCACTGGTACACTCTGGAATGCCACAATTGCACAAATTTTACTACATTGCCACACTTTGCACCTTGCAGTGAAGTTTACTGCACAGATAGACTCGTTTTACAACCAAAATTCACAAAAGTGAGAATTGCTTCTGTTTGCATAGTAAAATTCGAGCAGTTGTGGTGAATTCCCTGGTGCACACTGCGCAGATGCTACGTATAGTACGTAGCGGGCTAATTCACTGCAGTTCGTGGGTGAATTTTAAATTTGCAGCACTGCTGTATGCCATTGCAAATGTATGTGCTCATCTTTACAGCCGTATATATGGGGGGATGCTTAACTTTCCTTTGCAGTGGTCCAGCTGGGAAAGTGGTAATGGCCCCCCAAAGATTTATATTGGTCATAAGCTATAATCGAGATTATTTGAGGGGCAAGTGGGACTCCTTCTCCTAGTCCCTTTCAGATTACTTGCTGGTTTCCAGTGGCACCCTGTCTTTCTCCATCTTTGTAGTTTCTACCTGGTGTCCAGTGGCACCACCTCCCTCTCCCTGTGAGCCCTCCTTGGTGGCCAGTGACACCCCCTTTCTCTCCCCTTCCCCACAAGTTCTCCCTGTGTCCAATGGCACACCCTCCCTCTCCCCATCACCTTAAGTTATCCCTGGTGTCCAGTGGCACCCCATCCCCAAACATTCTCTGTGGTGTCCAGTGGCACCCCCCACCCACTGGAGCACCCCAGTCCTACAGTCCTGGTCCCTGATGATGACTGGCACAAGCCCTTTGCTCTCCTCTTCAGCCAATCACTGTGTAACTCGAGCAACTGAAGTATAGCACACACAAAAAAACAACACAATTACAGTAATTAATACCCTTCCCCCACCAATCTCCACCCATGTTCCCTCAGTCAAACACTCATCCACAAGGTGACAAGTATCAGTATAAAAATGTCCTGAAGCAGCATGCCACTGATTCTGTCTGAACAGTCTCACCATCATGCTTCAATGCCGGCAGTCTCTCCTAGTAGTGCTTTGTGATATAGCGTGAGGAAGAGATTGCTGGCATTCAAGCCTGGCTGTGAGACTGTTAACAATGGGATCAATGGCGTACTGTGTTTTTTTTTTTTTCTCTCTTATGAACATACAAAACTACCAGCAGATAAAGGCCATATGGTCATATCAGTTCTGCTCGAGCGTGCAGCTAACCATCCCTCACACAGCAGCTGCCCCTCCTCCCCAACCCTCATAATGGTGACCCTCCCTCACTTTGTCCCACCCACTTTTAAACTGCCCACCGATTTGAAGGAAACCACCTCCTTGGGCAGTGCATTCCACCAAGACACCACCCTTTCCATGAAAAAGTGCCTCCTCATTTCTCTCCTGAATCTTCCACCCTCCAGTCTCAGACCCATGCCTCCTTGTGTCCCTCCCCCCTTTAACTTAAAAATACTCCCTCTATCAGTCTTGTTAATACCCTTCACATATTTAAAGGTCTCTTATCATATCTCCCCCTATCCCTCCTCTCCTCCAGGGAGTACATGTCCAGTTCCCATAGCCATTCCTCATAAGATTTGTCCTCCAATCCCAGGATCATCCTTGTTGCTCTGCGCTGGACCACCTCCAGTAATTTAACATCCTTCCTTAAGTATGGGCACCAGTACTGCACGCAGTACTCCAGGTGCGGCCTCACTAACGACCTATACAATGGCAGGATTGCCTCCCCTCTCCTGGAGATGATTCCTCTAGCAATACACCCCAGCATCTTATTGGCTTTGGCTGCTGCTTTCCTGCACTGTGCAGAATGGTTCATTTGCCCTGTTATTATCACCCTAAGATCTTTCTCCTCCTCTGTAGTGGCTATCTGCACCCCTCCCAGCTGGTAACTCCTCCTTGGGTTCCTTGCATGTACATGACTTGTTTGTTTGTTTGTTTATTTATGTTTTTGATGACCAGGTAGGTGCACTGATCCGATGGACCGTTTTCAGGCACTTTTCAGTTCTTTGCGTTGAACTCCAGCTGCCACGTGTTTGACCAGCACTCAAGTTTAGTCAAATCATCCTGCAGCCCCTCACCCTACTGTATCATCCACCACTGCCCCGATCTTTGTGTCATCCACAAAAAGGATGATCTTGTTCTTAATGCCATGCAACATGTCGGCAATGAAAATGCCAAACAACACTGGGCCCAGCACTGAGCCCTGCGGCACTCTGCTCGTCACAGCCATTGGAGCTAAGAGTTCCTCCCTTCCCCCACCCTCTTCTGCCTCCCCTGCAGTCAGTTCTTGACCCAATTCATCATCTTCGTTCCTGTCCTCTGCTATCCCAACTTGCTAATCAGCCTCCCATGTGGCACCGAATCGAAGACCTTGCTGAATTCCAGTTACAGGACATCCACTGCCTGGCCCTTGTCAACTGCCCTAGTAACCCAGTCATAGTAGTCCACCAGGTTGGTCTGGCAGGATCTGCTAGAGACAAATCCACATTGCTTTCCGTCCTGTAGACTTTTCCCTTCCAGAAAGGCTACCAAGCTGTCTTTGAGGATTATCTCCATTAACTTCCCCACAATGGATATAAGGCTTTACTGGTCTATAGTTGCCTGGATCATCCTTGGGATCAGTTTTGTGGAAGGGCACCACATGTGCCATCCTCCAGTCCTGGAGTGCACACATTGTCCCCAGAGAGGTATTGAACAAGTTTACCAGTGGATCTCTGCCAGCTCCTTTAGTACCAGGGGGTGGATGCCGTCTGGGCCAGGTGCCTTATCCACCCACAGTGCCCTTAGGTCTTCCAGTACGCTGTCCACTGAGATTACCCCATCCATTGTCTCTCCCCCCCCCATGCCTACCCTTCCTATCCCTTCCTCTTGATACTTGTCAAGTTGTGGGTGAGTTCTCTGACTAAGGGGACATGAATGGTAAGGATGGTGTGCCTGACTGGGTGTAAGGAGTTGTTTTTTTTTTTACACTAGCCCAAACAGGAAAGTCAGAGTGGAGTTACACTGGTCCCAGGCAATTTGCACTATGCCCAGGGCCAGTAAATTAATCTTAAACTCGACCCCTAATGTAGCATTAGCTTTTAGTATGTACAGTTACAGAGATATTGGCCTCTAAAGTTACGTTGTTCTAAAAACAATATAATTCCTGGTTTACAATTTTTCCCTTACAAAAAAGTATTGTGTGATTTAAGCAATAAGGCATGACAGGGTGTGTGTTACTGTGTAGTAACGTCACTCCTGGGGTGGGTTGAAGCACGAGGCGAAGCAGAGTGCCTCCACTACCCCAGGAGTGACATTATTACACAATAACACACACCCTCAAGTGCCTTATCGCTATTATACAATGGCTCGTTGCCATACAAATTAAAAAAAAAAAATGTAAAA
This sequence comes from Neoceratodus forsteri, assembly GCA_016271365.2. Lineage (NCBI taxonomy): Eukaryota > Metazoa > Chordata > Ceratodontiformes > Ceratodontidae > Neoceratodus > Neoceratodus forsteri. The sequence goes on along the minus strand of CM057450.1, from coordinate 373,085,724 downwards.
CGTTTTCAGTAGATTTTTAATCAGGCAATATATCTTTGTTTCTTAAGAGAAAAGAAAAGTAAGAAACTCCAAATCAATACAGTGATGTTATTGTGTAATAACATCACTGTTCCAGGCACCCACTGACCAATCAGAGTTCAGGAAATTTCCTTGCCATTGTATAATTTCCAGTATGCCCAACAGGTTATAACGGTGGCCTTGCACCACACAGAGGAGCCTGTTGTTGCCTTGAGACAGCATTCTCTCCTTCCCCATGCAGTCTGTAGCTAATAAATTTAAAACTTCAGGAATGATCCTCAGTGCTGAGAAAAATGTGAGCAATACATAGATTTATTTATTTAAATATCTTCTACAAGTAGAAATAAAAATGTTTTTGCATTGGCTACATTTACTTGAATTGATTTTTCACGGGTTCGGAGGTAGGAGGTTGAAGGGATCTTTTTTTTTTCTCAGTTGATCCCAGGGCCATCAGTTATATAAAACAAAACACGGGGTGGTTTGGGTGACTCATATTTTTATATCTACCCTCATTGTGTGATATTTGTATAAACCAATAAGGCCTTGCTGTTGGGGTTTACATAGCATCACACACCTCTGGTGTGTGTATAATTCTCATTATGCACACCACTCCATGCCATATTCTGTATGTATCAGTGTGTATATTACATCAAGGTGGTCATTACATTGATGTACCAATGCAATATACTGACTGTAAAATTCTAACAGATAGGTTTTAAAAAAATTATATATTTCACAATATTGTCAGATGTTTGGCTCGTACACATGAAAAATGTATTTATTTATTTTTTATTTCGTTTTTGTTGACCGGGTAAGTGCACTAGACAAATCCTGCCTATTTTCAGGCACGACCCGGGGGAGGGGGATACAGATGCATGCCAACTGACCTTGAACCAGATGAAGCTGTTGGTGGTATTTTTAATGAATGAGGGAAATTTGGCCAGGACACCGGGGAAATTCCCCTACTGGCTGCGGGTCAGTGGCTGGTGGGATTCTGCTGACGCCACGCTGCAGTATGGCAGACGCTTCAGAGCATCGAGGAGATGGAGGTTGGAGCGAGTATGGTATCTCAGGAAAGCATGGTTCTGCATAGCTAGAAGTCTAATGCTTTACCTGATGTGGAACTACAGAACCCGATTGTGGAGCTGTCTTTTTCGGATACAGGCACTGTTGGTCCAGTAGTGCCTTCTGAAGATTTGATTTGTGGATCCTTGTCTTTTCCTGCCGCTTCTCTGTCGGCCTTGAGGAAAGAGGACGAACCGGAAAGCGTAGTGCAAACCGGAGCCCCAAGAGGACCTTAATTTGGCGGATACGGTTCCCGGAAGACGGTTTTAGGGACGGACTATGTACTTCCTCTATTGTGCGACGGCACTGGGCTACAAGGAGACAGCCAGGATGTGGAATTCAGGACTGGTGGAGGAAGTGGCTTTGACGAGGCAGGCTGGCGGAAAACGGAGTTGGGAGTATGGACACCTGTTTCTTCCTGGACATCGACTGCTACTTTGCATGCCAACGATAGCCAGGCTATGAGCTCAGGTACAGAAATGCAGCATATTAGCGGGTTTCAAAGCAGTGAAAGGAAGGGTGGGAGAGTATCTCGGCTTTTTCTAAGCTTAGTACTCCACAGCTGTTTTGACTACTTTAACAAATCCTGCTGACTCTGCTTTACAGGAGCATGCTCAAAAACCCCATGTCTGAACTTTTCAAGAACAAATTGGAACAAGCACCTCGAAGGAATGCAATAAGAATCAGATAGAAAGGGGTTTACCAGATCATCCGGATAGATATTTTGTTTTCAAAATTTGTTGAAAGGTTCTATGGGTTTTAGTGGCTAAGGACATATATGCTCTTATTCATATTTCTGGGAGGATTCTTTTGACGTTAGTTTTCAGGCTAGTTCTCATATGGAGCGTTTTGGGAAAAATACTCTGTGTACAAAAATACACCCTATGGTCCCTTTCTTTGCAATACCCTTTCTAAACCTCTTATCGTTTGTAACCATAATGTTTAGGAATGAAGGGGTTCATGTTAGTGATATTTATCACTGGCTTCAGTCCAAATGTGACATTTTGGGCCCACCTGAGGCCCTCTTAGATGTGGAAGGCATTTGGACAGGAGGCTGAAGTTTAAAGTGAAACTTTTTCAAGTTAATTCAGACATCGTACACTTACCTAATAGTTTTTTGGGGAAGGATAGGGGTGTTTGTTTCTATGCTTGTCAGCCCGAGCTTGTTACAAAATGTGGGACCGCACTCATATTAGTAGTGTGTGTGTGATGCTCTAAAATGTCCCTTATGTGGTGGTTTGGCCACTCTATTGATAGGTGTACTAATATTTTTAGATGTAACCTTTGTGATGAGAAAGGACAACGTTTCACCAATGTCCTTGGGCACGGCGTAATTGCTCAGAGGGTCTTGATCATGATGGTTTGTTGCGTAAGGCTCAATCCACAAATAGGGGAATTTGTGAACCTAATTTTTCTACTCCCCCTACTATTTCTCCTGTTGTACCATTATCTGCTCCTATAGATTCCCTTAGTGAAGGGTTGGGTCTTTCTGAAGGACTTCAGGCATCAGGTGTAAAACCTCCATCTGTTAGTAAACAACCACCTACTTTAATTATGCCTCCGCCCTTTGAGATGGTGAAGAATAGACGTTTCACAAGAGCTTCATTAAAACAAACTCTCTCTACTCCTCTCCCTACTGAGAATTTTTTTTCCCCTTTGCAAGATGAGATTCGGGATTCAGATCTTGAATCTGATGCTTCCCACATTTCAGAGCTTATTACTGATGATGAAGACAGTAAAGCTACTGAATTGGCCAAAGAAAAAAGGGAAAAAGGTAAAAAACGGAAAGTTAGCCAACAAAATAGTATTTAGAACTGTTTTATGTCTACGTTAAAACTAGCCACATATAATGTCTGCAGCTTGAAAGCCTGTAAGAAACAATTGTCTATTATTTTGTATTTAACATCCCTGAAATTGGACATCATCTTTTTGCAAGAAACTAGGCTTTCTTCCCTTGGGGAAACTAATCAATTAAAAGTAAATGGACCATGGGCCCTCCTTTGGACCTTCGGACCAGATGTAGCTGATGGTCTTGGAATATTATTTTGTAGTTCTGTATTTAAGATTACTAAAGTTATTGATGTCCACCGGGTAGAATTTTGATTTTGGATTGTTCCTTTCACTCCTATTGTTTTCGTTGATTAATATTTATGGTTCCTAATCTAAGACTGGTCGTATTGAATTATTTGATGAAATTAAGCCTTTCCTATTTACCAAAAGCACATTATTTGGGGGGTGATTTTAATTGCTCCATAGATTTAAAATTTACAAACCTTACTGGCAAAAAGGTTTATTGTGATTCAAATACACTTTTCACATTGTAAAGGATGCAAATCTTAAGGACGCCTATAGAAGCATACATGCACAGGCCGGTGAGACCTACCATCTGCCATACTTTTGCCACACGATTGATATGATTTTTATTTCTCATATTTATATCCTGTTGTCTGCTCGGTTGTACCTACAGAATTTTCAGATCATTTTATTTTACTTTGTACCCTTTCTTTGACACATCTACCCTCTATATTTCATTCCACGATCAATCGATGGAGACTTAATGTTTCCTTTTAAGTAAACCTGTTTATTTTTCTAAATTGAATTTTTTGCAGCTAAATACTCTACACTTGATTTTTTTTCCTCTCCTTTGAGTGGTGGCTGCAGACAAAAAGAAATACGAGCATTATTTCAAGGCTGGGGTAAGGGACAAGTAGTTTCTGATTATAGGAAATATTTACTTCTTAGGAATCAATTATATAAATTAATGTCTATATCACCCAGGCACCGGGTTGCTTATGCTTCTCAAATCTCTGGAATCAAAGAACAAATGAGAAAATTTCAATATAACAGAGCTCATTCCCTGGATTTAGAATTCGTTCGAACAAAAATGTCCAGCATCTGATCCTTATCAAGCATGTAAATTACGCTTAGCTGACACTTTATGACAGGATTATGTGATTCGGACAATACTTTGTTTACTACAGATTTGGATATGTTAGCTTGTATAGCTTATTTATTAGATTATTTTTCATGTTCAATTACATCTGCATTAGATTCTTTCCCAGTGCAAACGTTAGGTGTTTTACCTACGGTTCCGAAAGTTTGTTACTGCTTTTGACTAGCCCTATCTCCTCGCAGAAGTTATTGACGTTATAAAACAGCTCAATTCTGGATCTTCTCCAGGACTTGATGGCATACCCAACTAATTTTATAAATCTTGCATACTTTATATGGTTTTTTTTTCACCTTTAGTTTACAATTCCTTTTGTTTTCAGGCAAGCCTTGTAAAGAATTCTCCATTTCTTTGCTGAAGTTTATCTACAAAACAGGTGATAGATCTCTTTAACAAACTGGAGACCTATAAGTTTATTGAATAGTGACTATAAGATTTTAGCTAAAATCTTAAATATACGCTTGGAAAGAGTGGCTAGAATTCTAATACACCTTACACAAACATGTGCCATTTCACAAAGGAAAATACAGCATAATCTTTTTCTGATTCGGATTTATTTGCAAGTAAGGTTACTTTTCAAAATTCTGAAATTGTGGTTGCATTAGATCAAACAAAGGCATTTGATGCTGTTTGTCATTCATATCTTTATTTTATTTTGCAACAATATGGGATTCCAAGCACTTTTGTGCACTGGATTAGTAAATTATATAATCTGTATGTTACCATTCCCATTGTGAATAGTTCTTTGGTACTGAAGTTCCAATTAATAAGGAGTTAGGCAGGGTTGTCCTCTTAGTCCCCTTTATATACCTTCGGATTGGATCCGTTATTAGACGATAGTTTTGGAGGAAAATATTATTGGTATCTCCCTTCTCCTTCATTGGTGCCCATTAAAATTACTGCTTTTGCTGATGATGTCACTCTATTATTAGCTGATCCTAGGTCATTGCAATTAGCACTGGATATTTTTATTTTTTTTGGACAATTTTCAGGAGCCTCAATTAATGTACATAAGAGTTTTGTATTACCACTAGGTCCCATACTTCCTAATTTATCATCTTGTTATAATATTCCTTTATTAACTTCACCTCAGAAGATTTTAGGGATTTGGTTTGGGATGGAGGATATGGCACTTTTTAACTGGGATAAGCTGTTGTTGAATGGAGAACTGAAAGTAAATCAGTGGAAACACTGGCATTTTGGGAAACAGAAAAGAGTTTTGATTATCAAAAATTTCTTTTACCACTCTTCATTTATGTTAGTCACCTTTTCCACCTCCACTTAATTGTGAGACTAGACTGTATAGCATTTTTTTTCAAATGCTTTGGGGAAATAGACTCAACCCAGTTAAGAGGGACTTTACCTATCTTAGAAGAAACAATGGAGGGTTAAATATGATTAATCCTGTAGTTTTCTTACACTCCATATTTTTATATTCTTCCTTTTCTTATCTTTGGAATGATGTAGGTTTACCATGGCAATTTTGGATACGATCCATATGGCATAAATATTTTTTTAAGTGGTCCCTTTTTCCCCCTAGAGTTTTAGATTCTGATAAACTTCCAACATATGGTTTACCTACCTTTAAAAAACTTTATCAGTGGAAAATCTCTTGCAACAACTGCTTTTTAATAGGAAAGCTTTTTATAACTATATTGTGTATGACTTGTTAAAAGTTATTCTGATTTTTCCTGATTGTTCCCATCTTGTATGCAATATGCCTTATATAAATTAACGGATTTTAGAATTCCAGTTAAAATTTGGGATGTGATATGGATGGCCACACATGGAGGTTGGGAGTTAGAGGAAACTTAAAGTATAAACCAATGAGTGATAGGTATTGTCTACGACCTGGTTGTACTAATGTTGAAGAAAGTCAAAACATTTTTTTAGATTGTCCGATAGCCAGGAATTTTGGGGTTTTGCAGCACTATACTGGCACATGCCTCATTTAGGTTGTCTAACTTATCGTACTTTTGTTCTCGAGATTACCTCAGGAGTTTGGGGTGCTTAGCATAGAAGTACTTTAAATGTGTTTTTTGCTTTCTTGCAATTTTTTTTATGGCAAGCACGTTGTCACTTTGTTTTACGACAACAGTATACATCTCATTCTATGATTATTTCTTATATTGAATCAGAGTTGAAAGAACTTAAAACCAGAGATGGACTGAATTTTCCAAGATTTAAAGTTGTTAATTTCTGGAAGAATTTTGTGTTTATTAATTGAACTGTTTCTTTGTATAACCTTCCTTTGATGTTATTTCCTTTTGCTTTTATGTCTTTATGATGGAAATGATTTTTTCTGTGATGGTTATGTTTTTTTGTTCAATAAAAATTCCCCTACTCTTTTCGATAAGTGCCATGGGATCTTTAACATCCACCTGAACTACCACCAATCCAGGCAGATGGGACCTTGGTTTAACGTCTCATCTGAAAAACGTTAAATTGCATACATTTATTTAAAATACACTATTTTCAAAGTGGTTTAACCATGTTACATACAATCTTCATTTTTATTGAGTAACCCCAAATCTCCCTTTGTTTTCAGAGGCTATCCTTAGAAAAGCACTGGAAGATAATAAAACAAGGTATCAAAACTATTTAGAAGGTGTAATTTCAGTTCTTTTGTCAGACTGAAGTAGTATAAGCCATGACTGAAGAAGAGAGGTGAGTTACTATCACTCCCCCCCAAAAAAAACACATTGTGCTGTTCAGGAGTGGGCGTGATTACCAAAAGGTAGCAACTGCCTCCACCATTGAAATTATATTTCAGAGCATACCTTGCACTCTTGCTGTTATCTACAGCAATATGCATGTATGACTCCTGTAGTATCCTCACAGTTTCAGGCTTTTTAGCAGGTTACTTTTTTTAGCTCTATTTTTGTCGTTACTATAAAAAAAAAAAAACACTGAAGCAGCACCAAAATTGTAAATGAAGGCCAGTTTCTATGAAAACATGCCTCTCCTGCTTTTGTCACGTCACCCAATTGGAGACTAACTTTTTTGCACACTACCCCGTCAGTATTTAATGCACAGTTTTTGCACTGTTCACTAGGCACTGTATTATTATCGCCGCTTTGATCATTTGTCATTTTGTTGTTGCTGCTAGATTGTCACTTTCCCCCAGGATGCCTTCAGAAATTAGCTGTTTACAGCTTAGTAAGCCATTCCTGGTAAATAAATAAATATGTTAGGAAAAAGAGACGGTTTGGGACTGTAAGTAAATGAAAAACCAAAGAAAAATTAGGAAAAGTATATTGGAATTTTCCAATTTTTTTATGTTAGTATTTTTTCATAATGAACAAGTAAACATATGTGATTGCAGATATTAAAAGCTGACTTTAACAGTGTTGAAGCAGATACTTCATGCGGTCTGTGTTCGATCTGAAACAAACACGCTTTTTAGTGAGATGTGAATGTACAAGTTTGGGGAAGAAAGAAGACAACTGATGCATTGAGTCCCAGCACCACCAGCAGCAACTCGGTGGCAATACCCAGTCACCATTTGTTCTTCACCATATTTGCAACCTCTAAGTTAAAATGCAGAAACAGTATGGACTGATGCTGCCTGCCCTGGTGATTTGTTTCAGGCGTCCCCCATTTGATCTGTGAAGCAGTTCTTGCTGACAGTTCCATTGCATTTTCCACCTATAAATGAAATGCATCCCTTGGCTTTCTCTTCCTTTGGCATCTCAAATAACTGTATTTGATCTGATGGTTTTATCCTTGTCAAGTATTTGAAAATTTTGCTCATGTCTCCTTTGAGTTTCATCTTTTCCAAATGAAAAAAGCCCCTATCTTCTCAACTGGCCCTCCTAGTTTATGTTCCCTAGGTCCCAAACCACCGTGGTTCTTTCCACTGCATTCTGTTGCCCAGGATAGTATTTCTATTTTGCTGTGAGGATCAGACTGCACACTATATTTGAAGTGAGGCCTAACCAGTGCTCTGTATAAGAGCATTATGATTTCTCCTGATCTGCTCATAATGTTGCGCTTTATGTATACTGTTTCTGTTTGCTTTGTATGGTGCTGCTTTGCACAGTTATTCCCATTCAAAAATACTACCAATAATAGCAGTATGCAGGGTTCTTTTCCTGCTGGCTTTTGGTAGTTTACATATCATTTAAGGAGCCACTGACATGGTCAGGCATGCAACTCATACCAAGGAGTTGCCTTCCCGAGGAGTTAATTGAGCCCACTTTTGAATTTCGTATTTTTTGTGAGTGATGAGTACTACTTACATTTTAATGCCTGGCTTGTAACTTCTATGTATCAGCCAAATGGCAAACAGTGCTGCAGCCCTACCCCTAAAAAAACTTTCTGATGATATGAGGTAGGAAACAGAGCTGCAGGCACTCTGTATAGAGATCACTGGAGTCGGGGCTGTCTATACCTCAATACAGTGGGCCGGATTTTCAAAGGTCTAAGATTGACGCAAGGTGCTTGCATCAAACAGGTCTGACGCAAAGGCACCTTGCGCCAAGAGCTGCACCAAGTGGGAATTTGAAAGACAACCTGCGTCACCCAGCAGGCTGCCTGCCCCAAAGTGTGCTAGCGCCATCCTTGAGTCATAAAGGTGGCTGCAGCATGGCGCTGGGGGTTTGTGGCAGACCCAGACTGCCGCAGCCCTCAGATCCGAATTTGAAAGAACCCCTAGGAACCAAGTGCCAAGTACTCTTAGATGGCTCCTGGGGTTGTCCTGTAATGTGCCACCGTGTGGCCCACCCCATCCATCCCCAGTGGGTGATCCTGGTGGTCTGCTGGTCCCCCCTCACCCCCATCACGGTCCCGACACCCACATCCATGCATCCTGTTAACTCCTCTCCCGTATCCCGATCCGGCGAGCCGCACAGCCCCTCCACACGCCACCATGGCTGGCCTCTGAATGAGCCGCCAGTGCGTGCACCGTGGCGCATAGCAAACAGACTGCCCATTCGTGGCCGGGCGGTGGAGGGCCGTGCCAGTCACCGGATCGGGATATGGGAGGGGGTTGGGGTGCTGAGATGGGTCGGGGTGCTGAGATGGGTCAGGGGGCACCAGCCCACCAGGATACCGGGAGTGTTATGGCGCTTGGTGCTGGCGCGGTGGTGTTGGGGGGGGGGCAGTGCCCGGTTGCCAGACCCTGTCCATGGGTGCTGCAGACTCCCCACAGCCATTGCGGCATTCTGGGTGGGTGCACCATACATCAAGCGCTGCACCCCCTTTCCCGCAAGCCGCTGGACTTAGGTGCCAGGACCCCAAGAAATAGAAATTCAGGTGCAGGGTCCCAGATGCACCGCACTCAGCGCAAGCTGCCATTGTCGCAGCTTGTGCCGGGGCTTTGAAAATCCAGCCCAGTATCTTCACTGGCAGTTATACATGAATGGGACAAATATTAAAGCCCTATATACATATAACTTCAAGCAAGGATACTACATGTTATGTTTAGACAGCCTCCCTCCCTTCCTCTCCTGATTCCACTGATCTCTAGAGTGCCTGCAGCCCTTTGCCCTACCTCACATCATCAAAATGCTTTTCTTTACAGGTGGGGCTGCAGCGCTGTTTGGTCAAGTTGCTCGAATACGAAACTTACAATCCGGGCATTAAATAGAGAATAATATATGGTGTGTGTGTAATGAGATTTTACACATTCCAGTTGTGGATGCTACATAAACCCCAAGGCTAAAAAGCATCCCACAATGAGGGTGTGTATAAATTCGAGTTTTTACATATATTTTTATTTTTAATTGGTGTGTGCTTTTTCGCCCAGCAATTATAAAAAATTAAATAAGATTGGTGTTCAGGAAGCCGCGGAGCAGTCTGGATTCTGTGTGGTCTGCAGTCTTCGTAGTTACAGTACTGCACTTATTGGGGTGAAAAGGAAATGGATATTGTCTTTCAAATGTACAGAAACGTTGATTAAAAAAAAAAAAAAGATAAACTTACCGCTGAGTGGCAGTTGCAGCATCTTTCCCAGCTTCACAAGGCAGGGACAGTCTGTGCCATGCACTTGGCTGCGATCGCGTTCTGACGGGAAGCACGGCTCTAGTTTTACTTTTATTTTTCTTTTGTTTCCCTTGGTCAGTCAAGAAAGAGTTTATTTAAAAAAAATAAATAAAATAGTAAATTACCACCGAATAAGAGGGACCCGAAAGTGTGCTTCGGGATTGCTCCACGGAATGTGAAGATCAGAGACTGGGGACTGCACATGGCTGCTCCGAGGGAAACACTTATAACGGCAAATTATAACCGGGTTTCCCTATGGGAAAAAGCGCCACCCAGTAATTATAATGTAAGTAGTACTTTTAATCACTCACAAAACATTTTAAAATGAGTTAAATTAACTCCTCAGGCAGGCAACTCCTATGTAAGACATGCATGCCTGAGACTGCACAGCATATCAAGTTGCTCTTTTAAAGAGTTTTTACCTAACACAAGGAAGACTCATATCTCCAAAATACATAGTATTGTTCAATAAAATACTTATTACTAAAAAAACAAGAAACTGAGGCAATAGCCTGATGCGTTTTGGATGTTCCACCATCCTTTATCAAGAGCCTTATCACGAGCCTTTGATAAATGATGGTGGAACATCCAAAACACGTCAGAATGTTGCCTCCGTTTTCTTGTTTTATGTAGCAATAAATTATTTTGACCTTTATGAGACTGGTGCCCTTGTTATTTTGGAGATTGTGAGAGCTCTGCTTGTGTTTGGTAAAAAGGTTTTTTTAGCATAGTAGCACCACTTTCCTTGTGCTTACTCCATTTGTTTCTAGTATTTCTTTAAAGAGTTGTTGACGCCTCAAAGAAAACTTAAAACATAATAATTAGGTACGATTCTGCTTGCATTCCATTTATATTTTATATATTTCTCCTCCCCATAATTTATTACTGAGGAAATGTGTATGAATATATGATTGTTGTCCCCTAGAGTTTATTTTGAGTTCACCTGCCTCTATAGCTTACTCCCTACTCCAAGTCATAATCCTCTGTTGTGACATCACAGTCTGTTGCCTTGGGAGTAACTGTGAGGTTACAAGCAATGTCTCTATGACTTCGGGTAGGGAGAAAGCAGCATGAATGGATAAACTCTTTAGGAGCAGAAATCCTGTTGTCATGCAGATGACCTCAGTAATAAATAATGGAGAGGAGAAGTACAGAACTAATGGGAAATACAAGCTGGACTGTGTCTAAATATTATGTTTTGTTAAAATGCACCTGAACATGTCATCAGCTCTTTAAAGCAGCAGTGCAATGAAAAATGTTTTCCCCAAAACTAGTTTCAGTTACAGGTAGTAAAAATATTAGCACACCTGTCAAATCTACATTTCTAGGTACCTGCTATGCTGCATACCATGAGCTTTTTTTTTTTCCCTCTCCAGTTTCTCCATCATAACCTCGCCAGGTCTGCAGTGCTATTCTCTTTTTTTTTTTTTTTCCATATTGCTTTTTTTCTTCTCCACTCCTTCCTCACAGCGTGAATGTGCGTGTGGAGGCAAGCACATGTCACATCTCCATGCTTCTGTGTCTCCCAGCCTCCAGCTTTCCTTTGGCTCCACTAGGGGCAGCTAAGGAGCAGGATGACGCACCTCTCCGGGAGAGCAATCCATTGGACGCCGATCCTCTCCCTGCCAGCAACCGAGGTCGCCCCGACCCCTGAAGTCGCCCATGTAGGAGGTGGCATCTAGCGCCCAACCTCAGCACCACCGGCCACTGCAATGCTATTTCTAAGCCCAATTTAGTGGCCATCCTTTTTTCTTGAGAAAAAAACCAAATTAAAACATTTATAAAATACTCAGATTTTGGCAGACTTACAACATTTTGCCACCAAATAAAACTGGAAGATGTCTAGAATCTTTTATAGTGGAAGAAGGTAGGGTCAAATGTTTTGCCTAATTTTGTTGCACTGCTCCTTTAAGTAGCATTTTGCCTTCAAATTCTTCTTTGTTATATGCATTACCGTGCAGTTCTCAGTTCATCTACTGCCTTTCTGCCTTCTCCTGACTCCCCCAGCTTGCCCAGGTACTTCTGCTTCCCATGTATGAGAAGGAAGAACAGCCAAGTGACTAGAGCGCAGGCTAGGAAATCAGGAGACCCAGTTTCAAATCTCAGCACAGCCATGTACTCACCACGTGACCAAGCAAGTTACTTCACTATTCAGTGCTTTGGTCCACCCAGCTGAAACATGGTTAATGCCCCCCCCCAAAAAAATAAAAAGATGTTGCATCTTAGTTGGGCTGTCTTGTGTCAACAAATTGAAAACAAAAAGAAATAAAATATTTGTTCATATGAACATACAAAATAGTCATCAGAAGAAGGCTTTATGGTCTATTGAGTCTGCTCAGTTACAGTGCCTCTGACTATTCTTCCTATTTTGGTGTCATCAGTGAACTTGGTGACCCAGTTGCTGGTTCCCTCCTCGAGGTCACTTGTGATTATAGACATTTATAAAACAGATAATGGATACTGTGTCCTGATTTATCAGAATTTGTGCATTGGGACAGCACAACATATGGGTAAAAATATGCTGGCAGTCAGGACACAGCACACTAACAATAACAATGCCTTTTTCAAACATTCCTAATTGCCATTACAAACATGGCTGTCATTACTCATTACAAACATGGCTGCCATTAAAAACATGGCTGCCACCTTTACTTATTAGGAAAAAATCATCTAGGCCCTAAAAATAAAACTCCCTCAAAATTAAAAGAACAAATTAACAAACATGTAAGGAAGGGGAACCCGAGGGGTGAACAGGGAGGCAAGGGGTAGGTTAGAGTACTGCTGTTGGGGGACTCCATGATCAGAGGCATCCAGTGGGAGGGGCAGGGGGAGGGTAAAACCTGTCTGGTCAGAACCAAATGTTACCCAGGCCTGACAGTGCACGAGGCCAAGGATGAGTTGTATTCACTGACAACGGAATGCGAGGGAGCCCCAGACATCTTAGTGCACTTGGGGACAAATGACATAAATGGAAACAGTGAATTAGAAATTCAGGCAAGGTCCTGGGAGTTGGCCAGAGTAAGCCTTTCCATAGGCTGTAAGATCTCTTTTTCAGAAATCCTGCCCGTGCCAAGAGCTAGTGGGGAAAACAAGAAGAAGATTAGAGAGACAAATCAGTGGCTTAGGGAGTGGTGTGGAGAACTGGGGTATGGTCTGGTGGGGGACTGGGGGGAGACCTGGGAGGATAAGGGACTGTATACTAAGGACAGGCTCCACGTAAATTTGGAGGGGAAGGAAGTTCTAAAGCTCAAACAAGCTGATTTCATCAATAAAAGGTGGGGTTTAAACTTGTGAAGGGGGGAAGGGATCAAAAAAGCACAACGCCAGCAGGTATGATAAAAGGGGGACTAGGTCTCCACTCCTCCCAGGGGCCTAGGGAGATATGGAAACAGATCACCAGGTAGGGTGCAGGAGCTGATAAACAGAAGCCTCGGGGGAGAGGGAGAAAGGGTTGAGGGTGGTCGTGATAAATGCCAGGAGCTTAGGAAACAAGATGCCTGAGCTCCAAGCAATGCTAGTTGAGGTGGTGGTGGATGTGGCAGCAGTCACTGAAACCTGGGCCACCCAAGGGCATGAGGGACCTAAATCTGGAGGGCTACACTATGTTCAGGAAAGATAGGGGAGGGAAGGGGGGTGTAGCACTGTTAGTCAGAAATGGCATGGGTATTGGAGGGGTTGAGGAGGCGGGGGGAATGTGGAGGCTATTTGGGTTACCCTGCTGATGCAGGGGGGGTAAGAGAGTAAAGGTCAGCGTGGTATACAGACCACCCTTACTGGCAGAGGTTCTGGAAGAAAGTTTGGTGACAAATCTCGGGGGACACTGTAGTTTGGGAAAGGGAAGGGTAGTAGTAATTGGGGACCTCAACATGCTGGGAACAGACTGGGAGACTATGTCATCACCAGTGGCCAGAGAGCAGAGGCTGCTGGATGTTTTCCAGGATGCATTCCTGACCCAGCAGGTGGGTGAGCCAACTAGGGAGGCCCGGACACTAGATATGGTCCTGGCGGACACTGATCAGGTTAGGGGCCTAGGGTTGCCACCTGTCAGGTTTTTTACCTGGTGATCAGGTTTTCAGGGTCCCTATCAGGTAATCTGGTTTTGCTCTGTGCTGGTCAGGTTTTTGAGCCATTTTGAGTGCTCACATACTTTTGAAACAAATGTTGCCATCTCATTCATTGTTTCAGCTACATGTCCAGGTCACAAACAAACTCTGTTGTCAATATAGCTTTTTTGTTTGTGAAAGCAGTCAACCTGGGAGGTATAAAGTATGGCCATTAACAAATCTTTTCCACTGCATCTTAACGTGGCATAGCAGCAAAGCTGCCCCCACCTTCTATAACAGCAACACAGCCAGTTGTCTTCCACTGTAATTTACTGGTAAACATTTTCATCTCTAACAGAATTTAGGCATTTTAAATGTTTTAAATGATTTTTTCCTCAAGAAAAAAGTATGGCCACTTATTTGGCTTTGAAATAGTACTGTGGACGTGAAAAGGAACTGGAGCCAGAAAAATATATGAAGTACACATTATAGGAAACAATTTGTTTATTATAAATGGCACGGGGTCATTATGTCGAACGACATGCTGCATGGCACAATCGCGCTGTGTGATTTATGGCATGAGGCATCTGTCTTTGTTATGTGGGGGGCTCTGCCCCCCCACACCCCCTGTCATGGGGGCTGTGTCCCCTGGACCCCCCAACTAAAGATTCTGAACTCTGGGGGGTGTCCAGCTCGGGGTGCGCATAAGTCCGTGTTCGCCATAATGCCATACGCTATTATGTCGTGCGGCATTATGACCCGGTATGATTATAAATTATTCTGTACCATGTGTACTGTTGTATGCTATTTAAAGTATTTCCCATGTCTCACCCAGATTACATCTGTAAATAAGATTTTTTTTTTATCTCTGTGTTTATCTGGTAAACCAATGTCAATAAATAAATACTGTACGTAAGTAAATAAATAATTAGGAAGAACCTAGGAAAGTAATTTTAACTGGTACAGTATCTTAACATTTTTTGTTGAACTGCTGTTTTAAGTGTTGTGTTTTACTGATATAGCAAATGGCTTTCTAGGAGGAACAATGCATGATGAGTCATGAAAAGGGGTGGAGCTTAGGATCTGGTTTTTGCCTCATCCAAGGGAGGCAACCCTAGGCCTAGAGGTGAGGAATCCGTTGGTGGGGAGTGATCACGCCACAGTCTGGTTCTTCCTCGACCTGGGGGGGGAGGAGGAAAACCAAACAAGGACAGTAGTAACCGACTTTAGGGGCGTGGACTTCAGGGAGATGGGAAGGGTCCTTAAGGATCATTTGGACAGGATAAGGCCGGATATGGATGCTGATAGCAGGTGGGAGATCATAAGGAGGGGAATACAGGAGGTTACCAGATACTGCTCAATGGAAACGCGCAAGTTTGGTAAGGTCTGAAAACCCTGCTGGTAGACCCGGGAGGTTCAGGAAGTAGTGAGGGTCAAGAAGGCGGCCTATAGGCGCTCCAAGTGCTCAAAGAGTGAAAGGGATCAGGAGGAGTAAGAGCGGACAGCCAAAAGAGTTACCAGGGTGGTGAGAGCAGGTAAGGCAAAAAAAGGAGCAGTCCTTGGCCAGGGGGATCCAGAGGGGGGACAAGGGGTTCTTTAAATACATAGGGGAAAAAAGAAAGGTAAGGGGGCAGATCAGCAGGATAAGGATAGGAGAGGGGTGGGCACAGGAGGTGGGGGAACAGGCAGAGGTCCTAAATGAGTACTTTGTGTCAGTTTTTACCAGGGGGGATGGAGGGGCTACGTCTTGCAGGGGGAGTGGAAGCAAACTGGAGGAAGGGATGGGACCAGTAGAGATCAGGGACCCTGACAAGACTGAGGAAAGGGAGTGGCCACCACGGACAGGTGGGCCAGCAGTACAAGGTGCAATGGGGGAGGAGGTGGAGGCTGAAATCCTGGTAGAGAGAGTAAGGGAAGCCCTCGGGTCCCTTCGGACTGAGAAAGCACCTGGGCCACATGAGATACATCCCAGGGTGCTGAGGGAACTGGCGGATGTCCTGGCAGTCCCCCTGGCAGAGCTCTTCGACAGCTCCCTGAGGACTGGATGGGTGCCCCAAGACTGGAGGTTGGCCCATGTCATGCCGATCTGCAGGGGGTTAAGGGAGGAGGAAGTGGGAAATTACAGGCCCGTTAACCTGACATCAGTGGTCTGCAGGGTGATGGGTGTCGTCAAGGATAGGCTGGGGGGTTACTGAAGCAAAATGGGTATTTGAACGATGGTCAATATGGCTTTGTCCCGGGAAGATCATGTCAGACGAACCTTGTGGAGTTCTTTGATTCGGTGACAAGGGCCCTGGACCAGGCTAGGCCGGTGGATGTCCTCTTTCTGGACTTCAGCAAGGCATTTGATTCAGTACCCCACAATGGCCTGTTGGCAAAACTGAAGGAAATGGGGTAGGGAGACAGTTGTTAAGATGGATAGGAAATTGGCTCTCTGAGCATACTCAGAGGGTGGTGGTTGGGGGGGGCTAGCCTCACCCCAAGATGGGTTACTAGTGGGGTGCCCCAGGGGTCAGTGCTGGGGCCACTCCTGTTCAACAACTGTGTCTCAGGAATAAGGAATGGGGTCACGAAAGGACAGGAATTTTATGTTTTTATGGTCCTATACTTAAAGAAGTTTTGCCTAAGACTGGTTTTGTAACATGTTAAATCAAATTGTAGGTTAATTGTTGACCTGGCATCATAGTCATTAGAAAATTATGATGCCATGGTATTTAACCTCTCATTGCTATGATCATTAACGTTTCTAGCACCATATTTCATCAAAGTACTGGATACACAAAACCATAGGTAGCTAGCTAGCCAACCAACTTGGGCATACAATTCACAATGTTGTACCTCTCTCTTTACATCTAGTACAAATCTGCCTGCACAATTTAATATGACTGTTAATCTGGATAGCACGCTGTCTGCCTCTGACACATAGACCACAATCCGTAATCTATCATTGAGATAATTCAGTTTCTAGCAGCCAATCTACACATATTCTGATCAAAATGTATTTAATTCCTGCACAGCAGGCCCAACCAAGTATTGATTTTCCTTATGATGTAGTCAACATGCTTGGCATAGTGTGCTATCCAGATATACGCCATGGTATTTAAAAAACTTCACCTGCTCCAATAATTTGTTATTTATAGTACTTGTCTCCAGTTTGCAACCTTGTCCAATTCTCTTATGGGTACCAAGGGCCTTTTTTAACATGTAATACTACTTTACTTTCATTAAACCAGTTCTGAACTCTAGCAGAGTCCTTTTGTAAAGGGTCAGTTAGTGCAGGAATTGTTCCACCAACTTATTGCCAGGATTGCATCGTCAGCATAAGGAATGACTGCAGTCCTGGCAAATTGAGGGCAGATCATTCACAAGCAAGCCAAATAATAATGGTCCCACATTGGACCCTTCGGGACCTCAATGCTAACTGGCCTTAATGCAGAGCTGGTACTTACCAGCTTTACATTTTGCGTCCTGTCACATGAATAGTTCCTAACACACACACACACACACACACACACACCCCCGGCAGCAGCTTGTTGTGATAGGCCAAGTTTTATTAACTTTCAGTCGACAGTTCATGGCTTACCTAAATCAAAAGCCAAAACTCAATATTAACTGCCCCAGTCATGTCCTCACTGGTCAAGGTGCCACACAGAAAATTTGTGTACTTCAGTAAAGCTGTAGTGATACTACATTTTTTTCCTGAAACCGTGTTGGGCACATGTTAAGCTGTAAAACTATTCAGTGTAAACCATAAGTTGTAAATTGTTATTTTAAACAGTCTATCTCAGCTAAGGATGAGGCAGTTGCCACGTCAGTTGTTTCAGCTACCAGCTTGGGGTCGTGTTTCCCACAGTCTTGCACTCTCTCAACAGATGATGACATTTCTGTGCCTGGCCATGCTCGTCTGCCCCAAGGAACTTGAGTAGTGTTTCGTGGTGGCAGCAGTGTGTGGTTAAACATATTTCTGCCCCTCCTCTGCCACCCTGAACCTTTGGGAACACTGCATTGAGAGGCTGAATGTTTTGAGCAACTGTGGATTGAAATACATGGCAGTGTTCACTTCTTTGTCAAGACCTAGTTTTATAACGCCACAATCAGTTTGAAGAGGCGGCAGTAATGGCATGCTTGTCTTGTAAAATGCCCTTTCTTCTCCATCTCCATTTTAGTCTGCTTTAGCAGTTTTTTCAGACCTGAAATCATTTTTGGCCCCCTGTCACCATCATATATCTGCTCCAGGCAATTCTCAGACTCCCCAAAGTCTCATCTGCCACCCCGGCTGTCATGCCTGAGGGATCCTCATGGGGTGGGATCTGAGGATCTGACACAGAACTATATGGAGACCAGAGCACGTATGGATTTTTCTTTATTTTCTCTCATATCCTCCCATTCCCAATGCCTGGTGCAGAATTTGCATCCCCCTTGAGTGCACGTAGCGAGGCCCTGTGGGGAAGACGAGCTCCGTCAGCCCACTGTAGGGGTTACTTTGGCATCAGAGCCTGAGCCTCTCCCACCCCTAGTTGAAAGCGCAGCCCCGTGGCAGTGCTAGTCTAGCCTCCCGACGGACGACACCGCTCCCTGAGTCCATTACCAAGCCCAGGTTGCCAGCATGGAACTGTGTACTGCTTGCGCTGGGCCTTCGGGCTGCCCAAGATTTGAAATAATGAAAAGGATCTCTCCTTTAAATGTAATTATCTTCAGGTTTTCATCACCGTTCTAAGCTGTTTTTGAACACTCGCAGTTTAACATCACTTCTCTTGTGAGGATGATCAACTACAGTAACATACAACTTTAGTGGCTTCAGGGCAGTGAGTGTTCAAAAAGGACTGCTCCTGAAATTATTCAAAAGCTAAAAGAAATACTAAAGCAGACTTCAAATGAGAAAAAAATTGGCATCTTATAAGACTGTCGAAAAAGTGCAGTCTAAACTAGAATAAACAAGTGCAGTCAAAAATAGTATGAAAGGGTATACTTAAAACATTTTTACCGTAACGTGCAGTGCTGCTTTAAATGGACACTGTCAACCCCCTTAAGCCTCAAAGCGTCCCTTGTTTAAAAAACATGTGTTATGATTGTTTACATTCCGTAAATGCTGTTGATATAGCCAGGAGTTTGTTTCTGATTCCTTTTTTCTTCATAAAAGTGAAAACCAGACTGCCCACCATAGTGGTGTTACCACACAAAACCATGTTTGTTTACTTTGCTTGGTCAACTCCCACTGCATCTTTCCTGGAGTTGGGAATGCCCTCACATTCTAACCACTCATTGTGCAGTAGGAATACAGGATACAGTCCATCATGAGTGTCTACACTGTTTTGGGGGAGTTCCAAAAGTTTATGAAGTATGCAAGAAGAATAGAGCAAGGATTTGAAACAAAACAAGGTTGGGTAAAGCATACTATTTGCATGCATTTCAGTTCTACTAAGAATGAAGGCAGATACAACAACGCGTAACATCAGTGAATTTTAGAAAAGGCAGGCAATCATAAAATGTGTGTTTTTAACTAGAAATAATACGATGCAAAAAAAGGTTGACCGTGCCCCTTTATTTTTTGAGTGTATTGTTTTAGTAATAAAGCAGAGACCAACAGCACTCCTGCTAAAAAGATTGTTACAGCAGTAGTTGATATGTATCATACATAATACAGTATAAGGGAATAATGTGTGGTGAACCTGTGCTTCTATCGAGGGGTTGAGATACCAGCGTATGGACCGCGAGAGCTGGTATCTCAGCCCCAAGATGGAAACACAAGGCAAGTTGTGTATAGGCGCCCATATTTTATTTTTTATGGTATATGGTTTTAGTAAAAATATTTCTATACTAGTTTTTTTTTTTTGCCTCTGTGTGGCACTGTGGTAAACCAGGTTATATTCTTTTTGATTACAATGAGTTTGGCATAAATATCCTATATGAAATTATTTTATTTCTGCCTGTGTTTGCCTGTGTTGCTGGTGTTGTTATTGGCTGTTGCTAAGAGACAGAGTGAGAGAAAATGAGGAGAGAGAGAGCAAGCGCTTGCAAGTAGGCATGCTGTGTGCCATCATGGTTAGGTTGAGTGGCGCTGGATGCTAGCAGGAGCGCTTCATGCAGGTTCGTGAAGGAGTACATTTTTACAGTTTGGGATGTTATTTTAATGTAAAAAAGGTTGTGGTTCAGCTAATAGAACCACAAGCTTATGACTAAATGAGATACAAAGGAAAACTCTGTAAATCTTGCAAATCTCCTTGTGACGAGTGTAAACTGAGTGCCGAAAAGAAACTGAAGGCAGGTGGGTGGCAGTCGGCAAGAGTGGAAAAGAAACTGAAAGCAGGCAGGCAGCAGTCAGCTTGAGCAGAGCACAAGTGCCTTGATTATAGAATGTGCACAAGTTTTAGAATGTGCGCAACAACTTTTAGAATGTGCATGACTTTTAGAATGTGTGCAAGTTTTAGAACATGCGCAATAACTTTTAGAACATGCAAAACTTTTAGAACGTGTACAAGTTTTAGAACATGCACAACAACTTTTAGAATATGCACAAGTTATAACAACGTGCACAACAACTTTTTGAGAGCCACTGATTTTTATACAGAATAAGCCCTAACCATGTACTATAACATAGTAATTTAAGGTCAGAAGGGATCTGTACACATCAGAAGCCCCCACCCCACGTAAGCAGGGATGAATTAGTATGCTGGGCATCAAGTACTAGTTTATAAGGATTTTGTGTAGGAATATGTATAGTATGTACATTTACCCGTATTGTAGTAAACCATTTTATAATACATGTTGAAGCGTACGCACTACAGGCTATATCTTGCTCTTCCAGCCCACATAATGTGATGTACCATGCATCCCTGCAACGAGGTAGCCTTGAGGTCAGACTTAAAGCTGTTGTTTCTGTTTGGCCTGTTTCTATCCTTTGAGAAACTAAAGGATATTGGTGCCTTCACTGCAGTCATGTGGCACTATTTATTCACCACATACTGTGGGCAGTGGACCATGTATTATCAGCACACATAAGTGACAGATAGCACTGATAGCATCTGAAGAAAATGAGTTACCTCCAAATCTGCATTATCCCTGCAAATGGATCCTTTAAAAAGCACTCTGCATACAAAAAGGCTCTTTAAATAAAGTGCTTGTTAGGATTGGGTAGGTGCAGGTGGGTGTGTAGAGGGGGCTAAGGTTTGGAAGATGTAGTGTAGGAAATGTTTACAAGTGTTGAGTGTGGCTGCAGTCCATCAGTCTGCAGCTGACCTGTAACAACCCAGTGGCAGGTGTTGTCTCGAGGGCAGGTGAAACCTGCAGTAAGTCAGCAGCGGCACGTGCACCTGCTTGTCATCTGCTGTGAGCGTCCTGCACCTGTCAGTGTGGCCATTGTTTGGCACAGACAGGAATGTTGGCTTAGCATCTGCTTGGGTCTTAAGGAGGCTTTGACTGGGAAGGCAGATGGCCCTGGGCTTGGGGACCAGAAAATATTAGTAGTGGCGTTCTGAAGGGGAATCATAGTAGTGACGGAATGGACACCCAGCAGTTTAGAGCGCATTACTGAATGTGCTGGAATTTGTAATGCAGAGAAGTAAATACATTGTTTACTTCAAAGCTGGCAGAGAGCAGGACAAAAAATAAACAAGTTACATTTACACTACCACCAAACTATCTCATAAGCTTGCTTTTGTGTGTGTGTGTGGGGGATATGACGTAGTTTACATGGAGCAGGATTTTCCTGATGTGAAGTGATTCCATCAGCAGAATCACCATGTCAGAATACCTACTGGATTAAATACTGGTATCTTGAGAAATTGTTTTCTCCCAGCAGAGATTTCCCTGACTGGGAACAGCAGGATGAGGACAGTTCATGGTGGGAGACAGCTATTTTACCAAATAAAGAGGAACCTGATGTTTCGTGTATCAGTCACCAACAATGATTCATGCATATGGGTCTAGGGTCAGAGACACTAGGGTCCTGTGGGAGCTTTTTTCCCTCTAGGGAGGGAGCCAGGGTTGACTACTGGTGCTGCCTGCATGAAGCACGCACCCATGTGGTGCCACTCACCAGCCAGTAACCATCATTTATTCCCTCATGTACCTGAGTTTTGTTCTTCCCACCGTTGAATGCACATTATGGGAGCAGTGCCTCGGCTCAGCCATCATCGAACTTCTACTACAACATCGCTAAAGTATTTTATTTATGGTGACGACTTCATTTTATTATTTTGTCTGTGATTTCCAAGTCCAAGAAAAATAGTGAAGGGGACAAAAAGCCCCAGTTATGCATTGGTGTTCCTATGGGAAATTGATTGTCATGAAGGACTGACATCAGATTTGCTGTACCTGTCTTGGTTTTGAGCATGATATGGATTCCTATGATGCCTGTTTTTCATTGTATCTCCATATCGTCAAATTCTGCTCACTGGAGTTGGGTTGCCTGATTCTCACCTTCAAGGGCACACCAACCACCTGTGTTGCTAAGTTCAGAATTTTAGGCCTTTCCCCTGGGCCCCTTCTCGGCGCCGCTGGTACCGTGGAAGCATAGGGCCCTCCCTAGCCTCACCTCGTCAAGGTATCAGAGGCCCTAGGGTTGGGTCTGGTGAATAGCTGGCTCAGTCTCATATGCACAGCTTATAGCGGAGGACACCTTGGTGTCACAGCGTGGTGCCGCCCCAGCTCCTAACACCACTTGTGGTGTTGGTGAGCAGAGCGGGACGGTGCAGGCCACAACATGGGCTCCCCCGGCACCCTTTACGGGGCCAGGAGAGGGAGCAGCATCAGGGTTGGGTGATGTCCTGTTGCGGAGGTGGAGGTGTCGCTTTCTGAATTGAGTAACCCTCACAGCTGTGAGAAGGTGGGCACTGGGGAACCATGCAACGGATGGATGTGACACTGGCTCCAGTGTCAGTTCTGGGCCCAACACCAGATGAGCTGCCGCCCTCAGGTCTGTTCCCAGTTCTGGTGCCACTAGGGGGTAGATTTCAGGCTGGTGCTGAATCTGGCATCGGGCCTGGCACCGAGGATGGTGTTGGCGGTGAAGTTGGGAGGGGTCCCTGGGACTGGGTCTTTTTCTGACCCTGAGTTTGGTTCTGGAGGCAGCATTGGCCCAGGGTCAGGGATGGGCTTGGTTGCGGAATTCTGTCCTAGCCCTGTAGCTGACTCCATGTCTGGCAAGGACCAGAGTTGCCCTGAAGGGACTGAATGGCTTTGCTCTCATCAGCTAGTAATTTTCCCCTATTGGCACTGTCAAGGCTTTTTTTCTTTTACACTGGGTGTTTAGACAGAAGAAGGCTGGGCACCCATCATGTCTGCCTATTCGTGTTAGTGGATCCAATTAAACCTTCCATTAAATGGAAATGTATCCAATCTTTGCTTAAAGACCTCTAGATTTGTGCATTGCACTAAATCTTCTGGAAGGGAATTCCTCAATCTCCCTGCCCTTTATGAGAATTATATAATCTCCAATTTTTGTTGGTATACTCTTAATTTGTTGTTTGTGTGACCGCAGACCTATGGGCTTGTTCTGTATTTCCAGCCTTAATTCTTTTGTCATCTCTCTATCATTTATTATTTTAAACAACATCAAGAGATCAGCTTTCACCCTTCTCTGCTCCAGCTGATAAAGTCCCAGTTTATTTAATCTATCGTCATAACTTAGTTGCCTTAGTTCATAAACCATTTTAGTCTCCCTACACTGTACCCCCTCCACTCTTCTGCAGGTTCATCATGCCCTCCCCTAGAGCAAGGTCTGCTTGAATGATCCTTCAGGCCAGATCACTGTCCTTCTAGGGCAATGCCACCTCTGCCGGAACTCCTAGGTATCATAGGTCTTTTCGGGCCCCTCACCTGGGGTCATCATGGAAGCTTGGTTGATATGCTGGTCTAGTACCATACCAATGCTGACTGTGTCCATTTTCTGCACGGCCTCCAACTGCCACCCACTTACAGGTCCAGCACCTTTTCTCCATCTACATCCTCCTCAGAGGATGTGGAATCTTCCCTGCACCTGTCCTTGGTGTCTTAGTACTCTGTATACCAAAGATTCCTGGTGGACATGTTGCGGGCACTGGACATTGGCAGTATTTCCACATGTAATACCCGGTCTACACAGCTAGAACTTTCAGCGATGACCACAGCATCATTCCTCAATGGCCTTGGACCTTCGAGGATTGCTTCAGGACAGCTTGGAGATGTCCCTTCACTCTGCCTCCAGCCCCCAAGGTGTCTGCCAGTGGTATTGTACACCCACGGACTCTGCTGGCACAATACCTCAACCCACTTTGGGGATTTTGGTCCTGCAGACCCCAGTTGGGCTTTATCGACCAGTGCTTGACCGACTCCTGATGCAGACTCTGTACAGACAGAGGCAATGTGGGGGGAAGGTTTCACCTTGACACTTGTTATGATGTGCATCTTGGCAGATCAGGAACATCTGACAGCTTATAACAAGTGCTTGTGGGTGCAGCTAGGACAGCTCCTAGCTGGCATGCCAACATCGGAGTTAGTCTGGTAAGTCATCTGCCTTTCTGCCAAGGGCCTGGAGTTGGTGAGGCACCAGATAAGGGCATCTTATGACACCAATGAAGTGGCTTCCAGGCTGGTAGGAATTGTCTGCATTCGGCGGACAATGTGACTTCACCTTTCTCAATTGGAACCTCTGGCCAGGCATAAGGTATTAAACTCCCAGTTCCAAGGAACTCACTTTTTCTCGTGGAGAGTCTGGCGGGAACTCTGGGGATGCTCTTACTTCCTGATTTACTCTGAATGTGCTCGGGCTTTGCCTTGCCAATGAGAAATCCCTGAACTTAGGTTTTCTCCCCAAGCAGAGGGCTAAGGATAACTATTTCTCTCAGGGTGAGACAGCTCCTCCCTAATTGGGAAGGTTGGTACTAAGACCCATATGTATGAATCCGTGGCAAAGATTGATTCAGGTAAAATATGAAAATTACACACCGACTGTAACTGTTTATCTTCTTGAATATCTTCAGTATCTTCACCATTGTTTCAAATGCCCACCCTCCATCCCCCGTTCAGCTGTGAGTGAGGGCCTCTGTCAGCTCACCCTGTGGGTGTTGCTAGTATCCTAACGCTCTGTCTTTCTCTCCTCTACCATGGCCCTTACAGGTGGCATTTGGAATTCTTAATTTCCACGGTCACACAATTTTCCACGGAACTTACAGTATGCCACAAAATGTATGTAGTACTGCAGAATTCGTCGCTCTTAGTGATTTTTCATTAAACTGTAGATCTTCCAGGAATACTCTTCACCATCGATTCCTACTTATGGGTCTGGGCTGAAGGCAGTAGGACCCCATGGGAGTAAATCTGTTTGGCCAGGGAGACAGTCACAGCTTTTGGGCACGGCACCTGTGCACCCACACATGGTACTGTGCACCAGTCAGTAGCCGTGCTGGCTCCCTCACCAACCTCAGTTCTCTTCTTCCCAAAGTCGAGTGCACACCACAAGAGCACAATGCCCCAGTTCGCCTCATTGCTGCTTATTCTTTCTAACCCCAGGTATTCTTCAATATCATAAACTCTAACAGTGAGCCTCCAGGATTGCACTGCCCCGGAGATGAATGGAACTTATGCTAATAGTGGAACACTGATTGGCTCATGCCACCATTCAAACCTGCTACCCTGTCAACTGTAAGCATTCTAAAACACTCAGATTTATTTCTTCTTCTGCCTAGTTGGTCGCCTTGGAGTCTGCTCTTCAGTGTTACTGAGAGAACTTAGATTTTGAAGAAAAATCATAATTATTTTTATTTTACTTCATTTCTGCTGCCTGTTATAGTTTCAGTTAGTTTTAATCTCAATTTAGTGTTTTTTACTTAGTTTTGTGGTTCCTTGTCGGTTCCTGGTAACTGGTGAGGAACCATTGTAGTTTAGTTCATTTTGGCGTTAAATCATTATTTCTTTAGTTTAACTGGTGTTCGTTTATTATTATTAAGTCCGGTCTATTTGGGGGAATTTTTCTGTGTTTTTCTCGGGTTTCCTCGGTTGAGGAACCAACCGCGAGCTCTTAACTGAGTCAACTTGCTGTAACTCTTCAATTATTTCCCGGTTCAGGAACCGATAAAAACGTAAGTTTTGTTTTTCTGGTCTACTGTAGTAATGTCTGATAAACCCAAGAAAAAGACTGGACCTACTGGGTTTAAAAATTGTGTTACATGCCAGGAAATATTTGCTAAAGCAGAAAAGCATGACCTGTTTGTTTTGTCTTGGGGTTGAACACTTTGAGTCTGAGTGTGATATATGTAAAAGTTCTCCTGAGATAACTGTGGAAAAATGCAAAAAGTGTTTTAAGGAAAGGATTCCACAGGTTCGGTTTCAGATCCGAAGTATCCGACCGTTGAAAAAACTGGGTCTAAAGATGTCTGTTCAGACGCCCCTGAAAAAGGCGAGACATCTGGACTGAAAATACCAGGAGAACCAGTAAAGGATTCACTTCCTTTAAAGAAACTGGATAAGAAAAAGAAAACTTGTTCCTCAGCTGAAAAAGCAGCGGGGTTCCCAGTGATTCCGGGCAATATGCCAACAGCTGACCAGGTTGCACAGGCCCTTCAAATATTACAGGCTTTGCAGACTGGGTTGGCACCGGTTAACCAGCAACTGGTTAGTTCCTCTGTATCCATGAATATGTCCTCTGCAGAGGCTATGGATCCCTAGAGGGATGATTTGGGGGAGTAGTATGAAGAGGATGAACTGATTGAACCAGAAATTTCTCCGGAACATGGGTTCAGATCTTCCCCCAGGTGTCTGAAGACTTTTCTTTGCATTTTACGTTTGTGAGGCAGATGGTCGAAGCTCTTGACCTCACACCTTATGAACCTGAACAGGATGAGGAGGAGGTGCAATTCATGGATGTGATGGCGTTAACACCCACAAGAAAGGTGTTATTGCCCATTAGCAAGTGTTTTAAAAAACAAGTGGTCAAGATTATTGAGACCCCAAGTTCTGTTCTGTATGTGGACAAGAAGGCTGACAAAAAATATCAGCTTGACGCACTGGGGGCAGAGTTCCTGTTGTCACACCCAGATCCTGAAGGAGTGGTACAAACAGCAGCTTGTGATAAGACTAAAGTACCCCAGGTTACACATCCACTGGAAAAAGATTCCAGAAAGCTGGATGAGATGGCCAAGAAAGCATACCTGGCGGCCTCCTTGGGTATCTGGGAGGCTAATTACATGGGTTGTGCAGCCCAATACCAGAAAACTTTGTGGACTTCAGTTATGGCAATTGCTGACAAGGCACCACCAAGTCTGCAAGCTGACCTTATGGAAACAGCCAAGTGTGGCATGGAAGCCACAAAATTTCAGTTTCATATGGCTGTGGATACAAATGACAATACATCCAGATGCATGACTTTGTCTGTAGCCCTTAGGAGATTTGCCTGGCTCAGGGCAACCAACCTTACCCAGGACACTCAAAACAAGGCTATGGACTTCCTTGTGGAGAACAGTACCCTGTTTGGACCCAAAACAGAGGAGTACATGAAAAAAGTGGATGAATATAAGGCCACTTACAAAAGTAACTCTGCCAGGGGCAAGACCTTCACTTCATTCAGGCCCTATGGAAGGGGAGGTAGGGGTTATACACAACACTTTTTACGAGGCACAAGCTACCCCTAGTTATCCACAGTAGGGATACTATTGTGGTAGGGGTCGCAGAGACTCCAGAAGGGGAGAACAGTCCCTTCAGCCTGCCACATAAAGTAAGCAGCATCCCTGATGTGTTAGTCAGAGTCACCTCCCCAACTCCAGTCAGTGGCAGACTGACCCACTACTTCCAAAAGTGGAAATCCATAACCACAGACAAATGGGTGTTGGAGGTGGTGGGTCAGGGACTAGTCCTCAGCTTCAAAACCTTCCCCAGGTTAAGACCAAGACTTTTCAGGTGTCCAGACCTAACAGAAAGGAAACTACTAGAAAAAGAAGTTTCCTCACTGCTGGTAGGAAAGGCAGTAGAACCTGTTCCCTCTTCTCAAAGGGGAAGAGGTTATTACTCCAAATACTTCCTAAACTCAAAGAAAAACTTGGAGTGGCGACCCATGCTGGATTTAAGATCCCTAAACAGGCATCTCATAAAGCCAAAGTTCTGGGTGGTTACTTTAGCAATGATCCTACCCACACTACAACAAGGAGACTGGCTGGCATCACTGGATCTCAAGAATGTCTACTTCCATATCTCAATGAGGGAATCTCACTGAATGTACCTGAGGTTCAGACTACCATCAGGTCACTACCAGTTTGCAGCGCTGCCTTTCGGCCTGACCTCTGCTCCAAGGGTATTCATAAAGTGCTTGGCAGCGGCAGTGGCACATCTGAGAAGACAAGGCATATCAGTGTTCCCCTATTTAGATGACTGGTTAGTGGTGGGAAAAACCCCACAACAGGTAAAAGGTGCTTTGAGTCTCACACAAGAGTTGTTGGGAGTCCCTGGGATTCCTCATAAATGTCAAACAATCTGTACTGCAACCTTTTCAGGTACTGCACTTCATAGGAGCAGAACTGGACACTGTACGTGGCAGGACTTTTCTTCCCCAAGACAGGGCAGACAGTATAGTGAGCATTGCAGGATCTTTTGTCCTAAACAGGCTAAGACCAGCAAGACATTTCCTGCAATTGTTGGGGCACATGGCTGCTGCCACAAGCACAGTACAGGGATGTCGTTTCCAGATGAGAGACATCTAATTCCACCTCAGGGTGCATAGGTGCCAGAAAAAGGACTCTCTCTCAAAGTTGGCACCAGTGTCAGAGACTCTGATACAGGCCCTGCAGTGGTGGCAGGACAAAAGCAATTTGAGGGAAGGAGTACCATTCAAGAAAGAGTCTCCTACGATGGTACTCACAACAGATGCTTCCCTGCTGGGGTGGAGGGCTTATCTGGAGGAACATACAGTGCATGGCACTTGGTCCCCCACAGAGTCACTGCTACATATAAATCTATTGGAACACAGGGCAGTGCTTCTAGCACCTCATTCTTTTTCATCCCTGATAGAGGGCAAGGTGGTACGGGTAAGGACAGACAATACCACCAGTATGTATTACATCAACAAGCAGGGAAGGATAAGGTCTGACCGGCTCTGCACAGAAGCAATGAAGATCTGGAGTCTGGCATACTTTCTGCAGGTGTCCCTGGTAGCAGTGCTACTTCCAGGAAAGGACAATACGTTACAGTACGTTGGCAGATTCCCTAAGCAGAATCAGTTAGAACCACTATGAATTGTGTCTCAACAGACATGTGCTGGAGATAGTGTTCAGAAGGTGGGGCACTCCAGATATAGATCTCTTCACGTCAGAAGAGAATCATCAGTTGCCAAAGTTTTGCTGCAGACCCCTAGCCAAGGAGTCAGTCCTGGTGGATGCCACGGTGCTGAACTGGGCAGGGAAAACCCTGTATGCGTTTCCTCCATTCCCATTATTGCTCAGATCCCAGTCAGCCACTGTGATTCTGATGGCTCCAGATTGGGCCAGGCAGCCATGGTACTCACTGCTGCTTTCTCTGTCAGTGTCACAACCAATACACCTTCCACACAGACACAATCTCCTGACACCCTCCCAGGGAAGACTTTTGCACGCGAACCTCGGGTCTCTCAGACTCAAGGCATGGCTCTTGAAGACCTAGAATATGCTGATTTACACCTCTCAGAGGATGTCGTACAGGTACTCAGGGTTCTAGGAAACCCTCAACTAGGAAAACCTGTACTTCCAGGTGGAAGAGATTTTCCATCTGATGTGCTTCAAAAAAGGTGGTTTCCACTGAGACAGGGTTGTCAGTCCTGCTGGAGTGCCTGATACAGCTACACACAAGGTCTGCCTGGCATCTGTTTCTGCATATCTGTCAGCTGGTAAGGGAGCTTCTTGAGCAGCCAGTCCTATTTTTAGAAAATTCTTTAAAGGGTTGGCCCATTTGCATCCTGCTCACAGGGAGCCAGCTCCGGCCTGGAATCTAAATATGTGTATTGCCAAGCTCATGGAGCCTCCATTTGAACCACTGGCCAATGCTCATCTAAAGTTTGTCACTTGGAAGACTATCTTCTTAGTGGCTATCACGTCTGCAAGAAGGATGTGAGCTACAAGCCCTGTGTCTGGAACAAGACTACATTTCATTCCACAGGGACAAGGTGGTGCTTAGAACCAACAGGAAATTCCTTCCTAAAGTAGTTTATGACTTTCACCTTAATCAGTCTATTACTTTTCCAGTCTTCTTCACAGAGCAGTCTAGCTCTGGAGAGCTTGGATTGCATAGTCTTGATGTACAGAGGGACTTGACCTACTAATCGAGTATACAAAGGAGCACAGACAGGACATGCAGCAGTTGTTCCTGACCTGTGGTGATGTGGGTAAAGGTAGGCCAGCTTCAAAAAGGGCAGTTGCATGCTGGATTGTGGCATGCATATAGTTCTGTAACAGTAAAGCTGGCAGGGAGCCCCCAGTAGGCCTGAGGGCACATTCCACTAGGGGTACAGCTGCTACAGCAGCAACAGCTAGAGATATTCCCTTGTTGGAAATCTGCAACGCAGCCACATGGAAATCTATACTTACCTTTACAAAGCACTACAGCTTGGACATTCAGTCTAGGAGTGATGCCAGGTTTGGCACAGCAGTGCTTCAGAGTCTGTTCCCTAAGTAGTGTTCTGGGCCCTTCTCCAAAGGTACTGCTTTATAGTCTGCTAGAGTTAATGATATTGAAGAATACCTGGGGTTAGATGAAAAAAGTACTCACCATAGTAATCTTCTTTCTTCCAGGGTATTCTTCAGTATCATTAACTCACCCTACATCCCCTTCCAGAATCAATCAGTATATGAATACATACAGGATAGTGTATGAGCGCGATGCACAACCCGGTCTGTTCTCCAGCCCGGTGGTTGCTGTGCGATTGTTGACCTCGGGCGTGGCTCGAGGAGGTCTAAATCGCCATATCAACTGCAGTAGGTTGAGAAGAGACTGCCAGTAACGTAGCTCATACACTTTCTGTATAGTGCATGAGAACATAGTGACTGTCGGTTCAGTTTAAATAAGAAAAAAAACACACCCACATATTAAGGTCAGCAGTCTGATTTTACTTAATACTAAGCAGGCAACAGCAGCGACACCAAAAAAAACAAACGGTTAAAACACAATTTTTAAATTAATGTTCTGCTTTCCTTCACTGCCTCATCATGTTGCTGAGATCTGTGGAGACGCAACGTGGGGAAATGGGTGGGGGAAAAAAGAGATTCAGCTGTTTTCTATGCCACCTACTGCAGCTGATATCTGCATTGATGCGACACCCCCCGACTCGCACTACAATGACAAGCAGAAACTGACACTGGTTTAGACAAGACCGTGGCTGCCATCTGATTGAGAGGTATTTTTAAATTGGTATACTTAGCTATTTCTTGTATGCTGCGTACAGTGACAGAGATACTGATATATGTAAAGTGTTTTTTTTGTTAATGGTGGCACGAGACGTGTTTACTACTGCTTGGTGCATAGCTCACGCTAGTCACTTTGTGACATGCTCAGTGCAGCAGAACGACTTTCATTCTGCTGCACTGCAAACGTCACTAGTGCAGTAGAACCACATTTCTGGAAGCATGGGAATCTAATGAGAACAACGTTCTCACGTACACTATATATAGTATTATATTGTTTGTTGGCCTTACACTGGTACAAAAATCTTTTTAAACCAGATGGCCCAGTTTTATTTTTATTGGTCTTTTTGAACATTGCCAGTTGGCTTAAGGGAACAAAAAGGGGGGTTTAATTTAATCAAATTGTCATTATTTTGTTTTCAACTGTTAGGATAGCATAGTAAGAGACTTAGATACAGACTTATTCAAAATCTGAGCATTTTAGAACGCTTACAGTTGACAGGGCAGCAGGTTTGAATGGTGGCACGAGCCAGTCAGTGTTCCACTATTAGCATAAGTTCCATTCATTTCTGGGGCAGTGCAATCCTGGAGGCTGACTGCTAGAGTTAATAATATTGAAGAATACCCTGGAAGAAAGATTACTATAGTGAGTAATTTTTTCTTCTGTGTCATCGTAATTGTTTTCTTTATTTATGGTGTCACCTGTGTTTATTTTACCACGATTCCCAAGTCTAATAAAAAAGGGCCAAGTTGTCAAAGAAAGTCTGACAGCAGCCCATTATGCGTCTTTGACCCTATGGGAAATCAATAGCATTTGCCGAGCAGCATCAGAACTGTGTGGCCTGTCTTGAATCGGAGCTTGACATGGATATGTGTGACACCTGGTTCTCTATGGACCGCTGTACCCTTGAGAACCATGGGTTGAAGTGCGGTCATCCAATCCCCACTTTCGAAGACAAACCTTGCACACATCTGTTCAATAGTAGATGGTTAGGCCTTTCCCTGGGCTTCTTCTGGGACCTCTGGTTCCATGGAAGCATGGAGTTCTCCTCAATCTCATCATGCTGAGGTGTCTGAGACTTTGGTAAATGGGTCTGATGGATTGTCGACTGTGAACCCTCTGCAGTCTGCCTGCCCTGAGCAGCAGATATCCCTGGTGGAGAGGTCACAGCTGTACACTTAGTCCACATTAGTGGGCATAGTCTACACTGGTGGACACCTCAATGTCATCATCTGTCACTGCACATGCTGTTGTCACTGTTTGCAGTGACGACACAGTGGGTGACACCATGAACGATGTTGTACCCCCTCCTGACACTGTTTGAAGTTTCAGGAGAGGGATTAGAACCAAGGCTGTTCTCCACACTGTTTTCAGTTTAGATGTTGAAGAGTTTTTTTTAAGACAACATAGGTGGGTAAGTTGTGGGGAAACATGGTGAAACAGTGTCGTTAATATTGACTGGTGTGTTAGGGTCTGGAAACAGTGTTGGTATAGGTGAATTATCCTATCTAGGGTAGGAGTAATTAAGGGTTTAGTGTGAACAAAACAAAAATGGGCAGGAAAGAGGTGAGTTAGGGTCAAGCAGTAGTTGGTCAAGAGCTAAAAACGGGTTAAAGGAGGCAAAACGGAAAAACAGGCAAGGGAGGATATAGTTATGCTGGGAGTGGTGCAGTGGCTGTGGGGCGGCAGGCATCAGGGTGATTTGCTGGAGTCTGTGTTGCTGCCTCATATGCATGCACCTCTCTGGGCTGAGGGAGTTGGCTTGGGTTCAGAGGACCTACTCGCCCACTGAGGGACCACCTATTTTGCCACCGCTACCTCAGAGGTTGCCCAGAAGGAGGAGCAGCTGGACAACAGTGGGCTCAGGGAGGGTTAGGGTGGTGGAGTGTAGGCACATCCCCCTCTGGTACCACTACAAAACACCTGCACCAGGTGGGAAAGTCCCACAGAGGCACCCGAAGTGGTGACCCCGGTGGATGTGGGGGTCCTTCATAGTGGAGACCCCAAGGGGGGTGGCAGGGGACCCCAGAGGAGGAGGAAGCAAATCCTGGTGGGGGACTCCATAGTGAGGGGGATACAGCTGGGGGCAGGTAAGGATGAGGAGAGGGAGGTTATTTGCCTTCCTGGTGCCACGGCTCAAAGAGATGGAAAGAGGATCCAAAGGGTTGCTGGGCCAGCAGGAAGGGAGGAAGAGCTGGACATCATTGTCCATCTGGGGAAAAATGACCTGGTTAGGGATGAGCCAGCAGTAGTTCAGGTGGAGTTTAAGGAATTGGGGAGGGGTCTTAGGCAAGTAGCACAATCTGTGACCTTCTCAGAGGTGCTGCCTGTCTACAGAAGAGGGGAAAATAGGATTCTCCACACTAGGATTTTCAATGCATGGCGAAAGGAATGGTGCAGAGAGGAGGGTTTCAGCTTCATTGGTGACTAGGGCCTCACCTGGAGGGATAAAGGCCTGTACAGGGACAACAGCCTGCATCCATGCAGGAGGGGAGCCATGGTCATCAGTGATCAGTTTAAATGCTACATTGGTGAGCATTTAAACTAGCCGAGAGAGGAGGCGGAATAAGGCAGGCAGACGAAGCTTGCCCCCAAGGATCATGAGGTCAGCAGCTGAACCTGAGGGAGTGAAATCCCAAAAGGAACCAAATAGCAAAGGACTCAAAAGGATAAAAGGAAAGAGAGACAGTAAAATAGTGCAGGAAACAAGTAAGGGGAAATGGGGTGGGTGAGGGGGTGGCAGGATAGTTTGGAGAGCCATGTGTGCAAATGCTCGAAGTCTGTGCAATAAGATTGCAGCCCTAGAGGCCACCATGGCAGATGCGAACTTGGACATAGTAGCAGTTACCAAGTCCTGTTGCAATTGAAAACCAGGACTGGGACGTAGCCATACCAGGGTATACTCTGTTCAGTAAAGAGAGGATAGGTAAAAAAGGGGGAGGAGTGGCTTTTTATGTTAGGGACATCATAAAAGCTATAGAAATACATGGAGAGTAGGGAGGAGCTGAAGTACTGTGGGTCACCCTGGAGACACGGAGGGGGGCCCTGATCTACGGACCTCCAGCACAAGGGGGAGATGTGGATAAAAATATGATGGAAGCAATCCAAAGGATGGCACACAAAGGGGAGGTGTTGCTGGTAGGGGACTTCAATCTACCAGATGTGAATTGGAGCCTACCAGCTGAAGCAACAGTCAGAAGTAGGGACATCCTGGACTCCTGCAAGGGGCTTTTCTCAGGCAACTAGTTAAGGAACCCACTCGTTGGTGGGGGGGATACTGGACCTGGTACTGACAAATGGGGGGCCGTGTTTCTGACGTCACAGTAGGTAGCCACCTGGGGACCAGTGATCACCATACATGTGGTTCAGTATAAGAACTGGATCAGAATCGAGCCGCACTGAGGCAAGGGTCCTGGACTTCAAGGAGGACCAATTTTAAGTAAATTTGAAAATGTCTCAGGGACACCCTAGCAAGGATAGGAAAACTGGGGGGACTCTAGAAACAATGGGCAAAAATAAAAAGGGGCATTGAAAAAGCAACAAATATCTGTCGGACAGATTAACAAGGTCAAGAGGAAAAGAGGCCACTATGGTTCTCTAGAGAAGTAGCAAAGAAAGGAAGGGCAAAAAAAAAACTAGTATTTAGAAGGTACAAGAGGACACAGAAAAAAGAAGATAGGGAGAGTTACTAGGAAAAACAAAGAGTGGCAGGGAGAGTAGTTAGGAGCACAGACACGTAAACGGAGGAGAATATTGCCCAGTCAGTAATAAAAAGGGGTAAAACATTCTTTAAATAAATATATATATATATATATATAGATATAGATATGGGAAGAGAAAGACCAAAGGAGGGAATAATAAGGCTAAAAGGGGAAGAGGGGTTTAGGAGGAAGAGGACCAAAAAAAAAAAGCAAGTCATACTGAGCAATTTTGTTCAGTATTTACGGAGGAAGGGGTAAGTGATGGGCCACAGATAAGGGACAAGGGCATTAAAGAAAGGAAGGTGAACACTAGTTCTTTTACAGAGGAGAGAGTCCTCAAGGAACTAATGCAATTAAAAGTAGACAAGGCAATAGGACCGAACGGGTGCACCTTGGGATACTGAGGGAGCTCAAGGAGGTGCTGGCTGCACCTCTGACAGCTCTGTTCAACGTATCACTAGAAAAAGGGGAAGTTCCTGGGGACTGGAGGAGGGCAGATGTGGTCCCACTATACAAAAGTAGAAATAGGGAGGAGGCAGGAAATTATATACCTGACAGCTTGACTTTGGTAGTAGGCAAAATAATGGAATCGCTACTGAAGGAAATGATTGGGGAATACCTTGCAACCAGTGGATTACAAGATCCAAGGCAACATGGGTTCACAGAGGGGAGGTCTTGCCAGACAAACCTGATCGAGTTCTTTGACTGGATGACCAGGGAAGTGGGTCAGAGAGGAGCAGTAGATGTAGCCTGCCTGGATTTCAATAAGGCCTTCGATAGAATTCTACCTAGAAGACTGGTGAGCATGCTGGTCGATGTAGGAGAAGATCTGAAAGTACTAAAATGGGTAAGAAGTTGGCTACGCAATAGGAATCAGAGGGTGGTGGTAAATGGGGTCCCCTCTGGAGAAGGCAAGGTGACCAGCAAGGTGCCATGGAGTCAATACTAGGCCCGGTCCTCTTCAGTGTCTTTATTAGCAACATTGCGGAAGAGCTGGAGGGGAAAGTGTGCCTGTTCGCGGATGACACAAAAACCTGCAACAAAGTGGACACACGGGTGGGGGGGTGGAAAGAATGAGGGATGATCTGAAAAAGCTGGAAGATTGGTCAAGGGAATGGCAGCTGGATTTAAGTGTAAAATCATGCACTTGGGGCACAGAACCCAGGAGCAACCTACCAATTGAGTGGGGAGGTATTATCAACCACGAAACAGGAAAGGGACCTAGGGATAATCATTTCTGATGACCTAAAGGTAGCTAAGCAGTGTGATAAGGCAGTGGGCAAGGTTAGCAGTATGCTTGGGTGTATAGGGAGGGTCATCACCAGCAGGAGGAGGGAGATAGTATTACCCCTGTATAAATCACTGGTAAGACCCCACCTCGAGTACTGTGTCCTGTTCTGGAGGCCCCACCTCTGGAAAGACATAGATAAGGTGGAGGCGGTATAAAAGAGGGCTATCGAAATGGTGTAGGGCCTGCATCAAAAGCCCTACAATGAAAGACTCAAGGAACTAAACATGTACTCTCTAGAGGAAAGGGGGGATATGATAAAAACCTTCAAATACCTCACAGGTGTTAATAAGGTACAGGAAGGTAGCATTTTCCATAGAAAAAGATGCTCCAGGACATGGGTCACGCTATGAAGCTGAAAGGTGGCGGGGGGGGGAGAGGAGGCTCAGAAGAGCTGTGAGGAAATGCTTCTTCACGGAGAGGGTGGTGGATGCCTGGAACAGCCTCGCAGCAGAGGTGGTGGGTGCTGAAAAGGTAGCAGGAGTCAAGCATGCATGGTATAGAGACACAAGGGGACCTTAGGAGTAAGACAAGGGGGGAGAAGACTGGAGCTCGAATAGGGTCTGCAGTGGCACAGTAGATAGGGAATATAGGGCAGATTAGGTGGGTCAAGAGGTCCATATCTGCCGACAACTTCTGTTTCTATGCTAGCAACACCGAGTAAGGTGACGATTCTGAACACAGTGATGGAGGCTGCTGTGGTACCAGTCTTGGGTCCAGCTCTGGGCGAGATGCTGATGATGATGTCATCACGGAGGTCATCCCCAACTCCAGTGCTGCCTGCAACACCCTGGAGTGTGATAGCTTCGAGCATGATGTCAAAGTCTGCACTGATCACAGTGTCAAGGAAGGTGCCAACCATGGTGATGGGAATGACCCTGTCTCTGAGGCTGTTTCCGATCCTCAGCCCGGTGCCAGAGGCAGTGCCAACTTGGGGTTGAATGGTGGCTTGGAGATGGAGTTTTTCTGGAGCCGTTGGACATCACCACCACCAGTGAAGACCAGGGTCTCCCTTTGGGTCCTGTACAGCTCTGCTCTCCTCACCTGGGGTGTTTTCTCATGGGCACAGATGGGTCACTCCTCTGATGTAAGGCACCCTTTGGGCAGCTGGGCTAGGCCCTCCCCTCAGGTGAGGCTCACTATGCAGTTCCTTAGCCCAGGACGAAGTCCCAGAGACCTGGAATCTCAACTCCTTCTAGAGGGGCATCATCGATTTCTAAAAAGGTTGCCCTAACTGATAGACCCAGTGGGGCCTGTAACTTGGGAACAACACTGATTGTGGGTCAGTGTCTTATATGATTAGTATAAGGAGTCAGACAAGGCCCGGTTCAAGCCGTTCTCTCTGGTACAGACCCTTTGTGGATGTGACGCCTTGTCTCCATTGAAGTTCTCCATTGAGGACAACAAATCATCTGTTCAACTCCCTTCTGCTGCTGAGTACACCCCATACCAGTGATTCCTGGAGGAGGTGAACCAGACACTTGACCTTGAACGCCATACAAGCTGCATTCCGGTAGGCCTGCCATTGGGACTTCTTGGAATTCCTTACATCAACACTGCAGTTTTTCAGTTGTTCCTCCGTGGCCTACGACCATGGAGGAGGCATCTAGGTAATTTTGGAGGTGTCTCTTTTCCAATCCGGCCATCTCCAGGGGCCTCCTCATACAGTATCATGCCCCCACAGGGTCTGCAGGTGAAGTAGTTCACCCCACTTTGGGGCTTCAGATACTGCAGATCTCACTGGGGCCACAGAGCTGTACACGAGATTGACCCCCAGATGCTGATTCCACTCACACAGATGCTCTTGGTAGGATGATGTTTTTAACTTGGTATGCACCCACATGTGCCTCTATGAACATCAGGCACATAGAGCAGCCTATAACTGTCACTTGTGATTGCAGCTACACTGCCACCAAGTGAGACAGGCAGGCCATTGACCTTTCTGCCTGGGGTCTGAAGGCAGTACAGCACCAGTCAAGGGCATTTTACGATGCCAGTAAGGTGACCTCCAGACTGGTAGGAACTGCAGTCTGCATCAGGCAGGCGGAACAGCTTTGCCTGTCCTGACTGGTCCCTTTGGCCCTGTGTAAGGTGCTTAACTTGCATTTCCAGGGGGCACACTTCTTCTCCCCTAGGGGGAGGGGGGAACTGTCGTGGAACCCTCCTGCTCCTGTGCCACAGGAGCCCTTGCCTGGCCTTGACCAGTCTCAGGTTTTCCCCGGCCTTTGAGAAGCCTGCAAGATCTACAGACAGACTTTAAAACCTGTGTATTGGGTCTCCCATGGCTCTCCCCAAATATACCTACTATAGCAGAGTGGAAAGATAGAATGGAAACAGTGGTGCAGATGGAGCGTATCATAGCAACACTCAGGCATACTCTAGAAAAAATTTCTCGATAAATGGAGTGGAATATGTATGCACTCCCAGGAGGACAGCTAGAAGGAGATAAAGAATAGAAATGAGAAGGGAGTATATTTCAAGATAGCTACTCTTGCGGGGCGGGGGGTAATAAATTTGAAAAAATATCTGAAATGGATTTAGACAGAGATAAAATAACAGACAGACACTGTTCTTTGGTTTTATGTGTTTAATGAAGTTCTTTGTATGTGTAGACAGTTTATTTATTTGAACAAGTCGAATTTACAACCTTTGAGTCAGGGACTCATTTACAAAGGTACCTCGTCGCAAGGAGGGCAAGACAATAGAATGTTGTGCAGATACAACATTGGACAACATTACAGGTGCAGACATTGAACACAAAGTACACTTAGTTACATGTTGGTATAAAATACAGATTTACAACTAAAGATATACAAATGTTACAAATGTGGTTATTGTTGTTCAATGTCTTCTATGTCTATTAGTACAATCAGTTCTAACTTTAACTGTATTGTCGCTTAATGCACTGTAACCTATTGCTGTTTATATTTGTGTTCTTCCATAAACTTGAAGTTACGAGAAAAAAAAAAAAGGATCCCCTGCACTTAGGTGTTCTCCCCCATGCAGAGGGTCAAGGATGTCTGTTAACCTCAGGGTGAGCCAGCTTCTCCCTCAGAAAGGAAGAGAAAGCTTGGTACTCTGACCCCTAAGTGGGAATCAGCGGTGAAGATTGATTCTTGGGAGATACGAAAGTTATGTACTTAGTGTAACTGTTGATATTCCAGAGTATTTTCACCATTTATTTATTTATTGAATTTTGTTAACCAGGTAGATCTCACTGAGACAATGGAGTCCTTTTTTCAGGGGCTACCCAGATTAGTTACATTCAGTAGCAGTATTACAGAGACTTTACATTCATAGGCATTTTGGTACAAAAATTACACAGTTTTTACAATAACAGGAACCCAAATTGTACAATAGACAGGACAGTGGAAAGGCCTGTTAAGAATAACCCACCATCCCCCACTCTAGCAGAGCCATGGCCTTTGGGCAGCTCACCCTGATACTGCTGGCCAGCACTACTTAATGCCGTGGCATCTTCCCAGTTGTACTCATTGCAGAGTAGTTTTTTTTTTGTTTATTTTTTGTTTTTGTTAAAAAGTTGTTTGAGACCCATCACCGGTTTCCCACTCCCACAAGAAAAAGGGTTCCTTTTTAGCACCCTCATACCCCTCCCCCCCAAAGAGAGAGAGAAGGTAGCTCCCTTCCTCCTCCTTATGTTTGCTTGCGCGTGCAGCATGAGGTAAACGTATTGTAGCAATATTTGGGAGAGTAGGGGCTGCAGAGGTGTGTCACTGTAGCATCCGTTGCAGTTCAGGCTGCAAGAGGCTTATCACTGACAGCCCAATGAAAAACAGGCAGACAGTAATTGTGTTCAGCCTGGCAGATGGGTGGAAACTTTGTGTAGTTGAAAGGATAAAGCCACACATATCATAGTGTTCGGCGCCATCCTTTAGTATTGTTGTATTCGTTTGGACGCATTTGTAAAAGAGAATGTATTTTCTAGGGACATGGATATGTTGTTTATCCACACTTATTGGCAGGTATACTTGCCGCTTTAAATCTTGCTGGAAGGTCTTCAAGCTGGCTCCTCCCACCCACCGGGTGGTAAAACTCTCGGCTCCGCCTCATGACACCAGATCTTCCTTACTGCTTGGAAGCTCAGGTTCCCTCCTTAGAGCTCTGCGTTTTCGACTGGTTCCTGATTTTTCGT
This sequence comes from Neoceratodus forsteri, assembly GCA_016271365.2. Taxonomy (NCBI): domain Eukaryota; kingdom Metazoa; phylum Chordata; order Ceratodontiformes; family Ceratodontidae; genus Neoceratodus; species Neoceratodus forsteri. Next base: position 373,045,187 of record CM057450.1, on the reverse strand, counting down.
TCTCTCCGAATTTAGTTGGAAGTTTTCTAAAACTTCGATCTTCCTCCCTCGCTGCTGCGATGAATCATTCGTTTTCTGGCTCCCGGAGGCACCCGGTTAATACCTCCAGGAAAGACCCACACTCCACGTGCGTCTACTGCCTCGACTTGGATCATGATCCGCTAGTTTGCGATTTTTACTGTGCTCTTTCGACCAGTGCCCTGGAGGATCGTGCGGCCCGTTCGGGGCTCGGGCGACCTGAAACCTTTTCTGCGCCGGAAAAATCTTTGGAGACTCTTCGGGCAGTGTCCGCGTCGGCTGTCTCGACTGAGCAGCTCGATCTTCTTTCCTCCATGGGTGGGGCGGCCGCCCCCTCCTCCTCCTCGGTCACGGCGCTTATCCCGCACTCCTTGAGTTCTCCTCATTCACCTTCGTTCAAGGAGCTTCGCCAGTCCCTTTCCTCGAAGGGAGAGGGACCTTTGGGACCTGCCTCTCGACCCAGGTCTAAGGAGTCGCAGGCTAAGTCCCATCGTCAGCCGGGAGAGCTCCCTTTCCCCTGCCGGCCGACGTTCGACTTCGGTCGAGGGTGCGGCTCAGGCCGCTGGCTTCACGGTCAGCCGGCCAGGACTCCCGTCGACGTTGTCGAGTCTCTCGACCCGTCATCTGGGCTGTCTTCTGCAGGAGCCGCCATCCCTTCGCCGGTTCCCCCGGCGGAGACTGAGGTTCTGCCTGTTCCTTCAGGGCGACAGGCCTCAGTCCTTTCATCCGAGCCGAGGGAAGAGCGGGCGCCCCCCGCTTCTTCCCAGGCCCACCCTCAGTTTCCCCGAGGTTTTGGGTCTCGGTCCTCCTCTCGGTCAAGCCACTCACGCCAACTTTGGCGATCTCGGTTGAGGCACTGAGTTAAGTGGCATTACCGTTCTTCCTCGTCTCCCTCTTCGGATGAGGAGTGGCTTTGATGCAGATGGCGTCGACGTTACAAGGAGTTCATGTGGCAGCAGTCGCTATTGACTGGGAATCAATCGACGCCGATTCATTCCCCGTCCAGCAAGCAGCTGCGGGCCGATCAGCCGACACAACCGCTCGCTGCAGTTGAGGTGCCCACTCCGGGGCCGGTTGTTTGTCCGAACCTTGCTGCCCCACCGTCCTCGGTGGAACCTCGGTCGGGTCACGACTTGTCCCGCAGGTTGTCTGTTCCTCTCACTCCCGCCCGCCCTCGGTGGATGAAGAGTGACTCAGGCCTGAGGCAGCTCTTTGCAGACCCTTCGGAGTCCTACATCGACTCCTCCATGTTCCCCAGTCGGGAGGACCCGGGGTCCTCTCCAGAACGTTCTGTGGACAACAGCCCATCGTCCTTTATGGGTCTGCTTCAGCTCATCTCGGAGTTCACCGGGATGCAGCTTGAACCCGTGTCCAAACGGGTTCCCTGCATCCCGGTGAACTCCGAGATGACAGAGATTCTAGACCAAGGGGGTTCCCCTGACAGAGATTCTAGACCAAGGGGGTTCACCCTCGGAGGCCTTCCCGGTGGCTGAGGCCATTGTTGGCCTGGCCTTGGAGCTCTGGCGGCGGCCTACTTCCTGTCCTGCGCCCTCGGCCAGGATGGCCAGGAAGTACTCTATCCCTGTCGGTTCTTTGCCTGGTTTCTCGGAGCACCCCTCGGTTGAGGGGTTAGTTACCAATAATGTTTTCAAGTGTTCTGGGAACGCTCGGGATGTGGATAGGCCCCCCGACAAAGAGTCCAAAAGGATGGACTATGTCGGGCTTAAGGTTTACGCTGCATCCTCCTTAGGCCTCCGTCAGGCCAGCTCGGCCGCACTGATGGCGCATTTCTCCCACGCCCTTTTGGGCTCCCTGGACGAGGTGCTTGCTCATCTCCCGGCCGACCTGCGGACCACGGTCCGACGGGTGCGGGACCAGGGTAGGGCGGTGGCGAAGCAGCAGCTTCAGACTGCTCTGGACTTAGGTGATTCCTGTGCCAGATCGGTGGCGGCCGCAGTGGCCATGCGCCGCAGGGCATGGCTGAGGTTATCCTCTTTCTCAACGGAAACCCAGCACAAGTTGGCGGACATCCCCTTCTTGGGGACTGACCTCTTCGGCCCTGGGTGGAGGGACACCTCCAGGGGACCGAGAAGTCCGATACCACTCCGGACTCTGTCACCCCCGCCCGGAGGGACAAGGGCCGCCAGCAGCCTTTGTGTAAGCCCCTTTGCCCCTCGGCCCCTGCGGCTCGACCGGCCCATCAACTCCAGCATGAGGGCCAGCAGGCTTGCGCTGGGCATCCTGAATCCAAGCCAGCGGCTTCCTCTAAAAGGAAGCAGGGAGGTAAAGGCCCAAGAGCTTCCTTGGCCAATCCCTCCTCCAAGCCTGCTCAGTGACTGGCTGAGGGGCGCTGTCCCCAGCCCGTCACTCCCCTACCGGGGTCCCCTGGGGAGAGGTTCGCCCTTCTTCTACCTGGTCCACTTTCCGGACCTCTGTGGCATCGGAGGTGCTAGGGGAAGGTCCTGCCTCGGGATTGCGAGCAGGCCCCACCCTTTTGAGCCGTTGCCCCACGGGGATCTTGGGTCCGCAACCTCGTTGTCGGCCTTCCGAGCTGATTTTCCTGGCCCCTCGATCTAGAGGGGATCAGGAAGGTCTTGTACCCTCCTCCAGACCCTGGTTTTGTGTGTCCAGGTATTCCTGGTCCCTTACGGACGGGGGGCTTGCGCCCCATTATCGTTCCGCACGCCGGGATGGTCTCTCTGTCTCAGATATCCCATCCTCAGAACGAGGCGTGTGGCTCTTCCTGGTCCTACAGGATGTACTTACACTTCGTTCCGTCCATTTCTTGGGATGCTCCTCTGTTTCTTCAGCGGGGGATCTCGTTACGAGTTCCAGGCCAGGCCCTTTGGTCTCTGTTCAGCAGCATTCCTGCGGCACTGATGGGTCCGGGCGTAACCCCACCCGGATGGCGGTCTGAAGGCAACCCCTCTAGTCGGAGGGGGACGGTCCAGAGCTCTGGCCCTCTTGGTTGCTCTCAGACTGGTCTCCTTTTTATTGGAGCCACGTTGGAACTCGTGCCTTAGCGGGTGATCCTTCTTAGGGACGAGGCTCGACTCTTGAGTCCGAGCTCGGCCCCTGGCAGACAGGGCCGAGGTTCTTCCTCCCTTCCCTAGTCAGGTCTGACTGGGCATTTTGTGCCCTGACTGGGACTTCCTGCACCTCCTGGGCCTTGCGGCGGCCTGCACCAGCGTGGTCTGTTTGGATCCGCCGGTACATGCGTTCCCCTGATGGGGGCTGGCCAGCCAGCGGTCACAGCACTGCGTTCCTTCGGACCAGTCCGTGACAACAGCCCAGGGGGTAGGGAATGTTCTACTTTGGACTGTTCCAGCTCTTTTGCAGGAGAACATCCCATTCGTCCGCCCCGAGTCGACGGTCTTCTCCGACCGAAGCATCTCGGATGGGTGGAGGTGCCCATCAAGGGGGATACAGAGGGCACCGCCTCTGATCCTCTCGGGAGTCCCGATGTTCTCCTACCTGCTGGAGCTCCAGGCAGTCCGCTTAGCTTGCACCGCTTGCTCCGTCTATGCGGGGTCTTGTGGTTAGGTCCAGGCGGACAACACCACGACCATGTGCTACCTATCCCACAAGGTCCGGACGAGCTCCTTGCCTCTGAGTAAGGAGGTTCTCTGCTTTGGGTCTTTCGCGCAGCCAGGAGGCGGTTTCCTAGCCATTTCTATGGCAGGAGCCTCCATCACCCTGGCCGATGCCCTAGGCCGGATAAGGGCTGCACCTTACAAGTGGTTTCCCTGCCGGAGGTAGCACAAGATCTTTCTCCCTCTAGGTCACACCTCGGGTGGACCTTTGTCTTCCCTCCAGGGAGAATTCGAGGCCGAGACTGTCTCATGCCTGCCCCCTCAGCATGGTTTGCTGTAGGGGATGCCCTTGAGGCCATGGACCCCGGGCCTCTTCCACGCCTATCCCCCATTTCCCTTGACCCACGGGCAAGGCGAGGAGGGACTAGGCGCAGGCAATGCTGGTAGCCCCAGACTGGTTTGCCAGCTCTGGTATCCAGCTCTCCTCAGTCTCCGCCCCAGGCTCCCGAGGCGGCTTCCAGCCCGCCCGGTCCTGATCTCTGTTTTCAGGGGAAGGTATTCCATCCGGGCCTTCAATCCCTGCACCTGACGGCCTGGTCCCTGTGCGGCTGGCGGCCAGGCCTTGGGTCCTCCGGCAAGGACCTCGACGTTTTGGAGGCGTCCTGCCAGGAGTCGACCAAACATGCTCGCCTTCAAATGGAAGAGTTCTCCATTTGGTGTTGGGATAGGGCCTGGTCCCCTCTCCTGTTTCTCGGCGAGCTTTCTGGACCATCTGCGGTCCATTCTTCATTGAACAAGGGCTTCGGTTGACGACCCTCTAGGTGCTTCTGTTGGTCACCCCTGTCTTCCGGGCGCGGGCCGGAAGGCAGTCATTACACAGAAAAGGTAGTCTCAGCGGCTTCCTGGCCTCGATCACACCTCCCTCTGGGAGAGTATCCCCATTTCTGTGGGATCTTCGCTGGTATGGGCTTAGCTCACGGGCAAGCTGTTCGAACCTTTGCACAGGTGTGAGTTTCCCCACCTGTTGTGGAAGAACACCTTCTTGGGGCTACCATGCCATCCAGAAGGAGGGGAGAGTTCCAAGCGCTCCTTTGAATCTCCCTATCTGGTCTTCCACAGGGACAAGGTTGTCCTGCGCCCCACCCGAAGTTCCTTCCGTAGGCAGTGGCGGAGTCCTTTTTCCTATCCAGGTATCGTCTCTGCCGGGGTTCAACCCCATTCACGCCTCGGAGGCCGTATTTAGGATCTGTCGGGACCCTATTTAATGCTCGCCTACCCAGGGAGTGTAGGGCTGAAGTTCGGGAGAGGTTCGCCAGCTGTTTGTCATCTACGCTGAAGCCGCACCTGGCAGACCTGCAGCCAAGCGGACGACAAGCGGGTGGGTCACCTCCTGCATAGATCTCCGCTATAGGTGGGCGGGCATGGAGCCTCCCAGAGGGATAAGTGCTCATTTTACCCGCCCTTCCGCTGCATCGGTGGCTGCTTCCAAGGATACTCCTGTCCAGGATATCCGCAGGGCTCCTACCTGGAAGCAGACATATACCAATTTCCCCTTCCACATCGACCTTGAGTCACGCCGGGATGTTGGTCGGGGCCTCGGTTCTCCAGTTCTCATACCTAAGTAGGGGGTGTGTGCCTTGCATCCCTCCTCCCGGAGAACTGCTAGGAGTCTGCCAGTAAGTGTGGATGAACAACATATCCATGTCCCTAGAAATACAGGTTACTCACCTGTAGCAGGAGTTCTAGGAATGGTATATGTTGTTCATCCTGACACAACACTCGGCCTCGTCGCACAACCTGGCTTCAGCGAGCTAGATCTGGCGTCATGGGGTGGAGCCGAGAGTTTTACCACCCGGGTGGGTGGGAGGAGCCAGCTTGAAGACCTTCCGGCAAGATTTAAAGCGGCAAGGATACCTGCCAATAAGTGTGGACGAACAACATATACCATTCCTAGAACTCCTGTTACAGGTGAGTAACCTGTATTTCTCAGTTATGCTTTCCAGTAAATTCTGGTTCTGATTCTTTCATTTACAAGATGTCGACCAACAGCCAGCTGAGCGCCATCATGCTCGGCTGCTCTTTATTAACGGTCAGACTCTAGTATATGTGGGTGTGTGTGTGTGAGGATCAACTGTCAGGCAGCCAGGAAGGGATGGGAAGCAAATTCAACTGCTCCTGACCCCTCCTCTACTTGCTACTGTTGAGTTGGTTCTGAAAGAGAGCATAGCCTGAGGTGCATGCACACAAGCTGGTTACACAACTGGATCTGAGGCTGTTCCAGAATTCCCCTAAAACCCCAACCTGGGCTGAAGCTGCACAACCCGTTGAGCCCTCCCACCCCCAAAAGTCCATCCATGGCTGAGACTGCGAGACCTGCCGAAACCTCCCTCCAACTTAAATTCCTTCCCCTGCTGATGCACCCACCCCTGCTGAACGCCCCTCCACCTCCTCAGGGACTGCAGTTGGGGAGCAGTGCTGGCCTACTGATGGCCAGCAACAGTCATGCATAGTCCCACCTCAGGGTCCATCGCTGGAAGGGCCTTCTTGGACTTCAATGCCGCCGCATCACACATCATCAAGGCCTACCCCCTCTTGCTTGTTGATGTCATCAGTACCATCTTCTGAGCCAGGGGACGATAAGGACTGTCGCCCTGATTTCCTCCAACTGGATGAGGAAGACAAGGGTGCTGGGGCACGGATTCCCTCTAGCACCTTCACGGTCTCCTCGGCGGGGGAGGATTCCTCTAGTTATGTCCTGAGGTCCCGTCCCCCCCCCACCCGACAACCCTCCCAGCTTGTGATGCAGCAACTGCAGGCCGCTGCGGGTTCAAATGTCATGGAGCAAGATGTTGCCAGATGGAACCTGGCCTACTGTCCTGGCCTGCCTGAGTCCCTCCTATATCCTCCTATGATGGACAAATATGAGGATGCTACCATGGCAGCGTGGTATAGACCAAACATGATCTCCTCCCCCCCCCCCCCAAATGCCCAGGAAGGTGGACAAACTATACCAGGTCTTCTCAGGGAAGTCCTTTTTCGCAGGACCCCCTCAGGCAAATTCAGTGTTCATAAATGCAGCCCATGACCTGTCCAAGAGGCCCCAGCATCTAGGTCATTGTGGAGGAGTCTTTTCCGATCCGGCCATCCCCAGGGACCTCCTCATACAGTATCATGCCCCCACAGCGTCTGCAGGTGAAGTAGTTCACCCCACTTTGTGGCTTGAGATACTGCAGATCCCACTGGGGCCTCAGAGCAACACATGTGATTGACACCCAGATGTCGATTCCTCTCACACAGACCCTCTCTCCAGACAAGGAGTCCAGGAAACGGGACCTCTTGGGCAAGAAGGTATTTGCCTTTTCCACCCTGGCAATAAGGATCCTTAATTATGTGGGCCACATGCTCAGTTACCAAAATGATCTCTGGGAGATTGCCAGATTGGCTGCCCGGTCCCTCCCAGAAGGCCTGTAGACGTAGGAGCTACTCAAGGCCCTCCAGTCTAGTGCTGACATGTTGTGGGTAGGCATCTTTTGAGGGCTACCTATGATGCCTTAGATGCCTCAGACAGAGCCTCCACAGTTGGGAATTGCTTGAGGAGGTACTCCTGGCTGATGATTTCTGGCTTCGCCACTGATGTCCAACAGTCCATACCGAATGCTCCCTTCATGGGCTACAAGCTCTTTGGGGGATATGTACAGGACATTCTTAATGATCTGCAGGCCTCAGGAAGAACCCTGAGGTCCATTCACTCCCTCCTACCACACCCACCAGAAGAGTGGGCAGAGGGTGCCTTTTTGACGTGCCACCCATAAACCTAGTTTGGCGTCAAGCAGCCCAGTAAACACAAAGCTACCATGGCCCTGCCTACCAACTCCTCTACAGGAAAGTCCTCGGGGTGGAGGAGTGGGCGGGGCCACGGGCTTAGCATCAGCCTCACTCCTGGTCAGACACCCTCCATCCAGTTCCCCAGGACATGGGGGGAAGGCAGTCATTTCTCCCTACATCTGGACAGGTGGTGGGAGATCATGTCCAATGCCTAGGTGCTACAGCTTATAGAACAAGGGCATGCTCTAGAGTTTGTGGAGATGCCTCCGGAGCTCCCTCCAAGACCTTTCTCTTACCTCTCAGCTCCCATTCCTGTGTTGACATAGGAGATCCAGATGCTACTGCAGGAAAAGGTCCATAGTACCCGTTCCCGTGAATCAGTGCAACACTGGGTTCTGCTTCCACTTCTTTCTCATCTCCAAGTCCACAGAGGACTTGCAGCCCATCCTGGACTTGAGAAACCTGAACTATTATATCCAGTACATGACATTCAGGATGGTCACCCTCCCCAGCCTGTTGTCCTTGCTCCGGGAGGGAGGGAGACTGGCTTTGTTCCCTGGATATGCAGGATGCATACCTGCACATCAGGGTCTGCCTTCCCCACAGGAAGTACCTCAGGTTCTTGTTTCAAAGGGAGCACTGCCAGTTCAGAGTCCTCTCTTTTGGCTTATCTTCAGCACCTCAGGTCTTCACCAAATGCCTAGCTGTGGTGGCAGCAGCCCTCAGGAGGGAGGGCCTTTATGTCTTTCCCTATCTGGATGATTGGTTGCTCAAAGTCCAGTCCAAAGCGCAACCATCTTTGACCCTGGTGCATACCATGCAGTTGTTCAGCCAGCTAGGGATCACAGTCAATCTGTCCAAGTCAGTGTTGACCCTCGGCCAGTGGCTCCAGTACATAGGAGCCGTAGTGGAGACTGCCAGGGCTCTGCCTTCTTGTCCCTGAACAGAGCAGAGTGCTTGATAGTGCAGGCCCAGGAAATCTATCGTGGTCGGTATGTCACAGCTAGGAAATACCTCAGACTCCTGGGTCTGATGGCTTCTGCCATTGCCACGGTTCCCTTGGCGTGCCTACACATGCACATCCCTCAATGGACTTTGAGGCTACAGTGGGATCAGCAGACTGATGATCTGGAGCAGATGGTCCTTGTTTCTTCCCTGGTCAAGAATGCTTTCTTGTGGTGGATGGAACCCAGTCATTTGCTAAAAGGGGGGTACCCTTCCTCATATCCACCCCTCATCAGCTCCTCACATTTGATGCCTCAGGGATGGGCTGAGGTGCTCATCTGGGTCCCTACGAGACTCAGGGGATGTGGACTCTGCTTGAGGCACAACTCCACATTAGTGTCCTCGAGATGAGAGCTGTCCTCTACGGTTTGCAGGCCTTCCAGTCTCATCTGTCCCCAGGCCCCCTGCTAGCGCAGACGGACAATGTCAGTGTAGTCCACTACATTAACAAGCAAGGGGGCACCCATTCTTACCCCTGTGCCGAGAGGCGATTAGAGTTTGGAACTGGGCCCTGGAACACTGCTAGAGCTGTCAGCCGTCCATGTTCCTTGTGTCTAAAATGTCCTGGCAGACAACCTAAGCCAGCCGCAATCCTGAATGCATGAGTGGGAGTTGCTTGCCTCGGTAGTAGAAGACCTGTTTGACGGTGGGGTCGCCCAGAGTTGGACTTTTTTGTATCCCCACTCAGTACAAAACTGTGGCTTTTCTGCTCATTCAATCCAGGACCTGGTGTTTTCTGGCAAGACGCATTGTCTCTCTCTTGGAAAGGGAGGTTCCTTTACGCCTTCCCTTCCCTTCCTCTGATTCGGAGAGTGCTAATAAAGCTCCAGATGGAAGGTGCCACCATAATTCTGGTGGCTCCCTTTTGACCTCGGCAGATTTGGTTTCCATTGTTGCAACAGTTGGCAGTGGAGCCTCCGGTGCTTCTTCGCCTGTACTCGGGCTTTCTGTCATAGGAACGGGGGACCCTTCTTCATCCTAACCTCCAATATCTTCACTTGCATGCATGGCTTCTGAAGACATAGCCATTGCCAGGTTTGGTGTCTCACCTAAAGTGGCCAATGTCCTGGTGACCACCAGGAAGTTCTCCACCAGAGCAACTTATTCCATGAAGTGGAAGTGCTTTGCTCTGTGGACAGCTTCTCATCATTTGGATCCCTTCACCTGCCTGGTGAACCAGATTCTGGAGTACTTGCTGTCCTTGTCTAATGCTGGACTGAAATACGCTTCCCTGAAGCTGCACTTGTCCACCATATCAGCCTTCCATGTGCCCTTTCAGGGTCGTACAGTGGCCCAGTTGGACATGGACCATATGTTTCTGAGACGCATCCTGCACTTGAAGCCTCCCATCCGTAACCCTGTCCTGGCGTGGAACTTGAACTTTGTTTTAGAAAAACTTTACTTCGACTTCTTTTGAGCCTGCAGCAACTTGTGAGCTACACTTTCTGTTGTGGAAAGCATTATTTTTAGTTGCTATTACTTCTGCTTGGAGGATTTCTGAGCTATAGGCAATCGTGTGAGCAGCTGTATCTGATTTTTCACAAAGGGTGTCTTTGCATACTAACCCTAAGTTCTTGCCAAAGGTGCTGTCTGAGTTTATCCTGAATCAAACCATCCACCTGCCTGTCTATTACTCGGAACATGCCAATCCAGGGGAAACACTGCTCCATACTTTGGATGTACATAGAATACTTAGATATTATGTTCACCACACAAGGGACTGCAGGAAGTCTTGCAGTTTGTTTCGTTCCCCACTGGGAAAGAGGGTGTACCGGTTTCTAAACAGTGATTGTCCAAATGGTTGGCCAACTGTATTATTTTCTTTTACAGGAAGTACGGTAAAGAACTTCCTGGGGCTGTGAAGGGCCACTCCATCAGAGGCATGACCACTTCCTTTGCCTGTTTAAGAGGGGTTTCCACAGCTGTGATCTGTGCTGCTGCCATCTGGAGTACTGAGTACACTTTCACAAAGCACTACAGTCTGGACATCGCCTCTAGAAGACAGGCAAATTTCAGCCTAGCTGTTTTACAGGGCCTCCTCTCTTAGGTCCCAGTTTTCCAACCGCACAATCTGGTCATCTCTTCCATACTGCTTGGGACTCGCTCCTAAGGTGTGACCTGCTGCAAGAGGTATCCTCGAAGAAGATGGAACAGTTGCACAAGAACTTACCATAACAGTTGATCTTCGAGAGAATGTCTTGCAGCAGGTCATGCTGTCCTTCCCCCTTGTCTTTGTGTTCCTGTTCTCTCCTTTTCCAGGGTGGTGTACCTTTTGTCCTACATGTTCTTTTTGGCGGGTCTCTCTGGCTCTCCCTCAGTTCTCTGGGGGAGAAGGTCCTCGGCGGATGATCTCCAGCGGGGAACTGAGGAGGGCGTGGGGCCGCCCACAGCTATATAGAGGGACGTCAACATGATCACGTCGTGTGGGTGGCCTCAGACTGCTAGCAAAAATGTGTCCATGTGGTCCTGGTGGCTATAGTTCCTAAGGTGTGGCCTGCTGCAAGAGATTCTACTGTTATGGTTTAAGTTCTTACTAACTGTTCTGTATTTTGACTTTAGATTTGCAGCATAGCTACTTTTTCACGCCACCTCATAAACAGGAAAAGTGTTCTTTTTTAAATCCTTGCTAAAACATGGTTTCACACTTGTGCAAAGTGATGTTTCAGGTAGTAATTTATGATTGACACCTGCCATGTTCGCAAGGGGGAGGGGCCACAAAAAGACTGTTGAAAATTTGTGATCATACTGTCAAAAACAAAAAGTTATGCAAAAATGTTGTGTGCAGGAACAACCTTTGGCTTAACAGGTAGTGGACAAACAAGCAAACACTGGGCATTAACAAATGATTGTGCTTTCTCATCCTACGTCCTCCTCCCTGCCCATAGTATATCCCCTTCTTGTAATGTATCCCTGTTAGTTGCTAAATGCAGTCTGTGCCTCAAGGCACTTTCCAGTCTAACTCCATTTGGCAGTGCCCCTATTTGTGGAGGAGTGCTGTAGACTGGATTGGAACAAGTTACACTAGCTCTTAAACAGGGCACATCTCGGTTGTTGCAGGAGAAGGAGGTTTTTCTCTGATGTTTTTTTTCTTCTGGCTGTGCCAGTCTAATCCTTTTTGGTTGGTCTCCTCTTTTTCCCCTCTTACACCTACTGGCTTGGTAGCCCACAATCTTTAGGGGTGACTGGGTAGCTGAACACATTTCAACTAATTTGGGCTGTTCAGCCCTATAACGTCACATGCACCTGAGATCCCCTTTCTTTCCTGATGGGGAAAAAAAGGACATATTTTAATTGACTATCCAGACAGTCCTCCATCTGGTACCATGGGGGTTGATTTTTCCAGGAGTCTGTGATTCATTCCTATTTAACACAGTATGTCATCTCAGTTGCAAGGAGGTCCCAGTTCTGGGCATTCTCCTCACACCTTTTTTGCCAGAGCCACAAGATTCAGTTCTGCTGCCTTGGTGATCACTGTCCATCACCTGTCTGGCTCATGAGTGATCACTGTCCTTCACCTGTCTGGCTCGTGAGTGATCACTGTCCTTCACCTGTCTGGCTTGTGAGTGGTCACTGTCCATCACCTGTCTGGCTTGTGAGTGGTCACTGTCCATCACCTGTCTGGCTCGTGGGTGATCACTGTCCATCTCCTGTCTGGCTCGTGAGTGATCACTGTCCATCTCCTGTCTGGCTCATGAGTGATCACTGTCCATCACCTGTCTGGCTTGTGGGTGGCCACTGTCTATCACCTGTCTGGCTTGTGGGTGGTCACTGTCCATCTCCTGTCTGGCTTGTGAGTGATCACTGTCCATCTCCTGTCTGGCTTGTGGTGTGAGGCTCTAGTTTCATACCCAACTACCCCTTAGTGCCACCTAGTGTGCCCCTTGTCACTATACAGAGGTTGGTAGTCAGGTTTTATCTTGTTTATTTCCTTTATCCTTTCCCTATCCCTTTTGGCTAGGGAAATTCCTAGCCCTCTACTTTTTTTTCCCTCACATTGTTTCTCTCCTTGGGAACAGAACAGAGGTTGATGAGGTAGCTCAACAGTTAACTAATTGGCGAGGCACCATGTGGGGGTGCACAGGCACCGTGCCCAGTAGCTGTGGCCAGACCTGTGGCCAAAAAGCTTTATTCCAGCAGGGTCCTAGTGCCTCCGGCCCAGACCCATAAGTAATAATCACTGGGGAAAATGGACTGTTGTTGAGCAGTGCTCTTGATTTGTTCATGATGGCCATCTACAATATGAAACGCGGAATAAAAAAATCGCCCCACTCATGTCTGTGGAGCGTGCCGCCAGGCTCTGTGTGTGATGACATCAGGAAAATGGGTTGATCAGAGTATCAGGAAGTGAAAAGGGATCTGCAGCTCTACTGCACAGATCAAAAGTACGATCCCTTCCCTTCCAAAATGGGGAGACATAAAAAGTCTGATTTGGTCACCAAACAATTTGGGGGCACGTAAGGGTTCATATTATTTTTTGGTGTGAGCACCAGGAAAGCTGCTCTTTAAAGTCTCTCAAGTCTGAATATTCTGAGTACTTTTCTGGTGCTCTTGATTTCAGGAGCATCAGTCATTTCAGCCGCCCGTACGTAGCCGAGTTGGCTATACAGTTCAGCTATTTTTGCTGTTATTCTTGTTAGTGTTATTATTTTTGTTGAAGTGTGTGGGGGATTATGAGTGGGTAATTTAGATTTGTTAGCTGTGTGAGCGTGTTGTTTGCATGTTGGGAGGTTAGGGTTTTGGGTCTGTTTTAATTTTGAGGGGTTATTTTGTGGTTTTTGTTTTATCGTTGTGACCATCATTTACTTTACAGGACTTAACTCTAGACACATCGATTCCTTGGACCAGCTACAACAGTTACAGCCATTCCAGAATGTCACTTTTCTCCATTGGTGGTCATTTGGCACTGCAGCAGTTGAAAATCCTACAGGGCCACTTTCATAGGTGTAGGGGCTGATTAGAGGTGTGAGGACAAGGAATCATCCTCGAAAGTTGTGGAACTGGAACAGGGGGCCTTATAGTCTTGTTCCAATCCCAATTGCTGTGCATAATGTCAACATCTAGGCAGCATGTGGACCCACTGACCCTGCTCTTCCTGTTCGTTCAGTTGCATACAAAGCCAGGTCATTGATAAAACAGATTGATGGAGGGTATCATCACGGACTCGTGATCTGGGATGCATCACCAAGATTTGGTTAAAAGAGGATGCCAGCTTTGTGGTGGAGGCATTGTTCCCATCCAGGTACTTGGTGGTGCATTGTCCGAGGAGAGGGGGGGACTGCAAAAGGGGGGTGGGGGCCATCTGCTTTAGATTTGCATTGAGACTCACAGCATACCCCACAGTCCTAACCAGGTTGTTTGAATGCATGGCAGTTAAAGGTATACCGGGTGCAAGCTATGGGATCAATCTCGCATACTGTCCTCCGGCTATGGGAATAAGTTTCTGCATGAACTGGCAGACATCATGGCTGACCTAATTTTGGATTCTCCCGAACTTCTAGTGCTGGGGAATTTCAGTGCTTGGATCAGTAATTAAGCCTTGAATACTGTTGAAACAGTTCATCCAGTTGATAACATCAGTCACTGGGCCTTGTACAGGCTGTTGCCTACAAGACCCGCCAACAGGGATATGCCTTGGACCTTATCTTTTGACCATGTCTTGACATTTGTGACAGCAAGGTCGATCCACTCGTGATTGAATTGTCATGTCGTGTGGTTTCTCTGTGGGGCCCCCTGTTAAGTCCCCCTTCTGTGGAGATGATTAGTTATCACCCTTAGCACAGTCTGGAATATAGCAAACTCCTGGCGGTGCTGGACCTCTAGAACATATTGTCAGCTTGTGCTGAGGGAGCCAAGAAGGCTATGAAGAGCTATAATGTGGCTTTTATGGCAGCCTTTGTCTCTTTGGCACCATGCCATGTCCATCCCTTAACCTCCGTCGCAGCTTGCCGTGGCACTGTGATGAGTTGAGATGGTTGAAGACTTAAGGGGTGGATGTTGGAGCTTTCTTGGTGGAGGTCTTAGTCTGTGGAAGATAAATTGATGCTGAGGACTCATTATAATAAGCACCAGTGAGACATCCTCTTAAAAAGACAAGGGTTCCTGTCAAGGGTGATTGCTGCAGGGAAAACAGACTGGCTCAACACTTTCACACTGTCGACAGGTTGTTAAATCCATCCTGTTTCTAGTCCAGAAGAACATTTTCTGTAGAAAGGTGTGAGGAGGTTAATCCATTCCTCCTTGACAGGGTTTTCTCCATTAAAGCTGGGATCTCCACAAGTGGCTTGTTACAGGCCAATAGTACCTTGTTGAGGATGAACACGAGCACTGTGCCTACCTGGAGGGAAGGGGTTAAGACAGTTTTGGTGGAGGAGGTACTTCATCTGATCGAGTGGTTGCCCCACTTACTAAATACTGGACCCAGGGCCTACTTGATTGCTTGGCAGCTGCCTGGAGACACTTGGTTCAGTCACAGCAGATATTGTGAGTTGTTTCTTGAAGGAGGGTGTCTTTCCAGCAGTTCTGAAGAGCGCAGTGCTGAGACCTTTCCTACAACTCCATCTTTGGACCATGATGTTCTCACAAACTACAGACTGGTTTCAAACCTTCCCTTTTTGGGGAAAAGTGATTGAAAAGGTGGTGGTACAACTAGTTATTAGTGGGGGAAAATATTACATCTGTGAGCCTTTCCAGCCAAGTTTCAGACCTCATCACAGTGCTGAGACTGCCCTTGTTAAATTGGTATCTGCTGTTAGCAAGAGACAGAGGGCTCCGATCTGTCTTGGTCCTCTTTGATGTCTCCTTGACATTCGACATGGTGGCTCATGGGGTTTTGTTGGATTGCCTGAGTCAGGAAGTAAGACTTACTGGGATGGCGTGGTGGTGGCTTGAGTCCCACCTCATGGGAAGGACACAGCAGATTGTTCTGTGTGGTTCGGTCTCTGAAACAGCAGTGCTTTGCTGTGGAGTGCCACAACATTTGATCCTCCGCCCTTCCCAAAATGTTGTTTGCCATGCACGTTCTGCCTTTAGGGAAGAAACATAGAAGTTGACGTTGACGGCAGATAAGGACCGCAAGGCCCATCCAGTCTGCCCATGCATCATTAAGATGGTTTCATTGCTGTGCCAGTAACACTCAGCTGTACTATTCTGGTGCATCCAGTGTGTGTGTGTGGTGGGGTGGGGATGCAGTCTCTACACTGCCAGTGCCTGGGGTATATTAATGACTAGATGGATTACTCTGGCTTTGTCTTAAAGGGAAACGTAACCTTTTTTTACATCATGTTATTTCTAGGTAAAACCCCCCCACTTTATGTTTGCTTATGTTCTCTAAAATTCATTAATGTTGCTGGTTGTTTAATCTGCCTCCTTTCATAGTAGAACTGAAATGCATGCTAATGGTGTAATTATACCCAACCTTGTTTTGTTTCAGATCTTTGATCTACTCTTATTACATACTTTCAGAACATTAGAACCCCCTCCCCAACAGTGCACTCACTCATGAGTCAACAGACGCCTTTCCCCCCACTGCATCCTGAGTGGCTAGATTGTGTTGGGGTGTTATCAAATCCAGGAAAGATGCAGTGGAAGTTGATCGAGGGAATGTAAACAAACATGTTTTTGTGTGATAACACCAGTATAGTGGGCAATCTGTTTTTCACTTTTTAAAAGAAAAAAGGAATCGGACGCAAACTACCATTTACATAAACAATCTCGAAGAATGTGACCATCATAAAATGCGTTTTTTTTAACTAGTGACATTTCAAGGCCTAGGGGGTTGACAGTGTCCCCATTCTTACCGATAGCCCCATATGGCATCGGAATCATCCATTTTGCTTAACCTGACCCAAAATGGCCGCACAAGATAGAATGAGTTATCCTGGGTAAGACAGAGATGTTACTTCATGAGCCAAGTTCCTGTGGGTCAGATATGACAGATACTGGTAACACCTTGCCATGAAGTCCGAACCATGCATTGCTTATGTAACCCCTAGATGGCGCTATCCCAGGGGCTACTACCCCTGCCTGATTTGCCACTAACAGGTTGAGGGGCCTGGATCCAATGGCGGGTGCCTCCACCCAGAGGTCAGGGTTTGCAATAGTTAAACTAACTTGGTCACAGCCCTCTGGGACACTGCAACCCCCCTTTCTTTCCACTAGTGGCTCACACAATATATCAGAATTACCTTCACAGTATACACTTACCCCCAGGTCTGGTTCCGGCACTGGGACCTCTTGTGAAATGAGATACAGTGCAACAATCACAGTACAGTACTTTAACATAGACAAATACCTCAGGCAGTATAACTTTGCTGAAACAAGCAGCTCTGATTTATTTAGGGATATAGGACAGGGAAATCAGGTTAATTAGCTTATCACTCTAATAATCTACCTATGGCTCTGTGCACAGGCCTATCCCTATCAGTTACTGTCCCTGGGTACCCAAGCCCTAGTGGCTAGTCCAAACTGTGGCAGCTGGTAGGGGCCCTTTCACACAGAGAAAAGGAGAATTAAACAGTCAGCAGTACAGTAATTCCATTTGGATTTAATGTGGCAATTCAACAGGGAGCGACTCTGAATTAGTACTCACACCTCCAAATAAGATAGGGTCCTTCAATGTCAGCAGGGCTCACTTGAGGTACACAAACCTCTTCACACATTTATATAAAAGAAAGCACTATACCAGGCAGGCTGCATCTGTATCCCGATCGCAATTACTGCACAATACCCGGGAGAACACACAGCAGATTCAGTTTCTGACAGACCGAGTGCAATTTTCCACAATTCCTCCAGTCTTCTACAGGGTGAGCCTGGTTTCTACTCTTCAGATAGCCTTTGATTCTCTTCACAGGACGGATTCAGTCCTAACAAGCTGTTACACAAGCTGCAGACCGGAACTCTGGGCCTTACACACTTTTTTGACTAAAACTGCACACTGAAAAGCACAGGGCTCCTTCCTTCTTCACTGCCAAAGCTCAACTGAAACTCCAACCGACAAAACCTGGCACTTCCTTTGAGTTCCTCCCAGTTCTTGACTGGATTGGCTGTCACCACAATAGACTGCTGCTGTTGGTCCAAAAGACACTGAAGTCTAAACTACATCTCCCAGAGTCACTGCCCATACAATCCTCTTGTGGCTGGCTCAGATTATGAGTCCAAGTTCTGATTCGTCCAAGGCACCATTTTAGAGCTAGCTTACCCCACACTGATTGGTCCAGTTCAGCAGTTCAAAACTAGAATGGGGAACTAGCAGACACAGTTCTGACTGCAAAAGAAAGGTTAGACAAACTGTAATTTCATTATTACTCTAAATAATTTCTGGCAAACAGTTACATCTTTCAGATAGGTTCCCTTTGCACTCCAGTGACTGCAAAATGAAGTGAATTGGCAGCAGCTCGAGTGGTACTCAGAGAAGCACACAGTCCTCCCATACAAACTAATTATGTGTGCAAGCAGACAGCTCTTAAAGAGACAGTACCAGAGGCTCTAAAAACACTCACTGATAAATGGCTTAAATGCCAAACACCATTCAGGCTTGGAGCATTCAAGCAAGCTCCTGGAAGTCTTTTGGGAACCCCCATTTGCAGGGGGGTTACACCCTTCCTGGTTTGGAAAGCTTGACGTCGCGCCAAGCAAGTACCTCCATAAGTTTCAACTGCAAACTATATACATTTGCATTAGGCTCGCACATGTAATCATCAGTCAATATATCATTTTACCAAGAACACATTTCTGAAACATTGCAGTACGTCACTCTTTACACAGTATTACATACACATTGTACCATAACTCAAGTTATTACCTCTTGTACATGAAACCTGAAGAGAGGGGGCCCTTCCCTATCAGTTACCTTGGGGCTGGATGGGGCAAGGGCACCATACTTAGAGGGCAACTCAAGTAACTTGGAGTTAGCACTGACGCTCAGTTTGGGCAATGAGCTCGGGACACATATACACTTTATGGACAACATTGAGAGGCAAGTCCACAGGCCTCCCAAGTGAATCATAACTGAGGTGCACCACAGGCTTTACAGCTCGACCAGTCTTTCTAGGGGAACTGTTATAGTCTCTGCACTCTGAGCCTCATTTTCAGCATTGTCCTCACTTGTCAGGGGAGTCTCCATGGGGG
The DNA here is from genome assembly GCA_016271365.2 of Neoceratodus forsteri. Taxonomy (NCBI): domain Eukaryota; kingdom Metazoa; phylum Chordata; order Ceratodontiformes; family Ceratodontidae; genus Neoceratodus; species Neoceratodus forsteri. The sequence goes on along the minus strand of CM057450.1, from coordinate 373,026,681 downwards.
TAGAGAGGCTGAACTTGGGGCACTTTCAGCTCCAGGAGTTACAGTTTCTGAGTCCACAACATTTGGCTCGCATGGAGAGCTTTCGGACACTGGCAGTGGACTGTCAGGGCACTCAAAATACTCTTCTTGTTCGGTGTATCACCAGTCTGCCCCAATCTATCATTTTCTCCCTGAAAGCTCAAACAGTTCAACCATGCACAATGATTCCATTTCATCTGATCTGATGCTTTGCACTTCACTTTCTGGGAGCATTGGCTCCAGGGATGAAGCTGGGGGGCTAGACAGTCCAGAAGGCCCAGCTTTGTCTCCAGTATTGACTAGGGGATTGCCCAAACAATTGACTCAGTTCGTAAGAAGGATAGTATTCAAAGTCACCTCACTTTCTTCCGATATGGACTGACAGTCATGCTCAACTGGGACTTGTGGAGGGAACACTTTAACTTTGCTTCTGTAGGTGCAGACTTTCTTGATCTTTTCTTAGCAGCAGCTCTAGTCACTGGTCCAGAGGGGCATCTTCTAGGGGCTCAGACTCAATTAAGATTTGTCCAATGGGCAGTAAATGATTTCTATGCATTGTTTTACATCTTTTGAATTATTCTCAGGCCTTACTTTGTACACTGGCAGATCATCTAGTTTGCCCACTACAATGTGAGGGAGATGGTGCCATCTGTCAGCAATCTTGTGCTTGCCATGCAGTCCCAGATTTCTTAGCAATACCCGATCTCCTCCTGGAGTTCCTTGCTTTCACCTTTTATCATACCTTTCTTTGTTGGCCAGATTTCTTTTGGCAGCCATGGTTTGAGCCAGTTGATACGCATGAGTTAGCTGGGCCTTTAACTTTTGCACATACTGTAAATAGTTGTCAGCTTGAACCCCATCAGGAGAGACCCCAAACACACATCTACTGGTAGTCGAGCTTCTCTTCCAAACATCAGCAGCGGTAGGGGAGAATCCAGTGGCATCACTTTTGGTGCAGTTATAAGCATGTACCAGGGTGCTAATTTGTTGGCTCCATCTAGGCTTGTCCTTTGGGTTCAGGGTGCCTAGCATATCTAGCAAAGTCTCGATTGAAACGTTCAGGCTGTGGGTCCCCTAGGGGTGGTAAGGAGTGGTTCTGGACTTTCGTGACTCCCCACAGAAAAGCATCTCTTTGATCGGACGACTCTCAAAGTCTCTCCCTTGATCAGAATGGATTCTTTGTGGAGCCCCATAGTGAACAAAAAGTTTTCTACAAGTACTTTGGCCACAGTGGATGCTTTCTGGTCTTTGGTGGGAAAGCCTGGGCATATCTCGTGGAAATGGTCAGTGACCACCAGCACATTACTGATATTTCTTTGATCTGACTCCAAACTCAGAAAATCAATACAGACCAGCTCCATGGGTGCACTGGTGGTGATGTTAACAAGGGGCAGCCCTCTGGGGTAAGCTTTCCTCTGTAATCACGACTACAAGTTCGAATGTGTTGCTCCACATCAGCCCCCATCTTAGGCCAATAGAATCTGGATCTCACCAAGTCAAGTGTTCTGTCTATACCAAGGTGCCCCATGTGGTTGTGCAAGGACCTCAGTACTGAGTCTCGAAAGGCAGTGGGCTGCACTAGTTGTTGTTTGTCTACTTGTCCCCCTCTGTCTACTGTTTCTCTGTATAACAGTTTATTGATCAGTTTCAACTTAGGACCTTCTTTGTATAACAGTGCAGTTCTCAAATCAGTGGAGCGTAATTTGGACACATCTTTTCTGCATAGAGGCTTCTAAAGCTGCTTTGATCATGGGATCGCGGGATTGAGCCGCTGAATACTGTCATTGTCCAGCTGAGGCAGTGCACCAATGTCTATTGCAGAAAAGTGGCAATAAGCAGCAGGTATGTATGCAATTCTCAGAGGTCCCAAGCAATCCACCATGCAGTCCACTGCGTCCGTGGACATTGTTCCTCCTGTCAAACTTCCGGCAGAGTGCCTGAATGTCAGGTTCTGCCAATCGGACCCAATCATTCTGGGGAACAGGCCTCCGGGAGAGAGCATCAGCATCTATGTGGTTCAGACCTGCTCGGTATTCGAGAGCATAGTCATATGTAGATAATGCAGAAAGCCACCTATGGCCAGTGGCATCCAACTTAGCTGAGGTCTGCACATAGGTCAAAGGATTATTGTCAGTTTTTACTAGTATTTTAGCCCCATACAAGTACTCATGGAATTGGTCAACAATAGCCCACTTCAAAGCTAGGAACTCTAACTTATGTACAGGATAGTTCTTTTCGGATGGGGTCAGGCTTCTACTGGCAAGGCCACTGGTCTCAGGCCATTCTCGTGCTCTTGGTACAACACAGCCCCCAACCCTTGCAAGCTAGCATCAGTGTGCAGGGACGTAAGGTTTCTTGGATCGGCATAGGCCAGCACTGGAGCATGGGTAAGTTGATATATGTTCTCATGAAAAGCAGTCTCACAATCAGGGTCCAGCGGACCCCAAATACTTCACTCGGATGAAAATACCTCTTTCAGTCTTGAGGGACGCTGACTTTTGGTATTTTTGTGGGTTGGGGATACCCTTGAGTAAAGGTTAAGTAAGAGCGGATCACTCTTGAATAGTCCTTGATGGGCGCATGATAATAACCACAGAATCCAGGAATCTTTGCAGTTCTTTTAGATTTTTGGGCTGTGGCCAGGTGGTCAAGGCCTCAACTTTACTTGGGTGGGTCTCTATTCCTCGGTGGATACTATGTCCCATATAACTTTACTGATGTTTGAAAGAATTGACACTTATCAATGGACAGTTTAAGGCCAAAGTCCTCCAGTCGGTCCAATACCTTAAATAATCTGCTCTCATGTTCCTCAGTGAGCTGCCAAACACAATAACATCATCTAGGTATACCAGGCACTCTAGTAAGTTCATGTCCCCCACTGCCGCTCCATCAATCGTTGAAAAGTGGCTGGGGCACCTGAAATCCTGAGGCATCCTCATGAATTCATAGAAGCCAGCGGACAGATAAAGGCCGTCTTCCCACGGTCCTCTGGGGCCCATCGGGATCTGGTAGTACCCTGCGGAGATCCAGCCAGAGAACCACTTGCTCCCGTTTAGGCAGTCAAAGCATCCTGAATGCAGGGCATTGTGTACTGATCAGGGATAGTCCGCGGTTTAAGGTGCGATAATCCACACACATCCTTACTGTTCCATTCTTTTCCTCACTACCACAATGGGGAAGCATAAGGGCTTCTGGATTCTTGTATTACACCAGCAGCTAACATCTCTTGCAGATGCGTCTCACATCATCTATGTCAGCAGGTGCCAGGCGTCGATACCTCTCACGAAATGGTCTTCTGTCATGCAGCGGATATTGTGCTCAGCTCCTTGCCGCATCCTACATCCCATTCCTTTAAAGAAACACCTGGTCTCTCTGGGCAAGCTTCTCACTGATCCTCACTTTCCATTCAGCTGGCAGCGGGAGTAGCAAATCAAACAAGTCAGGTGTTACTCTGTCATTCTTCTTGAACTCTTGCTGCTGGGTAGCACTGCAGTGTCTGCACAATGCACATTAGCCAGGATGCAACCTCTGTTTTCGAATGTCTCTTTCAGACACATTATGAACTTGGACATTACCCTTCTGGCATAAGCATGGGCTCTAGCGGGCAAAATACTAGAGCTGACCAGCAGTCCTCTGGCAATTTTCCATCGCCTGGTGCATCCAACATTAATATTTTATTCTTAACATCCTTTCTGATACGGACCTCCCTGTAGGTAACACTGGGCATTTGGGCTCCAGGATCAGAGACTCAGGATCCTTCTTCCATACAATTCCGACCGGTTCCTCTGGTTCTGTTTTTCAGCATCTCTCTGTCCTCATAGGCCTTCTTAATTAAAGCGGAACTCTTAAAGCTCTACTAGTCTTTGACCCTAGTTTTTCATAACACAACTGTGCCAGCCTTCCGAACATATGAGCATTTGTTCCAATCAACAAAGGACACCACCATACAGTCAGTGGGGACACACTAAGGCTAGGGTCTACTGTCGTTGACACTCCAGCCACGGAGGTGGGGAAAGACAGCCAAATTCGGATATACCGGAATGAGGGTGAGCCTTCTCACTTAACCCCCATACATACAGTCCTTCTAATGGTTGTAAGTCTCGTCTGACAAATGCTTCTGATACCAATCCTGGAACATAATTGTCACTTGGGAGCCACTGTCTAATACAGCTCTTGTAGACACTCCATTCACCTTTACAGTTGTCTCCATGGAGGGACCCACTATTCTGGACCAGTCTGGAGGCGGTGGTGAGGGTCTGGGCATGACACTTGCCACAAGGGCGTGAATTAGCATTTTGGTGCCCTCACTGGGATCATGTCGTGCACCTCTTAACCACTGATTTCTTCTCGAAGCTCTCCTTGTAGCCTATATGCAACTTTGTCAGTGTCTTTTGGGGACTGGCATTCCCTTTTCATGTGCCCATCTTTCCCACAATTATAGCAAAACATACTTTCTGGAGTTTGAGCTGGCGGGCGCCACACTGGGAGCCAGGGCGGGGTATTACTAACTGGAAACCTGGTGCCATCTCTGTCTCTTGCGCGTGATAAGCATTTGGAGACATCTGTCAGTTTCTCCACTTCCATGGTCAAGGAATTGAGTTTGGAGCTGTTATCAGCAGGAGATACATGGGTGGGTACCCCCACCCCATAGCAGATGCAGTCGGATATAGGTCAGGGCCCGTACTTGCAGGCGTGGCCTTCATAAAGGACTGTTTTTAATTCCCGGATCTCTCAACAGTTCGCCCCATTGTGGCATATCTTTTCCTTGTCAGAGCACTCATTGACTGTCAGCCTCTGCCCTGAACTTCATGATGGGTCACCCTCAGTCACTCGGGTCGTGATACAGCTGTTGGTGCAGGTACCTCCGGTCGCCTTTTCTCAACTCCTCAGTTTCTCTCATTAACTCATCATAGGAGGTGGGGATTCCAGTCGATTGCCAGGCGTAACTGAAGCAACAGCAGTTCTGAGAAGGGGCAGACTTAAGGTTCTGTCAGTCTGGTTCGGTCCAGTTCAATCGCTGGCAAACTACCCTTTCTGAGGCATTCTTGCAACAGTTTTTCCAGCCGAGAGACATACACAGACAGCAACTCCCCTTGGTACTGTTGTGCATTTCTTACTCTCCACCATAGGTCCTCATTAGAATCTGGGCTCCCATACACATTCTCCAAGGCCTCAAGATAGGCCTGTGCAGTCGCTTCAGGGTTACTGGCCAATTTAGCACGGATGGTAGCCAGGGCAGGACCTCGGAGGCTCTCACTAACCCTCTTTGGCTTTTCACCTTCGAGCATTGCCATTCTAGCACTTGGGGGCAACATAGTCTATCCAGGTCTCCCAGTCATCCTCCTTGGGGGGTGGGAGGTGCCAGAGAAGATCCTCAACCTTGGTGGAGTCGTGACTAATGGCAGGTGCAGAAATAGGAGTCTGCATTGGTTCAGCCACCATTACGGGTGCTGGAGCAGGAGAGGGTGTTGGGGAGGAACACCCCAGGTGGCAAGAATAGTTTCTTCAAGTCCTCCACAGTTTTCCCTCTCCCAGCAACCATTCAGCAAATTTTTCCTCAAAAGTTTCAGATAGTGGTGGGGCTGATTCCCCCGGTCTTTACTGTCCTTAGTTATCACTCTCCAAGCAGTGGGGCTCCCTCTGGGGTAATGGTCTGTGGCACTTTGGGACTATCTATGGGATCATAAACTCTACTAGGGCCAGGAAGGTGTGGGTGAGCAGATTAGCATGCGGACCCACCACCACAGGGTTTGTAAACCTTCCACCTTGGAAAGTACTCCCTGCACAGTGTCCGTATTGATACCCAGGGGGATGTCCAGGATAAGCATAGCATTTTGGGGGTCGATCTCCTCCCCAGTACACCCCTCCACCAGCCGGTGCACAGCCACTTCTGTCGGGGTACCCATTTTTTTCTTAACAGTGGTTCGTAAATATGGCCACTAGAGGACACACAATCCCAGCGGTGAGCCTCCAAGATGTAACCCCTAGATGGCGCTATCCCAGGGGCTACTACCCCTGCCTGATTTGCCACTAACAGGTTGAGGGCCTGGATCCAATGGCGGGTGCCTCCACCCAGAGGTCAGGGTTTGCAATAGTTAAACTAACTTGGTCACAGCCCTCTGGGACACTGCAACCCCTTTCTTCCCACTAGTGGCCCACACAATATATCAAATTACCTTCACAGTATACACTTACCCCCAGGTCTGGTTCCGGCACTGGGACCTCCTGTGAAATGAGATACAGTGCAACAATCACAGTACAGTACTTTAACATAGACAAATACCTCAGGCAGTATAACTTTGCTGAAGCAAGCAGCTCTGATTTATTTAGGGGATATAACAAGGACGGGAAATCAGGTTAATTAGCTTATCACTCTAATAATCTACCTATGGCTCTGTGCACAGGCCTATCCCTATCAGTTACTGTCCCTGGGTACCCAAGCCCTAGTGGCTAGTCAAACCGTGGCAGCTGGTAGGGGCCCTTTCACACAGAGAAAGGAGAATTAAACAGTCAGCAGTACAGTAATTCCATTTGGATTTAATGTGGCAATTCAACAGGGCGACCCTGAATTAGTACTCACGACCTCCAAATAAGATAGGGTCCTTCAATGTCAGCAGGGCTCACTTGAGGTACACAAACCTCTTCACACATTTATATAAAGAAAGCACTATACCAGGCAGGCTGCATCTGTATCCGATCGCAATTACTGCACAATGCCGGGAGAACACACAGCAGATTCAGTTTCTGACAGACCGAGTGCAATTTTCCATAATTCCTCCAGTCTTCTACAGGGTGAGCCTGGTTTCTACTCTTCAGATATCCTTTGATTCTCTTCACAGGACAGTTCAGTCCTAACAAGCTGTTACACAAGCTGCAGACCGGAACTCTGGGCCTTACACACGTTTTTGACTAAAACTGCACACTGAAAAGCACAGGCTCCTTCCTTCTTCACTGCCAAAGCTCAACTGAAACTCCAACCGACAAAACCGGGCACTTCCTTTGAGTTCCTCCCAGTTCTTGACTGGATTGGCTGTCACTCACAATAGACTGCTGCTGTTGGTCCAAAAGACACTGAAGTCTAAACTACATCTCCCAGAGTCACTGCCCATACAATCCTCTTGTGGCTGGCTCAGATTATGAGTCCAAGTTCTGATTCGTCCAGGCACCATTTTAGAGCTAGCTTACCCCACACTGATTGGTCCAGTTCAGCAGTTCAAAACTAGAATGGGGAACTAGCAGACACAGTTCTGACTGCAAAGAAAGCAGGTTAGACAAACTGTAATTTCATTATTACTCTAAATAATTTCTGGCAAACAGTTACATCTTTCAGATAGGTTCCCTTTGCACTCCAGTGACTGCAAAAATGAAGTGAATTGGCAGCAGCTCGAGTGGTACTCAGAGAAGCACACAGTCCCCCCATACAAACTAATTATGTGTGCAAGCAGACAGCTCTTAAAGAGACAGTACCAGAGGCTCTAAAAACACTCACTGATAAATGGCTTAAATGCCAAACACCATTCAGGCTTGGAGCATTCAAGCAAGCTCCTGGAAGTCTTTTGGGAACCCCCATTTGCAGGGGGGTTACACTTAACTAATACAAAATGGCCGCCCAGGGCAAAATGAGTTAAAAAGTACCACACTCAGTTGTGTACAGAGTCTGGGGGGTCACTGTTGACTGACAGCTGGGGGTCATTGTCGACTGACAGCTGACTTTTTAAGACTTCAGGTGTCAGCAGTAGTCTGCAGTGACTTTTTTCCTTTACAGAACATTGTCTGGAGTAAACCGTATCTGGCAACTAGGGACCTAATTATGATAGTCCGACAGCCCACCCACACAGTGGTAGCACTACCACTTGTGACGCTAACAACCTGGATTCGAGAATGAGCCCGGGATGTCTGAGGGCCGGCCAGGGAGAGGATGCTGAGTGTCCCAGGGACCACTCGCCTTCTCCGGAGAGAGAGGTGGGGCAGAGGCTTGGTGCTTGACTGGTCCCAGGTGGAGGCATGGAGTACAGCAAGCACCTAGCCATGTTGCATGGGGGAGGGACGTAACAGACATTGGCTGTCACGCCTTGACGTCAGGGCACACGTTGCGTCCCCAGGAAAAAGGAAAATAGTTGTCCAGGCGTCGGGAAGACGGAGCGCTTGGTGCAGACACCACAGCTCACACCTGCCTGTCCTAGCCGGAGCTGACGAAACCAGAAAGTTCAGGGTGTACAGTCCCCCACCTTGTCCCTGCCTGGGGGGGGGGGGAACCATGGCTCCATGGGGTATCAGAGGGCTCCAGGTAGATGCAAGAAGCAGGGACAGATACCAATAGCGACTCCCAATGGTGCAGGGCTTGGAGAGCTGGGGTAGGGACAAATGCCAGTAAAAAAAAAATGTATATATATTGTAGTCCATGCCTTCGTTACATCCAGACTGGACTGCTGCGTTGCATTTACCTAAGGATATCTGGTGGGTTGGTGTGCTGACTGTAGCTGGTGCGGAATGAGGGAGTCAGGCTGATTGGTGTCTGAGACATCTTGGTCAGAGCATATCACATTGGTGTTGCATGATCTGCACCGGCTGTCAGTTCGGTGGCACATCAACTTCAAGATATTCTTGTTGACTTACAAGGCCCTACATGGTTTAATCCCTGGCTACCAGGAAAAATGTCCTGTCCACATAGGCCTCTAACTGCCCTCTTCTCTCCACCGAGACGGTTTCCTCTGTGTCCCGTGGTCTAAACTGAAGTTATCTGGGGACAGGCTCTTTGCAGTGGCACGTTCGTGTTGTCCTTTTTGTGAATGCTTTCAAAACATTTTGAAGTCCCAAGGAGACTGTTTTTTTTTATAATTCATTATTGATAATATTTATTTGATGTTATTTGTTGCTGTTTCTTTTATTTTATAGTTTATTTGTAGGTGCCTTGAACAACTGGGATAGGACACTGGGAAAAGAAACTTTCCTTACCTTAAACAAAAATGTGACGGAAAACAACAAGTAGCTTCGGGCCCTGTAACACCAAAGCTCGTCACACTGTTCAGTTGTATCAAGTTCTCTCCCAGCCTTCAAATGCATGTCCTTTCTAATAACTCTTCAAAAAATTAAAAAAAGAATGTAGTATTCTGTCTTTTAAACGTGTCACCCCTCCTCCCATATTATCTCTTAAACCAGCTATGCAACAGATGGGGCCGGATCAGGATCTGTTGGGATCACGTTATGATCTGGCCCTGTTCATTGCCATCAGCTGAAAGGTACTACTTTAGAAATGTGCTGGTACAGTAACATAAACATGAGAAATTTAAAGACTGAAATCCTTCCTCCGAGCTATAAAAATGTCTCCAATCATACACTTACATATACTTATGGTACTATAAGTAGGGATGGAGATTTTGGCAAATTAGTGCAGTGGTAGGGCGAGTAACCCAGGTTCAGGAAGGAGATCCACGTAGCCCAATCCACCCCATCCTTGGATGCACCTGCAAACGGGATATCCCAGGCCAGTGTGCCTTTCCTGGTTAAAAATTACAAATAAAAGTAAACCTCGTATTTAGGAAGTCCGTAGAGAGAGAGACCAGTTTGTGAAAATTAAAAGAGAATGTAATTTGGTAAAATACCATTTCTTTCCGAAAAGCAAATTACTTCCATCCATACAAAATTGAATGTCACCCAGTTTTCTTTCTGTACCCTTTGGAGTCAAATACTTCTCCACCTTTTTTATGGAAGTTTTTGCCTTAGTTTTGGAAGTCATATACTGTACTTCTAAACTCGAGATAACTAAATCTCTGGATGCTGCTTTGATCTTCCCCAGAAATCAGAGTGAATATTCAACAGATGGGTCTTTTTTTTCCCTAAATTGTTGTCAAGACAGTATGGTGGGGTAGCCTGCATTGTACCAGATCTGCATGTAAAGAGAGTCCTCTGTCTCCAGTGTCATCAGTCCCTCACCTTTCACGCGTACCTCGTCTGATCAGATAATAAAAAGCAGTTTAGTTCTGAGTGAACACCACAGTAGTATCGTAGGACATATTTCCTCTTGTTTCAGAACTAAATGTCCTAGTCTCAAAGGCTTTTAAACTTATTGTTTGTGGCTAAATGTTTTTGTTTGTTTTGGTAATTCCATTTTTTTTAAGTGGCATAATAACCCGAACAGAACATGCTGATAAAGTTGCTAAGGTTAATGCCTGCGAATACTGTTGACTGGAGCAACTTTTTCAATGCAGGTATTAATTTACAGAGAACTGGCAATGAAACCCAAGGCCTTAGCCTTTCAGAGTATAAACACAAAACAAATGTTCTGTTTACTGTTCAATATTTATGGTAGGCCATTCTGAACTGGTTTTCCCTGTTTTTGTGTTTGTTTTGTTACGTGGGTTTGTAGCCTTCAGATTGCTGCACTGCAGTTTCGGTGAGCCATGCTGCTTGGCAATCCTTGAACAGGAAGAGACCTAGGATGTCCTTTTGGTCTTTTATCAGGCTAGAGCTTCAGCCAACTTTCAGAACATTTCGTGTTTTACCTTAACAAGGCTGAAAGATCAGTCTGCCATTAATAAGACTTTCTTCATTAATTGTCTCCCCCACCCATCTGTCCCTGCCTCAGCAATCAGTATTTGTCTTGAATTTTGAGTTTATGTGTCCTTCATGTCAGTGACAAAGGTTGAAAAGCATCCTTATGCCAGTTTTCTGTTCTGCTTAGGAAATGGACAGAAATGATGTGTCCCCGTGGTGCAGTGCTGCAGAATTTTAAAATATATGGTGGACAGGATTTTTTTCATACAGCTTTTGACTCCTTGGGCGTCGGCGGCACACACCTCCCCGGGCCTACCTGGGACCAGTCCCCACGATTGCCCCTGTGGTGGGGTTTGAGAAGGAGGGTCATCTCCCCCCCCCCCCGCATAGTCCACATACAGATTCGCTCCAGGCGTCTGGGTGATGGTGCGGACCTAGGGAAGAGTGCAGAACAGTGGTCCACCATCTGGTCCTATTTTCTGCTTTTTTTTTCTCTGTTCCCCTGCCACAACTGCATGTCAGGACATGCTTGTGGAGGCATGCATGCTCTGCAGGATTACAGCCCCCTCCCCGCGAGCTGATCAGCCTACACTGCCATCGAGCCTCCACCCAGTGGCAATCAAGAACTGAGTCAGCTGGCCACCCCTCCCTGAGAGAGGAGAGCAATCCCAGTGATGCTCAGTCCTCTCCTACCCCACCAGCTCCTTGCAGGCCGCGCTCATTCCTGAACACGGGTCGCCCATGTGGCAGGAGGTAAGGCATTAAATGCGTCAGCTCTCCATGCCACTGGGCCGGACCCAGTGCACAGAATTTTAAGAGGTATTTTGCAGAAAATGGGCATGTGTGATTTCCCTATCTGGCCATTCAGTACTTGTCTACACAGACTCAGTAAGCTGTAATTCTTAAAAAAATAAATAAATAAATACGATCCAGCTGTGATCTCATACTGTACTGGTAAAACTTCATTAATGTGATGAAATATGCTCTTAAAAAACTGTACTGTGGTCTTAAGTGAATGACTGTGGTAAATCCTCTGAGGCTAGAGCTCCTAGAAAAATATACCTCTTTCATTATCCAGTCTACACCAGGATATAATATTGTCTCATCTAGTTTCTGTTTTGATAACCAGATAGGCACACAGGAAACAAAGTTCAGTCTTCTTCGGGAGTATCTCAATTATTAGGTCACACCATAGGAACTTCACCGTCGGTGAAGCAGGATCCACATGGAAGATTTTCCAGCAGTACCACTGGGGCCACCCACACCGACGTCACCTGCCAACGTCGCCAACCCTATAAATGCGTGAGCAGCCCTGCTCCCTCAGTTTTTTCCCACCATCGACTCTGTTCGCATGGGTCTCCACGGAAGCTCCATCACAGTTCTCACCATTTTTGCCTATGATTTGTTTCTTTTACCCTAACCTTTAGAATCTCTTTTTAACATGGGATTTCTTTACCTCATTTATGTTGAGAGTTACTCCTTCCATGTCTCTCTTCCGTCACTGCCACTGCAGAAAACAAATTGCTTCTTCAGTTGACCACAACCTCTGTGTCTGCTATCTTGGGCTTGACCACAGTGTCTCCGACTGTGAGATCTGCCAGAAATTCAACCTCACAACCCTTAGGCAGTGCAAAAAGGCTTTGAAGAAATTCCTCATGGAGCAACTGGTAGCCAGTTCTGGGCAAGGGTCCTCCGGAGTCCTGGCTTCCCAGTCACCGGTGGGTTAGTCAAGGTCCCAAACTTTGAAAGACCTATACAAAGGCTTTCCTTGGAGAAGAGTCATGAAAAAGACCATGAAGAGGACCACTGCCCTGGCGGCACTCCCAGTCCCCTACAGCTTCTTCCTATTCCTCTGGGGGCACTCCATCAGCTGCAGATACAGCAACGCACTCTGCTGTTCAGGCCTCTGCTTCTCCCAGGCCCATACTGACGGTGCCTCCTCCCACCTCTCAGGGAGGCCATCCATTGGCCCTTGGGTCTTTAGCCCCCTGTTCATTGACCCCTGGGTCGTCAATGCCAGCCCCTCCGCAGCCTGATGCTTCTTCAGGCCCTTGGATGTCAGGGCCCTTGGGCTCTCAAGACCCAACGAGGGGCTCATCCTGCCCTGTGCCAGCAACCTCTCCACAAATGACGCATCATTCCCCTGCCATCAGCCTCAATGATATTTTGGCAAGGATAACTACGGCCCTAGTGCATCATTTGTGCTCCTACAAACCTGGCTCCGCAGTGCCATCGACTGACCCATCATCATCGACGCAGAGTAGGTCTTCTTGGTCTGCACCCTGCAGGCCATCATTGGTCCCTCAATCATCCAACCTCGAGTTAGATCAGGTCGATGTCAAGGAGGAGTACCATCCTGACCTCATCTTACCTGAGGAGGAGTCTCTTTCCTCAGACAGCTCTGTTGCATTTTCTGTGAGTGAGGACTCTGTTAAACATACTCCCAGGTCCCCTCCTGAAGATCCTACCTTCTTTAATTGACTTCTTGGAGATTCTTGAGTCTCCCCCAAGGTCATTCCTACCATTCTTCTAGTTCTGATGAATGCAGCTACTGCGGCTTGGCACTGTCCAGACATGGTTCTAGCCAGGTCCCACAGGGCTGACAAACTGTATCTTGCCCCTCAGGGCTTGCCTTATTATGCTGCCCAGCCCAAGATCGATTCTGTGGTCATCAAAGCAGCACATGACAGGTCCAAGGTGCCCAAGCACCTTAGCTCCCTCCTCCTGACAGAGAATCCAGGCGGGTCAGCCTTTGGGGTAAGAGGGTTTATGCCTCGTCCACCTTGGAACTTTGGATTGCCAACTACCTATCTCATATAGTCAAGTACCATCTGGAGGAAGGGCAAGGCAGCCACCCAAGCCCTCCCAGAATGTTCTCAGAAACAGGAGATCCTCAGATCGTTGCTGGCCACCGAGGACATCAGTAAGCACCTCCTCAGGGCCTTGTATGACATTTATGATACAGGTGCCAGGGCTGCTGCCACAGGCATCTGCCTTTGTAGGCACGCCTGGCTGAGAGTTTCTAGCTTTGCGGTAGATGTCTAACGGGTCCCCTTCAGTGGTTCAAAGTTATTTGGACCAGACGTCCAGGACATCGTTAATGATTTACAAGCATCTGGTAGGGCTACTAAGACGGTCCATTCAATTTACCATACATAGCCTAGGAGCAGATATTGCCCATCCTTTTGCATGGTGTCCCACAAGTTAGGAGTGGGCTCCTGCCCCCAGGACAAAAGTAAAGCCTCCTTTGTCTTGCCTAACCCCCTGCTCCTCAGGCACAAATGCAAAGCTAGGGTGATGGACCAGTCCCAGTGGCCAGATCTGCCTCTGCCCGACTCCTTGCCAGACCCCCCTTCTTCCAGTGCCCGACCAAGAGGTGGTTTTCGGAGGTTGGTTCTCCTTCCATCTCAACCAATGGAGAACCATAACTACGGATACCTGGATACTTCAGATTATACAATGTGGTCACACTCTAGAACTTGTGTAACAACCTTCAGAGACTCCTTCGGTACACACCACCTATCCTCTGACCCATGTCATGGTTCTTTGGACAGAGGTGCAGTCCCTTTAGCAGAAAAAGGCTGTCGAGCCAGTGCCCAGGCAGCAGAAGAACATGGGATCTTCTTTGGGCGTATCTCACATCGGGTGTCACCATAGGAACTTTACCATGGGCAAAGCAGGATCCACACTGAAGATTATCAGCAGTACAGCTGGGGGCCACCCACGTTGACATCATGTGACAATGTCACCAACCCTATAAAGGTGTGAGTGGCCCAACTCCCTCCTCAGTTCTTTCCTGCCATTGACTTGTTCGCACAGCTCTCCACGGAAGATATGTCTCAGTTTCGCGCCTTTTGTCGACTACGGCTTTCTCTTTATATTTACCTTAGAATCTCTTTTTAAAAAGAGATCCCTTTCTTTGTTTATGTCGAGAGTTAATCCTTCGATTTCTCTCTTCCGTCGCTGCCGCTGCGGAAAGAAGATTGCCTCCGCAGACAAATGCTCTCTCTGTGTCTGCTGTCTTGGGCCTGACCACAAAGTCTCCCATTGTGAGCTCTGCCAGAAGTTTAATCAAATAACCCTCAGGCGATGCAAAAAGGCTCTTAAAAATTTCCTAATGGAGCAACAGGTAGTCAGTTCTGGGCAGGGGTCCTCCAGGGTACCAGCCACCCAGTCGCCAGCAGGGTCATCGTGCTCCCAGGCGTCTTAAGGCCCCAGACAAGTCCTTGGGGAAAAGTCACAAAAAGGACTGAGATAGGGACCACTCCCCCCAGCGGTGATCTTACTCCCTGATGGCCTTCCCTCTTTCATCTAGAGGTTCTTAGGTTCTTCATTGGCTGCGGCTGCACCGATGCATAGTTCCACTGTTCAGGTTTCTGTGCCCACTAGACCAGTCCCATACTGACAGCACCTCTGCCCGATATCCAGGGCGGTGGGCTGTCGACTTCCAAGTCTTCGGACCCTCCTTCAACAATGGGCTCGTTGTCGACAGTTCTCCCGAAGAGGTCTGATCCTAGTCCAGGCCCTCGGGCCACAGGTTCTTCGGCTCCTCAGGGCCCTTCTGATGGGTAGTTGCTCCCTGCGCCATCGACCCCTCCCGCTCTCTGTAGATGCAGTCGTCGACCTCAACAAGATTTTGACTAAATTCACCTTGGTGATTGTTCACCGGCATGGCGCCTTCAGGCCTTCAATGCCGGCGCCGTCGATAGCAACTTCATCGTAGTCCTCCCCTGGACTGCCACGGCGGTCCCCCGGGGGTCGTCATCAGTGCTTCACATGTCGGACCTTGACCTCAAAGAGGTCAGCATCGAGGAGGAGTACCATCCTGATCTAATTCTTTCTGATGAGGAAGAGGAAGATCACCTTTCTTCTGACAGGTCGTCTTCTTCTTCCATCAGCGAGGACTCCCCTAGGTCGCCTCCAGAGGACCCCACCTTCTTCAATACTATGAAGCAGCTGTCCTCAGCTATGGGATTCCACACAGAGGAAGAGGATGTCACCAGGAAGGATTTAGTGGACTTTCAGGAGAACCCTGAGTCTCCTCCTTAAATCATTCCTCCTATTTTACCTGCTCTGAGGAATGCCACTACTGCAGCCTGACATAGGCCTGACATGGTGCCAGCAGTGCCCCGTAGGGCAGATAAACTTTATCATGCCACCCAGGGTTTACATCATTATGCTGCCCAGCCTGAAACCGATTCAGTGGTTATAAAGGCAGCTCATGACAGCCCTAAGGCCCCTAAGCACCTTAGCTTGCTTCCCCACCCCTGACAAGGAGTCATGCAGAATTGACCTTTGGGGTAAGAGGGTTTATGCCTCCTCCACCCTTGGGCTGAGTATTGTTAGTTACCATTCCCATATGGTAAAGTACCAAAATACCAACTGTAAGAAGGGCAAAGCCGCTGCCCAAGCACTCCCAGAAGGTACACAGAAGCAGGAGATTCTCAAATGATTGCAGGCCGCTAAGGACATCAGCAAGCACCTCCTGCTGTATGGTATTTCGGACACTTATTGTCAGGGCTGCTGCCACCAGCATTTGCCTACGTAGGCACTCCTGACTGAGGGTCTCTGGCTTCACTGCTGATGTTCCGCAGAAGGTGTTTAATGCCCCCTTTAACGGCTCTAAGCTTTTTGGTCCAGATGTCCAGGACATCATTAATGACCTGCAAGCATCAGGCAGGGCTCTGAAATCTGTTCTGTCGCTCTACCATACGCAATCTAACAGAAAGCAACGCCCTCCCGTTCGTAAGGCATCCAGTAGGCCAGGAGCAGCCTCTTGGCTTCAGGGCAAATGCAGAGCCTCCGCCACCTTGCCTGCTCCCTCCACTGCTGGAGCCACAGCCAAACATCCCAGAGGTGATGGACCAGCCCCAGCGGTTGGATCCACCTCCGCTTGACTCCTTGCCAGACCCCACTGTTCCGGTCCCTGACCAGTCGATCAGTCAAGCTTTATTTTACCAGGCGAAACCTCATTGAGAAAAGTCATTTACAAGATGGACCTGGACACATAGACGACAAGGACACACTGCAAAACCAAAAAAAAAAGAAAGTACAGCAATAACAGAGCAAAATCAGTGTAACAATACAGTTAATCATTAATACAAGTGAAGCAAAGCTTAGTATGAACAAATGTGCATGACTGTAAAGTTTACATATGTACATATAAAGTGCAGTTAAAACAGGTATGAGGGAATCCTTAAGGAAAGGAGGAAGGTGGGGGGAAAAGACATAAGGACAGATAAATGCCACATAATGGGCAGGGGATGGTACCATGCTACTAGTTTTGTAGGGAAAATCATTTCCTACAGTTACAGGATTCTGTGGTGGCTCAGGAGAAGAGGGTTTTAAACGTGGACAATTTCATAGACGAGGCTAATTTGACAATTTTTTGCATGTTTTTCCATAATGCAGGGAGGGAATGGCTTATAGAGGCTGCCCCAAAACGAGATCCGACTCTAGGAATGACCAGGGAGATGCAACAGAGTAAGTAAGTAAGTAAGTAAAAATTTATTTTTAAGCACTTTTCAATATCAAAGCGCTGTACAGATGGAACAATTAAAATACATACAAAATACATACATATAACACAAAAGCAACATTAACATTATAATTACAATAAAATACAATAAATCACTCCCCATATGCCATTTGAAATAAATAAGTTTTTAGTTCTGACTTAAAGCTCTCAACGGTCAGGCAGCTTCGTATCCGACGAGGTAGAGAATTCCACAGGGTAGAGGCAGCATAAGAAAATGCCCGTGCTCGATGTTTTTAAGCGAACCCTGGGAACCTCTAGCAACTCCTGCGTGGAGCGGAGTGAGCTAGAGGACAAGAGGGAACAAGCAGATCTTGAAGATACCGCGGTCCCTGTTCTGTAGGGCTTTATAGGTCAGTAACCCGACCTTAAAGGTGATCCGCCACTGAACCGGCAGCCAGTGCAGCTCGCCCAGCACAGGCGTAATGTGATTCCTCATAGATGTCCCAGTCAAAAGCCTGGCTGCTGCGTTCTGCACTAGCTGCAACCGGCGGATATCAACCCCCGGCAGCCCTAGGTACAGGGCATTGCAGTAATCAAGGCAAGAAGCAACAAAGGCATGGACCAATGTCGGAAGGTCGGCCGGAGGAGAAGGTGTTTCACCGAGCAATATTCCTCAGATGGTAAAAGGAAGATTTGACAGCAGAAGACACCTGAAATTTCAGGGTCAGACTGTCGCCAATAATAACGCCCAGGTTACGCACCCGGTCCTGAGGCCCGAGAGCTGGCACCATCGCATCCATACCGGGAGACCAGCTCCACAACCCGCCTACATGCGACTGGGTCCACCACCAACACCTCAGTCTTATCCGGGTTTAACCTTAGCCAGCTGGCACTCATCCAATCATTGATCTCGGATAGACAGTTGTTAAGTATAGAGACTGCATCTTCTTGTCCGGGACTAAAGGACAAATATAGCTGGGTATCATCTGCATAGCAGTGAAAACCCAAGCCATATTGCTAATAATGTCTCCCAATGGCAGCATATAGACAGCGAACAACATGAGTGCCAAATGGAACCCTCATGAACCCCACAAGGCAAAGAGACAGCGTCAGAGGAGTAAATTCCAGTGATAACCCTCTGTCTCCGCCCTGTGAGAAAAGATTGAAACCATTGCAGAATTGTACCAGACAGTCCACAATAAAACCGGAGGCGTTCCAAAAGCACACCATGGTCCACAGTGTCAAATGCTGCAGACAGATCAAGAAGGACTAGAATAGTACGAGCCTTTCGATCTCTCGCTATCAGGAGATCATTTAGAACCCGGACAAGAGCAGTCTCAGTACTATGTCTTTTCCTAAATCCCGATTGAAGAGTATCATTATGATTTGTAAGATGGTCATCCAGTTGCAGTGCAACCACCTTTTCAATAACCTTGCCCAAAAAGGGCAGGTTAGAGACAGGTCTGTAGTTAGCTGGACAGTCCGGATTCAATGAAGGTTTTTTTAGGAGTGGTCGAACGACCGCCTCCTTTAAGGGTTCAGGAAAGATCCCCTGCTCCAAAGATTTCCAGACAATTTCAGCAATGGTCGGACAGATAATATCTACGAACCCAATAATAGAGGCGTAGGCCGGATCAAACTACAACTGGTTGGACGTACAGTCTGGACAATCCTCATAATGTCCACAATTCCGGCCTACCAAAGTCAGACCAGGTGACACAGGTGTTTGTTTCCCTAGCCGATCACTGCAAACCCTTGAAGAGTGAGCTTGGCTGATATCCGACCTAATGCTGGCAATCTTATCAGCGAAAAATCGAGCAAGCTCATCACACTTTATTTGTGAAAATCTCTTCCAGACTGTAGACAGAGTGGATTTCACAATCTGTCAACAGTCCGAAAGAGTTGAGCCTGTCGGTTCCAAGGCAGCAGCAGCAATCTCCCTGGACAGGAATTCTGCCTCTTACGGGTACGTCGATTGATAGATAACATAATGATCCATCAATCTAAGTTTGTCAGCATCCAGGCAAGATTTCCGCCATGCCCTCTCTAGCCTTCGCCTCACTCTCCTCAGCTCCTTCAAAGACTCATCAAACCAAGGAGTCTTTGGGCACTGAGTGAGTGGGAACGCGAACAGGAGTATTTGGTCCAGGGCCTCTGCCACCCTTGTTATAGGCAATAACCAGGTCCCCTGGACCCATGCTCTCATCCAAACACCCGATAGGTCCAGTACGCCAGTAGGCCCTCTGGGTTACTCCCTTAAAGGCGATACTGGATCATCTCCGTAGGGGCAGACTCATTAGGGTGCCCAAAATCTGAATCTTATGGTGTGATGGTCTGTCCACACATTTGGTTCCACCTCCAAATGTGAAACATCCAATCCAGTAGGAACACCAGATCCAAAGAGTGTCCACCTATATGGGTAGCAGAGGTAACTACCTGTGACAGGCCCAACATAGACATAAGTTGGAGTGGTTCTTTCCAGCAGTGAGAGTTCATCGTTTACTCCAGGCATTGAAGTCACCCAGTATTAACCATCTAGGCGACTCCAATGCCATGTCAACGATGAAGTCCGCGAACTCCTTCAGGAATTCACCACCATCACCGGGTGGACGGTAGATGAGGAGAATCCTGAGCTCTGCACCTGCTGCCAGGATACACTCAAAGGATCTGGTGTTACCCACTGGCACCTCCACAAGACTCAGATCTGATCTAAAAAAGATGGCCACTCCCCCGCCCCTACGATCCAATCTCGGATGGTGCATTACCGAGAACCCAGCTGGAGCAGCAGAGTCTAAAATAGGACCTGCATTCTCATCCAGCCAGGTCTCGGTAATACATGCCAGGTCAGATGTTGCAACAAGATCTGCAATAATAGCAGTCTTGTTCCTAATCGACCTGGCATTACATAACACCGCCTCGAGTTGGATGGGTTTTCAGAGAGGATCGCAGTACCTGCCCACAATCTGTGGAGCCCTTGGGTATGGGAATCTAGGCAAGGAGGACCCCTCTCTGAACCCATTTTGCCCCAGGCGCCTCCTTGACCCAACTATCCCTATCTGCCCACCTTCTCCACTCTCCCACTCTGTCTAGCCCATCCATCCCTAAACGCCTTCTCACTATCCCTGCTTTACGATAGTTGTTAAAACGCCATCAGATAACCGAGACAGTGAAAGGACGGAGGTCCCGGAGCAGAGTGGGAGAATAGCGTCTGACCGTCTTAAGCCCCATCAAACACATCATTGATGGCAAATATCAATAACTCTCAACTAAACAACCTATCTTAATTAACAAATAATATTATTAACCAAAGAAAACCTAGAAAAATAAAAAGAATCATGTAATCAAACCAAAACCCATGCAAAAACCACATAAAAATAAGTAAATAAAATAATAAACAAAACAAATAAGATAAAAACTCTCACTACCCCAACACAAAAATTCCCCCCCTTCAGCTCTCTCACAGCAAGGTAAGGGAAAAACAATCTTAGCACTCTCACTGCAAGAAAAAATGAAAATCACATACAAACAAATAAAACAGACAGCATGAATCTAAAGCTGTCGCACAATTAAAAACCCCAGCTAAAAGTCCTTAAACTTAATAAAATTAATCATAAGCCCCACATAACAAAAGTTCATAACGTCTCGGAGTCAGTACACTTTCTTCATATTCCTGGCATGCAGCCACCTGGAAGGAAGCACTCTTCACCCAGTGAACCGCAGGAGGGCGCGGATATGCAGACTGTCCCACCTACACGGGATGCCAGACACAGCCCGGCCTCTGCCAGGTTATTCCAGCATCACCCGGAGGCCCCGAGAACACCAACCCGCCGGCAGGTACTCCCAGCCCTCCCAGGTACAGACACCAGCACCCCGCCCCCACCTCCGAGACAGTTAGGCTAATTTCTCAGGTCTTTCTTCCTCTTTCTTCCTTCCCAACACAATTTCACGGCCAAAATCCCCAGCCAGGAGTTCGGCTTTAAATCCTGCTGTCCACTGTATCCAAACAGGGAGCAGACAACAAATGGAGTACTCCTTTCCAGTCCCCAGCGTCACAGTTCATATACTCAGTATCAAAACGTTTCAGTTCCTCCTTCAGTCTTTCTCATCTCCACAGCCTTCACGCTGTGACCAAAAACTCTCAAGTCAAAAAGCAGTACAGTGTCATTAGGGACAACACAAAGTCAGTGCTCCAATATTCCAGAATAAGATCTTCTCCACAATTTCTCCTACTCCACAATGCCACAGCTTCCCACGTCGCAAGTCCAGGCACAATTCATCATAAAAAGTCATACAAACTCACCGGACGAAACTTTCAGCAAGTCCTTGCTTTCCTTGCTTCCAGGCTACTACCAACAACCCCCGACTCCACAACCTCTCACGGTAAAGTCGGGAGAACGGGAGACAGCGAGGAACTCTGAGAAGCCGACAACAGCAAACGCCACAAGGCCAAATAACAAAAATAGATGCAGGACTCCAGGAAATAGATACAGGACTCCAAAGGACGACTAAACGGGCTCGAGGAACGCTTCCAAGAAATCCAGTCAGAAAACTGGACAAAACGTCCCGAACCTCATGCGACTACAGTCCGAACTAAGAAAAACATACATACAAACTCAAAAAGAGCTAGAATTAACTAAAAACAAATTAAAAAATAAATCGAAATAACAAGCAGTAAAGATCAGTATTCTGGCTGGCTCAGCTGCGCCGCCATGTTGATAACATGTTGACAGCTATTCTGTTTGGCCCTGCATGCCTGGGTCTGGAGACAGCCTCCCCTACCCAGAGGTTTCTGAGTATGTAGCTACCAGGTGGACGGATGGGTAGGCAATCAGACCTATATTGCGGAAGCTTCTTTATGATGGCTCAGGACGTCCAAATGACTACATTTCTTTGCCGTCTATAGCAGAGAGACGTCCAACCCATTAGTCCATATAGTGAGCAGTGATGGGTAGAGTAGAATGCACTTGTAATGAATCTTATCACCCTCTCATATAAGGTGTCAAGTTTGGATACAACTACACTAGTACCTTGGCCATGTAGAATATCCGCATAGTCCAGCAGTGGAAGGAATGTAGTCTGGACAAGTCTAGTTTTTGCTTCCATTGTAAGAAGGTGCTTTATTTGAAAGAATAGGCTAAGTGTCTGTTGAAGTTTTTTAGTGAGTTCCTCTATATGCTCAGAGAAGGACAGTTTATTATCAACCCAGACTCTCAGGTATTTAAATTTTGTGACAAATTTGAGAGGCTCACCAAGGAGGGTAGTAATCAGGGGTACGTCACCCAGCTTATTAGTGCAGGACGGCTTAATGAAAGAGGAGAATAGCATTGCCTTCGTTTTTTTTGCATTTAAAAGTAGTTTTAATTGGAACAGGTTTTCTGGAGATGGCTGAACTCAAGTTGCTGGTCCTGACAGGTTGACTGTGGGGAAGGCCTAGCAGTATACAGTACAGTATCATTGGAAAATAAGTGTATATTAGCAAACTTTATCCCTAAATGAATGTTGTTAATGTACATGGCAAACAGGAGAAGGCCCAGAATGGAACCCTGGACCAAGAGGTGGTGGTCGGAGGTCAGTTCTCCCTCCATCTCAATCAGTGGAGAACCATTACAGCAGATGCCTTGATTCTGCAAATCATAGAAAAGGGTCACGCTCTGGAGCTCACAGAGCAACCCCAAGAAACTCACCCCCTACCCTCCAACTAACCCCCCACCCCCACCCCCACCCAGCACCTTCTGCACAAACAGGCCATAGAGCCAGTGTCCAGGCGCCAGAGAAACAAGTGGTTTTATTCCAGGTTTTTCCTAGTCCCCAAAAAAGACTGGAGATCTGAGGCACATCTTAGACTTAAAGGACCTCAGTCTGTAGGTCCAGTGCAAAATGTTTTGAACTGTAACTTTGCCATGTCTGATGCTCCTTCTCAAGCAAAGCGACTCTCTGTGTTCTCTGGACATGCAGGATGCATACCTGCACATCTTGGTGTTTTCTTCTCACAGGAGGTTCCTCCAGTTTCTTTTTCAGGGCAAGCATTACCAGTTCAAGGTGCTGCCCTTTGGTTTGTCCTCTGTACTGTGAGTCCTTACCAAGTGCTTATTAGCAGCAGTAGCTGCGGCCCTCAGAAGGGAAGGAATATACATTTTCCCATACCTGGACGATTGGCTCCTAAAGGCCCCATCCAGAGAATTGCTTCTGGGGACCTTAGAGAGAACTCTCCAGTTGTTTCTCTCCCTTGGCATTACTGTCAATCTGACCAAGTCGGTCATGGTTCCGTCTCAAAGGCTGCAATACATAGGGGCGGTTCTAGATTTGGCACGGGGAAGGCCTTTCTGCCTCAAGCCAGGGCAGAATGCCTTATTGCTCAGGCGTAGGAGGTGGCCCAGAGCCGTTCATCCCTGCCAGGGTGTACCTGAGACTGTTGGGTCTGATGGCAGCTGCCCTACCCACCGTTCCACTGACCAGGCTCCATATGCGCACTCTCCAGTGGGCTCTCCGGGTATAGTGGGACCAGCGAACGGATGATTTAGATCAGTTAGTGCTGGTTTCTTCCCCAGTCTGCAAAGTGTCCAGTATCCCCTAAATCTACTGCAAGGGGTTCCATTTCAACTTTCATCACCACATCAAATCCTCACCACAGATGCATCCGGTTTGAGCTGGGGGGCTCACCTGGGTACCTTTCAAACTTGGGGTTCTTGGTCCCAGATCGAAACCTCCCTACATATCAATGTCCTGGAGATGTGGGCAGTTCTGTATGTCATGTAGGCCTTTCAGAGCCACCTCCTTACGGGCCAGGTGCTGATTCAATCAGACAACCTCAGCATAGTGTACTACATCAGCAAATGGGGGAATGCATTCTAACCCCCTGTGCAGGGAGGCCATTGGGCATTGGACCACAGCTTGACTCTTTCGGCAGTTCATGTCCCAGGAGTACTAAACACTCTGACGGACAGCCTCAGCCAGACTCAGTCCAGCATGCACGAGTGGGAACTTCTCTCATCTGTCACAGAAGATCTATTCAACAGAAGGGGTCATCCAGAGTTAAACCTTTTTCGTCCCCACTCAGTGCAAAATTGCCCAATTTCTGCTCGCTAGATCCAAGGACTGGAGTTTTCTGGTGAGACGCATTGTCCCTCTCCTGGAGCGAGAGGTTTCTTTATGTCTTTCCCTTTTCCTCTGATTCAGAGGGAATTAATCAAGCTACACATGGAGGAGGCCACCTTGATCCTGGTAGCTTCATTCTGGCCTTAGCAGATATAGTTCCCTCTTCAACAGCAGCTGGTGGAGGAACCTCCGGTCCCTCTACCCCTCTGCAGGAATCTACTGACCCAGGATCAGGGGACTCTGGACTGGTCCATCCCAACCTCAGGTCACTCCATCTGCATGCCTGACTCCTGAGGAAGTAGCCATCGCCAGGTTTGGGGTTTCTAATAGTGTGGCAGATGTCCTAGTGGCCACCTGAATGCCTTTCAGCCAAGCCACTTATGCCATGAAGTGTAAGCGGAAGTGGTTTGCCATATGGGCTGCCAAGCATAATCTGGACCCTTTTACCTGTCCGGTGAGCCAGATTCTGGACTACCTGATCTCTCTGTCTGACTCAGGTCTCCAGTACTCCTCCTTCAAGGTGCACCTTTCGCCTTTTTTTGGCATTTCATGAGCCAGTGCGTGGCTATACTATTGTTCAGCTGGATGTTTCCTGTACTTTCTCGAGGGGCATCCTGCATCTGAAACCCCTAATCCGTTCCCCTATCCTGGCTTGGGATTTGAATTTTGTTTTGGACAGGTTGACTCTGTCTCCTTTTGAATTTGCGAGCTATGCTTCCTCTCTTAGAAAGTGTCATTTTTGGCTGCTAATACTTCTGCTCAAAGGATTTCTGAGCTTCAGGCTTTCTGGTCTGATATTTGGCGACTGCAATTAGTGCAAAATGTGGTTGCTAGTCTACCGACTGGCTTGCTTAGATCAATTCATATCATGCTGGCACTTCAGGAACTGCACTGGCTGCCAGTTCTGCACTGGCTGCCAATTCATTGGCAAATCATCTTCAGAGTTGGATTATTAACCTTTAAAACCCTACATGGACTGGGCCCAAGCTACTTGCAAGACCTCCGCCCATTACCGTCCCCTCTGCTCTCTCTGTTCTGCTGAGGGACTGCTAGAGGTCCCCAGAGTGCGCTTAAAGAATTCTGAAGTCCGCTGCTTTGCTTTTGTTTCCCCTACCCTATGGAATTCTCTATCTCACCAGATTAGAGAGTCCCTGACTGTTTAAAGCTTTAAGTTTGCCTTAAAAACCCATCTTTTTAGTTTAGCATATCCTGAACATAGTTACTGTTAGACAGTCTTTAGATATTCCATTGTCTCAGATTTACTCAGTTTGATGCATTGGCTATGTACCTCGTATGTACCCTGTTTTGTATACCGTTCTTGTTTGTCAAGCGCTGTGGTCTTTTTGGAACAGCGTTTTTAAATAGAGATGTCTTGACTTGGCGTGAGGAGCTTTATTTGATTTTTCACAGACAGGCTGTCTTTGCGCACGCATCCTACATTTCTCCCCCAAGGTGGTGTCTTGAGTTTACCCTGAATCAATCCATCCACCTTCCTGTTTATTTTCCTGAGCGTGCCAATTCTAGGAAATCACTGCTCCCTATGTTACATGTGCGCAGAACTTTGAAGTACTACCTGCTTCGAACCAAGGAAAGTAGAAAGTTGAAGCAGCTGTTTGTTTCTTTCATGCCCGGTAGAGAGGTCATTCAGGTTTTTAAATATTGTTAATCTAAATGGTTGTCAAATTGCATTGTGTTCTGCTATAATAAGTATGGCAAAGAGTTGCTAGGAGACGTGACTACCTCTGTGGCTTGTTTTCGAAGGGTCTCAGCCGCTGACATTTGCGCAGCTGCCACCTGGAGTGCCATCCATACTTTCACCAAGCACTACAGTCTGGACATTGCCTCAAGAGCCCATGCTGGATTTGGAAGGGCTGTGCTGCAGGGCCCTCCTGTCTTAAGCTTAAGGTTGGCATCACTTCCAGGCTGTCCTGTTGCACCTGTAACTGCTTGGGACTTGTTCCTGTGGTGTGATCTGATGACTGAGATACCCCCAAAGAAGACAGAACAGTTACGCAGAAACTTACCGTTACAGTCGATCTGTCATTGGGTCTGTCTTCCCTCCCACATCCCCCTTTTGGGCATCTTTTTCCTGGAACTGGTTACCTCATGTTCCCAGCCTTTTATTTGGACCTGGTCACCTCTCTCTCTCCTCTGTTCCCCATGGCTTGGGCTGTGTTCCCTTTGTCTCCAGGGGAACGAAGTGACGAAGAAGCGGGGCCACCAATGCCTTTATTGGGTTGGTGACATCGGAAGATGATGTCTGCTTGGGCAGCGCCAGTAGTACTGCTGAAAATCTTCTGTGTGGATTCAGCTTCACCGATGGTGAAGCTGCTGCGGTGTGACCTGATGACTGAGATCCCCTTGAAGATCATCCTGTTATGTTAAGTTCTTACGTAACTGTTCTTTATCTGAAATTTTCCAGTAAGTAAGACAGTTTTCCTGTATACCATTTAGAAGAAAAAATGATGTACACATTTTTAGCTAATGTTGTTTTCTCTTATCAAATAGCCAATGGCAGTTAAGTTTTCTTTTGAGGCACTGTAAGGACAGTAGTGACTGGGGAGTTGCTGCCGCTCAGAATCCTCTTGTGTCTGGCATTCTAAAGCTTGGACAGTGCCATTTCTCCATTGGGGTGCACCATACCCAGTAGTTATGACTTCCCATTGACAATGTTGGAGCTAACAGAAAAGGAAATTATGGTAAGTATGAAGTAATTTCTTCGACATAATGAATTCTGCACTTATAAAACAACAATACAGAGAAAATGGGCAACAAATTTGACCCCATCTTTTTCATAGAAGAATATTCCATGGGAGTATACGGGAGAAAGTGCGGTCATCCCTCAGCTAACATAACCCGTATATTATGGGAATGTCCTGAACTGGGCCCCGTTTGGATGGAGATCCTCACTGAATTGAAAGACATTTTTGGTTTCCAAGATCTGTTCACCCCTGCTTACATCTTAACAGCCACCCCCAACAAGGTCAGAAGATTTCTAAGGCCGTACTCAAAATAATTATGATTTTGATTCTGGCAGCTAAAAAGGCTATTACAAAACGCTGGCATACTGAGTTTGTCCCCACAATGGAAGGCTGGAGAGCCCTAACATATGAAATTTATAGTTTGGACAGATTAATAGCTAATGTTAACTCTCGCACTAAATCATTTCAGACTTTCTGGCATGCATGGGTTAACGATCAAGCTCTTCGTTACCCTGAGTTTGTTCCATAACTAACCCTCCCATTCTTTCTTTGTCTGTGCAGTGGGGCTGACAACTCAGCCCATTCTTACTGAATAATTCCTTTTTTAGGAAAAGCATATACTGTCCCCTAATTTCATACTCTCCGATCCCTTGTATTTCTTCATTCACTAATTGTTTCTGACCTACTTTCCTGTCCTGATAACAGGCTCGGACTTAACCATGTAGGATATAGATGTTTTCACACCCCAAATATATCTTTATTATAGGCTCCACAGAAGGCTAGCAGCATTTCCTTATATAAAGACCTCCCTGCAGGAAGGAACTTTAAACAGATGGTGTAACATTCTTGAATATAAAACACAACCACAAGAAGCTATATCATAATAAACTTTCTTTTTTTCTTTTTTCTGTTACAGCATAGATGTTAGCTGAATAATGTTACCACTCTAGCTCTTAAATCTTCTTTGTAATTTTCTCTGATCTGATCGAATGCACTGATAATATTGAATCAGCCATTACTGTATCATTGTATTAGAGTTACTGATATCCTGAACACTATGTCTTAGCTTTTAATTGTATTTTGTATACAGTCTCACCACTTGTTGTATAAATGCAAAACTCTTTTAATAAAAAGGCAATTTAAAAAAAAAAAAATATTCCAGACATTTTTCAGTCCTATTTGGGTGTAACATTTTCTAGTTCCACTAAAATCAGAATATTTTGTAAATGTTTCCATTTACTTCTTTCTCAAGAAAAAAATGGCTGCCTTATTTGGCTTAGAAATAGCATTATATGCCTGGCAAGGGTTAGGACTGAGAAAATAGTAAAAAAAAAAAAAAGACAGCTCATAGTGCGCAGCATAGGAGGTACCAAGAAAAGGAGATTTGACTGGTGTGCTAATATTTTTATTACCTGCAGTTGAAACTAGCTTTTTGGAAAGCATTTATGTTGCACTGCATCTTTAAGATACAAAGCATGAAAACAGAAAATTCATTTTTTCTAACATAGTTCATCCCAATATAAAAACATATGGGGCCCAATATTCAAACATTAGCAAGGGACCAACAGGTGTTTGCCCACATAAACCATGTTTTGCGCTGAATTGCGATATTCGAAAGGGGCATTTGCAGGGACAAACAGGGCTAGCATCCTTGCAAAGGGGTGGTGACAGGAACACCCATGCAACCCAATATTTAGCGCATTTGCACTGCATAAAAGAGGTTAGTGCGACCAATTTGCGCAGCACAAATAAAGCTGAACGAAATCCCACTATACTCCGGGTAACCCTAGTAGCTGCCAGAGGCACTGCAGCCAACAACAAAGCAGACTGGTGTGGGAGCACACCTGCCCCTTGGTAGTTCATGGTCTCCCCACCTCCGATTGCTGTCCCTGTAATAACCATGGTTGTCCATAGTGCCTAGTAGTCTCCACCCCCTCCAAATGCTGTCCCGGTATTGCATGAAAATATCCCTGGTGCCTAGTGTACCTCCCCCTCCAATCATCGTCCCGGTATTGCAGTAAAGAATCCATGGGGCCTAGTGGACCCTCCACCCTCCGATCACTAGCCCAACACAAAATGCATGCATCCCTGGTGCCCAGTAGTCCCCCACTCCATTTGGTGGCCCGACACCAACTACATACATCCCTGGTAGTCCGTGGCCTGATCACCATCCCATATGTGAACTACCGTTCCCCTGGTGGTTCTTGGCCCCCCAATGTCTGATTGTCATCCCATACATGAAATACCATCCACCTGGTGGTCTGTGGTCCCCCGGTGTCCATTCACTATACCGCACATAAACTACCTTCCCCGTGATGGTCCATGTGCCCCCTCCTTGTCCAGTTACTGTCTTGTATGTGAAATACCATCCCTCTTGGGCTCCATGGTACCCCCCCAGTGTCCGATTCCTGACCCTGTAATAAACTGCATACCCCCTTGTGGCCAGTGGTCCCCCCATCCCTGATCCCCAGCCTCACAAAAAAAACTATAGGCAGTGGTGGCCATTGCCCCCCCCCCCAATTGCCAACCCTATAAGAGAGCACTACAGATAAGAGAAGGTTATCTCTGAAGTCTGCACTAAGTAAACAGACTTTAGAAAACAAACATGTTCCCTGGCATCTAGTGTACCCCCCACCCACCGATCCCCATGCCTGTAGCATCCTTCCCTGGTATCTAGCACCACCCACCTCAAGACAGTGGCAGCGGTTACCTACCCTTGCCAACCCCCCTGACCAGATGCGCTGGTGACACGGGAGCACATACAGCTACCGGCACAGCCCACCTGCCACCTTCTCGGCTACCATATGGATACTCACGGAGCATGCTGCCAGTGTTTTGTTTAGGGCACGCACCTCCGTACTATACAGGGAGTGCATTGCCAGGGATCAGGGACAGGGAAGACCACTAGCCTCCAAGGGGTATGTAATCTATTACTGGGCCAGGGATGGGGCACTAGGGGCTCCCATGGACCACCAGGTGAATGGTATTTTACACCATGAGGGCCAATGAACCACAAGGATTATGGTATTTCGCGCACAGGATGGTGATCGGACATTGGGTGGGCCCACAGACCACCAGGGGGGATGGTAGTTCATGTACGGGATGGTGGTCAGACACTAGGGGGACCACGGACCACCAAGAATGTATGTAGTTGGTGTCGGGCCAGCAAATTGAAGGTGGGTGGGACCACTGAGCAACAGGGATGTATGCATTTTGTGCCAGGTCGGCGATCAGAGGTGGGGGGACCACTAGGTACCAAGGATATTTTACTGCAACACTGGGATGGTGATCGGAGGGGAGATACACTAGGAATCAGGGATAATTTCATGCAGTACCGGGACGGCGATCAGGGAGGGGGCCACTAGGCACCCGGAATATTTATTTTCTATGCCAGAACAGCTATTACTGGTGGTGGGGGGGTGTCACTGGGTACCAGGGATATTTTATTAAATGACAGGATAGTGATCTGGAGGGGAGGGGGGTACCGCTAGACAGTAGGGATTTTTCTATTTTATACCAAACTGGGCATTGCACTCTGAATGGCGGTGGCGTACTGCAAACCTGCTACCATTTCCCATGCAAATGAGCCCATAATGGGCATGCAAATGGCCCTTAGCGCGCCTTGCATGCCCAGTTAGCTTATTTGCATAGGTCCCTCTGAATATTGTACCTAGCACTCTGGTGCTATCAGGTCTGGTGGCGCTATTCCCTGTGCAGCAGGGATCCATTTCAGGACAGCGCTACTTGACTTAGCACTGTACCGACATGCCCCTATATTCAGTCGGATAGCGCCAGTGTGTTGTCTGACTGAACATAGCATCCTCGGGCTTCTGGGCAATGGCAAAGTGCAGCACAAAATTTTGCGTTGTGCTTTGCCCATTTTTCAATATTAGGCCCAAGATATCTCATTTATAAGTCTTGATGTCAGTAAAGCATCACTAAGCATTAAATTGTAAGTGTGCTTATATATGTAACCCCTAGATGGCGCTATCCCAGGGGCTACTACCCCTGCCTGATTTGCCACTAACAGGTTGAGGGGCCTGGATCCAATGGCGGGTGCCTCCACCCAGAGGTCAGGGTTTGCAATAGTTAAACTAACTTGGTCACAGCCCTCTGGGACACCGAAACCCCCCTTTCTTCCCACTAGTGGCCCACACAATATATCAGAATTACCTTCACAGTATACACTTACCCCCAGGTCTGGTTCCGCACTGGGACCTCCTGTGAAATGAGATACAGTGCAACAATCACAGTACAGTACTTTAACATAGACAAATACCTCAGGCAGTATAACTTTGCTGAAACAAGCAGCTCTGATTTATTTAGGGGATATAACAAGGACAGGGGAAATCAGGTTAACTAGCTTATCACTCTAATAATTATCTATGGCTCTGTGCACAGGCCTATCCCTATCAGTTACTGTCCCTGGGTACCCAAGCCCTAGTGGCTAGTCCAAACCGTGGCAGCTGGTAGGGGCCCTTTCACACAGAGAAAAGGAGAATTAAACAGTCAGCAGTACAGTAATTCCATTTGGATTTAATGTGGCAATTCAACAGGGAGCGACCCCTGAATTAGTACTCACGACCTCCAAATAAGATAGGGTCCTTCAATGTCAGCAGGGCTCACTTGAGGTGCACAAACCTCTTCACACATCCATATAAAGAAAGCACTATACCAGGCAGGCTGCATCTGTATCCGATCGTAATTACTGCACAATACCGGGAGAACACACAGCAGATTCAGTTCCTGACAGACCGAGTGTAATTTTCAGCAATTCCTCCAGTCTTCTACAGGGTGAGCCTGGTTTCTACTCTTCAGAGATCCTTTGATTCTTTTCACAGGACGGATTCAGTCCCAACAAGCTGCAGACCGGAACTCTGGGCCTTACACACGTTTTTTGACTAAAACTGCACACTGAAAAAGCACAGGGCTCCTTCCTTCTTCACTGCCAAAGCTCAACTGAACTCCAACTGACCTAAACTGGCACTTCCTTTGAGTTCCTCCCAGTTCTTGACTGGATTGGCTGTCACTCAATAGACTGCTGCTGTTGGTCCAAAAGGCACTGAAGTCTAAACTACATTTCCCAGAGTCACTGCCCATACAATCCTCTTGTGGCTGGCTCAGATTATGAGTCCAAGTTCTGATTCGTCCAAGGCATCATTTTAGAGCTAGCTTACCCCACACTGATTGGTCCAGTTCAGCAGTTCAAAACTAGAATGGGGAACTAGCAGACACAGTTCTGACTGCAAAGAAAGCAGGTTAGACAAACTGTAATTTCATTATTACTCTAAATAATTTCTGGCAAACAGTTACATCTTTCAGATAGGTTCCTTTGCACTCCTAGTGACTGCAAAATGAAGTGAATTGGCAGCAGCTCGAGTGGTACTAGAGAAGCACACAGTCCCTCCATACAACTAATTATGTCTGCAAGCAGACAGCTCTTAAAGAGACAGTACCAGAGGCTCTAAAACACTCACTGATAAATGGCTTAAATGCCAAACACCATTCAGGCTTGGAGCATTCAAGCAAGCTCCTGGAAGTCTTTTGGAACCCCATTTGCAGGGGGTTACACCCTTCCTGGTTTGGGAAAGCTTGACGTCCTGCGTCAAGCAAGTACCCATAAGTTTTAACTGCAACCGTATACATTTGCATTAGGTCTCATATGTAATCATCAGTCAATATATCATTTTACCAAGAACACATTTCTGAAACATTGCAGTACGTCACTCTTTACACAGTATTACATACACATTGTACCATAACTCAAGCTGTACCTCTTGTACATGAAACCTGAAGAGAGGGGCCCTTCCCTATCAGTTACCTTGGGGCTGGATGGGGCAAGGGCACCATACTTAGAGGGCAACACAAGTAACTTGGAGTTAGCACTGATGCTCAGTTTGGGCAATGAGCTCGGGGACACATACACTCCTTTATGGACAACATTGAGAGGCAAGTCCACAGGCCTCCCAAGTGAATCATAACTGAGGTGCACCACAGGCTTTACAGCTCGACCAGTCTTTCTAGGGGGAACTGTTATAGTCTCTGCACTTGAGCCTCATTTTCAGCATTGTCCTCACTTGTCAGGGAGTCTCCATGGGGGTAGAGAGGCTAGAACTTGGGGCACTTTCAGCTCCAGGAGTTACAGTTTCTGAGTCCACAACATTTGGCTCGCATGGAGAGCTTCGGACACTGGCAGTGGACTGTCAGGGCACTCAAATACTCTTCTTGTTGGGTGTATCACCAGTCTGCCCCAATCTATCATTTTCCTCCCTGAAAGCTCAAACAGTTCAACCATGCACAATGATTCCATTTCATCTGATCTGATGCTTTGCATTTCACTTTCTGGGAGCATTGACTCCAGGGATGAAGCTGGGTGCTTAGACAGTCCAGAAGGCCCAGCTTCATCTCCAGTATTGACTAGGAATTGCCTAAACAATTGACTCAGTTTGTAAGAAGGATAGTATTCAAAGTCACTCTCACTTTCTTCCGATATGGACTGACAGTCATGCTCAACTGGGACTTGTGGAGGGAACACTTTAACTTTGCTTCTGTAGGTGCAGACTTTCTTGATCTTTTCTTAGCAGCAGCTCTAGTCACTGGTCCAGAGGGGCATCTTCTAGGGCTCAGACTCAATTAAGATTTGTCCAATGGGCAGTAAATGATTTCTATGCATTGTTTTACATCTTTTGAATTATTCTCAGGCCTTTACTTTGTACACTGGCAGATCATCTAGTTTGCCCACTACAATGTGAGGAGATGGTGCCATCTGTCAGCAATCTTGTGCTTGCCATGCAGTCCCAGATTTCTTAGCAATCCGATCTCCCTCCTGGAGTTCCTGTGCTTTCACCTTTATCATACCTTTCTTTGTTGGCCAGATTTCTTTGGCAGCCATGGTTTGAGCCAGTTAGTACATGAGTTAGCTGGGCCTTTAACTTTGCACATACTGTAAATAGTTGTCAGCTTGAACCCCATCAGGAGAGACCCCAAAACACACATCTACTGGTAGTGAGCTTCTCTTCCAAACATCAGGCGGTAGGGGAGAATCCAGTGGCATCACTTTGGTGCAGTTATAAGCATGTACCAGGGTGCTAATTTGTTGGCTCCATCTAGGCTTGTCCTTTGGGTGCAGGGTGCCTAGCATATCTAGCAAAGTGCGGTTGAAAGCGTTCAGGCTGTGGGTCCCCTGGGGGTGGTAAGAGTGGTTCTGGACTTTCGCACTCCCCACAGAGAGCATCTCTTTGATCAGACGACTCTCAAAGTCTCTCCCTTGATCAGAATGGATTCTTTGTGGAGCCCCATAGTGAACAAAAAAGTTTTCTACAAGTACTTTGGCCACAGTGGATGCTTTCTGGTCTTTGGTGGGGAAAGCTTGGGCATATCTCGTGAAATGGTCAGTGACCACCAGCACATTACTGATATTTCTTGATCTGACTCCAAACTCAGAAAATCAATACAGACCAGCTCCATGGGTGCACTGGTGGTGATGTTAACAAGGGGGGCAGCCCTCTGGGGCAAAGCTTTCCTCTGTAAGCAGCGACTACAAGTTCGAATGTGTTGCTCCACATCAGCCCCCATCTTAGGCCAATAGAATCTGGATCTCACCAAGTCAAGTGTTCTGTCTATACCAAGGTGCCCCATGTGGTTGTGCAAGGACCTCAGTACTGAGTCTCGAAAGGCAGTGGGCAGCACTAGTTGTTGTTTGTCTACTTGTCCCCCTCTGTCTACTGTTTCTCTGTATAACAGTTTATTGATCAGTTTCAACTTAGGACCTTCTTTGTATAACAGTGCAGTTCTCAAATCAGTGGAGCGTAATTTGGACACATCTTTTCCTGCATAGAGGGCTTCTAAAGCTGCTTTGATCATGGGATCGCGGGATTGAGCCCGCCGAATACTGTCATTGTCCAGCTGAGGCAGTGCACCAATGTCTATTGCAGAAAAGTGGCAATAAGCAGCAGGTATGCAATTCTCAGAGGCTCCCAAGCAATCCACCATGCAGTCCACTGCGTCCGTGGACATTTGTTCCTCCCTGTCAAACTTCTGGCACAGTGCCCGAATGTCAGGTTCTGCCAATCGGACCCAATCATTCTGGGAACAGGCCTCCGGAGAGGCATCAGCATCTATGTGGTTCAGACCTGCTCGGTATTCGAGCATAGTCATATGTAGATAATGCAGAAAGCCACCTATGGCCAGTGGCATCCAACTTAGCTGAGGTCTGCACATAGGTCAAAGGATTATTGTCAGTTTTACTAGTATTTTAGCCCCATACAAGTACTCATGGAATTGGTCAACAATAGCCCACTTCAAAGCTAGGAACTCTAACTTATGTACAGGATAGTTCTTTTCGGATGGGGTCAGGCTTCTACTGGCAAAGGCCACTGGTCTCAGGCCATTCTCGTGCTCTTGGTACAACACAGCCCCCAACCCTTGCAAGCTAGCATCAGTGTGCAGGACGTAGGTTTTCTTGGATCGGCATAGGCCAGCACTGGAGCATGGGTAAGTTGATATATGATCTCATGAAAAGCAGTCTCACAATCAGAGTCCAGCGGGCCCCAAATACTTCACTCGGATGAAAATACACTCTTTCAGTCTTGAGGGACGCTGACTTTTGGTATTTTTGTGGGTTGGGGATACCCTTGAGTAGGTTAAGTAAAGGGCGGATCACTCTTGAATAGTCCTTGATGAGCGCCGATAATAACCACAGAATCCAAGAATCTTTGCAGTTCTTTTTAGATTTTTGGGCTGTGGCCAGGTGGTCAAGGCCTCAACTTTACTTGGGTCGGTCTCTATTCCTCGGTGGATACTATGTGTCCCACATACTTTACTGATGTTTGAAAGAATTGACACTTATCAATGGACAGTTTAAGGCCAAAGTCCTCCAGTCGGTCCAATACCTTAAATAATCTGCTCTCATGTTCCTCCAGCGAGCTGCCAAACACAATAACATCATCTAGGTATACCAGGCACTCTAGTAAGTTCATGTCCCCACTGCCGCTCCATCAATCGTTGAAAAGTGGCTGGGCACCTGAAATCCTTGAGGCATCCTCATGAATTCATAGAAATAGCGGACAGATAAAGGCCGTCTTCTCCACGGTCCTCTGGGGCCATCGGGATCTGGTAGTACCCACTGCGGAGATCCAGCACAGAGAACCACTTGCTCCCGTTTAGGCAGTCCAAAGCATCCTGAATGCGGGGCATTGTGTACTGATCAGGGATAGTCCGCCGGTTTAAGGTGCGATAATCCACACACATCCTTACTGTTCCATTCTTTTTCCTCACTACCACAATGGGGGAAGCATAAGGGCTTCTGGATTCTTGTATTACACCAGCAGCTAACATCTCTTGCAGATGCCGCTCTCACATCATCTATGTCAGCAGGTGCCAGGCGTCGAGACCTCTCACGAAATGGTCTTTCGTCATGCAGCCGGATATTGTGCTCAGCTCCTTGCGCATCCTACATCCCATTCCTTTAAAGAAAACACCTGGTCTCTCTGGGCAAGCTTCTCACTGATCTTCACTTTCCATTCAGCTGGCAGCGGGAGTGCCGAAATCAAACAAGTCAGGCGTTACTCTGTCATTCTTCCTTGAACTCTTGCTGCTGGGTAGCACTGCAGTGTCTGCACAATGCACATTAGCCAGGATGCAACCTCTGTTTACTCGAATGTCTCTTTCAGACACATTATGAACTTGGACCATTACCCTTCTGGCATAAGCATGGGCTCTAGCGGGCAAAATACTAGGCTTGACCAGCAGTCCCTCTGGCAATTTTCCATCGCCTGGTGCATCCAACATTAATATTTTATTCTTAACATCCTTTCTGATACGGACCTCTCCCTGTAAGGTACACTGGGCATTTGGCGCCAGGATCAGAGACTCAGGATCCTTCTTCCATACAATTCCGACCGGTTCCTCTGGTTCTGTTTTTTCAGCATCTCTCTGTGCCTCATAGGCCTTCTTAATTAAAGCCGGAACTCTTAAAGCTCTACTAGTCTTTGACCCCTGTTTTTCATAACACAACTGTGCCAGCCTTCCGAACATGTGAGCATTTGTTCCAATCAACAAAGGGACACCATCATACAGTCCAGTGGGGGGACACACTAAGGCTAGGGTCTCTACTTGTTCGGCCACTCCAGCCACGGAGGTGGGGAAAGACAGCCAAATTCGGATATACCCGGAATAGGGGTAGGCCTTCTCACTTAACCCCCATACATGCAGTCCTTCTAATGGTTGTAAGGAGTACGTCTGACAAATGCTTCTGATACCAATCCTGGAACATAATTGTCACTTGGGAGCCACTGTCTAATACAGCTCTTGTAGACACTCCATTCACCTTTACAGTGGTCTCCATGGAGGGACCCACTATTCTGGACCAGTCTGGAGGCGGTAGTGGGGCCTGGGCAACTGACCTTGCCACAAAAGGACGTGAATTAGCATTTTGGTGCCCTCACTGGGATCATGTCGTGCACCTCTTAACCACTGATTTCTTCTCCGAAGCTCTCCTTGTAGCCTATATGCAACTTTGTCAGTGTCTTTTGGGGACTGGCATTCCCTTTTCATGTGCCCATCTTTCCCACAATTATAGCAAAACATACTTTCTGGAGTTTGAGCTGGCCGAGGCGCCACACTGGGAGCCAGGGCGGGGTATTACTAACTGGAAACCTGGGTGCCATCTCTGTCTCTGCGTGATAAGCATTTGGAGACATCTCGTCAGTTTCTCCACTTCCATGGTCAAGGAATTGAGTTTGAGCTGTTATCAGCAGGAGATACATGGGTAGGTACCCCCACCCCATAGCAGATGCAGTCGGATATAGGTCAGGGCCCGTACTTGCAGGCGTGGCCTTCATAAAGGGACTGTTTTTGAATTCCCGGATCTCTCTCAACAGTTCGCCCCATTGTGGCATATCTTTTTCCTTGTCAGAGCACTCATTGACTGTCAACCTCTGCCCCTGAACTTCACTTGATGGGTCACCCTCAGTCACTCGGTCGTAGCCACAGCTGTTGGTGCAGGTACCTCCCGAGTCCCTTTTCTCAACTCCCCGAATTTCTCTCATTAACTCATCATAGGAGGGTGGGGATTCCAGTCGATTTGCCAGGCGTAACTGGAGCAACAGCAGTTCTGAGAGGGGCAGACTTAAGGATTCTGTCCAGTCTGGTTCGGTCCAGTTCAATCGCTGGCAAACTACCCTTTCTGAGGCATTCTTGCAACAATTTTTCCAGCCGAGACATACACAGACAACAACTCCCTTGGTACTGTTGTGCATTTCTTACTCTCCACCATAGGTCCTCATCAGAATCTGGGCTCCCATACACATTCTCCAAGGCCTCAAGATAGGCCTGTGCAGTCGCTTCAGGGTTACTGGCCCGTTTAGCACGGATGGTAGCCAGGCAGGACCTCGGAGGCTCTCACTAACCCTCTTTCGCTTTTTAGCCTTCCGAGCATTGCCATTCTAGCACTTGGGGGCAACATAGTCTATCCAGGTCTCCCAGTCATCCTCCCTTGGGGGTGGGAGGGTGCCAGAGAAGATCCTCAACCTTGGTAAGAGTCGTGACTAATGGCAGGTGCAGAAATAGGAGTCTGCATTGGTTCAGCCACCATTACGGGCACTGGAGCAGGAGAGGGTGTTGGGGGAGGAACACCCCCAGGTGGCAAGAATAGTTTCTTCAAGTCCTCCACAGTTTTCCCCTCTCCCAGCAACCATTCAGCAAATTTCTCCTCAAAAGTTTCAGATAGTGGTGGGGGCTGATTCCCCCCCGGGTCTTTACTGTCCTTAGTTATCACTCTCCAAGCAGTGAGGGCTCCCTCTGGGGTAATGGTCTGTGGCACTTTGGAGCTATCTATGGGATCCTTAAACTCTACTAGGGCCAGGAAAGTGTGGGTGAGCAGATTAGCATGCCGACCCACCACCACAGGGTTTTGTAAACCTTCCACCTTGGAAAGTACTCCCTGCACAGTGTCCGTATTGATACCCAGGGGATGTCCAGGATAAGCATAGCATTTTGGGGTCGATCTCTCCCCAGTACACCACTCCACCAGCGGTGCACAGCCACTTCTGTCGGGTACCCATTTTTCTTAACAGTGGTTCAGTAAATATGGCCACTAGAGGACACACAATCCCAGCGGTGAGCCTCAAGATGTAACCCTAGATGGCGCTATCCCAGGGCTACTACCCCTGCCTGATTTGCCACTAACAGGTTGAGGGCCTGGATCCAATGGCGGTGCCTCCACCCAGAGGTCAGGGTTTGCAATAGTTAAACTAACTGGTCACAGCCCTCTGGGACACACAACCCCCTTTCTTCCCACTAGTGGCCCACACAATATATCAGAATTACCTTCACAGTATACACTTACCCCCAGGTCTGGTTCGGCACTGGGACCTCCTGTGAAATGAGATACAGTGCAACAATCACAGTACAGTACTTTAACATAGACAAATACCTCAGGCAGTATAACTTTGCTGAAACAAGCAGCTCTGATTTATTTAGGGGATATAACAGGACAGGGAAATCAGGTTAACTAGCTTATCACTCTAATAATCTACCTATGGCTCTGTGCACAGGCCTATCCCTATCAGTTACTGTCCCTGGGTACCCAAGCCCTAGTGGCTAGTCCAAACCGTGGCAGCTGGTAGGGGCCCTTTCACACAGAGAAAAGGAGAATTAAACAGTCAGCAGTACAGTAATTCCATTTGGATTTAATGTGGCAATTCAACAGGAGGCGACCCTGAATTAGTACTCACGACCTCCAAATAAGATAGGGTCCTTCAATGTCAGCAGGGCTCACTTGAGGTGCACAAACCTCTTCACACATCCATATAAAAGAAAGCACTATACCAGGCAGGCTGCATCTGTATCCCGATCGAATTACTGCACAATACCCGGGAGAACACACAGCAGATTCAGTTCCTGACAGACCGAGTGTAATTTTCAGCAATTCCTCCAGTCTTCTACAGGGTGAGCCTGGTTTCTACTCTTCAGAGATCCTTTGATTCTTTTCACAGGGATGGATTCAGTCCCAACAAGCTGCAGACGGAACTCTGGGCCTTACACACGTTTTTGACTAAACTGCACACTGAAAAAGCACAGGGCTCCTTCCTTCTTCACTGCCAAAGCTCAACTGAACTCCAACTGGCGAAACCGGCACTTCCTTTGAGTTCCTCCCAGTTCTTGACTGGATTGGCTGTCACTCACAATAGACTGCTGCTGTTGGTCCAAAAGGCACTGAAGTCTAAACTACATTTCCCAGAGTCACTGCCCATACAATCCTCTTGTGGCTGGCTCAGATTATGAGTCCAAGTTCTGATTCGTCCAAGGCATCATTTTAGAGCTAGCTTACCCCACACTGATTGGTCCAGTTCAGCAGTTCAAAACTAGAATGGGAACTAGCAGACACAGTTCTGACTGCAAAGAAAGCAGGTTAGACAAACTGTAATTTCATTATTACTCTAAATAATTTCTGGCAAACAGTTACATCTTTCAGATAGGTTCCTTTGCACTCCTAGTGACTGCAAAATGAAGTGAATTGGCAGCAGCTCGAGTGGTACTCAGAGAAGCACACAGTCCCTCCATACAAACTAATTATGTCTGCAAGCAGACAGCTCTTAAAGAGACAGTACCAGAGGCTCTAAAAACACTCACTGATAAATGGCTTAAATGCCAAACACCATTCAGGCTTGGAGCATTCAAGCAAGCTCCTGGAAGTCTTTTGGGAACCCCCATTTGCAGGGGGGTTACATATATGCAGTATATAGAACTAAATTACAAATCAAAATTAAGAATTGAATAGTTAATGCAACAAAAGACATCATCAATATCTGTTCAATATCAGGAACACAGATTAAATTGTCAAGTGCCATGCATTTAGAAAACATCTAGATCAGCAAAAGAACGAAGATTGATAGAGAGTTAATGTTAACAGGGGCTGAGCTGCTACCACCAGTTGACTATGTCAGGCGATGGAGCCAAAATAATGGAAGATTCTACATGAGATCATTCAGAAGCTGACTCTGAACAGTCGGCCATGTCAGAATTTCTGCGATCATTGGATTCACCCAGAGCAGCTTTAATAGATTGTTCAGGCTTACAAATTCTGAAAGCTGGTCCATATCAAAGAAGAGTCTCCTGTAATTATTACAGTAATAATAACATGCACTATGATAACAGGATATAGACTTGAAAGTTTGCAGTGTATAGAAACTTAGAAACATAGACTTTGACGGCAGGAAAAGACCAGAGGTCCATCCATTCTGCCTATATTCCCTTTAATTCCGGGAACCTTCCCTGGAACCTATTGATCTTATTTCAAGTGGGAGCTCTTGCAGCAGGCTATTGCCATTAGGACTATGCCGCAGGCACTAGGACCCACCGGAAAACTCTTAGCTAGCAGTACCCAGCAGGGGCCGCCCATGATGTTGGCTCTTCCCCGATGTCTGTCATGGTACAAAAGGGGGCGGTCCCCAGCTCCACCTCACTTCTTTTCCCGCCACAGACCCGCTCTCGGCAGTGCTCTTAGTTCATTGCATAGCAGTTCAGCAAAGTTTTCTCAGGGTTTATTTCTCTAATTTCTTTCCTTTCGGTCGAGTGTCCGGTGTATATCTTTATCACCATCATGACGGTCGGTTAGTCAAAGATGTATCATCTGGCGAAATTAATTAATGTAATGTTATTTGTTTTCTCTTAGCTGTCACTGATAAGGACTGTACTTGGTAGTATACTGTCATATGTTTTGTTCTTACTTCATGCTGGGTCATGAAATACTTTTTAATGTTGACTCTGGTTTCTCCTGCCTGTACTCTCCCAGTTCGTGCCTGAATAAAGGCAATATTCTTGTCTAGTGTACTTACCCAGTGAACAGAAACCAAACAAATAAATCGGTGTCCTCGTCTGGACTGAAGAAGACGAAGTGCTCCTGTGGCCGACAGGTCCCTGCTAAGAACGCCCACAAGGCTTGTGTCTTCTGCCTTGGGCTGGACCACGACACTCAGGCCTGCAGGATCTGTAAAGGCTTTACCGGCAGGACAAGGATCAGACACCTGAAGGCATTGAAAGCCCACCTTTTGGAGAAATAAGTCGCAGGGGAGAAATCTAAACATCTGGACAAGTCCCATGACAAGGACCATGGCCGGTTCCGTCCGTGCTCCCGCTCACCCCATCAGAAGGCTTCTTCTTCTTCAGGCTCTGGCAGTTCTGACCACTTCCATCACTCTAAACAGTCCTAGGACCAGGGTAGGCCTTCCAGCCATGCACAAACCCTGGTACCGGTAGAAAACAGGGCCCAGTAGCTCAACCGGTGCTCCCTGTCAAGGTAAAAGTCGCGTCTTTGCGCCCCCCTTCTACCTCGGGCATGCATGCTAAGGCCTCCCCTTCAGCGCATGCCTCGGCCTAGCAAAAGCCTCTAGTATCGGCCCTACCCAGGGCTCCGGGTAAGGTGCCTTCTAAGGATCGTGATCCTTCGAAGCCTCCATCGGCTTCCTGCCCTTCTAAGACCCCGGGCAAACAGGACCTGGTGCCGGCCAAACCAGTGGTCTAGAAACTGACCTCGGGTACCAT
Source organism: Neoceratodus forsteri (assembly GCA_016271365.2). Lineage (NCBI taxonomy): Eukaryota > Metazoa > Chordata > Ceratodontiformes > Ceratodontidae > Neoceratodus > Neoceratodus forsteri. The sequence goes on along the minus strand of CM057450.1, from coordinate 372,984,351 downwards.
GGCCAGCCATTCGGCAGCCAAAACAATGCTGTTGCGGAGGGCCTCTACACCGGAGGAGGTCTCTGCAGGCTCTTGGCCCCAAGATCTTCCAGATCTACCGGCTTCTCTATCCAGGACCAGCCCACGGTGCCTGATACTCCGGCTGGGGGAGTGGCATCCTAGTTCAGTAAAGAAGAGCTTACTGAACTGTTTGTTTTGGTGGAGCCAAGTCAGGCAGGATTTTGTCCCACCTAAACCTGACTTGACCCCGGTTCCCGATGCCAGGGAGGAACAGGCTTCTAAGGACAGTCCTTTGGCAGTGCCAGACTAACCACTCACTGATCAACCACCTTCCGATGAGCGGCCTAAACCTTCTAAGTCCAGTTCCCCTGGTGGTCCGTTCTCATTCTAAGTCAAAAGACCACCGACAGCACCGATGTTCCCAGTCCAAGAGTTGGCATTGGTCGCCACGCAGGAGCAGGTCTCACAGCCCCCATAGGTCTGGCAATCGCCGTGGGTGGTCTTCACCCATCATCGGGCCCATAGCGAACGTCGGTCTCCATACCGTCATCGGTCCACAAGCCAATGTTGGTCCCGTAGCCAGCGCCAGTCGGTTACCAGATGACTTTCAAGGGACAGAAACCACTCCAGGTTGGAGTCGGCCATGTCCCGTTCTGACGTGCAGATCTTCCTCCTCTTCTAGCTCTGACCAGTCCCTTTCGGGGGAGAGAGTCTTCTCAGACGATGAAGAGACACCCCCCCCCCCTTCGCCTCCAGACGATCCTACATGTATGGACGTCATGAGGCACATCCAGGCCTCCAGTGTATGGGAGATGGAAGACCTGGATCCGGAACACCAGAGGTTGACCAGATACCTGAGGCAAAAGGAGCCCAAGCCTCTAGTGGTCCCTCATTTGGTGGATACTTTCCAAGATTTGACTCTACTTACCTGTAGGCATCCAGCCACTACCCCAGTGGTTCCAAAGAAGTCAGATAGGCTTTATAGATCACCGAGGAAGGAGCCTTTCCTGGCAGAACACCCTCAGGTGGACTTGATGGTCGTCATTGCAGCTCATGATTAGTCTAAGCAGCCGAAGCACCTAAGTTCAGAGCCTCCCAACACAGAGTCCAGATACTTAGATCAGGTGGGCAAGAAAGTCTACTCTGCCTCCACCTGCTCCATAAGATCACTCAAGTTCCTCATGCATATGGTCCAGTACCAAAACGCATTGTGGGAGAAGGGCCAGGAAGTAGCCAACGGCTTGCCAGATTCAGCTCAAAAGATCGAACTGCTGGAAATCCTAAAATTGGTTTCGGACGTAGGCATGCATGTATTACTGGCCTCGTACGACACTGCAGACACTGCGTCCAGGGCTGCGGCTTCTGGCGTATGCCTTAGGCACCATTCCTAGTTAAGGATCTCCGGATTCACCCAGGATCTGCAGTCCGGAATCAAGGATCTTCCCTTCCAGGGTTCCGTTTTGTTCGGCGATGAGACTGAGAAATTGATTTCTCACCTCCTGGAGTCTGGGAAGTCAGTTTGGTCCGTCTGAAAACTTTACAAGGGGTACCAAAAGCTATTTTGCAAATGGTCATTTTGTAAGTACTCAGGGAAGAATACCCATGGTCAATTTGTGCAGAGAGGTGGTTTCAAGAGGAAGGCTACAAACCAGCAAGCTGGAGGTGCCCCCTCTAGAGGCCCAGAGTCCTCCAAAACCTCTCTGCCCACTCCCGGATCCTCCCAATGACTCCCTGCTGACCCCCCTCCTCCAGCGGAGGCAGAAGGGGAGGCAGTGGGGGGCCGCTTTTCCCTCCACTGGGAAGGGTGGAGCAAGATCACTTCAGACCTTTGGGTCTTGGACATCATAAAGAAAGGACATGCACTGGAGTGCACACAAATACCTCCAGAAAGTCCACCAAGGTCCTCCCATTATCCTCCTTCCCACATCCAGTTAATAGAAGGAGAGATTCAGCCCCTTTTGCAGAAAAGGGCGATACAGCCAGTTCCACAGGAGCCAAGAGGAAGGGGTTTTTATTCACACTTCTTCCTGGTGCCAAAGAAAAGGCAAGACCTTCGGCCCATCCTGGACCTCAGTTCTTTAAATCACTTTACAGAATACAAAATGTTCAGGATGGTAACTCTACCAGGTCTCATTCCTCTGCTGCACCAAGGGGATAGGCTCTGTTTCCTAGACATTCAAGATGCTTATATGCACATTGGAGTTTTCCCTACCCATCAGAAGTTTCAGAGGTTCCACTTCCAGGGGAGGCATTATCAATTTCAGGTTCTACTGTTCAGCCTGTCCTCCGCTCCTCGAGTCTTTTTTTTTTTGGTACAATGCTTTATACTCCTTCCCCATACGGCCCTCATCTGTCCAGTTCCCCCAGCTACGTCCCCCCGGAATTACCAGGGCTTACCTGATGCCCAGTCCTGGGAGCGGTGGCTGCAGAGAGTCGGTCGCCATCCTGCCGCCATTTTTTTTCTCCATTTTCTCCCCAGGGCCCCAGGAGAAGGTCGCATGTATGTGGAGGCATGTATGCACTTTACAACCCTGGTAACAACCCTCCTCCTCCGCCTGCCCCATTGGCCTATCGTCGGCACCCTGCTTGCGCAGCCCCTCGGCCTCCACCAGGGGGCAGCTGTGAGCGAGGGATGCCATACCACCTCCCCGGAGAGGAGAGTTTCCTGTCGGCTGTTCCATCCAGCTCCCCCTGTGCCAACCTCCGCCGACCCAGGCTCGCTCCTGAACCTAGGTCACCAGCATGCCGCGAGGTGAGACGTCCAGCGCCTCAGCCCTCCATGCCACCAGGCTGGCTTCTGCTCTTCGAGTCTTTACCAAGTGCTTAGCAGTAGTAGCTGTGGCTCTCAGACACAAAGGCCATTACGTCTTCCCTTAACTGGATGACCGGCTTTTGGCAGTTCCGTTAAAGGCGCTTTTCTGCACACTCTCATAGACACCTATATGCTATTCCGAGAGTTGGGGATCACCCTGAATCTGCCAAAATCTTCCCCAGAGTCCAGCCAGTGACTCTCCTTTATAGGGGCGGTTCTGGACATGATCCAAGGCATGGCCTTCCTCCCGCAAGACGAGGGAGGATCATCTGCAAGAAGTGGCCCAAACAGTATCCATAACCCTTCAAGTCCAGGCCAGGACTTTCCTCAGGCTTCTGGGGCACATGGCGGCAGCCATCCTGGTAGTTCCCTTGGCACGCCTCCACATGAGGGTCCGACAGTGGCTGCCCAGGGTGCAATGGGACCAAAGATCTGACTGTCTAGACCAGCTGGTCTAGATCTTGGACCCAGTCAGGAGGACCCTTACTTGGTGGCTGAGCCCCTCCAATCTACAAGAAGGGGTTCTTTTCCAGCAGGAGCCACCAAGTCGGACTCTAACCACAGATGCCTCTGAGCTCAGTTGGGGAGCGCATCTAGGAGGCAGCCAGACCCATGGCATCTGGTCTCCAGAAGAGTGCAGCCTTCACATCAATGTCCTAGAGATGCGAGCGGTCCTTCACGCCCTTCGGGTTTTTCAGGAGGACCTAGTGCCAGGCTCTCTTCTTGTCCAGACAGACAACACGGCTGTCGTGTTTTATATCAACAAGCAGGGGGTTACTCATTTCCTACCCCCTGTGCAGGGAGGCGATGAGAATCTGGTATTGAGCCCTTGAACATCAGATCACTCTAGCGCGGTGCATGTTCCAGGTGTCCAAAACATCCTGGCCGACAGCCTAAGCCAGTCTCAGTCCAAGGCGCACGAGTGGGAGCTACTCCAGTCAGTAGCAGATCAGCTCTTCGACACTTGGGGTCTTCCAGAGCTGGACCTCTTTGCGTCTCCACGCAATGCCAAACTGCCAAATGTCCGCTCGCGTGAGAATGCGCCTGGTGTTTTCTGGCCAGACACATTGTCCCTCTGTTGGACAGGGAGGTTCCTGTACGCCTTCCCTTCCTTCCCGCTCATACAAAGGGTTCTCTTGAAGCTTCAGGCCGAGGAGGCATGTATGATCCTCATCGCCCCACTGTGGCCTCAGCAGATTTGGTTCCCACTACTTCAGCAGCTGGCAATGGAACCTCCGATTCAGCTGCCTTGGAGCTCGCTCTTGCTGTCACAAGATCAGGGCATGTTGGTCCATCTGGACCTCAAGTTCCTGCACCTTCATGCATGGCTCCTGCAGACATAGTCAAAGCAAGTCTCTCAGGAGGTTGCGAACATTCTCGTTTCTGCTAGAAAGCCCTTTACTAGGTCCACTTATGTTATGAAGTGGAAGCGTTTTTGTGTTTGGGCTTCTTCCTGTCACTTACACCCACTTACCTGTCTCGTGAACTCAGTTTTGCAATATCTCTTCTCTTTGTTGAGTCAAGGCTTGAGCTACTTCTTCATCAAAGTACATATGTCGGCAGTTTCAGCCTATCATATGCTGGTGGAGGCAAGAACTTTGGCCCAGTTGGACATGTCCCAAACTTTTTTGAGAGGCATTCTGCATATGAAATCCCCATCTGAAATCCAGTACCTCCCTGGGATCTCCTTTTTGTGCTGGAGAAGCTTACTCTTCCCATTTGAACCTGCCGCAGATTGCGAGCTACATTTCCTTTCCTGGAAGGTATGCTGTGACTTCCGCTCGAGGAGTTTCCGAGCTTCAGGCCCTGATGTGTAAGGAGCCTTATTTGATTTTTCATAAGGACAGGGTTGCCCTAAGAATAAATCCTAAGTTTCTCCCAAAAGTGGTTTCAGAATTGACTCTGAATCAAGATATCAGCCTTCCAGTTTGTTATCCTGATCATTCCAATCAAGGGGAAACGCTCCTGCACACATTGGACATTCACAGGGCGCTTAGGTATTATCTCAAGTGCACTGCTCCCCCCCCCCCCACAAGTTGGAACAGCTTTTCGTTGCCTTTGCGCCTCAACACCTAGGTAAACCGGTGTCGAAGCGGACCATTTCTAGGTGGTTGTTCCATTGTATTGTTTACTGCTACAAGTACAACAAACCCCTTCCAGGGACTGTTAGAGGTCATTCTACCAGGGGAGTGTCTACTTCCTTTGCCTCTTTGAGGAACGTCTCCATTAGAGACATTTGCGCAGCAGCTGCTCGGAGCTCAGTGCCCACTTTCATAAGGCACTATAGTCTCGATATTGCTTCCAAGCACAGGGCCCGGGTTTGGCCTAGCTGTCCTTCAGGGACTTCTTTCCTAGCGTGCCGTGTTTCAGCACTGGTGCTTTTCAGCTTCCTCCCAGGGTTGCCTATTTCCTTATCACGGGACTGCTTGGGACTCAGTCCTAATGGTAACAGCCTGCTGCAAGAGCTCCCACTCAAAGTAAGATAGTACAGTTACGTAAGAACTTACCATAACAGTAGATCTTCAAGAGGAGCTCTTGCAGCAGGCATTGCTTTCCCACCCTCCTTCCCCTGATGAGATTCAGTGTCTTTTGTTGGCATGCTTCCACCTGGTCCGCCTGTCAGGGCCTGTTCATGGGTCTTCGGCGGATGAACTGAGGTGGAGCTGGGGACTGCCCCCTTTTGTGTCATGACCTCCAACACACCTATCTCTGGTTTGGGAGGATATTCAGGCTCTTCTTCAAAAAAGATCCATAGATCCCATCCCTCCGGCTCAGTGGGGAAGGGGGTTTTACTTCCACTTCTTCCTCATCCCCCAAAAGACCGGGAATCTTTGGTCCATCCTTTACCTGAGCCAGCTAAATCTGTACGTCGAGTACACGCACTTCAGAATGGTCACTCTTCAGGGATTGCTACCCCACTTGCACCAGTGGGACTGGCTCTGTTCTCTGGACATGCAGGATGCTTACCTGCGTATCCTTGGCTTCCCTTTCCGTCATTGCTTCCTCTGCTTTCACTTTCAGGGAGCCCACTATCAGTTTTGGGCCCTCCCTTTTGGCCTTTCCTCAGCCCCCTGGGTGTTTACCAAATGCCTGTCAGTGGTGGCTGCCGCACTGAGGAGGCAGGGCTTTTGTGTGTTCCCCTACCTGGATGACTGGCTGCTTGCAGCCCCTCCAGGGAGCATTTGGTTCAAACCCTGGAATCAACCTTCAGTCTTTCCAGGCCATGGGTATCACCATAAATCTACCGAAGTCCTGCCTCTCTCCTTGCCAGCACCTCCAGTACATTGGGGCTGTCGTGGACACCAGTCAGGGCAAGGCCTTTCTGCCTGAGAACAGAGCAGAGCAACTGATGGCGCAGGCCCAACTGGTTTCTTCCAGCCGGCAGGACCCAGCCAGGGTCTTACTCCATCTTCTGGGCCACAAGGTGGCAGCAGTTGCCACGGTTTCCTTGGCCCGGTTGCACATGTGGGTCCATCAGTGGACCTTGAGGGTCCAGTGGGATCAGCATACTGACGACTTCGACCAGTTGGTCATGGTCTCTGACCCATTCCAGAGAGAGCTGTCATGGGTGCTGGACCTGGCCAACCTTTTTCGGGGAGTCTCCTTTCGGCTCCCGACCCCCTGGCAGGTTCTCACAACAGATGCGTCCTGCCTGGGCTTGGAGGCTCATTTGGCCAACCATCAGACTCAGGGTACGTGGTCACCAGAGGAACAGGATCTCCACATCAACATCCTGGAGATGTGGGCAATCCTTTGCACCCTGCTAGCATTTCAGACTCCTCTCCTCCCTGGTCCTCTGCTGGTGCAGGCAGACGTGTGTTGTGTACTACATCAACAAGTGGCGGGGGGCATTCTTACCCCGTGTGTCGGGAGGCGATGAGAGTCTGGTTCTGGGCAATTGAGCACCATCTGGAGCTCTCGGTCATTCATGTTCCAGGCATCCAGAACATATTGTCCAACAGTCTCAGTCGCTCCAGGTCACGGGCTAACGAGTGGGAACTTCTGACCTCATTGGTCAAAGACCTCTTCGACAAGTGGTGCTCTCCCGAGTTGGACCTCTTTATACCCCCACGCAACATAAAACTGCTGCTTTTTTGCTGGCTTCATCCTGGACCTGGAGTTTTCTGGCAAGACTCATTCTTTCTCTTAGAAGGGGAGATTTCTGTACACATTCCCTCCCTTCCTGCTCCTGCAGAGGGTTCTGCTCGAGCTCCAGTTATAAGGAGCAGAGATGATTCTCATAGCTCCCTTCTGGCCACATCAGATTTGATTTTCCATGCTGTAACAACTAGCTGTTTAATCCCTCAGTGCCCTCGCCCCTGTGCACAGGCTTGCTCTGCCAGGACCAGGGCACCCTGGTCCATCCAGACCTCAAGTCCCTGCATCTCCATGCGTGGCTGCTGCGGACCTAGCTGTTGCCTGCTTTGGGGTGTGCTCTAGGGTTGCTGACATCCTGGTGGCAGACGGGAAGCCCTCCGCCACGGTCACTTATGCTATGAAATGGAAGCGCTTCTCCATTTGGGCTGCTGCTTGCCATTTGGATCCTTGCAACTGCCTGGCGAATCAGGTGTTGGACTACTTCCTTTCTCTTTCAGATTCAGGCTTGGAATACTCCTCCCTTAAGGTGCACCTTTTCTCCATCTCTGCATACCATGCCCCTATCAAAGGCAAAGCTGTCACCCAGCTGGAGATGTCCCTCACATTCCTGCGGGGCATCTTACATCTGAAAACTCCCATTCAGGACCTGGTCCCTCCATGGGACCTCAGCTTGATGTTGGAGAAACTCACTTTACCTCCCTTTGAACCAGCCTCGAGTTGCAAGCTGCACTTTCTGTCATGGAAAGCGCTCTCTTTGGTTGCTGTAACTTCTGCGCAAAGGATTTCCGAGCTACATGCTCTGATGTGTAAAGAACCTTATTTCTTTTTTCACAAAGACAGGGTGTCTTTGCATACTAATCCTAAGTTTTTACCTAAGGTGGTGTCTGAGTTTACTTTAAATCAATCCATTCACCTGCCAGTTTATTTTCCTGAATATTCCAATCGGGGGAGGCATTGCTCCATACATTGGATGTTACTTTGGATTTTCAAAGAATGTTGCGGCATTATACGAACCGCACCAAGTCGTTGAGGAAAACTGACCAGTTGTTTGTTTCGTTCACCCCCAGGAGAGAGGGCGCTCTGGTTTCCAAACAATGTTTCTCTAAGTGGTTAGCTAATTGCATTGTTTATTGCTACCACAAGCACAACAAGCCCCTTCCTGAGGTGGTCAAGAGCCATTCCACCAGGGGTATGGCCGTGTCTACAGCTCGCTTCAGAAATGTGTCTGCTGTTGACACCTGTGCAGCTGCCACCTTCTGTCCACATTTTCACCAAACATTACAGTCTGGACATCGCCTCTAGGCGTAGAGCCAACTTCAGTATGGCAGTTCTTCAGGGCCTTCTGTCCTGAATTCTTAACTGCTGTCTGGTCCTCCTCCCTGTGTAACCGATACTGCTTGGGACTTAGTCCTACCAGTGTGGCCTGCTGCAAGAGCCTTCCTTGAATTAAGATAGTACAGTTACGTAAGATCTTACTGTACCAGTAGATCTTCGAGAGAAGCTCTTGCAGCAGGCCCTGCTGTCCCTCCCTCCTGCCCCCTGTTGTTCCTTTTCTGTGTGCCTTCTTCTGCCTGCCTTTTGGCTCTCAGGAAACCTCCTCGGTTCTCCTTCAACCGTCCATACGGGGTCTCCGGAGGGAGAACTGAGGTAGTATGGAGGACCACCCTCCATTATAGGCTGTGCTGACACCAGTTGACCGATGGTGATCCTCTTGGTAGACTGCTAGCTAGTAGTTTTCCTTGTGGTCCCAGCACCTGGCAGCTTAGTCCTACCGGTGTGGCCTGCTACAAGAGCTTCTCTTAAAGATCTACCATTATGGTAAGTGCCTGCGTAACTGTACTATCTCTGTCATATCTCCCCTCTCCCTTCTGGTCTCCAGTGAATACATGTTTAGTGCCTTGAGGCTCTCCTCATAAGATCTGCCCTGCTGTCCCTGAATCATTTTTGTTACTCTGCACTGCACTGTGTCCAAGCTATCTCTGTCCTTTCTGAGATGAGGGCTCCAAAACTGGATGCAGTAATCCAGATGAGGCCTCACCAGGGATCTGTAGGGGGAAGTACTACCTCTTTTTTTCTGCTATTACGACTCTCCCGATACATCTCAGTATCCCGTTAGCATTGCTATAGGCCTTGTTGCACTGGCTCATTTGTTTAAGATCATATAAGATTTTGGCTGTACTAGTCCTTGGAAAACAGGAGACGCTGGATAGTTTGATAGCCTTTACTGGACCAATATAAGTCTTGTACAAAGATGGGTATAGTTCACAAGCTTTTGGGGCCTTGCAGGTCCCTTCTTCAGGTGTTATAACTAAGCAAAATAAGCTGTTGAAACTGCAGGATACACCTTCTACCTGCAGGGTCTGTGGTGTGACATTGAGATAAATATATACTTTACTGCCCTTAAATCTGTAAGTACCCTTCAGTCTTACAGCTTTGAGAACAAGCCCTTTCAAACAGTGAAGAGTCACTAACACAGTCAGTGTCATAGAAGAGGATAATTGAACTGAGATGTCTTATTTTCTGGTAGGAATCCAAATATTTTGACCAGACAGGGCAGGTAGGAATCTGTAATTAAGCTCAGAAGGAAGAAACTCTCTTACAAGGTCCAGAGTGTTAAAAGTTAGCACTTTCACCATAGGTAACCCAACAAACCCTATATTCAAAAGCTGCTGATTATTTTCAAGGTTTTCTAACTCCCTATAGATAAGAATTGAAGCTCACATTTAAATATTCAACAGAGTTGTTGCCATTTCAAGTTGTTGTTGGAGTTCTTGATTTTCTTGTTTGAGAGCAGTAATCTGCTTTTGATTATTAAATGAGCATTTAACAGTTATTTCATTACCTTTCTCAAGTTGCCCAGTTGTTTTCGTCAAGCTTAGAAACAGTTCCTGAGGCATCTGGATACAGATACGGCATGTTTTTTTTTTCAGCATTATGGAATCCATATTGTCTTTTTGTTCTTCCCTTTCCAGATTTTCTTAAGTTTCAGTCATGTTATAGCTGAGGGCTTTGCTTGGCAGGCTACAGCAGCTGTCGTACTCCCAGCAATATCTGACAGTGTACTCGTTAGGAAGCAGTCCATGGGCTCAGGGCTCTGAATGTCTGAAGGAGAGAGACTTAAGATTTTACTTTTTTTTTTCTCCTCCCTTTTTCTCTCCTGCTTCAGCAGTTTAACTGGTTTAAAAAAAAAAAAAAAAAAAAAATTAGTATCTGTGCTGTCTACACAGCAAATGTTAAAATCCAGTGCCTCTGATGTTTGACTTTTGTAAAGTAGGTATCTTTATTGAAAAGATGCCCCAACATGCACGAATGCTTTTTGCATGCACTCAGATGTATGGTGGGTCAGAGTTGCCCTAGTCAAAACTGCTTGCACAGATGGCGCAGGCGTCTTCCATCATTTGTGTAAGTAGACCACTGAGGCCCATCCAGCTGTAGCCAGTTACAGAGTTAGTTGTGCAAGCTTGTTCATTTGGACTGGCCAAGATACATAATCAGTGACACGACAGGATATGCATTGAGCTGAATTGGTGCACCCCTGGGTGTGTTGTGGAGCACAAGGCCTACAACCATTCAAGAAATGCATCAGTTTAGCTTGATGCAACCCTGGAGTGTGTTATTGTGCTTACAAAATGGTTTCTTAATGTGAAATGTTTTTAAAAAATGTACACAGAGAGGGTCATGTATTTAAAATGGCAATTTTTGCATAAAGTTTTGCTAAAATAGTTATTTTGCCTGCTGCATCTTGATGCTATTTTCTGTTTTGCCTTTTGTATACTGTCCTAATGAGGCTACCATAGCTGCAGTTTTTCACATAATTGGTACAGTGTGTAGTTTTTAATTGGATCCGTGATGTACTTCAATCTTTTTGAAGATGTAGATGTTCTTTATTCCTGTGACACTGTGTAGTCTTGACATTATGGAACAGGCATGAGTTTTGGCTGTTTTCCAACCGCGCGGCTATTTGGCAAGAGCGGGAGTGGTGTTCTGTTTCTGTGTGTGGTTGTTTCAGTATACATGCAAACAGCACTGTGAAGGGAGAGAGGGACAGAGAGATGTCACTGACTACAGCAAGGGAGATCGACTACACACTCACCAAGTTTTCTTATTTTGTTTAGATCTTCTTATTGTTTGCACAGGCCTAAAAAAAATGAACTGTGTAAGGAGACACAGATGGCCCTAACAGTGTCACAAGACAGACATGGCAGTGGTCAAAAGCATTATGATCGCAGTGCAGAGCTGTTTTTTGTTTTATTTCTTTCATGTCCCAAGGCTGTATTGTGGTTGGTACAGTTACAGAATGTTTGCTGCTGAAGCTGAGGGAATCTGTGGGCAGGGACAAGGGGGATTTTGACCAGTGCTTCTTTTTTACGAAGGAGAAAAAAAATGACTGCCAGTTTATTTTTAACAGTTGTTTACTGGTGTACTGATTTGTGATCAAACTGCTCTGTGCTGTATTAATGGATGGTCACCTGACCGGTATTAGCCAATTATGTTTATGGGATTTTCTTACCCATTTTATAAAAACTCTAAATTGATGTGATCTTAATCACAGAAATGAGTATTCTGACTGCCTAGACTCAGTTCACTATTCACAGGTAGGCAGTCTTCCACTGAGCATGCTCAGTTCCCGGGACAGTCTTCAAGATTTACTCCTCCAACCACCTGATGGTGTGGTCCTCCAGCTCCGCCCACAGCCGATCTTTTCTTCCACTCCTGCCTCACAGCTCCTGCTATTGTAAGAGGATCTGCTAGTTTTCAAACACTTTTTTGTGACATATATTGACTTAAAAGTTTGTTTTTCACCTCATCTATATCTTGTACTCCTTCAGCTCTTGCTCTGTTGGCACTCTTTGCCTTGAATCAGAAGAAGCCAAGGTTTAAGAGTTGCCTGTTCATGTGCAAGCACAGTGGTGACATTTGCTACCTAGCCCAAAGCATGATGTGGGGCGTTGGTCGCGGTGCCAAACCATGTACTTTTCTTCCCTTGACAAGCGCAGGGTGCAGTTCCTGAAAGCCTTTGGTGGTCTCAAAAATCAACACAGCTTTTACCCAATGGGTCCATATGCTTCAGTTCAGTTCCTCTTTCCTTCTTAAAGCTTGCTCAGTTACGTAGCATCACCCAGGGACAATAGGTCCAAGGAAGTACCAAAATGCTGAGTAGAAAGTGAGGTGGCGGAGCAAGCAGAACACAAAGTTCTGATTCAGGCCACTTAATTTTTTTTTTTTTCTATCTAAAGATCTTACTTGGAGAGGGCTTTTGCAGTAGGTAATAACCATTAGGACTAGAGCCGTCAGGCACTAGGACCACACGGAAAACTTTAGCTAGCAGTGTCTGGTGGGGACTGCTAACCCAACGTCACTTGACTGACGTCAGCATGATACTGTATAGTGGGCAGTCCCCACACCTGCCCTCCAGTTCTTTCGCACTGTCGACCTGTGCACGGCAGACCTTGCGGAGAACGCTGCTTCAGTCGACCGCCATTTTCAGTTGAGTATTTCATCGCTTTATTTTTCTGTAAATCTTTGAAAAATATTACCTTTTTCATACATGTCTTCTCCAATGCCTTCCAAGTCGCATAGGAACAAGTGAGATTCCTGCGGCACCTAGCTCCCTCACAAGGATGGCCATTCCCTCTGCCTCTTCTGCCTTGGACCACAGCACAAGACCGAGGACTGTGAGGCATGCCAGAGTTTCAACCAGGCAACACGGAAATGCCGCCAGCAGGCCCTGGAAGGCCACATTCTTAAACTCAGGATGGCTTCCATGGAGAAGGAGCTGCAGAAGCTATGGGGATCGTCGTCCTCCTCCCTGTGTGGTTCTTTGGACTCCCACAAGAAGAAGAAGAAGAAGGACAAGGAGAAGCACTCTGACCACGATCTGTCTCCTCCCCCCCACAACCTCCTTCGGGGGCCACAGGCGAGGAGGGACCTCCCACTGGCGTGGGTACCGTTCCTCTAAACAAGCCTGCCCCCCGCCAGGGAACAGCCCTTCGTTCCCCTGCCAGAGCTGGTTACAGTTCAGATGGGCGCCTCCAATCCTCCGGAGAGCTCCGCCACCCTTAGGCCCCTCAGAACTCCGGGGCCTGAGCCTGGTGGCGTGGCCGATAAGTCTGTCATCAGCCCCTCTGACGAATGCCCAGTCCAGGCTGATAAGCCGCACGCCAGCTCCTCTAATGTCTGCCCAGCCAGTGTATGTCTGTCAGTCCCCGATAACAGGCTTGACACCAGTCCTCTAGATCAGTGCACACTGCTGCTCTTATGGCCCCTTCCCAGAGGGTTCTCCCTCTCAGGATCCTCCATTGCCACCTCCCCTGGTGGTGATTCCTGGCTCTCCTGCACATTCAGAGTCGGAGGAGCGCCTGCCTGACGCAACCTGGTGCCTGGGCCGAAACGCCTGATGCTGGTCCTCCCTCAGGAGCTGGTGTCTCCTGCACCACAGGCTCCATCTGGGCCAGCTCCCCCATCACAGACACCATTCGGACCCTCAGCCCCCTTAGGGCTGACACTGGAACCTACTCCGGGGGGTCCGGCGCCAGACCTAATGTTACTGGGCCCATCATACCCTCTGTCAGGTCCTTCGGCCCCTCCTTCAGGGCCTACGCCTGGCTACCTGCTGTTAGGACAGCCATCATGAATTTGCCTCCTCCATCGGGTCCCCACACTGCCATCTGTACTGGCCTCCGCGGTCCCCAGCCCACCATCGCCTCGGGCCAGGCCTTCCGATGCCAGGCTACCTCAGGCCTCACCACCCTTCACCAGGGTACCTGTCACCAGGGTATTATACACCAGAGTACCCCATGCTGGGATAGCCAACGCTGGCCTATTCACGCTATGGAGTGCCAGACTACCATTACCCGATACGTGGCTATACGATGCCGGTGTTTACCTTCCCAGGATACCCGCCTATCTATCAGCCCCCTCCTCCTCCTCCTCCACCCCCTCAGCCTCAGGTGTATTTTATGGAGGCATTACAGTCTTGGTGGTCTGAAGCCAGGACACAGTTGGTCTTGGAATTGGACTGGCGGCTTCCACGACGGCCCGCACAGACCCTACACTGAGATCCCCTTCTCCAGTGGAGTCTCTCGCCTCTACCACAGGACAGATCTTGCATCCTACTGCCAGTGTCGGCAGGGGCCTTATGGTTTCACTGCAGGACATCCAGCTCCCACGGGTTCTATCTCTAGACAGAAGTCTAGCATCAGACTTGGACTCAGACACCGCAGACTCCTCCGCCTCTGGTTTTGAGATCCCCTCTCTGGTGGATCCAAATCTCAGAGATCCTTCAGAAAATTTAGGAGGCAAATGGGAGGAAGATGGAGGATCAGGATCCCCAAAGCAGGAGGTTTGCGGAACACCTGGATATGTCCGAGCTGTCCCCTCTGCTCATTCCTCCAAGGACTGAACCACATGAGGACCTGGCCTCCACGGTCTGACAGTGACCTTTGTCGGTGGCCACAGTCGCCAAGAAGGCTGTATCGAGGACCGAGGGTAAAGACCACCTCAGCTCTCACCCTAAAGTAGACTTGGTGGTCATTAATGTGGCCCATGACCATACAGCAAAATCTAAACACATGAATACCTCTCCTCCAGATAAGGAGTCACAGCAAATAGACTAGTTTGGATGCAAGGTTCATTCCTCCTCCACTCTGGCCCTCAGAGCTTAGAACTACCTGACACACATAATTGTATACCTGAAATCTATCCTGGGACAGTTGAAGTCAGAATTCGAGGCTTTGCCTGATTCCAAGGCTAAAACCAAAAATTCCCAGACTGTCCAGACAGCAGAACTCTCCTGCCATCATTCCCTCAGAGCGACATATGATGCTGTAGACGCCTCTACCCGGAATACTGCCACGGCTGTTAGCATGCGCCGGTACTCCTGGCTGCAGGTATCCGGATTGGCCCAAGACGTCCAGTCGGCCATCCAGGACACCCATTTCAGAGGACCAGACCTTTTTGGAGGTGACGTCAAGGATGTAATCACTGAGCTCCAGGACAGTGGCAAGGCACTTCGTTCTGTCCAGTCTATGTACGGCTCTAACACCAAGTCAAAACAGCCATTTCATCACCAGCAACAGTGCCAGAATAGGCAACAGCCAGCCCATCGTCGGAACAAACGTTAGGACCCGTCGGCGGGCGCTACCCCTCCAGCCAAGTCCCAAAGGGCTGCCGGGGTGGTGCTGCCGCCCCCCCCCCACCTCCTGACTTGTGGCAGGGCCCCAGGCCTCCGCCACCAGCTCCGGAGAAGCCACTAGGGGACCGGCGATCACTTCAGACACGTAGGTCCTTCAGCTCATCGCTGCAGGCCACACCATCGAATTCACAGAGAGACCTCCAAGAAATCCTCCAAGTTTCTCTCTCCCTCTACCCATTTGCCTCGTATACCCATATACTAGGCCACATTCCTCTAATAAGGGATGAGATCCAGGCTCTTCTGACAAAATCAGCTATAGAGCCCGTTCCTCGGATCCAGAAAGGAAAGGGATATTACTCCCACTTCTTCCTGATCCCCAAAAAGACAGGGGACCTCTGTCTGATCCTGGACCTCAGCACGCTAAACCTGTATGTGGAGTACAAGAGATTTTGCATGCTGACCCTGCCGGGTCTGTTACCTCTTTTGCACCAGGGTCACTGGCTGTGTGCTCTGGATATGCAAGATGCATACCTGCATATTCCAATTTTTCCCTCCCACCAACGCTTCCTACGCTTTACCTTCCAGGGGGAACACTTCCAGTTCAGAGCGCTCCTCTATGGTCTCTCCTTGGCACCCAGGGTATTTACCAGGTGCCTAGCAGTGGTGGCGGTGGCTTTACGCTGCCGGTGAATATATGTGTTCCCGTACCTCGATGACTGAATCCTGTCAGCACCGTCGAGGGACAGCCTGGTGGCCTCCCACCCTGAATCTGTTCAGGCAAGCGGGGATCATGGTGAATTACCCCAAATCCCACCTTGTACCTTCCCAGCACCTCCAGTTTATTGGGGCAGTGTTGGATACTGTTCAAGGTCAGGCTTTCCTCCCTTTGGGCTGGGCAGAAACCCTGCATTACCAGGCCATCCAAGGGACCCTGGCCCATTCGGTCTGATGCCTTCTGGGCCTCATGGCAGCGGCTATTCCCACTGTCTCCTTAGCCAGGCTCCACATGCAGATTTTTCAGTGGGCCCTTTGGGTCCAGTGGGACCAGAAATCAGATGACCTGGATCACAGGGTTCTGGTGTCCAGCCCCATGTGTTGGAACCTCCTTTGGTGGCAGGATCTGACCATTCTCACCAGGGGGTTCCTTTTCAGATGCCTCCACTGGCCCAGACATTGACAACGGCACCTATCAGGGCGAACACAGGACAACAGGAATCCTGGTCTCAGCAGGAGCTTACTCTACACATCAGTGTGCAAGAGATGCAGGCTGTACTATACGCCCTTTAGGTTTTTCGGCCCTTACTCCTCCCTGGGCTCCTCCTGGTACAGACAGACAACTTGCGCATGGTCTGGTACCTGAACAAACAGGGAGGCACACGGTCGTATCCTTTGTGCAGGGAAGTGATGTGCATGTGGCACTGGGCGATACAGCACAGCCTGCAGCTCATGGCAGTGCGTGTCCCAGGTGTTCAAAATGTCCTGGTGGACACCTTCAGCTGCACTCAGGCAAGGGCACATGAGTGGGAACTGAGGCAGTCAGTAATCGAAGACATCTTCGATTGTGGGGTCGCCCAGATCTCGAGCTGCTCGCCCCACTATTCAACGTAAAACTACCCAGTTTCTGCTCGCTTGTTTCTGGACATGGTGTTTTCTGGCAAGATACTCTGTCAGTCTGCTGGACAGGGAGGTTCTTGTGCACCTTCCCTCCCTTTTCACTGTTGCAGAGGGTGCTTCTGAAAGTATAATAAGAACGGGCCCGCATAATTCTCATAGTCCCTTATTGGCCTTGCCAAGTGTGGTTTCCTCTGCTTCAGCAGTTGAGAGTGGAGCCTCCGGTTCCCCTTCTCCTCTGCCAGAACCTGCTGACTCAGGACCAGAGAAAGCTGGTCCATCTGGGTCTCGGGTCCCTTCACGTTCATGTGTGGCACCTGCTGACTTAGCGGTTGCACGCTTTGGGGTCTCTTCCAGAGAGGTTCAGGTCCTTGTGGAGGCCAGAAAGCCATCCACAAGAACCACATACGCTATGAAATGGAAGAGATTCTCCATTGGGCATCCAACAAGGGTTGGGACCCTTTCTCTTATCCTGTCCCACAGATCATGGAATACTTGCTGCATCTCTCTGACCTTGGCGTTCGTTATTCTTCGCTGAAAACCTGTCTGCCATTTCTGCCTACCACACTCTGGTGGATGGCAAAACTTTGGCTCAGTTGGAGGTTTTCAAAACGTTTCTGAAAGGAATTCTCCATCTGAAACCCCCGATCAGAAACCCTGTTCCTTTGTGGGATTTGAATTTCATCCTTGAGAAACTCACTTTGCCTCCCTTTGAACCAGTTGCAAGTTGCAACCTTCGCTACCTTTTCTGGAAACTGCTTTTTAGTTGCCACTACTTCAGCTTGAAGGATTTCCAAGCTTCAGGCCCTGATGTGTAAGAAACATAGACTTTGACAGCAGATAAGGACTGCTTGGCCCACCCAGTCTGCCCATTTCCCTACCTATTGAATAAGCTGCAGATCCTAGTTACCCAACAGCCTACTTCTTCCTACCCCTCACTATAATTGCCTTATGTCTGTTGCATGCATTCTTGAATTCCCCCACTTTTTTTGACTCCACAATCTCCTCAGGGAGGCCATTCCATGCATCCACCACCCTCTGTAAAAAAAAAAAAATACTTCCTCACGTTGCCTTATTTGATTTTCCACAGAGACCGGGTGGCTCTGCATACAACTCCTAAGTTTTTACCTAAGGGGGTTTCTGAATTTACTTTCAACCAGACCATACACTTGCCAGTGTGTTATCCTGAGCATTCCAAACAAGGGGAGGCCATTCTGCACACACTCAATGTGCACAGAACCTTGCATTATTACATGAACCACATGAACCAGACGAAGTCGGTCTGTAAAACGGATCAGCTTTTCATTTCTTTTGCACCCAAAAGAGAGGGTGTGGCAGTTTCCAAACAATGCTTATCCAAATGATTAGCAAACTGCATTTTGTTTTGTTATCAGAAGTATAACAAGCCCCTTCCAGGGGAAGTCAAGGGGCATTCAACCGGAGGCATAGCTGCATCTACTGCTTGTTTCAGGAATGTTTCTGCTGCGGACATTTGTGCTGCAGCGACTTGGAGCTCTGTTCACACCTTTACCAAATGCTACAATCTGGACATTGACTCTAGGTGCAGGGCAGGCTTTGGACCATCCATCCTTCAGGCCCTCCTGTCTTAACCTGGTACCTACTGCAGACCTTTCTTGCCTCCCGTGCTTCAGCCTTTGTCTGAATTTACTGCTTGGGACTCAGTCCTAATGGTTATTACCTACTGCAAGAGCCGTCTCAAATTAAGATAGTACAGTTACGTAACAACTTACCATAACAGTAGCTCTTCGGGTGAGGCTCTTGCAGTAGATACATTTTCCTCCCACCTTCCCCCATGCTTCTGCAGCTACTTCATTCTAGCCTTTCTCTTGGCTCCAGGAGCCCACTCCTTTCACCTGTCGCACCTTCTTAAGTCTCCAGCAGAAGAACTGGAGGGCAGGCATGGGGAATGCCCACTGTATAGTGTCATGCTGACATCCATCACATGACAGGTGGGCAGTCCCCCGCCAGACACTGCTAGCTAAAGTTTTTATTGTGGGCCTAGTGCCTGACAGCTCTAGTCCTAATGGTTATTACCTACTACAAGAGCCTGTCTTGAAGATCTGCTGTTACAGTAAGGTCTTACGTAGCTGTACTTTTTCTCCTCTGTGTCAACCAGCCCCCTTCCACCGGTCCCCATCCCCAGCATCCACTGGGACTTACCTGGATGGCACTGCCCAGCTAGGCAGGTGTGAAGCCTGCGGAGGACCATTGTCATCCTACCAATCAACCATTTCTCCCCCCCCCCATTTGCTGGGGCGTGACACGTAAACGTGCACGCATGAAGGCACACGCACATTGTGGAGTCCTGCAGCACCCTCCTTTCCATTGGTGTCCCCGACCCGTTCTGCCCTCAGGCCTCCACCTGGGAGCAGTCATTTGGTGGGACTACCAACCCACCCTCCCCAGGAGAGCAGAGCTATCGTCTGGACACTCAATCCTCTCTCTCTCTCTCTCCCCCTCTGGCCAACCCCTAGGTGACCCGCTCACACAGGTCACTGGCGTGGCAGGAGGTAAGACAGCGATGTCTCAGCCTTCCACACCACTGGACCGGCTTAGGCCACTTAATTTTTCAGGACTGGAAAAAGCTGGCTGACGGTCTCAGCCAGTTGATAGCTAATCCTCACATGTGGTGCCTCACAGACGTAGTATAGTCTCTTGACAATTTGGATGTGGCAGAGAAAGAGCTTTTTATATCCCACCACAAAGCACAACTATTTATTTTATTTATTGAAATGTTTCACCAGGAAGGCACACTGAGCAACAAGTTGCTCGTCTCCCAGTGCGACCTGGGGGTAGGGGAACATGAGGATAGCATACAGAGATTTGGTACACAATATAGATATACAATTTGATTACGTTCAATAAAGTAAGCAGACTATACAGAGTACTGAAAAGGAGGAATGCTAACAGATATGAACTGGATGGATACAATGCTAACAGTCTTGAAATAGATAGATACGATAGCACAAATATCTTTAGCAAATATTTGGTGGGGCATTTATTTATTTATTTATTGAAAAGTTTAACCAGAAAGGCACACTGAGCAGAGCACTGCTCGATTCCAGGTGCATCCTGGGGGAAGGGGAACATAAGGACACAGACACATACAAGCAAGTACAGTAATAGTTCAGCTTTGTAGTTAAAAAAAGACTGGATAGAATACAAGGAGGTTGAACTAGGGCAAGATTATGAGGAGAGACACAGATAGAACAAAATTTGAAAGGTATAACAAAAGTGCAAGGTTGACTATAAGTGCATTAGAGATTAGGGATTGGCCAATAACTACGGCTAGGAAGGGGGGGTGATGGAGCAAAAACATGTATTTATTGCTTCTACAATCTAGAGCATGGTGTTTTCTGTCAGGATGCATTCAGGCTGCAGTGTACCCGTGAATCTCTACAGTATGCCTTCTTGCTGATTCCTCTAATTCAGAGTGTTCTTTAGCTGGAAGCCCATTGGGGACGGGGTCACATAACAGTCATAGTGACCTCATGGCCATGGCAGATCTGGTACCCATTGCTGCATCAGATGGCAATCCAACAGCCATGGGTCCTGCACTTTAGAATAGATGTGCTAACAGAAACCTAGGGTCAGCTGGTACATCTGAATCCACAGTCCCTCCATCTCCAGGCTTGGCTCCTTTGGACACAGTTAACATGTTTGGGCTATCCAGAAAATTTTTTCAAGGCATTCTGGCAGCTAGGAAATGCTCCACTAGAAAGGACTGTGGTGCTAAGTGGAGGTAGTTCTCTATATAGTGTTCCAGGGTGTCCCTGAATCATTTTGCCTGCCCTCCAGAACAGGCATTGGTCTACCTTTTGGACATCTCTGAAACTGGCGTGTGCTGTTTTTCTCATGAGGTGCATTTATCTGTCATTTCAGTGTACCACAAGTTAATACATAGACTTCCAGTGGCACAACTGCCTCCCTTCAGGAGATTTCTCAGTGGAATTCTTTACTTTTGACCCGGAGATGAAGAAGCTTGTTGCTAACTGGGATCTCAGTTTGGTGCTAAAAATGTTAACCTGTCACTGTTTTGAGCCAGCTGCCACTTGTCAGTTGAAATTACTCACTTGGAAAACTGTACTACTGATGGTTATGGTGTCAGCTCAAGAGTATCTGAACTGCAAACCTTGGTATCAGGCCATCCTTACACTTTGCTCCACAAGGATAGGTTGGTTCTCCATATGCATCCTAAATTTCCGCCACAGGTGAGGCTAGAATTTCACATTAGTCAAATCCTTCCTCAAGTCAGAGATTCCTGGGGAAATGTTGCTCCGTTCTCTTGATGTGAGAAGAATCCTTAGTTTCTCTCGCAACTGATTGAAAAAAGCACATTTTCGCCTTAGATCCAAATCATAATGCAGTTTTCAAACAGTGCCTGTCTATGTAGTCTAACTAGATTGTTTATTTGATTCAACATTGACAGGGATACAGTTAAAAGGCTCTGTTACAGCTCATTCCACCTGAGCTGTAGCTCCCTCAGTAGCTTCACTCAGGTCGGTCCCCATTACAGAGATCTGCAGGGCCATCACTTGAAGTAGTGTTCACAGTTTCACAAAGCACTGTGCCCTAGATGTACATTTTAGGAAAGCGGGACTTGGGTTGACTGTCCTGTCTTAACTTGTTATCTTCTATAGTACTGCATATACTTTTGTATAAGTCGAGCTCTTGTATATATCGACCACCCCCCTTCCATGTGATTTTAATAGGTTTTAAGTTATACTTGCAGATAGTTTAACCCATCCACCCACCCTTGTAGCTCCCAACACCCTTCACCATCAAGTGTCACTGCAAATGGTAACTGTGTTTATCTGTACCGTTAAAACAAAAACAAAAAGTAACTACCCCCCCGTAAGGGTGGGTCATATCACCACAATCAATACAGCCCCTACCCTAGTATCTTCGGATTGTATCCCCCACCCAGCGCACCCACTGGCAAGCAGTCCTCCTCCTTCCTCCACCTCATCCCCCCCAAAGATCCAAACTGAACAGCCCATTCAGTAGTATTCCTGTGAAAAGGAAAACAGTCCCCCGGCGCGATGTCAACCTCTCTCAGCCTCAGTGCTTGCCATTGGGAATGAGCACCGACATTGAAAGAGGCCAGTCGCCGTGTTGGGGGACTGTTTTCCTTTTCACAGGTGTACTACCAGTGACCGGGCTCTTCGGTTTGGGTCTTTGGGGGGATGAGGGCGGCTGGATGCCATTGGGTATGTTGGTTATAGTGTACAATTTGACAGACTGGTGTGGGAGCTATGTAGAGTTACCAGTATCCAGTGTACTGGTATAATATTGTGGCTATTGTGATTACCCCTTACTGGGGGGAAGGAAGAGTTAGTTTCTTTAAAGGTACAGATAAATGCCTTCAACTGTTGTGGGGCCACCTGGTGGGGGTGGAGGAAGCTAAGTACTATGAGGTTAAATGGGTGGGAGAGATAAACTATGGTACTAGTTTTCAGTTGGTGATGTAGGAGGGGTTGGTATTAAATATAGTATTTTGTTGCTGGCCAGGGGTGTTTTAATGTTTTTCTTTTTAACTGAAAATGTAATTTTGCCGGCCCGGTGGCGTAGAGGATTGAGGTGGTGGCCCCTTACCTCGACCCATGCCGCCAACCCGGGTTCGGGAATGGACTCTGGTTGCCGGGGGTCACCAGGAGTAGGAGAGGATTGAGCATCCAGAGGATGACTTTCCTTTCCTGGGGTGGAGGGAGTGGGAAGCATCACTCAACAGCAGCCCCTAGTGGAGACTGGAGGCTGAAGCAGCGCATGCGGGAAGTAGACAAAACCGGAAAATCCACTCAGTGTCCACCGGATGACGGCTCTCCGACCTCCAACACCTCTGGAGCCTCCAGGGAGCCTTCTCAGCCTCAGCAGCATCCCTGGGCCCCAATTGAGAGTACGCTGGTATTCCCTCCCTTGTTATCTTCCCCCTCGGAGGAGGGGGACCCACCCAGCGAAGGGTTACGTCCGGGATATCCCAGAGGACCAGCTACAATGTGAGGTTAGAGGAGTGCTTGAGCGAGGATGGCAGAGGTAAGTCAGTGGGGTCTTGTAGAGCCCAAAGGAGTGGGGGTCGCCAAAGCTCGGGGGGAGCGATAAACAGATACTGCAAAAGAAAAAAGAAAATGTAATTTCTTTACCACTTTAAGAAAGCCCATGAATAAGTTGACCGGACTCCTCTGCTGGTCAGTAAGTAGCCTGCGGATAGGTCGACCTCACATATAAGTTGAGTCCCCATTCTTTAGTGCCCATTTCTGGCACTAAAAACTCAACCTACAAACACATGCAGAGTTAGAGATTGGCACCCACCCGCCAAATGTGTGTAAATTTTCTGTTGGGCAGATACCATCAGCCATTTAAAGCACCTACCAGGCACCTTATATGTTTTTTTGCACCTTTCCTTGATTGGCTCTGGAGTGTGGGACCAGGCAGCCACAACAGCCCAGATCATCAAGCCACAGTGATCTCATGCACGTTCCCATGGGATTTTGAGCAGGGTACTGCTCGACTGTAACAGTTTCACAGTAACCGAGTACCTTGCTCAGTGTCCTGCAGGAACATGCACAACATCACTGTGTCTCAAAGATCTTGGTTGTTTCACCTGCCTGCTCCTTCACTCTGGCAGCAGTCAATACAGAAGCAGAGGATGATGCGTCCCCACATCCTGACCCGGTGCCCACTGCAAACTGCAATGAAATGGCTGCAAGAATTAACTGTGCAAACTTGTGGGATGACGGGTTTTGTTCCTCCCATTACTCAAGGGACCCCCAGGAAAGAGGGAAGCAGTGAGCAGGCAGTACCAGACAATCTAGCTTGAGGGACTGGGGGTCTTATTTTCATATAAAAAAAGAACTATGCTGGCACTGGAGCTGCAGAGACTGCGAGGAGTGGGAGGATTTGGCATGTTGCAGGGGCTGGTTCGTTTGAATCCACTGATCCTGGGGCGGACCCAAGGGTGTAGTAGCGGAGAATATGGTGGTTACCTTCAGCAAGCAGGGAAGAGAGACAAACAAGACTCTGGATGCTGTTATGAGTCTGCAGCTTGAAAATGTAGCAGTTCTAGATGGGACTAGCTGTCTATATGGTAAAAATGTCTGTTTAAAAAAAACGTTCTTTGCTTACTCAGGTGGTTAAATTGTCCTCTGTCAGTCAAGAACTGCTAAATTTTCAAGCCACAGATCCATTTCTGTCATTAGCAGCAGCAGACAGAGTCTTGCTTGCTTCAGATCCCCTGTGTGCAGAAAGATCTTGTTTAGAGTCCACCAAGTAAAATAATATTCTCGGTGGAAAGCAGGTAGCATAGTAAACAAATTCAGGCCAGAGCCGATAAGGCTGCAGCCAAGGAATTTGGGGTAAAAATATTGAAAATGTATTTTTTAATATTTTTACACCAGATTTTCAACATAGCCTTGTTAAGACCCTGCCTCATGGAGAAAGGCTGAGAAACTGTTCGACTCCTGGCCTAAAGGTAATTTTGTGCAAGCACTGCAAAATCAACATTCAGAATGCAAAAACACATTTTGGGTAGGAGTAAGTTACAAGCCTGCTTTCACAGAATTCAGTGTAGGCTCCTAATTGTATTGTTTCTTAATATTTTTACACCAAATTTTTAACATAGCCTTCTTATGACACCACCTCATGAACAAGCGTGGAGAAAATTTTCAGTTCCTGCCCAAAAGGTGATTTCATGCAGGGGCCGCAAAATCACTTTTTGGAATGTAAAAAAACATTTTGGCTAGGATTTGAAAAATGACAGCTGTCACATTCATGAGGTCCTGTAAAGCTATGGCTATGATGAGGAAGTGGCCCCCACACAGAAGCCCCCCCAACCTTGAGAAGCGGCACCCCTCCTCTGCCACCCTCCCGAGGCTCCAGGACCACTGGTGGAAAGTGAATCATGAGGTGGCCCCTAACCCAGATGTACCAGAGCCCCCCAGACACCAAGAAGCAGTGCCTCTCCTCTGCCACCCTCCCGAGGCTCTAGGACCACTGCTGGAAAGCGAATCAGGAGGCGATCTCTGATCCAGGCACACCGGAGCCCCGCAGACATCGAGAAGCAGCATCTCTCCTCTGCCGCCCTCCTGAAGCTCCAGGACCGCTGCTGGAAAGTGAATTGGGTATGGCTCTCCAACACTCGCTCTGTCCCCTTTCAAACTGTGCCACCAGGGACTCCGATTGGACAGCACTGCACATTCCGGAGCTCCCCATTGACCACGGCCTCAAACCTGCTGGAATCGAAGCTGAGCACTCCCTCGCTGAGCCCGCGGCTGTCCCGAGATACTTGTCTGTAAACCGCAGCTGTAGAAGACCCTGTTTTTCATCCCGATCACCCTCCCCGGCCCTGACCTCTATTAAATCCAATCAAGCTCCTCCTCTATCAATAGTAGAGGCTGCCCATTGGTTCCTCCACTCCTCTTTCCTTAAAGGTATAGCAAGTCATAGCACAACTTCTAGCCTTAAAGTCACAACGGACTACTGTCTACCCTAATATCCTTAAAACCTGTTGCGTGTTGAGCTCAATCACAATTGACAATCGACCCGCACCTGCAGTCAAGGGGCTGCCCACCCACCCCTACCTCCAATCACGCCCACCAGGGTCTCGCCTCACTGCTCCCCCCATCAATTATGTGGAAGTGTAATCATCACACAATGTGTCTCCCCTTCCTCCATGTACTAGCACAATTCCTACTACCTGTAGGTCAGGGGAGTCCCCAAAGGCACTACTCTCTAACCCCGCACCTTGACTACTACCCTGGCTGTTGTGCCCACCTTAAATTATCTGGTATTACCTCCCCCCTGGGGACCCACCCCACGTACTACACCCACCAAATTACCTGCTGGACCAAGCCCCCGCCCCTGGTGGAGGCACAATTGCACAGCTTGCCCTCACGAATACCACTTTAAAGAGCAAGTTACCCTACCCTGGTAAAACCAGATCCCATAAAGTTGGAACCACTTGTCCCGTGACCTTCTCAACTAGGAAAGCGATCCTAAGTCTACTCCTTTTATCAGGTAATGTGCACCCAAATCCTGGCCCTACTATGCCCTCCAGGCTATGAGGGTGTAACGGTCTTTGAATAGCTTCCATGAACATTTGTTGCATCCTTGCCAAGTTTGAGCAGTTCCAGGCCTGGATGGCCCTTCACAACCTGGACACTACTTGCATAACAGAAACCTGGCTTACTAGCAAGACAGAAAGTAAAGAGATCTCCCTCCCAGGCTAGCAAGCCTTCTGGCTTGACAGAAGAGGCAAGAAAGGAGGTGGCTGCCTAATTTATATACGGGACTCTCTCCACTGTACTGTCCTCCCCATAACCAAGATGTCTGACGACCATGAACTCCTTGCTGCGAGTGTCCAGATCGAGCAGCTTGGCAAGTCCCTCGTCGTTGCCTCGGTCTACCTGCCCCCCAGGAAGGCCTCCAGAAGATCTTTGGAGCAGTCGCATCTCTAAACAAGGCCTGTGAACTTATTATAACCGGGGACTTTAACATTAACTGGGATGGTAAAGTCACTGCCCACCAGAGGGACAGTGTAGGCAACTCTTAGCTAACACAGCTCATCACCGAACTCGCACAGTTGAACCACAAAACAGGCAAAAGCTCCCTTATCGACTAGATCCTCTCCAACTCCCCCTCCCGGATAGCGGATGTCACTGTTCTGCCTGATACCCTTAGTGACCACTCCCCTATCACCCTTAGATGGTCCAACAAATTCAGAAAAAAAAAAAACACCCATCACCATAGAGAGCAGGATCCTTCGCAAAGGTTAACTAGGGTCTCTCAAATTTGCCCTCTCCTTCTTGGATTGGTCGCCCATAGATCTGCTGCCCGACTTAGACCTCGCACTAAAGTTCTTTGTTGATGGATTCAGCCGAATCTGCAATACATATGCCCTAGTAAAAAAGAGGAAAGCCCGCAGTTGCAGCAATGGCTGGATCTTGGGTGAGCTGCTAGCTCTGATACGGGAAAGGGACAGCCTATGGTCAAAAGCTAGGTCCTTGGGTAAACAAGCACGATCACCAGTCCTACAGGGCCACCAGAAACAGATGTACTATGCTCATCAGGCAGGCCAAAGCAAGATATCACAAGGAGCAGCTGAACAGTAGCTGGGGCGATGGCAAGAGGTTCTGGGAGAGTATAAAATACCTACTCGGGAAACAGGAGAAAGCACCCCCCCACCAACTCCTCATCAATGGCACCCTCTCATCTGACCCACAATTAATTGTGGAATCCTTCAACTCAGCCTTTACTGACCTCAGCACTATCCTACCCCCTCCTACCTACACTCCTCCACTGCCAAACTGTATGCCAACCCCCCCCACCCATCACCTGCAGTTCAAACAACATGAAGTCTTGCTGTATTCTGACATATTGCAGTGATTCCCAACCTTTGAACTACCCCGAAGAACAAAGAGTTAACTTTCTATGCAGGGCATAGAATGCTGAGCTTGAGCCCGATTGAAGTCTCTGTCTGGAGTGTTTCAAACTTAAAGCGTCCGATTCTTTACTCCACCTCACTGAACGGTCACTCCGGAGATTTCTCCTTCAGCTGAGTTCGAAAGTCTGTTAAAGTTTCAGTTTTCGTCATTTTTTTAAACCGAAAAAGTTATCCACATAGTCAGTTCAGTCTCTGTGTGTGGTGCCATGAGTTCTAGATAGGAATTTTTCTGTGTTTCTGTGTGGAACTTGTAAAAGTGTGGCTTGGTTCGGCTGAACCAGCCATTTGATAGTGAAATCTTGTGTTTTGTGTTTTTACTTAGTGTGTGGTTACCGGTTCTTATCGGTTCTAAAAAAAAACGTGTTTTAGTACGTTTTCTTCCAATACCCATGACACGGTTAGGAACCGATAAGGGAGTCTTGCCTGGCGGTTGCCATAAAAAGGGTAAGTTGGTTAGGTTGGCCATGTCTGAGAAACCCAAGAAAAAAACCGGGCCCACTGGGTTTCAACACTGGAGTGAGTTTGGGGAGGTCTTTGCTAAGGCCGATCCCCACACC
Organism: Neoceratodus forsteri; assembly: GCA_016271365.2. Taxonomy (NCBI): domain Eukaryota; kingdom Metazoa; phylum Chordata; order Ceratodontiformes; family Ceratodontidae; genus Neoceratodus; species Neoceratodus forsteri. The sequence continues at coordinate 372,956,680 of CM057450.1, read as the reverse complement.
ACCTGTGTTTATAGTCTGGGGTTTGACCACTTCGATTCAGACTGCCAAATATGTAAAAACTTTCCCAAATCTACCCTTGAGAAGAGATTAGGTAGACTGAGGGGAAAAAGAGGCAGAGAAGTCCACTGACCTGGATGGCCAGCCCGGTTTGGTTCCAACCGAACCAGAAAGCGTGTCCTCTGACCAGGGCGATACTTGTTCGGGCAAAAGGAGAGCCGATTCCGAGTAATTGGTTCCGACAAAAAGAAAACGCAAAGACAAATCGACTGGTTCGGATCCAGAGATTCATGTTCCGACTGCCGAAGAGTTAGCCAGAGCGATTCAGATTGTGGAATTGCTCCGTCCGGTTCCTACCGATCCGGCTGCTTCTGGCAGGGTTCGGTTCGGTTGGTTCCTCCGGTTCAAGATTATACCCTCAAAAATTTTTATGAACCGGAATTTGAGGATGATGATGGTGAAAGTGAGGGTCTGGATGTGCCTGTGGAACCGGACATCTCCCCAGACAGACCTTCAGGTGTTTCCCCTCCTAGGCTTCCTGAGTCCCCTTCTCACTTTATGTTCTACAGAAAGGTGGCTGAAACCCTCCAGCTTCCTATGGAGGAGGATGTGGAAGCTCAAGAGGAGCCTGATTTATATAGAAATGATGGACTTCCCAGAGTCCAGGAGACTGTCTATTCCCCTCCACAAACCTTTTGAGAAACGGACACAAAAAATCCTAAAGTCTCCTAGCACTATTCCTCCTGTGGATAGAAGAATGGACAAGAGGTATACACTTTCAGATTCAGACACGGAGTTCTTATATCAGCAGTGCAGCCATGTTGGGGTAGTGCAGGCTGCTGCCTGTGACAAGGCAAATATTCCCTTGGCTTCACCCCCCCCCCCCCAGACAAGGACTCCAGGAAGATTGATGCCATGGCAAAGAAACAGTGCATGGCATCCTCCTTGGGACTCAGGCAGGCGAATTACGTGGCCTATACAGCCAGGTACCAGAAGTCCAGGTGAGACACTGTACTGGCACTGGCTAAACAGGCCTCCCCCCAGCTAGCCAAGGAGCTGGAGGCGGTGGCTGCAGATGGGATTGAGGCATCTAAGGTTCAGTTTCATGCTGCTGCTGTGGACTCTAATGATGTGTCATCAAGAATCATGGCTACATCTGTGGCTCTTCAGAGGATGGCTTGGCTCAGATGTACTAGCCTCTCGCAGGACTCCCAGGCTAAGGCCATGGATTTTCCTGTAGTGGGTAATTCTCTGTTTGGGGAGCAGACAGAGAATTACATGAAGAAAATGGATGAGTACAGGACCACTTACAGGAGTGCTCAGGCCAAGGAGAGGCAGGCAACTCCTCAAAGGCAGCAGTCTAGGGGCAGGCCTTTTCAGGGGCCTTTTTACCAAGCACATGCCTCTTCTTCCTTTTCTCAGAGGGGATTCTTCAGAGGGAGAGGCAGAAGGGGGATGAGCAGGGCTGCATCTACTCTTCAGCCTAAAGCCCCTGCCAAGCAGACACCCTGATGGGCCTGCCCGGGTCGACTCTCCTATCCCAGTAGGGGGCAGGCTGGCTTACTTTGTCCAGGACTGGATGTCTATTACATCAGACAAGTGGGTCCTGGAAGTAGTAAGCCAGGGACTGGTTCTCAGCTTCAGAAAATTTCCAAAGATGAGAGTCAGATCTTTTCCACCTGCAAATCTCTCAGAAACCCTTGCCCTAGAGGCAGAGGTTTCTTCTCTTCTAGCCTTAAGAGCCATAGAGAGAGTACCTACCCTACACTGGGGCAAAGGATGGTACTCCAGGTACTTCCTGACCCCAAAAAAGACAGGGGAGTGGCGACCCATCCTAGACCTAAGATATCTAAACAAACATCTTTTAAAACCAAAGTTCAAGATGGTAACTCTGGGAATAATCCTTCCCTCTCTAAGGCCAGGGGACTGGCTAGCCTCCCTGGACCTCAAGGATGCCTACTTTCACATTCCCATCAGGTGCTCCCACAGAAAGTACCTCAGGTTCGAGTTGCCCTCAGACCACTCTTAGTTCAGAGTAATGCCCTTTGGCCTAACCTCAGCCCCAAGGGTTTTCACAAGGTGCCTGGCAGTAGTAGTTGCCTTTCTAAGAAGGCAAAAGATTTCCATTTTTCCATATCTGGACGATGGGCTAATAGTAGGTCAGTCTCCAGACCAAGTCAAGTCTCACCTGCAAGTGACCCAGCAAGTGCTCACTTCTCTAGGATTTCTTCTCAACATTCCCAAGTCAGTTCTCGAATCAGTCCAGCTTCTTACCTTTATAGGGGCAGAACTGGACACACTCTGAGCAAGAGCCTTTCTTCCTTTAGAAAGGGCAAGGGTTCTTATGGAACTAGCCTCTTCTTTCAGTCTTCAGGTATCTCGACCAGCAAGGCATTTCCTCCAGCTCTTGGGCCACATGGCAGCTTCAGCAGCAGTGGTCCAAGGGGCAAGATTCCAGATGAGGGATATTCAGTTCCACCTGAGAGCTTTTTGGTCTCAGAGGAAGGGATTCCCTTACCAAACTGATCCCAGTGACTCTGACCTTGATCCAAGCCCTCCAGTGGTGGCAGGATCAGGACAATTTAAGACAAGATTTTCGTTTTGTTACTCAACCTTGTTCAGTGATCCTTACCACGGATGCTTCTCTCCTGGGCTAGGGAGCCAATCTGGGGTTCCTCACTGCCCAGGGGCTGTGGTCCCCCCAAGAATCCCTTCTCCATATCAGCCTCCTAGAGCTCAGGGAAGTTTTTCTGGCCCTAAAAGCTTTCTCTCAGTCACTACAGAACAAGGTGGTTCAAGTGAGAACAGACAACACCATCACCATGTGGTAGATCAGCAAGCAGGGAGGCACTCTGTTCATGGCCTTGTGCACAGAAGCCATGAAGTTGTGGTCCCTGGCTTATTCCCTGCAAACTTCTCTGGTAGCAGTTCACCTTCCAGGGAAGGACAGTGTGCTAGTAGATGCACTGAGCAGGATCTTTCAGGGCAATCACGAATGGTCCCTGGACCCTCAGGTGTTGAAAGTGATTTTTACAAGGTGGGGCACTCCAGAGATAGATCTCTTTTTGTAGCCCAAGACAATCACTAACTCCCTCTCTTTTGTTGCAGACCTCCAGTCTGGGGCTCAGTGCCCCGGGACACCCTGATTCTGAATTGGGAAGGGAAGTTTCTGTATGCCTTTCCCCACTTCCCACTCCTGTTCAAAGTTTTAGTCAAAATAAGGTCTCAACCTTGCAAGGTGATTCTGATTGCTCCAGGTTGGGCCAGACAGCCCTGGTACCCCCTGTTGCTGTCCCTAGCAGTCCATCTTCCCCTGTCTCTTCCCAGGAATTACAACCTGTTAACATCCTCTCAGGGGAGGATTTGGTACCCCAATCTTCAGTCTCTCAATCTCAAGGCATGGCTCTTGAAGAGTTAGAGTTTGCCGATCTGCATCTTTCCCAAAGGGTTCTGGATATCCTCAAGGCTTATCGAAAGCCCTCCACCAGAAAGACTTATAACTCCAAATGGAAGAGATTCAGCATTTGGTATTCTAAGAAGCATATTTCTCCAGACACTGCTGGATTGTCTACGGTTCTGGATTATATGGTCCATCTTAATGGCCAAGGCCTCAGACCAGCTACTCTCAAGGTACACTTGTCAGCTGTTTCTGCCTTTTTGTCTGTGGGGAAGTCTTCCTCACTATCTTCTCATCCTGTGTTCTGTAAATTTTTTAAAGGATTGCTTCACACCAATCCTCCTTTTAGAGACCCTGCCCCTGCCTGGGATTTGAATGTTTGCATTGCTCAACTTATGCAACCCACTTTTGAGCCTATGTCTTCAGCAGAGCTTAAAGACACTGTCAACCTGTTTTTCATCATATTATTTCTAGTTGAAACCCCACATTTTATGATGGCTTACCCTGTCTAAAATACACTGATGCTGCTGTTTGTTTTGTCTGTCTCCTTGCTTAGTAGAACGGAAATGCATGGCAATGTATATTTATAAAGAACCTTGTTTTTGTTTGCAATCCTGGTTCTGTTCTTACTGCATACTTCCCGAGCATTAGAAACACACCCAAACAGTGCAGTCACTCAATAGGCAGTAGCCTCCTGAACTCCCACTGCATCATGAGGGGCTAGACTGTTTTGTGGGTGTTTCCACATCCAGGAAAGCTGCATTTGGAGTCGATCAAGGAATGTAAACAAACCTGTTTTGGCGTGATAACACCAGTATGCTGGGCAGTCTGTTTTTTACTTTTTTAAAGAAAATAAGAGTCAGAATTAAACTACCAGCTACAACAACTATCTTTACAGAATTTTTGCAATCATAAACTATGTTTTTTAAACTAGGGACACTTTGAGACCTCAGGGGGTTGACAGTGTCCCTTTAAGTACTTGACTTGGAAAACTGTTCTTGGTAGCCATTACCTCTGCCAGGCGTATCAGTGAATTGCAAGACCTGTCAGTGGAACCTGATTTTATCTCATTTCACAGGGATAAAGTGGTCCTTAGAACCAATAGAAGGTTCTTGCCCAAAGTGGTTTCAGACTTCCATTTAAACCAGTCTGTGTCTCTTCCTGTTTTCTTCACTGATCATTCTTCCTCAGGAGAGAGGAGGCTACACAGTTTAGATGTTAAAAGAGCCCTTAGTTACTACATAGAGCATACCAAGGGTCACAGGTTTGACTCCCTCCAGTTGTTCCTCACTTATGGAGAAGTGGGAAAGGGCAAACCTGCCACCAAGAGATCTATTGCCAGGTGGATTGTGTCTTGTATACAATTCTACTATGAAAAACCCTGAAAAACCCCACCCTCAGGCCTGAGGGCTCATTCCACAAGAGGTACAGCTGCTTCCCTGGCTGCTGCCAGGGATATATCTCTCTCTCTTAGAAATTTGCCAAGCAGCCACCTGGAAAACAGTCCATACCTTTACCAAGCATTACTCTGGATATCCAGGCTAGGAGTGATGCTCGGTTTGCCACAGCAGTACTTCAGAGCCTATTCCCAAAGTAGGTTCTGTCCCTCCTCCATGGAGGTACTGCTTGGTAGTCTGCAGTATGTCAGAATACAGCAAGACTTCATGTTGTTTGAAGAAAAAATTACTCACCTTAGTAATTATGTTTCTTCTAGTGGAGTCTTGCTGTATTCTGACCTCCCTCCCTGCCTCCCCTCTCAGAACCTATTTTTGGGAAGTGGGTGGGCAGGTGCAGTGTTACAGCCCAGGGGTGTTTTTTGCTTGCACCCTTCTCCTTTTTGTTTGGGTGCTGATTTATTATTGTTGTTTGTATTAGATTGGTTTTTGGGTTTCCTGACTTGAGTCTTCCTTGGGAATCCAAAACTTTTTTCGGCCAGTTGGCTAGTAGGAATGTTTACAATTTCCACATAGAATTTTTAGTCGGGTTCGTAAGAATCTGACGGTTTAAGTTTGAAACACTCCAGACAGAGGCTTCAACCGAGCTCGAGCTCAGCATTCTATGCCCTGCATAGAAAGTTAACTCTTTGTTAACTGGGGCAGTTCAAAGGTTGGGAATCACTGCAATATGTCAGAACACAGCAAGACTCGATTAGAAGAAACATAATTACTAAGGTGAGTCATTTTTTCTTCTACTTCAAGAAGGTGACAACAAAGGAGGCTCTGGCTTACATCAAAAAAGTCCTCAGGAAAACCAGAATGGGGAGTGATGGTGTGGACATGAAGCTGGTCTCCCTCACACTGGATGTAATTATTGTCTCAATCACCAAGCTATTCAACAAGTCGCTCTCCCTAGCTAAATTCCCCGATGTCTGGAAACAGTCTCTGGTGGCTCCTGTCCACAAGAGTAGGGACAGGTCCTGCATAGTCAATTATAGATCCATCTCCATCTTCTTTCTCTCTCTCAAAGGCGCTGGAAGAGATCGCAGTGGACCAACTCATCGATCACCTCAATAAATACCAACTACTGTGCCCCAGTCAACATGGTTTTAGGCAAAACCACAGCACTACCACTGCCCTGGTGGTGTACGCTCAATACGTTCATAATGCTATGGATGAAGGCAAACTGGTCGGGTCAGTGTTTTATCGACCTAACAAAGGCCTTTGACACCGTGAACCATGCCCTCCTCCTGAAGCAGCTTTAAAACCTGGGAGTGGCTACCAGTGTAACACAGTGGTTCCAGAGCTATCTTACCAACCAGACACAGAGGGTTAGATTTGGTCACGCAGTGTCAGGCTCCAGAAACATCACACTGGGAGTCCCCAAGGGTCAATTCTGGGACCCCTGCTTTTCAGCACTTTCCTAAATGATTTACCGAAGGCCTGCAATGCCAAAATAATCCTCTATGTGGACGACACGGTAGTCTTCTGCAGCAACCAAAGTATTGAGGTCCTACAGTCAGATCTACAGACATCATTCCACCAGCTCGACTGGTTCAGCAATCACAAGTTGCTGCTCAACTTTAAGAAAACCAAGAAAAGGTTCCTCTCCAGCCTGCAGCTCAAAAAAAGGTACTCTACCCTTTCTGTCTCAAACATAGACCATGCACCGTTGGAGCAAATGCACTCTTTCAGATATCTGGGGATCACCCTTGACGACACTCTCTCTTATGCCAATCACATAGACCAAATGGTTAAGGCAATTAATGCCAAGCTAAGAGTGCTCTACAGACACAGGAAGTGCCTCACACCTGAAGCCCTATGCCTTGTGGTCTCTAGCACTATATTAACCACCATTGACTATGGACTAGTAGTCTATTGAGGAGCCACCAACACAGCCCTAAAACGGGTGCACATTGCCCTAAACAAGGCATGCAGACTCACCCTCTCTGCTGACCGCTTCTCGCACACCTGCTCACTCTATGAGCAGACAAACTGGCTACCATTGGGATGCAGAATAAAATTCCAAACCTGCCTGCTTGGCAAAAAGGCTCTCCTGGGGAAGGCTCCCCAATGCATAACTGATATTCTCTCAAGGACTTGCTCGGAGTATGTCACCCATGACAGGAAGCTGGGGACACTCGCAGTCCCCTTCCGAAGATCAGCACTTGGACAATGCACCTTCTCATACAGAGCACCTCTCTGGCTCAACGAAATTCTAGAACTTGCCCTCAGCCCCATTAGTGTACCTCAATTCAAATCTGATCTCAAGCACTACCTTGCCTCAAGCTCAACCTGTGATTGTTCCTCAAATGCCTAGCACTACTCTCCCCAGCAGCTCACCCTAAGTGGCCCCTTGGTGTTTCCCCCCTCCCCCCCGACTTACCTCAGCAGCCAGACAAGGCCACTTACTTCAGGCTGTTCCTCACCCACCCCCCACAAGCCCTTACCTAACACCTTCCACTCTTTAGGAGGTACTTTTCCTAATCTCCACCCTTTAAGATGTACCCTCCCTATCTCCCCCCCCTTTTAGCCTCAACCCTTCCACCTTCTCTTGCCCAGGGCTCTGGTGTAACCTTCTCTATACCAACCCAGTATCCTGCCCCTCCAAAAAGTCATTAACTGTGTACTTAGGTATGATTATGTCCTCTCTCTCCTCCACACATTGAAGCAATGTATTTTATTATATGTCTGTACCATGTATTGTAATGTAACACTATTGTAACTTGCCCTAATATCTTAGAACTCCTGTCTGTTGTATTTCTGACATGGAACCTTTGTAAAAGAGCTCATGCTCAAAGGTTGTATCTGAATCTCATAAATAAATAAATAAAAATGAAAAAATAAATTATGTAAATTTGGGGTTAAAATATTGAAAATTACAAGCCTGTGTTTGCAAAATTCAACGTAGACTCATAACTTTGTTGTGTTTTAAAATTGTGTTACACTAGATTTTCAACATAGCCTACTTATGACCCCACCTCATGAACAACGGCAGAGAAAATGTTCAGCTCCTGCCTGAAAGGTGATTTGGCGCAGGAACCGCAAAATCACCTTTTAGGATGTGAAAAATCATTTTGGCCAGGATTTGAAAAATGACAGCTGCCCCATTCATGAGGTGCTGTAAAGATATGGCTATGTTGTAAATTTGTGGTAAAAATATTGACAATTACCAAAGTTACGAGCCTGTGTTCGCAAAATTTAATGTAGGCTCATAACTTTGTTGATTTTTAATATTTTTACACCAAATTTTCAACATAGCCTTCTTATCACCCCACCTCATGAACAAGATCAAAGACAATGTTCAGCTTCTGTCCGAAAGGTGATTTCATGCAAGTACTGCAAAATCACATTGAGATTTGCCTAATGACAGTGCTATTGTTCATGAGGCAGGGTCCCAAAAAAAGCATGTTAAAAATTTGGGCCAAAAATGTGAAAAAATTCCCAAGTTATGCAACTAAGTTCAAAATACCATTGAAATACATTGAACCACATACATGTTTCTTCAGTTTGCGGTCTGACTTTGAAGAGTAAAGACGTGTCTGCAGTCCAGAGAGGATTTCAGCGTTTAACCCCCAGTGGGCAAGAAAGGGCTTGGGTGAAGCAGAGTGATGGGTGCTGAGTGGGAGGGTCAGGTGGGGATGCTTGCACTGCGGGATTAGGCACCCCTAGTGCCACTGTTACGCTTCTGGGGGAGTAGCGGTGATTGCTGAGAGGGAGGGTTGGGTTGGGGAAGGAAAATTGTAGAAAAATAAAATGAGGATTCCTGCACTGGGGATTGAGACTCACGCCTGCCACTGGATTTGTGATCGGGCACTGGGGATTGAGCACCCACAATGTCATTATTACGCTTGTGTGGGGTTTAGGTAGTGGGTGCTGAGAGAGAAGGTAGGGTGGGGGATATGTATAATTTAAAAAAAAAAGAAATAGGTGGTCACGGTGGAACACAACACACTCTGCCATGACCAACATGGCCACCAAACTGTACTGCGCATGCTCTAGTGGTCACACATGCGCAGTACAGTCTGGTGGCCATCTCGGACACCGCGGAGTGTGCCGTGTTCCGCCTTGATCACCGACAGAGCAACACATATTCTAGTGCGACTGCCAATAGAAACAGTGAGCAGAGTGCTTCATGGTCATGAAGGCGACTGTGTGGCAACTCCAACATGTTGTTTGGTCACAAGGAATGTGCTGACTGTTTTTCCTGTAGCAAGAGGTCTACAGGATTACACCCACTGCAGCCCTAAAAAGAACACAACATCATTTTCAGGCAATAAAGCATTTATTTATTTATTTATTTATTTTTTTAAACCTTGTGGTGGTGGATAGGATCTAAATAAGTCTGTAAATAAAACTTGAGCACTGGCTGGATGAATGGAAATTTAACTGCATGCTAGCCCAGTGCTCTTTGCTCATTAAGGCCAAGTTTGTGTTGGGTAGTGAAAAGCCTGTGGGGTCGGTAGTTATTTCCAGTCACTAGTCCTGCCAACCAGTGGCTGAATAAGTTAGCTTCAACCCGGAGTATATATATATATATATATATATATATATATATATATATATATGGTATCTTCTTCATGGAGCCACACTAACCCACACACTGGCCCACAGACTTACTTATTACTCTTCTCTGTTCCTCTCCTTGCATCTAGGCATAGCCTGGGAAGACTATCCCATCTTACAAGACAGTACTGCGTACCAAATTTGTTTTTGGATTGTTTTTAAAAGGGAACTTTCACCATTCCTCAGGCAAAACACAGCACCTCCAGGTCCTGATTAGGTAAAACGCGCCAGTTAGGATGTTTAGAAATAGCTTACCCATCTGTTATTTGCCCTTTATCTGGTTGATACTGTGACCCTCTGCCCGCCATTATTATTGCAGAGTCCCCCGTGGCAAGCCCTTTGCTGACACAACTGACAGGTTCAGCCACGGGGTCTCCTATACAACAGTCTAGTTATAAGACAACAAAAGATACACAGCGCATGTTTGTGTTTCTAACTCCAGTACCGAACAACCGAGGAAAGCGCTTTCCTCGGCAGATTGGTACTGGAGCTAGAAGCGCAAACATGCGCTGTGTATCTTTTGTTATTGTCTTATAGCTATACTATTACATAGGAATCCCCTGCGGATAGCCTGTCAGTCGCATCATCAAAGAGCTTGCCACCTGGGACTCTGCAATAATAATGGTGGGCGGAGTGTCGCAGGATCAACCTGATAAACTGCAAATAACAGATGGGTGGGTTATTTCTAAACATCCTAACAAGCATGTTTTTCCTAATCGGGACCTGTAGGTCTCATGTTTTTGCCGAGGGAATGGCGACAGTTCCCAATTAATTGCTAGCTTCTCAATTTTCTTCTCAGTAAACAGAAAGGTACTGAGACGGTTGACACTGATGCCACTGTATGTGCTGTGGGTGTGCGTTTGACGCTATATCAGTGCTAGGCACTAGGACAGTCAGAACACAGAATTGTGGTTCCTGCAGGGTCTTTGTATCTTGTTGCTCAGACCAAAGAATTTGGCTCTATGGAGAAGATAATGTGGAAGATGAGTAACTTTCTTTTCTTAGCTGGGATCTGCTGGTATCAGAAAATTGCTTAGGGGCAGCATTTTGTTGCTCTTTAAAAGAAAGCACCATTAAGTATGGTTGTGCCCCCTCCAGTTTTTATCAATCTTTGTAACTGTATTTGAACCAGTAATGGTAGACAGTTGTTCCTGAAATGTCCCCCTCTCTACTGCTGCACCCCATACATGGATAAATCTGGACCAAAAGTCTAGTCTGGTTCCGAGTGTGTGGTGGAGGTAGTAAGGCCCAAAATACTGATGCAACATATAACCCCCCCGCTCTCTTCTGTTGCGTCTTCCCTTCTCACTGGGTCACTGTAACATGCATTCTCTAATTGTTCCAAACCCACACTTCAGTCTTTACAAACAGACCACCACTGAACTCCCAAATGTTAACTACATTTTAGAATCTTAACCCTTGCAAGGCCACAGACTGCTATATCAGTCCGGAAGTCCTATAAGTTCTAATTATGTTGGCAGCCCAAGGGTTAAGTCTTCAGGTCTTCTGACTCCACAGCCCATTATCTCTGTTGCCACCACCATTGCTGTCACTTTCTGTACCATGTTCATGAGATGCATGCATGCATATACACTGATACAGGAGGAGGTAGCTGAAGAATTTTGTATTAGGATATGGAAGGGCAAATGGGAGCTGGAGAATTGGGAATCAGGGAAATGGTTATTGCTAGAGTGTGGGAGATCTGTGTAAATGGTATGAGGAGCCCTGAGGGGTGTCCTGGTATTGTGGGGAGTCTTTGCAGATGTGGGAAGGACTGGATATGTTTTTTTTATTTCAAGGGATTTGATGTGGGTCTCTACAGATGGGAGATGGAAATTACAGATGTTTTATAGGGGCTTAGGGGTGGGTCCGTGCAGTTTGGAGGTGGGTGGGGTCTCAGAATGCTTTATAGGTTTAGCATCGAGAGAGAGTTAAATTGGAGCACACCCACTGTCCTAGGTAACACACGCATGATTTCTGTAAGATTATTTTTCAAATCTTTATTGCAGAAAAGTCTCTCTCCACCAGAGCCAGACAGCCAAAAGCCGGTCAGGTCTACAACCCCTCCATAGATGTAGTATCCAGTGCTAGATGGTGTATTTCCCGTACCCTGGTTATAACTTGTTTTAGCATTCCCAAATTATAGAGCTACTCTATTTGCGTTTCACATAAAGTTGTAATTCATAACACTCCCTTTTACGAGTAGTCTTAATATGTCATCTAGTGGTATATTCATTTATGCAATAGGCGTGGACATAAATCCTATGTGATAAATCTGAGCTACTATGAGATAAATTCAAAATTGTACATTTATACACATATTAAACACATCATCACAGATTTATATACATAGTAGATATGTCACAATCACTCCAGAACTAATTTAGAATGTTCAGCCTCGGTACCAGAACTAACTATATTGATATGCAAATAACTTTAAAACGAAAAAAGATAGCATAATGCTGTGAGCATGAAAGCTGTGCAGCATAAAATTATCTACAAAATGAGTGGTATTTCATTTATAGATACCTTATAGATTTGTTTATAATTAGCAAAAAAGAGCAGAAAATGCAATTTTGTGTTCACTTTTTTGGCAAACATATGCAAAAAAATTTAAACAATCAAAAGCAAATGTCCCTGCACTGACAGAAAGCATCCCTATTGCATAAAAGAAATATACAATGCACCTGGAGTACACTGTGCAGTTCTGGAGACCTTACCTACGTAAGGACATAGACAGGGTAGAGAAGGTTCAGAGGAGGGCAACAAAGATGGTGCACGGATTGCATCACAAGTCCTATGAGGACAGGTTGAAGGCACTGAACATGTACTCCCTGGAGGAGAGGAGGGAGAGGGATATGATAGACACATACAAGTATCTTACAGGGAGGAACAGGGTGCAGGAATGCACTATTTTAGCTTAAAAGATGTTCCAGGACTAGAGGGCATGGGATGAAGTTGGAGGGAGGACGATTCAGAGGAAACGTGAGGAAGAATTTCTTCACAGAACGGGTGGTGGACAAGTGGAACACCCTGCCAGAGGAAGTGGTGGGGCTGAAACAATGACGGGATTTAAGAATGCATGGGATAGACATAAAGGAATTCTGGAGGTCAGGGGTAAGGGGCAACAGACTTCCTGGAAAACATAAACTGAACTTACAAACTTAAATGGGCAGACTGGGTGGGCCATAGGCCCTTATCTGCCGACACTGTCTATGTATCTATGAGTTGTCAGATAAATGATTTCTCTACACTTGTGCTGTTTGACGTCGGACATCTCACTCATGGCTTACGCCACTCGTGAGGTTACCCAAGGTCAAACAGCACTTGTGTAGATTAATCATTTATCTGACAGCTCACCATTATATATCCCTTATGTATCTTATATCTACATCCTAGAGACCTAGGAATTCTAATTAACCGTGTTTTAAAAACAACTCACAATTGGACTGTACTAGAATAAAGGCAAATAAAATTCTGGGATGCATAAGACGTTCATTCGTCAGTAGATCAAGCAGCATCATTAGCCTACTTTATAAACCTTATGTAAGACCGCACCTAGCTTACTGCTAACAGTTTTGGTCACCTTACACAAGAAATGACATTAACAGATTGGAAACAATTCAGAGAAAAGCAGCCAGACTTGTACTTTCTTTTGAGAACCTGCCACATGAAGAATGTAATAAAAAAACAAGGTTTATTTAGTCTTGAAAAGTGTTTTATCAGAGGAGATATACTTATGTACAGACTGGTAACACATCAAGAGTTTTGAACAGACTGAAAATCTGGTTCAAAAACACCAATAATAACTACAGGGGAAAATCATTTAAAACTGTGCCCAGGAAATTCTTCTGTACACAGTAAACAATAGAAATAGGAAATGTCCTGCCTGATGAATTAGTGCAAGCCGGTACTTTAAATATGTTCAATGACAAACTAAGCTAACTATAACCCACGACAGGGTATGGGGTTCTAGGCATTTTACCCATAGATGCATAGAAATTGTCGCAGATAAGGACCACTAGGCCCATCTAGTTGTCCGTAAGCCCTATACTTGTATGCGGTCACTGACCCTAAGTGATCAGTGGCTTTTCATCATTCCCTCCCCACCCAATGTTCCATACCTCAGGTGCAGTGTGAGGCACAAGGCTGCAGGCCGAGTGCCATCACAGCACCTGAGGTGTGGATTAAATGCCTATAACCCCATACCCTGGAGTGGGTTATTGCACTTATAACATGAGTTATTGCATTTAAAAGTAAAACAATCAGGAACATGTTTTTTTCCTTTCAATATGAAAAACACCCATGTATCCTGTTGCATGTTAAAGTAGTTTACATACATAGCTATTGATGTCATTACCTTTATAGTAAGAAATCTGCAACATTTTCTGTCATCAGCTGATCTGTGAAGTCTGCATTAACTAAGTGCATTTCAAACGCTTTTTTTTCTGCCCACCACTCTCTCGGTCGATGGAGAATAAGCTTGGATAGGGAGAGAGACAGACAACGAGAGAGAGTGAGACAGTAGTGGCCAGAAAAGAACTTCTTGCAAATGTGTTTACTTACAGCACACGTACATCACACTTGCTGCCTGCAGTGCCCCTCGGCTGTCTCACTCTGTCTTTCGCTAACCCCCCCCCAAAAAAAAAAAACAACCAACCTCCTCGGACGTGTCTCTCCATAACACACAATGCACTCTTTCTCACTCTCTCTCTCTCTCTCTTGCAGCACTTTGCTCAGAGCTATCTCACACATTTCATATAGTAATTTACATATCTCTGACCTGCTGTCAGGAGATCACCCACAGCAAAACATGAACGTAACACACTGACAGCGGGTCGGAGCACTCTCCCCGGTTTGATTTAGTGGGTTGCCAACTACCTGCACTTCAGCCCCTATTTTCCCAGACTTGCTCATGGTAGGGGGGATTCATGGTGAGCTCCTGGATGTCTCTCTCTCTTTCTCACACACTTCCCGTCCCCGCAGTACAGTGCTACTTGTTTAAGCTACAGTACGGGGACTTTACCTGAAGACAGAGTTGTTTGGGGGGGAAGGGAATCTTGGTTCCGGTCACTAAGTTACACAGAGGTACAAATTCTCTCCCTCTCCCTTCCTCTCTCTCTCTCTTTCGGACGGCGAGGCAACCTGTCTGGAACGCGCTACTTGGATTGTCAAGGTTAGTGGCATGTGTTTGGGGTTACACATGTGATGTTGCACACAGCGAGAGGATTTTTTAATTCATTATTTTACATTTCTGCCCATGAATACTTACATTTCTGTGCCCTCCCTTCAGCACTGTTCAGTGGCTGCCTTTCTCTTTTGCATTCTGAAGCACAGAACAAGTCCCGATGGCACTTTCCTTAAATCGCTTCACTAAACTGTTGATTACATAGGGAATTTAATCCATGGCCATGCAGAGCGACTGCACCAATTGGGTTGCACGTTTTAATTGGTGCATGTTTTTGCCAACCCGCGTCATAAACACCTATATGGGGGAGTGAAACTTGATATAATACTTCCACTGATTGTGGAGAGACCGCCTCAATGGGCTACTTGACTTCTTCATGTCCCTAAACCGCAGTATAAACCACAGCAGTGTATCTGAGGAATATAATTTAGAACTGTTAATGGTTTGCTTTCTAATCAGCACCAATCAAAACACCATCTCTGTGTTCTGAGTTCTTATTAATAAGGGTCAGAATATTTTTGGGTTCAGACATCCCTAATTTAGATGTCATTTGTTTAAAAACATTTTTCTTGTGACTAATACAACCTAGTATATATAGAACCCTGGGGAAGTTTAGACTAACTCAGGCATCAATACCTGGGCTCCTAATATGGTGATGATCACACTGTATAATGAAATGTTACACAATATAAATACATTTAGAAACAAAAATTAAAAGCAGGGATCAACATCAGGGGTTATAAAGCAGTGCATAATGGCATATCTAAAATATTTTTTACATGAACTGCAGCTTGAAATAATAAACAGTTATAGTCCCAAATGTTTAAAAGCATTAGCCACATATAAAATTGAGTACATGGGAAAGAAACTCATTTGCTTACATTTGGATGCCCCTGGCTCCCCCTCCCTTCCATTCCTACATGCGGACATGCCACGACTGGGAAAGATGGCAGTCAGTGTATGTGAATCTCCCACCCTGATGAAGAAACCAGTGGTGCTAAGAGGAACTGCCCACATAACAGAGTCAGCAGTGAGCGTTGAAGTGCCATCCTTCAGCTTCAGACCTGAGCCCTGAAATTATTGCTTTCTGCTGATGAAAAATGACATCAGTGATATGCTGAAAACAAACAGTATTTCCTAGTTAAAATCAACTTTGAAATGTAAAGCTGTGACTCTTCTCAGAGCTGATTTTAACTAGGAAAGACCACTTGTTTTCGATAAACAATTAGCTTTGCCCAGCTCAGAAAATTATATACTGTACTTGAAGTACATACATTCAGCTCACAGCACTTAAAAAATGCCAACTCTACATGGTCCCGCCCCCTCCCAGCTCAGCCAGCCAGCCCTCCGTTGTCCTTACTCCAGTACTATTTTACATTTTTGTTTTTTAACTATTCCCCTCCCACTCCCAGCTCAGCCAGCCCTCCTTCATCCAGCCAGTTGTATTAATTTTGTAAGTGAACCGGGGTGCCTATCCTTGGTACCGCTTCATTATACCCCCTTCCCTCCAGATGGCCTACACTCCCCAATACATAGGTGACAGCCCCAGGATGCCCACCCCTGATGCTGCTAAACAGTGTTGCATCAGTGGGTACCCAGTCCCCAGTGGCAACTACAGTCCCACTGTATAAAAAGAAGACCAGCCGGTCCCTCTTCGATCTTGGCTTCTGCACACCTCCCACTCAGCACCCACCCCCACACACCATCACTCACCTAAACATTGCCCCACAGCGTAGATCCACTCTCCAATTAGGAAGACGTTCTTCTGGTGGAACTGCATTTTTAACTTTTACTCATAACTTTGTCATTTTTAAATATTTTTACACCAAATTTTCAACATGACTGTTTTGAGAATCCTCCTTATGAACAGAGTAGGTGAACTTTTTCAAATCCATCCAGCAAGGTGATGTTGTAGTCACTCCACCAAATCACCTTTTGGGTTGGATTTGAACATTTTCACCTGCTGGGTTCATGAGGTGGAGTCATAAGACAATGTTGAATATTTGGTAGAAGAATATGCTAAAATGACCAAGTTATGAGTGAACGTTGAAATAGTTCGGCGTTCACTCATAACTTTGCTAATTTTCAATGTTTTTCAACCAAACTTTAAACATTTATTTTAGTTTATATATACAGTGTATGTGTGTGTATATATATATATATATATATATATATTTAGAGAGCAAAAAACTCAGTTTAATGCATCAGTTAGGGATTTCACAGCAACAAAGCGAGAAATTCAATGTTAAGGTTGAAACCCCTTGCCCCTCAGCCCACCCTTAACCGGCATGGTGCGGCGTTAGCATGTCGGCCCTAACTCTCACCCCATCACATGTGGAAAGAAGCTGAGAATAGGAAAATGGGGTGAGGGTTAGGACCGATGACCCCAGCGCGCACCCTGATGCCGGTTTGGGGGGGGGGCTGGAGGGGTGCAAGGGGGTTTCAACCTTAACATCGAATTTCCTCGCTTTTGTCTCTGTGGAACAACCCTAACTGATGCATTAAATGGAGTTTTTTTGCTTCTAATTTCCCTTCTTTTTGAGAATAACAAGAAATAGTGAATGTAATGTGGCAGCGGGAGCGCAGGACTAGTAACACGGTGCCCGCAAACGCAAATGGTAATGCGCATGGTGACACAAAGCAAAACAGAAAGAGAAACAGTACTGTAGACACAAATGGTAAAAATAACGCAAAGGGTAACGCACATGGTGGTGTAGACGGGAACGGTAAGTGAAACGGGTACGGAACCGCAAGGGGAAGCGGTAAGGGTAACAGTAATGTAAGCACACAGGCTGGTTTTCCCCAAAAGCTGCATAGAGAAAGACAGTGAGTACAAAGAATGTATGCATAATAATGGGTCTCGGAGCAGAAAATGAGGAGTTGGAATACTAAATTGCTTATGTCTCAGGAACCGTACGACGTAGAAAAAAAATTTAAAAGTCATATGATTTATGACTTTCCTGGCTAATTTTGTACTTAGCCCCCACTAGGGAGATGTGTATTTTTGTGACGAAAAGTCTGTATCTCGCACCGTTTCCGAGATATGGACCCTGAAAGGTGCGGCGAATGCCGTAATGTTATCCTATGGGAAAAAAAGAGAAGTTCGGAGTGCCGTAGCTTTGCTGCCTTGTAATATTTTTTCACAAAACCACCAAAAGGCACATCTGTAAAATGTTGGCTGCCTTCCCTCCAAATTTAAGCCCAAAAGACCAAACCGTTCATTTGCAGCAGGTGGCAAAGAATCCCTGTTATTTTGGGCATAGTGTACTGATTTGCTAAAGTCAGCAGATTTGCAAAAGTGTCGGAGTGCATAATTACCTTTCCAAAAATTTAAAAACATATTTCTGGGGTGTTTTACCCCAAAATAAAGACATGGCTAGCGCCCTCAGGGTCCGACTAGGTGAACACAGAAAGAATTGTGTCCTTAGAGGGTCCCAATTTTAAATGCCAAGCATTTTTCTGATCACCAACTGAAAACAAGATGGCAGATTTGCAACACTACTAGGGCCATTTGTGACACTAAAAAGTGCATTTGCGACACTTTCAAACTTTTTGTTAACTTTTCCCATTGACTTGTAATGGGAAATTGTAATTTTGAATAACTTTTGAACTGTTTAACATTTTTTCAAGAAATCTTCAAAAGGCACATTGGGGACCCCGGCCGCACGTTCCCTGAAGATTTCGGACCAGTCGCGCAAACCTTGTGACCTGTAGGGACGAGCAAAGAATTAAAAAAAGAGTAAATGCGCACGCAGATAATGCTTAATAACTCCGCAGCTGTATATCTGAACAGTGCAAAAGTTGGCAGATCCCAAGATGTATGGTTCTTGATCGTGTATTCCAAATTTCAGGCAAATCCATTGAATGGTTGCAAAGTTATTAAGGTGCAAAATTTTAGGTTTAGCATGTAAATGGCTCCTCAACCCTAACTATGGTAGCACTACCGTGCTACCATAATATAGATATAGATATATATATTTATTTATTTGATTTACCAGGAAAGTGGTCTGGATCAGAGACCTGTTTTCAGCCATACCTGGGGAAGAAAGGATACACAATAGGTATAGAATACAAAGTTACAACTCACATAACAGTAATTTAAAATCATTCAGTAAAAACAAAAGAAATAGGTCTGGCCCACTGGCACAGTGGTAGCACTACTACTTGTGATGCCAACGACGCAGGTTTGGAAGCAAGCCCAAGGAGCTGGAGGGGTGGCCAAGGGGAGGAGAGTTTTGCATCTGCTGGACTGCTCCCTCTGGGAGGGAGGAGGAGGGAGGAGGGTGGAAAGAGTCTGGTGTTTGACTGGCCCATGATGGAAGCTGGAGGAGAGGCAGCCCAGGCTGGAAGGTTGGGAAGGTGTGGCAGATGTCGGCACTTGTGCCAAGATGGCATTGCATGCCACTTCTCCCACAGGGGATTGGAGAGGAAAACACCTAGATGATAACCATCAGCCTCTGTAGGCCCTGCACCTGGTGACTCAGTCTCCTCCCAGAATCTGGTCTGGTCCTGGCTGGTCGAGGGACTCCCTGCTACCTTGCTATGGAGGGTAAGCTGGTCGGGAACTACGATAGAGGTAGGCCCTGAAGGAAGCTGGGGTGTTGGGGCGGGAAGGAGGGCTGGCCAGGATGGGGAGCCAAAAAAAAAAGAAATACAGTATATTATATATATACAGAAGTACATCGCAACTGAGCATAAAAACTCTTCAGGTATAATCAAAACAACCACAAATTGATATTGTCTTTAAATGATTCTTCCCATTTCTTTTAAACACATACACATGTGTTTTTGAGTGAACATCTAATCCCAATCTGAATAGCTCATTTAATAGTCTAGGACCATAAAAAGATCATGAACGTTCAGCCACCTTAGTTTTGGTCTGATTTTCTTGGCAGAAATGTAGTGAAGATGTATACACAGTCAACACAAATCTGGGCCAAAAAGCAATTTCACAGTTGCTCCGTGAAATCATGTTTCAAGTGGAATTTGAAAAATTTCACCTACCAACTTCATGAATGACATGGTGTTATAAGAAGACTGTGTTAAAAATTTGGGTTCAAAATACTAAAAAAACAGCGTAGTTATGAATGAAGGAAAAATGTTTCCTTGCTTACTTATAACTTTGGCAGTTATCAGTATTTTCACTCCAGACTTTCATCATAAGCTATTTTTTTCACACCACTTCATAAACGTAACAAGCATCATTTTTCAAATCCTGGACAGAACATGTTTTCACACTTGTGGTGTGAAATGACCTTTCAGACACTATTCTATAAATGGCACATTTCATGTGTATAAGTAAGCAATAAGACACGAGGGGGTGTGCATTAGACATTTCTAACACACAGCCAGAGGTGTAGTGAGGCACAAGGCTGAAGACCGAGTGCCTTCAGCCCTTGGTCGTGCGTTAGAAATGTCTAATGCACACCCCTGGAGTGTCTTATTGCGCTTATAAAATGGGTTTCCCTTTTTAAAATATTACTGGGATCTTAAATAAACATGTTTAGATAGTTAAAAACAAAAATAATTACCTAAATGTATGGTAAAATAGTTCCTCCGCCTATATGAACTGATGATTTGTTTTATTTTACATTTTTTTTTTTTTTTTTTTTGGTTTTGCCATAGGTCATTTGTCTTATTGTGGCCGGTGTAGATACTGTTTTCCCAATACTGATGAACAAACTTTTTTTATATGTATGACCTGTCAATTTGGTTAGTTTTTTTCCAAGTTTGTTTTTAAAAAGTGCTATAACGATGGACAATCATGGAGGAACTCAGCAATGCCCGATGAGTGAAGTGTGAAACGGGAGCATTGCGAGAGGAGAAAAAGTTGAGCAGCAAAAAATGGTAACTGTTAACTTGGACAGGGCATCGGGATTTACAGCCAGAATGTACACAGACAAATCGATTAAATGAGAGTGAAGCTACAACATTGATGGTTGGTGCAGTTGGAATACGATAGCAAGACAGTGTGAGAGCGAGATGCTATACATAGCGCCATGTTTCGAGTCCAGCTACGATTTTCTGTTTTTGGTTTCATAGCATTCTAATGCTCGTTTCAATTCAATAACTTTACTTGAATCATGCTGGATCACTCTTTTCAGCCATATAAAAGTGTTGAGGGGACCTTGAAAAACGAAACCTCGTACGTACCGTACACAGTTTTTTTTTTTAGACAGTTAAATGAATGAAAACAAAATTGGAGCAGTGTAAAAGGAGTGAAAGCAAGCATGCAGGATTGAAGGAAAAAAATACAGTTCTGGTTATTCTAGTGTCTTCTGTCACACAAGGATGCTATACTATGCCAAATAAAGTTTTTGTAAGTCTCAAAGTGGGGGGAAACATAATAGGGAAAATCCTGTATTCATGGTTAGTGGTGAAAAAATGGTAGTGATTTAAAAACGAACATTTCATTTGGCTTAATACCGCATTTTTTATATGTGGCTGTGTTTACCTGAACTTGTTGCTAGCTGTGCCTTAGACACTTCTAATGCACGTCTAGTAACCAGTCATAATACAGGATTTTTCCTACCCATTTTATAATGGGGAGCTATAAAACAACTATCATGAAAATTTGAGGTCAGAATTAAAAAAAATAATTATTAAGAAACATGTACAGTGCCAGCCTTTACCCAGCGGGCAGTGCTCTGGGATCCCATGCTGGTGAGCTGAGTTCGGGCCAAGCACAGTGAGCCAGCTGGATGGGCTGAGTCTGAGGGGATAGTACTGTCATTTGACACCATCTCCAGACTGGGAAGGAAAGGTGCAAGGTTGCTCACACGGGCCCAAGTACCATACAGTGAAGAGAAATCTTCTCTTGGCATTGGGCCCTGCACCTCTGCAAACCTGGGTGTCGGAGTGCCCTGCATTTTAGTTGACAGATGGACTCCTTGCTGTGTGCGTCTGTATCTGGGGAACTAGGGAACACGCTGGACCTTGTGCTATCTAATAGTGAGGTAGTGAGGGACATAAGGGTGGAAGATCCGTTGGCTGACAGCGATCATCAGACAGTGTGGTTTAATATCATAGTGAGCAGGGAGCTGGAGGGATCAGCAACAAAGGTGGTGGATTTGAGGAATGTGGACTTCGGGAGAATGAGGGAATTGCTGAAGGGGAGACTCGAGGTCATAAAGCGGGGGATGGAGACAGAGCAGAAATGGGGCATAACAAAGCAAGGTATCAGAGAGGTGACAGAAACGTGCACCAGGCTACAGAGTAAGAAGAGTAGGGTAAAGAGACCATGCTGGCTGAACAGGGAGGTGATAGAGGGGTGAGGGCAAAAAGAGCAGTGTACCTGAAGTTCAGAAGGACGGGGAAGCTGGAAGACAGGGAGGAGTACACTAAATAGACTAAGGAGGTGACCAAGAGGGTATAGGGTGTGAAAGCCACAAGGGAATAAAGGGGAGACTTTTTAGATATGTCAGGAGAAAAGAAATGCAGGTACAGTATAGTGAAGATAAAAAGGGGGAGGAGTGGGTGAAAAAGGGGTAGGAACAAGCGGAGGCACTTAATGAGTACTTCTGCTCAGTGTTCACAAAAGAGATCCATTACCACCCTGGTCTGGGGGGAAGGGAAGTGGGGGGACGAGGTAACGGACAGCAGGATAGAGGGTAGCAGAGTTTTGGAGGGGCTGATGGCGCTGAAGGTGAATAAAGCACCGGGGCAAGATGGTATCCACCCCAGAGTGCTGTGGGAGATGGCAGAGGTTCTAGTGGAACCACTGGCGGACCTGTTTAGCACCTCCCTGGAAATGGGGGAAGTGCCTCAGGACTGGAGGATGGCCCATGTGGTACCATTACATAAAAGCGGTCCAAGGGATGAGCCAGGGAACAATAAGCCAGTAAGTCTGACGTCCATAGTGGGAAAACTCATGGAGATGATACTAAAAGAAAGGCTGGTGGCATTTCTGGAAGGCAGTGACCTGCAGGATGGGAGGCAGCACAGGTTCATTTCAGGGAGATCCTGCCAAACCAATCTTGTACAGTACTATGACTGGGTGATGAGGGAGCTGGATGGGGGCCATGCTGTGGATGTGCTGTACTTGGATTTCAGCAAGGCCTTCTATTCAGTGCCCCATGGGCAACTAGGGGTGAAGTTGTCCAGGGTGGGAGTGGGGACAAAGATGGCATGTTGGATCTCAAACTGGCTACGGGGTAGGCTACAATGGGTAGGGGAGTCTCGGAGCCTATATCTGTGACAAGCGGGGTGCTGCAAGTGCTGGCTCTGGCGCTGTTCGGGCTATTCATTTCAGACATTGCGCAGGGGATAGTGAGCAGGATTAGCCTGTTCACCGACAACACCAAAATGGGTGCAGTAGTCGACGATGAAGAGGGATGGATGCAACTACAAAGGGACTTGACCAAGCTGGAGGAATGGTCAGGGAAGTGGCAGCTGGGGTTCAATGTGAAAAAATGCAAGGTGTTGCATTTTTGGGCTAGGAACCCAAGGAGAGAATACTGGCTGGGGGGCTCAAGCTGGGGATCCCCGAGGAGGAAAAGGACCTGGGGATATTGATAACAGTGAGCATGAACAATATTGCCCAATGTAGGAGAGCGGCAGTGAAGGCAAACAAGAAGCTGAGGTGCATAGCACAGGGATTCACATCCAGGCGCAGGGAGGTGATCTTGCCCCTCTACAGGTCGCTGGTCAGGCCGCACTTGGAGTACTGTGTGCAGTTCTGGAGGCCGTACCTGAGGCAGGATGTCAGTCTGCTGGAGGAGTGCAGCGGAGGGCGACAAGGATGATTCAGGGGATGGAGGGAATGGACTATGAGATGAGGCTGAAGGAACTGAATATGTACGCACTGGAGGAGAGGTGGGATTGGGGGGGACATGATCAAGACCTTCAAGTACCTGAATGGTATCAACAAAGGGGGTGGTAGTGGTGGAGGGAGTGTTTAAACTAAGGAGCGGGAGGAAAACAAGGGAGCATGGGCTAAGAATAGAGGGAAGGAGATTCAGGAGGGAGATGAGGAGGCATTACTTCACAGAGAGAGTGGTTGAGAGGTGGAACGCACTACCAGAAGGGGTGCTATCAAGCAAAAATGTGGTTGGCTTTAAGAACGCTTGCCACAGAGTACAGGGGTAGGTAAGGGTGGGCGAGGAGGACAACAATGGGAGGTCAAGGGGAATGGGAAGGGGCAGCTGCCTGCTAGGGAGCCTGCTGCACAATCAAGTAGACTTTGATGGACCAGTAGGTCTGTTCTGCAGACACTTTTGTATGTTCGTATGTGGCCACATGAAAATAGGCCCTGCGCTTCTGTAGCCCACCAGACAGCCCCATTAATTCTTGACATCCGTTACCACACAGAAATGCAGGGCCCTGCATTCCCATAGACAGGCAGACTCTTCGGTTGGCACAGGTCCCAAAGGGGCTTCCATGAATGAGGATATGATTCCACTATCTGAAAATGAAAGGAAAGGAAACTCTTTGCAGAAAACTGTGTTAATACACCAGTTAGAATTCAGCTTACTGCCACAAAAGTAGGGAAATGTGGAGTTAGGGTTTCAAAATCTAACTCCCCATGGCCCCAAGCAGCGAAAGGACAAGACCGCACTAGCAACCACAGGCAGCCATCAGGTAAGACAAATAACATACAGCTGCTTCCAGATGACACACATGCAGTAACACTGATGTGTGACATTTGTGAATTTGCATCTGCCAATGCAGAAACACAGGTCCTGCAGTTCTTGTCCTTCTGCAGCCACAACTGTGTAAGTCTTACAGCGTGGGTAAGTACTGTACCTGTGACTGCGAAAGCGCTGGCCTCACATGGGCATTTGCTTCTGCAGACAGAAGAATTATTGTAATGTGGATATCATGGATTTTTGCATGCAGCTGCAGAAGTCCAGGCCCCACAGGGACTGCACTTCTGTAGCCAGAAGTCAGTGTGTATGTCTTGTACCTGTGGTTACAGAGAGGGGCCTGCGCCACTGCAGACAGAAGTACTGTTGCGGTGTTGGTATCATAGATTTCTGTATGCAGCTACGGAAGTCCAGACTCCAAAGGGGCCTACACTTCTGTAGCCAGAAGTCAATGTATATGTCTTACACCTGTGGCTGCAGAGATGCAGGCCCCTTGGGCCTGCACTAATGCAGACAGAAGCGCTGTTGCAATTTTGGTATCATGGATTTTGTGGGGTCTGCTGTTCTACAACCAAAGGTCAGTGTATATGTCTTACAGCTGTGCCTGTGCTTCTGCAGCCACAACTGTGTGTATATCTAACAGTGTGCATGATTACCTCTGGCTGCATAGGGGCCTGCATTTTTGCAGACAAAATAACTTTTCTGATTTGTGTATTGTGGATTTGTATCTGTGGCTACAGGGGCCTTTGCTTCTGCACACATTTGTAGGGTTGTTTATTTGAGTATCGTGGATTTCTGTTTGCAGCCAGAAGTGACCGTATGTGTCTTGTGGTGTTTGTACCACTGATACAAATCCACAAAGGTAGCACATCCGTGCTTCTGCACTTGTGTCATCTGGAAACAGTTGTATGTTTGTTGTCTTACCCGATAATGGCTTTGTGTAGTTGCTTGTGTGGTCTTGTCCTTTTGCTGCTTGGGGTATGAAATTAGGACTGGAAACCCTAACACCACATTTCCCTACTTCTGTGTGCAGTAAGTTAAACCCTAATTAGCACATTAACCCAGTTTTTTGAGAAGTATATAGATATATGTATATGTGTAATATACACACACACCCTTATTTTGTAGGCTTAGTAACTCAATCATATATATATATATATATATATATGTATGTATATAGCAGTATAGCGCAGTGGTTTAAGGCTCTGAGCTGCAAATCTGGTGACATCCAGCAGACCAGACCTGGGTTTGAATTCCACAGCTTCCACTTACATACTGTGTGACCCTGAGCAAGTCACTTAACTTCCCTGTGCTCCCAGGTCGCACCTGTAAAAAAGCTTTCAGCTTAGTGTGCTACTCCTGGTTAAAGAACTAAATTAAAAAAAAAATCAGAATTTGTGCAGTTTAA
This sequence comes from Neoceratodus forsteri, assembly GCA_016271365.2. Classification (NCBI taxonomy): domain Eukaryota; kingdom Metazoa; phylum Chordata; order Ceratodontiformes; family Ceratodontidae; genus Neoceratodus; species Neoceratodus forsteri. The sequence continues at coordinate 372,931,104 of CM057450.1, read as the reverse complement.
TCCATTGTATAAGAACTAGCACCAGAAGAATTGTAAAGTGCTGTAGACCACTAAAATAAAGATGTTAATGTGAGCTCATTTATATTTATTTAGCTGTCTGTCTATCTATAGTCTGTCTCTATATATAAATATATAAATTCTATATTTACATCCACATTGTTCAGATTCTGCAGACTTAGTAGCGCAATCAAACTTTGCACATACTAATTCTGTGTACAAGAAATAGCGCCAGGAGAAATTGAGAGGACTGGAGGCCACTAGTCATAAGGATATTACTTTGAAATTAGTTATATCTGTCTTTATACAATAGGGGTGAGATGATATGCCATTCTTTATTTCAGCATAAAACCATGACGAGATATCACACTCTGCTGGCATCACCAGAGTGTGATAACCAGAGTTTTCTCCAGTTATCACACTGTGATGACATCACCAGAGTGTGATAACTGGAGTTCTCTCCGGTTATCATGCCTCTATTGTATAAAATGGATACATGATGTGCACTCCTGTAATATGGAAAATATTTTCACTCCTGCACAGTGACCTCAGGATATTTACTTGTGGCTTCACCACTCGTGAATATCCAGAAGTCACTCTAAAGGAGTGAAAATATTTTTCATATCACACTCATGCCCATCATGTATCCCCTTAATCTATCTATATATCCGCGCTATCTGTATGTGTATATATTACAGGGATGCTGTTGTGCCCCTATGAGTAGCCTGTTTAATGTTGAACTCCTTTTTTTGCACCTTAATAAATTTTGCATTCTTGGGTAAAATAACCCAAAATGTGGCATTTGCGGTCAGGCTGGCAGAATCTCAAGATGTGGAAAGATATGTAATGGCATCTTGTATGGTGTTTGAGATACAGAATGATAAGAAACAAAAAAAAAACACGTTTGGTTTCCTATACTTAACACTGGGATTTTTTTGCTTTCACCTACAGCCTAGACCGTGTAAAAAAAAAAAAAAAATCAATCACGAAAGATAAAAAAAAAAAAATTCATGAAAGGTTAAAAAAACAATCATGAAGGTAAAAAAAAAAATTCGTGACAGGTAAAAAAAAAAATGAAAGGTAAAAAAAAAATAAAAAAAAATTGTGTATTTATTGAGGATTGGGAAATACCTTTGAGTCAAAGACTCATTTGCAAAGGTTCCACATTACAGAAATTAAGTACAGAAACACACTTTACATAACGATTCAACAAGGACACAGTTCAGCATTAGGGTTGCCACCTTTTAAGAAGCCCAAAGTGGGACATTTCTGACTGAAACATGATTTTTCGCAGGACAAAATGTAACCTCGACCAATACAACAGACTTATTTTCACTAAATAAGCAGAATTAAGACTACGTTTTGTAGTTTTTTAGTTGTTTCTGGTGTTTCTTATTATTTTATGGTATTTTAATAACGATATTATAGTTTTTTGCAACATTTAGAGGAAAGTAAGAAAATATTTTTTCTATTATAATGTCAGGACAAGTAGTATTTTTCATGTTTTTTCGCAGGACACAGCTGCCCAAATCAGGACTGTCCTGCGAAAATAGGGACAGGTGGTAACCCTATTCAGCATTGGTACAAAGAAACAGTGAAGGCTAACAATCAGGAACTAGGGCTATTTAGTACAAGTTAGAAACACATAATAAACTCAGAGATATATCTTAGGCCTGGAAGCCTATAGTAGGCAGGCAAGTCGCATTGGTCAGCGGGGAAAGGGAGGAGGGGGAGGTCAAGGGTTCAGTAACAATCACAGATATTTGAGGACTGGAGGTGGTCCCTAAGGTGGGTTTTGAAAGGGCCAATTCTGTTTTCGTTTACGAGCAAGGTTGATAGGCTGTTCATCAAAGAAGGGGCTCTGAAACTGAAGGACCTCTGGAATTGTGAGGTGCGGCAGGATGGAACCAAGAGAAGTGACTTGGCAGAGCTTCGAATGTGCTTAAGCTTCAGGGCCGGGTGGACTGGGGGGGTGAGAAGCCGTAGGCAATCTTTTTGGCCATGAGGCAGGTATGGAACCTGATTCTATTGTCGAGATTAAGCCAGTTGGTTGTGTTATAAAGGGAGCATGTATGAGTGAGACGGTCACATCCCAAGATGAGGCGACACGCTTTATTAAGGGAGAGATGAAGTCTGTGTAGGTCAGAGGTGCTTGCAGCGCTATAGATAAGTATGCCATAGTCGAGCAGGGAGAGGACAGAGGAGGAGATGGTGAGCCTGAGGGCGTTTGGGGTAAGGCAGTGCTTGAAGCAGTACAATAACCCCAGCCTAACATTGAGGGCTTTAGACAGGAGATGGATATGTTGGTGGAAATTGAGCACAGGGTCTAGTGTGATGCCCAGGTACTTAAAGGAGTTGACTTGCTCCAAGGGGGGTCAGATTATCAGTAGTACTTGGGGATAAAGCGCCTTCTGGGTGTTGACGGGATGAGAGAATAGCATAACTTTGATCTTCTTATAGTTGAGAATACAGCAGTGTGCAGAGAACCAATTTTCAGCACAGCCAAAGGTGGATTGAAGGGAATGGTGGAGTTGAAAGGGGTCAGGGTCAGAGGAAAATAGGACAGCATCGTCCGCGCATAGTAGCAGGTTACCAGAGCAGGACAAGGGGAAGGAGTTAAGGAAGAGGCTGAAAAGTAGAAGTCCTAGTATGGACCCCAGTGAGACACCGGAGAGGACAGGCAGCCTATTGGATAAGGTGTTGCCAAATTTTGACCTTCTGGAAGCGGTTTGAAAGGTAATCAGAGAACCAGCCAAGGGCATCCCAAGAGAAACCAATGTTGGACAGAGTGGTTAATAGGAGGGAGTGGTTGACTGTATCAGATGCCTTAGAGAGTTCGATGAAAACAGCACCAGTGATGTGACCCCTGTCCAAGGCGGAGTGGATGTGTGCGGTAAACTGGAGAAGGGTAGTGGTAGTACTGTGGCCTTTGCGAAAAATAGTACCCACATTGGATACGTAGTGAAAGACAGGGAAGATGCCGATATTCTGCAAGATGCCCTAGTTAACCTGGAAGCCTGGGCCCAGGACCATGGATCAGTATCTAATACCAATAAACGCACTGTGATGCATATAGGGGAAAAAATAATAATAATCAATACAGTTTGGGGAATACACTACTTAAGGCAGTAAAAGAAGAAAGTGACCTGGGTAATAAAATTAGCAACGATCTCAGTTTTAGGCCTCACTGCAACCAGCTTATCAAAAAAGCTAGCAGCATCCAATACTGTATCCATAAACATATTAAAAGCATGAATAAAAAGGTACTGCTCCCTTTGTATACTTCACTGCTGCGCCCACACATGGAGTATTGTGCTCAGTTCTGGGCGCCCGGAGAAAGGGAGATATTAAATCTCTGGAGAGAGTACAGAAGTGGGCTACTCGCAGGATAAAGGAGGTCCAGGGCCTGGACTATGAAAAACTGCTTCAGAACCTGGGTTTATACTCCCTCGAATTTAGAAGACTGCGTGGAGATATGCGTTTCATTTATAGGGCTTTAAATGATGCAGTACTGTGGGAGCAGTTAAACCTGGTTTTGAGGGAACAGGTATATAACACAAGAGTAGATCCACTACAAATAATCAGGGAAAGGATTAATGCAGTTAGGAGAAAGTACTGGTTGACAGTAAGGGTTACTAAAATTTGGAATAAGCTCCCTATTTAAATTGTCGCCAGTAAGACAATAAATTAATTTAAGGTTAAACTTGATAAGCATTTGATCAGCAATAAAATCTTTGGGTATGACTAGCCTTGTGGCGAGTATATGGATCTTTGATCTAATGAATTGCTCCGATACACCTATGAAACCTATGAAAGCCATGTTGCTGTTTGCAGAGTAGGTCGTATTTGTTGAGATGGTCAGTGAGCTGATCAGAGACAATCCGCTCATCGTGAAAGATGAAAAGACCAATCATGAAAGGAAATCGGTCCCAGAGGCAAATAAGGATACAATTAGACTGTCTCAAAAAGTAAGGAAATTCTTTGCAAAAACCTGCATTAATGCATCAGTTAGGGTTAAGGATACAGTGACAAAAGTAGGGAATTGTAATGTTAGGGTTTCCAACCCCTAACCCCTACCAGGCGAATGAGGGTGGAGTCTTCCTTGGGGTTGTCAACCCTAACTCTCAGCCCATTCTATACACTTATGAAACATACACACCTGTCTGCATCACATCCATTCTCCTATACTATACCCATCTTACCTTACGTACTCATGGAATGGTGTGAGCATTAGGGTTCACAACCCCAAGGCACACCCCTCAGGCTTGTTCCTGCCTACAGGGCGGTGGTGGGGTCTTAGACTTGGGAACCCTAAGGTCGAATTTCCCTACTTTTGATGCTTTAACCGTAATGGTGCATTAATGTAGTTTTTTTGCAGAGAATATATTTATACAATGGGCACCAAAAGAAACACCAAATCCTGCATTCTGATTGGCTGGCTGTGACCTTTTCAGCATTTTAAATCCACCAGTGTACCAACTGGAAAAGGTGCCAGCCGCAGTGGGAACCCCCACTGAAATCACTCCCAAGTATCGCAAAGCCCTGTCTCACAGAACTGTTACTTTAGTCGCTCTCCCATTTCCGAAATATGAAAGCGAGTGGCCGCCGGAAAAACCACAATACTGATTCACTGCTAAACAGCAGCAGTAAGCTGTCTTAAACAAACTGGAAAAAAAAGAAACTCATACATCTAGCCTCCTAACTGTGTTTTTTTCCCCCCTTAAAATCACTTTACCTCAGTACGTCACCAACTCTCTCTCTCTAATTAGTGATTAAAGGCACGCTGAAAGGCTGAGTTTCAGGAAATATAAAGGTAGACAAAGGGAGGACGACGGAGGTGTACCTTGAATGTCTGAGGGAAGCAGGGAAGGCTGTTAGGAGGGCCAAGGCACAGACAGAAGAGGGCTTAGCACAGTCTGTAAACAAAGGGGATAATGCAGTGAAAGAAGAAAAACGGGGGGTTGTGAGGCTCAAAGGGAGAAGGGAGAGTGTAAGGAGGGGATCTGGAAAAGGCAGAAATACTGAACAAATACTTCTGCTCAGTATTCACTAAGGAGGGGGAAGGTGAAGGACCACAGTTGGGTTGCAGAGGCAATGGGGGGGGGGTGGACACCAGTTCATTCACAGTGGAGAGCGTTCTGTAAGAACTCACAAACCTGAAGGTGGATAAGGCCATGGGGCCAGACTGCATCTGCCCGAGGATATTAAAGGAGCTGTGAAAGGAACTAGCAGCACCTCTGGCAGCCCTGTTCACAGAGTCACTCAACACGGGTGTCATTCCAGAGGACTGGAGGAGGGCACATGTAGTCCCACTGCACAAAAGTGGCAGCAGGGAGGAGGCAGGAAACTACAGGCCAGTCAGTGTCACCTCAGTGGTGGGAAAGATCATGGAGACACTGCTGAAAGAAAGGATAGTGGCACATATGGAATCCAGTGGTGCTCAGGATCTGAGACAACACAGATTCACAGCAGGAAGGTCATGTCAAACAAATCTAATAGATTTATTTGATTGGTTGACTAGGGAACTGAATCTGGAAGGGGTGGTAGACGTTGCCTACCTAGATCTCAGCAAAACCTTCTATACCGTCCCACATAGAAGGCTGATTAACAGGATGAGCAGTCTGGGCATGGGAGACAAGGTGGTGAACTGTGTTAGGAACTGGTTAACAGGAGACAGAGGGTGGTGGTAAATGGGGTACAATCTGGGGAGAAGGGGGGTGACCATTGGGGTACCACAGTGATCAGTACTAGAACCAGTCCTGTTCAATGTCTTCATCAGTGACATTGCAGAGGGGCTAGAAGGAAATGTCTGCCTGTTTGCAGATGACACCAAGATCTGCAACAGGGTGGATACTCCAGAAGGGGTGGAGAATATGAAGAGGGACCTGAAAATGATTGAAAGATGATCGGAGATGTGGCAACTAAGATTCAGTGCAAAGAAGTGCAGAATAATGCACCTGGGTAGAGGGAACCCTGTGGAGAGCTACGGGTTGGGGGGAAGAGCTGACTGTCACCAAAGAGGAAAGGGACCTAGGGATTATTATCTCTGATGACCTTAAGGTATCAAAGCAGTGTACAAAGGCAGCAGGGAGGGCCAGTGGCATGCTGGGGTGCATAGGCAGGGGTATCACTAGCAGGAGGTGGGAGGTGGTGATGCCATTGTATTAAACATTGGTAAGGCCTCACCTGGAGTACTGCATGCAGTTCTGGAGGTCACACCTGTGCAAGGACATGGATAAGGTGGAGACTATCCAAAGAAGGGTGACAAAAATGGTGCAGGGCTTGCACCACAAAACATATGAGGAGAGACTAAGGGACCTCAATATGTACTCACTGGAGGAGAGGAGAGAGCGGGGGGATATGATGGAAACTTTCAAGTTCCTCAAGGACATAAACAAGGTGCAGGTGCTGGACCTTTTCCAATGTAGAAGAAGAGAACAAGGGGGCACATTATGAAATTGGAAGGGGTAGATTAAGAGGTAATGTGAAGAAGTTTTCATAAGGGGGGCAAGCACAGTGGAGGGGTTTAAGCTTGCCTGGGATAGGCACAAGGGAAGCTTGAGAGGGGAGGGAGTGATGAAATGCCATTGATCACATAGGGTCAGTGGCCGCATACAATGTATAGGGCCTACGTGCAGACTGGATGGGCCTAGCAGTCCTTATCTGCCGACAGTTTCTGTGTTTATAATTCACTTTGTCTCCCTTTCACTGCTCACAGCCTCCTCCACTTTAGTCAGCAGCTGCACACTTAAAATCTGCCGTTGGTTATCACATCTGTCCCTCTCTTGTGGCCAACGAGGCAGACAGCACAAAAAGACTACAAAAAAAAAACATTAACGTTATTTCCCCCGGCCCAAAACTGCAACAGAGCTGGGAAACGGCAGTCATACATCATGGCAGCAGTGTATGCTGCCATGCATACAGCAGAAACTTCTTAACTCAAAACGACCATGTATCAAATTGACAAAGCTGTCCTGACTCCTAGAACACAAATAGAGCTGGGACAGACTGTACTGGGGACATAGGACACAGTGTTTAAAATTTCCCAGCACAGAGAAAGTAAACACTCCTGCACATGCAGGGCATAAAATAAGTGGGCAGGTTCGCATCGCAATTTGTGACCCAAGATTGGAAAAAAGCGAGTCAACTTTTGGAATGACTAGCAGTCATTGCTAATCATTCTGAACTGGCCCGGGGTCCTTTAAAAATGCCCCTTTTGACGTTTTGGGCCATGTTTCTTTAAATGTTAAATTTTTTTTTTTTTCATTTTTTTCTGTCCTGCTCCCCCATGCCACTCCTGACTGGCCAGCTTTCTCCAATATCTGCGTGAGGAACATTACAGTGTCCTCTTGCAGCATGACCCCAGGAGAAGAGCAAGCAGGACCAGAAGCTCCAGCTGGAGCAAAATTTAAGCAAGGTAAGTTCCAGTTTCCTTTTTTTTAAATTGTATTTTTTTAGCTCATTGGTGGTGTCTAGTAATGAATTTCTTTCTGTGTTTGCAGGGAGGAGCTGCACTGAGAGGCAGGGGAGCTGAGGAGACCTAGACTGCGCGAGAGAGACGGAGGATGAGAGGAGAGCCACGACGACATCGTGGAGGGTGAGCAGGCACTGATTTAGATTCGGCCGAGCAAGTCACGGAGGAGGAAGGCAGCTGAGCATACAATTAGGGGAGTCTCTTATAAAAAAAAAAAACAAGTACAAACATTTCAGTTTATTGTCCAGGAAGCCTGGAGGAGTGAACTCAATGGGAGGGCAAGCGGCAGGGCAGTTGCATGACTGTGGGGGGCGGTCAGGGCAAGGTGGGCACCTCTTGAGATGTGCCTGAACTATGGGCAAAATGGAGACAAAACAGCAAGAAAGTAAATGTGAACTAACTATTGTCCTGCTTGGCAGAGATGAACAGAGTGGTGTAAACAGTCTTTATTTTGTGCCCAGCCCAACTGAATGCCAGTGACTGATCTGATGGGGGGGGGGATATCAAACTTTACTGTGCTGTTGCAAACTGCTTGGAACAGAAAACAAATAAGAATTGTGTCCTGTTTTTTCCAGAGAGTTCTGAGGGGAGATGAAACAAAAAGGGAAAAGCAACTTGTGTGACTAAATGTGCCCTGTTTTAGGCAAAGATGAAGAGGACAATGAGTGGTCATGCCCGCCCTGCCTGCTTTATTTTGTACAAAGCCAGCCCTTTTTTGCAGCAGTGATGATAAGAGTTGTGCTCTGTTTTTTTTCCAGAGTTCTCAGGGGAGAGGAAACAAAGCGGTAAGAAAATTGTATCAGTGCCCTTCTTTAGCAGAGATGAAGGGGACAAAAACAAAACTACACCTGCTTGCTCTGTTGCACTGGGGAAGTTGTAACTCTTGTGTGCCCTGCCCATCGGACCTGAGGGGACATTACAAATTAAGACACTAGCCCTGCTGCCAGCTAGAGCTTTGCTGCAGCAGTGAACTTTGGGCAAGTGTTTTGTTCACAACTCCGAAACGTTAAGTGTGTGCCCTGCCTATGGCAGAGATTGGGGACAAGTTAAACATAAAACTGTGCCCTGCTGTCAGCTTTCCTGTAGCAGTGAACTTTGGAGAAGTGTTCTGTTCACAGCTCTGAAACTTTAAAGTGTGTGCCTATGGCAGAGATGGGGACAAGTAAACAATTTAACTTGGGGATCACAAGCATTTCTGCAGCTGCCATTATCTTTTTTTCAGTACAGAGAGTTAGCAAGAGTACAGTAATTTGATGTGTTAATTATGTGCACAGCTTGACAGAGTCTTGTTTTGCTAACTTCAGACTTTGTAATAATTACAGTCCAACATGGCTGGCGGAGTAAAATTAGCAACTGCAGAAGGATGACACAAAAAATATGATCCAGACAAAACTTGGCTACAGAGAAGCAGTGAGGGAGACTGTGCAGTGCGTGCTAGTTGCAAATTGTGCTGTCAGTATAAAGATGAGCTACATGGGTTGAGAAACTTCAGTGAGGCATTAATTGCAGGGATAACAGGCCCCCAGCTAAAACTTGACACCATCCAGAAACATCTTCAGACAGAGCAGCACAAGAAAGCCCTTAACATTTTGAAATTTGGTAAAACATGGTCACCACTTGAAATATATCGCCATACCATAATTGGCAAGTTTAAAGTAATGGGGGTAGGAGAATTGGACCTAGAGCTAAATAATTTTAATTTATTTGCAAGGAGAGCTTTCAGTAATGCAGAGGAACAGCACAGAATGGTTCTAGGCAGGCTGATGGAGATCCTGTATATGATGGGCAAAGAGGAAATCCCTATTAAAAAGTTTGAAGCAACAGCAGAACAAGAGAAGCGCCATGGAGTTCATTTGTGCAATAGATACATTAAAGCTGTTAGTGGGAAAGAACTAACAGTGTGTATTGGCAAGAACCTAGAGGAAAACCTGCTGGCAACTCTAAAAAAATGCTAATTATTTTTCAGTTCTTATGGATAGTAGTACTGATGGTGGTGTAATTGAAAAGGAAATGGTTTACATAATTTGTGTTAATCCCAGCAGTGGTCACGTGGAGACTACATTTTTACGAATGAAAGCAGTATCGGATGGCACAAGTGAAGGACTCAAAAATCTCCTCTTAGACGTTCTTGCAGAGAGTGGCCTTAATGTGAAAAAAATGGTTGAGTTTGGGGCTGACGGGGCAGCTGTCAACATGGGTGTAAAATGGGGACTTGCTGCACTTTTAAGGGAATACCTACAGTGGTTGGTTGCTGTTAATTGTTTCTCACACAGATTAGAACTGGCCATGAAGGATGCTTTGGATAATACCTATTTCAGTGAAGTTTCAGACTTCTGACCCAGCTGTTTTATCTCTATCAGAAAAGTCCCAAGTGACTTAGAGAGTTGCGGTCCCATGCCCAGGCCATGGAGATGGCAGTTGAAAAGCCAAAGAAGGCCCATGGCACTTGTTGGATATAGCATAAACTTCTTGCCAACCAGGCTGTCACCAAATCATTCCCCGTAATCATTGCCCGTTTAGAATCTATGGCTGCAGACCCAGCTCATGATCAGGCCAAAGTCAAGGGAGTGTTGCAAATTTTGACTAAATTTCAAATGGCTGCACACCTTTTATATTTTGAACAGTTGCGTCAGCCACTTGCCAGGTTCTCACTAGCACTTCAAAAAGAAGTTGTTGAAATGCCAGAGCTTATTAGCTCTGTTGAAACTTGACATTCTCTTAAAAAAACGGGTCTGATGTTCTTTCAGGAGCGTGTCCTGAAGTCACTTACAAGGGTGTAAAATTAACACATCTAAGTGCTCAATCTATTAAAACTTTTAAACAGCAGTGTAAGAAATACATTACAAATATTGAGAACTGTTGTGACCAAAGGTTCGGTTTGAATGATGAAAGCAGTATCTATAACCGTGCAAAAGTGTTAGATACCAGACTTTGGCCAACAGACCGAAAGGAACTGGAGCTGTATGGTAACAGTGATGTCACTGAAGTAGCTGACCATTTTTCAGCTCTTTTGCAGCCTGATTGTGACACCCATCAAGTGCTTGCAGAATGGCAAGAGTTTTAAGATTTTTGCTCAAACCAATTTCATCAATATGTCTGCCTCTGCTATTTGGTCAAAGCTGGCATTTAATTTCCAAAATTCGTATCCAAATCTGTTGAAGCTTGTCAGTGTGTTGAAAGAATTTCCTGTATCTAATGCAATAGTAGAAAGGTGTTTTTCAACTATGAACCGGGTAAAAACTGACTGGAGAGCAAGTCTGGCATAGAATACTGTAGAAACATTGATTTGCATTAAAAAGCAGGGCCCCCTCCAGATGAATTCAGCCCAGACAGGGCTGTAGACATATTTTTAGTGGTAAACTAAGACATCTTGTAGATTTGGCAGCTGTGGGTGGTGAACCACCCCCAAGGCCCCCCCCCCCAAAAAAAAAACAAAAACAGGCCAGAATTACTGGCTACATGCCTGGTGGAGAAGAGCTGCAAATAGATCGCACCCAGTCCTTGTTGGTAACTGTGTGGTCAATCACGGTCCCAGGTGGAGTTTTTATGCTGGGGCACGGGCTCATTATGCTTAATTTGTCACGACTTTCACAGTCTGCGTTGGCAGACATCCAATCTTGGCTCTTGAAATGTAAGTGTGCTGCTGCATAATTGCTGTATTTCTCTGGAAATGGCTAAATAAAACAGATAGTCACAGAAACTTGTGTAAATGTGTATTTTATCAATATAGAGCAAGATAAGTACATTTTATGGGGTTTTGAGCAAAACTATCAATTTTTGGTAAATCAGCTTCAGCCAATTGATGATAATTTTTTACTTTGATTAGCGAAGGCCACTAATCAAGTCTCCGACACTAATTTATGTCTTGTCATGTGCAGTAGTACACCCTAGCAACCCAGGATAGCAACCATGCACTGTTTTTTTCTCGTGGTGCTACAAATTCAAGAAAAATAACTTTAAATATTTATATAAAAATGTTTTGTCCCATTATAAAAGACAGAAAAAAGAGGCACATTGTATAATCGCAATGTACCACTCCAGGGTGTGAGTATATGGTGGGATTTACCCACTTCTGGTGTGGATTTAATAACTCCACTGTGCATCATGACCAAACCACGCCTGCATGGTAAATCTCACCATATACCCACACCCTGTCATGGTATATTGCTTAAATATATATATATATATACACACACACACACTGTATATATACACACATACACACACACACACATATATACATATACACTGTATATATCTCCTGTTAAAAAGGAAACTGTCCATCGATGTCTGTTGCCGCTGCTGGCACACCACTGCCGTTACCCTTCCCCCAGCCGATCCTTCCACTCAGCACCCCCCTTCCCTTACTTACCTATCGGGCGTCCAACACCATAATCCTTTCTGGACCGGAGATGCATCTTCACTCTTGAGTGGTGGACTGGGAACTGAGGAAGTCAGGTATGCGGTTCAATGTATTTCATTAGGTTTTGAACTTGTCCTCATAACTTGACCATTTTTCTTATATTTTCTGCTCAAATTTTCAACATGGCCTTTTTGGGACCCCACCTCATGAACAAATGTGATGAAATTATGCAAATTTGTCCTGAAAGGGAATGGGATAGAGTCGAAAGGGAATGGGATGTAGTCAAGGACAGAGTAAGTACCAGTAGAGACCCATCCCAAGGGGGAACTTGTATCGGAGAGGATATGGGGTGGGGAGAAGGGGGTAACAGCTGTGGTATAAACCACTAGCTGAACAATCGAGCAGACATAATAGACCATCATGGCCCTTACCCGCTGGCTTCCTTCGTATGTTCGTGTGAAAGGTGATTTCATGGTCACTGTGTGAAATCACTTTTTGGGCAGGATTTGAAAATTATCTCCTCCCTTGTTTATGAGGCTTGGTCATAGAAGGTTATGTTGAAAATTTGGGGTAAAAATATTAAAAAACAGCAAAGCTTTGAGCGTCCGTTGAAATTTTTCAAAGCACGTTGGTAGATTTGGAGTTTCCAGTATTTTGACCCCACATTTTCAACACAGCCTTTTTTTCACACCATCTCATGTGGTCATAAAAAGACTAGGTTGACAATTTGTGGTCAAAATGTGAAAAAACAACTAAGTTATAATAAAACATTGAATTGTTCCAATGTTTATTCATAACTTTATTTTGCAGATTTTGGCCTTAATGTTCAACATATCCCTTGTGGTGCCCCACCTCCTGAACGGGATTAAACAAATTCCAGCTGTCTTGATCATAACATCAGGCCATGAAAAGACTGTTGGAAATGTGTGGTCAAAATATGGGAGCCCACTAGAAATTAGATATTGCCTCTCAGCTGGCCTGTTCTGGGTACCTACAGTCTGAAAAAGTGTAAAAAATGGGACACCACTGAAAACAAGATATAGCATCTCATCTGGTCTGTCCTGGATAAATATACAGTAAAAATGTGTACAAGCTAGACCTGGTACAAATGCAATGCAAGCAGCGAACAGAAAATGTGGAGCTCAATCCGGGGCCACCAGCTGCAATCACATCATCCTTTGACCTTGCCACGCTGAAAGGCATGCGTTTCCTCCACATTAATGTATGCAGTCTGTTAAAAAAGTTCTCCATGATCCAGGCCCGGGTCCTCCATACTCGACCAGACATCCTAGTGGTTTCAGAAACCTGGCTTAGACCGGCCACCTCCGACAGGGAAGTCAATATCCCTAACTATTTACTATTTAAAGCAGACAGACACCCCAGGGGTGGAGAGGTTGCCATCTGTGTCAAGGATAGGTATACGGCATCCTGTCTGAGTGCTTTATCTGTTGCAAATGCCTATGAATGTCTGTCTCTACAAGTCACCATCTCGCACACTTCGACATTATGTATCATAGGGTGCTATAGACTTCCTTCTGCCGATCTACAATTGTTACCTCATGTGAGTAATATCATCGAACAACAATCCTCAGAAATAATTATTCCCTGGGGATCTTAATTTAGACTGGCCATCTAAAACCGCTGCTCCTCTCGTAGCTTTCTGTGACACCCATGGATTATCGCAACTCACTGTCGAACCAACACGAGTAAATAAAAAGAACGTGGATAACAGCTCCCTGCTAGATGTTATCCTAGTGAATAAACCACATCTCTTCTCTTTTGCTGGCACCTTCTTCAGTGATATCAGTGATCACTCATTTATTGCTTGCATAAGATCAAGCAACAAACCTGCTACTTCGACGAAGTTTGCTGCCAAGAGACCTAGACGGAACTTTGATCTCACTGCCTACATAAACAAACTTAAACACTCCTTGTATTGGCAAGAGTTCTGTTTGGCAAAAAACACACAATCAGCATTCGACATATTCAGCAAAATTATCCTAGACACCCTAAATACATATGCCCCTATAGTTAAGGTGTGAATAGCAAAAAATGCATGCAGATGGTTCACACCATTATTAAAATCTGCATTGACTGAAAGAGAGAACCTATGGAAAAAAGCACGCAAAACCCAGTCTGCTGCGGACTGGTGCAAGTTCAAAAGGGCACGAAACTCATGTACTAGAATGGTTAGAGATACAAAAGCTGCAAACTATCATTCTGAATTTCTCTCTGCCTCCAAAAATCCTACAAAATTTTGGAAAACCGTCAAGGACTTGTCTGGTCACACGTCCGGTGGCTCACTACCTGATGAAATCTCCTTAAACAGTAACACCATTAGTGACAGACTAGAAGTTCTGTATGCCTTCAATAATCACTTTGCGACTGCAGGCTTAGCCTTCGACAATTCCCCTGCGAATTTGATACGCTCTCAGGTGGATAATCAAGGTGCAGATCCTAGCGTCACCGATTCAGTCTTCTCCTTGCGTCCTACTACTCTGAAAGAAGTTGAAGACCTATTGCTAAAACTGGATGTAAAAAAAAAGTGCTGGTGCGGATACCCTCAACCCATAGTTTTTGAAGGTGGCCATCCATGTGTTAGCCGTGCCCATAACCTATTTATTTAACCTATCATTAACAAGGATCTATTCCTTCAATATGGAAAACAGCGCACATCATACCCCTGTTCAAGTCTGGAAATCCTTGTGATCTAAATAATTACAGACCAATTTCGATTCTCCCGGTCTTGTCAAAATTACTGGAAAAAGTCATAAGTAACCAGCTGAGGCAGTATCTAGAAGCTAATAACCTGCTTAATCCAGTCCAATCAGGGTTTAGAGCTAAACATAGTACCATCACAGCACTTGCCAAAGTGACTAATGACTGGCAAAGAGAGCTAGACAACAGGAATTACACCTTCGCCGTATTCTTGGACCTGAGAAAGGCCTTCGACACTGTTGACCATTCTCTGCTACTTTCTTCCCTGACCTCACTAGGTGCTGACCCATTATCTTTACAGTGGTTCAGCAATTGCCTTTCTGATTGTTTCCAGCAGGTGAAAGCGGAAGGAGGTCTCTCAACTCTCAAACCTGTCTCTCCTAAGAGGTGTTCCCCAGGGTTCTATCTTAGGACCGATCTTATTTGCAATATACATCAACAATATTGATGAAAGCATAACTAAGGCCAACATTCATCTGTTTGCAGATGACACAGTTCTTTACGTAAGCCGCCCGTCATTACAATCTGCATGTAATGACCTTCAGTCTGAGTTCAACCTGCTGCAACACCAACTCCTAAACAAAAAACTATTATTTAACGCCAAGAAAACAAAAGCAATGCTCTTTTCTCCCTCTGCCCAAATGGAACATTCAGCCCTATCAGATCCTGTGCCACAGATTACTGCAATTCTTGGTGAGAAGTTGGATTTTGTCCCTAAATTCAAATACCTGGGAGTATGGCTGGACCATAGGCTCTCCTTTATAGAGCACATTGAAGAATTACTCAAAAAATTACAACATAGACTTGGCCTGTCTTTAGGATAGCCTGCTTCTTAACTAGAGATGCCAAACTACAGCTGGTACAGTCAACCTTTCTATCCTTGATAGATTATGCTGACATCCTCTACAGTCACTGTCACATTTCCTACCTCACCAAACTCGACACATTATGTCATAGAGCTTTGAGGTTCATCACAGGCCTGCTTTATTCCACTCACCACTGCTCCCTATATCAGTCAGTGGGGTGGAGTTCTCTTCAATTCTGGCGTGATAAAAATGCAGCCTTATGGACCCTGAGAGCCATCTCCAAAAAACTGCCCCAATACATTACAGACTGTCTTTCTATAAAACCAATAGGCAATTACGCCCTGAGAAGTTGCAGATCTCTCCTACTGATGGTTCCCAAAGTTAACTCTCTCTTTGGCAGGGCTGCTATAAGCATTACACTGTCCTCCTTGTGGAATAAATTGCAAAAAAAACTGAAACTGAGGTCACCCATTGGCATCTCATCTTTCAAGCTCTTATATTCAGGTCTCAGAAATGATCAGTGCAAGTGTTTCCCATGACCATGAATTGCCATCATGCTAACCTGTACCATTTAACCATAAACAAATTACTTCTAGTGCTTGTCTCCTCCTTGGCCCTGGTCTGTCATCATGCTTTCATGTAACACCTTGATGCCTCTGTCCTCTCTTTGATACTGGTCTATCTTCCCGCTTTCTCCAGCCTTCTTTTCACAACTCTGTACTGCACTCATCCATAATCTACACGTAATCATACTATAAAAGTCCTAACTCCCCTTTCCCTCTCCCCGTAGGCCCCCAACGCCGCATCAGTTCTACCGACCTATCCGTGGGACTTCACTTCTCACAATGTTTATCCTTCGCTTACATATTACATACCCCTTCTGGTACCCCATCTGCTATTAGTTGGTGGTTCTCCAAGCCATTTTCATGGCTAGTACTAGTGACTGCCCCTGGTAAATGAACAAACTGGTCTTCTATACAGAGAACATGGTTTATATACAGTTGCATGGTTCAATGGTGGACCTGCCCCCTTGTATTTGAATTCTCCTCTGTTATGGCTTGCCTTGTCTTCCTTTTATCATTTGACTCCCCTATTACTGCACCATTGTGTTTATGTTTATTTACTTATTTACATGTATTTATATGTTTTTATGATGGCTGTTACCCGACCCTGTACTAACCAAGTCCATCTTGTGAAAGAGCTCTGCACAGTGATGTTCACCTAGACAAATAAAGATTTTGATTGATTGATTGTTTGATTGAACATTCGGCACTAACAGATGCTTGTTTGTGATGTTTTTAATTTATGCCTGTCTGTTCCTGGCTGGCATCCCCCCACCTACCATGTAGGTGACAGTATCATTTTTCACATATAAAGCTGAATGTGTTGATTACTTTTGAGTTTAACAGCACAGCAGTACAGTTTCAGCTTGCCCACTTTGCACAGATAATTAGTAGATTTCTGTCCTGGGGGTCTCAAGGAGACATCCATTCATACCTGTAAAGTAAGAATATCACTGAGGTCACAAACGATCTGTCGTTCTTTAGGAACACAATAGGACAGATAGGGAAGGCTAAACAGAAAACAGTACTTATCTGATTGATTTGAACAGGGCGGTGTGCTGTCAGATCATAGTTCACGTCCTGTTAGGCCTATACGAATAAAAGGACCAGTGGGTTACCATGAGGGAAAAATAGTAACGCGAATACACAGAGTTGCAAAGAGGTACAAGAGCAATCAAAGACATCTATCCTGCCTTTAATTTTAATAGTTTCCCCTGCCATCCCTAAATTAGTGGGGGCTAAACAGTTTGTGCTGGGGAGACAAGATGGGGAAATTTTATCATACTGGGGAGACAGCCTCAGGCAGGAGGGATCAGAGTAATGCTGTGGGAGACAGAGTCAGATTGGAGGAGATAGAATTTGACTGATGGAGAAAGTGCCAGGCTGGGAAAACAATATCACGCAGTGGGAAACATTGTCAAGCTGGAGAGGCAGTCAGATTGGGGGAGACAGAGGGGCTTAGAAACGGGCTGGGGAGGAAAGAGATAGACTGGGAGATGGCATCCTGCTGAGGAGATTGTGGGGACATATCTTAAAACATGGATTTAATACCTCAGAACTATTTTCAAACCAGTGCCTAATTTTCACAGTTTAATTTAATTTTTGCATCTTGGGAGTATTATGAATTTCTGCTTTAATGTCTGAGCTTACAGCCCCCTCGCTATGTGGGCAGCACTGTTTCCTTGTGGGCGATATGGGACAGAGCAGTTTTTATTTCTTTCTTTATTTTTTGTGAACCGAGTAGGCGCTGTAGCCATAAGAATGACTATTCGATCAACATGAAGTCTTGCTGTATTCTGACAATATGCAGTTAACCCCAGCACTTGAACTGCCCTGGAGAGGAAAGGGTTAACTCTCTGCAGAAGCATAGAATGTTGAGCTCGAGCTCGGTTTTCAAACCTCTGACCCTGGTTCTTATCAGTGTAACCATCAGATTCTTTACTTCGCCTAACTATAAAGTTGCTCCGGAGAGTTATCATTCGCTCGGTTCGGTAAAGTTTCAAAAAGTGTTCGGTTGTTCAACCGATTTATTATTTTTTTTGGAATTCAAGTCGCTGTCATTGCTACAGGTAGTGTTGTAGATGGGTAGTGATGTTTTTTTGTGGAAATTATTTTTTCTTCGGTTTCCGATTGGTTGGTCCGGTTGGAAACTGACCTTTTGGTTGTGTTTGTATTTTCTGGGATTTAGTAGCAGTGTTCCGGTTCCTGTTGGTTTCAAAACAAACTGACTTTTTCTGTTTTTTTTCCACAGCCCGTAACACGGTTGGTAACCGATAGGGGAGTATTACCTGGTTTGAAATCTGTAAAGGGTAATTTGTTAGTGCGGCCATGTCTGAGAAACCCAAAAAAAAAAACGGTCCCACTGGGTTTCAGTACAGTTCTGAGTGTGGGGAGTTCAGAGTGTGGGGAGGCCTTTGCCAAGGCTCACCCCTACCTCATTTGTGTTTATTGTCTGGGGTTTGACCACCTCAAAACAGACTGCCAGATTTGTAAAAATTTTTCTAAAGCCACTCTGGAAAAAAGGTTGAGTAGGCTGAAGGAAAGAGAGGCTGAGAAGTCTGCTGATCAGGATGGCCAGCCCAGTTCGGTTGCGGTCGAACCTGAGGAAGTGCCCACTGACCTGGGCGATACTTCCTCGGGCAAAAGGAGATCTGACTCTGAGGGGTCAGTTCCGGCCAAAAGGAGATCTGACTCTGAGGGGTCGGTTCCGGCAAAAAGGAAAAAGAAGTCAGCCGGTTCTGATCCAGCACCACACACTCCAACCGCTGACGAACTAGCCAAAGCAATCAGCATAGTTCAGTCGCTCCGTCCAAACTGGCGCCGTCAGGCGAGTGGTTCAGTCGGATCCGACTCCACCGGATTACGACCCGGATGCTTATTATGATGTGGAGTGGGAGGGAGACGAAGAGTATCCCAACGATCATGATGATAATGACCTTGAAGGCGTGGATGTGCCTGTTGAACCAGACATCTCCCCAGACAGGCCTTCCAATGTCTCCCTTCCTAGGCTGTCTGAGTCCCCTTCTCACTATTTGTTTTACAAGAAAGTGGCTGAAACCCTCCAGCTCCCAATGGTAGAAGCTGCTGAGGAGGAAGAAGAGTCTGATTTTGTTGAGATGATGGACATCCCAGAGTCCAAAAGATTGTCTATCCCTCTTCATAAATCCTTGGGAAAACAGACAAAGAAGATATTACAAACACTTAACTCCTTACTTCCTGTAGATGAGAGAATGGACAGGAGGTATATGTTATCAGGCTCAGGTACAGAGTTTTTATAGTCATTGCAGCCATGTCAGGGTAGTGCAGGCTGCAGCTTGTGACAGGGCTAACATTCCTTTGGCTTCACACTCCCCCAGACAAAGACTCCAGGAAGGTGGATGCCATGGCCACAAAACAATATTTGGCATCCTCCTTGGGACTCAGGCACGCTGATTATATGGCCTAGGTACCAGAAGTCCAGGTGAGATACGGTTCTGGAACTGGGTAAACAGGCTTCCCGCCCAGCTGGCCAAAGAGCTGGAGGAGGTGGCTGCTGATGGAACTGAGGCATTCAAGATACAATTCCATGCTACTGTGGACTCCAGTGATGTGGCATCAAGAGTCGTGGCTACATCTGTGTTTCTCAGGAGACATGCTTGGCTCAGATGTACTAGCCTTTCCCAGGATACCCAGGCTAAGGCCATGGATTTCCCTGTGGTGGGTAACTCTCTGTCTGTGGAGCAGACAGAAGCTTACATGAAGAAAATGAATGAGTATAGGACCACCTACAGGAGTGCACAGGCCAAAGAAAGGCAAGCCACTCCTCAGAGAAGTAGCAGTCTAGGGTCAGGGGCCGGCCCTTTCACAGAACTTTCACAGGACTTTTTACCATGCCCAGGCTTCCTCTTCTTTTCCACAGAGGGGGTTATTTCGAGGGAGAGGTAGGAGGGGGATGAGCAGGGCTGCATCCCCTTCCCAGTCCAAGGCCCCTGCCAAGCAGACACCCTGATGTGTCAGCCCTGGGTCGACTCCCCCATTCCAGTAGGAGGCAGGTTGGCTTACTGCTTACAGGCCTAGAAGGATGTTACCTCAGACAAGTGGGTCCTGGAGGTAGTAAGCCAGGGACTGGCCCCTCATTTTCAAAGGATTTCCAAAAATGAGGGTTAGGTCCTTTCCACCTGCAACCATCTCAGAAACCATTGCTCTAGAAGCAGAAGTTTCTTCTCTACTGGCTCTCAGGGTGGTATAGAAAGTTCCTATTCAACGCAGGGGCAAAGGTCTGTATTCCAGATATTTTCTTACCCCGAAAAAGACAGGGGAGTGGCGACCCATCCTAGACTTAAGATATTTGAACAAACACATCACAAAACCAAAATCCAAAATGGTGACTCGGGGGATAATTCTTCCCTCTCTAAGGCCAGGGGATTGGCTAGCATCCCTGGACCTCAAGGATGCCTATTTCCACATTCCTATCAGGTACTCCCACAGAAAGTACCTCAGGTTCGAGTTGCCTTCAGGCCATTATCAGTTCAGGGCCATGCCCTTCGGCCTAACATCAGCTCCAAGGGTGTTTACAGAGTGCCTTGCAGTAGTAGTTGCCTTCCTCAGAAGGCAGGGTATATAGGTAGGTAGAATTTTATTTTTATACAGGTAATACATGTCATTTGGACAAAATACAGTTTACAAGACAGACCTGTGTAATTTCCTATCTAATACATACAGTAAGGTTCCATATTAAAAACTAACAGAACATTAAGGACAACAAAATATAACTAAAATAAATCCTTATAAATTATTCTAAAAGAAAGACTTAAAACAGTTTCTACAAATTACAAGAGATGTTCAACAATCACAAGTATGGGTATTTAACTCCATTATAGTATGAAAAAATGAAGAATGATTTGTAATTTCCCTTACATTTACTGGGAGAAGATTCCAGAAACTAGCAGCTTGATGAATCAAAGTCCGATCCCCATATTTATTTTGAGATTTTCCTGCAGATATTTTATTTAAGTGAACTGATCTAGTTAATAACCTCTTTGAATAGTGTTTCACTGGAAACAATAATAGTGAAATTGGATGGTTCACCGATAAACATTTCATTTTATGAATTAAAGTTAACCAATGGCACCGATAATTTATATCCAAAGGTAACCAGTTCACTTAACAGTGAGCAATGATGTGTACGATAATTCCCCTTTAATACATATCTAGCCACACGATAGTACGTTTTGTCCAGTTTAGTCAATAGTGCTTTGTTAGCTTTCCTATATATCAGTTCTCCATATCTTAACACTGGAATAATTAACTGATCAGCCAGCTTTTTTCCTGTCTATTGTTGTTAAACATTCAGTACTTCTTCTTAGTGCCCCCACCCTTTTGTTAACTTTTTTGACCAGTTCTAAAATATGACTAGAAAAGGACATATGTTCATCAAATATAACCCCCAGATAACTATAATCCTTAACCTGTTCTAATTTAACTGAATTTCCTGTGTAAACACATCTATCTTCCCCTACCTGGACCACTGGCTCATTGTGGGTCAGTCCTCCAACCAGGACAAGTCAGCTCTGAAAACCACTCAGAACTTGCTCAGTTCTCTGGGGTTCCTCCTCAGTCTTCCAAAGTAAGTTCTCGAACCACTACAACTTCTGACTTTCATAGGAATAGAGTTAGATACTGTTCAGGCAAAGGCCTTCCTCCCACTAGCAATGGTAAAGACCCTTACAGATCTCACTTCCTCATTTCGACCTCTGGTCTCTCATCCAGCAAAACACTTTCTTCAACTCTTAGGCCACATGGCAGCCTCCACTGCAGTGGTACAGGGAGCCAGGTTTCAGATGAGGGACATTCAGTTCCACCCAAGGTCCTTTTGGTCTCAGAAAAAAAGACTCTCTCACCAAATTGGTTCCAGTGACTCCAACTCTGGTCCAAGCTCTCCAGTGGTGGCTGGATCAGGACAATCTCAGACAAGGGGTCCCATTCCTCAGTCAAGCTCCCTCAGTGGTCCTAACCACAGAAGCTTCTCTCCTAGGCTGGGGAGCCCATTTGGGAGCCCTGACAGCTCAGGGTGTTTGGTCTCCACAAGAGTCTCTCCTTCATATCAATCTCCTGGAATTCAGGGCAGTTTTCCTAGCCCTTCGGACTTTCTCGGACTTAGTAAGAGAAAAGGTGGTGCAGGTCAGGACAGACACCACCACCACAGTGTGGTACATCAACAAGCAAGGGGGCACTCAGTCCACTGCCTTGTGCACAGAGGCCGTGAAATTGTGGTCTCTAGCCTACTCCCTTCAGGCTTCCCTGACAGCAGTTCATCTCCCGGGGAAGGACAGTGTGCAAGCAGATGCTTTAAGCAGAATCTCCCAGGGCCATCACGAATGGTCCCTGGATCCTGTCATCCTGAAGGTAATCTTCACCAGATGGGGCACTCCAGAGATAGATCACTTTGCAGCCCCAGACAATCACCAGCTCCCCCTGTTCTGCTGAAGACTTCCAATCCTGGAGATTGTTCCTCTGGATGCTCTCGTATTGGATTGGAAGGGCAGGTTTCCCTGTGCCTTTCCTCCCGTCCCCCTGTTGTTCAGAGTTCTAGTTAAGATCAGGTCTCAACCCTGCACACTGATATTGGTGGCTCCAGACTGGGCCAGACAACCTTGGTGCCTCTGCTGTTGTCCCTGGCAGTGTCACTCCCCCTGTATCTTCCCAAGAGACACAATCTCCTAACTTCCTCTCGGGAGAATTTGGTATCCCAATCTCCAGTCTCCCAATTCTGGATATTCTCAAGGTCTCCAGGAAACCTTCTACCAAAAAAACTTACAATTCCAAATGGAAAATATTCAGTATTTGGTGTTCTCAGAAAGGCATTCTGACATATACTGCCTTAGATTATCTGGTTCACCTTAATGGCCTAGGCCTTAGGCCTGCAACTCTGAAGGTTCACCTAGCAGCTGTGTCTGCATTCCTTTCAGCAGGGAAGGGCTCTTCCCTGGCATCTCATCCTGTTTTTGGTAAGTTCTTCAAAGGTCTGGTTTATATCAACCCTCCCTTTAGAGAGCCTACTCCGGCTTGGGATCTGAACGTCTGCATTGCTCAGCTTATGCAGCCACCCTTTGAACCTTTGGCTTCGGCCGAGCTTAAGTACTTGACCTGGAAAACTGTGTTCCTGGTAGCCATCACTTCTGCCAGGCGGATTAATGAATTACAGGCCCTGTCAGTTGAACCTGACTCTATCTCCTTCCATAGAGATAAGGTGGTCCAGAGAATGAATAGAAGGTTCTTACCCAAAGTGGTATCAGATTTTTATCTGAACCAATCTGTGTCTCTGTCTGTGTTTTTCACTGGTCATTCTTCTTCGGGAGAAAGATTATTACACAGTTTGGATGTTAAAAGGGTACTTAACTACTACATAGAGCATGCTAAAGCACACAGGCATGACTGTCTTCAATTATTTCTCACGGTAAAGTGGGAAAAGGTAAGCCTGCTACTAAAAGAACTGTTGCCAGGTGGATTGTCTCTTGTATACAATTTTGCTATGACAAGTTGGGCAAAACACCCCCTCCAGGCCTGAGAGATCACTCGACTAGGGGTACAGCTGCTTCTGTGGCTGTTGCCAGAGATATACCTTTGGTAGAAATTTGTAAAACAGCCACCTGGAAAACAGTCCATACATTCACCAAGCATTACCCTCTGGACATCCAGGCTAGGAGTGATGCTAGGTTTGGTAAAGCAGTACTGCAGAGCTTGTTCCCAAAGTAGGTTCTGTATTCCCTCCTCCTGGGGGGTACTGCTTGGTAGTCTGCATATTTGTCAGAATACAGCAAGATTTCATGTTGTATTACTCACCATAGCAATGTTGTTTCTTCTAATGGGGTCTTGCTGTATTCTGACCTCCCTCCCTGCCTTCCCTCTCAGAACCTGGTTTTTGGGAAGTGGGCTGGCAGGTACAGAGTTGCACCTCAGGGGTGTACCTCTTACCCTCCCTCTTAAGGGTGGGGTAGTTGTTTATTGTTGTTGCTTTATGCTTATATATTTTTTCACTACCTTTTTTCTTGGGTTCTCGACTTGAGTCTTTTGGACCCAAGTTGTTGCCTTTTGGCTTACAGTTAAACAATTTCCATACTTAAGTAGTTAGTTTGCTGGTAAGAATCTGACGGTTACACTGATAAGTACCAGAGACAGAGGTTTGAAAACCGAGCTCGAGCTCAGCATTCTATGCTTCTGCATAGAATTAACCCTTTCCTCTCCGAGGTAGTTCAAGCGCTGAGGCTAACTGCTTATTGTCAGAATACAGCAAGACTCCATTAGAAAAAACAACATTACTATGATGAGTATTTTTTTCTTTTCAGGTGTGACCCGGGAGGTTACAGAGGAGGTAAACACAGTACAATAACAGGATATTTAGACAATTAGGTACATCATTTATTTATTGTGGTCTCAGATTACAACCTTTGGGCTGAAAGTCCATTTACAAAGGTTCCACATCAGCAGGACAACATGGAGGACACAAAAATACAATTACAATAATATTACACAGAAAGCTTCAGAAGTATAGAAACAATTCAGTGTAACGAGGTTATAGACATTGTTTACATAGATATTCTAGGAATTTGCAAAATATCAGTTTACAATGGAGCTGAGTCAGTAGCACAGGGATATGAGAGCCACAGTTCAAAAAACAGAAACAAAGGTTGTATTTGGTATATAATAAAAAAAATTTAATTACGTGGATAATGCCTGTGAGTCTGTGTTTTTAGGCAGTCGGATAGGTTATGATGTTCAATAGCCATGTGGCGAGACATACAAATTTAAGGAGTAGGAAGGACTAGGGATCAGTGTGCCAGGAACATACGGGGTCGCTGGAGATGAGCTGTAATTGCCAGGGGGAGGTGAAGAAAGGGAGACGTCTAACATGGATAGGTAGGGTTGGAAGGAGGCTATAGGAGGTCAAGGTGAAGGAGTAAAGGGGGGATGAGGTTGGGGGGGTGAAAGGGTAGTGAGAGATGGGGGCGGGAGGAGAACTGCAAAGAGCATAACTCCTGTAGAGCAAGTAAAGCCGATAGAGACACTTAAGGTGATCAGCTTGCAGAGTGTCAGTTAGGAGCAGAAGCACTGATACACACTTGAGAGGTGAGACCGAAGCTTAGCTTTGAAAGGACCAAGCCTAGGGACATTGTTGAGGATGGCAGGCAGTGAGTTAAGCAGGTTGGGGGCATGGAAGACAAAAGATCTCTGGCCATGCGCCGTGCGGCGGAATGGTACCTTAAAGGGGTGCCTTTGTGATCCATGGGTAAGTTCAGATGGCTCAGTAGAATTTATAAGGGCCTCTACCCCTGGGGGGGTCAAGCCAAGGGTGGCCTTTTTGGCCAGGAGACAATGTTAGTACTTTATTCTGTAGTCAAGGTCGAACCATCCCATGTGGGTGTATAGCTCACATGTATGTGCGGCGTGGCGCACCCAGGAAAAGTCCGCATGCTTTGTTGAGTGTCACTGCAATTCTTTTTAGGGCCGTATTGGATGCTGCGCTGTAGACAACTAGCCCATAATCGATGAGAGAGAAAGACTGCGCTTGTTATTGCAATTTTGAGAGCATCTGCTGTTAAGCGGTGTCTGTGCCTGTAAAGTTGACCAGTTTTCTAGTCTGCAGATTGCACAATGTGATCGATGCGTAGTGAGTAAGATAGTGAGTTATCCAGCGTATCTCCTAGATATGTGAAGCTATGGACCATTTCTAGGGTTTCACTTTTATTGTTGTGGATTGAACGTTTTGTTCTTACTGTGATTAGAGGCAAACAACATAGTTTTGGTTTTGCTGTAGTTAAGTAGTATTCGTAAGTTAATGAACCGGTCTTCTACTAGTGAGAAGTCAGCTTGCATTCTGTCCTGTAGGGATGCAGCATTCAGATGACTTGTAAATAGCACTGCTTCGTCCGCATAGAGGAGAATGCGATCCTGGCACACTAGTGGGAGTTTGTTTAGGAATAAGCTAAGCAAGAGGAGTCCCAGAATGGAGCCCCTTGGGGATGCCTGTGCTCATACCAAGGTTTTCTGAGAGGGTGCTTTCAATTTTTACTCGCTGTTCACGACCAGTAAGGTAGCTATGGAGCTAGCCCAGGAATGTTGTGGACACAGTGGTTTTACTGAGATGGGCTAGGAGAAGTGCATGACACACTGTATCGAAGGCCTTAGTGAGGTCGATGAAGGTGGCCCCCACTAAATGCCCTTGGTCCAGCGAGTCATGTATGAAGCCTGTGAACTCGACCAAGGCTGATGTGGTGCTATGTATTTTTCTGAGCTGTGCTGCTCGATGCATTGTAACTGGTATTTGTCTAGGTGTTAGACTAGTTGGTCATAGACTGTTCTTTCCAGAGCCTTGGATATAGAGGTAGTATTGAGATGGGCCAGTAATCAAAGTGGATAGTCTCATCGCCGCTTTTAAAAACAGGTGTGACAACTGCTGATTTCCAAATTTTTGGGAACCGCCCCAGTGATTAGGGAGAGGTTGAGTATTTTTGTCAGGGGTAATAGAACCTCATCGATGATGAGGGTGACTAGTTTTAAGTCGAGCTTGTCGCTACTGTGCCTCATCTTTCCGAGTGCTTTTTGCAGGTATTTTTTTGCCTCACTTTTCAAGATAATACGAAGGTAAAATGGCAGGGCATTATTAGCGTGGGGAGGAGTAGCTGTGCTTCTATGGCCAGCTGGGAGAGGGTCTAGATAGTTGGGTGGGAGAACTCCCGCTGTGGTTGGTAAATCCCTTGTCGAATGTATTTACTATTGTTTTAGCATCCTGGGTAAGGTCACCGTTAAGGTTTAGCATAGTAAGTGTAGATTTATCAGAGGACCAAGTAAGGGACTTAATATTAGCCCAAAACGTTCAGCTGTCACTCCAAGAGTTATCCAGTTCAGACCCGAAGTGTTGCCTCTTTGCCAGGTGAACGGCCTGGGTGCAGGCATTTCAGGCAGTTTTGTACTTCTGTAAGTCATGTGGGGAACCAGAGCTTCTTGCCATCTGCCAGAGAGTGTCCCTGGCTTGTAGTTGGGCAATGAGGGATGGTGTTATCCACGACTTATGGTTGCCTTTGATTTGACCTTCTTTTTTGTGAATGGTGCAAAGATGTCACACGCTCCATTGGAGGTCTTTTTTTATTTATTTATTTATTTTTATTGTTATTAGTTTTCACACATTTCATTATACATCTTCGTTTGTTACCCATTGATCCACTTTATAAAACATTTTAAAACAATACTATACAGGAGGATATCATTATTTGACTCTTATACATGTTTCTTATTCATATTAGAATCAGTAAGGTCTTGTCTTATAGTCATCATAATTAATAACACTTGCAACAGCTCTTCGCATGTTCTCAACTCCATATATCCCACACCCCAGAGGTCCTACTAGAATATTTTTATCCCAATATTAGTATTGGCAATTCCTCTCTTCTTGTCAGTTCCCCTAATTAATGGGGGTGAGCAGACACTCATCCATTTCTCTTGTTCCCACCCCCATTCCTCTGTTAGTCCTTCCTTAATATCAGGGTGAAAAATAAATCAATTGAGGACTGATACAATGTCCAAGTGTGCCACTTTCTCATATAATTTGGTCCCCTGTGTTGGATCCTGGAGTTGATTGTTTCTGTGTGATATATTTGTTTCATAACTTGTCTCCAGTCCATGATGGATGGTATTACATTGGTCATCCACCATCTGGTGATAGCTTTTTTGGCTGCTAAGTAAAAGACTGGTACAAAAGTGTTTTTCCAGGGTGGCGAGTGATCGGGGTAGAATCCCAAAAACTGGATTATTCGGGACAGAAGGTTTATGCTGCTTCCTCCCTAGGCCTTCGACAGGCTAGCTCGGCTATACTGATGGCACATTTTTCACACGCCCTTATGGGTTCCCTGGATGAGGTGATTCCTCATGTCCCAGCTGACCTTCAGATGACGGTCAAGCAGGTGCAGGATCAGGGAAGGGCGGTAGCTAAACAGGAGCTCCAAACTTCTTTGGACATCGGTGACTCTTGTGCCCGGTCAGTAGTGATCGCAGTAGCCATGCGCCGCAGAGCTTGACTGCGGATCTCCACCTTCACGGTGGACACCCAGCAAAAGCTGGCAGATGTTCTCTTCCTGGGCACTGACTTGTTCAGGGCAGGGGTGGTAGGCCATCTCCAGAGGATTGAGAAGTCCAGTGCCACCTTGGACTCGGTCACATCTACCCAGAAGGACAAAGGCTGCCAGCAGCAACGTAAGCCCTTTTGCCCTTCCGCACCTGCTGCACGTCCGGCCCAGCAGCACCAGCAACAGGGCCAGCAGGCTCACACTTGGTGCGCCAAGGCCAAGTCTGCCACTTCCTCCAGTAGGAAGTGTGGAGGGAAGGGTCCAGGAGGCTCCTCGACCGGCCCTTCCTCCAAGCCTGTCCAGTGACGGGTTGAGGGGTGTCACCCGCAGCCTCGTCACTCCTCCCCGAGTTCCCCCCCATGGAGGGACGGCGCCGCCACTTCCTTTCCGCCTGGTCCACTATCACCACAGACCGCTGGGTGCTAGAAGTGATCGGCAGGGGGCTGCCTCTGGAGTTCAAGCAGTCCCCTCCCTATCGAGCCATCGCCCCATGGGGGGTGACGGGCTCCACAGCCTCTCTGTCGGCTCATCGAGCCAACATTGCCCTGCTCCTCCAGAAGGAGGTGATCAGCGAGGTGGCAGATCCTCCTCCAGACCTGGGGTTTGTGTCCAAGTACTTCCTGGTCCCAAAGCGGATGGGGGTCTGGCGACTCATTCTCGACCTACACGACCTGAACAAGTTCCTAAGGCCGCGTACCTTCAGGATGGTCACTCTGTCTCAGATTATTCCATCCTTGGAACTAGGCGTGTGGTTCTGTTCTCTAGACCTCCAGGATGTATTCTTTCACGTCCCGATCCATCCATCTCATCAGCGATTCCTCCGCTTCAGAGCAGAGGGCTCTCTTTATGAGTTCCGGGCCACGCCTTTCAGCCTTTCTCTAGCTCCCAGGGTCTTCACCAAATGCATGGCAGTGGTGACAGCATTCCTGCGGTGCTGAGGGGTCTGGGTGTACCCTTACCTGGACGACTGGCTGATTGCTGCCCCCTCCAGGTTGGAGTTGGAGCATTCCAGGGATCTGGTCCTCCAGGTCTGCTCTTGGATTGGCCTCCTCATCAACGAGGCCAAATTGGAACTTGTGCCATCGCAGGTGATTCAGTTCATTGGGGCAGAGCTCGACTCTCTTCAACCAGAGCCCGTCTCCCAGCAGACAGGGCCGAGGTCCTTTCCTCCTTTGCCCAGTCATTTCTGGTTGGGCAGTTGCACCCTACCTGGGACTTCCTGTGTCTTCTGGGCCTCATGGTGGCCTGCACCAGCGTGGTCCGTTGGGCCCACTGGCTTATGCGCCCCCTGCAATGGGGGCTGGCCAGCCAGTGGTCTCACCGTTCCAGTCCTCTGGACCAGCTGGTAACAGTGACCCAGGAGATGTGGGACGGCCTGCAGCGGTGGCTCGTCTCAGCTCATCTGCAGGAGGGTATCCCGTTTGTCCGCCCCAAGCCAACGGTCACTCTAAAGACCAACGCCTTTCTGATGGGTTGGGGTGTCCATCTGGGGGAGCTTAGATCCCACATACTCTGGTCCCCTCAGGAGTCTCTGCCATATCAACCTGCTGGAACTTCGAGTGGTTCGGTTAGCCCTCACCGCCTTCGCTCCGTTTGTACGGGGTCAGGTGGTTCAGGTCCAGACGGACAACACCACAACCGTGTACTACCTCATCCGTCAGGGTGGGATGCACTCCTTGCCTCTGTGCAAGGAGGCTCTCCGCATCTGGTCTCTCGTGATCAGTCTGGAGGCGGATCTCCTAGCCATCCATGTGGCAGGAGCCTCCAACAGTCTGGTCGATACCCCTCAGCCAGATAGGCACTGCATCTCACGAGTGGTCTTTCCTGACGGAGGTAGTGCAAGACCTGTTCTCCCATTGGGGCACCCCTCAGGTGGACCTGTTTGCCTCCAGGGAGAATGCAAAGCTGATGCTGTTTCACGCCGCCCCCCTCAGCAGGACTCGCTGCAGGGGGATGCCTTCTCGAGGCCGTGAACCCCGGGCCTCTTCTATGCCTTCCCTCCCTTTCCCTTGATCCACAAGGTGCTTCTCAAGGCGAAGAGGGACAAGGCGCAGGTGATTCTGGTAGCCCCAGACTGGCCTTGCCAGTTCTGGTACCCAGATCTCCTCAACCTCAGCTTCAGGCTCCCGAGGTGGCTTCCAGCCTGCCCGGACCTGATCTCAGTTGACAAGGGGGAAGGTTCTCCATCCATACCTTCAATCCCTGCACCTGATGGCCTGGTTCCTGAGCGGCTAGAGTTATGGGCCTTGGGTCTTTCTGACGAGGTCCTCAACATTGTAAGTAAGGAGTCGACCACAAAATGCTATGTCTTCAAATGGAAGAGATTCTCCATTTGGTGTCAGGACAAGGGGTTGGACCCCTCTTCCTGTCCTTTGGCTAGTATTTTGGACTACCTGTGTTCCCTTTCTCAGCTAGGGCTTCGGTCAACGACCCTTAAGGTGCACCTGGCAGCCATCTCTGCTTACTGGGTGTGGGCCGGCAAGCAGTCGGTGGCACAGGAGAAGGTGGTCGGGTGCTTTTTCAAAGACCTAGACCACATATCCTCTCCGATGCGAGAATCTCCACCTCCATGGGATCTATTGCTGGTATTGGATAAGCTCATGGGCAAGCCATTTGAACCAATTCAGAGGTGTGACATCTGTCACCTGTCGTGGAAGACCACCTTCTTGATGGCTATTACATCAGCCAGATGGATGGGAGAGCATCAAGTGCTTTCCATCAAGCCTCCCTACCTGGTCTTCCACAGGGACAAGGTTGTCCTTCGCCCCCACCCGAAGTTCCTTCCGAAGGTGGTGTCGGAGTTCCACCTTAACCAGGTGTTGACTCTGCCAGTGTTCTACCCCCAATCACACCTCAGAGGCCGAATATAGGCTCCATTCTTTGGACCGTAGAAGGGCGCTCGCTTATTACAAGGAGCGTACGGCTGAAGTTCGGGGAGAGGTTCGCCAGTTGTTTGTCACCTACGCTGAAGCCGCACCTGGCACACTTGCAGCCAAGCGGACGATAAGCAGGTGGGTCACCTCCTGCATAGATCTCTGCTATAGGTTGGCGGCATGGAGCCTCCCAAAGGGATAAGAGCTCATTCTACCCATCATACTGCTGCTTTAGTGGCTGCTTCTGGGCACATCCCTATCCAGGAAATCTGCAGGGCTGCTACCTGGAAGTCAACACACACCTTTATTTCCCATTACCACATTGACCTAGAGTCACGCCGGTATGCTGGTTTTGGGACCTTGGTTTTTCTGTCCTTATTCCCTAAGTAGGGTGTGCGCGCCTTGCCTTCCTCCTCCTGGAGAGCTGCTAGGAGTCTGCCACAAAGTGTGGATTGAACAACATATCCACGTCCCTAGAAATACAGTTTACTCACCTGTAACAGGAGTTCTAGGAATGGTATATGTTGTTCATCCACACTTTGTAGCAGGTTCCTTGTCACTTTAAATCTTGCCAGAAGGTCTACAAGCTGGCTCCTCCCACCCACCCATATGATAAAACTCCCGGCTCTGCCCCATGATGCCAGATCTAGTCCACTGGAAGCCAGGCTGCACGTCGAAGCCAGGGAGGTCGGGTGGGTCGTGTTAACAACATATACCACTCCTAGAACTTCTTTACTGTTACTGTCTAAAACATGTACTACTGTTTTGATGTACCTTTGTCCTTGTAACTGACGTGGAACCCATAAATGGGCAACAGCCCGGTGTAATCCAAGAACTCAATAAATTAAAAAAAAAAAAAAAAAAAGAATTTAATGGCATGGGAGAATGCTGACTCCCTTTAGTAAACTGCCACAAAACAGTTTTAATGCTGAAGTTAATGTTCTTGTATGGAGGTCAGACAGAGTTCTGGCAGATGACTTCTTAATAATGCAAGGAAGGATGGAAATAAAAAAAACAAAAAAACAACTGCATGCAAACTAAGCTTTCCTCAGTGGCAAACGTGAGGAAATCTGCATGAAGCAACAGGACCAAATTTTAAACTCCTTTACAAAAGTGCACTATAGCATTTGTGGTGATTTCATATAAGTAAAACACACACGCGCTCACACACACACACACACACACAGTAACTGTTCTTCCAGTGGTGTTTTGACATTTGAAACCTGTTGGCAGCACTTTTTCAAGAGTGGAACCCCACTGTTCTCCCTTTATAAACTGCTGGTATATTTCACATTGTCATCCATCTGTCTGGAGGCAGTATAGATTGCCTAAAGCTCTAACGAACAAACAGTCGGCAACTGCTGGCAGTGTCACTTATATTGTTAATGCCTACACATATATAATAAATATGTAACTGTTATCTTAAAAACATATCGTGGCATTAATTACCGAAGAATTGAGAAATTCAGCTGTTCTCAACAAGAAAACTATTGAGGGATGAGGTAGCCAGACTCAGGGCGGAAGTAAACTGGGTCAGGAGTACCATCACCCCTATCCAGAGACCACCCAGTCCAATGCCACTGCCTCAAAGGATGCCGAGAACGAGGAGCACTTGGATGACAGTGTGCTCAGGGAGGGTTAGGGTGGTCCGGCAAAGGCACATCCCAGATCCTATTCCACTCAAGAACTCATATGCCACATTGGCAAATGGAGACAACCAAATAGAGGTACCCAGAGAAGTGGAGGGAAAGGATGTGGAGGTTAGCCAAGAAGGTGACCTCAGTGGGGAGGGCAGTGGACCCCAGAGGAGGAGGAAGCGAATCCTGGTGGGGGACTCCATCATAAGAGGGATCCAGCTAGGAACACAGGAGGGGGAGGACAGAGAGGTGAGGTGCCTACCAGGTGCCACGGCATGGAGGGATGGAAGGAAGATCCTGGAGATCACTGAGAAGGCAAGACGGGAGGGTGAGCTAGATATCATTATTCACCCAGGTACTAATGACCTGACAAATGGGGAGCCAAAGGAAGTTCAAGAAGAGTTTAGGAAATTGGGGGAGGGGGGTCTCCAGCAAGTAGCTACTTCTGTCACCTTCTCGGAAGTACTACCTGCAAGAGGCATGGGAGTAACTCATGGTTGAAGAACTGGTGCTGTGAGGAAGGGTTTGGATTCATTGGTGACTGGGGACCCACCTGGAGGGATGGAAGCTTGTTCAAGCCTGACAGCCTGCATCCATCCTGGAGGGGAATCCAAGCACTGAATGATAAATTTAAATGCTACATTGACAAGCGTTTAAACTAGCCGGGGCAGGCCAGCAAGAAGGATACCTAATTTCCCACCCCCCACGGCTAGCAGTGGAACCAGTGAACCGGAGGAGTGGATATCTCTACAAAGCAGCGTGCAAAAGATGGAGATAAGCGCTCAAGAGGTGGATAGGCAGAAAAGGGGCAAAATTCAACAGAAGGGCAGACAGCAAGGAGAACCAGAGATAAAGGACAACCAAGGAAGGAGCTGGAGTAGAACAGCTCAACAGTCCTGCGGGGTCAAATCATGGAAAGGCATGTTTGCCAAGGCCAGGAGCCTTAGCAACAAGATGGAGGATCTGGAGGCTGTCATGGTGCAGTCAGACCTGGACATTGTGGCCATCACAGAAACCTGGTGTAGTGATAACCACGACTGGGAGATGGCCATACCTGGCTACAACATATTCAGAAGAGACAGGGCAGGTAGGAAGGGAGGAGGAGGAGTGGCGCTGTATGTGAAAAATGACATAAGGGCCACAGAGATCCAGGAGGAACAAAATGGGGGAGAGATACTGTGGGTTAAGCTGGAAAGGAAAATGGGGCCCGCCATCCGCACAGGTGTGGCCTGTAGACCACCAGCCCAGAAGGAAGAAACAGATAGGGAGCTGATGCTAGCCATCCAAAGGATGGCAGACAAGGGTGCGGTAGTGCTGGTTGGAGACCTCAATATTCCAGACGTGGACTGGAGCATCCCAGCAGCAGCATCAACTAGGAGCAGATTTATCCTGGACTCCCTTCAGGGTGCCTTCTTCAAACAACTGATCATGGAACCAACTCGGCAGAATACAATACTGGACCTTGTGCTCACATACAGGCACAGTGTGATGAGGCAACAGTGGGGGGCACTTGGGGAACAGTGACCACCAGTCATTGTGGTTTGAAATCACAGAAGGAGCAGAACCAAACCACACAAAAACATGTATCCTTGATTTTAGGGGGGCAGACTTTGGGAAAATGAGGAGATGCTTGAAAGAGGCATTAAGGGGAATGGGGCAGGAATCAGGGGTTGAGGAACAGTGGGCAGTATTTAAAATGGGGATTACAAGAGCAACAGAATTATGCATTAAGCAGGTTAGCAAGGGGAAAAGGAAGAGGAGGCCATTATGGTTTTCCAAGGAGGTAGCGGAGAAAGTGAAAGCCAAAAAGATTGCATTCAGGCAATACAAAAAGACACAGGCAGAAGGGGATAGGGAGAAGTACCAGGAGAAGCAAAGGAGGCAGGGAAGTCAATGAGCCCTGTCCACACTGCCCTCTGTAATGTTACAGAGTGCCCAAACCGCTACAACGGTTTGCTTTACCCCTGTAACGCTATAGAGGCTGCTTACAACCGCTGTTGAAATCCACATATGAGGTGGTTTCAACAACGGTTATGGAAACCAGTTACGCGCGTAACGCTATCGGGCGAAAAGGACGCGGCACCGTCTCTACGCAGCGCCAGCCGCATTGTGGGATTGGGTGCCACGGTAACGGCCACTTGGTTCCCGGCGTGGACCAGCAGTGCTGGTCCTGTAACGGACACCATGACAGTGTCGACACACTGCACCACTCCCCGGTTATAACGGTTTCTGTCGGTTACAGGGTCTGAGCGGTGCAGTGTGGACGGGGCCTAAGGGAAGCCAAGCTCAAACAGAAGAGCACATTGCAAAATCAGTGGGCAGAGGGGACAAAAACTTTCACAGGTACATAAGTGGAAAAAGAAAGGCAAAAGGAGGAATAGCGAGACTGAAGAGGGAGGATGGGGGCCGCATGGAGGATGACAACAGTAAAGCTGACATACTAAACAGGTATTTCTGCTCAGTCTTTACTGAGTAAGAGGAGGGTAATGGGTCTGAAGGGAGTGCATAGGGTGGGAATGGTGCAGAAATGGACACAAGTCCCTTTACACGAGAAAGGGTCCTGAAGGAACTGGAAGTAATAAAGAGTTGATAAAGCAATGGGGCCAGATGGGGTGCACCCCCAGGGTCTTTAAAGAACTAAGAGAGGTGGTGGCTGAGCCTCTGGCAATCCTGTTTAGCCAATTACTGGAAATGGGAGGTACCCAAAGACTGGAGGACAGCAGATGTAGTCCCCTTATACAAAAGTGGGAACAAAGAGGAAGCAGGGAAACTACTGAAGGAGAGCTTGGTGGAACATCTGGTTGTCAGTGGACAACAGGACCCAAGGCAGCATGGTGTCACCAGGGGGAGGTCATGTCGGACCAACCTCGTTGAATTTTTCGACTGGGTGACTGGGGAGGTGAATCAGGGGAGGGCAGTGGACATGACCTCTCTGGACTTCAGCAAGGCCTTTGACACTGTGCCACATAGAGGACTATTACACAAACTGGGAAATATGGGTGTGGGCAGGACAGTAGTGTGGTGGGTAGGTAACTGGCTGGGCAGCAGGACACAGAGGGTGGTGATAAATGGCTGTCACTCCACAGAGGGAAGAGTGACCAGTGGGGTACCACAGGGATCAGTGCTGGGACCGGTCTTATTCAACATCTTCATCAGTGACATTGCACAGGACCTACAAGGCAGAATGTCCCTGTTCGCTGATGACACAAAGCTCTGTAACAGAGTAGACACACCAGAGGATGTAGACAGAATGAGAAGGGACCTGCAGAACCTGAAGAATGGTCACAGATTTGGCAGTTGAAATTCAGTGCAAAGAAGTGCAAGATAATGCACATGGGGCACAAAAACCCTGGCACAATATATCAGTTGGAGGGGTGAGGATATAGCATGCACCAAGCAGGAAAGGGATCTTGGGGTTATCATCTCTGATGACCTCAAGGTAGGGAAACAGTGTGACAAGGCAGCAGGTAAAGCAAATAGGATGCTGGGATGCATAAGCAGGGGCATCACCAGCAGAAAAAGGGAGTTCATAATTCCACTATACAAGACACTAGTGAGGCCCCACCTGGAGTACCGTATACAGTTCTGGAGACCTTACCTACGTAAGGACATCGACAGGGTAGAGAAGGATCAGAGGAGGGCAACAAAGATGGTGCATGGATTGCATCACAAGTCCTATGAGGACAGGTTGAAGGAATTGAATATGTGCTCCCTGGAAGAGAGGAGGGAGAGAGGGGGATATGATGGAGACATACAAGTATCTTACAGGGAGGAACAGGGTGCAGGAATACACTATTTTTAAGCAAAAAAGATGTTCCAGGACTAGAGGGCATGGGATGAAGTTGGAGGGAGGACGATTCAGAGGAAACGTGAGGAAGAATTTCTTCACAGAACAGGTAGTAGACAAGTGGAACACCCCGCCAGAGGAAGTGGTGGGGGCTGAAACAGTCACGGGATTTAAGAATGCATGGGATAGACATAAAGGAATTCTGGAGGTCAGGGGTAAGGGGCAACAGACTTCTAGGAAAACACAAAGTGAACTTACAAGCTCAAATGGGCAGACTGGGTGGGCCGTAGGCCCTTTTCTGCCGACACTGTGTATCTATGTAACATTTTCAAGTAAAACATCAGGCATAACTATATGTCTATTTCTTGATGGTATGGTTATGAATTTGGTAACATCCAGACAATATCTTATTTCTCAAAAAAAGATTACTAATACAGGCAGTGAGGACAGTGTCTTCTTACCATAAGCTACGGTATCCATGATAAGCAGTCCTTTTAACAGCAATGCAAATTCAAACTACACATGGCAAGCCCAATTGCAAGCATTAGATCAGAGTACTCCAGTATAGTGCCTTCAGAAACTGTTCACCCCCCCTTGGATTTTGTCACGTTTTGTGATGTTGCAAACTCAAATTAAAATACATTTCTATGGGATTTTTTTGTTGCGTAGCTACACAAAGTACTCTACAATGTCAAAGTGGAATGAAACTTCTGGAATTTTTTGTACATGTAATTTAAAATAAAAACCTGATATGTGTTGATTTGATAAGTATTCACCCCCTTTGCTATGACACTCCAAATTGAGCTCAGGTGCATCCAATTTCCTTGTGAGATCACTCTAAAACTTGAATGGAGTCCACCTGTGGTCAGTTCAAATGGTTGACATGATTTCAGAGGAAATGCACCTGTCTATATAAGGTCCCACTGTTGGCAGTGCATCTCAGAGCAGAAACTCTACCATGAAGACCAAGGAGCTGTCCGTAGAACTCTGTGATAGAATTGTGAGAAGGCATAGATCTGGGGAAGGGTATAAAAACATTTCCAGGGTGTTGAAAGTTCCCAGGAGCACAGTCAAGTCCATCATTAGGAAATGGAAATATTACAGAACCACCCAGACTCTTCCTAGAGCAGGCCGTCCTCCCAAACTGAGCAACCGGGCAAGAAGGACCTTGGTCAGGGAAGTGACCAAGAACCCAATGACCACCCTGACAGAACTACAGAGTTCCATGGATGAGATGGGAGAACCTGTCCAGAGGACAACAATCTCTGCAGCACTTCACAAATGTAGCTTTTATGGGAGAGTGGCTAGACGGAAGCCACTCCTGAGAAAAGACCACATAATAGCATGCCTGGAGTTTGCAAGAAGGCACGTGGCAGACTCTGAGACCATGTGGCAAAAGATTCTCTGGTCTGATGAAACAAAAATTGAACTCTTTGGCCTGAATGCAAAGTGCTATGCCTGGCGCAAACCGAACACAGCTCATCACCCATGTAACACCATCCCTACCATGAAGCATGGTGGTGGCAGCATCATGTTATGGGGATGCTTTTCAGTGGCAGGGACTGGGGCACTTGTCAGGATAGAGGGAACAATGAATAGAGCCAAATACAGGCACAACCTTGAAGAGAACCTTCATCAGTCTGTAATAGACCTTGGACTGGGGCGAAGATTTACGTTCTAATAGGACAATGACCCCAAGCATACAGCCAAAGCAATACTGGAGTGGCTTCAGAACAAGAAGGTGAATGTCCTTGAGTGGCCCAGCCAAAGCCCAGACTTGAATCCCATTGAGAATCTGTGGAAAGCCTTAAAGATTGCAGTTCACCGACGCTCCCCATCCAACTTGACAGAGCTTGAGCAAATCTGCAAGGAAGAATGAGCGAAAATCCCCAAATCCAGATGTGCAAAGCTGATACAGACATACCCAAAAAGACTCAAAGCTGTAATTGCTGCCAAAAGCGCTTCTACTAAGTATTGACTCAGGGGGGTGAATACTTAAGTAAACAAAATATTTCAGTTTTTAATGTTTCATAAATCTTTCTTACACAATAAAAATATTTTTGGCCCTTTAAATTGTTGAGTATGCTGTGTGAATCAAGGGGGAAGAAAAATAATTTCAATGCATTAAGAATTCTGGTTGTAACACAACAAAATGTGACAAAATCCAAGAGGGGGTGAATACTTTCTGAAATCACTGTACAACAGAATGAAGGGGGGGGCACTACTCCACAGGTGTATTATAATTTATTTTCATGGTTAATGTTTATACAGTTAGCCAGTCGATGGAGATGGGAATTTTACAGTCCTTAATGTGTTGTTTTTTTTATATTTCACTGATTGCTCTCAATTTGGTACAGAAACAAAACAAGTCAGTTCATGATTGTATCAGCTGATATCTTATTAATCTGACCCAAGCTTAGTGAAGTGTCCTGTACTTGAAGAAGTGAATTGAAAACACATACAAACACACACACACACTACCACCACCACCGCAAGTTGAGGTAAAATGAGAAGTTAGTACCTCACAGTAAAGATGCTGTGGTAGTAAATTAATAGTTTTCCAAATTCCTGTTAGCAAGCACACTTAGTTGAGGGTGGGGGGCGGTAATTTCATAAACATACTCCCAAGGCTGAAGATTACATTGGAGATCACAGAGTGGCATAGCAATCACAAAATGACAAAACTTCTAACAACAGAAGCAGCACATTGTCCTACAATACGAACATACGAATTTGCCAGCAGAAACCAGCCATAATTGTCTGTCACGTCTGCTGAAATGAGCAGCTCCGTTTAGTTCCGTGGAGCTGCCCTCAACTCCCCATGGAATTGACTGTTCCTCCCCTTCCTCATCCCAGGAATATCTGCTGCCCTAATTTTCTTCTTCACCCTACCCCCCCCCCCTTTGAAACTAGCCACTGTATTTACCACAGCCACATCCTCTGGCAACTGGTTCCACTCCGACAACCCTTTCAGTGAAAAAATGCCTCCTCATTTCCTTCTTAAATCTACCCCTCCCCCACTAGTTTCAGACTGTGCCCCTAGTTGTACCCTCCTTTCTTAAGTTAAAGATGCCATCCAGTCCTACCTTGTTTATTCCCTTAAGGTACTTGAAGGTCTCTATCGTGTCCCCCTCTCTCTTCTATCCGCCAAGGCATACATGTTGAGCTCTCTCAGCCTCTCCTCATATGGTCTGTCCCCCATGCCCTGTATCATTCTGGTTGCCTTCCTGTGGACCTCCTTCAGTAGCTTGATATTCTTCTTCAGATACAAGCACCAGAACTGCACACAGTGTTCCAGGTGCTATCTCACCAGTGGCCTGTACAATGGCAGAATGACTTCCTCCCTCCTAGAGGTTATTCCCCAGGCAATGCAGCCTAGCATTTTATTTGCTTTGGCTGCTGCTTTGAGGCACTGTGCCAAGTGTTTCATGACCCCTCTAGAATCTGCGGCTTATCCATCAGGTAGGAAATGGGCAGACTGGGTGGGCCAAGCGGTCCTTATCTGCCATCAGATTCTATGTTTCTGACCATCACTCCTAGGTCCTTTTCCCTCCTCTGAAACTGCCACCTGTACTCCCCAGCCAGTGGGTGACCCCTGGGTTCCTGGCACCCAGGTGCATGACCTTGCATTTCTCTGAAATCCAACTGCCAGATGCCTGACCATTTCTCCAGCCTAGCCAGATCCCCCCTTAATTCCTGTCTCCCCTCCACTGTGCCCACCATCCCTCAGAGCTTGGTATCGTCCGAAAAGAGGCAGATCTTACTTTTGACCCTCTCTGCTATGTCACCAATAAAGATGTTGAACAGCACAGGCACAAGTAATGAGCCATGTGGGACCCCACTGTTTACAAGCCTAGGTTTGATAGTTTCTCCCCCACATCACCACCACCACTCTCTGATTCCTATCCTGCAGCCAGTTCTTGACCCACCCCAGAAGTTTGTCCCCTGTTCCCAGGTCCCTCAGCTTGTTGATCAGCCTGCCATGTGGCAGTGAATTAAATGTCTTGCTGAAGTCCAGGTACAGGATGTCCACCACCTGCCCCTTGTCCAATGATCTCGTAGCCCAGTTGAAGAAGTCAGTAATGATCATTTGACAAGATTGCCCCTGACAAACCCGTGCTATCGTCCGGAAGACCATTTTCCTCAAGGGAGGACACAAGTCTTTCCTTTAGAATGGTCTCCATTATCTTCCCCACTATGGAGATCAGGGTAACCAGCCTGTAGTTATCCGGCTCGTCCCTGAGACCCCTCTTTTGGAGTGGAACCATGTGAGCTGTTCTCCAGTCCTGCGGTACACACCCCTCCTCCAGCGAGGTGTTAAACAGTTCTGTCGGTGGGGCTGCTAGTGCCAACGCCAACTCCCTCAGGACCCTCTGGTGTAAATCATCTGGTCCCACTGCTTTGTCCACCCGCAGTTCACTTAGCCCCCTTAGGACCCTGTATGTCCCAATCTTCCCTTCGTTCCCCCCCCAGCCTTCCCCCATTCCTCCCCAGTGTTATCAGCCCTTCCACTTCCTTAGTGAAGACAGAGCAAAAGTATTTATTTAAAGCCTCCCGTTGATCTTCTCCCTTTTCTGGCCATCCTCTGTCCCTCTTTATCCTGAAAATCCTATCCCTTATGCTTCTTTTCTCCCTAAAGTATTGGAATAAATCTTTTTCCCCTTCCTTAATCCCCTGCACCAGTGTTAGTTCTTTCTCCGCCTTGGCTGCCCATACTTCTCTCCTGACCTCCCAGGATTTCTCTGCATAAACCTCTCTTTCCTAATCCCTCAAGGCTCGCTTGTACTTCAGGAAGGCCTCCTGCTTTGCTTTCACCTTCTCTGCCACCCTCCTGCTATACCAGCTAGGTCTCAGACACCTGGAGTTCTTTTTGCGAATTTTTGTGCAGGTGTTGGTGGCCTCTGTTAACCTCTTCTTGATGACAACCCATTTCTGCTCTGCATCCATCTGCGGTCTGAGCTTTGGTATTTGTGGACTTACTGCTGCTGAAAACTGGAGGAAGGGAGAAATGAGTTATGTGGTAAATGCGAAATTGTGTGTGCAACAGAGGGAGAACGAGAGGCAATCTATGTGGTGGTTCCTCTTTTATTCTTTCTGCATGGCAGGCGGGTGGACAGTAAGCTATTTAGCAGCACAGGTCCTAGTGTAGGGCAGCAAATGACATGTGTGTGGTAGGCAAGACCCACTCGGCTGTTGCCCTGGCTGCATTAAATTGTATGCCGTGACGTGCATCAGTGTCTATGCCCTTAGGGGGAGAAATGAAAAGTTTGGAGCGCTGGCTGTGAGGAGTGAATATATTACCAAATGGTATGGGAACAGAGGGTCGGAGAGCATGCAGAGGGAGAGGGTTTGGTGTTTAAAGGAAATGTGCAACCAGCTCAGCTCCTTGCTGGGTAGAAACTTCTCATAGTTTAAAGGACTAGAGTGATCTCTCATAGGAGTACTTTGGTCCTTTCAACTACGATAAGTGTCTGCCCAGCAAGCAGTGGCTTATGTCATAACGCAGTGCCATGTAGTAAGCCAATGATCATAATAGATTTACAGTATGTTTTATTTGATGTGAAACACACACTGTTGCCAGACAGAAGTTGGCCGACTTTCTGTTATAGTGTTTAGGATACATTGTGATACGCCTCTGTATCTCATCAGGGTAGCCAGCCTTACAAAGATCCATTCACACCAGCACTCATGCGTGCATACTGATTGGGTCACTCATACAAACATGGACACTAAACGTTTAGCACCCGCACATTAGCTACAAATTCTCACACACACACACACACTCTCCCATGCTGTGAAGGATAGAAAAAGATGCCATTCATACAGTGCAGTCAGGAGGACCCTGCTGTGGAGCACAGCTCCTGTGGGCACTTGGGGGCCTAACAGTATAGTTAGGCTAGCGGGATCCAGTGGCAGGTGCAAGGAGGCGCTAGAGAAAAAACCGTGTGCTGCCAGAGAGCACTAGGTGGGCTGTGCTGTTGGCTGCCCATTTGAAACCAACCTTAGACCAGGAATATAAACACCACAGCGCAAAACCACAGCCTCAGTGCAAAAGTATAAATAACTGAAACTGACAGACATACATGCTTTGAGGTACCCTGCCTCTTCCTTAGTGAGCATCTGTCATGGGAAGTTGCAGTGCTGTATTTATAATACTTCCTCATCACATGACAACCAATCAGCATTCATTTTATAGGTTTTCAAAAATGTCAGTGAGACAGTTAATTCTTATTACTGTGTGGCTTTCACACAGACTGCTCCTGAAAAAATTGTCCCTTAATCCAGATTTATTTAAAGGGGGATCTACAGTAAGTGTGCTCACCCATTGTTATAAAACATAATGAACTGCAGCCCTAAAGGGGGCAGACTGCACCTAGAAAATGATCCCTTAGTCCAAAATGTGTTTAAGGGGTCTTTACAATAAACGCGCTCACTCATTTTATAGCAGATGCATTGTTTTAATGGATTTGCTTACATGTCTTCAGAGAAACCAGATGTAATGAAGTGTAAAGGCTCCACAGATCTTCATGTAATAACTACATTTTATCTAATACAGTTTTGAAATATTAAACAGTGCAAAAATACAGAAAATGCAAAAATGTAGTACTTATGAACTCCTGCTCCAATTCATGTTAAGCTGCTAACGCATCCAATCCAATATGCACATTTATAAAGAGGATCTACATTAAATGTGATAATCGCTCACAATCCCAGTGTACAAAAAGCTTTTTACCTTGTCTGTACTATGTTTTGCATATGGATGTGTAGCAGCTGTATCCAGACTTGTGATATAAAGTGCAAAATAACACATCAAAGTGCTGCCATATTACTTACTATAAATCAGTATTGACAGTAAGACCAAGGATGGAAAATCAAAGGAAAAGTGGGCTTGTACTATACATTGGGGTCTGTATAGTATCCCTTCAGTTTTGAGTCTCTGCAAACTCTTACCTCAGGGCATAGAGTTTGCAGAGACTCAAAACTACAGGGTGTCTTTTCCTCAGGAAAAAACAACAAACAGGGCACTGGATCCTTTGACAAAGTGCTCGCCTGCTTGAAACATTAGGGGTTTTATTTATTTGCTTTTGGTAGCCTGGTAAGTGCACTAGACAGAACTGCCTATTTTCAGGCACGACCCGAGAGAGTACAAATCAAGGAACAGGTAAAAACAAGTACACTTACAGTGTTGTACAATAAGAGATTCCTAACAGTTATATAGAGGTGCAAGTTACATAGTACATAGAGGAGGCACACATCACACAGTATAATAGGAACAAAACAGACAAAAAGGCACAATTTACTGTTAATAATGTACAAAACATGACAGTGCTGTTGGTAAGTCAGCAAGAAGACAATTTCCAGGCAGAGACAGGGAACAAAGTGCGTAGCTGCAGCTGAGGAAGAGTGGGGATGGGAGGAATCAAGAGGCCACAGGGAAATTTAAGTGCAGGACAATGGTAGATTTGCATGACTTGTAAAGCTGGGGACATTTGCAAATGTCAAGGGAGGCGAGGTAAGTGGAGAGGCCTTTCTTGAAAGTGGGGTGGGGTGGAATTTGGAGTGCCTAAGATCAAGTGGTAGAGAGTTCCAAAATTTGGGGGCATAGGAGAAGGCAAGTTCACTCATCCTGGTAGAGCATTTTGGGACAGATAACAGAGCTAAAGACATGGAACAGAGCAAACGAGGAAAGTCAGTGGGGGTGAGCATAGCAGCGAGTATGGAGGGGATGGAAGAATGAATAATGTTGTCAGTCAGACAACCTAATGAGTAAGCCTGACGCGAGGAAGGAGACAACTAGTGGAGGTCAGAGTAGAGAGCACAGTGGTGCTTAAGACGAGGAGCAGATAGCGCAAATCTACAGATGTTGTTGTAGGCAACGTCCCACATTTGCAAAATGCTTGCCTGTGCCATAGCAAAGATAGGCAGAGTGTAGTAGAGTCCAGGGAGGAGAAGGCCTTGGGTGACAGAGATCCTGGCGGCAGGGCTCAGAAACTGACGGACTCGGTAAGCCAGTCCAGTTTTAGCATTGACTGATTTGCAGACAGCTTTGACATGCAGAGAGAAGTTATGAGATGGATCCAGCATGACCCCTAGGTATTTGAAGGACTGAGTTACTTCCACAAGGGAGCCATCATGACAAGAAACCTGGAGAGGCAGAGTTGAAGCGACAGATTTCCTTTGTGACCCAAAGAGCATAGTCTGGGTCTTGGCAGCATTTAGCATCAGGTAGTGGGACGTAAGCCAGGTTTGGACACGATGAAGATCAGAGGAGAGGTGGGAGTTAATTTCATGAATAGAGCTGGAGGAGACATAGAGAGCCAAGTCATTGGCATAGAGTAAGGAGAGACTGTGGGAGGGCACAGAAGGTAGGTTATTGACGAACAAAGAAAAGAGCAGGGGCCCAAGTATGGAACCTTGTGGGATGCCCGAATGAAGCAGGACAGGGGTAGAGAGAACTTTATGACAGGAGACAGACTGGGAGCGGCTCCACAGA
The DNA here is from genome assembly GCA_016271365.2 of Neoceratodus forsteri. Taxonomy (NCBI): domain Eukaryota; kingdom Metazoa; phylum Chordata; order Ceratodontiformes; family Ceratodontidae; genus Neoceratodus; species Neoceratodus forsteri. The sequence goes on along the minus strand of CM057450.1, from coordinate 372,886,294 downwards.
TAGCTGGCAAACCAGGCAAGTGTGGATTGGGAGGCTCCTATAGAACATAGTTGATGCAGGAGCAGGTTGTGGTACTGAGTTAAATGCCTTTGACATGTCAATAAAAACAACCCCAGTAAGCTGGCCTTGGTCCATAGCAGATTTGATGTCACTGGTGAATTGCACTAGGGCCGTCATGGTGCTCTGGTTTTGCCTAAAGCCATGCTGAGCAGGAGATTGCAGGTTAAAGTTGGCAATGAAGTTAGACACCTGGCTTTGGATAAGCTTCTCCTGGAGTTTACTGAGGGTCAGCAGGAGCACAATAGGATGGTAGTTTGTAAGGTCTTTTGGATAACCCTTTTTGAAGACTGGGACAAGCCTGGCATTTTTCCAGGAGAGGGGCACAGTATCTGAGCTAATGAAGAGGTTGAACAATCTCATGATGAGGGTGGCAAGAAGAGGCGTTTAATTTGAGAATTCTGCGTTCTGGTACATCAGGACCTGCGCTGCCGTGGGGAGACATCATGTTAAGAGCTCGTAGGACATCCAGCCCGGAGACCAGGTGGAGAATCAGGGAAGGATGGGATGGGAGGAGGTGGGGGGGGGGAGTTGTGGCAAGGGGGAGACCATCAGCATCAAAACTAAGGAGGGCAGTAAAGAGTGACCTGAAAGCAACAGCTATGGTATTAGGGTTGTTACAGGAGACATTATTTATTAGAAAGTCATGGGGGATTTGGGATGTGGAGCATCCCATTATGTGGTTTATTTGTGCCCAGTACATTTTTGGGTTACTAGAGGTGGCGTGAAGAAGGCCTATCTAGTAATTGCTTTTGGCAGTCCGTAGCGCTTTCTTACAAGAATTACGAAGGGAGCGATACACGATGAAGTCGGAGAGCAGGGAGGAGGTTTTCCATCTGGTCCAGAGTTTGTCCTGTGCTTTAAAGCATACATAGAAGAAGGCTAGTTAACCATTTGGTAGGCAGGCCCCATACCCTGCGCCAGATGGAAGGAATGTGCTTGAACTGCAAGGAGCGCAGAGAGTTGGTAAAGTATTCCACAGCCAAGTCAATGTTATTTGTCACAAATATGGGGGACCAGTCGACATGCCGAAGATCCCTTAGAAAAGCTGAGGTGTCGCGGGCAGAGAAGTCAGACATGGAGATGATTTTGGGTGGGTGTGAGGGGGGAGCTGGCATCCCAGACACAGGTGACAGGTGAATGGTCGCTAATGGATTCTGGTAGCATGGTCACGGAAGAGATTCTGTCTGGCCTGTTGGTAAGTACCCAGTCAAGGAGGGTGTGACTATTACCATTGCTGGAATGTCACGTAGGCACCGAGACAAGCTGGGTTAGGTTGACCTTGCTTATATTAGAGTCAAGGACAGGGAGGTTTGGGCCGAGCCAATTCTGATTGAAGTCACCTAGACAAATCACTTCATTGTTTCTGGTGGCCAGGGGGAGAAAAGCCAGGAACTCCTTGAGCCCATGTTTTCAGGAAACTGGAGGCATGTAGGTGCAAACAATGTGCAGTTTTTTGAGTCACCCAGCAGAAGCAGTGCATGAAGTACCTCGCAGGACACAAACGAAGGGCATTGTAATAAGGTTAGGATTAGATGAGACTTGTAAAATAGTGCCAGACCACCACCTCTTTTTGATGCAGGCAGATCAACCAGAAACAAGTTATATCTGGGGAGGGAGCACAGAGAGTTGGGGGAGAACGCTTAAGCCAGGATTCAGAAATTGCAAGGAGATCAGGCCTTTGAGTGGTGGCCCAAGCTTCAAGTTCTGCATGATTAGCCACCAAGCTTCTTATATTAACGTAGGCAATCTTTAGTCCTCTGGAACGGGGCCCAGGGGAAGAACCGACTAAATAGTGAGGGAGCCCTGTGGCCGTGGGGCCAGGGTTAGTTTCCACATCACCTGCCAAAGATAAGGAGAGGACAATAATCCAGGTAGCAGCAATCAAAAAGGCGAGGGTGGTCCTAGCTTTGGAGATGTGTTTAGATGTGCTGTAAGACCTAGTCAGGTGGAGAACCAGTTTTGGGCAAGATTGTTCAATATGGCTATTGAGTCGCTTGGGGAGCGGTAGCAGATAGGAGAAGGTAAAGTCCTTCATGTCTGCAAAAAAGCCTGGAGGAGCAGCAGTTTGGAGGTGAAGTATTCCAGGGTAATGCCGCAACAGAGAGGAGTCAGTAGGACTGGCAGGTAAAGTGGGGGCTGCATGATCATGTAATAGGATCTGATATTTTCCAGAAGCAGGACCGAGGCAGCAAACGCAGTAGACTGCAGGTTCTAGGACTGCCCACATTGATGTGCCCCACCTCTTTATCACCAGAGGCCAGTCAGATAGGGCATAGGGCGGAGTAAAGGATTATTTAATAGATCGGGGGGGGGGGGACGAAAATTTCAGCTTGAAGGAGCACAGCTCACACAAGGTAAATGCAAGCTGCTCCCTCTGAATAACAATGAAATTTAAGCTCCACGAAATTGGGCTACTGCGCCACAAAAGTTGCCAAGTTTAAAAGTTCCAGTGCACTCAGGGCTCTTCCGTGTCCATACCTGCGAGGCAAATTCCGGAGGCGAACTGTACTTAGCTGAGCTGGGGAGGGCTGCAGAAGCAAGTCCTCAGACCCTGGAAAGGAAAGAAGACAGAGGGGTTAGCCTTTTAAATAGGGAAGGGAAATCAAAGTTAAACAGAAACAAAGAGAGGGTAGGGAGCTAGAATAGGGGGAGGAGTTGTACTACAGAGCAAGTTCTGAGGGGGAAGGAAAGTTCTAGTGGCAGGGAGACCGAGTTTGGAACTAGGTAGGGAAAGCACCAACCATACAGTTAAATAATTTGAGAAAATTAATTTGCAGTATTTAGTTTAAAAAGCAGATTACAATGCAGTCCTGAACATTTCAGCTTGAAGGAGAACAGCTCACACGAGGTAAATGCAAGCTGCTCCCTCTGAATAGCAATGAAATTTAAGCTCCACAAAACTGGGCTGCTGTGCCACAAAAGGTGCCAGGTTCAAAAGGTTTGGAGCTCCTCCGTGTCCATACCTGCGAGGCAAATTCCAGTGGCGAACTGTCCTAGGTTGGGCTGGGGAGGGCTGCAGAAGCAAGCCCTCAGACCCTTCGGGGCAAATTCTGGCAATTAACTGTCCTTGGCTGGGGAGGGCTGCAGAAGCAAGCCCTCAGATGCTGCGGGGAAAATTCCGATGGCAAACTGTGCTTGGCTGGACTGGGGAGGGCTGCAGAAGCAAGCCCTCAGACCCTGCGGGGCAAATTCTGGTGACAAACTGTCCTTGACTGGGCTGGTGAGGGCTGCAGAAGCAAGCCCTCAGACCCTGCGGGGCAAATTACGGTGACGAACTGTCCTTGGCTGGGCTGGGGAGGGTTGCAGAAATCTTGCTGTATTGCTGTGCCTTCAACTTTGCTTTCTGGCACAAATAGAGAGATACCAGTATCTTGCAACATTGCGGTCAGCTTAAAGGGGCATTGTCAGCTTTTTCCACTCGTTTGTGGACCTAGCAGTGCACATTCTGACACAGACCCATCCTACATGCGTTACAAAATGCATCCAGTGATATAGAAAAGAAGGCTGTGTACCTGTTTTGCTACATTTTGAAAAAACTCAGCATTTCCTCGGTCCGAAATAAAAGCTCCCGCCACCGGAAGCTTCGGCAGGTTGAGAACGTGTGTCAGGCATGAGTGCAGCCCTGAGATGCAATTTTTTAGCATGACACTTAATACAAAGGCTTCCCCAGTAAATGAATAAACACTGAGTGGTTTCAGGAGACTAAAAACAAAAAACGAGCACTGTGAGCATTGCGGTTTACTTTTTTAATCGCGACCTGAAATCCCACGCATGCGTGAGATCAGCATGTGTCTTTCGCATGTGCAGGATCTTGTATCTGCCTTTTTTGAGCATGCGCGGGATTTCGGTTGTGATTAAAAATGTAAAATGCAATGCTCGCAGTGCTCGCTTTTTGTTTTTAGGCACCTGAAACCGCTCAGTGTTTAATTATTTACTGGGGAAGCCTTTTATTACGAGAGGCATGCTAAAAAGTTGCATCTCGAGACTGCGCTCGTGCATGTCACGCATTCTCATCCTTCCGATGCTTCTGGTGGCGTGTGCTTTCAGATCGGACTCGAGTTTTGTAAAAAATTTAACGAAACAGGTAAAAAAAAAAAAACTTTTTATATCACTGGGTGCATTTTATAACTCGTGTATGATGGGTCTGTGTCAGAATTCACACTGCTTAGATAAGACCACAAACGAGTGGAGAAAGCTGACAGTGCAGCTTTAAGACTTGTCTTTTCCAAGTGTGGTCATTGTCAGGTGCCCAGTTTGATGTTTTTGCGTGACTGTATTCTTTTCCAAGAGCACCGACCGTATATAAGTTCTCACTTTTGGTTGGACTGCCTTTTCTTCGGCCCTTTTCAGGCTTTTGTGACTGCACACAGAATTTTTTTCTATATCACTTCTCTTCATGTACTGTATATATTTTTACAACAAAAATCTTTGACTTTTACAGGGAAGAGTGTACCCCCTTAGCTTGATGATTTCTAGCTGTAGAAGAGGAAAAAAAGGTGGGGGGGACAAACATGTTGCAGGTGATTCCTTTTATTTGACTAACAGCATTATTTTTGAGACTATCTTTCAAGAAGAGATAATACTAAACCATCTTCTTCAGGTCAGTCTGATTATTTCTAGTTGAGGGCTTGTGTAGGTATGGAGGGTTGTGCCATGCCATGCTCTGAGCATTTGTGTTTCTTTATAGATGATGCTGACATAAAGTCTTTCATTAGCTGTAGCTTGAGTCAAAAGCTGCTTTAGGTCTGTCTAGCAACATTCTGCTCCTGGTTTACATGCTGTTTCCTCATTATTGTCTAAGGTGAAGGAGTTGTAGATTGTGTGTTAAATGCTACCAGCAGGGACCCTGAGCCTGTCACACTGACTGACAAATGTTATGTAGCCTCTTGTAGGAAGGGTTATTGTCTAGGTGTCACTGATGATTACAGAGCAATAAAGCCAGGTGTGATAGTGCTTTCACTGAAGAAATAAGATCAAAAACCAAGAGCGAGTGCTTGATAAACAGAATCCTTTTCACAGCTTGATCAGAAGCAGGATGAGTAAAGCTGACAGGAATTCTATAAAGTACTTAGTAATGTGAGGCTTCCAGTCTTGGGGGGATATTTTTTAAGTCCATGTTATGGCGGCTGCTCAACAGAACCAACAAGTGTTGAAGAGAAAATAACTCCCCACCTGTTTTTTTTTTTTTTTCCTTAATTTAAAGATTGGCTAATCCCTGAGCAAAAATCTGGATCATCCTTTATCTTGACTTCTGTTGTGAAGGAAAGCAGCTCATGTCTTTAAAACTGTGCCCTTAAAGATAGCCCGCCCCCCCCCCAGCTACAGTGATTTTTAAGCTTCAGTTAATTGAGAGAAGGGTCAACATCTTATTAACTCATTCAGGGGTACTGTACAATAGGGCCATTGCTTTCATAATTGGATCAAAATCGCGCACCTATCATTGTTTTACTCATTAATGAACTGGACATCATTGGTAACCAGGAGACTATAGCATCTGTACTTATGGACTTCTAAGAGTCTAAGGTCTGGCTTAACACATTATATTACATCACATCTACAGAAAATCTAATTGAACTACAGATTAAGAAGTATGCTCGTCATACCAAAGTTCCGCACCAAAGTTGTCCAAACAGATTAGGGACAGGCATCTTCTAGGTGCACCAGTCCACTGGAAGAAATTGATGGCCTCAGTGGTTTTACTAGAAACTATACCAAATTCACTAAAATCAACAGCTTAATCTGGGTCAGTTTCAGTCAGTTTGTATTTGTATCCCCCCCACAATGAGGCTAAATATAGGCAATATTGTCTAACCCTCCTTTCCTGGTCAACAAAAACTAAATCAGTGCATACTCTCGAGCTTTTTAGATATATTAGATCACTCTTGAGTAGATACATGTAACTGTATATGCTGACACAGTGTTTGTTTTATTTTAGAAGTAACTTGATTGTTATAAAAGATTTTTCCTTGCAATTTATATGGTTATATTGTAATTATTTGTCTTCGGACATCCTGCCAAATTAGCTATGCTCAAGGATCAATCCTGAAATAAATAAATGATAGCAAAATGGTTCAGTTTCTTTTGTTTTTATAATCCATGTTTTATTTTTTAGAAATTTTACAACAGACATCAACACTCAGTTGATCTTACTTCGAGAGGAGCTTTTGCAGCAGGCTATAACAATCAGGACTATGCTGCAGGCACTAGGACCCTCCATAAACATTTTCAGCCAGCAGTATACAGCAGGGACCGCCCCCGACGCTGGCCCTGGTACAAAAGGGGGCGGACCCAGCTCCACCTCAGTTCTTTTCCCGTCGCGTCCCGCACATGAAGAGACAGATCTCGTTCCAGGTTGCCAGGAACAGCTAAAACTTTTCCAAAAACCCGCTTTTTGCTACCGTTTTCTACGTTTTTTTCAAGTACACTGTTGTCAGGCCGTTTCCAACGATTTTTGCGGTTCATCAACGGATGTCTTCACCGTTGTCAGCCTCGCCTGAACCCCATCAGAACAAGTGCGATTGTGGGAGGCAGATCCCTGCCAAGGACAGGCATAAAAGATGCGTTTTCTGCCTCGGGCCAGACCACGACACCGCGGCCTACTCCGCCTGCCAGGCATTTACCAGCCGGAGTCAGATCCGTCATCTGAAGGCCCTGAAGGCTTTTCTTCTGGAGAAGAAGATGGATCTGCACTCATCCAAGGGGAAGCGCAAAGAAAACTCCAAGCAACATGGGAAAGACCGTAGTCGGTCCCGGCACCGGTTCCGGTCTCACTCGCGGCCCTCTCCCAAGAAGGCCCACCCTTCCCCGGGCTCAGGAGAGCGTCACAACTTGTTGCAGGCCAAGGCCAGCCCTTCGGGGGAGAAGCCAGCCATGCCGAAGGTAACCCCACTAAAGGTTACCACCAAGTCTTTGGAGGTGAAAGCTGCGGCCCCACCTCCCAAGTCACTGGCACTGCCTGCTAAAGGCGTGCCTCTGGAGCCCAAGGACTCTGCAGGGCACCCTGGCGGCACCCCGTCATCGGTACCACCACCGACGCCGGTTGAAGGGGCAATGGGTGAGGGATCGGCCATGGAAGAGCCAACGTCCCTGTCTCCCAAGTCCTCCTACCCCCTGGGCCCCCAGGAGGGCTTTCCTTCGTGGGCCAACGTCCCGGATACTCCCTTTCCGGGCCGAGCAGCCAAACTTTTTTTGAAGGACGAGCTACAGGAGCTGTTTTCCTTCTGGTAGGGGCAGGTCCACAAGCGGACCCCTGTCGCCAGCCCAGACACTGGTACTGGACCCAGAAGGCAAACCACAGCCGGGAGGTGAGCCTTCCCCGCGGAAGTCCCAGGAGCGACCGCCTACACCTCCTTCTAGGGCTCGTTCCTGCGCCCGGTCTGGAGACCACTGATGACACTCCAAGGACTCTTGAGACCGTCGCCGGTCCATTTCTCGTACACGCAGCCCTTCTCGGTCTTCTAGACGAGAGCGCTCCCAACGTCGGTCCTCTGACGGACATCAGTCTTTGCTCTGTCACCGGTCTCGGGACTGGAGTCTGTCTTCAGACTGACGTTGGTCCTCCAGTTACCGACGACAGAGCGAGTCTGGTCATAAGGAGAGATCAGACTATTCTAGATCTTATAGTCGATCTCCCTCTTCCTCATCTTCGTCATCTTCCTCTCTCAGCTTAAATTGGTCCCCGGGAGAGAAGGACCAACCTGTCTCGCCTCCAGACAATCTAACCTTCATGGACATCATGAGGCATATCCAGGCCTCCAATGAGTGAGAAACAGAGGACCTGGATCCGGAACACCGGAGACTGGCAAAATACCTGAGGCAGAACGAGAAGAAACCACTGGTGGTCCCTCCTTTAGTGGACGCCTTCCAGGACCTCACTCGGACTACCTGGAAACGTCCAGCTTCCATCCCGGCTGTTCCCAAGAAGTCGGATAGGCTGTATAAGGCCCCCGGAGGGCAGAAGCTTTCCTAGCAGAGAAACCTCAGGTGGACTTCTCGGTGACCACGGCTGCCCATGACAAATTCAGGCAGCCGAAACACCTTAGCTCACAGCCTTTAGATCCAGAGTCTTGGTATTTGGACCAGATGGGCAAGAAAGTTTATTCTGCCTCTACCTGTTCCATCCAGTCCCTTAACTTCCTGACGCATATGGTCCAGTACCAGAATGCTCTATGGGAGAGGGGACAAGAGCTATTGAAAGCCATGCCAGATTCCAATCAGAAGATGGAACTTCTGGACATCATGAAATCGGGCTCAGACGTAGGCTCCCATGTCCTGAGAGCCTCGTATGACACTGCAGCTACAGCAGCCAAGGCAACCGCTTCCAGGGTGTGCCTCCGGCGCCACGCCTGGTTGAGAGTTTCGGGCTTTCATCAGGATCGGCAGTCCGGTATCCAGGATTTACGATTCCAGGGTACCGTGTTATTTGGGCAGGAGACAGAAGCTTTGATTTCTCATCTCCAAGAGTCGGGCAAGTCTATCTGGTCGGTCCGTCAGATGTACCGCGGCCACCAGCGAAGGCAATGAAAACAGCCATTTCATAAACCCTCAGGTGGCCAAGGTCACGCCCGTGGTAATCAGCAGGGGCAGAGAGGCGGCCTCCGTAGGAGAACCGGTAACCAGCAGCCTGGAAGCACTCCTACCCATGGGCCCAAGTCCTCCCAGGTCTCTCTGCCTATGCCCGGCTCAGCCCAATGACTCCCTTCCACCCCGGCCCTTCCAGAGGAAGACTCTGGGGAGATGGTCGGGGGCCGCTTCTCCCTTCATCTCGAAGGGTGGAAGTTGATCACTGTGGACCAATGGGTCTTAGATATCATCAGGAGAGGACACACGCTGGAGTTCACAGAGTTTCCCCCAAATACTCCGCCAAAGTACTCCCGTTATCCTCCTTCTCACATCCCTCTAATAGAAGGAGAGATTCAGACCCTCTTGCAGAAAAGGGCAATAGAGGTAGTCCCCTTGCACCAGCGGGGAAAGGGGTTTTACTTCCACTTCTTCCTGGTCCCAAAAAAGACCCAGGATCTTCGTCCCATTCTGAACTTCAGCTCTCTCAATCTCTTTATAGAGTACAAAAGGTTCAGGATGGTGACCCTCCCAGGTCTACTTCCTCTGCTACACCAAGGAGACTGGCTGTGCTCCCTAGACATGCAAGATGCATATATGCATATTGGGGTCTTCCCTCCCCACTGGAAGTTTCTGAGGTTCTACTTCCAAGGGGAGCACTACCAATTTCGAGTTCTTACGTTCGGCCTCTCTTCCGCTCCGCGAGTCTTTGCAAAATGCTTGGCAGTGATGGCTGCAGCTCTAAGGCACATGGGGCACTACGATTTCCCATACCTAGACGATTGGCTACTTACAGCCCCGTCAAAGCCATGCCTACTTCACGCCCTCGGAGACACCTATACTCTATTCCGAGAGCTGGGGATCATCCTGAATCTACGAAAATTGTCTCCAGAGCCCAGTCAAAAGCTCGTCTTCATTGGAGCGGTCCTGGATTCTATCCAGGGCATGGCTTTCCTTCCCCAGGACATGGATGATCGCCTGCCAGAGATTGCCGAAGGGATCTCAGTAACTCCTCAAGTTCCAGCATGGAACTTCCTCAGGCTACTGGGACACATAACGGCGGCCATTCCTGTCACTCCTCTGGCCCGCCTCCACATGCAGATCCCACAATGGATGCTCAGGGTTCAGTGGGACCAAGGTTGCAATGATCTAGACTTCATGGTCAGGATCACAGAGCCAGTCAGGAGAACTTTACCTTGGTGGGTGGACCCCTAGAACTTGGAGAAAGGTGTCAGCTTTCGTCTGGAGCCACCAGGTCAGACTCTTATGATAGGTGCATTAGACCTGGGTTGGGGGGGCGCACCTGGGTGCTCATCAAACACAAGGGGTTTGGTCACCCGAGGAGCGATCCCTTCACATCAGTGTACCAGAGATGCGAGCGGTTCTGTATGCCTTACAGGCCTTTCAAGAGGACCTGGTGCCAGGCTGTCTTCTGGTTCAAACAGACAATATGGCGGTCGTTTTCTACATCAACAAGCAAGGGGGTATTCGTTCCTATCCCCTTTGCAGGGAGGCGATGAGAGTCTGGTACTGGGCGCTGGAGCGGTGCATTCTACTGTCCGCAGTGCACCTTCCAGTCATCCTGAACGATCTGGTCGACAGCTTAAACAGGTCTCGATCCAGAGCACATGCTTGGGAACTGCTACAGTCCGTGGCAGATCAGCTCTTCAACAAGTAGGGTCATCCAGAGCTGGACCTCTTTGCGTCACCACGCAGTGCCAAACTGCCAATGTTCTGCTCGCGAGAGCACACGCCTGGAGTTTTCTGGCCAGATGCGTTATCCCTTTGCTGGGCAGGGAGGTTTCTCTATGCCTTCCCGCCCTTCCCTCTCATTCAGAGAGTCCTACTAAAGTTACAGGCAGAAGGGGCCTGAATGATTCTCGTAGCCCCCAGATGGCCTTGGCAGATTTGGTTCCCACTCCTGCAGCTGTTATCCACGGAGCTTCCAATTCCGCTGCTCATATGCTCGCAGTTGCTGTCCCAGGAACAGGGGTCGCTGGTCCATCCAGACCTTTGTTCCTTACACCTACATGCTTGGCTCCTTCAGACGTAGCTCAGCACAGAAACAGGGTTTCCCCGGAAGTGGCGGCAGTCCTAGTTTCCGTGAGGAAGCCCTCCACCTGCTCCGCCTATGCTATGAAGTGGAAGCGTTATTGTTTATGGGCCCCGTCACTTGTCCAGTGAACTCAGCATTACAGTATCTCCTCTTCTTGTACCAACATGGCCTGAGTTACTCCTCTATCAAGGTGCATATGTGGGCTGTCTCAGCCTATCATGCTGTCATTGGAGATAAGGCGTTGGCACAATTGGATGTCGCCCGCACCTTTCTAAGAGGAATTTTACATATGAGACCTCCCATTAGGGACCCTATCCCACCCTGGGATCTCCTTTTTGTGTTGGAGAAGCTCACCCTCCCTCCCTTTGAGCTGGCAGTGGATTGTGAGCTGCCTTTTCTTTCTTGGAAGGTTTGTTTTTTGGTTGCTGTTACCTCAGCTCGAAGAGTTTCCGAGCTTCAGGCTCTGAGGTGTAAAGAGCCATATTTGATTTTCCACAGGGAAAGGGTTTTCCCTTAGAACAAATCCTAAGTTTCTTCTGAAAGTGGTCTCGGAGTTGACCCTCAACCAGTCGGTTGACCTTCCAGTCTATTTTCCTTCCCCATCTAATAGAGGGGAGGCTCTCCTTCACACACTGGATGTCCACAGGACTTTGAGGTATTACCTCAAATGGACGGCTATGCACTGTCAATCGGAGCAACTCTTTGTGGCCTTTGCACCACAATGCTTGGGCAAACCGGTGACCAAGCAGACGATATCGAAGTGGATAGTCCACTGCGTTTCCTTCTGCTATGAAAAACACAATAAACCCCTACTGGGCCCAGTTAGGGGTCACTCCACCAGAGGAGTGTCTTGCTTCTTTTGCCACCCTGAGAAGTGTCAGGGACATATGAGGCGCCGCTACCTGGAACTCGGTGCATACCTTTGTCAAGCATTACAGCTTGGATATCATCTCCAGACGCTGAGCCAGTTTCAGTCTGGCTGTTTTGCAAGGACTTTTGTCCTAAGGCCTCTGGAGTCAGCATATTCCATCTCCCGGGGTCGTCTACCTCTTTGGTGTGGGACTGCTTGGTATTCAGTCCTGACTGTTATAGCCTACTGCAAGAGCTCCCACTCAAAGTAAGATAGTACAGTTATGTAAGAACTTATCATAACAGTAGATCTTCGAGAGGAGCTCTTGCAGCAGGCGTTACTTTCTCACCCGCCTTCCCCCTCGAGGTGTGCAGATCCATTATCATTTACATCTCCTCTATGTGCTTCGTCTCCTTCACTTGTTAGGGCTTGTTTGCGAGCCTTGGCGGGAGAACTGAGGTGGAGCTGGGTCCGCCACCTTTTGTACCAGGGCCGACGTTGGGGTGGGGCCAGCGTCGGGGGCGGTCCCTGCTGTATACAGCTGGCTGAAAATGTTTCTGGAGGGTCCTAGTGCCTGCGGCATAGTTCTGATTGTTATAACCTGCTGCAAGAGCTCCTCTCGAAGATGTGCTGTTACGGTAAGTTCTTACGTAACTGTACTTTACAGCATATACTTCACAGTTCTAGGCAAACTAATTCATTACATCTCTGGTTAAGATATTACTTTACATAGATACAATGGCTTAAAAGGCAATATCTGGACTGTGTAGTACGGTATGGTCTGCACGCCCATTGGCTCACGCTGTGGATCAGTGGGCGTACAGCCCTACCGTATGGTGTCAGTCGGCAGGCTGTGGGTCGGCAAGCGGATGGGGAGCTGCCACCCGCCATTGACTGGGGTGGGGGGAAGGGGGTACTGCTAGACCACCAGGATTCGGTTGCTATGGCATTAATGTGTTACTGACACCCGCGATCAGGCTGCGAGCGGTCCACTGGACCACCAGGGATATTGGACATTTACATTATAACTTATGTCTGTGATCGGGCTGCAAGCGGTCCACTGGACCACCAGGAATATGTGACGATTGAGTTGATACTTAAGCCTGCAGTTGGGCTGCAAGCGGTCCACTGGACCACCAGGGATATTGGACGAATTATTTTCATACTGAAGCCCGCGATCGGGCTGCAAGCAGTCCACTGGACCACCAGGGATATTGGGCGTTTTATTTTACTGTAACGCGATCGGGCTGCAAGCGGTCCACTGGACCACCAGGATATTGGACGATAATTTAAATCTACATATGCCGCGATCAGGCAGTGGGACACATTGCTCGCTGTGCAGGGCGTTGGTCCCAATGACTGCAGCCTGGCAGGGCGCCAGGCACAAGTCACCGATCGGGCGACCTGCATGCAAATGGGCCATAATGATGCAGCCAGATGGCCCCATTTGCGCCTTTGCATGCATTGTGGCCTCATTTGCATGTGCACTTTTGAATATACATGATTGTTGCACCTAACGCAATGGAAATTGCGCTAGTGCATCCCCCTGCTCCATTCTGCCCACTTGCGCTGGCACAGTGCCACTGTGCCATGCGCACTGCGAGGTGGTCAGGGTGCGATATTCAGCAATGCTGCGCCATGGCACAGCTCTGTTGAATATCACCCTGTCAGCGCCCCTGCACAGTCCATTTGCGCTGCACCCAGGCTTGCGCCACAGCCTGGTGCAGTCTGAATATCCGGGCCTTGGAGTAAATGTTTGTTTTTCCAGTGCTTTCACAATAAATTTATATCTTTTACTGATGTGGCATCTTGTGTAGTTTATTTCAGTTTCTTTATTAAGCTCATAACTTCTACTTTTATTAGGGTATTAATTCTACATATATATGAATATGAGTATGAAGGAAGATGATGTCCCAAACAGGGGTTCCATTTGCCACGGTCTTATTCTTCATTTCTTCCCTCCTTCTCTTTCCTCCGTCACCCTCTTTCTCTTCTCCTCCTCCTCCCTTTTTTCTTCCCCCGCCCCTTCATCTCACTAATCTTTCAAGGGACAAAGTCTTTATAATGCTCCAGTTGCTACATTACCAATTTTCTCCATCTGAGCTCAAATTTTACAACTCTCTGTCCGAGAGTCTGGCAAAGAGGTGTTCCAATGAGTATATGTCTCTGATTATGGTCTGCCACATTTGTTTAGTCGGAGTACTTTCCGTATGCCATAATCTAGTAATAGCTTTGTGGGCTGCCAGTATCAGGAGGGTGATTTGCTTCAGTGCTGCCCTATTTGGACTGCTTCTGGTTTAACAAAAGTGAGTACATATGTGGCTGTCAAAAGCTCTGGGCAGCCATAAATATCAGTCAGCTCCTTTAATATCTGTTGCCAATAAAGAGTTAGTTTAGGACAATGCCATAAAATATGGCTCTGGTCTGTATTATCAGCACTGCATCCCCTCCAACATTCTCCTTTGGAAAGTTCCTAAAATTTTACTGAAATTGCTGGGGTTCTGAATATATGGACCTGAGTTTCCAGGCATATTTCTTCCAATAAGGAGAGGTGGAAAGTTTTAAAACCTGGAGCGCAGAGCTGAACCAACCCACATTCGAGACTCCTTCATCTAGTTTCTTGGTCCATTTAAGTCTGATCGATTCCGTGGAGTCACTTTGCCTCCAGTGCAGAGCCAGGTAAATACGACTGATTAAATGTTTTGTGGGGGAGCCTAGGATGTGGAAGTATATCAGTGTGGCCAGTGGTGAGGGGTCTGCACATATATCCGAGAGGTCCATTTCATAACTACTGAGGTATGACTCAATATGTAAATAGGAAATAAAATACTTGTGGGGTCTCTGAAATTTTGTTTGTAAAGATACAAATGGAAGAAGGCCATTAGGGCCTATAAGCTGGAAAACAAATTTTATGCCATATCTCTGCCAGATTTCAAAAGTCCTAATACTTTGTCCCCTATTAATTTCTACATCGTATGCCAAAGCTGAAAAATAAAGTCTTTCCGTGTTGGCATGGTCTTTATCTCTTAATTTAAGCCAAGCTCTAAGTACCTCTCTAGTATATGTCGGGTAGATCCCTAATGTATTACATTTAGGAGGATGACTAAAAAAATGCTTTTGTGCTTCAAAGCAGTCTGCCCAAGTCTGCTCTTATTTTTCCAATGTGCAGTGTATACTGGATTCATCCAGTTTAACACCACCCACAACTGCACTGCCAGGGCATATTTTTTAAGATCCGGAAGGTTTAGTCCACCTTTCTCCCTGGGTGCCTGTAGAATAGAGTATCAAGTTCATGGGCGTTTACCCCACCAAATCGTGAAATAAGCCTGTCCCATGCTTGGAAATAGAAATTGGAGGGAGTAAAGGGTAAGGTTTGTTAAAAAAAATAAATAAATAAATAGGATACGAGGGAAAACATTTTGTTTGATCGCTTCAGTTCTCTTAAGGAGACTTAAAGGAAGATAAGTCCATCTGGGAAGATCGTCTGTCAGGGTTACTGTTAAGGGTTCTAAATTCAGTAGTTTTGAATGGATTGATTCTTGGTCAGTTTTATCCCCAGGTATCGCATGGCCTCTCCAGACCATTTAAAAGGATAACTTTGTTTTAAATTAGAAGGAGGTATATAATTATAGGTCAGTACCTCAGTTTTCTGGCCATTGATTCTGTATCCAGATAGGTCCCCAAAGATCTGAAGCTGTTCCATATTTCTGGGATAGATGTTTCAGGTTGTGGTACAGTTAAAAGAATATCGTCAGCAAAACGTGAAATCTTATGCTGACGGCCTCCCAAGGGTATCCCCTTTATTTCGTAGAAACATAGAAGTTGATGGCAGATAAGGACCGTAAAGGCCCATCCAGTCTGCCCATTTCTTTTTCTACCTTATAAATGTGCCATCGGCCTTTGCTCTGTCAATGGCCTATCTATTCATAGTTATCTGTATTGCTCCTTTATGCCTATCCCATGCCTGTCTGAAGCCCTGCACTGTATTCATATCCACCACTTCCTGAAGTAGGCCGTTCCATACATCCACCACCTTTTCTGTGAAAAAGAACTTCCTCACATTACCCCTTACAGCCTCCCTCTAATCTCGTGCTGTGTTCTCTTGTCCTGCTATTTTTCTTATACTGAAACATTTTAGACTCTTTCACCTTGTTAATGCACTTAAGGTGTTTGAATGTTTCGATTATATCACCTCTCTCCTTCCTTTGCTCAAGGGTATACATATTGAGCTCAGTTAATCTGTCCTCATATGTTTTCTGATGCAGTCCCTGCACCATTTCGGTTGTTCTTCTCTGGACTGCCTCAATTTGGTTAATGTCCTTGTGATGATGTGGCCTCCAGTACTTTGTGCAGTACTCCAGATGGGGCCTAACCACTGTCTTGTAAAGCAGGATTATTACCTCAGTCTTCCGACTTGTGATAACTCTGCTAATACACCCTAACATCCCCCTAACCTTACCTACTGCTTTAGTGGTCTGCTTGGATGATTTCAGGTCATCGATAATGATGATGCCCAAGTCTCTTTCTTCTCTTGTGACTGCCAGAAACTCCCCTCCCAGCCTATAGGTGGCTTCAGGGTTTCTCTTCCCTGTGTGCATGATCTTGCACTTCTTTGCATTAAACCCCAGTTGCTACTCTTCTGACCATTTTGCTAGTTTATCCAGATCTGTGCTCATTCTGCCCACCCCATCTGGATCATCTACTGTGTTCCAGATCTTGGGGTCATCTACAAACAGACAAACCTTACCCTTCAGTCCATCTGCAATGTTACTGATGGAGATATTGAAGAGGACTGGCCCCAGGTCTGATCCCTGAGGTACCCCACTTGTGACTTGCATCTCTTCTGACTGTATACCCGTTTACCACCACTCTCTGTATTCTACCCGTCAACTAGTTTGCCACCCAGTTGACCAACTTCTGACCCAGCCCGAGCCTACCCAGCTTATTAATCAGTCTTCTGTGTGGAACAGTATCGAAAGCTTAGCTGAAGTCAAGGTAGGCGACATCAAGTGCTCCTCCTTGGTCCACCACTCTGGCTACCCCAGTCAAAGAAATCTATGAAATTAGTTTGACAGGACCTTCCTTTTGTAAACCCATGCTGTCTTGGATCCTGTGCTGCTATGGATTCCAGGTGTTGCTCTATCCTTTCCTTAAGGATTGCTTCCATAATCTTGCCCACTACTGAGGTAAGACTGACTGGTCTGTAGTTCCCTGCCTCCTCCCTGCTGCCACTCTTGTGGAGAGGGGTCACATGAGCCCTTCTCCAGTCTTCTGGGACCTCTCCTGTGCTCAGAGACTCACTAAACAGTTCTGATAATGGCTCTGCTTGTTCCACCTTTGGCTCCTTTAGTACCCTGGGATGTATGCCATCAGGTCCCATTGCCTTGTCCACCCTGAGTTTATCGCGGTCTTGTAGGACCCTTTCTTTTGTGAAGGGACTAGTGCTCACCTCCCTCCCCCCTATGTCCATGGTGCTGAGCTGTGGGCCCTGCCCTACCTTCTCTTCAGTAAATACCGAGCAGAAGTATCTATTTAGGACAGATGTTTTTACATGGTCCTCCTCCTCCTCACATGCCCCCTTTATCTCTTTTGATCTTAGCAATACCCCCTCTGGACTTTCTCCTTTCACTAATGTATCTATAGAAAGTCTTGTCACCTTATTTTACTGTCTGTGCTAGTGTTTCCTCGGTTTGGGCCTTTGCCTGCCTTACTGCCTTCCCTGCTTCCCTTAGGGAAGTTTGGTATGCCTCCCTATCTTCATCCCGCTATGTTCCCTTATATTTCCTGAAGGCCAGCCTTTTGGCTCTGACTTTTCTGCTACTGTTTTTGAGAACCAAAGTGGTTTCCTTCTTCTTTGCACTTCTTTTCTCTCTAACACAATGGGATGTTGCTTCAAGTATTGTATCCTTAATGCTTGCCCACTTTGCCTGTACCCCCTCACCTGTATTTCTTTTTGCCAGGGCTAGCTTAACTCTGTTGGCCATCTTATCAAAGTCAGCTCTTCTGAAGTCCCATATTTTTGCCTTGAAATGGGATGATTTAGCTGTAGTGGCCAAATTGAACCATACCATGTGATGGTCACTGGCCTCCAGGTGACCTTCTGCCTGGAGATCTGTGATCCTTTCCCTGTACAGACCATATAGCTATTGCCAAAGGTTCAAGGTATAGTACAAATAATAATGGGGAGAGGGGGCACCCCTGCCTGGTACCTCTGGACAACTCAGAATAGTGTGATAAAGCTCCATCCACCCTGACATTTGCTTTTGGAGAGGCGTATATGTTTTGAATCTGCTTTATAAATTGGGTAGGGAAAACAAAATGAGACAGGGTTTGCCACAAAAAGGGCCATGACACCCTATCGAAAGTCTTTTCGGCATCAAGTCCTAATAGAACCAAGGGGATCCGTCTGGACAGTGCCCAGTCAACCAGCAAGTGAGTGCGTCTTGTGGCATCACACGCCTGTCTACCTTTAATAAATCCTACTTGATCACTATCAGTTAGGGTGGGGAGTAGGTGCTCAATTCTTGAGGCCAAAATTGACATAAATAATTTATAATCCTAGTTTAGCATGGATGTAGGGCAGCACGAGGATGGTTGTTTTGGGTCTTTCTGGGGTTTGGGAACAGCAGCTATTACTGCATATTGCCAGGATTAGGGGGGTATCCCCACATTGGATACTATGAAAAGTGGGGAGGAGGGATGGAATAAGTAGTTCTTTAAATTTCTTGTACAATTCCGATGGATAACCATCTGGGCCTAGTGCTTTAAGTGTTTTGGCTAACTTTAATTTGAGATTGATTTCTGTCACAGAAATCGGTGCCAGTAATTTATTTGCTTGTTCTGTAGGGATGCGTGGAAGTGATAGTGTTGCCAAATAAGTCTCAATCCTGATTGGGGATACTGTTCGATCTTCTCTATAGAAGTCTTGATAATACTGTTTAAAAATATCTCTCACTTCAGATGGTCTTGTGACTAGTTTCCCATTTTTAGGATCACACGTGCTGGTAATGCAGGCTTTAGCCCTATGTTCTCAGAGTTTTTTGGCTAAAGTTCTAGCCCCACCAGGGCCCTCTTCATGACATCTTAATTTGAGATAGTGTAGTTGCTGTTCAGTTCTTTGGTCTAGTAATTTCTGCAATCTTTGTCTCAGCAATCAGAGATTTAATTTAACTAATGGGTCCCCCTGTTCAGGCCATTGCTGCCAATGGAGTACTTCATCCTGCAATTTTTGAATGTTAAGCTCTTTCTTTTTTTTTATTGAAAAATTTGACTATATCCCCCCTTAAGACTACTTTTGGTGTGTCCCATAATATGGTGGGTGCTACCTCAGGCGCCATATTTTCCTGAAGGATTTTAGGAATATCCTCTTTAACCATGTCTCTAAATTCCGGATCTCTTAAATGTGGGAGAGCCAAACGCCACTGCGTTTGTATGTAGCCCCTAAGTTAACCCTCAGATATAATGGTGCATGATCTGACAGAAATCTAATCCCATGCCAAACATCACACAGATTGTCTAGGTGTTCTGTTGTAGTAAAACAATAACGAACTGCTACCCCAGTGTGTGGAGCTATATAAGTGTATTCTCTTTTCTTGGGGAAGCAAGGCCTCCAGGTATCCATTATACCCAACGAAGGGACGGTGTATTTCATATACTTTTGGAGTGCTGTCGCTCCGTGTAGATGTGCCATGGATACATCTTGGACAGGATCTGTGGTGGTATTTAAGTCCCCTCCCATAAGAAGCTGTCCCTCCAGAACTGATAATAAATGATTACAAAACTGTGCTGCCAGTGTTTTGGGAGAGCCTGGGGGAAAATAAACAGAGGCCAGCGTGACTGGTCTTGAATAAAGTAAGCCAGTAACTATGGTATATCTGCCCTCTCTATCAATTATCTTTCTTTTTTTCAAAAGGAACCCTCTGTTGTGTCAGGATCATTACCCCCTCTTCTTTTCCCCTTATTATGAGCAGATTCAGCTACCAAAGTGAGACCAAATCTTTGAAATTTCAAATGTTCCTCTGAAGTCATACGAGTCTCTTGGAGAAAGATCATTTCTGGATGGTCTTTTTTGAGGAACTGTAGGAGACAAGATCTTTTGATTGGGTTACCAATACCATTTATATTTAAAGATATTATTAAGGATTGCGTAGTCATAATTCAAGAAGGGTTGTCCTGTTTGTTAGCCATCAACTCTCCATAATTAACATCTTTGTGTCCATCCTTACCACAGTAAGCCAAAAAGCATCTAATGCATTCTATTTCTGTTGCCCTGAGATTCGTTATACAAAGCATATATTTTACTGAGTGCATCTATATCAAGAAATTCAAACATTCTCTATAAAAATCATATAAAACAACAGAACTAACCACCAAGTGTGGTTAACTTGTGTAACTCGGGGGTTATATTTGCTCATATTTGGTAAGTTCACAATATCATTAAATTCATAAGTGAATTGCCAACAAGGCGTTAAAATTATGAAACCAGCAGGATTTAAAACTACCCTGAAACTTTGCACATAACTGAGTTACTCCCAAGGAAGGGAGAGAAAATGTTCCCCTCCTCTATCGAGACTGTTGTAAGAGTCCCGAGGGGGTATATCCTGGTGATACCAGGGCCCCCAGCAGCATCAGAATAAAATCTAGTGCCGCAGGTTGCCACAGCAAGGGAGATAAGCAACCAGAGGAGCCACATGTGTAGTTCTCCATGATCCCACGCTCCCCATGTTGGTACTCTAACGGTCAACCACTCTGAATTGCAAGTTGTGCCTTCTCTAGGCAGGAAAAACCTAGTATCAAAGTCACACAACTAGTTAAATCTAATAGCAGTGTTGAAATGTAGCCACTAACCCCGGGCCTTTTATTAGACTGTAAACTGTTTTTATGAAGAATAGGAGGTTTCTAACCAGAAAAAGGGGGGGAGATATTTAACGGGATGTCTAGTCATCCCCAAGAGACTTCAGTATATTCAATATACTGTAACAACCAGTATTTTAATATTATTCTGTCCCAGTCCCCATGACTGGGAAAGGAAAATGATGGAATTACTTCTGAAGGAAAGAATTGTTGAGTACCTAGAGGCCAGTGGGGCACAGAACCCAAGGCAGCATGGGTTCACAGTGGGAAGGTCATGTCAGACAAATCTAATTGATTTCTTTGACTGGGTGACCAAAGCAGTAGACCAGGGAGGGGCTGTGGACATGGCCTACCTAGACTTTAGCAAGGCATTTTACACAGTCCCGCACAAAAGATTAATAAACAAATTAGCCAGCCTGGGAGTGGGTCCCAGGGTGGTAGCCTGGGTAAAACATTGGTTGTACAACAGGACACAGCGGGTAATAGTAAATGGACTCCACAGTGAAGAAAGGGTTACTAGTGGGGTACTGCAGGGTTCAGTACTGGGACCAATCCTTTTTAATGTCTTTATAAGTGACATTGCAGAGGGACTGGAAGGGAAAGTATATCTCTTTGCAGATGACACAAAGATCTGCAGCAGGGTTGATATACAAGGTAGTGTGGAAAGGATGAAAAGGGACTTGACAAGGTTGGAGGAATTGTCAAATGTATGGCAGCTTAGATTCAGTGCAAAGAAGTGAAAAGTAATGCACCTGGGAAAAAAAAAAACAGGGGAAGAGTACACAATAGGGGTGAGATTCTGACAACAACAAAAATGGAAAGGGACCTGGGGGTGGTCATATCAGATGACCTAAAGGTGGGCCAGCAATGTGAGAAGGCAGTAAGGAGGACTGGGGGATACTGGGATGCATAGGGAGAGGCATCACCAGTAGAAAACAGGAAGTTGTTGGCCCTCTGTGCAGACAGTTAATAAGACCACATCTGGAGTACTATGTACAGTTCTGGAGACCCCATCTCCGAAAAGACATAGACAGGGTGGAGGGTGTCCATAGGAGGGCAACCAAAATGTTGCAGGGTCTGCATCAGAAGATATATGAAGAAAGACTAAAGGAACTAAAGATGTATAGCCTCAAGGAAAGGAGGGAGAGAGGGGACATGATAGAAACTTTCAAATACCTCAAGGGAATCAACAAAGTCCAAGAGGGCAGCATCTTTCAGAAAAAGAGATGTGCAAAAACAAGGGAGCACAATTTGAAGATAGAGGGGGACAGCTCAGAGGTAATGTGAGGAAGTATTTCTTCACAGAGAGGGTTGTGGATACATGGAACAGCCTTCCTGAGGATGTTGTAGAGTTAAAAGCAGTGGGGGAATTCAATAATGCATGGGACAGACATAAAGCAATTCTAGTGGGGGGTAGGAGGAAGTAGGCTGTTGGTTAACTAGGATCTGCAGCATGTCCATTAGGTAGGGAAATGGGCAGACTAGGTGGGCCAAGCGGTCCTTATCTGTCGTCTTAAATTCTATGTTTCTATGACTGCTTCCCCCCTAAATTGCAGCCTAATCTCCATACCATGAATAAGCCGCTAGGCAGTTTTTTAACATAGTCTTAAACCTTATTATGGGTTTGTCTCACCCCTCACTCAGGTTCAGTTCTTTGGAAACGCTGCAGTAATTTCTTCTTTTCTTGCAAAACGGCCTGTCCCTGTCTCTTTCTAGATTGTGAGACTTTTACTGTATCCCAGGTTTCATCTCTAAGTTCTGTAAGGGATTTTCGGACCATGATACCTTCTGTTTGTGGAAGAACTAATCCTTTAGCTTGTAATGTAGCAATGGCCTCTTCTTGTGATTCAAAGGTCTGGGGGCCCTCTGCAAACATAGCTGTAAGGCAGGCTGGGTAGGAAGTAGTGAAACAAAGCTGTTGTTGCTTTAAAAAAATGGAGGATTGGTGTGTAGGCTCTTCGTTTTGCAGAAATGAGTGGTGAATAGTCATTACCAAAATATATTCTTTTTTCTTTATATTTAGTATCTTTGATTCTCCAGACTCTGGTCAAAATATGCTGCTTTACTGCGTAATTTAAGAATTGTAAGATGATAGAGCGAGGCCTTTGGTCTGTTTGAGCTGGTTTGGGCACCAAGGCTCTGTGCACCTGTTCAATGTCTAATTTATAGCTTGGATCTAACTGCAAAGAGTTGCGGAGTAAATCCTCGACAGACACACAGATATCTCTGCCTTCTTCGCCTTCTGGGACTCCGTGGATTCTCATATTGTTCCTATGCGAACGATTTTCAAGGTCCTCGCATTTATCTTTCAAAAACTGCTGCTCGTCCATCAAGTATACCACTATGTGCTGCAACCTATCTGTTCTGCCATTGAGGTCTGTGATGCAGGCTTCTACCTCCGTTACCTTGGCTGCTAGTTTACTCAACTCTGAGGTTAGTTCCACTCTGAAGTTTTTGACTTCTGTATGGAAATCTTGTAATTCAGAAAGTATAGTGGCATTGCTGGGCTGAGAATTTATGCAGGCCTTAGAATCCGCCATGTCTGGATCACTCGTAACGCCGTTCAGCTGTCTGGCTGCTAATCCTGTGGAATCCGCGGCAGGAGGGTTTCAGCTGCCTTTTTTTTTTTTTAACTTCCCATTCAGTTGTGGGATCCTTTCTCTTAACTTATTTAATGTTTTACTTTGTTTTATTAGCAGGAAGAGTCCATTTTTTATGCTCGGGACGATCGGAGCTATTGTTCAGGCTTGCATTGCAGGTGGTGGTGTCACCGGAAGTCCAGAATGGTTCCGTTTCACTTACAGCAGACATTTCAAGGTCCTGTTCCTGATTTGGGCCAGCATGCACAGCTCTGCACCCCAGTGGCACTGTACAGGCAAGGCTCGTGTATGGCATTCATAGACCTTGGCCACCCCTTTGTGCAGGAGCGGAGCTCTGCACTGAGAAAGTGGATGGTTCAGAGAACAGAGCCTGCACAGACACTGGGTTCCCAGTTTGAAGCCCAGATCCAGGCCTGTTGTGGATCCCTTTTTCCATGCTGCTGTGTACCAGGCTTGGCAACTGAACCTGGACTGTCAGGGAGAGGGCTCCCTGTTCCCTACCCTGTCACTCAGGACAACCTTTCAAAGGACTGTATTAATGAACACAAGCTCCATCTAATAAACTGTGTGATTCAGTGGATTTGATACCTTATGAAAAATTATCATTCTGTTTTCGAAGGTTTGATAAATTACATATCAGATCTAAAAGTGTTAATGCATAATTTTGTGAATATGTACCTTCATGCATTTCCTGCTTAGACAATAAGGTATGTCAGGGTGTGTTTTACTGTGGGACAATGGCATACCTCGGGGAATTGAGGGAGGAGACAATGTTGAGTACCTTAGCACCTGAAAAGTAACATTATCCAGCAGTTATGCACACCCTATGGATAGAAAATGGTTCCTCTGATTTTTATTTTAAAAAACTGAGTTATAAGTTAAGTATTTCTGACTAGTGCTGTTGTGTTGGAATGGTGCATGGCCATGTGGTCACATGTGACCAGTCACATGTCTTGGATTCTCTTACCCAGCTCAGGGTGCCCTGTTGACCAAATATTTTAATTAGAAACATACATTTGCCCAGGATAGCCCAGTAGAAGTGCAGCATCTCGCTTTCAGTGGGCACCTGCTTCTGCCAAATTTTAGTGGCAAGAGGACTGAAGCACTGGCAGGAATGGCAAGTGCCTTGTTCTTTGTAAAGGGACCTGTGCTCTTCTGTTTTTACAAACCAGTGCTCGAACTGCTAGATCACAGTGCCACCTTTTTATCCTGGTGCAAATCTAGTCATGGGAATTTTTTTGGTATTGCCCACTGGGGGCTGCCAGTTCTTATAGCGCATAAGTGCATTTCATTTTCATTTCGCTATGTCTGACATGATAAATTGCTGTGAAGTGTGTTTGTTGGTCTTTACTTACAGTCAGTGGTAGATCTAGGATTTTTTTAAAGGGGGTAGCACTTGCACAAAAAAATGAAAAATGCTTCCTTTCAGAGTTCAGAGTAGGCTACAAAAAAAGCTGTCATTTTCAACCCTAAGGGGTCAGCAAGTGCTGCTTCGCAACACGGCTGAATCCACTAGTGCCTACAACACTTAATAATAGTTCTTAATTATTGGTGCAGATGGACAGACCATCATCTGGATAGTTGTGCAATGTGAATGAGTTGTTATATTTTTGTACTCTCCCAGATCACAAGCGATCTTTTCCTTTTTTTTCCAGCTTGCATGGGTGGACCCTAGAGCTGTGCACCTCGGCTCTCTCTTTGTCCGTGGGCTAACCACATTGGTTGCAGCCAACAGTGCCTGTGGCTTTCCATTTAAGATGGCTGACTTGATGCCCTGGGAAGTGTTTGATGGGAAACTCTTTCATCAGAAGTATCAGCAGTCCCACCGAGGATGCACCATGGAGGAACTTCTAGAAGGCAGTGTGAGTATACAGAGAAAGTAGAGGACCTCCCTGAGAGAAGCAAAACATTGCATAGCTCATACTATCCCATGTGGCTGGAGAACACTAAAATCTAGATGAAAGAATTTTTTAAATCATCTTGGTAGTTTGCTAGACTACATTAAAACATAACAAGGGCTTATCTTAAATGGATCTGGGGTGTGTGTGGGGTGGGGGCAGTGTACACCAGGAAAGGATCTGTGTAATATGTGAAATGTTCATGTACAAGTACACCAGGAAAGAGCCTGTGTGATCGTTACAGTGTTTAATTCCATTATTTTCGAAAGCAAGAGATCATAATTTGATTCCATAGAGCCTGCCACCCATTCCTTTGAGCATTCTAACTCTGACGTTACATGTTGGCTTGCGACACCAACGGAAGTCTGGCTTTAGTGTAGGGCCAGTCGCATAGGGCTATATAATAGTCATGCTCCATGGAATCAGTGCTACCGCTGTACTGCCCCCCCATTTGCATGCCCTTAAACATGAGGCCCACTTTAGTGCCAGTGCTGTCAAGATTTCCTCCAAGTCCTCTGGTCCTTTCCTGATGCACATTGATCCATCCCACACAAACACCAGATCCATATTACTTCTTGGCATCCACTGAAGTACATCCCCAGCACCTGTCGACCTGAAGGTGTTTTTCTAGAACTAGTCCAACAACGATCACTGTCCTTCACTGGCTATCCAGTTCCTGGTCACAGCTATCGGATGGTCTGTGGCAGTTCTGCAGGCAGGGGCTGTCTCTAAAGACTGCAGCCAGGATTGTGAGGGATGCCATTGTAACCCCTAGATGGCGCTATCCCAGGGGCTACTACCCCTGCCTGATTTGCCACTAACAGGTTGAGGGGCCTGGATCCAATGGCGGGTGCCTCCACCCAGAGGTCAGGGTTTGCAATAGTTAAACTTACTTGGTCACAGCCCTCTGGGACACTGCAACCCCCCTTTCTTCCCACTAGTGGCCCACACAATATATCAGAATTACCTTCACAGTATACACTTACCCCAGGGCTGGTTCAGGCACTGGGACCTCCTGTAAAATAAGATACAGTGCAACAATCACAGTACAATACTTTAACATAAACAAATACCTCAGGCAGTATAACTTTGCTGAAACAAGCAGCTCTGATTTATTTAGGGGAATATAACAAGGACAGGGAAATCAGGTTAATTAGCTTATCACTTTACTCATCTACCTATGGCTCTGTGCACAGAGCCTATCCCTACCAGTTACTGTCCCTGGGTACCCCAAGCCCTAGTGGCTAGTCCAAACCGTGGCAGCTGGTGGGGCCCTTTCCACAGAGAAAAGAAAAATTAGTTTAAACAGTCAGCAGTACAGTAATTCCATTTGGATTCAATGTGGCAATTCAACAGGGAGCGACCCTGGAATTAGTATCACGACCTCAAACAAGATAGGGTCCTTCAATGTCAGCAGGGCTACTCTTGAGCTCCACGAGACTCCTCACACATTTATATGGCAAACTGCAACAGGCAAAAGTCCTTTAATGGCAGCAGGATTCACTTGAGCTAACCAAGCCTCCTCACACATTTATATGGTGAACAGTAACAGGCAAAAAGTCCTTTAATGGCAGCAGGATTCACTTGAGGTACACAAGCCTCTTCACACATTATATGGTAAAACAGAAGTACTATACCAGGCAGGCTGCTTCTCTATCCCGATCGCAATTACTGCACAATACCGGAGAACACACAGCAGATTCAGTTCCTGACAGACCGAGTGCAATTCAGCAATTTCTCCAGTCTTCTACAGGGTGAGCCTGGTTTCTACTCTTCAGATATCCTTTGATTCTCTTCACAGGACCGATTCAGTCTAACAAGCAGTTACACAAGCTGCAGACCGGAACTCTGGGCCTTACACGTTTCCGACTAAAACTGCACACTGAAAAAGCACAGGGCTCCTTCCTTCTTCACTGCCAGAGTTCAACTGAAACTCCAACAGACAAAACGGGCACTTCCTTTGAGTTCCTCCCAGATCTTGACTGGATTGGCTGTCACTCACAATAGACTGCTCCTGTTGGTCCAAAAGGCCAAAGTCTAAACTACATCTCCCAGAGTCACTGCCCATACAATCCTCTTGTGGCTGGCTCAGATTATGAGTCCAAGTTCTGATTCGTCCAAGGCACCATTTTAGAGGTAGCTTACCACACTGATTGGTCCAGTTCAGCAGTTCAAAACCAGAATGGGGAACTAGGCAGACACAGTTCTGACTGCAAAGAAAGCAGGTTAGACAAACTGTAATTTCATTATTACTCTAAATGATTTCTGGCAAACAGTTACATCTTTCAGATAGGTTCCTTTGCACTCCTAGTGACTGCAAAATGGAGTGAATTGGCAGCAGCTCGAGTGGTACTCAATCAAAGAAACACACAGTCCCCCATACAAACTAATTATGTCTGCAAGCAGACAGCTCTTAAAGAGACATTACCAGAGGTTCTAAAACACACTGATAAATGGCTTAAACGCCAAACACCATTCAGGCTTGGAGCATTCAAGCAAGCTCCTGTAAGTCTTTTGGGAACCCCCATTTGCAGGGGGGTTACACCATGCTTTGGAAATGTTGCATGATGACCCTCGTCTGGCAGCAGTGTATTTAGCATGCTCAAAGAAAGGTTTACAACCCCCTTTATGCATGAATAGTGGAACACAAATCTAGGGTCTGTCACTTAATGGTTGTGACCACTTAGCGACAGACCCTTGGGACTGTGTACGGGGCCTTAGCTGTCCATACTGATTCTTTAAGGTAGGGCTTATAAAGAGTCTGGCAAGTGTATTCTTGCTACAGAAAGTCATAAAGACTTTTTTGGCATAGAACAAAACCAACACTGAATATTGACAGAGGCAGTAGGCATACTATAGGAATTCCAAAATCACATATACTCCCATAATGCTAAGCATCTTGGGATGTA
Source organism: Neoceratodus forsteri (assembly GCA_016271365.2). Lineage (NCBI taxonomy): Eukaryota > Metazoa > Chordata > Ceratodontiformes > Ceratodontidae > Neoceratodus > Neoceratodus forsteri. The sequence goes on along the minus strand of CM057450.1, from coordinate 372,858,509 downwards.
TTTGCAGATCACCATGAAAATGTAGACTGCTTCTGTTTTAAGTAGGAATGCATGGTGCCAAAGGACCTCTCACACAGTCTGCAACGGCTGAGAACGGAAAACATAGACACATGTCTTATCCTGTTTACAGCTTGTGGACCAAGGCTCAGGTAGCAAAAGTATTTATTTTTTTATGTATTTCAGTTTTTGCAACCCAGGACAGCTTCATTTAGGTTAGATACCAACTTTTCAAGAGGGTCCGGTGGGACTGTTACAACAACAACAGAGACGATGCATGAAGGTTACAAATGTGAAGCTTCCAATTATAGCTAGACGTAAAGTTGTAAGAAGTACAGTTAAAACCACTACATATTCACACATGCACTTAACTACATACTAGAATGATTGGAAGCAGTATTCTGTGATGGGATAGGAACAGGCATTTGTCAATGTCAAATGTTGGCTTGCTGGCACTGGCATCGGTAGTGCAGGTGTTAGAGAGATGCATAATAGGATTGGCAGTGAAGTAGTGTAGTGGTGCCGACCCCAGCCCCACCATGCAGAGAGTGACAGGCATTGGGGTGTGCCTTTGGGTCTGGGCCATAACGCGCATGCCATTTTACCCCACCCTACCCCGCAGAGACCAACAAGTACCAGAGTGCGTCTTGGGTTCCTCGGGCCTTATGCTCACCCCATTCCATAAGGAAATATACTGACATGGGTGCAGTGTAGGAGAATGGGGTGAACATTGGGGTCAAAGAGTCCAAAGCACACCTCAACGCCTGTGTGGCTGCAGGGTGGAATGGCGTGAGCATTACAGCTGACAGTGCCAAGTCACACCCCTGATGCCTGTCAGTCTGTACAGGGTGGGGCATTACGGGTGGAAACCTAAGTTCTGGGACAACCTAAAGAAACTTAATGGTAAAACTCAGTCCTCACCCTCATCACAACTCAATATTGGTGGTGTAATCTCCACAGACCCACAAAGTATCGCCAGTGACCTAAATGACACATTTTCCGACCTTTCCTCTACACTGCCTGCAAACTGTTTTGACCCCACTCCTGACCCTTCCCAAACCACGCTCCAGTACCCACCTTTCCAATTCCGAATTCTCTCCCCGTCTGACGCAAAACCCTATCTGCTTAAAGCACTAAACGGTGCCAGCCATGTGAGAAGGCAGTAGGGAGGGCTGGGGGGATACTGGGATGCATAGGGAGAGGCATCACCAGCAGAAAACAGGAAGTTGTTATCTCACTGTACAGACAGTTGGTGAGACCCCATCTGGAGTACTGCGTCCAGTTCTGGAGACTCCATCTCCGAAAGGACATAGACAGGATAGAGGCAGTCCAGAGGAGAGTAACTAAAATGGTGCAGGGTCTGCAAGAGAAGCCGTACGAGGAGAGACTAAAGGAGCTTAATATGTATACCCTTGAGGAAAGAGGGGAGACATGATAGAAACTTTTAAGTACCTCAGTGGAATCAACAAAGTCCAAGAGGGTAGCATCTTTCAGAAAAGAGATGTGCAAGAACAAGGGACACAATTTAAAGATAGAGGGGGGCGGTTCCGGGGCAATGTGAGGAAGTATTTTTTCACAGAGAGGGCGATGGATGCATGGAACAGCTTTCTTGAGGAGGTTGTGGGGTCTAAAACTGTGGGAGAATTCAAGAATGCATGGGACAGACATAAGGCAGTTCTTGTGGGGGGTAGGAAGAAACAAGCTGTTGGTTAACTAGGATCTGCGGCCTATCTTGTAGGTAGGGAAATGGGCAGACTAGGTGGGCCAAGCGGTCCTTATCTGCCATCTAAGTCTATGTTTCTATGTTTCAGCCACAGCAGCAACACTCTTGATCTCAATCTCCTCCACACTACGCTGGATGTTGTCCTCACCCCCCCACCCCACAGACCTTATCAACCACTCCCTCTGCCTTGGACAGTTCCCCCTAGCATGGAAAATGGCAGTCATCACCCCTATACACAAGGGCGGTGATCGATCCTCCCCTGGAAACTACAGACCTATCTCCATCCTCCCCCCACTATCCAAAGCCTTAGAAAAAATAGTCGCAGGCCAAGTAACGGACTACCTTACTGCGCACAACCTCCTCTGCATGGAACAATACTTTTTTCCTTCACGGCTTCAGCACCACGGCCACTCTACTAGAACTTTCCATATTCATTCACACTGCCCTTGACAAAGGGCACCTTGCCGGCGCAGTCTTCGTTGATCTGTTGAAGGCTTCCGACAGGGTCTGCCACCCCTTCCCATAGACACCCACTCACAACTTGGCCCAGTAAGCTGGGTCACCAACTACCTCACTGCCCGAACACAGTGTGTAAGAATCAACAGTATGCTGTCAAGCCCCCATCAGGTCCACTCCGGAGTCCCTCAAAGCTCCATCCTTGGGCCGCTCCTATTTAGGTTATACCTATATACACTGCCCAACTCATGCTCAGAAAACATTCTCCTTTAAGCAGATGATGTGGTCCTTTTCACATCCCGCTCTGACCCTATCCAACTTCAGGATGCATTTCAGACCTTCTTTGCTCAAACAGTGGTTCCTAGACCACAGACTCGTAATCAACCTGAAAAAACCAAAAACATGCTCTTTACCCACAACCAAAGTAAATTCAAGGGTGCCACACTGTCTGTTCTCTCCCACTTCCACCACCCACTCGAGCAAGTAAATACTTAAAAATACTTTAGTATTGTTTTTGACTGCCCTCACCTTTCATGAACACATCCACACTCTCTGCTCAGCCATCAACACACGCATAGGCCTCCTGTACTGCTATAGGGCCTGTCTCCCACCGGGGGCGCTAAAACTCGCTATCAACTCCTCCATCCTATCCCTTGTGAATTATGGACTGCTGGTATACAGTGCGGCTGACAACACCGTCCTGCGCAAAGTCAAGCTCTCGATCAACAAAGCATGTCAGCTTCTCACAGGGGCTGATAGGCTCACCCATACCTCTATGCTATACTCCTTGTCAAAGCTCCTCTCCTTTGAAGAGCGAGTGCGCTACCAATCCTGCATACTCACCCGAAAAATTCTCCTAGGACTGACCTCTCCTGGTCTGTCTATGATACTCAGTGCTTCCCTTCTGACTGTCTCCACTTGAAGCTCCACCAAAATCTTACTACTAGTACCCAGGGTCAGGATGTCCCTGGCACAGCAGTGCTTCCAGTACAGAGCCCCCACTTGGTTTAACACCCTCCCCCCCCAGCATCACATCTGAACATAGAATTGGGACATTTAAATCAGCCCTCTGTAACTACTTGATCAACTCCCGCATCTGTACCTGTACCTAAATCGGCTCCCGGCGGGTCCTGATCCACCACTGTAACCTCAATATCTCGCACTGTATATGTTGCTGGGTACCCATCCTTCATAGCTACAATCATGTATAGGCTTTCTTGCATACAAAGATCTCCTGTCTGTATTTATCTCTTCACTGTCTTTGTTACAGTCTTTTGTATATGGTGCATATAACTGTACATTTGTGCACTTATGTCTGTTATTCCATTCACTGTCTGTAAACCTGCCTCGTCCTGTATGTTGAATGACGAGGAGCCTTTGTAAATGAGTCCCTGACTCAAAGGTTTGTAATTCCAACATAATAAATAAACAAAATCCTAATGCCCAGGGCATTTGTTGGTATTTTCACTCTAAATTTTCAACATGGGCTGTTTGTGACCCCACCTCATGAGCAGTGGCACTATGCGTTTGTTTGCCGAAAGGTAATTTTGTACCGTGAGTGTGCATTTTGGCGCAACAGGTGCGAAAACACATTTCGGGCAGGATGTGAAAAATGACAGCTGCACTGTGCATGAGGAGGTTTAAAACAAATGGCATTGATGAAAATCTGGAGTGAAAATATGGCAAATTGGTGACATTACGAGCGTGCGTAGAAATTGTGCAATGCACGCCCATAATGTAGTTATTTTGAGGATTTGTTTAACCAAATTTTCAATATAGGCATTTTGGGAACTCCGGTCATGAACAGTGTCACTTTGATTTTATTAATCTGGCCCGAACATTGATTTCCCACAGCGACCACGCGCTATTGTGTGACACGTGCAAAAACACATTTCGGGCAGGATGTGAAAAATGACAACTGTACAAAAGAAGGAGCACAAAAATGACAATGGTAAAAATCTGGAATGAAAATATGGGAAATTGGTAACATCATGAGCGTTTATAGAAACTGCACAATGCACGCGCGTAACACAATTATTTTGGGTACTTTTTTGATTAAATTTCCAACATAGGCATTTTAGGACCTTCACTCATGAACAGTGTCTGTGATTTTGCTAATGTGTCCTAAACATTGATTTTGCACAGCGACCGCGCCATTGTGCGCCACATGCGCGAGAACACATTTCAGGCAGGATGTGAAAAATGACACCTGAGGTGTTCATAAGGAGGTGTGAAAAAAGGGCAATGCTGAAAATCTGGAGTGAAAATATTAAGATTATCAAAGTTACGAGTGTGCGTTGAAACTGCGCAACACATACTCATAACATGGTCATTTTTTTGAAATTTTCCACCACATTTGCAAGATAGGGTTTTTAGGACCCCACCTCATGAACAGTGGCATTGTCGTTCCATTAATCGGCCCCGAAAGGTGATTTTGCGCAGTGACTGAGGTGGGGTCCCAAGCACCCTGTGTTGAAACTTTAGAGGAAAAATTCCAAAAAATGGCTGAGATATGCACCTAAGTTGAAAAAAAAATATTTATGCCATTAACAGCTTACCGGCATTTCTTCAGTTCATGTCGGCTGTGAAAGAGTGCAGGCGTGTTCCGATCCACCGAAAAGCATTGCGCTGAAGCTCGGAGGGTAGTGTAAATTGGGGTGTGTGGGGAGGTGGATGCGCAGAGGGTGGGCAAGGGTTGGGCGGGGGAGCCACAGACAGCGGGACTGTTTTTCTTTAGGTACTTAAGAAAAAAAGAAAAATAACACTGTGGACAATTTTCTTTTTACAGGTGTGTAAAACTGTTCTGCTCACTGGAGTTGGCTCCCAGTGTGCCCCATGACTTTGGGGGGTGATGTTGGCCACACTGCGGTGGGCTCCCAGTGTGGCACCGAATGGGGGTGGAACATGCCGACGACGGTCGACTTTGATTACGGGAAGGCACACTGGGGTGGGCTCCCAGTGTGCCACACAGTCTTTGGGGGGTTATTTAGCATGCCGACAGGGGGATTGGGCACCCCTGAAGTTGGCATTGTGCGGCAGGCGGCGGCAGTTGCCACCATGTCTATTGAAATACTTCACCAGGAAAAGCACGTCGGGAAATGTGTTGTGCCGCTGCTTGACGAGCTTGTCTCTCATTGCAGCAGCCCTTTCCTTACATGTCATGACCACTTGGCATATTTAATGTGTCGGTGCGTGCATGCTGGCTTAGTGGGGAATGAGAAACGCACCCACTAAAGCATGCCCTGCATTTACCCACACAGATGCACCTCGGAAATATGGTACCCACTGCAGAATGTTGGCTGGCACGCAGGCACAAGCCAACATAAAAAGGGATGGGCTAGTGGAGGACAGTGGGGGGATATCAGCCGGGAGAGGCTGGAGGAGGAATTTGCGTATAGAGTCATCTATGCTAAAAAAGCTTAGACAAAGACTTGGTCTTCTTTATAGAATTAACTGTCTCCTTTCGAGGGATGCCAAGATGAGACTGGTCCGAACCACCTTCCTTTCTCTTTTGGACTATGTGCATTTCCCCTATAGTCAGGGTCCTGCCGCAATGCTTGCAAAGCTTGACACACTCTACCACAGAGCTCTAAGGTTTATTCTAGGGATGTGGATATGTTGTTCAATCCACACTTACTGGCAGGTTCCTTGCCGCTTTAAATGTTGCTGGAAGGTCTTCAAGCTGGCTCCTCCCACCCACCCGGGTGGTAAAACTCTCGGCTCCGCCCCATGATGCCAGATCTTCCTTACCACTTGGAAGCTCAGGTTCCCTCCTTAGTACTCTGCGTTTTAGGCTGGATTCACACTCTCCGGTTAATCTGAAACTTATTTTAAAATTTACAAGACTTCTTCGGTCTATATCTTCCCTCGCGGCTGCGATGGACAAATCGACTCCCGGATTTCGTCGGTGCCCCGTGGGCAGAAGATGTCCCAGACTGATCCGCATGCCACGTGCCTTTATTGCCTTGGACTCTGCCATGACTCACAGGCTTGTGAGTTGTGCAAATCCTTTTCGGCTTTGGTCTTGAAGGACCGTGCTGCCCGGTTACTGTTGGGGTGACCCGAAAAACGTTATCCTCCGGTTAAGTCTAAGGAGGCCCATTGGGAGGTGTCCACGGCTGCGGGCTCAGCAGAACAGCTGGAGCAGATGATCGCCCTCAAGGAGGAGGTGGCCCAGGCCGCATCATCATCATCCTCCTCGGTCGCAGCATTCATCCCGCTGTCCTTGGAATCCTCCTACATAGCTTCTCTCAAGGAGCTTTGCCAATCTCTCTCCACCAAGGGAGAAGGCCCTTCGGGACATTCCTCTCGGTCCAAAAAGAAGGACCCCAAGGGTAAGTCCCACCGTCGACGTTCATGGGAGCGGGAGAGGTCCCCTTCCCGGAGAGTCGACACTCGACATCGGTCGAGGTTGTGGCTAAGGCCTCTGGCTTTGCGGTGTCCCCGTCAGGTCAGCCGGCCAAGACACCCGTCGACGCGGTCGAGATTTTTCTCTACCCGACGAACGGTCTGTTAACTGGAGAGCCGACAACCCTTCTTCACTGGTTCCCCCGGTGGAAACAGAGGACTTGCCTGTGCTTCCTGTGCCAGAGTTCCTGGTTAAGGTCCCTGAACCGAGGGAGGAGCGGGTTTCCCCTGCCCCCTCTCAGACCCACCCTCGGAAACACCGAAGGTCTCAATCTCGGTCTTGGACCTCTTCTCAGTCCAGCCGATTTCGCTGACATCAGCGGTCTCGTTCTCTGCACCATGGAAAGCGGCGCCACTCATCCTCATCTTCGTCCTCTTTGGAGGATAGGCTCGGGAGTAAATTTTAGCCGGTCGCTACGAAGAGCTAATATTAGTAGCAGCTCCTTTTGACGAGAATAAGGTCAACCTTCGTCTTCCCGGCCATTAAGTGGCTGTGACCGAGCGGCGAAACAACCCCTCGTAGAGGTCGAGGAGCTGAAGCCAGCACCGGTTGTTCATCCGAAACCGGCTGCGCCACCCATTGTGGTGGAACCTCTGCCTCCACAACCAAAATCTGAGGCCCCGACCAAGGATTCTCGGTCGGTTCAGGGCTTGCCCCATCAGTTGTCGGTCACCCTCACTCCCGATCGACCTCGGCAGATGGAGGGTGGCCCAGGCGCTCGGCAGCTGTTTGCAGACTCCTCGGAGTCTGACGATGATGACTCCTTGTTCTCCAGGCTGCTGGACTTGGAATCCATCGGGGGTCAGTCAGTGGACGAGAGCCCGTTTTCGTTTTTGGGAATGCTTCAGCTCATCTCGGAGTCCACTGGGATGAAACTCAAACCCGTTTTAAAACGGGCCAAGTATCCCCTCATGGAGATACTGGACCGAGGGGATTCCCCCACGGAGGCCTTCCCGGTGGCCGAAGCCATTGTTGGCCCGGCCCTGGAGCTATGGCAGCGGCCAGCTTGTTATCCAGCACCTTTGGCCAGGATGGCTCAGAAATATGCTGTCCCCACCAGCTTCTCTGAGCACCCCTCTGCGGAGGGGCTCGTGACCGATAGCGTTTTCCGGCATTCCAGGAATGCTCGGGACGTGGACAAGCCTCCCGACAAGGAGTCCAAGAAGCTGGACTACTCTGGGCTGAAAGTTTACGCCGCTTCCTTCCTAGGCCTTCGTCAGGCCAGCTCGGCCGTCCTGATGACACCCTTTTCACACGCCCTTTTGGGCACCCTGGATGAGGTATTTCCTCATCTCCCGGCTGACCTCCAAACTACGGTCAAGCAGGTGTGGGATCAGGGAAGGGCAGTAGCCAAACAGCAGCTCCAGACTTCCTTGGACATAGCTGATTCTTGTGCCCGGTCAGTAGTGGCCGCAGTGGCCATGCGCCGCAGAGCTTGGCTGCGGATCTCCACTTTTACGGCAGATACCCAGCACAAGCTGGCAGACGTTCCCTTCCTGGGTACTGACTTGTTCAGTCCCGGGGTTGAGGGGCATCTTCAGTGGATCGAGAAGTCCAGTGCCACCTTGGACTTGGTCACGTCTACCCAGAAGGACAAAGGCTGCCAGCAGCAGTGTAAGCCCTTTCGTCCTGCAGCACGTCCGGCCCAGCAACACCAGCATCAGGGGCAGCAGGCTTGCACTTGGCACCCCAAAGCCAAGCCTGCCGCTTCCTCCAACAGGAAGCCGGGAGGGAAAGGTCCAGGAGGCTCCTCGGCCGGTCCTTCCTCCAAGCCTGCCAAGTGACGGGTTGAGGGATGTCGTCCCCAACCTCGTCACTACTCCCCGGGTTCCCCCCATGGGGGGACGGCTCCACCACTTCATTTCTGCCTGGTCCGATATCACCACAGACCACTGGGTGTTGGAAGTGGTAGGAAAGGGTCTGCCGCTGGAATTCGAGCAGTCCCCACCCTATTGAGCCATCGCCCCACGGGAGGCTACAGGGTCCGCAGCCTCTCTGTCGGCCCGTCGAGCAGACATTGCCCTGCTCCTCCAGAAGAAGGTGATGGATCCTCCTTCAGACCCAGGGTTTGTGTCCAGGTACTTCCTCGTCCCAAAACAGACGGGGGGCTGGTGCCCCATTCTAGACCTCCATGACCTGAACAAGTTCCTAAGGTCTCGAACCTTCAGGATGGTCACTCTGGCTCAGATCATCCCATCCTTGGAACGAGGCATGTGGGTCTGTTCTCTGGACCTTCAGGACGCGTTCTTTCACGTCCCAGTCCGTCCGTCCCACCAGTGATTCCTCTGCTTCAGAGCGGAGGGATCCCTTTACGAGTTCCGGGCCATGCCCTTCAGCCACTCTCCAGCTCCCAGGGTCTTCATCAAATGCATGGCAGTGGTGACAGCATTCCTGCGGCGCCGAAGAGTCTGGGGGTATCCTTACCTGGACGACTGGCTGATTGCAGCCTCCTCCAAGTCGAAGGTGGAGCGGTCCAGAGATCTGGCCCTCTAGGTCTGCTCTCAGATTGGCCTCCTCATCAACAAGGCCAAATCAGAACTCGTGCCAACGAAGGTGATTCAGTTCATCGGGGCAGAGCTCGACTCTCTTCGAGCCAGAGCATGGCTCCCGGCGGACAGGTCTGAGGTTGTTTCCTCCTTCGCCCAATCATTTCTGGTTGGGCAGTTGCACCCTGCCCGGGACTTCCTGCGCCTCCTTTGCCTCATGGCGGCCTGCACAAGCATGGTCCATTGGGCCTACTGGCACATGTGTCCCCTGCAGTGGGGACTGGACTGCCAATGGTCACAGCGCTCCAGTCCTCTGGACCAGCCAGTGATAGTGACCCAGGAGATGGGGAACGCTCTCCAGTGGTAGATCGTTCCTGCTCATCTGCAGGAGGGTATCCTGTTTGTCCACCCAGAGCCGACAGTTACTCTAATGACCGACGCCTCTCTGATGGGTTGGGGTGCCCATCTGGGGAAGCTCAGAGCGCACGGCCTCTGGTTCCCCCCCCCCAGGGAGTCTCAATGCCACATCAACCTGCTGGAGCTTCGAGTGGTCCAACTAGCCCTCACCGCCTTCGCTCTGTTTGTTCGGGGTCAAGTGGTCCAGGTCCAGATGGACAACACCACGCCCATGTACTACCTAAACCGCCAGGGCGGGACGCACACTCCTTGCCTCTGTGCAAGGAAGCTCTCCGCACTTGGTCTCTCATGGGCAGACTGGAGGCAGATGATCTAGCCATTCATGTGTCGGAAGCCTCCAACACTCTAGCCAATGCCCTAAGCCGGATAGGCGCTGCATCTCACAAGTGGTCTCTCCTGCTGGAGGTAGTACACGATTTGTTCTCCCACTGGGGCACACCTAAGGTGGATCTGTTTGCCTCCAGGGAGAATGCAAAGCTGACGCTGTTTCATGCCTGCCCCCCCTCAGCAGGGCTCGCTGCAGGAGGATGCCTTCTCAAGGCCGTTGACCCCGGGCCTCTTCTACGCCTTTCCCCCATTTCCCTTGATCCACAAGGCGCTTCTCAAGGTGAGGAGGCGCAGGTGATTCTGGTAGCCTCAGACTGGCCCCATCAGTTCTGGTATCCAGATCTCCTCAGCCTCAGTTCCAGGCTCCCGAGACGGCTTCCAGCCCGCCCGGACCTGATCTCAGTCAACCAGGGGAAGGTATTCCACCCCGGACCTTCAATCCCTGCACCTGACGGCCTGGTTTCTGAGTGGCTAGAGTTCCAGGCCTTGAGTGTTTCCGACGAGGTCCTCAACGTTGTTGAGTAATCCCATAAGGAATCGACCAGAAAATGCTATGCCTTCAAATGGAAGAGATTCTCCATCTGGTGTCAGGATAAGGGGTTAGACCCTTCTTCCTGTTCCTTGGCCAGCATTCTGGACTACCTGTGGTCCCTTTCTCAGCTAGGACTTCGGTCGACGACCCTTAAGGTGCACCTGGCAGCCATCTCTGCTTACCAGGCATGGGCCGGAAAGCAGTCGGTGGCGCAGGAGAAGGTGAGTCGGGCGCTTTTTCAAAGGTCTTGATCACATATCCCCTTCAATGCAAGAACCTCCACCTCCGTGGGATCTACTGCTGGTATTGGCTAAGCTCATGGGCAAGCCATTCAAACCAATGCACAGGTGTGACATCTCTCACCTGTCGTGGAAGACCGCCTTCTTGGTGGCTATAACATCAGCCAGAAGGATGGGAGCGCTCCAGGCACTTTCCATCGAGTCTCCTTATCTGGTCTTCCACAGGGACAAGATTGTCCTGCGCCCCCACCTGAAATTCCTTCTGAAGGTGGTGTCGGAGTTTCACCTTAACCAGGTGTTGACTCTGCCGGTGTTCTACCCCAGTCACACCTCTGAGGCCGAATATAGGCTCCATACTTTGGACCCTAGAAGAGCGCTCTCTTATTATAAGGAGTGGACAGCTGAAGTTCGGGAGAGGTTCGCCAGCTGTTTGTCACCTATGCTGAAGCCGCACCAGGCAGACCTGCAGCCAAGCGGACGATAGGCAGGTGGGTCACCTCCTGTATAGATCTCTGCTATAGGTTGGCGGGCATGGAGCCTCCCAAAGGGATAAGAGCTAATTCTACCCGCCATACCGCTGCTTCGGTGGTTGCTTCCAGGGACGTTCCTATCCAGGAAATCTGCAGGGCTACTACCTGGAAGTCAGCACACACCTTCATTACCCATTACCACATCAACCTAGAGTCGCGCCGGGATGCTGGTTTTGGGACCTCGGTTCTCCAGTCCTTTTTCCCTAAGTAGGGGGTGCGGGCCTTGCCTCCTTCCTCCCGAGAACTGCTAGGAGTCTGCCAGTAAGTGTGGATTGAACATATCCATGTCCCTAGAAATACAGATTACTTGCGTGTAACAGGAGTTCTAGGAGTGGTATATGTTGTTCATCCACACAACCCACCCGACCTCCCTGGCTTCAACGAGCAACCTGGCTTCCAGCGGGCTAGATCTGGCATCATGGGGCGGAGCCAAGAATTTTACCACCCGGGTGGGTGGGAGGAACCAGCTTGAAGACCTTCCGGCAACATTTAAAGCGGCAAGGAACCTGCCAGTAAGTGCGGATGAATAACATATACCACTCCTAGAACTCCTGTTACAGGTGAGTAACCTGTATTTACTGGCCTTCCATATTCAGTGCACCACTGTACCTTCTACTCGGCTGTGGGATGGTCTTCCCTTATGTACAGGTGACAGAGAAATGCCGCCTTCTGGACCTTGAGAGCAGTTACCAAGAAATTGACCCACTATATTTCGGACTGCCTTCCACTAAGTACGATAGATAAGTACGTGTTGAGAAGTGCCTCCTACATTTCTCTGATGATGCCCAAGGTCAAATCGCGATTTGGCAGGGCTTCTATAAGCTACATGCTATCTCTATTATTGAATAAGCTGCAAAAAACATTGAAATTGGTCCACCCCATTACTTTAACAGCTTTCAAAACGTATGAAAGTTTCTTTAAAGAATCCTGTAATTGCTCCTAATGATTATTGTCTCATCCTTAGGAGTGGATCTAACGGCAGCTACATGCTGTTCCATAAACATCCTTTTCCCACTCCCATCTCCTCCTACATTTCACATTCCCTCTCGTTCCTTCCCTTGCCACTGTTCTGTGTTATTGTAACCATATCTAACAGTCGTACCCTTAAGCTGAGAACAACCCACCACCAACCCCAACATGGAGTCCGTACGAAATCCACTTGGCTATGACAATGGTCCCTGGTATCCCGTGGATTACCCTTGGGCCCCGATGCTTCATCTCCTCTACTTCCTTCCCCCTGCTACCTCCTACTCCTCTCTAGACACTGTCAAAATCTTCTTAATAACCTTATACAACATCCTTGACACCTTCCTCCGGTTTCCTTCAGGCCATTGTGTTCTTATTATTTAATCGATGTGACTTCTTCTATGTTTGTAATTACTATTGTATATGCCATGCTACTGTTATCAGATTCATGGCATCTGTTTCAGCGCAGTTGCATCTTATATTGTTGGTTGTGTAATCCTTGTGTACATTATGATTATGTGTTGTCCAGGTCTATCTCAAAAATGAGCACTGCTCAATGGTGTTCGCCTGGTTAAATAAAGATTTTGATTGATTGATTGATGTACATGTAGATAATGCAGGAAGACAGCAACTGAAATGAGGTCATTGAGAAAAACAGAGAACTGAACTGAGCCTGGAAGGATTTCCAGAGAGGAATTATAAAGGATGTTTTTTTTGGGAAGTTGCTGTACGTTCATGGAAAACAGAGGTTATGCAACAATAACACAAAACAAGATGTGGCTTATGGTAAATCACTGTACACCCCAGGTGCACTGTGTGGCACAAGGTAGCAGGTGGCATGCCTTCAGTCACCCAAGAACTATGGCAGTCTGACTTCTGGTGACGTCACGCACCTAGATGGCTGTCTGAAGCAGAGCTCCATGATCCTGAGTGCAACTCCTAACATAATCGGTCACCATCGGTGGTTTCTCACCTCAGTAAGTCGCAGTATCTCTTTGCCTCTGCTACTGAGGGTATGGACAAAACTAAAAAATCAGTGTATTCCAGCACACGGCAGCGACCTAATGCTTCAGTGGATCAGCAGCCTATCAGCCCTGCTTCATCCAGGTCCTCGGCACTTACTGCATCTGCTGATGCGGAGGATGAGTCTGGATCGGACACTAGCACTAACTTTACAAAGGCAGATGGTCACCGCATGTTAAATATCCTTCACAGAATTTATTCAAAAATCACTGAATTGCAAAAGGACTTGAAAAAACTGGAGGCTCACACTACTGCTATGGAATCCCAGCTGGAGGTAGTGCAGAATGAACACATTGTCTTCAGCCAGTCTCTGGCCTACCTACATAAGAGGGAAAGAGAGTTGACCCTTTGGGCTGAGGATGCCGAAGCCCGGGCCCATCAGAACAACATCAGGGTATTTGCTATACCTGAAGGAGTGGAGCAGGACAGTATGGAGGACTACATGGACTGTTGGCTCCGTAAGGAGCTAGCCCTCGATAAAGATTTTGCTCTTGAAATTGAAAGGGCCCTCCGGGCGGTTGCCCCCAAGCCAAAACAGAGGGCGCATCCCTAGATCAATCCTTATTAAGTTCGTACGATACCCAGTTGAGGAAAAAATCTTGCTGCTAGCATGGGGAAAGAAAGACCTCAGTTTGGATGGGCAAAGGGTATATGTCGACCAGGATTACCCACCTCTCATGCTGGCCAAGAGGAAATAAATTCTCCTTGTGGTCAAATCACTCCAGAAAAAGGGTCATAAGGCATATGTACGATACCATGGAAGGCTTTGAGTCCAAGATAAGGAGGGAGTCAAAAACTTTAAATTGCTGTTGGCAGCTACCCCATTTTTGGAGTCATTGGGTGTCCCTGACACTAAAGAAGATCAAGCATGTCAGAAGATAGAGGACTTACTGTGGTCGATTGCTCCAGGATGCAGGCACTTGGCAAATAAGCACTCAGATTCTTTGCTTCCACTGCATGCAGATCTAGCCAGATGGACCCAGCCAAACTCAGTAACCTGAAGCCAACGAGGTACTTTTAATATATCCACAGCATGGATCTTCACTTTTGCTGTTTGGCCCCCCTGCGGGCCCCTGACTGTGAAGATTCATGAAGTTTAAAATCCAAGTTTGTTTGGATTTCCCTTTATTTGGAGGATTTTTTTTTTCCCCTATGGGATTACTAAGAAAGCGCAAGGTAGGTGGGGGGCACATTCCTCCACAGGGGAGGTTTCCGGTTGAACTTCCTTTGTGGTGGGACTGTTCTTGGTGTGCAGGAGCATATCCTGTCCCGCTTGTGACTTATTTACAGCCGAAAATCAGCACCTACTTTGGGACTAAATGTCCATCTTTATATAGCCCTTTGGATTCCCCTGGAGGACACTGCAAATACTTTTTTTATGTTTTGGTTTGAAAAGAGTTCAAGATATTTAATTTACCAGGACCTCTCATAATTGCTAGTGAATCAAACTACCCCTCAGATTACTATAAGACCTTGAACTCGGTGAGATGTTTTGTTTTACTTTCCTTTTGGATATCAGTCAGGATAACCATTATACCTGGTAGAGCATTCAGAAGGTTCTCTCTGGTTAAAATGTTCTTTTTACATCTGATTCAAGCTGGGTTTACAGGACTCGTTGGTAACATGTTATAAAAAGGGGTGAGAAGGGGGTCTGGGAATTGACAACCTTCATTTTGCCCATCTTATCATTGGTGTCAGTGTGGCTCAGTTGGTAGCACATCCGCCTCTGGACCAGAAGGTCATGGGTTCTCGTCCCACACCGGGATTGGACTTGCACCTAAAAATTGCTGGCATCCGAGTGCAGTATTGGGGGGTGCCGTCCTTCGGATGAGACGATAAACCGAGGTCCCTTCTGCCCATCCTGGTGTTGTCCTGGTGGGTGTCCAGGTGGAAGTAAAGAACCCAGGGCACTATTCGCAAAGAGTAGGGAACATTCCCCTTCCCATAAACCGGTTCATGCAATTATCCAGGCTGTGTGTGGGTGATGATGTGCGATATGGCTGCCACCACACATTCAGTCACTTCACTACCAGTCTAGCATTGCTTGTAAAGCGCTTTGGATGTATGAAAAACGCTATATAACTGCAGATTCTTATTATTATTATTTTACTTTATTTGTTTATATGGTTAAGCTGACACTGGCAGTTAAGGGGAAACTGTTATTTTTTGAGGTGACTGAAATAAGTCATATTCAAGAGGGGCATTTCTTCCCATTTTATCCCCTTCCTAATTGAATTAATTTGATGGTGACTGAGATCAGTAAATTAGTATAGGACAGCCCATAAGAATCTCTAGGTTCAGGGGTTCATCATCAACCCAAGAGGACCCTTGGGAAATAATTAATACTTAGGGTTTTCTTTTCTATTTCCTTCATATATATATATATATATATATATATATAAATATATATACACACACATATATATATATATATAGAGTGTGTGTGTGTTGTTGTGTAGTGTTGTGTGTGTGTGTATATATATATATATATACAGTGAAATGAAAAAAGTATTTGCCCCCTTCCTGATTTTCTCTATTATTGCATATTTGTCACACTTGATGTTTTCAGGTCTTTAGACAAAATATAATATTAGATAAAGGGAACCTGAGTGAACAAATAACACTTTTTTTTTTTACTTATTTCATTTATTTAATGAAAAAAGTTAACCAACACCAATGGGCACTGTGTGAAAAAGTAATTGACCCCTAGTTAAATCAACCCAATTAAAGGATAATTAGAGTCAACTGATTGAACACAGCCAGGCTTCATTACAGCCAGCCCTGCTCAATATAAATCTCACTTATTTTGACCCTTACCATCAGAGTCACGTTGCCAGCACAAAGATTCAACAAGCACATTATGCCATGATCAAAGGAAGTTCCTGAAAAGATCAGAAAAAAATTTGTTGCCCTCTATCAGTCTGGAAAGGGTTACAAAGCTATTTCTAAGGCTCTGGGACTCCATCGAACCACAGTGAGAGCCATAATCTCCAAATGGAGAACACTTGGAACAATAGTGAATCTTCCCAGGGTGGGCGGCCTGCAAATTACTCCAAGGAGCAGCGTAAAATCATTCAGGAAGTCTCAAAGATCCTAAAACAACATCCAAAGAACTGCAGGCTTCTCTTGCCTCAGCTAAGGTCAGTGTTCACGACTCCACAATCAGAAAGAGACTGGGCAAAAATGGGCTTCATGTGAGAGTAGCAAGGCAGAAACCACTGCTAACCAAGAAGAACATAAATGCTCGGCTCTCATTTGCCAAGAAGCACCTGGATGATCCACAAGCCTTTTGGGAAAATGTTCTATGGACAGATGAGTCAAAGTGGAACTTTTGGATGACATGGATCCCATAATGTCTCGAGTAAAGCAAACACAGCATTCCACAGTAAGAACACCATACCAGCAGTCAAACATGGTGGTGGTAGTGTGATGGTGTGGGGATGCTTGCTGCCTAAGGACCTGCATGACTTGCCATAATTAAAGGAACCATGAATTCTGCTCTGTACCAGAAAATTCTTAAGGAGAATGTCGGTCATCCTTCCGTCAGCTGAAGCTGAAGCGTAGTTAGGCCATGCAGCAAGACAATGATCCAAAACACAAAAGCAAGTCCACATCAGAATGGCTAAAAGATGTAAAATTAAAGTTTTTGGAGTGGCCTAGTCAAAGTCCAGACTTAAACCCAATAGAGATGCTGTGGCAGGACCTGAAACGAGCAGGTCATGCTGAAAACCTACCAAATGTTACTGAATTAAAGCAGTTCTTAGGGAAGAGTGGGTTAAAATTCCTCCACAGCGATGTGAAAGACTGATATTGAATTATAGGAAGTGTTTGGTTGCAGTCATTGCAGCTAAATGTGGCATAACCAGTTATTAAGTGTAAGGGGCAATTACTTTTCACACAGTGCCAGTTGGTGTTGGTTAACTTTTTCATTAAATAAGTGAAATTAAAAAAAAAACAAGTGTTATTTGTTCACTCAGGTTCCCTTTATCTAATATTACATTTTCTCTAAAGACCTGAAAACATCCAGTGTGACAAATATGCAATAATAGAGAAAATCAGGAAGGGGGCAAATACTTTTTCACGCCACTGTATATATATATATATACACAAATTTTTTTTTATTTATTCTTTTGGTGACTGGGTAAGGCCCACTAGGCACAAGTGCCTGTTTTTAGAGGCGACCTGGGAGCACTGGGTGGTTAATTGACTTGCTCAGAGTTACACAGTATGCAAGCGGAGGTTGTGGGAATCAGTCCCAGGTCTGCTGGATGTACCAAACTCATTCACAGCTCGTTACTCTAACCTTTAGGCTATATTGCCAACCCTTCTATGGACTGGACATGTACAGCAGAAGAAGGCCATTTGGTCTGTCAAGTCAGCTTGTATTGCAGGGTCCATAGCTTGAGCTAATGTCCCTGCCCTCCCTCCCATCCTCCCTACCCATGATCCTTACTTTCCCCCATGTCTTTCCCAGCCTCCCTGATTTCCTTCATATGTGTGTGTGTGTGTGTGTATATATATATATATATAATCTTAGAGCATCACGATGGTGCCCCTATAGTTAGGGTTGAGGAGCCATGTACATGTTAAACCCAAAATTTTGCACCTTAATAACTTTGCAACCGTTTGATGGATTTACCTGAAATTTGGAATACACGATCAAGACCTATACACCTTGGGGTCTGCCAAGTTTCGTACCGGTGGCATGTACGGCTGCGGAGTTATTAAGCGTGATCTGTACACGTGTTTACACTTTTCTGGACTTTTACTGTCGTCTCTACAGGTCGCACGGTTTGCGTGACCAGTCCGAAATCTTCAGGAAATGTGCGGCCGGGGTCCCCGATGTGCCTTTTGAAGATTCCGTGAAAAAATATTAAACGGTTCAAAAGTTATTCAAAAAACAAGTTCCCATTATGTCAATGGGAAAAGTTAACAAAAAATTTGACAGTGTAGTAAATGCAGTTTTTACTTTCGCAAACGGCCCTTTTACTGTCGCAAATCCACCATTTTGTTTCCAGTTAGCGATCAGAAAAATGCTTGCATTTAAAATTGGGACCCTCAAGCAACCTAATTATGTTTGTGTTCCCCTAGTCTGACCCTGAGGATGCTAGCCATGTCTTTATTTTGGGGTAAGACACCCCAGAAATATGTTTTTCAAATTTCTGGAAAAAGTACTTTCGCAAAGTACTGTCACACTTGCGACACTGTCGAATGACTTTGCGAAAGCTTTCGCAAACTTCGACACTACTTTTCTAGGTGGTGGGAAAATGACAGCAGTTCTTTGGCACCCTGCTGCAAAAGAACAGTTTGGTGTTTTGGCCTGAAATTTTGAGGAAACGCAGCCGACATCTCACAGATGTGCCTTTCAGTATTTTGTTGAAAAAATATTACATGGCGACAAAGTTACGGCACTCCAAAGTTGACGCTTTTTCCCATAGGATAACATTACAGCATCCAACGCATTACAGGAATCCTGTGGCGCCCTGCTGCAAAATAACGGTTTGGTCTTTTGGGCTAAAATTTGGAGGGAACACAGCCAACATCCCACAGATGTGCCTTTTTGTGGTTTGGTGAAAACATATTATAGGGAGCCAAAGTTATGGCACTCCGAACTTCTCTTTTTTTCCCCATAGGATAACATTACAGCATTCGCCGTGCCTTTCAGGGCCCGTATCTCGGAAACGGTGTGAGATACGGGCTTTTCGTCCGAAAAATCCTTAGCCCCCATACAAAACTAGCCAGGAAAGTCATAAATCATATGACTTCTACATTTTTTTCTACATCGTACGGTTCCTGAGATATAAGCAATTTAGTATTCCAAGCCCTCATTTTCTGCTTCGAGAACTATTATTATCCATACATTCTTTGTACTCACTGTCTTTGTCTATGCAGCTTCTGGGGGAAACTAGCCTGTGCGCTTCCATTACTGTTACTGTTTCCGCTTGCAGTTCCGTTCCCGTTTCACTTAACATTCATGTCTACACCACCATGTGCGTTACCCTTTGTGTTTTCATTTGTGCTCCTTTTGCGTTGTTTTTAACGTTTCTGTCTACACTACTGTTTCTCTTTCTGTTTCACTTTGCGTCACCATGCATATTACCATTTGCGTTTGCGGGCACAATGTTACTATGTGACAAGACATCACATGGCAGGAGCGCGGGGCCCTTGCTCCCGCCGCCACATTACATTCACTATTTCTCATTATCATTCTCAAAAAGAAGGGAAATTAGAGGCAAAAACTCTATTTAATGCATTAGTTAGGGTTGTTCCACACTGACAAAAGCAAGGAAATTCAGTGTTGTGTTGAAAGCCCCCTTGGACCCCCCACACCCTAACCGGCATCGGAGTGCGCATTAGGGTTGTCGGTCTATCTCACCCCATTCTCCTATACCTCTGCTTCTTTACACATGTGATGGGGGTGAGTTGGCCGACAACCTATCTTCCCAACACGATTGTAGTCAAGACTCAAGGCTATATCTAGCTCAACTGTCGATTAATAGACAACTAACAACTCGTAAATAGGATTTTATCTAATATACATATATATATATATTTTTTTTTCATGGCAAAAAACTCTGTTTAATGCATCAGTTAGGGTTGTTCACAGCGACAAAAGCAAGGAAATTCAATATTAGGGTTCCACCCCTTGCACACCGTCCTCACCAACAGGCATTGGGGTGTGTGTTGGGGTCGTTGATCTAACTCTCACCCCATCCCATGTGCAAACAAGCTGAGGTGGTGCAGTATAGGAGAATGGGGTGAGAGGTAGGACTGGCGACCCCAACGCACACCCCGATGCCTGTTGGTGGGGTGGGTGCAAGGGGTGGGAGCCCTAACATTGAATTTCCTCACTTTTGTCGCTGTGGAACAACCCTAACTGATGCATTAAATGGAGTTTTCACCATGAATTTCCTTCGCTTTGAGAATGTGCACTATAAATAGTGAAGTACGGAAAGCAAGCGCAAACACTAATGCACACTGCTGACGCAAACGTAAACGATAAAACAAATGGTAATACAAACACAAGCGCAAATGTTAATGAAAACGGAAACACAAATGCAAGCGTGTACGGAAACGCAAACTGTAATGCACACGGGCACGGTAACGTAATTGGAAATGCAGACAGTTATGGTAACAGCAACGATGACACCAAAGGAAACACAAACAGAAACGCAAATGGAAGCGTGTATGCAAACGCAAATGGAAATGCACACGGTGACGTAAAAGGAAACGCAAACAAAAACAGTAATGGAAACACAAATGTTAACAGTTACACAAACGCAAGCGAAAACGAAAGCAGCAGAGGTAATGCACACAGTGGCATAGATGGTAATGGTAACACAAAGCGAAATATTGTAGCGCTGATCACGATACCGCAATAGGAAATGCAAATGCTAATGTAACAAACGATGGCGTAGAAACACAAATGAGAGCGCATATGCAAATCACAGATGGTAATGCACATGGTGACGTAAAATGAAACACAAATAAAACCAGTAATGAGACACAAATGTTAACAGTAACACAAAAGCATAAGCGATAACACAAAGTAACTTGACGGTGGCATAGACAGGAACAGTAATGGAAACGCAAAAGCGCATACGGAAACGCAAATGGTAATGCGCATGGTCACAGTACCGCAATGGGAAATGCAAATGATAACGGTAATAGCAACGATGACACCAAAGGAAACGCAAATGGAAGCACGTTTGTAAATGGCGATGCGAAACAAAACGCAAACAGAAACAGTAATGGAAATGCAAATGGTAAGAGTAACGCAAATGCAAGCACAAACAAAAAGGCAAAGGGTAATGCACACGGTGGCATAGACGGGAACGCTAACGCAAATGGTTACGGAAACGCAAGTGGGAATGCTAACTGTGACAGTAACGAAAGCGCACACCCTATTTTTCACCAACAGCTGCATAGAGAAAGATAGTTAATACAAAGAATGTATGCATAATAATGGGCCTCGGAGCAGAAATTGAGCACTTGGAATACTAAATTGCATATATCTCAGGAACCATACGACAGAAAAAAAATTTAAATTTCATATAAATTATGACTTTCCTGGCTAGTTTCGTACTTTGCCCCGGGGGCTAAGCATTTTTCTGACGAAAAGTCCATATCTCGAACCATTTCCGAGATGGACCCCAAAAGGCGCGGCAGACGCCACAATGTTAGTCTGCGGGAAAAAGTGTCAACTTCAGAGCACCATAACTTTCCATCCATGCAATACTTTGTCGCCAAACTACCAAAAGGCACATATGTGGGATGTTGGTTCTCTTCCCTCCAAATTTCAGCCCAAAAGACCAAACCGTTGTTTTGCAGCAGGGTGGCAACAAATTCCTGTTATTTTGGGCATAGTGTCTGAAATCATGACACTTTCGTAGATAGAAATTACTAAAGTGTCATGAATGTGACACTATTTTCTTGTTACTACTTTTCCAAAAATTTCAAAAACATATTTCTGGGGTGTTTAACCCCCAAAGAAAGACATGGCTAGCATCCTCAGGGTCTGACTTGGTGAACACAAAACAAATTGTGTCCCTAGAGGGTCCCAAATTTAAATGCCAAGCATTTCTGTGACCACCAACCGAAAATAAAAATGGCTGACTCACGACACTACAGGGGTCATTTGCGACACTAAAGACTGCATTTGCAACACTGTTGAACTTTTTAACTTTTCTCATTGACTATAATAGGAAACTTGTTTTTTGAATAACTTTTGAACCGTTTAATATTTTTTCACGAAATCTTCGAAAGGCACATCGGGGACCCTTGTTGCATGTTTCCTGAAGTTTTCGGACCAGTCGCGCAAACCATGCAACCTGTAGGTGCGAGCAAAGAATGAGCAAAAAAGCATAAATGCGCTACAGAATGTTGCTTTATAACTCCGCAACCGTATATCCGACCATTACAAAACTTGGCAGATCCAGAGATCTATGGTACCGCTCCGTGCCTGCCAAATTTCAAGCAAATTTGTTGTATGGTGGCAAAGGTAGTAAGATGCAAAATTTCACACTTTAACCTTAAATGGGGTACTCAACCTTAACTATAGTGGCACTACCGTGCCACTATAATATATATATATGCTGTTCGTTTAAGAGTTATTGCACCTGGGGCTCTGTGCTCAGGTACCCAGGACTTCTGGAGTGTTCTGCGAGAGAGAGGGTCTGATATTTCTGGCGGAGGCCGGAACCTTCAAGCATATGCATAGTAGTGTGCTTTTCTCCTCGTATAAACCATACACTACTTGGTAGTGAGATACCATCTTCAGAAGCCCGTTTTCATAGTTTGGGCTTCACTGGCAGCAGAGGGGTACCCTGACTGCAGCTGTACAGGGGGACTAGCAGGGCTTCTGCTAATACCTCCTTATTTTAGTTATGGCTCGCTGTTTGAGCCATATTTGTTTCTGTGTCCTTTGTTTGTTATATACATCCCGGGGTTCTAGTAGGGCGAGAGTGACTTTGGTTGGGGGGAGGGGTTCTGGGAAGATAATGCCACGTGCTTTTAAATATGGCATCCCTTAAAGTCTGTTCTATCAGTGTCAACATCAAAGTGGACAACTGGCTGAGGGACAGAACCCAGAAGGTGGTTGTGGGGGGGAGAGTTATCTGGTACCAGAGAGATAACCAGTGGAGTCCCACAGGGCTCTGCGCTGGGGCCGGTGTTGTTCAGTGTCTTCATCAGTGACATTGGGGATGGTATTAAGGGCAAATTGTGCCTATTCATGGATGACTCCAAGTTCTGCGAGAAAGTGGACAGAACTGAAGGGATACAGGACCTACAGGAAGATCTGAAAAAGCTGGGGAGGTGGTCCAGGATCTGGCAGCTTGGCTTCAATGCCAAGAAATGCAGAGTTATGCATAGTGGAGCCAAGAATCCCAGGACAGAGTACTAGCTTGGTGGAGTCCGTGTATCTGCATCAGAGGAGGAGGAGAAGGACCTGGGAGTGATAATCACTAGTGACCCGAAGCACCCCACGCAGTGCAAGAAAGCAGCAGCAAAGGCAAACATGATGCTGGGATGCATATCTAGGGAGATCAGTAGTAGGAGAGAGGAGGTTATACTGCCCTAGTACAGGTCACTGATAAGGCCGCATCTAAAATGTGGAGTTCAGTACTGGTTCCCACACCTCAAAAAGGATATTAACCTGCTGGAGAAGGTCTAGAGGAGGGCTACAAAGATGATAGTGGGTCAACAGGGTAAGGCATATGAGGAGAGGTTGAGGACACTGAACATGTACTCCCTGGAAGACAGGAGAGAGAGAGAGGGGACATTATTGGGACCTTCAAGTACTTGAATGGGATAAATAAGGTTGATAAAGAGAGTCTCTTTAATCTGAGTGGCAGCCATAACACTAGGGGGCACAGTGGGAGGTTTAGGAGGGAGATCAGGAAGCACTTCTTCATAGAGAGCGTGGTGGATACTTGGAATGCACTGCCGGAAGAGGTCATCTCATTGAAGACAATGGGCAGCTTTAAGAGAGGCTAGGATAGGCATAGAGAGAAAGTAAGGATCATGGGTAGGGAGGATGGGAGGAGTGGGGAGGGAGGGCAGGGACATTAGCTCAAGCTGTGGACCCTGCAATACGAGCAGACTTGATAGACCAAATGGCCGCCTTCTGCTGGCTTCTTCATATGTTCGTATGTAATGTCAAGGGCAATAACAATGTTGTTAAAAGAGCTAGAATCTTGCAAGAATTCAGAAGGGTAAACTGTGACATAGCTTGTATACAATAAACAAGACTCTCAATGGCGGAACACAATAAGTTGCGGAGGTCGTGGTTGGGGGCAGTTTTCTCAGATTCACACTCACAATCTACAAAATCAGGGGTGGCTATACTGATAAAAAGGGGGCTTCCTTTCACTGTTCGGAAGATACAGCTAGAGGGTTCAGGGCATCTGATCCTTCTGTCGGGGGAATTCAGAGGGCGCCCCCTGCATATGACTTCAGTTTATGCACCCACCCCCCCAATGGGGGAATTTTTCAGATACTTAATCTGCACTATTTCATCCCTTTCTGGGGGCCAAATTATCATTGCAGGGGACTGGAACTGTGTTGAGAACCACATTTTGGATAAGAATCCGGCTCATCGAAAGGGAGAGAAGGCTAGTTCCAAATTGTTAAGAACACTAATCTCGGAGTCTGGTTTGGCAGACCTCTGGCGTTTACAAAACCCGGAGGGGCAGGACTTTACATTCTACTCCCCAGCAACCAATTCTTATTCCAGAATTGACAGATTCTACACCCAGATGGTATGGGCCCACTTTGTTTCAAGAGGTGCTTATCCAGCCAGTGACATTCTCCGACCACATGATGATTCGGGCTGTGGTCAGATGGGACTCCTTGTGCGGGAGGGGAAATTGGAGATTTAATTCAGGTCTCTTACGTGATAAAGCTTTTGTAGACTCTTAGGGACACAATTAAGTATTACTTAAATGAGAACCTTGAGACTGACTCCTCTCTCAAATTCATATGGGACAGCTTGAAGGCGGTCCTGCATGGCCAAATCATTGCCCACACATCATACCAAAATAAACAACAGCACTTAAAAATCTGTAGAATTCTAGAGGAAATTGGGGACTTGAAGGAGGAGCATAAGTGGACAAGTGACAAGGCTCTGCTCCCTCAACTCCAGAAAGCCAGGGCAGTGTATAATAATGTGATGCTGCATCAAACAGAGAATGGTCTGAGGTTTACTAGACAAATATACTATGAGTGGGGGGAGAGGGTGGGCAGCCTGCTTGCCCTCCACCTGCGGAAACAGGAGACTAATAGATATATTCCCAAAATTCATAGAAGGGCTGACCCAGGGAAGATGGTTAACACATCCCACCCAAATTGCAAATGAATTTCTTGAGTTCTGTGCTCAGCTTTATAGCAAAGAGTGGGATTAAGACCACATCCAGGGGGTCACTGATTTTTTGGAAAGAGTGGAATTGCCCTCTTTATCATCGGAACAAAGGGACCTGTTGGAGGTGCCGATTACAGAGGGGGAAGTAGGGGCAGTCATTAAATCTCTCAACACGGGTAAAGCCCCTGGCCATGATGGGTTTACAGCTGAGTTTTTTTAAACATTTTAAAGTTGATTTGACACCCCTGCTAACTAAAACATGTAATGAAGCCCACAAGGAAGAAACTACCCCAGACACCTGGGGAGCTGCTATGATTATGGCATTACCTAAGCCAGGTAAGGGCCCCCTGAAATGCTCCAGCTACCGCTCTATCTCCCTCCTAAATCAAGATGCAAAAATGTTTGCTAAAATTATTGGCTTGCGCCTCCAGCAGCTAATCCCTTCTCTGGTGCATCCTGATCAGACGGGTCTTATTCGCCACATTCAAGACAATATTCGCCTCCTGATGAATGCTTTGTCTGCCTCTAAGTCTTTTCCACTTCACATCTTACATGCAGTAATCTCCCTGAACGTGGAGAAGGCGTTTGACCTCCTGGACTGGGTCTTTTTAGACCATACTCTTAATAAATTTGGCTTTGGGGATAAATTTAGAAACTGAATTGGGAATCTTTATAGAGAACCTTGGGCATAGGTGAAAGTTGATGGGGTTCTTTCAGCCAGATTTAAAATAGAAAGGGGGATTAGGCAGGGTTGTCTGCTCTCTCCCCTCTTTTTTGCTCTTAGTATGGAGCCTCTAGCTGCTCTCATTCGACAATCAGTTACATACCAGGGTATTGGAGTTGAATGGACAGAGCTTCAAGTATCATTATATGTGGATGATACCTTACTATATGTTACAGACCCTGTGCATTCAGCTTCTCATCTTGAGTCCATGCTACACGATTTTGGACAGGTGGCGGGATTCAAGATCAATGAAACAAAAACAGAAATGCTCCCAGTGGGAGCAGTTCCCATGGGGACTGTGGCAGTGGTGGGTCAGTTCAGATGGGCAAGAGATGGGTTTAGATACTTGGGTATTTGGATTCCCGGAGACCTAAGTACATTATACTATACTAATCATTTTCAGTTGTTGCAAGATGTCCAGGTAGATTTCACACATTGGAATGAGCTCCCTCTGTCCCTATCAGGACGAATAAAATGCATTAGAATGAATGTACTGTCCCATTTCCTCTTTTTGTTCCATTCCCTACCCTTAAAACCGCCTGGCTCCTTTTGGAGAGCCCTTAAAACTTCAATATCTAAATTTATTTGGGCTGGCAAGCCACCCAGGATACGCTGCCAAACATTATTAAGGGCCAGATCCCTGGGGGGGGGGGTGCTTGGGCTACCTGATCTACGTAAATATTTCTGGGCAGCCCAACTACAGGCCTTATTACCACTAATGGCAAAGGAGGAGGATCCCTTGTGAGTTGAATTAGAGAAGCCTTCCTCTTCTATTGCTACAATATGGGATTTCATTTTTATGGATAAAGCTGGACTGCAATAATTAGTCTTAGGCAGCCCTTTGTTCGGTTGTCTTGAAAGACACCTGGCAAGCACTGTGCTGGAAATGTGGATTGGAATTGGAAATAAGACCCTCTATACCTATACTGGCTAGTTTAGATTTCACTCTTCTTAGGATGGATACAGGGTTCCGAAGATGGGCCAGACAGGGCCTCTGCCTGGTTGGGCAGTTTTTTGTAGGCAGTATGTTCAAATCATATCAACAGCTAGCCCGGGAGTTTAAATTACCTCCATAGGATCTGTTCAGATTCCTTCAAATTAGGCATTTCTTAACTGAAAAACACAAGGAATTCCGCTTAACAGAGGGAACCAATCCACTACTGGAGTTCCTTCTGTCTGTGGTCACTCATCATGGGCAGAGGGGAATGGTCTCAAAAATTATGGCTTTCCTTTTGGATCTGGAGCCAGACCCTCTAGATTACCTCAGATGGACATGGCACACAGAAGCCAGACTTCAGCTGGGAAAGGGGAATGGCTTCGGGTCTGGAGAGACATCCACTCTTCCATGGCCTCAAGCTTTTAGAGGGAATTCAGGTGGTGGGTGGTGCTACGGTATTTCCACACCCCAGTGATTACTAAACATTATGGGCAACACCCCTCTGAACTGTGCTGGTGGGGATGCAAGGAGAAGGGTATGCATACTCACATTTTTTTGGGCATGTCCCAAACTAAAGGGGTATTGGGACTCAGTCAGATGGTTGTACACATGTTTGAAATCCTGCCCCCAACTGAATCACAGTATTGGTTGTTGGGGCTCCCCACCTGGCATTCAAACAAAGGCCCACGGATACCTATTTAATATTGTGGTAGCAATGGCCCTTAAAGCAATCACCCAGAAATGGATAACACAGGAGTCGCCCACAGTGCTGTACACTGTGTCTCCGTATATTGGAGGTGGAGAAGTTCACAGCCAAATTAAGGCTGCTCAAAGATAAATATACAGCCCAATGGCTACCCTTTTTTCACTTTCAAACTGAAAAAGAAAACAGATATATTTTTGCAGAGCACAGTTAGGCTCAAATATTTGGAGTGCCTGTTTGGAATTGGCCTAACCTGACATTGAACTGATGGGTCCAGGGGAAAGGAGTGATGGGATGAACTTGTGGGCTTAGTATTGGAAGGCTTTTCCCCGGCCCTCACATGCCTCCCCCTCCCCTCAGGGGAATATGTTTCCCCTTAATTAATTCATGACATGTCAGTTTCTCTTTGTATTTAAAACACCTTCTTGCTTTAACCTGGGGATGTATTAGATATTCTTTATGTCTTACTTGTTAGTTTTTGGTTAATTTTCATTTAATATGTCTCTTTTATTGTCATTTAAGTTGATTCCTGACTCGTGGTAGAACTGTATAGGGGTTAAAGAAAAGAGTTTGCCTGGCTGTAAAAACATTCTGGTGAATTATCTAGTGGAGGTGTAGCCGGGTTTAAATTTTTATTACTACCACCTATAATCAATTAATTGCTACCCCCCTGTACTTAATGGAATGTTTTATTTGTGTGTTTTGGCCCTGTGAAGCTCTGGCCCTGTGTTATCTTTGTGGATGTATCGTGTTGGTATGTCTAATGAAAAACTTGAATACAAATTATGATTTAAAAAAAAAAAACTACGGCAGTCTACCATGATCCACATCCTGGAGTGTGTTGTTGCCTTATAAAATTGCTTTTTTAAAATGTGTTTAGTAATTAAAAAAAAAAGTGTTTAAATATGTAAAAAAGTACAAGTTTGTATGCATTATTGTTTAAGTAGTTCCTCCACCTTCTGGAACTACATCAGAGTTTTATCTTTGCTTTAGAACATTTGTCCCATAGCTGTTGTCCTGTAGCTGTTTCTGTTATACTGTACAGCTCCACCCCCTCACCCCCACCGGCATCCTTCATTTAAGAGTAAGAGAAAGAGAAAGATTATTTCTAAAAATGTAGATACAATTCACTACCCACTGGATACAGATGTCACCGGACATCTTCAAGTTAACCTCCTTCCACCACCCCAGTGGTGTATCCTCCGGCTCCACCCTGTGGCATCAGATCTTTTATTCTTTCTGCTGGAAGGGACAGGTCTCCTCCTTCATAGGTCTGTATGCATAGTAGAATTTCCATGAAAAACAGAACGAGAATAGACGCCACACGCAAGTGTATGATAGTTTGCATAAAACTGCACTTATTGTGTACAAAGTGGAAGAGAGCTACTCAGGACTCAAGCTAGAATGCCCCTACATATTGCCATGATTGCTTCCTCAAGGGCATAGTAGGATTTCCAGATATTCAAGTGGTACTTCTTGGTGAACTTCGATTTACATTAAAGTTTTTGGCTTAGTCGTTAGCAGTTCGTCTTCCAGTTTCACTCCATTGATGACAATCCAGATGGAATGGCAGACACCCAGCTTTAAGTTATGCATGCACTAAAGGCAGAAAATGTTGATTACAATCACAACAAATGTGTCTGCTGCCTGGGTGAGGAACCTGTCATCTCCACTTTCTCTTGCTGTCGAGTGATGCTACCCTCATCACTGGAAGAACGGAAGTCTCATCTCCTCCGCAGTAGTCCGAAGTACCACAGACTGCCCTTGGCTGCAGTTGTGTTGGTGGCTTAACTTGCAGCCATAGAAGAAGAGGCTGTAGCAGCCAAGGTGGGCTTGTCCTCAGTCTCATCGCTAATGTGGGCTGGACCCAGGGTCGGAAGGCCATTCACAGAGGAATTCCATGAAATGTACTTGGCCCTGCAGTCCTACAGGGAGAGCCTGCCCCACCACAAGGGGCATAAGAAGAGCTGTCATGAAAAGTAATGGGAATGGAAACAGTCATGCTGTTCCCACTCCCTGACTGCTGGACCTTGGTTGATTTTCCTTCAGTTGTGAGCAGGTTGAAGTTCCTGTGGTAATCCCACTGGATAATTCAACCCCCGACTCTGATGGATGAGCCGGTCGAGATTATTCTTGAACAGGTCGACCAGGAGTTGTCGATCTCACAGATCCCAGTTCTCCCAGTCCTCACTCAGGAGGTTATACCTCAATCAGTACCCCTAGCTTGCTGCTGTGGTGCGGAAGGATGTTGTCTACTTGTTGCCTAAGTGAGCACACGCTGCTGTTGATCCCCGGATTAATGGTCAAGGTTGAGGCAGAGGAGCCACTCGTGGTCCTGATCCTGCTCAACTGGTAAATGTCAGTCTCAACATTCGTCGCCTTCATCATCCTCCTCCATGGAGGATAAACTTCTATGACATCTTCATTGACACTACGAAGACCTTATATGGTAGTGGTGGTTTCTCACAGATAGGAGCAGGGCTCTGCCCCTTGAGCTGACAGTCCTTTATCCTCTGGTCATTCCCCTCTCAGTGATCCAACAGTCCATGACGTGTGCCTTTCCTGCTCTGATGGCAGAGCCTCCTCCACCATAACCATGTGTTGGGGCCCCAACGCAGGAGTACCGTCCAGCTACTGGCCTATCAGGCCACCGCTTGATGAAAGTCTTCCAGAAGAACACTAGATGGTCCGTGGTGAGAAGATGACCAGGGTGGTGTTCAAAGAGTCATTGGATTCTGAGGGTGAGTCATCGATGATCTTGAGCAGAACCCAGCTCTACAACCGAGATTCGGACAATTGATCTGCCTCTTCAGGCTCAGCTTCTTTCAGAGCATTGCTCCAGTTGGTCTCAGAATCCGTGGACGTCCCTTTCAAGCCAGTTCAGAAGCACGCTAGATTTCTGTACACTGACGTCTTTGACAAGTATGATTACCCAGGGATCACTTTCCCAATGTCCGAGATCATCTTGGGACCAGCTCAGGAGCTTTGGCAACATCTGGAGTCCTGTTTGACACCCCCGCCTGGTTGGTCTGCAAATGCATGGTCCTCATAGCACCCTGTCAGGGGTCCTGGACCACCCTTTCACAGAAGGACTGGTCTCCAACTTAGCCTTTCGCAAGTCAAAGGGCCAAGCATAGATAAACTGCCCCACAAGAAGTCCAAAGAATTGGATTACGTGGCCTCCTTGCTTGGTCTACAGCACACCAGCTACTCAGTAATGATGACTGACTTTGGCTGTTCCCTTTTTTGGCTGTTTGGGCTCCTCTCCCCCTCTGCTTCCTGATAGCAAGCAGCAGGTGTCCCAACAAATCCAGGATCTAAGCTGCATGCTCACTAAACTCCCATCTCCAAGCAGCCTTGGACATGGTGGATTCTTGTGCCCGGTCGATGGCTATCGCTGTCCCAATGCATTGTAGGGCAGAGTCAGAAAGGAGGGGGGTGGCGAGTTGCTTCCGGTGCCCAGCCGACCATAGACCCTCCAAGACTGCAGTGTGATGGGTTGTGAAGTGTTGTTCCCCTCCCATCCAGTCCTTGTCCCCGCTCCTGCCTGGGGGTCGGTTGCGCCACCTCTTCCTACAGTAGTCTGTTATTACTTTGGAAAAGTGGGTGCTAAAAGTGGTGGGCAAGGAGTTGCCTCTGGACTTAGAGTATCTCCTGTAATACTGACTCCAGTACCCTTGGGAGTCCAGGTGCCAGAGGGCATGCTGTCTGTGCTGAGGTGATATAGTGGGTCCCAGACATTATCACCACACATGGCTTGGTGTCCAGGTACTTCATGGTACTGAAATGGATGGGGGGGCTTGTGCACCATACTGGACTTTCGTGACCTGAAGAAGTTTGTATTAAAGTGCAAGTTCCAGATGGTCACTCTGAACCAGATTATATGCTTTCTGGAGCAGGGGACATGTTTCTGCTCCATGGATGTCCAGGATGTGTTCTTCTACATCCAGTCGGTCCATCCCACTGTCGGAACCTCTGGTTCCATGCAGAAGGAGTGTTATACCAGTTCAGGGTCATGCCTTTTGACTTCTTATCCATGTTGAGGGCCTTCATTCAATGTGTGGTAGTGGTGGCAGCATTCCCTGCTGCACAGAGTTGTCAGTGTGTACCCCTGCCTGGATGACTGGCTGCTCGCTGGTCCATACAGGGAGGCAGTGGAGTTGTTCAGGGATCTAGCCCTGTAAACCTGTCAAGACTTGGGTCTTCTGGTCAGCCTGGCCAAGTCAGAACTGGTCCCCATACTGGTGATAAAGTTCATCGGGGCGAAGTTGGACTCCCTTCGGGCCAAGGCCCGCCTCTTCACAGACAGGGTATTGGACATACCATCCTTTGCCTGATCATTTCTGGTTGGGTGCACATACCCAGCACAGGATTTCATACAGCTGCTGGGGCTTATGGCATCTTCTACCAATGTAGTCCATTGGGCTCATTGGCAGATGCGCCCCCTACAGTGTTAGCTGGGCTGGCAGGCAGGGGTCCCAATGCCTAGTTCGTCTTGACCAGCCAGTCCTGGCAGCCCATTCAGTGTGGGATGCCATTGAGTTTTGGCTGTGTCCCCAGAACTTGGAGGAAGGAATCCTGTTCATCCACCTAGGGCTGTCTGTCACACTCATGATGGATGCATTTCTAGTGGGGTGGGGAGCTTACCTAGGACACCACAGGACCCACAGGTTCTGGTCCCCTGGGTGTTTGTTTGCCACATCAGCCTGTGCCAGAGCTCCGTGCACTGTGTCTTAACTCTGACTCTGGTATTCACTTCTTTGATTCAGGGTCAGGTCATTCAGGTCCAGATGGACAACATGACCACCATGTTTTACCTGAACAGGCAGGGCAGTCCGCACTCCTTTCCATTGTGTCAGGAGGCACTCTGCTCCTGGACCCTCATGTGCAGTCTGCAGGATGACGTCCTGGCAATCCATGTCATGTGAGAGAACAACCAGCTGGCAGACCCACTCAGACAGGTCCCTGCATCAGAAGATGGGAGATCACCTGATCTTACTTCGAGACACAGCTCTTGCAGCAGGTTACACCATTAGAACTGAAGCCGGCAGGCATCAGGACCCCACGGAAAAATTCTGGCTAGCTATCTTCAGCAGGGACCGCCCCTGACATCGGTCCCGCCTCCGTCAGGCGTGGTACATAAGGGGGTGGTCCCACCAGATTCCTCAGTTCTTTCCCGCCGTCGACTTGCATGTCTCGACCCTTCGGTTTCAGTCTAGCGCGCGACGCGTGGTTCAGAGCTTTCCTCCGGGAAATTCATTTTTCTTCAAGCAAGATTGTTGCTGATGTCCTCTCTGACTCCGGTCATCCCTCCAAGTGTGCTTGCGGGAAACAGATCCCTTCAAGGACCCCCACACGGCCTCAGTAGGTGCCTGGGCCCAGACCATGATACCCGGGCCTGTTCATTTTGCCAGGGGTTCAACAGCCGAACCAGGATCCAACGTCAGAAGGCCCTCCAGGCTTTTTTGTTGGAGGAAAAACTGAAGACCATGTCCTCCAAGGGGGAATCTTCGTCCAGATCCTACAAACATGCGGAGAAAAGAAGGGAGAAGGCCCCTTCCAGGTCCCTGTCCAGGGCTTCGGAGTCCCGCAGCTCCGGTTCTCGGTCCGACCGCTCTCCTTCCAGGGCCAGCTCTCAGCCTCCCCTGGCTGCGGTAAGAAAGCCTTCTCAGGCCAAGTCCACCAGGCCGTCATCGTCTTCCTCTTCCAAGGCCTTGGCGAAGTCCGGGGAGCGCCACCACCATCATCATAAGTCGGGTTCCCGCCCTTCGGCTCCCGACGTCCGGTCGTCTTCTGTGCCTCCTCGCAAAACTTTGGAGCTCACACCGCTGAAGAGACCTGTGGACCGACGCCGGCTCGACCGCCGCCGGGCAGACATTCTCCCTCCTGGAGCCGCCGGCCGGCCAAACCATCCCAGCGGATGCCGGTTGGGGGACCGACGTCCGTTCCTCCTGAGAAGAGGGCTCCCACGCCTCCGACCGACGTCGGTCAGGAGACGTTGACTGAGGAGGACTTAACGCAGCTCGAGGACCAGACGGGCGACCCAGCTCGCCGAACTCCCAGGGCCCCTCGCTTTACCCGAGGCCCCTGTGAGCTAACGCCGGGACCGACGATCGCCCACCGCCTGGGCCGCCATCGACTTTCAGTAGCGAAGTGAAGGATCTCTTCATTTACTGTGGACACCATTAAAGGGACATGGCCCCACCGCCCCTCCTCCCCTCCTCCTCCGTACCAGCCACCCTTCACTTTCGGGTCGGCAGTGCTTACCTCCCCGGAGCCTGGATCCTCTCCCAGGGAAGATCAGAAAACGGAGACCTCCGTCGAAATCCTCTCTGGATCACCCAGCCCCAAGAGATCCAGGAGACACCGACGCTCACGGCCGACGGAGGACACGGATCAGTCTACTCTTCCTCTAGATCCCCATCTCCCATTCCATCCCTTCTCTGGACCCACTGGAGACACCGAGATCTCCTCCGATGACCCTTCGCTCATGGATATTATGCAACATATCCAGGAGAACATGGATGGGATGCAGAAGAACTAGACCCCGAAGGTTACGCCTTGCCAAATATCTTCGCAGAAGGACCCTAAGCCTGTGGTGGTACCACCTTGGTGACACTTTCGTGGACGCCACCAAGGCAGCGTGGAAGGCCCATATTCGCTCCTCGGGCGTGCCAAGAAAGCTGATCGCCTGTACAAGGCTCCTAAGGATGACCAGTACCTGACACAGCAGCCTCAGGCGGACTCTCTGGTCATCACAGCCTCACATGACCGGTCACAGAGGCCGCAACATTTGAGCACCCTGCCACCGGACCCAGAGTCCAAACAGTTGGACGCACTGGGCAGGCGCACGTACGCTTCCGCTACCTGCGCCATCAGATCCTTGAACTACCTGACCCACATGGTTCAATTCCAGAACGCTTTGTGGGAACAGGGTCTGGAGGCGGCTGAAAAGCTGCCTGAAGGTGAGCAGAAGGAGGAGATGCTCCAGCTCCTCCGTACATGTTCAGACGTGGGGACCCAAGTGCTTCAAGCTGTACACGACTCAGCGGACTCAACGGCCCGAGCAGCAGCTCTGGCAGATGCCTCCGGAGACACTCCTGGTTACGTGTCTCCCGCTTTACCCCGATGTCCAGAAAACATTATGGATGCTCCGCTTGAGGGAGAAGTTTTATTTGCAATCCTTCTGAGAAGATCATTACCAAACTTTAAGAGGCCGGAAGGCGGTAAGGTCGGTTCAAGCCATGTACCGACCCAAGCTTGGTTCCTTTCGTAGGAACCAAAGCCGCTGGGCGTGGACACAGAGGCAGCAGCCCCCGCTACACACATCAGAGGGCTCTGCTTCAGAGAACCCAGGGAAAGCAGCCCGCTAGCCGAGGTCAGCTGCCCCTAGGCCAACCCAGCCAGCGGGCCCATCTGCCACCACAGCCTGACTCTTTCCGCCCCCGCCTCAGGATCAACGGGAAATCATGGTCGGGGTCGAGATGAACTTCCTGCCGGGATGGCAGGCCATTACTACCGACAGGTGGGTTCTGCAGTTGGTCAGTCTAGGCCACTTTATAGAATTCGAAAAGCCATCCTCGAGGCCTCCTTTGCTCTTCCGGTATCCGGGTCAGCACAAAAATTTGATCTGGCAAGAGGTACTCAAGGCTCCTAAGAAAAGGAGCGATAGAGTACGTCCCGGAGAACCAGAGAGGACGAGGATATTATTCCCACTTCTTCCTGATTCCCAGGAAATCAGGGGACCTCCGTCCAATTCTGGACCTCAGCGACCTCAGTGTGTCGGTCGCTTACAAAAGATTCCGCATGGTGACTCTTCCGGGCCTTATTTCCATGCTGAAACAGGACGCCTTTTTAGCGTCTCTAGACATGCAGGACGCATACCTGCATATCCCCATAGCTCACGTGCACCAGAGGTTCCTGCGCTTTGAGTTTCTCGACCACCACTTTCAGTTCCGAGCTTCCGTTCGACTGTCATCCGCACTCAAGGTCTTTACCAAGTGCATGGCAGTCGTGGCAGCATCTCTGAGGAGACAGGGCCACTATGTGTTCCCGTACCTCGATGACTGGCTTCTCATGGCCGCCTCCAGAGAGGCGTTGTTACTCACGGTCCAGAGCACCCAGGACTTGTTCCAATCTCTGGGCATTCTCATAAATTACGAGAAGTCTCTCCTGGTACCGTCGCAGAAACTGCAGTTTATAGGCGCAGTCCTGGACACTGTTCAGAGAAGAGCTTTTCTTCCAGACGACAGAGCGGAGCGCATCAGATCCCTCATAAGGGATTTGTCGTCGAACAAGATCGTACCTGCCGGGTCGGTCCTTCGCTTGCTCGGACACATGGCTGCGGCCATTCCTACTGTCCCTTTCACAAGGCTCCACATGCGGGTAACCCAGTGGATGCTCAAGGTGCAATGGGACCAAAGGCAAGACCACTTGCAGCATCCGGTCAGGATCACAAACTCAGTGATCCGAGACTGGCAATGGTGGCTAGTCCCCGGGTCGCTCTCCAAGGGCGTCCCGTTTGTAGCGCCGTCCCCGGAGGTAACCCTTACCACGGACGCCTGGGTCTTGGGGTGGGGCACACCTGGACGGGGTAAAGTTCCAGGGCACGTGGACCTTGGAAGCTCATCTCCATATCAATGTCCTAGAGATGAGAGGCGGTTCTCATGCCCTGCAGGCCTTTCAGTCAGTAATCCCACCGTGTACTCTCCTGCTTCAGACAGACAACACGGCAGTGATGTATTACCTCAACAACAAGGAGGCACATTACCTTACCCTTTGCAGGAGGCCATGAGGGTGTGATTGGGTAATCGAACACAGCGCAAATCTGATCACTGTGCATGTTCCCGGGGTGGACAACACAATTGCAGATGGCCTGAGTCGATCCCAGGCCAGAGTCCACGAGTGGGAACTTCTTCAAGAGGTAGCAGAGGATCTGTTTCTTCGTTGGGGAATTCCAGAACTAGACTTGTTCGCATCCCCATCCAACGCAAAACTGCCCAATTTTTGCTCGCTAGATCCAGGGCCTGGTGTTTTCTGCCGAGACGTGTTATCCCTCTCCTGGGCGAACAGATTCCTCTATGCTTTCCCTCCCTTCCCGTTGATCCAGAGAGTTCTTCTCAAACTGCGCAGGGAGCACGCACTCATGATCCTGGTGGCCCCGTTCTGGCCCAGACAGATCTGGTTCCCTTGTTGGTGCAACTATCTCGGAACCCCCGCCGCTGCCGTCAGCTCCCACCTCCTGTCTCAGGAGAAAGGTTCATTAGTCCATCCGACCTCACGCTCTCTGAACCTGCATGCTTGGCTCCTAGAGACATAGCCATCTTGCATCACGGGTCTCGCAAGAGGTTGCAGAGGTTCTTTCTGCAGCCAGAAAGCC
The DNA here is from genome assembly GCA_016271365.2 of Neoceratodus forsteri. NCBI lineage: Eukaryota > Metazoa > Chordata > Ceratodontiformes > Ceratodontidae > Neoceratodus > Neoceratodus forsteri. The sequence continues at coordinate 372,821,802 of CM057450.1, read as the reverse complement.
GCAACGATAAGCGACGTACGCCATGAAATGGCGCCGTTTTTGTTTATGGTCACGAGCTCGTGATCTTTCCCCTCTAGGTTGTCCTGTGGGAGTAGTGTTGGATTACCTCCTCTCCCTTTTTCATTCAGGCCTAGCCTACTCCTCTATTAAGGTGCACCTCTGTGCCATTTCTGCCTATCACCTCCTGGTGGGACATCGTACAGTAGCTCAATTGGACGCCTCTCGGGAATTTCTTAGGGGAGTGTTACACCTTAGGCCTCCCATTAGGAACCCTGTGCCTCCATGGGATCTGCTCTTTGTCCTGGAACAGCTCACGCTCCCTCCTTTTGAACCTGCCGCGGATTGTGAGCTACGTTTTCTGGCGTGGAAAACGTTATTTTTAGTTGCTGTTACTTCAGCGAGAAGAATTTCTGAGCTTCACGCTCTTATGTGCAAAGAGCCTTATTTAGTTTTCCACCGGGACAGAGTATCCCTGAGGACGAATCCTAAGTTTTTACCTAAGGTGGTCTCTTCACTCTCTCTAAACCAGGATATTGACCTTCCGGTCTACTTCCCGAGTTATTCAAATAGAGGAGAGGCTTTGCTCCACACCCTGGATGTTCACCGCAGCCTGAGGTATTACCTCAACAGAACTAAACCCTCTCGTAGTTCTGAACAGCTTTTTGTTTCCTTCTCTGAGAGAATGATGGGCCAATCAGTATCCAAACAGTCTCTGTCTCGCTGGCTTGTCCAGTGTATTTCCTACTGTTATGATATAAAACAAAAGCCCCTCCCGGGCTCTGTCCGGGGTCATTCTACTAGGGGTGTGGCCACATCCTTTGCAGCACTCAGAAACGTCTCCACCTCTGCTATTTGTGCTGCAGCCACTTGGAGCTCTGTGCATACCTTTATCAGGCATTATAGTTTGACACGCTTCCGGGCGGAGGGGCTGATTTCGCCTGGTGGTGCTACAGGGTCTCCTGTCCTAGGTTCAGGACCTGAATGTACTTTCTTTTTCCTCCTCCCGAATTTCTGGCAGTTACTGCTTGGGAATCAGTCCTAATAGGTGTAACCTGCTGCAAGAGCTGTGTCTTGAAGTAAGATAGTACAGTTACGTAAGAACTTACACGTAATAATAGATCTTCGAGAACAGCTCTTGCAGCAGGTACCTTCCTACCACCTTCCTCCTTGGAGGAGGCATGGTTTGTTTTCTTTAGGAATTTCCTCCCTTATTTTCTTCTGACGGTGGATCCTCGTCTCCCACTCTGATGTCATCTCATGCTCGGAGTTCTCGGCGCGGGAGAACTGGGGAATCTGGCGGACCGCCTTATGTACCACGCCTGACGTCGGAGGCGGAACCGACGTCGGGGGTGGTCCCCGCTGAAGATAGCTAGCTAGAATTTTTCCGTCGGGTCCTGACGTCTGCCGGCTTCAGTTCTAATGGTGTAACCTGCTGCAAGAGCTGTTCTCGAAGATCTACTGTTACGGTAAGTTCTTACATAACTGTACTTTCTCTCAGTGAGGCACCCCTCTGGTAGATCTGTTTGCCTCTTGGTAGAATAGAAAACTAAGGCAGTTCTGTGCTTGTTTCCCACCACCTTTCAGTCTGGGACACTGCAGGAGGATGCCTTCTCTTGGTCCTGGACCTGGGCCTTTTGTACAACTTCTTTCCCTTCCCCTTGGTTCACAAGGTTCTGATCAAGGCGCAGTTGATCCTGATAGCTCCCAACTGTTCCAGACAGTTCTCGTATCTGGATCACCTCAGCCTTAGTTGCAGACAGCTGTGGTAGTTACCTCTCTGCCCGACCTACTAACGAGACAACAGGGGACAGTCCTGCACTCATACGTTTAGTCCCTGCACCTCTCAGCCTGGTACCTGAGTGGATAGAGTTCCAGGCCATGAGCCTCTCAGAATACATCCTTCACACTGTGAAGGCATCCCAAAAGTCAACTTGTAGAACATATGTGTTCAAGTGTAAGAGATTCTTGCTCCGGTGTGAGAGGAAGGAGGTTGCTCCTCTTGCCTGTCCAGTAGCTGTGATTCTCGATTAGCTTTGGTCCTTGTCTCAGACGGGACTGCAAGTTATGATCCTCAAGGTGCACCTGGCAGCCATCTTTGCATACCAGGCACAGGCTGGTATGCTGATGGAGGTGCAGGAAAAGGAGATTGGGTGGGGTTTTTAAAGGCCTGGATCACCTGTCCCTTCCACTGCACTAACCATAAGCTCCATGGGACCTAGTGCTAGTACTGACTCGAGGGCAAGCCATTCGTGCCATTGATGGACAGACCATTCGAGCGATGTAAGATGTCATACTTGTCATAGAAGACTGTCTTCTTGGTGGCCATTATGACATACAGAAGGGTGAGTGAACTCCAGGTGCTGTAAGTGGAGCCTTTCTACCTTGTCTTCTCGACACGAAACTCCTCACAAAGGTTGTGTCAGAGTTCCAACTTAACCAGGTGATCAACCTCCCAGTGTACTACATTAATCCATCCTCACATGCTGATCTCACACTCCATATCTTGGACCTGCAGAGGGCACTATCGTATTATAAGGAAAATATTGAGGGGGGGGGGGAATTTGTGCGAGGTTGGCTATTAGTTTGTCACTTACACTAAAGCTGCACCTGGCAGACCAACAGCTCAGTGGACAGCTGGGAGGTGGATCACATCCTGCATCAACTTCTGCTATAGGTTGGCTGGCAAGTAGTTGCCCAAGGGGCTTAAGGCTGATACTGCCAGACATACTGCTGCCTTGTTGGCTGCTTTCAGGGATATCCCCATTGAGAAGATATGCAGGGCAGCATCCTGAGATAAAGAACACACCTTCATCTCCCACTACAGCATCACCATGCTGTGTCATTGTGGTACTGCATTTGGGGCCTCAGTCCTCCAATCTCTGTTCTCTGTTCGCCATATAGGGGTGCGTGCCTTGCCCCTTCCTCCTGGTGGACTTCTGGGAGTCTGAGTGTGGATACTGAACCATATCCATATCTTCAGACATACAGATTATTCACCTGTGACCGTAGTTCTAATAGTGTTATACAGTTCACATCCTAACCCACACCACCTCCCCTGGCAAGTGTCACCTGAATCCCTGTTTCAAGCGTGTTAAGGTTGGACATCATGGGGTGGAGCCAGAAGATATACCACCTGGGTGGTGGGAGGAGCTTAGCTTGAAGATGTCCAGTGATTCCACTGTTGAAGAGTGTGGATGTGGACTGTGTACCACTATTAGAACTACTTTTATAGGTGAGTAACCTGTATTTATTTGGTAGGTTTGTTTTTTAGTACTTTCTTCTTGTATGTTGACAGGGGGTGTGATACTGTACCGAACTGGGGGAGCATGATGAAGATAACTAGTGCTATTGAAAGATCATGCTTTTGTCTTTCAAAAAGGAAAAAAAATGAAATGTTCAGTGTTGCTTTCTGTATGAAATATACTGTATATAGATTTTCTGATAGTATATCTACTATTTAGGGCTGAGAAGGGGTGGGTTTATTTATTTATTTTAAATTTAGTTACTGGGATAGGCACACCGAATCACGGCTCATTTCCAGGTGCGACCCGGGGAAAAGAGTATAGCATGAGTAAGTACAAACACATTAAGGAACAATAATAAGACTTTGTAAAATGACGTGGTTATATAATGTGGTAAGAAAAGAAACAAACGTGCCTGCCTAATTGTGTTTTTCAGAAAGCTGACTAACATAGGGATGTGTAAACAGACTAAATGCCAGGATGACTATGTCATAAGCAAAAGCTCTGCATGGTCATGTGTCATGTTTCAGCTAATGAAGATGCTGGATTTTCTTTTGTCATTTTATAAACATGTTAGACCATGGATGGATACATATTTAGCAGCCGTTTTAATCCATGTTTTCTCCATGATTGTAACCATGGATCTTACTTCGAGAGGGCTCTTGCAGTAGGTAAGTACATATAGGACTGAAGCCGGCAGGCATCAGGACCCCACAGAAAAATCTCTAGCTAGCAGTCTCTGGCGGGGGACCTCACGCTCGTCTTCCAGTTCTTTCCCGCTGTCTGCTTGTCTTAGCACGTCGCTGTTAAGTTCCTCTGCTCGTCAGTCAATCGTCAGTTTGTAAACAAAATTTTTCTCATTTTTTCGACATTTTGTCACTCAAACGCCGTGTATGTTGTCCCCTACACTATCCGATTCACATAAAAACAAGTGCGACTCATGCAGCGTCCAGCTCCCGCATAAGGATGGTCTCTCCCAGTGCCTATTCTGTCTAGGCCTGGATCACCCCATGGAGGAGTGTCAGTACTGCCAGTAAGTTAACGCCGCCACCCGTAAATGGAGGCAGCAGTCTCTGGAGGACCATATTTTAAAAAAGAAGATGGCCTCCACGGAGTAGGAGCTGAAGAAGCTAAGGCAGGCCTCCACTTCACCTGAGGGACATCGCAAGAAGAAGAAGCTCCAGGACCGGGGCTCAACTTCCACGACTACCGTGACTCTGGCTGGTGTCGCCGTATACAGGTAACGTCCCCCCCCCCAGCGGATTGACCCTCGACAGCCATCTTGGCAGCATCCAAGGCAGCGGTGGCCCTCCCGTCGGGCTCACGTTCGGGAGCCTCTGGGAAAAAGGAGGCGACCACTCCCAGGAAGGCCACTGTCTCACGGCCCTCCGGGTCGAGTGGGTCCAGTAAGTCGGACGCCGGTGCCACCGATGTCCGCCCGGACAGGGCCTATAAGTCACTGGCCCCTTCAGGGGCATGCACGGCCCCTAAGCCGACCGCCAAGGCCTTCGTCGGGTGCTGGTTCCGATAAGTCAGACGCCGGCCCCTCTGACGAACGCACAGCAAAAGAGCCAGCGCTGGACCCATTGACCAGTCCGCCGTTCCTGTTTCGCTGCAGCGCCCGCCACTGCATACCGAGGCTCCAACATCTCCCTGCTAGACCTCGGGGATTTCAGACCTCCTTCCCCGGGCGACACAGAGGACGTCGGTACACTGCCATCAGGTCTCCCTCCCTCAGGGCCGGATCCCCTGACGCTGAACCCTCTATTGCCGGCTTCGACACCGGCCTACCTGACACCAGGCGACATCCCTTTACCGGACGCCAGCCCAATGCCTGCGGGGCCGCCCGCTGGGCCTCTTCCAGGGCCTTCTGCGCCGACACAGCCCCTGGTTCCCAAGTATCCAACTCCGTCCTATCCAACGCCTTCCTGCCCAGAACTGCAGTATCCCATGCCGCAGTACCCAACGCCAGCCTATCCGATGCCGCAGTACCTGATGCTGGGCTTCCTGCCATTGGGGTACAGATACTCGCCCTATGAATACCCTCAGTATCCGTATCCCCCTCCTCTCCACCGCCCCCCCAGCCGCCAGTGGATTTGAAGGAGAGACTGGCTGCTGGGTGGGCTGAGATCATGGCTCAGCTCACCAGGGAGGTGGAGAGCCATCTACCAGCGCTGGACCCTGTACAGGATCCCCTGTGCCAGAGACGAGACTCCCTCCCCCCCCCCACCCGACACCAGAGGTGAACCCTCAGGTGCCAGGCGTGGGGAGGATACACTTCCCCAAGGTTTTCCCAAGAGGTCCTTTCCTCCCCTGCCGCAGGAGGAGTCTTCCTTTTCTTCTTCCGAGACCTCAGAGTCGTACTCGGGAGTGCTCCGATCCTGATGAGCCACGTACTCCAGACCGTCCCAGGCCAAGGACTCCTCGGAAGTCACCTCCGGAAGATCCTTCCTTTCTGGACCTACTGAGAAATATCCAGGAGGTCCACCAGTGGCAATCTCTGGAGCCAGATCCACAGCAGAAGAAACTCGCCGCCCACCTGGATCTGCCCGAAACTGCTCCAACATTGATTCCACCCTGGATTGAGCCTGACGCTGACCTTGTTTCCACTATGTAGAAACAACCGTCTGAGTTAGCCCCTCTTCCGAGGAAGGCGGATCGGCTATACCAGGCTCTGGAGGGTGTGGATTCCTTGAATACACACCCCAAGGCCGACTTGGTCATGATTAGCGCCGCTCACGGACGGTCAGTGAACCTAAACATCTCAGCTAGTCTTCACCAGACAAGGAGTCCTGTCTTCTGACCAGTATGGGAAGAAGGTGTATGCTTCTTCCACACTGGGAATTAGGGCCCTGAACTATGTTTGCGTATATGGGGGACTATCAGAAGACTATCCTGAGTCAGTTAGAATCCAAATTGGACTCCCTTTCTGAGTCTCAGGCCAAGCAGGAAGTGGCTAATCTCATCCATTCTGCTCATTCGGCCAGTCGGCACATGCTCCATGCCTTGTATGATGCAGTGGACACAGCAGGTCGAAGCTTGGCTTTCGCCGTAGGTCTTCGGTGTCATACCTGACTCCAGGTGTCAGGACTGGTCCCGGAGGTGCAATCCGCTATTCAGGATGTGCCCTTCAGGGGTTCTGTGCTGTTCAGTGGAGATGTAAAGGACATCATCACCGACCTGCAAGAGAAGAGCACTGCACTCAAGTCTGTTGACTCTTTGTACAGGTACCCTCAGGGACAGCAGCGCCCTTTTAGCAGATATTTTTGGCCTAAAGCGAAACCTCAGGGCAAGCGGGCCAACAAACGTTGGGCCCCTCCGGCTGCCAAGCCCCCCGCCCAAAAAAGCGGCAGGAGCTTCAGCCACAACATTGCCTCACACCTCCTGACTCCTTTCCTCTCCCACAGCCTCTGGACCTCCCAGAGGAACCAGTAGGAGGGAGGTTTTCCTTCCATCTTCCGGGTTGGGAGAGGATTACATCAGATGCTTGGGTGCTCCAACTGATAGCAGCAGGACACTCAATCGAGTTTCTTCAGAAACCACCCAGAAAACCACCCCCAGGTCGTCTTACTCCCCGGAACATCTTCCTCTAGTCCTAGAAGAAGTTTCCTTCCCTCTCTCGAGGGCGGCGATAGAGCCTGTCCCGACCCACCTTCGGGGGACAGGTTACTATTCCCATTTCTTCCTAGTTCCAAAGAAAATGGAAGATATGAGGCCTATTTTAGAGCTCAGCTCCCTGAAAATGTGCGTGGAGTACAAGCATTTCCGAATGCTCTCCCTGCAGAGCCTTCTGCCGCTCCTTCAGCAGGGACAGTGGCTGTGCGCATTGGATATGCAGGATGCCTAACTGCATATCCTCATCCGCCCTTCCCACCACAAATTCCTTCATTTTTCATTCCAGGGGGGACCACTACCAATTCGGGGCCCTCCCATTTGGTCTTTCCTCGGCTCCCTGAGTGTTTACCAAATGTCTGTCTGTGGTGGCGGCCCACCTGTGTACCCAGGGGGTGCAGGTATTCCCATACCTGGACGATTGGCTCCTGGTGGCCCCTTCCAGGGAGGAACTTCTGCGCTCCCTTTCCCTTACCCTGCAGTGTTTCACCAGCCTGGGTATCGCCATCAACCTGGCCAAGTCCCATCTGGTTCCTTGCCAAAGGCTCTAGTTTATATGGGCGATCCTGGACATGACCATTGGCAAGGCCTTTCTGCCTCCAGACAGGGTGGACACCCTCCAGGCTCATGCGAGTCTGTTGTCCAGTCACAGAAGGGTCAGTGCCAGGTCAGTCCTTCGCCTTCTAGGGCTCATGGCAGCTGCTATTCCGACAGTCCCTCGCGCTCGGCTCCATATGAGGATCTCTCAGTGGACACTTCGGTCTCAGTGGGACCAGACATTGGAAGACCTAGACCAGGAAGTTCTGGTCTCCGATCCCATAGTCCGGGACTTGCAATGGTGGATGGTGCAAGAGAACCTTTGCCAGGGAGTTCCCTCCTGCTTCGAACCCCCATCCCAAACATTGACAACAGATGCCTCGGGAGAAGGCTGGGGAGCCCATCTAGGGTCTCACAGGACTCAGGGCTCCTGGTCCAGGCTGGAGCAGACTCTTCATATCAATGTGCTCGTGCTCAGGGCAGTTTTGTACCCTCTCTAGGCTCTAAACTCTTGCGTTCATCCCGGCCATCTGGCAGTCCAGACGGACAACATGTGCATAGTCTGGTACATCATAAACAGGGAGGAACTCGTTCCTACCCTCTGTGCAGGGAAGCAACGAGAGTTTGGAATTGGGCGGTTCAACACAACCTTCACCTGACGGCAGTTCATGTTCTGGGAGTGGAAAACATGCTGGCAGATCACCTCAGTCAGTCGTCAGCCAAGGCACATGAATTGGAACTGGATCAAGAGGTAGCAGACGATATCTTCCTGTGCTGGGGAACCCCTCAGGTAGACCTGTTCGTGTCCGCTCTAAACGTGAAACTTCCCGCCTTTTGCTTGCTTACTCCAGGGCAAGGCGTTTTCTGGCGGGAAGCTCTGTCTCTCGACTGGAAGGACAGATTCTTCTATGCCTTCCCTCCAATTCTCTTAATTCCGAGGGTCTTACACAAACTCAATTCAGAAGAAGCCCGGATGATCCTCATCACTCCATTCTGGCCCAGGCAAGTTTGGTTCTCTCTTCTGCAACAGTTTTTGGAGGAACCTCCACTTCTTCTTTCTCTATCACAGCATTTGCTGACCCAGGATCAGGGGAACCTGGTGCATCCAGGTCTTAAATCCCTTCAGTTGCATGCGTGGCTCCTGCAGACGTAGGTCAAGCCCACTTCAGGGTTTCTTCTCTCGTCGCAGATATTCTGGTGGAGGCCAGAAAGCCATCCACTAGGTCCACATATGCCATGAAGTGGAAATGTTTTTCGATTTGGGCCTCTTTGAAGGACTTCGAGCCTTTCTCTTGCTGTGTCGAGAGAGTCCTGGACTGTATGCGTCATCTCTTTGACCTGGGTCTCAGTCATTCCTCTTTGAAGGTCCACATGGTGGCTATCTCAGCCTACCTTGTACCTTTTGAAGACAGATATTTTGCACAGTTTGAAGTCTCTAACACTTTTCTCACAGGGGTCCTCCATTTAAGACCCCCAATCCGTGTTCCTGCTCCTCCTTCGGATTTGAAATTTGTTCTCGAGAAACTTACTCTGCCTCCCTTTGAGCTGGCAGCTTCAGCAGACTTGAAGTTCCTTTCTTGGAAGACTCTCCTACTAGTGGCCATTATTTCAGCTTGTTGAATTTCCAAGCTTCAGGCCTTGATGTGCAAAATCCCTTACTTGATTTTCCCCAAGGAACGTGTGGCTCTGCGCACCAACCCTAAGTTTCTCCCTCAGGTGGTAGCAGAATCTACGCTGAATCAATCCATTGAGCTACCTGCTTTCTTTACACAACACTCCAATCAAGGGGAGTATCTCCTGCATACTTTGGATGTTCATAGAATACTGAGATACTACACCTATCAGACTAAAGATCTCAGGAAATCTGATCAGCTTTTTGTCTCTTTTGCTCACAAAAGAGAGGGCAATGCTGTTTCCAAGCAATGCCTATCCAAATGGTTGGCTCATTGTATTACTTTCTGTTACGACATGTACAACAAGACCCTTCCGGGTCAGGTCAGAGGTCACTCCACCGGAGGAGTAGCTGCCTCTGCAGTTTGCTTCAAGAATGTGTCAGCGGCAGCTATCTGCGCAGCTGCAACTTGGACTTCGGTGCATACTTTTACGAAACACTACAGTTTGGACATTGCCTCTCGCCGTAGAACAGGCTTCGGGTTGGCTGTTCTGCAAGGTCTTCTTTCGTAAGACCCTTACAGCTGGAAGTTCTATTGGTTGGTAGTCCCCAGTGCTTCTGTTTGGGTCAGACTGCTTGGGTTCAGTCTTTTGTATGTAGTACACCTGCAGAGCCTCTCAAAGTAAGATAGTACAGTTACGTAAGAACTTACCGTAACAGTAGATCTTCGAGAGAGGCTCTTGCAGTAGGTAATGCCTTCCTGCCCTCCATCCCCCTTAGCTTTTTCAGCTCCTTTTCCAGGGAGGGAAATATCCGCTTCTCTCTCGTCTTGCCTTTTTGGCCTTTGGTGGGAAAGAACTGGAAGGCGGGTGTGAGGGACCACCCCTTTATACTGACGTCGCCTGATGCCGGTCACCTGACGTGGGGGTGGTCCCCTGCCAGAGACCGCTAGCTAGAAATTTTTCCATGGGGTCCTGCCAGAAGGTAGATTATTGTGATTGTGGTTACCTTTTGATGGTAAGGGTAAAGAGCTGAGATAGAAATGTATGTATTTTTGAATGTTATAGAAGCCAGAAGGGGAAGGAAGCATATTCAGTTCAATGCTTTACAGTAACTGGTAATTGCTGTTTTTCTTTTAGACTTGGATTGTGGGCTTTTGGTGACACTGTACGTTCTTTGTTGTCTTTACTTAGAATTGTTTTGGGGCTGTTGAGGATTTAAAACATAGTGGTGGTGTATTCTTTGCTGCCTTTGGTTGCTGCAAATTTTCACCCTCCCCTTCCCCCAACTCTTGATTATATGCCCTGTTAAATCTGATTGACAAGAGCTAAACACTGGGTATAGTAAGGGGTGTGGAGTAGGAGGGGCATACCAGGAAAGGAACAGCAGCAAGTGAAGAGGTGACTGCTCTCTCAGTGGAAGGAAGTAAATGCAAATCTAGGAGCTCATTATTACTTCTTAGCATTGATATTGCACTGGGGAAAGGAGGAGTAGGAGTTTGAAGAAGGTTGTGCAATGGCTACTTAAAGTTTGTTTTTGAGTGTGGATAGGAAGGATAGGAATATAAAAAGCAGTTGCTCAATATATCTAAAGGTGTGCAACAAAGGAGGTAAGGGAAATAAAGAAAATGTTTTGCACTGATAGAGGAGGAGAGGGAGACTTGGGGAGTGTTTGGTATCCTGCATCTGGAAGGAGTGGGGGTCGCCAGGGCAACAACAGCAATGGGTAGGGTGGTGGCTGCAGCAACTGCGGGTGCACCAATCTTCTAAAAATTGCCTGGAGTGTGGAGGATGTTTAGTGTGCAACCACATAGAAAACTTAGAAAGGAGATTGAGGGTCTGCAGGAGGAACTAAGACAGGCAAGGCAGATTGGGGGTGGGTTTAGCCCAATACTGGAGGAGGAAGAAGAGGATGAGAGAGGCGATTTAAGCCAACAGTGGTGAGGAGAGGGTCAGAAGAACGGAAGCAGAGACAAAGGGGCCCAGGCCAGGAAGAACAATTGCCGGGGAAACCAGGTCAGGAGACAAAAGACAAATGGAAGGAGGAGATAGGGACTTGTGAGGGGAGAAGAAGAAGTGGCAAAAGTCATGGAGTGGAAAGGAGAGAACAGGTTACTGTGAAGAGAGAGGGAGCGGGCATTTGTGAAGGGCCTTCAGAAAATAGTTGTGCACTGCTAGAGAGGAAGAAGGTGGAGGAGGGAAATGATGAAATTAGAGGAGTAATTGATAAATGCCTGGACCAAACTGGAGCGGGGAAGTTCTGCTGGGAGAATTGCAACAGGGTAAAAGGGAAAATAATGTGCAGGAGGAAGAAGAGGAGCTGGAAATGAGAGAGGAGATGAATGGAAGCAAGCAGGGAGTAAGAGGGTGGAATCTTAGTTCTGGGGACTCAATACTAAGAGGAGTCAGGTGGGTAAGGGGAGAGACATAGTCGCATTTGGGTGGAGGCCATGCCAGGAATGACAGCGGAAAGGGTGGGACAACCTGTTCTGAAATATGCTAGAAGGGTAGGGACAAGCCTCATTTAATTATACATCTTGGGACAAACGACCTGGCTGACAAGACAGTAGATACAGTCCAGAGGAGGTTTGAGGAACTAGCACAATTATGTGAGGGGCAGGAAGATCAGTAACTTTTCAGAGATACTTCCTGTGCCAAAGCAAGCACAACAAGAAAGCTGAGAATAGAGGAATTAAATGGATGGCTAAGAACCTGGTGTTGTGCTAAAGGGTAAGGCTGTTGGGGGTGGGAGGGACCTGGGAGGACAGTAGTCTCTATGCCAGGACAGACTACACTTGAGTGAGGAGGGAAAGAAAGTGTTGAAACAGAGGATGGAGGAGTACATAGAGGAAGCTGGGAATTTAAACTAGGAGTGGGGGTGGCAGTTGGGAAGAGATATGCAGAGACCACAGGTTGGGAAACCATATGAGCTTATCCCCATAACAGTGACAAAGGACAAATGGCAAGTACTGTTGGTGATGCTAGGAAAGGAGGGCAGGATGGGGGAGGGTGGAAGGTGGTTACCTTATGCTAGGAGCCTTGGGAGGAAAACTGCAGAGTTACAGGTGCTCATGGCAGAGGGAGAGGTGGACATTGCAGCCATCACAGAAGCATGGGCCACCCAATACAATGACTGGGACCTGTCTGTACCAGGGTACAGATTATTTCGTAGGGACAGGGTGATTGGGAAAGGAGGGGAGCTGCACTATATGTGAAGGAAGGACTGACGTTTGTAAGGGAGGAAGGGAGGAGGGAGTACTGGAGTCACTTTGGATGGAAATCCAGGATTCCAAGAATAGGATTCTTAGAATGGGAGTGGTGTACAGGCCACCATCTCAGACGGAGGAGTTAGACAGGGAACTAGCGGGACAGATCAGGAGGACCTGCGAGAAGGGTAGTGTGGTGATTGTGGGGGACTTCAACATGCCAGGAGTGGACTGGAGCACCCCAACAACCAGGAACAGAAGGGAGCAGGTACTGCTGGATGCCTTCCAGGATAGCTTCCTGCTGCAAATGGTCAGTGAACCAACCAGGTTAGGGAAGACCCTTGACCTTGTGCTGGCAAATGGGGACTTTGTGAGAGAACTTATGGTGGAGGAACCGCTGTCAGGGAGTGACCACCACTCAGTATGGCTCACAGTGGATATGGGCAAGGAAGGAGTGGAATCTGGCACAATAGTGCTGGACTTCAGGAGGGCTGACTTTGGGAGGATGGGGGAAGTGGTAAAAGGGTACCTGGCCAGAATTCAATCTAGTATGGACACTAATCAGGTGGGAGCTCATAAAGCTGGGGATAGTGGGGCAACAAAGCGTGCTGCAAGCCCAGAGCAAGAAGGCTGGGGCTAAGAAACCGATCTGGTTGAGCAAGGAGGTCATGGAAAGGTAGGAGGAAAGAGCTGCCTTTAGGAAGGTACAAGAAACAGGGAGGGGGAGGACAGGGAGGAGTACTTGACAGAATCGAGGGAGGTGACAAGGGCAGTAAGGGGAGCCAAAGCATCTACAGAACTCAGGCGGCACAAGGCATTAAGAAGGGGAGAAGGACTTTTTAAGTACATCAGGAGAAAAGGAGCTATAAGGACCACATAGTAAGGATTAGGAAGGAGGGGGTTGAGTGGAAGCAGGGTAGCGATATAGGTGGAAGCACTAAATGAGTACTTCTGCTCAGTATTTACTAAAGAGAAGAGGGGGGTGACACCCAAGGTGGGAGAAATGGCAGAAGCAGGGTGGGAAGTGGTGACAGATGGGGAAATCATGGAGAGCAGAGTTCTAGAGGGTTTGAAGGCACTGAGGGTGGACAAGGCGCCAGGCCCAGATGGCTTCCACCCCAGGGTACTGAAGGAGCTGGCAGAGGTCCTTGCAGGACCTTTGGCAGACCTATTTAATGCCTCACTACATTCGGGGTGTGTACCTCAGGACTGGAGGATGGCTCATGTGGTGCCCTCCACAAGAGTGGCCCCAAGGATGAACCGGGAACTACAGACCAGTGAGCCCTCACATCCATCGTGGGTAAGTTAATGGAGACTATCCTGAAGGAGGGCTGGTGGCCCTCCTAGAGGCCAAAGGACTACAGGACAGCAGACAGCATGGCTTCATACGTGGCAGATCCTGCCAAACCAACCTGGTCGAGTTCTATGACTGGTAACTAGGCAAATGGACAGGGGCCATGCAGTGGATGTCCTGTATCTGGACTTCAGTAAGGCATTCGACTCAGTGCCACATGGAAGGCTGGAAGGAAGTTAGTAGGCACAGGCGGGTGCAAAGCTGGTGAGATGGGTAGGAAACTGGCTGCAGGGAGGCAACAGAGGGTGGTGGTGGGTGGGGAGCCTCTCACACCCAAGGGCAGTGATGAGCGGTGTTCCACAGGGCTCGGTGTTGGGACCAGTGTTGTTTGGGATATTCATTGCAGACATATCATGGGACATCAAGAGCAAGATCAGTCTGTTTGCTGCTGATACCAAGGTAGACGCGGTGGTGGATGACCTAGGGGGATGGTAGAGGTTGCAGGATGATCTGGCAAAGCTTGAAACCTGGTCTGACACCTGGCAACTGGGCTTTAATGCCAAAAAGTGCAAGGTGCTGCATTTTGGGATGAAGAACCCAAGGAGGAGTTACCAGCTAGGGGGAGTGCAGCTAGCCCAGACAGAAGAGGAGGAGAAGGTTCTGGGTGTGATCATTACAGGGTCAATGAACAACTCGGCACAATGTAGGAAGGCAGCTGCAAAGGCCAACAAATGCTGGGTTGTATTGCAAGGGGTGTATCCTCGAGGAGGGAGAAGGTGATTCTGCCACTGTATAGGTCATTAGTTAGACCACACCTGGAGTACTGCATGCAGTACTGGCGTCCGTATCTGAAGAGGGACATTAAGTTACTGGAGGGGGTGCAGCGCAGGGCGACAAAGATGATCAAGGGGCTGGGAGACTTATCATATGAGAGGAGGTTGAAGGAGTTGAACATGTACTCACTGGAGGAGAGGAGAGACAGGGGTGACATGATTGAAACGTTTAAATACATGAAAGGAATAAACAAGACAGGTACAGAGGGGCTGTTCAAAGTAAGAGAGGGGAGGGACACCAGGGGCCATGATATGAGACTGGAGGCGAGGAAGGTTCAGGAGGGAGATGAGGAGACACTTTTTTACAGAGAGGGTGGTGGCTGGGTGGAATTCGTTACCTGCTGAAGTGGTATGCAGTAGAACAGTGGACTGCTTCAAACGAGGATGGGACAGGACAAGGGGGAGGGTTAATGAAGGGGAAGGGTGGAAGGGAGGGGCAGCTGCAGAATAAGGGGTGCTAGCTGCACATTCAAGCAGACTTGATAGACCTCTAGGCCTTTATCTGCTGGCAAATTTTGTATGTTCGTATGCCACCTGCCAACGTCAGTCCTATATGCAATTACCTACTGCAAGAGCCTCTCTCGAAGATCTACTGTTACGGTAAGTTCTTGCCTAACTGTATTTTATCCATGGACAACTACGGACAGTAAATAGCCCAGGGACAGACAATGTATGACTATGTTTAAGCTAGTTTCAGAGTTATTCATATTGACCAAGGTCATCCATGATTGTCCATGGTTGCTAATTTCAATTAATTCCTACTTTATAAAATAACATTTTTAAATGGCATATCACAGGTAGTTTCAGCTTTTCCAGCAACCGTAACATTCTGTGTTCAATATTGGCATACAGTACATACGTACTATTAAAATATCTTTTTTCTATATTGTACTTACCTATTTAACATTTCTCAGCTGCTGATGTTTCTCTTAACAGTATCTCCTCATATATAACTGATAGAATTGCTTAATTTTTATTTTGCTACCATAAAAGAAAACTCTTTTATTTAGTTTTTGTTGACCAGGTAAGTGCACTAGACAAATTCTGCCTATTTTCATTCACGACCCGGGGGAAGGGGATACAGATGAATGACAACTGACTTTGAACCAGATTAAGCTGCTGGTGGTATTTTAGTGAATAGCGGGTAAATTTGGCCAGGATACCGGGGAAATTCCCCTACTCTTTTCGAGAAGTGCCATGGGATCTTTAACATCCACCCGAACTACCACCAGAACAGGCAGATGGGACCTCTGTTTAACGTCTCATCTGAAAGATGACACCTCAGGAGTGCAGCACCCCCCTCATGCTGCACTGCAGTGTCAATATTGGGATGTTAACCCAAGTGCCTGGTGTGGGGCTAGAACCCATAGCCTTCTGATCTCCCGGCCTCAGAGGCGAGTGTGCTACCTGCTGAGCCGCTGACACTGCCAGATTTTAAAATGTGATGATCTCACACGTTATTTTTTTTTATGCATAAGTATTTATATGTGTAATTTTATTGACCAGGAAAAGAGGGCTAGGGAGTATTTTCCTCTTTCAGCTTCATCCTGGGAATGAGGATAGACACAATATTGTTCTAGGTTAAGCTACAAAAAAAGGTAAATGTTTTATATAGAGAAAACAGGAACAAGAATTTAGGAAAGGATAAAATGGATTGATACAAATAATATCAATACTATGGTCCCAATGAAATATGCAGTATCTCCCATCTCTCCACCCCTTGGAGAAGACTTTTTCCTTTTTACCCCTTAGCAGGGCTTGCTCTGGCTATTTATGTTTTTTTTTTTGTGCCAATATTTTCACTGAAATATATTATTTTGAGTCATATGGAAGGCAGACTTTCTGTATTTTGTCTCTATTTAATGGGACAAAATATAAAGCACTATTTCAAACAATAAATCTTTTTTTGATTCCAGTAGCAAGTGGCAGAGCCTGCCCTGCCTTATTGGGGTCTTCTTTGCCATTCACCTCTTAGTGGAAACTGTCTTCGTTTTCACCCCTGGTGGGGACTTTTTTCTCCTCTTCACACCTGAATGAAAACTTTCTCCTCTTCATCCTCGGTTGGAACTTTAGCTTCTCCCCCTTGTTTGGGACCTTCTTCTCTTCACTGCTTAGTGGGGACTTTCTCTTCTTTTCTCCTTGTTGGGGACTTTCTCCTTTTCTACCCTTAACCCATTATTACCTGGGCGGCCATTTTGTGTCAGGTAAACAGTGGATAGTTTGGACTTCTTATGGAGCTATTGGAGGTAGTGAGTTAAGAGAAGACGCAAGGGCTGGAGGCATGACCAGGGAATAGGTGTCAGTACAAGTCATAATGGAACCGTAGGCCAAGTAGACACCCTGGGTGTGGGAGGGCTGCAGAGCAGGGCCTTGCCTGCCTCAATCACAATCCCGAGGAAGACCCCTGGGAATGGGAGGCAGGTAGTTAATGGACTAGCTGGCTCAGCTCCTCCCCCTGCAGTGCATGTTGTGTAATACCAGACCTTTTGGAATAAGAGCTCCATGATGTTAGATTGGATCATGGACTCCATGGGTGATTTGGTATATTTCACCAAAAACTGAATGAGTGATGACTCTGGGCCTGTCCAGGAGGTGGCTGTCCCTGACAGGTACTCTGTGATACACTGCCCACAGAGGGGGCAATAGGGAAGTGGGGTATCTGTATGTTTTAGATCTGGCCTAGAGCTGACAGCTTTCCCTCTGATAGAGATGACATCATTTGAATGTGTGGCCGTGTAGGGTGATGCAGATGTGATGTGTAGAATACTTCTGGTATTTTGCCCTATGGGCAGGGTCCAGGAGTTTCTGCTGGAATTTGTAGACTTCATTGTCAAAGTTGCATTGAATGCCCTCAACATAATGTTGTTTTTGGGGGGGCCTTCAGTGCCTTGGTCAGCGATGAATCTTTGCAATTTGCCCAGCAGTTCTTCCAGCTGTTGAGTTTGCTGGCCCTCACTAAGGCTGTTTCTACTGCCACCCATGAACACAGTCACATTGTTAACCTGGTATTTTTCCAGGTCATTGACACCAGCGATGTCAAAATGGATTTAGTGGGGTGGTCAAATCACTATGCAGTTCCTTACGCCCCCCACCCCGAAAATTATGACCCATGGAGATAATCTGGTATTGCCCTTTACAGAATTTGTAGCTGAATAAGCTCTTACTTGTACTGGATATCCTAAGCATGGTGGTAGCATGTAATGCTGGAGCTACAATGCAGACCATTAACTGACTATAATCTGACTATTTTAGCAGTGACTAGTTCCATCGCATTAACCCATGTCCACCCGCTGACCTCCTTTCATAGCTTGCAGTTGTATAACGAAGAGTTGTAATGAATGGAGGGGTTGGAGTGTTCTTTTTATTTTTAACTTTATTTTTTTTAATTCAGAGAGATATCTTTGTTTAAATACATGAAGAAAACAAAAACAGCAACAAGAAAATTAATCTCGAAATACTTTACACTATTCCAGAAACATAAAGTTATTACATTTTTTTTTGGGGGGGGGGAGGTATTGCATGTCTCTTTATCACTTTTGAACAGTTTCTAAAAATAATTAATTTCTCTCTCTCTGTGCATGTATATGTAAGCTTGTGTGTATATACAGTATATACGTGTGTGTTTATATCGTATTGTAAGCTCCAAGCTTTTTCCTCCAATGAAAAAGAACATAATATTTAAAGAAAAAATTCACCAAAGCTTGTATCTAGAGTTGCAAGATACGATAAGATCAGTCTCGGGGGGGGGGGGGTCTTAAATCAAAAAATTTCAACTCGTCCAGGATCTTCACTTAAACTTGTTATGAGGTCGTCGGGAGATTATTGGCTTCTTCTGCCATTTCATCTTCTTTACCTGACTCTGAGCCCAGATCTGTAGGCAATGCTACATTTTTTTCATAGAATAAGTGAGCTGCATCTGCATCCACAAAAAATACATCCTTTCCTTGAAAAGTCACCTTCAGTTTTGCTGGAACTTGAAGGACCGCACGTACCCCAGCTTGAACAAATTTGTTTTTAATCACCAAAAAGCGTTTCCTTCGTCTTTGTGTTGTCATACAAAAATTCGGGTATAGATGAAGTTTAATTCCCTCATAAATAAATCCCTTCTTTCATCTTGCCATCTGTAAAAAATTATTTCTCTCAACTATTGAGCAGAAGGTGCAGATAATGTATCTCACACGAGATCTCTGATCCAGGGAATACACGGAACTTGTTCTCCCCTGTGGTCAAAATACAGACTCCAAAACCGATGGATTCCCTCTTCAATATACGTCTTTAATTCTGTTGTTTAGTTTCACTTACTAATCCAATAAGCCTCAGATTTTATAACAGTAAAGTATTCTCAGTTCTTTCAAGTTTTGAAATTGTAGTCGGCTGTTCATGCAAAGAAGTGTTAACCGCACTTTCTACAGTCAGGACTCGGGCCAACAGTTTCACTTTATCTTCTTTGGCAGTATCGAGCCTTTCTTCCAAGAATGAAATTTTTCCCTTCAATCTGCTGGCATCAATTAACAATTTCTTCCAGCAAGGTATGAACTTTATTTGAGGTCCACATCTCATCCTAAAACTCGGTTAAAAAGTTTTTTATTGATTGAAGTATAGGTTTACCGGTCTTCTTTGGTTTGGCGCCCGGGTCAGGGCGTTCTGGAACAAGGGAAGCCATTTCTCCGACAACATTGGGAGCCCCTACAGTCCCCCTTGTCGGTGTAACTTTCCCAGTTTTCAGAGACAGAAATTTCTCCATCGTATCCAGCTTGCTTTCAGCTGTTTCCTTTTGTAGTTTCCCAGTGAGTTTGTGTAGCCATTTCGCACCAAACATAGCGTATGATCAGCGGAGCTCACAACATGCATCTAGTCTGCTCGCTCTCTGGAAGTAACTCCAGGTTGGAGTGTTCCTGAAAGCAGTCAGGTTTTATAGACAACAAGATGACTCTTGAGGTCTCATTTTAGAGACTGTTGGAAGAGTACCCCTGAAAAAGGTGCAATTCCTGTTATGGGTTATTGCTACAGATAAAAATAGGCCAGCCAGTCTCTTACGCACTGTGGACAGGCTGATAAATCCAGCCTGTCTGCAGTCCACGGGAGCTTTGTCTCAAGAACAATGTGATGTGTGGTTTTCTGGACAGACTTGTTTAGGGCTGGTGTCACTCCAGGTGGCTTGTCAGGGGCCAATGATAGTCTGGGAGAGAAGCATGAGGGCACTCCAGGGGGTTGGAGTGAGTTCCAACCAGTTTCTGAGTTGGATGTTCTGGAGATTGTCTCTACCTTGCGTCCAAGTTGCTACATTGCTGCTGACCCTGCGTCTCAGTTACTGCATAGCTGCTGGTGGACTGCCAGGTCACCCTAGATGGTTTCAGACATCATCCAATACTCCCTGTCATGGTGTTGTTTTCCCAAGTCTTTTGAAAAATTATGGTTCAACCCCTCCTGAAGAAGTCATTGCTGGATCTGGAAGTGCTATCAAATTACAGACCTGTCTCGAACCTTCCTTATTTTGGGGAATGTGATTGAGAATGTGGTGGCAACACAACTCAAGGCTCACCTACGGAAACTGGACATCTATGAGCCATTTCGGTCGGGTTTCCGGCTTTGCTACAGCACAAAAACTGTGCTCATCAGTGTGTTAAATGACTAGCTGTGGTGAGTGATTGGGGTGAATAATTTAGTCTCATTCTGCTTCGATCTTCCTTCAGCATTTGACATGGATTATTAAGTGTTGATAAAATGCTTTACAGAATATGAGGGGTACTCTGGGACAGTGCCTTAATAGTTGTAGTCATTATTAAGTGGCAGATTGCAGAAACTAGTGATGAAAACTTTGTGGGATTCCTCTTATTCATGGTGTACATGCTACCATTGGGATGGTCATTAGATGGTATGGCTGGAGTTTACACGGCTGTGCAGATGACAGTCAGCTGTACCTGTCATTTACACTGAATGGGCTGGCAGCAATCTCATTGTTGGAGCAATGCCTTTAGTACATCATGAACTGGATGGCCTCTAGCTAGCGGAGCCTGAATCCAACCAAGACTGAGTTGCTGCTGGTGGATCAGGCCCCTGTGGGTCAGCAGCCGAGCATAAGGCTGTTGCAGGGCCATCTCTGAATGGGAGGACTCTGGCTGCTGTGGATAGTGTGGAGACTCTGGTAGTCATTGTGGACTCTGGACTGATGTTTGGACACCATGTCTCCATCTTGGTTTGTAGTGGAATTTTTCCAGTTTGGGAATATCTCCCAGGTTAAACCCCATTTGGTGTAAGAGGACCTGGTGCATGCACTTGCGACCTCAGCAGTTGACTGCTGTAACACTCTTAAACTAGGGCTGTCAGGAATGTTAGTGCATCACCTACAGCTGGTACAGAACTCTGCTGCAAAACTCATTACAGGACTGTCCTGCAGGGACCACATCACACCCATATTGCGGTAGCTTCTCTGGCTTCTGGTTAGGTTGCAAACCACCTTTAGGATCATGTTGTTAACTTACAAAGTCCTGCATGGTTTAGGGCCTGACTACCTTAATGCTCTTTTAGGTTGATATGCTGCCAAGTGACCGCTTCACTCCACCCAGTGTTTTCTTCTGGCCATCACAGGGGCACATCTCAGACTTTTGGTTCTCACAGTTGAAATATGAAATTCTCTACCTTTACATCTTAGGAGTTCTTACTTGGTGGAGTCCTTTGAAAAGGGGCTGAAAGGTTATTTATTTACTTTAGCTTTTAGTTAGTAGCATGTACAGCACTGTTATATGTGTATTATATTACTATATCTATTTTTTTCAATTACCTTGTTTATTCATGTTTTTGAGGATCTGTTAAGCGCTCTGAGCCTTCATTGGATGGAGCACTATATAAAAAGAAATGCCTTGCTCTACCTCACTGAGGATTTTCTCCTCTTCACCCCTTAGTGGGGACATTCTGCTTTTAACCCTTGGTGGGTAATTTTCTCCTCTTCACCCCTCGGTGGGGACTTTCTCTCTTTACCCCCTTTGTGGGGACTTTCTCCTTTCTCTGTTTGGGGACTTGCTTCTCTTTACTTCTTGGTGAGGACTTCGTCATTTCTCCCCTTAGAAGAGACCTTCTCTTCCTCTCTTGGGGACTGTATACCTTTTCACCCCATGTTGTGGACTTTCCACCCTCTTTACCCCTTGGTGGGGACTTTGTCTTCTTCATCCCGTGGTTAAGACTTTCTTCCTCTTCAGCACTTGGTAGGGACTTTCCTGCCCTTCATCCCTTTATGGGGACTTTCTACCTTTTCATCCCTTGTAGGCACCATCCTCCTCACTCCTTTGTGGGAACTTTTGCTTCTTCATCCCTTGGTAGATAGGGATTTTCTCCTTGTCACCCTTTGGTAGGAACATTCACCTCTTCACCCTTAGCTAGAGAATTTCTCATCTTCACCTCTTTGTGGGGATTTTTCTCTTCTTCGTTCCTTGGCAGGGACTTTCTCTTTATCCTTTGGTAGTGACATCCCCCCTCTTCACTCTTTAGTGGGGACCTTCTCCCTTCACCCCATGTGGGAATTTCTTATTCTGCCTCTTAGTGGGGACCTTCACTCCTTGGTGGGGGTATTCTCCTTTCACCCCTTGGTGGAGACTGTCATGCCATTCACCTCATGGTGGGGACATTCCTTCTTCTCGCCCTTTGGTGGGGACTTTTCACCTCTTAACCCCTTGATGGGAACGTTCCTTCTCCCCCATTGGTAGAGACTTTCTTCTTTTCATCCTTTGGTGGAAACTTTCTCCTCTCCTTCCCTTGGTGGAGACTTTCTCCTCTTCACCCCTTGGTGGGGACTTTCTCCTCATCCCCCCCCCTTGTTAGATTCTGTCCTCCACTTTACCACTTATTGGGGACTTTTCCTCCTGTTCACCCCACATGAGGAATATTCCTTGAACAACTGAAGACGTGCCAAGAAGGCCGGGCTAAACATTGTCTAGACTTGGTCTCACAGTGCTTGATGAAATGTCTCCGTGGAGACGCTGTCTTTCCTAGTCATCTGCCTGCTACAGCTGCTGCCTGACACTTGACTGAACTTTACTCCTGATAGAAGCATCTCCACTGCCGGCTCTGCGAGGTAACTTCTGGTTTGACACCTGTAAGGTTTTCAGGGTCCCTGTCCGGTTATCTGGTTTTGCTCTAAGATAGTCAGGTTTTTGAGCCATTTTGAGTGCTCACATTCTCTTAAAATAGATTCTGTCATTCATTGTTTCAGCTGCATGACTGGGTTATATAAAAGGTTTATTGTTAATATAGCCCTTTCCTTGTAAACATAGTCAACCTGGGAGGGGTAAAGTATGACTGTTAAGACAATTTCCATTAGATCCCCAAGGGAGATGTGTTTTGGTGGTGCCACAGTGGAGGGGAATAGGCTTACTATAGTAGTATCGGTGTATGGCCCAAATTATGACAAGCCAGATTTCTGTCACCATCTGGCTTTGGCTATTGCACCCTTCCCCGACAGCATTATTATGGGGTGCGATTTTAACACCTTTTGGGACCCAATCCTGGACCATTCAGGCACTAGGATGCACCTTCCACCAAAGAGTGTGGCTGCATTACATTCATTGGCCCAGGAGCGCGCCCTAACCAAGTTATGGCGACACCTACACCCCAAAGGACAGGAATAGTCCTTTTTCTTGCATGCTCATCGTCTTTATACTAGAATTGATTATATGTTTGTTTCACCATCTTTATTGAAGGGAGGAGTAAAGGCCGAATATGGGCCTATATGTGTCTATGACCATGCCCCCTTGGGTACTACGCTGGGCGTACCAGTTAGAGGGACCCCATCCAGACAGTGGCGCATGGATCCTACTTTGCTAAATTATAAATCTTTTATTAACCACATGTGAAAGAAGTTGGGAGAATATTTGGTGTTCAGTAAAGTGGGGGAAGTGTCAGCTACTACTGCCTGGGAAACTATAAAAGCATATATTCGAGGGGAGATGATCTCTTTTGCAGCCCACCAATGCAAAACATAACTCCAGGCAGAGACTTTCTTAGAACAGCAAATACAGGCTCTGGAGATAAGAGCAATGCAAGAGGACGTGGGAGAGAACATACAGTAGGAGAATTGAGGCAGCTGAAAGGCAATTTGTACCAGATGACATCAAGACAAGTTGAAGGAAGCCCTCATCTGGCTAGAGTGGGAGATTACTTTGAGGGGAACAAGGCAGGGAAATGGTTGGCATGGCAGATTAAAAAATGCCATGCAGACAGAGCAATTCTTACTATAGAAACTAGAGAGGGGGTAAACTCCATTGACCCAGCTGACATTAACAACACTTATAAAGAGTTCTGTGAGTTGTACACCTCAGAGATCCCTTCATAATCCACCCCTCAGTCTTTCCTGGAGTCTGTACCCCCCCCCCACTGTCCCAACCCCTGAGAGAGGCTCTGGACCGACCAATTACAAAACAAGAGATCAAAAATGCTATCTGGATCTCTTGAACAGACAGGGCTCCTGGACCCGATGGGATCCCATTATAGTTTTACAAATCGTTTTGGGAGATTCTTCACCCGTTAATGCTCCAGATGGTCGAGGAATTGTTGGAGGGCAGGCACTTACCAGCATCCCAAACCCTTGCTACCATCATAGTTCTCCCTAAACCTGGCAAAGACCCCACTAAATGCAGCTCTTACTGCCCAATATCTCTGCTTAATGCAGATGATAAAATCATGGCAAAACTATTAGCTGCCAGGATGGAACAGGTGCTGCCCAGTCTAGTACACCTGGACCAGAGTGGCTTTATCAAGCGGCGCCAAGCTGAACACAACATTCACTGCACCCTAAATATTATGAGGGAGTGGTGGAGTCGGGATGGGGGTGGGAGCTTCGACTGGGTCGAATGGTCTTTTATGTGTGCTGTACTGAAGAGGTTTGGGATCGGACCCCGGTTCAGAGCCTGGATCCAGGCGTTATGAACCCAAGACTCAGATTTTGACCAGTGACCAGCTCTCCCCACCATTTTGCCTGACGGGGGACACGGCAAGGCTGCCCTCTGTCCCCACTGTTATATATTATGTCGATAGAGGTCCTTGCTTCCGCAGTAAGGAGGCACCCAGATACATGTGGGTTTGTGCGGAGGGGTGAACAGAATATCATTTCCCTATTTGTGGATGACGTTCCGCTGTTTGCTGCAAACCCAGAAGTGTCTCTCCCAGCCCTGACTAAACTTTTTCAGGAATATGGGCTCCTCTCCGGCCACAAAATAAATTGGAATAAGTATGAGTGGTTGCCTATGGGTCGCAGACTTACTCCAATTAGGATTAATAACACTGTTGTTACCCTCTCCTCAGAAATGACATATCTTGGTATTCATCTCTCTAAGATAACAGGGGAAATAAACTGTAAACCTTTAATCAAAAAAGTTTGAGCAGACTGTGAAGGATGGGGCTCCCTGCCATTGACCCTCCTGGGCAAGGTGAATTTGGCTATGATGTGTGTCCTGCCTCAGTGCCTATATATTTTTCAGACACTCCCCATACATCTCCCAAACAAATATCTTAAGACCCTTCCAGGGTGTATAATTACCCTAATCTGGCATGGGTGAAGACCCCAGATTCAGCAGGAAGTGCTGTGGCAACCGGTGAATCGGGGAGGCTTGGGCCTACCTAATCTCTGTATATACTACTTGGCTTCCCAGTTGGCTTTCCTGAAAGACATGACCCCACAGAACTGCCCATTGGGAGCTTGGGTTCATTTGGAGGAGGACCAAGGAGACCTTCCACTTTATAATACTTTGCTTTCCCCAGCTCTAGCACAAAACCAGAGTGGAGGGGTTAAAAACCCCTTTACACGGGCTACATTAAAAGCATGTACAGCAGCTCATAAGATTCTCCAGCACCCTCAAACTTTCTCTTCAAAGGCCTCAATTAGTGATTCCCTTTGGCTTTCCACACCCATACTGGGTCCGGTTAAAAAGGTCCTGGGGGAGTGGAAGGTTGGTGGACTAAAGCTGATCTCACAACTTTTTGAAAATGGTATAATGTTGTCCCGTCAACAGCTGCCACATAGCTATAGTTTGAAATCTTCAAGTTTTTTTGTTTATCTCCAAGTGAGAGCGAGGCTGGTGGGGGGGGCAGGAACAGACCGGGGCCCTCCACCACCAAGATGATCTTTGATGGAGGAGGTCCTGTTAGAACCAGCCAGGACCCAAGCACCAGGACCACTGACCAACCTCTATAGGATCCCATGGGACTCCATGCCTGACCCAATGGAAAATCTGAAATCTAAATGGGAGGGAGATTTGGGAGACTCCTCAGTTAAAATGGGGGAGTGGAGGCATACGCTAAGAAAGGGGATGAATTTCTCTGTCAACAACAGGCTTAGGGCCATACACTGTAATGTCCTTCATAGGGCATATCTTACACATAAGTTGGCCCACAGGATTGACCATGAGAGATCAAATGTTTGTCCAAAGTGCCAGGCTTCTAAGGGTAATTTTTTCCATAAGATATGGTAGTGTCCGAAAGTGAATACATTTTGGCAGGCCATCACCACATTGCTTAGCCAGGTGCTAGGTATAAGCAAAACTGCTCAGGCTAAGGAAATCCTGTTGGCCATACCCAGTGATGGGCCACACCAAAGGGAGTCAGAATACCCGCTATGGCATTTGGGGATAGTTGTGGGAAAATAGGTGCTGGCTCAGCACTGGTGGCTGAAATCCCTTCCGCCAGTAGCACTGTGGATCAAGCAACTGTTACACTGCATGAAGTTAGAACACACACACAGCTGTCCCTTTGTAACCAATATAGGAACCATTGGAGAAACCACCGCAACAGCCCTGGTTCACCCGCCTTCTCGTATTGGTCTGTCTGTGAAGCAACTCTGTACCCACTGCGGGATGGGGAGTAGGGTGACTCGAGCTGGAAATATAAATTCAAGAGTACTGTTTATGTAAATTGACTTATACGTACAACTCAATCATATCTTGTTTTATATGGGGCCATTGACGTTCCAAACGGGCTATCAGGCAGGTGATCCCGGGCAGGTCCCTTTAGGTGGGGATGGGTCCGGATCCCTGTGGGCGGCCAATGACACTTTTAGTTAGTAACAATAAGATGATGAACATCTGAACGGTGTACAAATGTAAAACAAGGGTAACCAAATGTCTATCTGTACATGCTTGCCTGGAAACTGACATGATGTATTTCTCACTGAGTAACAATCAATGTCCTCTTTTCTGTGGACTTGCTGTACAATTCAGATAAAGTTAAAAAAAAAAAGAATTTCTAGGGACATGGATATGTTGTTCATCCACACTGTCTGGCAGGTTCCTTGCCACTTTAAATCTTGCCGGAAGGTCTTCAAGCTGGCTTCTCCCACCCACCCAGGTGGTAAAACTCTCGGCTCCACCCCATGACGCCAGATCTTCTTACCGCTTGGAAGCTCAGGTTCCCTCCTTAGCACTCTGCATTTAAACTGGATCCAAACTCTTCGGTTAACCCGAAACTAATTTTAAAGTTTACAAGACTTCAGTCTGTTTCTTCCTTTGCAGCTGCGATGGATAAATCGACTCCCGGTTTTCGGCAGTGCCCATGCGGGCAGAAGATGTCTCGGACCAATCCGCACTCCACGTGCGTCTACTGCCTCGGGCTTGACCATGATCTGCAGGCCTGCGATTTGTGCAAGCCTTCTCAGCACATGTCCTCGAAGACCGTGCTGCCAGGCTCCAGCTTGGGTGCCCTGAGAGACGTATACCACCAGTGAAGTCAAAGGAGGCCCATTGGGCGGTTTCCACGGTGGCAGGCTCAGCTGAGCAACTTGAACAGATGATCGCCCTCGAGGAGGAGGCGGCCCAGGCCGCATCTTCATCTTCCTCAGTCGCGGCATTTATCCCGCTCTCCTTGGGCTCCTCCTATACGGCTTCTTTTATGGAGCTTTGTCTGTCCCTCTCCACGAAAGGTGAGGGTCCATCGGGACACTTCTCTCGGTCCAAGAAGAAGGACTCGAAGGGTAAGTCCCACCATCGGCGTTCGTGGGAGCGGGAGAGGTCCCCTTCCCTGGACAGTCGACTTTTGACTTCAGTCGAGGCTGTGGCTAAGGCCGCTGGCTTCATGGTGTCCCCATCAGGTCAGCCGGCCGAGACACCCGTCGACGTGGTCGAGATTTTTCTTGACCCATCGGATGGGCTGTTGACTGGAGGAGACAACAACCCTTCTTCACCGGTTCCCCCAGTGGAAACCGAGGACTTGCCTGTGCCTCCTGTGCCGGAGTACCTGGTTAAGGCTCCCGAGCCGAGGGAGGAACGGGTTTCCTCCACTCCCTCCCAGACCCACCCTCGAAAACACACCGACGGTCTCGGTCTCAGACCTCTTCTTGGTCCAGCCGATCCCACTGACACCAGCGGTCCCGGCACTGAGGGAAGCGGTGGCACCGCTCATCCTCGTCTTCTTCCTCCTCGGAGGAAAGGCTTCGGCGCAAATTGCGTTTATGCTACAAAGACTAAATGTGGCAGCAGCTCCTTCTGACCGGGAACAAGCCAACGCCGTCGCCTTCCCTGGCCATTAAGTGGCTGTCACCTGAAAGGCAGAAACAACCCCTCACGGTGGTCAAGGAGCCCAAACCGGTGCCGGTTGTTCGGCCAAAACCAGCTGCCCCACCGATTGTGGTGGAACCCCCACCTCCACAACCTAAATCTGGGGCTCCGACCAAGGATTCTCGGTCGGGTCAGGGACTGCCCCAACGGTTGTCGGTCACCCTCACTCCCGACCATCCTTGGCAGGTGGAGGGTGGCTTAGGCCCTAGGCAGCTATTCGCAGACTCCTTGGAGTCTGATGAAGACTCTTCCCTGTTCTCCAGGCCCCTTGACCTGGAGTCCTCCAGGGGACAGTCGATGGACGAGAGCCCATCCTCGTTCATGGGTTTGCTTCGGCTCATCTCAGAGTCTACTGGGATGCAGCTCGAGCCCGTATCCAAGCGGGCCAAGTATCCCCTCACGGAGATACTGGATCGAGGGGATTCTCCCACAAAGGCCTTTCCAGTGGCTGAAGCCATTGTTGGCCCAGCCTTGGAGTTATGGCTGTGGATGGCTTCTTGTCCTGCTCCTTTGGCCAGGATGGCCAAGAAGTACGCGGTCCCCACCAGGTCACTGTCCGGTTTCTCAGAGCACCCCTCTGCGGAGGGGTTGTTTACCAATAGTGTTTTCCGGGGTTACGGGAACACCAGGGACATGGACAAGCCCCCCGACAAAGAGTCCAAAAAGCTGGACTATGCCAGGCGTAAAGTGTATGCTGCGTCCTCCCTCAGCCTCCGTCAGGCCAGTTCGGCCATACCGATGGCGCACTTCTCCCACGCCCTTATGGGCTCCCTGGATGAGGTGATCCCTCATCTCCCGGCTGACCTCCAGACTACGGTCAAGCAGGTGCAGGATCAGGGAAGGGCAGTGGCGAAACAGCAGCTCCAGATGGCTCTCGATATTGGAGACTCCTGTGCCCGGTCAGTAATGGCCGCAGTGGCCATGGGCCGTAGAGCTGGGCTGCGGATCTTCACCTTCACGGCAGATACCCTGCACAAGCTGGCAGACGTCCCCTTCCTGGGTACCGACTTGTTCGGGCCTGGGGTGGAAGGCCACCTCCAGAGAATTGAGAAGTCTGATGCCACCTTGGACTCAGTCATGTCTGCCCAGAAGGACAAAGGCCGTCGGCAGCAGCATAAGCCCTTTCGCCCTTCTGCCCCTGCGGCACGTCTGGCCCAGCAGCACCAGCATCAGGGCCAGCAGGCTGACACTTGGCACCCCAAAGCCAGCAGGAAGCCAGGAGGAAAAGGCCTAGGAGGTCCCTCGGCAGGTCCTTCCTCCAGGCCTGCCCAGTGATGGGTTGAGGGGTGTCGCCCCCAGCCACGTTGCTTCCCCCTGGGTCCCCCCCCCCCATGGGGAAACGGCTCCGCCACTTTCTTTCCGCCTGGTCCACTATCACCACCGATCGCTGGGTGTTGGAAGTGGTAGGAAGAGGTCTGCCTCTGGAGTTTGAGCAGGCCCTACCCTTCCGAGCCGTCGCCCCACGAGGGGCTATGGGGTCCGCAGCCTTTCTGTCAGACCGTCAAGCCGACATTGCCCTGCTCCTCCAGAAGGAGGTGATCAGGAAGGTGATGGATCCTCCACCAGACCCAGGGTTTGTGTCCAGGTACTTCCTGGTCCCGAAACGGGGGGGGGGGGACTGTCGCCCCATACTAGACTTGCACGACCTGAACAGGTTCCTAAGGTCTCAAACCTTCAAGATGGTCACTGGCTCAGATCATTCCATCCTTGGAATGAGGCATCTGGTTCTGTTCTTGGACCTCCAGGACGCGTTCTTTCACGTCCCAATCCGTCCGTCCCACCAGTGATTCCTCCACCTCCGAGCAGAGGGGTCCCTTTATGAGTTCCAGGCCATGCCCTTTAGCCTTTCTCTAACTCCCAGGGTCTTCACGAAATGCATGGCAGTGGTGACAGCATTCCTGCAGCGCCGAAGGGTCCGGGTGTACCCTTACCTGGACGATTGACTGATTGCGGCCTCCTCCAGACCTGAGGTGGAGCGATCCAGGGATCTGGCCCTCCACGTTTGCTCTCAAGTTGGCCTCCTCATCAACGAGGACAAGTCGGAACTCATGCCAAAGCAGGTGATCCAATTCATCGGGGTAGAGCTCGACTCTCTGCGAGCCAGAGCATGGCTCCCAGCAGACAGGGCCGAGGTTCTTTCCTCCTTTGCCCAGTCATTTCAGGTTGGGCAGTTGCGCCCTGCCCGGTACTTCCTGCACCTCCTGGGCCTCATGGCAGCCTGCACCAGTGTGGTCCGATGGGCCCGTTGGCACATGCATCCCCTACAGTGGGGACTGGCCAGCCAATGGTCATAGCGCTCCAGTCCCTTGGACCAGCCAGTGGCAGTGACCCAGGAGATGTGGAACGCTCTCCAGTGGTGGATCGTTCCAGCTCATCTGCAGGAGGGCATCCCGTTTGTCTGCCCCGAGCCGAAGGTCTCTCTATCGACCAACACCTCCTTGATGGGTTGGGATGCCCATCTGGGGGAGCACAGAGCGCATGGCCTCTGGTCCCCTCGGGAGTCCCGATGCCTCATCAACCTGCTGGAGCTTCAAGCGGACCGACTAGCCCTCACCGCCTTCGCTCCGTTTGTACGGGGTCAAGTGGTCCAGGTCCAGACAGACAATACCACAACTATATATTACCTAAACCACCAGGGCGGGACGCACTCCATGCCTCTGTGCAGGGAAGCTCTCCACACTTGGTCCCTCATGCGCAGCCTGGAGGCAGATCTCCTTGCCATCCATGTGGCAGGAGCCTCCAACATTCTGGCTGATGCCCTAAGCGGATAGGAGCTGTGTCCCACGAGTGGTCTCTCCTGCCGGAGGTAGTACAAGATCTGTTCTCCCACTGGGGCATGCCTCAGGTGGACCTGTTTGCCTCCAGAGAGAATGTGAAGCTGAGGCTGTTTCATGCCAACCCCCCCCCCCCAAACAGGGCTCGCTGCAGGGGGATGCCTTTTCGAGGCCATGGACCCCGGGCCTCTTCTACGCCTTTCCCCCATTTCCTTTGATCCACAAGGTGCTTCTCAAGGTGAGGAGGGACAAGGTGCAGGTGACTCTGGTAGCACCAGACTGGCCCCGCCAGTTCTGGTATCCAGATCTCCTCAGCCTCAGCTCCAGGCTCCCGAGGCAGTTTCTAGCCCACCAGGACCTGATCTCAGTCAACCAGGGGAAGGTATTCCATCCAGACCTTCAATCCCTGCACCTGATGGCCTGGTTCCTGAGTGGCTAGAGTTCCAGGCCTTGGGTCTTTCCAACAAGGTCCTCAACGTCGTTGAGGCATCCCGTAAGGAGTCGACCAGGAAATGCTATGCCTTTAAATGGAAGAGATTCTCCATTTGGTGTCAGGGCAAGGGGCTGGACCCTTCCTCCTGTTCCCTGGCAAGCATTCTGGATTACCTGTGGTCCCTTTCTCAGCTAGGGCTTTGGTCAACGACCCTTAAGGTGCACCTGGCAGCCATCTCTGCTTACCGGGCGCGGGCCAGGAAGCAGTCAGTAGCACAGGAGAAGGTGGTCAGGTGCTTCTTCAAAAGCCTTGATCACACATCCCCTCCGGTGCAAGAACCTCCACCTCCATGGGATCTACTGCTGGTACTGGCTAAGCTCATGGGCAAGCCATTCGAACCGATGCACAGGTGTGACATCTCTCACCTGTCGTGGAAGACCGCCTTCTTGGTAGCTATCACGTCAGCCAGAAGGATGGAAGAGCTCCAGGCACTTACCATCGAGTCTCCTTATCTGGTCTTCTACAGGGACAAGGTTGTCCTGCACCACCACCCGAAATTCCTTCCGAAGGTGGTGTCAGAGTTTCACCTTAACCAGGTGTTGACTGCCGGTGTTCTACCCCAGTCACACCTCGGAGGCCAAATATAGGCTCCATGCTCTGGACCCTAGAAGAGCACTCTCTTATTATAAGGACCAAACGGCTGAAGTTCGGGGAAAGGTTCGCCAGCTGTTGTCACCTACACTGAAGCCACACCTGGCAGACCTGTAGCCAAGCGGACAATAGGCAGGCTGGTCACCTCCTGCATAGATCTCTGCTACAGCTTGGCGGGCATGGAGCCTCCCAAAGGGATAAGAGCGCTTTCTACCTACCATACCGCTGCTTCAGTGCAGGGCTGCTACCTGGAAGTCAGCACACACCTTCATTACCCATTACCACATCGACCTTGAGTCACGCCGAGATGCTGGTTTTGGGACCTCGGTTCTCCAATCCTTGTTTCCTAAGTAGGGGGTGTGCATCTTGCCTCTCTCCTCCCGGAGAACTGCTAGGAGTCTGCCAGACAGTGTGGATGAACAACATATCCATGTCCCTAGAAAGTAAGGTAAGGATGGGGACGATTGACCTTCCCCCTCCACAGTTTCCTCTGATGGGGAAAAGACCCCCTGATCTCCCCCAAATGACCCATCCTTTTGTGGAGTCATGCATCAGAGTCAGTCAGCCATGGGGTTTGAAACTGAGGAACTGGACCCCTCCTATCAACGGCTGTCCACCTACCTCAAGCTGCCAGACTCTTACTCTCTGGTGGTTCCCCCATTGATTGACACCTTTGAGGATGCCACCATGGTCACCTGGCATTGCCTGAATTTAATACTGGCTATGCCTAGGAAGGTGGATAAATTATACAAGGCCCCAGTGGGTAAGCCTTTTTTTTGGGAACAGCCACAGGCAGATTCTGTAGAAATCAACGCAGTGCACAACCGCTCTAAATAGCTGCTACACTTGAGCTCTCTCCCCCCCAACTAGGGAATCTCAAAGGCTGAACCTCTCTGGCAAATGGGCTTTCGTCTCTGCCACTTTGGCCATTAGGATCATTAATTATATGGCCCACATGATCCAGTACCAGGATGTTCTGTGGGAACAAACCATAGAGATGGTCAAGTTGCTGCCTGAAGGACCAGTTAGCCAACAGCTCCTCCAGGCCCTGAAATCTGGGACGGATATCAGCCGGCACCTCCTTCATTTGGCCTATGATGTGGTAGAACCTCCGAGCATGGCGGTGGTGGGAATATGCCTTCGCCAGCACTCCTGGCTGAGGGTATTGGGGTGTGTCTGAGGGTGTTCAGATGTCCATTTTGAATGCTTCCTTCAAGGGGTATAAACTGTTCAGGGCTGATTTTCAGGACATTCTAGCCAACTTACAAACCTCTGAATGCACCCTACGGTCGGTACATTCAATGTACCATGCTCAACCTAAGAGTGCTGAAAGGGTGCCCTTTCATCAGGCCACCCACAAACCCCATCCCACCTACAAGCTAACCAAATGGAAGGCTGCCATAGCCCTGTCCACCCCCTCCTCCTCCTCCAGCAAGGGTTCTAGAACAGGAGGAGTGGCACCAGACCCTGCCTCAGCCTGACTCCTTGCCTAACATTCCCCTTCCAGTGGATCTGGCGGAGGCGGTAGAGGGTCGGTTCTCCCTGCACCGAGACAGGTAGACAGAGATCACAGGCGACAGTTGGGTGCTACAACTCATAAGCCATGGCCACACTCTGGAACTCAGAGAGTGGCCCCCAGAGAGGCCTCTAGTCCCACCCTCTTACCCCCCATCCCCATTTTTTGGGAAGAAATTCAGTCCCTGCTCAGGAAAAGAGCAGTAAAACCTGTGCCAGAAGTTCAGCAGGGCAGATGGTTCTACTCCCATTTCTTCCTGGTTCCAAAATGTACAGGTAACCTCCAGCCCATTCTGGACCTCAGAGAGTTAAATCTCCTCATCCAGTACAAAAAGTTCCAGATGGTAGCCTTTCAGGGGTTGTTCTCTCTCCTGAACAAAGGGGATTTGATATGCTCCCTCAATATACAGGACACATATCTTCATATCAAGATATGTGTCCCCCGATGACAATATCTCAGATTTTGGTTTCAGGAGACACATTTCCAGTTCCAGGCCTTGCCCTCTGGCTTGTCCTTGGCTCCTTGGGTGTTTACCAAGTGCCTAGCAGTGGTCACGACTGCCTTCAGAAGACAGGGATTCTGTCTTCCCTTATCTGGACAATTGGCTGCTCAAAGCTTCATCCTGGGACAGCCTCGTCCAAACCCTGGAGCACACCAGTCATCTGTTCCAGGAACTAGGCATTACAGTGAACTTGCCCAAGTCCATCCTAACACCCGGTCAGTGACTCCAGTACATAGGATCGGTTCTGGACACGGCTCAGAGCATGGCATTCCTTTCCCAGGACAGGGCAGAACATCTTATAGCCCAAGCCAGTCTGTTGTACTACAGCCACTATATCTGAGCTAGAGCCTGTCTCCAGCTCCTGGGTATGGTGGCAGCAGCCAAAGGCACGGTGCCTCTGGCAAGATTGCATATGAGGATCCTCTAGTGGACATTGAGAGTCCAGTGGAACCAACATATGGACGACCTGGAACAGGAGTTTCTGATCTCTTCCCCAGTGAAAAGAGTTCTCTTCTGGTGGATGGAACCCCAGCAATCTTCTCGGGGTTGGGGTTCCAGTTTGCTTTTCCCTCCCCTCAGCAGATTCTGACCACAGGTGCCTCAGGGTTGGGCTGGGGAGCTCATCTGGGCCCACACCAAACACAAGGGATGTGGTCCTCGCTGGAGTCCTCACTCCATATTAGTGTTCTGGAGATAAGGGTGGTGCTTTATGCCCTGCAGTCCTTTCAGACTCAGCTGTCTCTGGGCCTTCTGTTGGTGCAGACGGACAGTATGACTGTCGTCCACTACATCAACAAGCAGGGGAGTATTCACTCGTATCCCCTCTGCAGGGAAGCAATGAGAGTCTAGTACTGGGCTCTGGACCACGGCCTAGAACTGTCAGCCATCCATGCCCTGGGCATCCACAATGTCCTGGCAGACAAACTAAGCCAGTCAAAGATGCACGAGTGGGAGCCCATGACCTCGGTCATCAAAGACCTCTTTGACAGATGGGGTCATCCAGAGCTATACCTTTTTGCATCCCCACTAAACGCAAAACTGCCCAGTTTCTGTTCGCTAGATCCAGGGCCTGGAGTTTTCTGGTGAGACGCGTTGTCCCTCTCCTGGAAAGGGAGGTTTCTGTGCACTTTCCTTTCCTTCCTGCTGCTTCAGAGGTTGCTAATCAAGTTACAGATGGAAGGGACCACAATGATCCTCACTGCCCCCTTTTGGCCTCATCAGATCTGGTTCCCCTTACTCCAGCAGCTAGCAGTGGAACCTTCAGTACCTCTTCCTCTATGCACTGGCTTGCTGTCCCAGAACCAGGTCACCCTGGTCCATCCAGACCTTAAGTCCCTGCACCTGCGCGCCTGGCTCCTGAGGTCATAGCCATGGATCGGTTTGTGGTGTCACCCAAAGTGGCTGATGTCCTGGTGGTGGCTAGAAAGCCTTCCACCAGCCACTTATTCTATGAAGTGGAAGCGATTTATGCTATGGGCTGCATCACGCCAGCTGGACCCTTTCACATGTCCGGCAAATCAGATCTTGGAGTACCTGCTGTCCCTTTCAGATTCGGGTCTGGGGTACTCATTTCTTAAGGTGCACATGTCTGCCATTGCTGCTTTACATGTGCCCATTGATGGCCATATGTGGCACAGTTGGAAGTATCATTTACTTTCTTGAGAGGTATCCTTCACCTCAGGGGTGTCGGCAGGCATACGCACTGTACTCAGCAGAGTACAGTAAAAAAAAATCAGACAGGGGCAACAAAAAAAGGAAAGCAAGGACATTGTGAGTCGCAGTGTATCTGTGTCGCACTGAGACCTTTTATCTTTGTTGTTTGCTACGGGGCACTGATGCCACCAGCCAAACACATAAACAGGAACATTGCTTACCAGCATACCTCTCAAGTATCCCTGATTTTCAGGGTCATCCCTGATTTTGCCTCAAAATTTTCATCTGTCCCTCATAAAATTTGTGTTTTTGTGGCAGAACAGTGGGGATTAAAAGCAGAAAATAAACAATAAAGTTGCAGATTTTGTCTTCTTCGGAAAATGCATTTTAACACAAATCCCTTCATTCTGTTAGCTTTCTGAATTAACAGCACCAGTTTTTAAGATGTGTCCCTGATTTGGGGTCTTTGTCCCTGATTTTTTTAAGCCTTATCCCTGATTCATGAGGCAAGAGGTTGAGAGGTATGCTTACCAGGCAGGAAGGAAAACAAAAGGAGGAGGATTACAGGAAGAAACATAACTTGAACTCAGACATGGCAAATGGTGGGGGGGTGGCCTACTGTTGGTGTGGCGTGGCAGCTCATATTTTGGTTTATGTTTACATAATGGGGAGGAGGGCAACAGTACATCAGTTTTAAGTACAAGTTTAAATTTCCTGGCTACACCCTTGCTTCACCTGAAGCCTCCTATCTGCAGTCCCATCCCTCACTTGAATTTGTGTTGGAAAAACATACTTTGGTTCCTTTTGAGTCTGCCGCGATTTGCGAGCTTGCTTTCTGTCATGGAAAGCATTATTTTTAGTTGCTGTTACTTCTGCTCAAGGAATTTCAGAGCTACAGGCGCTCATGTGCGAGCAACCTCATTTGGTATTTCACAAAGACAGGGTATCTTTGTGTACTGATCCTAAGTTTCTGCCTAAGGTGGTGTCTGAGTTCACTTTAAACCAATCCATCCACCTGCCTGTTTATTTCCCAGAGCATGCCAATCCACAGGCAGCATTGCTTCACACGTTAGATGTGCATATAACTCTGTTACTGTACACACCACCATACCAAGGACTGCAGGAAGTCCAAACAGTTGTTTGTTTCTTTCGCCCCTTGGAAAAAGGGTGCCCTGTTTCTAAGCAGTGTTTGTCCAAATGGCTGGCCAACTGCATTACGTTCTGTTTACCGAAAGTACGGCTAAGAACTTCCTGGGGAAGTTCAGGGCCATTCCACCAGGGGTATGACTGCTTCAACTGCCTGTTGCAGGAATGTCTCAGCTGCAGAGATTTGTGCAGCGGCTACTTGAAGTTCTGTCCACACCTTTACCAAGCACTACAGTTTGGACATTGCCTCTAGGTGCAGGGCCAGTTTTGGCCTACAGTAGCCATTCTACAGGGCCTGCTTTATTAGGCTCTTGGTTCCAACTATCCAGACTGTCTGTTCTGATGTCAGGACATCTACTACTACTTATGTGTGCTTTAAACAATCCTTTCGCAAGCATCTCCTTGATAGCACCTCATGTAAATGCTTCCCCAATAGGTAGATTTCCAACTTTCGATGCTGGATGCTGTACTACTCTTGATGTAATTTGATTCATGTTATAGTGTTGTATTACTGTACCTGTATCTGTCTATTCGTACCTTAATGATTCAGTGCATGAGAACCTTTTCTCCTACACTATCAGCTTGTGTACATATTGTATCCAATCACACATTGTAAAAAGTCGTGTATTGTATTGTATTGTATTGCTGTTCTCATGTATTGTATTCCTATTGTTGTACTCTCCTGGGTCGTACCTGAAAACAAGCAGTTTCTGTCTAGTGTACCTACCTGGTTAACAAAAACTAAATAAATGAAATAAAGAACTGCTTGGGACTTGTTCCATAGGTGTGGCGTGCTGCAAGAGATACCCCTGAGGTCAGATAGTAGTTACATAAGAACTTACCATAATAGTAGATCTATGAGGGGATCTCCTGCTGTAAGCCATGCCATCCCTCCCTCCTACACCCTGGACCTGGTAGACCTTTCTGTAGCCTGTGGATTCCTTTATGCTTCCATGTTTGCAGGAACCTTCGGTAACTCCTCAGTCTCCCAGCAGGGTACATTTAGCTCTAGTCTTCAGCGGGAGAACTGAGGAGGGAGCTAGGACCAATCACTCTTATAGGGTTGGCCAATGTCCGAGGATGACGTCAGAATGGGTGGTCCCCAGACAGCCTGCTAGCTAGAAAAGTTTCCGGGTTGTCCTAGTGCCTGGCGGCGGTAGTTCCATACAGTAGGTGTGGCCTGCTGCAAGATGTCCCCTCTCGCAGATCTACTGTTGCACTAAGTTCTTAGTAACTGGACTATGTAAGACCTGCTGCAGAACAATGAGACCCTCACCATTTGGGTCATATTGTCCTTACTGTGTGGTGCAGTCTAACATGTCTGTTGTGGTTCCACTCACTTGAACTGCCGGGATGGGGAGAGGGGGTACCAAGGTACTGTTTGTCAGTGGTAAGGCCGAGTTGCGCAGATACATTTTTGCTTCTCTTGAATGAGGTGTCCCATTCTGATAAACTACAGGTACCTTCAAGAAAACCTGAACCCAAAGCAGGCCTTCAGGTCAGGGGGGCCCATACAGGCAGGTCTAGGTGCGTCAGAGCAGAGTAAACCAGTTCACACACATTTGCAGACAGCCCTTGACCTTGATGACAAGGGAAGGTCAAGAGGAGGATGCTGGGGGTTTTGAGGAGAATCTTGACCCAGTAGAACCAGATCAGTCTGATGAAGAGTGTCCCTCCAAGGAGGAGGGAGAGTGGACAGAACCTAGGAGAAAGAATTTGAATTCTCCTTCTTGTTTGATCCAAAGTCACTGTCTTACCTTATACTAGAGGCTTGTGGGATACTGTGCTTAAAAGAGATTCCGTACATAGAGACTTAGATGTGAACCCCATTCTGTCAGCATTGGCCACAGCCATGAAGTATTTACCAACTTTTGCTACTGTGACCAGCTTATAGGGCAGGAGTGGGCTGGGAGGATAAGCACAGGCAGCTGCCCGGGCAACTATAAAAAGTGTGAGTCCTAGTGACAGACAAGGTCATGTGACATGCTGTGAAGCACACCACCATTCCTTTAGAAGGTTTGGTGGCTCTGGCAGATGCTCATGACAAAAAAGATAGGCACGTCATGCAGACGAGCCTTCATGTCGAATGTCATTAACCTGCGATGGATGTATGCATCCGGTGTTAAACTCTTGGGTTACTGCCTTGAGGGAGTCAGCTCATCTCGATTGTATCAGCCTTTTTGGAGGATGCAGCTGTAGACAACTGGCGGATGTTGGCTCGTCTGGCTTACCATATTGTGGAGGCCATGGGGGGGGGGGTGTGGGATCACTACTGGCCAACAGATCAGGCACCTAAGACGACGCTCTTCAATTTGCCTTTTGCCAGGAAGTTGCTGTTTGGCTCAGCGCTGGAGAGTATTCTGAAGTACACCCATAACACCAAAGACAGCTGCCTATGTCCAGGCAGTAACAGAAGTCCAGCCAAGTATGGGAGAGGGTGGGTGAGGACTTGTCCAATCTAGACAGGCTACAGGTGGATTTTGGCCCTTTTGGAACTTCAACATCCAGTGAAACGGGGGATTTCTCAGGTTTTAAAGGCAACAGGTCAACAGCCTAGGTCAGTTCCCTCTTGCCTGGAAAACTGCGATTGTCACCCCTATTCACAAAAGTGGGGACCGCACCGCCCCCTGTAATTACCGACCAATTTTCATCCTCCCCCCGCTTTCCAAGGCGCTGGAAAAAATTGTGACTGACCAGCTATCTGACTATCTTACCAAGCACAACATCATGTGCAGGTAGCAACACGGCCTCCACACAGGACACAGTACCACCACAGCCTTGTTAGAGTTCTCCAACTTTCTGGCACACAGTCCTGGACACTGGGCACCTGGCCGGAGCTGTCTTTATCGAACTTTCCAAGGCCTTTGATACAGTCTGCCACCCCCCCTCCTGCTCAGCTCCCTGCGAAATATTGGACTCTCCCAAGGGCCCCTCTCCTGGTTTGACAGCTACTTGTCCTCCAGGTCCCAGAGCGTAAAAATCAATGGCACCATAACACCCAGCCTGTCTGCTCCGGAGTCCCCCAAGGCTCCATATTAGGCTCACTTATTTTTAGCGTCTACTTAAACACGCTTCCCAATGTCTGCACAGGAAAAATCCCTCTCTTTGCAGACAATGCTGTCCTCCTCACCTCGCACACCCCCCCACCCCACCGCCCTACAGAACATTCTCCAGCACTCCTTTACCAAGGCCGAGCAATGGTTCATTGACCACAAATTGGTTATCAACGTGAAAAAAACAAAATCTGTGCTCTTTGCCCACCATCAGAATAAGATCAGAGACACCCCCCCTCCAGATCCTCCCTAGCACCCAGGTCCCCCTCAAACAAGTGACTATGTGCAAATACCTGGGCGTCACCTTTGACCCTGCCCTCACCTTCCACCACCATATCGCTGCCCTCTCGTCCACCACAAACATACGGATTGGCCTCCTCTACTGTCACAGGGACTGCCTGCCCCCCGATGTGCTTCGTATTGCAGTCACCTCATCATTTCTGTCCCTAGTAGACTATGGCCTCCCAGTTTATGCTGCTGCTGACAAAACTGCCCTCAACAAAGTGCAGCTGTCCATTAACAAGGCCTGCAGGCTCCTGTTCGGTGTGGACAGGCGCACCCACAACTGCTCTCTCTACTCGCTTGCCAACATCCTCAACTTTGAAGAGAGGCTTCTCTACCAGTCCTGCCTGTTGGCAAAGAAAATCTTCCTGGGTCTTTCCCCCCAGGGGTGGCCTCCTCCATCAGTGTCGCCTGCCCCGTAATATCTAGCCGTAGTACCTGCAAACCCACCCACACGGTACCCAGAGTCAAGACCTCACTCACACAGCAGTCCTTCCACTATAGGACCCCACTATGGTACAGCTCCCTCCCAGCTACTATTACCAGCCTCGCTAGAATAGGGCTAGGCCCTTTCAAAATTGCCCTCAGAAACCATCTCCTAACCAACAGCCTAAGTAGGGGGAATTTGTCGCATTCCAGGTGGGTCTGCTCAGAGGCCTGGCGAAATCAAGCTATTCTCGATTTATCCCTGGAAGATCCAGTTTTCTCAGGAATTGGCTTGCTGAGAACTTTTTCATTTTGACAACTTAAGCTGGACTTGAACTCGTCTGCTGGGGCCACAAGTACTACATTTTATTGGATTCCTCATTTCTATGTTTAAACTGGGTGAGAGGCAGTGAGAGGGCCTCTTTTTGACTTAATATTTTGAAGCATCATTCTGAATAGGTGGCAGTGAGAAGGCTACCTGGTTTGGACAAAAATATTTTGATAAGAGGTGGTGTGAGCTCTCCCTTTTTACTTTCTATTTCTGTGTGGAGCCGTGGCATACTTCCTTGAACTGTAAAAGACTCAAATATTGCATATAGTGGACAGTAATATATTGATATCAAACCATAGTTATTTTATAGTATATGATTTTTATGTTTTTTTCTTTATTGTTTAAGTAGAGATTTGTGGGGTTTATTGTTTTGGGGTTGGTATTTTGGGGTTGGTAGGTGGTATTTGTTAAATGTGGGTTTAGTATGTTTAAGTTGCTCTACCATCTGTGAGAGAGACTGGTAGGGTGTAGTATTTAGTGATTGGGATTGAGAGTCCCAGTCTGTTTTTATATTTGAGTTTGTGTTTTAATTGTGATTTTATTTAGTTTTAGTGAACATTTATAGTGGTCTGCTGCATAGGGAATATGTGTTGGAATCGTGTTTCGGTGGACAGGCACTATTCCTCGTCCAGGTTGAGGGACCTTCTCCCCTTTGATAATCCCCTGTTACAGCCTGAGGTGTATAGGCGTTGTCGTGTCTTACATATTGTACAGAAGGGCAGAAAGAATGGGGCTACCGGACTGGGGGGGGGAGCAGGGTGGTTGGATAGGGGTGGTGAGATCGAGGAGGCGCCCTGGGGCGAAATGGGTCCAGGAAAGAGGTCCTTCTTGCCTGGTTCCCATACCCAAGGGCTCCACTGAGGGTGGGAAAGTCACCCTTTCTTCCATGGCCTGTCATCCAACTCGGGCCTTGTTGTGCAATACCAGGTCTATAAAAAACAAGACAGCAGTTATTGCCAATCTTGTTGAGTCATCTGACCTGGCTTGCATCACTGAGACCTGGCTGGACAAAAATGCCGGTCCTGTATTGGAGTCAGCAGTTCCGGTCTGTACACGGTGATACACCGCCCGCGATTGGATCGAAGGGGCAGGGGTGTAGCCATCTGTTTTAAGACAGAATTGGACCTGGTGGAGGTTCCAGTGGGGGTCACCAGATCCTTTGAGTGTATCCTAAAGGCAGGTGTTGGCAGCAGGATTCTTCTCATCTACTGTCCACCTGGAGACCAGAAAGTTTTCCTGCAGGAAGTTGCAGACTTTATGGTCGACATTGTATTGGAAGCCCCCAGGTGGTTGGTCCTGGAGGATTTCAATGCCTGGGTCGACGATGAACTCTCGTCTTTTGGTCAAAACTTCCTCCAATTGATGATTTAGTTGGGCTTTACACGGGTAGTTACCACTGCAACCCATTGTCAGGGTCACTCCTTGGACCTGGTGTTCCTCCTGGGGATGGAGGCCGATGACTTGGTGGTGGAACCAGTTGGATGGTCAGACCATCACACTGTCAGGTTCAGTTTCCTGGATCCCGCTGTGAGACCAGCCCCTTTGGAAATGGTCCGGTACCGCCCTTTGAGGGGCGTAACCCCAGAGGGTCTGCTGGCGGTGCTGGACCTATCGAGTTGGCTATTAGAATGGTTGGATCCAGGGGATCTAGTAACGAGCTATAATAGGGCAACACTGGAGGCCCTGGATTCCATAGCACCTGTCCGAGTTCACCCCCTTCCTCTTTGTCCTCAGTCCCCTTGGTTTGATGGGAGTTGAGGAGAGTGGGGCAAAGGTTGGAACGTTGTTGGCGGAAATCTGGCCTGGAAGAGGACAGACTTAGGTTGATTGCCCATTATTTGGACTATCAAACAGAAATCTCCCATAAGAAGGCAGAGTTCCTGTCCAGGGAGATTACTGCAGCAAGAAATCGACCTGCTCAGCTCTTTCAGACCATGGACAGACTGTGCAATCCAGGCTGTGTTCGGGGCCGGAGAGCCTTTTCACAAGATAAGTGTGAGGAGTTTGCTCGATTTTTTGCAGATAAGGTGTCCTCCATCAGGTCAGAGATCTGTTCAACTCGTTCAAATGGGAACGGCTGAGGTCAATGCAAGGGCACAGACACACGGTGTGTCTGGATGGTTTTTGACCGGCCAGTGATCATGGATATCATGAAGATTGTTCAGGATTTGCGACTGACTCACTGTAGTTTGGATCCTGGTCCAACACACCTCCTGGTGGGGTGTATAGATGTCATCGGATCGATCCTCGCGGAGATAGTCTGGTGTTCGCTGGATCAAGGGGTGTTCCCTGTTCCATTAAAGGATGCGATGGTGACTCCCATTTTAAAGAAATTGTACAGTGACCCAGACTGTCTTGCGAACTACAGACCGGTCTCTACCAACCCTTTTTGGGTAAGGTTATTGAGAAGGTAGTTGCATTGCAGCTCAAGAACTTTCTTACCACCCATGAAGTCTACGGTCCTCTCCAGTCTGGTTTCAGGAAGAGGCACAGTACTGAGACAGCATTAGTTCGGGTGATGAATGATCTCCTAATAGCGAGGGATCAGAGGACTCGTTTGATCTTGGTCCTTCTTGATCTCTCTGCAGCATTCAGCACTGTGGATAATGGGGTGTTGTTGGATCGCCTGCGGTTAATCTGGACTGTCGGGGACAGTCCTTAGATGGTTTCACTCTTTCCTCACAGGCAGGTCTCAGAGGGTGGTGTCTGGAATTTTTTCCTTGGCCCCCTTTGCCCTGCCTTGTGGGGTTCCACAGGGTTCCTTACTATCTCCCATGTTATTCACGGTGTATATGCTGCCATTGGGAGACATCATAAGGTGGTATGGGCTAAGTTTTCACTGCTATGCAAATGACACTCAGCTCTACCTGTCCTTGAACCCGAACAGAATAGTGCCGTCTCAGGTATTTAACAACTGCCTCACCGAGATTCAGGACTGGATGAGTGTAAACTGGTTGAAACTAAATCCGGATAAGACTGAGGTGTTGGTAGTGGACCCTGGTCCCTGGGTAGAGAAGTTAACTCCTGGGCAACCGTCCAGCCTGGTGCTAAGGGTTGACCAGTTGAGACCTTCTGAGAAGGTGCGGAATCTGGGGGTTGTGCTTGACAATGAACTGACGCTTAAAACACAGGTGTCAGCAGTTGTCAAGTCCTCATTTTTCCATCTGAGGAACATCACCCGGATAAAGCACCTT
Source organism: Neoceratodus forsteri (assembly GCA_016271365.2). Classification (NCBI taxonomy): domain Eukaryota; kingdom Metazoa; phylum Chordata; order Ceratodontiformes; family Ceratodontidae; genus Neoceratodus; species Neoceratodus forsteri. Next base: position 372,777,971 of record CM057450.1, on the reverse strand, counting down.
GTCCCACCCAGTGACCTTCCTGTGTTGGTTCACACCTTTGTGTCCTCTCGTCTTCACTACTGCAATGATCTATACCTAGGGTTACCGGGGGTGGATCTCAGTCACCTGCAGTTGGTGCAGAGTGCAGCAGCCAGGTCATTGACAGGGCAGTCAAGATCTTGCCATGTCACGCCTGTGCTGCGCGAACTGCAGTGTCTGCCGGTGCGATGGAGGATCATCTTCAGGGTCACATTGCTGACCTATAAGACCCTACATGGACAGGGACCGGGTTACTTGCAAGACCTCCTGTAACCTTACTGCCCTCACCGCCCTCTCCACTCCCCCAAAGAGGGATTGCTAGGGGTTCCCAGGGTCCGTTTACAGACATCAGGTGCGAGGGCTTTTGCTTTTGTGGCCCCGACCCTGTGGAACTCTCTACCTCGTCGGATTAGAGATTGCCTGTCCACTGAAACGTTTAAATCCTCCTTGAAAACTTATTTATTCGGCTTAGCATTTGGGGAGGATATTTAGTCAAAAGTATCATATGTATGCTGTCTTTTAAATTTTTTGTGTTTTAATTGTTGGTTTATTTTAAATTGTAATGCACTTTGATTTAAGAAAAGCACGCTAAAAATAAAGTATGATTTGATTTTGATTGATCTCTTTGCCTCACACTGCTGCAACTGTTGATAGACCAAGCCCCCTTACCCTTTCTTCAGCCACCCACAGCCCCCCCTCCAACAATGTCCCTCGGACAGCTAACCGTTACCCCTGCAGGCGTCTATTTCGCGCTACATCCATATCACCCCTTAGCAAAAATTCCACTATTCTATCAAGTACCCTACCTGTCTACCCCTCTATTGCTTCCCCTCTGGACTGTACCTCAGTCACTCTATATGGCCATCTGCCATACCCTTTCTACGCGTTGCCTACTCGTGTACCTGTGTAACTGTATGAAGCTTTGTTATTATAGTCCTCTGTAATTGTCTACTCATGTACCTATGTAACTGTATGAAGCTATGTTATTATATTCCTCTGTAATTGCCTACTCATGTAACTATGTAACCGTATGAAGCTATGTTATTATATTCCTCTGTAATTGCCTACTCATGTAGCTATGTAACCATATGAAATTATGGTACTGTATTGCTCTGTAACTATATGTTGTCCTGTTTGTATGTAGCCTGTACATTGCCTGACGAGGAGCCTTTGGAAACGAGTCCTTGACTCAAAAGATTGTAATTCTGATTTGTACAAATAAATAAAATAAAGGCACCTTTGCTCACAAACACAATGGAGCTGCAAGCAGGAAAGGTGGAGCTTCACAATGAAGGTACACGGGTCTGTCTCTGCCCCCCTTCACTTGGTGGACGACTGCTGTATTTTTACCAGTGATGGGCCCAAATAACGTCAGACATATAGATACTGGAAATTCCAGTGCAGAGTTTGCTATACAGTTCTTGTCTGTATCCACAAAAGATTGTTTCCTTCAGTTCCTGTTTCCTCTGAACCAGAAGAAGCAGCAGGCAGTAAGCCAGCATTGGCCCATCTTATCCAGATACAGGCAATCACCCCAATGTCCCCCAGCGAGAAGCGACAGGGGTTTTACTTGCTTTACTTCATGGTTCCCGAGGAGTCAGGGACATATGATTGATTGTTGACCTCAAGCAGTTAAACAAGTTTGTCAGACATTCAGCATTCATGATGGAATTCCTTCCAGTGGCCTGTTATTCAAGCAGTGCATCCGGGAAATCTTCTGATGTCCATCGATTTGAAGGATGCCTAACTCCATATTCCGCGCTGCTTGTCGTATCAGTAATTTCTTAGGTTTGCAATTCAGGACCTTCACAATCAGTACCTGTTTCTCCCATTTGGTCTGGCAGCTGCATAAATGGTGTTCTTAAAAGTCCAGATTGTGCTGGGGGCACAGCTGAGACAGGAGAACCATGTGTACTCCTGCCTGGATGATTGCCTCATTAGGGCCTCAGTGGCATGGATGGCAAAGAGATCTGTGGTGAAGATTCTAGAAATCCTACATGTATGGCTGAATAATCTACATTGAGAAGAGCTCCTTCATCTTGTCGCAGAGGTTCGAGCAAGATAAACGAACAGCGGGGTTTTCTCTCCTCAACCAGAAAAGAAAACTTAGTCTGGGAGATTTAGTGGCTGTGGTCTCAGTCAGTAGTCCGTGCCCACAGACTCATTCAGATTCTAGGCTTGATGACAGTAGTGATAGAGCAGATGCCACGGGCCAGATTTCACATGCAGTCCCTTCAAAACAGGATTTTGGCAGTATGGTCCAAGGCCTCAGAGGACTACCAGGCCCAGATCCTGTCTCTCAGTCAGTATTGCAGTCGCTTATGGGGTGGAAGATACCCAAGTATTTATTCAAGGAGACTGTCCTCAAAGTCCCTCAGGATTTGATTTTGACCTCAATAACAGCCTGTTCGGCTGCAAGACAATCCTAGACCAGAGTCCAGTGCAGGGAAGCTGGAGCCTTCTGGAGCAGGATTCTCCGATACTGTTAATGTTTTGGAAATGATGGCAGTGTATCTGGCCCTGCTACACTTTCAGGACTGGTTTCTGTATTAGGCGGTAAAGGAAAGGTCAGACAGAGGTTGTCACTGAGGCGTACCTCAAGAATCCATGAGGAACACATAGCACAGGCATGCTAACAGAAGTGTCCAGGGTCCTTCAGAGGACAGTCTGCTGACCCTCACAGAAGTGCATCTACTGGAGGCAATGACTGCGCTAGCAGACTGGTTAAGTTGTGAGAGGCTGCACTCAGGGGAGTGGTGCCAGAATCTGGAAGTGTTCGGCCTGCTGTACAGAAAGTTTGGTAGGTCCCTAATTGAACTGTTTGCATCAAAGGCAATGGCAGAACTAGAGGAGGGGCTGGGGGGCGGTCACCCCTCCTGGCTGCCCGAGTGTGAGTAGTAGTGCCCCACCACCATCTTTATTCATTGTTTAGTGCCCATTGTGGAGCCCATGATTGACTGAACGGGCCCCGACTCCCAAATGCTCCCAAACTTGGTTCCACCACTGATCGAAGGAAAACTCTCATGACAAGCTTCTTCAATCGATATTGGTTCCACGGGCAGAGGTACTGGATGTCTTGTCACAGGAGTGGGCTTTTGATAGAATGCATCTGTTTCCTACCCTTTCAATTTTAACATGCCAATGTGAGCTGTGGTACCACTAATTTATACTATATTATGTGGAAACCACTTTCAGGCTTCATTTGTTATGGCTGCATAGCAATAGTTATTCAAAATACAGTATTACTTACAAAAGAAGAGGGAGCACAGCAAACAGGAACTGACACATATAACCTTGACAAAATAAAAACTGTCGACTACAGGAACCAAGGCTGGAGCTACAAACACAGAGAATACCAAAGGGTGGTGGTAAACGGGGCACACTCTGGGGAGGGAAGGGTGGTGAGCGTGATACCGCAGGGGTCAGTATTAGGGCCAGTCCTCTTCGGTGTCTTTATTGACGATATTGTGGAGGGACTGGAGGAGAAGATGTGCCTAATCGCGGATGACACCGAAATCTGCAACAGGGTGGACACACCAGGAGGGGCTGAAAAAATGAGGGAGGACCTTAAAAAACTGGAGGAATGGTCAAGAAATTGGCAGTTGGGATTCAGTGCAGAAACGTGCAAGATTGTGCACATAGGGCACAAGAACCCATGGGGCAACATACGAACTAGGAGAGGACGAACTGACAGTCACGAAGCAGGAAAGGGACCTGGGCATCATCATCTCGGATGACCTAAAGGTGGCTAGACAGTGTGATAAGGTGGTAGGAAAGGCTAGCCAAATGCTTCGTATGCATAGGGGAGCGGTATCACTAGTAGAAAATGGGAGGTAATAATTGCCGTGTATAGGACACTGGTGAGACCTCACTGTGAGTACTGCATGCAGTTCTGGAGGCTCCATCTCAGAAAGGACATAGAGTGGTGGTAAATGTTGTTCAATCCAAGGAGAGAGAGGTGACCAGCGGGGTGCCACATGGTTCCGTACTGGGGCCAGTCCTCTTATGTCTTCATAAGCGACATTGCAGAAGGTCTGGAGAGGAGGGTATGCCTCTTTGCAGACTATGATAAGATCTGCAACAAGGTTGATACTCCGGGGGGGGGGGGGGATGAGAAATTACCTAAACATACTTGAGGAGTGGTCGAGAGTGTGGCAGCCAATATTCAGTTCAAAGAAGTGCAAAATCATGCATTTGGGGCACAGAAATCCAAGAAAGGTGTACTAGATGGTGGGAGAGGTACTGATGGCCACCAATCAAGAAAGGGACCTGAGAGTAATCATATCTGATGACCTAAAGGTAACCAAACAAATGTGAGAAGGCTGTGGGGAGAGCCAGTGTGATGCTAGGATGTGTAGGTAGAGGTATTACCAGCAGGAAAAGGAGGTGGTTATGCCACTGTACTGATCACTAGTGAGACCTCATCTGGAGTACTATGTCCAGTTCTGGAGGCCGCATCTCCAGAAGGACATAGACAAAATTGAGGCAGTCCAGAGAAGGGCAACAAAAATGGTGCAAGGACTGCACCTTACAAGGAAAGACTAGAGGACCTCAGTATGTATTCTCTGGAGGAGGAGAAGAAGAGAGGGGGAGGATATGATGGAGACATTCAAGTACCTTACGGGTATAAACAATCTACAGGAGGGTAGCATCTTTCAGAAAAGGTGTACAAGAACAAGGGGGGCATGATATGAGGCTGGGGGGGTAGGCTCAGGGTCAACATGAGGAAGCACTTTTTCACAGGAAGAGTAGTGGATGTTTGGAACAGCCTTCCTACGAAGGTGGTGGGGGCAAAAACGGTAGGGGAATTCAAGAATGCATGGGATAGACATAAGAGTACTCTCACAGTAGGGAAGAGAGGATAAGCCACAGATCAACCAGGGTCTGCGGTATTGCATTAGGTAGGGAAAAGTGGCAGACTAGGTGGTCCACTCGGTCCTTATCTGCCGTCACCTTCTGTGTTTCCATAGACATAGTGGAGATGGTGCAGGGTTTACATGGGAAGACCTACAAGGAAAGACCAAAGCACTTGAATATGCATTCCCTAGAGGTAAGGAGGAAAGGGGGATAATCATAGAGGCATTCAAATACCTCACTGGTATAAACAGAGTGCAGGAAGAGAGCATCTTCTGGGATAGGAGAAGCTCAAGGACAAGGGGGCACACCATGAAGTCGGAGGGGGAAGGCTCAGGGGTGACATGAGGAAATACTTTTTCACAGAGGGTGGTGGACATTTGGAATGGCCTCCCAGAGGAGATGGTGTGGGCTAAAACAGTCACAGGATTTAAAATGCATGGGATAGACACATGGGTATCATGGAAGCCAGAGGGTGGTGTTCCGGAGTTCAAGTAGAGCATTGGATCTCACAATAGGGAAGGGGATTGATAGGGCAGACTAGGTGGGCCAAGAGGGCATTATCTACCAACAACTTCTATGTGTAATAGAAAGAAGGCAAAAAAACAGTAGCGCTAATAGCACTTGTTAAGTCTAACTACAAAAAGGGAATTAGATAAAAATTGCTTTATTTATGATAAACAAAAATAGCAAAGGACAACATGCTCACCCCAAACAGGTAGCCAACTGTTTTTCATGACCGTGTGTGCTTTTTCAGCTCCATAGTAAAGTTTCGTCACCTCATTGCTGTGTACGAGATCCCTGCTCTTCTGTGTGTGTGTCTGTGCTTCCCTGTACCCAATACCCTGCCCCTCCTCCTACCAGATCTTCCTTATTCATGAATCTATGGTTGTGGTACTTTTTTCTGTTTTTTGAGCCACCTCTGCAGCTGGAAGAATGCTACTGACTACACAGAATATTTCACATAGCAGGGGCAAGTGTCAGTGACTGATAATTCTTTATTTATTTTTATTTATTTAGTTTTTGTTAACCGGGTAGGTGCACTAGCCAACAGGTGACTATTTTCAGGCACGACCCGGGAGACACAATTACAGTACAAAATAGGTCAATTTAGTTAACATAATACAGGCAAAGGTACAGTGGTACAAGTACAGACATACGATTTTCAAAGGCAGGCATACAGTTTCAAATAGGCAGAGGGTACTGGCGGGAGACCACATTTAGGGGGAGAGAGAGAGAGGAAAGGGGGAGGTAAAGGGAGTTTTGGGACAACAAGGAGGGTGTGAAACTGATGAGCGAAAGGACAGAAGATAGCAGCTAATGGCCTTGGTGCTGGGCAAGGGGCGGCAGAGCAGGGGGAGGGATGAATGGCAGGTGGAGGGAAGAGTGTTGCAGAAAGCAAGAGGATGAAACCAGAGGTTAGGGGCAAGGGAGTCGGGGACACAGTTTCAAAGTGCAGCATTTAGTGGGAAGGCCCAAAGGGATCAGCAAGCAACAGAGCTGGATCAGAGAGGTAGTAGGCTGAGAGCCACGTCACGGCAAGGGGCGGTAATTCGGCTTTAGCGGGAAAAGGCACTAGGAAGACCCAGGGCTGTGGAACAAGAACCAGCTGGGCTCGGGACTCATGCGTGATACGGCTAGTTGCGACTTTGCGGAAAAGACACTAAAAGGTTACCAAGGGCTGTATGGGCTAGAACTCGGCTGGGCACAGAGACGCATACGGCAAAGTACGGCTAGATAACATCAGGTAGGGGGGAAGAGTGTTGCAGAAGCAAGAGGATGACCCAGAGGGTAAGGGGCAAGGAGGAGCTGAGGGACACAATTTCAAGGTGCAGCATTTAATGGGAAGGCACAAAGGGATCCAATAGCAACCGAGCTGGATCAAGAGAGGCGGCTAGGCTGAAAGCACGTACTCAGTTCAAGGAGTAAAATAAGGAATGACTGCTTCTTTGTGAAATGCACACCCCTAAAGGCATACAGCTGACTAAATAGAGTATAAAAATGCAGCATACTGTATAATGAAGAAACATTTCTGTAGACCCTTGTCATATATGTTCGATACTATATCAGAGGTGATGGGTTGCCTTCCCTCAGTGAATTCTTGCCATTTCCAGCCCTGAAAGTAAACTTTTTGTTAGCAGTCCACTTGGCATGGCCAAAACCTGAAAAGGTGAACTTTGCTGTTTTAATCCCTCTGCGGGAAAAAGTCATTAGGGTGCCGACCACAACTCAGCTGTAATGCAGTGCTATAGATTATGTAGAAATCTGTGCCATTGCATACCAGCTGCTTGACCCCTTCCCTTTCAAGTAGTTCCCATAGGGTAGCTGAATCCATGCCTAATAAACTTTTTCACATGTTGTCCAGTAAATGTAGAATTTTTACATAATACAAAAAGTAAATTACAACCAAGCAGCACATTGTTCTGTATCCCTTATGAGGCTAATGCATTGGCAGCCATTTTGGCTCTAATCAGAGTTTGTTAAAACAGAGTACTGGCCCATAAGGGGCTCACAGGTGGTCAGAGGGGAGCTTGCTGTTTTGCATGTTAGAAGAGTGGGGACCTGACCTATGAGGGGGTAGGTCACCTCACCATCAATAATCAGGCTAATCATGGTTCCGCCAAATGGTACAAACATATGAAAATTGGTAGCAGAAACAGGCCATAGTGGTCTATCAAGTCTGGTCAGCACGCAGCTTCATCTGTTTTACTGGAGCTGCCCTGCCCCCCTGAGTTATCCTCCTCCACCCTCTCTTCCCACTGTTTTCAATGATGCCACCTCCTCCGGCAGTTCATTCCACTTTGACACCACCCTTTCCGTGAAAAAGTCCTTCCTCATTTCCTTTTTAAATCTACCCCCCAAAGACTGTGCCGTTGTGGGTCCCTCCTTTTTAAATTGAAAATGCCTTCCACTCCAACCTTGTTTATACCCTTTAGCTACTTAAAGGTTTCTGTCATAGCCCCCCTTTTCCTTCTGTCTTTCATGGAATACATATTGAGCTCCATTATCTTCTCATCATATGGTTTGTCCCCTGTAGCCCGGGTCATCTTGGTCGCCCTTCGCTGGACCCCCCTTCTGTAGTTTGATGTCCTCCTTCAAATAAGGGCACCAGAACTGCACGCAGGGCTCCAAGTGTGGTCTCACCAGTGACCTGTATAAGAGAAGAATTACTTCCTCCCTTTTTGAGGTGATTTCTCTGGCTGTGCATCCCAGCATTTTATTTGCTTTGGCTGCCACTTTACAGCACTGCACAGAGTGTTTCATGTTGCCCCTGACTATCAGCTGTAGATCCTTTTCCTCATCCAAGCTGGACACCTGTACGCCCCCAGCCAGTAGCTGGCCCCTGGGTTCCTAGCTCCCAGATTCATGACCTTGCATTGCTTGGCATTGAACCCCAACTGCCAGATGCCAGACCATTTCTCTAGCCTGGCCAGATCCTTCCTGAGCTCCTGTCTTCCCTCCTCTATGTCTACCCTCCCACAGAGCTTAGTATCATCTGCGATAAGGCAGTTTTAACTTCTGATCCCAACCACTGTGTCACCAGTAAAGATGTTGAATAGCACTGGACCAGGTACTGATCCCTGTGGAACTCCACTGGTTATAGGTCTAGGCTCGGATAGTCCCCCCCCCCCAAACTGGTTCCTGTCTTGCAGCCAGCTCCTGACCCACCCCAGCAGCTTGTCCGCAACTCCCAGGTTCCTTAGTTTGCTAAGCAACTTTCCATGCAGCACGGAGTCGAAGGCCTTACCGAAGTCCAGGTATAGTACATCCTCTGCCTGGCCCTTGTCCAATGACCTTGTGACCCAGTTGAAAAATTCTATCATGTTCATCTGGTAGGATCTATCCATGACAAACCCATGCTGCCTATTGTCCTGGAGATCGTTAACCTCCAGAAAGTTTACCAGCCTTTCTTTTAGGATGGCCTATATTAATTTGCCTACAATGGAGGTTAGGCCGACCGGTCTGTAGTTACCAGGCTCATTTCTGGGACCACACTTGTGGAGTGGCACCATATGAGCCATTCTCCAGTCCCAAGGCACACACCCCGTCTCTAGCAAGGTATTAAAAAGATCCTCCAGGGGGGTCGCAGTTCCTCTGCCAGTTCTCTCAGGACCCTCGAGTGTACACCATCTAGGCCAGGTGCCTAATCCACCCAAAGGGACCTGAGACCCTCTAAGACCCTGTCAACCTTGATCACCCCATCGGTTTCATCCCTCCTTTCCTACCCCTGCTGCAGAAGTCCGTCCTTTTCCCTAGTGAATACTGACCTGAAGTACTCATTCAGTGCCTCTGCCTGATCCTCACTATTTTCCACCCATCCCCCCTCCTTCTTGACCTATCAGTCCCCTCCTTACTGCTTCTTTTCTTCTTTGTATATCTGAAGAAGTCCTATTCCCCTTCTCTGATCCCCTGTGCTAGCCTTAGTTCCTTTGCAGCCTAGACCACTCTCCCCGCCTCTCGAGATTTCTCTGAGTAAACCTCCCTGTCCTCCTCTCTCATAGTATGCTTGTACTTCTGAAAGTTTGCGCTTTTCTCTCTCACCTTCACTGTCACGTTCTTGTCGAACCAGCTTGGTCTCTTAGTCCTGGACTTTTTACTCTGGGTCTTCATGCAGGCATTTGTGGTCTCATTCAGACCAAACTTAATGATAGACCATTTCTGCTCTGCATCAATCTCTGGCCTAATTTTCACAAGGTGCCCTGAAAGAATGTCCTCCATTCCTCTTAAGTCCACCCTCTTGAAGTCTACCACCCTCATCTTGGTCTTAGCTGTTTCTTTACCCATATTGAGGTAAAACCATACTGTGCGGTGGTCGCTACCCGCAAGGGGGTCCTCCATTGCTGTTTCTTGTACATGCTGTCCATCTGACAGCACCAGGTCCAGTAGGGCACTATTTCTGGTCAGCTGTGTGTTCACCTGCACCTGGAAATAGTCTTGGAAAGCTTCCAGGAGGAGATGTTCCCTGGTACAGGAGGGTAGCCAGGCTACTCCAGTCTATTAGAGGCAGGTTGAAATCACCTGTAATGACAAGGTTTCCTCTACTCCTAGCTCTCTGATCTGGTTCCTCAGCTCCCTGTCCATCTCCACGTCTTGTGAGGGTGGTCTGTACACCACCACCAATCGAATCCTTCTCCCTTTGTTGTTCTGAAGTAGTATGCATAAGGCCTCTGTCCTGCCCTCCTCCTCCTCCTCGGTGCATATTATTCCTTTCCTTACATATAAGGCTACACCCCAACACACACACACACGTACACACACTCCTCCCTGCCCTTATGGTACAATCTGTAGGAATCACAAGGTCCCAGTCGTGGTATTGGGTTGTCTATGTCTCTATGATGGCAGCTATGTCCACCCCTCCTCCTGCCATCAGCGCTTGAAGATCTGTTCTGTTTGCTAGACTCCTTGCATTCAAGGACACTACCTTCAAACGTGACTCCTGTGTCTCTTTGTTTTTTTTTGGTTTGTTTTATTTTAGTCTTTGGTAACCGGGTAAGGCCCACTAGGCACAAGTGCCTGTTTTCAGGGGCGACCTGGGAGCACTTGGCGGTTAAGTGACTTGCTCAGAGTCGCACAGTATGCAAGTGGAGGTTGTGAGACTCAAACTCAGGTCTGGTCTGCTGGATGTGTCAAGGTCATTCACAGCTCATTCCTCTAACCTCTAGGCTATACTGCCAGCCCACTGTTCCCTGTCAACCCTCTACTTCCACCTCCCCTCCTGTGGTCTTTCCCCTTTCCCACTCCCATTTCCCCTTCCCTCCATCTGATGATCTGCTGGGGAGAGGCCTGATGATCCCCCTCTCCTGGTGACTATGAGTGAAGCACACCCTTTGTCCCCCCCCAACCCAATATCTTTAATTTAAATTGTTTCTCTGTTAAATATTCCTCTAATTTATCTTTCAGGATCTTTGTGCCCACTTTACTGAAATATAGCTTGTCTGGTGCATAAGGTCCTTATTCTCCCATATCCTTCACCACTCACACTCCAGCCCATACCCATTAATCCCACTTGCCCCAAGGACTGGAAGAACCTCAGAGAATGAAACTGATCTTCCTGCCTCCCTGAAGATCTTCCCTACCTCCTTAAACCTGTCCTGCACCACCTCCACCTCATACCCTACAAGTTCATTAGTACCTAGATGCAGCACAATATGAGGTATCTCCAGATCCTGCCCCACAAACTTTGGAATAAAAGGTCCTACCCTCCCTACCGTCATGCCTGGCATACACTCTACCCACCTTACGGCTAGTTCCTATACCCTTGCCCACCCAATCTCACACTCTTCAGTATTGAGTCTCCCAGGATAATGACCCTCTTGCCCTCCCCCTTCTTATTTTGCCTACCATGCTCTGCACCTTCCAGAGCCCCATTCCCACCCTTATACCCAGCTTCCCCCTCCCCCTTATGCCCAGCTTTGCCCCAGTGTTCTCCCTGTCTCCTTCCCACTGGTCTCCCTTCTCAGAGTAGGCCTTTCCCCCTTCCCCATGTATCTCCCTTCCCTTTCATCACTGCCACTGATCCTCTTCTCATTCCCTTCTGACCCACTTTTCATCTTGTCTCTGTTACTGGCCTCCATACCTTCCTGATCATTGGCCACCGCCTCTTCCCCCTGCTCCTCCAAACCTGCCAATATTGTAAACCTGTTTGGAGAAGCCCCACCTTAACAGGACAAACATCTGATTTCCCTCCTTGTTCCCTACTCCACCATCCTTGCACAGAATCCTCCCCCTTCTACCCTACACCACCTGCCAGTTCTCTACCCCATTTCCCTATGGTCCCTGTGGTGAAAATGACCCTGAAACCTGTGCCGACCACCTTGGTTCTGCCCTGAGAGTACCTACTATGCTGTTAGGAGGTGACAACCCCTGACCCTTCCACCTCTGAATTTCCTCCCAGCCCCTTCCCACTTCCCATCTCAGCCACCATATCTTATCCCTAAGATGCCCAAGCTGTCTAAACACTTGACAACCTCCTGCTCCCCACATTGTACCTAGGAAGATGGAAGATGATGAGACCAAGAACACATAAAACTATGGGGTGAAAAATGACAGTGAGTAAGAAAATGTAATAATTTTAAATGATTTGCGGACTCCTTTGAACAGCGTTTGGGGAGGGGGCACTGGGTTTAGTTTGATTCTGATGCTGGCCACGTTCTACTAGCACTCCTGTAAAATGTAAGAAAGCTGCATAAGAAATGTTTCATTTTTTATTTCTTATACTTGAAAGCGAGATGAGCATTACTGCCCGTTTTTCACAAGCATCAAGTTTAACATTAAAAAAAAAAAACTAACAATTATTACAAAGCAATGTACAAAGGATATACAACAATACACACAAGTAAACAATAATACGAGCATACGAATCTGTCAGCAGAAACAGGCTTTACAGTCTGTCAAGTTAGTCTGCTCGAATGCACAGCTAGCACCTTTATATTGCAGCTGCCCTACCCTCCTCTCTCCCCCTCACCTTTACCCCCCTCACACCATGTCCTATGCCCTTTTAACACTGCCCACTGTGCTACAGGATACCACCTCCTCAGGTAGAATGTTCCATTTCTCCTCCACCCTCTCTGTGAAAAAATTCCTCCTCATCTCTCTCTGATATCGTCCACCCTCCAACCTGAGACCGTGCCATCTGGTGCCCCTTCCTCTCCTCAACTTAAATATCCCTTTTGTGCCTGTTTTGTTAATCCCCTTCAAATATTTGAAGGTCTCAATCATATCCCCCCGATCCCTCCTCTCCTGCAGGGTGTACATATTCAACTCAGTCAGTCTGTCCTCATAGATTTTGCCCTCCAGCCCCTGGATCATCTTAGCTGCCCTACACTGCACCCCCTCCAGCAATCTGATGTCCTTGTTCAGAAAGGGATGCCAGAACTGCACACAGTACTCCAAATGTGGCCTGACTAGTGACCTGTTCAGCAGCAGGATCGCATCCCTATTTCTGGATGAGATTCCTCTCACAATACACCCCAGCATCTTGTTGGCCTTAGCTGCCACCTTTCTGCACTGAGCTGAGTTGTTCATGTTACCCATTATAATCACCCCTAGGTCCTTCTCCTCCTCTGTGACTCTGTCTCAACCTCGCCCAGCTGGTAGCTCTTCCCTGGGTTCCTTGCTTCGGAGTGCATAACCTTGCACTTCTTTGCATTGAAGCTCAATTGCTACTTTTCTGACCACTCCTCCACTGTAGCCCTTGCCTCCCCTCTATGTCGTCCACCACTGCCCCTATCTTGGTATCATCTGCAAACAGACTGATCTTGCTCCTAACACCATGTGAGATATCCGATATGAATAACCCAAACAACACTGGGCCCAGGACTGAGCCCTGCGGCACCCCACTTGTCAACCCCCTTGGGGAAGAGAATGCCCCACCACCATCACCTGTTGCTGTCTCCCCTTCAGCCAGTTCTCAGTCCAGTTTAGCGTCTTTGTCCCTGCCCCCACATATTACAGCTTACCCCCCAGCCTGCCATGAGGCACTGAATCAAAGGCCTTGCTGAAATCATAATACAGCACATCCACTGCATGGCCTTTATCCAGTTCCCTCATTACCCGGTCATAGTATTCAATAAGGTTGGTCTGGCAGGATCTTCCAGAGATGAATCCATGCTGCTGACTGTCCTGGAGTCCATTTTCCTCCAGAAAGATCACCAGCCTCTCTTTCAGGATTGTTTTCATAAGTTTTCCTACAATGGATGTAAGGCTTACAGGTCTGTAATTGCCTGGTTCATCCTTAGGGCCACTCTTGTGGAGAGGCACCACATGAGCCATCTTCCCAATCCTGTGGTATGCATCCTGTGTCCAGGGAGGTATTGAACAGGTCCACCAGTGGCCCCGCCAATACCTCCGCCAGTTCTTTCAGCACCCTGGGATGAATGCCATCCGGACCTGGTGCCTTATCCACCCTTAGTGCCCTTCAGACCCTCCAGCACACTGCCCTCCGTAATTACCCCATCTGTCACCCCTTGCCCACCTTACCCATCCTCTGAGGTAGCTGTCCACCCTTCTCCTTCATGAACACAGAACAGAAGTACTCATTTAGTGCTTCTGCCTGTTCTGCCCCTTCTCCACCCACTCCCCGTCCTTCCTAATCTTCATTATCTTGTCCCTGCAGGTCTTTCTCTCCCTTATGTATCTGAAAAATTATTTCTTCCCTTCTGTGGAAGCCTTGGCTGCCCTGACCAATCTGGTTACCTCCTTGGACTTCTTTGTGCACAGTTCCCTGTCCTCCCCCCTTCCAGACTCCTCGAACCTCTGAAAAGCTGCTTTTTTTGCCCTTACCCCTTCCAAAACCTCCTTGTTCAGCCAGCTTAGTTTCTTAGCCCTGCTCTTCTTGCTCAGCATCTTGGCACGTGACCCAGTAGCCTCAATCAGCCCAAGTCTGAAAATATCCCACTTCTGATTTGCATCCATATCATGCCTAATTCCTACCAGGTGCCTTCCCAGAATTTCCCCCATCTTGATAAAGTCTGCTCGCCTGAAGTCAGCCACCCTGGTTCCTGTACCTACAGTCTCACTGCCCATGCTGAGCGTGACCCACACTGATTGATGGTCACTCCCAGCTAGCGGGTCCTCCACCCTCAGATCCCTCACAGCCTCCCTGTTAGTACTAGGTCCAGAGTGTTTTCCAGCCAAGTTGGCCCACTGACCATCTGCACCAGGCAGCTATCCTGGAATGCATCCAGTCGCACCTGCTCCCTTGCGCTTGAGGTGACTGGGGTTCCCCAATCCACTCCTGGTAGATTGAAATCTCCCCACGATCACCATGTTCCTTTTCCTGCATACCCTTCTAATCTGCTCCGCTAACGCTTTATCCAATTCATCAGTCTGAGCTGGTGGTCTGTGCACCACCCCCATCTGCAGTATGCTACTTTTATAATCAAGGAACTGCATCCATAATGCCTCTATTTTACCCTTCTCCCCCTCATCTCTTGTACACCTTATCCCTTCTCTAACAATAATACCACATCCATTTATACAAGATTACAAGTACAGTCATTTATGGTGTCAAGCCAAGATTTCAGTCTATTTTTGAAAGTACAAACTGTAAAACAATCAAGGAGTGAACCAGGGATGGTATTAAAGAAGAGAGGGGCACGATAAAGCAGTGATTTCAGGCCCAATACCCTTTTACAGAGTTGGAGTTTATAGACAATCTACTCTGTGAACTTGTCCCTAATACATTGGTGCATCTGGGAAATAGCGACTGGAAAAAACAGAAAGAAAACCCTTATATACCTTAAATAATAGGACGCCCATCTGAACTTTGATCCTGTTACCCAGAGAAAGACATTTTGAGGTTTTGTAGAGCTCACAATGATGTGTTGTATAAGGTGAATCTGTGATGAACCTGAGTGCACTGTTATACACTGTACTAAGTTTTGATAAGATCCTCTCACTTGTAGCAGTATAAATTGAGACCATAGTCTAATAAACCAAAGATAAAACTGTGTGTAAGAATTTTTTTAGATTTCTGTGTTAAGAATTGCTTCACTCTATAAATGAGATTAAATTTCACTGAATTAGCCGGGGTTGAGATTGCTATGATCTTATTGACCCAGGGCTTTTGGACAGAATGAGGCGGAGTCTGCCATACTGAGAAAGGAAGGAAAAGCAGAACGTAAAAATAAAAGGAAAACTTGGGTGACTCTGTGATGAACCTGAGTGCACTGTTATATGCTGTACTAAGTTTTGATTGGGTCCAATCCTGTTTAATGCATACATATCGGACATCAGGGAGGGTATAGGGTGTGAAATGAGTCTCATCGCAGACGACTCCAAGATGGGAGCAGTAGTTGAGGGGGAAGAAGGGAGGTTGGCCCTGCAAGGGGACCTGGATACCCTGGAAAGGTGGGCTCACACATGGAAATTAAATTTCAATATCACCAAGTGCAAGGTGTTACATCTTGGTGAAACCTAAACACAGGTCACACCCTGGGAGGGGCGCTGGAGGTCCAACAGGGAAAAAAAGACCTAGGGTCATGGATGCATGTATGAATAACTCTGAGCAGTGCAGGAGAGCAGCTAGCAAAGCAAAGAGGATGTTGGGATGCATCGTAAGGGGATCACCTCTAGGAGCAGAGAAGTGATTCTGCCGCTGTACAATGGACTGGTTAGACCACACCTTGAGTACTGTGTACAGTACTGGAGACCACACTTGAAGAGGGACATACAGCTCCTGGAGAGGGTACAGAGGAGAGCAACTAGGGCTAGGGGATTTGACATATGAGGACAGACTTCAGGAGCTCTGTCTGTTTTCATTGGAGGGGAAGGGAGGGACAAGACTGAGGTCTTCAAGTACCTTAAGGGAATAAATAGGGTAAACACGGAGGGGATCTTTAGACTAAAGCAGGGAGGTATCACCAAAGGGCATGGCTTGAAGTTGGAAGGTGGAAGGGTGGGGAAGAGGAGGAGGTTTTTCACTGAGAGGGTGGTGGATCCTTGGAACGTGCTGCCTGGTGAGCTGGTTCAGAGATCCACAGTGGAGGGCTTCAAGAGAGGGTGGGACAGACATCAAAAGCGAATGTATCATATGATGGTCTGGCCCAGTGGGGGTGGGGATGGATGATAGTGGTTTCTGGAACACAGGTGGGGGGGGGGGCCTCAGTACCCAACTAGGGATCTGAGGTTCGAGCAGAATTGATAGACCATAAGGCCTAATCTGCTGGCAATTAGTATAAAACAATTGATGTATCAGGGAGTATAGTGCCTTTTGATTTTTGTCAACGTTTGTGTACCATTTGACTTTTGCAGGAAGCCATGAGTACCCAGTTTCAGAAACTGAAATCTGTCATCATCAATGCCTGTAGCATGAAGAACAGAACAATTCAGAGCAACCGGCGAGGGTCTACATTTGTAACCGGTAAATGAAATGTAGTTCTCTTTCTAACATTTTTAACTGTATACTATATTAAAATACGGGCACCATTTCCAATATTTTTTTTATTTTACTGCTTACTTTAGGATAGCTACACTGAGATGCAGCATCTCATCTTGATGATGATTAAATAAATAAATTGGGGCCCACTCAGTGGTTCAGTGTCACCATGTTGCGCTGCCACCTAGGAGATTTGTGTTCAGTTGCTATCACCAAAATTCCATGCTGGAGCCAGCCGGGGCCAGGTGTGCCACAGAGGTGAGAGTCGCCCTCAGGGAAGGTGCAGCTGTGATGACTCCAACATGGGGGTTGGGGAGAGACAGGGAACCAATGGAGACAAAAAGTGGGCAAACAGAATAATTTAAAACAAGTTAAAGTGAGACAGCCTACCAGTGCAATGGCAGCATTGCTGCTCACAATGCATGATGTTAGGTGCTGGTCAGAAGGACTACGATCAAGTATTCCAGAAGACGCATTCTTCCTCTGGGAATGGAGGTCAGTAGGCTCTGCTGCAAAACCATCATCTGGGTGACCACAGGTGGTAATGCTGTTGCTACTGCTCATGGGAGTGAGCACTGTCTGGCTCTGTGCATAAGCATTTATATGCCAGTGCGTGGGCATCGCATAGCCCTGGCCAGTGGGGTCCCATGGGAATGGGATTAACCAAGGAGGGAACAGAGCAAGCAGATTAATGCATGGACTCTCAGGCCCTGCTGAACCAACCACCCCATCACCTCCACTGACAGTAGACTGACCTGCAGGGGTAGGCCATCACCCCGCAAAGGCCGTACCATGTGGGGGGGGGTAGATCTTGTGGGGGCCAGAGACTAGATAAGCAGTGGAGATGGTAAAGACGGGACTGATAGGTAGCTGACAGAGGCAGGGCAGCTTTGGTGACCCTGGGGGAGGGGAGGGGGGGGGATACAACAAAAAGTAAAATATGTAGTGGGATCTTGATTCTACCGAGTTTAACAGCTGGAAGGACCAAAGTTCAGAGCGGTTAAGTGATTTGCTCAGGGTCACACAGTACACCCACTGACTGTGGTGGGTTTCACACCTGGGGACTTCCTGTCTCCACAGTTCATTGCTCTAAGTACAAGACCACACAGCCTTTCCCTGAAAACCATACTCAGATTACAAACTTCAGTTGCTTGTTCAATCGAACACATGCTACAAATAATTCAAGGCATGGAAACCCTGGCACTCACCATCCTAAAGAACAGTCCACTGAGACACGCAGGTTTGCTGTGCAAAATATAGTGGTTTTATATTTCGCTCCAAAGGGAGTGAAACGTTGTGGGTTTGCGCTTTGGTTGCTGTTTACCTGCTTGATCTCTTCACTAAAGGCTCTTTAGGCTCCCTGGCCTGCCCTATTTCCACACCCTGCACGGGACAATCTTAGAGGATACCACCTCAATTAGATACCTTGGAGTTTGGTTGGACCAACACCTCAACTTCTCTGGACATATTGATGCCATCCTGAAAAAATTGCACCTAGAACTTGGTGCCTTATATTGGAACCATAGTTGCATCGCTTCTATGGCCACGCATGAACATGACCAGAAGATGATACTCCCCATTTTTGACTACTGCGATGTAGTGTATGGTGCCGCTCCCAAGTCCTCCCTGTCCAGCTTGGACATTCTCTTTAACTCCTTCTGTCGCTTCGCTCTCGATGCTCCCTCCTGGACTCATTGTGTTCTCTGTCATGCACTGTCCTTCTCCCCCCACTTGCAAACAGGTGCCTCTCCATTGTGCAAAGCTCACCTCTAAATATTGGCTCAGAGAACTCCCTCCTTACCTCACCACTTCCTGTCTACTCCTCCCTCACCCTCTCATTCCTCAGATCTACTTACACTCACATTTTGGCAGTTCCTCGCCACTGCACAATCATCGGCCAGTCTGGTTTTTCTATCACTTCCCAAAGCCTGGACCCCCCAAAATACACCACCTCCTACTCCCACTCCCTCAGATCTGCCGTACACAATTACCACTCCCTTAGCTGCTCCTACTATAATCCCCCTTGACTTCCTTCCATCACTCTGCTCCTCTCTAGATCACCCCAAATCTTTCACCACTCTAATATATCCCCGCTGTCTCCTTCCCCCTCTTCTACTCCCATCCTTCTTTCCCTGCCTGTCTCCAGCCCCACTACCTAGCTAACTTCTCAAAACCCCCTCTATCATTGACTTGCCCTGCCCCCTGGCAGGGTTCCCAGCAGCCTGCAGGGCTCAGTCCCTGGTATGTCTCCCCCCACCATTTTTCACTGCACTCCTCAGCGCTAACCCCATACTTCCCTCCTGCCTTCCCCCCACCTATTTATCTTCTCTTTCTCCCCTCTGTCTTTTCCTTGTTCTTGCCCCCTGGCAGGGTTCTCAGCATCCGGCAGGGGTCCGCTCTTGCTTTTTTCCTCTCCTCCCATTCCCCTCCCCTCCTTGATTGCCCTGATTCTGTCCCCTGGCAGGGTTCTCAACATCCTGAAGGGGCCTATTTCTTGCCATGCTTCCCACCCCTTCTCGTTCCCCCTGGCACGGTTCTCAGCATCCTGAAGGGGTACATTTCTTGGTCTGCTTCCCTCCTGTCTTTCCGCACCCCTTTCTTCCCCCACTTCCACTCCCTCACACCTCCCCTCCTCCACTGCACTCCTCTGCAAACCCGCTGCCCCAAACCAAAAATTGCACTTGAATTTAATTTGCACTTCTGGTTGTACTGACGCTAATTGTACTGTTTATGTTTTCACACACCAGCTTGCTTTGACCAAACTGTTTGTGTTGTTTGTATACTATCTGCTCTACTTGATTCTTAATTGTATGTCATTCCAATTGTGTAAATTGCAATTCTGTATCATCTGTGTTTATCCCCATGTAACCCCCCCCCGTCCCAGGTCACACCATGAAATGACCAACTTGTTGTTCAGCATGCCCTCCTGGTGAAACATTTCAGTAAATAAATAAAATAAAGAACCACTGTATTTTGCACAGCCAACCTGTGCATCTCAGTTGACTGTTCTTTAAATGGTGATTGCTGGGGTTCCCTTACCTTTCCTGTGTGATTGTATTGCCTTGAGCACCAGCTCCTGGCAGCATTTTTGCTTCCTTGTTCTGTAACCCCCCAACCAAACCCCATGAAACTGGCACTGGAATATGCAGCACAGACCCCACTGCCAACCACAGTTTCAAATGGATAAGCAGTGTACAAACAGAAAGTTGCAAATTTGTCTTTGACAATAAAAGGTTTTCTTAATACTGCCATGTAAGGCAGTGGGCCTCGGACAGGCCCTACTGCAGCTGCATCTCTTGCACTCCACTGGTCACGACCTCAGACCCAGTAATCCTACACAGTGACAGAAGCAACTCTTTTCTCTGACTGCTGATACTTTTCCTGTGCACCCCAACATCCTTATTGCCCTTTTTCCTGCCCTATTACATTACGTTTTGTCTTCTGACTCTGAAATCTTTACCTCAAGTTCCTGTCCTCTGTCATGCTTTCCACTACTGCTTCCCATTCTGTATTCAGGTTTTGACCCCCCAAGCTTGACATTCTCTTTAACTCCTTCTGTCGCCGCTCGATGCTCCTCCTGGACCATTGTGTTCTCTGTCATGCACTGTCCTCCCCGCTTGCAAACAGGTGCCTCTCTCATTGTGCAAAGCTCACCTCTAAATATTGGCTCAGAGAACTCCTCCTTACCTCACCACTTCCCTGTCTACTCCTCTCACCCTCTCATTCCTCAGATCTACTTACACTCACATTTTGGCAGTTCCTCGCCACTGCACAATCATCGGCCAGTCTGGTTTTCCTATCACTTCCCCAAAGCCTGGAACCCCCCAAATACACCACCTCCTACTCCCACTCCCTCAGATCTGCCTGACACAATTACCACTCCCTTAGCTGCTCCTACTATAATCCCCTTGACTTCCTTCCATCACTCTGCTCCTCTCTAGATCACCCCAAATCTTTCACCACTCTAATATATCCCCGCTGTCTCCTTCCCCCTCTTCTACTCCCATCCTTCTTTCCCTGCCTGTCTCCAGCCCCACTACCTAGCTAACTTCTCAAAACCCCCTCTATCATTGACTTGCCCTGCCCCCTGGCAGGGTTCCCAGCAGCCTGCAGGGCTCAGTCCCTGGTATGTCTCCCCCCACCATTTTTCACTGCACTCCTCAGCGCTAACCCCATACTTCCCTCCTGCCTTCCCCCCACCTATTTATCTTCTCTTTCTCCTCTGTCTTTCCTTGTTCTTGCCCCCTGGCAGGGTTCTCAGCATCCGGCAGGGGTCCGCTCTTGCTTTTTTCCTCTCCTCCCATTCCCCTTCCCTCCTTGATTGCCCTGATTCTGTCCCCTGGCAGGGTTCTCAACATCCTGAAGGGGCCTATTTCTTGCCATGCTTCCCACCCCTTCTCGTTCCCCCTGGCACGGTTCTCAGCATCCTGAAGGGGTACATTTCTTGGTCTGCTTCCCTCCTGTCTTTCCGCACCCCTTTCTTCCCCCACTTCCACTCCCTCACACCTCCCCTCCTCCACTGCACTCCTCTGCAAACCCGCTGCCCCAAACCAAAAATTGCACTTGAATTTAATTTGCACTTCTGGTTGTACTGACGCTAATTGTACTGTTTATGTTTTCACACACCAGCTTGCTTTGACCAAACTGTTTGTGTTGTTTGTATACTATCTGCTCTACTTGATTCTTAATTGTATGTCATTCCAATTGTGTAAATTGCAATTCTGTATCATCTGTGTTTATCCCCATGTAACCCCCGTCCCAGGTCACACCATGAAATGACCAACTTGTTGTTCAGCATGCCCTCCTGGTGAAACATTTCAGTAAATAAATAAAATAAAGAACCACTGTATTTTGCACAGCCAACCTGTGCATCTCAGTTGACTGTTCTTTTAAATGGTGATTGCTGGGGTTCCCTTACCTTTCCTGTGTGATTGTATTGCCTTGAGCACCAGCTCCCTGGCAGCATTTTTTGCTTCCTTGTTCTGTAACCCCCCCCCAACCAAACCCCATGAAACTGGCACTGGAATATGCAGCACAGACCCCACTGCTGCCAACCACAGTTTCAAATGGATAAGCAGTGTACAAACAGAAAGTTGCAAATTTGTCTTTGACAATAAAAGGTTTTCTTAATACTGCCATGTAAGGCAGTGGGCCCTCGGACAGGCCCTACTGCAGCTGCATCTCTTGCACTCCACTGGTCACGACCTCAGACCCAGTAATCCTACACAGTGACAGAAGCAACTCTTTTCTCTGACTGCTGATACTTTTCCCTGTGCACCCCAACATCCTTATTGCCCTTTCCCTGCCCTATTACATTCGTTTTTGTCTTCTGACTCTGAAATCTTTACCTCAAGTTCCTGTCCTCTGTCATGCTTTCCACTACTGCTTCCCCATTCTGTATTCAGGTTTTGACCCCCCACCCACCCACCATGTGCACACCTTACACTTTATTGCATTAAATTTTTACGGCCATACTTTTAAACACTTCTGTAATCTACCCAGGTCCTCTTTCGTAATTCTGATCCCATTCTCATCAACCACCCAGTCACAGATCTTAGTATCATTTGCAGAGAACCCAAAGAACCATATCTTCCCATGTATCTTAACCCTGATGTTACGGATGAAAATGTTGAAGAGGAATTATCCCAGCACTAGTCCCTGTGGCACACCACCAGTGACCTCCTGAACTCCAAGAATTCCCCATTAATTGCCAACCTCAGAGTTCAACCACTCAACCAATTTCCCGCCCATCTTATGACTTTGTCCTCAATACCCCCAGGTCGCGCATTTTCTGTACTAACCATCCATGCAGGATGGAGTTGAATGTTTTACTGAAGTCAAGGTATGTACTGTATGTCTACCACCTGTCTTTTGTCTACTACCTTTGCTACTCTGTCGAAGAAATAAATCGGGTTTGTCTGACATGACCACCCTCATAAACCTGTCGTCTTCATCAAGGATATCCCCTCCATTGAGCCACACCTTTGGAACTGTAAGCCATTGGCATCAGGTCCTTTCAAGCTGTTGCTAACTGGGTCGCCATGATGACGTGCAGTGTCTCTGCCTATAAAACATTGGTAGCCCCTTTGCTTTTCAGTTCTTCCGCTGCCTACCACTCATCGGACCTGCAGAGAAACATTGCTGTCATTTCTTTAGTATCTATTATTTTATAAGTTAACCTTACTTATTGACATTGCCTTTGTGTGCCACTGTTGAAGAACCTTTATTTAGGTTTTGTACGTGCAGATACAAGATCTGCAAGGATGATGCTCTCACTATGTGTGTTTGCTGTTTGGGACTGTCCCACAACAGCAGGGCCTGTAAGATCTGCCAAGGATTTAACCAGGCCACAAGGAGACACCAAAAGAAGGCTGTATATACCTTCATCACCATCAAGGCCATGGAAACCCAAGTGAAGACCGTGGTCTCCAAGCCAACTTCTCCCTCACGCTTGACCACCACAGGGAAGGATTATACCCAAGCTGTCAGTGACCCTTTCACCACCGAGATCACCTAGGACAATGGAGAAATCTAAAGAGAAGGGAAAAAATAATTATCAAAACCCTTCTCCTCTAGCCATCATAAGCACAGAAATAAACATGCTTCACTGGTGAGGTTGAGGTCTTCATTAAAGGAGGCTAAGTCTTCATCGTCTGCTCCAGTGGCCTCAACTACAGCCCCCCCCCCGACCATCACTGAGACATCCAGATCGGGCCATGGCTCTGGCACTGCTGTACCTACTACAGATGGTTTGCTGCCTCCATCTTTGGCTCTTTTCCGGCAACAGCAGTAGTCACAAATCCACAACCAGATGTCATTGACTTCCAGTCTATGCTAGGTATTGCTTTCAGAAATATTAACTCACCTGTTTCCATCACTGACAACATCAGTAGTCTCGTTGACAGAGCCTCCGCTGTCAGCACCATCATAATTGACTGGACTAAAACGCATACCTGTGGCCCTTGTAGTACAGCTGCCAGCTCCATCAGCTACTCCTGTTGTCATTCAGGACAGTATCGAAGTAGAATAGAATCCTGACCTGCTGGACATGTAGTAGGGTTTGGAGGATGGAGGGGAAGAAGATCCCTACAAAGGGGATTTCCTTCCAGCTCTACCATCTCCTCTTGCAGGGATTCTGTGGATTTTAACACCAGGTCTCCTCAAGAAGGTCCTCATTTTAAGCTTTATTCAAGTAAACTCAAGATGTCATGGGATTTGAGTGTGAAGAGGAGGACTCCAGTAAAGGAATTTAACAGAGCTCGTGGAAGTTATAACCGCCTTTTGTTGTAGAGCCTCCTGTTTACCCTGCATTGGAGAATGCTACCTTGCTGCTTGCTACAGGGCTAGCACTTTGCCTGCACTCTCCAGAAAGGCTGACAAACAGTACGCTGCTCCATCTGTCAAGCCGTATTATGTTACACAACC
Source organism: Neoceratodus forsteri (assembly GCA_016271365.2). NCBI lineage: Eukaryota > Metazoa > Chordata > Ceratodontiformes > Ceratodontidae > Neoceratodus > Neoceratodus forsteri. Next base: position 372,753,796 of record CM057450.1, on the reverse strand, counting down.
AGAAGCTGACTCTGTGATAATCATGGCTGCTCGTGGTCACTCTAGTGCCCCTAAGGGTGATGAGTATTCTACCCCTGACAAAAATACAGGATACTGAATATAATGGGCAGATGTACTTATGTCTCTGTCACACTGGGGCTAAGAACTGCAAATTACCAGGTTTACATGAATAAGTGTCAGGATAGCTGGTGGAAGTCTGCCTTAGCTACTATTCAGGCTCTCCCTGATAGCCCTGCAAAGGGAGAACTTACTAGAGCAGCATCGACTGATATTGGTGTTGATAAGCGTTTATTATGATCAGCGTATGGTGCATCTGGTTCTTCTGCCAGGGCCGCTGCCTCTAGTTTTTGCCAAAGGAGATATTCCTGGCTCATAGTGGCTGGCTTTGCTGCCAACCAGTACTGTGGTCGAGGAGATGGCTCCCCCTCCAGCCATTGGTGACTGTTCCAAAACGACCAAAGGTTCTGGTTCTGGCAGCCCTTCTACCCTTGACATCTGTGACTCCCCACTTCCTCCCCCTCCACTGTTGCCTCCAGAATACAAGTTTGTGGAAGGATCTCCCTTAACCTGCTAAAATGGAGGGAAATCACCACAGTCAAGTGGCTTCTGGAAATACAGGAGTAGTAGTAGAGAATGGACATGCACTGGAAATGCTGTCCAAACCACCAGTGCACCCTCCACCTCCTTTTCATTATCCTCTGGATCACTTGTCCCTGCTGAAAGAAGAAGTGCAGTCCCTACTTTAAAGAAAGCAATCCAACCTGTCCCCCCAAGGAAAGGAACAGGAGGTTCTATTCCAGATACTTTCGGGTCCCCAAATCCACAGGAGACCTGCATCCTGTATTGGCCCTCAGAGACTTAAACAAGTTTATCGAATAGAAAAAGTTGAGAACCAAATGCAAGCAACTGGAAAACTGGGCCAGTACTAAAAGTGATGTGTTTGACCTCCAAGTTAGGAGTGTGTTGGATGCACCATGTTATGTCGCTCCGTTGTGACTGACATATAGAGCAGCACTGCAGATGGTAGTCTTGTGCATGGGATCCTAGTCAGGGTGGAGGAGGCTAAGCACAATCTCCAGGGATGTGCAGTGCCTCTGTGTTTGATCTGCTGCACCTGTTGGTGCATGACATCCTGCTGGGTGAGTTGGGTCTCACTAAGCTCTCATCCCCCTGCTACAAAAAGGGGATTGGCTCTGTGCTCTGGACATGAAGGATGCTAACCTTCATGTAAAAATCCAGTGTTGCCACAGGCAGTGCCTCTGCTTTATGCTGGAGAGTGGCCATTATCAGTACTAAGTCTTGCCCTTTGGCTTATCCTTATGCTATGGTATTTACCAAAATGCTTCGCTGTAGTGGTAAGAGCCTCCAGAAGGAAAGGGCTTTCTGTTTTCTTTATGTGAAGGACTGGCTCCTGAAGAGCCTGTTCAGGGAAGTAGTTTGGTACACAGTTTCCAGAAGATAGGAGGACCTGGGTGTTATGATCAGTGTACCAAAATCCATCCTTTTCTCCTGCCAGTGCCTCCAGTGTATTGGTGCAGTACTGCATTTTTGCCAGCAGACAGGACAGAGGCCCTGGTGGCCCATGGCTGTCTGGTACACAGGAGTCATTACGTGTCCACCAGGACAGTGCTTCGTCTACTAGGACGCATGGCAGCTGCCATTCTGATCATCGCATTGACCCACCTCCATGTGAAAAGCCCGCAGTGGATACTTCAAGTACAGTGGTATTAACTGATGGACGAGCTGGAACAGATGATTCTCATCACATCTCCTCTTTCAAACTCACTGTTGTGGTAGATGGAATCCACACACTTGCTGCAGGGTGTCACATTTTCTGCCCCAAGGCCAGTGTGGATCCTCACAACAGATGCCTCCGATTCAGGGTGGGTTCTCACATGGGCCAGTTTCAGACTCAGGGGTTGTGGACCGACCGAGAGTCAGATCTCCATGTCAGTGTTCTGGAGTTTAGGGCTGTTCTTCCTGGTCTCTAGGCCTTCGCAGAACACCTCAGTCTAGGCCCCCTGTTGATAAGGACAGACAACGTCTGTGTGATGCACTATATACAGTGTCAGTGGCTCAGTAGGTAGCACACTCGCCTCTGAGGCTGGGAGATCAGAGGGCTGTGGGTTCAGTTCCCACATCTGGCACTTGGGTTAATATCCCAGTACTAACACTGTAGTGCAGCATGAGAGGGGTGCTGCACTTCTGAAGTGCTGTCTTTCGGATGAGACGTTAAACCGAGGTCCCATCTGCCTGGATTGGTGGTAGTTCAGGTGGATGTTAAAGATCCCATGGCACTTATCAAAAAGAGTAGGGGAAATTTTTATTAGAGAGTCAAAAACAAAATACAAAATAATATCATCAAACAAAGACAGAAGCAAAAAACAATGATAAATACAAAACAGGCAAGGAACAAAGCACATATATTCAAATATGTAAGTGAAACACCAAAAAATAAGTGCAAGAGAGGAAAAAAGACCAAACCTAACCCACCCAACTAACATTATTCCATAAACGAGACCCCACTTCAGACCCCAGAGTGTGAAATTCATACTCATATAGTGAATCCAATTCACTCTGTATTTGAAACAAAATTTCCTGTAATTGAACAGTCTTATTCTGAAGACATCTCAAACATCTTGCTTGCCAGATATTCCATTTGATATAGGCCAGAACCACAGTAATTGTACTTTGAGCCCATTTGTTCCAGTCTGTCGGAATCTGTCCCAAAATCAAAAGATCATAAGTCATAGAACTAAAAAAAGGTTCATTCCACCAACTGGCCAATGAGGACCAAAATCCTTGAACATGTATACAGTCAAAGTACAGATGTCATATAGTTTCCAGACTGCCTTGACAAGCTAGTTCAGAACACTACCTATCCCCCAACTGTTTGTAATTATTTTTTACATTAAGCTTCTGATGCCAACAGAGCCATATCATATCTTGCATTTTTTTTGGAATTCTAGGCTCTGTAATACTGGTAACCAATAAAGCAGTATCCACAACATCAGGAACTTGAAACAAAGGATCTTCTAAATAGCAGAAGTCAACTATATGCTTATAAAATGATTTTTTCTCGTGTGAAATAAACCATAAAAGCTCTATTTTCCACATTCTTATATATTTAAGCGTAATTCTAACATATTCAGGTAGAAATTTTTCTGATGAATGCCATTTCCCCCCCTACCCCAGGCCATCAAAAATTCCCTTCTCCATAACTTCATACACAAAGATCCCATATCTTCATTGTTGTCTAACAACATAGGCCAAACTGTACTATAAAAAAGTTACCAAACAAGTAGAATAACGGTTGAATCATATTAAGACCTCCTGACTAACAAGCTCTATAGGTGAGCCCGTTTAACTGGGTTTAAACGGCTTCCCCATAACAATGAAAAGAAAAGGCCCATTGTCTTAGAATGCGTACTGTAAGGGAGAGGAAACACATGTGAAACATATAAAAAAATTGGAGTTATATACGTTCGAAGAAGAAACACCCTTTTCTTCTGTGACATCTTGCAAGACTGCCATCTAGTAACTTTCTGCTTGGCTGTGTCAAAAAACCGTATCCCAATTGCAGTGTAAAGCAGTGGTTCGTACCATAGTACATACCCAGCAGTTTTATATCAGTAGTAATGACAGGTATAACAAAATCTTCCAGAATCAAAGCCTTGCCCAAAACCAAGATCCGACTCTTCTCAAGATTAATCCTGATACCTGTAAACTGTTGCAACTCCTGAAGGTCTTGAAGAACCCTTTTCCCTAAATCTAAATTCGCCACTGTAAATACACAATCATCTGCATATGCTAGCACCTTTTTAAAAGTACAGCCACTTGTCGTAGTAATGGGTAGTACCTGAGTGTGGTAGGGTCAGTGACCCCCACCCCCCCAAACATTGATATGCTCATATGGTTACAGAGCATATGTAATCACCTGCCTGTGTATTGGAGGTGGTCTGAGAACATTGTGGGCTAAAATATTTGTTCCTTTAAGAAAAATCTGTTGCAACAGTCTTCTGGTATTCTGATTTCTTCCTTTTACTACCGCTCCTTCTCTGTCATTCCCCTACTCAAGCTTGGCCACCTTTGAGTAGTCTTTCTGTCCCTTTCCTTAATTCCAGCTCGTTTTCATTAAATATTTAAAGCCCCAGTGTTTAAAACGTTCTGTGCTTGCAGTACAAAACGCATTATAGATTAATTTTCCTTCCGCAGTAATGGCATACGTTGGCGCCAGTCGTGTCTTGATCGTCTTGATGTGAAGGCAAGACCGAAAAAGAGTTTGTTATGTTTTCATTGTCTGGTGAATTTATGAACAAGTTAACAACCTTTTTGCTTAGTTTTAGTATGAGAAGCTCAGAGTTATGGTATACCTCAGAATGTTAACTGAGAATCATTTGAAAAGTAGCGTTTGTTCCTTAAATCAAAAGGTTAAAATAGTACTTTTAAAAGGGGAAAGGCAATACATGCCACTTTTAAAAGGAGATAGAAAAATGTTTAACTTAAAAGGACCAAAAACTCCTAATGTGGTCAAGAAAAGCCCTCGACTAACATCTTACTTGTAAAGTGCTTCCAGTCCTCTCTCAGTCCAACTCCTTATAGGACTGGCGGCCTATGTTGACCCACTTTTATAATGCAAGTTGAGGGAGGAGTTAACTAGGTCATGTGCTCCTCCATTTGTATAAAGAGAGTGAATGTGAAGTGTTTAGTCAGAGTGTGGTAGGCAAACCTACCAGATGCCTAGCCAGATTCTAGGTGCCTTTTGGCAGGAATTTTTATTTCTTGTTAAAGATATGATTTCCTGTGCCTTATGTTTTTTTGAAAGTTATGTACAAGTTCCGCTTTAAGTTCATTTTATTTTTTTCTCCTTCTAATAAATTTCGATGTATTGGATCCTGACTGCTTTCTGGACTTTATTGGACACCCCCACATGCACATTTGGTGTTAGAGGTGGGATCACAAGGGAAGGAGAGCCATCTTTCTTGTGGATATTGTCCAGAGTCATTATGGAGGAGCAGAAGAAGATGGAGAAAGTGGAAATGTCTGCACCAGAAGGTACATGGACCAGAACCATGGTGGATAAATTTCAACTACCCCTAGCAGCTGGATTGGGTGATGTCAGAAGGAAGGAGACTGGTAAACCAAAGGCAGCGGAAGAAGCTATTGGGGGCGAAGCTGTCAAAGAGGAGGAGGAGGAGGAAACCCCTTCCGAAGTACATGATTTGCTGAGATGGTTATGTGTGAGACAGATCGATCTGGAAAAGCAGAGAGAGAGAGACTGTCTACAAAATGAGACCAGGTGGGTGGAGACCCTTAAGGCTATTCAGGCTATTGGAACTACTAGACCTATTTTACCTAGTGGGGGCCCAAAAGACATTAAAATTTCCAGACTAATGGACAATGATGATACTGAAGCATACATTACAACATTTGAAAGAGTGGCAACAGCTTGTGGGTGGCCTAGGGATCAGTGGGTTATTCGTTTAGCCCCATATCTCACAGGCAAGGTTCAGCTAGCTTATAGTCATGTAGAACCTGAAATGTTACCAACTATGATCATGTTAAACAAGCAATATTAAAAGGTATGACATCAGTACAGAGACTTATCGTCAAAGGTTTCGAGCATTTAAATATCATACTGTTGAGTCCCCACAAGAAGCTTGTGCTCGATTGCAAGACTTATGCACAAAATGGCTACAACCTGCAACTCAGTACTAACATCAAGTGGTCGAGTCAGTTGTGTTAGAACAATTTGTAAAAATACTACTTATGAGGTTCAAATGTGGGTAGAGAACACCGACCTGACACAGTAGAAAAAGCTATCAGTTTAGCTGAAGATTATATTACAGCTCGCCCACAACATCAGAAAGGGTCTCATGGGACAAATACTTCCCAAGTATTAATAAAACGTCCACCCACTAGTCCTTCTGCTAAGATGAAAGAGGAAAGAAAAAGTATGAGAACATTTAACCCAGATATTATTTGCCACGAGTGTCAGACCAAGGGACACATTGCTAGATTCTGCCCCAAGAAAAAATGTGATCCTTCTCATCTGGCCTTAGCAAACTGGGGGCAATATACTGTGTCTGTTAATGTTGGAGGACAGGATGAGATGGCATTGATTGATTCAGGAAGTAAGCAAACCCTGGTACATGCTGATTTACTCAGTGGTGCTCTTATAAAGAAACACTCGGAGAAAACTGGGGTGACTTGTGTTCATGGGGACACTCATTTCTATCCTGTACAGGAAGCTACTATTACTGCATCAGGCATGGCACATCATCTGAAGATAGGCGTGGTTCCTAGACTACCTGTACCTGTGATATTGGGACATGACTTTCCTGTATTTAACAATTTATTGACTGCCTCTTCTTCCATATCTGCTGTGGCTACACGATCTCAAGCATCTCAGGAACAAATAGACAGTGAACTGTTTCCTTTTGATGATACCTTATTTGATGTTCCTGGAAAACTGTGAAATCAAAAAAACAAAAGAAACTAGAAAAATGGACATGGAATAAAACAAAGGACTTAGGTTGTGATGATGCCATGATAAAAACTGTAAAGTCGGACCCTTTCATCAGTGATCAAAAGAATGACCCTACACTAACCCCTTTGTTTTCCCAGGTTATTGCTGATGGGGTGGAAGGTACACCTCTAGTGTTTAAGTTGCAACAGGATAAATTGTATAGAGTTTGCCAAAATCCAAAAACTGGGGAAATGGTAGATCAGTTGGTAGTTCCTAGTCAGTATAGAGAACAATTAATATTCTTGGCGCATGATGTACTGTGTGGGGGACATGCAGGAAGGGATAGAACTTTAAAAAGGTTATTATATAGATTCTTTTGGCCTGGCATTCATGATCAAGTGGCTGAATATTGCAAAAGTTGCAGCCAGTGCCAAAGGGTGGTGCCGGTTACAAGAAAGGACAAAGTTCCTCTTCAGCCTTTACCATTGGTTGCTATGCCCTTTGAAAGATTGGCTATGGATATTATAGGACCTCTCCCCAAAAGTACTAAAGGCAACAGGGTTTGCCCTTGTGTTGTGTGATTATGCTACAAAATATCCTGAGGCCATTCCTCTCGCACAATAACAGCGGATAAAATAGCAGAGGAGTTGCTCAAGGTATTTAGCATGGGCATACCAAAAGTTATCGTAATGGACAGGGAACTAATTTCTGTTCAGCTATTTTGAAACGTCTCTACCAAGCTCTGGGGGTAGAAGCTGTCTACACATCTCCATACCATCCCCAGACCGATGGCTTGGTCGAGCGTTTCAACAAAATGCTGAAAAAGATGGTACAAAAGTATGTGGAAGATGAGGGCAAACACTGGGACCTATATCTGCCACTGTTACTTTTTGCATATCGTGAGGTACCTCAAGCATCAACTGGGTTCTCACCATTTGAACTGTTATATGGTAGGAATCCTAGAGGTCTCCTAGACGTAGTTAAGGAACAGTGGGAGGATATTACCACCTGGAAAATCCTACTACCCTTGATTATGTTCGCCTTTACGTAAAAAATAGCAAAAGTATACTCAAGTTGCGCAAGAACAGAATCCAAATCAAGCAAGACTATCAGAAAGAAAGATATGACATAGGGGTGGGTGAAAAACACTTCAGCTCTGGGGATCGTGTCTTATTGTTACTTCCATCCACTGAAAATAAGTTAACTATGAAATGGCAAGGGCCCTATGTGATACAGAAACAAATTAGCCCCACTACATATTTGGTGGAAATACCAGACAGAAAACAAAAACTAAAAGTGTACCATGCCAATTTATTGAAAAGATGGCATGATAGGCCTACTGAAGTCATGTATGTATGTTCCAACCCATTGGACAATGAGATGGAGCTGGCATATGATAGACTGGAAGGAGAACAATTGTCTAAAGATTTGACAATAAACCCTTCTTTATTAGACAGTCAAAACAAGAACTAGCCCACGTTCTAAGTCAGTTTCCTGATACCTTTACAACAGTCCCAGGAAAACTACGAAATATGTCATCAGATCCATACATTTCAAAACACACCATTAGAGTAAAGCCCTATCAGTATTCGGAGAAATTAAAACAAGAAGTCATCACAGAGATAGAAAGGATGAAAGCAATGGGTATTATAGAAGAAGCTAATAGCGAATGAGGCGTTTCCTATGGTTTTTGTCCTAAAAAGAGGAGGGATAAGAATTTGTTTAGACTTCCGAAAACTCAATGCAATATCAAAATTTGATGGATATCCAATATATCATGACATCATAGACCAACTGGGCAAGCGTAGATATGTTAGTGTATGATTTAACTAAAGGATACTGGCAAATTCCGCTTGAGGAAGCATCAAAGAAAAACGCTTGGCGCTCCTTTGGGGTCTTTTCAATTTACTATGATGCTGCTTTGGACTCTCATGGAGCCCCCAGCTAGTTTTCAAAGGTTGATGGATAAACCCTGAGATTCCTCACGTTGGATATAGCGCAGCTTATTTAGATGACGAATCATTTACAGTCCAACATGGAAGACCATGTTAAACATCTTACTGCTGTTTTAAAGACTATAAAACAAGCTGGTCTCACCATCAATCCCAACAAATGTCCCTTGCTATGAAGGAAGCTAGGTATTTGGGATTTATAATTGGTAATGGGCAGGTAAACCGGAGGTAGGGAAGGTGGACACCGTAGCCAAGGTCCTCGTCCTCACAAAAAAAAATATGCGTTCATTTTTAGGCCTAGCAGGCTTTATAGAGCGTTTGTGCCTCAATTTGCTACTTTAGCTAGCCTCTAATTGAATTAACAAAAAGAACAAGCCCTCAAAAGTAATCTGGAATTCAGAATGTGAAGAATCATTTCTTGCCATAAAAGCGATACTTTGTTCTTCCCCAATGTTAAAAAGTCCTGATTTTGATAAACTGTTTTTGTTACAGACGGATGCTTCTAATGTTGGTTTGGGGGCTGTGTTATCTCAAATCCACCATGGAGAAGAACATCCTGTACTGTATATTAGCCGTAAATTACATGTCAGGGAAACCAAGTACTCCACAATAGAAAAGGAGTGTTTGGCACTCAAATGGGCTATAGAATCCCTACGATATTATTTATGGGGAACTCAATTTACAGTATGGACAGATCATAATCCATTACGATGGATACATATAACATGAAAGATAGCAATCCAAGGGTTATAGAGATGGTATCTAACATTGCAACCATATAAATTTATTGTTAGTCATAGAGCTGGGACCGCTAATAGTAATGTTGACTTCATGTCTCGCTTTGGAGCAGACATAATGGTAGAACCAAATGTAGACCTCGGGGAATGAATATATTTGTATTTTGAGAATGCTTTGTATTTAAGTAAAAAGAGAATATTAAAGGGCCCCGAGGTGGAGCTTTGGGAGTGGGTGGGCTAAAGCTCCATCTCTTTTTGTTTATAAAAAGAGATCTACATGCTATGCAAGTAGTGAAAACTACTAGTTTTCATTTTGAGTGTGGAGGAATGTGGTAGGGTCAGTGACCCCCCCCCCAACATTGATATGCTCATATGGTTACAGAGCATATGTAATCACCTGCCTGTGTATTGGAGGTGGTCTGAGAACATTGTGGGCTAAAATACTGGTTCCTTTAAGAAAAATCTGTTGCAACAGTCTTCTGGTATTCTGATTTCTTCCTTTACTATCGCTCCCTTCTCTGTCATTCCCTACTCAAGCTTAGCCACCTTTGAGTAGTCTTTCTGTCCCTTTCCTTAATTCCAGCTCGTTTTCATTAAACATTTAAAGCCCCAGTGTTTAAAACGTTCTGTGCTTGCAATACGAGCCATGAGTAAATTAATTTTCCTCATCAAATGTGCATGTTCACAAGAAAAGCTGACTGTGCGATCGTAATCGGACTGTGCAATCGATGAGAATGTGCGAAGACGCCGAAAAAAAGAGTTTGTTATGGCGTTTTTCATTGTCTGGTGAATTTATGAACAAGTTAACAACCTTTTTGCTTAGTTTTAGTATGAGAAGCTCAGAGTTATTATGGTATACCTCAGAATGTTAACTGAGAATCATTTGAAAAGTAGCGTTTGTTTGTTCCTTAAATCAAAAGGTTAAAATAGTACTTTTAAAAGGGGAAAGGCAATACATGCCACTTTTAAAAGGAGATGAAAAATGTTTAACTAAAAGGACCAAAAACCCTAATGTGGTCAAGAAAAGCCTTCGACTAACATTCTTACTTGTAAAGTGCTTCCAGTCCTCTCTCAGTCCAACTCATATAGGACTGGCGCCTATGTTGACCCACTTTTATAATGCAAGTTGAGGGAGGAGTTAACTAGGTCATGTGCTCCTTCACTTGTATAAAAGAGAGTGAATGTGAAGTGTTTAGTCAGAGTGTGGTAGGAAGGCAAACCTACCAGATGCCTAGCCAGATTCTAGGTGCCTTTTTGGCAGGAATTTTTATTTCTTGTTAAAGATACAGTGGTGTGAAAAAGTATTTGCCCCCTTCCTGATTTTCTCTATTATTGCATATTTGTCACACTGGATGTTTTCAGGTCTTTAGACAAAATATAATATTAGATAAAGGGAACCTGAGTGGACAAATAACACTTTTTTTTTTTTACTTATTTCATTTATTTAATGAAAAAAGTTAACCAACACCAACTGGCACTGTGTGAAAAGTAATTGCCCCTAGTTAAATCAACCCAATTAAAGGGATAATTAGAGTCCAGCTGATTGAACACAGCCAGGCTTGATTACAGCCAGCCCTGCTCAATATAAACCTCACTTATTTTGGCCCTTACCATCAGAGTCACGCTGCCAGGACAAAGATTCAACAAGCACATTATGCCATGATCAAAGGAAGTTCCTGAAAAGATCAGAAAAACATTTTGTTGCCCTCTATCAGTCTGGAAAGGGTTACAAAGCTATTTCTAAGGCTCTGGGACTCCATCGAACCACAGTGAGAGCCATAATCTCCAAATGGAGAACACTTGGAACAGTAGTGAACCTTCCCAGGAGTGGCGGCCTGCCAAAATTACTCCAAGGCACAGTGTAAAAATCATCCAAGAAGTCTCAAAGGATCCTAAAACAACATCCAAAGAACTGCAGGCTTCTCTTGCCTCAGCTAAGGTCAGTGTTCATGACTCCACAATCAGAAAGAGACTGGGCAAAATGGGCTTCATGTGAAAGTAGCAAGAGAAACCACTGCTAACCAAGAAGAACATAAATGCTCATCTCTCATTTGCCAAAAGCACCTGGATGATCCACATGCCTTTTGGGAAAATGTTCTATGGACAGATGAGTCAAAGTGGAACTTTTGGACAACATGGATCCCATAATGTCGTAAAGCAAACACAGCATTCCACAGTAAGAACACCATACCAACAGTCAAATATGGTGGTGGTAGTGTGATGAGTAACAAGGATCTTTGCTGCCCTAAGGACCTGGATGACTTGCCATAATTAAAGGAACCATGAATTCTGCTCTGTACCAGAAAATTCTTAAGGAGAATGTCCAGTCATCCTTCCGTCAGCTGAAGCTGAAGCGTAGTTGGGTCATGCAGCAAGACAATGATCCAAAACACAAAAGCAAGTCCACATCAGAATGGTGAAAAAGAAGTAAAATTAAAGTTTTGGAGTGGCCTTAGTCAAAGTCAGACTTAAACCCAATAGAGATGCTGCGGCAGGACCTGAAGACGCAGTTCATGCTCAAAACCTACCAAATGTTACTGAATTAAAGCAGTTCACCAGGAAAAGTGGGTTAAATTCCTCCACAGCGATGTGAAAGACTGATATTGAATTATAGGAAGTATTTGGTTGCAGTCATTGCAGCTAAATGTGGCATAACCAGTTATTAAGTGTAAGGGCAATTACTTTTCACACAGTGCCAATTGATGTTGGTTAACTTTTTTCATTAAATAAGTGAAATAAAAAAAAAAAAAGTGTTATTTGTTCACTCAGGTTCCCTTTATCTAATATTACATTTTGTCTAAAGACCTGAAAACATCCAGTGTGACAAATATGCAATAATAGAGAAAATCAGGAAGGGGGAAAATACTTTTTCACACCACTGTATGATTTCCTGTGCCTTATGTTTTTTTGAAAGTTATGTACAAGTTCCGCTTTAAGTTCATTTTATTTTTTCTGCTTCTAATAAATTTCGAAGTATTGGATTCTGACTGCTTTCTGGACTTTATTGGACACCCCCACGTGCACACTGAGGATCCACATCAATCCATCTTAGAACAGGATCAAGGCCAAAAACAAACAGAGAACTCAGAGGACACCCCTGTCGAACTCCAATATTAAGATGAACAGGGAACCCCATATGACCATTCACTAAGGGAGTAATTAGTGCTGCGGAATACAAAGTTTTCAATAAACCTATAAACAAATCTGGAATACCATAAACGTATAAAACATCCCATATGTGTTCCTGCCGGATAGCATCAAATGCTGTAGCTTGGTCTAATGACATGAGATATCCAGTTAAGTTTTGTGATAAACCCTGCTCTACCAGCTCCCTAATATAATTCAAATTATGCACAATATTTCTCCCCTGGACTGCACATGTTTGTGTGGAAAAAAGCAGACTCTGTGCCACTTTTGAAAGCCAGCTTGTCAAGATTGTTGCCAAAATCTTATAATCTGAAGTCAAGAGACTTAAAGGTCTCCAGTTTTTTAACAGTTGTGGGTCACCTTTTTTAAAATGAAATATCATTATTCCTTTACACATACTAGGAGGAGGCCTATTTTCAGACCAAACAGAGGCAAATAGGGCACGTAACCACAGAAGTAAAAGTTCCAAATACTTTTTATAAAACTCATTAGGAATACCATCAATGCCAGGGGTGGTATGAACAGATAATTTACAAACTGCCAGTTTAATTTCAGAATCATCAGTAGGGACCACCAAAGCTGACAGCTGTTCAGCCGATAAATGAGGAACATCTGGAGTGTGAAAAAATGTACTAGCCAAGGCAGGGGCAATATCCTGAAATGTAGATTGTACATAAGATTGCACAACTCGACATATTCCTCTAAACATCTTGCACCACAGTACAATCACTGTCTTTTAAAGCAGTAAAACCATATTTTTCAGAACTCCGTAACTGGAAATCATATGGGTTGACTTGTTGTTTAGTACCCTTATATTTTTGTTGATAGAAACATTTTCTTTTCTGATTTTTAGAAAATCATACATTTTGTTTTTGATTTCCTTAAGCTTAGTCACCATTGTTCTATCCGTGTGAGGTACCTGAGTCAGCAATTTCAGATACTGTGCCCTATAACTCAAATATGTTAAATAATGATTTCTGGCTTTACATTTTGAAATCTGCAAAAACAACAATTTCAAATCCACTTTGGTATCCTCCCACCATTCTATAGGGTCATATAGGCTGTCATATAGAACACAAAGATCCATTCGAGCAGCAAAAAAGGCTTTCACCTGTTCATCCGGGAGTTCCTAGTACAAAAGGGCAACATTCAGCTTTCAATAAGCACGACCTATCACACGTGTCTGATAAGAACCTATCCGTAATTTTACTATTACATGGTCAGAAGTCTCCACGGGTAAAATTACCACCTCAGAACAAGCAAGTCTCTTAGACACAAACCAATAATCGATTCGAAGATGAACCCTTTAATAAAAAGTATGTTAAAGGTTGTCGCAAAGCATCACACACATCTGCCAAATCGTTCTGTGTAGTACATCACAAACAAGTTCGTGTCACAGAAACCTTCTGTAGCCCTTCTCAATCCCTGACTACTAATCCATAATTAAAATCTCCCCAACAACACTAATTTGGAAGTATGTAAGTATGGGGCAATCCTCTTAAATAAAGCTGACCTATACGCTTTAAGCTGAGGTGCATATATATTTAGTATGCGATAAGTACAATTAGAAAGAACTAGATCTAACATCATGGCTCTCCCTGGCATAATATCCAGAACTTTCAAAATTTTAACACTAATTCCAGAAAAAGAATACCCACATCATCACAAGTATCCTCCCCCAAAGACCATAAAGAGACACCCCTCCTCCAGTCTCTTTCAGCTTCTTTCAACTGCATCAAAGAATGTATCCTGGTATCTTGAAGTAAAATAACATTACAGTGACTTTCCTGCAAACTAGCAAAGGTAATCTGTCTCCTACGAGAAGATTTGATACTATTTACATTAATAGTAAGAAAAACAACACCTTCTGCCATTCTTGATATGTGAGAGAGGAAAAAGGCCCAGAAAAATACAAGGACCAGACATTTTCAGTATTATGAGATATAGAAAAATAACTGTTCACTTTAGTTTCTTTCTTTTCTTCGGTTTAGGTTTATCACACACCCCTAGGTCTGGGGCCACCTTAGCATGCGAGGAAGTCACAGAAGAGATGTATGACTCTAAATCATCCTCTTCACCATCCTGTTCAGACAAAAGGGCACATGAATTCTGTAAGGGGAGTAATTCAGGTTCAACTTGACCGTCCAGAGTAGTTTTACTGGACTTGGAACGGGTCACCCTATGGAAAATTGACTCTTGTTGCACTTCAGGAGGAGGCATACAAGGAATACCCTCAGGTATGATAGAAACCTCTTAATTCTATGCCAGGAACAACAATGTCTCCAGGGTTAGAGGCCTGTGTTGGCTCTGCTATAGATAAGTCTGTTACTATGAGGTCAGAAGGCCCAGTATCCATATCCAATGAAGTCGACTCTGAAAGCACTACGGGAGCTTTCAGCAAGGCCATAGGCTGCAAGGGAGGGATCAAAGGGGAAGCCTGGGAATGGGTAATCAGGTCATGCATTTTCTGACTTTCCTTCTGAGCTGTGGCCTCATAAACATCTTGTTCCGCCCAAAGAGCCAGTTCAGCATTATTATGAGAAGCCCAGGAACATGTACAGAACATGTGACCAAAGTTCTTCACACAGATTACATTTAGGAGAATTCCTACAATGAGCACCCACATGTCCCAAGGCTCCACAGAGACCACATTTCTGCTGATCACAGACATTACTAAGATGTCCCAATGCACCACATTTATAGCAGGCGCGTGGCTGTCCAGAAAAAAATATCACACCACTATCCCTCCCCAAGAAAAAACAATTAGGTAGATGTTTCATCAAGCCATTTTCTAATTGTAAATCCATCAGAAATCTGCAACCCCCAGTCCAGAGACATTCCTTATTCAGAATAGGTTCTGGTTGACCCTTAATAGTACAGTGCTGCTGAAGCCAATAGGAAATATTGGCCACATTGACCCCCTCATTACGAAACATCACAGTAATTTTCTTTGAGACAGGTTTAGTTAGTGGAATGGCCATAAAAGATTTCCACCGCAGGGTATGTTTAGAGAGACTGAAACTGCTTCCAGAACCTATCAAGACCAGCAGCATGTTTAAAACTAATGTCAAATAGAGAGTGCCCAGGCATATGGATCAATGCATAAATCTCGTAAGCATAGCATTTCATACTGCCTTTCAACAAATCTTTCCCAACAAACTGTCTATTAGGGACCTCTGCCAGAAGGCCCCTAAATTTTAGACATACAGCATTCCTCCTTGCTGCTGGCTCTAAAGGTCCAAACTTGGCAGGGAATAACTGTTCCTTAATTCCTGCATGCCAAATCGAAGGAGCAGTTTTCACAGTAGGTTCTGGTTCCGGGGGGGATCTGTACCGGGACAGAAGGAGAAAACTGTGGCACAATAGGCTGACACTTCCCTGAGCCCACAGTGGGGGGGGGGAGACAGGTTCTGACCCCTCTCCCTCCAACCGTTTTATGTCACTCAATATAGTATCCACTACTTTGTTAGAAGAAGCCTGGGACCCCACTAGAGGGGAACCTTGACCAGGTGGGATTGTAGCAGAAGTAGTTAAATGAGGCACAAGAGTAGAGTTATCCACCGAAACAGCCTTGGGCAAGGAGCTAACGTTCGCATCCCACCCCCTCCCATCTGGTGATTTCACCCACCCTGCAGCCTCCAACGCCTGGGAAACCCAATCTGCTGAGGCAGGGGTCTCTCCCTCGGGAAGAGGAACATTCGTGGAACCCTGTAACAAAGAATCATCAGGAGTTCCATCCGAAATAGCATCCACAGACTGCTTTCCAGAAGTCAGCAACACGGTACCAATCCAACTGGAAACTGCAGTATCAACAGAAACTAGCAGGGCAGAACTTACAGTGTCAGTCAGGTGAGAGAATAGGCCATCCCCTTCACCAGTACATGGAGGGGTTCGGGACAGTGAATCTCTGCGTTCACTGGGCATAAGTGAAACTGAGAGGTCTAAATCAGTAGTATTCACTGTTGTCCCAGGCAAATTCAGGGAAGAAATCAAAGCTTCAGACACCACCGGCAGCATTGTGGAAGGTGTTCTGGACATTCAGACCGACACCTGACCCACATCCAAGTTAGGCCGTAACACTTCCTGTTCCTGCACATCCATGCTTTCCTCTCGGGCACACTCCAAGTCCTGCAATAATCAGTTCCGCAGTGCAAGGAACCGACGCTCTTCCTCAGCAATCCATTGCTGAATAACTGCCACACTATGCAAACCTTCCATCACTGCAGTCTCCGACCGATATCGAAGGGACCCATTGAAGTACAAACCTGAACCACCTCATCAGCCAGCTACACAGATACATAGACAGTGTCGGCAGATAAGGGCCTATGGCCCACCCAGTCTGCCCATTTGAGCTTGTAAGTTCAGTTTGTTTTCCTAGAAGTCTGTTGCCCCTTACCCCTGACCTCCATAATTCCTTATGTCTATCCATGCATTCTTAAATCCAGTGATTGTTTCAGCCCCACCACTTCCTCTGGCAGGGTGTTCCACTTGTCCACCACCCGTTCTGTGAAGAAATTCTTTCTCATGTTTCCTCTGAATCGTCCTCCCTCCAACTTCATCCCATGCCCTCTTGTCCTGGAACATCTTTTTGCTAAAAATAGTGTTTTCCTGCACCCTGTTCCTCCCTGTAAGATACTTGTATGTCTCTATCATATCCCTCTCTCCTCCTCTCCTCCAGGGCGTACATGTTCAGTTCCTTCAACCTGTCTTCATAGGACTTGTGATGCAATCCATGCACCATCTTTGTTGCCCTCCTCTGAACCTTCTCTACCCTGTCTATGTCCTTACATAGGTATGGTCTCCAGAACTGTACACTGTACTCAGGTGGGGCCTCACTAGTGTCTTGTATAGCGGAATTATGACCTCCCTTTTCCTGCTGGTGATGCCCTGCCTATACATCCCAGCATCCTATTTGCTTTACCTGCTGCCTTGTCACACTGTTTCCCCTACCTTGAGGTCATCAGAGATGACAACCCCAAGATCCCTTTCCTGCTTGGTGCATGCTATATCCTCACCCCCAACTGATATATTGTGCGGGTTTTTGTGCTCCATATGCATTATCTGCACTTCTTTGCATTGAATTTCAACTGCCAAACCCTGACCATTCTTCAAGTTTCTGCGAGTCGCTTCTCATTCTGTCTACACCCTCTGGTGTGTCTACTCTGTTACAGAGCTTTGTGTCATCAGCGAACAGCCAAATTCTGCCTTCTAGGTCCTCACGCAATGTCACTGATGAAGATGTTGAATAGGACCGGTCCCAGCACTGATCCCTGTGGTACCCCACTGGTCATTTTTCCCTCTGTGGAGTGATAGCCATTTACCACCACCCTCTGTGTCCTGCCACCCAGCCAGTTACCTACCCACCACACTACTGTCCTGCCCACACCCATATTCCCCAGTTTGTGTAATGGTCTTCTATGTGGCACAGTGTCAAAGGCCTTGCTGACGTCCAGATAGGCCATGTCCACTGCCCTCCCCTGATCCACCTCCTTAGTCACCCAGTCAAAAAATTCAACGAGATTGGTCTGACATGACCTCCCCCTGGTGAAACCATGCTGCCTTGGGTCCTGTAGTCCATTGACAACCAGATGTTCCACCAATCTCTCCTTCAGTAGTGCTTCCATGATCTTCCCCACTACCGAGGTGAGGCTGACCGTGTCTGTAGTTCCTGCTTCCTCTTTGTTCCCACTTTTGTATAAGGGGACTACAACTGCTGTCCTCCAGTCTTTGGGTACCTCCCTGTTTCCAGTGATCGGCTAAACAGGATAGCCAGAGGTTCAGCCACCACCTCTCTTAGTTCTTTAAGGACCCTGGGTGAACCCCATCTGGCCCCATTGCTTTATCAACTCTTATTACTTCCAGTTCCTTCAAGATCCTTTCTTCGTGTAAAGGGACTTGTGTCCATTTCTGCACCATTCTCACCCCTTGTACTCCTTCAGACCCATTACCTCCTCTTCCTCAGTAAAGACTGAGCAAATACCTGTTCAGTATGTCAGCTTTACTGTTGTCATCCTCCACGCAGCCCCATCCTCCCCCTTCAGTCTCACTATCCCTCCCTTTGTCTTTCTTTTTTACTTATGTACCTGTAAAGGTTTTGTCCCCTCTACCCACTGATTTTGCAATGTGTTCTTCTGTGTGAGCTTTGCTTCCCTTACTGACCTCCTGCCTCCCTTTTATTTCTCCTGGTACTTCTCCCTATCCTTCTGCCTGTGTCTTTTGTATTGCCTGAATGCAATCTTTTGGCTTTCACTTTCTTTGCTACCTCTTTGGAAAACCATAATGGTCTCCTCTTCCTTTTCCTCTTGCTAACCTGCTTTAATGCATAATTATGTTGTTCTTGTAATCCCCATTTTAAATACTGCCCACTGTTCCTCAACCCCTGATTCCTGTCCCATTCCCTTAATGCCTCTTTTCAAGTATCTCCTCATTTTCCCAAAGTCTGCCCCCTAAAATCCAGGATCGTGTTTTGTGTGGTTTGGTTCTGCTCTTTCTGTGATTTCAAACCACAATGACTGGTGGTCACTGTTTCCCAGGTGCTCCTCCACTGTTACCCCCATCGCATTGTCCCTGTTTGTGAGCACAGGGTCCAGTATTGCCTTCTGCCGAGTTGGTTCCATGACCAGTTGCTTGAGGAAGGCACCCTGAAGGGAGTCCAGGATAAATCTGCTCCTAGTTGATGCTGCTGCTGGGATGCTCCAGTCCACGTCTGGAATATTGAAGTCTCCAACCAGTACTACCTCACCCTTGTCTGCCATCCTTTGGATGGCTAGCATCAACTCCTATCTGTTTCTTCCTCCTGGGCTGGTGGTCTATAGACCACACCTGTGCGGATGGCTGTCCCCATTTTCCTTTCCAGCTAACCCACAGTATCTCTCCCCATTTTGTTCCTCCTGGATCTCTGTGGCCTTATGTCATGTTTCACATACAGTGCCACTCCTCCTCCCTTCCTGCCTGCTCAGTCTCTTCTGAATATGTTGTAGCCAGGTATGGCCATCTCCCAGTTGTAGTTATCATTACACCAGGTTTCAGTGATGGCCACAATGTCCAGGTCTGACTGTACCATGACAGCCTCCAGATCTTCCATCTTGTTGCTAAGGCTCCTGGCATTTTGCACACATGGCTTTCCATGATTTGACCTCCCTAGACTGTTTCACTGTTCTACTCAGCCCCTTCCTTGGTTGTCATTTATCCCTGGTTCTCCTTGCTGTCTGCCCTTCTGCTGAATTTTGCCCTTTTCTGCTTATCCACCTCTTGGGCACTAATGTCCATCTTTTGCCACTGCTTTGCAGAGATAGCCACTCCTCTGGTTCACTGGTTCCACTGCTAGCTGTGGGGGGTGACAAGTAGGTACCCTCCTTGCTGGCCTGTCACCCCTTTGCTAGTTTAAATGCTTGTCAGTGTAGCATTTAAACTTATCATTGAGTCTTGTATTCCCCTCCAGGATGGGCGCAGGCCATCAGGCTTGAACAAACCTCCATCCCTCCAGGTGGGTCCCCAGTCACCAATGAATCCAAACCCTTCCTCACAGCACCAGTTCTTCAACCATGAGTTAAAGTTCCTGGTGCATGCACTCTATGCTCTCCCTTGCCTCTCACAGGTAGTACTTCTGAAAGTGACAGAAGTAGCTACCTGCTTGAGACCCTCCCAGTTTCCTAAACTCTTCCTGAACTTCCTTTGGCTCCCCATTTGCCAGGTCATTAGTACCTAGGTGGATAATGACATCCAGCTCACTCTCCCGTCTTGCCTTCCCAGTGATCCCCAGGATCTTCCTTCCATCCCTCCATGCCGTGGCACCTGGTAGGCACCTCACCTCCCTGTCCTCCCCCTCCTGTGTTCCTAGCTGGATCCCTCTTATGATGGAGTCCCCCACCAGGATTTGCTTCCTCCTCCTCTGGGGTCCACTGCTTTCCCGCTGAGGTCACCTCCTTGGCTAACCTCCACATCCTTTCCTTCCACTTCTCTGGGTACCTCTATTTGGTTGTCCCGTTTGCCAGTATGGCATATGAGTTCTTAGTGGAATAGGATCTGGGAATGCCTCTGCCTGACTGCTCTAACCCTCCCTGAGCCCACTGTCATCCAAGTGCTCCTCGTTCTCGGCATCCTTTGAGGCAGTTGCATTGGACTGGGTGGTCCCTGGATAGGGGTGATGGTACTCCTGACCCAGTTTACTTCCGCTCTGAGTCTGGCTACCTCATCCCGCAGTCAGAGAGATGCATGCAGATAGGGCAGCACCTCAGTGCCCTGAAGGTCTGCCTGAATATGGCTGCCCCACAGCCACTGCATTGCACCACTCCCCACATTATACTGCAGTTCCACTACTTGTCTGCTACTGAAGCTCTCTTAGTTCCCTTTTTATTAATTTACTGTACTAAAAATACTGCCACTGATCCTCAGATTTTTTTTTTTTTAAAGAAAAAGAAACCAATAAATAAATAAATGAGTCAAAACACTTGTGCTGAGGGGGCTTCTTCCCCTTATGCCCTCCTACTTCACCCCTTACTATACCCTGTGTTTAGCTCCTGTCAATCAGATTTAACAGGGCATATAATTAAGAGTTGGGGAAGGGCAGGAGGAGGGCAAATTGCAGCAATTAAAGACAGCACAGAATTACACCACCACTATGTTTTAAATTTTCAACAGCCCAAAAACAATTATAAGTAAAGACAACAAAGAAAGTATAGTGTCACTAAAAGCCCACAATCTAAGTTTAAAGAAAATAGCAATTACCAGTTCCTCTAAAGCACTGAATTGAATGTGTTTCCTTCCCCTTCTGCTTCTTCTGAGAAATAAAACTCTGCTTGCTACTTTAACTCTGACTAAGCCCACCTCCAGTTATCACGTAGCTGAGGTCAGAGGCCAGACAATTAACACCCTTCACCCAACTACAGGGCAGTCAGACAAGCCAAGATAAAATTTGCAGCAATTAAAGACAGCACAGAATTACACCACCACTATATTTTAAATTTTCAACAGCCCAAAAACAATTATAGGTAAAGACAACAAAGAAAGTATAGTGTCACTAAAGCCCACAATCTAAGTTTAAAAGAAAAATAGCAATTACCAGTTCCTCTAAAGCACTGAATTGAATATGTTTCCTTCCTTCCCCTTCTGGCTTCTTCTGAGAAAATAAAACTCTGCTTGCTACTTTAACTCTGACTAAGCCCCACCTCCAGTTATCACGTAGCTGAGGTCAGAGACAGACAATTAACACCCTTCACCCAACTACAGGGCAGTCAGACAAGCCAAGATAAAATTTGCAGCAATTAAAGACAGCACAGAATTACACCACCACTATGTTTTAAATTTTCAACAGCCCAAAAACAATTATAAGTAAAGACAACAAAGAAAGTATAGTGTCACTAAAAGCCCACAATCTAAGTTTAAAATAAAAATAGCAATTACCAGTTCCTCTAAAGCACTGAATTGAATATGTTTCCTTCCTTCCCCTTCTGGCTTCTTCAGGTAAGTGCACTAGCTTCTCCTCTGTTCCACATTCCGTAGCCATACTGATCACAGTGAGTATCAGGGGGGCCAAGGAGGTGATTGGCACCTCGACCTCCCACACATCCACACTCCTCGGTGTCCTGAGTCACACTGAACACGTAACTCCAGGTCACAGCGCCCTCTGTTGAAAAGAGATGGGGAATTTCCCCGGTGTCCTGGCCAAATTTCCCTCATTCACTGAAAATACCACCAACAGCTTAATCTGGTTCAAGGTCAGCTGGCATTCATCTGTATCCCCCTCCCCCGGGTCATGACTGAAAATAGGAAGGATTTATCTAGTGCACTTACCTGATCAACAAAAGCTAAATAAAAAATATCAGCAAGCAAAGGAGCACTCACCGTTACCCTCTATGCATGGAAGGGATGAGAGTGTGGTACTGGGCACTGTCTCATAACCTTCATTTAACAGCCATATTTCTTCCAGGAATCCAAACCATCTTGGCAGACAGGCTTAGTCCCAGTCTCAGATATATGAGTGGGAACTGCTGACCTCCATAGTAAGCAACCTCATCACAAGATGAGGTCGTCCAGAGTTGCAACTTTTTGCATCCTTTACACAATGCAAAACTGCAGCATTTCTGCTTACTCTGGGGCCTGGAGTTTTTTGGCAAGACACATTGTCCCTTTCCTAGAAAAAGAGAGGTTCCTTTATGCATTCCCATAAATCCCTCCCATTCAGAGGGTTCTATTCAAACTGTGGACAGAATGGACCTTTGTAATCTTAGTGGCTGTCTTCTGGCCTCATTAGATATGGTTTCCCCTGCTATAGCATCTAGCAGTGGAATCTCTTGTTCGGCTGCCCCTTTGTCAAGGTCTTCTGTCACAGGACAGGGGTCCCTAGTCCATCAGACCTGCAGTCCCTGCACCTGCATGCATGGCTCCTGAGGACATAGCCAGTGCACGTATTGAGGATTTCTCCCCAGTTAGCAAGTGTCTTGCGGGCAGCCAGAAAGCCGTCCACAAGCCACACCTATTCACTAAAATGGAAACGCATCTCCATATTATGTGTTTCCATTTCTGAGGACCCATTTATGTGTCCTATCAATACTATAGTGGTTTATCTCCTGTCTTTACCAGACTCAGTTCTACACTACTCATCAGTTAAGATGCACTTGGCTTCCATTTCAGCTTTCTTTGCCCCTGTTGTCGGACACACGGTGACACAACTAAAAGTGCTCTGTATATTCCTTAAGAGTACCTTGCACTTGCGTCCCCGATTTCGTAAAACAGTTCTGTCTTGCAACCTTAATTTCCTTCTTGAATAATTGATTTTGGGTCCATTTAAGCCTGCTGTAGCTTGTGAGATGCGCCTCCTTTCTTGGAAGGCTCTTTGTCTGGTTACCATAACTTCTGCCTGAAGGATCTCTGAACTTCAGGCGCTCATGCATGAGCCCCCTTACCTTTTTCACAAGGACAGGGTGGCCTTACGTACTAATCCACATTTTTGTACCTAGAGTAGTTTCTGACTTCACACTGAATCAGACCATAAACCTACCAGTGTATATCCAGATCATGTTAACAAAGGTGAGGCAATAGCTGTCAACCTCAGGACTCTGAAATGAGGGACACCAACCCTTGAAATGAGGGACACCACACCCTGAAATGAGGGGCACTACTGAGGACATCAGAATTTCAGAACTTTAGTGATTTAATGCACTGTTTAAGAGCATATCAGAGCCTGAAATTCAATGAAATCTCTTCCTCAGGCTTCCTTATCTCAGCCCCCTCCTTTTTTTTTTCAATTTTTCTTTAATTTCAATCAAGAACAAATCAACAATTATTTACCTTACCACTGTCACTAAGTGTACCACCGCTGGCAGAGTCCTACCAGTCCCACTTGTCTCCCAGTCCTCTCCTGAGTTGACCTTGTGCTGGCAGTCAGTGCACATAAAATTCATCGGTCAGCCTCAGTCAGTCAGCCCACAAGTGCAGCACGTAGCAGCAATCAAGTTGATGAACTCTCAAACTAAGGCAAAGCCCTCTCTGATCCATTCCTGGCTAGTGGCTGGCTACTAGGTATACAGAGATAGTACAGATAACACCAGTGATGACCTACCTTGCCAGCAACACCACTTTGCTGGCAATCAGTCGAGCACTGAGTCGGCGAGCTCCGTACACTGTCCTGGTCCACTTCTCTCTCTCTCTCTCTCTCTCTCTCTCTCTCTCTTCTGAGTTGTCATTCTGGCAAGTGTGGTGGCAAACTCCTTTTCCACCCACTCATTGCCTCCCTGAATAATCTCATTCTGACTGGGTGGTGGGACGACTCCGAGGTTGCACGCAACCATTACCCAGGTCACAGGCCCGTAACCGCAAAAACAGAAGAAATGGAGTGGAACTGCCCGGAGCCTAAAAGCTAATGGGTCGGGAACTGACTAGTCGGGGGCCGACCGAGGCTCAGTCAGCTAGCTGAGCTCCTCTCCTCCAACACAAAATGAGATCCGGGATCAGATGTTTGGCAGTCTGGAGCCTTGGGGAGAAGGGGTCAGATCCTTTTCGCACATGCAATTTTCCAGCACCGTGACCACAGGCAGCCAGCGATGGACGCTTCTTGCCCTCACACTCCCCCTTACATCTCTTCACTCAGAGTGCACTACATACTGTGCATCAAAGCACCAAATTCAAGCCACGCCCTAATTGGCTGAGAATGGAGAGGAGGAGCGGTCTCACCCAGTAACCAGCCCGACCCGAGGGGCTTGTTGAAGTTGCACTGACTTTCTTGCCAGCCTTGCACGCTTGCTCCCGAGTCACAATCATTGATTTCAGTCAGGTTAGAGGTCAGTCATGTGCATTTAAAGAGCCCACTGACATCAGCATTAGTTGCCACTGTCAAATTCGGGACAATGACAGGTGCTGGAGGTACAGCGGAACAAGTTCAAGAAATGGGGCCAGGACACTTGAGAGGTATGAGTGAGGCATTGCTCTGTATGCTTGATGTACATAGAATGCTACATTTCTATCTTAATAGTACTAAGGACTGCAAAACTCCTCTCAGCTTTTTTAGGGTTACCACCTGTCCTACGTTTTGCAGGACAGTCCTGATTTGGGCAGCTGTGTCCTGCAAAAAAACATGAAAAATACTACATGTCCTGACTTTTTAGTAGAAAAAATATTTTTTAACTTTCCTCTAAATCTTGTAGAAAACTATAGTACCTTAACTAAAATACATTAAAATGATATGAAACCATAGAAGCAACCAAAAAACTACAATACTTAGTCTTAATTCTGATTATATAGAGAAAACAAGTCTGTTGCACTAGTCGAGGTTACGTACTGTCCTGCGAAAAATCATGTTTTAGTAAGAAATGTCCCACTTTGAGCTTCTTAAAAGGTGGTAACCCTAAGCTTTTTGTCTCATTGCCCCTGGGAGAGAGGGTGTACCTGTCACTAAATACCTGTCCAAATCGCTGGCTCATTGCGATGAATTTTGTTATAGGAAGAACAGAAGGCAACTTCCTGGTGCTGTATATGGCCAAGCTACATGTGGTATGGCCACTTCTGTGGCCTGTTTTCAAAATGTTTCTTCAGCTGAC
Organism: Neoceratodus forsteri; assembly: GCA_016271365.2. Taxonomy (NCBI): domain Eukaryota; kingdom Metazoa; phylum Chordata; order Ceratodontiformes; family Ceratodontidae; genus Neoceratodus; species Neoceratodus forsteri. Next base: position 372,728,457 of record CM057450.1, on the reverse strand, counting down.
ATTTGCACTTCTGCCACATGGAGCACTGTACGGACTTTCAGTAAGTACTGCAGTATAGTCATTATCTCAGGCAGGTGTGCTGGCTTTGGTCTTGCTGTTCTGCAGGGCCTTCTGTCTTGATTTCTTATTAGACTTTGCCATCCTCCCTGTGTACCTAGTATACTGCTTGAGAATCATTCTAATGGTATGGCCCAATGGAGGAGAGATCCTCAACGAAGTTAGAACTGTTACTCATCATAACAGTAGCTCTTTGAGAGAATCTCCTCCATTGGACCACAGTGCACCCACCCTTCTTCCCCCGTTCTGAGGTTTAAGCCGGCAGGTTTGTCCACTGCCTTGTCTGGAGGTGTCCATAAGTGCCTTATGTATTACTGTGTTTCCAGTCTTATGCCTCTCGTGTGCCTGGTACTGGTTTTGATGATCTGGTTCTTCATGTTAAGAGGCACTCCAAGCCTGTTTATGGCGGTGAACTGAGGAGCAAAGGGGATCACCCACATGTTTAAGGCATAGACATTGCACGTTACTGTGGGTGGCCCCCAGCTAGCAAAGGTTTCCAAGTGGACCTGATGCCGACAACTTAGAGTTACGAAGGCGTGGCCCAATGTAGGAGATTCTCTCCAAGATCTACTGTGAGTAACTGTTCTTTGTATTTTGTCCTGAAGTCTGTTTGCCTCCTGGTAACTTACCAGCCTCTTCCTTATCATGGTCTCTATTCTAGCAACTTACCCACTATAGACATTAGACTGGCAGGTCTGTAGTCCCCTGGTTTATCTCTTCTCCTGCTCTTGTGCAGGGAATCTACACTCACTGTCCTCCAGTCTGTGGGTACTATCCATGTCTCCAGTGAGCTGTTGATGAGCTCAGTCAGTGCTCGGCTAGGACCTGCCCCTTCAGCACATGGGGATGTAGCCATCCATGCCCTCAGTCTTAGAAACATAGGAAATGACAGCAGATAGATGTGTATTGCCCATCTAGTCTGCCCGAGCCAATCTAATTTTAGGACTGTGTCCTTGACAGTCCTCACTACTTCCCTCCTCCCAGTCTGTACCCTTACACACTATTCCCATGTGTCTGTTTCATCCCCTTTTGAACCCTCCCACTGTTACAACCCTGATGACTTCCTCCAGAAGCTTGTTCCAGTCTAGTGACACTCTTTCTGTAAACAAAAGAAAAAAAAACTTCCTGACATCCTTCTCGAACCTACCACCCCACCAGTTTCAGGGGAGTTACTTCTGGTACCCATGTTACCACTCATTGTGAACAACTTGCTGCTGTTCTCCTTGTATGTTCTTTGGGTGATACTAGACCATCTCATGTATGTCACCCCTCTTTCTCCTGTCCTTCAGCATTTACATATTTAGATCCTCCAAGGGCTTCTCATAGGACTTAACCCTGTTGCTGCTGTATCATTTTGGTGACATGTCTCTGCATAGCCTCTAACCTATCCTTTCCCTCTCCTTCCTCAAGTGTGGGCTTCAAAACTACACACAGTATTGCAAGTGAGGGCAAACCAGGATCTATACAGGGGCTGTATTAACCGTCTCCTTCTGCTAGTGATCCCTCTTCCTATGCATTCTAGCATCCTGCTCATAGCACCACTACTCTGTGCCGTTGCTTTCATTATTTCTGTTTTTAACACCCCAGGTCCCTAATCTCCGATATGATCTCCACTACCACCCCATTCATTGTATACTGTGTTCTGGGCTTATTGGTCTTGGTGTGCATTTCCTTGTACTTTTTTGCATTAAATTTCAGCTGCCACATCCTCAACCACCTCTTCAGAGTTTCCAGCACTTTCTTTATGGCCCTTAGCCCCTCCTCAGTGTCCACTCTTCCAGAAGCTTGGTCTCATCTTAGAAGAGCCATATCTTTCCCTTGAAGTTAAAGAAAACCAGTCCTAGAACTGATCCCTGGAGCACCCCGCTCATGACTTCCCTTATTCCATTTATGTCCGCCCTCTTGGTGCTACCACTCAGTCAGTTTTTCACCCAGCTCATAGTCTTGTTCGCCTTCAATGCATTTCAACCCTCTAACACCCTTTTCTCCAAAATTGGATCCACGTTGACACCTTCCCGTGCCCCCTTTGCCCTGATGGGACAGTGGGGAAATTGCCCCTTTTCCTTTACTGTGAGTAGTAAACAGAAAAATGTGTTCAGGCTGTTCACCTTTCCTTTATCCTCATTCTCCCATTCGTCTTCCTTCTTCAGTCAAACTATTCTGTCCTTAGTTTTTCACTTCTCTCGTATGTAACGAAAGAAGGTCTTGTCTCCCTTCTTCATTCCTTCAGCTATCTTCAGCTCCTCATCAGCCTTAGTCTTCCTCACAGCCCTGCTGGCCCATTCATCTTATTTTGAAACTCTGCCCTATCCCACTTTCCTTGCCTGTTTTTTTATTTTTTGAACGACTTTATCTGTGTCCTCCCCTCAATGCCCCTACGTCACTTATGAACCAGATTGGTTTCTTACCCCTCTTATTCTTCCCAGTTACCGTTACACAAAGATTTGTGAGTTCGTTTTTTAAACTTCCCACTTTGATTCCACCCACTCTGCCTCTCTAACCTGTTCTAGTGCCCCCTGCAACAACTGCCTCATCCTATCAAAATCAGCCCTCATCAAATACAGGACGTTTGTCTCCACTTCAGTTCTGATGTCAAACCATACTGTCTGATGGTTGCTGGCTCCCAGTGGGTTGAGCACTGTGAACTCCCATGTACTGTCCCTGTTTGTAAGGACTAAGTCAAGAATGGCTGCCTCTCTTGTAAGCTCTTCCACCATCTGCACTAATTATGTTTCCTGAAAACTCTCTACCAGCTGATGACTTCTTGAATTTGCTGTTACTGGGATTCAATACATGTCAAGCATGTTGAAGTCACCCAGTTGCAGCACTGCCTCCTCCTTTGGTGCCTTTTTTATTTCATCCCACAGCTCCTTATCTGCTTCTTGTTTTTGAGATGGTGGCCTGTATACCACCCCTATCCTGACGTTTCGCCCCCTTCCATCACAGCCTGCTGCCATATTGTCTCGGTGTAATCAATCACCTTTCCCCATATCCTCAATCTCCATGGCCTTTATACTCTTCCTTACATATAATGCCATTTTTCCTTTCCACTCTATCCCTCCTGAACACTGCATACCCTGGTATGGTCATATCCCAGTCGTGGTATCGGGTTCCAAGTCATGGTACTGGAGTGCCCATATTTCTGTGATCACCACAAGATGCAAGTGTGCTTTTGCCACCACTACCTCCAGATCTCTTGGCTTGATCCACAAGCTTCTGGCATTCATGCACATAGTCCCTCAGGTTGTCTACTTCCATCCCTCTTTTGGCCCCTTCCCCCTGACTTCTTCTTCTGCTTTGCCCCTGCCCCCCACCCCTTCTCAGATCCCTTGCAGCCTCTCTCCTGCAACTTGCTCAAACCTCTCCATCTCTACACTCATGCTGTACTGTTTCTTCAGTGTTTTCTTAAACTGGAGAGAGGCCATCCAGGACCCCTGCAATTGAATAGGTGCACCTCTCCACATCTAATATGTCTCCTCCCTCTGATAGTTTAAAGTTACCTCCTCAGTGCACTCTTTATACTTGCACCCTAGCATCCTGGTGCCCTCCTTAGAGGGGCGAATGCTATCTTGCTTGGATAACCTTTTATCCCTCCAAGAGCATGCCCAATCTTCCAGCTGCCGCCATCCCTTCTCCCTCCATGTGTTGAAGTGAGCATTTGGAAGAATCTTCCCCTCCCCCCTGTCCCAAACTGGCAGAACCTCAGAAAAGTCAGTGAGGCTGCTGCCAGCTAGGGCTTCCTCCCTAGTTTTCTAAAGTTATCCTTCACCTCCTCCAGGGGTCTGCACAAGCCAGATCATTAGTCCTTAGGTGGACAGTAACATCAAGCACATCCCCCTTTCCACTCTGCTGACAGTTCTTTTTCCCTGTTAGCATCCCTCCCAACAGAAACACCCAGAAAGCACTACACCATCATTTCCTCCTGCTTCCACCACCCTTTCCATCCTTCTTGTGATGGAGTCCCTTATTACAAGCACTTTTCTAGCCCTATCCTTCCCCTTGGACTCCAATTTCATGTTAGGTGTCCTCTTAGGGACAGAGCTTGTCTCTTGGGTGGCTACAGGTTCCTGTCTCTTCTCTGGGAAGACTAGACCAACCGAATCTCACAGGGGAGTGAATCTGTTTGATGGTACCAGCTCGGGGTCTCCACTGTTGTGGACCCCCTTGCCAACTACCATCCACTCCCCAGTCTGGATTTAGTTGTCCTTTGCAGAAGAAGTGTAGTGGCTGTCTGTACCAGCAACTGCTGTGACCGGCTCTGGAGATGGCTAAGTTCAGCCTGCACCATAACCAGCTCCACAGTGAGTACTGCAAACTGGCTGCACACTAGCCAACAATATCACCCCCCAGAGGACTTCCCTAAAGACGACTACACCACAGGTGTTGCATCCTTTTAGGCCCCTCCTCCTTCTACCCTGTTCCCCCTCAGCTCTGCACACCCCCCTCTAATGACATTTTTATTCCACTGCTTTACCCATTGATAATGTACACCTATTGATAATGTACATGCTTTACCTATTGATGCAGAACCACCAGAAAGACCTGGAAGAGATGGTCCACGTCAAAGAGGACAGGGTCCCCATTTCCAGAGAGGGCAAAGGACATACGCTGGATCTCCCTACCACAGCCAGAACAGTGGATATCAGCGGAGAGGTCATCACTCTGGTTCGTTTAGGCCTCAGACCCCACACCCAGGTACATTGCAGTTGGAGAAATGCTGTTCTCATGGTGTTGCAGAAGCTCATTAGTACGCAGCTCTAGGTTCAGAACCAAACGCAGGCAACTGGAAAACTGGGCAAGTAGAAATGGTAAAAGTGATGTGTTTGACCTCCAAGTTAGGTGTGTGTTGAATGCACCATGTTATGTCACTCCGTTGTGACTGACATACAGTGCAGCTCTGGAGATGATAGTCTTGTGCATGGGATCCTAGTCAGGGTGGAGGAGGCTAAGCAGAGTCCCCTAGGATGTGCAGTGCCTGTATGGTGGGTCTGCTGCACCTGTTTGTGCATGACACCCTGTTGGTTTCCCAGAATGGTGGAGTCATGAGCGATGAATTTTTCCTTCCATGACCTTCTTGCAACATAGACAGGGCATTGACATGGATCACATAGGCATCACACATCAAAGCCCCATGCTAATGTCATGTTCCAGGACTCCACTTAATAGTCTTCCTTGCCCTGCAACCATGCTGTATATTGAGGTCTCCCTGAGACCCACAACAGGTGCAAAGGGTAGCAAGAGGAAGTGACTTGCACATCAGAAGGCACGACATCCTGCAGCAGATGATTCAAAGAGACCAAAGAAGGTGCTGTAGGAAGTAAGGGATAGGGTTGCAAGGGGTAAAAAACAGGAATAGATAGATTAGATAGACAGTTTTTGAATGAGATATTTTAAATATTTTCCCATCTCAATTTACCATTTCCTTAATTGGAAGCATACCTCTCAACTGTTCCTGGTTAAGAGGGATGCCCCTCATTTTATCCTACAAGATCGCTCTGTCCCTCATCCGTTCCTCATGGAAAAGGTGCTGCCCATACAGAGACTCTGCTGTAAATTCAGACTTCAAAGCAGAAATTCGTAATCTAAGATACTGTGGCGTTTCGGTGTTGGTGTGCAGCTAGGACTCTTACGTCCTCTTCAGGTCTGCCTTGCCCATCTTTGGCTATACCGCTTGACATCTTGCTGGGCCCGTGCAAATAACTTATTGATTTGGAACTTCTGTAAATGAGCACCTGTGCTCAAAGGTACTCTCCAAAATAATGACTAAAATAAATAAAAGAACTGAGTTGGATGCAGAAAATAAAATAGAACAGTCTTATCACATAAAACTTCTGCACACCATGAGGATATGCTTTAGATTGATGCATTTCCCTGAGCCCTGAAATAACAAGGCACTGCCTGGCAACAAAACAGTTATAACAACATGAGTGTTTTGAGTGCACTTAAAGGCCGGCAGCTAACATTAAGCCTCTTGCCTAATTGTACTTAAACTCGCCCACAGGGTTGTAAAAGAGTACCACTTGAACAAACAATAACATAACAGTATAAAATGTGGTATAGCAGTGTAACCCCTAGATGGCGCTATCCCAGGGGCTACTACCCCTGCCTGATTTGCCACTAACAGGTTGAGGGGCCTGGATCCAATGGCGGGTGCCTCCACCCAGAGGTCAGGGTTTGCAATAGTTAAACTAACTTGGTCACAGCCCTCTGGGACACTGCAACCCCTTTCTTCCCACTAGTGGCCCACACAATATATCAGAATTACCTTCACAGTATACACTTACCCCCAGGTCTGGTTCCGGCACTGGGACCTCCTGTGAAATGAGATACAGTGCAACAATCACAGTACAGTACTTTAACATAGACAAATACCTCCAGGCAGTATAACTTTGCTGAAACAAGCAGCTCTGATTTATTTAGGGGATATAACAAGGACAGGGAAATCAGGTTAATTAGCTTATCACTCTAATAATCTACCTATGGCTCTGTGAACAGGCCTATCCCTATCAGTTACTGTCCCTGGGTACCCAAGCCCTAGTGGCTAGTCAAACCGTGGCAGCTGGTAGGGGCCCTTTCACACAGAGAAAAGGAGAATTAAACAGTCAGCAGTACAGTAATTCCATTTGGATTTAATGTGGCAATTCAACAGGAGCGACCCTGAATTAGTACTCACGACCTCCAAATAAGATAGGGTCCTTCAATGTCAGCAGGGCTCACTTGAGGTACACAAACCTCTTCACACATCCATATAAAAAAGCACTATACCAGGCAGGCTGCATCTGTATCCGATCGCAATTACTGCACAATACCGGGAGAACACACAGCAGATTCAGTTCCTGACAGACCGGTGCAATTTTCAGCAATTCCTCCAGTCTTCTACAGGGTGAGCCTGGTTTCTACTCTTCAGAGATCCTTTGATTCTTTTCACAGGGCCAGTTCAGTCCTAACAAGCTGTTACACAAGCTGCAGACGGAACTCTGGGTCTTACACACGTTTTTTGACTAAAACTGCACACTGAAAAAGCACAGGGCTCCTTCCTTCTTCACTGCCAAAGCTCAACTCAACTCCAACCGACAAAGCCGGGCACTTCCTTTGAGTTCCTCCCAGTTCTTGACTGGATTGGCTGTCACTCACAATAGACTGCTGCTGTTGGTCCAAAAAGGCACTGAAGTCTAAACTACATCTCCCAGAGTCACTGCCATACAATCCTCTTGTGGCTGGCTCAGATTATGAGTCCAAGTTCTGATTGGTCCAAGGCACCATTTTAGAGCTAGCTTACCCACACTGATTGGTCCAGTTCAGCAGTTCAAAACTAGAATGGGGAACTAGCAGACACAGTTCTGACTGCAAAGAAAGCAGGTTAGACAAACTGTAATTTCATTATTACTCTAAATAATTTCTGGCAAACAGTTACATCTTTCAGATAGGTTCCTTTGCACTCCTAGTGACTGCAAAATGAAGTGAATTGGCAGCAGCTTGGTGGTACTCAATCAAAGAAACACAGTCCCCATACAAACTAATTATGTCTGCAAGCAGACAGCTCTTAAAGAGACAGTACCAGAGGTTCTAAAAACACTCACTGATAAATGGCTTAAATGCCAAACACCATTCAAGCTTGGAGCATTCAAAGCAAGCTCCTGGAAGTCTTTTGGGAACCCCCATTTGCAGGGGGTTACACCCTTCCTGGCCTGGGAAAGCTTGACGTCGCGTCAAGCAAGTACCCATAAGTTTCAACTGCAACCATATACATTTGCATTAGGCTCGCACATGTAATCATCAGTCAATATATCATTTTACCAAGAACACATTTCTGAAACATTGCAGTCGTCCTCTTTCACAGTATTACATACACATTGTACCATAACTCAAGTTATTACCTCTTGTACATGAAACCTGAAGAGGGGCCCTTCCTATCAGTTACCTTGGGGCTGGATGGGGCAAGGGCACCATATAGAGAGGGCAACACAAGTAACTTGGAGTTAGCACTGATGCTCAGTTTGGGCAATGAGCTCGGGGACACATACACTCCTTTATGGACAACATTGAGAGGCAAATCCACAGGCCTCCCAAGGAATCATAACTGAGGTGCACCACAGGCTTTACAGCTCGACCAGTCTTTCTAGGGGAACTGTTATAGTCTCTGCACTCTGAGCCTCATTTTCAGCATTGTCCTCACTTGTCAGAAGTCTCCATGGGGTAGAGAGGCTAGAACTTGGGGCACTTTCAGCTCCAGGAGTTACAGTTTCTGAGTCCACAACATTTGGCTGCATGGAGAGCTTTCGGACACTGGCAGTGGACTGTCAGGGCACTCAAAATACTCTTCTTGTTAGGTGTATCACCAGTCTGCCCCAGTCTATCATTTTCCTCCTCTGAAAGCTCAAACAGTTCAACCATGCACAATGATTCCATTTCATCTGATCTGATGCTTTGCACTTCACTTTCTGGGAGCATTGGCTCCAGGGACGACTAGGGGCTTGGACAGTCCAGAAGGCCCAGCTTCATCTCCAGTATTGACTAGGGATTGCCCGAAACAATTGACTCAGTTCGTAAGAAGGATAGTATTCAAAGTCACTCTCACTTTCTTCTGATATGGACTGACAGTCATGCTCAACTGGGACTTGTGCAGGGAACACTTTAACTCTGCTTCTGTAGGTGCAGACTTCCTTGGTCTTTTCTTAGCAGCAGCTCTAGTCACTGGTCCAGAGGGGGCATCTTCTAGGGGCTCAGACTCAATTAAATTTGTCCAATGGGCAGTAAATGATTTCTATGCATTGTTTTATATCTTTTGAATTATTCTCAGGCCTTACTTTGTACACTGGCAGATCATCTAGTTTGCCCACTACAATGTGAGGGAGATGGCGCCATCTGTCAGCAATCTTGTGTTTGCCATGCAGTCCCAGATTTCTTAGCAATACCCGATCTCCCTCCTGGAGTTCCTGTGCTTTCACCTTTTATCATACCTTTCTTTGTTGGCCAGATTTCTTTTGGCAGCCATGGTTTGAGCCAGTTGAGTACGCATGAGTTAGCTGGGCCTTTAACTTTGCACATACTGTAAATAGTTGTCAGCTTGAACCCCATCAGGAGAGACCCCAAAACACACATCTACTGGTAGTCGAGCTTCTCTTCCAAACATCAGGCGGTGGGGAGAATCCAGTGGCATCACTTTTGGTGCAGTTATAAGCATGTACCAGGGTGCTAATTTGTTGGCTCCATCTAGGCTTGTCCTTTGGGTGCAGGGTGCCTAGCATATCTAGCAAAGTGCGGTTGAAGCGTTCAGGCTGTGGGTCCCCTAGGGGTGGTAAGGAGTGGTTCTGGACTTTCGCACTCCCCACAGAAAGCATCTCTTTGATCAGGCGACTCTCAAAGTCTCTCCCTTGATCAGAATGGATTCTTTGTGGAGCCCCATAGTGAACAAAAAGTTTTCTACAAGTACTTTGGGTACAGTGGATGCTTTCTGGTCTTTGGTGGGAAAGCTTGGGCATATCTCGTGAAATGGTCAGTGACCACCAGCACATTACTGATATTTCTTTGATCTGACTCCAAACTTAGAAAATCAATACAGACCAGCTCCATGGGTGCACTGGTGGTGATGTTAACAAGGGGCAGCCCTCTGGGGCAAAGCTTTCCTCTGTAATAAGCGACTACAAGTTCGAATGTGTTGCTCCACATCAGCCCCATCTTGGGCCAATAGAATCTGGATCTCACCAAGTCAAGTGTTCTGTCTATACCAAGGTGCCCCATGTGGTTGTGCAAGGACCTCAGTACTGAGTCTCGAAGGCAGTGGCAGCACTAGTTGTTGTTGTCTACTTGTCCCCTCTGTCTACTGTTTCTCTGTATAACAGTTTATTGATCAGTTTCAACTTAGGACCTTCTTTGTATAACAGTGCAGTTCTCAAATCAGTGGGCGTAATTTGGACACATCTTTTCCTGCATAGAGGGCTTCTAAAGCTGCTTTGATCATGGGATCGTGAGTTGAGCCAGCCTGAATACTGTCATTGTCCAGCTGAGGCAGTGCACCAATGTCTATTGCAGAAAAGTGGCAATAAGCAGCAGGTATGCAATTCTCAGAGGTCCCAAGCAATCCACCATGCAGTCCACTGCGTCCGTGGACATTGTTCCTCCCTGTCAAACTTCCGGCAGAGTGCCGAATGTCAGGTTCTGCCAGTCGGACCCAATCATTCTGGGGAACAGGCCTCGGGAGAGAGCATCAGCATCTATGTGGTTCAGACCTGCTCGGTATTCGAGAGCATAGTCATATGTAGATAATGCAGAAAACCACTATGGCCAGTGGCATCCAACAGCTGAGGTCTGCACATAGGTCAAGGATTATTGTCAGTTTTACTAGTATTTTAGCCCCATACAGGTACTCATGGAATTGGTCAACAATAGCCCACTTCAAAGCTAGGAACTCTAACTTATGTACAGGATAGTTCTTTTCGGATGGGGTCAGGCTTCTACTGGCAAAGGCCACTGGTCTCAGGCCATTCTCGTGCTCTTGGTACAACACAGCCCCAACCCTTGCAAGCTAGCATCAGTGTGCAGGGCGTAGGTTTTTCTTGGATCGGCATAGGCCAGCACTGGAGCATGGGTAAGTTGATATATGATCTCATGAAAAGCAGTCTCACAATCAGGAGTCAGCGGGCCCCAAATACTTCACTCGGATGAAAATACACTCTTCAGTCTTGAGGGGCCTGACTTTTGGTATTTTTGTGGGTTGGGGATACCCTTGAGTAAGGTTAAGTAAAGGCGGATCACTCTTGAATAGTCCTTGATGAGCGCCGATAATAACCACAGAATCCCAGGAATCTTTGCAGTTCTTTTAGATTTTTGGGCTGTGGCCAGGTGGTCAAGGCCTCAACTTTACTTAGGTGGGTCTCTATTCCTCGGTGGATACGATGTGTCCCACATACTTTACTGATGTTTGAAAGAATTGACACTTATCAATGGACAGTTTAAGGCAAAGTCCTCCAGTCGGTCCAATACCTTAAATAATCTGCTCTCATGTTCCTCCAGTGAGCTGCCAAACACAATAACATCATCTAGGTATACCAGGCACTCTAGTAAGTTCATGTCCCCACTGCACGCTCCATCAATCGTTGAAAAGTGGCTGGGGCACCTGAAATCCTTGAGGCATCCTCATGAATTCATAGAAGCCAGCCCGGACAGATAAAAGCCGTCTTTTCCACGGTCCTCTGGGGCCATCGGGATCTGGTAGTACCCACATGGAGATCCAGCACAGAACCACTTGCTCCCGCTTAGGCAGTCCAAAGCATCCTGAATGCGGGCATTGTGTACTGATCAGGATAGTCCGCCGTTTAAGGTGCGATAATCACACACATCCTTACTGTTCCATTCTTTTCCTCACTACCACAATGGGGAAGCATAAGGGCTTTGGATTCTTGTATTACCAAGCAGCTAACATCTCTTGCAGATGCCGTCTCACATCATCTATGTCAGCAGGTGCCAGGCGTCGAGACCTCTCACGAAATGGTCTTTTGTCATGCAGCCGGATATTGTGCTCAGCTCCTTGCACGCATCCTACATCCCATTCCTTTAAAGAAAACACCTGGTCTCTCTGGGCAAGCTTCTCACTGATCCTCACTTTCCATTCAGCTGGCAGCGGGGAGTCGCCGAAATCAAACAAGTCAGGCGTTACTCTGTCATTCTTCCTTGAACTCTTGCTGCTGGGTAGCACTGCAGTGTCTGCACAATGCACATTAGCCAGGATGCAACCTCTGTTTACTCGAATGTCTCTTTCAGACACATTATGAACTTGGACCATTACCCTTCTGGCATAAGCATGGGCTCTAGCGGGCAAAATACTAGGCTTGACCAGCAGTCCCTCTGGCAATTTTCCATCGCCTGGTGCATCCAACATTAATATTTTATTCTTAACATCCTTTCTGATACGGACCTCTCCTGTAAGGTACACTGGGCATTTGGCCAGGATCAGAGACTCAGGATCCTTCTTCCATACAATTCCGACCGGTTCCTCTGGTTCTGTTTTTCAGCATCTCTCTGTGCCTCATAGGCCTTCTTAATTAAAGCGGAACTCTTAAAGCTCTACTAGTCTTTGACCCCTGTTTTTCATAACACAACTGTGCCAGCCTTCCGAACATATGAGCATTTGTTCCAATCAACAAAGGGACACCATCATACAGTCAGTGGGGACACACTAAGGCTAGGGTCTCTACTTGTTGCCACTCCAGCCACGGAGGTGGGAAAGACAGCCAAATCGGATATACCGGAATAGGGTAGGCCTTCTCACTTAACCCCCATACATGCAGTCCTTCTAATGGTTGTAAGGAGTACGTCTGACAAATGCTTCTGATACCAATCCTGGAACATAATTGTCACTTGGGAGCCACTGTCTAATACAGCTCTTGTAGACACTCCATTCACCTTTACAGTGGTCTCCATGGAGGGACCCACTATTCTGACCAGTCTGGAGAGGCGTAGTGGGGGCCTGGGCAACTGACCTTGCCACAAAAGGACGTGAATTAGCATTTTTGGTGCCCTCACTGGGATCATGTCGTGCACCTCTTAACCACTGATTTCTTCTCCGAAGCTCTCCTTGTAGCCTATATGCAACTTTGTCAGTGTCTTTGGGGACTGGCATTCCCTTTTCATGCCCATCTTTCCCACAATTATAGAAAACATACTTTCTGGAGTTTGAGCTGGCTGAGGCGCCACACTGGGAGCCAGAGGCGGGGTATTACTAACTGGAAACCTTGGTGCCATCTCTGTCTGGCGGCGTGATAAGCATTTGGAGACATCTCGTCAGTTTCTCCACTTCCATGGTCAAGGAATCGACTTGGAGCTGTTATCAACAGGAGATACATGGGTGGTACCCCCACCCCATAGCAGATGCAGTCGGGATATAGGTCAGGGCCGGTACTTGCAGGCGTGGCCTTCATAAAGGACTGTTTTTGAATTCCCGGATCTCTCAACAGTTCGCCCATTGTGACATATCTTTTCCTTGTCAGAGCACTCATTGACTGCCAACCTCTGCCCCTGAACTTCACTTGATGGGTCACCCTCAGTCACTCGGGTCGTAGCCGCAGCTATTGGTGCAGGTCCCTCCCGAGGTCGTCTTTTCTCAACTCCTCGAATTTCTCTCATTAACTCATCATAGGAGGGTGGGGATTCCAGTCGATCTGCCAGGCGTAACTGAAGCAACAGCAGTTCTGAGAAGGGGGCAGACTTAAGGATCCTGTCCAGCCTGGTTCGGTCCAGTTCAATCGCTGGCAAACTACCTTTTCTGAGGCATTCTTGCAACAATTTTTCCAGCGAGATACATACAAGACAACAACTCCCCTTGGTACTGTTGTGCATCTCTTACTCTCCACCATAGGTCCTCATCAGAATCTGGGCTCCCATACACATTCTCCAAGGCCTCAAGATGAGGCCTGTGCAGTCAGCTTCAGGGTTACTGGCCCGTTTACTTACGGATGAGTAGCCAGGGCAGGACCTCGGAGGCTCTCACTAACCCTCTTTAAGCACCGCCTCGAGTATCATGCCATTCTAGCACTTGGGGGCAACATAGTCTATCCAGGTCTCCGTGTCATCCTCCCTTGGGGTGGGAGGGTGCCAGAGAAGATCCTCAACCTTCGGTAAGAGTCATGACTAATGGCAGGTGCAGAAATAGGAGTCTGCATTGGTTCAGCCACCATTACGGGCATCTGGAGCAGGAGAGGGTGTTTGGGGAGGAACACCCCCAGGTGGCAAGAATAGTTTCTTCAAGTCCTCCACAGTTTTCCCTCTCCCAGCAACCATTCAGCAAATTTCTCCTCAAAAGTTTCAGATAGTGGTGGGGGCTGATTCCCCCCCGGGTCTTTACTGTCCTTAGTTATCACTCTCCAAGCAGTGAGGGCTCCCTCTGGGGTAATGGTCTGTGGCACTTTGGAGCTATCTATGGGATCCTTAAACTCTACTAGGGCCAGGAAAGTGTGGGTGAGCAGATTAGCATGCCGACCCACCACCACAGGGTTTTGTAAACCTTCCACCTTGGAAAGTACTCCTGCACAGTGTCGTATTGATACCCAGGGTATGTCCAGGATAAACATAGCATTTTGAAATTCGATCTCCTCCCCAGTACACCACTCCACCAGCGGTGCACAGCCACTTCTGTCGGGTACCCATTTTTTCTTAACAGTGGTTCGTAAATATGGCCACTAGAGGACACACAATCCCAGCGGTGAGCCTCCAAGATGTAACCCCTAGATGGGCTATCCCAGGGGCTACTACCCCTGCCTGATTTGCCACTAACAGGTTGGGGGCCTGGATCCAATGGCGGTGCCTCCACCCAGAGGTCAGGGTTTGCAATAGTTAAACTAACTTGGTCACAGCCCTCTGGGACACTGCAACCCCCCTTTCTTCCCACTAGTGGCCCACACAATATATCAGAATTACCTTCACAGTATACACTTACCCCCAGGTCTGGTTCCGGCACTGGGACCTCCTGTGAAATGAGATACAGTGCAACAATCACAGTACAGTACTTTAACATAGACAAATACCTCAGGCAGTATAACTTTGCTGAAACAAGCAGCTCTGATTTATTTAGGGGGATATAACAAGGACAGGGGGAAATCAGGTTAATTAGCTTATCACTCTAATAATCTACCTATGGCTCTGTGAACAGGCCTATCCCTATCAGTTACTGTCCCTGGGTACCCAAGCCTAGTGGCTAGTCCAAACCGTGGCAGCTGGTAGGGGCCCTTTCACACAGAGAAAGGAGAATTAAACAGTCAGCAGTACAGTAATTTCCATTTGGATTTAATGTAGCAATTCAACAGGGAGGCGACCTGAATTAGTACTCACGACCTCCAAATAAGATAGGGTCCTTCAATGTCAGCAGGGCTCACTTGAGGTACACAAACCTCTTCACACATCCATATAAAAGAAAGCACTATACCAGGCAGGCTGCATCTGTATCCCGATCGCAATTACTGTACCGGGAGAACACACAGCAGATTCAGTTCCTGACAGACCGGTGCAATTTTCAGCAATTCCTCCAGTCTTCTACAGGGTGAGCCTGGTTTTACTCTTCAGAGATCCTTTGATTCTTTTCACAGGACGGAGTTCAGTCCTAACAAGCTGTTACACAAGCTGCAGACCGGAACTCTGGGTCTACACACGTTTTGACTAAAACTGCACACTGAAAAAGCACAGGGCTCCTTCCTTCTTCACTGCCAAAGCTCAACTCAACTCCAACCGACAAAGCCGGGCACTTCCTTTGAGTTCCTCCCAGTTCTTGACTGGATTGGCTGTCACTCACAATAGACTGCTGCTGTTGGTCCAAAAGGCACTGAAGTCTAAACTACATCTCCCAGAGTCACTGCCCATACAATCCTCTTGTGGCTGGCTCCAGATTATGAGTCCAAGTTCTGATTCGTCAAGGCACCATTTTAGAGCTAGCTTACCCCACACTGATTGGTCCAGTTCAGCAGTTCAAAACTAGAATGGGGAACTAGCAGACACAGTTCTGACTGCAAAGAAAGCAGGTTAGACAAACTGTAATTTCATTATTACTCTAAATAATTTCTGGCAAACAGTTACATCTTTCAGATAGGTTCCCTTTGCACTCCTAGTGACTGCAAAATGAAGTGAATTGGCAGCAGCTTGAGTGGTACTCAATCAAAGAAACACACAGTCCCCATACAAACTAATTATGTCTGCAAGCAGACAGCTCTTAAAGACAGTACCAGAGGTTCTAAAAACACTCACTGATAAATGGCTTAAATGCCAAACACCATTCAGGCTTGGAGCATTCAAGCAAGCTCCTGGAAGTCTTTTGGGAACCCCCATTTGCAGGGGGGTTACAGCAGGATCACAAGTATGACATGATACAACCTGACCGTGTCCCTCATCCATTCCTCTTGGAAAAAGTGCTCCCCATACAGAAACTGTGCTGTAAATTCTTGCAAAGAATCTTCTTGATCTGATACACAGGGGGTGTGCACAAGAGAGTCCTAAAAAGAAGAAAGTCGATGAGCCCCAGGAAGTTCATCTAAGTTAAGGTAAGGAGCAAAAGAATCTGGCTGGAGAGAGTTAGTAGTATGAGGATCCAAAAGAACTGGTTGCAGGTTATTAGGAGGAAGTTCTGATTCTGAAAGGATGGCAGGCTCAAGTGCAGCTTTGTTACTGGGAGGACTGAGATCATGTGGGAGGGTGTTGCTCAGGTACCCGTGCTTCAGATGAATAGTGTGGACTTTATGAAGCACGAGCTTTCCATCTGACTTGCACTGCAGGCAGACATGAACTGAAGAAAGATTTTCCACAATGTGGAATGGACCAATCTAAAGGCGGAAAAGTTTCTTTGTGGCATCCAGAACTAAGGTCCATAGAAGTAGACAGTGTCCCAAACAGAAAACAAAGGTTCATGTGATTTGGCTGCTGAATTTTTCTGCATGGCAGGTTTTCTCTGTCCCAGTGTGGTTATTGCAATACATCTTGCAAGTTCAAACTGTTGCAGTACAGAGATGATGTACAAGGCAGCTGGTTTTGGAACCTCTAGCAGTGAGAGATCCATGTCCAGTGGAGTTCTTGGATGGTGTCCAGGGACCAAGAAGAATGGAGTGTATTCTGTACTGTGTATTGTCAACACAAGAGCTTGTGTTATGGGTAAACTGAACAAAAGGAAGAAAGTGATCTCAAGTGTTGTGAGTTTCATCCACGCACTTGGAGAGTGTGTTTAGACTGGTAGACATCAGTCTTTTGCTTTGTCCATTGTACTGCAGGTGATAGTTTGTTGTGAGAATCTTTTTGTATGTTTAGGATTTTACAAGTTTCTCGAGCAATGGTAGAAAGATAATTTGTGCCACTGTCTGAATGCAGGTGTGAGTGGGTACCGTGACAGCAAGTAACTCTGTTGAGAAGATATTTGCTGCTGTAGCAGTTTTTATGTCCTTTATTAGTGTAACCCCCTGTCCTGGAGGTTACCTGTCTGCCCCTTTGGGGTTCCAATTTCCCCAGGGTTTGTTCCACCCCCATTTCTTTTTTCCCCGGTCCTGGCTGTGCCCCTTGTAAATCCTTCGTGGTCCCCTGAGTTCTCCCTCCAGCTCCCACATTAGTTTGGCAAAATGGGTCCGGGGGAGCCAACGCACAGAGCAGCCGGTTTGTTTCTGCACCTTACTGATGCTATGCGCATGCAAAAAAGCATATTTACTTTGGGCCGTTTCGGCAGCCATTCATTTTGTCTCTTCGGTGGTCCCAGTCCCAGGGTAAGGCAAAAGAGAGACCAGAGACTTTGGGACAACCGGAAAGGTACCGGGAAGAGTAGGAGAGGAATTTTCCTGAGCGCCAATCCCATTCAGGAATCGGAGCCACCTCATGAATATTAATAAGGCAGCTCATGGATCATTCATGAGCCAGAGACGGTCTAGCGCTTGGGGCTATGAGAATAGCGCTAACAACTGGCAAGAAAAGGAACAACATGTTTAAATGGTTTAGGGGATTGAAAGGGGAAAGGTGCTGCTGCACATCTGTGGGGCATTAGGGGGAAAACAAATATCTTTAGTCAGCAGCAGCAGGATATGAGAAGTGGGACACTTTATGAGCTACAGTGGGTGTGTAAATAGGCTGCCTGGGGACTCTGACAAACTGCAGCAGTGACAGCAAAAGGGATAACTGAAAGTGAATAGTGATGCAGTTGCTTTGTAGGGCACAGGGAGTGCTACAAATGTATGGGGAAATAAAGGCAAGTGGTTTGGCTGTAGGAATGATTTAAGCTTGGGTACTCTGTACAAACTCTGTTGGAACTGTTTTCACCACAGCCATGATTGCAGTCCTGTGACACCAGCTGACCAACCACAGTGCCAGGATTTCACAAAAGGATTATGGGGCTTGTGAAAGGACTCTCTGGGGGAAAAATACCAGGGAGTATTCTGGCACCATTTTGTGCAACCAATGTGGCGTCGAGGGAGCCTCATACGTATTAATTTTCTGTAAGGACAGTGGCTCCAGCCAATAGGGAGCTGCCAGAAGTCTCCCAAAAGGACAGAACTTTTGATTCTAGGGTGATTCTGGGGAGAGACCCTCCACGGGGGGTGCTCCAGCCCCTGGAGAGAGGCAGGGAAAGGGCCCGCCTAGAGGCTTCCAGCCATCTGTCCCCAGGGCTGGGTGTTTGCCTTCCCCCATCTGAAGAGAGTTGAAGGAGAATGTGCAGGCAGCTCTGTGTAGAAGGAGAGTTGCAAGGTTCTGATGCTGTGGTAGGAAGCTGCACCACAGTGGTGAAGATATTGGAAAAGGAAAAAAGGATTAGGAAAATGAACTGATCCTGAGGAGGAGAGAGCCTCCTGGTGACCGCCTGTACCTGCACAATGAGGCGTGTGAGCTGAGAAGTAAATGAAAAGTGATGTGAAAGTATGGAAAAGGAACTGTCTGAACCTGGCATAGACAAAGCATCTAAGGAAGTTGGGGGGGGAAGACGCATGTCTGAGGACTGGCTGTAGCACTGAGGAATGGCTGCTGGAAATTGGATGGGAATCCGGATTCTGTACAGTTGAAGAGAGATCCTCTTCTGGGAGTGTTATGCACCTGCACGGTGAGGAAAGAGACTTTTGTGATGTTCTGCTGAGAAAGAGTTCTAGAATTGTGTGTGAGCGAGAGTGATCACTGTGTTAAAGTTGAGAGACTGTGAAAATGGAAGGATGGACAGGTGCTATCCCATCTTGAAATGCAGCTGAGAAAAGAGACTGTTATGATGAACCTGTAGTTTAGGCTCTGCACCCCCCACCCCCCCTGAGTCTGGCAGACAGAAGAAACAGAGACTGCTTTGGCTGGCTGGTTCTGCAAAAGAGAGATGACCTAAAAGTTCCATCCAAAACATAGGGCCAGGTGGGGAATTCGATAACCCCCATCAAGTGGGGCTTGCTGGCTGCGGAGGACCACGGCCTTGTACCAGAGTGCTAGGTCATTCTGACCTGTGGAGGAACCGGGTCGTGGGGACTCTCCTAGGTCTGGGTGCTTTGTGGCTGCCAGGCCTTGCTATGTGCTCTGCAATGGGCCTCAATAAGGCCGAAGGGGACAAGCTGCAAGATCTTCAAGCAAGTTGAAGATCCAAGCTGCAGTATCCTTGCCCCTTCAAATTCAAGCATTGAGCCTGGTTCTGCATTTGCTGTTTTCACCAGCTCCTGACTTCAGTTGTGTGTGCCACCTGAGGACTGATTCTGCAGAACCATGAGTAAAAGCAGGAATTGCCCTATACCTGGGAAAATGTATATACTGTAGTTTAAATATGCCCTCTGGCATAGGAAACCAGTAAAGAAATCAGGGAAGGGTGAAAAAGTTAATTTTAACTCTTCAAGCACGCCAACGCCTGCTGACCAGCTGCACCTCAGGCCTGCAACTTAACATCTGAGTACCCAGGGACAGAATTTGGGGTTTGGTTCTGGACTGGGACCAGTGGGTCTGGGTTTGGGAATACCTGCAGCAGTCAGATAGCTAGGTAGACAAATGGTGGCTGCATTGATTAAAGGGTGGCTTGGGTTTGAATAATAAAAGAGGAAAAATGATTGTCATGAAATGCAAATCAAAAATCCTTAAATTTTTTGCATAACCTCTATTCCATTCCCCCCAACCTAACCCTCCCCGTGTGACTAAATTATGATGTTGTTGTTTCACAAAGAGCTGACTCAAGAGCCTGATTTTAGTGAGCATGTTAGCAGCTGAGTTTGAAAATGCTAACTGTGTGAAAGGTGGGGATGTTCAAGCCTGGCAAGTCCATGCCTAGGGTAACTGTTCGGGGAGGTGGGTTGGTACAACATCCCAGGGGGTTGTACTGTATAGATCAGACCCACTAATTGTACTCTGGGTGGAGGCACTGCCATTTTAGTTTATCTTTTGGGAAAGGACCACCGGTAATATTCAGCTAAGGAACCCAGGCCCCTTAACCTGATTAGTGGCCACCCAGGCAGGGATAGTGGCCCTCTCTAGGACAGCACAAGAGAGGGACAACAGTAGCGTTAGCTCTAAGTATTTTGTAAGGTAGTCCAAAAAAATAAGAATATATTTGTTGCCAATCAATGCATGTTGATAAAGGTCCAAGAATGTCTGTGCCGACTTATTGAAATGGCTACAGGCATTGGAATGAGGTGTACCTTTGTCATTTTGGTAGGAGGCTTTCATTGGGAGCATGGCTGGCAGGATTTGACAAATTGGACAACATCCTTGTTCATGTGAGTCCAGAACAAGTGGAGCCTTGCCTTGTCGAGAATTCTGTGGACGCCGATATGACCACCAAAAAGTGGAGAGAAGATCTTGATTGATAAAAGAGGCAAGCACAGCTAACTGTGCGGTACAAGAGTTCTGCCCATGTGATGGCCCTTACCTTCCTTGGTTCAATTTAGAAAAGCACACTGTCATTGAAGAAGTACTGGATACTAAGAGAAGAACATCCTATGTGGAACATTTCCAGACTCGAAGTACACGATTATGTCTGAGAACTAGGGATCTGCTGTTTGTTGAGTTTTGACAGTTGCCAGGCAGAGTGTAGATGCAGAGGAGGTGAGAAGTTGTTCAGTGGGTTGCAGTAGTTGAGGATTGGTGCTGCTTTCTGAAGAAGCATTTAGGAGCAAGAGGGCAACTTGGGATGCTGTAGGAGTGTACACAGGAAGCACATCTGTGGTGTGGAAAGGAAGAGCTTCTAAGCAGGATTCCTCATCTGTTGGGGGTGATGCAGAGAGGTACTATCATCGGTTGATGCCATCCACTTGGGTGTGAACTTGACTTGGTCTATATTGAATTTTGAAGCTGTGGGAGTATGGCAATCCAGCAGCCAGACTCTACTACTGGTCCCTTCATTTCAAACAACCATCTGAGGGCAGAGTTAGCAGCGATAGCTGTGAATGAGGAGTAGCGAAGATAGTCTTATTTCTTTACAGCAGATACCATGGTTAGATATTCTTTTTCTGTGATATCGTAGTTGTGCTCGGTGGAGGAAAGAGGGCACCTGGCGTAAGAAACAGTCTGATCTTCCAGAAATCAGTCTTCACCATTAATTCACGCTAATGGGTCTTAGCCAGAGGCACTAGGAAGCCGTGGGAGCAGACTGTTGCAGCTTGGGAGGGCACCGATGTCAGTGCTGTCGCTGCCCATGAGGCCGATGTACTGATGTTGAGCACGTGAACCAGCTAGCAACCAACGCCAGACCACACCTTTTCTGAGTTCTGTTTTTCCCACCGAAGAGTGCACACTGTGGGAGCAGCTGAAATCAAAACTGCGCCATCAGTGTTTTTCTTCAGTTTACGCCCCATTCACCCTTTTTCGATGACAGATATCTTCTCTGCACCATTTCAGTATCATTTTGGTATGGTTCTGTTTTGTAGTTCAGCATCGAATTCTGTGATTTTCTTATTTTATTGTTTTATTTGTCGATATGCCAGTTGGAAGTGGCACAGTTAGGCGGGCTTTGCCTCCACCCATGCGCTGGTGCTCCTGTGGAGCCCTCTCACAACATCAGACCACCATCCAAAGTGCTGCACCCGCATTGGCACTGACCATGAAATCGGTATGATGCCTGCTTTTCCATGGATAAACAAGTCCTCTAATTCTGTGTGTTGAAGTGGGGTCGTTTGACACCTACTTTTGGAGGCAGGCATCACACCCACAGTGCCAAAGAAAGATCTCTGGGCCTTTCCTCAGACCCTTTCCCAGTACCTCTGGTACTGAAGAAAACCAGAATCTTCCCCATGGTCGCCACACAGAAACATCAGAGGTTGGGGGTGTCTCATGGACAGTCGAATCCTTCCGGGGGGGGAATCAGCTGAGCACCTCCTGCAGTCCCTCTGTGCTCCTGAACAGCAGACACCCTTATTGGGGAGGCCAAGGCTATACACTCAGCCTACACCCATGGGCACCTCTGGTCATGACCTGGTGCTGCTTCAGCCTCTGGTACAGCCCATAGTACCGGTGAGCTGGCCAGTGCAAGTTGTGAGACCATGTCCCTTTCTGGCACCACTCACAGTGCCAGAAGAGGGGTCACTTCTGGAGGTATCCCATACCCTGAGTCTAAGGTAGTGGTCCTCTGCTCCCCTGAGTGCCCTTGTTGCTTGAAGGAAGAGGAGGACACCAGCCTTGGGCTCTGAGATAGAGATGGCAATGATGTCACGACCCTGGGCCTGGTTCCAAGCTCAACACTGGTGAGAGTATACGTCCCTGGGCCTGGTGCTGGGGACAGTGCAGGGACAAGTTCTGGTGCCATGGTGGTACCAGGTGCTGCAAGTCGGTTCAGGGTGGCTCTGGCGAGGGGCTTGGTTTGGAAGTAGCACCAGCCTTGGTGAGGATGGGACCAGCCACTGAGCCTGCGTGTGACCATTGCTGGAGCAGCACTGACCGGGTTCTGGCAGTGGTCCAGTGGCTCATTTCTCCCAGAACCAGCTACCATTGTCACTGGTGAGGACCAGAGCTGCTCCATGGGGCATGTTCTGCTTCGCTTGTCTCATCTGGGGGTCTCCCCTAAAGGGAACTATCTGGGTCACCTCTGAGATTGATCAGCTCCCACTCAATCGAGTTTGCCAGCCCACCCCCCCCCGGAGAGAGAGAGAGAGGTCCCCTAACCACTCCTGCAGCCCTGGCAGAGCTTGGAGCTTCTGGCTTCTATATCCTTCTTCAAGTTTATTGCAGGAAAGACTCCGTTAAGCAAGCTCATTCACAAGGAGGTCCTGAGGCACATACACATGCAGTTCACAATTACATAGACATGAGATATAAAATGTAGAACAACAAAGAAAAAAATTATATAATACAAGAGGTATACACAATAGAAGTCCTTATGCTATATATGCAGTACATTCCAGCTTTAACCTTGCCCTGAATTATGCAACACGTTTCAGCTTAATAAGTAGAGGGGCAGTTGGTACCTAGGAAGTTGACTTGTCGTTGGGGCCTAGTAGCACCTACATATGTCTCTTAATTTAGAGATAGCTAGTGTTTTGTAGGAGTTAATTGATCACGATGCTGGTTAGCTTCAGCATGGCTTGTAGTTGGTTCCAAATGTTTGGGAGGGCTTATGAGACAGCTCTTTGGCCAGCTGTAGTGCGTGTCCTGGGAACATCTTGTAGGATAGGTCGGATTTCCTTAGGGAGTAGGCGCTATGCGAGATGTGTATGAGAGACGTTAAATAGGCAGTTTGTGGAGTAGTAATTTGAGGGTCCAAATGCCAGCATGCAGGAGGTGTCTGGTGGCAAGAGAGGTCCACCCAGCTGCTGCATAAAGATCACAGTGGTGGGTCCTGTACGCAGACTTAGTAATGAAGCGAAGAGCACAGTGATAGAGTACGTCCAGTTTAGATAGGCTCAAGGTTGGGGAGGAAATAAAGATAATGTCTCCGTAGTCAAGCAAGGGAAGGAATGTTGCTTGGACAAGTCTTTTGAGGGTCGCGAGAGAAAAGAGGGTCCTATTTCTAAAGAAGAAACCCAAGCATGCTTTAAGCCTCTTTGATAGATCCTCAATGTGGTCGTTGAAGGAAAGCTTGTTGTCTATCCACATACCTAGATATTTAAATTTAGGTACGACTTCCAAGGGTTCACCTAGGGAGGTAACTATGAAGTTTTTAGGTGGGGTAGGTAGGGCACCAGACAAGCCAAGTCTAGAGAAAATCATTGTCTTGGTTTTTCTGGCATTTAAGAGAAGCTTGGCATTGATAAGGTTGCTTTCTAACTGGATAAAGTCAGCTTGGAGTGCTTCCCTGACTTCAGTTAAGGCCAGGCCTAGTCGTACAAAACCCGTGTAAATCCATAAAGAAATGTATGCTAGAGTTCTTTATGTGGAGTCAAGGTTGTTGATGTACGGGGAAAAAGATTGGTTCTAGGATGGAGCCTTGAGGGACTCCTCTGGCAATTGGAAGGGGGCCAGATAGTAGGCCATCAGCTTTGACTTTTTGTATCTTTCCTGTGAGATAACTGTTAAACCACTGTAAGGTAAGTGGAGTGGCACCTATGTAGGCAAGACAGGTGATTAGGAGGTGATGGTCTACAGTGTCGAAGGCCTTACTGAGGTCTGGAAAGACTGCACCAGTAACCTTCTTGGTGTCCATAGCATGGTTCCAGTCATTAGAGACTTTAGCCAAGGCTGAGATGGTACTGTGCTTCAAACTGAAGCCAGATTGGGCCGGGTTTAGGAGTGAGTGCGCTTTAAGATGATTTTTTAGTTGGTTATATATAAGTTTTTCCAGTACTTTGGAGAGAACGGGCAAGATAGAGATAGGACGGTAGTTGTTTAAGTCACAGGGATCTCCTGATTTGAAGAGAGGAAGAATATGGGCAGATTTCCAGCAGGATCGAACAGTGGCTGTGGTAATAGAGAGGTTGAAGATGTGAAGGATGGGGGCTGTGAGCTGGGCATAGCCTAACCGCAGGAAAAATGATTCAAGGCCATCGTCCTCTGCACTTTTCTTGGTGTCAAGGCTAAGAATTATGTCTTCGACTTCTTTGTAGCTAAACAGGCACAACTGGAAGGGTTGAGGTGGAGTAGCATGTGTAGTATCTGGGCTAGTGTTGCTATTCACTCTGCTAGCATATGGGAAGGAGTCGAATGCCAACCTGGCAGTGGCAACGTGAAGGTTAAGTTCTTCGAGGATTCGCAGTTTATTTTCAACCATCCCGTCCTTGGCCAGAATCTTGGTGGGAAGGGAGGAAGCAGCAGGATGGCCTTCAGTGGATCTCAGTGTCTTCCAGACTTTTTGGGAGTTCCCTTTGGCCTGCTCCAGAGTGGAGATATAGAGGTTTGCTTTAGTAGCACATACACTTTTAACACAGGCATTTCTGGCAGTTCTAAACGCCTGCCAGTCTGCCAGGTCCTTTGTGTGCCTGGCCCTAGCCCATAGCTTGTCTCTATTGGTAAGTGCAGATTTGAGCTCTTGGGTGAACCATGGATGCAGATTTCCACACCCTCATTTAATAAGAGGAGCATGCTTGTTAATTAGGGTGGTGAGGTTGTCATTAGGACAGAAGCGGTGACATCAGCAGATTTGGCAAGATATAGGTCTGGTCGCCTGATCGTAGCTAGATCGGTTAGGAAGTTTACTGAGTTGAATTTACGGAACGAGCGTTTGATTCTGAATTTAGGGTGCTGCTGGGTTTTAGATTGGAATCTTGTACATACAACGATACTGTAGTCACTCATGTCATTATGGAAAACTGCAGAATGTGAGATTTTATGGGGATGCGAAGTTAAGATGACATCTAAGAGTGAGCTGTTGGCAGAGTTAGAAGCATTGATTCTTGTGGGTTCAGTTACTATCTGTGTAAGACCCAGCTCATCAGAGATGGCATTTAGGGAGTGGGATTTAGCAGTGAGCCAAACCATATTGAAGTCCCCTAAGATTATTGTTTCCGTGTTAGCAGCCAAAGTTATTGATTTCAGCAAGTTAAGAATTTCTGTGCCTCCTGACGGGGGTCTATAGCCACTGATTGTGATGCACTCTGAGGATGGAAGGTGAAGTTTAAGCAAGACAATCTCGTATTCTTGGGCTTAGTTGTACAGGAAATGCTGCTAACATCAAATTGTGATTTAAGCGTGTACACCACTCCCCACCCCAATCCCTATCAGCCCTAAAGAGGTTGAAGCCCGGTATAGTAATTTGCGGATCAGTGTTGGTCTTTTTTAGCCATGACTCTGTAATTATAATCAGATCTGGGTCAGTGTGGGCTGCCCAAACTTGAAGATGATCAAGTTTTTTGAGCAGGCTTAGAATATTGACCATCATTAGTTTCATCCCAGGAGCAGCTGCAAACTCCGACGGAGAAGTGATTTGAGTTGGGGGACCTGGATTTAGTTCGACATTGCCTGAACAGAAAAGGAGAATTAGAAACATTTTCTTGAGGGCATTTATCAGGTAGAAGTGGGCTCTTTTGTATGGGTTCTTGTGTGGTGTTCAGTCATTGAAGTCGTCTAGCCAGAGCATAGGAGATGCTGACATGGCGTTCAAGGCTAGCAGGAAGTGCACGGGAAGACATTGGCGAAGGAGGAGGGCCAGAGGTGGGATGATGAGAATTAAAAATGACAACCCAACAGATTAAGAGTAGGAAGCAATATGAAGATGCAGCAGGAACTATGATTGTGGGTTCCCAGGCTGGGATGACTTCTGACTTAGCATGGATCAGTGCTTTATGAGTCATAATTTTTGCCAGGATTAGAAGTAGAATGATAATGCAGGCCATATTGCCCACGATTGAGTACAGTGATTTGTGTAGAAAGACCAAGAATCCCTCTAGTGGCAGGTCTGTATAACCTGCTAATGGGGAAAAAAAACAAACTTCTATTACACTAGTAGAAATTACAGTCCAGCTAATACAGTTGAAAAACTTCTATTACACAGTTGAAATGTGCTTAGTTCTATCGAAAATCTGTTTGTAAAAAGGGCCAGGTGGCTGAAGCAGGGGAAAAGTCCTGGCCAATCAGAGCGGGTTTGCTGGAAGTGCCCATGTTCCGATTGGCTGCGCTGTCCCGTACCTTCCAGGGAGCTGCAGGCGGGCGTCCTGGTCTCGGTCGGTGGCTGGCTGGGTGCCGGCCGACCGTGGGGGAGCTGAAGCAGCCCTGTTCAAGGGCAGGCAGCTGGAGAGAAGAAAAAAGAGCAGGTCTTCTTGAACCTCTGGCATCCCTTCCTGAACTGCCAGGTGTTATGGGTTCTCTTGGGCCCATGAACTGGCACCAGTACAGAAGAATGGTTGGTATCCTTCACACATATGCAGTCTGACTTCCCTCTTCCCAGCCTGGGCAGTATAACGCAGTGGTTTAAGGCTCTGAGCTGCAAACCTGAGAACCTGGCTTTGAATTCCACAGCTCCCACTTGCATACTGTGTGACCCTGAGCAAGTCACTTAACTTCCTTGTGTTCCCAGGTCACACCTGTAAACACGCTTTAGCTTAGTGTATCTCTCCTGGTTAAAACAAAACTAAAAAGTTCCGGCTCATGGCCTCAGCACTGCCGCTCCCTAAGTCCAGCTGCTTCTCTCCTACTTCCTCTTCCAAGAATGAGTACTTCTCCATCACTATGTCCACAGATGCTGAGTACTCTGTCTACCAGCAGTTCTTCATGGAGATTTAGAAAGAGCTGAACCTAGTGTCCTTTGCAAGCCGCAGTACTGTGTCCTGCTGCTGAGATTCTTGGAGATTTCAATGATGACTCTTTTTGTCATTCCTCCTTGGCTTCAGGCCTCTGAGAGTAGGCATCTAGGACTGTTTGGCTCCATCCTTTTCCCTGTCTCCAGCCCCAAATGGCGTCCAGTGCAGGTATTGTGCGCCAGCGGCGCAGAACTATACCTGCGTCCTACTTAGGGGTTCTGGTATTGCAGCCCCCCACTGGGTGGAAAGCATTGTGCGTGAATCAGGCCCTCAAAGCTGATTTTACAGAGATAGATGCCTGGGGAGGAGGATTTTCACTCGGCATGCATCGACAAGTCCATTTCTACACACCAGGCCCATCAGGCAGCTTACAGCAAGCACATGCAGTCACAGTTAGATCAGTTACTAGCTTCAGAGCCTAACCGCAAATCAATCAGGCACACCATTCACCTTTCTGCCCAGGGGCTGGAGCTGGCAAGGCACCAATCAGGAGCATTGTACAATGCAAATGAGATAGCTTCCAGCTTGATAAAAACAGCAGATCTCATTTCGAGGAGGAGCTCTTGCAGCAGGTAATACCATTAGGACTAAGGCCGCCAGGCGTTAGGACCCCACAAAAAAATGTTCTAGCTAGCAGTCTGTGGGTGGGCGACCGCCCCCGACATCGGCTCTGCCCAACGTCACGTGGTATAAAGGGGACGGTCCCCCGTGCCACCTCAGTTCTTTTCCCGCCGTCAACCCACGAGCATTGGATCTACAGATGCCATAGTTATAGTCAACCGCCTTTTTTCTAGTGCTTCGCGCAGTATCTTTTTCGAAAATCTACCATTTCTTCTACACCTTTTTCATTCACACTTTCATGTCTTCATCATCTCAGCAGTGAAAATCGAAGTGTGCGTGTGGGAAGCAGATCCCGGCGAAAGACTGCCATTCTGCCTGCCTCATCTGCCTAGGTCCAGACCACCTGCCTGACAGTTGCCCACACTGCACTGAGTTTAACAACAAGACCAGGATTTGCCATGTCAGTGCCTTGAAGGCCTACCTTCTCGAGCAGCAATTAGCTGCCATGCAGAAGGCCCCATCGGGACATAGTTTGTCCTCTTCCGCCAGGGAGTCTCCCCCAGGGAAAAGAGATCGGGAGGGAAACAACACCACCAGGAGAAGGCCAGATCAGAGTCCCGCCTGAAGTCACCTCACCAGGCGTCTGCCACTTCCACTTCCGGCGGGAGGTCAGAATCGGTTCCAGCAGGTACCAAAGCAGTTTTGGGGGACACTCAGAGGAAGTCTACCGCCTCCACTCAGGTGAAAGGTAAGGAGTCTTCCTCTTCAGGACATCCGTCCACTCCGATCCCCTTTGCCCACCGACCCCATAAGCATAAGTTGACCCATGAGACATAGGCTAGGGGCAAATCAACGGTGTCCATCACCTGTAAGCCTTCTGACTCGTCTGACAAGCATAAGAGAATGAACGAACCAGAGAAAGGTCGGGAGGTTGTCAGGGATCGGACACCTACCTCACCCGAACACCAGGTGTCGTCTGCCTCCCAGATGACAGGGCATTCCAACTCAATGTCTGACAGGGAGGTGCCTCCAGCAAGAGGGTGGCTCTATGACCAGCCGTGGAGTCTCGAAGATCGGGCCGTCAGCCCCAGCAACCAATTCCCTGATGCGGGGTACCAGATGCCAACAGCCTATCAAAAGAGATGGAGTTCAGGCTGCCAGATACCTACAGTCATGGCCAAAAATATTGGCGCCCTTGCACTTTTTCAGATAACTCACAATTTCCTCTAAACATAAGTTGAAATTAACAACAGTACAGTATTTGGTCTCCACAATTCTTTATTTCTCTGTTAATATTACAGAACTTTGTTTTTGATTCAGAATTTAATATATCCTTTTAAATCAGAAAATGAAAAGAAATAGCATTGACAAAACTATTGACACCCTAGACTTAATATTTGGTAGCACAGCCTTTGATCAAAATAACTGCAATCAACGCTCTTATAGCCATGGATGAGCTTCCTGCACCTCTCTACTGGCAGTTTGGCCCACTCTTCTTGTGCAAACTGCTCCAGTTCTCCCAGATTTGAAGGGTGCCTTCTCCCAACTGTTGTTTCAGATCTCCACAGGTTTTCAATGGATTTAGATCTGACTCATTGCTGGCCACTTCAGAACAGTCCAGCGCCTTGTCTTGAATCATTCCTGGGTGCTTTTTGAAGTGTGTTTGAGGTCATTGTCCTGCTGGAAGACCCATGACCTTCAACGGAGACCCAGCTTTCTGACACTGGTTCAACATTGCGCCTCCAAAATGGCCTGGTAATCTCCAGGATTTCATGATGCCATGCACACGCTCAAGGCACCCAGTGCCAGAGGGGCAGTACAGACCCCAAACATCACTGAACCTCCTCCATGTTTGACTGTAGGGAAGGTGTTCTTTCTTTGAAGGCTTCATTTTGTGTTCTGTAAACATAGAGATGATGTGCTTTACCAAAAAGCTCTAATTTGGTCTCATCTGTCCACAGGACATTCTCCCAGAAGGATTTTGGCTTGTTCAGGTGTGTTTGTGGCAAACCCCAGTCGGGCTTTCTTATGTCTCTTTCTCAGCAGTGGGGTCCTCCTGGGCCTCCTACCATATAACCCTTCATTGAGTTAGTGGACGGATGGTGCGATTTGAAACTGTCGTACCTTGTGTCTGAAGGTCAGCTTGAATCTGTTTGGCAGTTGATAGAGGTGCTTTCTCCACCATTCGAACAATCCTGCGCTGCAATCTTGATCAAGTTTTCTCTTGCCTACGTCAGGGAGGTTGGCTACAGTGCCATGGGCCTAAACATCCTGATAACATTACGTATGGTGGAAACAGGAGAATCAAGGTCTCTGAGATTGATTTGTAGCCTTGAGATTGTCCATGCTTGCTTACAATCTTCTGTCTGACCTCCTCAGACAATTCTATGGCTATCTTTCTTTCTCCATTCTCATTGCGGTACACACAGTGACACAAAACAGGAGAATGAGTCCTTTTCTCTATTCAAACTGGTTGAATGAGTGATTTTTATATTGCAGGCACCTGCAACTCACTGCAGGTGAGTTCAGTTCCAAAGTGAAGGAGAATCACCTGCTTGAAATCTAATTATTTCTAACTACTTCTAAAAGGTGCCAATAATTTTGTCTGGGCCATTTAAGGATTTCTGTGTGGAATAAGCTAAGACTTAGTAAATTTTTCTGCTTTGTGTTTTATTCCACTGCAAACCAAAGAAATACATATGTGGATACCAAAATATTTTTTAATTTCAGCAACTTTCTGGAAGGAATGGTGCATTATTAGAAAAAACTGCAAGGGCGCCAGTATTTTTGGCCACGACTGTAAGACCTGATGCCTGATGTACTCATGGGTAAAGAGCCAGAGGACTAGGCAACTCTGCTTTGGACCAGATGCCAGGTCCCTCTGGTGCTTCAAATCAGATGCCCCCACCGCCAGTCGTTCCACTAGCGGAAGTGGGGGCACTTTTTCAAACGTGGTGGAATACTGTAAAGAGGGATCTTCACTATTGACCCTGGGATCCATCCCCAGTACGCCCACCACCCAGAGACCTCACTCCTGAGTGGTCTTTACCACTGAAGGACCGGCCACAGGACAAAGAGGAGAGGCGGATGCCAGGGTTGGACGGTTGCAAGAGGCATCCTTCGTCCATTCCCTCATCCAGCGGACGCCCGCCATCGACCGGCCAGGAGATGATGCAGGACTCATCTTCAAACTACTCTTCAGAAAACGAGCTCCCATTCCATCTCCAAGTCCGTGGGACTCACTGACATCACCCTGGATGACCTGTCCTTTTAGACATTATGTGCCATATTCAGGCGCTTTACCCATGGGACACAGAGGAGTTGGACCCAGAAAGGTGCAGACTAGCTTAGGAGCCACAGATCCAAAACCTTTGATCATCCCTCCCTTAGTGGAGCCATTCCAGGATGTGACCAAATCCACCTAGAGACACCTGGCCACTGCGACTGCAGTTCCTTGTAAGGCCAATAGACTCTACAAGACCCCAAAAGAGGGGCCTTTTCTCGGAGAACACCCAAGGGCAGACTCGATGGTCCTGACAGCTGCTCATGGCAGGGCACGACAATCATGCCACAGGAGTGCCCAGCCGCCGGACCCAGAATCAAAGAAACTAGACCAGATGGGGCGCAAGGTGTACTTCTGAGCAACTTGCATCATCAGGTCACTCGATTTCCTGGCCCACATGGTGACCTACCAAAAATCCCTGTGGGCAAAGGTGATGGACCTGGCCAAAGCACAGCCAGATTCGAAAGGTAAGGCGGAACTCCTTGCTGTGATTCAGTCTGGCATGGACGTGGATAAGCATGTCTTCAGGAGTTCTTATGGCTCCACGGATACAGCAGCAAGAGTAGCAGCCACTGGCATTTGCATGCAGAGGCATACTTGGCTCAGGGTTTCGGCTTCCAGTAGATCTCCTGGATGCTCCTTTCTAACAACCAGTCCTGTTCAGTCAGGACACTGAGAAACCGATCACCGGGCTTCAGGACTCTGGTAAAGCTGTGTCCAAAGTCCATAGAATGTACCGGTCAGAGCCACAATCCACATGCTGCCATCCCTTTTGAAATAAATCGGGGACAGCAAGGAAGGCGCCAGACACATAAAAAGGGAGGTTTCAAAAGAAAAGGCCACCCTATCCCTTCAGGTGCCCAGGGCCCCAAAACCTCAAGGCGCAAAAGACCTCCCCTGCTTACACCCTTCAACACTGCATGACTCCCTCCCATTCCCCATGACACCACAGCCAGTGCAGGGGAGATGGTAGGAGGGAGATTGTCCCTCTACCTATCCGGATGGTCCGGTATAACATTGGACCAGTGGGTCCTTCAGATGGTAGAAAGAGGATACTCCCTAGAGTTAACCCAGTTTCCACTGGACAACCCACCAGTCCCCTCCCACTGCTCACCCTCCCATGCACTCCTCCTGAGGGCAGAGATACAGGCCTTACTGGACAAAAGAGCCATACAGGAGGTTCCTTTTGCTCAAAGGGGAAAGGGATTTTATTCCTATTTCTTCCTTGTCCCAAAAAAGATGGGAGGCCTTGTCCCATTCTGGACCTGAGTCAACTGAACACCTTTATCGAATACAAACGGTTCAGAATGGTGACTTTGGTGAGCCTGTTGCTAATGCTCCACCGAGGAGACTGGCTTTGCTTCAATAGACATGCAGGATGCCTGCATGCACATCAAAATCCTGCCAGTCCCACAGGAAGTGCCTACGCTTCACCTTCGAAGGAGGGCACTGCCAGTTCAGGGTGCTGCCATTTGGCCTATCCTCGGCAGCAAGGGTTTTACCAAGTGCCTAGCAGTGGTAGTGGCGCCCTCAGGGAGAGGGGTCACTGTATACCCCTACCTGGACGATTGGCTCTTACCTGCACCAACAGAAGTCCAATTGAACAGGACCTTGAGGAGACATTCAGCCTTTTCAGACTCCGTCATCACCCAAACCTGCCCAAGTCACAACCATGGCCAGCTCAGAGGCTGCAATACATCGGAGCAGTCCTGGACACAGTCCAAGGAGAGCTTTTCTGCCCATAGACAGAGCAGCAAGCCTAAGAGAAGTCACCCGCAAGGTACAAGGCTTGGACTTGGTTCTACAACTGTTGGGTCACATGGTAGCAGCTATTGTGACAGTTCCACTCTCACATCTGAAGGATTCTGTAATGGCACCTCAGGATTTAATGGGATCAAGGTACAGACAAACTGGACGAGCGCATTCTGATCTCCACTGCAGTCCAACAGTCCATGACCTGGTGGCTCACCCCAGCCCATCTGAGCATAGGGGTTCCTTTTCAGCGGCCCAGTCCCTGGCAGACTCTCACCACCAATGCATAAGGACTGGGATGGGGAGCACATCTGGCTTCGCATCAGAGAAGGGGCTCCTGGAACTCAACAGAACAAGCTCTTCACATAAACATTTTGGAGATGAGAGCCATTCTGTATGCCCTTCAAGTTTTCCAAGGGGTACTCCTTCCCGGACCTCTACTGGTCCAATCCGACAGTACCTTGGTAGTCTTCCATCTCAGCAAGCAAGGGGGTACACATTCGTATCCCCTATGCAGAGAGGCGATGAGTTTGGTCCTGGGTGGTGGATCACAATTTGGACATCATAGCAGTCCGTGTGCCAGGCATCCACAACATCTTCGCAGACAGCTTAAGTCGCTCTCGATCTCAGAACCATGAGTGGGAAATACAGCAAGAAGTCATAGATGACCTCTTCGAAGAGTGGGGTCAGCCAGAACTGGACCCACACAACACCAAACTGCCTAATTCTAGGGACATGGATATGTTGTTCATCCACACTGTCTGGTAGGTTTCTTGCCGCTTTAAATCTTGCCGGAAGGTCTTCAAACTGGCTCCTCCCACCCACCTGGGTGGTAAAACTCTCGGTTCCGCCCCATGACGCCAGATCTTCCTTACCACTTGGAAGCTCAGGTTCCCTCCTTAACGCTCTGCATGTAGACTGGATCCTAATTTTTCGGTTCGCCCGAAACTTATTTTAAAATTTTCAAGACTTCGGTCAAGTTTCTCCCTCGCAGCTGCGATGGACAAGTCGACTCCCGGATTTCGGCGGTGCCCTTGTGGGCAGAAAATGTCCAGGACGGACCCACACTCCACATGCGTCTACTGCCTCGGCCTAGACCATGACCCACAGGCCTGCGAGTTATGCCATTCATTTTCGGCCAACGCTCCTGGAAGACTCGGCGCTGCGGTTACAGCTGGGCACCCGAAGCGCTACCCGGTGAAGTCGGCGGAGGTCCGTTGGGTGGTTACTGCGGTGGCTGGCATGGCTGAGCAACTCCGAGCAGATGATCGCCTGAGGAGGAGGCAGCACAGGTCGCATCACTCTTCCTCGGTCGCGCATTTATCTTGCTCTCTGGGTATCTCATATTCAGCTTCTTTCAAGAGCTTTGTCAATCCCTTTCCCGGAGAGAGTGGCCAGCGGAACTTCTTCTCGGTCCAAAAAGGACTACTAAAAGTAAGTCCCACCGTCATGCGTTCGGTGGGTGGGAGAGGTCCCTCCTCGGACAGTCGACACACTCTTTCCGTTGAGGTTGCTGGCTTCACGGTGTCCCCGTCAGGTCAGCCAGCTGAGACACTCGTTGACACGGTCGAGATTTTTCTCGACCCATCGGACGGCCTATCGACTAATGAAGCCGACAACCCTTCTTCACCGGTTCCCCAGTGGAGACTGAGGACCTGCCTACGCCTCCGGTGCCGCAGTCCCCGGTTAAGGCTTCCAAGCCGAGGAAAGAGCGGGTGTCCCCCGCCCCTTCCCAGACTCGTCCTCGGAAACACCGAGGTTCTCGGTCTCGGTCTCTGACATCCTCTCGGTCCAGCCGATCCCGCCGACATCGGCGGTCTCGGCATTAGTGCAGCGGCACCGCCGCCGCCCTCATTTTCTCCTCGAAGAGAAGAGGCTTCGCGCAATTGCGCCGACGCCACGAGGACCTTATGTGGCAGCAGTTACTTCTATCCGGAATAAGCCAACGCCCGCCTTCTAGCCATCATGGCTGTCACCCTAACAGTCGAAACAACCGCCGCTGTAGCCGGTACGCAAGCTGGGGCCGGGTTGTCCGCCGAAACCAGCGTTCCCCCCGGTTGTGGTAGGAACTCTGCCTCACAACCCAAATCGGGACGCCGATCAAGAGACTCGGACAGGTCAGGGCCTGCCCCACAGGTTGTCGGTCACCTCTCCCGACCGCCCTCGGCAGGTGGAGGGTGGCTCAGGCCCCAGGTAGCTCTTCTCGGACTCCTCGGAGTCCAGACAACTTCCTCCCTTTCTCCAGGCCCATTGACCTGGAGTCCTCCGAGGCCAGTCGATGGACCAAAGCCCATCGTCCTTCATGGGTCTGCTCGGCTCATCTCGAGTCCACCGGGATGCAGCTCGAGCCCGTATCCAAGCGGGCCAAGCATCCCCTCACAGAGATACTGGACTGAGGGGAATCACCCACGGAGGCCTTTCCGGTGGCTGAGGCCATTGTTGGCCCAGCCTTGGAGCTCTGGCAGCGGCCTGCTTCCTGTCCTATGCCTTCGGCCAGGATGGCCAGGAAGTATGCGGTCCCTACCGGCTCTTTGCCTGGTTTTTCCGAACACCCCTCCGCCGAGGGGTTGGTCACTGACAGCGTTTTCCGGCGTTCCAGGAACACTAGGGATGTGGACAAGCCCCTCGACAAGGAGTCCAAAAAGCTGGACTATGCCGGGCGCAAGGTGTACGCTGTGTCCTCCCTTGGCCTCCG
Organism: Neoceratodus forsteri; assembly: GCA_016271365.2. Taxonomy (NCBI): domain Eukaryota; kingdom Metazoa; phylum Chordata; order Ceratodontiformes; family Ceratodontidae; genus Neoceratodus; species Neoceratodus forsteri. The sequence continues at coordinate 372,693,044 of CM057450.1, read as the reverse complement.
CCAGGCCAGCTCGGCCATGCTGATGGCACACTTCTACGCCTCATGGGCTCCCAGATGAGGTGATCCTCATCTCCGGCGACCTGCAGACCACGGTCCAGCAGGTGCGGGACCAGGGAAGGCGGTGGCTAAACAGCAGCTCAAATGGCTCTGGACATTGGAGACTCCTGTGCCAGATCGGTGGCAACTTCGTGTGGCCATCGCCCGCAGAGCATGGCTGAGGATATCCACCTTCGGCGGATACCCAGCACAAATTGGCAGATGTCCCCTTCCTGGGGACCCGACCTCTTCGGCCCTGGGTGGAAGGTCACCTCCAGAGGATCGAAAAGTCCAGTGCCACTCTGGACTCGGTCACCTCCACCCAGAAGGACAAGGGCCGACAACAGCAGCATAAGTCCTTTCATCCTTCTGCACTGCGGCACGTCCGGCCCAACTGCTCCAGCACCAGGGCCAGCAGGCTCGCGCTTGGCATCCCAAACCCAAGCCCATGGCTTCCTCCAATAGGAAGCAGGGAGGTAAAGGCCCAGGAGGTCCCTCGGCTGGTCCCTCCTCTAAGCCTGCCCAGTGACGGGTTGAGGGGTGTCGCCCCCTGCCTCGTCACTCCCCCCATGGGGGGACGGCTCCGCCACTTCCTTTCCGCCTGGTCCGTTATCACCACGGACCATTGGGTGTTGGAGGTGGTAGGAAAGGCCTGCCCCTGGAGTTCAGGCCCTGCCCTTCTGAGCCGATAAGCCCCTCAGAGACTCTGAGGTCCATAGCCTCTTTGTCGGCTTGCCCGAGCCGATATCGCTCTGCACTCAAAAGAAGCGATCAGGAAGGTGGTATGGATTCTCCTCCAGACCCGGATGTGTCCAGGTACTTCCTGGTCCCAAAGCGGACGGGGGCTGGCACCCCATTCTTGACCTGCACGACCTGAACAGGCTTCTAAGGTCTTGGACCTTCAGGATGGTCATTCTGGCTCAGATAATCTCATCTTTGGAACGAGGCATGTGGTTCTGTTCTCTGGACCTTCAGGACGCATTCTTTCACGTCCCAGTCCATCCGTCCCACCAGAGATTCCTCCACTTCAGGGCAGAAGGATCCCTCTACGAGTTCCGGGCCATGCCCTTCAGCCTTTCCCTAGCTCCCAGGGTCTTCACCAAATGCATGGCAGTGGTGACAGCATTCTTGGCACCAAAGGTCGGGTGTACCTACCTGGATGACTGGCTGATTGCAGCCCCTCCTCAACGGGAGGGGGCGGTCCAGAGATCTGGCCCTCCAGGTTTGCTCTCAGGTTGTCCTCCTCATCAACGAGGCTAGTCAGAACTCGTGCCAAAGCAGGTGATCCAATTCATCGTGGCAGAGCTCGACTCTCTACGAGCCAGAGCACAGCTCCCAGTGGACAGGGCCGAGGTTCTTTCCTCCTTTGCCCAGTCATTTTAGGTTGGGCAATCGCGCCCTGCCCGGGACTTCCTGCACCTCCTGGCCTCCTGGCGGCCTGCACCAGCCTGGTCCGTTGGGCCCGTTGGTACCTCACGTCCCCTTCAGTGGGGGTGGCCAGCCAATGGTCACAGCACTTCAGTCCTCTGGATCAGCTAGTGACAGTGACCCAGGGGATGTGGAATGCTCTCAGTGGTGGACCGTTCCAGCACATCTGCAGGAGGGCATCCGTTTGTCCGCCCGAGCGGTCAGTCTCTCTCGAGTCGATGCCTCTCTGCTGGGTTGGGGTGCCCATCTGGGGACTACAGGCGCCTGCCTCTGGTCCCTCGGAAGTCCCGATGCCACATCAACCTGCTGGAACTTCGAGTGGTTCGTCTAGCCCTCACCGCCTTCGCTCCGTTTCTACTGGGTCAAGTGGTTCAGGTCCAGACAGACAATACCACAACCATGTACTACCTAAACCGCCAGGGCGGGACGAGCTCCATGGCTCTATGCAGGGAGGCTCTCCGCATTTGGTCACTCGTGCGCAGCCTGGAGGCGGATCTCCTCACCATTCACGTGGCAGGGCCTCCAACACCCTGACCGATGCCCTAAGCCAGATAGGGGCTGCGTCCACGTGTGTCTCTCCTGCCAGAGGTAGTAAAGATCTGTCCTCCCACTGGGGCACGTCTCAGGGACCTGTTTGCCTCAGGAGAATCGAGCTGAGACTGTTTCATGCCCGCCCCCTCAGCAGGGCTCGCTGCAAGGGATGCCTTCTCGGGCCGTGGACCGGCGGGCCTCTTCTACGCCTTTCCCCATTTCCCTTGATCCACAAGGTGCTTCTCAAGAGGAGGGACAAGGCGCAGGTGATTCTGGTAGCCCCAGACTGGCCCCACCAGTTCTGGTATCCAGATCTCCTCAGTCTCGGCTCCAGGCTCCCGAGGCGGCTTCCAGCCCGCCGGACCTGATCTCAGTCAATCAGGGGAAGATATTCCATCCGACCTTCAATCCCTGCACCTGGCTGCCTGGTTCTGAGCGGCTAGAGTTCCAGAGCCTTGGGCTTTCTGGCGAGGTCCTCCAGCATCGTTGAGGCATCCCATGAGAGTCGACCAGAAAATGCTATGCCTTCAAATGGAAGAGATTCTCCATTTGGTGTCGGGACCAAGGGCCTGGATCTTCCTCTGTTCCTTGGCAAGCATTCTGGACTACCTGTGGTCCCTTTCTCAGCAAAGGCTTTCGGCGACCCTTAAGGTGCACCTGGCAGCCATCTCTGCTTACGGGCGGGCTGGTAAGCAGTCGGTGACCAGGGAGAAGGTGGTTGGGCGCTTTTCAAGGTCTTGATCACATATCCCTCCGGTGCGGAACCTCCACTCTGTGGGATCTACTGCTGGTATTGGTTAAGCTCATGGGCAGCCTTTCAAACCGATGCAGGTGTGACATCTCTCACCTGTCGTGGAAGACCGCCTTCTTGGTGGCTATCACGTCAGCCAGAAGGATGGGAGAGCTCCAAGCGCTTTCCATCGCGTCTCCTTATCTGGTCTTCCACAGGGACAAGGTTGTCCTGTGCCCCAATCTGAAGTTCCTTCCGAAGGTGGTGTGAGTTTCACCTTAACCAGGTGTTGACTCTGCGGTGTTCTACCCCAGTCACACCTTGGAGGCGAATATAGGCTCCATACTTTGGACCCTAGAAGCGCGCTACTACAAGGAGCTAACTGAAGTTCGGGAGAGGTTCGCCAGCTGTTTGTCACCTACGCTGAAGCACACCTGCAGACCTGCAGCCAAGCCGGACGATAGGCAGGTGGGTCACCTCCTGCACCAGCTCTCTGCTATTGGTTGGCGGGCATGGAGCCTCCCAGAGGATAAGACTCATTCTACCCGCCATACCGCTGCATCGGTGGCTGCTTCCAGGATGTCCCTATCCAGGAAATCTGCAGGCTGCTACCTGGAAGTCAGCACACCCTTCATCACCCACTACCACATCGACCTTGAGTCACACCGGATGCTGGTTTGGGGCCTCGGTTCTCAGTCTGTTTCCCAAGTAGGGGTGCGCCTTGCCTCCCTCCTTCCGGAGAACTGCTAGAGTCTGCCAGGCAGTGTGGATGAACAACATATCCATGTCCTAGAAATACAGGTTACTCACCTGTAACAGGAGTTCTAGGAATGGTATATGTTGTTCATCCACACAACCCACCCGACCTCCACGGCTTCAACACACAACCTGGCTTCCAGCGGGCTAGATCTGGCGTCATGGGGCGGAGCTGAGAATTTTACCACATGGGTGGGTGGGAGGAGCCAGCTTGAAGACCTTCTGGCAAGATTTAAAGTGGCAAGGAACCTGCCAGACAGTGTGGATGAACAACATATACCATTCCTAGAACTCCTGTTACAGGTGAGTAACCTGTATTTTTTGCTCGCTAGATCCAGGACCCGGTGTTTTCTGGCGAGATGCATTGTCCCTCTTTTGGACAGGGAAGTTTCTATATGCTTTCCCTCCTTCCCTCTTCTTCAGAGGGTCCTGCTTAAGTTGCAGGCAAGAGGACTGGATGATACTGGTAGCACCATTCTGGCCTCGACAGAGTTGGTTTCGCTGTTGCAACAGCTGTAATCATGTTAACACACTAAATGCCAGCAGAATAGGCCTAACAGTCTCGAGTCTGCTCGATTTTCCTTCACCCATAATGAGGGCGATTTTGGTGGTCCCCTCCCCTTGGGTTATACTGTCCCCAGTCCCAGATGTTCCACCTGTATTGGGCCTGGTCAGATTTACCCTTCCCCTGTACCTGTCCCATCCCCTCTTAAACCTGTCCACAGTCCCGCCTCTACCAGCTCCCTGGGTAGTGCATTCCATGACACCACCACCCTTTCAGTGAAATAACATCTCTTCATCTCCCCTCTGAGCCTGCCCCCTTCCAGCTTACACCCGTGACCTCTTGTTCCCCACCCTCCTTCCTTTGGAGTACCCTGACTGGGCCTCCTTTATTGATCCCTTTCATGTACTTAAAGTCCTCTATCATGTCCCCCCTGTCCCTCCTCTCCTCTACGGTGTACATGTCAAGCTCTTTGAGCCTCTCCTCCTAGGTCCTCTCCCCCAGGCCCCAGATCATTTTGGTTGCCCTCCTTTGGACCCTTTCTAGGAGTGTAATGTCCCTCTTTAAATGTGGTTTCCAAAACTGTACACAGTACTCGGGGTGTGGCCTAACCAAGTAGTTGTCCAGTGGAAGGATCACTTCTGCCTTTCTGGAGGTAATTCCCCTGGTGATTCATCCCAGCATACTATTTGCCCTTGCCACTGCCCTCCTACAGGTCTCTTGGAGTTATTCATTTTGACATCTATCTTTACCCCCAAGTCCCTCTCACCCTCCTTGACTTGAATCATGTCTCCTCCCAGGGTATACCCCTGGCCTGGATTTCTGACTCCCAGGTGCAGAACCTTGCACTTCCCCGCATTGAATGTTAGTTTCCATTTTCCCAACCACCTTTTCAGAGCTTCCAGGTCCTCCTGCAAAGCCACCCTCCCCTCCTCCCCATCCACCACTGCACCCAGCTTTGAGTCATCTGCAGAGAGACTCATCTCACTCCTGATTCCCCTCCTGATGTCTGAGATATAGGCGTTGAACAGGAGTGGCCCCAGCACTGACCCCTGGGGAACCCCACTAGTAACCCACCTTGGAGATGAAGGCTAACCCTCCAACCACCACCTTCTGAGTACACTCAGAGAGCCAATTTCCTATCCATCTTAACAACTGTCTCCCTATCCCCATTTCCTTCAGCTTAACCAGCAGGCCACTGTGGGGTACCAAATTAAACGCCTTGCTAAAGTCCAGAAAGAGGATGTCCACTGGCCTACCCTGATCCAGGGCCCTCATCACCCAGTCGTAGAACTCAACAAGGTTTGTTTGGCACGATCTTCCCATGACAAAGCCATGCTGCCTATCGTCCAAGTATCCAGTTTGCTCCAGTAACCCCCAGCCTTTCCTTGACAATACCCTCCATCACTTTTGCTGACCACCGATATCAGGCTAACAGGCCTTTAATTTCCACCTCCTCTCTAGTCCTCCCCGTGGATCGGCACAACATGGGCTACCCTCCAGTCTTGGGGCACCACAGTCTTCAGAGATGTTGAAAAGCTTCTGCAGAGGACTGCCAGGTCATCCGCCAGTTCCCTCAGCACCCTGGGATGTAGCTTATCTGGCCCAGGTGCTTTCTCCATCCGAAGGGACCTGAGAGCTTCTCTTACTCTCTGTACTGGGATTTCAGCCTCCACGCCCTCCCCCTTTTCACCCTGTACTGCTGGGCCCCCACCTGTCTGTGGTGGCCACTGCCTTTCCCCAGACCCATCAGGGCCCCTGGTCTCTACCGATCCCACTCCTTGCTCCGGTTTACTCCCGCTCCCCTCACAAGACATAGCCCCTCCATCCCCCCCCCGGTAAAAACTGAGGCAAAGTACTCATTTAGGACTTCTGCCTGTTCCCCCGCCTCCTGTGCCCAACCATCCCCTATCCTTATCTTGCTGATCTGCCCCCTTACTTTCCTTTTTTCCCTGTTATCTAAAGAACCCTTGTCCCCCCTCCGGACCCCATTGGCCGAGACCCAGCTCCTTTTTGCCTTAGCTGCTCTCACCACCCTGGTGACTCTCTTGGCTGTCAGCTCATATTCCTCCTGATCCCTTTCACTCCTTGAGCACTTGCAGCGCCTATAGGCTGCCTTCTTTTCCCTTACCACCTCCTGTACCTCCCGGGTCCACCAGCAGGGTTTTCTGGCCTTACCAAACTTACGCCTTTCCCTTGCACAGGATCTGGTAACCTCCTGTATTCCCTTCCTTATGATCCACCACCTGCTGTCAGCATCCATATCCAGCCTTATCCTGTCCAGACTATCTTTAAGGATCCTTCCCATCTCCCTGAAGTCTGCACCCCTAAAGTCAGTTACTACCGACCTTGTTCAGTTTCCTCCCCCCCCCCGCCAATTCCGTTGCCCCTCTCCACTCACTTGCTCTCCCAAGAGCAAGGGACGTTGGTCCATCCTGGCCTCCAGTCCCTGTATCTGCATGCTTGGCTCCTGCGGACTTAGCTAGGGATAGATTTGGAGTATCCCTTAGAGTGGCAGAGGTGCTCGTGGCAGCAAGGAAACCCTCTACCAAGGCGACCTGCGCCATGAGAAGCATTTCTGTATAGGCGATTCCTGTTCTCTGTATCCTCTGGGTTGTCCGTGGAATCTGTGCTGGAGTATCTTCTCCACCTGTCGGACTTGGGTCTCAGTTATTTGTCCATAAGGTGCATCTCTGTGCTCTGTCAGCCTGACCATTCGCTAATAAATGGGAAGACTCTAGCACAGCTTGACATCTGCAAGACCTTCCTGAGAGATATCTTGCATATGAAACCCCCAGGAGAGACCCGGTACCATCCTGGGATCTCCTGTTTGTTTTAGAGAAGCTCAACTTGCCACCCTTTGAACTGGCCGCAAGTTGTGAGCCCCACCTTCTCTCTTGGAAGGCGTTATTGTTAGTTGCCATTACTTCAGCCGGGAGGAATTCCGAGCTGCAAGCTTTGATGTGTAAAGAGCCCTATATTGTTTTTCACAGGGATAGGGTAGCCCTGCGAACAAACCCATAGTTTTTATCAAAGGTAGTGTCTGAGTTCACGTTGAACCAGGATATCCAGCTTCCAGTTTATTACACAAAGTACTTGAACAACGGGGAGGCATTGTTACATACTCTGGATGTTCATAGACTCTTGCGTTGCTATTTGGCCAGAGCCAGTTCCGCCAGACAGACAGACCAGTTGTTTGTCTCTTTTGCCCAGAGGAATCTTGGGGTACCAGTCACAAAACAAACCCTAATTAAGTGGCTAGTGCACTGCATCACCTTTTGCTACCAGCACCACAACAAACCCCTACCGGTACCGGTGAGGGGTCACTCCACCATACGGGTGGTGACATCTTTCGCTTCCCTCTGAAACATGTCATTAGCGGACCTCTGTGCCACCGCTACTTGGAGTTCAGTGCATACTTTTATGAGGCACTACAGTCTGGGCGTTGCTTCCAGAAGGAGAGCAGGTTTCATTATGATCTTTCAGGACTTCTCTCCTAATTTCCCTAGTTGTCCTCCACCCTTTGATCTGGGTCTCTCCTTGGGCATTGCTTGGGACTCAGTCCTAATGGTATTACCTGCTGCAAGAGCTCCCCCTCGAAGTGAGATAGTACAGTTATGTAAGAACTTACTGTAACAGTAGATCTTCAAGAGGAGTTGTTGCAGCAGGTGGCTTTCCCACCCACTTGCACCCGGGGACAAAATATTACATCTTCTCATTGGGAATGGGAGATCCTCCACACTTCTCCATCTGTATTTTCAGCCAGGTCTCCATTGGGAGAACTGAGGTGGTGCTGGGGGACCGCCCCCTTTATACACGTCTGACGTCGGGTGGAGCCAACGTCAGGGGCAGTCCCCCGCCACAGACTGCTAGCTAGAAAATGTCTCTATGGGATCCCTACGCCTAGCGGGTTTTGCTACAATGGTATTACCTGCTGCAAGAGCTCCTCTCAAAGATCTACTGTTACAGTAAGTTTTTACGTAACTGTACTTTCTGCATTCAATGGATGGCATGGCTTTGCCTTTCAGGTTGGCACCTCTGGCCCAGCATAAGGTGCTCAACTCGCATTTCCAAGGGACTTCTTTCTTTTCCCACAGAGTCAAATGTGAGCTGTCGGACACCCTCCTGCTCCTGAGCCATGGAAGCCTCCACCTGCCCCTGACCAGTCTCAGATCCTGCCAGACATGTAAGGAGTCCCTACCCTCAGGTGGGTCTGCCCCATGCAGAGGGTGAAGGAACATCATTCCTTAGGGTGTAACAACAACTCCATTTTGGGGAGAAAACTTGGTACTTTGACCCATTAGTGTGAATGAATGGTGAAGAGTGATTCCTGGAAGATATGAAATTATGTTACTCATTGTAATTCTTGATCTTCAAAACATCTTCACCATTCCTCCATCCCACCAATACACCCACTCAGGAAAGAACCAGGACCTCTGGGCAGCCCGCCATGTTGTGCCTTGGCACACTGGCATACTTCTTGCTACTCTCTCTTGGGAGGTGTCTTTTCCTCCTCCTCTCTTAGTTAGAGCAGTCTGTTGCAAGACAAAACCTAAAATTGGTTGAGGGTCTCCTACCCTCTTCCCAACCAAAAAAAAATCCTTTGGGGGCCTTTTTCTCTCTCCCATCTGTCTTAATAGTTCCTCTGTCTCCCTCCTAGGGATCTCTCTTAATAATATCCTTGTTGTTGTTGCCTGCAGCTTGACTTCACCTCTTCCACACTTCTCAGTCTTTTTGCCATATAAAAAAGTGCTTGGTACATGAGGCTAGGTGCAGCCCTATTTTTCTGGTGTCCTGTGTTACAGGGAGAGGCAGCTGCTGAGGATTTTCTGTGCTGTACACCTCGGCTTGTTACAGTATGGTTTTCTTTGCTTTACTCCCCAGGAAAAAAAAAAAGATGGTGGGAGTTTTCTTTCGAGCTGTTACCTTCTCCCTTCTTACTACCTTGCAGTGGCAAGAAGCTAGTGTTTGTGCTCCTGGACTCTGTCCAGTCACACTTGTTGTCTCGCTCCTCTTGTAGCCTTGGGGTTTTTACCCTACTAATGTTATTGTCCTCTTTGGAGTACAAAGGCTGTTTTAGTTAAGTTGGCATGAATGCCATCTTAATTTGCAGAGGTCTTTTTTCTGGCCACTGTGTACAAGTCAGAACTGTATGCCAGGGTTGCTGCCCTTTTTCTTGTCATTACCTCCCGTCCAGGTAGCTGATAATAGGCTCTGGATCACATACCCGCTACCCTTGTGCTGCTCTGAGGCCCCAACCCTTAGCTCATCTAAGTTGGTGGTCAGGTTTTTGTTGTTAATATTTTTACATCTTATATATTTTCTTAGCCCTTGGACTAGGAGTCTATAGCCCTCTCTCTTTTCTGTCCCTGTTGTTTCAGTTCTTCTGGCAAAAGCTGAGGAAGGAGGGGCGGCATTGATTACTGACTGGCTCATGTACACAAATATCAGTACATCGGCCTCATGGGTAGCGCAGCACCGAGCATCAGTCCCTCCTAAGATGCAGGACTTTGCTCCTGTGTGGGGTCCTAGCGCCTCCAGCTAAGACCCATTAATGTGAATGAATGGTGAAGATATTCTGAATGATCAAGAATTTAGATGAGCACATAATTTTCTTTTCTGTTCCATCTTGTAATTGACATAGCACAGCACCCACTACAAAACAACTAGCATCTGTGTAGAGTATGAAGGGTTGGTCAAACCTTGGGTATGCCAATACAGGAGTGGTATCAAAGGCCTCTTTACACATGTATATTCACACCCCTGTTTGGTGAGGGCGTACACTGGTACTGCAGTCTTGGCATAGTCACTGATGAACTTTATGTAATGTCCAGACAGGCCTTGGAGAGCTCGGAGGTTTTTGAGGTTGTTAGGTTCTGGACAGTCTCTGACTACTGAGAGCTTGTCTGGGTCTGGAGAGATGCCTTGAAGACTAACAACTTGTCCCAGTTAATAATTTTGATGCTGTGTGAACACTTCAGGTTGGCTAGTCGGAGAAGTTCAAACACTTTTTTGAAGTGCTAGAGGTGTTCTGTAAAAGTACTGTTGAAGAAAGCAGTGTCGTTCTGGTAGACTAGGCAGTATTTCCAAGACAACCCGTGGAGTGTATGGCTTCCAGAACATGCTGGTATATGGCTAGACTGTTCTGAAGTCCCATAGGCAGTCATTTGAATTGGAAAAGTCCCAAGTGACAGCACCTAGCTGTGTATGGATGAGAAGCTGGATCAGTGGAGACTTGGTAGAACCCACTTTGAAGATCCAATGTGCTGAAGTAGGCTGGGCTGGCCACCCCAAGACTCTCTAAGGCATCCTTTGTTGTGGGTAAGGGATGAACATCCAGGTCCATTCAGGCATTGGACTTATTTATTTTATTTAGTTTTTGTTGTCCAGGTAAGTGCACTGGACAAATTCTGCCTATTTTCAGGCACGACCCGGGGAAGGGGGATACAGATGAATGTCAGCTGACCTTGAACCACATTAAGCTGTTGGTGGTATTTTTTTTTTAATGAATGGGAAATTTGACCAGGGCAGGGGAAATTCCCTACTCTGCTTCTTGTGAGCAGGGGACCCTTTGTCGGTGACTCTAAGATGGCCGACTGCCCTGCTGTGGAAGATGGAGGTGGTGGTGGAGGCTCTGCTCTGCCTTTAGATCCTATCTTGGTGTCTGAGCCTGTTTGTGTTCCTGCTTCTGAGGCTTCTCAGGTTCCACATTAGCGGTGTGTTTCCCTCTGCTTCTGCTGTTGATAAGGATTCTACTGTTCCTTCTGGTTTATCTGACATGGAGACTTCTGCTAAATGGGACGGCCATGAAGCTTCTGTGATTCCTGATGCTATGTTGCAACAGATGTTCTCTCAGCATAAACAGTTCATTCTACAGTTGATACGTGATGATGCTTCTACACAAGACACTTTGCCTGACGCCGATTATTCTGTATTTTCTGCTCCTCAGACTCCGCTTCAACAGGCCTCTGAAACCCTCCCTGCTGATTTGCCTTTTCCTCCCGCCCTCCCATTTGCACCTTAGACCTACCTCGAGGACCGCTGTTGAATCGAGTGCTACTTGTTCTCCAGATGCTGCTCTACATGCTGCTGGCTGGCAGAGATCTTCAGATGGGAAGCCCTGGACTTTGCCTGGTCCTGTTTCTGCTGCTGCTATTATTGGAATGCCTACGAATGTTTTTCCTACTGCTCCAGCTTTGGTTTCTACTCTGTCTTCTCCCCCGTGGAACCTGAGACAGATCTTTCTGTTCCACCACTTGCTACTGAGAACACCGATGACTCTTTGGACGTTGTGGTCCAATCACAGGCACCGACAGAACACTGTGCTTCTCCTGCTCAGCAATCTTCTCCTTCTGCTGCTGTCCCTGAGGACTTGACTCCTTCTTTCAAACTGTCTGATTTAAAATAGAAACATAGAATTTGATGGCAAATAAGGACCGCTTGGCCCACCCAGTCTGCCCATTTCCCTACCTAATGGATAAGCTGCAGATTCTAGTTAACCAGCAGCCTACTTCTTTCTACCCCCACCCCCTAGAATTGCCTTATGGCTGTCCCATGCATGCTTGAATTCAACCACTGTTTTTGACTCCACAACCTCCTCCAGAAGGCCGTTCCATGCATTCACAACCCTCTCTGTGAAAAAATACTTCCTTACATTGCCTCTGAGCCGCCCCTCTATCTTCAAATTGTGCCCCTTGTTCTTGCACGCCTCTTTTTTTGAAAGATGCTACCTCTTGGACTTTGTTGATTCCCTGAGGTACTTGTAAGTTTCTATCATGTCCCCCCTCTCCCTCCTTTCCTCGAGGCTATACATACAGTATTAAGCTCCTTTAGTCTCTCTTCATATGTCTTCTGGTGCAGACCCTGCACCATTTTAGTTGCCCTCCTCTGGACAGCTTCCATCTTGTCTATGTCCTTGCGGAGATTTGTTTAAATCTGTTTGGGAACCCGCTCAGCGGAAAAATGCGGTTTGATTGAAGTTCCTGGGCGATTCTTCTATGGCCCTCACACGCCGTACTGTTCTCTAAAGTATGCTTAGAGACTCTCTGGGAATTAGCCCTTCAGCATTGTTTGCCTTCATTCATATCAAGGGGGAAACTGTACGATGTTAGTTTCAAAACTGTTCAGACTCTGAAAAAATTTTGGACTCAGTATGAACTGGTTAAGAACACTCCGATTTGGACCTCTTTCTTCATCATACCCCTTACTAAACCCTTGGTGAAAGTACTTACTTTATTATTTCGTAGTGAAGGAGTAAATATCCATGATGTGCAGTTTTGGCTTCGTCAGAGATGTGATCTGCTAGATTCTCCCATCCTATTTTGATGAAGATTTAGTGGGACGGGTGGCTGGAAGATTAAAGTTCAGCTAAGCAAACTGAGCAGGGGTTCTGCGATTCCTGATAGCTTTTACATTGGTTGGGATAGGCGTATCTGTTTCATCACCCCTGGCTAGCCTCACCTGTCATAAGTGTGGCTCTCGGACTCACCTGAGTTACACTTGTGATCAACCTAGATGCACCTTGTGCCTTGCTTATGGCCATGTTAGCTTGGGTTGTCCTAATGCTCAGTTTTGTAATCTGTGTGAGGATCGCAGTCGTAACTACCCCCAATGTCCCTGGGCTGAACATAATAGGGTTGATAGGGTCCCCCGGGACCATTCTCCCATTATCTCTGATTCCCAGTTACATAGAAACATAGAATGTGACAGCAGATAAGGACCGCTTGGCCCACCTAGTCTGCCCATTTTCCTACTTAACAGATAAGCTGCAGATCCTAGTTAACCAAGAGTTTACTTCCTCCTACCCCCTACTAGGACTGCCTTATGTCTGTCCCATGCATTCTTGAATTCCCCCACTGTTCTTGACTTCACAACCTCCTCATGGAGGCTGTTCCATGCATCCACAACCCTCTCTGTGAAAAAATACTTCCTCACAATACCTCTAAGCCGTTCCCCCTCTATCTTCAAATTGTGCCCCCTTGTTCTTGCACATCTGTTTTTCTGAAAGATGCTACCCTCTTGGACTTTGTTGATTCCCTTGAGGTACTTAAAAGTTTCTATCATGTCCCCTCTCTCCCTTCTTTCCTCAAGGGTATACATTTTAAGCTCCTTTAGTCTTTCTTCATATGTCTTCTGGTGCAGACCCTGCACCATTTTGGTTGCCCTCCTCTGGACAGCCTCCACTCTATGTCTTTTTGAGATGGGGTCTCAGAACTGTACACTGTACTCCAGATGGGGTCTCACCAACTGTCTCGTACAGAGGGATAACAACTTCCTGTTTTCTACTATTGATGCCTCTCCTATGCATCCCAATATCCCCAGCCTTCCTTACTGCCTTCTCACATTGCTTGCCCACCTTTGGGTCATCTGATATAATTACCCTCAGGTCCCTTTCCATTTTACTGTTGTCAGTATCTCAACCCCATTTGTGTACTGTTTCCCAGGTGCATTACCTTGCACTTCTTTGCATTGAATCTGAGCTGCCATACATCTGACCATTCCTCCACCCTTGCCAAGTCCCTTCTCATCCTTTCCACTCCATCTTGTGTATCAACCCTGTTGCAGATCTTTGTGTCCTGCAAAGAGACATACTTTTCCTTCCAGTTCCTCTGCAATTTCACTTATAAAGACATTAAAGGACCGGTCCTAGTACTGAACCCTGCAGTACCCCACTAGTAACCCTCCTTTCTTCACTGTGGACTCCATTTACTACTACCCTTTGCGTCCTGTTGTCTAGCCAATTTTTTATCCAGGCTACCACCTTGGGACCCACTCCAAGGCTGGCTAACTTGTGTATTAATCTTTTGTTTGGGACTATATCAAATGCCTTGTTAAAATCTAGGTAGGCCATGTCTACAACCCCTCCCTGGTCTACTGCTTTGGTCACCCAGTCAAAGAAATCTGTTAGATTCATCTGACATGACCTTCCCATCGTGAATCCATGCTGCCTTGGGTCCTGTGCCCCACTGGCCTCTAGGTACTCAACAATTCTTTCCTTCAGAAGTGATTCCATCATTTTCCCTACCACTGAGGTCAAACTAACTGGTCTGTAGTTTCCTGCCTCTGTCCTGCTCCCACTTTTGTGAAGAGTAATCACATCCGCCCTTCTCCAGTCCTCAGGTACCACCCCATCCTCCCATGATTTGTTAAAGAGAGTAGTCAGCGGTGTCACTAGTTCTACCCTTTGTTCCTTTAGAATTCTTGGGTGAATCCCATCAGGCCCCATTGCTTTGTCCACCTTCAATTTTATTAGTTCTTTCGGAACCCTTTCTAATGTAAATGGACTGGTATCGACCCCCGTCTTCAGAGTGTCTCTCTTGTTTGAATTAGGTACCTCCCCCTCCTCTTCCTTTGTGAAGACTGAGTAGAAATATTTGTTCAGTATCCCTGCTTTTTCACTGTCACCCTCTACCCACATTCCCTCCCCGTTATTAAGCCTCAGTATCCCTCCTTTGGTTTTTCTTCGCTCCCTAATGTACCTATAAAAGGTCTTATCCCCCTTCTTAACAGAGTTGGCGATCCTTTCCTCGGTTTGGGCCTTTGCTATTCTGACTGCCTTCCCAGCCTCTTTCTGCTTTAACTGATAAAGCTCTCTGTCCTGCGCCTTCTGTGTTTCCTTATATTTCCTGAATGCTATCCTTTTCTCCTTAACCTTCCCTGCCACCTCTTTTGAGAACCATAGCGGTTTTTTCCTTCGTTTTGTTTTGTTGATTGCTTTACACAAAGGCGTGTTGCCTCTGTGATGGCTGTTTTGATTACTCCCCATTGTTCCTCCACCCCTCTTTCTTTCCCTTTCACAGTTTTCCCATGCGAGATCCACTTAGGATTGCTGTCCAAAATATACTTGAGCTCTTCTCATTTCACTTCCCAGCTCAGAACTAACTGAAAACTCATGAGCAGCCGTGACTTCCCAAGATCCAAAAGATTTGGTTGGCTGATTTGGCTGTCAGTCAAGGAAGAGCTCCTCTTCAGTTGCAAAAAGGTGCAAAAAACTCCAAACTACACTTCCTACAGATTTTGAATTCAGACAGCTCCTGTAGTCCGGCTACATTTAGGTCCCACCAGTACTGTTTGGTCCAGTTTACAGTCCAGGACCAAGATAGTGGAGACAAACAAAACAGTCCTTGCTACAAAGAAAGCAGGTTAGACAAACTACATTATCATTATCACTCTAAATGATTTTCAGTAAATAGTTACATCTTTCAACAGAGCTCCTCTCAGATTACTTAAGCTGCAATCAGGCAGCTCTTAAGACAGTACACAGAGGCTATACAGGCTCTGGTATCACATTTAAACTGCTGAAACGCAGGACACCAGCCTGGCAGTGAGCATTTAGGCAAGCTCAAGGAAGACTTTTTGGGAACCCCCATTTGTAGGGGGGTTACACGAGCTTTTTAGTGATGCTGCTATCTTGTCTAAAATCCTTCTTTCAGCCCATTTGGTGGATGCTTATACCTTTGTTCACCAGCAGGGTGCAAAAACATTTTATAAGGGAGCTCTTGCAACACGGATTGATTTTTTTTCTTCATTTCCAGGAATGTTTCGGCCTCGCAGGCTTTTGTAATTCCCTGTGAGACGTCGGCTCATTTGGCAGTTGCTTTGCTCTGCTCTGCTCTCCTAGTGCTGGTCCTTATCCGTTTGCTTCTTGTATATGTTGGAAGTTGAATAGCTCTTTGTTGACTGATTCTCTTATCTCTCAGGGTTGTCTGGATTTGTTACGAGCTAGAGTTTCTGTGCTGGATGCTTATTCTTCTTCTATCCTCTGGTGGGAGGATACTAAAACCTTCTTGGGTTTTTATCAAATCTGCGGCTCTGCTCCGCTCTACTTATTTTCGGTATTCCCAACTCCGTCAGCAGCTTCTGGATACTTATTCGGGCTTCTGAATTCCATCTTGATCTCTCAGCCAAATTCAGACTTTGAAGTGTGTGATGGAACAATATCAGTATGATTGTGCCCTCTCTTTGAAGGTTGAAGCTCAGTGTGGTATGCAAACTTATAAGGCTGCATTTGATCCTTATAGGAGTTGTTCCAATAGGATCTCTTCCATGATTATTGATGGTCTGGTTGATCCCTTACAGGAGTGCACCATACTTCTCTTCCGTCTTTGAAGCACATTGTGACAATCCCATGTAGAAGGGATGTTTGGTACTGTCTCGTCTGTTTTAGATCCGCTAAGTATCTTTCTGATTTGGTCATTCCTGAGGTTTCTGAGGACCTGCTTCTTGCTCCTGTGCATCCCATTTCTGTTTCGAAATGATGACTGCTGTTAAGAAACAGAAACAGCGTACTTCTCTGGGGTTGGATGGTTTGTGGCTGAGCTTTACCACTCTTTCATTGATTTTTTGCCCTGCTGTGACTTGTTTTTAATGATGTCTTGCTTCATTTCAGTCCCTCTACATTTTTGGATGCTATTTTGCTTTTCATTTATAAAAAGGCTTCCCTTCTGATTTACTGAACTGGAGACCTTTGAGCCTCCTTAATGTGGATTACAAGGTTCTGGCTGTCATTCTTTTTAGGCGACTCCTGCTGTGGTAGACGTTATTCCACAGCTCAGACTTGTGCTATCCCAGGTCATTCCATGCTACATACTTTGTCTCATCTTAGGGATATGGTGTATTCTTGTACTGATGTAAGTAGGGTTGTAGTGTTTTCTTTGGATCAAGAAAAGGCTTTTGATCAGGTGGAGCATTCCTTTTTGATTTCTGTTTTGGCACACTACCATATTCCTTCTGTTTTTATCTCTTGGCTTAAGCTTTTATACAACACTGCCTGGATCACCCCTCATGTCAACCATTCTCCTGGTGCTGCGTTTTTGAGTAAACGGGGATTGTGGCAGGGTTGTCCTTTGAGTCCCCTATTGTATTTGTTCCAGATTGACCCTTTGTTACGTAAGTTGAGCTCCTGTCCTGCTATTCCTCGGTTCCTTCCAGGTGGTCACTCCACCTACTGTTTTACTTACTTGATGATTTATGTGTGTTTGTACCACGCCCTCTTTTCTGCTTCGGGTTTCACACGCCCATTTTCTAACTTTAAGTTCTCTTCTGGTTCTCAATTGAATTTTAATAATAGTATGGCTAAGATCTTTCCCTGCTCTGTGCCTCCTCAACTACTACTTCTGTGGCTGGGATTCCTGTTGTTTCTGGTCCTCTTAAAATTTTTTGGTCTGTATTTTGGCAGTCCTGATGATTCTCTGTATAATTGAATTTGGCTATTGAAAAAGGTCTCCTCAGTGTTTCCTCTTGGAAAGGTGGTCTATTTCCAAGAAGAAACGTGTTTTTCTTTGAAGACTTTAGTTCTTCCTTTATTTTCACATGTGGCTACTGTTTTCCCTCTTCCTTTTGTTTTGGAAGCTCAAGTCAGTAGTGTTTTTTTTTTTTGTTTTTTTTTTCTTAAGGTTTTTGGGGTTCTCGTTTAAATCCTGTCTGGCGGGTTTTTTTTATATCATGATTATTGTCAGGGTGGTGTTCGGATGTTAAATCCTGTGTTTTTTTTCATTGCCTGTTTAAGTTTTTGTTTCCTTTTCTGTTGCAACCTTCCCCTCCTCCTTGGGTTTCTATTTTAGGTGCCTGGGTGACTCCTTTGTGTGCGAAATGGCTTGGTCCTCCTTCGGAAGTCCCTCGGAATTTTTCGACTTTAGGTATTCCCTCCTTCTTCTTTCCCACTTTTCTTAAAATCCGGCAATGGCAATTGACCGCTCAGGTTCTGCGATCTCAGTCTAGGACACAGTTGTATCATACTGTTTTGCTTTCCCCTTTTTCAGATACCCCTAGGCTGTTGCATGCTCTTGGTACTGAATTGGATACTGCTGTGATTTTTCACCAGCTTTCTGACCCTAGACTTCCTGCAAAGTTATGGGATGTTACTTGGTTGTCATGTCATGGGAGATTCGGGGTGCGTGGCAATCACCTGCACAAGTCTTTGGAAGAGCGTATGTGTTTTGGGATACTTGTCCAGGCGCTTGGAAACCATGAGTCATTTTTTGGGTTTGTCCTTTTAGTAAGGATTTTTGGACTATTTGGCTCCATAAATGGAAGGAAAAGCATCTTGCATCGATTTTGTATGACATTCTTGTGTATGGGCTGTTTCCTGCCTCCCTTTCTCATTATTATCCTAGTACCCTCCACCTTGTCTTTGCCCTCTGTAGGTTTTTCTATGGCAGGCCGTTGTGCTCAGCTGTTGCAAAGAAATCTTACGAGCACTCATATTATGGATCAGATTTTTGCAGATCCGCCTATTCAAGACAGGGAGCGTGCTTCTCTGCCCTGAGATACATACCAGCTCCACTGGGCTTCATGTGAGTGGCTTTCTGCTGCTTGATCTTGGCTGTGTTTTGTTTTGGTTTGGGGGTGGTAGTCAGTTTTATTTTGGGCTCATACTTTTTAGTCTATGTTGTAGTTTTTCTGTTCTTGTGTCCTTTATTGTGCTTTGTTTAGACTTGTCTCCTTTGGAGTGGTTGCTTTTTGCTTTTGTTCTCCTTTCTGTTATCCATATCTCTTTTCCTGCTTTATTTTCTTTTCTGATTTCTTTTCCCCTATGCTTAAGTCGTTCTTATTTTTTGTGTCTTACCGCTGTTTGTTATTCTTTGATCGGTTGTTGATTTGTTGCATTGTCTCCCTGACTTTTCAGTTTAGGGGATGGGGAGGACTTTGTGTTCTTCCTCTCGTTTTTTTGCTGTTTTTACTGAGAGTTTGACCTTATCTACTCTTTTCTGGTTTTCTATTTGGTTTTGCAATTTGCTTTTCATTTCTTTGCTTTTTATGCTTTTCCTTATTATCTCCCTACTCTTTTTGGAGGAGGGGAGGGTTCCTTTTGTGTTCTGTACAATTTTCTGTTCTTTTCTTTCTTTTGGTTGTTAGGACCTGTATTCATGTCCTACTTCTTTGCTTTCCTTTTGATTTGTGTACTTTTTGTGTGACTTAACACTGTTTTGTATTTTTTTGGATTTCTCTTGTTCTCTGTTTCATATATTGTTTTGTGTGGTTTCACACTGTTTGTATTTTTTCTGTTATTCTGTTATGATTCCCCCTACTCGGTCAGTAGGAAGGAGAAGAGGGTTGGGTTCTGTTGTTTTCTTTCGGGTTGGGGCTACTGTGTGACCTAATACTTTTTATGTTCTTGATTTTTCTTTTCTTTTTTTCTGGATTTGCATGGCATAATGCTGCTTTATCTTTGTTTTGATATGATGTCACCAAACATTTCTCCTAAAATTTCCATATGTGGGGAGGGTGTTTGTTTCTTTTTTGGGGGTTTTGCAGCTCTTTACCAATTGTTTTATTGGGTATGCTATGTTTATTGTTCATTTATGTTGTTCTTTTCTTTGATTCCGGTAGAAATACTCTGTAATGTTTACTTTTTGTTTACATGTATGATGTAATACATATTTTCATTTATTTCCTGTTTTTTATGCTTTCATGTGCCATATTACTGTTTGGTTGTATCATGCTTTTATATTTTGTCAATAAAAATTCCCCTACTCTTTTGGTGAGGAGGTTTTTTTTTTAGTTATGCTCGGGGTGATTTTATGATGCACTACTTTTTTTAGTTTTTGTTGATTTTTCTTATTATGAGTTGTATGATGTAATACCGTTTTGTATTATTATTTGTTTCAATAAAAAATTCCCCTACTCTGACAGTAGGGGGACTCTCTGACATCCTGGTCCTGGACCAAGATGGCTGCTGTGGAGAAGCCGGAGGAGCTGATGGATGCAGCGGAGGCTGGGAACCTGGTCTCAACCCCTGAATCTTTTCATTCTGAGACCATCTTACCTGAAGGACTGACACTAGAGGAATCTGTTATACTGAAGGACAACCTAATGAGCCAACATGACCTTGTTTTGCCTACTGAATTACCGTTGAGCCAACCTGCTGTTTTGGCTGGTTTAAGTCCTGATTCTTTGGATATTGACAGTCTAGAACACTTGTTACACTCTGAGGAACAGCGCTATTCACAACGAAAACAATTGCTGCAGTCTGCTTTACATTTAGCTAAATCGCAATTTCCAGTATTGATTTCCCCACAAACAGTGCTACCAGATGAAGTTTCACCCTCTGACACGACTGACCTGGTTACTGAGAACACAGGACGCCCACACTTGCTTTCTTCTGACTCTGGAACCAGGGCTTCTTCAAACGAGTGCCACAAGCTTCAAAGGAGGTCACGCCTGTGGAGTGAGTGCCGGAATAGCATTGACTGACTGCGAGTCTGGCCTAAGGTGCCCTCCTCCTGCTTCAGTATTGACTGAACCATGGTCTGTACACAGTGCACTTCGAACAGGCAGGCTGGATTACTGATACACAGGGCAATTGGGTATCTGGTCCTACCCCTATTGTTACATCGCCGATCCGACAGAGTCCCATTGACCCTAAGGACTTCCCCTTGCTGCTCCTGCTTTACAGCTGCAAGGAGGAACTTTTCCGATGGTAACGCTTCCCCTTTCATTTGCCGACTGACTTGCGCCTGACAGAGAATCCTGTGTTACGTTTTGATCAGCCTTGTACTACTACAGAACTTCCTCCAGATCCTCTTTCATCTCAGTTGCCAGCTGCACCAGAGGGGCCCCCTGAAGCACCTTTGAATTTACTGCACAAGCCTCCACGTAGACCATATGCATCATTATTCCACAGCCTGTTTACCCTGCTAAATGGCATAATGCTGTCAGGCTGCTATATAAAGGTGGTATGGACACAATACCAGACAGGGTGTTTATTGCAAAACGTTTACTTAAGGACTCCATGAAATTTTTTGCTACTGAAGTTTATGTGCTTATTCATGTCTTTGGTGAGACCACATATATCATATCAGCTTTAAGCAAAATGCAGGGTTGCAAAGGTTTTGGGCACAATATCAGGTGTTATGGGTGCCATTTGAGGCTATCCCCCTTACCAAACCTGCCCATAAGACTATTACTGTTTTGTTTAGGAATGAAGGGGTCAGTGTTACTGATCTTACCTATTGGTTGAAACAATGTTGTTCTGTTCTAGGGTCTCCGGAAGCAATTTTTGATTCCGAACATATATGGACTGGAGGGTGGAAGGTGAAGGTTATGTTACACTTTTCAGATACAGGGCTGCATCATCTTCCTAACTGTTTTTTTTTTGGGCAGAGATCGAGGGGTTCTTTTTATGCTGGACAGCCAAAGGCCTGCTACAAGTGTGGCTCCGTGGCCCATCTTAGTAGCATTTGCGATCAGGTGAAGTATGCGTTATGTCAGGAGTTGGGCCATACCAGTGAAATTGTCTAAATGAACCAAATGCAACTTGTGTGACTCATGCTACTTATCAAAGTTGCAAGTGGGCAGCCCACAACCACTCTGACTCCTCGGATGATGCTGAGCAGCGGCTTCTGATTGCTGTTGCACAACATGAATCCTTTCCTCATCCTTCAGGACAACTGGAGCCCTCCGGGTCCTCCCCCTGCAAGTGTATCTCCGATCCACAAGAGTGTGTGGCTACCGCTGAGCAGTCTGACAGGGACTCGTAGATATGCCCCCAGGTCCAGAAAAGATCTACCAAACATACTCAGGCTATTGAACAGCCGGCTCCCAAGGTATCTAAAACCTCTGAGTTACCTTTACATAACTGATATGAAGCCTTCCAGATGGTCTCAGAGCTCTCGGATGTTGACTCGGAGGGTTCTTCTTTGTGGTCATCACAGGTGGACCAGCCCTCGGAACCTGATGACTCCGAACAGAAGCCTAAAGAGCAGCAGCAGAGGTCCCAGAGAACTAGAAAGAAACCTCCTTGAAGTTTGCTGTTGACAGGAGCTTTCCTACGTTTCCAGCATGTTGCCTACCCCTCTGACTATTGGTTCTCTGAATGTTAACAGCATCAAAGGTAACAAAAAAAAAAAGCAGATAGCTTTGCCTTTTTTTTTTTTTGGCTAGCCCCCTTCATGTTCTTTTCCTTCAGGATACAAGGCTTCACACTACTTCGGAGATTGGTATTATCACCAAATTATGGCATGTGGGTCCTTCATACTGGTCCATTGGCACGGATACTTGCTCAGGGTTTGGGATTTTGTTTCGTTCACATATACAGGTTCAGGTCTTGAAATTGGTAGACCTGGTACCTGGTAGGCCTTAGTCTTAGATATGAAAACTTTTGATTCTTACTATAGGTTTGTGAACATCTGTGCCCCTCTAACTAGGCGGAGAGGGTTGCACTATTTAAATCTGTGCAGCCATATTTAGTTTCCTCTTAGGCAGTGATTTTTTGGGGGATTTTGATTGTGGCTTGGACAAAAGGGATAGAGGACAGTGTACTTCCACTAGTAAAATTTACTGTGATATGGCTGTTTTAAAATCCATCACTTCCACGTCACAGTTGAAAGATGCTTATATGTCAGTTCATCAGAAAGCGTGTCCCACATTCCAGAAAGGTACTTTTGCCACCAGAATTGATATTTTCTTTATTTCCAAACCCCTCACCATCTGCTCCATTCAGGTCTCAGAAGTTGAATTCTCCGACCATAAACTTTTGGAATTATGTTTGGGTGCCCCTTCTCAGTTCCCCCAGGGTCCCGGTGCTTGGAAATTTAACTCTTCCCTTTTATCGTCCCCTTCTATCGCTCAGAACATTCAGTATTTTATTACTTGAAAGAAGCCAGTGTTTGAATGTTTGATACCCCTGCCCTGTGGTGGGCGGATGTGAGATGTGATCTAAGCCATGAAAGTAGGATCCATAGAGATACTGCTTATCTGTTGTATTTGAAGCAGAGACAGCAGTTGCAGAAGTTGCAATCTTTGGCAAGATGCTGTGCACACGATTTTAGTTCACAGATTCAGTCCTTACAGTATGAGATGTAAGCTTTTCACTTGTGACGACAGGACAGTCTGCACCACCAGCATAAATTTGGGGTTCAGGGCAAGGCTGCAGTTGTGTGCCCCTTCTTGCATTTGTCATGATAGACTTAAAGGGATACTGTCAACCTGTTTTTCATCATATTATTTCTAGTTGAACCCCTACATTTTATGATTGCTCACCCTCTCTAAAATATACTGATACTGCTGTTTGTTTTGTCTGTCTCCTTGTTTAGTAGAACTGAAATGCATGGCAATGTACATGTATAAACAACTTTTTTTTACAATAGAAACATAGACTTTGACGGCAGATAAGGACCACTTGGCCCACCCAGTCTGCCCATTTCCCTACCTACTGGATAAGCTGCAGATTCTAGTTAACCAACAGCCTACTTTCTGCCACCCCCACTACAGTTGCCTTATGTCTGTCCCATGCATGTTTGAATTCCCCACTGTTTTAACCCAACAACCTCCTAGGAAGCGGGTTCCATGCATCCTCCGCTCTCTTCATGAAAAAGATTCCTCACATTACCCTGAGCGTCCCCCTCTATCTTTAAATTGTGCCCTTGTTCTTACACATCTCTTTTCTGAAAGATGCTACCTCCTGGACGTTGTTGATTCCCTTCAGGTACTTGAACGTTTCTATCATGTCCCCCCGTCCCTCCTTTCATCAAGGGTATACGTATTAAGCTCTCTCAGTCTCTCTTCATATGGTTTCTGATGCAGACCCTGCACCATTTTAGTTGCCCTCCTCTGGACTGCTTCCATCCTGTCTATGTCCTTGCATAGATGAGGTCTCCAAAACT
Organism: Neoceratodus forsteri; assembly: GCA_016271365.2. Classification (NCBI taxonomy): domain Eukaryota; kingdom Metazoa; phylum Chordata; order Ceratodontiformes; family Ceratodontidae; genus Neoceratodus; species Neoceratodus forsteri. The sequence continues at coordinate 372,669,457 of CM057450.1, read as the reverse complement.
GCACACAGTACTCCAGATGGGGTCTCACCAATCCTGGATCTGTTCTTACTACATACTTTCTGAGCATTAGAAACATACCCATACAGTGCAGTCACTCATAAAGCAGTAGTCTTTAAACTCCCACTGCATCATGAGGAGCTAGACTGTGTTCTGTGTGCTTCCAAGTCCAAGAAAGATGCATTTGGAGTTGATCAAGGAATGTAAACAAACCTGTTTTAGTGTGGTAACGCCAGTATGTTGGACAGTCTGTTTTTCACTTAAAAAAAATAAGTCAGAATCAAACTACCAGCTACATCAGCAATCTTTACAAAATTTTGGCAATCATATTATGTGTTTTTTAAACTAGGGACACTTTGAGACCTAAGGGGGTTGACCGTGTCCCTTTAAACATAAACAAATTGATTCCCTTGTGGATTCTTCAGGGCTGCTATTTCACAGTAAAGATAATGTTTTCTGGATTGTCACTTTCCATACGTTGGCTGTCTTTTCGAAGCAGCAGGCTTCCCTTGGCCAACTTCCTGAGTTTTTTCCGGCAGGACAGCTTCCTGCCTGTCCGGCCTTTATACTGCAGGATTTGATAAGGACTATCACTGCTACTGAGGTGACATTGGCCATTCAATCTTTAAAACCTAATACTGCTCCAGGGCCTGATGGCCTGAACCCGGAGCTTTATAAATTTCTGGCCCCTTTACTTTCCACTGAATTGGCCTTAGCATTTACTTCCATGTTGATTCAGGATTCCATTCCTCTTGATATGGCGAATGGTCTTCTGATATTTTTATATAAGAAAGGTGAGAGGACTGATATTTCAAATTGGAAACTGATTTGTCTCCTAAACACTGATTTTAAAATTCTTGCAAAAATCCTTCATTCCAGATTGTTACAGGCGGCATTAAATTATATCTCGCCTACCCAAACATGTTCTGTTCCTGAGAGGAAACTAAGTGATCACTTACTGCTTTTACGGGAATTGACGTAACGTGACAGTTGCAAGGTGTTGGAAGTTTTTCTTCTTTCCCTGGATCAAAGACGAGCCTTTGATACTGTAGAACATGCTTATTTGTAGGACGTACTTGCTTATTATGGTTTACCGACTTCCTTGATTACTTGGCTTATTTCTATGTATAAAACTGCCACAGTTTCTCCACTGATAAATGGATGGTTGGGCCCGTTGATTCCCATCAAAAGGGGCTGTGCGGCAAGGTTGCCCCCTGAGCCCCTTACATATTTTTATCATTGACCCCCTGTTACGGAAGCTTAACCCTGCCACTAGTTTGACCCATATCCGCATTGCTGATTATGTTATTCCACATATAGCACAGGCATATGCGGATGATATTACTATACTTGTGCAGGATGTTGATTCTGTGGCCCAACTGTTGCATACCTGTCTGGTGTTTGGATCCATCTCAGGTTCCTCTTTGAATTTGAACAAATGTCTTGGCCGACAATTCGGGAATCCACAACCCCCCCCCCCCTTTCCACAGTGGCCTGAATTATTTTAGGGATTTCCTTTGGTTCAGGGAATTTGGATGTTCTCAATTGGAAGTCGAAACTTGAACAAGCCCACAAGCTGGTGAAATGTTGGAATTCATGGCACATGAGTAAACTGAAGAGGGTGTACTTGGTAAAAACTTTCCTTCTCCCTATATTTTTGCATATTAGTTTGCCCCCCAAAGAATTTTGAAGTTACATTATACAGTATCTTCTTTCAGGCTATTTGAGGGAGCCGACTTAACCCCCTAAAACGTAATCTTTTATATTTGCCCAAAACACAAGGAGGTCTGGGTATGGTTAGCCCAGTTGTCATGTTTCATAGTCAGTACATGTTAGCGAATTTAAGGCCCCTCCTGACTCGAATCAGACGTCCCTGGGTGTTTTGTATGGTCTCTCTTGTAGCCCATGGTTTCCCAATGGTCCACTGAATCTCTTCGCTTGGTTAAGAAGTCAAATGTTGGTCCCAGTATTTACATGATGTGTTCTTAAAACTTAAGTGTTGGCATTTGACTTCTAGTATGCTTATCAGCCAGCACAGGAAGTTTTTGTATAAACAGATTCTCACTGCTAATTTCAAGGAACCTGTTACTTTTCCTAGCTGCCCTGTGCATTTAATACCTGTGTTACTTGATTACATGAATAATCCTAGCATTCCGGACAAGATGTGGGATGTTCATTGGCTATGTTGTCATAACCGGCTGAACATAAAAGCACATCAAAAGCATAACCTTATACCACTGGGCTTTAAGATTTATCTTAAATCTACCCCGTAGTACACATCACTGTCATCTATACCAGGTTTCAGGATGGACCTCACTCTCAACTAGAAGAAAAAGAAATGCTCTCCTCTGGTTTTTTAGAGCATTATCTGATAACCTCCCTGCATACATCTCGAACATCTTCAAACAGGCTAAAGGTTCCTATGGCCTGAGACGCTTCTCCTTAATCTGCTTCCAGATTCCTAGAGTGAAAACTACCCTTGGCTCAGCAGCAATCAACTTCTCACTTCCATCACTTTGGAACACTATGCAAGACTCTTTAAAATTATCCTCACTTCCAAGCATTTTCACATTCAAAGCTCTATTAACGGATTATCTGAAGGAGTCGTGCAACTGTTTCAGATGCCGATGACCCTAAGCCTCGGTGCAACACTCAAATCCTGCGCCTAAGTATCTCATCCACCCCACATTCCTAACAACAGAAACCTAGGACCTACAAGCCTAGTTCCTTAATCCAAGATGACCCTGCCTATTCTCTACCTTTACCTATTCTGGCCTCCTTTTGGCTGCCTACTCTTTCACCCCATTTCTACCCTATTCCTTAATACCCTTATTTTTATCATTTAGGTATGCGCTTACCTCGGCAGAGACTATATAGGGATTGTTGTCTCTTCTCATTTCAGTAAAGCTTATCATTATGTACCTTTGCATGTTAATTATGTTGACCGGTGTGTATAGGCCCATATTGACCGGCACCTTCACAATGTTTTGTTTTTTTTTTTGCACTGTTGTCCACCGTAATTGTAATCTTATGAAGTGTACTGTATTGTATTTATGCCCAGGACCGCCTTGAAAATGAGCTTGCTCAATGGTGTTTATGCCTGGTTAAATAAAGTGATTGATTGATAAGCAGATGTCTGAATGAATGTGTTCTAGGCCTCACTGCTCTTTACAATTGGGAGTCCCTTGTTTTTTTTTTTACTTGTTCCTACATTTCCACTTTTTGGTCCTCTGAGGCCTTGAAATGGAATATGCCCCAATTCAAGCATCTTACATTAGAAGATTTACTGTATAGGACTTTGGATGTGACTTGGGATACCTGGGATAAATCTGCTTTGCAAGTCCTTTTTACTATGATGAAATGGTACATTTGGAATTCTCGGTGTTGGTTTACTTTACAGCAGAAGACAGTATCTCTTGTTGAGCTGTTAGAAAAAATTGAGTGGAACATGACATTACTGTATAAGCATGAGCTTAAAACTAAATCTTGTGCCTGGGTTTTTCAATCCTGGTGGAATATTCCCTGGATTACAGATTCTGATGTTCCAATCACGTGATGTTTCCATGCTGTTAGTTGCTTGTACAAAGTTTGTATTTTTTGTTTATTGTGTAGTGCTTTTTGTGTTTTGCATTTATTTCCATATTTTTCTTTTCTTTGTAATTTACTTTTACCTGCTTTTCCTTATTTTTTTGTGTTGTATTTACCTGCTGTATGATTTCTTCAATAAACACTAAATTCCCCTATTCTTTTTGAGAAGTGCCATGGGATCTTTAACATCCACCTGAACTACCACCAGAACAGGCAGATGGGACCTTGGTTTAATGTCTCATCCGAAAGACGGCACTTCAGGAGTGCAGTGTCAGTGTTGGGATATTAACCCAAGTGCCTGGTGTGGGGATAGAATCCACAGCCTTCTGATCTCCTGGCCTCAGAGGCGAGTGTACTACCTTCTGAGCCATGGCTACTTCCTGTTGCAGAGAACAGGTCCTCTTGGATGCTATCCAAGAGAGTTTTCTGACACAGGAGTCGAGAGCCAACAAGGGAAGAGGCCATACTGAACCTAGTGTTGTCAGATGGGGAACATGTCCAGGAGGTAGTAGTGAGGATCTGCTGCAGGCAGTGACCACCATATAGTGTGGTTTCACATCAGCTTGGGAAAGAAGCAGTCAAGACGAGAATGGTGGACTTCAAAAAGGCGGACTTTGATAGGATAGACATATTAGTTGGGCACCTTGCAAATCTCCAACTGGAGATGGATGCGGATTAGAAATGGTCCATCATTAAGATGGGGCTAATTGAAGCCATGGACACTTACACAAAGGCTCGTAATAAGAACTCCAGAACCAAGAGACCTAGCAAGAAGTTGGTGGAGAAAGTGAGAGAAAAGAGGGCTGCTTTCCAGAGGGAGGAAGACAGAGAGGTATATTTAGAGAAAACTCGGGAGGCAGGAGAGTGGTCCGGTTAGCCAAGGCTGTGAAAGAACTAAGACTGGTGCAGGGTATTAAGGGGAAAAGGACTTCTTCCAGTACATAAAGGAGAGAAGAAGCAGAAGGGATGGGATTGTAAGGATAAAGAAGAAAGGAGGATGAGCAGAAAATGGTGAGGATCAGACAGAGTCACTAAATGAGTACGTTTGCTTTGTCTTCACTAGGGAAAAGGATGGGCCTATGCCGCAGGGGATGATTGGGGGGACACGTGGAGGTGGTGAGGAATAAGATGGGGAGATTAGGGTTGACAGGGTCTTAAGGGCCATAAGGGAACTGCAGGTGGACAAGGCCCTGGGCCCAGATGGAGTACACCTGAGGGTACTGAGCGAGCCAGCAGAGGTACTAACAGCCCCCCTGATGGACTTGTTTAACTCCTCGCTGGAGAAGGGGTGCGTGCCGAAGGACAGCACATGTGGTACCACTCCACAAGAAAGATGAGCCGGGCAACTACAAGCTAGTCAGCCTAACCTCCATAGTGAGCAACTTAATGAAGACCATTCTAAAGGAAAAGCTGGTGTCCTTCCTTGAGGTAAATGGTCTCCAGGATGACAGGCAATATGGGTTTGTCAGGGGGAGATTATACATAGAAACATAGAATTTGATGGCAGATAAGGACCGCTTGGCCCACCCAGTCTGCCCATTTCCCTACCTAATGGATAAGCTGCAGATCCTAGTTAACCAGCAGCCTACTTCTTTCTACCCTCACCTCCTAGAATTGCCTTATGGCTGTCCCATGCATGCTTGAATTCAATCACTGTTTTTGACTTCACAACCTCCTCCGGAAGGCCGTTCCATGCATCCACAACCCTCTCTGTGAAAAAATACTTCCTTACATTACCTCTGAGCCAGCACCCCCTCTATCTTCAAATTGTGCCCCCTTGTTCTTGCACGCCTCTTTTTTTGAAAGATGCTACCCTCTTGGACTTTGTTGATTCCCTTGAGGTACTTGAACGTTTCTATCATGTCCCCTCTCCTCCTTTCCTCGAGGCTATACATATTAAGCTCCTTTAGTCTCTCTTCATATGTCTTCCAGTGCAGACCCTGCACCATTTTAGTTGCCCTCCTCTGGACAGCTTCCATCTTGTCTATGTCCTTGCGGAGATTGGTTCTCCAGAACTGCACACAGTACTCAGATGGGGTCTCACCATCTGTCTGTACAGAGGGATAACAACTTCCTGTTTTCTACTGGTGATGCCTCGCCCTATGCATCCCAGTATCCCCCAGTCCTCCTTACTGCCCTCTCACATTGCTTGCCCACTTTTAAGTCATCTGATATGACTACCCCCAGGTCCCTTTCCATTTTTGTTGTTGTTAGTATCTCACCCCCCATTGTGTACTCTTCCCCTGGGTTTTTGTTTCCCAGGTGCATTACCTTGCACTTCTTAGCATTAAATTTAAAGCTGCCATACATTTGACCATTCCTCTAACCTTGCCAAGTCCCTTCTCATCCTTTCCACCCCACCTTGTGCATCAACTCTGTTGTAGATCTTTGTGTCATCTGCAAAGAGACATACTTTTCCTTCCAGTCCCTCTGCAATGTCGCTTACAAAGACATTGAAGAGGACCGGTCCTAATACTGAACCCTGCGGCACCCCACTAGTAACCCCCCTTTCTTCAGAGTGGACTCCATTTACTATTACCCTCTGTGTCCTATTCTCCAGCCAAGTCTTTACCCAGGCTATCATCTTGGGACCCACTCCCAGGCTCGCTAACTTGTATATTAATCTTTTGTGTGGGACTGAGTCAAATGCCTTGCTAAAGTCTAGGTAGGCCATGTCCACAGCCCCTCCCTGATCTACTACTTTGGTTACCCAGTCAAAGAAATCTATTAGATTCGCCTGGCATGACCTTCCTGCTGTAAATCCATGCTGCCTTGGGTCCTGTGCCCCTCTGGCCTCTAGGTACTCGACAGTTCTTTTCTTCAGAAGTGATTCCATCATTTTCCCTATCACTGAGGTTAAACTAACTGGTCTATAGTTTCCCGCTTCTGCCCTGCTCTCACTTTTGTGAATGGGAATCACATCGGCCCTCCAGTCCTCAGGTACCACCCCATCCTCCCATGATTTGTTAAAGAGGGTAGTCAGTGGTGTCACTAGTTCTACCCTTAGTTATTTTAGAATTCTGGGATGAATCCCATCAGGCCCCTTTGCTTTGTCCACCTTCAGTTTTAAGAGTTCTTTCAGAACCTTTCTTCTGTAAATGGGCTGGTATCAACTTCTGTATCCAGAGTGTTTCTGTTGTTTGTTTTAGGTACCTCCCCCTCTTCATTTGTAAATACTGAGCAAAAATATTTGTTTAGTGTCTCTGCCTTTTCACAGTCACCCTCTGCCCACCCTCCTCCCTTTATTAAGCCTCACTATCCCTCCCTTAGTCTTCCTTCGCTCCCTGATGTACCTAAAAAGGTTTTATCCCCCTTCTTAACTGAGTTGGCTATCTTTTCCTCAGTTCGGGCCTTTGCTGTTCTGACTGTCTTCCCAGCTTCCTTTTGCTTTAACTGATACAATTCTCTGTCCAGCTCCTTCTGTGATTCCTTGTACTTTCTGAATGCTTTCTTTTTCTCTTGAACCTTCACTGCCACCTCCTTTGAGAACCATAGTGGTTTCTTACATCATTTTGTTTTGTTTATTTGCTTCACAAAGGCTTGTTACCTCTGTGATGGCAGTTTTATTATTCCCCATTGTTCTTCCACCCATCCTTCCTGCCCATTTGCTAGTGCATTCCTTAGGCACTCACCATTTTGCAAAGTCAGCCCTCCTGAAGTCCAGTACTTTTGCCTTGTATGGCTTGACTCTATTGCTGTGTTTGTTGTGAACCATACTGTTCGATGGTCGCTAGTTCCCAGATGGCTACCCACTTCTACATCTGTGATCCTCTCTCCATCTCCATTTGAGAGGACCAGATCTAAGATTGCTCCCTCTTGAGTGGGTTACAATACTAGTTGTCTAAGGCATGCCCCCTGTAGGGCATCTAGAATAACCCCACTCTTAGAAGTGGCTGCTGCAACTGCACTCCAGTTAACATCTGGCATATTCAGATCACCCATCAGCAATATCTCCCCTCTATCTGCCATTTTAAGTATACTTTCTATCATTTCCTTGTCCATTTCCTCCCCCTGAGAGGGGGGTCTGTATACAGCCCCTGTGCAGATTGTGGTGCCATTGCCTGCCTCCAAATTGACCCACAGTGCTTCTTCTCCTCCCTGTTTACCCTTTTGTACTGTTGCTTTGATTCCTTCTATTATGTAGAGAGCTACTCCTCCTCCTCTTTTACCCTCCCTATCCTTCCTGTAGATAGTGTATCCTGGTATGTTTACATCCCAGTCATGGTTCTGTGTGTACCATGTTTCTGTGACTGCCACGATATCCAGATGTTCCTCCTCCATCAAGGTCACTACGGGCATTGGTACTCATTGCTTTCCATTTTTTGATGGCTTTACCTTCTGTAGCAGCATCCCCCACTGACCTTTCTACCTTGGTCTTTTTCTCATTTAGTACCCTGTTTTGTAGGGGGAGGCTGGGATTTTCCTGCTGCTTATCAGTGCCTCCCCCTTTGACTAGTTTAAAAGCTTGCCAATGAAGCATTTAAACTGATTGCCCAAAAGACTTGTTCCCTTCCTGGACAGATGCAGACCATCCTGCCAGTATAGGCTGGTGTCCCTCCAGGTGGAACCCCAGTCCCCAATGAAGCCAGACCCTGTGCTCCACACTGTTTTTTCAACCATTCTGCTAAACTGCATGGTGCAAAGTACCCCGCCTCACCCATGCCACTGACAAGGCAGCACCTCTGAGAAGGATACTGCGTGTGCTACTTGTCTTAAGCCCTCCCAACTCTACAAAGTCCTTCTGCACTGTCTAATCTCATGATGAGCCAAGTCATTTGTCCCTAGGTGGACAATGACATCCAGCTCAGACTCCTGTGCAACTGTTCTCGTGATCCTGAGGATGCTTCCTGTCCCTCCAGCCATGGCACCAGGCAGGCACCTTACTTCAGTTTTCCCTGCTCCCCCCAGTTCTATCCCCCTAATAATTGAGTCCCCCACCAGGAGCTGCTTCCTTTCCCTGTGGTGCCCTCTGCCTCCTTCCTGAGGGCCTCCCTTGTGACAGTTGTCTGCACCCTTCTTAGTCTCCTCTGCGGGTGCATCCATAGGGGAACTATGCTCCCCGAGAATGGTATCTGGATTGTGGAGTGGAACAACTGGGTGTGCCTCTGTTACACCACCCTTACCCTCCCTGAGCCCACTGTGGTCCAACTGCTGTGCTTTCTTCGCAACCTCTGAGGTAGTGGTGGTGGCTCTGGTGCTCCCTGGATGGGGGAGGTTCCCTTGCTACTGTCCAGTGCGGCCTGAAGACTGGCAACTTCCTCCCTCAGGGCAGATAGTTGTCTGCAAACAGAGCAGCATCTCAGCCTCCAGAAAGACTCCCGGAAGACTGCTGCCCCACAGCCATTACATTGTACTACTCCTCACATAATTGTCTACCTTGTTTAGTTTTTTTTTTTTTTTGGTGTATGTGATTGGTGTGTTATATAGAAATATATGTATTTATATAATGTGTATGCTTATATTGTCAGTGCAGTGTGCTAAAGAGGATATGACAGTGATATGCACCTTGCCTTCTTGAGGAAATGATGTCAGAACCCCAGGTATAAATTAACTATTTCCAGGGGTGGGTGGGGTGAGGATGGAAGGGTTTGGCCTAAACTGTGCCTCATGAAACAAACAGCTAAAAGCTCTGACTCATCATACGATGAGTGCTTTCCTGTCAGCAAGATGCCATACAAGACAATTTGACAGAGAAAATACCCTGCTAATCAAACAGAGAAAAATCCAAACATCCAAGATCCTGCAAAACAAACATGATAGACTTCTTTGACTGGGTTACAAGGTCATTGGACAGGGGGCAGGCGGTAGACATCCTGTACCTGGACTTCAGCAAGGCATTCAGTTCAGTGCTACATGGCAGACTGATCAGCAAACTGAGGGACCTGAGAATAGTGGACAAGTTGCTGGGGTGGGTCGAGAGCTGACTACAGGGCAGGAACCAGAGAGAGGTGATAGATGAGGAACTAGCCAAACCTAGACCTGTAACTCATGGGTCCCACAGGGCTCAGTACTCAGACCCATGCTATTCAACATATTTTTGGATAACGAATAGTAGGGGTCAAAAGTAAAATCTGCCTATTTGCAACTATACCAAGCTCTTGGGAGGGTGAACACAGTGGAGGGGAGGCAAGAATTAGGGGAAGATCTGGCTTGGTTAGAGAAATGGTCGGGCATCTGGCAGTTGAGATTCAGTGCTAAGAAATACAGGGTCATGCCTGGGAGCTAGGAACCCAGAGGCCAGTTACTGGCTGGGGGCATACAGGTGACCATCTCAGAGGAGGAACAGGATCTTTGAGTGTTGGTCAGGGTGACATGAAACACACTGCACAGTGCCATAAGGCAGCAGCCAAGGCAAATAAAATGCTGTGCTGCATTACCAGAGGAATCGCCTCCAGGAGGGAGGAAGTCATTCTGCCACTGTAAAGATCTCTGGTGAGACCATATCTAGATTACTGTGTTCAGTTCTGGTGCACTTATCTGAAGAAGGATATCAAGCTACTGGAGGGGATCCAGCAGAAAGCAACCAAAATGATCCAGGGCATGAGGGATAAAACCTATGAGGAGAGGCTGAGGGAGCTCAACATGTACTCCCTGGAGGACAGAAGGGAAAAGGGGGACATGATAGAAGCCTTCAAGTAACTTAAGGGCATAAACAGGGTTGGCCCAGAAGACATCTTTAATTTAAGAAGGGAAGGTACAACAAGGGGGCATAGCCTGAAACTAGTGGGAGGTAGATTTAAGAAGGAAATGAGGAGGCACTTTTTCACTGAAAGAGTGGTGAAGAGGTGGAATGAGTTGCCGGAGGAGGTAGTTGTGGCGAATCACGTTGGCCAGTTTCGGGGTGGGGGTAAGGTGAAAAAAAATTAGAATGGGAGGAATCAGTATTGAGAAGTGGAAGGGGTGGAGAAATAGGGCGGGGATGGATGACTTCAGGAGGAGTGTGGGGGGGGGCAGCTCCAGGGAACAAGACTGAGCTGTACACTCAAACAGACTTGATAGACCAATAAGGACTGTTTCATCTGTCAATTTCTTATGTTCATATGACGTGATATGCCTTGCCCTTCTTTACAAGCAGCAAGCACGATGCACCCTGTTCAGTGATGTTTTGTCGCAGCATGTCCACGTCCATGATCATGTCCTCCAGGACTTTTCTGTTTGTGTCCCACATTGTAGGCTCACTGATGGATGAGTCTCTGACTGGGCTGCACTTCAGTGGTGTGCTGCAGAATATCATAACATCCAAGCTTGTTGTCTGTACCAACAAAGACATGTGGGTAGTTGTCCAGGAAATCCAGAAGTTGTTGTTTCTCTGTTGGAGGTGCTGGAACCTTGGAAGAGGATAGTCACTTACCAAGGGATAACACTGGTGAAGCTGGTGTGATGGTGGTAGCACTGACAGATGTAGAGATTAGGGTTGGGAGAATTCAGTGAAGTTCTGACCCTTATTAAATAAGATCCGGAACATGGTGAAGTTCTGATTTGTTCTGATTAGTTCTGATTTATTGACAAATATTTGAAAAAATGCGACAAAATGCATGAAAGTGGCCAAAGTCTGTCACATTTAACACAGAGGCCCAAAATAAATAATTGAATGGATTATTTGTATAAAAAATAATGTAAAACTGCTAAATAAAAAAGCAGTCACTCACTACTAGCCCCTTCATGGCTGGCCTGTAATGGTGGCCTATCCTGCTCGGTTCCGTGACATGAGTGTGCTGGGAGAGACAGATGCAGATACCTACCTGTATATCATAAGTATTCTAAGCTGTAAAAAAACTAAGATCCCTCTAACTAACATGATGTCCTTCTGATGACTCCCACCTACATCCACAGGCCAGGGACAAATTTACTGTTGTGACTCGTGGCTGTACACAGCACAGCAGTCCGTCACCACTTCCTTCCAAGATTACCTGACTGACTCCTACAATAGAGTTACTGTTAAGTGACCAAATTCAGCAACTGTTAAGCGTGCCTCAGAATTTGAATTGGAGTTGCAGACACATCTGGTGCATGGCCGCATGCAGCACAGTCCCACACTGGGGTTGGTTAATGCTTATATATGCTTAAAATGCAGTGTTAGTGGCTCAATAGGTAGCACACTCACCTCTGAGGCCGGAGATCAGAGGGCTGTGGGTTCAGTTCCACATCTGACACTTGGGTTAATGTCCCAGTACTGACACTGTAGTGCAGCATGAGAGGTGTGCTGCACTTCTGAGGTGTCGCTTTCTGATGAGACGTTAAACCGAGGTCCCATCTGCCTGGATTGGTGGTAGTTCAGGTGGAGGTTAAAGATCTCATGGCACTTCTGAAAGAGTAGGGAATTTCCTGTTTCCTGGCCAAATTTCCTCATTCACTAAAAAATACCACCAACAGCTTAATCTGGTTCAATTTCAGTTGCTTACCATCTGTACCCCAGGCCCAGTGGGCTTACGGGTCAACAAATTCAACAACAACAAAACATATGTAATGTAAGTATACCCTATAAAACTAATGATAATAAGGAGGAATAATGGGGAATGAGTGATGATGATGATGACGATGGCACTTGTGTGTAGTCTGCTGCACTTGTGCTATACTGTAAACAGCCTGCTACAAGTCACAAAGTCAGATTTTACCCCCTGGGCCACCCGCAGCCAGCAGTACAGGCACATCAGCTACTTGTATGTTGTTTGTCTGCACAGTATTTATTTATTTTTTTTAAATACATGAAATCGTGAATAAACGTTAACAAGTGATCGTGATTGGATGGCACAAGTCAAAGATTTATTTTGCTAGCCTGCTGCCCTTGCACTGTACACACAGACACACTGAATCCAAGAAAAAAAATATTTGGTATTTCTGGAACTGTTAAATTTCTCATTAAAAAAAGAAGCAATTTGCCTATCTTTGATTTCATACCACCTGTATCGTTTTTAGTAAAAAAAATAAAAATATTTAAAAAAAAAAAAAAGTGAGGTTGGCTAACAGAAAATATCATACATCCAAAAGTCTGAAATCTATCATTAAAGGCAGTTCCTGTTAATTGACTGATGCCAAAAAGGTAGCAGGTACGACTATGTCTACAGTTGAGCTGTTGTGACTAAGTCTCCAGAGCTTCTTACAACGATCAGCATAATTGTTGGGCTGGCTTCTTTTCGGGATTTAGTACGGCTCTGTATACCTCCACCCTTCTCTACCTCCCCTTTTAGTCTTGCATGCTGTCTCCTCCTCAGACCTGCATGGCCTCTGGCACCTCACTCACCTAGCGATGAGGCTATTCCTGGGTAGGGTAAGACCTACCTCTTTCATGAAACACTGAAAACTGTATTTGTACTAGGACAAACTGTTGATTGGTTTCTGAGAGCTGTTGTATCATCAGCACAGAATATGGTAGCCTACTGTATCATAGTTGCAGTGAAACCCTATATACACTTCTGTACATATATGGGCAAGTTATTGTTTTTTCTGTATATATATTATCACTGTCTTTTATATTTTTTTTGATGTAAATTCTTTTTATGACCTCCCAGGTCCACCTTGCAAATGAGTTCTCCTCAGTGGTGTTTCACCTGGTAAAATAAAGAAATTGATTGATTGATGGGTTAATAATCTCCAGTTACTTTGCAATTGGTCAGTATTTTTGTTTTAATACAGCTGCCTTAAGGCCAGCCTTCCCATCAGTCTTCTATGGTTATATCTCACAGTGTCCCCTTCGTATGCATTCCCTCGCCATTGTGTATGATCATCAGTGATAAAAGTTCTGCCCACCTTGCAAACATTAGATGTTCTTTATTAACTGTTGTGTGTGTTTTTGTGTTGTTCTTAGGCAGAGGACACAGACCAGGATTCAGAGATCAAAACAGAAGTAGAGTCCAGCTTGCTCCCCGGTAAGCATAGTTTAGAACCTTTTTTGTTTTATATTAGCACTATCATCTTTCTGTGATCCTACTGAAAAGTGAAGGTTGCATTATGTCTTCACAGTGTCTTTCCTCTGTCAATGATTTGATTTTAAATGAATTGTTCAGCACTCATGAAAGGTGACAGATTGGCAGCGTTTGAAACAAAAGTGCTCTGTTTATGCACATGACCAGTACAGCACAGGTGGCTGCAGTGCAAACTTCCCCACACTGCATTGCCAATATCACGTAATTCTCCCATGGAGAACTAGCCTCCAGTGTGTAAGATGACAGTTCAGAGGCCATCCCCGGAAAGTCGCTGGCCTCACACTGAGACTGCCAACAGTATTTTCAATTAAGGCTAGCTGTATTGGCAGTTTTGTGGTCTGGATACTTATTCCTTTGGAAATGGACTGAGATCAACACAACCCATTTCACACAGGTCACCAAACAGCCATTAGGTAATAACAGCCTTCAGCCAGTACAGACTTGAGACAGATTTGAACCCATGCTCTCCACAGTGTACTGGCAGTTTACTGAACTCCCCTTATTGTTAAAGTTGGTGCCAGTTACTTCTTTTATATGTGGTGCCAGATGTAATTTTTGTTGTTTTTTTTTACCAGGAGACACACACAAAGCTGAAAGCTTGTTTACAGGTGTGACCTGGGAGCACAAGGAAGTTAAGTGATTTGCTCAGGGTCACACAGTATGCAAGTGGGAGCTGTGGGATTCAAACCCAGGTCTCCAGGTTTGCAGCTCAGAGCCTTAAACCACTGCAGTATACTGCCTAATTAAAAAGTGGCTGCAACAAAGGTCTGTTGGCAGTATAGTGCGGGGAAGCATGTGCTACAGCAGCCTGTGCTGTATACTAACCATGCGGACATTAGAACTGTAGTTTATGTATTTTTGTCCGTATTGTTTGTCAGGCATGACTGAAACAGGGCTGTGCTCTGATCACCTCCTAGTTAAAAGTAAAAATTGAAATGAAATGTGGACAGAGGGCTTCAGCCTCTAGGGTGCTGTCAATCCTCAACCTAACGTGGCTGAAATTAGGAACAGTTTCCTAGCTCACTTTTCCCAGTCATCAAAACTAAATACAGATATATAAATAATCAAGCTGGCCAACATAACTGGTTGGGCACATTTGATGCTGTTGGCACAGCTTTAGCATTAGCTGCCAGGGATATATTTAACATGTCCTAGAGTTGGCTGACATGATCACCTGACTCCGAATGTACCAGTGGCTGATCTATGGACATGAAACCAAGAATTGCTTGTGGTTTTGAACATTGAATCCAGTATATCACCTCATCATTGTGAGAATCAAAGAATGATACTTTACAATTTATGTTTTATATAGTTTATGAAACATGCCAACAACTGAACTAGCCACAAAGCATACAAAGTGTGTCGTACCTGAAATACAGTGCTAGCAGCTAGCTACAAACACTAACCAAATTCTGATTAACAAAATTCTGTTAAAGAACCCACAAGGTTAGGTATATTACTGTAGCAAGAAGAGAACATGTTCCAGCAGAGCTTACATTAGAACTGGCACATTGAGGGTTATTTCACACATCCAGAAATGCAGAGTGTCTGAAATTTGCTGAGTGCCTTTGTGCTCTAATTATTATCAACACTAGCTGATGATGCACTGCATGCCTTATACAGAAGCAGTGCAGTGAAAACAGTTTTTCCAAAAAGCTAGCTTCAGCTACATTTATAAAAATATTAGCAAACCTGTCAAATCAATTGTTCTAGGTATCTCCTGTGCTGTGCACTGTGAGTTGTTTTTGTTCTTCCTCGGTCCTGGCTTTTGCTGGGTCTGCAGTGCAGTTTCTGAGGTAAATGTGGTGGCCATCTTTTTTTTCCTAAGAAAGAAACTAAATTAAAACATTTATAAAATACTCAAGTTTTGGTGGAAATAGAACATTTTGCCACCAAATAAATTGAAAGAGGCCAGGAATCTTTATCGATAGGGTAATAATTTTTTCACTCTTATTTCATTGAAGGTGGCAGTATAGCGCAGTGGTCTAAGGCTCTGAGCTGCAAATTTGGTGACATCCAGCAGACCAGACCTGGGTTTGAATCCCACAGCTTCCACTTGCATACTGTGTGACCCTGAGCAAGTCACTTAACCTCCTTGTGCTCCCAGGTCACACCTGTAAAAAAGCTTTCAGCTTAGTGTGCTATACCTGGTTAAACAACTAAAAAAATAAAATTGTACATTTATTTTTTTGCCTACCTTGGATCCAGAGCCCAACTCCTTCAGGCTCTCATGCTGGCCTAGCTCACTTCCGTCAGACAGCCCCTGCTGCTGCATTTCGCCCATTAGGGCTCTTCCAAGCTGTCTGACCCCTTCGGCACGGCTCGATCTGATGAACTGCTTCCGGGCAAGGGGGAGTATCCCGGGACAGTCCTCCAGGGGGTTCAGGATGGCATGCTGTGTTGCTCGGTGCTGTGAAGAAGCCTACCCAAGGCATCATCTGGTGCTACCAGCAGCTCTTTTTCTAATTTTCTGGGGCCCCACCCACCTCCCTTGGTCTGAGCAGCTGCAGTGACATCCTGGGGGTGGGGGCATTTGGCAGCGTGTGGTCATCCATGGTGCCAAGAACAGCTCTGCTATGCCACCACTGGGAGCCACTAGGTGAACAGCACACAGCAACCCATCCCCGGGAGGGTTACATCCATAGGACGCTCTTAGCTCCCTCCTTGCCAGCCTCGGTTCCTGACATCCCGGGCTCAGGGTGTGAACCAGGGTCACCAACTTGGCACTGCTGCTTTAAAGGGACATTGTCAGCTTTCTATCAGTCTTTTTTAACGTTTTAAAACTGGTGCCTCTTGTCTTCTTTATTACCAGTGACGGCATGCTTGGTCCACTGTTTTAACACAGTAAATAATAATTCTGTTTTTCCTATAAACAATGCTTCCTGTTCGGTCCGAACATTCCCCCACAGCCCCCTGCTCACGCACATTCCCGAGTAGCAATGGCGCCAATGAACCAGTGCACACATGCATCGTGGCAGTGCTGGTTTATAAGCCCATGACCTCAACGTAAAAGTAGTTCCATCCATCACCTTGATCTCAGCAAAGTAGTTGGTTTTCAGAAACGTGGGGTACTTCTCGTACAAACAGCTTTTGAAAAGTAAAGCCGTGACTCAGAGCATGCGCGTCAGCGTTGCCACTTTCTGCATAAATGACATTTTACTCATGGTCCACCCTGCTGCATCTAGCACTTCTCTGCCTCTAGAACGCTAAACTGCATTAATTCAGTAAGCAAATGTAATTCATTTGTGGCCCAAAGCAAACAAAAAAGAAACTCAGTAATCAGGCAGTGAAACCGTATGTGCAAACAGCAACATTGTGTAACATAATTCAGAGCTTGAAAATGAATCAGTGGTTGTATCATTTACAGCACTTGTACATTACTGATACGCTGTCCGTTACTGAACCACTGTTCATCATTTACTGTATTGTATTATATATTATGCTTCATAACATGGACACCTTTGGAAAGGGCTCTGAGCTCAGAGGTCTTCTGAATATGAATAAAATGAAAAAAAAATTAAAACATTATGGAGAAAGGAGTGCTTTCATTATTTTTCCTCAGTGTTGCCTGTTCCTGCTCTTGGAAACAAGTGTGGCATGCAGCAGTTAATACAATGAATAGTAGTAGTTGCTCTGAGGTTAATCCGTTGTTATTCATGAGTTAATGTTTTTCTTTTTTGTTTTCCAGCTGGCTTGGATATCAGGACCCTCACCCTGGGTGGCACTGAATGAAAGGAATTACTGTTCATGTGCTGTATAAATGCTGCAAATTTTATACAGGGAAATAAATGTTTTTAATTTAAATAAAACTGTAAAATTTGTGTTTAATGTCTTGTACCAATTTTTTAAAGGAAACCATATTATTCTGATTCTGTTGCCTATTATTATTATTATTCTTTGTTAACCAGGTAAAGCCCACTAGGCACAATTGCCTGTTTTCAGGGGTGACCCAGGAGCTTTGGGGTGGTTGAGTGATTTGCTCAGAATCGCACAGTGTGCAAGTGGAGGTTTGGAATCAAACCCAGGTCTGCTGGATGTACCAAGCTCATTCACAGCTCATTACACCAACATTTAAGCTATACTGCCAGTGTCAGTGGCTCAGAAGGTAGCACGTTCGCTTCTGGGGCCAGCAGATCAGAAGACTGGGGGTTCTAGTCCCACACCAGGAACGTGGACTAATAGGCCAGTACTGACACTGTAATGCAGCACTGGGGGAATGCTGTCCTGCTGAGGTCCCATCCTTTGGACTAGACATTAAACCCAGGGCCCTTCAGCCTATCTCTGGTTGGCGCCCTGCTGGAAGTTAAAGATCACATGGCACTTATCATAAGAGTAGGAGATGTCCTGGCCAACAGTTCTCCCTCTCACTAAAACTGGTCCACATCCCAAGATGCATATAGTTGCATTCAGGAACATGAAGGTGACTTACATAATTGATTCATGAAAATTGTTTACTGTGATAAAGTGTTAAAAAAAAAATGAGTGAACAGTTTACAGATTTGGAAAGTAGGAGTAAATGTAAAAATTCAGGTATTATCTACTGTTTAACAGTTTAAATTCACATCCGTTATATTTAGCGCTTTGAGCACACCCCACATGTTCACATCCTGTTATTTTCACTGGTGGAACACTAGTGCTGCTATTGTATAATGATTGACCTAATATTCACTGTCTTTTATTTTGGAGCTACTGTGAAAGGGCGACAGTATAGTGCAGTGGTTTAAGGCGCTGAGCTGCAAATCTGGAGACCTAGGTTTGAATCCCACAGCTCCCACTTGCATACTGTGTGGCCCTGAGCAAGTCAGTTGACTTCCCTGTGCTCCCAGGTTGCACCTGTAAACAAGCATTCAGCTTAGTGTGTCTCACCTGGTTAAACAATTGGGGAAAAAAAAAAAGAAATCAGCGAAAATAGCAACAATAAAGAGAGAACGAATGCTGGCCCGGTGGCACTGAGGGTTGAAGCGCTGGACGCCACACCGGCAACCCGGGTTCAGAAACGGACTCAGGTGCTGGGGGTCAGCAAGGGGCAGGAGAGGATCAAGTGTCCAGAGGACTGCTCTCTTCTCCTGAAAAGGGAGGTTGCCACTCCACACAGCTATAGCGGCCCCTGGTGGAGGCTGGTGGCTGCAAGCTCGACACTCGACGTGGAGCACATACAGTGGGCAGGGAGCATTAGCGGACATCCTGCAAGCGGGTGCAGGAGCTCCCCCGTGTTGCGCTAGACGTCATTCCACGTTCCCAGGGGCAACTAAGAAGAAAAAAAACCCTGCCTCGGGGGCAGGTGACAGTTGGATCAGTGGCCATGGCCCCATGCCCAGTGCTGGGCCTTTCTGCTTTGTGCTTCCAGTCTCTGTCACCTCCTCCCCAGTCGCTCATCTGGATTCTAGATAGAGTGCCAGTAGGAGGGCTTAGATCCAGGGAGGGTAGGGTGGCCGAGTGAGATGGGAGAGCGGCGCCATCTGGAGTGCAGAAGTAGGACTTCAGGTGGACAGCAGAGCTGAGTGCCGAGAATCCACACCTGAGAGAAGGCCCATGAGGTAGGAGAAGAAATAGAATTGGGGGGGGGGGTGAATATTTCCTGTCACACCATAGTTCATTGTCTCGTGTGTGTGCGTGCGCGCAAGTACTTAAGATACATCTATTTATTATACAATGGCAAGAAGAAATCCTGGACTCTGATTGGTCACTCTTGGGCAGGACCCGTGATGTTAATCAGTACAACATCACGGGTCTAGTCTCAGCCTTACTGTGAACCTGCTGATCAGCATGAGCATGCTGAGCATTTGCTTGATTGTTTCGTCAGCTCTTAAAAAACAAAAATATTTTTCCACACAAAACATCTTTTAAAATTATTTTTTTTTGTATAACAACGAACCATTGTATAATAGCATAATGCCTCCAGGGTGTAATGTTAGATACAACGCCTGTTGCTGGACACACTCGGGATCGCGGCCTCGTGCCCAACCACCTGAGGCATGACGTTATCTCAGCACGACACACACCCTGTCGGGCATTATTGCTTAATTAATTAATAACCGATTAAGGGGCGCTGAGACCCTAGATTTCGTGTCTGCCACGATCCAGGAAAACAAGGTTGAACACCACACATCAGACATTTACATGACGGTAGAGCAGTCTGTGAGATCTAGACATAAGAGAGCGCTGACACTGAAATGAGTTTTTTTTCTGTATACCATACGATAAATGTGTTCTAGTAACAGTAATTGTGGGACTTTTACTGTATTTTAAAACAGGTAGTAGTAGTAGTGGTAGTGGATTTTTACTGCAGCACCACAAAAGGCTGAACTAATACAAAATTAACAGGTAAGATGCATTCAAACATGCCATTTTAAAACATATCACATGTAGGATAAAGCACATTTTACAGTAAATTCAGCACATATAAATAATTACTATTACAAACTCTCACTGATGATGTGAGCAGTACACAGTATATTTACATTAAAGTGACACTGTCAGCTTTTGGCTGCTATTTTTAGCCTGCTTAAAAAACAATACATACACATAGATCTGCTACTGTGCATGATACAGAAGGGGTTTGTTTAGCAGAAAATGAGCATTTGAAAAGCTAGTGTACTGCCTAAAACTAATATTAGTTTTCAGAAGTAGTCAATCAGTATCTTTTATATCTGAGGTACTTTTTCTTTTCCCTTTGGTCAATTAGAAGATTGTTTACCTGATGTTAGTAGGTGTGATGTATGGAACAGCCCTCTGCCTGGCTGCTGACATATCTCTGTTGCCCCCATTACGTATGCAGCATTGTGACCTCACTGACTGACATCACTGCTGCTTAGGAACAGCAACTCAGCAGCTGTCCGGTGTAGTTACCTGTAATGTCAATATCACCAGGTTCACAATGCTGATGATGGGGGACTAGAGACAGATATGTCAGCTGCATCTGTTCCACACACAAACCACAATATTACTGTATCACATAAAAATCTTCAGCTACTTCTTAAAATGTATATCATTTTTCTGTCCGTCTCTTTTGGTTCTACTAGATCTTTAAAGCAGTTCGCAATAACTGTGTTATTTACCGTCCCGACTTTTTCCTGAGTGAACTGTCCACTCCCACACAAGCACTGCTAGATGGCCATGAAGTTCATGTGAACTTGTGCTAATGCGCAAGCCCCAAGTCAGCTTTAAATTTCAGACATAATTAAATGTCTCTTGGTGTTCCCCCGGGCTCCATCTTGGGCCCACCCTTTTGGCTTCTTCATGTATCAACTTTCTGATGCCTGTCAGACAGCCAACATCTTCCTCTATGTCGATGATGCTGTTATCTGTTCCAGAAACCCTAACCTTGACAGCCTGACCACCACTCTCCAGAATAACTTCAGGTCACTAGAAAGCTGGTTATCCAGTAACAAACTGGTCCTCAATCAGAAAAAAAACAAAGACCATGCTCTTCTCTAGCCTCCCACAGAAGAAGAAAGTTCCACCCTTTGTCATTCGATATGGCCAGGGACAAAACCTTGAAAAGGTGGAGACCTTTACATACCTAGGAGTAACTCTGGATGACACCTTGGATCCAATTCACAAAGCATTGGGAATGATGCAAGGTGCTTGCATCGAAGAGAAATGATGCAGGGAGCTCCCTGCACCGCACCTTTTATCATTCCCGATTCTACAACGTGTCCCATGCCAGTAGGAGGATCACCTGCAGCAGCGGGACTTGTGTCATCCCTGCGCCAGTTGCAGGGCTGCAGCATGGCGGACAGGAGCATGCAACAATGCACGCCTGTCACACCCCCTTAAACACAATTCACAGTGGCCAACCATCACCCCTGAACATTAGACCACCCCAGGGCTGGTTTAAGGCTCTTGTGCCATGTCCGTAGGCGATGACTGATATGGTGCCACCGATCTATCCATGTCAGGCTACCTGTAGACTAGTAAGAGACACCTGTCTTAAGTACAAGAACATGACATATGTCACAGCCTGGACCGACAGGTATTCATGCATACAGTGCCATATTGGCAACACATGTGACATCTTGGATATCACGTGAGCACGGGCAGAAGTGACACCTTCACACTGCATGACCCTAGTACAGTACCTAGAGTCCCCCACGCCCTGCCAGTCAGGCTCCCGTTCAGCATCCCTCCCAGTCTGTTTGTCCCCACAGTCCTCCAGTGACCAATGGTAGGGGCCTGGCTTCCATGCAGTGCCATGAGCTTGCTGGTCCGCTGTTGGTGCCTGGTCAGTGCCACTCTCTGTCCCAGCTACACCGCCATCCTGCAGCCTGTGGCAGTCCTTTTCCATGTGCCATTACTTTGATGCATGGGAGCACTTGCTGATAATTGTGGGACCTAGGCGCCGGGAACCCTCCCATTCGTGAATCAGGTGCAGGGTCTTTGGCACACTGAGGATCGGCAAAAGCTGCTGTTTGATGTAGCTTGCATTGATCTTTGAGAACTGGGCCCTTATCATTTGCCCTTCCGTGTTGACAATCTGGCAGACATAGTAAGTAGAAGACTGGGTGCCCTGTACCCTGACCGTAACAGTCTCACTTGGGGTACTAGATTCCTTATTGTGGCCAGCTCTGTTCTGTCACTCATAGTAGATGAGACGCCTTATTGTGGCCAACCCTATTCTATCACTTAATAGATTATGGCCTCCCTGTCTTTGCAGCTGCTTATGACATGGTGCTAAACAGAGTAAAGCTGATCTGTAATAAGACGTATTGCTTTGTACAGATTACCGCAGTCATAGTTGTACCCTTTACACACTCACTAATTGGCTACCTTTACCCTGCAGAATAAAGTTTCAACCCTGTTTGCTAGCCAAAAAAGCACTCCTGGGCCTAACCCACTCTGCTTTAACAAATTGCTTCCATACCATCTCCAACCAGTACAACACCAGGAACATGGCAAGAATACGCTTAAGCCTCTTTCCCATGTGATGAGCCGCAAACAGTCATTTGTAGTGAGGGCCACTAACTGGTTAAAGGGACTGCCTGATACTCTGCTGAATCTCCCAAGATTAATTGGTCTAAGAGATCTTAGCAGTCTGCCCTTGCAGTCAGCGTGGTTGTAACCATTATAAACTCTTTTATGTGGTTTCTCTGTTCATATACTGTGACTTTCTATACAGCGATCTGAATGGATTTTTCAAAACTGTATGCAGCTGCGATGGACAAATCGACTCGGATTTCAGCGGTGCCCTTGTGGGCAGAAAATGTCCAGGACGGACCCACACTCCACATGCGTCTACTGCCTCGCCAAGAACATGACCTGCAGGCCTGCAAGTTATGCCGTTAGTTTTCGGCTAACGTCCTGGAAGACTGCGCTGCCCGGTTACAGCTTGGGTGCCCCGAGGAGCGCTGCCCACTGGTGAAGTCGAAGGAGGCCCGTTGGGCAGTTACCGCGGCGGCTGGCTCGGCTGAGCAACTCAAGCAGTTGATCGCCCTTGAGGAGGAGGCGGCACAGGCCGCATCGTCCTCTTCGGTCGCGGCATTTATTCCGCCTCTGGGTACCCGTATTCAGCTTCTTTCAAGGAGCTTTGCCAATCCCTTTCCACGAAGGAGAGGGCCATCGGACATTCCTCTCGGTCCAGAAAGAAGGACCCTAAAGGTAAGTCCCATCGTCAGCGTTCGTGGGAGCGGGAGAGGTCCCCTTCCCCGGACAGTCGACACTCGACTTCGGTCGAGGTTGCGGCTAAGGCCACTGGCTTCACGGCGTACCTGTCAGGCCAGCCTGCCAAGACACCCGTCGATGAGGTTGAGAGTTTTCTCGAGCCATCGGACAGGCTGTCGACTGGTGAAGCCGACAACCCTTCTTCACTGGTTCCCCCGGTGGAGACCGAGGACTTGCTCGTGCCGCAGTCCCCGGTTAAGGCTTCCGAGCCGAGGGAAGGCGGGTGTCCGCCCTTCCCAGACCGTCCTCGGAAAGCGCCAAGGATCTCGGTCACCGGACATCATCTCGATCCAGCCGATCCGCGAAATTAGCGGTCTGGTCTCGACACCGAACTAAATAGCCCACCACCGCTCGTCCTTGTCTTCCTCCTCAGGAGAGGAGAGGCTTCGACGCAAGTTGCGTCGACGCTGTGAGGACCTGATGTGGCAGCAGTTACTTCTGTCCGGGAACAAGCCGATGCTGTCGCCTTCCCCGGCCATCAAGTGGCTGTCACCTGAGCGGCCGAAACAACCCCTCACTGTAGCCAAGGTTCCCAAGCCTCGGCCGGTTGTTCAGCCGAAACCAGCTGCCCCACCGATTGTGGTGGAACCTCCGCCTCTCCCAACCGACCGGGGCCACCAAGGACTTCGGCTCGGTCAGGCCTGCCCACAGGTTGTCGGTCACCCTCACTCCCGACCGTCCTCGGCAGGTGGAGGGTGGCTCAGGCCCCAGGCAGCTCTTCGCGGACTTCTTGGCGTCTGACGACGACTCCTCCCTCTTCTCCAGGCCCATTGACCTGGAGTCCTCCGGGGGCCAGTCGATGGACGAAAGCCCATCGTCCTTCATGGGTTTGCTTCGGCTCATCTCGGAGTTCACTGGGATGCAGCTCGAGCCCGTATCCAAGCGGGCCAAGTATCCCCTGACGGAGATACTGGACTGAGGGGATTCACCCACGGAGGCCTTTCCGGTGGCCAAAGCCATTGTTGGCCCAGCCTTGGAGCTCTGGCAGCGGCCTGCTTCCTGTCCTACGCCTTCAGCCAGGATGGTCAGGAAGTACGCGGTCCCTACCAGCTCTTTGCCCAGTGTTTCGGAACACCCCTCCACCGAGGGATTGGTCACCGATAGCTGCCCGCATTCCGGGAACACTAGGGATGTGGACAAGCCCCCAACAAGGAGTCCAAAAGCTGGACTATGCCGGGCACAAAGGTGTCGCTCGTCCCTCCCTTGGCCTCCGCCAGGCCAACTCGGCCGTGCTGATGGCACACACTTCTCCCGCCTTCATGGGCTCCCTGGATGAGATGATCCCTCATCTCCGGCCAACCTGCAGACCATGGTCCGCAGGTCCGACCAGGGTAGGGCAGTGACAAACAGCAGCTCCAAACGGCTCTGGACATTGGAGACTCCTGTGCCAGATCGGTTGCAGTCAGTGAGTGGCCATGCACCGCAGTGTATGGCTGAGGATATCCACCTTCACGGCGGATACCCAGCACAAACTGGCGGCTGTCCCCTTCTTGGGGACCGACCTCTTCGGCCGTGGAGTGGAAGGTCACCTCCAGCGGATCGAAAAGTCCAATGCCACTCTGGACTCAGTCACCTCCGCCCAGAAGGACAAAGGCCACCGACAGCAGCAGCACAAGTCCTTTCGTCGTCCTGCGCCTGCTGCACGTCTGGCCCAACAGCACCAGGGCCAGCAGGCTCACGCTTGGCATCTCAAACCCATGCCCGGCTTCCTCCAACAGGAAGCAGGAGGTAAGGCCCAGGAGGTCCCTCGCCGGTCCCTCCTCTAAGTCTGCCCAGTGACGGCTTGAGGGGTGCCCCAGCCCTCGGCCACTCCCCCTGGACCCCCCATGGGGACGGCTCACTTCACCTCTTTCTGCTTGGTCCGCTATCACCACGAACCATTGGGTCTTGAGGTGGTAGGAAGGGCCTGCCCCTGGAGTTCGAGTAGGCCCTGCCTTCATGCCGCCGCTCGGGGGCCACAGGGTCCGCGAGTCTTTGTCTGCCTCACGAAACGATATTGCTCCTACTCTCGAAAAAAGAGGTGATCAGGAAGGTGCGGATCCTCCTCCAGACCAGGGGTTTGTGTCCAGGTACTTCCTGGTCCCAAAACGGACAGGGGGCTGGCGCCCCATTCTCAACCTGCACAACCTGAACAGGTTCCTAAGGTCTCGGACCTACAGGATGGTCACTCTGGCTCAGATAATCCCATCCTTGGAACGAGGCATGTGGTTCTGTTCTCTGGACCTTCAGGATGTGCTCTTTCACGTCCCAATCCGTCCATCCCACCAGAGATTCCTCCGCTTCAGAGCGGAGGGATCCCTGTACGAGTTCTGGGCCATGCCTCTCCCTAGCTCCCAGGGTCTTCACCAAATGCATGGCAGTGGTGACAGCATTCCTGCGGTGCCGAAGGGTCCGGGTGTACCCCTACCTGGACAACTGGCTGATTGCAGCCCCCTCCAGAGCGGAGGTCGAGTGGTCCAGAGATCTGACCCTCCAGGTTTGCTCTCAGGTTGGCCTCCTCATCAACGAGACCAAGTCGGAACTCGTGCCAAAGCAGGTGATACTCCTGATACTCACCTGTAACAGGAGCTCAATGAATGGTATATGTTGTTCATCCACACGACCCACCCAACCTCCCCGGCTTCGACGCACTACCTGGCTTCCAGCAGGCTAGATCTGGTGTCATGGGGCGGAGCAGAGAGTTTTACCACCCGGGTGGGTGGGAGGAGCCAGCTTGAAGACCTTCCGGCAAGATTTAAAGTGGTAAGGAACCTGCCAGTGTGGGTGAACAACATATACCATTCCTAGAACTCCTGTTACAGGTGAGTAACCTGTATTTGTCTGCTCCGGTGGCACTGATTGCAGCCACTTCAACCGTTAATGATTCACCAAGGTTGGGGTCTGGTGCTGGCACTACCATACCTACTGTGGACAATATTCAACCTCCATCATCGGGTTCTACACTTTTGACGTTGGTGTCCTCTGCTGCTTAGAGGGTGCTATTGATTCGTAGGTTATGCTGGTATAATTCTTTGTCCTATTTAGATGCCACTTGCTGTCACTTCCTACGGCGATAACAGCTGTCCCAGAAGTCCACCTTTCATTCCTCCATCACAGTTGCCATCAGATGACAAGATTGAATACACTCGTGATCATCTTAATATGGGGGAAGACTAGGAGAATGATAAGGGGGAGATTGCCTTCCAGCTCTACACACTCCTTGTGCAGTGAGGACTCTATGGTGTATACACCCAGGTATCCTCCTGAAGATCCTTCTTTCAGGCATTACTCAGACAAATCCAGAATGTAATGGGATTTGAGGCTGAGGATGTACACTTCAGTAAGAAAAAAACGTAGAGATCTTATTTCGAGGGGGCTCTTGCAGTAGGTAATTACATATGAGACATGCCGGCCGGCATCCGGACCCAACGGAAAAATTTCTAGTAGCAGTCTCTGGTGGGGACCACCCTCACATCAGAGTGACCGGCGTCATGCA
Organism: Neoceratodus forsteri; assembly: GCA_016271365.2. Lineage (NCBI taxonomy): Eukaryota > Metazoa > Chordata > Ceratodontiformes > Ceratodontidae > Neoceratodus > Neoceratodus forsteri. Next base: position 372,642,814 of record CM057450.1, on the reverse strand, counting down.
TCGTCAGTATAAAGGGCAGTCCCCATCGCCTTCCAGTTCTTTCCACCGTTAGCTTGTGCACGCCACGGTAAAGTTCTCCTACGTCACGGCCTTCTCTACCAGTGGTTTTACCTGCTTTTTTCGATTCTTCGATTAAAATCGCCAGGCATTTGTCGGTGTATGTTGTCCCCTACCACCTTCCAAGCACAAAATAAGCGCGACTGCAGCACCCAACTCCCGCACAAAGGCGGCCATTCCTGGTGCCTCTTCTGTCTGGGCCCGGATCATCAGGTGGAGAAGTGCCAGCACTGCCTAAATTCAACCGCCACCCGCAAATGGAGGCAGCAGTCCTGAGGCCACATACTAAAGAAGAAAATGTCCTCCATGGAGAAGGAGTTAAAAAGCTCCAGTAGGCGCCCACTTCCTGAAGGCCATCGTAGAAAAGAAAGACAAGGAGAAGCACCAGGATAAGGCTCCTCATCCACGCATCTTCTTCAGGAGTGTGGTGCTGCAATGTGTCTCCCCTCGGGGACTACATCTGACGGCTACCTTGAGGTTTCCAAGGTGGGGTCAGCCCACCCATCTGACTCTCATACTGGCCCTTCGGGCGCCCGGCTATTGAGGCCTCTGCTTCCAGTAAAGCCGCCACCATGCGGGTTTCATTGGTTCGAGCGGTTCGGTAAGCCGGGACGCCAGCTCCTCTGACGCCTGCACGGAGACGGTCGATAAGTCATCTGACCCTTCGCGCCGCACGGCCCCTCTTCCACCCAACAAGGCCACTCCTCCTTCACGACCTGCCTCTGGCGATGGGTCTAATAAGTCGGACGTCGGTTCCTCCGGCGTCCAACCGGATTCCATTGATAAGTCGGATGTCGGCCTGCCCGACGCCCACACAGCGGCTGAGCCGACGCCGGACCCTCCCACATCTGCCGTTCCCGGCTCCCTGCAGCCTTCACTGCCCTCCGGCGACCCTGGGTCTCCTCATCCTGTCCCCAGGGACTTTTCTCCTCCATCCCCAGGCAATGCTGAGGTTCCTGCTGCACCCCCATCAGGCCATCCACCCGCTGGTCCGACTGACCTGACGTCGGTTCCCCGGACGTCGGCTCTGACGCCGGGCGACATCCTGCTCCCGGATGCCGCTCCAACGCCGGGCCTTCCACCCACCGGGCCTCCTGCTCCAGGCCCACCCATTGGCCTTCCGGCCGGACCGTCTCCAGCAGACCCCCAGCTCCCAGGTATCCGACGCCGTCATATCCTACGCCATCTTACCCAGCTCCACAGTATCCGACGCCCCAGTACCTGACGCTGGTTTCGCCGTCAGGTTATGGATACGCACCCATGGGCAATCATCACCCCCTATCACCCTCCTCCTCCTCCACCGCCCCCTCAGCCGCCGGTGGACTTGAAGGGGAGACTGGCCTCCTGGTGGGCTGAGGCCAATGCTCAACTCACCAGAGAGGTGGAGACTCGTCTCACAATGATGGTGCCGATTCTGGCTCCCGTACGTCCACGACGACAGACTCCCTCCCCACCTCTGGACACCAGGGGCGAACCCTCTGGTTCCAGGGTAGGGCAGGATGCGCTTCCCTGAGGACCTTCCAAGGGGTCCGTTCCTCCCCCTTGCTGGGAGAGGGAGTCTTCCTCTTCATCCTCTTCCTCCTCGGACACCTCGGACGACTCCGAGGGTTGCTCTGAGCCAGATGACGAGCCACGCTCTCCGTCTAAGCCCAGGCTTAGGACTCCTCCGGAGGATCCTTCCTTTACGGAGTTGCTACACAAAATCCAGGAGGTTCACAAGTGGCACTCCTTGGAGCCGGATCCACAGTGTAAGAAACTCGCTGAACATCTGGACCTGCCCAAGGCAGCTCTTACATTGGTTCCACCCTGGACTGAGCCTCATGCCGACCTTGTTTCCACTATTTCGAAACAACCATCGGCTTTAGCCCCATTTCGCGGAAGTCGAACAGGCTATATCAGGCTCCCGAGGGTATTGACTTTTTAGATTCTCACCCTCAAGCTGATTCGGTCGTGATTAACGCCGCTAATGGCCGGACAGCTAACCCGAAACATCTGAGCTCGTCTCCACCTGACAAAGAATCCCATCTTCTGGACCAGTACAGGAAGAAGATCTATGCTTCTTCCAATCTTGGATTAGGGCCCTTAATTATATAGGTCACATGGGGGATTACCAGAAGGTGATTCTTAGTGAGGTGGAATCCAAATTGGACTCCCTTTCGGACTTTCAAGTCAAAAAGGAAGTGGCTGACCTTGTCCACTCTGCACGTTCGGCCAGTCGGCACATGTTTCATGCTACTTATGATGCAGTGGACACTGCTGGTAGAACTCCGCTTTGCTGTAGGCTTCTGGCGTCATGCCTGGCTCCATGTGTCAGGTTTGGTCCCGAAGTGCAGTCCACTATTCATGAAGCGCCTTCCGGGTTCGGTGTTGTTCAGTGGTGATGTCAAGGACATCATCACCGATCTGCAGGAGAAGGGGACTGCACTGAAGTCTGTGGACTCCATGTATCATCCCATTAAGCATGGCGCCCGTCCCTTTCATGAGGCGGAATTGGCAAAGGCGAACCCCAGGGAAAGTGGGCCACTAAATGCTGGGCCCTCCGCTGCCAAGCCTCCGCCTAAAAAAAAAGCAGGTGCTTCAGCCGCATGCTGACCCACACCACCTGACTCCTTTCCTCCCACAGCCTCTGGGCCTTCCGAGGAACTGGTAGGAGGGAGGTTTTCCTCCACCTCCCAGGTTGGGAGAGGATAACTCAGATTCCTGGGTGCTCCAGCTGATCGCAGAAGGACACTAATAGAGTTTCTTCAGAAACCCCCTCGACACCCTCCCCAAAGGTCATTGTCGTCGTACTCTCGGGAACATCATTTTCTGGTCCAGGAAGAGATTTCAGCACTTTTGCTGAAGGAGGTGATAGAACCCGTTCCCATTCCTCTTCAAGTAACGGGATACTATTCCCATTTCTTCCTGGTCCCGAAGAAAACAGGGGACATGAGGCCGATTCTCAACCTCAGCTCCCTGAACTTGTTCGTGGAGTACAAGAGGTTCAGGATGCTCTTGCTGCAGAGCCTCCTGCCCCTTCTTCGGCCAGGACTGTGGCTGTGCGTTTTGGATATGCAGGATGCCTACCTGCATATCCCTATCCACCCTTCCCACACAAATACTCATGCTTTGCGCCCAGGGAACCACTACTAGTTCAAGGCCCTCCCATTTGGTCTTTCCTCCGCCTCGAGTGTTCACCAAATGCCTTCGGTAGGTGCGGCTCACCTGCATACCCAGGGGTGCAGGTTTTCCCTGCACTGGGCTGACTGGCTCCTACTGGCCCTGGCCCAGGAGGAACTCCTGTGCTTCTTTCCTTACTCAGCAGGTCTTTGCCTGCCTGGGTACACCATCAACCAAGCCAAGTCCCATCTGATCCTGTCCCAGAGGCTCCAGTTTATCGGGGCGATCCTGGACACGACCTCTGGCAGGGCCTTCCTGCCACCGGACAGGGCAGCCACTCTTCAAGCCCAGATCAGCCTGTTGTCCAGCTGCAGGCGGGTCAGCGCCAGGTCAGGCCTTTTCCTCCTTGGGCTAATGGCGGCTGCAATTCCGACAGTCTCTCGCGCTCAGCTCCACATGAGAATCTCTCAGTGGACACTTCATTCTCAATGGATCAGCTGGCGGATGGCCTAGATCAACTTGTCCTGGTCTCCACTCCCATGGCTCGGGACTTGCAGTGGTGGATGGTTCAGGAGAACCTCTGCTGGGAGTTCCCTTCAGTCTCCCTCCCCCCTCACAGACTTTGACTACGGACGCCTCCAGCGAGGGTTGGGGAGCACATCTCGGTCCTCACAGGACCCAGGGCTCCTGGTCCAAGCTTGAGAAGTCCCTCCACATCAATGTGCTGGAACTAAAGGCAGCACTGTATGCTCTTCAGGCTCTTCATCTGTATCTGTCTCCAGGTCACCTAGCGGTACAGACGGACAACATGTGTGTGGTCTGGTACATCAACAAACAGGGAGGAACTCGTTCCTACCCTCTTTGCCGAAAGGCGATGCGAGTCTGGGATTGGGCAGTACAGCACAACCTTCACCTCACGGCATCTCATGATCTTACTTCAAGACACAGCTCTTGCAGCAGGTTACACCATTAGGACTGAAGCCGGCAGGCATCAGGACCCCACGGAAAAATTCTAGCTAGCTGTCTTCAGCGGGGAACGCCCCCGACGTCGGTCCCACCTCCGACGTCAGGCGTAGTATAAAAGGGGGCGGTCCCGCCAGATTCTCCAGTTCTTTCCCGCCGTCGACTTGCATGTCTCGACCCTTCAGTTCAGTCTCTAATGCGTGACGCGTGGTAAAGTTTTTTCCTACAGGAAATTCGTTCTCTACAATCAAGTTCTTCGCTGATGTCCTCCTGACCCTCCGGTCACCCTAAGTGTGCTTGTGGGAAGCAGATCCCTTTCAAGGATCCGCACTCGGCCTATGTCCGGTGCCTAGGCCCAGACCACGACACCTGGTCCTGCTCCTTTTGCCAGGGTTTTAATAGCAGAACCCGGATCCGTCGCCAGAAGGCCCTACAGGCATTCCTGCTGGAAGAAAAACTCAAGACCATGGCTTCCAAGGGGGATTCTTCGCAGAAGACCCACAAGCATGCTGAGAAGCATAGGGAGAAGGCCCCTTCCAGGTCCCGTCTAGGGCCTCCGACTCGAGCAGCTCTGGTTCCAGGTCCGACCGCTCTCCTTCCCGGGCCAGCTCTCAGCCTCCCACTGCTGCGGTGAGAAAGTCTTCATCCTCTTCCCAGGCCAAGACTCCCAGGCCTTCCTTGTTCTCCAAGGCCCTGGCCAAGTCGGGGGACCGCCACCATTACCATAAGTCGGGTTCCCGCCTTTCTGAACCCGACGCCAGGTCTGCTTCCTTGCCCCTCGCAAGACCAAGGAGCTCACTCTCTGAAGAGGTTGCAGGACCCAACACCGGGCCGTCCGTCCGCCGACCTCCGCCACAGGTCCTCGGAGCTGCCGCCGGCCAGAAGACCGCCGCCGCCAGGCCAACGATCACCGGAGCCGGTGGGGACCGCGCCCGCTCCTATTGAGAAGAGGACCCTGACGCCTCCGACCGACGTCGGTCAGGAGACCATCACTGAGGAGGAGTTGACTCAGCCCGAGGACCAGACAGCCGACCCCGGTCCTGTCGAGACGCCCAGAGAACCCTCGCCACAACCCGAGCCCCCTGTGGAGCCGACGCTGGGACCCGACGACTGTCCACCGGCGCCCGGACCATCGTCGGGCCTTTCTTTTTCGGAAGTGAAGGAGCTGTTTACTTATTGGTGGGACACCATCAAGAAAGACATGGTCCCCACTCCACCTCCGCTTCCTCCTCCTCCTCCTCCTCCTACACCGGTTGCTCCTCCGGTTCCTGCGCCCCCTCCATCGGGGTCAGCAGGCGGCCCTCCTCCCCGGAGTACAGGACACCCAAGGGGAGACCAGACAAACGGAGACCTCCGTCCAAATCCTCTTCCAGGTCACCCAGCCCTAAGAGACCCAGAAGACGCCGATAACGCCTCGACGGAGGACACGGAATCAGAGTTCTCAACATCCAGATCCCATCACTCTCTCCATCCCTTCTCCGACCCACGTGAGATGCCAAAGTCTCTCCAGATGACCCTTCGCTCGGATATTATGAGACACATCCAAGAGAACATGGATGGGATGCGGAAGAGCTAGACTCAAAGGCTACACCTTGTGAAGTATCTTTGGCAGAAGGCCCTAAGCCTGTGGTGGTGCCACCTTGTAGACACTTTCGTGGACGCCACCAAGGCATGGAAGTCTACATTCGCCTCCCCGCGACAGCCAAGAAAGCTGATCGCTGCAGGCTCCCAGAGAAGACCAGTACTTGATTCAGCATCCTCAGGCTGACTCTCTGGTCATAACAGCCTCTCATGACCGGTCCCAGAGACCGCAACATTTAAGCACCCTGCCACCGGACCCAGAGTCCAAGCAGCTGGACGCCATGGGCAGGCGCACGTATGCTTCCGCTACCTGCGCCATCAGATCCCTGAATTATTTGACCCACATGGTGCAGTTCCAAAACGCCCTGTGGGAGCAGGGTCTGGATGCAGCTGAGAAACTGCCGGAAGGTGAGCAGAAGGAGGAGATGATACAGCTCCTTCGTACGGGTTCGGACGGGAACCCTATGCGCAGAGTCAGCAAGAGACTACCTGGACTCCTCGCCCGAGCAGCAGCTTCAGGCGATGCCTCCTGTGACACTCTTGGCCCGTGTCTCTGGTTTTACCCCGGACGTCCAGAGGAATATCATGGACGCCCCATTCGAGGGAGAAGTTTTGTTTGGTAAACCCTCAGAGAAGATAATTACCAAACTCCAAGAGGCCGGGAAGGCGGTGAGGTCGGTTCAGGCCATGTACCGACCCAAGCTTAGTTCCTTTCGTAGGAACCAAAGCCAATTTCGTGGACGGACGCAGAGACAACAGTCCCGCCCCGCCCACAACAAAGGGGCTCCGGCTTTCGCAGAGCCCAGGGGAAACAACCCGCAGGCCGAAACCAGCGTACTCCTAAGCCAGCCCAGCCAGCGGGACCCTCAGCCGCCACAGCCTGATCCTTTCCGCCCCGCCTCAGGATCAACGGAAATCATGGTCGGGGTCGATTATAATTTCCTGCCGGATGGCAGGCTATAACCACCGACAGGTGGGTTCTTCAGTTGGTCGGAAGAGGCCACTTTATAGAATTCGCAGAAAAGCCACCTCGAGGCCTCCTTTGCTTCTCCCGTACCCAGGTCAGCACAAGTCACTGATCTGGCAAGAAGTACTCGCGCTCTTGCAAAGGGGGCGATAGAGTACGTCCCGGAGAACCAGAGAGGACAAGGATACTATTCCCACTTCTTCCTGGTTCCAAAGAAAACAGGGGACCTCCGTCCGATTCTGGACCTCAGCGACCTCAACCTGTCGGTCGCCTACAAGAGATTCCGCATGGTGACTCTTCCGGGTCTCATTCCCATGCTGAAGCAGGACGCCTTCTTGGCGTCTCTAGACATGCAGGACGCATACCTGCACATCCCTATAGCCCAAGCGCACGAGAGGTTCCTGCGCTTCCAGTTTCTTGACCACCACCTTCAATTCCGAGCCCTTCCATTCGGGCTGTCATCAGCACCCAGGGTCTTTACCAAATGCATGGCAGTCGTGGCAGCGTCTCTAAGGAGACAGGGCCATTATGTGTTCCCGTACCTGGACGATTGGCTTCTCATGGCCGCCTCCAGAGAGGCATTGTTACGGGCGATCCAGAGCACCCATGACCTGTTTCATGTCTGAGTATCCTAATCAACTGATGTAGAAGTCCCTCCCGGCACCGCCGCAGAAACTGCAGTTCATAGGCGCAGTACTGGACACCGCTCAGGAAGAGCTTTCTTCCAAACGACAGAGCGGAGCGCATCAGATCCCCATCAGGAGCTGTCATCAAGACCACCCGAAGGCCAGGTCGGTCCTTCGCTTGTTCGGACAGATGGCTGCGGCCATTCCTACTGTCCCTTTCGCAATGCTCCACATGCGGGTAACTCAGTGGATGCTCAAGGTGCAATGGGACCAAAGGCAAGACCACATGCAGCATCCGGTCAGAATCACGAACACCGCGATTTGAGACTGGCAGTGGTGGCTAGATCCAGGGACACACTCTATGGGCGTCCCGTTTATAGCGCTGTCCCCAGAGGTAATCCTTACCACAGACGCCTCAGGTCTAGGGTGGGGAGCACATCTGGACGGGGTGAAGTCCCAGGGTACGTGGACCCCTCTGGAGGCCCACCTCCATGTCAACGTCCTAGAGATGAGGGCGGTCCTTTAGGCCCTGCAGGCATTTCAGTCAGAGATCCCGCCGAGTACTCTCCTGCTTCAGACAGACAACACGGCGGTGATGTATTACCTCAACAAACAAGGAGGCGCACACTCTTACCCTCTTTGCAGGGAGGCCATGAGGGTGTGGGATTGGGTAATCCGACACTGCGCAAATCTGATCGCAGTACATGTTCCCGGGGTGGACAACACGATTGCAGATGGCCTAAGTCGCTCTCAGGCCAGAGTCCACGAGTGGGAACTTCTTCAGGAGGTAGCAGAGGATCTGTTTCTTCGATGGGGAACTCCAGAATTGGACTTGTTTGCTTCCCCATCCAACGCAAAACTGCCCAATTTTTGCTCGCTAGATCCAGGGCCTGGTGTTTTCTGGCGAGACGCGTTGTCCCTCTCCTGGGCGGACAGATTCCTCTACGCTTTCCCTCCCTTCCCGTTGATCCAGAGAGTTCTTCTCAAACTGCGCAGGGAGTGTGCAACAATGATCCTGGTGGCCCCTTTCTGGCCCAGACAGATTTGGTTCCCTTTGCTGATACAGCTATCCCGGGAACCTCCGCTCCCGTTGCCATTCAGCTCCCATCTCTTGTCTCAGGAGGAAGGTTCACTGGTCTCGCAAGAGGTTGCAGAAGTTCTTTCGCGAGCCAGAAAGCCGGCAACGCATGCGACGTATGCCATGAAATGGCGCCGTTTTTGCTTATGGTCACAAGCACGCGATCTTTCCCCTTTAGGTTGCCCGGTGAAAGCGGTGTTAGAGTACCTGCTCTCCCTTTTCCGTTCGGGTCTCGCCTACTCCTCTATCAAGGTGCACCTCTGTGCCATTTCAGCTTACCACCTCCCGGTGGGACAGCGCACAGTGGCACAATTAGATGCCTCCCGAGAATTCTTGAGAGGGGTGTTACATCTTAGGCCACCCATTAAGGACCCAGTGCCTCCATGGGATTTGCTCTTTGTCTTGGAGCAACTCATGCTCCCCCCTTTTGAACCTGCCGTAGATTGCGTAGGCGCTTCTTCTGTCATGGAAAACTTTGTTTTTGGTTGCTGTTACGTCAGCGAGAAGAGTTTCTGAGCTTCATGCTCTCATGTGCAAAGAGCCTTATTTAATTTTCCACTGGGACAGAGTATCCCTGAGGACGAATCCTAAATTTTTGCCTAAGGTGGTTTCCACACTCACTCTCAATCAGGATATTGACCTGCCGGTCTACTTCCCTAACTATTCCAATAGAGGAGAGGCGCTGCTCCACACCTTGGATGTTCACCGCAGCTTGAGGTACTACCTGAACAGAACTAAGCAGCTTCGTAAAACGGAGCAACTTTTCGTTTCCTTTTCTGAAAGGATGATGGGCCAACCAGTATCCAAACAGTCCCTGTCTCGCTGGCTTGTCCAGTGTATCTCATACTGTTATGATATCAAACAAAAGGCCCTCCCGGGATCAGTCCGGGGCCATTCCACTAGGGGTGTGGCCACCTCTTTCGCAGCACTTCGAAACGTCTCCACTTCTGCCATTTGTGCTGCAGCCACTTGGAGCTCTGTGCATACCTTTATCAGGCATTATAGCCTGGATATCGCTTCACGGCGAAGAGCAGGCTTCGGCCTGGCTGTGCTACAGGGTCTCCTGTCCTAGATTCAGGACCTGGAATGTTCCTCCTAGTTTCCTCCTCCCAGAGTGTTTGCAAACGCTACTGCTTGGGAATCAGTCCTAATGGTGTAACCTGCTGCAAGAGCTGTGTCTCGAAGTAAGATAGTAAACGGTAAGTTCTTACGTAACTGTACTTTCCGGGGATCGAGAACACGTTGGCAGACAGGCTAAGCCGGTCATCTGCTCTAGTTCACGAATGGGAACTGGATCAGGGGGTCGTAGACGACCTCTTCCTACGCTGGGGAACTCCACAGGTAGACCTGTTCGCTTCCCCAAGCACAAAACTTCCCGTCTTCTGCTCGCTCGCTCCAGGGCGCGGCATTTTTTTGAGAGACGCTCTGTCTTTAGACTGGAAGGGCAGATTCGTCTGTGCCTTCCCCCACCGATTCCACTGATTACGAGGGTCTTGCAGAAACTCGGTTCGGAAGGAGCTCGAATGATTCTGATAGCTCCTTTCTGGCCCAGGCAAGTTTGGTTCTCTCTTCTGCAGCAGTACTCAGAGGAACCTCTTCTTCCTCTTCCTCTGTCGCTATTTTTGCTGACCCAGAATCAGGGGACCCTGGTCCATCCAGGCCTCAAGTCCCTTCAGTTGCACGCCTGGCCCCTGCAGACGTAGCTCAGGCCCGATCAGGGTCTCCCCAGTAGCTGAGATTCTGGTGGAGGCCAGCAAACTCTCAACCAGATCTACTTATGCCATGAAATGGAAGCAGTTCTTTATTTAGGCTGCCTCCAATGATGTCAAGCCCTTCTCATGCTCTGTCGGACGACTTCTGGATTACTTGCGACACCTCTTCGATCTGGGTCTCAGCCATTCATACTTAAAGGTTCACATGGCGGCCATTTCGGCCTGTCATTTCCCCTTTGCAGACAGAACGTTTGCTCAGCTGGAGGTCTCTAAGACCTTTTTGAGAGGGCACTTACGACCCCCTGTCTGGGTTCCTGCCCCTCCTTGGGATCTGAATTTCATTTTAGACAAACTTACTCTGCCTCCTTTCGAGCCGGCAGCCTCAGTGGACCTAAAGTTCCTTTCTTGGAAGACTCTCTTCCTAGTGGCCATTACTTCTGCTCGACGGATTTCCGCGCTTCAGGCCCTGATGTGTAAAATCCTGTATTTGATTTTTCACAAGGAACGTGTGACACTGCGTACCAACCCTAAGTTCCTCCCTAAGGTGGTAGCGGAATAGACGCTGAATCAATCCATAGAGTTGCCTGCCTTTTTTATGCAGCACTCCAACCAAGGAGAGTGCCTTCTGCATACTTTGGATGTTCACCGAATTCTGAGATACTACACCAACAGGATGAAGGATCTCTGAAAGACTGATCAACTGTTCGTCTCTTTTGCTGATAAAAGAAGGCAATGCAGTTTCTAAGCAATGCCTATCGAAATGGTTGGCTCATTGTATCACTTTCTGTTATGACAAGTACAGCAAGACCCTGCCGGGTCAAGTTAAAGGCCACTCCACCAGAGGGGTCATTGCCTCTGCGGCTTGTTTCAAGGACGTGTCAGCAGCTGACATTTGTGCAGCCGCCACTTGGACTTCTGTCCATACCTTTACGAAACATTACAGTTTGGACATTGCCTCTCGCCTTAGAGCAGGCTTTGGGCTAGCTGTTTTGCAAGGCCTCCTTTCCTAAGGCCTTCACAACCAGAGGGTCTACTTCTGAGTAGCTTTCCTCCTCCCGTTTGCTTCTCCTTGTTCCAGACTGCTTGGGACTCAGTCCTGTATGTAATTACATACTGCAAAAGCACCTCTTGAAGTAAGATAGTACAGTTACGTAAGAACTTACCATAACAGTAGATCTTCGAGAGAGGCTCTTGCAGTAGGTAATACCTTCCCGCCCTCCATTCCCCTAAGCTTTTTCAGCTCCTTTTCCAGGAAGGGAAATATCCACTTTTCTCTCTTCTTGCCTTTTGGCCTTTGGCGGGAAAGAACTGGAAGGCGGGCGTGGGGGACTGCCCCTTTATACTGACACCGCATGATGTCGGTCACCTGACATGGGGGCGGTCCCCCACCAGAGACTGCTAGCTAGAAATTTTTCCGTTGAGTCCTGACACCGGCTGGCATCAGTCCTATATGTAATTACCTACTGCAAGAGCCTCTCTTGAAGATCTACTGTTACGGTAAGTTCTTACGTAACTGTACTTTTTTGAGGTCCCCACTGCACCCTCCATTGTAGTTCCTCCTGTATATCCTGTCTTACAGGATGTTACCTTTGCTGCCAGGCATAGTCCTAATAGCAGTGCCTAGGAAAGATGTTAAACAGTACTCTACTCCATCTGCTAAGCCTTATTATGCTTCCTGGCGTGAAACAGCTTTTGTGGTTATCATGGCTGATGATAACCACTGTAGTGCCCCTAGACACATGAGCACTTTGCCTCCTGATAAAGAATCCAGGAGGCTACATGTTATGGGCAAAATACCTTATGCCTTAGGCCTCAGAATTGCAAACTACCAGGCATACTGTACATGACTAAATATCAGAGTGGCTGTGGAAATCTATGTCTACCATTCAGTCTCTACCTGATGGTTCTGCCGAGGCTGATTTCCTTAAAGCTGCCTCAACTGATGCGAGTACTGAAAGGTATCTGTTGCACTCTGCCTATGATGTTTCTGATGCATCTGGCATATACTTTGGCAGATTTTCTGGCTTAGAGGTGCTGTATTTGCTATTGATGTACAACAGGCTGTACTAAATGCCCCTTTTAGAGGCTCCAGGCTGTTTGGGAGTGATATTGAAAATGCTGTACATGAGCTTCAGTGCTCCAGGATGACTTTAAGGTCTCTCAAATCTCTGACCCCTCAAACCACCAGTGGGCGCAGTAGAGGTAAATTTTTTACCAGCTTGCTGTCTGTGGTCATCAACCCAGTGCACAAAACCGTGGTGGTGATCCCCTCCCCACTGGTGCCCATGCAAAGGCACCCAGAGGTATCGATTAGATGGCGCCTCCGGTACCTTCTGACTCCCACTTCATTATTCTCCACTGTTGCCTTAGTGGGTGCAAGTGGAAAGGATCTCCTTCCGATGCCAAAGTGGAGGGAGATCATATCGGACAATTGGTCCTGAAAATAGTGGAAAAGGGCATGTTCTGAAGTTGCTGTCTACATGTCTAGTTCATCCTCCTCCTCTTCTTCCTTGTCATTATCCTCAGGGCTACTTTTTCCTTCTGCTAGATGAGAGTCAGTTGCTAACAACCATGCGAGCTAGCAAACTTGTTCCTTCCCAGGCGAGGCACAAAGGGTTCTATTCCAGATATTCCTGGTTCCCAAGTGGACAGCAGATCTGCATCCTATAGTGGATCTGAGAGACCTAAACCTGTTCCTTGAATACAAAAGTTTTGAATAGTGTCTCTTCGGCTCTCATCCCTGCTACAAAGGAATGCCTGGCCTTGTGCCCTGGACAACTTCATATCAAGATTCAGAAATGCCAAGCTGGCCTAGTGGCACGGAGTGCTGAGGCACTGAGCTTCACCTCCTGCATGCCGCGGCCCCATATTCAGTGACAAGTGTGGGTTGCTGGGGAGCTGGGAGGATTGGGCGGCCGCCTCAGCTGTCCTCTACTTGATGAGTGAGGTAGGCCTTCTTGGTTTTTGGCTGCCTCCCGATGGAGGCTCGAGTAGTACCGGGCAGTGGGGGGCTCAGGCTAGGCTGTGGGGTGGTGGATCTGGGTCAGTGCCGGTCCGGATGCATGCATGCCTCCACACGCATGTGTGACTGGCACCGGGTCCTCTAGGCCGTGAGGGAGAAAACAGGAAAAACACCTCCGGAGACTTGATGATGGACTGACTTCGCAGGCGCCGCACCTGTTGCCAGGCAAGCACAACAGTCCCTCGCTGGGGGTATTAGCGTAAGGTAAGTCCCTGAGGAAGCCAAGCGACGGGGCTGGGGGGGTGTCACTTGGATGGGGGTCTCCCGGGGGGGGTGAACGAGGAGCAGAAATAGAATATGAAAAAAAAAGATTCACAAATGCAACAGACAGAACCTCCGCTTTATTCTGTAGGGCAGCCACTGTCAGTTTCGTGTATTGCCCTTTGGTTTATGCCCGGCACTGCAGGTATTTACCAAATGCTTAGCAGATCTTCTTCAAGGATATCTATTGCAGCAGGTCACATCTTGGGAACCTTAGCTGTCAGGCGTGAGGCCCGCTTGGAGGTTTTCACAAGCAGCCTAACTGGGGCGCCCACAGCAATGTCACTACATCGACGTGTTCTCTATAACGCTGGGTGTCCCCAGGCCCTCCTCAGTTCTTTCCCGCTGTTGACCATCGATCAGAGTCCACAGAGCACTGTTGCTTCAGTTGACCACCATTTCTAAAATGAACCTTCGAGTTTTCTCTGTTTTATTGTTTTCTTTCCTTCACTTTAGCTCAATCTAAAGTGATCCTCTTTCCATGTTATTATCCCCTTTCCTTGTTTATGTCCAGTTCGGATTCACTCTTCCATCACTGCAGCCGCAAACAGAAAATCTTTGGTAAAGATCATCACAACTCCTGTGTCCATTGTCTCAGTGCCGGCCAAGACATCCACGCCTGCAAAATCTGCAGCGGTTTCAACCAGGCCGTCCATCGATGCTACCTGAATGAGCTTAAGGCCTACCTCATTGAGTAGAAGATAGCCATTCTAAAGAACAAGCTTCATGCTAGACGCTTCTCTGCTTCCCTGGCCCCATCATTGGGCAAAGCCTGGGAGAAATCCTCATCAGGTAAGCACCGCCACTGGGAGAAGGGCCATTCCTCCCATGACCAGTCCCAGTCGCCTCGTCCTGCACTGACCGCTTTGGGACAGTCATCTTCAGGGCAGATTCTGGCAGCCCTCACCACTGGTGCAGCTCATGTTAGTGTTGCCTCATTGTCAGGGTTCCTTCTAAGCTTCCGTCAACGCTCCCCACTTCCTCTGTCACCCTGTCCACTACAGGGGGAGCATTGGCAGTACAGCCCGTCGGCTCTGTCGACAACGGGTCCTCCTCACTGGGGCTTCCTCCTTTGCCCCTGCTGAACACCCCTCCACCTTCCCAAGGGGCTCACTCCGGGCATACCACCGGTCTGTTCACAGCTGATGCTAGGCACTTATGGTTGGGTGGTCATCCATGTCTGTCGACGCCCTTCCCTATGCCTTTGGGGTTGCAGGCTCCTCAGCTGGTTCTCCAGCCTACCTCCATTCTTTCCTATCCCCCGTTGACGATCCCGTCATCGCAGGGGTCTGTTTTTTCTTCTGGTGCCTCCTCTCAGTGCCCCGTTGATGGCTGTAACCATCGATGTCTAGGTCCTTATTTCTTTGGTCCTGGACCTTATTCAGTGGGTCGCCCTGGCTCCCACCCCATCGTTGGGGGGGTGCTTGCTCAGACGCATGAGGCTTCCCCGTGGCACCCATCGAGAGCCACTCCTTCACGTTGGTCTATGTCCTTGGTCCCACCTTCTGATCTCGGAATGACGATAATGATTATTGTCCAGATTACCTCCAACTGGATGACGATGCTAGGGAGTGCTGGGGCTAGAACCTCCTCTAGCACCTCCACCGTTTCCTCCGCAGGGGATCAATCTTCCAACTACATGCCGTACTCCCCTGCTGATGACCCCTGTTTTGCAGCGATCATGCACCAGCTGTAAGTGGCCATGGGATTTGATTCAGCAGAATAAAATGTTTCATGAAGGAATCTGGCACACTGCTTGCATCTGCCAGAGTCTCCACCCCTCGTCATACCTCCTGTCATCGACACCTGTGAAGATGCTATCTTTGCTGCCTGGTACAGACCATACCTGGTCCCTCCTATGCCCAGGAAGAGGACAAGTTTTATCAGGCCACCTCAGGTAGGCCTTTTTCTCCAGGCCCCTGCAAGTGACCTCAGTGGTCATCAGTGCAACTCACGACTGCTTCTAAACATCCCCAGCATCTCAGTTCCGCCCTCCTGATATGGAGTCTAGGAACTGGACCTGATGGGAAAACAGGGCTTCACTTCCTCCAACCTGACTATCAGGGTACTTAGTTATGTGAGACGTATGTTAAAGTACCAGACAGACCTCTAGGATACTGCTAAATTAGCTGCTCAGTCCCTCCCTGAGGACCCCCAAAGCAGGATATGCTGGAGGCCATCCAGTCTGGTGCTAACATGGGGAGACATATGCTTCGGGCTGCCTACAACGTTGTGGACATCTTGACTAGGGCTTCAGCGGCAGGCATATGCCTCTGGCACCACTCCTGGCTCAGGGTGTCAGGATTCATGACTGATGTGCAACAATCTATCCTAAATGCCCCTTTCAGGGGCCACAGACTTTTCCGGGGTGATGTGCAGGACATCTTAAATGACCTGCAGGCTTCAGGCAGAGCCCTGCATTCTCTCTATCGCACTCACCAGAACAGTGGTCAGAGGGTGCCCTTTTGGCAGGCCACACATCATCGCAGGCCCACCTCTAGGCAGTCCTCCAAGCAAAAGGCCACTGCCACCTTGCCCAACCCCAGCAAGTCTACAAGGGAGGGAGGAGCAGGCTGAGGACCCCAAAAGCAGGATATGCTGGAGGCCATCCAGTCTGGTGCTAACATGGGGAGACATATGCTCGGGCTGCCTACAACGCTGTGGACATCCCAGCTAGGGCTTCAGCGGCAGGCATTTGCCTCTGACACCACTCCTGGCTCAGGGTGTCAGGATTCATGACTGATGTGCAACAATCTATCCTGAATGCCCCTTTCAGGGACCACAGACTTTTCGGGGTGATGTGCAAGACATCTTAAATGATCTGCAGGCTTCAGGCAGAGCCCTGCATTCCCTCTATCACACTCACCAGAACAGTGGTCAGAGGGTGCCCTTTTGCGGGTCACACATCATCGCAGGTCCACCTCCAAGCAGTCCTCCAAGCAAAAGGCCACTGCCACCTTGCCCAACCCCAGCAAGTCTGCAAGGAGAGGAGGAGCAGGCCCAGCCATGGGCAGCCTGACTCTTTTGCCCGACCCTCCCCCAGATTCCTGATGATGCAGTCTTGGGGGTCATTTCTTCCTCCATCTCACAGGGTGGTGGGAGATTACTTCCGACACGTGGGTGCTTCAGCTGATCTGCCAAGGCCACACCTTTGAAATCATGGAGATTCCTCCAGACGGTCCACCCAGACCCTCCTCTTATGCCCCTACATATGTGCCAGTGCTACAAGCAAAGATTCAGGTCCTACTCGCCAAAAAGGCCATAGAACCCGTTCCCGCATCCCAACGAAACAGGGGATCTTACTTTGAGTGAGAGCTCTGGCAGCAGACAATAACCATAAGGATTTACTTGTAATAGTCACACAGGAGTGCAGTGTGCATTTTATGGAACACATACAAATAGAGGTGAGAAAGAAGTAAGTGCCTTAGCTGGAACTTTAACCCAGGCTACCCAGAATACCGTTCCAATTGCACTAACCAGCTGCACCACTGAGACAACTGGAACCTGTGCTGTCCCTGAGCACATTACTCTTTCTCAAATGCATAACCCAATGACAACACAAATATTTACTTGTAACTGTCACAAACGCACTCCGGGGGTCAGGACCTCTTCTCCCACAGTGCCCAACCTTGAAGTGCAATATGTGAACAGGAGACAAACAGGGAAACCCTACTGTCTGTTTTGGGTCCAAGCAAACTACCAGTCACGAGTCCTGGGTCAATTATGAACCCTTTCGCTAACACGCCCAGGTAACAGGTACAACTATCACACCCTCTTCAGGAAAGCAGTGCAATACTCAACCCAGCAGGCACACAACCTGGTTCACAATCCCTTCTGACTCAACCGAGACCTAGGTATTTTCTTACCTTGCTGCATAAGGTGATACACTATAAGCACTTTTAACAGTTCTGTCAGAATTATCAGCACTGTCCCAGCAATCACACTCAAAATGAGAAAAAGGCTCAGGCAGGATTTCAGGGAAAACAGTTTACTAAAATTAAAATAAATAGTAAATCAAATACAAAACACAAAACATATAACATTAATAGTACAGTCATAAAAATAAATGGACAAGTATAAACAAACTGCCTTATACTGAGTAACTGATCCTACCCCAGTTTCAGTTGGTAAACAGTGGTGCTGAAATTACAACATTTTGGTAGAAGTTGCTTTTTAAGAGTCCAGGACACAAGTGTCTCTTGAAAGTCCAAACACAAGTATGCAATGATCCCTCAGCAACTTGACAATATCATGGGGGGAGAAGGGTCCCACCCAGCTTGTGAGATCACAGCTCTGTGGTGATGCTGGCTGTGAGGTCACTCATTCCTGCATACTGAATTAGTCATATGCATCTGCACATTGCTAAACATCCCACTTAAAAAAAAATATATTCTTTTTTTAATTAGTGAGCCACAGAGCATGAATTATGACAGGACAGGATATCCCGTTGATCTCCCAGAACAACATCCTGCAAGACACTTCTCTTAGCTATGAGGAGTTTCACGGGTATCTGTCAGAGTTGGCTTACCTCCTGATGTAAAATGCAATATTTTACAACAGGTTTCCTAGGTTCAGAGTAATGACTGGTTTTGCAACCTGGTGTCAAAAGGAAGCTCTTAATTAGTTTTTCCACTGGGTCAGGATAGGGCAGAACCTTCTTTTCTCTCTCTGTTCAAATCCTGTGTTCCATGATGCTTTGCTGCTTGGCCTCTGTTCCTAAGCAGAAGTTTAAAACATATATTTATATCAAAAATATAATGTAAATAATAACAAGCAGACAGCTATAAATCACGATAAGAATCACACAGGAGTGTGGTGTGCATATTTATGGAACACATACAAACAGAGGTGAGAAAGAAGTAAGTGTTGCAATTGTTGTGCATTTGAGAAAGAGTAATGTGCTTGAGGACAGCCCAGGTTGCAGTTGTCTGAGTAATGCAGCTGGTTAGCACAATCGAACAGTATTCCAGGCAGTCTGGGTTCAAGTCCCAGCTGAGGCACTTACTTTTCTCACCTCAGTTTGTATGTGTTCCATAAATATGCACACCGTGACTCCTATGTGATTGTTACAAGTAAATATTTGTGTTGTCTTTGGTTGTGCATTTGAGAAAGAGTAATGTGCTTGGGGACAGCCAAGGTTCCAGTTGTCTCAGTAGGCAGCTAGTTAGCACAATTGGAATAGTATTTCTGGCAGTCTGGGTTCAAGTCCCAGCTGAGGCACTTACTTTTTCTCACTTCTGTTTGCATATAGCAACCATAAGGACTAAGCTGCCAGGTTCCAGGACCCACGGAGACCTTCTAGCTAGTAGTCTTCAGCGGGGGACTACCTCTGACATTGACTCTGCCCTGACGTTAGCCAGTGGTATAAAGGGGGGGTTCCCAGTCCCACCTCAGTTCTTTTTCCGCCATTGACCTGTTTGCAGTCCCACCTCAGTTCTTTTTCCGCCATCGACCTGTTTGCATCGGCTCCTCGGATGCCTTCTCACAACTGTTCAACCACTTTTGCTCCTTCAGCGTTTTTTCCTTGCTTTTTGGCGAAAAAGTTTTTGAATTTCATTCCTTTCTGCATGTTTTCATCTACGGCGTCGTACATTTCATCCACAGAATTAAGAAAATTCAAGTACGCCTGCGGCAAGCAGCTGCCGTCTAAGGACAGCCACGAGGCCTGCCTTTTTTGTCTAGGCCCGAATCATGACACTGCGGCCTGCGAGCACTGCAGGCGGTTTAATTCCTGGACTTGGCTCCACCGCCAAAAGGCCCTCAAGGTTCACCTCCTTGAGAAGCAGCTTGTCACCATGCAGACTCAGCCAGTAGGAAAGAGTCCTTCTTCATCTTCTTCAGTTTCTGCCTCCTCCACCTTGAAGCCGTCAAGGAGAAAAGGGAAGGATTCAGGGAAATGAAGGTCCCAGGGACACTCCTGCTCCAGGTCCCCGCCTCCACAAGAAGTCTTCATCCGCCCTCAACCCATGGGGATTAGACTGCTACTCCGCCTGCCCACGACTCTCTCTGACAGCAGCAGCAAAGTCTCCTGCTGTTGTCCTGGTGTCAGGCAGGGGAAATCTGGGTCGGGCTTCGGTTTATCTTGACGCCCTCAAGGTGAAGACCACACCAACAGGGTCACCCTCCACCTTAGGGTCTGGGACTGGTCAGAAGCAAGGCAGTGATGCTTCGGCTCTTGCCCGTCCGGTTCCGATGACGGTCTTGTCCAAGGCTTTGGTTAGGACACGTCGTCGTTGGGGGCAGGCGTCAGGCTCACATGAGCACCCGATGCCTTCACCTAAGGCCTCGGCCAAGTCAATGGCTGCATCCCCCCCCAGCCTCTGCCAAGCAGCTGCCTGCTAAGGGGATGCCTTCCCAGGCGTTGGATTGGGCTTCGCCCACCTCCTTGCCAGCCCATTCTCTGTCGCCGGTCGAAGTAGACTCCTTACCCTCCAGTCAAGGCTCCCAACTGATTAACCTTAGACCAGATGAGGCTTCTAACCACCCCATCTCACCTCCGGCTCTGCCACCACCTCGGACGCCCAACCCCTGGACACCAGGTGCTCCGATGCCGGGCAAGCCAACGCCAGCTCCTCAGTAACCAGCTGACCTGTCTGGTCCGCAGTTCTCCAAGGACCAGATCCAGGAACTCTTCTTCTTATGATGGAACCAGGTCAAAGGAGACTTGTTCCCCCCACAAGGAGCTGGAGTCGGACCAAGACAAGGACCAGGAGTCTAAACAACCATCTCCTGCTCCTAAGGACCATACCCCGAGCCCGGACGACCACCACGGTAGACCCCCACACAGAGGGCGGCCTCACTACAAGTACTCCCGCTCCTCTAGTCATCACCATCGCCAGTCCCACAGCCGACTTCGGTCCCACAGCGAACGCCAGTCCCATAGCGGACGTCGATCCCATAGCCAACATTGCTGTAGCTCTTCAGCCTCCTGCTCAGCAGACACTAGCAGCAGTTCTTCATCCTCGTTCTCGGACCATTCTGAACCCAGTGGTCGACCTTCCTCCCCGGATAATAAGGACATCCCCAGGTCGCCTCCTGATGACCTGACGTTAATGGACTTCATGGGCACATCCTGTCCTCAAACGGATGGGAGACTGAGGACCTGGATCCGGAGAGGCAGAGGTTGGCTAAGTACCTGAGGCAGAAGGTGCCCAAGCCTCTAGTGGTGCCTTCTTTGGTAGATACCTTTCAGGATCTTACAAGATTAACCTGGAAGCGCCCATCCACCACCTCCGCCATCTCCAAAAAGTCAGACAGGCTATATTGAGCCCCTAGGGAAGAGCCTTTCCTGGCAGAACACCCTAAGGCAGACTTTATGATGATTATGGCTGCTCACGATAGATTGAAGAAGCCCAAACACCTGCGTACTCAGCCTCCTGACCAAGAGTCCAGATATGTTGACCAGATGGAAAAAAAGGTTTACTCATCCTCCACTTGCTGCATCAGGTCCCTTAACTTTCTCACACACATGGTACAGTACCAAAGTGCTCTGTGGGGAAAGGTATGGAGATAGCTCAGGCCTTTTCAGACTCAGCACAGAAAACCGAGCTCCTGGACCTCCTCAAATCGGAGTCAGATGTAGGCACCCATGTTCTGCATGCCTCATACAATACTGCGGCTACGGCGGGCAGAGAAGCGGCTTCAGGCATCTGCCTCAGGTGCCATGCCTGGCTTAGAGTCTCAGGATTCTCCCAGGATCTGCAGTCTGGCTTCTTGGACCTCCCCTTCAAGGGCTCAGTCCTCTTTGGAGATGAGACAGAGAAACTGATCACTCATCTCCAAGACTCTGGGAAGTTCATTTGGTGTGTCCAAAAAATGTATAAGGGGGACCAAAGACCTTTTAAGAAGTGGCCATTTCGGAAGCACTCAGGCCAGCAGCCCCAAAACCAGCCTTGGCAGAGGAGAGGCTACAAAGAAAGGCTACCTCCCAGACTCCTGGAAGCTCTGCCTCCTCGGGCCCCAAAGTCCTCCCAGGCCCCACTGCCTACTCCCAGTAGCAACACAATGACTTTGCTAGACCCCTCCTCCAGCGGAGTCAGTGGGGGAAGTTGTAGGTGGTCGTTTCTCCCTCCATCTTGAGGGTTGGAGCAAAATAATGACAGCCCTCTGGGATTTACAGCTCACAGAAAGGGGTAATACTCTGGAGTTCGAACAAATGCCTCTGGAAACTCCACCAGTGTCCTCCCACTATTCTCCTTCTCATGTTACCCTGATCAAACGAGAAATTCAGGCCCTCCTGCAAAAGCAGGCTATAAAGCCAGTTCCCCCAACTCAAAGGGGAAAGGGATTTTATTCCCACTTTTTCCTTGTTCCCAAAAAGACCACGGCCCATCCTGGATCTCAGTTCCCTGAACAAATTCATTGAGTACATGAGATTCAGGATGACCACGCTGCCAGGTCTGACCACCCCCTCCTGCACCAAGGGGAATGGCTCTGCTCTCTAGATATGCAGGACATGTACCTGCACATCCTAGTGTTCCAGCCTCACAGGAGGTTCCTGCACTTCCTCTTCCAGGGCCAACATTGTCAGTTTCAAGCCTTGCCATTTGGCCTATCCTCTGCTCCCAGAGTCTTCACCATGCCTAGCGGTGGTGGCTGTGGCTGTCACGTCGATGGGGCCATTACATCTTTCCCTACCTAGATGACTGGCTCCTGGCAGCTCACATGAGGGAATAGCTGATTTGCACTCTCGGGAGACACCTTTACACTCTTCTGAGAGCTGGGGATCACCCTGAATATCTCAAAGTCATCCTCATGGCCCAGCCAGAGACTCCAGTTAATAGTGGCTGTCCTGGACACAGTACAGGCATGGCCTTCCTCCTCCCAGACAGGGCGGATCACCTTCGGGATCAGGCCTGAATGGTGTCCTCAGCTCCTCGTGTCCCGGCCGGAGCCTGTCTGAGACTCTTCGGTCACATGGCGGCAGCCATCCCTATGGTTCCCATGGCTCACCTCCATATGAGGGTCCCTCAATGGATGCTCAGTGTGCAGTGGGACCAGAGGTCTGATGACCTAGATCAGCAAGTCTTGGTCTCCGACCCAGTCTGCCAGACACCAACCTGGTGGTTGAACCCATTCAATCTATCGACAGGGGTCCTCTTCCGACAGGAGCCCCCGAGACGAGTTCTGACCACAAACACCTCAGATCTCGGTTGGGCACTCGTCTGGAAACCAGGCAGACCCAGACCACCTGGTCACCATAAGAGCAGTCACACCACATCAACATTCTAGAGATGTGAGCAGTCCTGAATGCCTTGCAGGCATTTCAAGCGGACGTATCTCCAGGCCTTCTTCTCATTCAGATGGACAACATGTCTGTCGTCTTCTACATCAACAAGCGGGGGGGACTCACTCCACCCCTCTGCAGGGAGGCAGTGAGGGTCTGGTATTGGGTGCTGGAACACCGCCTCAAGCTTGCTGCTGTTCATATAGCAGGCATCCAAAACATCTTGGCCAACTTCTAAGCAGGTCTCGGTCCAAGGCTCACGAATGGAGCTTCTTCAGTCAATTGCAGACCAGCTATTAATCAGATGGGGCCAACCAGAATTGGACCTTTTACGTCCCTCTCAATGCCAGACTGCCCAGTTTTTGCTCACTAGATCCAGGGGCCTGGAGTTTTCTGGCAAGACACATTGTCCCTCTGTTGGACAGGGAGATTCCTCTGTGTCATCCCTCCCTTTCCCATACTTTAGAGGGTGCTTCTGAAGCTACAAGCAGAGGGAGCAGAGATGATTCTCATAGCCCCCTTTTGGCCTCGGCAGATTTGGTTCCTACTACTTCAGCCGCTGGCAGCGGAACCTCCAATTCCCCCTGCCTCTCAGCTTGCACTTGCTCTCCCAGGATCAGGGCATCTTAGTCCATCTGGATCTCAAGTCCCTGCATCTTCACGCGTGGCTCCCACATACCTAGCTATGGCTAGATATGGGGGTTCCCCCAAGGTAGCAGATGTCCTAGTGGCAGCCAGAAAACCCTAACTGGATCCACTTATGCCATGAAG
Organism: Neoceratodus forsteri; assembly: GCA_016271365.2. Lineage (NCBI taxonomy): Eukaryota > Metazoa > Chordata > Ceratodontiformes > Ceratodontidae > Neoceratodus > Neoceratodus forsteri. The sequence goes on along the minus strand of CM057450.1, from coordinate 372,619,451 downwards.
TGGAAAAGGTTTTGCCAGTGGGTTACTGCATGCGAGCTTAATCCTTTTTCCTGCCCTCCAAACTCTGTGCTTGAATATCTCCTCTCTCGTTCTGAGCAGGGCCTGAACTACTTCTCCATCAAGGTGCACCTTTCCACCACCTCGGCGTTCCATGCACCGGTGGAGGGAAAGACGCTTACTGAACTGGACATCTACCATACCTTTTTGAGGGGCATGTTGCAACTAAAGTCTCCCATCCGAGATCCTGTCCCTCCATGGGATCGCCTCTTTATGTTAGAGAAGCTCACCTCCCACTGTTTGAACCAGCTGCGGATCATGTGGCTGCGTTTATCATGGAAAGCGTTACTTTTGGTTGAAGTTACTTGCTTGAAGAATTTTAGAGCTTCAGGCTCTGATGTGTGTGTAAAGAGTCTTATTTAATTTTTCCGTAAGGACAGGGTAGCCTTACGTACAAATCCTAAGTTTTTGCCTAAGGTGGTGTCGGAATTCACCCTAAATCAAGACATCCACATGCCTGTTTTCTACCCTGAGTATTCTAATGGGGAAGCACTGTTGCATACTCTAGACGTCCATCGGACATTTCATTTTTAACTAAACAGCTCCGCTCCCTTCTGGAAAATGGATCAGTTGTTTCATTCACTCCCAAAGACTCAGGGTGCTCTAATTACCAAGCAAACCTTGTCTAAATGGCTAGTTAACTGCATCGTTTTTTGCTACGACAAGTACAATAAGCCCTTACTGGGTTCGGTAAGAGGCCATTCCACCAGGGGTGTGGCGACTTCTTTTGCAACTTTGAGGAATGTTTCCACAGCAGAAATTTGTGCAGCGGCTACCTGGAGCTCTGTTCATACCTTTGTCAAGCATTACAGCTTGGACATAGCTTCCAGACATAGGGCTGGTTTGACCTTGCAGTTCTGCAAGGCCTCCTTTCTTGAACCGCTAACTGGTTCTTTTCAGCCTCCTCCCGGACTTTCCTGTTCCTTATCCCTTGGTGCTTGGGACTCCGTCCTTATGGTTATTGCCTGTTGCAAGAGCTCTCACTCGAAGTAAGATAGTACAGTTACATAAGAGCTTAACCGCAACAGTGGATCTTCGAAAAGAGCTCTTGCAGCAGGCATTGCTTTCCCTTCCTCCCTCCTTCCTCCCTGGCTTTCTCTCTGCCATTTAAATGTTTAGACAAGAACCTGCCCAGTTCTTCTTCCATTCTAGATTCTGTGTCTCCAGCGGGAGAACTGAGATGGGGCGATGGAGCTGTTGTGGGAAGCCGTCCGAGGAGCCGATGCGAACGGGTCAACAGCAGGAAAAGAACTGAGGTGGGGCTGGGGACCGCCTCATTTATACCATTGGTTGATAGGCAGAGGCGACATCAGGGCAGTCTTCGCTGGACTGCTGGCTAGAAGGTTCCATTGGGGTCCTGGCGCCTGGCGGCTTGGTCTTTATGGTTATTGCCTGATGCAAGATCTCTTCTTGAAGATCTATTGTTATGGTAAATTCTTGTAACTGTACTGTTCTGCTCCCATTTCTTCCTCGCTCCCTAACTCCACAGGGGACCTGAGGCCCATCCTAGACTCACGCAATTTGAATTATTTTATTCAGTACAAAAGGTTCGGATAGTTACCTCCTGGTCTGTTACTCTTACTCCGGGAGGGCAACTGGATTTGTTCCTGGATATGCAGGTCGCCTGTCTGCATATCAAAGTTTGTCCTGCTCATGGAAAGTACCTCAGATTCCTGTTCCTAGGGAGCTCTTCCAGTTCCGGGTTCTCCCCTTTGGCTTATCCTCAGCCCCTCGGTTCTTTGCCCAGTGCCTCGTGGTGGTAGCAGCGGTCCTCAGGAGGTAAGGCATCTGTGTCTTCCCTTACCTGGACAACTCTGTAAAAACTGTTACAGGGCATTCCATTCTTTTCCCAAATTCCCGTACAGATTTTCACAATGGCTGCTTCAGGGTCCGGCTGGCATTCCCATGTCTGATCCTCTCAGACCCAAGGGTCTTAGACCATTCTAGAATCGGATCTCAATACAAAATATCCTGGTGATGCAGGCTGTTCTTCTTGGTCTCCAGGCTTACCAAGTGCCTTTGCCCCAGTCCCTGCTGATTTGCTGAGACAGTGTCAGTGTCATACACAAGCAAGGGCTCACTCACTCTTATCCCTGGTCAGGGCAGTGATGAGAGTGTGGTACTGGGTGATGTCTCACTGCCTTCAGCTATCGGACATGTTTCTCCCAGGTGTCCAAAATATCTTGGCAGACGCCTAGGCAGGTCTCATTCCCTGGTGCACAAATGGGATATTCTGACCTTCTTGGGTCACCACCTCTTCACAAGATGGGGTCATCCAGAGCTGGACCTTTATGTCCCCACACAATGCAAACTATCGTGTTTCTACTTGGTTGCACTAGGGCATGGAGTTTTAGCGAGACATGTTGTCCCTCTCCTGTTAAAGGAGGTTACTTTCCTCTGATCCCTCTCATACAGAGGTTTCTGCTCAAGCTGGTGACGGAGCATGCCACCCTAACACTTATTACTCCCTTTTGACCTCACCAGATTTGGTTTCCACTTCTGTAGCATCTGGCAGTGGAGCCTCCTGTTCCACTTCCCCTTTGTCGGGGTCTGCTGTCTCATGCACGGGTCCCTCATCCATCCAAACAGGTGGTCCCTGCATCTACATGCATGGCTCCTTAAGACATAGCCATTGTCCATTTTGGGGTTTCCTGCCAGGTGGCTTATGTCTTGCTTGTAGCTAGAAAGTCATCTACAAGACACACTTATTCTCTGAAATGGAAACACTTCTCCATATGGTATGCTTCCTATTCAGTGGACCTATTTATGTGTTCTGTGAATATGGTTCTGGACTACCTTATGTCCCTATCTGACTCCAGTCTCCAGTGCTTATCCATTGCGGTGCACTTGGCAGCCACTTCGGCATTCCATGTCCCTATTGATGGGTGTACGGTGGCACACCTAAAGGTATCCCATATGATTTTGAAGGGTATTCTACACATGCACGCCCCCCCCCCCCCATGGATTCATAAACTGGTTCCGCCTTGGAACCTCCATCCATTTCATTTGGGAAAAATTGACCTTGGCTGCATTTGAGCCAGCTATGAGATGCACTTCATTTCATGGAAAATGCTGTATTTGGTTGCGATGACTTCTGCTCATAGGATTTCTGAGCTTCAGGCTGTAATGCACGTGCCTCCTTATTTGATTTTCCACAAGGACGTGGTGTCTTTGTGAACCAATCCTATTTTTCCACCAAACATGGTGCCTGATTTTACATTGAATCAGACCATACACCTTCCTGTGTATTGTCTAGATCATGTTAACAAAAGTGAGGCATTGCTTCATATGCTGGATGTACATAAAACACTGCATTTCTGTCCTGTTCACACTTAGAACTACATACAGTCCTCTCAGCTTATTATTTCATTCACATCTGGGAAAGAGGGCACCCCTGTGTCTAAACACTGCCTGTTCAAATGGTTGGCTAACTATATTGTGTTCTGTTATAGGAACTGTGGTAAGAAACTTCCTGGTGCTGTGCGTGGTGACTCTTCACATGGTATGGCCACATCTGTTGCATGCTTTCAGAATATTTTCATTGCTGACACATTTACTGATGTAACATGGAGCACCACGCATAGTTTCACTAAACACTACAGCCTAGACTTCATCTGTCGTAGACATGCTGCATTTGGTCTTGCAGCATTGCAAGGCCTTCTATCATGATGACTTATCAGACTTTATTATCCTCCCTGGGTACCTTGTATACTGCTTAGGAATCATTCCAAAGGTGTGGCTCAATGGAGGAGATATCCACATTAAGATAGTACAGTTGCCCACTGCAACAGTTGATCTTCAGAGAATCTCCTCCATTGGCCACAGCCACTCCACCCTCCTTCCCCTTTCTGAGGTATAAACTGGCAGGTTTGTCCACTTCTCTGTTTGCAGTTTCCATAAGAATGTAGTCACATGCCTTTTCTCATGTGCCTGGTACTGGCCAGATCTGGTTCCTCATGTTGAGACCTTTCAAGCTTAACAAGCTTATCTCTGGTGGGGAACTGAGTAGCAGTGGGTAGGCCCCCAGTTATCTAGGCGACAATGTTTCACATCACTGTGGAAGGCTGCAGGCTAGCAAAAGTTTCTGAGTGGTCCTGATGCTTATGGCTTACAGTTCCAGAGGTGTGGCCCAATGGAGGAGATTCTGTCGAAGATCTGCTGTTATGGTGCGTAACTATTCTATACCTCTCCTCATTCTGTAAGATTCATTTTTTTTTTAAAACTTGTTTATTATCTCTGAGAAATAATACATAGTACATCATTTTATATCATATATATATTTCCATTAACAGGTCCACATCTAGAACCGTTAATTTCTAAACATCTGTACCTGCACAATCATTGATGCACTATGGTTTCTTAACCAGTACTGCTGTATCTTATTGATGCCTGAGCGCTCCTCTCTGTTATCACATTTCTGAATCAAGCCTAACACTATTGCTAACTTAAACAAACTTTTCCTGATTTGTGCAGTCTTTGTTATTGGTTACAAGTATGTTATCACTATCATTACATCCATATGTTATAATTATCTCATAATAAGAGAAAACATCCATTTTACACTTTTTTGGTGGTTTCAGTCCTGGGCTAATTGTTCTAAAATTGGTGTACCTTCCTGCTCCTCTATCAGGTGAAAAAAGGGGAGCCACCTTGAATTAAATTGTTTTATCCTGAGGTTTAGACGTGATGTGATGAGTTCCATCTCCTTAATTTTCTTGCAATTTTTATCCAATCCTGGAAAGTAGGGTTGTTACCATTAACCAATTGTGTGCCTTGGATGCTGCCACTACCAAGATATTAAATAGATAGTGTTGGCTATTCCTTTCAGCTGTGTGGTATAGACCCAGCACAAAATTTTCCCCTCTTAATTCCTCCAAGTCAAACATTTTTTGGACCTGAGCTTTAATATCTTCCCAAAATTCTTGTATTGTCACACATTTCCAAAAGATATGTGTGTACGTCCCTTCTACATCACATCCCCTCCAACACCTACTGGAGGTTCCCGGTTTGAAATGTTTTAACTTATTGGGTGTTAAAAACTACTGGGTTGTGACTTTCCATTTAAACTCACGCCAGCTCCCTGACAGTTGTTTTATGTGTGGATTGCCATACCTGTGACCATTCCTAAGGGAGTATTGCCTTTTGTAATTCGCTTTCTCACCTTGTCTGGATTTTTCCATTTTCTCCTTCCACATTTCTGCCTTTAGTAGCTGGTATAGATTCGAAATTACCTGTTTTGGGTTTGTTACATGTATTAATTTATAAATATATTCTATTATAGGGTGGAGAGCCTTGTCTTCAGATGAATGTAGACCTTTTCCTAGTATAAATGTCCTGATCTGGAAATAACGGAAGAGGTCCCTAGTTGGCAAATGAAAACTGCCTTTGCAACTGCGCAGAGGTCTTCACCCACCCCTCTTTCAGTAGCAGTGAAATACTGGTGATGTCTTTCCTCCCCCAGTTTTAAAAGTGCTATCCAGTTTGGCTGGCATAAAACCATTAGTCTTCCATATGGGTACCCATTGTAACTGTTTAGTTTGCATATCACATCTTTTTTTTAACTTCTATCCAGTTTAAAAAAGTTTGTTTAGTCCATCTGTTTGTTACTTCGGTTAAATCCAATGTATAGGTAGTGTCCATAGCAAACTTTCCAGGTGGGCTCCGCGGTTTGTACCCTCTTCTATGCCTTTCCATCTTGTGTCTGTGTGTTAGATAATTCTACTAGATCATTTAATTGAGCTGCTACGTAGTTCTTGAGATTGGGCACACTATAGCCCCCTTCGTTCTTATGGCTAAGAAGCAGTTGCCATTTAATTCTGTTTCCTGCCCAGCCATACAAATGCTGTCAGCCTGTCCGTGATTTCTTTCCAGTCCCTTTTTGGTACCTTTATGGGTAAATTCTGAAAGAAAAAGAAACATGTCGGAAGTGCATTCATCTCGTATAGCTCTGTTCTATTTATAAAAGAGGTTGGGAGTTTAGCCCAGCAGTTCAGATCTGCAAAAATATCTTTTTTAAGCTTCTCATAATTTCAGGAGTAAACCTGGGAGAGATCCTTAGGGATTTGTATCCCTAGGTACCTGACTGATTCTGCCTCTCATCTAGCTGGAATTTGTGCTATAACTTGTATAGTCACTTACTTGAATTATTTCTGTTTTCCCCAAATTGATTTTGAACCCTGAGATTTCTCCGTACTGATTTATTTTTTGTAAAAGATGTTCTAGTCCTGTCTGTGGGTCTCGTAAGTATACCACTGTGTCATCTGCATATAGTGACACTCTGTTGTCCACTCCCCCCCACCACCACCACCATTATTCCCTGAATGTTTGGGTGTGTCCTTATTGCTTCAGCCAGCGGTTCCATACTCAAGGCAAACAACAAGGGTGATAAGGGGCAACCTTGTCGTGTGCCTCTGTAAATATTTAGACTATCTGACAGAATGCCATTCACTTTAACACATGCTGTTGGTTTCTTATTTATGGCTTCCAGGGCTGTCATAAATTCTCCTTTGAACCCCATATGAATAAGGATGGCCTTTAGAAATTCCCAGTCCAGCCTATCAAAGGCGTTTTCTGCATCTAACAGCATCGCTGTTTGGGATTTTGTATTGTGTTGACCTTCTTCTAAGATGTTTAACAGACGTCTTACATTATCTTTCAGATGCCTCCCTGGGATGAACCCCAACTGATCTGGGTGCACCAGTCTGGGGGGCCACTTTTTGCAATCGTGCAGCCCAAATTTTGGTGTAGATTTTAAAATCTTGATTCAGAAGGGAGATTGGTCTGTCAGATTCACATTGTTTCCTATCTTTCCCCTCTTTAGGTATCACCACTATTGTAGCCTCATTCCATGTGTGTGGAATAACTCCCTCCTTTTGACAGTGTCTAAATAGTATCCACAAAAGAGGGGTGAGTTGTTTCGAGAATAGCTTGTAAAAATCAGGATTATACCCATCAGGTCCAGGAGATTTTGTGGTTGGGAGATCCATAATTACTACATTAATTTCCCTCTATGTTATTGAAGCATTTAACATATTAATTTCCTCTGTAGTCAATTTAGGAAGGATGAGGTTCATAAAAAAAGCCTCTCTCTTGATGTCCCTCTACTGTATCTGATCATCTGAGTATAGTTCAGCATAATATTGAGCAAATGAGGCTGCAGTCTTATTAGGTTCCACTTCCTCTGCTCCTCTATTCTATTGATTTACTGTTTTACTCACCATTTTGTCTGCTGCTGCTTTTTTTAGTTCGGAGGGTCTGCAGAGCTGTGGCTCTCATAATACCTTTGGGCTGAGTACCTAAGCTGCCCTTCTATCTTTCTATGCATTAGGTCCTGCAGTTCCGTTCTAAGCTTTATAATTTCTTTTAAAAATGTTTTGCCTCCTCTTTGTTTATGCATCTATTCTAACTCTATTTTCTCTTCCAGATTTTCTTACTTGGCTATTCTCTGACGCTTAAGAGCGACCAGCTGATAATGTGGCCTCCCAAAACCGCCTACATGGCATCCCAGAGTACCAGTTCTTCCTGTTCTCCTCCTTCATTTAACTGTCTATATTGCTTAATATGCTCTATCATCAAAGTCTTAAACAATTTATTGTTTAATAAGATGTTAAATCTCCAATTTGTGTGTTTCGCTGTCTGGCCAAACTGGACTTGCACTGTTATAGGGGTGTGGTCTGATGTTAAAATAGAGTGAATGTCATTTTCTACTACCCTATACGCCTGTGTCTTATGTATAAAAAACATACCTATTCTAGAATAAGCCTGATTTGGGTGTGAGAAAAAGGTGCAATCTCTATTTGTTTTGTGCTATTCCCTCCAGATGTCAGTCATCCCCAACTCCTGAATTACGTCTCTAAGTGTTTTACTTGCAGTTCTGTTGGTATAATGGTTCTGAGATGCTCTGTCTTGATGCCGGTCCCAGACACAATTAAATTCACCGCCTGATATTAGGCAACCTTCAGTTTGAGCTGCTACTTCCTCCAAAACTAACCTAAAAAAGGAGGAAGCTCCCAAATTTGGGGCATAGATATTCAACAGATGTATCGTGTTCCCTTGCATCTGACCTGATACTAGAATCCATCTTCCTTCCTTCCTTGTCTGCCTTCCAGCCTGTGACTTCAAATTTCAGACCTTTCCTGATTAGTATGACAACTCCATTTCTTTTTGCATTAGCTGTGGGGGCTCCTACTACTTGCCCCAACCACCCTTTCTTTAATTTCGATTGTTCTACCTCTGATAAATGTGTCTCTTAAATAATGCTATGTCTGTATATAACCTGTTAAGATCTCCCAGCACTCTGGCCTACTTTACCACCAAATTTATCCCTTTCACATTCAGAGATGTAATCTTGATCCTAGTCATTTATAATAACACTGTGCAAATATTCCCATCCTGCTTTCAAAATTCTTCTCCCATTGGCTGTTTCATAATGAACATAATGTATTCCTTCCTTCCTCAGTGTTTTTCTGCACTGTCATTTTCAGGATTAAGTACAACCATAACACAAACCACTGAACCAAAACTTATTTACAGTTAAGATCATTTTCTTCATTTCCATCAGTAGCAATTTCGACTTGCAAGGTAACTTGAGAGGTTATCCTGCAGACCTTGTGAATCCTTAGATCCCAGGCCAGTCCTCACGGTGGTAATGTGAGGAGTGAATCCTGATTTATGAGGAAATCACTACCCCCCCCTGCTTATAGGTGTAGCTATATCTACCTCCAGACATTCCGCGCCTCACCACCCTATTACCTTTAATTCTCTGTTACCAATAAACCCCCCATTTTCTTGGAAGAAATTAGATATTAACTAGGAACTTTTCACTTCCTTACTTATCTCCCTCCCTAGTATGCTCCCTACCCCCCTTAGTTTGTGGTGCCCCTTAAACCCCCTTCCCTTCTTCCCAATCCCTTTCCTCCTTATTATAATAGATGGTCTGCCAAAGTATGTTGTCTAGAGTATTAATTACTTGTTGCTGAACCGATTATGGCTTCTTCCCCAACTAGTATTCACAACCCTTCAGATTTCAGGCCTGGTCGACCAAGGTTGGTTCTTACCTGCTGTGAGTAACTTTCTTGTTTGAATAAGCAGAGTCATGTCTTGAGTGTTGAAACGTGCCTTTCCCCGTCCCTTTCCCTTCCTCCCTTCTCCCCCTCTTTATTCAGATTTACCTCCTCTCCTTCCCACAGACTGACAATATCCCTTCTATTGTCTATGTTTCCCTTTCTTGATTGCCCCCTCAGAATCCATGCCTCCCCCTTCCTTCACAATTTGTTCGCCCTCCTCCTGACTTTGCCTCTCCTCTTCCTCCCCATGACATTATTTCCCAGTTCCCTTTTTCTGCTCAGCTAATACCGATAGTTCCCTTACCCCCTCCTCTGTAAACACAGACTTGTAAAAATACCCTTTATGTTTTCACTTTGTCGCTTCTCACTTCTCTGCATCCACACTGAAGTGAATCTGGTAGAAATAACACCTCCTACAATCAGTAAGAAAAGTCAGTTTCAAGTCCAGCAAAATTGTATACAGGACCTTCAACCCCGCTTCTTTCTTCCTTTTTGGGCTCCGCCGGTTCCCTCTGTTTGCAGCAGCTTCTTAATGTCTTTTTTAATCTAGTGTGGCAAGTCTTCTTTGTAGCATGCACATTTCCTGCTTCCTCCCACAGTGTTCCAAACTTCCCTGTGCAGTTCTTCCTCCAACTCGAGGGTCCCTGTCTCTGGGCATTCAAGGCCGATCTCCTTCAACAGCGGGGAAGCCTCCAGTATGTTTTCAAAAATTTGGGGTCCATTATCTAGACAAATTTTAAGTCTGGCTGGATATAGGACCTGGGCTTTGATGTTTTTCTTATCCTTTAGAATTTTCACTATTCTGCTAGCACTTTGTCTCTTGGCCTGGAGAGCCGGCGAAAAGTCTTGATCAATGTATATTTGTTTCCCTTCCAGTTCAATTTTGGGCATTTTCCATGCTGTGGAGAGAATTTGCCCTTTCATTGGAAAGTGCAGCATTTTTACAATAATTGATCTTGGTCGCGAGGTGGGGTCTTTAGAAACCGAGATTTTGACAGCAGATAAGGACCACTTGGCCCACCTAGTCTGCCATTTCCCTAACTACTGGATAAGCTGCAGATCCTAGTTAACCAACAGCCTATATCTTCCTACCCCCCACAAGAATTGCCTGTCTGTCTGTCCCATGCATTCTTGAATTCTCCCACAGTTTTAGACCCCTCAACCTCCTCAGGAAGGCGGTTCCATGCGTTCACCACCCTCTCTGTGAAAAAATACTTTCTCACATTGCCCATGTGCCGTCCCCCCTCTATCTTCAAATTGTGTGCCCTTGTTCTTGAACATCTCTTTTTCTGAAAGATGCTACCCTCTTGGACTTTGTTGATTCCACTGAGGTACTTAAAAGTTTCAATCATGTCCCTCCTTTCCTCAAGTGTATACATATTGAGCTCCTTTAGCCTCTCCTCATATGGCTTCTCTTGCAGACCCTGCACCATTTTATTTGCCTTCCTCTGGATTGCCTCCATCCTGTCTGTCCTTGCGGAGATGGGGTCTACAGAACTGGATGCAGTACTCCAGATGGGGTCTCACCAACTGTTTGTACAGAGGGATGACAACTTCCTGTTTTCTGCTGATGATGCCTCTCCCTATACATCCCGGTATCCCCCCAGCCCTCCCTACTGCCTTCTCACATTGCTTGCTAACCTTAAGTTCATCTGATATGATTACCTCCAGGTCCCTTTCCATTTTTGTTGTTGTTACTACCCCCAATTGTGTACTTTTCCCCTGGGTATTTGTTTCCCAAGTTCATTATTTTGCACTTCTTTGCATTGAATCCAAGCTGCCATACATCCGACCATTCCTCCAACCTTGCCAAGTCCCTTCTCATCCTTTCCATCACCCCCCCTTGTGTATCAACCCTGTTGCAGATCTTTGTGTCATCTGCAAAGTGGCATACTTATCCTTCCAGTCACTCTGCAATGTCACTTATAATGACATTAAAAAGGACTGGACCCAGTACTGAACCCTGCAGTACCCCACTAATAACCCCCCTTTCTTCAGAGTTGACTCCATTTACTATTACCTTCTGTGTCCTGTTGTCCAGCTAATGTTTTACCCAGGCTACCACCCTGGGACCCACTCTAGGCTGGCTAATTTGTTTATTAATCTTTTGTGTTGGACTGTGTCAAATGTCATGCTAAAGTCTAAGTAGGCCATGTCCACAGCCCCTCCCTGGTCTACTACTTTGGTCACCAAGTCGAAGAAATCGATTAGATTCATCTGACATGACCTTCCCGCTGTGAATCCATGCTGCCTTGGGTCCTGTGCCCCACTGGCCTCTAGGTTCACAACAGCTCTTTCCTTCAGAAGTGATTCCATCATTTTCCCTACCACAGAAGTCAAACTGACAGGTCTGTAGTTTTCTGACTCTGTCTTGATCCCACTTTTGTGAAGGGGAATCACATCCGCCCTCTTCCAGTGCTCAGGTACCACACCATCCTCCCATGATTTATTAAAAAGGGCAGTCATTGGTGTCATTAGTCCTCCCCTTAATTCTTTTAGAATTCTGGGGTGAATCCTGTCAGGCCCCATTGCTTTGTCCACCATCACTTTTAGGAGTTCTTTCAGAACCCTATCTTCTGTGAAAGGACTGGGTTCGACCCCCTTATCCAGAGTGCTTCTGTTAATTGGATTAGGTACCCCCCCTCCTCCTCTTTTGTGAATACTGAACAGAAGTATTCGTTCAGTATCCCTGCTTTTTCACTGTCCCTCTCTGCCCACCCACTGTCCATTCTGTTCAGCCTCACTATACCTCTGTTTGTCTTTCTATGCTCCCTAATGTACCTATAAAAGGTTGTATCCCCTTCTTAACCGAGTTCGCTATCTTTTCCTCAGTTTGGGCCTTTGTTATTCTGACTGCCTTCCCTACTTCCTTCTGCCTTAACTGGTACAGTTCTCTGTCCTGCTACTTCTGTGTTTCCTTATACTTCTCCCTAACCTTCCCCTCTACCTCTTTTGAGAACCACAGTGGCTTTTTCTTTCATTTTGATTTATTTGCTTCACACAAAGGCTTGTTGCCTCTGTGATGGCAGTTTTGATGTTTCCCCATTGTTGCTCCACCCCTCCTTCTTGCCTGTTTGCTAGTGCTTTTCTAAGGCACTCTCCCATTTTGACAAAGTCAGCCCTCCTGAAGTCCAGTACCCTCACTTTTGAATAGCTTGACTCTGCGGCTGAGTTTATCATGAACCACACTGTTTGGTGGTCACTTGCTCCCGGATGGCTACCCACTTCTAGATCTGAGATCCTGTCGCTGTCCCCATTTGAGAGTACGAGGTCGAAGATTGCTCCCTCCTGAGTGGGTTCCAACACTAGCTGTCTGAGGTATGCCCCCTGTAGGGCATCGAGAATGGCCCTGCTCTTGGATGCTGCTGTAGCAAAGGTGCTGTAGTTAACATCTGTCATATTCAGATCCCCCGTCAACAATATCTCTCCTTTCTCTGCCATCCTAAGGATGCCTTCTATCATATCCTTGTCCATTCCCTCCCCCTGAGATGGGGGTCTGTATACAACCCCTGTGCGGGTTGTAATAACATTTTTTGTCTCTAAGGTGACCCACAGTGCCTTCTCCCCTTCCTGTTTACTCTTTTGTTCCGTTGCTTTTATCCCTTCTCTTACATAGAGAGCTACTCCTCCTCCTCTTCTCCCCTCCCTGTCTGTCCTGTAGGTTGTGTACCCTGGTATGTTAACATCCCAGTCATGGTTCTCTGTGTACCATATTTCTGTGACTGCTACGATATCCAGGCATCCCTCTTCCATCAAGGCCACCAGTTCAGGGAGCTTTTTGCCCAGACTACGGGCATTGGTACTCATTGTCACACTTGGACCACTGATTCTGATCCATGTATCAAATTTTTTTTGTATTACATATAATTTATGTAAGGGAAGGGCAGTCAGAAGACCCACAGTCTTGCTGAACTGACACATCCAAAAAAAAAACAGGGATAAGTTCAAAGAACAGGACATAGCTAAATCTGCAGCTATTTAAAATGCAATTTCTTTGTTAAATTTTCTTTGAAGGCAGGAACCAAAATATCCACTTTATAATGCCCTCAGGGAGATCCTTTGACTTGCAGTAGTTGCCAGGAAGAACCTGTGTTGGGAGGGGTGTCGCAGGGAGCCCTTGAATTACATCAGAAAGACCTTTGATGTGTAGATAGCAAGGATCCAGATGAATTTGGAAGGTCCAATACACATTCCCAGGATGCTTTGGAAGGACCACACAGAAACTGTTTATACTGTATGTGTGTGGCAGAACAAAAACCAGTTCTGACCAGTTAACCTGAGGAGAGGAAATTGAGTATGTCACTTATTTTTTTTTTAAATCTTGTTGGGACATCCTGTACTGTAAAATATAACGTTTAATACTCCAAGGCAGAGTTTAATGACCTCAGAGAGGAAGCCGGCTCAGGACTGCTTTTATCCAACTGAGCAAGCCTTAGAGAGACACATTTAATTTTATTTCTGACTGAGAGAAGAAGGACAACATCAGCACTGTAGGAGATAAGTATTATGTGGATAAGAGAGCTTAGTTTGTACTTTAAAAACCTGTTTTGTTTTTAAGATTGTATGTGTTTCGGATATTTGTTCTACTTGGTATTACTTGGTATGAAAGAACAGAAGAAGGCCAGAGCCCATCGAGACTGTTCCCCACACTGTGTGGGACATTATTTATCTATTATCCCTCAACCAAACATCTAATTTGTTTTTAAAGACAGTGGCACTAGTTGCCTCTACCAATTCTTGTGGCAAGGTGTTCCATACAATGGATGCTCTTATTGGAAAAAAGTTTCCCCTTTTGCTGGTTTTACAAGTTTTACTTCAAGCTGTTTATTATGCAGTCTCGGAACATGTCTCCTTTTAGAGAGTGTTATACCACATTTTCCATTAGATCTGGTGAATTTATTAAATTAAAACCATAAGTTATCACCTCTTAATCTTCTAGTTTGAAGAGAGAAGAGACCAGTAGCTTTTAATCTGTTCTGATAATCCAAGTTTGTTAATCTTGGAATCATTCTAGTTACTCTCCTTTGAACCTGTTCAAGAATTGCTATGTCTTTTTTTTAGTTTGGATTCCAGAAAGGGGGAGCCATAGTCTAGATACAGTCTAATGTATGCCCTATACAATGGAATAAGGCATTGTTCAGTGCAATTAACAAAAGTGCGTTTTATTAGCCTCAAAAGTCTGTTGGTCATGCAAGCAGTTCTAACACAGTGATCATTTGATGTAAGTTTATTATTAACATATATCCCTAAATCTTTTTCACAATTTGATGAGTGAAGTGGCAGTCTGTTTATATAATATATCATTTTTGGATTATTTACACGGAAATGCACTACTAAACATTTGTCTTGATTAAACTGCATATGATTTTCATTTGCCCAAAGTGTAAATTTTTCCAAATCCTTCTTTAATGCAGAAATATTTTCTTGATTATTAACCTCGCCCCCCCAATTTAATATTGTCTGCAAATTTAACCATGAAGTTATTTGGCCCTGTTTGTAAATCACTGATAAAGATATTAAACAGTGTTGGTCCCAAGACCAGCCCCTGTGGTACACCACTTGTCACACAACCCAAATCAGACAATATATAATTAATTCTGACTCTCTGAGAACGATTTGTCAACCAGTTTAAAGTCCAGTTGACAATATCAGGTGACAAACCTAGACTGTGCATTTTAGTTATGAGTTTTTCGTGTGAGACTTTATCGAAAGCTCTACTAAAGTCCAAAAGAATTACATCAGTAGGGATACCCACATCTAGTAGAGTACTTATATTATTGTAAAAAGATATCAGATTGGTGGTGCAGGAATACTTGGGAGTAACCCCATGCTGATTGGAATCATAAATTCCTAATTTTTTACAATCTTGATCTATTAGAGACTTCATTACTCGTTCCATTAATTTACCAGCCACTGAGGTCAGGCTAATTGGACGATAATTTTGCACAGAACCTCTATTGCCTTTTGTAAATATGGGAGTAACTATTGCTGAACGCCAATCATTTGGTACAATGCTTTCTTATAAGGATTTGTTGAAGATAATTGACAAAGGTATAGAAATATTTATAGAGGTTTCGATCAGAAATCATGGATGAATACCGTCTGGGCCCGGACTAGTATTTTTTTTTAGTTTTTTGATAGCCTGTATAATGTCAGTTGGATAGAACCTATGATAATCTACGTGGTGAACTTTAAATGTATTAATAGGTGATTTTTGAGAGAAGACAGAACAAAAGTACTTATTAAAGAGATTCGAGGTTTCTATATCAGATAGAGAAGAGCCATTGGTTATAATGGGACCAATGGTCCTTGATACACCTTTTTTACTATTTATATAGGAGAAAAGATATTTGTGACAGTCTTTTGTGTGAGCTAATTTAAATTCTAGCTTATTTTTTGCCAATTTAATAGAATTTAAGTTTTTCAAAGATAGTCTGTGTTTATGTAATAGAGTAGTTTTAAATGGAACAGAACTATTCTTAAATTTCCTAAAAAGTTTAATTTTTATTTTAGTCTGATTTTTAATTGTCTTGTTGAACCAAGGGGGAATTTTTCCTTTATTATTAAATTTCCTCTTAGATGGAATAAAGGTATTTTCCAAATAATGTACAATGTTTTTAAAAAAGTCCCAAGCTTGTTGTGTTGTACAATTAAGAAGATTAGATTCCCTGTTTATGTTTTGTAAGTATTCATTGATTTTAGAAAAATTTGCTTTATTATAATTTTTTATACAGTATAACTTCCTTTGTGTAGTTTTAAACTGTTTAATTTCAAAAAGAATAGATGAATGATCACTGGTCCCAAGTGGATCCCAAATTTGTAAATTGCTAATTTGTTGCTCTATGTTAGTAAGTAATAGATCCAAAATATTAGGACCTTAAGTGGGTTCAGTAACAGTTGTTGTAATCCAGTACTAACTACCACATCTATTAGTCCTTTCTCATAGGACTGTCCTGAGAATGAGTCCCAGTTAATATGAGGGAGGTTAAAGTCACCAAATATTACAGTATCTTGAGATTCTGAAAAATGTGTTATTTCTTTAAACATATCAGTTGTGTAATCTGAATTTGTAGATGGAGGTCAATAGATGTTACCAATAGTTATATAGGACTGCTTCTTCAATAAGATTTTAACCCATATACTTTCCAAAGGAAAGGGAGAACACACTTCAAAAGAAGGAATATCATTTTGTATGTACATACAAACTCCACCACCTTGCTTATCTAATCTGTTTTTATGATATAACTTATAACTTATAACCTGGAATTTCTCTGAACCAAATTGAGGATGCGTCCCACCAAGTTTCAGTTACTCCTACCACACCTATATTTAAAGTTTTACATTTGGCTTTGAGTTCTGCTAATTTGAGTTGGTTTAAAGATCTTGCATTCAAAGCTAGGAATTAACATTTGGTTGTAATCATATTTTGGTAAGTATTCAGAGACTTGGGAATAGACCCATTCTCCCCCATTGTTTTTAGTTTAAACAATGATTTATGATTTTAGTGATACTTTTCCCCGTAAGTGTACTACCCCTATGACTGAGATGTAAACCATCACAGCAAAACAAGGAAGAACGATCTGAAAATGATTCCCAGTGGGTAATACAGGGTATCTCCGCTTAAAACACCACTTTCTCAGCCATTCATTTAGGGCTTTGATTTTCTGCGTCATGGCAGATGTTGCTCTCGGGACAGGTAGAATTTCAGATATACATACACAGCATCCCCTATCAAGTAACAGGTTACATAATGCCACATAGTCCTGTTGTAACTGATTAAATGGGGTGTTGTTTATATCATGAACACTGACATGTATGATAACCAGTGGATTTTCCCCCGCATTTTGTAAAATTTTAGGCATCATGGAGGTAATGTCAGATACCCTGGCCCCACAGAAGCTAGAACAACTGCGGTTGCTCTTGTCACTATTGCATGCCGCCCTGTCAATGTGCTTAATGATTGAATCTCCCAGGACTAATACTTGTTTTGAGACTGTAGGGGTACAAGAATCAGAAACAGGTGATTGTTTAACACACTCTGGAGCGATTAACTTAATAGGTATTGATTTGGTAGCTTGAGACTTAGTCGGACAAATATTCATGGGCATTAACTCCTGATTGAAAAGTGTTTTTAACCATTATTATCAACAGAGGATGATGCACAGGATAAATCATGTAGCACTTTATTATTTGATACAGTCAATTGCTCAAACCTATTACGAGTTTCAATAGGGGCACTATTGTGTATTTGACCGCCCCTCCTTTTTTTAAGAGGCTTTGTGACAATGGTCCAGTCATCATTATCATGAGAAGAGGGTGGGTAATCATCCACCTTATAAGAGGGGGCAGAGGTAACAGGTATACTAGTACTAGTCGTTACAATTGTCTCCTCATCAGGAGGCATATAAATGCTACCTAAATGTGAAGGAAATTGTTCATTAGAATGAAGTTGTTCGTCCATAAGATCAATGTAACTTTCCAATTCCCTAATATCAGTAGAAACTGGTTTAATATTGAGCAGAAACGCTATCTCTGCTTCAAGAGTAGTAATCAGATGGCAATTAGCACATACATACTCACTCCCATACTTTCCCTCACTATACATCAAACATTGCATACATTTACTAAGTTCTTTTTCCATTATTAAAGGTGTATATTTACTAAGTAGAGGATATGCTAAAATTATCTTATCCAAGTTTGTCTAATGCCAGCAGTTTCAAGCGTGCCCAGCGACACAGCAGACACGCCATAAACGCGATGTCTCTGAGTGCGCTCTCAAGACGTGGTTCTTCGCAGGATCACGCTTCCTGCTCGCTAGAGGGCAGGTTTTAAGCTGAGAAACCAGAAGTAAGCATCTGTTCACTTCCGGTTTCGGTGTGAAGTAAAAATTACAATATTTACTTAAATTCATCAAGATTCTGTGAGTTGAAGGTTTACAAGCCCTTAAAAGGGCAAGAGAACCACCAGGCAACAGTGCTTTTAACAGAGAGATGTTGTTTTTTGATATTTTAAAGTAAAGATATATTTTACAACGGAAACTGCCTGGAGTTCTTTGACATTTCTTTTTATTTAAGTGGAGCTTTTAAAGGTTACAGTTAACACTGTGTATGGGCTTATTGATGTACCAAACTGGGAAATGGATAGAGTTCTCTAAAGTCTTGCATAGAGTTCTAAGGGTTCATTTGAAAGACCTGGTTGGGTGCCCATAGGTAAAGATATCTAGCCACCAAAGACAAAATTATCTGAGCCTGATAATTGGGTACGCTAACAAGAGGTTATCAGTTTGAATCCCTCCAGAACTTGAGACTAAGGTGACTTGAACCCACAAAACCGACAAGAGGGTTACCTTGTTCTGTTCACTGTCCACAAATCATACGCTCAGAGGTTGGCACTTTGGGAGTAGAGGGCTGACTGGCTGAGTGAGTTTGTGACACTCATTACCCTCCATTTCTTGATGGCCTTACCCCTTTTTGCCCCATCCCTGTCCTTACTGCCTTTGTCATTATCTCCATTTACCCCTGTCCTTCTCCCTATCGAATCGACGTCTCTATCTTGGTGTTTACCTGGCTAACTACCCTGATATTTCTTTTGGGGGGGGGCTAGGATCTCCCTGCTGCTTTCCAGGCTTCAGACCCAGCAATCTGTGGGCTTCGGGTCCAGCAATCTGTGGGCTCTCTCTATGTCTATAGGTGTTGCCTCAGGAATTTTCATTACTGCTTTAAGCACATGTTGTACAAAATCCTTCATTGAGGGAAATTCGTCCTCTGCTCCTTCAGGAATTCCATGAAATTGGAAATTATTCCTCCTCGCTCTGTTCTCTGCATCTTCCAGCCTGAAATTCACCTCCCTGTCCCTCTGTAGTAGGTACATAAGCAGTCTACCATGCGTGCTCTGAGTGTCCGTTCGGTCCCCCACACATGGCTGTGTTTCTGCTAGTTTTTTGTCAATACTTTTTAAATGAACTTTCAGATCTGCCAATGCTGATTCCAGCGCATGTACCATATTAATTACTTTTATGAATGGTGGCATCGGTGGCATCCAGATTCTCCAGTTTTTCGACAAAGTCCACATCTTGATCTGCTGAGGAGACTGAGTTAGGAGACCTGGGGCAGGAAGCCCGTTGTCGGCCCGGCCGTGTGGTAGCTTTCTCCTCAAGTATTAGTTGGCATAGTTTGCCCACCGGGGTGCCCAAATTAGCTTTATTTTGTTGCCCGGACATCTCCCCTGCTTACGTCTGTGCTCTTGTGGTGGTTTGTGCAGTTTGGTTTGGTATTTTTGTTTAATTCAGCGAGATGCGGAGCTGTCTTTCCCTGCTGCCACCTAGTTCATGACATCACCCGGAAGTCCATAAGATTCTTCGTTAACTATAATCCTAGTCACTCTTCTCTGTAATGACTCTATCACACTATCTTTTTTCATAAATTCCAATGCACTTGGGAAACAAAAACCCAGGGGAAGAGTACAAAATGGGGGGGGTACTAACAACAACAAAAATGGAAAGGGACCGGGGGTAGTCATATCACACGACCTAAAGGTAGGCAGGCAATGTGAGAAGGCAGTAATGAGGACTAGGGGGATACTGGGATGCATAGGGAGAGGCATCACCAGTTGAAAACAGGAAGTTGTCATCCCTCTGTAGAGACAGTCGGTGAGATCCCATCTGAAGTATTGCGTGCAATTCTGGAAATCCCATCTCCATAAGGACATAGGATGGAGGCAGTCCAGAAGAGGGCAACTAAAATGGTACATGGTCTGCACCAGAAACCATACGAAGAGAGGCTAAAGAAGCTTAATATATGTACCCTCGAGGAAAGGAGGAAGAGAGGGGACATGATAGAAACTTTCAAGTACCTCAAGGGAATCAACAAAATCCAAGAGGGTAGCATCTTTCAGAAAAAGAGATGTACAAAAACAAGGGAGCACAATTTGAAGATAATGGGGGGATAGCACATGGGCAACATGAAGAAGTATTTTTTCACAGAGAGGGTGGTGGACGCATGGAACGGTCTCCCTGAGGAGGTCATGGGGTCAAAAACAGTGGGGGAAGTCAAGAATACATGGGACAGACATAAGGCAATTATAGCGAGTCTCTACAGGCTCTCCTCCATTTGGGTGCAAAAAACCTACATATAGGAGTTCCCTATAACCCACCACTGGGAGGTCTATCAGCCTTCCTAAATCTACTGGAGGACTTGGTAAAACTAGCAGGTCATAATGAACTGCTTATTTTAGGGGACATGAACCTAAACTGGATGGGTCAAATGCAGAGCCAGCTCTTATCTGCAATCCAGAAGTTTAGCCTACATCAAGTCATCACTGAGCCCACAAGGATCTCCCCTAGCAAAACATCAAGTACATTGCTAGACTGGGTGCTAACAAACAGAACGGACTGGATAGTGGACGCTGGCACACTACCTGACACTATATCAGATCACTCCCCCATTTACTGTATTTGGCAACACTCCAGCTCCCGGTCCTTGCCCCCACACTACATTACTTTTAGGAACTATACTGATCTGAATCAGGCCCAATTCCTGTACAGTATCTCATCCACAGACTGGTCCTACCTTTTCCAGTCCTGTGATGTAGAGACTACCCTAAACCACTTCTTAGAACACTTTTGTTCTATCCAGGACAAACATACACCCCTAATGACCCAACACATATGCTCCACACCTACAAAATGGCTGCGCAAGGATCTCCTGGTGACCCTACATGCCAGAAACAAATGCTGGAAGCATTTCAGGAAAACCAGCCTTGCTGCTGACTACCACTCCTACAGGACCCAGAGAAGTGACTGCAAAAACGAATCAGACAGGCTAAAAGCGCCTATTGCAAGGGGCTCCTGATGGAAGCCACAGGTGACTCCAGAAAATGTTGGTCTCACATAAACTCGTTCCTAGGTAAAAAACAAGCCAAGCTGGCGGATGGTATGATCATTAATGGCGCTCATTGTAGCAACCCAAAAACCATAGCAGAGGCTTTCAACACTAAATTCTCTGACCTGTCAAGCTACACCTCGGTCTTCTTGAATAACCAACCTCTACCCACCCTCCGCCCTACCACAGAACCTACCCCTCATTTCTATTTCAAGGCAATATCTAAATCCGACGTTTAGGACCTGCTTGACACCATTCCAGATACTATCAGTGTCAGCTCCGATGGGCTTGAACCCAAACTCCTCAAACTTACTGCACCATTTATTGCCCAGCCACTATCTAGGATCTTTACCCTATCTCTCTGCCACGGTGTAGTCCCTGACCTTTGGAAAATCGCTCGTGTCACCCCGATCTATAAGAACGGTGACAAAAGAGATATGTCCAACTATCGACCTATAGCTATACTCTCAGTCCTAAGTAAGATCCTGGAAAAACTAGTATCTAGACAAGTCATTGACTTTTTGTCTAAACATGACCTTCTCTCACCCACCCAGTATGGCTTTCGTAAGGGTCATAGCACCTCCACTGCCGTGATTCACCTAACAAATGACACCTTAACCGCAATGGACAAAGGGGCCTCACGAGAGCTGTTTTTATTGACTTAACGAAGGTTTTTGACCTTGTTGATCACCCCATTCTGCTCGACAGACTGCTAGCTCTCGGTTTCTCTCACAATGCAACTGCCTGGTTTAAAAGCTATCTGTCTAATAGGACTCAGCTTGTCAGGTTCAACTCTGCACTATTAAGCCCAACGACTATCAACATAGGTGTTCCTCAGGGATCTATATTAGGACCACTTCTCTTCTCAGTTTTCATTAACAACATCTCCCTAAATACCCCCGGCTGCTTGACTATCCTGTATGCAGATGACCTGGTCCTTTACTGCAGTGATAAAACTATACAAACTATAAACCATACCCTCACTACTGCGTTTAAGTCCACCCAATCCTGGCTCCTCCACTACAAGCTAATCTTGAATACTGACAAAACGCATACCATGCTGTTCGGCTCCGCGATCAAACTAAACATAATCCGTGACAGACTGGCTGTCTCTGGTCTGGATGATGCTGTCCTTGCACCAGTGCACTCCTTCAAGTACCTAGGTGTACTCCTTGACGAAAATCTCAACTTTGGACAACATATAACGTCCTCCTGCAAATCGGTAAGCGCCAAGCTGGGAGCAGCTTATGAAACTAGCTCTGTTTTTATACAGTCAGCAAGACTCACAGTTGCCCAAGGGATCCTGCTCCAATCTCTATCCTACAGGGTAACCACATATCTTAATACACCCAAAACTCTTCTTAAAGAATGGGACACAACCTACAACAGTATATGCCGCTGAGCATCTGCCTCTCCCTGGTCTAAACACCACTGTAATCTCTGTGCTGATCTGAACTGGCTCCCTCCTGCTTCGGCTCAAACCCTTGCACTTGGCTTCCTGGCAGACAGTATTATTGGAGCTGGTTGCCCAATCGCACTGGCATCTCTACTCACTCCACTGACCTTCTCCCATGGACTTCGATCAGCCGATAAGTCACTGCTGCAAATACTCAAATGTAAATCAAACAAAGGAGCTCTTGCTTTCTCTCATTCTCCGCCAAACTCTGGAACTCCCTGCATCTTGAGGCCTGTTTAGCACCCAGTCATTCCCTGTTCAAACGAAGGTATCGCTCCTTCCTCTTCAGTCAGACGTCATGTTCCGTCTTCAAGTCACTCTGAATCTCAGCCCACTCTCACCATTAACCCAAGCCACCTAAACCGATTGCCTCCCTCTAGTCAGTTTGACTTCCTGTGCACTTATCTGTCTCAGCCTGTCTGTACAGCAGCTACCCTTAGCAATAAACTATCAGCTGAATGCTATTTTTCTCACTGTCTCTCACAATGTATTGTAACTACCGAACCTCTATCTTCCCCAATTGATTGTACACCTTGTTGTTAAGCTTTCTTACCCACCTTGTATCTGTAAAACCTTGTTTAACCTGTTAGCACTGTCTACCCCAAATCAATTTGTATTCTATTTGTTGCTCCCTGCTTACCTATTAGTGATTGTAAAACCTTGCCTCAATGTTGACTTTTACCTAATTGTATAACCTCGTTTTGCTCTGTCTGTATTTTGACTTTACCCCAAATCAATTGTATTTTCCATTGTTCACCTCTGCCTATTGTAAATCTCCTGGGTTGTGCCTGAAAATAGTCATATCTTGGCCAGTGGCACCTACCTGGTAAACAAAATAAATGGTGGGGGTAGGAGGAAGTAGGTTGTTGGATAACTAGGATCTGCAGCTTATTCACTAGGTAGGGAAATGGACAGACTGGGTAGGCCAAGCATTCCTTATCTGCTGTCATAGTCTGTGTTTCTACGAGTGCTACAGTGGGCATGTATATTCTGTTAATGACCTGGTGGATGTTTTGTAAACCAGAAGAAGTTCTTGCTGAGATAGTCCTCTTCTTTTCAACATTGGCAAAAAATAAAATCCTTTCACTAGTTTTCTTCAGCTTGTGGTCCCCATTTCAAACTGTCCTAGATTATTACACCTAAAAGCTTAGCATTAGAAAATGTGTCCAATCGCTTGCTGCTCATTTGAAACTCTGCTTGCTCCACTTCTTTTTCAAAAGTCACTGACACAATCCGAGTTTTTTGGGGGGTTAACATAATAAGATGGAAGAAATGTGGTCTACAGCACAGTTTTTCAGTGGTTCATAGTTTGATTCCATTGGAGCAGTGAGTGGTAGACTGTTCCATAGCCTTCAGCCCTGGTAGTAGAAAGTTTGTTCCCCTGTTTTTGTTTTACTCCTGGGGACTGTGGATACAGTACATTGTTGGCTGCAGAGTGCAGATTGTAGTGTTATGTTAGGAGATTGTACAGTGCCCCCTGCTCTTTGTTTTTTTATTATATTGAAGAGATAGGTGTACCACAGGTATGCCCATGTGTGGGTACAGTAAAGAATGATGTGTAACCCTGGGTGTGCTTAATACAAAACTGGAGGTACTATTCTATACAGTACACAAATGAGATCGATAATGCCACTATTGGGCCTGAATATTCAAGTAGAAGTCACATACATGAGTAACTGCTAAAGGAATAATTACATAGATACATAGTCACTGTCGGCAGATAAGGGCCCATGGCCCACCCAATCTACCCATTTGAGCTTGGAAGTTCACTTTATGTTCTCCTAGAAGTCTGTTGCCCCTTACCCCTGACCTCCAGAATTCTCTTATGTCTATCCCATGCATTCTTAAATCCCGTGATTGTTTCAGCCCCCACTACTTCCTCTGGCAGGGTGTTCCACTTGCCCACCACCCGTTCTGTGAATAAATTCTTCCTCACGTTTTCTCTGAATTGCCCTCCCTCCAACTTCATCCCATGCCCTCTAGTCCTGGAATATCTTTTTCGCTGAAAAATAGTGTATTCCTGCACCCTGTTCCTCCCTGTAAGATACTTGTATGTCTCTATCATATCCCCTCTCTCCCTCCTCTCTTCCAGGGAGTACATATTCAAGTCCTTCGACCTGTCCTCACAGGACTTGTGATGCAATCCATGTACCATCTTTGTTGCCCTCCTCTGAACCTTCTCTACCCTGTCTGTGTCTTTATGTAGGTAAGGTCTCCAGAACTGTACACTGTACTCCAGGTGGGGCCTCACTAATGTCTTGTATAGTAGAATTATGACCTCCCTTTTCCTGCTGTTGATGCCTATGCAGCCCAACATCGTATGTGCTTTACCTGCTGCCTTGTTGCACTGTTTCCCTACCTTGAGGACATCAGAAATGATAACCCCAAGATCCCTTTCCTGTTTGGTGCATGCTATATCCTCATCCTCCAACTGATATGTTGTTCCAGGGTTTTTGTGCCCCATATGCATTATCTTGCACTTCTTTGCATGAATTTTAACTGCCAAACCCCTGACCACTCTTCAAGTTTCTGCAGGTCCCTCCTCATTCTATCTATACCCTCTGGTGTGTCCACTGTGTTGCAGAGCTTTGTGTCATCAGCGAACAGGGAAATTCTGCCTTCTAGGTCCTGCGCAATATCACTGATGAAGACGTTGAATAGGACCGGTCCCAGCACTGATCTCTGTGGTACCCCACTGGTCACTCTTCCCTCTATGGCGTGACAGCCATTTAGCACCCCCGTCTGTGTCCTGCCACCCAGCAAGTTACCTACCCACCACACTACTGTCCTACCCACTCCCATATTCCCCAGTTTGTGTAATAGTTCTATGTGGCACAGTGTCAAAGGCCTTGCTGAAGTCCAGATAGCCCATGTCCACTGCCCTCCCCTGATCTACCTCACTAGTCACCCAGTCAACAATTCAATGAGGTTGGTCTGACATGACCTCCCTCTGGTGAAACCATGCTGCCTTGGGTCCTGTAGTCCATTGGCAACCAGATGTTCCACCAATCTTTCCTTCAGTAGTGCTTCCATGATCTTCCCCACTACTGAGGTGAGGCTAACTGGTTTGTAGTTCCCCGCTTCCTCTTTGTTCCTGCTTTTGTATAAGGGGACTACATCTGCTGTGCTTCAGTCTTTGAGTACCTCTCCTGTTTCCAGTGATCGGTTAAACAGGATTGCCAGAGGTTCAGCCACCACCTCTCTTAGTTCTTTAAGGACCCTGGGGTGCACCCCATCTGGCCCCATTGCTTTATCAACTCTTATTCCTTCCAGTTCCTTCAGGACCCTTTCTTGTGTAAAGGGACTAGTGTCCATTTCTGCACCATTCCCACCCCTTGTACTCCCTTCAGACCCATTATCCTCCTCTTCCTCAGTAAAGACTGAGCAGAAATACCTGTTCAATGTGTCAGCTTTACTGTTGTCATCCTCCATGTGCCCCATCTTCCCCTTCAGTCTCACTATCCCTCCCTTTGCCTTTCTTTTTTCACTTATGTACCTGTAAAGGTTTTGTCCCTCTACCCACTGATTTTGCAATGCGCTCTTCTGTCTGAGCTTTGGCTTCCTTACTGACCTCCTGCCTGCCTTTTTTCTCCTGGTACTTCTCCCTATCCCTTCTGGCTGTGTCTTTTTGTATTGCCTGAATGCAGTCTTTTTGGCTTTCACTTTCTCCACTACCTCCTTGGAAAACCATAATGGCCTCCTCTTCCTTTTCCCCTTGCTAACCTGCTTAATGCATAATTCTGTTGCTCTTGTAATCCCCATTTTAAATATTGCCCACTGTTCCTCAACCCCTAATTCCCACCCTATTCCCATTAATGCCTCTTTCAAGCATCTCACCATTTTCCCAAAGTCTGCCCCCCTAAAATCCAGGATACATGTTTTTGTGCTGTTTGGTTCTGCTCCTTCTGTGATTTCAAACCACAATGACTAGTGGTCACTGTTCCCCAGGTGCTCACCCACTGTTACCCCATCACACTGTCCCTGTTTGTGAGCACAAGGTCCAGTATTGCCTTCTGCTGAGTTGGTTCCTTGACCAGTTGCTTGAGGAAGGCACCTTGAAGGGAGTACTGGGAGGCTCCAGTCCACATCTGGAATAATGAGGTCTCCAACCAGCACCACCTCACCCTTGTCTGCCATCCTTTGGATGGCTAGCACCAGCTCCCTATCTGTTTCTTCCTCCTGGTCTGGTGATCTATAGACCACCTCTGTGCAGATGGCTGTCCCCATTTTCCTTTCCAGCTTAACCCACAGTATCTCTCCCCCATTTTGTTCCTCCTGGGTCTCTGTGGCCTTCATGCCATCTTTCACATAAAGTGCCACTCCTCCTCCTACCTTCCTACCTGCCCTGTCTGTTCTCAATATGTTGTAGCCAGGTATGGCCATCTCCCAGTCATGGTTATCATTACTCAGAAGAAAACCAAGCACATCACTGGCAAAATAACAATGCAGTTTTGACATCTGAATAAAATCATTGCAAGATTCAAAGTAGTAGTAACATTTTTATTCAACTGAAATTCATATTAGTGAAAAGGTACAACTCAACTGAGAAACTCATTTCCGGCGAGGCCCTAGATTATAATATAAAAATAAACACAATGCAGTTACAAAATATCATAATAAATATCAAATATATTGAACATTATAATGAGACATATATTCTACAACACACATAATACATAACACAAAATCAAAACAGACATTATTGCACTACAAAGTTCAAGTATCCATTAAAACAACAAGAATATAACTATCCATTTTTTTACACATCAGGTATTTCCCCTTACTAACATTCTCTATAGCTTCTTGTTGAAACCAGGCTATAATTTCATCATGGTGTACACCCATTATCCTTGATCTATAACCATGTGGCACGGTGTTCCAAATCTGGGAGCCTCTGTTAAAAAAATGTGTACATCCAAATTATGTCCTCATTTTAGGTTGTTTGTATTAAATACCATAAGCAAACTGTAGTCCTAACTTAACTTCCCTAATTTGTAATTCATCCAGTATGTAATCAGGAACCTTTCCCTTATTACACTTTACCATAAAATTTAATACATGAGATAGCCTCCTATCTTTAGTATACACTCATCCCAGCAGATCATGTAACTGCTGTATGTGTGCCATTCTCAGGGCTCCCAGAATAAGTCTGGCCAATTTATTAAACATCACATCTATCTTGGATAATACAGTATTTATTGCACCCATATAAACTATGTCTCCATAGTCCAAAAGAGGAAGAACTAATGTTGTAACCACATGTTTTCTAATATGCTCAGACAAACACCCTTTAATTCTATATAAGGCCATCAGGCAGTTTCCCACCTTTTTAATACATAATCCACATGTAGATTCCATTTCATGGCATTATCCAAATACAGTCCTAAGTACTTGGAATTCTGAGTTGGCTGGAGGGGGACACTAATTAAAGTTCTGATCCTTAAAGAGATCTCCAGAGTCCTAATCCTTCTGTCCCTTGAGAATAGAACAACCTGTGTCTTTTGAGGGTTAAAAAATAAGTTTAGAGTCCAAAAAAAGTGTTGAAGCTCTGTAAATGCATCCTGTAGTATAATTTCAATCCTCTGACTGGATGTACCTTCTGAATAAATAATAGTATCATCAGCATATAAATGCCAACCAAACCCCAAATGAGACAGATTGACACCACTCATATATAAATTAAAAAGAATAGGCCCCAAAATAGATCTTGGGGTACCCCTGAAATAATGGTTCTAAATTCTGATGCACAGTCATTCATGACTACCTGTTGTTTTCTAAAACTCAGGTATGCATAACATAATTGCACCACCCGCGTAGATAACCCCAGAGCTTTTAATCGACAGGAGGATGTCACGGTCTAAGGTGTCAAATGCTTTCGACAAGTTAACAAAAATTGCCCCCACCGACATCCCCCTGTCCAGGGCTCTGGTGATATCTCCTGTCACCTTTATTAAAGCTGTGGTAGTACCATGTTGTGGTCTAAACCCAGATTGGTGCTTATTCATGATCCCACCTACTTCCAAACATTTTTACAACTGTTTTCTTATTACTTTTTCAAATATCTTTGCAACGACTGGCAGTAAAGATATTGGGCTATAATTTTCTATATTTAATTTTGATCCATTTTTAAATACAGGGGTTACCTTGGCCTTTTTCAAAATATCTGGAAGTTGCTCATCCTTAATGACCTTATTGAAAACAAATGCCAGAGGGTAAGAAATAACTGGAGCTGCATATTTAAGTAAGGTACTAGGGATTTCTTCTAATCCTCCAGCTTTTTTTTATTTTAATTTTTTAACAGTTCTCTTTGTATATCTATTGGGTTATTAAATCAAATTCAAAGCCCTTAGATGCTTGATCAATTATATCTTGGGGCATGGTAGGTGCAGAAGCCTTATTAGAATTTTGAAAAAGAGATGCTGTACCCATAGTTACAAAGTAATTATTAAAAGTATCCACTACTTGCGGACCTAATGATGTTGTGATGTTATTTATTTCCAAGTCTCAGGGTAGTCCATAGCGTGTACCCCTTTTACCTTTTTCATAATTTTCTAAAACTCTATAGGGTTCCCAGACAAATTAGATGTTGATTCTTTATTGAAATATTCTTGCCTACAATTCCTAAGTGCGGAGGTATATTTATTTCAAAATTGCTTATATTTAACCCAATCAGCTTCCTTATTAGAGATTTTATCGACTCTCCGTGCTTTACCCCTCTGTCTTTTTAA
The DNA here is from genome assembly GCA_016271365.2 of Neoceratodus forsteri. Taxonomy (NCBI): domain Eukaryota; kingdom Metazoa; phylum Chordata; order Ceratodontiformes; family Ceratodontidae; genus Neoceratodus; species Neoceratodus forsteri. The sequence goes on along the minus strand of CM057450.1, from coordinate 372,590,266 downwards.
CTTAGTAAGCTGTCTTTTATACCAAGGAGAGTTATTTGATTTAACTCTCCTGTATTTAATAGGGGCATACCGATTACAAATAGTCACAAAATCTTCATGGAATAAATTCCATGCTTCATTTACTGTAGGGATTACAGCCAGTCTATCCCAATTATGGGTATCCAACTCAAGCATGAAACCTATATAATCCACATTTTTATAAGACCTAAATTGAATGGCCCAACAACTCTGTGTCCAAGGTACTGTTACTAATATTATTATACTTTAAATCAGAAGGACCAGGATTTGGATGGATGTCCCCCCCCAGCAACAAACCCATCACCATTTGTTTACAAAACCTATATGATAGATGTTTAATATAGTTTCTACCCCAGTAAAAATGTGTTTCCTGCTTACTAGTAAATGAATTATTCTGTCCCCACCCAGCCAGAACAAATCTCTGCAGGGTTACCCAGTATATCAAACTAATTTTCATTTTGTGGAACAACATTCCCGCCATTATTTCACCATCCCAGTTTTGCTTCAAATCCTCCCACCCTACTTGGGTACCTTTAGTATTATATATGTAATCCCTCAATTCTATCTCCTCAAATCCTGTTGTTTTAGACTGTAATACTTTAGTACAACAACTAATCAAATAATATCACAAAACAAATTTTGAAACCCACATATTCATGTTAATAATACTGATGCAAATTGTTATAAAACACTATGGCCCAGATATTCAAACTGCGCCAGGCTGTGGCGCAAGCTTGGGCACAGCTCAACTTGGCTGCGCAGGGGTGTGGACTGGGCAATATTCAGTGGAGCTGTTCCATGGCTCAGCAGCGTTGAATATCGCACCCTGGCCACCCGCAGTGTGCATGGCGCAGTGGCACTGCACCAACGCAAGGGGCCAGAGTGGAGCATGGGGATGCGCTAACGCAAGTTCCATTGCGCTATGCACAGCAGCCACGATATTCAAAACTTGACATGCAAATGGGGCCATAATGTATGCAAGGCACACATGGGGCCATTTGCTTGTCATTATGGCCCCATTTGCATGCAGGTGTGCCCATCCCCAATGACTTACGCCCTGCACCCTGCCAGGTAGCAGCCATCAGGGACTGACGCCCCCTGCAGCCGGCAATGTGCCCCACAGCCCGATCGCGGGCATTTGTATATAAAAATAAATAAGTCCACTATCCCTGGTGGTCCAGTGGACCGCTGCCTGCCCGATCGCGGGCATTAGTAATAAAAAGATATTCCGTCCAATATCCCTGGTGGTCCAGTGGACCGCTGCCTGCCCAATCGCGGGCATTTGTGAAAAAAAAACATATTCCGTCCAATATCCCTGGTGGTCCAGTGGACCGCTGTCTGCCCGATCGCGGGCATTAGTAATAAAAAATAAATAAATGTCCAATATCCCTGGTGGTCCAGTGGACCGCTGTCTGCCCGATCGCAGGCATTTGTAATAAAAAAGAAATAAATGTCCAATATCCCTGGTGGTCCAGTGGACCGCTATCTGCCCGATCGTGGGCATTTGTAAAAAAAAAAAAATATGTCCAATATCCTGGTGGTGTAGTGGTACCCACCGCCCACTGAGCCCCACCGCCCTGCTCTCCCCGGTCCGTGGTGGGCGGCAGCACCCGTTGCCCGCCGGCCCCAGCACCATCGGTGGGGCTGTACCCCATTGCTCCACAAGCGTGAGCCAATGGCGATGCAGCACATATACTATACATTCCAGATATGTGAATGGGATCATTACATATCTGGAATGTATAGTACAGTATGGGCTGCATGAATGGGATCATTCACATATCTGGAATGTATAGTACGGGTATAGGCTTGCATGGCCATTGGCTCACGCTGTGGACCAATGGGCATACAGCCCTATGACGGTGTCAGTCAGTCAGTTGCAGGGTGGCAGGCAGGTGGTGCTGCCGCCGACCGCTGACCCGGGTGGGCGGTGGGTCTCAGTGGGCGGGTGGGAGGGGGGTACCACTACACCAGGGATATTGGACATATTTTTTTTACAAATGCCCCGATGGCAGACAGTGGTCCACTGGACCACCGGGATATTGACATTTATTTCTTTTTATTACTAATGCCTGTGATCACAGCGTCCACTGACCACCAGGGATATTGGACAGATTTTTTTTTTTTTTTTTACAAATGCCCGCGATCGGGCATGGGGGCGCTTGCATGTGCAGCCGGAGCTTGTGGCTGCCGTGGTTGCACCCTGTAATGTGGCAGCTCACCTGTGGGTGGCCATCAGTTGTTCCTTTTTTTTTGATCAACTTTGTGCTGGCGCAGGTAGGTTGCACATGCATGGCTCTGCACATCCCAGGCTGAATATCGGGCTGTGCAGGGTATGCATGGGCACGCCCCCCCCACCTGCGCCTGCATACATTACTGATGCGCTCCGATGCATCGGGATTTGTGCCGCGCACTTTTCCCTTTTGAATATCGTGCCGGGGAACATCAGTGGGTTGCGCATGGCGTAACCCTTTTGAATATCTGGGCCTATATTTACTCATCGTATGCTAGGGCCTACAACAAAGATATACTTTTATTTCAACTTACTGCTACATTAAAAACTCTGACTGCTTGACTGTCTATCATTTACTCCTAGTATATGTATACTCATTTTATTACGGGCTACTAGGCACACTACATACACTTTCAAGAAAACATCTCCCCAGAGCCTCACACAGGGTGACTCATGCCACTCCTGCGTGAGCCACTCATGTGTGCAGCCACTCCGCAGCAGCCGCTAGCACAAATGCACTTTTATATTCAAGCAGTCTCTGCCCCTCTGTAGCACCTGTTACCACTTGACCCGCACTGGTAGCCCCCCCCCGCTTACCAGCACCAGGACTCTTGATGTAGCAGAAAGTCCAAAGCGGTAAATGGCAGCAGGTCTTCCTCCACAAACTGCAGGGCACAGTAAAGCTGAATCGGCTGATGAAAACTGCTGAGGAGAACTGGAGCAGCGTTCATTTAGAGACACTCAGCTGGAATAGGCAGGCACACGTTTAGTTCTGTGCAAATGCTCTTTTATATGACACCATTTCCACCCCTCTGTAGCACCTGTTACCGCTTGACCCGCACCGGTAGCCACCCGCTTACCGACACCGGGACTCTTGATGTAGCAGAAAGTCCAAAGTGGTAAATGGCAGCAGGTCCTCCTCCACAAACTGCAGGGCACAGCAAAGCTGAATCGGCTGATGAAAACTGCAGAGGAGAACTGAATCAGCGTTTGTTTAGAGCCACTCAGCTGGAATAGGCAGTGGTTATGTGTTCAATATTATTAAAAGTTAAACATTTGTTTTGTTTTATAAAATACACTACCTTTGCCCAGATACCAACACAAGTGTATAGCTATGGTGCTTCTGTAACAAAAAAAAAGAAGACATTTGCCAAGACCAAACCATAGGGGCACTGTAGAACTATGAGGCGGTAATAATGAGATTACATATGAGCACAAATGAGTCAACAGTTGCCCATTGATGATATGATGGGGTCACATAAGTTATTATACTGCAACGCAGAACACATAGTTGTGTTTAAAATACTTACAAGCAACCTGGAAGGGGGGCATCAAGAGCTGGATTGTCAAGCTGGCCAATGACACCAAGATGGGAAGAGGAATTACACCACAGTAGCTGGCATGGGAAGTGGGAAGAAAATGGCTGGAACTTTGGTGTTGAGAAATGCGCAGTGACACATCTAGCAAAAAAAATATAAAGGTAAAATACTACCTAAACAACATGAAGATTACCGAAACCCAGCAGGAAACAGACCTACTGTAGGAGCACTGAATCTGATCCACTGCAACTTTGAAGGGGAAAGTAGGTATGCAGGGTCCCTCTAAATCTAAAAGCCCATTGAAAGCTTTTACAAACAAGTTTTTTGGCATACCTGTAAGTGTCAGCAGTTCAGAGGTATCCATATCTAAATCAATCAGAAATTAAATTAAGGCAGCAGCCATATCATTGAATTGTGAGACAGGAAATGATGTCACATTGGACAAGCATGGTAGTCTACTCCCATCTCTTAATAGAATGTACAGGGTCCAGGGAAGTGCAGGGCAGCAGCTGGTCACCTGTGGTGCAAAGAACACCACCACCAGACCACTGTAGAGCACTGCACAGCTTAATCTTACCTTGGGGCAGGCATGCAAGCCTTCCTTCACTTTTTCTTGTAGGTCTTGTCTTCTACAACCCTGGGATATGGGTTTAAACTTGCATCATCTGTATGCTAGAGTGCCCACATCACCACTCTGTGCCATGTACTCAGCCTTGAAGTAACTGATTTTTGATAATCTGTGAGCTTTTATTATGATTTAGTAGATGCTATTTTCTTCAGAATTAGATTGTACTTGTGAAGAAGAAAACAGACGACAGTTACTTATGTAATGATTGCAGTATTACACTAACAGACTGCAACATCTCTCGGGACACTTGGAGACAAGGCTGGTCAGTGAGAGGCTGCTAAAATCTGAATCCTTGTCCCCGAGTCTGATAAAATCAGTGCTTTGTTTGAACTACTGCAGACAGCTGTAACTAATCAGAGCCATTCCTCCAGTTGGGAGGGGAGATCAGAGAGATGAGAACTATTGCATAATAAACAGCATTTCTTCAAGCTGCCTACTGCACAGTGGACCATAGTGCAAGGACTGGAGCAAAAGTTTGTCACACTGGGGGGGGGGTCATCTTGGGTCAGCAGTTGGCAAGTAGATGCAGCACAAGTGTGATACTCTTCGTAGAATTTATATTTAATGTGTGCAGTAGTACTGCATCTTATGTCCCCCCTTATGACTCAAGGGGTGTGAGGCTCTACATAGTTAGATATTATCCAAGGGGTGTGGGGTTCTACATAGTTAGATATTATCCAAGGGGTGTGAGGTTCTGCATAGTTAGATATTATCCAAGGGGTGTGAGGCTCTACATAGTTAGATATTATCCAAGGGGTGTGGGGTTCTACATAGTTAGATATTATCCAAGGGGTGTGAGGTTCTGCATAGTTAGATATTATCCAAGGGGTGTGAGGCTCTACATAGTTAGATATTATCCAAGGGGTGTGAGGCTCTACATAGATATTATCCAAGGGGTGTGAGGCTCTACATAGTTAGATATTATCCAAAGGATGTGAGGTTCTACATCATTAGATATATTGATTTGCTGATACTGTCATTCACCTCCCCTCTTACGAACCAAGGGTTGGGCTTTTCATAGTCAAATATGTTGAATTGCTGATACTGCTGTTTACCTTCCCCTTATGACCTGAGGGTGTGGGGTTCTACGTACAGTAGCTATGTATGTTGATTTGCTGATGTTGCATTTTACTTTCTCTCTTATGACCCGAGGGGCATGAAGCTAATTATTGATCTTCCTGGACTTAAAGTCTCATTGTTTAGTCACGCCTCTGAGTTCAACGCTGGAGGTGCTAGGAGAATGTGGGAGCCAAAAATCTTAAGGCGGGCCAGCGCCGAGGTAGGACCGCGCATGCGTGGCACTGCAAAATGGCTTGCACCGTATAGGCTGTCTTGATATCGACCCTCCAACTGCCTCAGTTTCTTTTTTCCTGCTGTTGAGTGCACTTCAGTGACAACGTCACTCACCCGCCGGGAGTCAAAAAACTTAACGTCTATACGACAGGAGCTTTAGTCATTCAGTTTCATTAGTTTTATTGTTTAAAAAAAAAAAAAAAAAGAATTTCTCTCAGACTTGCCCATCGAGGAAGTCAACCATGGATGGTCTCGGTGATGGTAGGGATGCTTCTGTGGAAGGCTGCTCTGGCAGCAGGGCTGTGTCTGGGCCGCTTCCCTCTCTGGAGGGGGGTCCGGCCACGAGCAGTTCGGTGTCCAGAAGGAAGGACAGTCTTCCTGTAGACATAAAAAGAAGCAGGCCCGTTCCCACTCCAGGTCGGGAACCCTACGCCATTCAGCCTCAAGTTCTTCCTCTTCCCATCAGAAGAAGAAACAGTACCATTTGAGGTCACCCTCTGACATGTCTGTCAGGGAGTCTCTGGTTGTCAAGAGCCCCCTGGGTTCCCCGGTGGGTTCGGCTCTTGATGGCCTGGACCTTCACCACCGGAGCCCTTCTCTGTCCTTTTGCAAGGCTTTCGGTGGACAGTTTTGTCATTGGGCCGCTCTTATGGAGCAGTGGGTTCAGCGTTTGGCCTGTTTACCCTTGCTGGTGGACCCGGTGCCTGGGCCTTCAAGCCTTGGCACCACTGGGCCTTGACTGGAGCCTTTGGACCGAGATCTGCGTTTGGTGCCCTCTCCAGTGCCAGTGCAGTCGACGCTGATCTCACGTGCCTCCCCCCCACTCTGTTTTACCGCAGGGGCCGGCACAGGTACCTTCTCCCTCCCCTTCGTTCTCCTGGGATGTCCGGTTACCAGGTTCTTCAGTGCCTCATGCGGCACCTTCGGCTTCTCTTTGGTGTCATGTGCAGCGCTGTCAACCTCAGTACCACGAGCGGGGCGATCTGTTTTGGTGGTAAGTTTGACACCATCTGTGCTGCCTGCCATCTGCTTTGGTGCTGGGCTCGGTTCCAATCCTGATTTCTCCCGTTTATCCCTTGGCCAGGTTTGGCCTTGACAGGGCTTTCCCGGATGTTTCTGGGGTGGATGTGGAGCTGGACAAGTCAGATCCTGACCTCATCATTTCTGACAATTGTGATGATGACTTGTTTTACAGCCTGGAAGAGAAGCCTTCACTTTCTGCTGAACCCATAATTGAAGACCTGTCTTTCCAAACCCTTCCTAAGAACATGGGTTCTGCTCTGGCCCTACAGACCTCCGATGTAGACCCAGGCAGACTTTTGCGACTCGAGTTTCTCCACATTCCTAATGTTCCAAAGAACCTTATGCCTTCTGTTCCTCCACCTTTTGAGACCTTGTCACAGGTGGTGTGGGAGAGGCCAGCTGTGATTCCTTCAATGGCCGAATCCATAGATAGACCCTTCTTAGCTTCACAATGTATCGTGGATGCTCTGGTTGTCCTTGCTGAGAATAACAAGGCTGTGCTCCCTCGGGAGACAACAGCTCATCCTATCAACAAGGAACTTCGTAAAATTGATGCTTTGGTAAAATGAGCTTTCGCTGCTGCAATCTTGGGCATGCGCAGAGCAGGTCATCAAGGGCATTTCTCTCAGTATGAGTACATCCTTTAGAACTCCCTCAAAGTCTTAGTGGAGAACCTCCCGGAGTCTGACTCCAAAAAAGAGTTGCTGCAGGCTGTTACCCAGGGCATGAGTCCAATAGACATCAGCTCAGAGCTTCTGTGGACACCTACGACACTGAGATCTGTGTCAAGCGTCACTCCTGGCTTAGAACATTAGAATTTTCTTCTGATGCTCAACAGCAGGTTATGAATGTTCCCTTCAGTGATTCTCACCTGTTCAGCACTCAAGTGGAGCCAAGCCCTCAAGGCCACTCAGAAAACCAGAACTGCCATCAGGACAGCTCCTCCCACCCCTCAAATGGGCGGGAACTGTCATTAGTTTCGCAACAGGCAGTCCTTTTGAGGTAAGGGCTGAGGGGTCTTTAACAAGAACCAATCCCATCAGCTGCAAAAGAAAATGTAGCAGAAGGCACAGGGCCCGAAAGCGCCAAGTGCCGCCTTCTGAAACCCTGGTCCGGATTCCACCTCAAATGTCCAAGGTGGATCTACCCTCTGCAGTGGGAGGTCATCTGACTCACTTTTACAGCCAATGCAGTCTATTACAACAGACAAGCAGGTTCTCTGGATTATCCAGGAGGGGCACTCCCTCAGCCTGTCAGAGATTCCCCCTGTCTGCCCAAGCGGCAGCAGTCTTCCCACTTCATAGTCAGACCTTCTCACTTCAGAGATTCAGGGCCTTCTTCAAAGCAGTAGAGCTAGTGCCCTGGGAAGAAAGGAATACAGGGTTCTACTCCCATTACTTTCTGGTTCCAAAGAAAACAGACAGCATGCCCCCTATTCTCGACATCAGAAAGCTGAACAAGTATTTGTTCAAGATGGTCTCCTTAGGGACTCTTCTACCACTTCTCCAGAAGCACAACTGGCTCACATTCCTGGACATGCAGGACACTTACCAGCATGTTCCAGTACACCCAAGTCATCACAAATACCTTCACTCTGTGGTCTTGGATCAACACTACCAGTTCAGAGTCCTGCCCTTTGGGCTCCCCTCGGTGCCTCTAGTCTTTACAGAGTGTTTCGTGGTTCTTGCCATACACCCTCAAAAGCTAGGCGTCCAAGTCTTTGACTCCTTGCTAGTCCATGAATACAACAGACGGAAGAGGTAGTCTCCACATCATGTCAGTTCCTCACCTCCATGGGAGTACTGCTGAACCTGGAAAAGTCACAATCTTTAAGCTTCTCAGCAGCTCATCTTCATAGGAGTCCTCCTGGGTACCTCCAAAGCAAGAGCCTTCCTTACGGAGGACAGGGTTTTATCAGAGAAAGCAACCCTGTACGAGCCCATTCCATGCAGCGGATGCTGGGCCTGATGGCCTCTTCCATCTTCACAGTGCCTCTGGCCCGATTACACATGAGGATCACTCAGTGGATGCTCAGCACGCAGTGTTCTCCTATGACACATCCACAGTCTTTCCCCATCAAGGTGACAGAACCTCTAACAAGATCCCTTGCATGGTGGATTTGGGGCAACCATCTTCAAGGTCTCCCCTTTGCCACAAAGTCTCAGATTACCATCTCCAAGGATGCATCTCTTCTCGGCTGGTGAGTTCACTGCCAGGATCTCCGCACTCAAGGAGTGTGGACTCAGGAGGAATCTCATCTGTATATCAGTGTTTTAGAGATGAGGGCAGTCCTGTACACTCTCCAAGCCCTGGAGGAAGTCATCTGTCACCAGGTAGTTCTTCAGACAGACAAGAAGGCTGTGATGTATTACATCGAAAAGCAGGGAGGAGCGCACTCCTACCCCCTGTGCAGGGAAGTGATGAGGGTATGGGAGTGGTGTCTGGAACACAGCTCTCTGATCCAGGCAGTTTACCTGCCAGAAGCCCAGAACAGTCTAGCGGACTACCTCAGCAGGATGGAGGTGTACCCGTATGAGTGGCCACTCACACCAGACGTTGTGCAATCACTCTTCGACGAGCAGGGCAGTCTGGACGTGGACCTTTTTGCATCAAAACTGCCTCTGTTTTGCTCCAGAGATCAAGAACCTGCCATTTTCTGTGAGGATGCATTAAGACTGTGGTGGACAAGACACTTTCTGTATGCATTTCCCCCGCTACCTTTAATTCAGAGGGTGCTGGTCAGATTAGAGGCACAGGGGCCAAGATGATCTTAATTGCATCTTACTGGCCTCAACAGATCTGGTTTTCATTAATTAACAAACTGTCCGATTAACCTCTGAGGCAACTGCCTCTGCGGATGAACCTCCTGACTCTGGACTCTCTGGTTCATCCCAGTCTGCACTCCCTTCATCTCCTTGCCTGGTTCCTGAGGAGACAGAGTTGGGCAGGTTTACAGTTTCTCAATGAATTTTGCAGATTCTCTTGGTGGTGTATAAGCCTTCCACCAGGAAGACATATGCAGCTAAATGAAAGAGCTCTTCAATTTGGTGTGCTAAGATCCCTCTGGATCCTTTCCGGTGCCCACCAAATAAAGTTTTAAGAGTACCTATTAGACCTTTTGGATGCAGGACTGCAATATTCAGTGGTCAAGGTACATCTCTGCGCACTTTCTGCCTTTCATGAGCCAGTCCAGAATTTTTCTTGGCTCAGCTACCCTTGTTTGAAAGATTTCTCGAGGGCATTCTGCATACTAGGCCCCCAGTTAGGAAGCCGGTTGCCACCTGGGATATTAATCTTGTGCTGTATATGCTCACTTGTAAACCTTTTGAGCCTCTAGTCATATGCGATTTGAAGTTCCTGACCTGGAAAACCGCCTTTTTGGTGGCCATCACTTCTGCTTTCAGGGTTTCTGAGATACATGCCCTTGTCACAGACCCTCCGTATACCATCTTTCACAAAGACAAGGTGGTTCTCTGCACTCAACTGAAGTTCCTGCCCAAGGTTGTTTCAGAGTTCCACCTCAACCAGCCCTTGGTTCTACCGACTTACTTTGTTAACTTCCAAAATGAATGGGAATGTACCCTTCATTCTCTGGATGTTAATAATAATAATAATCTTTATTTCTATAGCGCAATTCATTAATTTAAAATGCTGTACAAAATTTATAAATAAAAACAAATTAAAACAAATAAAACAGTCCGAATTCGAAATATATACCAATATACAGTACATAAAATAAAATATTAGATCATATTCCCAAAGGCAAGGTGGAAGAGATGTGTCTTTAAGGCCACCCTGAAGTGCTCCATGGTCTGGCACTCATGAATCTGACAAGGTAGAGAGTTTCTCTGGGTAGGGGTCATGTACATAAAAGCTCGAGATCCAGAAGTCTTTAACTGTACCCAGGGAATCTCTAACAACCCCTCATCAGCTGAGCGGAGTGGACAGCTGGTGCAGTAAAGATTCAGGAGCTCTTGTGCAGGTAGCCCGGACCCTGTCCATGTAGGGCCTTATAGGTCAGAAGATCGACCTTGAAGGTGATCCGCCACTGTACAGGCAGCCAGTGCAGTTCACACAGCACAGGAGAGAGGTGGCTCGAACGAGGAGCCCCTGTCAACAACCATGCCACTGCGTTCTGCACTAGCTGCAAGCATCAGATTTTAACCCCCGGAAGCCCTAGGTAGAGGGAGTTGCAGTACTGTAGGTGTGAGGTCACAAAGGAATGGATCAGTGTTGGAAGGTCACTGGACAGAACAAGATGCTTGACCCGGGCAATGTTGCTCAGATGGTAAAAACAGGACTTGACTACTGCTGACACCTGTGCACATAGTGTCAGCCCATCAAGAATCACCCCCAAGTTTCACACCCGTTCAGAGGAAGGCAGCTGGCTACTCCCGAGCCAGAGCCCTGAGGGAGACCTTGCCACCGACCCTTGTGTCTGGTGACCTGGATCCACCACCAACACCTCAGTCTTATCGGAATTCAACTTTAGCCAGCTGGTCTTCATCCAGTCATGGATTTCTGAAAGGCAGCTTTTAAAGACTGAGACCGCACTAACTTGGTCAGGCACAAAAGACAGAGCTGGGTGTCATCTGCATAACAGTGAAACCTCAGTCCATACCATCTCCCAATTGCTCTCAATGGTAGCAAATACACTGCGAACAGCATTGGGGACAGCACAGCGCCCTGAAGGATCCCACAAGGCAGAGAGAATGAGTCAGATAAATACATCCCAGACACCACCCTCTGAGATTTGCCAGTGAGGAAAGATTGAAACCATCTGCGGACCATCCAAGACAGGCCACAGATGACCCTCAGGTGCTCAAGCAGTACCCCATGGTCCATAGTGTCGAAAGCTGAAGAGAGATCAAGAAGCACCAAGATGGAGTGGTGCTTCTGATCTCTTCCTATCAGGAGGTCATTGAGCACCTGAACCAGAGCAGTCTCAGTACTATGCCTCTTCTGAAAACTGGACTGGAGAGGATCATAGATATCATGGATGGTAAGATGGTTCTCCAGCTGTAGCACGACTACTTTCTCAGTCACCTTCCCTACAAAGGGAAAGTTAGAGATAGGCCTGTAGCTAGCAGGATAGTTTGGGTCAAGAGAAGCTTTCTTAAGGAGGGATGTCACCGCCACCTCCTTCAGGGAGCTTGAGAACTCACCTGACTCTAAAGAGCACCAAACCATCTCTGCCAGGACGGGGCCGATGGATCCCACACACCCCATTATGAGGTATGTTGGGCCCGGGTCCAAACTACAGCCAGTCGGCCACATGTTTTGGACAATCTGCACGATATCCATGATCTCAGGCCGGTCAAAGGATGTCCAAGAAGACCGAGGAGAAGTAACCAAGCACCGACCACCAACAGCCCCCATAGAGCGATCTGATCAGAACTTGGCCCTGATGTTGGCCACCTTATCAGCAAAGAATCGAGCAAACTCATCACACTTGTTTTGTGAAAAAGCACTTCGAACTTGCAGACAGGTTGGGTTGCACAACCTGTCCACAGTTTGAAAGAGCTGAGCTGGTCGATTCTGAGCTGCAGCAATCTCCCCGGACAGGAACTCTGCCTTCTTATGAGTGATTGCTGATTCATAGACCTGGTAATGTTCCATCACTCTAAGGCAGTCAGCATCAAGGGAAGATCTCCGCCAGCATTGCTCTAGCCTTCGTCCAACTCATCTCCACTCCCTCAAGGTACCATCAAACCAAGGGGATCGAGGACGAAGAGTGAGAGGACGAACACGAACAGGAGCGATAGAGTCCAGAGTTTTTGTCATGGCCTTATTATAGGGCTGAACCAAACTCTCTGGACCCTCACTTGCACCCGGCAATCCCGATAGGTCTAATACAGCCAGCAGGCCATCAGGAGTCACATCCCTCAAAGGGCAGCATCTGACCATCTCCACAGGGGCAGGCCTATAGGGGGGAGCCTGGAGATTGAACCTTATAGTGTAGTGATCAGACCAACTGACTGGTTCCACCAGCACATCGGAGGTCTCCATCCCCAGGAGGAAAATTAGGTCGAGTGAGTGACGTGGATTGTGAGTCGCAGAGGCAACTACCTGTGTGAAGCCCAGAAAATTCATAAGTTGGAGGAAGTCCTGGCCAAATAGTGAGAGTTCATCGTCGACCCAGGCGTTGAAGTCACCCAGCACCATCAACCAAGGTGACTCGAACGCCATGTCAACGACGAAGTCCACGACTTCCTGCAGGAACAATTTCTCACCCGGGGTGGACAGTAGATGAGAATGATCCTACACTCCACACGTGCAACTGCAGTGCATTCAAACAATCAGGATTCCTCAACTGGCACTTCTACAAGGCCCAATTCTGATTTAAAACAGATAGCTACACCCCTGCCCCTGCGGTCTGATCTCGGACAGTGTATCACTGAGAACCCAGCTGGGACAGCCGCTTCCAAAATGGGGCCGGCATTATCATCCAACCATGTCTCGGTGATGCAAGCCAGGTCTACTGTCTCAACAAGGTCAGCTATAATAACCGTCTTGTTCCTATTAGACCTGGCATTGCATAACACAGTACGAGTCAGATGAGATGCCGGGGCCAGCCCAACTACCAGCCCTGAAACACAGGAGCCCTTGGGTATGGGTACTAGACATGGTGAACCATGATCTGAAGTCAATTTCGCCCCAGGGCATCTCCTGGTCCTAACTACCCTGATCCAGCCTCCCAGCTCACCCTTCCTGCCTCACCCGAGGTAGGGCCCTATGATTCTACATGGATAGAACTACAGACATTCATTAGGCAAAGCAGCTCTTTGTCTCTTTCATCATAACCTGGCTGGCCCAGACAGTATTCATTAGATGCATCTCTGCCTGGATAGTGGCATGCCTTTGCCACTATTCCATGGCGCAGTCTAAGTTGCAAGGCTAGGTCTGCGCACATTCAGCCAGAGTGGTTGCTGTGTCCCTGGCAGAGATACTCTGTTCCTATAGCAGAAATTTGCAAAGTGGCAACTTGAAGCTCAGTGCACACATTTGTGATGCACAATGCTCTGGATGTCCATGCCAGTCAGCATACTCTTCCTTTTGACGGACAGTCCTTAATGGGATTCTGTCCTAAATGAGCTCTGTGTCCTGCCACCCTGCTCGGGGGATTGGTTTAGCTTGGTATTCTAACTCAGAGGGGTGACTAAATAGTGAAGACTTTAAGTTCAGGAAGATATGAAAATTATGTACCTACCATAATTCTTGATCTTCTTGGACAAATCTTCACTGTTTAGTCGCACACCCACCCACCATCCCCTGGATTCACTCATTCTGTTTCTGGTCTTCACTCCCTTATTTGATTGGCCTGTGAAGACACTGTTTTGATTGACCCTTCTTACTTGGTCAGTTGGGCTATCTTATGCCATTGTTAGGTTTTCCTAGTTTTTTTCACTGCACCTCCTTGGTAAAAAAGGTACTGAGGCGGTTGGAGGGTCGATGCCAAGATAGCCTGTATGGCAAGCTGTCTCACAGCACCACACATGCGTGGTCCTACCATGGCATCAGCCCTCCTGAAGATTTTTGGCTCCCTCTGGGTCCTAGCGCCTCCGGTGTAGAACCCAGAGGTGTGACTAAATGGTGAAGACTTGTCCAAGAAGATCAAGAATTATGGTTGGTACGTAATTTTCATTTCTTGGGTGACATGTATATGAATAACAAGGGTAATAATGGGCATTATTGTTGAGAAGCAGTGGACAAACCAGATGGGCTATTAGCCTTCTTTTGTCCGTACTTCCTATGTTCCTATTACAGGGTTGTGTTAAAGGAGGACCTAGGACATGCCTATTTGAGGTAGGGTGGCATAACGGTTATACTACAAACCGTTATTAGGTATGAAAACCTAACAAAATTCTATCTTGGATAGACCCTTGCTAGGTGACAGAAGTGAGGTTTCTCCCTAGAACACTTATTCTAGAGGCATGGATATAGTTCATGATCCACACGTTGGCAGTTACATTGGAAGTGCTGATTCATCCTGTCTTTAAGCTAAGCTCTACCATATAGGTGGTATATCCTCCAGCTCTACCCTGTGACATCAGATCATCCTTTCCACTGGAAAAGTTCAGACTTCTCCTTCACAGCTGTGCACATTGTAGGTTACCACATGCGTCATTGGTGATTTCTGAGTTTTTCTGAAAGTTTCTTCTCTAATTTCGAATTCCTCAGTCCGGTCAGCTTCAGCTTTGACGATGAAAGCTTGAACACAAGGAAGGGAATTCTGCTCCCAGCTTCATATTCTGCATCATGTGCTGCCAGAAAATATGGATGGACCCACATGTGTTTTGCCTCTACTGTTTGGGGGCTACACATGATGTTTCAGGCTGCGGCCTGCACCAGACAATGCTCCATTCTTCCCTGGAGGGTTGTGCAGCCTGGCTTCTTAGATGGTTGCACAGCTCCCAAAACTTCAGCCAAAGGGCCACAAGAAGTATTCAGCTGTGGCGGGGTCTGCAGCCCAGCTTGCAGCCATGGAAGTTGCATTGGCTGCTGCTGTGGTGGGCACCTTGTCTGCCTTAGTGTTGCTCCCAGTTTGTGGCAGCGCCACAGCATGCTTCACCAGTGAATTCCAGGAAATGTATCAGGCTCTCCAAACCTTCAGGGAGAGCCCTGCTTGCCACCATATGAAACACAAGCACTGCCAGCAGCAGTCGTGGGACAAGGAGAGACCACGGTCCTTGTGCTGTCTCAACTTCCCCAACTGCTCGACTCTGGTTGAACGCTCAACTTCCGTCAAACTTTCTATGGTTCAGGGCCAGGACGCAAGCTTCATGATGGCCCCATTGGGCTTGTCAACTTTGGCACCAGCTGATCAGGCAATTGAGATGTTTCTCAACCCCATTGGCCAGTTGTTTTGGGAGATTGAAGAAGAGTCAATCTCCAAAACTCCAGTTCTCCTGATATTTTCTCATGAGAACATGGACTGGTTATTGTCCCTGACTAGCTCCACTTGAGAACATTCTCTACCAGTGGTCATTCCACCTAATCTGGTGCATGTAGTCTGTCATGCCTCACTGGTGCCTCCTCCTTAGCATCAGCCCTCAGGCCGATGGTCGAAGTCAAGCTCTAGATTGAGGCGCCACTCTCACTTGACCGGGAGGTGTTGCTGTCCACATTTCTCGACTTCCTTGTCCTCAGACAAGGAGATGCTACACTGCTGGATGTGGTAACACTGCAAGGAATTCCTCTGGAAGCAATGGAACCTTGGAGGTCAGGATAGGGCTCTACCTCCGACACCTGTGGTCAGCTGGCATGTGTAGGTGATGCCCACACCAGTCCATCCTCGACAGATGTCTCCAGAATTTGTCTCACCACCCTTGCAGGTGGCACTGCCTCCACTGCAGCCCTGGGGGGGAGCTCTGACAAAGGACTGCTGTGCTAAGACTGGCTGGCCAGGCCAACAGTTGGTGGAAATTACCCAGTCAGACAACTCTTGGGTGGTCTGCGGTGGCAAACGGTCGAGGCCCATTTCTGAGGAGCCCCCAAATGACTCGGATGGCTCTTCTGTGCAGTCACTGAGGATGCATACCCTCAACCACATGTCGATTGAGGAACTGACTACTGACCATGGTTTGGTGTCATTCAGGGCTCTACTTCATCTCCTTTTGGAGTCCATGTCTGTCTCTCTGGAGTCTGTTCAGAAAAGGGTCAAGTACCCTTTCACAGACATCCTCAATAGGGATGAATCTCTGGGGGTTGTCTTTCCTGTGACTAAGACCATTTTGGGACTGGCCGTGGAGCTTTGGCAGCATCCAGCATCCTGCCCGGCACCCTCTGCCCCTATGGTCCCCAAGTATGTGCTCCCTAATGGGTCCCTTTCCAAGTTCTTGAACCATCCCTCGGTTGAGGATCTGGTCTCGGACTGTTTTCCAAAAGCCCAGAAACCAAGGGGATGTGGACATGCCCCCAGACAGAAAAAAAATCACAGAAGCTTGACCATGTGGCCAGAAAGGTCTACACCGCCACCTGTCTCAGTCTCCCATCAGATGAGCTACATCTTGATGATGGCTAACTTTGGCTACTTCCTGCTGGGAGTGGTGGATGATGCCCTCCCTCACCTACCTGCTGACAAGCAGATGTCGATGAAGTTGGTCAGAGACCAGGGTCAAGCACTGGCTAAATGTTAGCTCCAGATGGCCTTGGACATGGGTGACTCTTGTGCTCGTGCCATGGCAGCAGCTTTTGCAGTGCATCACATGGCCTGTCTGAAGCTGTCCATCTTCACAGTGGACACACAGCACAAGCTGGCTTATATCCCTTTCTTTGGCACTGACCTCTTTGGCCCAGGGATGGAAGGCATCTCACTAGTATTGAGAAGTCCAGTGCCACCCTGGACTTTATGGCTTCATCCCAGAAGTATCCAAAAGCCCAGAAACCTAAAAAGAAGCCTTCATACTTTCAGCCACAGCAGCCTCAGCAACAGCCCCCCCCGCCCCCCCCGGGGCGATACCAAGCTTGGCACCCCCAAGGCCAAGTTCTCTGGTCAGGGGCCCAAAAAAGGTCTGGGCAAGGGAAGTGGTGCCCCTCCAGCCTCAGCAGCTGGTGCCCCCGCCAAAGCTGCCCATTGACAGGTTGGGGGAGTCTACCTCCCACCTTTCCTAGTCCCTGGCCTAGCTCCCTATGGGGGAGGAGGTCGGCCTTGCACTTCTGCCCACACTGATCCATTACTATGGACAACTGGGTGTTAGAGGTGCCAGGCAGAGGGCTGCCTGTAGGCTTCAAGGCTCACCCGCCTTACTGATCCCACCCTCTACAGGAGTCCTTGGTGTCACAGGATCCACCGCTTGCCCTCGGGGAGGACGTCACTCAGCTCCTTGTGAAAGGAGCTATAGCTTGTGTCCTGGATACCCTGGCAAGTCAGGGGTACATGTCCAGGTGCTTCCTGGTCCTGAAATGGATGGGGGGCTGGCGCCCCATACTGGATCTGCACAGTCTCAATCAACACACGAGGAAGTGCAAGTTCCAGTGGTAACCCTGAACCAGATCATACCTTCCTTACCACAGGGTATGTGGTTCTGCTCCCTGGTTTCTCCAGGATACATTCTTTCACATCCCAGCCCATCCCACTGGTGGTACCTTTGGTTCCATGCAAAAGGAGGGGTTCTGCTTCAGTTCCACATCATGCTCTTCACTTCTTGTCTGCGCCCAGGGTCTTCAAATGCACAGCAGTGGTGGCAGCTTTCCTGCGGTACAAGGGCATCTGGGTGTATCCCTACCTGGACATCTGGCTGATTACCGGGCCATCCAAGGAGGCCGTGCAGTGGTCCAGAGATCTGACCCTCCAGCCCTGCAGAGACTTGGGCCTCTTGGTCAACCTGGACAAGTCTGAACTGATCCCCTCACAGGTGATGCACTTCATTGGAGCAGAGATAGACTCCCTGCTGGCCAAGGCCTGCCTCCTTGTGGACCAGGCACTGGATCTTACCTCCTTTGCCTGATCATTTCAGATTGAGCACTTGCACCCTGTCCGGGATTTTCTGTGGCTGCAGGGGTTCATGGCATCCTGCACCAACATGGTCCATTAGGCCCCCTGGCAGATGTGACACCTGCAGTAGGAGTTGGGCAGTCAGTGGTCCCAGCACCTAGGACACTTTGACCAGCCAGAAACAGTGACCCAGCTAATGTGGGATGCCATCCAGTGGTGGTTGATTCCAGAACGCCTGGAGGAAGGACTCCCATTTGTCCACCCAGAGATGACCATCACACTCAAGACAGATGTATCTCTGGTGGGGTGGGGAGTGCACCTGGGGGATCACTGAGTCCATGGCTTCGGGTCACCCAGAGAGTCCCATCACTGCATCAACCTGCTGCAGCTCCATGTATTGCAGCTTACTCTGAAGGGATTCATTCCTTTAGTCAAGGGTCAGGTCATGTAAGTCCAGATGGACAACACCATGACCACGTTCTACCAGAACAGGTATGGCGACATGTACTCCTGTCCCCTGTGTCAGGAGGCCCTCTGCACCTGGACTGTCATGCGTGGCCTGGATTTAGATCTCCTGGTGATTCATGTTGCCAGAGCGGACAGTCAGCTAGATGCTGTCAGCTGCATGGAAGACACATCACATGAGTAGTCCCTGCATCAGGAGGTGGTGAACCACCTGTTCTCCCTGTGGGGCACACCTCTGGTGGACCTGTTTGCCTCCTGGGAGTTGACAAAACTGATGCTGTTTTGTGCTCAGTCTAGGACACTGATAGGAGATGCCTTTGCAAAGCCCTGGACCCCAGGTCTCGTATACCACTTTCCTCCCTTTCCCTTGATCCACAAAGTGGTAGTCAGGGCCCAAACGGACAAAGTGTGGATGATCCTGATAGTTCCAGACAACAGGTGGAAGTCCTGCACTTGAACCTTCAGTCCATGCACTTCACAGCCTGGTTCCTGAGCAGCTAGTGTTCCAGGCTTTGGGTCTTTCAGAAGATGTGCTCCACATTGTGAAGGCCTCCCAAAAAAGGTAAACTCTCTGCTGCTGCACCTTTAAATGGAAAAGGTTTTCTATTTGGTATTGAGACAAGGAGCTTGAATTCCTTGTCTACTCTGTGGCTAGTATCCTTGAGTACCTCTGGTTCCTCTCCCAGCTGGGGCTGTGCGTTATGACCCTCAAGGTACACCTGGCAGCCATCTCTGCATACTGGGCATGGGCTGGTATGCCAACAGTGGCCCAGGAGATGGTGGTTGAGTGCTTTTTCAAGGGTCTGGACCACCTGTCCCCTCTAGTGCATGAATGACCGCCACCATGGGACCTACTGCTGGTACTGGTTGTGTTCATAGGCAAGCCATTTGAGCCTATGCACCAGTGTGAGATGTCAGTCCTGTCAAGGAAAACAACCTTGGTGGCCATCACCTCAGCAAGAAGGATCAGTGAGCTTCTGGTGCCGTCAGTGGAGTCTCCATATCTTGTCTTCCACAAAGACAAGGTCATCCTTTGGCCCCCACCCCACCCAAAGTTCATCCCAAAAGGTAGTATCGTAGTTCCGCCTTAACCAGGTAATGAATCTTTCAATATATTTTACCAACCCAGCTGCAGAGAACAACTGCAGGCTGCATACTCTGGACCTTCGGAGGGCACTCACTTATTATGAGGAGTGCATGGCTGGAGTTCAGGGTGAGGCTCTGCAATTGTTTGTAACATACGCTGAAGCTGCACCTGGCAGATGGGCAGCAAAGTGGAAAATTGGCAGGTGGATTACATCCTGCATCAACCTCTGCTACAGGTTGGCTGGTAGGGAGCCTCCGAAGAGCTTAGGGCTCACTTTAACAGACATACCGCTACCTTGGTGGCTGCTTCCATAGATACTCCTATCCAGGAAGTCTGCAGAGATGCTACCTGGAAGTCAGCACACACCTTTATCCCCCTTACAGTATTGACCAAAAGTCTCTTCGAGATGCTGTATTTGGGACCTCGGTTCTCCAGTCTCTGTTTGTAGGGGTGCGAACCTTCCCCCTCGTCATGGAGAACTGCTACAAGTCCACTAATGTGTGGATAGTGAACTATATCCATGCCCCTAGAAAAATAGGTTACTCACCTGTAGCCCTAATTCTATGAGTGGTATATAGTTCACATCCACACCACCCACCCCACCTCCCCTGGCAAGTGGCACATGGATTCCAGCTTCCAACATCCAATAACTGTATGCCATTAACTTCATAACAGGGGTGCTTCAGAGCCTAAGAGAATGTGAAGTACAAGTGGAGCACCTTATCAGAGGTGTACCTGTAGATAACCTAGGAGACAGTGTAGTAATACCTGTAACACACAGACCACACACTCAGGATGGAATCAGTGCCACTGAACAGAACCACACAAACAGGACACATAGGCAACATACTCAGGCTGGGAATAGAGCCAAAAACATGAATTATTTTGGCTTTACTTCCAGCCTGCATGCACTGCCTGTGTGTCCTGTTATCAACAGCTGCACCAGGTTACATCAGGGGTAGGCAGGAACAGTGACATGCTGGAAAGTCACTACTGGGGGAGATGAGTGGTCTGTAGAGATTGCAGGGCAGTCATTGTTAGGAGAGTGCTCTGGGACCATGGCTGCTGTCTCAAATGTAGGAAGTTCCACATCACACAGTTGAGCTGCAGGCTTCTAAGGCTGAAATAAACTACTCGATGCCCAAGGCTGACTGGGCAGTAGGGGTCACTACATGAACTCCTTTGGCTCAGTAGAAGGGATGGACAGTAATGAGGGTGTAAGTTAGGGAACTGGTAGAAAGTGGAGCCAGGAGTACTCCCCACAACTGATTTCTGCCTCTGGACTCTCAGGTTCTGCCCGAGCACTGCTCTGAGCAGGCTCGGAGTGGTATTCCAGAGGCAGTGGCACCATCATCAAAAAGGCCAGGACAGATTTGGAGCATCAAAGGGGGCGTAGGGACTACAAAGGTGATAGCAGTAGAGGACTCCAGTGTTAGGGGACAGAGCAGATGGTTTGCTCCACACACTCAGAAATGGGGATAGTTCACTGCAGCCCCCAGGCTACATCAGTTAGACTAAGATATGAGATGTTGGAACTCATTGGGAAGGAGGGAAAGAAGCCAGAAGTAGTGATGCATGTAAGCACATTTTTTTTTTCATTTTATTTGAAATGTATTTATTGGGTAGGTGTACTGGACCAAGGTCCTTTTTCAGGCTCAGTCAGGGCTAGTGCACATAGAATTCCAAACAATTAGTGCAAAACACAAGTACATACAAACAGCTCAACAATATACATAGGGAGGCAGTATAGCGCAGTGGGTTAAGGCTCTGAGCTGCAGATCTGAAGACCTGGATTTGAATCCCACAACTGCCTAGGTGCATACTGTGTGATCCTAAGCAAGTCACTTAACTTTCTTGTGCTCCCAGGTCGCATCTGGAAACAAGCTTCAGTTTAGTGTGCTACTGCTGGTTAAACAATGCCCTCTAATAAACTTAAATTCATCATACAAAATTACGCAAGCATTTTTTTCAAAAATTTGAGAAGGCCTTATGTTCTGAAGAGAATTTGGAAGAGGATTTCAAAAGATAGAGGCAGAGACTGAAAAAGTTTTTCTGCTGATTTTAGACTTACACCCAACATGGGGCCAAACAAAGGCCTTTTGCTAATCAGAGATTGCTGTTAGGTATTTTGACTAAAAACAACCCTGAAAAGCCCTTGTATCAGAATTATAAATTGTCCTGTGCACCAGATCGAAAAACAAAAAATTGTATGCAATTGCAGCTGAAGACAAGGTCAGATGCTTTAATTTTGCATTATTTCTAATGAGATTCTCCCTAGTGGCCGTACTGTGGAACTGCCGGTAAGCAAGCAGAGAATTTCTATACACGTGACAGAAATTTCAGAAAATATCTAACCATGTCTTTTGCTGCAGCTGTATGACAAATGGGGGACAGTCACCCTAAAATGAGAGTATAGTAAACAATAATGAGTGCAGGATGACACTTGAAGAAAAACATTTTCATCTTCTCTGATTTCCTACCAAGGTCATGTGAGGGAGCGAAGTTGCAGCATATGAGTTTTTCAATTTTATGTGTGGCAAAAGTGATGGTTTAGGGATGAAGGTTTTCAGTACCTGGGGACTGGGCTCAGAGTTGATGGGGATGACAGCTATTTAAAAGGGCTTGACTACACCCCTTCAAGAAGGGTACATTTGGAGGAGGGACACCTGGTGGGACAAAGCTTGAATGTAGCAATACTGAAGGTAACAGCTCAGTCCATTACAGATGCACACAGTGCCTTCAGTTTCACAGGCTGACACCAAAATCAGAGCGATCAGGGGCAGTCCAGGCTGCCACTTCAGGCATTCTTACACTCCATTTGCCCCAATATTGTCATGCTAATTCTGATCAACATGCACGGATTCTGCCAGATTACAACAAACCCTAGGAGGAAGAGGAGGTCCCAGATCACGAAGGTCAGAGCATCCCCTCACAGGAGTCACCAGTGCAATGAAAGCACTCTACTGAGATACCAGACAATTTAATGCAAGCCTCTGGTGTGAGCAGGTCAAGAGATGGAAGTTGCAGAGTTGCAGTTTTGTCCCAAAATGGGGGGAAATATAGTTCCAGGTACATGAGGTTATAGTATTGGGTCTCCAGAGCAAAGGTATGTGTCCAGGTGAGCTCAATCTTTATCAGTTAGTCAGGTCATGTTGGAAGTCAGAGGTAGGACTCTGGTTACTAACCCTGGTGTGGTAGGATGGCTGGTGGTTCGAAGCTAGCTCTCTAGCAGCTGCCCCAGAAGATCACTTTGTCACCAGAATTAGGAACAACTGCAGTACCTTATATGCCAGGAATTGCTGTATGCCAAGAAACAGACATGAAAGCTAGCATCTGATACTGTGCAAGTTGACATTTGTTTATCCTACTTGTTCTCCCATGAAGCATTTTGAGAATCGTGTGAAAAATGCTGTGCAAAATAAGATTGTATTCTATTTTAAGGAACGAAAATAACAATTTGCTATTTGGTTCAGAAACAATAGGCAAGCTATCAAAAGTAGATTCCATAAGTGAAAAAAATGTGAGTGCATTATGAGGGTCATTTGGAAGAAAATACAAAATGCGATAAATTGAAGCCCCATTTTCTCCTCATACTTTAATTCCTTAAAGCAGCAGTATTCGTTAGTCAGAAACAATTTTTATCAAATAGTTTTTTTTTAGCAAAAATGTGTATCTGACATCCCTAGATTCATCCTCAGTATATTTTTTAATTTTCTCAGATGTTCAAAGTAGGTAGCCACTCACAATTTTTAAAAATCTCTTCTGCTGAGGTTACCTGTTGAATGTACATACTAAAGTCATACTGTGGACATGCTAGGATGATGCTACAGCATTGTACCAAGGTATTTTTTATGGTGGGCATGGCATGGGAGCAGGAAGTTTTAAACCCTTCAAAATCCTATATCTTCCTTTAGGAATAAAAGAAGCACCAAAAATGGCTATACACTTAGGGCCAGATATTCAAAAGGGTTGCGCCATGCTCAACAGGGTTGCGCATGCTCAAGTCCTACATTGCGCCATTCTGCGATATTCAGCAGGAGGCAGTTGTGCCACTGAAAACAGGCTGAGCAACAGCGCAATGCAAATGAATGCATGCTCAACAGGAGGGGGAGGAACCATGCATAAACTGCACAGCCCGATATTCAGCCGGGCTGTGCAGAGTTGTGCAGGCGCAACCCCCAACCTGAGCCTGCAGGACCTTGAGCCAAAAAAAAAGGCTTAAGTAGAGGGCCACCCACAGGTGAGCTGCTGTATTGCAGGGTGCAACACAGGCTGCCGCCACCTGTGGCTGGCCTCAACTCAGTCCCTGTGTTCTCTTCAGCCCGATGGTGCATAGTGTACTTTCATTGATCGCTGGTATCATCGTGGCTTCTCCCGTTATCTTCGGCGGTCCAGTGATCTAATGCCGACGGGCAGAGTGTGGTGAATTTCTGATGTTCGCGCTCGATGTGGCAGGCAGTGTTCTAACATTTCTCGCTGGTTCAGTGGACGTACGGGCCCTGGCAGAATGCACCGTTACCTCACCTTTCAGGTCCAGTGTCTCGTCCTCATCCAGGGCTCCACCCCCGCCCCCGCAGCCGGCGGGGTGCATCTCACCCGCCACCCGCCGCCGCCGACTGACTGCCCGGGCTGCATCGCGCTGCGCAGAGCAAGAGCCAATGGGCGCAGTCATGCACAGACATGTGTCCAGATCTGTGAATGATTCATTCACAAATCTGACTGTCATGATGGTGGGCTGCACGCCCATTGGTTCTTGCTCTGCACCATCGGGCGCAGCCCCACCGAGCAGTCAGTCGGCGGGCGGCGGGCGGCAGGCGGTGGGATGCTGCCGCCGCCGGGGAGCGGGTGGTGGGGCTTCGTGGTGGGTGGGTGGGGGACACTAGCCACCAGGGAGATGTTTGGGTGGGGGTGTCAATTTACATTCTGCCCCGCGATCGGGCATTACGGTCCACTGGACCACCAGGGAGATGTTCGGGGGGGGCACTTTACTTACTGCCCGCGATCGGGCACTAGGAACATGTTCGGGGGTTCATTTTACATTCTGCCCGCGATCGGGCATTTCGGTCCACTGGACCACCAGGGAGATGTACGGGAGGAGGTGGGGGAGCCACATTGCTGCCCGCGATCGGCTGCAGGGCGCGCCGGTCCCACGGCTGCTGCCTGGCAGGGCGGCCAGGCGTAAGTCCTCAGGGATCAGCGCACCTACATGTTAATGACATGCAAATGAAGCTGTTATCAGATGCAAATGGCCCCTGCACCTTGCATGAATTATGGCCCCATTTGCATGTCACCTTTTGAATATCGTGATTTTGCACATGGCGCAATGGTACTTGGCCACCGCAAGTTGAATGCTCCACTCTGACAACTTGCGGTGGCGCAAGTTTCACTGCGCCATGCACAGTGGCTGTGGCTGGGGGGTGATATTCAAAGGAGTTGCTCAATAGCGCAACTCCTTTGAATATCGCCTGGGCCACACCCCAGCGCAACTATTTTGCGCAGCGCAAGGGCTTGCACCTCAGAATGGCGCAGTTTGAATATCCAGCCCTTAATGTTTTGCCACAAAAACATTATTGCTGAATAAAACTACACGGTGAATAAGACATACTGCCGCTTAAATTATTTGTCTGCTATTGGTTGATTAGTTAGGTAGGTAGGAAGCTAGTTAGTTCCAGTTGTTGGCCAGGACAAGATACTGAGCTGATGTGTCCTGGGGCAGAGGAAACAGGAAAATTATACAAAAGGGGGAAGGGAACAAAGTAAAGGTTACCAGCAGTAGAAAAAATAAGAGTGTAATGCAAACTGAAAATGCCACAAACCAGGTGTAAGTTAGCATAAACAGCAAACATCATGTAATGCTTGGAATAAACAGCCACAGCAGTGAACATATTTATATGAGTTACAACAATGAGGTAGCCAGGTAGGCGTACCAAGCAGATGAAGTATTGGCATTGTCACAGTAGTCCAGTACAATGTCATTAAGCAATTCTGAAAGTGTAGTACAGTACTGTAAACAACAGTCTGGAGCAATCTGGCTGAACAGACGGCAGCAAATTGATGTCATAGAAGATGTTGAGAGTGACAAGGGAGGCAACAGCTTAGAGAACAGGGATAATTGAGTAAATTCAGTTAATGTATAAGCACCACTAGACACAGCAGCATGGTGGCCCAGTTGTGTCATGCAACTGAACTCTTAGTACCTGATGGGACGAAGAGGACCTCAGCTTAGGTGGTAGATTGTTCCACTGGTGGGAAATTCAGTACAAAACGGGCCACCTGGTCAATGGTTTGGTGTTTTTCTTGCAACAGGGTGTGAGAAAGGAGTGCAAGTCAGAGTTCTTCAGGGGAAGCTGGCCAATTTATGCTGCAGCAGAACTGCCATTTGTGACACTGGCAACCTGGTTTCCATAAAGAATCCAGGCTGGGGTGGTGGTGGAGAAGGATCGAGCATCCCAAAGAAGGTTCTCCATCTCTGTTGATGGTGGCTCACTGACACTGTTGTGCTACCGCCCCTGGGATACCACAGGTGGTAGTGCACATTGGTTGTTGCTACTACAGTTAGAGGATCCTGACTGACTTCAGTGCAGGCATGTTTCTGTGTCTGTACATCCAGAGCCCCTAGACTGTCAATGTTCTGTGGGCAGAGAAAGGACAAAAATCAGGAAGAAGAGAAAAACTGACTGATGGTGATGCAGCATAATAGTGTAGGGTGTTCTTAGGCCCCAAGTCACCGCAGCCTGGTGGTCTAGTGAGCATGACTTTGGAGGGGTTCACCTGTTGACCCTGCTGGGTGGGGATATATCTGTGAGATCAAAGCTACCCTGGGTTAGGTGATTGAGTGGCCTGGAAGGCTGCCTCTGTGATCATAGTAAAATGGTAGCAGTCAGCCAAAACAGGTGAAATGAAAAAAAGTATTCCTCAGGGAGTAGGAAGAGGGACGGTAGTGATAAGGAATAGGGATAGGTAATAAGGGATAGTACTTAATCAGAATTCAGAGATGAGGCAAGTACCATGCATGAGGTTTCTCCTGTCCAGGGATGGACAGGCTACCTAGTTGTGAAGTGTACAGTGTTGGGTGTGCAGGGTCAACTTGGAACAAGCATTGGCCAATGTGAAAAAATTAACACTTGTATTTGTTGTGTAGTTGTTGGGCATAAATAGCACAGCAGTTAAAAATTAACAAAGTAGTATTTATTTATTTTATTTAGTTTTTGTTGACCAGGAAAGGAGGACTAGACAATTCTGCATATTTTCAGCCTTGTCCTGGGGGAGGGGGATACAGATGGATGCCAACTGACATTGAACCAGATTAAGCTCTTGGTGGTATTTTTAGTGAATGGGGGAAATTTGGCCATGGCACTGGGGAAATTCCCCTACTGTCTGTAGGGGGAGCTGCTGAGCCCAAGATGGATGACCCGGAGCAGCTGGAGACTGCTGGTGCACCTGCAGGAGAGCTGATCTCCCTTCCTGCAGGTCCAGCTCAGAAGATCAATTTGGAGCCAAGTTTACCTGCAAATGATAATGAAGAGCATGGTATGTTTGTGTTGGAGTTACCTGATGTCCTGTTACAGGGGCGGTCTGAAGAAGACTGGCTGAGAAGTATGCTGTGAGAAAAATGTTCGCTGTTGCTCTCATTAATTAACGCATCTGAAATGCTGACTGAGTCCTTGAATACTGTATCTGTGGTACGGCAGGCTAATGAACTGCAAAGCGCTGACATACAGAATGTGGAGAATACTGCTATTCCTTCTACGGTAATGAAACTATGGAATTCGGATTCTGTGCAGACTGACTTGCTGTCTCATGCTGTCCAGGAAGCCTGCTCAGCTGGGAGTGAGGCGGTAACATCTGAGAAGCCGCTGCACTGCAGTTCGCATGAGTTCACAGCTGAGAAGCCAACTACACAGACGCCGCTTGAAAACAACAACGCTGTGGCCACTGACACTTCCCACAGTGTGAATATGGACTGCTTAAGTACTCCATCTGAGGGGAAAACATTACCAACTGAGTTGGGCCTTAGAGAAGGACGGGCGGGACCTTCAGAAAGTGCATGGGGTTTTTCAGAAGAAAACCTTGGTCTTTAGAACATTCTTTGATAAATGCAGGCTGGAAAAGACTGAGACTGGACAATGGTTATCAAATCTTGACCACAGCCCCATACCAGGACCCCCGCCCTCCCCGGTGCTGGTAGTGCAGTAATTGCTTCTGAAGTTAAACTACCTGTTTCAGGCATAAATATAGAATCCATGTTTGTTACAGACTCTGACCTGGATTTATGTGCAGATGATGTAGTATATGAATCCCAAGCACAGCATACTTCTCTCCGCAATAATGAACTTGAGCACTCCAATACTAATTCAGGGGATGAAGGGCCTAGTACATGTCCCACATCTTGGGGAGACCAAATGGAACTGGACTCCCCTGAACAAACCCAACCTCCTCCGCTATCTGTAGTAGAAAGCTCTAGACAAAAGTGGGTGACTTCTGGAACAAAAGATCACTTTTCTCAGGAGCAGCCTCTGGCTCAATGCAGGAATGCAGTGAGGTTGCAGTATTTGGGAGGCCATGATAATCTCCCTGATAGGATCTATGTAGAGTGTACCTTAATTAAAAACTCTGTGGGTTTTTTTCAAATAAAAATACATATACAGTATGCCATTATCCATACCTCGGGGAATTGCTATTTGATATTAGCTTCAAAACCCCCGCACAATCTGAATAGATTGTGGGCCAAGTATGGAAAACTGCGGCATTCAGCACTATGGCTGCCTTTCTGTGCCATCCCCTTTACTAAACCAGCAATAAGAACAGTGACTATTTTTTTTTTAAATTAAAGTATTGCAGTCCACAATATTGCTCATTGGTTGAAACAATACTGCAACCTACTGGGCCTGCCTTAACACATCTTCGATGAAGAACACATATGGACTGGGGGATGGAAATTTAAAATTAAACTACATATGAATAACTTGGGACCAAAACATCTACCAAGTATCTTCTTTTTGGGGAGGGAACATGACCATTGTGTTTATCCTGGTCAACCTAAAACATGTTTTAAATGTGGATCTCCTTCACGTCCGAGTTCAGTTTGTAACCAAATTAAATGTAATCAATGTTTGGAATATGGCCATGTTAGTGCAGATTGTCAGAATGAAGTGCTTTGCAATCTTTGCGATGAATCTGGGCATTCTTACCACACATGCCCCTGGGCAACTCATAATAGAAATGATCAACCAGATGAAGTTGTCTTATTAACTGCAGTTCAAAAAAAAAGACATTAATGCCCACAGAAAGCAGTATAAGGTACTGGTGGTCGTTAATTCTCCCAATACTCAGGAGCAAAGGCCTGAACCACAGCCTACTGAACCTCTGCCGCAAGGGTATGACACATCAGTAACATAGACAGAATTTGATGGCCGATAAGGACCACTTGGCCCACCTAGTTCACCCATTTCCCTACCTGATGGATAAGCTGCAGATCCTAGTTACCCAACAGCTTACTTCATCCAACCCCCCCACTAGAATTGCCTTATGTCTGTCTCAAGCATTCTTGAATTCTTCCACTGTTCTTGACTCCACAACCTCCTCAGGAAGGCTGTTCCATGCATCCACAACCCTCTCCATGAAAAAATACTTTCTAACATTACTTCTGAACCGTCCCCCTCTATCTTCAAGTTTTGCCCCCTTGTTCTTGCACAACTCTTTTTCTGAAAGATGCTATCCTCTTGGACTTTAATTCCCTTGAGGTACTTGAAAGTTTCTATCATGTCAACCCTCTCCCTCCTTTCCTCGAGGGTATACATATTAAGCTGCTTTAGTCTCTCTTCATATGTCTTCTGGTGCAGACCCTGTACCATTTTGGTTGCCCTCCTGTGAACAGCCTTCACTCTGTCTATGTCTTTGTGGAGATGGGGTCTCCAGAACTGTATGCAGTACTCCAGATGGGATCTCACCAACTGTCTGTACAGAGGGATAACAACTTCCTGTTTTCTACTAATGAAGCCTCTCCCTGTGCATCCCAGTATTCCCCCAGCCCTAATTACTGCCTTCTCACATTGCTTGCCCACCTTTAGGTCATCTGATATAATTACTCCCAGGTCCTTAGGTTGAAAATAGAGGGGTTCATTGGTGAAATGTGGGGTTTAAACTTGTGAAGGGGGGAGGGATGGGAGAAAAGGCTGTCGAGGAGGGTCTGATAAAGGAGGGAGTCTGTCTCCACCCCCTGGGTAGCTGGAGGAATGCAGGAAAAGGCCGACTGGTAAGGTGCGGACCAGGGAAAGACAGAATCCCCATAGGAACATGAGCAGGGGAAATGGAAGTATAGGGAAAGGGTGGAAGGTAGTCCTGCTAAATACCAGGAGCTTGGGCAATAAAATGCCTGAGCTCCAGGCGATGCTAACTGAGGGAGAGGTGGATGTGGCAGCTGTCACTGAGACCTGGGCCACCACAGGGCACGATTGGGACCTGAACCTGGAGGGCTACACCATGTTCAGGAAGGACGGGGGGAGGGAAGGGGAGGAGGGGTAGCAATAACAGTCAAAAACTGCATTGCCGTAGGAGGAGGAGTGGAGGAGGCAGAGGGAACTGTGGAGGCGATTTGGGTCACCTTGATAACACGGGGGGGGGCAAGAGAGTAAAAATGGGAGTGGTGTATAGACTCCCTGCGCTGGCAGAGGAGCTGGAGGAGAGTCTGGTGGCAGATGTTGGTAGACACTGCAGATTGGGAAGGGGAAGGGTGGTGGTGTTGGGGGATTTAAACATGCCAGGAACAGACTGGGAGACTATGACATCCTCGGTGGCCAGGGAACAGAGGTTGTTGGATGTCTTTCAGGATGCGTTCCTAACTCAGCAGGTGGGGGAACCGACCAGGGAGGAGTGGATACTGGATGTGGTCCTGGCAGAAAGTGACCAGATTGGGGGCCTGGAGGTAAGGAACCCGTTGGCGGGGAGCCACCATGCCATGGTCTGGTTCTGCGTGAACCTAGGAGGGGTAGAAGGCTGCACAAAGATGGAGGTAACTGACTTCAGGGGGATGGATTTCAAGGAAATGGGAAGGATTCTTAAGGAGCACGTGGATGGGATTGGGCCAGACATGGACGCTGACAGTAAGTGGGAAATCATTAGGAGGGGGGTGCAGGATGCTACCAGCACCTGCGCAAGAGTAAGACGAAAATGCGGTAGGGCCCGAAAACCCTGCTGGTGGACCAGGGAGGTTCAGGAGGTGGTGAGGAGAAAGAATGCAACCTATAGGCAATTCAGGTGCTCAAGGAGTGAAAGGGATCGAGGGGAGTATAAGCTGATGGTCAGAAGGGCCACTAGGGTGGTGAAGGCGGCTAAGGCGAGGAAGGAGCAGAACCTGGCCAGGGAAATTAGGAGAGGGAACAAGGGGTTTTTTAGATACTTTGGGGAAAAACGAAGGGTGAAGGGGAAGATTAGCAGGATTAAAACAGGGGAGGGATGGGCACAAGACCCAGGGAGTAGGCTGAGGTACTACATGAGTACTTCACCTCAGTTTTCACCAAGAAAAATGGGGGGGGGCTGCATCATACATAGGAGGAGATGGTGAAACTGAGGCGGGGGGGACCCTTACTGATTGGTGGGTCTGGGGAGGGGAGCATCACTGGCAGGTGGGGGGAAGGCAAAGCAGGGGAACGAGGTAGCAGAGGTGGAAATCATGGCAGAGAGAGTGAGGGAAGCCCTCAGGTCCCTTAAGACAGAGAAAGCACCAGGGCTGGATAAATTACATCCCAGAGTGCTGAAGGAACTGGTGGATGTCCTGGCGAAACCCCTGGCGGAGCTCTTCAGCATCTCTCTGAGGACAGGGTGGGTGCCCCAGGACTGGAAGGTGGTGCATATAGTGCCTATCCACAAGGGGGGATCAAGGGAGGTGGCAGGGAACTACAGGCCTGTCAGCCTGACATTGGTGGTGGGCAAGGTGATGGAGGGCATTGTCAAGGAGAGACTGGGGGGGACCTGGAAAAGTTAGGGTGCCTGGACAATAGACAGCATGGATTCGTCCCGGGAAAATCATGTCAGACAAACCTTGTGGAGTTCTATGACTGGGTGATGAGTGCCTTGGACCTGGGTAGACCAGTGGACATCCTCTTTCTTGACTTCAGCAAGGCGTTTGACTCTGTTCCTCACGGAGGCCTTTTGGATAATCTGGGAGAAATGGGGGTGGGGAGCCAGATGATCAGATGGATAGGAAATTGGCTCCAGAACCGGACCCAGAGGGTCGTGGTTAGAGGGATAGTCTCATCCCCAAGGAGGGTCATTAGTGGAGTCCCTCAGGGATTGGTTCTTGGGCCACTCCTGTTCAACGCCTACGCCTCTGACATAAGGAAGGGTATCAGGAGTGATATGAGTCTCTTTGCGGATGTCTCAAAATTGGGGGCAGTGGTGGATGGGGAGGAGGGGAGGGTGGCCCTACAGGGGGACCCGGAGGCTCTGGAAAGGTGGTCTAGAAAGTGGAAGCTGAGGTTCAATGCAGGAAAATGCAAGGTACTGCACCTGGGAGCCAGAAACCCGGGCCAAGTGTACACCCTGGGGGAGAATGCTACAAGTCTCGATGGCTGAGAGGGACCTGGGGGTGGTGGTGGATGTCAAGATGAACAACTCGGAGACTTGTAGCAGTGCAGTGGCAAAGGTCAACAGGATGCTTGGATGCATTGCTAGGGGGCTCACCTCCAGAAGGAGGGAAGTGATACTCCCACTGTTTAACTGCTTGGTGAGGCCGCACCTCGAGTACTGTCTGCAGTTTTGGAGGCCACATTTAAAGAGGGACATTGAACTCCTGGAGAGGGTCCAGAGGAGGGCAGCCAAAATGATTTGGGGCTTGGGGGATAGGACCTATGGGGAGAGGCTCACAGAGAAAAGGGACAAGGGGGACATGATAGAGGTCTTCAGGTACATGAAGGGGTAAATAGGGGAGGAGCAGTCAGGGTGCTCCAATGGAAGGGGGGTAACTAGAGGACATGGGTGGAAGCTGGAGGGGGGATTCAGGGGAGAAAGGAGGAGGTGCTACTTCACTGAGAGGGTGGTGGAGCCATGGAATGCGCTGCTCGGGGGCTGATGGAGGCAGAAACAGTGGAGGGGTTCAAGAGGAGGTAGGACAGGTACAGGGAAAGGGTTCTGGAAGCAAATACCAGTGCAGCAAGAATATCCAGGACTGGGAAGGCAGAAGCTAGAGAGGGAGAGGGGGCAGCAAGGTCAGCTCCCAGGGTGGGGGGGCTGACCAAATGAGCAGACACAAAAGACTGTTAGACCTATTCTGCTGGCATTTTAGTATGTTAGTATGTCCCTTTTGATTTTTATTGTTGTTAGTATCTCACCCCCATTGTGTACTCTTACCCTGGGTTTTTGTTTCCCAGGTGCATTACCTTGCATGTCTTTGCATTAAATCTGAGCTGCCATACATTTGACCATTCCTCCAACCTTACCAAGTCCCTTTTCCTCCTTTCCACCCCAACTTGTGTATCAACCCTGTTGCAGATCTTTGTGTCATCTGCAAAGAGATATACTTTTCCTTCCAGGTGCTCTCCAATGTCACTTATTAAGACATTAAAGAGGACCGGTCCAGTACTGAACCCCTGCGGTACCCCGCTAGCTACCCTTCTTTCTTCACTGTGGACTCTGTTTACTGTTACTCTTTGCGTCCAGTTGTCCAGCCAATTTTTTTTATCCAGGCTACTACCTAGGGACCCACTCCAAGGCTGGCTAACTTGCATATTAATCTTTTGTGTGGGATTGTGTCAGATGCCTTGCTAAAATCTAGGTAAGCTGTATTCACAGCCCCTCCCTGGTCTACTACTTTGGTCACCCAGTCAAAGAAATCTATTAGATTCATCTGACATGCCCTTCCCACTGTGAATCCATGCTGCCTTGTGTCCTGTGCCCCGCTAGCCTCTAGGTACTCAACAATTCTTTTCTTCAGAAATGATTCCATCATTTTTCCTATCACTGAGGTTAAACTAACTGGTCTGTAGTTTCCTGCCTCTGCCCTGCTCCCACTTTTGTGACGTGGAATCACATCCTCCCTCCTCCAGTCCTCAGGTACCACCCCATCCTCCCATGATTTGTTAAACAGAGTAGTCAGTGGTGTCACTAATTCTACCCTTAGTTCTTTTAGAATTCTTGGGTGAATCCCATCAGGCCCAATTGCTTTGTCCACCCTCAGATTCAAGAGTTCTTTCAAAACCCTTTCTTCTGTGAATGGACTGGTATCGACCCCCCTATCCAGAGTGTTTCTTTTGTTTGGTTTAGGTACCTCCCCCTCCTCTTCTGTTGTGAATACTGAACAGAAATATTTGTTCAGTATCCCTGCTTTTTCACTGTCATCCTCTGCCCACATTCTCTCCCCTTTATTAAGCCTCAGTATCCCTCCCTTGGTCTTTCTTCACTCCCTAATGTATCTATAAAAGGTTTTATCCCCCTTCCTAACAGAATTGGCTATCTTTTCCTTGGTTTTGACCTTTGCTATTGTGAGTACCTTCCCTGCCTCCTCCTGCTTTAACTGATAAAGTTCTCTATCCCACTCCTTCTGTTTCCTTGTATTTCCTGAATGGTATCCTTTTCTCCTTAACCTTCCCTGCCACCTCTTTTGAGAACCATAGTGTTTTTTTCCTTACTTTTGTTTTGTTGATTCGCTTCACACAAAGGCTTGTTGCCTTTGTGATGGCTGTTTTGATTATTTCCCATTGTTCCTCCACCCCTCCTTCTTGCCCATTTGCTAGTGCTTTTCTGAGGCACTCTCTCATTCTCCCAAAGTCAGCCCTCCTAAAGTCCAATACTCTTGCTTTTGCATGGCTTGACTCTATGGCTGTGTTTATTGTGAGCCACACTGTTTGGTGGTTGCTTGTTCACAGATGGCTACCCACTTCTAAATCTGAGATTCTTTCTCTGTCCCCGTTTGAGAGCACCAGGTCTAAGATTGCTCCCTCCTGAGTGGGTTCCAACACTAGCTGTCTGAGGCATGCCCCTTGTAGGGCATCAAGAATGACCCTGCTCCTGGATGTGCTTGCAGCAAAGGTGCTCCAGTTAACATCTGGCATATTCAGATCCCCCATCAACAATATCTCCCCCTTTTTCTGCCATTCTAAAGATGCCTTCTATCATTTCCTTGTCCATTCCCTCCCCCTGAGATGAGGGTCTGTACACAATACCATGTGGATTGTAATGCCATTTCCTGTCTCCAAGGTGACCCATAGTGACTCATTTACTTCCTGTTTACTCTTTAGTTCTGTTGCTTTAATCTCTTCCCTTACATAGAGAGCTACTCCTCCTCCTCCTCTTTTACCCTCTCTGTTCCTCCAGTTGATTGTGTATCCTGGTATGTTGACATCCCAGTCATGGTTCTCTGTGTACCATGTTTCAGTGACTGCCACAATATCCAGGCATCCCCTCTTCCATCAAGGCCACTAGTTCAGGGAGCTTGTTACATAGACTACGGGCATTGGTACTCATCACCATCCAT
The DNA here is from genome assembly GCA_016271365.2 of Neoceratodus forsteri. Classification (NCBI taxonomy): domain Eukaryota; kingdom Metazoa; phylum Chordata; order Ceratodontiformes; family Ceratodontidae; genus Neoceratodus; species Neoceratodus forsteri. Next base: position 372,555,294 of record CM057450.1, on the reverse strand, counting down.
TTTATGATGGCCTTACCCCTTTTAGCTCCATCCCTGTCCTTACAGCCTTTGTCTTTTTTTGCATTTACCCCTGTCTTGCTCCCTAATGACTTCTCTACCTTGGTGTTTACCTCACTAATTACTGTGTTTTATGAGGGAAGGCTGGGATTTCTCTGCTTCTTTTCAGTGCCTTCCTCCTTGGCTAGTTTAAATGCTTGCTAATGAAGCATTTAAACCTATCACCTAGGATTCTGGTCCCCCCCCGGACAGATGCAGACCATGGTGACAGTATAGGCCTGTATCCATCCAGGTGGTTCCCCAGCCCCAAGAAGTCAAAACCCAGCGTTCCACACCAGTTTTTCAGCCATTCATTGAATCCCATGGTGCGGAGTACCCTAGCATCATACTTGCCATAGACAGGCAGCACCTCTGAGAAGGTTACCGTACGTGCTACTTGTCTAAGGCCCCTCCCCAACTCTACAAACTCCTCTTGCACTGCTCTGATCACATTCCCAGCCAGATCATTTGTCCCTAGGTGGACAATGACATCCAGCTCCCTCTCTCGTGCAGCTGCTCTCGTGATCCTGAGGATTCGCTTCCTGTCCCTCCGAGCCCTGGTGCCAGACAGGCACCTTACCTCCCTCCCTCTGCCCTTCCTCCCTTAATTCTACCCCCTAATGATTGAGTCCCTCACCAGGAGTTGTTTTCTTCCTCTGTGGGGTCTCATGCCACCCTCCTGTGGGTCTCCTTTGAGGAGGTTCCCAGCATCCTCCTTGGTCTCCACTGCAGGTGCCCCATAGAGGAACCACTCTCTGCCAGAACAGCATATGAATTGTGGAGAGGTACAGCTGGAGGGATGCACTTCTGTTCCACCACACTCTCACTCCCTGAGCCCACCTTGATCCCACCACTCCTCTTTCTTGGCAATCTCTGAGGTAGTGGCAGTGGCCCTGGTGGTCCCTGGGTGGGGGAAGAGATTTCACGAATCCTAGCCAGGTCAGCCTGGAGAAAGGCAGCCTCCTCTCTCAGACCAGAGAGGTGCCTGCAAATAGGGCAGCATTGCAGCCTCCAGAATGTCTCCCGAAACACTGCCGCCCCACAGCCATTGCACTGCACCACTCCCATCATGACTTATTTTGTGTCCCCTCTGCTGTTGCTTTGTATGCTTACTCTCTCTCCTCACTCTACATATTTTTCTACCTACTTTCCTACTGCCTATGTGCCCTTACAACTCTCACCCTTCCTGTAGTCTTCAGTAGTCTCCTTCTTCCTTGCTCGGACTCAGACCTCCAGCAGTTGCGGGGAGAAAGAACTATTTTTTCCTTCAAGGTTGATTAAACTAATGTGTCTCAGAGATTCTTCCCTTCCTACTGTCAAACAGGAAGTCCCTATTATCAGTCAAATCCAGTGGCTATAAAAGTAGAACTGGCTTAGGGTGGAGGGGTGGGATGGAGGGCAATTAGTAAGAAAAGCTGTACCTCTTTTAGTCAGCTGCTACTTGCTCTGAAAGCAAGATTCCTTTCTGCCAGAAACTAGCAGCAGGAAGCTGTAATTGGAGACAGCTACTTTTCTACTGCTCAAGCCACACCCCCAATTAACTTCTCTCCTCGCCTCCTGGTTTAGCAAACTAAGTTGATACAGCCCCCTTCCCCAAACAGAGAAGCACACAGTGACTTTCTTCTTTTTTTAATACTTATATGAGACCCCCTGCTTCTAATAAAGTATATGTTTGCTTAATCCCAACAGGCACTGACTCCTGCTGAGATGGAAGTGATTTATCAGTAAGAAAATATGTAACTTTTTTAGTCAGCTGCTACCTGCTCTGAAAGCAAGATTCCCTTCTGCCATAAACTAGCAGCAGCAGTAAGCCCTTATAACTCTGAGGTACAGGAACCACTTCCCTCTCCTCCACTGCTAACCCCTAATGATGGATTGCCTATACCAACTAATCAGACTGCAATTGACACTGCAGTGCACTGCTTAGATACTAGCATTGGGACTAATGTAGAAATGCCTCCACCAACTATGACTACTGTGTCAAAGAAAAGATCCATGAAACAGATTAAACCTAAATCTAAAATTGCAAAATCAGCATCCTCTATACAGTCTGTCCCACTGGCTATAGATACGAGGTGTTAGATACTGGTTCACATGAATCTGATCCAGGAGGTGACTCTGAAACCTCTTCTACTATTTCTTCTCAACATACAGTCTCCACTGATTCAGAAAAGGAACCCTCATCTCAGGGTGCACCTAAGGTGCTTAGGGACTAGGCCTCATCGCAGCAACAGACTGGTTAAAAACTACACAAATTATCTTGATGGACTCCTCTCCAGCATTCACTGTTGCCACACTTAATGTGAACAGTGTAAAAATGCTAGGAGACGATTAGTGACTTTTTCTTTACTAAAGGACTTGAATTTTGGTATTTGCTTTCTTCAAGATACTAGGTTAAATATGGATTCTCTAATCACTGCAACAAAAAACTCTGGTGTAGGGGTATACCTTATTTTTCTTTTGGGATAGAAGCTTGTGATGGGGTAGGTGTGTTATTCAGAGGAGGGCATTTCTTGGTTTCCAGAGTTTTGGAAATTTTATCAGGTAGGGCTCTGTTAATTGATTTCTCTACTATCGATACTGCTTTGAGGGCATTGAATATTTATGCACCACAAAAAAAGAAGGAACAGGTGAATTTATATAATATGATTAAACCATATTTGCATACCACTAGGCATATCATCTGGGCAGAAGACTTTAATTGTGTTCTGTCCACAAAGGATAGAGGGGCAAGAACTGATAAAGAATTTTGTGACACTAACTGTCTAAAACAGATTCTACATACCGCTGAATTAACAGATACTCAGAGAAAAATATACCCACAAGGAGGTCATACCTTTTATAGCAGGCAATGTGCCACCAGGATAGATTTTATTTTCTCTTCCAAATATGTAACTATTCTTGGAGCTAAACTATATCTGACAGAAACTTCTGATCATGCCCTAGTAGCCATATCATTGGGTCTTAAAGAAAAACTATCAATAGGTAAGGGGTATTGGAGGTTGAATTCAGCCCAATTAGACAACCCAGACATTTGCCGACAGGTACAAGATCTGCCTAATCCTAGAATGTCTATGGGCTGCTTAGTGGATGATGAGTTTATGGTGATTAGAAATAAAAAGTGAATTAAAACAATTCTCTATGCAGAATGCTTCAAGCATACATACTGCACAATATAAAAATATTTACACTACAGCTAAGAAAACAATTATTCAGACTATGCTCTCAGGAAAATGAGGGAAAACATGGCTTTATCTCTCAAATAACTAACACAATAAAGGAAATGGAACAATTGCAATATTCTCGGGCAAGCTCGTCCTTGAAGTAACACAAGGTTGCACTCCTGGGAAGATGGGATTTGGAGATGTTTTTGAGAGTTGCAGGAAAAGAGTAGAGGCAAGAACCATGGAATCCTTAACAAACAAGGAGGGTGTACTAGTAAACACTGCTCCTGCCCTGTTAAAAGTAGTGCATGAACACATGCAAGACTTTTATGCAGAGCATGATAGCCCTAGGGAACAAGTAAATCAATACATAGATTCTTTTGCGAAGCCCTCATCCTGCAGACTAGTATAGACTCATTACTTGCCCCATCACCCCTCAAGAAATAAACACGGCTATTCAAACTCTAAAAAAAAAATACTGCTCCAGGTCTGGATGGTTTGACTTCAGAATTCTAGTAAAAAATTCAGGACAGAGTTGGTAGAAATATTGGAGGTAGTATATAATTGTATTTTACTAACTAAAACTACGGATTTTCACACATGGGGATAGCAGTACATATATTTATATATAAAAAGAATTTGAGGTCAGATTTAAATAACTGGAAACCACTTAGTTTATTAAATAAAGATCTTAAAATACTGATGGAAATCTTGTCAAATAGACTGTCTACAGTAGCTCCGCATTTAATTTCAACAACCCAAAGATGCTCGGTTTCAGGCAGAACAATTTCAGATAACCTCTTTCTCTTTTGAGAATTAGTAGAACAAGGAAAGGATGATTTTCTGAAGGGATATATTATTTCTTTAGACCAAGAAAAGGTCTTTTATAAGGTGTCACATGGTTGTTTAAAGACAGTGTTACTATCTTATGGAATCCCAGAGCAGTTTTTTGAGTGGATATTTACTATCTATAGTGTAGCTACAGTTATACCATAGTTTAATGGGTTTTTAGGATCTTATGTTCCAATTAGAAGGGGAGTTTGTCAGGGCTGTCCTATGAGCCCCCTGTTGTATGTATTCTGTACTGACCCTTTACTGTGGAAAATACAACTGGATGCTCTAATCCATGGTATAACACCTTGTACCTCAACCTAAAAGTTAAAACAGCTGCATATGCAGATGATGTCTGTTTATTTTTAGCAGACCCCCCCCCCAGTGTGCAAGCTATGACACAAGTTGAACACTACTCTTTAGTTGAGGGAGCATCAGTTAATATTGCTAAAAGCATGGGGTATATTGTTAGTAGTTCCACTACAGACATTAACACTATGCAAGGAATCCCAGTGTCTCAGGGACCCATTACAATTCTGGGGATCACCTTTGGTAAGGGTGATAATAATACCTTAAATTGGGAAGACAAACTACAACTTGGGAAAAACAAAGTAGCATCTTGGAAAATGTGGCAACAGACCAAAAAGAAAAAAGTAATGCTGGTTAAGACATTTTTATTACTAATATTTATATATTTGAGTGTGATATACCGTATACCATGGAACTTGGAAACCACTTTAAGTTTAGTTTTTCAGGTTATTTGGGGGAGTCAGTTAAATCCCATAAAAAGGGAAGTATTGTACCTCCCCATGAAACAAGGAGGGTTGAATTTATTAAATCCAGTTATTTTTTTAATAGTATATTCTTATATAACAATTTGGCCTCTACTATGACACCATCTCCTGCAATATGAAAAGTGTTTGCCAGAGACTAGCTAACTCACTTTATGAATAAATGGTCTTTATCTCAGTCCCTTCCCAGTATTTTTCATACAGTTCCCTGGTTTTTTAAACCAGCAGTACAAAAAATATGGAAATGGAAACTTCATCCATCTCAAATCACCCAGGTACATAGGAGCCAGATAGATACAACAATACAAGTGCAGGCTTTTAAATTCACCCCTGTTTTTAAAGGTATTTTGGAGCAATATCATCAAAAAGTTTTACAAACATTGCAAGATGGAAGAACACTATCTAGAATGTGGGCCATTGTATGGTTAAGGTGCCATAGCAGGTTGAGTGTTAAAGGCAATACTAATCCCAGGCAGTCCTGTACTAACAATGAAGAAACGATTGAGCATTTTCTTATACAATGTCCCTTTGTATAACCATTTTGGATATTGCTAGCACAGGGATGGCAGGACCCTAGGTGGGGAATTGTTACCAATGAAGAACTTGTAGGAGGATTTTCCTCTTCATATTACTGATATAGCAGAGGGTACTCTTAGATTAATTTTTACTTGTATTAAGTTTATGTTATGGCAAACTTGATGTAAGCTGATATTTCAACAGTTAGATCTCTCTCCATATTCTGTTATTCAGTGCATAGAACAAGAATTAAAAAATAGATACAGGTGTGATATGGAATATGTGGGAAGAGGAGGGGTAAAGTGGGATTTTTGTAGATGGAATGAAAACTGTCATGATATGTTATGACAAATATGTACAACACTGAAAGTATATAACTGTGTGTTACTATGACTGGATATTATCTGGACATATTTGCATGTTACTTGTTTGATGGTTGTATATATCTTCAATAAAAATACCCTTACTCTTTTCGGGAAGTGCCATGGGATCTTTAACATCCACCTGAACTACCACCAGAACAGGCAGATGGGACATCGGTTTAACGTCTCATCTGAAAGATGGCACCTCAGGAGTGCAGCACCCTCCTCATACTGCACTGCAGTGTCAGTATTAGGATTTAACCCAAGTGCCTGGTGTGAGTAACACGAGTTATAACAGTAAAACTTGATGTGATGGGTAAATGAAGAGGTTCTCACATGCTAAGTGCTTCTGGATACCACACGATATCTAGGTACACAACACCAGAAGCAATAAGATATGACAGGGCATTGGTTGTACTGGTTTTGCCACATGTCCAAGGATGTAATAAGGCACAAGACCACAGGCTGAGTGTCTTCAGCCCCTGTAACTGTGGTAGAACCGCTCAAGCAACGTCCCTAAGTGTCTTATTGCACTTATAAAATTGGTTCATATGTAACATTTAAAAAACAAATACAATCAAAGTTTTAAAAGACACAAAAATATAATAAAATGCTGTTAAAAAAAAGTCATCTGTATTTCTACACATTCAAAACAGAGTGTGTTTGTTTACCATGGAATATAAGAATCCAGTATTCTACAGTATTCCACTTGTAGAATGCTCCCTCCTCTCCCTCCAACACACACACACACGTAATGGTATCATGGAATACATAAATTCAAAATTCTGCAGAATTCCACTGGTGTACACACACCTCAAGTGGAGCCATAACCTCAAATCTTCATTAATGATATCTCCTCCATTGGGCTACATCTTTGGAACTGTAATCCAGTGACACCAAGACCACTCAAAAACATTTGCTAGCCAGAGGAAGCCCACATTGACATGTGATGTCTGCCCCTATATAATGTGCATGTCCCCATTGCTCCTCATTTCTTTCTCCCACTGTCAACCACTTGTTGGACCTGCAGAGAAACAAGGCAATCATTTTCTTCGGCATTATTTTTCAACTTTACTTATCTACGATTTCCTTTTATGCCGTTGTCGAAAAAAATGTATTTAGGATTTTATACTTGTGGTTGCAAGATCTACAAGGATGACACCTACACAGCTTGCATTTGCTATTCAGGCCTGTACCACAATGTTAGGGCCTGTGAGATCTGACAGGAATTCAACCAGGCCATAATGAAACACCAAAACAAGGCTCTTGAAACCATCATCGCATGAAGGCTGTGGAATCTACTGTCAAGGCTGTGGGCTTCAAGCAGGGTTCTCCCTCTCATTCGACTGCCTTTGGAAGGATACTCCCCCATCATTCGGCAATGCTGTCACTGGTGCAGTCATCAAAGACAAAGAAAAGCCTTCAAAGTCTTCCTCTTCCAGCTGTGACTACAAGCATAAAGACCAGGCTCATGTTTTGCTGGTGAGGTCGAGGTCTCTGTTGAAGGAGGGTAAGTCCTTGTCATTGTCCACTATAGTGGCAAGGACTATAGCCCCCCTGACCATCATTGAGACACCAAGGTCAGTGTCTGGCTCCAGTGCTGCCATACTTACTATGGACAGTATGCAGCCTATGCTGTTGGGTTCCACCCCTTCAATGTCAGTAGTCTCGGGCCCTTTACAGGGTGCAATTGACACCAAGGTAGTGCTGGCGTCATTCTCTGAACTGTTTCACTGACTGTTACTGTCGCTCTCAATGACAGTAGTGGCTCTCCCATCAACAGGGCCTCCCCTGTTGGCACCATCATCATCATCAAGGGAATCAAAAAGAATGCCTTTTATTCCTCTACTGTAGCTGCTGCTTCTGTCACCGGCTCTTACTTTTACTTCCATCATCATTCCATACAACAAGGAGGAGAAATATAATCCTGATCTCAAAATGGAGGAGGATTTGGAGGATGAAGAAAGGGAACATGACCCCTTTGAGGGGGGTTTACCTTCCAGTTCTAGCCTCTCCTCATGCAGCGAGTACTCTGTGGTATACACTCCCAGGTTTCCTACTGAAGATGCCTCTTTTCATGCTTTGAACATACGATCCAGGAAGTTGTGGGATTTGAAGCTGGGGAGGAAAAATCCACAAAAAGAAATTTGATGGAGTTATTGGAGGTTCCAACTGCCCTCTCCATTGTCATTCCTTCTCTGTACCCTGCTTTAAAGGATGCAACATTTGCTGCTTGGCATAGGCCTAATACCTTACCCGAAGTGCCTAGAAAAGCTGAAAAGCAGTACCCTACTCTGTTTGCTAAGTCTTACTGTGCTTCATAGCCTGAAACAGATTCTGTGGTTATCATGGCTATTCATGATCATTCTAGGGGCCCATAGACATATGAGCTCCTTGCCTCCTGATAATGATTCTAGGAGGTTAGATGTAATGGGCAAAAGATCATATGCCTCTGCATCTTTAGGTCTCAGAATTGCTAACTACCAGGCTCATATGATTAAATACCAAAATAGCCTGTGGAGATCTGTTATGTCTACTATTTAGGCTCTGCCCAATAATCTTGCTAAAGCTGATTTGCTTAAAGCTGCTTCACCTGGTGTAGATACTGGTAAGCATTTGTTGCACTCTGCAAATGATGCTTCTGATGGCTCTGCCAGGGCAGTTGCCTCTGGCATATGCCTTTGAAGATATTCCTGGCTTTGTGTGGCTGGGTTTGCCACTAATGTACAATAAGTTGTATACCCCTTTTAGAGGCTCCAGTCTGTTTAGGGGTGATGTTGAATATGCTGTATGTGAGCTTCAAACCTTCAGGATGACCTTACGGTCACTCAAGTCTCTGACCCCCTCAGCCTGCCAGGGGGCATGTTAGGGGCTCATTTCATAGGTCTGATGCCCGTGGTGGCTGTGGTTCCATGTCAATACGACGACACCATCATTGTCGACACCCCCAACAGCGATGGGAACAATGCCGACAGTTGGCATTGTTCCCGTCAGGACAAAGTGTTTTTCTGCAGGGGCTTTGCCTCCCCCCCGCACCCCCATCTCTAAATAACCAACCCTGAGTCAGAGTTGGTTCTGGATGGAGGCAAAACACTGGGAGTCACAGTGCCGTTTCACAGCGGACCACCACAGCGCACCACAGAGACCTGGTGAGATTTGTCGCTATGGTGGACTTCACTGTGTAAATGTAATTCTGGTGGTGTGCTACTGGTGGCTGTGCCTCCTGTCAGCACTTCTGTGTCCATCATAGTAGGGATCCCCTCCCAGGTCTTCACCCCCCAATGGCAATGCAAAAGCAGCGAAAGGTATCTATCCAGGTGGCGCCCCAGCCACGCCAGGTACCTTATGATGCCACACTTCCTCCCTCTCCACTGCTGTCTCTGGGGGTGCAGCGTGGGGTGGATCTCCCCTTAGCTTCAAAAATGGAAGAGGATCACAACAGATGAGTGGGTCCTGAAGTACTGAAAAAAAAGCATACTCTGCAGTTGCTGTCTACCTCTCCAGTACATCCTCTGCCTCCTTATCATATCCTCTGGTCCACTTGTCCCTTATGCTAGCAGAGGTTCAGTCACTTATTTGAAAGCAGGCTATCCAACCCATTCCTCCCTGAGACAGAAACAAAGGGTTCTATTCCAGATACTTCCTGGTTCTCAAATGGATAGGACATCTGCATCTGGTACTTGACCTGAGAGACTTAAACCTCTTCATCAAATACAAAAAGTTTCAAATTGTGTCCCTTCAGGCTCTCATCCCCCTGCTGCAGATGGGGGATTGGCTGTGTGCCTTGGACATGAAATACACTTACCGTCATATCAAGATTCCTAGTATGTCTGCTGGGACTGATTGCTGTGGCCATCATTACAGTTCCCTTTGCCTGACTACATATGCACATACCGCACTGGACTCTTTGGGTGCAATGGAATCAACTGATGGGTGAATTGGAACAAATGGTCCTTGTCACTTCCCCTTCCTTCTGTGCTCTAATATGGGGGATGGACTGCCAGAACCTGATACAGAGCATTCCATTCTTTCCTCCAATTCCCATGCAAATCCTCACAACAGATGCCTCGGGAATCAGGCTGGGGTGCCCTTCTCAGGTCCTACCTAATCCAAGGGTCCTGGACTGATCTGGAGTCTGATCTCCATTCAGTTTTCTGGAGCTCTAAGGGCTGTTCTGCATGGTCTCCAAGCTTTTCAAGAGCATTTCAGCCCCAGGCCCTTGCTATTTCTGACAGAAAATGTCAGTGTTATGCACTACATAAACAAGCAAGGGGGCACTCACTCTTATTCCTTGTTCAGGAAAGCTATGAGAGTGTGGTACTGGGCCATGTCTCACAGTCTTCAGCTGTCAGCAGTGTTTCTCCCAGGCATCCATAAAATCTTGGCAGACAGGCCAAGCAGGTCTCAGTCCTTGATACACTAATGGGAACTGCTGGCGTCCATGGTAAATTACCTCTTTTTAAAATGGAGTCATTCAGAACTGGATCTTTTTGCGTACCCACTGTCATTGAGGCAAATGTCAGGAAGCATAGAAAAACCAGGAGCAGTTCTAAAATTTGCAAGTAGCATTTTATTATTATAAATAACAGTAAAATAAAAAAATAAAATTGTTCAGTATAGGTATTTACAAAGGCAGTACAAACAAAGAAAACAAAGTCCTTCATCCGAGGGTATCTCTAATTCTAAATTTAAATCTCTCTCTCCAACAAAAGATTGCTCTCTTTTTATAAGAAATCTTTGCCTGGCAATTAATTTCTGCATCCTGAGCTCGTTAAGAGACATCCTGTTTCTTACAAAATGTGCAACAATATAGAACACTGTATTCAAAACTGATCTCCTGTTGACAACTCTGCAAAAGAGTTTGAGGTGGTCAAACTGCATCTCAAGTTAACCCCCTGAGTTCCAAATAGCTTTTTGTAACCATTTCAATAATGTAACTATATATATATTTGCAAACCAGAAAACCCAGTTTCTCATAAAGATCCACATATATTTTTATAACCACAGATAAGCAAGGAGGAAGAAAACATAGGAACAGCAAGAAACAGCAAGCGCAGGCAGAGAGGTAACAGGAGGGGGAATTCTTGAGACTGTCAGAGTGATCAGTTCCTAGGTCTCACAAGAAAGTCTGATTGAGCAATCAGACAGGCAAGAGACAGAAAAAAAGAGGATAGAACAGATCCCTGCTTACCTACTCTTTTTACACAACAACTGGGACAGGGTCTTATTCAACCCTATCACACCCATGCAATGCAAAACTACTACATTTCTGCTAGCTCATTCCAGGGCCTGAAGTTTTTTTGGGGCAAGACATGTCCTTTGCCTTTCCTGTGTTCCCTCTTATTTAGGGGGTTTTGCTCAAGCTGGGAGTGAAACATGCTACCCTAATAATAGTGGTTCCATTCTGGCCTTGCCAGATTTGATGATAAATCTTTATTTTTAACAGGATAGAACTGTTAGGACTGTGCAGCCCTGTTGTCCTGCTTGAATTCAAAGTTTCTTATATACAAAGGTGGAATACAAGAGGTTTCAGACTCGCATTGTAATATACATGCTTGATACAAAGTTTCCTATGTACAAAGGAGGGATCCATTTAGATACAACGTGTCTTATATACAAAGGAGGGATACTTTAACCTGCTCACATGTAACAGTGCAGTTTATATACGTTCTCTTACTGTACAATTAATAATCGGTGCAGCTATCAAGTAAATGGTTAACAAGGTTTTAAAGGCTGTCACTGTAGGTGCGTTGCTGATATCTGCTGGTACTTTGTTCCATTTGTTTGCAGTCCACCAGTATGAATTCATTTCCCCATATGAATTAAATATTTTAGGTAAGAGAACTCCCTTGTTTTTTTACCTCCCTTAGATTGTGTGCACATGACCTGGTTACATCCTTTTTGTTTTCAGATGGTGTATTGGGATCTCTGTAACGTTTGTAAGCGGTTAGTACTCTTTGATTTTTCCTGTTTGAGTTCTAGCAAGTCCCATTGTAGGTCTGTATACATTGAACAGTGATGTGTGTCTTGATACATCCTAGTAGAAATCTTGCTAGCATATTGTATGTTCTGGTAAGCTTTTTCAGGGTTAAGTTGGCAGCATGCCGATATGCTAGGTTACCACATTGTAGTATGGGTAACAAGAGTTATGTCACTGTTGTTTTCCTAGTGTCTGTGGGAATGAAGTAAGCCTTCCTTCTTAGAGCTCTAAGATGTTTGTTTTTATGGCTGTGTTGTTTATGTGTGTGTTACATTTTAGTGCTTTGTCTATCATAACCCCAAGATATTTGTATTCCTTCACATTTAACGTTTGCCCATCTAGTGACCTAATGTTTCGGTTCAGATCTGGTTTATTTCTCTCACTGTTGTTCCTTAATAGCATTGTCTGGGTCTTTTTGGCGCTTAGGACCATGTCTGAGTTAGTGAACCATTCCTGTAAGCTATTGAAGTCTGATTGTAGGGTGAGCTCTAGGTCCTTAATGGAGGCTGCTTTACCTATTAAGACAGTATCATCTACGTATAACTTTGTGTCTACATTGTTGATGTGGGACAGCAAGTCATTTATGTAGATTTGGAATTACAGGGGACCTAGAATGGATCCCTGTGGTACCCCTGTTTGCAAAGTTATTGGGATTGAGAGTGCACCCCTTACAGAGACCTGTTGCTGTCTGTTGCATAAGTATGATTGGAATCATGTTGTGACTTTGTGGGAGACTCCTATCTGATTTAGCCTTTCCAGTAGTATCTTGTGGTCCACCAGGTCAAAGGCTTTTGAGAGGTCTACATACACTGCACCAATGTGTTCGCCCCCATGAAGTCCAGAGACTACATAATCTACAGTATCGTCCTCCCCAAGCCCCCTATCTTGTGGAGTTCCTCAGGGTTCGGTCTTGCCACCAATGTTGTTTGCCGTGTACATGCTGCCCGTGGGAGAGCTCATTAGGAAGTATAGTCTGGGTTTTCATTTCTATGCAGATGATACCCAGCTTTATTTTTCCTTTGCCCCTGGAACATCGAATGTGGTGGAAGTGCTAAATGCATGCCTTGCTGAAAACAACAACTGGATGGCCTCCAGCTGGTTGCGACTGAACCTTGATAAGACAGAAGTGCTGGTTGTTGAGTTGAACAGAGGGTGTGATAGGATGGCCTCAGGTACAGAAACAGGCTTGTTCCTGGGATCTGTGCCTTTGAAGGCCTCCTCTAGGGTGCAAGATCTTGGTGTGACCTTTGACAGTGGATTGACATTTGAAGCCCAGGTGTCGTCCATTGCCCGCACCAGCTTTTATCATCTTAGGAATATTGCCAGGATCAAGCCCCTAGTTCTGCTCCTGGACCTCCCCACCTTGGTACATGCCTTTGTGACATCAAGGCTTGACTACTGTAATGCACTCTACCTCGGGGTCTCAGGAGGTATCCTCCACAGGCTGCAGCTAGTGCAAAATGCAGCTGCCAGGTTGCTGATGGGGCAGTCGAAATACTGCCACATCACCCCGGTGCTATGTGAACTGCACTGGCTGCCGGTCAGGTGGAGGATCCTCTTTAAGGTGGGCTTGCTCACCTTTAAGGCCCTACATGGACTGGGCCATGGTTATCTGTCTGATCTTCTGTCACCTGCTGCCTCGACCCGCTCTCTCCTCTCTTCCTCAAGGGGCCTCCTAGCGATTCCCAATATGAGGTTGAAAACTGTTGCTGATAGAGTATTTAGTGTCATTGGCCCTGTGCTGTGAAATTCGCTTCCACCATCTATATGGGAGGCCCTTTCAGTGGAGGTATTCAAGGCCTACCTCAAGACCCATCTGTTTAATCAGGCATTCCCAGACACTGTATATTAGCTCTGGGGTAGCCCATTTTAGCTATTGTTTTAGTTTAGACCTTCTTTATTTACATGTTTTATTTATTGCTGATAATTTTACTGTTTTATTGGATAGTTGCACTGTTGTGTATGGCGCCCAGAGCCTCTGGGATTGGGTGCCTAGAAAAATAAAATTTACCTTACCTTTACCATTTCTTACCTTACAAAGTGCATGAGTGCAGTGGATGTTGACTTCTCCGCTCTAAAGCCATATAGATGGTTGGACAGTAGTTTGTATTTATCCAGGTATTCATCAATCTGCTTTCTGATCAATCTTTCAAGGATTTTGGACACTGTGGGCAGTAGTGCTGTAGGTTGGTAGTTTGATGTATTATTTTGTTCTCCCCCTTTGAAAATGGGCACAACTTCAGCTATTTTCCATATGTCCGGGTATGACCCTCCTGTTAAACATCGATTATAGATCTTTGTTAGGACAGGAGCTATTATTTCAGCTAAGTAGCTAATGAATTTTGCTTCAATTTTATATAAGCTGCTGGATTTTGTTTTTTGCATTCAAGTGTTTTATTTCTTTCAGCACTTATTCTGTGTGATCATTTTGAAATGGAACTTTGGGTGAGTTAATTGATTTGGATAGCTATTGGGATTGTTTTTGTCAGTGGTGTTTGGTACTGTCTTTGCATCAGGTTTATGTATGTCTGGTAATGTGCAGAAGTAATTATTCAACAGGTTTTCTGTCTCATTTGGTGTATGCTCATTGTTCTTGTCGTCCCTAAAGTTTGAGATTGGAGTTTTTTTAGTTTTGCCCTCCAGTGACTTATAATTGTTTTCCAGTATGAGGAGGGATTTGTATTTTCCTCTATTATTGTTCGGTAATATCTTTTTCTTGTTTTCCTGATCAGACTTTTGCATTTGTTTCTGGTTTTTTTTGAAAGTGTCCCAGTTGTCTTTATTTAGTGTTTTGTTTGCTGTCTTCCATAGCCTGCCTTTTATTCCAATCTGCTTTGTAAGTTTGCTCGCACGCATGTGCAAGAAACATAGTGCCACCATACGAGTTTACCCATTTCCAATGCCCTGCTCCTTTTTGCAGGTGCGGCCACACTGCACCAATGAATGTCTGAGCTGTCTATGACAGCTGTTCAGATGCAGTATCATACAGTTCTGAGAAAACCACCGCTACGATCAGCGGTGGTAACGTGTAGGCCATTTGCATACTGCCACAGGCTGCCTACACGTCAGCACTGCATCTGAACTGTCACAGACAGTTCATTTCTAATCCCCATCAGATCCAGCTCCCCCGCAGTGAACACCTAGGTAGTGTGCTGGGAGCCCCACCCAGTTTGCTCATGCGCTCCCTCCACCCCACACTTTATGACTGATGGGGTGCCCAATCCCCGTCGGTTCCACTGACCCTCAACAAACTTCCAGGTGCCACACTGGGAGCCCATCCCAGTGTGGCAAAAGTCTGTAGCCCACAGGGGTTCCCAATCCCCCATCGGCTCCACTGCCCCCCAACACACTTCCAGGTGCCATGCTGGGAGTCCACCCCAGGGTGGCAAATGTCCCACATCATCTGTATAAAAAACAAAACACCTAGAACCTAAGAAAACGGTCTCTCATTGACTCTCTTGTCCCCCAACCCATGCCCATCCTCTGTGTATCCCACCTTCCCACACCCCCACCCCATACTTACCTCTAGAGGCTGGTGCAACGATCTTTGGTGGACCGGGAACATGTCTGCACTCTTCAAAGCAGACCGTGAACTGAAGAAATGCCGATAAGCTGTATAATGACATAAATGGGGTTTTTTTTGTAACTTTGGTGCATATCTCGGCCATTTGGGGGAATTATTTCACCAAATTTTCAACATGGAGTTCTTGGGACCCCACCTCATGAACTCAACCACTGTCATTTTGTTATTCGGTCCCAAAAGGTGATTTCACGGTCACTGCATGGAACCACCTTTCGGGACCAGGTAACAAAATGACAGTGTCATAGTTAATGAGGTAGGCCACCCAAAACCCTATATTGAAAATTTGGTGAACAAATTCCCAAAAATGACTGTTTTATGAGCATGTGTTGCGCAGTTCCTACGCACGTTCGTAACTTCGAGAATTTTTACGATTTTCACTCCGTATTTTCAACATTGCCATTTTACCACATCTCCTTATGAGCAGTACAGCTGTCATTTTCACATCTTGCCCAAAATGTGTTTTCCACGCATGTAGCACACAATGGCACAGTCAGTGTGCGAAATCAATGTTTGGGACAGACTAAGAAAATCACAGTGACACTGTTCATGAGCAGAGGTCTTAAAATGGCTATGTTGAAAATTTGGTGATGAAAGTCCATAAAATGACTGTGTTACGAGCATGCATTGCGCAGTTTCCATGCATCTTCGTAAGTTCACGAATTTGTAATATTTTCAGTCCAGATTTTCACCACTGTTATTTTTCCACACTTCCTTATGAACAGTACAGCTGTCATTTTTCACAACATGGCCAAAATGTGTTTTTGTACTTTCAGCGCAGAAATGCGCCGTCGCTGTGGGAAATCAGTGTTTGGGACAGATTAAGAAAATCACAGTGACACTGTTCATGAGCAGTGGTCCCAAAATGCCTGTGTTGACAATCTGCTGTAAAAAATTCCCAAACTAATTACATTACGGGTGTGCGTTGCGCAGTTTCTATGCACACTTGTGACTACCAGATTTTTTATATTTTCACTCCAGATTTTCAACATTGCCATTTTTTACACCTCCCCATGAACAGCACAGCTGTAATTTTTCATATCCTGTTCAAAATGTGTTTTCGCACCTGTGGTGCCAAATGACATAGTCGCTATGCAAAATCAGCTTTCAGCTAATAAACTGATATTGCCACTGTTCACGAGGTGTGGTCACAAAAAACCCATGTTGAAAATTTGGAGTGAAAATACCAACGAACGCCTAGGGCGTTAGGGTTTCCAACCATAATACCCCACCCTGTAGAGACTGACAGGCATCAGGGGTGTGACTTGGGATTGTCACCTGTAATGCTCATGCCATTCCACCCACACCCTGCAGCCAGTGACAGGCTTTGAGGTGTGCCTTGGACTCTTTGGCCCCAAAGTTCATGCCATTCTCCTATGCTGCACCCATCTCATTGTATTTCCTTACGGAATAGGGTGAGAGTAAGGCCCAAAGACCCCAAGGCACACCGTGACAGTTGTCGGTGTCTGCAAGGTAGGGTTGGTGAAATGGCATGGAAGTTATGACTGACGACCCAAAGGCACACCCCAATGCCTGCCACTCTCTGCAGGGTGGTGGTGGGGTTGGCTTCAGTTCCATACTTCACTGCCATTCCTATTATGCATCTCTCTAACTCCTACACTACCAATTCCAATGCCAGCAAGCAAACATTCGGCATTGACAAATGCTTGTTTATTACCTCATTGACCCATGGCATGTGCTTTGCTCTTTCTTTTCTATCTTTGAAAGGGGCATGCATGTTGCAGGTTTCAAGAAAAGTTTTAAAAAAATCATCACTGTTTGGTTGATATTTGGTATTATATCCAGTCTGCTCCACTTAATAATAACTAATTCCCTGTTGAAAGCTTGTATGATAAAGTTTTCAAAGCACCTGCTTCTCAGGAGAGTGTCTTCAATTACATTTGCAAAGCTTCTCCTGATTGTAATTTAGATAGGGCTGTGGTCGCTTAGATTTGGAGCACTCATAGTCACATCCATTGTTTCTGTGTACTCTGAGGTAAACAACAGATCTAGTATCTTCCCTATGCTAGAGAAAGAGCTTTTTCTTGTGGGGAGGGTAACATGTTGGATGAGCCCCAGAGAGAAGAAACTAACTGCAAGATCACCCCTCCTAGGACCTCCCCAGGCAGTGTTAAAGTTGCCCATGAGTAGTATTCCTCCCCTCTCACATTTTCTACTATTCTATGCTCAAGCTTGCCAAAGTGTGTTGTTTTAATTTTTTGGTAGGGAGTATACTATGACAATATAGATGTTTGTTGACAAGACTTGTGCCGATACTAACTCTATGCCATCTACACTTCTGAGAATTTTAGCTCAACAGGTCCGAGGTCCATTTTGATATACACTATGACCCTCCCCCTCTTTTTTGGTCTGTCACATCAGTAGTGTGTGTAGCCATCAATATACTGTGGTTTTCTGTTTTCCACCAAGCTTTTTTACGTTATTGTGTGCTGTGTTAAGTGTTTTATCTTTGGGACCAGGGTTTGTGTCAGTGTCTCTGCTAAGTATCAGGATGAAGATTTTTGACTATCCCTTCATTATGTAGGCTGTAAAATTTAATGCAGTTAGATTTACAATTCCTGGTTTTATTTTTGATGGGTGTTGCTTGTTCCAGTTGTTCGTGAAAATATTTCTCCTGGGCTATTTGTAGGGCCATTGTACTAGAGCTATGCATGCAGCATGGATTTCTATGTGTTTACAAGAGGGTTACATTGAGTTGAGATGGGAACCATTTGAGTTTGATAGTCTAATTACTAATCACGACCAGAATAAAGACCATTTCATTGTCTAAGGTATGTATTTGCACTTTAAGAAATTATTGTACTTGGATGGCTTGCCCTCTGGCAACTTATTAGATCATTGGTTTCCTTTATGTGTTGCTTTATGAAGCTCCCCCTTCTGCAGCATCTAGCAGTGGAGCCTCCTGTTCAGCTCCCTCCTTTGTTGGAGTCTGCTGTCCCAGGCTCAGGGGTCTCTGGTCCATGCAGACCTGCAGTCTCTGCATTTGCGTGCCAGGCTCCTGAAAATGTAGACTTTGCTTGTTTTGGGGTCTCATGCAAGGTAGCTGATGCCTTCTGTGAGACACACCTACTTTTTGAAGTGGAAGCACTTCTCCGTATGATGCTCTTCCTATTCTGGGGTCCCATTTACATGTCCTATAAATACTGTACTGGACTACCTTTTGTTCCTATCTGACACCGATCTCCAGTACTCATCCATTTAAGTACATTTAGCTGCCTTTTTGACTTTCCAAGCCCCCATCGATGGGCACACAGTGACATAATAAGAGGTGTCCCCTACATTTCTAAAGGGTATTCTGCACATGTCCCACGATTTGTGAACCAATTCTGCCTTTGGACCTCAATTTCAAGCTTGAGAAACTGACTTTAGCTCCATTTCAGCCCACTGTACCCTGTGAGAGGTGTCTCCTTTCATGGAAAACTCTGTTTTTGGTCACCATGGCTTCTGCTTGTAAGATTTCGGAGCTTCAGGCTCTGACACATGAGCCTCCTTATTTAATTTTTCACAAGGACACATGTCATTGTGGACTAATCCTCATTTTCTACCAAAGGTGTCTCTGATTTTACATTGAATCATACACCTTTCTGTATATTATTCAGAGCATGCTAACAAGGGTGAGGCATTGCTCTATACACCTGATGAACATAGAACACTATGGGCCCGATTCTCAAAGCCCTAAGAGTGACGCAAGATGCCTGCATCAAACAAGAATGTCACAAGTGGCACCTTGCATCATAAGTTTCGGCATCCCCTATTCTGAAATGTGGTCTGCATCAGAGTGGGAAGCCCATGCACTGAAGGGGCACTGCACCACCCTTGTGACCTACATTTTGCTATGCCAGGCCACAACGGGGCATGCACCAGAATGGGGCAGCCACATCCCCCTTTTCAGGATTTTAAAAGCCCCATCAAGGCTGCCGGACAAGGCACCACTTAGACCAGCCAGGAGGTTGTCCAAGTGACTTTCACCATTGGGACTGGGTGGGAATGGGGCTGCCAGAGCATGTTGGCCAGGGGGAGGTGGCAGAAAAAGAGTTGTGAAGGACAGCTTTGACAGAAGAAATGGGAACTGGCACCCAGCGGGGTGTGTCTACAGCATAATACATCATTTCAATGCCACTACGTTCATATATTGTACTCCAATGTACAGTGCCTACTAGCCATCCAGATCTGACAAGTGCAGCCTAATGCAACACATTAAAGGTGGGCATAGAGATAACTAAGCACAGTGTGGCAGCATGTGGCACTGTCATGCAGCAGACTGCATGACTGTACAGTGATATCTGTATCACTGCACAGTCACACGGTCCGCTGTATGACCGTGTCACATGCTGCCGCACTGTGCTTAGTTATCATTATTCCCACTTTTAATGTGTTGCATTAGGCTGCGCTTGTCAGTTCTGGATGGCTAGTAGGCACTGTACAGTAGAGTACAGTATGTGGACATAGTGGTATTGAAATTATGTATTGTGCTGTAGACGCACCCCACTGGGTGCCAGTTCCCATTTCTTCTGTCAGATTTGTCCCCCACAACACTTCCTTTGCCATCCTCCCTCCATTATGCCCCCTGCCCCCCTCCTGGTGAGCATCCCCTCCAAACCATCTCAGCCCCACTAGAGTTGCGCGAGGGGGGGAGGCTGGATCCCTGTGGCCATTCCTGCATGTTCACTGATGGTTTGGCGCATCGGCCGATGCATGGCAGCCTTAGGAACTTTGGTGCTGGGACCCTGTTTTTTTTGTTTTTAGAATCAGGTGCAGGGTACCTGGCACACCCAGAGTCTGCCACATCCCTAGATTGTCGCATATTGCAGCAAGCTAAGAGACTTTCGAGGATCGGGCCCCATGTTTCTATCTTGATTACACTAAGGACTGCAGAAAGCCCTCTCAAATTTTATTTTGTTTGCCCCTGGGAAAGAGGGCATCCCTGTAACTAAAGAGTACCTATCCAAATGGCTGGCTTACTGTATTTTTTTTGTTACAGGTAGTATGGTAAGGAACTTTCTGGTGTGGTCCATGGCCACTACACACATGGTGTAGCCACTTCTGTTGCTTTCTTTCAAAATGTTTCTGCAGCTGACATATGCGTTACTGCCACATGGAGCACTGCACATACTTTCACTAAGCAGTACAGTCTAGATACCAGCGGTGGTAGACATGCTTACTTTGGTTTTGTGGTACTGCAAAGCCTTCTGTTATGATGCCTTATCAGAATTTGCCATACTTCCTGGATGCTTTGTACTGCATGCAAATCATTCCAAAGGTGTGGCTCAGTGGAGGAAATATCCTCGATGAAGATACAGCAATTACTCACCATAACAATAAATCCTTTGAGAGAATCTCCTCCATTTGGACTCAGTGCACCCACCCCCATTCCCCCGTACTGAGGTATAAGCTGGCAGGTTTGTCCACTTGCTTGTTTGGAGGTGTCCATAAGTGCCTTATGAATATCGTTTCCAGTCCCACCCCTCTCCTTGTGTGCCTGGTGCTGGTCTGGTTTCCTGACTCCTTGCAGTAAGAGGCCCTCCTTGCCTACCTCCAGCAGAGAATTGAGGAGCAATGGGGCCACCCACGTTATGTAGTGCTGACATCACACATCATCATTGATGGTCCCTGGCTAGCAGACGGTTCAGAGTGGTCCTAACGCCGATGGCTTACAGTTCCAAGAGTGTTGCGCAATGGAGGAGATTCTCTCAAAGAGTTACTGTTATAGTAAGTAAATGTTCTTTTTACCTGTTGCAGGGTAAGGTGCAGGGACTTCTCTAACAAACCAGAAAGGATATGAGGGTTTTTTTCATGGTTAACAAAGAAAGAGCAGTAACCGAAATCGAATAGTACTTGATTTTTGTAAATTTGTTTATGCATGTAAGAAGGGGCTAATGAATGAAAAGAACATTCCATTATTTACTTATTTTGTTTAGTTAAAGGGAGTTGTATTTTTAGAGTCTAGTGGAAGATTTTTTTTTTATATGAGGTGGCAGCCATGTTTGTGATGGCAGTCAGGAATGAGTGAAGTGGCTCATGAGTTCTGTATGTGAGTTTCCTAACTTCCAAATCCCACTGCCTGAATTTGTTTAAACTTGTGCAGTTGTGGAAAATTAAGACATTGATCTCAGAACTTGTTTAGCCTGTCAGGAAGCAGGACATTTCCAACCCATTTCATAAAAAGAGACAAAAAATACTTGGGAGGTGTATGACCAAGCAAGGGCACCAGTACAATTTTGTAAGCAGTCATACTAAAAACTATGCTGCTCACCAATTTCTTCAACATCCAGTTTATTCCTTTGTGGCAGTATAGCACAGTGGTTTAAGGCTCTGAGCTGCAAATCTGGAGACCTGGGTTTGAATCCCACAGCCCCCACTTGCATACTGTGTGACCCTGAGCAAGTCACTTAACTTCCCTGTGCTCCCAGGTTACACCTGTAAACAAGCTTTCAGCTTAGTGTGTCTCACCTAGTTAAACAATTAGCAAAAAAAAAAAAAATCATTCTCAAGATTTGGTTATACTTTGTCACTTAACTACACTGTAGTTATACTGTAACTACACTGCAGCTGCATTGCAATGCAGTTGCATGCAACAAACATGTAACTACAGTGTAATTACCCCATTGCATGCAATTAATGATTAGTTACATTTCTATTCAATCTTTCCTTGCACAGACTTTTAGCATTGTTTCACTTCTACAATCATCAGGATGCTTCAACCAATGAAAACAATGTATAATAAACACCTGCTATATCTGTCGCTCTCATTATATCATAATTTTGAACCATTTATCTTTCATAATTAGATAATTTCTTATTAATATAGATTGTAACGAATCTCCAACCCCCCCCAAGAAAATATACAGTATATACTGTAGGTATTCCATTAGTCTTATTAATCCTAATACAGTTTATATACTGTAAATATTTATGCACGTGAAAAATTCCCATTAAAGGTTTGGTTAAAAATTACTTGAGTATGAAAGAAATCAGATTAAACTTAAAAAAAAATGTTATCTGTTCAGTTCATTCTTAAGCCTCTAAAAGCACACAATGTGTCTGCTCAGACTTTGTGTATTTACTTATCAAATTTGGAACCTTGTAACTTTCTTAGCATAAGCCCTCTCTTTCATGTATTATATATTTTCTTGAACATTAAAGTAAAAAAGCAGAGACTAGAATAGAGGTTGGGTTATTTTGGAAGCCAACAGAGACAAGCACTCTTGGAAGCAAGAAACGTCCATCCGCAGCAGTTAAAAGACAACCTTCCTTACAGTTGCAAGCTAAACAGACAAAGGACCTCAGCACAAAAGCATTGAGGCAAGAGTTACTCAAAAAGGGCAGTGGTAACAAAGTCAGGTTTCCAAGAAATACATAGTCACACATACCCCCATAAACAAAACATCATGGGATATACAGTATATGCAAATCACCATGAACATTTAGGCTGGTTCTGATTTAAGCAGGAATGTATGATGCCAAAGGGCCCTATCATACAATCTGTGAAGGGTGAGAACAAAAGACGCGTGGGGACGGTTTTCAAAGGTTGACGCAGGGCTTGCGTCAGGCCATGTGTCGACCACATTATTTGGCGCAACTGTGCCAAACTCTGCTGACACAACTGCACCCAATTTTAGTACATTGGGCACAGCTGCAACAGTTTCCACACTTTATGGCAGCTTGCACCAAATATGTGGCACAAGCCCCGTAAAAAGGGTACTCCAAATGATGCAAGTTAGACTGGGGGGAGCCAGTCTAAGTTGCGGCATTTGGCACATGAGAATGAAAATCCCAATCAGCGCTGAGAGAATGCTGCACGCCCGCTGTACCTAATGATTGGCCGCCAGGGGCTTGCAGCATTCACGGAGCTTTTGAAAATCAGACCCATGACCTTTATGGTCAACATCTAAGGGTCAAATGGAATAACACCACAGAAGAAGGCTATCAACAGTCAAAAAAGAAATTAAGATAGGGTTTTTTTGTATAGAGGCTACAGAGCAGAGATCTTAAATATAGCAGAAAGGAAGGCAATGTAATTACTGTGAGAATCTCTGTTGATCAAAATGAATAGTGAACAGAAGGATTCCCAAGTAAGGTTAGATCAGCATCGAGGACATCTCTTCCATTGGGCCACACCTTTAGAACTGTTAAGCCACTGGTGTCAAGACCAGTCGGAATAACTTATGACTTCAACATCTATAAAATGTGGGCAGCCTCATCACTCCTCAGTTTTCTCTACTGCCTTCGATTGCAGGTCTGCCTGCAGAAAAAAAAAATACTGTCATTTCATTGACTTTTGTTATTTTATAAGTACGTTTGTTACCTCTTCTGTCATCATTTAATGCTTCCATCAAGAGAGCCTTTCTTTAGGTTTTGTGCCTTTAGCCAGGAGATTTACCAAGATGACCCTCACTTTGTCTATGTTTGTTGACTGGGTTTATTTCACAGTATAAGGGCCTGTGAGAACTGCCAAGGATTCAGCCAGGCCACGAGGAAATGTTGCATGAAGGCCTATAAACCTTCATTCTTAAGAAGCCCATGGATGCTACCATTATGGCTGCAAGCTCTAAGCCAGATTCTCTACCTTGTTCATCAACCACTGCTGGGGTCTCCTGAGCATTTGGTGACACAGTTGCCAATGAGGTTGTCGAAGTGTACCCAGTACAAAGATGAAGGCACATTGTCAAAATCCTTGTTTTCCAGCCATCACAATAAATGCATAAGGAAACACTTCAGTTTCTCCACTGAGGTTGAGGTCCCTGCTCCATACCAAAGGTAAGTTATCATCATCCACTGTGGTGATCATGACTCCTACAGCCCCCCTACCATCCAAGAGATACCAAGTCCAGGTCCGGCTTCAGCTCTGCCATACCTGCTATGGATGGTTTGCAGCCTCTGTTGACAGGTACTGTCCCATCGATAACAGTCACTCAGACAACCTTACAGGATGTCATTGACTCCTAGGTTGTGCTGGCAACAATCTCTGAACTGTTTTGACACTTGTTACCATTACTCCCGCTGATGATCACAGTTGTGCCATCAAGGAAGCCTACTCCATCGCACCTTCATCAATGGATTCACAAAGCACACCAATGATTCCTCCATCACAGCCACCGCCATCAATGCTGGCTTTGTCTGAGCCCCCCATTGTCATTCCAGATGACGAGGAGGAGGAGGAGGAAAATATAAATTTGACATCTTTAATATAGAGGAGGATTTGGAGAATGAGGAAAGGGAAATGCATCCCTTTGAAGGTGGTCGGGTGCCAGCTCCACCTTCTCTTCCTGCAGAAAGGACATTGTGCTTTACATGCCCAGGTCTCCTCCTGAAGATGTCTCCTTTCAGGCTCAATTGATTCAAAGGCAAAGTGCAATGGGTTTTGCTGCTAAGAAGGATGATGCCACCAAGCTTAATTTGTCAGAGTTTTTTGAAGTTCCTGCTACCCACTACATTGTTATTTCTCATGTGTATCCTGCCTTAGATAATGCTACTGTGGCTGCATGGCATAGACCCAACACTCTGCCTGCAGTACCCAGAATGGCTGACAAGCAGTACCCCTCTTCTTCTACCAAACCTTATTATGCCTCTCGGCCAGAAATTGACTATATGTCTGGCCCATTGGCACAGTGGTTGGATTTCCGCTTGCAGCGCCAGTGACCTGGGTTTGGGAACAAGCCCGGGAAGCTGGAGGGCCAGCTAGGGGGAGGAGGCTTGAGCATCCTTGGGACAGCTAATCTTCTCCAGGAAGGGAAGGGAAAGGGTCTCGGTACTTGACTGGCCCCAGGCAGAGGCCTGGGGCACAGCAAGCACTGAGGCAGATACAGTAGGGAGGATGTTGCGATGACATCAGGGCACTCGCAACACCCATCAGATCAGGGAAAAATACTCTCCAGGCCCCGGGTTGACAGAGCTGTGGAGCAGACCCCTCATGGCTCCCACCTGCCTGGTCGGTCCTAGATCCCGATGAGACAAGAAGCTTTCGGGGTGTAGCCTCCCCACCCATCCCCACCCAGGGGGGGGTAGAACTGTGGCTCAATGGGGGACTCTGGGACAGCTAAGGTAGATGGCTGGAGTGGGGGCAGACTCCACTGGGGCTCCTGAAGGTGCAGGGGCTGGAGAGACGGGGAGGAGGATAAAAATGTAATTAAAAAAAAAAAAGAAATGGACTCTGTGGTCATCATGGCTGCTCATGATTCATGATTGGGCTAGGGCCTCTAGGCATATGCGTTCCTTGACCCCCTAATAAGGAATCTAGGAAGTTAGATGTAATGGGCAAAATAACATATGCTTTTGCTTCTTTAGGCCTCAGGATAATAAATTACCAGGCATATATGATTAAATATTAGAACAGCCTCTGGACGTCTGCATTACTATCATTAATTCCTTGCCTGATGGTCCTGCCACGGCTGACTTACTAATAATTGCTTCAGGTGGCATTGACACTGGTACATATTTTGTGTTCTGCATATGATTCCTCTGATGCTTGAGCCAGGGATGCTGCCTCTGGTGATTGCCTCAAAAAATATTCCTGTCTGTGTGCGACTAGTTTTGCCACTGATGTGCAGCAGTCTATCCTCAATGGCCCTTTTAGAGGGACAAGACTGTTTGGGGTAATGTTGAATTCCCCTTGTATGAACTTTAGTCCTCCAAGATGACTCTTAGGTTACCTAAATCCTTAACCCATTCAGTCTCTAGGGAGCATGATTAAGGTGCTTTTCGTAGGCCCGTTACCCATGGTGGCTGTGCCTGCCATCAGCAGCCCCATGCTCAGGGCCGGGTTTCCCTTCCAGGACCCCTCCCCCCAGTGCCTGTGCAAAGGCACCCAAGGGTGTCTGTCCATGCAGCCCTTCTGACTCTGTACCTCCTCACTCTCTCTGCTGCTGTTTCTGGTTGTGCAGGTGAGTGGAAGTATCTCCCTTCATCTACAGAAATGGAGGGAGATCACTACAGACGAGTGGGTACTGGAAGTAGTAGAAAGGGGGCATGCTCTGGAACTCAGACCAACCCTGCCTGCCTGAGGAGCAACACGCTGAGCCTGCAGCCATTTCAAGCAGGTACTGGAGCATGACCTGACTGTGTTAGCCCATTGCCACTGTCATGGCGTCTGCCCGCCCACCCCACCCTCAGCCATCACTTCCTTTATGCCTCACCCCTGGTCACGTGCCTGGAACAATCACCCAAGTTTCCCCTTTGCAAGCTATGCAGCTGGGCCACTGGATGTCACTATAGCCAATCCCTTCTAACCACCTCTCTGCTCCTCAGCCCTCTCTCCCTGACATTAACCAGGTTGTCCACTAGGAGTCGCTTCTGAGTTGCCTCATTCCTATCCTTCCCAATATAATATCTTTCTCTAGTAAGGGTGCATTCAGTTGCCCCAGGCAAGCAAATCAGCCATCCCCAATGATATTCTCACTGTCCACATTTCAGACAAGCCAAGACTCAAACCACCGACCCTCCACACCAAAGGTGGCAGCCTTAGCTACTAGACCATATTGGTAGCCACAATCTACCATACATTTTTCTTCCCATAATGGCTTCTGAGCAGGTCTGTACTAATGGCAGGTACCTCTGCCTTGCCAGAAAATATATTGTTGCTGGTGGCCCTGTATCCACTCCCGGCACAGGACATAGTGCGTGGAATCTCTCAGTCCCATCCAGGGGCATATGGATTAGGTATCCCCTCCCCTTCCTACACCCTGACTGGAACAAAGCCAGCATAACACTGACAACTATGCTTGTACAACCACAGTCCTCTCCCGCAAAAGCTTTGGTACTAATAAATTTACTCTACCCCTTGTGCTTTAGATCAGTACTGCACTACCAGAAAATAGCTACCCAGAACATCAAGACCACTATGAAAAAAGAGTTAGCAGTATTAGTAGCTTCATTAAGGTAGTCCAGCAGCTACTTTTATGTTCAGGGAATGTGGAGCTAAACCTTGGTCCCCTCTCCCCTATTGATTCACCCTCAGATTTTGCAGCAGCCTCGGGTCTGAAATTTATGTTAATTAATGCCTGCAGCCTCCATAAAAAGTTTGACCAAATAAAGATTTGGGCCACCCATACTAACCCTGATGTGCTAATAATTATCCAATCATGGTTAAGAATCACTGTCACTGATCAACAGATTGCGCTCCCCTCCTTCAACGCATACAGGGTGGATAGACCCACTAAGGGAGGAGAATAGTTATCCATTTGAATGCAAAGCTTAATGCCACTGATATACTCTCCCTATCAAAACCCAAAGAGTTTGAATGTATGGCAATAAGAATTCTGCTCCCCCTCTACTGAGGTGATTAACATCATAGGCTGCTATAACCCACCCTCAGTGGGAATGGAAATCTTACCAATGCTTAGGGGACTCATAAAATCTAACCCTAGTGAAACCATCATCCTCGGGGACTTGAACCTTGACTGACTTACGCCTAAGGCTAATGTCCTAAAGGACTTATGTGATGAACTTGGTATCTCTCAGCGTGCCACAAAACCCACTAGGATTAACACAAAAAATAATGACAATAGCTCCATCTTCGACTTAATTCTCACAAGTCACCCACACAAAATCACACACACAGCAGTGTTTCATAATGACATGAGTGACCACAATATTGTGGTATGCACAAGCACCCACGATAAATACCCCTCATGCTCTAAATTCATCACTAAAAGAAGCTTTCGCAAGTTTTAGATTGACAACTTCCTAGCTGACCTAAAACGTGTCAACTAGCAAACAGTTTACCTGGCCACCACAGTTGATGCAGCTGTCACCATCCTGAACACTGTCATTACAAACCTTGCTAATAAGCACGTTCCGTTTGTCAAACGCAGACTTAGGAAGGTGTCACACCCCTGGTTTACTCCACAACTGAAAGCTGCCCTCACACGGCGCAACCAATTGTGGGCCCATGCGAGACAATCTAAATCTGCGGCACACTGGCAGGAGTTCAGAGCATCCAGAAATGACTGCACTAAGCTCATCAGGTCTGCCAAGGCCAACTACTATGTAGAAAATCTAGAGGAGGCTAAGGGCAACTCCTCCAAACTATGGCAGACACTCAAAACAATTGAAGGTCGTAGCTCACCCCCATCCCTATCACTAAAAATCAACATAAATGGTACTGTGATCACTGACCAACACACCATCCTGGAAAAGTTGAATGCCCACTTCGCCACAGCAGGCATGGCATTTGACTCATCACCAGCTACCGAGCTGACTGGCAACCCACCCTTTGGATGGTCCCCAGTCCATGAGGCTCAAAGACCCTTTCCAGCTCTCTCCAGCAACTTATAAGGAAGTAGAAGAACTCTTAAACAAACTAGACATAAAAAAAGGTGATGGGGCTGATGGGATTGAATCCCTGTTCCTAAAAATGGGGAGTCACTTGCTAGTGGCACCAATTATGTATATTTGTAATCTATCCCTCTCTGCAGCCACTGTCCCTTCCTGCTGGAAAACAACACATATTTTGCCATTATGTAAGTCCGGCGACTGGAGTGACCTCAACAACTATAGGTCCATTTCTATCCTGCCAGTCTTGTCCAAAATGATGGAAAAATCTATACATTCCCAACTAAAGGGTTTCATGGAGAGCAATAATTTATTCAATCCCCTGCAGTCTGGTTTCAGGCAGAAACCTAGCACTGTTTTAGCCCTGGCCAAAGTGACCAATGACTGGTTTACTGCTGTAGACACCAAGCAAACCACATGTGCCATGGTTTTAGACCTTAGCAAGGTGTTCGACACAGTGGACCATAGCCTTCTCCTTCTCCTTCTCTGCCTCAGATCTCTTGGACTGCATGGTCCCTCGCTAAGCTGGTTCTCCAGCTACCTTACATGTAAGCTACAAAGGATCAAAGTGGACGAGGCCCTATCAGATCCGGTGCCAGTTATGAGAGGTGTCCCTCAAGGGTCCATACTGGGGCCACTTCTCTTCACTATATACATTCATTCTATGGACAGAAATATCCACAGGTCCAAACTTCATTTCTTTGCAGATGACATGGTCCTCTACACCTCTGGCCCTCAGTACATGAAGCATGTACTGAGCTGCAGTCTGACGTCAGCTAACTGCAGCTCAGTCTTGCTCATGCCAAACTATTATTAAATACAAAAAAACCAAGGTGATGTTTTTCACATCCTCACAAGGCTTCTTTCCTAAGCATACATCACATTCCTCTACCCACCACAACTATTTTTGGGGACACACTAAATGTAGTGGAACAGTCTAAGTATCTGGGAGTATGGCTGCATAGCAAACTGTCCTTCAGCGCTCACATTGATAGATAGATAGATAGATAGATAGATACTTTATATAGCGCCCATCTCCGTAGACTCTGGGTGCTGCACAATATAAACATACAAATCATACAAAACATTTTAAAAATACAATAACAAGATACAACTGAGAGCATAGACTTAGCTATCCATCGTATAATAAAACCCAATTTTAAAACATCATCCAGAAAAAGCTTACTTGAATAAATATGTTCTGAGGCCCTTCTTAAATGCTTCTACCAAGGGAGCCTCCCTTACGTAGCCAGGCAGGGAGTTCCACAGGATAGGTGCAGCCGCCACAAATGCTCTGTCTCCTGAATGCCACAGCCTAACCCTGGGAACTCTGAGGAGGCCACCCCCAGCAAAACAGAGGGTCTGGGCCAGACGGTAAGGAACAAGAAGCTCTTGCAGATAGACTGGACCCCTTTCGTGCAGGGCCTTATAGGTCAACAGCCCTATCTTGAAGACAACCCTTCACCGGACTGGCAGCCAGTGCAGTTCGCGGAGCACCGGGGTGATATGTTCACATCTTTTCACCCCCGTCAGCAATCTCGCCGCTGCGTTCTGCACCAGCTGCAGTCTGCGGAGGCTGCCTCCAGATAACCCTAGGTACAGGGCATTGCAGTAATCCAACCTGAAAGTGATGAAAGCATGCAAAAGTGTGGTCAGGTCATCAGGCGGGATCAGGGTTCGAATATGGGCACTATTCCTGAGATGGTAAAACCCACTTCTCACTACGGCCGACACTTGTGCATCAAGTGTCAGGCTGTTGTCCAGGATTACTCCCAAATTCTTCACCTGCCTAGAGGGGGCTAAATGCACACCCTCCAGCACAAGGTCAGGGGGTAATACCACACCCCCTCCTCCACCCTGAAGACCTGGTTCCACCACCAGTACCTCGGTCTTGTCTGGGTTAAGCCTAAGCCAATTGTAAGTCATCCATAACTGGATTTCCTCAAGGCAGCTATTAAATACAGAATCTGACACCTGTCTATCGGGTGCACAGGACAGGTACAGCTGGGTATCATCTGCATAGCAGTGAAAACCCAGCCCATACCACCTGATAATGTCCCCCAGTGGCAGCATGTACACCGTGAACAACAGAGGTGACAAGACCGACCCCTGCGGAACACCACAGTACAGAGGCTTTTGGTTAGATGAGAAAATTCCCATAGTCACCCTCTGTACTCTGTTTGTCAGGTATGTCCTGAACCAGTTGATGACATTACCGGACAGGCCACACCAGAACTGCAGACAGTCAAGTAACACCTCATGGTCAATGGTGTCAAACGCCGCAGAGAGGTCTAGGAGGACCAAGATGGTACGGTCCCTCCTATCCCTCAACATTTTTTATTAAAAAGCTAAAAGCAAGATTGAGGTTCCTCTACAGGAATAAATCCGTCTTTATGCTGGATATCCAGCGAAGACTAGTGCAAGCCACCTTTCTCCCCCTGTTACACTATAGAGACATCATTTATAACTAGTTCTGCCACCAACACACAAAAACTTGACACTCTTTATCACCATGCACTGCGCTTCATATTAAATGTGCCATACAGGACGCACTACTGTGATCTCTACCAATCAGTAAGCTGGACTTCCTTAGCAACTAGACAGATGTTGCGCATCGGTTCATGGGCAATGAAGGTCTTATGGGACAAACTGCCACAGTATATCTGTTCACTTGTTCACAGGTTGCATGGCAAATACTACAGAATTCTGAATTCATTCTTCTGGACATGCCTAGAATGTGTACTAATCATGGCAGGGGCACTATTAGCTCTGTCATTCCATCAGTATGGAATAAATTGTGTAAGTTTTATATGTCTTTTGCCTATGTATGGTGAACATTGTTATGTATATTGCCTATGTAACCAGGACCTCCTTGTGAATGAGCTCGCTCAGAGTTTTTTCCTGTAATAAACTTGAACTTGGAACTGGGTGAGCCAAGTGGTCCTTATCTGCAATCTAATTATATGTATGTTTCTGTGTTGCTAACCTTCTAATACATCCACTGCCCCTTTGTCATTATCCTCTGGCCACTTGACCTTCCTGCTGACAGAGGTTCAAACACTGATACAAAAGTATATTATTGAGTCCATTACCCCTCAAAAAAGAAACAAGGGATTTTTTTTCTGGTACTTCCTGGTCCCTAAGTGGACAGGAGATCCACATTCTGTATTGGGCCTCATAGACTTGAATTTGAATGGTGTCTCTTCAGGATCTAATCCCCCATTACAAAAGGGGGTCGGCTGTGTACCCTGGATATGAAGGATACATACCTTCCTATAAAGATTTACAAATGCCGGAGGAAGTACTTCTTCATGCTGGAGGGCAGCCATTGTAAGTTCCAGGTCTTGCCCTTTAGCTTATCTTTGGCACTGTTGGTATTTACAAAGTGCTTAGTGGTTGTGGCAGCCCTCTGAAGGAAGGGGGTTCCCTATCCAGACAACTGGCTACTCAAGGCCCTGTCCGGGGACGTGATCCTGTACACACTGCCCAGAATGAGACAGTTGTTTGAGGAACTGGGTGTCACAATGAACAAACTGAAATCCATCCTAGTTCCCTGTCAGTGCCTCTAGTATATCGGGGCAGTACTGGACACGGTGGTGGGCAGTGCCTTCCTGGTCTCAGACAGGGCAGAAGCCCTTGTTGCCCAGGCCCAGTTGATACACAAAAGGTATTATATATTGGGCAGGACAGTGTTGTGTCTACTGGGTCTAATGACTGGATTACTGTCCCACTTGCCTGCCACCACTTGCACATTCCACATTGGACTCTTTGGGTTCAGTGGGACCAGCTGACTGACAACTTAAAACAAATGGTTCTTGTCAAGTCCCCTCTCCACTGTGCTCTAGTGTGGTGGATGTTCTGTACTTACTAGCTGTCGCAGTCTTTGACTGTCAAGTGGAGGCTGACCGAGGAGGTGAGTGGAGGGCTTTGCCAACCACCAAGCTGCTGCAGTCATACCGTGAGTGTTCACTGGGGTGAGGGGGTGCTCAGTAGGTGGGTGAGTGGGGGTGGCACTTGCACTGGGTGGTCGCTGGCACTGGGTGTGGAGGGGTGCTAACCCCCCAAGGAGATTACATATACATGGGACCTGGGGCAATCAGGAGGAGAGGGGTCCATTAGACTGTCAGGGAGCTGTCTTTATTTACCATATGGGGCAATCATTGTGAGGGAGGTCCACTAGACTAACAGGGATATGTTACAATTTTGCATTGGGGTATTCTGCGTCCATGGAAATTAGCCCATAATGGGCACGCAGATGGCTCCTTTGCACCTTGCATGCCCAGTGAGCTCATTTACATGCTGTGGTTGAATGTGGCCCACAGGATCACTGGTGTTATCCTGTTTCAAGCACTGCTATCTCCTGTGGGCTATATGCAGCCTCGGTCCTTGTCTGCGCAGCATATATCTACTTAGCGCTGCTCCAACATGGCTGATGTTCAGTCATTTAGTGCGCTCTGCTAGTGCTGGCTAAATATTGCTCAGACGTGGACATGAGCTATTTTTGGCACAGTGCAGCAGGCTGCACTGTGTTTGCAGGTGCCTCTGAATATGGGGCCAGTATCTCTAAAGGGGGGAGACAACTACAAAAACAGAACAAAAAATTGTATTTTTTGCTCTTACCCATACCTTTCAACTGTCACAATTTTGGAGGGATTTCCTGAATTTAGACCCCTGTTCCAAAGTCCCGATTTGCTTTCATTTCCCAAGTTTGAAAATGCCAATGTAATTGGCATTGTCTCCGGCAGCCACATACACTTGCTTCTTGTTTACAGACACCAGTGGGCATCTGATGCCATTTAAGTGCAGTAGCTGCCAGCCAGGTGCATTCATTCATTATACAGTGAATGTTGATGTGCTAACTTAAAAAAAATTCCACAAGCCACAGCAGCACAAGTAATTGGCAGCCCCCCTCAGATACATCTTCACACTCATAGTACAAAGGAAGACCACCCTGGCCCTAGCCATTCCACAGCCCCTATGACACTTCCAGAGTGACAGTCTGTTATATATGAGAGAGAGAGAGAGAGAGAGACCACTGATCCTGACCAATGCCTGGCAGAGAATGTTAGCCAGAAAAATGGCTACTGAGTCTATATCTCAGATGTCAGCAGCAGTACATAGCTTGAATCAGAATCTGGCAGACCCGCCCCCTTTACAGCTCCCATGTGGCCAACACAATTACTGGGATGAGTGTGAGTGAGTGAGTGTGGCTGAACAGTAGTGCCTAAAATTCGTACTGATATTTACTTTTTATGTTGATTGCGCGCAGAGCAAGAAACATATTGGGACAGCTTGCTGAGAAGCAGGCTGTGGAGGTGGGGCACTGTTGTGGCCAATGCCCCCACAGCCTGCAAAGGCTTGTCGCACTTCCCCCAATACTGTTGCAAGCTGCTGGTGACAGCAGTTTGGAACGTTGGCACCGAGTTCTGAGAATTTCACCGCTGCATTCAGGGACTGCCTCATCATTGCAGCGTCAGCCAGTCGCTGCAATGAGGAAGCGACTCGTCATTGCAGGGCGGGATGTAAAACCCCTGATATTGTTTGTGGACATGGTAGTGACTTGCCGCCGTGTTCACAAACAATCTCTTTCCAACGTGTTTACTTGCCGTGAGGCCCTAATCCCGTTAGCTTTGGTGGCCCCATGTTTCTGTTGTTGCCGACAGAGTCACTCCCATTGGCATTCTGTCCCCCTCCGCTTTTGTTTCTGCCGATGGGGTGCCCAATCCCTGTCGGCGTAATTACCCTTGTTTGCCAATGGGGGTGCTCAATCCCGTCATTATTGCTGGCCCCCCAAGCAAAAAGCCTCTGCTGGCACTGGGGCCCAACCCAGCTTGCCAGATGCCCTGAAGAAAAACAGTCCTGCAATGTCTTTTTTTTTCCTGAAAAAGGAAACTGTCCCTCGCTTGGCTCCTCACCCCCCACACGCAACTCGCACCCACCCACTGCTCACCCTGCCTCCTCACACCCCCCTGTCACCCCATGCTTACCTCCAGAGCTCAGCGCGACAATCATTGGTGGACCGGGAACATGTCTGCACTCTTCAAAGCCGACCGTGAACTGAGGAAATGCCTGTAAGCTGTGTAATGTAATAAATAGGGTTTTTCAACTTTAGTGCATATCTCGGGCATTTTTGGGATTGTTTCACCAAATTTTCAACATGGAGTTTTTGGAACCCCTCCTCATGAATGCTTGAACTGTCATGATGTTAATCAGCCCTGAAAGGTGATTGCGCGGTCACTGCGTGGAATCACCTTTGGGGGCCGATTAACGAAACGACAGTGCCAGTGTTCACAGGTGGGCTCTCAAAAAGTCTATGTTGTCCTTCTAACCGTTAATTTGCAATATTTCATCCAGATTTTCAATATTGGCATTTTGTCACACCTACTTATGAACAGTACAGCTGTCATTTTTCCCATCCTGGCCGAAATGTGTTTTCGCATCTTCCGCAGAATAGAGCAGTCATGCTGGGAAATCACTGTCTGGGACAGATTAAGAAAATGACAGTGATACTGTTTATGAGCAGAGGTCCCAAAATGCCTATGTTGAAAATTTGCGATGATAGCGATTGAATGATTGTGTTGTGCAAAAGTGCTGCACACCTTCACGCACTCCTTGTAACTTCGCAGATTTGTAATATTGTCATGCCAGATTTTCACCAGTGGAATTTTTCACACCTCCTTATGAGCAGTACAGCTGTCATTTTCACATCCTGACTGAAATGTGTTGTCACAGTTCCGGTGCACAATAACGCAGTCGCTGTGGGAAATCACTGTTCACGACAGATTAAGAAAATGACAGTGGCACTGTCCATGAGCAGAGGTCCTAACATGCCTATGTTGAAAATTTGGTGACGAAACTCCATAACATGACTCTGTTACAAGTGTGCGTTGAACTGTTTCCACACACCCTTATAACTTCGCAATTTTGTAATATTTTGACGCCACATTTTCAACAGTGGCATTTTTCCACAGCTCCTTATGAACAGTACAGCTGCCATTTTTCACATCCTGGCTAAAATATGTTTTTGCACTCCTGCCGCAGAATAGCACAGTCGCTGTGGGAAATCACTGTTTGGGACACATTAAGATCGAACGACTGAGAGGGGGGAGAGACCGAGCTCAACTGAGCTCTGTTGGAATTGCTGCTGATTTGTCTGTGGACAGAGAAAGGGCCCAATGCAAGAGCCCAGTACAAAAGGGCAGCCTGCAGCACTGGGAGAAGCAGAACAAGAGAGTGAGTGATGGGGGAGGGGGGTTAGCGAACTCACTGGAGCGCTGTCAGGACAGCTACAGATTTCTCTGTGGGCAGAAAAAGGCACCAATGCAGGCAGGAGTCCAATACAAAAGGGCCACTTGCAACGCCAGGACAAACAGAATGAGCACGTGACAGAGGGAGACTGACGACCTCAACGGAACTCTGTCGGGACAGCTGCGGATTTGTTTGTGGACAAACAAAGGTGCCTACGCAGCCAGGAGCCCCGTACACAAGCGCAGCCTGCAGCTCCAAGAGAAACGGATCGAGTGAGTGACAGAGCAGTAGTAAGCAAGCTCAACGGAGCTCTATTGTGACAGCTGTGGATTTCTTTGTGGGCAGAAAATGCAGCAATGCAGGCAGGAGGCCAGTACAACAGGCCAGCTTGCAGCTTGGGCTGAAACGACGTGAGTGAGAAAGCTCAATGGAGCTGTGTTGGGACTGCAACAAATTTCTTTCTGGCCAGAATAAGCCACCAATGCAGGAAGGAGACCAGTACAAAAGGGCAGCCTGCAGTGGCAGGAGACACAGACTGAGCGAGTGAGGGAGAGGGAGTGAGTGAGCTCAATGGAGCTCTGTTGGGACTGCTGCAGATTTGTTTGTGGGCAGAAAAAGGCAGCAATGCACGCAGGGGCTCAGTACAAAAGGGCAGCCTGCAGTGGAGGGGAAACCAGAATGAGCGAGTGAGAGAAGGGGACTCAGCAAGCTCAACGGAGCTCTGTTGTAACTGTGGCAAATTTCTTTGTGGGCAGAAGAAGGCGGCAACGCAGGCAGGAGCCCAATAGAAAAGGGCAGCCTACAGCGCTGGCAGAAACGGACTGAGCGAGTGACAGAAGGGGAGTGAGCGAGCTCAATGGAGCTTTGTCGTGACTGCTGCAGATTTCTTTGTGGGCAGAAAAAGGCACCAACAGAGCCAGGAGCCCAGTACAAAGGGCAGCCTGCAGTGCCATGAGAAACAGAATGAGTGAGTGACATGGGGAGTGAGCGACCCCAACAGAGCTCTGTTGGGACAGCTGTGGATTTCTTTGTGGACAAAAAGGTGCAAATGCAGGCAGGAGCCCAGTACAAAAGGGCAGCCTGCAGCGCTGGGAGAAACACAATGATTGAGTGAGAGAGGGGGAGTGAGCGAGCTCAATGGAGCTCTATTGTGACTGCTGTGGATTTCTTTGTTGGCAGAAAAAGGCGGCAATGCAGGCAGGAGCCCAGTACAAAAGGCCAGCCTACAGTGCTGGCAGAAACGGAACAAGTGAGTGAGAGAGGGGGAGTCAGCAGGCTCAACAGACCTGTGTTGGGACTGCTGCAGATTTCTTTTTGGGCAGAAAAAGCCACCAACAGAGGCAGGAACCCAGTACAAAAGGGCAGCCTGCAGCGCCAGAAGAAACAGAATGAGCGAGTGAGAGAGGGGGAGTGAGCCACCTCAACGGAGCTCTGTCGGGAAAGCTGTGGATTTCTTAGTGGCCAGAACAAGGTGCCAACGCAGGCAGGAGCCCAATACAAAAGAGCAGCCTGGGAGAAACAGACTGAGCAAGTGACACAGGGGCAGTGAGCGAGCTCAACAGACCAATGCAATCAACATTCGGCATTGACAAATGCTTGTTTACAGTCTGCTATACTTCTAAGAAGAATGTGACTAGAATTGTGATTGGCAGTTCAGAAAATTGTTTCACGTTGCCTGCTTTACTTTAACGACTAGATAGGTACTGTTACAGTATATTCTGCTTTATTTTCACTAATAAGGTTGCAGTATGCTGTTGCATTAAAAATGGTATACATAGCACTGCTCTACATAGAAAAAAGCAAGAACAGTGTGAGTTATAGAAGAACAGATGTTCTAGTTTCTAAGCTGCACCACATAGCAAGATATACTCTGTATTAGTTCCAATACAGTACATTTCTGTACAGTTAAGTCTGGAAATTAATTTCATAACACTGGATCCTGAAAAAAAAAATCCATAACAGTGCCCATGTTCCATTTTAGTTTCAAGTAATTAAATAAAAAAAATGGCAACAGAAAAATGCAAAATATTTGTGTTTTTTATTGTGCTGTTTGTTAGCATGCAACTGAATCTGACATTTAAAAAGCATAAAATAAAGATACTGTAAATAGGTTGTAGTATATTACACCATGTGATGTGCATGTCACGTGATGCTGTGTCGCCACACTGACTAAAATATGGTGTCCCTGATTTTTTTTTTGGGGGGGCCCTGTGTTTTGTTCTTGCAGGTGGAGAGGTGTGCTCTTAACATAGAATACAATGGACCTAATAATAATCTTTAATCCTTTCTTTGTTTTAGTCAGAGTTCAAAATTATATTTTGGCAATTGTGAATTGACATAAAAAAATATTTGCTACTTTAAGAGCTGCTCTTTGAGGCAGTTTCTGTTTGTAGCAGTGAGGCCTTCCAGCTGAAGTGCCAAGCTAAATTCCATCCACCAGCTTACTGTTTTAGCTAGAGTAAGCAAAAACGCAGGTGGACAAGAACAGCTTAAAACAAAAGTGAGAACTTAGTATTCAAAGCCTTTTGCTGCTTGCTTCCATCTCCTAGTGCAGAATGAGGAACAGAAAAATATGTCAGTTCTGTTAAAGGGCACAGGAAATGTAGACTGCTGGGCAACAGTTAGTAATGTTCTCATTTACAGAGATGAAAGTCATATGTCCACATGATCCATATATTTTTTTTTTGGATGTATTATTTCTTCTGAGCTCCCAGCTTCTGCCATCAGTTGTCCCCCAGCGCGCCCTCCCCCGAAGGTTAGACCTCCTCCCTTGTGCACCCCACGACTTACCCTTCGTGGCAGGGTGGTGGGGAGTGACTCAACCCACCCCAAATGGATCCATGCCAGGGAGGTGCCTTCTCAGAGGTGGCGCACCGCGGGGACCACGTAATCCAGCTGGAGCTTTTTTTCCGCTTTTCTCCCCTTGTGAGGAGGCAGGGCGTGCAATGGTGCCTGTGGTGAGAGTGGGCACGCTACCCCTCGCGCTCTCACCAAATGTCTGCCTGTCTCCTCCCCTTCAGCTGTAGCATCGGCACGCTGTCCTCCAGCAGCCACTAGGGGCCAGTGGAGCAGTGACAGCTAGTGTCCCTCCACCCTGGAGAAGGAGAGCAGTCCAACGGATGCTCGATCCTTCTCCTCTCACGCCACCCCCCGATGACCAGTGCTCATTCCCGAACACGGGTCGCCGGCGTGGCTTGAGGTAAGGCATCCAGCGCCTCAGCCCTCAACGCCACCGGGCCGGCTATCACATGATCCATATTTAACTGTACCTAAATAAACACTGATTTGAAAAATTGTGTTTTCATTTGTTCTCTTTATATGGACAGCATTCTGCACTGTTCTCTTCATGGAACCAGTAGCCTGGAGCTTTTACGCTGTCATGGTTTGTGTACAGAATGCTAAGCATGAGCTGTTGACCTTCCAGAACCAAGCTTAAAGTTATGTGCACCAACCGCACCATAGTCAAAACTCCAACTTACTACTGGCCAGTGGCACTGAGGGCTGAGGCGCAGTATGCGCTTTACCCATCGCTACGCTGCCAACCTACCTGAGTTTGGGAATGAGCTTGGGCTGCCAGGTAGCTGGCTGTGGGGGGGCTGGGAGAGGATAGAGCAGGCACCTGGCAGCTATCCCCTACCAGACTGGTGTTGGTGAGTTACCCCAGCTCTTGACTGCCACCAGGTGGAGGTCTGGTGGTAGTGCAGAACTTAGGGAGGCAGACTTTGGTCAGGGATGGTGGAAGGACCCATGGTTCCAGAGTGCATGCGTGCCTTCACACGCATAAGCCCTCTGTGTCACTGTGGGGCTGGGAAGGGAGAAAACTGAAAAAGAACTTGGCCTGGGCTCCATGACATCCTACCTGCCTGCCTGCTCTCCGCTCCACACTGCCGACCTGGCTGTGGACCTACAACTAGATATGGGTCTCCGGATGGGGAGGAGGACGGCTCTCCTCCACCTGGCCCTGTCATGCAGGGCAATCTGCGGTAGTCAGAGGGGTGACCTGGCAAGGTTGAGGCAGATAGCCAAGTGAGAGGGACCAGGGATAGGACCAAAGAGCCCCCATCCAGGCAGACCCAAGGGAGCAAATGATGGAACAAACTCCAACTTTCTGGTTCCATGAAGAGAACTGTAACAGAATGCAGTGCAAAATAACAAAACTATGCAAAATACAGTTTTTTACATCACTTTTTATTCAGATACAGTTAAATATGGATAGTTTAGTGGTATGTTATCAATATAATTCCTGAAAATAGGAACATTAAAAATAGTTGCCAATGAGAAACAATTTCCTGTCCTCTTTAAGGTGGTGTAGTATAGCCACAGGAATAGTAAACGAGTCATCCTTTTATGCAGAGAAACTGGCATGAGTCTGCAGATATTTATAACAGAAAAATTGCCGGCAGGTTTCGCAATTCTAGGTTACTGTTAAAGATGTTGCTGTTTATTAGGGCTGCTTGGATTTGCTGAAATCTGATCTGAGAAAGATGTTTAGGATTTTGGAATAATCAGATTCTGATTCCACCCCAAATCCAGTAGGGTGACTGAAATCAGAACTGGATTCTGAAATCCAGGATCCTAAAATCCTAATCCTAAACTTACGGAACATGCTGTAACAACATAAACAACAAAATTAAGACAATAAATAAATAGCTGAAGGGTTAACATGTTGTAGTTAGTTATCCCATTACTCAGCATTATGCACAATAGACCACAAACCCGGTAATCAACCAATGAACACTTTTTTAATAATCCCTTCACTTACCTTATATATGTAGTAGACTAGTGACCTACCTGATCTTCCTTGTCCACGGCAGTCATCGAGTTTGTTCTGATGTGATGATTAATCCAGCAGTCAGGGGTCATCTTGTGATAATGTAGAGATGAAATAGCACCTATGAACATGATCTAGAAACAAACCCCCACAGCAGCCAAAGTCACCAGTGTTCCGTGTTTAGTTTGCTGTGCGGGTTGTCTGCAACATCCGTTGTGATGTCAGATGAGTGGATGACCTGTCATGTAGTTTCATATGTGACACCATCGTAGTAGGCATAGCCGGTTGACTTGTCTATCACTATCGTTCTTGAGCTTCTTGTGATGTTTGTTGTTGATCATCGGAGTCAAATCAAGTTGAGTTCATCATAGTGGATGATGAACAAAAGGGTAAACAGGGAGGAGAAGAAGCACTGTGGGTAAATTTGGAGACAGGCAATGGCACCACAATACGCACAGGGGTTGTATACAGACCCCCTTCTCAGGGGGAGGAAATGGACAGGGAAATGATAGAAAGTATACTTAGAATGGCAGAAAAAGGGGAGATATTGCTGATGGGTGATCTGAATATGCCAGATGTTAACTGCAGTGCAGTTGCAGCTGCCACTCGAAGAGTGCAGTTATTCTAGATGCCCTACAGGGGCATGCCTTAGACAACTAGTACTGGAGCCCACTCGAGAGGAGCAATATTAGACTTGATTCTCTCAAATGGAGATGGAGAGAGATCACAGATGTAGAAGTGGGTAGCCATCTGGGAACTAGCGATCATCGAACAGTATGGTTCACAATAAACACAGCAATAGAGTCAAGCCATACAAAGACAAAAGTACTGGACTTAAGGAGGGCTGACTTTGCCAAAATGGGTGAGTGCCTAAGGAATGCACTAGCAAATGGGCAGGAAGGAGGGGTGGAAGAACAATGGGGAATAATAAAAACTGCCATCACAGAGGTAACGAGCCTTTGTGTGAAGCAAATAAACAAAACAAGACGATGTAAGAAACCACTATGGTTCTCAAAGGAAGTGGCAGTGAAGGTTCAAGAGAAAAAGAACATTCAGGAAGTACAAGGAACCGCAGAAGGAGCAGGACAGAGAACTGTATCAGTTAAAGCAAAGGAGGCTGGAAGGCAGTCAGAACAGCAAAGGCCCAAACCGAGGAAAAGATAGCCAACTCAGTTAAGAAGGGGATAAAACCTTTTATAGGTACATCAGGGAGCAAAGGAAGACCAAGGAGGGATAATGAGGCTTAATAAAGGGGAGGGAGGGTGGGCAGAGGGAGACTGTGAAAGGCAGAGATACTAAACAAATATTTTGCTCAGTATTTACAAATGAAGAGGGAGATACATAAAACAAACAGTAGTAACACTCTGGATATAGAAGTTGATACCAGCCCATTTACAGAAGAAAGGGTTCTGAAAGAACTCTTAAAACTGAAGGTGGACAAAGCAATGGGTCCTGATGGGATTCATCCCAGAATTCTAAAAGAGCTAAGGGTAGAACTAGTGACACCACTGACTACCCTTTTTAACAAATCATGGGAGGATGGGGTGGTACCCGAAGACTGGAGGAGGGCAGATGTGATTCCCCTTCACAAAAGTGGGAGCAAGGCAGAAGCAGGAAACCACAGACCTGTTAGTTTAACCTCAGTGATAGGGAAAATGATGGAATCACTTCTGAAGGAAAGAATTGTCGAGTATCTAGAGGCCAGAGGGGCACAGGACCCTAGGCAGCATGGATTCACAGTGGGAAGGTCATGCCAGACAAATCTGATAGATTTCTTTGACTGGGTGACCAAAGTAGTAGATCAGGGAGGGGCTGTGGACATGGCCTACCTAGACTTTAGCAAGGCATTTGACACAGTCCCACACAAAAGATTAATATACAAGTTAGCTAGCCTGGGAGTGGGTCCAAGATTACAGCCTGGGTAAAGAATTGGCTGGAGAATAGGATACAGAGAGTAATAGTAAATGGAGTCCACTCAGAAGAAAGGAGGGTTACTAGTGGGGTACCGCAGGGTTCAGTATTAGGACCGGTCCTCTTCAATGTCTTTATAAGCGACATTGCGGAAGGACTGGAAGGAAAAGTATGTCTCTTTGCAGATGACACTAAGATCTGCAACAGAGTTGATGCACAGGGTGGGGTGGAAAGGATGAGAAGGGACTTGGCAAGGTTAGAGGAATGGTCAAATGTATGGTAGCTTAGATTCAATGCTAAGAAGTGCAAGGTAATGCACCTGGGAAACAAAAACCCAGGGGAAGAGTACACAATGGGGGTGAGATACTAACAACAACAAAAATGGAAAGGGACCTGGGGTAGTCATATCAGATGACCTAAAGGTGGGCAAGCAATGTGAGAGGGCAGCAAGGAGGGCTGGGGGATACCGGGATGCATAGGGAGAGGCATCACCAGTAGAAAACAGGAAGTTATTATCCCTCTGTACAGACAGCTGGTCAGACCCCATCTGGAGTACTGTGTGCAGTTCTGGAGACCCAATCTCCTAAAGACATAGACAGGATGGAAGCTGTCCAGAGGAGGGCAACAAAATGATGCAGGGTCTGCACGGAAGACATATGAAGAGGGACTAAGGAGCTTAATATGTATAGCCTCGAGGAAAGGAGGAGGGCGACATGATAAAAACTTTCAAGTACCTCAGGAATCAACAAAGTCAAGAGGTAGCATCTTTCAAAAAGAGGTGTGCAGAACAAGAGGCACAATTTGAAGATAGAGGCGGCTCAGAGGTAATTTAAGAAGTATTTTTCACAGAGAGGGTTGTGGCTGTATGGAACGGCCTTTCGGAGGAGGTTGTGGAGTCAAAATCAGTGGTTGAATTCAAGCATGCCTGGGAGAGTCGGAAGGCAATTCTGGGGGGTGGGGGTAAGAAGAAGTAGGCTGCTGGTTAACTAGGATCTGCAGCTTATCCAGTAGGTAGGGAAATGGGCAGACTGGGTGGGCCAAGCGGTCCTTATCTGCTGTCAAATTCTATGTTTCTATGATTCTATGTGTTCAGTACAGGTTGGATGCATACTTGTGCTGTTGTGAAGATTTTAGATTTAATTAGAATAAGCCAGACCTCGTCATTGGAGGAGGATGAGACTTTCTTTTATTTCCACTGTTGAATCCAGGTCATGTGTGTGTCATATTCATCCTTCTGTCATTTTTTTTCCCACTGCTGTTCATAAAACCTACATGAAAAGGAGACATAATGGGACAGAAAAAGAGTTTAATCTGGGTGCAGTACCAGTTTGGAGTCCTACCATGTCAAACCTGTGGAGGCAAATGGATATTAATTTAGTACAAGCAATGTGCGCTGGCACCCTAATTGTAGCAGTATCCATTGCTATAGATGAGAGATGGCCCTCAGTGTATATCCAGGGTGCTTTGGGTCTGTCTGTCTGTCTGTCTGAATGCTGGTAGCAACGCTGACATAAGAAGCCATGTTTGCAACTTTGTTTGCACTGGTGGTGCAGAAGGATGCTTTTGTGCTTTGCTGCTGACTGCAGAATGCTTTTGGTGCTGGAGGAAGCTTGCTTTTGTTGCCACTGTCAGTGGTTACACCTTCAGGAGAGGGAGGCACAAGAGGACAGAAAAGACCATTTTAGTCAGGGGGCACTAACAGCCTGGAGTACTTCCATGACATGCCTGTGGTGGGAAATGGACAATTTAGTAGCTAACTGTGCTGGTTCACTGTCTCAGATACTCACCGTCGCATCAAAAGAACAAGACAATGGGTATATCCTGGTGCTGGATGAGGAGAAGGAGGATTTAGTGCTGGAGGAAGCTTGCTGGTACCGCCACTGTCAGTGGTTATACCTGCGTGACATGGAGACACAAAGGGACAGAAAAAGACCATTTTAGTTGA
The DNA here is from genome assembly GCA_016271365.2 of Neoceratodus forsteri. Taxonomy (NCBI): domain Eukaryota; kingdom Metazoa; phylum Chordata; order Ceratodontiformes; family Ceratodontidae; genus Neoceratodus; species Neoceratodus forsteri. The sequence goes on along the minus strand of CM057450.1, from coordinate 372,510,869 downwards.
GGGCCACCAACATTTTGCAGTCCTGCCATGATAAACCTGAGAGGCAAAGTAATAGTTAGTAATAATATGTGCTAGAACTGTGTGTGTCACAGTCACCATCACAGCAGACAAAGGAGACCTTCAGGGTGCACCCTAGTGCAGGAGGAGTCTTTAGTGCTGGCTTGCTGTCTGGCTGACTCTACTGATAGCTATCCTGGTATGAGGCTGAGTTTGCACTGCTGGAGGAGGATGCTTTGGTGCTGGAGGAGGGGGCTTTGATACTGACTGGGTGTTGGCAATGGATTTTACACTGGCACAAGAGACTGGGTTGCTCAGCTCTCCACCTCTGGGAGGGGGGTGAGTGGCACCCTGCATTTGGGTGACACCCATTGAAGGCTGGGAGTGCACCAAGTCACGGGACCACAAGTTCTGGGGGATGGCTGTGGCAGATGTCTGTACGGCATGTGTGGGAGCACGCATGCCTGCAAGCTGATGTCATTACACATCTGGGCCTTGGGGACCGACACAAGGGAAAACCCTGTGTGGCAGCGCAGAATGACAACCTGCACCCTCACTGAACGATGCCAGGATAGCGTAAGTCTTGTGTTGTCCTGAATATCGATCTTGGACTCTCCCCAGGAGCCCCGCCGTAGGGGGTAAGCTATGGGTTTCCAACCTTGGTGGCTCATGGAAGGTGCAGGTGGGTCAGTGAAGGAACAGAGTCAGGGTAAGAACCTTGTCTGCAGTGCAGAGAGAAATAGAGTCGAAAAAAAAAAAGACCAGATTGCTGAAGAAAAGTTCATTTTGGCTGGCTGGTTGGTTGACTGGCAATGGGTCTTACTCTGGCACAAGAGATTGGGCTGCTGTAGAAAGGATTGTTTTGGCCTAGCTGGCTGGCAGCTGTATTGCTTAGTTTCTGCCAGCATTGACTGGCTGCCATGCTGGCCCAAGAGTCTGGATTACAGGAGGACTTAGACTAGCTGGTGGCTGGCTTTGTCTGGCTGGTGGCTGGCTTTGTTTGGCTGGTGGCTGGCTCTACCTGGTTGGTGGCTTGCTTGTTTAGTTTATACTGGCATTGATCAGCTGCTATGCTGGCTCAAGAGTGCATGTTACAGTGGCCAAATGTGTCAGGCTGGTGGATGGGTTTGTCTTTCTGGTGGCTGGCTTCTTCAGTTGATATTGGGATTGACCGGCTGCTACGTTGACCTAAGAGTCTGGGTTACAGGAGCTGGCTTAGGCTTGCTGGTGGATGGGTTTGGCTGCCTGGTGACTGGCTTTATCTGTCTGGTGGCTGGTTTGTTCAGTTGATGCTGGCATTGACCAGCTGCCATGCTAGCCCAAGAGTTTGGGTTACAGTGGCTGGCTTTGGGTGGCTGGTGGCTAGCTTTATGTGGCTGGTGACTGGGTTTGTCAAGATGGCAGCTGTCTTTACCTGGTTGATGATTGGCTTTATCTGGCTGATGGCTGGCTTGTTCAGAAGATGACTGCATTGACTGGATGCTACGCTGGCCAAAGAGTCCAGGTTATAGTGGGTGCCTTTGGTTGGCTGGTGGCTGGCTTTGTCTGGTTTTTGGCTGACTTTATCTGGCTGGTGTCTGGATTAAGAGGACTGACTGGTGACTTTATGGCCATGGGTTCCACACTGACTGCAGAGACTGGGTTGCTTGCTGGTGCTGGGTTAAGAGGACTGGCTGGTGGCTATATGGTCACGGGTTCTATTCTGGTGCCAGAGGCCAGATTGCTTGCTGGTTCTCACTTGGGCTGGCATAAGAGGACTGGCTGATGGCTACATGGCCATAGGCACCAAAGACAGAGTTTCTTGCTGCCTGCTTGTGCTGGCTGATGCTGGCTTAAGAGGACTGGCTGGTGGCTTTATGGCCATGGGTTCTATGCTGGCACCACAGGCTGGGTTGCTTGTTGCTTGCCCTTGCTGGCTCTTACTAGCTTAAGAGGATTGGCTGGTGGGTATATGCCACAGATTCTATGATGGTGCCAGGAGCTGGCTTGCTTGCTGGTGCTGGCTGTTGCTGGCTTAAGAGAACGGGCTGGTGGCTTAATGGCTATGGTTTTATGCTGGCACCAGAGACTGGGTCACTGGTGGTTGATTGAGTATGCAAGTTTCTTCTGTAAGGACGGTATGATGAAATTGACAACAGGAGAAAGATTTTATCAGTGCCAGAAACTGAATTGTGTGAACAAATGGAAATGAATCAACATCTCTTGTAAAAAAAAAAAAACAACACAGATTTGCCCATGTGAGGTAGTCATGAAGATATACATACCTTCACAAGGACATCTGTGGATGGTTTGTCCAATGGTAAAGCAACCGATCAATGGTCATATAGATTGGCAATCTTGTAAGGTACAAGGCAGCATTGATATTAATTATTGAGCTGGCCCAATTAGCCGGAACATACCACCAGATTATGAGATTTAATCATATGTTGCACTATACTTTAAGGTACAAAAAATAAACTTCACTATAGTGTGCATGCACATAATGAAGAAAATCAAGGAATGTTATATACCCAGCACCAGCACTAACGTGTGTCCTTAAGCAGTGTATCCAAATGATAATGCATGATATAAATTATGAAAAGACACAAAAAAACACATGATAGAAACCTGCATAATATTGATGAATTCTTTCATACATTATTACTCAATAGTTAAGAAGAACAGAATCTGTCTGTAAACCTAGTCTGATGCTCTGTCTGGACCTCTACTAACTAGTAACTGCTAAGTGTAGCACACATTATTGACTATATGGTACAATGAAATTAGTGATGAGTCCAGACAGTCAGTGCATGTGAGAACAAACCACACACATATTGCTACTCACTGAGTGATTCCACTACTTATTATTTAAAAAAACAAAAAACAAAAAACAACAACAGAGTATAATCACTGTACTGTATATGAAATAAGAAAAATACTGTCACGGTAAACAGCATGACAAGAAGTTATACTATATACCACATAAATACACTAAATGGAGACTGCTAGCATCACATCTTAAAGCATAGACTATAACAGAAGAAGTAGTTGAACTTCAGATGGCATGTGACGTTACTCGTGCATTATACACAGTGGTTTAATCACCCACTTTGTTGACTCCACTACAGTCAACAACACACAGGTGCTTGTTGATGACACAATGAAAAGAAAGTCATCAACATTTCTCTCATAGCACTGACCACTGTTAATCATCATTAATAGTCTGGTGTCCCCCCAACTCCAACCCTCCCTCACCCAGTCCAGGTTACAGCATTCACCCTAAGTCTCCCAATATAGTGCTACCATTACGATGTTGTGCATGAGTACAGACCATATACAGCAGATAACTGGAGGACATTGTTGAGCAGGGAGGCATTAGAGAAAGGGGCATGTAGACAGTGTTCTGTGTAATTAGCCAAGGATGGATTATTTGTTCCTGTCAGCTGGGAAATATTAGAAATCCATTCTCCTTGGTGGGAACAGAAGGTTATGGAAGCCACCCACAATATATAGGCAATGCTGGGAAGGGCATTGATGTGCGGACACATGTCATCGTGGCACCCTTAGTTATGGAAAAGTTTCCTGTGACTTGCAAGGTCCTGATGCCATCAGCTTAAAGTCTGTGGAGGAGATTTACTAAAAAATCTACTGTTACAGGTAAGTACAGCCGAGACAGCCAGGGTGCAACACTGAGATAAGCATGTCACACTTTCCTACATGACAATTTGTAGTAACTGGCGTTGGATTACATTGTGTTCCTGCAGTGTTCTGCAGCATGTCACTGGCAGAAACTGGGATAAAAGCACTGCATCGTGGTTGACTCCACTGTAACAAACCTATCAAAGGAGGTGGCAGTGAAGGTTCAAGAGAAAAAGAAAGCATTCAGGAAGGACAAGGAATCACTGAAGGAGCAGGACAGAGAATTGTATCAGTTAAAGCAAAAGGAAGCTGGGAAGGCAGTCAGAACAGCAAAGGCCCAAACTGAGGAAAAGATAGCCAACTCAGTTAAGAAGGGGGATAAAACCTTTTTAGGTACATCGGGGAGCGAAGGAAGACTAAGGGAAGGATAGTGAGGCTTAATGGGGGGGGCAGAGGGTGACTGTGAAAAGGCAGAGATATTAAACAAATATTTTTGCTCAGTATTTACAATTGAAGAGGGGGAAGTACCTAAAACAAACAATAGAAACACTCAGGATACAGAAGTTGATACCAGCCCATTTACAGAAGAAAGGGTTCTGAAAGAACTCTTAAAACTGAAGGTGGACAAAGCAATGGGGCCTGATCGGATTCATCCCAGAATTCTAAAAGAACTAAGGGTAGAACTAGTGACACCACTGACTACCCTCTTTAACAAATCATGGGATGATGGTGTGGTACCTGAGGACTGGAGGAAGGCAGATGTGATTCCCCTTCACAAAAGTGGGAGCAGGCAGAAGCAGAAAACTACAGACCTGTTAGTTTAACCTCAGTGATAGGGAAAATGATGGCATCACATCTGAAGGAAAGAATTGTCGAGTACCTAGAGGCTAGAGGGGCACAGGACCCAAGGCAGCATGGATTCACAGCGGGAAGGTCATGCCAGACAAATCTAATAGATTTCTTTGACTGGGTGACCAAAGTAGTAGATCAGGGAGGGGCTATGGACATGGTCTACCTAGACTTTAGCAAGGCATTTGACACAGTCCCACACAAAAGATTAATATACAAGTTAGCCAGCCTGGGAGTGGGTCCCAAGATGATAGCCTGGGTAAAGAATTGGCTGGAGAATAGGACACAGAGGGTAATAGTAAATGGAGTCCACTCTGAAGAAAGGGGGATTACTAGTGGGGTACCGCAGGGTTCAGTATTAGGACCGGTCCTCTTCAATGTCTTTATAAATTACATTGCAGAGGGACTGGAAGGAAAAGTATGTCTCTTTGCAGTTGACACAAAGATCTGCAACAGAGTTGATGCACAAGGTGGGGTGGAAAGGATGAGAAGGGACTTGGCAAGGCTAGAGGAATGGTCGAAAGTATGGCAACTTAGATTCAATGCTAAGACGTGCAAGGTAATGCACATGGGAAACAAAAACCCAGGGGAAGAGTACACAATTGGGGGTGAGATACTAACAACAACAAAAATGGAAAGGGACCTGGGGGTAGTCATATCAGATGACTTAAAGGTGGGCAAGAAATGTGAGAGGGCAGTAAGGAGGGCTGGGGGGGATACTGGGATGCATAGGGAGAGGCATCACCAGTAGAAAACAAGAAGTTGTTATCCCTTTGTACAGACAGCTGGTGAGACCCCATCTGGAGTACTGAGTGCAGTTCTGGAGACCCAATCTCCACAAGGACATAGACAGGATAGAAGCTGTCTAGAGGAGGGCAACAAAAATGATGCAGGGTCTGCACCGGAAGACATATGAAGAGAGACTAAAGGAGCTTAATATGTATAGCCTCAAGGAAAGGAGGGAGAGGGGGGGACATGATAGAAACTTTCAAGTACCTCAAGGGAATCAACAAAGTCCAAGAGAGTAGCATCTTTCAAAAAAAGAGGTGTGCAAGAACAGGAGGGCACAATTTGAAGATGGGGGGCGGCTCAGAGGTAATGTAAGGAAGTATTTTTTCACAGAGAGGGTTGTGGATGCATGGAACGACCTTCCGGAGGAGGTTGTGGAGTCAAAAACAGTGGTTGAATTCAAGCATGCATGGGACAGTCATAAGGCAATTCTAAGGGGTGGGGGTAGAAAGAACTAGGCTGCTGGTTAACTAGGATCTGCAGCTTATCCATTAGGTAGGGAAATGGGCAGACTGGGTGGACCAAGCGGTCCTTATCTACCATCAAATTCTATGTTTCTATACCCTGATAATATTGTATTAACATGATGTCCCTGGTTGTAACTAGTTAAAAAAACCCGGAACCACTATGTGTTAAATAGGCAACAAGATAACATGATTAACTATTGTTATCTGAAGATAATGAGCATTACTGAATGACAACTGCTCCTTATTCTGCATACTTACAACTTTGTTTAAAACACATGACGTGGAACCTTTGCAAATGTGCACTTAGCTCAAAGGTACTCCGATGTTCAAATAAATACTCATTGACGTGCTCCAGTACTACATGACAGAACTGGAAACTGAGCACCACTGTACTTGCATTATTTGGTGCACTTTGTAGATGTCACTTACTGTGCAAATGTAACCCCTAGATGGCGCTATCCCAGGGGCTACTACCCCTGCCTGATTTGCCACTAACAGGTTGAGGGGCCTGGATCCAATGGCGGGTGCCTCCACCCAGAGGTCAGGGTTTGCAATAGTTAAACTAACTTGGTCACAGCCCTCTGGGACACTGCAACCCCCCTTTCTTCCCACCAGTGGCCCACACAATATATCAGAATTACCTTCACAGTATACACTTACCCCAGGTCTGGTTCCGCACTGGGACCTCCCAGAAATGAGATACAGTGCAACAATCACAGTACAGTACTTTAACATAGACAAATACCTCAGGCAGTATAACTTTGCTGAAACAAGCAGCTCTGATTTATTTGGGGGATATAACAAGGACAGGGAAATCAGGTTAATTAGCTTATCACTCTAATAATCTACCTATGGCTCTGTGCACAGGCCTATCCCTATCAGTTACTGTCCCTGGGTACCCAAGCCCTAGTGGCTAGTCCAAACCGTGGCAGCTGGTAGGCCCTTTCACACAGAGAAAAGGAGAATTAAACAGTCAGCAGTACAGTAATTCCATTTGGATTTAATGTGGCAATTCAACAGGGAGCCACCCTGAATTAGTACTCACGACCTCCAAATAAGATAGGGTCCTTCAATGTCAGCAGGGCTCACTTGAGGTACACAAACCTCTTCACACATCCATATAAAAGAAAGCACTATACCAGGCAGGCTGCATCTGTATCCCGATCGCAATTACTGCACAATACCGGAGAACACACAGCAGATTCAGTTCCTGACAGACCGAGTGCAATTTTCAGCAATTCCTCCAGTCTTCTACAGGGTGAGCCTGGTTTCTACTCTTCAGAGATCCTTTGATTCTTTTCACAGGGCCAGTTCAGTCCTAACAAGCTGTTACACAAGCTGCAGACCGAACTCTGGGCCTTACACGTTTTTGACTAAAACTGCACACTGAAAAGCACAGGGCTCCTTCCTTCTTCACTGCCAAAGCTCAACTGAAACTCCAACCGACAAAACGGGCACTTCCTTTGAGTTCCTCCCAGTTCTTGACTGGATTGGCTGTCACTCACAATAGACTGCTGCTGTTGGTCCAAAAAGGCACTGAAGTCTAAACTACATCTCCCAGAGTCACTGCTCATACAATCCTCTTGTGGCTGGCTCAGATTATGAGTCCAAGTTCTGATTCGTCCAAGGCACCATTTTAGAGCTAGCTTACCCCACACTGATTGGTCCAGTTCAGCAGTTCAAAACTAGAATGGGGAACTAGCAGACACAGTTCTGACTGCAAAGAAAGCAGGTTAGACAAACTGTAATTTCATTATTACTGTAAATGATTTCTGGACAGTTACATCTTTCAGATAGGTTCCTTTGCACTCCTAGTGACTGCAAAAATGGAGTGAATTGCAGCAGCTTGAGTGGTACTCAATCAAAGAAACACACAGTCCCCCATACAAACTAATTATGTCTGCAAGCAGACAGCTCTTAAAGAGACCGTACCAGAGGTTCTAAAAACACTCACTGATAAATGGCTTAAACGCCAAACACCATTCAGGCTTGGAGCATTCAAGCAAGCTCCTGGAAGTCTTTTGGGAACCCCCATTTGCAGGGGGGTTACACAAACATAATTCTTGAAACATCAGATGAAGGGAATCATTCACAGCCTCATCAACCAGAAGAGTTTGACTCCACATGATGTGACCTTGTATGGACATGATCCAGTCCCTCATTATCATTATACAGGTCAACAGAGTAATGAACAAGCAGCTCAGGACACCCGATGCTGTAGGTGTGATGGGCAGCTGCTTCCTAGTTTGCAAATATTGCTTCGTGGATTCCATTTCTTTGGTGTTCTGAAGGAGGTTGGTGATGAGCCTGCAGACAGCATGTCAGCAGCAAAACATGAGGCAACTCTAAAGTTCACAGTTGATGTTGAACTTCTTGCTTGATGAAAAGCTGAGTTAAAGGAACTAACAGAAATTGTGCACATGGCCTTTTTGCAGCACAGCATGAAAACTGGTACAGCTAACTGTAAGAGGGTGAGGATGGTGAGAAAGAGGAGAAACACTGAACACTAAGTCCAAGACAGATGGCAGGAAGGTAACATGAGAAACCTGGGTAGCCTGAATTATGTGAAAGTAAACCAGCTCTGAAAATCCATCACAAAATCTGTTAAGGCAACAGCTGTTATGCTGCAGTGGAAACAAATCTGGAAGCATAAACATATTCAGATTTCCCCCTTTGTTGTTGCATGGGTGTGAAGCGCAGACTGTATTGACCGCATGTTGTAGTGGAAAGATTACCTTTGGCTACAGTATTATGAATCCCCATTCAGAGTCCCCACAGCCACAGAGAATATATATGTTATACATCAAGGGAAAGCTGGTGAGAAGAGGGGGCACTGAGGTCTACTAGTCAGAGCACTGAACTGTGAAAGAAGTGATAACAGGTCTGAATCCCATCTCAGTCACTGGCTCACTGTGTGACCCTGAACAGGCCACTAAATGTCCCTCTGCTTCAGTCCTCACAGCTATAAAACTAAGTAGGAACAAGACCCAACTTAAGAAGCTATACTAGGTTAAAAAATATTTAAAAAACTTTAGTCCAATTAATGTACTTATTTAGTTTTTGTTGCTCAGAAAATCAGGGTTATGAAATGCTTCCTGCTTTCAGATGTGTCCTAAGAGGAGGGGGATACAGTTGTAAACTGACTGATACAGAACCAGGTTAAGCTGTTTGCAGCTTTTTTTCTTTTCTTTTCTTGTTACTGAACAGAGGAACTGTGGTCTGGACTGCTGAGAAATTATTCTACTCTTTTTGAAAAGTGCCATGGGATTTTTAATGTCCCCCAGAACAGGTAGACAGGACCTCAGCTTAATGTCTCATCCAAAACATAACACCTTTAGCAGCAGAGTCCCTCAAACACCATACTGGGGAATTGGTGTAATTACTTTTAACCAAGGGTAGAGTGTCCCCTGAAGAAACACTAACACCACATGAAACATATGGTATGCTGTATTGATGAAGAGATTACCAACAGTGGCACTACCCTAAACTACATTATCTCATTCTCTCCCGGTGGCCATTTTGGGCCGGATTCAGCAATGGATGGTTCCGATGTCATATGACAGCTACGAAAAGGGTCTTTGAATTACAGCTTTCTCATTGGTTATAAGCATTTGATCAGCCTTACATTAATCAGTGCTTAACATACATGTAGAACCTAAACATATGCTGCACAAGGTACAAAACTCTTTACAAAAATATTATTATTAGGAAATGAATGGTCAGATCTGATTGGCCAAGAACACTTTCAGTCAGGATGATTTCTCAGTACATAATCCCAGTCTGAAAGTAAGTCATGCCATCAGTCAAAACATTAAAATGGATCCGTTTCATTACCACAGCAATACACTCCATGGTAGTGTACGCTATCATGGGGTGTCATCCCTTCTCAGGTGGTTTAAATCACTCAGCCTATGGCCCCATGCTTCACAATGCACCTGAGGCGGGACAATATTTAAGTAATAAGCCACAACAGGATGTGCATTATATATATATATACAATAATGGCTGGGGAGGTGGTTATAATGAAAATGTTAGACTCCCCCAAGATGTGGGATGCCACATAATCCCCGAAAGTGAAGCTCGAGGGGTTTGTATAGGCATTGCACACCGAGGGGGTGTCTGACATTTTAGTTTCACACACCTCCCCAGCTTTTATTTTATATAATTGCTGGGGAATGCTTTTTCATCTCAGCAGTTATATAAAATACATTTAAATTAACTTACCGCTGATTCCAACTGGCGGCGGAACTGCGGCGTGCTGTGTACTGAAGAGGACCAGAAGAGCGCTTTTTGCACATGCTCACATATGTTATAACCCATGGGTTATAACAGAAAATTATAACCCCCCTTCCCCTATGGGAAAAAGCAGTTGCCAGTTATTATAAGATTTTAATGCATGTCCTGGGGGTGTAGTAAGGCACGAAGCCAAAGGCTGAGTGTCCTTACATCCCCGGGAAGTGCATTAAAAACCTATAATGCACACCCTGGAGGGGTTTATTACACTTATAAATTGACTCTAAGAAGGCTTTTTGGGGGAGAGAAATGAGATTTGGCACCTGACTGTGCGTTTATAGAGATTTAATGCATGGTCGGGTGATCTGTCTTAGCCAGTGACATTTCTAGATTGTTTCTTCCCATTTTATAAACCATGATATCGAACACCTTGTGGTGTGTTGTTGCTTATTATGAAATGGATGATCAAAACCCTTAAATCTGAATGTCTGAGACCATACTCAACCAGGATGATTAGTACATAATCCTAGTCAGAATGAGGGCCATCCCATCAGTCAACAAAATCGATCCATTTTATAATCACGATAACACACTCTAAATTGTGCAATATCGGGATGCCTTCCCTTCTCAGGCGATTGAAGTCACTCAGCCTATGGCCTCATGCCTTACAATGCAAAAGAGGCAGGATGACATCCCATGATATTGCACACCTTGTTGTGTATTATTGCTTAATTATAAAAGCAATAAGACACTGTTGGGGGTTATGTTAACAGACCATTAACATAATCACTGCTCATGCCTTACTGCTTAAACTGTAGCCTGAAGTCAGAGTGAAAAATTAAAATGTGTTTTTAATTATTTAATTTTTTAACCAGGGATAGCACACTAAGCTGAAAGCTTTTTTACAGGAGCGACCTGGGAGCACAAGGAGGTTAAGTGACTTGCTCAGGGTCACACAGTATACAGGTGGAAGCTGTGGGATTCAAACCCAGGTCTGATCTGCTGGATGTCACCAGATTTGCAGCTCAGAGCCTTAGACCACTGCTCTATACTGCCTCCATAAAATGTAAACATTCTGACAACATGAGCTGGATGAGAGTGATGTTGGGATTGGGATACTGAAGAAGATAACACAGCTGAGAATATCCTGAAGATAGATGTGGTACATACTCAATAGATACATGTATTATGTTAAAAAAAATACCCTTTTTACAGTCAAGGCACTTCAAAATGTAAAACATTTAAAATTCAACATACTGTAAGTAAGCAGCAACACACAACTGATGGAGGGCTGTGGTCAAAATACCATGATTATGGGTGTTGTCCTCTGCTTGAGTGGCTTCAGTTGCCCATAACTGTTGAATCTTGTGGAGGGTTGTGGTCAAAATACCATGATTATGGGTGTTGTCCTCTGCTTGAGTGGCTTCAGTCGCCTATAACTGTTGAATCTTGTGGAGGGTTGTGGTCAAAATACCATGATTATGGGTGTTATCCTCTGCTTGAGTGGCTTCAGTCGCCCATAACTGTTGAATCTGGAAACGAGCGGTCCCCGCTCAGTATGCCTATCTGGTAAATCTCGTAAATAAATAAATAAATAAATAAATAATGCGCACATCTCTGAATATGTGCTTATCTATTTGTATGGCACCCAGAGCCTCCGGGAATGGGTGTCTTTTTTAAAATAAATTTTACCTTACCTCACATCCCCAAAAACCTGCAGTGTGTTACCGCATTTTTTACATTTATTCATTTGTAATTTTTGACCAGGGAAGTTACACTGAACTCAGATAGCATGTTTCCAGGTGCATCATGGGGGTGGGTTACATGGACCTGTTTCTATTGCTCGGGAGTGCTTGTCAATGACACTCAGGAAACTCCCCTACTCTTGTCATTAGGGGGAACCTCAGGTCGTTTTGGCAGGCTGCCAAGATGGCCAACCAGATGGATGTGCAGGTGAATGCTACAGGTTGGGGGAGAGATGGCCTCCTTCACCCCTTTCTCTAGAGGTCCCAACGAATGTTGAATCTGGTTTTGATCCTGTTCATGTAACTAGGGATGTGGCAATGGAAACTGATGAAGTGGAGGCAGAAATGGTAACATCTGCCTCCACAATTGAAACAGACTACCTGCCTATGACAGAGGAGGAGTAACAAACTTGTTTTGGAAAGGTTCAAAAATTACCTATTACTGTAGCTTTGGTTGCTGAGGGGGAAGGGGCAAAGTTTTATGCTTGCAGACAAAAACTGTATCTGGCATAGACTCGGACTGCTCCTGGATCATTACAGCACGTTCTTGAAATCCCCTCTTATCACAGATGTTTACTGCTGCAGAGCCTGACAGCCCAACATCAAAGGAGCTTGGTTGTCTCTGACACTGTCAGCCCAGGAAGATTTACCTTGAACTTTGGTCCCATTTGCACAAGCTCATTTCTAGAATGCATGAACAGAATATAAATCTGCCTAGCCAGACTGATAGGATAAAGGATGAAATGAGACAATATCAATGTGAAAGAGCTCATACCTTACAGCAGGAGATGAAATGTGGGACACAGGGACGATACCAACAATTGGATAAGTTCCTGGGTTGTGAGGAGAGGGTTAAAAAACAAGAAAATGTCTGGAATCACTAAAAATGCAGGTTGCCTGGTAGCCACAAGATGGGAGGATATGATGGACATAATCCAAAACCATGTCACAAGTACATTTGGTTCATCTGTAGAGACAGAATGGGACACGTAGGTATTCTCTTCCTTGGGTATTCCCCTTATTGTTGTGCAGTAAGAGTATACTCTAACCACCCCAGCACAACTGGCTGAAGTTGAAACAGCAGTGAAAAGTTTACCTAATAATACAGCCCCTGGCACAAATGGATTGACAGTAGAATTTTATAAAATGTTTTTACTATTTTTAGGCCCTGTTTTCTAGGTGTTTTTAAACAAATTTTTGGTGAACCAGGCATAGTTGATATTTACACCAGTTTTGGAACTTGAGTTTTTCGATCTCTGGTGTCTGTGAGAGAAACAGACAGGGTGCTTACATTATTGGAAGCACTGCTCGAGACTTTGTGTTGGGCCCAGAGAGGAACACTGCATCGTGAGAGGATTGGAAGGCCCGATGTTCTGGACCTAATTATAGAAGAGTAGCCACATGGGTGAGAGCCTTGTGCTGCTGTTACCATTGTTCTGCTTATTATTTCTGACATTTGGTACTGCTATTTATAGAACTTGCTGTTGCCCAGTGAACGCACAGCTCTTACTTCGAGAGGGCTCTTACAGGTGGTAATCACCATTAGGACTAGAGCCGTCAGGCACTAGGACCACACGGAAAACTTTAGCTAGCAGTGTCTGGTGGGGGTCCGCCCACCTGGCGTCACGTGACTGATGTCAGCGTGACACTATATAGTGGGTGGTCCCCACACCCGCCCTCCAGTTCTTTCCCGCTGTTGACCTGCGCACGTTGGACTTCGAGGAGAACGCTGTTTCAGTAGACAACCATTTTCGGATGAGTATTATTCCAATTTTTATTTCTTTTACAATTTAGGATAATTGTATTACCTTTGTCATGCGTGTCTTCTCTGATGCCTTCTGAGTTGCATAAAAACAAGTGCGATTCCTGAGGAACTCAACTCCCTCACAAGGATGGCCATTCTCTCTGTCTCTTCTCCCTGGACCCAGAGTACAAGACCGAGAACTGTGAGGCCTGTCAGAAATTTAACCAGGTCACATGGAAATGCATAATAGGCCCTGGAAGCCCGCCCTTAAGTTAAAATGGCTTCCATGGAGAAGGCGCTGCAGAAGCAGTGGGGACGTCCTCCTCACTGGGGGGTCTTCCAACCCACACAAGAAAAAGGACAAGGAGAAGCACCGGGACAAGGATTGGTCTCTTTCCTACCCGCTGCTCACTTCAGGGGCCGCGGGCGACGAGTGGCCTCCACGGGCACGGGTACTGCTCCACAAGCCAAGCCTGCCCCTCCTAGTGAGGAGCGGCTATTGCCCCCCCCACCTGAACTGGTCACAGTTCAGGTGGGTGCCTCTGATCCTTCAGAGAGTTCTGTCACTCTTAGGCCCCTCAAAACCTTAGTGTCTAAGTCGGGTGGCATGGCCAATAAGTCACTCGTCATTTCCTCTGAAGAATGCTTGGCCCTGACTGATAAGTTGAATACCAGCTCTTCTGATGTCCGCTTGGCTGATGTGCTTTCATAGGGCCCAGATAACAGGCCTGACAATGATCCTCAGGATCAGCATATGCTGCTGCTTCTTCAGCTGCAGCCCACCCCAGAGGGTTCGCCCTCTGGGGTACCTCCTTCACCGCCTCCACCGGTGGTACCCCTTGGCTCCCCTGCACCCTCAGAGCTGGAGGAGGAGGAGCATCAGCCTGACACTCCCCTGTTGCCAGAGCTGGAACACCTGACGCCAGACCTCCCGTTGGAGCTGACATCTTCAGAACCGGACAGCTCCCCTGTCTGGGCCACCTTTGCCACCCCAGACTCCGGTGAAACCCTTGGCCCCTTAGAGGCCAATGCCAGAACCTCCTACATGTGTTCTGACACCAGATCTGATGTTGCCAGGCCCTTCCTATCCTCTGTCAGGGCCACCGTCAGGTCCCTCAGCCCCTCCTTTGGGGCCTACACTTGGCCTCCCACCGTCAGGACCCCCGACAGGGCCATTGGTCCTTCGGTTGGGTCCCATGTCAGGCTATCCACCATCAGGGCCTCCTGCAGGTCCATCAGCCCCTCCATCAGGCCCCTCACCGGGGTACCTTATGTCAGGTTTCCCTGTGCCGCACTACCCTTCACCAAGGTACTAGCTACCTGGGTTTCATACGCCAGGGTACCCCACGCCGGGGTACTCGACGCTGGACTATTCACCCTACGGAATGTTGGGCTATCATTACCTGATGATGGGCTACCTACTGTCGGGTTACCCTTTACAGGCTTACCCGCTGGTCTATCAGCTCCTGCCTCCAGCTCCACCTCCACTGCCTCAGCCCCAGGTGGACTTCAGGGAGGCTCTCCAGTCTTGGTGGTCTACCACTAAGGCTCTGCTGGTCTCAGAGCTGGACCAATGACAACCAGCCATGGCCTCTACTCCGGCCCGCCAAGACCCTACTCTGAGATCTCTCTCTCTCTCCCTCATAGAGTCTCACCCCTGCATCTCATGCATTACCATAGTAGCGGCCGCAGGGAGGAATCAGCCAGTCACCCTTCCGGAGACTGCTTCCATACACTCGGTCTCTGGATGCAAGTCCATCATCAGGCTCTAGCGCAGACTCTGATGACTCCTCCACTTTGGGTTTTGAGAACCCCATTACAGAGGAACCAAAGCCCAAAGAATCACCAAAGTCTCCACCGGAGAACCCCTCCTTTACTGAGATTCTTCGACAGATTCAGGTAGCAAATGGCTGGAAGATGGAGGACCCAGATCCCCAATGCAGAAGGTTGGTGGAACACTTGGACATGGCTGAGCTGTCCACTCTGCTCATTTCTCCTTAGATTGGACCTCATGAGGACCTGACTTCCACTGTCTGGCAGCAGCCCTCATCAGTGGCTGCAGTTGCCAAAAAAGCAGATAGACTGTATTGGGTACCTGAGGGCACAGACCATCTCTGTTCTCACCCTAAAGTGGACTCGATGGTCATTAATGCAGCTCTTGACAAGATGGCAAAGCCTAAACACATGAGCACTTCACCTCCAGATAAGGAGTCGTGACAAATAGACCAGTTTGGACACAAGGTGTACTCCTCCTGCACCCTGGTCCTAAGAGCATTGAATTATTTGGCACACATGGTGGTCTTCCAGAAATCCACGTTAGGCCAGTTGAAATCGGAATTTGAGGCTTTACCTGATTCCAAGGTTAAAACCAAAATCTCTCAGACAATCAGGGCCGCAGAAATATCCTGCCATCACTGTCTGAGAGCAACCTATGATGCAGTCGATGCAACTACCAGGAGTGCCACCATGGCCATTAGCATGCGCCAGTACTCCTGGCTGTGGGTATCTGGTCTGGCCCCTGACATGTAGGCGGCCATACAAGATGCCCCCTTCAGAGGACCTATCCTTTTCAGTGGCGACATTAAGGACATAATCACTGACCTCCAGGACAGTGGCGAAGCACTGTGCACAGTGCAGACTATGTACCGCTCAAACACTAAGCCTAAGCAGCCCTTTTGTCACCAGTAATTGGTGTCAGAACAGGCAGCAGCATACCCGACATCAGAACAAACATCAGGCCCAGTTGTCGGGACCCACCCCTCCAGTCAAGTCCCAAAGGGCTGCCGCTCCCCCACACCCCCTTCTCTCTTGACTTGCAGCAGAGCCCCCAGCCTCTGCCACCAGCTCAAGAGGAACCAGTAGGGGGCAGATTCACCAACCACCTGGCCAAATGGGAGGCAATACCGACACAGACTCGTGGTCCTTCAGCTGATCGCTCAAGGTCACACCATCAAATTCGTAGAGAGCCCTCCAAGAAATCTTCCAGGTCTGTCACTACCCAAAAGGCCACATCCTGCTTGTCAGGGAAGAGATTCAGGCTGTAATGACAAAATCAGCCATAGAGCCCATTCCTCCGGGCCAGGAAGGAATAGGGTTTTACTCCCACTTCTTCCTAGTCCCCAAAAAGGTAGGGGACCTTTGTCCAATCTTGGACTTCAGTATGCTAAACCTATATGTGGAATACAAGAGGTTTCACATGTTGACCCTGCTGGGTCTCCTACCCCTTCTGCAGCAGGGCCATTGGCTTTGTGCCCTAGATATGCAGGATGTTTACCTGCATATCCCCACTTCCCCCACCCAACTGCCACTTCCTGTGTTTTGCTTTCCAGGGGGAGCACTTTCAGTTCAAGGCACTCCTCTTTGGCCTTTCTTCGGCACCCAGGATTTTCACCAAGTGCCTAGCAGTGGTGGCAGTGGCTTTACACCTCCAGGGGATTTACGTCTTTCCCTACCTTGACGACTGGCTTCTGTCAACCTCTTTGAGGGATGGACTGGTGACAGTGCTATATACCATCCTGAACCTGTTCAACATGGTTGGAATCACGGTCAGTAACCCCAAATCCAACCTTGTTCCTTCCCAATGCCTCCAATTCAGTGGGGTGGTGTTGGATACAGCACAGGGTCAGGCTTTCCTCCCCTTGGATCGAGTGGAAACCTTGCATCAGCAGGCCATTCAAGTGGCAACCAGCCAATGGACCTCAGCCTGTTCAGTTCTGCACCTTCTAGAGCTAATGGCAGTGGCTATCCCCACTGTACCCCTGGCCAGGCTCCACATGCGCATCACTCAGTGGACCCTCCAGAGTACAGTGGGACCAGAAGACCGACAACCTCGATCACAGGATTCTAGTATCCAGCCCCATGCGACGGGACCTCCTTTGGTGGTAGGATATAACCAACCTCACCAAATGGATTCCTTTTCAGACATCGCCGCTGACTCAGATCCTGACCATGGATGCCTCCGGTCAGGGCTGGGGCGCTAATCTAGGCGATCACAGGACACAGGGATCCTGGTCACCACAGGAGCTGTCCCTGCACATCAGTGTGCAAGAGATGCAGACTGTACTTTATGCTCTGCAAGTCTTTCAGCCTCTTCTCCTCTCAGGAACTCTATTAGTACAGATTGACAACATGTGCATGGTCTCGTACCTGAACAAACAGGGAGGCACATGATCATATTCTCTGTGCCGGGAAGCAATGCGTGTGTGGCAGTAGGTGGTACAGCACAGCCTACAGCTCATGGCAGTGCATGTCACAGGGGTTCAAAATGTCCTGGAGGACACTCTCAGCCACACTCAAGCATGGGTGCATGAGTGGGAACTGAGACAATCAGTAGTTGAAGACCTCTTCGATCGGTGGGGACGGCCAGGTCTCGATCTGTTTGCCTCCCCATCCAACGCAAAACTACCCAGTTTCTGCTTGCTTGTTCATAGGCGTGGTGCTTTCTGGTGAGATGCACTGTCTCTCTGCTGGACAAGGAGGTTCTTGTATGCCTTCCCTCCCTTTCCACTGTTGCAGAGGGTTCTGCTGAAGCTGCAACAAGAAGGGGCCAGAATGATCCTCATAGCCTCTTATTGGTCACGTCAAGTGTTGATCCCTCTGCTTCAGTAATTGAGAGTGGACCCTCTGGTTCCCCTCCCTCTCTGCCAGAACCTGCTGGCTCAGGACCAGGACAAGCTGGTCCACCCAGGCCTCAGGTCTCTTCACCTTCATGCGTGGCACCTGCTGACATAACAGTGGCATGCTTTGGGGTCTCTTCCAGAGTGGTACAAGTCCTGGTGGAGGCCAGAAAGTCATCCACGAGGACTACTTATGCCATGAAATGGAAGAAATTTTCCTTTTGGGCATCGGCTAAGGAGTGGGACCCCTTTTCTTGCCCAGGCCATGGAATATCTGCTGCATCTCAGCTGACCTAGGCCTTAGTTACTCTACCGTAAAGGTTCACTTGTCTGCCACTTTTGCCTACCACACTCTGTTGGATGGCAAAACCTTTGCTCAGTTGGAGGTATCCAAAACCTTTCTGAAAGGGATTCTCCATCTGAATCCCCCAATCAGGAACCCGGTTCCTCCATGGGATTTGAATTTTATCCATGAAAAGCTCACTTTGCCTCCCTTTGAACTGGCTGCGAGTTGCGACCTGCGCTACCTTTCCCAGAAAGCGATCTTTTTAGTTGCCATTACTTCTGCTCGAAGGATTTCTGAGTTTCAGGCTCTGATGTGTAAGGAGTCGTAGTTGATTTTCCACAGAGACCGGGTGGCTCTGCGTACAAATCCTACGTTTCTACCAAAAGTGGTTTCTGAGTTTACATTGCCAGTGTATTACCCTGAGCATTCTAATCAGGGGGAGGCCATTTTGTACACGCTCGATATGCACAGAATTTTGCGTTATTACACAAACCGGACTAAGTCAGTCTGCAGAACGGATCAGCTTTTCGTTTCCTTTGCTGCCCAAAAGAGAGGGCACGGCAGTTTCCAAACAATGTTTACCCAAATGGCTGGCAAACTGCATTGTGTTTTGTTATCAGAAGTATAACAAGCCCCTTCCGGGGGAAGTTAAGGGGCACTCAACCAGAGGCATGGTTGCATCTGCTGCTTGTTTCAGGAATGTTTCTGCTGCTGACATTTGTGCGGCAGCCACTTGGAGCTCTGTCCACACCTTCACCAAACATTACAGTCTGGAAATTGCCTCTAGGCACAGGACGGGCTTTGGACTAGCTGTCCTTCAGGGCCTTTTGTCTTAATTCTCTACCTACAGCAGACTTTTTCTGCCTCCTGTGCTTCAGCCTTTGTCTGAATTACACTGCTTGGGACTCATTCCTAATGGCATTTACCTTCTGCAAGAGTCCTCTCAAAGTAAAATAGTACAGTTATGTAAGAACTTACCATAACAGTAGATCTTCAAGAGAGGCTCTTGCAGTAGGTATTGCTTTCCCTCCCACCTCCCCCCTTATTCTGTAGCCTTTTTCTCTTTCTAGCCTTTTCATTGGCTCCAGGAGCCCACTCCTTTCTCCTGTCACACTTTCTTAGGTCTCTGGCGAGAGAACTGAAAGGCGGGCATGGAGACCGCCCACTATATAGTGTCACGGTGACATTGGTCATGTGATGCTGGGTGGGCGGTCCCCCGCTAAACACTGCTAGCTAAAGTTTTCCATGTGGTCCTAGTGCCTGACGACTCTAGTCCTAATGGTGATTACCTGCTGCAAGATCCTCTCTGGAAGATCTACTGTTATGGTAAGTTCTTATGTAACTACTTTTCCGGAGAGTCAGTCCCTGTGAGAGAGGAGAATGTCCTACTAATATTTCAAGTTTTGTGGACTTGAATTGGGACCTATTGTGAAGACCACTCCACAGATTATAGACTCCCATATTTGTATTTTAATTTTATTGTTGGGAGGACATTGTGTGGGAGGGTTAGGGAGGTGAATTGGTTGTGTGAGGGGTGAGAGTGTGATAGTGTATGTGGAGTGTGTTAAGTGTGGTTGCATGAAGGGTGTGTGAGTGTAACAATTTTTAATGTTAAGATGGGTTAGCTAATTGCCGGTATATCTATTTATTAGATATGTATTTAGTTGTTTATTCGTGATTGAAATTGGTTCAGGCCTAATATGTGTTGGAGGTTAGCTTCTCAAGTTAAGTATTATTCCCCCTCTAGACTCTGCAACCTCCATTCCTTTGATTGTCCTCCACTGCCAGCGGACGTCTATAACAATGCATGGTGTTTGGGATAGTTTGTAGGGGGAGGTAAAGGAGGTCGTCGGGATCTTTTGTGGTGAATATAGCTGGGGGGAAGGGTGGATTGAGGTGGTGGGATCCGGGAGGCACCCAGGGGTGAAATGGGTCCAGGAAAAGGGTCCTCTCAGTCTGGTTCCCATACCCAAGGGCTCCACGGTTGGTGGGACAGGTAACTGGACCAACCTCATCTGCCTGTCCTCAGGAAGTGATGTGCAATGCCAGATCTATTTAAAACAAGACACCAATTAGTGCCGATCTTGTCTCAACATCTAACCTGGCTTGCATCACTGAGACCTGGCTGGATGAAAATGCCGGTCCAATTTTGGAATCAGCAATTCCAGCCAGGTACTCTGCGATTCACTGCCTGAGAAAAGATCATAGGGGTGGGGGTGTGGCAATCTGTTTCAACTCAGACCTGAACCTCCCGGCCCTCTTGGTAGGAACAGTGAGGTCCTTTGAATGTGTGGCCGCTCAATGGGCTGCAGGTGTGGGTTGCAAGATCCTTCTCATCTACCATCCTATTGGAGATGGGAAGAAATTCTTGCAGGAAGTCATGGACTTCATTGTTGAATGGGTGTTGGAGTCGCCCAGATGGATTATTCTGGGTGATTTCAATGCTTGGATCAATGACGAACTCTCGCAGTTTGGTCAGGACTTCCACCAACTGATGTGTCCGTTGAGCCTAACACAGGTTGTTACCTCTGCAACCCATATACACGGCCGCTCAGTGGATCTCATCTTCCTGCTGGGAATGGAAGTCATCGACCTTATGGTGGAACTGGTTGCTTGGTTGGACCACCATACTGTGAGGTTCTCATTCAAAGTTCCCCCAATAGACCTTCCCCTATGGAGATGATTCAGTACCACCCTTTAAGGGGTTTGACCCCATAAGGTCTGATGGCGATGCTGGACCTATCAAGTATTATGAGTGCATGTAAGGAGCCGGGGGATTTGGTTCTAGCCTATAACAGGGCAGTTACTGATGCCCTTGACTCCATCGCACCTGTCCCTGTTCGACCCCTTACTTCCCTGGGCTGGCAGTATAGCCTAGAGGTTAGAGTAACAAGCTGTGAATGAGCATGATAGATCTAGCAGACCAGACCTGACTTTGATTCTCACAACCTCCACTTGCATACTGTGTGACTCTGAACAAGTCACTTAACCGCCGAGTGCTCCCAGGTCACCCTTGAAAACAGGCACTTGTGTCTAGTGGGTCTTACCTGGTTACCAAAAACTAAAATAAAGTAAATAAAATAAATTCACACTAGAGTATCCCCTGGTTGGATGGGATTCTCAGGGAGATGAAGAAGAGGAGCTGAATTTGGAGCAGTGCTGGTAGAAATCCAGTTCTGGTGAGGACAAACTTATATTGATGTCCCATTATAGGGACTATCAATCAACAATCTCCTGTAAGAAGGCAGAATTCCTGTCCAAGTAGATTGCTGCAACAATTAACAGACCGGCTCAGCTCTTCTGCACTATTGACAGGCTATGTAATCCTGCCTGTCTTCAGTCCAAGGGAGCATTTTCACAATCAAAGTGTGATGAGTTTGCTCTGATTTTTGCTGATAAGATTTCCACCATCAGGTCAGAGAGCCAGTCAGCGCCCTCTAAAGGAGCGTGCAGTGGTTGGCTGGAAGTCACGGGTAGTCAGTCTGCCTGGTCCGACTTTGACCAGCTGGCTGTCATGGATGTCATGAAGGTTGTCCGGGAGAAGAGGCCAACTTACTGTGATTTGCATCTGGGACCGTCACACCTCCTAGTGGGGTGTGTTGAGGTCATCGGCCTGGTCCTAGCCACGATAGTCCAGTTCTCCTTGGTGACAGGGGTCTTCCCTGAGCCTTTAAAGGAGGCAGTGGTAAGACCCCTTTTGAATAAAGCTTCACTGGACTCAAACTGCCTGGCTAATTACAGACCTGTCTTGACTCTTCCCTTTGTGGGTAAGATTACTGAGAAGGTGGTAGCTCATCAACTGGAGGCCCATTTATTAGTACACAACATCTATGATCCTCTCCAGTCGGGTTTCGGGAAGTGGTGTAGCACCGAGACTGCCCTTGTTTGGGTGCTAAATGATCTCCTGGTGGTGAGAGATCGAGGGGGTCATTCCATTCTTATTCTCCTCAGTGGTGTTTGACACACCATAAACCATGGGTACCTTTGGAGTCCCTGGGGGTTTGTTGTTGACTGGCTGGTACAGTCCTCAACTGGTTTCAATTTTTTTTCACTGACAGGATACAGAGGGTGGTGTCTGGGATTTTTGCTTCAGCTCCCCTGCCCCTGCCATGTGGGGTTCTGCAGGGCTCCACTTTGTGCCCCGTGTTGTTTGTGGTGTACATCCTGCCACTCAGAGACATTATAATATGGTATGGGCTGAGTTTTCACTGCTATGCAGATGAGCAGGTGTTTTTCACTTCACCTGTCCACATACTATGAGACCACCCTAGAGGTGGTGAGACAGCTCTGGCAGGAGAGAAAGCACCTACTAGCAGATTGCAGCAAGTACTGTGTGTATTGAAACTTGTGTTTTGGGGCCAGTGACAGGAAGGGGTCTGGGAGCTGTAGTTCTGAGAGTAGCTCAGCTGGACTACACTTCCCGTCCCAGCGAGAGCAGTGCATGTAGAATAGACATTTATTTTAGACACTGCTGCTGAAGTTCATCTAGCAGAGTGAAATAATATTTACTGCAGCACAGAACTTCTAAAAACAGGATCTTTTAAGGACTGTACTTTCAGGGCCTAGTGTCACGTGATCCGTGACACTTCTGGGTTCGGACACTACTAAATAACATGCTCTGTGAGAAGATGCACGCTAAGACATGCGCAACACGTCTGCGCATGTCTTCAGTGTCAGCAGAGGAAGCGAGGAAGGAGACAGGTCACGCTAGCCAGCTGGTAATATATACAGTACATAAGTGAGAACTAAAAGGCTGAGCATTATTCAGTATAGTAAGGACAGAGAATGGATTCTGATGTAGTAAAACTGGAAGGGGGTTGTCTTGGACTGAGATGTATATATTGTAGAAAGGTCAGTACTGACATAGCTAATGAACTGCTGGTATTCTCTTGTGAAGAATGCAACTTAATTAAAGAACTGAAATGTACAATCATGGAGTTGTAAATGCAATTAATCAGAATACAACAGAAACTACTGCTACAAGACTGTGTAGTAGAATGTCAAAATGAGATGGTTTGCATGGATAGTGAAAGCAGGAAGTGAATTAGAGAGGGGGCCAATGAAGAATGGACTGTAGAGAAAAGGAAATACAAAAAAGGGAGATGTAGTGCAATGGGGCATAGTTTAGAAACATACAATAGATATGAATCATTAATAAATTTGGATGAGGAATGCGAAAGTAACTGAATTGATAAAGTGAATGAGGAATCAGGGGAACCAAACAATGCATATGATCTTCAGTCAGACTTATTAACCATAACTGGTGATAGAAACATACAAGGAAATGTTACTCATGAGAATGAGGCCACAAATGGGAAAGGTGGTTCTGTTTAAGGTATTAATGAAAGAGCTAATAGAACAAGGAGTCCAGCACCAGATGGACCTAGTAATAGGGTTCCCAGGTGTAAAAACTCAGGAGAGAGTAGCGTGGATACTATACCTGCCACAGTTAATGATATACCTACTTGCCAGAATATGTGCCCTATTTCAAAGACTGTATATGTATTAGGAGACTCAATAGTTAAATATATGGACAGATACACATTGAAAGGAAATAAAGAAAATTTTACTAAGAGTTACTTTTCTGGGGTCAAAATAAGTGATCCTAGGGACATACTTAAAAACATCCTCAAGGAGAGAGATGGGTCTGCTACAATCATTCTTCATGCAGGAGTAAACTGTCACAAACACACTCCGCAGGTCAGGCCCTCTGTTTCAAGAGTGCCAACCTCAGAGTGCAATAGTATGAACAGGTAACAGACAGGGTAACCCTCCTGTCTGCTTTGGATCCAAATCACCTTTAGTCTCGAGTTCTGCAGGGATTCAAACTATGAACGTTATGCTAGCATACCCAATGTACAGGCTCAGATATGTACTCTCTTCGGGACTGCAGTACAATCTTTCGCCAGGGGCACCCAACCAGGTATCCAAAATGAACCCTTAAAACTCTATAAGAGACCTAGGTATATTCTTACCTTTTTACACAAGCTCAGTAACACAATCAAGCTTTTTAACAGCTGTCAGACTTAACAACACATACATCACATGCAAAAAGAAACTAAATAGACACCCAGGCAGTATTTGCAAAGAAAAGGTTGTTTACTAAAAGATGATAAAAACATGTAAAATTAAACACAGAACAATATATCATACAGCTTACAATCATGTAAAATAAAAAGGAAGTTACAGACAAAACACTCCTACCCAAAAGACTTAATTTCTTTCTAACTATTACCTTTCTAAGTGCTTTCCCAGTCAGAGTCTAGAATCATATATCACAATCCCATATACAATCTTTCACTTTTAACGCTATATTTCCCCACCCCCTTTTGATTAGGTCAGCTAGAACCTCCCTTAGATAATTTCTGACGTAAGTGTCTTTGAGGATGTGAGTCATTGCTTTGAAAAATCTGTACTAGCCATTTCCCAAATATGACAGTCTTTAATTAAACATTTCTATTTGAATTTAACAGTCCCACTCTCATGTTCTCTTGGGCTGATTTCCTGTGCTAGTGTGATCTGAGGGATTTTATGACTGTTCACACATTTCTGGTTATATGCTAAAAGGAGAGGAACTAGCCCAATTACCTTGCCTCCTGTAACATCATAAAACTCACATTTGGTTTTCAACTCCAAAAGCATGGGCAGGTAATAAACAGCTAATAAAATGCCCTTCTGCAAGGAAGTCTTAAGTGACTGGTTCTTCTGGTCTGTTTTACAACATACTGTGGTTTCAGCTACTGACCTTGAAAGTTAAAGGCCAAATCTCTCACATACTGACATTTCATACACAGACCATTTATTTATAAATACACATATCATACAGGTAACCAGAAGCCGGGGCAGAGTGTCACAAACAACATCAAGAATCAATGTATAGAAGAAATACAGGATGAATATAAAAAAATAAGAGAGGAAGCTAAGAAGTTAAACTGTAAATTGACGTTTTCAGATATTTTATCAGTACCTAGAGAGAATAATTGTTATACAAATAAATTGAAAGATTTAAATAATTGGCAGAGGTTATGGTCACAAAAAGAAGGATCGGAGTGCATAATACACTGAGAGTCATTTGTAAATGACCCACTGAGCTTTTATAAGGATGGTCTACATTTTTTCATAAAAAAGGCAGCAGAAAGTTAGGACTATCCCTAAAAAGAACAGTAGATAGAGCTTTAAACTAAAGAGAGGGGGAGATGGGTTAATAGACAGGCCAATCAAATAGAAGCTCTTCCGCGTGATAAAAAAAATAAGAATAATACTAACGGCACCCAGAAAAGGAAAAAGCTGGTGGATCTAAAAGCTTGGCCTTTAAATGCAAGAAGCTTGAATAGCACTAAGAAACATGAATTAGAGGCCTTACTATTGACAGAAGGTATAAATATTTGCATGATCACAGAAACGTGGTGGGAAGATGGCATGGACTGGAACTCATTCTACTAGGCGACTTCAATCTTGACTGGTTCTCCTCCTCTGCTAAACCCACTGTCCTAAGGATTGAGGCCCTAAATCTCTCCCAGTTAATCCTGGAACCCATCCATCTAAACCACCGGTCCCAAAGCCATACCCTCCTGGACTGGATTCTATCTACCCATCTACACAGGATCACCTCCTCAGGCATCCTTGCTGATGCCCTTAGCAACCACTGTATAACTTATTGCACCCACAAAATCCACTCCCTGCACTCCCCCTCCCAAATTCATCTGGTCTCGCCCCCTACACCGCCTAAACGAGGTGGCTCTACAGCATGACCTAACAATAGCAGACTGGTCCCCAGTCTTTTCCATGACAGACATGGACCTTGCCCTATCCCACTTCTGTAATATTCTTCACAGTACCTGGGACTCCGACGCTCCCCTCAGGAAAGCTAGAGGTAAATGGCACCATCACCCCTGGATCACATCTGAGTTCATTGCCCTCGGCTGCAACAGAGACAAGGCATGAAGGCTATATAAAGCCTCCCTTGTCACCTGTGACCTCCAAGCTTACAAACACCTTAGAAACAAATGTACAAAAGCCATTCGGCGATCCAAGTCCTCCTACTTCAAAGCACAACTTACACGGAACCAAAATTCCCCTGTGTCTTTCTGGAAGGTGATCAACTCCCTCACCAACCCACCCTCAAAGCAGACCTGTCCTGTCCTAAACATTGACGGCAAACCCGTCTCAGGTAATGCCTCAGTAGCAGAACTGTTCAACTCGTATTTTGTTTCATGTGCCCTGCTAGACTCCACCCCTCCACTACCCGACTATTCTGAATCCTCCCCCACCTCCTCTGGCTTCCACTTTTGTCCTTTCACTTCCCTGGAAGTCTACAATGCTCTCACCTTCCTAAACCAGTCCAAATCTAGCCCTGACAGCATGCACCCCAGATTGCTCTGCATCTCGGCCCCAGCCATAGCTGCACCCGTAACACACTTGCTCAACTTCTCGCTCATCACGGCCACAGTTCCTTCTGCCTGGAAAAGGGCCAAGATCCTCCCTCTGTACAAAGGTGGTGACCCCTCCCTGCCAGGTAACTACAGGTTCATCTCACTTCTCCCCTCCTTTGCAAAAATCCAAGAATGCCTTATGCTCTCAAAACTGTATACTTTTCTCTCCTCCAACAGCTCCCTCTCACCATTTTAGTCAGGATTTAGAAAACACCACTCCACTATCACTACCTTTCTGTGAGTAACTGACTATCCTCACTACCATGGACAACAGCCAAACCACCACCGCCATTTTCATCGACTTAGCAAAAGCCTTCGACTCTGTCTCTCACCCCCTGCTGCTCCACAAACTTAGCTCTTTTGGCCTTGCCCAACCCACCATCAACTGGTTCCACTCTTCTCTCCAGAACAGACAGCAGTCCGTACAAATTGGAGACAACCTCTCCACCCCTACCCATCCTCTCAGGAGTCCCCAAGGCTCCATCCTTGGCCCCATCCTCTTCTCCCTTTTCATAAATGATCTCCCCCTCACCTGTCTCTCCTCAAATGTGCATGTATACACCGATGACACTATCATCTATGACTTGGGCCCCTCGAATGACAGTGTTCTCTCAATTCTTCAAAATGACTTCAACAGAGTCCAATCCTGGTTCCTGAAAGACCAGCTTAAACTCAATGCCAAACAAACTGTAACGATGGTCTTTGGCTCTAGACAAAAGCTCACCTCCCTACCTGTCCCCCTTGTATTCACCACTCTGGACAACTCCCTACCTTCAAGTACCTGGGAGTCTGGCTGGACAGCCACCTCAACTTCTCCACCCATGTTGAGGCCATCTGCACCAAACTCCATCCAAAACTCACCATTCTCTATCACTACAAAGCCAGTCTGCCCCTTTCCACCTGTAGTGAACTTATGCGAAAAACAATCCTGCCTGTGCTGGACTATGTGGATATCATCTACAGAATGGCCCTAACCTCATCCCTTTCCAAACTTGACATACTACTCAACTGTTCCTGTCGTTTTGCCACTGCCTCTCCTCCACTTACTCATCACTGTCTCCTCTACACCACCCTTTCCCTGGCCCCACTCTCACACAGGAGAAACGTCACACAGCGCCTCCCTTATAGCTAAATATTGGCTAGACTCCCAACCCCCCTACCTCACTTCCCACCTTTTGCCAGCCAATTCCCTTGACTACTCCCTTCCCACAGGGATGCACGCACTTTCCACCTCTCATGCCCCCACAACGCTGCCAGCAAAACTGCCTTTTCATACAATCTTCACTTCCTATAGAACAATCCTCCACCTTACCTTCACCAGGCCTCCTCCCTATCAGCCATTAAACATCTCCTTAGGCTCCTCCCTCCACCTCTCTGCCTCAGATGTTCCATTGAGTCCCCCCCATTTGAGCCCAATTCTCAGAAGCGGCTGTGGCCATTACTGTACTGCAGGTCTCAAAGTAAATTCATGCCTCTCTATCATATATTTCAAGGACTAGCTTTACCAAACTGCAATCGTTTAAAGCCTGCACTGTTTTTCTGATGAAGTACTTACTGCCTGTATTCTGTAATTACTATCTCTACTTTCTTCTGATGTTGCTCATACTGCCCGTATTACTAAATACTTTTGGTTGCTAGCCTTCCTTGTAGAGCAAAAAGCAGCTAACTAAAAGAAGCTAAATTTTCTTATTAATTTAACACTTATATCTCAGCAGGAGTCAGTGTCAGTTGAGATTAAGCAAGACAGATACTTTATTAGAAGTAGAAGGGGTCTTATTTAGGGTTAAAAAAGAAAGAAAAGAAAGAAAGCGTGTGTATTCTGTGATGTGAAGGGTACTGTATCAACTTACTTTGCTAAACCAGTAGGAGGAGAGATAGCTTAATTGGGTGTGTGGCTTAGACACTATAAAAGCAGGTGACTCAAATTACAGCTGCCTGTTGCTAGCCTTGCTTGTAGAGCAGAAAGCAGCTAACTAAAATAGGCTACATTTTCTTATTAATTTAACACATATATCTCAGCAGGAGTCAGTGTGTGTTGAGATTAAACAAGACAGATACTTTATTAGAAGTAGAAGGGGTCGTATTTAGGGTTTAAAAAAGAAAGAAAGTCAATGTGTGTTCTGTGCTGTGAAGGGTACTGTATCAACTTACTTTGCTAAACCAGTAGGAGGAGAGAGAGAGAGAGCTTAATTGGGGATGTGACTTAGACAGTATAAAAGCAGGTGACACAAATTACAACTTCCTGTTGCTAGTCTTGCTTGTAGAGCAGAAAGCAGCTAACTAAAAGAAGTTACATTTTCTTATTAATTTAACACTTATAGATCAGCAGGAGTCAGTGTCCATTGAGATTAAGCAAGACAGGTTATTAGAAGTAGAAGGGGTGTTATTTAGGGTTAAAAGAAAGAAAAGAAAGAAAGTCAGTGTGTGTTCTATGCTGTGAAGGGTACTGTATCAACTTACTTTGCTAAACCAGTAGTAGGAGAGAGAGCTTAATTGGGGGTGTGGCTTAGACACTATAAAAGCAGGTGAGTCAAATTACAACTTCCTGTTGCTAACCTTGCTTGTAGGAGCAGAAAGCAGCTAACTAAAAGAAGCTACATTTTCTAATTAATTTAACACTTACATCTCAGCAGAAGTCAGTGTCTGTTGAAATTAAGGAAGACAGATATTTTATTAGAAGTAGAAGGGGTCTTATTTATGGTTAAAAAAAGAAAGAAAAGAAAGAAAGTTAGTGTGTGTTCTGTGATGTGAAGGGTACTATATCAACTTACTTTGCTAAACCAGTAGTAGGAGAGAGAGCTTAATTGGAGGTGTGGCTTAGACACTATAAAAGGAGGTGACTCAATTTACTACTTCCTGTTGCTAGCCTTGCTTTTATAGCAGAAAGCAGCTAACTAAAAGAAGCTACATTTTCTTATTAATTTAACACTTATATCTCAGCAAGAGTCAGTGTCTGAGATTAAGGAAGACAGTTTATTAGAAGTAGAAGGGGACTTATTTAGGGTTAAAAAGAAGAAAGAAAAGAAAGAAAGTCAGTGTGTGTTCTGTGTTGTGAAGGATACTGTATCAACTTACTTTGCTAAACCGGTAGGAGGAGAGAGAGAGAGAGGTTAATTGGTGGTGTGGCTTAGACACTATAAAAGCAGGTGATTCAAATTACAACTTCCTGTTGCTAGCCTTGCTTGTAGAGCAGAAAGCAGCTAACCAAAAGAAGCTATATTTTCTTATTAATTTAACACATATCTCAGCAGTAGGCAGTGTGTGTTGAGATTAAGCAAGACAGATACTTTATTAAACGTAGAAGGGGTCTTATTTAGGGTTAAAAAAAGAAAGAAAAGAAAGAATGTCAGTGTGCGTTCTGTGTTGTGAAGGATTCTGTATTAACTTGCTTTGCTAATCCAGTAGGAGGAGAGAGAGAGAGAGAGCTTAATTGGGGGAGTGGCTTTGACACTATTAAAGCAGGTGACTCAAATTACAATTTCCAGTTGCTAGCCTTATTTGAAGAGCAGAAAGCAGCTAACTAAAGAAGCTACATTTTCTTATTAATTTAAGACTTATATCTCAGCAGGAGTCAGTGTCTGTTGAGATTAAGCAAGACAGATACTTTATTAGAAGTAGAAGGGGTCTTATTTAGGGTTAAAAAAGAAATAAAAGAAAGAAAGTCAGTGTGTGTTCTGTGCTGTGAAGGGTACTGTATCAACTTACTTTGCTAAACCAGTAGGAGAGAGAGAGAGAGAGCTTAATTGGGGTGTGGCTTAGACACTATAAAAGCAGGTGACTAAAATTACAACTTCCTGTTGCTAGCCTTGCTTGTAGAGCAGAAAGCAGCTAACTAAAGATGCTACATTTTCTTATTAATTTAGCACTTATATCTCAGCAGGAGTCAGTGTCTGTTGAGATTAATCAAGACAGATACTTTATTAGAAGTAGAAGGTGTCTTATTTAGGGTTAAAAAAGAAAGAAAAGAAAGAAAGTCAGTGTGTGCTCTGTGCTGTGAAGGGTACTGTATCAACTTACTTTGCTAAACCAGTAGCAAGGGGGAGAGAGAGAGAGAGAGCTTAATTGGGGGTGTGGCTTAGACACAATAAAAGCAAGTGACTCAAATTACAATCTCCTGCTGCTAGCCTTGCTTGTAGAGCAGAAAGCAGCTAACTAAAATAAGCTGCATGTTCTTATCAACTTAACACGTATTTCAGCAGGAGTCAGTGTCTGTTGAGATTAAGCAAGACAGATACTTTATTAGAAGTAGAAGGGGTCTTATTTAGGGTTAAAAAGAACAAAGAAAAGAAAGTCAGTGAGTGTTCTGTGTTGTGATGGGTACTGTATCATCTTGCTTTGCTAAACCAGTAGGAGGAGAGAGAGCTTAATTGGGGTGTGGCTTAGACACTATAAAAGCAGGTGACTCAAATTACAACTTCCGGTTGCTAGCCTTGCTTGTAGAGCAGAAAGCAGCTAACTAAAAGAAGCTATATTTTCTTATTAATTTAACACTTATATCTCAGCAGGAGTCAGTGTCATTTGAGATTAAGCAAGACAGATACTTTATTAGAAGTAGAAGGGGTCATATTTAGAGAGAAAAAAGAAAGAAAAGAAAGAAAGTCAGTGTGTGTTCTGTGTTGAGAAGGGTACTGTATCAACTTAGTTTGCTGAACCAGTAGGAGGAGAGAGAGCTTAATTGGGGTGTGGCTTAGACACTATAAAATCAGGTGACTCAAATTACAACTTCCTGTTGCTAGCCTTGCTTGTAGAGCAGAAAGCAGCTAACTAAAAGAAGCTACATTTTCTCATTAATTTAACACTTAGAGCTCAGCAGCAGTCAGTGTCTGTTGAGATTAAGCAAAACAGATACTTTATTAGAAGTAGAAGGGGTCATATTTAGAGTGAAAAAAAGAAAGAAAAGAAAAAAGTAAGTGTGTGTTCTGTGTTGAGAAGGGTACTGTATCAGCTTAGATTGCTAAACCAGTAGTAGGAGAGAGAGCTTAATTGGGGGTGTGGCTTAGACAATATAAAAGTAGATTACACAAATTGCAACTTCCTGTTGCTAGCTTTGCTTGTAGAGCAGAAAGCAGCTAACTAAAAGAAGTTACATTTTCTTATTAATTTAATACTTATAGCTCAGCAGGAGTCAGTGTCTGTTGAGATTAAGTAAGACAGTTTATTACAAGTACAAGAGGTCTTATTTAGCGTTGAAAAAAGAAAGCAAAGAAAGAAAGTCAGTGTGTGTTCTGTGATGTGAAGGGTACCGTATCAACTTACTTTGCTAAACCAGTAGGAGGAGAGAGAGCTTAATTGGGTGTGTGGCTTAGACACTATAAAAGCAGGTGACTCAAATTACAGCTGCCTGTTGCTAGCCTTGCTTGTAGAGCAGAAAGCAGCTAACTAAAATAAATCTACGTTTTCTTATTAATTTAACACATATATCTCAGCAGGAGTCAGTGTGTCTTGAGATTAAGCAAGACAGATACTTTATTAGAAGTAGAAGGGGTCGTATTTAGGGTTTAAAAAAGAAAGAAAAGAAAGAAAGTCAATGTGTGTTCTGTGCTGTGAAGGGTACTGTATCAACTTACTTTGCTAAACCAGTAGTAGGAGAGAGAGCTTAATTGGGGGTGTGGCTTAGACACTATAAAAGCAGGTTAGTCAAATTACAACTCCCTGTTGCTAGCCTTGCTTGTAGGAGCAGAAAGCAGCTAACTAAAAGAAGCTATATTTTCTTATTAATTTAACACTTATATCTCAGCAGCAATCAGTGTCTGTTGAGATTAAGCAAGGCAGATACTTTATTAGAAGTAGAAGGGGTCATATTTAGGGTTAAAAAAAGAAAGAAAGTCAGTGTGTGTTCAGTGTTGTGAAGTGTACTGTATCAACTTACTTTGTTAAACCAGTAGGAGGAGAGAGCTCAATTGGGGGTGTGGCTTAGACACCATAAAAACAGGTGACTCAAATTACATCTTCCTGTAGCTAGCCTTATTTGTAGAGCAGAAAGCAGCTAATTAAAAGAAGCTACATTTTCTTATTAATTTAACACTTATGTCTCAGCAGAAGTCAGTGGCTGTTGAGATTAAGCAAGACAGATACTTTATTAGAAGTAGAAGGGGTCTTATTTAGGGTTAAAAAAGAAAGAAAAGAAAGAAAGTCAATGTGTGTTCTCTGCTGTGAAGGGTACTGTATCAAGTTACTTTGCTAAACCAGTAGGAGGGGAGAGAGAGAGAGAGCTTAATTGGGGGTGTGGCTTAGACACTAGAAAAGCAGTTGACTCAATTACAACTTCCTGTTGATAGCCTTGCTTGTAGAGCAGAAAGCAGCTAAATAAAAGAAGCTACATTTTCTTATTAATTTAACACATATCTCAGCAGGAGTCAGCGTCTGTTGAGATTAAGCAAGACAGATACTTTATTAGAAGTAGAAGGTGTCTTATATAGGCTTAAAAAAAGAAAAGAAATAAAGTCTGTGTGAGTTTTGTTCTGTGAAGGGTCTTGTATCAACTTAGTTTGCTAAACCAGTAGGAGGAAAGCGAGCTTAATTGGGGGTGTGGGTTAGACACTATAAAAGTAGGCAACTCAAATTACAACTTCCTGTTGCTAGCCTTGCTTGTAGAGGAGAAAGCAGCTAACTAAAAGAAGCTACATTTTCTTATTAATTTAACACTTATATCTCAGCATTAGTCAGTGTCTTTTGAGATTAAGCAAGACAGATACTTTATTAGAAGTAGAAGGCGTCTTATTTAGTGTTAGAAAAAGAAAGAAAAGAAAGAAAGTCAATGTGTGTTCTGTGCTGTGAAGGGTACTGTATCAAGTTACTTTGCTAAACCAGTAGTAGGAGAAAGAGCTTAATTGGGGGTGTGGCTTAGACACTATAAATGGAGGTGACTCAATTTACAACTTCCTGTTGCTAGCCTTGCTTTTAGAGCAGAAAGCAGCTAACTAAAAGAAGCTACATTTTGTTATTAATTTAACACTTATATCTCAGCAGGAGTCAGTGTCTGTTGAGATTAAGTAGACAGATACTGTATTAGAAGTAGAAGGGGTCGTATTTAGGGTTAAAAAAGAAAGAAAAGAAAGAAAGTCAGTGTGTGTTCTGTGCTGTGATGGGTACTGTGTAAACTTACTTTGCTAAATCAGTAGGAGGATAGAGGTTTAATTGGGGGTGTGGCTTAGAAACTATAAAAGCAGGTGACTCAAATTACATCTTCCTGTTGCTAGCCTTGCTTGTAGAGCAGAAAGCAGCTAACTAAAATAGGCTACATGTTCTTATCAATTTAACACATATGTCAGCAGGAGTCAGTGTCTGTTGAGATTAAGCAAGACAGATACTTTAGTTGAAGTAGAAGGGGTCTTATTTAGGGTTAAAAAGAAAGAAAAGATAGAAAGTCATTGTGAGTTCTGTGCTGTGAAGGGTAGTGTATCAACTTATTTTGCTAAACCAGTAGGAGGAGAGAGAGCTTAATTGGGTGTGTGGCTTAGACACTATAAAAGGAGGTGACTCAAATTACAACTTCTTGTTGCTAGCCTTTTTTCTTACTAATTGCCCTCCATCCCACCCCACCACCCACCCACCTTATGCCAGTTCTACTTTCATAACCACTGGATTTGACCGTCAATAGGAACTTCCTGTTTGGCAGTAGGAAGGGAAGGATCATAGAGAAACATTGGTTTTGTGAACTCTAAAGGAAAAAAGTAGCTCACTATCCCCTCCAGCTGGTGGTGGTCTGACGCTGAGCAAAGAAGAAGGAGGCTACTGAAGAATATAGGAAGTTGCTGTCCCAGAACAGGAAGGGTGAGAGCTGTGAGGAGAGGAGAGAGTAAGCACAGAGAGAAAGAGGAGAGGGGACACAAAATAAGACATGATTGGAGTGGTGCAGTGCAATGGCTGTGGGGCAGCACTAGTGTTCTGGGAGACATTCTGGAGGCTGCGATGCTGCCCTATTTGCAGGCACCTCTCTGGTCTGAGGGAGGAGGTTGCCTGTCTCCAGGCTGACCTGGCTAGGATCCGTGAAACCTCCTCCCCCACCCAGGGACCACCAGGGCCAATGCCACTACCTCAGAGGTTGCCAAGAAAGAGGAGAGGCTGGACCAGGGTGGGCTCAGGGAGGAAGAGGATGGTGGAACAGAGTTGCATCCCTCCAGCTGTACCTCTCCACAATTCATTCACTCTTCTGGTGGATAGTGGTTCCTCTATGGAGGCATCTGCATTGGAAACCAAGGAGGATGCTGGAACCTTCACAAAGGATACCCACAGGAGAGTGGCATGGGACCCCACAGGGCAAGGAAACAACTCCTGGTGGGGGACTCATTCATTAGGGGGCTAGAAATGGGGGAGGAAGGGGAGAGGGAGGTAAGGTGCCTGCCTGGTGCCTCGGCTTGGAGGGACAGGAAGTGAATCCTCAGTATCATGGGAGCAGCTGCATGAGGGAGGGAGCGGGATGTCATTGTCCACCTAGGGACAAATGACCTGGCTAGGAATGGGATCAGAGCAGTGCAAGAGGAGTTTGTAGAGTTGGGGAAGGGCCTTAGACAAGTAGCGCATATGGTAACCTTCTTGGAGGTACTGCCTGTCTATGGCAATGGTGATGCTAGGGTACTCCCTACCAGGGAATTCAATAAATGGTTGAAAAACTGGTGTGGAACTCCGGGTTTTGGCTTCATTGGGGACTGGGGAGCCACCTGGAGGGATGCAGACCTATACTGGTGTGATGGTCTGCATCTGTCCGGGGTGAACCAGGATCCTAGGTGAGAGGTTTAAATGCTTCATTGGCAAGCATTTAAACTAGCCAAGGGAGAGGCACTGAAAAGGAGCAGCGAAATCCCAGGCTCCCCCCACAAAACATGGTAATTAGTGAGGTAAACACCAAGGTAGAGAAGTCATTAGGGAGAAGGACAGAGGTAAATGTAAAAAAAAGCAAAGGCAGTAAGGACAGGAATGGGGATAAAATGGGTAAGGCCATTAAAAAGTGGAGAGTGATGAGTACCAATGCCCTTAGTCTGTGTAACAAGCTCCCTGAACTAGTGGCCTTGATGGAAGAGGGTTGCCTGGATATTGTGGCAGTCACAGAAACATGGTACACAGAGAATCATGACAGGGATGTCAACATACCAGGATACACAATCTACAGGAGGGACGAGGAGGAATAGCTCTCTATGTAAAGGAAGAGATCAAAGCAACAGAACTAAAGAGTAAACAGGGAGCAGATGAGGCACTCTGGGTCACCCTGGAGACAGGAAATGGCACCACAATCCACATGGGGGTTGCATACAGACCCCCATCTCAGGGGGAAGGAATGGAAAAGGAAATTATAGAAGGCTTCCTTAGAATGGCAGAAAAAGGGGAGATATTGTTGATGGGGGACCTGAATATGCCAGATGTTAACTGGAGCACCTTTGCTGCAGGCACATTCAAGAGCATGGTCATTCTTGATGCCCTACAGTGGGCATGCCTCAGACAGCTAGTATTGGAACCCACTCGGGGGGGGGAGCAAACTTAGACCTGGTACTCTCAAATGGGGATGGAGAAAGAATCTCAGATTTAGAAGTGGGTAGCCATCTGGGAACAAGCGACCACCAAACAGTGTGGTTCACAATAAACACAGCCATACAATCAAGCCATACAAAAGCAAGAGTATTGGACTTTAGGAGGGCTGTCTTTGGGAAAATGAGAGAGTGCCTCAGAAAAGCGCTAGCAAACAGGAAAGAAAGAAAGAGGGGTGGAGGAACAATGGGGAGTAATCAAAACAGCCATCATGGAGGCAACAAGCCTTTGTGTAAAGCAAATCAACAAAACACAACGAATGAAAAAAACACTATGGTTCTCAAAAGAGGTGACAGGGAAGGTTAAGGAGAAAAGGATAACATTCAGGAAATATAAGGAAACACAGAAGGAGCAGGACAGAGAACTTTATCAGTTAAAGCAGAAAGAGGCTGGGAAGGCAGTCAGAATAGCAAAAGCCCAAACCGAGGAAAGGATAGCCAACTGTGTTAAGAAGGGGGATAAGACCTTTTATAGGTACATTAGGGAGCGAAGAAAGACCAAAGGAGGGATACTGATGTTTAATAAAGGGGAGGGAATGTGGGCAGAGGGTGACAGCGAAAAAACAGGGATACTGAACGAATATTTCTACTCAGTATTCACAAAGGAAGAGGAGGGGGAGGTACCTAAACCAAACAAGAGAAACACTCTGAAGTTGGGGGTCTATACCAGTCCATTTTCAGAAGAAAGGGTTCTGAAAGAACTAACAAAATTGAAGGTGGACAAAGCAATGGGGCCTGATGGGATTCACCCAAGAATTCTAAAGGAACTAAGGGTAGAACTAGTGACACCGCTGACTACTCTCTTTAACAAATCATGGGAGGATGGAGTGGTATCTGAGGACTGAAGGAGGGTGGATATGATTCCTCTTCACAAAAGTGGGAGCAGGACAGAGGCAGGAAACAACAGACCAGTTAGTTTGACCTCAGTGGTAGGGAAAATGATGGAATCACTTCTGAAGGAAAGAATTGTTGAGTACCTAGAGGCCAGTGGGGCACAGGACCCAAGGCAGCATGGATTCACAATGTGAAGGTCATGTCAGACAAATCTAATAGATTTCTTTGACTGGGTGACCAAAGTAGTAGATCAGGGAGTGGCTGTGGACATGGCCTACCTAGATTTTAGCAAGGCATTTGATACAGTCCCACACAAAAGATTAATGCACAAGTTAGCCAGCCTTGGAGTGGGTCCCAAGATGGTAGCCTGGATAAAAAATTGGCTAGACAACAGGACGCAAAGGGTAGTAGTAAATGGAGTCCACAGTGAAGAAAGGAGGGTTACTAGTTGGGTACCGCAGGGTTCAGTACTAGGACCGGTCCTTTTTAAAGTCTTTATAAGTGACATTGCAGAGGAACTGGAAGGAAGAATATTCCTCTTTGCAGATGACACGAAGATCTGCAACAGGGTTGATACACAAGATGGAGTGGAAAGGATGAGAAGGGACTTGGCAAGGTTGGAGGAATGGTCAGATGTATGGCAGCTCAGATTCAATGCAAAGAAGTGCAAGGTAATGCACCTGGGAAACAAAAACCCAGGGGAAGAGTACACAGTGGGGGGTGAGATACTGACAACAGTAAAAATGGAAAAGGACCTGGGGTAATTATATCAGTTGACCTAAAGGTGGGCGTGAGAAGGCAGTAAGGGAGGCTGGAGGGATACTGGGATGCATAGGGAGAGGCATCAATAGTAGAAAACAGGAAGTTGTTATGTCTCTGTACAGACAATTGGTGAGACCCCATCTGGAGTACTGTGTGCAGTTCTGGAGATCCCATCTCTGCAAAGACATAGACAGAGTGGAGGCTGTCCAGAGGAGGGCAACCAGAAGACATAAGAAGAAAGACTAAAGGAGCTTAATATGTATACCCTTGAGGAAAGAAGGGAGAGAGGGGACATGATAGAAACTTTCAAGTACCTCAAGGAAATCAACAAAGTCCAAGAGGGTAGCATCTTTCAGAAAAAGAGATGTGCAAGAACAAGGGGGCACAATTTGAAGATAGAGGGGGGATGGCTCAGAGGTAATGTGAGAAAGTATTTTTTCACAGAGAGGGTTGTGGATGCATGAAACGGCCTCCCTGAGGAGGTCGTGGAGTCAAGAACAGTGGGGGAATTCAAGAATGCATGGGACAGACATAAGGCAGTCCTAGTGGAGGGTAGGAGGAAGTGAGCTGTTGGTTAACTAGGATCTGCAGCTTATCTGTTAGGTAAGAAAATGAGCAGACTAGGTGGGCCAAGCGGTCCTTATCTGCCGTCACATTCTATATTTCTAGGTTTCTATGTTACCTCTTGTATAACTCAGTGTACTCTTGTACCCAGGTCATACCTGGAAACGAGCCTTGGCTCAGTGTGCCTTTCCCAGTAACCAAATTTTAAATAAAAAATAAAATAAATAAATAAAATAAAAGTATTGATGGCTATATGCTATATGAAAAAAATAGACTGAATAAAAAGGAGGAGGTGTAGTAATTTATCTGAAACAAGATATCTCTGGTCATGCTATCAAAACACTGGAAGATTCAGAAATCAAATCATTGTGGATAGAGCTTCAGGATAATACAGGAAAGAAATTATATATTGGTGTATATTACAGAGCCCCCAACTCTAATAGTATTATAAACAGGAGAATAGAAAATAAAATTGAATTTATGGTTCAGCAGGGGGATGTTCTGATAACAGGGGATTTTAATTACACCGAAATAAGCTGGAAAACAAAGTTTGTATTCAACTGTTGGTAATAATCGGTTTGTTAATGCACTACTTGCATTGGATTTGAAATAATTGGTGCCTAAACCAACACGAGGGAACAGCATATTGGATTTGATTATAATGAACACAGTGGATAAAATTACAAACATAAAGATAAGAGAAGGAATATCTAATAATGACCATAATATGGTTGAATTTATTATTAAAAAACATTCAGCGTATATAACCAGGGGTACTACTATAATGAAAAATGACAAGAGGGTGGATTTAAAAAAAATGAAACAAGAATTGAAGGCATGGAACTGGAAAGTTGACCTGACTGGAAAAAATACACAGGATATGTGGAATATTTTCAAAAATAAATTAAAAACCCTGGAAGAAAAATATGTAC
Source organism: Neoceratodus forsteri (assembly GCA_016271365.2). Taxonomy (NCBI): domain Eukaryota; kingdom Metazoa; phylum Chordata; order Ceratodontiformes; family Ceratodontidae; genus Neoceratodus; species Neoceratodus forsteri. Next base: position 372,471,480 of record CM057450.1, on the reverse strand, counting down.
CAAACAAGAAATTATATAATAAGAAGGGGAAAAAAAAAAACAGTATGGTGCCCCTCTAAAGTGATGAAATTGATCAAGAAGAAGAAGAAGAAGCCTTTTCAGATCATGAAGAAATTAGGGACAGTCGAAAGTAAAGAGGATTATAATAGAATATTAAAATGATTAAAAAACAATAAGGTCAGAAAAAAATAAAATAGAGTTCAGTGTGGTCCATCGAAGGGACAATAACAAGGGTTTCTTCTCATATATAAATAGGTTAAAAGGAAACAAAAATCAGATAGGACCATTAAGGGAGGATGGGAAAGAAATAACCACTCCTAATGAACTGGCTGAAGCCTTTAATAAACACGATGGGATGTTTTTTGAATTTAAAGATAGAAGAAGTCATGTGAAAACTGATAACGTTTATGAACAAGTGGACCTCAGGACTACCTTATCATTAATGCAGGAATATATTATCAACTTTAAAAGGTATAAATCAGAGGGCCCTGACCAGCTCACTCCTAGATTATTAAAAGAGTTGAGAGAACATGTAGCCCCACCCTTGGTTAAGATCTTGAACTACTCTTTGAGTCAGGGGAGACACCTTGGGATTGGAGACACGCCTTGGTGATACCATTATTTAAAAAAAGGGGACAGGATGGAAACATCAAATTATAGACTGCTCAGTCTGACCTCTATTATTTGCAAGTTAGCCGAGAGCTTCCTGAAAACTAAATTGGAAGAAAATATGTCCATTATTGGGTTAGATGATAAGAAACAACATGGTTTTAAAAATAATAGAGAATGTACAACAAATCATCTTTGTTACTCTGAAAAATTACAAAAATTGGCTGGAGAAAATGCCTCTATAGATGTTATCTTCCTGAACTTCCAAAAGGCCTTTGATAAGGTCCCACATTATACTTTAATTGAAAAAATTGTTAAATTAGGGAATGATAGTAGGATTACAAACTGGACAAACAATTGATCATCTGATAGATATCAGAGAGTGAGAGTAGTAGGAGAATGTTCAGCACCCATTGAGGTGTCGAGTGGAGTTCCCCAAGGGTCGGTGCTGGGACTGGCTTTGTTTTCAATTTTTGTTAGTGACCTACAGGTTGATATAAAAAATGACATTATAAAGTTTGCCGGTGACATTAAGTTGGGTGGACCAGTTGAAACTGTAGAACAGCAACAGGATATGTTTCGGGACCTAAGGACACTTGAGGATTGAGCAGTTAGAAATAAAATGTTTTTCAGTGTGCAAAAATGTGTTAGCATGCACCTGGGGAGAAATAATATTTCACAGCCTCACGGTTTAAATGGGGTAATATTAAGAAAAGCATCTTGTGAAAAAGATTGCGGGATCATTGTGGATAATAAGTTAAATATTAACAAACATAGGTCCCGTATGTTGTCTAGAGCAAACTATATGATAAAAAATATCAACCAATGGTGTCTTGGGGGTGAAGGTACAATCTGGTCGAGTCTCCGGGTTGATGCTTGGAGACTCCCAGTTGCTTACCACAACCAGTGCAAGGAACCTTGGCATTGTTCTGGACTGCAGACTGACACTTTAATTACAGGTGTCAGCTGTGGTCCAGAGTGCTTATTACCATCTAAGAAACATCACCAGGGTCAAACATCTGGTCCCCCCCGAGTGATCTGCCATCCCTGGTCTGCACCTTTGTGACTTTGTGGCTGAATTACTTCAATGTCTTTTATCTAGGGCTACCGGGGGTTGATGTTCGCTGCCTGCAGCTAGTGCAGAATGCAGTGGCCAGGTTGTTGACTGATCTTCCAAGAGCTTGTTATATTACACTTGTACTGCACTCTCTGCACTGGCTGCCAGTTAGGTGGCATATCACCTTCAAGGTCAGTTTGCTGACCTATAAAGCCCTGTACCATCAGGGGCCTGGTTACCTGAAAGACCTCCTATGTTCCCACCATTCAGTCTGTTCCCTCTGCTCCATTGATGAGGGTTTCCTGGAGATTCCCAGGGTTTGCCTTAAGACATCTGGTGCTCATGCTTTTTCCTTCAATGCATCTACCCTGTGGAACTCCCTCCCTCGTCATGTAAGAGAGTTCATCTCTAGGAAATTTTAAAGAAGAGCTGAAGACATTTTTGTTTAATCAGGCCTTCTTAGCTAATTAGTTAGCTGACCTATTATTAATTTTAATAATATTTTATTTGTTTTTATTGTTTTTATTGTCTTTTGAATCTATCTTTGTTAAGCACCTTGAGTCACAAACGATAATGTGTGCTGTATCAAATAAAGAATGATTGATCTCTTTAAGAAAGGTGATCAGCTCGGCTCAAATGCTGAACCCAATTGCTTTTTTTTATGTCCATGTTCCTGTGTTTTTAATGTTATTTCTGTGTTAAGAAACTGGGATAAACTTTGGATTCCTTTAGTAGAAGATCGATTGATCCCTTGGTTGCCAGACTGGGCACATAATGATTTCCAAGCATTGCATAGGGGCATTGCCCATGTTATCTCATGTCATATTTATAGAGCCCTCAGTAAAATTTAAAAATGAAAGATCCAAGTAGCCACTGTAAGCCAATGCTCACGGAGGCAACTGTATACCCACATAGTAGCCTCTGCCTTTTCTATTCAGCTAGAGTTAAGAGTGTCCAGTGGATAAAGTGGGTAAAGCTCTAACTCAGCTGGATGATAATAGAATTCCGAAGCACTTATGGGATATCTCCTGGTTAGGAATGCATGGTAAGATGTCAGTTAACAACAGGTTAAAGCATAAAAGTGTGGAGAAAAGGGTATGGACAAGACCCTCCTGCTGGAGGAGTATTAGAAGAGCAGCTCCTTTTTTGTTTGCCATGCATGCACGCACAGCAAATATTTTGTTATGAGAGTAACTTTTGAGGGGTGTGACATTGTCATGCCAATGCAGAGTGATCTGTAAGGGGCTCATCAGTGTCACATCAATCATCAGCCAGGCTGATCATGACACTTTTCTGGCTTGCTGGGTGGAAACTTCATGTATTTCCCTGACCAAGTTGGACAGTCTCTTTAACTCCTTCTGCCGCTTTGCCATCGACTCCCCTTCCCATTCCCACCACTGTGAACTCTATCATTCTCTAACCTTCCTTCCACTATCTCACAGACGCATCTCTCACTGTGCCAAACTAACCCCAAATTCTGGTTTGGGGGGCTTCCCTCCAATCTCTCATCCTCTCTCTCCACTCCACCTCCCCCAACCACTCTCTCAGATCAAATGACGCCGACGGTCCCTCGCCACTCCACCCTCATTGGTCAGACTGGTTTCGCCCACTGTTTCCCTAAAATCTGGAATTCCCTTCCCTCTGAAATACGACACTCCTCCTCCAACTACTCCCTTTCCTCTGCCCTACACAATTACCTTTCCCTCAGCTGTTCCTGCTTTAACCCATCTTAATAGCTATCCCCAGTTTCTGCCTTCCTACCATGACCCCCTCGGCAGGGTTCTCAACATCCTGAAGGGGGAAATCAGGAAATGGCTACCCCTGCTTCTCATATTCAGTTCTTGCCCCTCTCTCCCCTCTCTTTTCCACCTGCCCTTCTGGGTCAACAGTGTGCACAGTCTAACCCCATCCTTTTTTCTCCTACAGTACTTGCGTACTACCTCGAGCCTGCTCCTGGTACACTCATGCACTATAAAGGGTTCTATCACATTATTACTGTTTTGTACGTTTATATGTTCTTTTGTATGATTTTGGACATGTATTGTAATTTACCCAATGTTCCACTACTGTTTATTGCACAATACCTTGTGATCCAACTGTTGCATAATCTCATAATGTTATATTGTTTGTACTACCCACATACTATTGTAACTGATCATCCTTCACAACCCTATGTAACCCTTCACCCCAGGTTGCACCATGAGACGAGCAACTTGTTGTTCAGTGTGCCCTTCTGGTGAAACATTTCAATAAATAAATAAATATTTCAAAGGAAAGAGCTAACGCAGTCATAGGTTAGCTCTTTCCTTTGATCTATGCTACCCAACAAGCACAGCTGATCTGTCATGATCAGCCTGCTGAGGTTGAATTATACCATGTGATGAAGAAAACCATCAACTGATGTCTGTTGCTGCCACGCCCTTACTGTGCCCTCCCATCCGACCCTCCCACACAGCCCCCCACAAACATAACAGTGACACTGGGGTGCCCAATCATCCAATATCACCACCTGAAATAATGAAAACCATCCCTTGTAGTAATTTTTTTAATACACCCTGCAAAAGGGAAAACCATCCATCGATGTCTGTTGTAGCCATTGCCGTAACTGCCACCCCCCAAGCCCAACCCATGGTAATATTCCGGCACGGGGTAGCCAATCCTCCATGCTGGCTGCTACCCCCCACCCTGCTCATTCTAGTTATGCAGCACCGGTGAGTCCCCCTCCCAGTGCGGTCAAACATAACACTGACACTGGGGGTGCCCAATCCCCTAGTGTTGCCACCTGAAATAAAGAAAAAAATCCCTTGTAGTTTTTTTTAATGCACCCTGCAAAAACAGAAAACCATCTATCGATATCTGTTGCAGCTCTGCCCTTACTGTCCCCTTGACCTGACCCTCCCATTTAGCACCATCCCCCCACCACCTCTTACAAACATAACACCAACACTAGGGGTGCCCAATGCCCCAGTGTCACCCCTGAAATAAAGAAAACCATCCCTCATTTTTTTTATCCTGTAAAAAAAAAAATCCATCAATGTCTGTTGCTGCCATCACTGTCCCCCTACCTACCCTTTACTCAGCACCCACACCGCCACACTCCCCAAGCCCTTACTTACCCAATGGTGGTCCAACACCCTCATCCTCTCTGGACTGCAGACATGTCTTCACTCTTCTCTGCTGGACCATGAACTGAGGAAATCAGGTATGTGGTTCAATGTAGTTCAATGGGGTTTTGAACTTAGTGGCTTAACTTGATCATTTTTGAATAATTTTGCCCCAAATTTTCAACATTCCTTTTTTGGGACCCCACCTCATGAGCAATGGCAGTGAAATTAGATAAATCTGTCCTGAAAGGTGATTTTGCAGTTGATGCATGAAATCACCTTTTGGGCAGGATGTGAACATTTTCTCCACCCTTTTTCATGAGGTGGGGTCATAAGAAGGCTATGTTGAACATTTGGAGTAGAAATATTCAAAAAATAACACTTGTGACTTTGGTAATTTTCAATACTTTGCCCCCAAATGTTCAACACAGCCATTTTTTCACAGCACCTCATGAATGTGACAGTTGTCATTTTTCAAATCCCGGCTAAAATGTATTTTCGCTCTTGTGGTGCAAAATCAACTTTTGGGGAGGATTTGAAAATTTCCTCGACCCTTATTCATGAGATGGGCTCATAAAAAGGATATGTGGGGTCATAAGAAGGCAATGTTGAAAATTTGGGGTAAAAATATGAGAAAACAGTTATGAATCGACATTGCAATTTTTCAGCACGTGCTTGTAACTGTGGTGATTTTCAATATTTTGACCCCAACTTTTCAACATTTATTTATTCTTTTGTTAACTGGGTTGGTGCACTATCCAAGGAAATTTTTCATGCACAGCCTGGGCCAGAAACTGGCGCAAACAATGGGAAATACAATGAGAACGAACAGCAGTGAGCATACATAAACAATAACTAGAATATTGTGCAAGTCAGGCAACATGCAGTGGTGAGGTGATCAATAGAGAGGTAACAGTGCCAGACACAACAAATCAAGGAGTACATATTAAAATATGTATAGATACATATATACAGTGCTAAGGTAGCAACATCCTCTAACAATAGGTCTGAATTGCATTGGCAGAGCCAGCAGCATCAAATAACAGAGTACAAAAATAAGTTAACAGGTAGAACACAGCTGGAATCAGGATAAGATGGCGACCAGTGAGACAGTTTCAGTGTGGTAGAAAAGGTAACTAGCGGGGAGCAAGGGGAACTATGTAGGGACACAGCAGTGCTAGTGGCCTAAAGGCAGTTGCAGGTTGAGGAGGACAGGCAGTGGGTTCTTAGTAGGGTATTTAGATTTAGAGGGGGGTCAGAGGAATGCAGTGAGGGGGGAGGTCATTCTATAGAGAAGGTCCAGCAACAGAGAAGGCTCTTTGGCCCATCCTGGTGGTTATGTTTAGACAAACGAGTTGGAGGTGGGACGACTGGCAAAGATTGTGGCTGCAAGTCCTGGGCCGGATCGGAAGAGATAGAGGAGAGTTAGAGGGACTATGGATGGCATCTCTGAAGGTCCAAGCTAGCAGGTAGGAGTGTCGGGCTTGGGGGGGGAGCCAGTTCAGGGACTGGTAGAGAGAGTAGTGGTGCGTGGAAAGAAGGGACATGAAGGGCAAAGTGGCAAATCTGGTTGTAGGTTGTATCCAGCCAGTGCTGGTTGGCAGAGGAGGTCAGGGAGTACATTGGACACCCACAATCAAGAATTACCACCAGATACTTGAAAGAGGGAACAGTGTTGAGGAGAGATCCATCCTGGGAGAGGACAGTGAGAAGGCAGCCAGAGTGGCCAAGGGTGGAGAGTATGGATTTTAAGCGGAATAGCATAGCCTTTGTTTTGGAAGCATTGACCAGTAGTTTGTTAGAGGAGAACCAATGGTGGGTCTTACGGAAATCAGCAGTGAGGGTGGAGGACAGTGAAGAGGGGGAAGGGTCACTTTGGAAGAGTATCAGGTCGTTGGCATAGAGGAGGGAGTGACAAGAGAGGCCTTCTGATGGGAGGGACTTAATGAAGAGGGAAAAGAGGAGGGGTCCAAGTATAGAGCTCTGCAGGACCTCCACTGAGACAGGCATGGAGGAGGAGGTGCCACCACCAAGGCAGACCATTTGGGTTCTACCAGCGAGGTAGTTTGTGAGCCAGGGTGTGAAGGCAGAGGAGAAGCCAAGGGCACCAGGTTTAGTTATTAGGATGCCATGATTGACTAGGTTGAATGCCTTGGAGAGATTAAAGATAAAGGTAAGTGGACAGCTAACAGCCTCACAGTAGTGGGGCCGGGAGGGTCAGAGGCACTCCATCTGTCTGGGAGGAGTTTAGGCCCGTGGCGGTGTCTGAAGTGACTAAGGTGATCTATAAGTTGAAGCACACTTATTGCTAACTGGATCCAGCCCCAAAGCATTTCTTAATGGGATGCGCCAAGGCTGTTGGCCAGGTATTTGCCAGGTGCTCGATGGTGAAGGGGGTGTTCCCAGTAGCTTTGAAAGAAGTACTGGTGAGACCCCTCCTTAAGAAACTTTTCCTCGACCCAGATGTTCTGGCGAATTACCGTCCGATCTCTAACCTGCCTTTTTTGAGCACGGTTGTTGAGAAGTTAGTGGCCCAACAGCTTGAGGATTGCCTGGGGTCCTCGGACATCTATGATCCATTTCAGTCAAGCTTTTGGGCCAGACACAGGACAGAGATGGCTCTAGTTAGAGTGCTTAATAATCTGCTCAGGGCTAGAGATAGAGGAGACTGGTCAGTTCTTGTGCTCCTCAGTCTCTCCTCAGCATTTGACACTGTGGACCACATCGTACTTCTTGATCAGCTCAGTGAGTTTCGCAGACTAGCTGGACCTGCCATCAGGTGGTTTGATTCCTATCTCTCAAATAAGGTACAGTAGGTAGTGATGGGGAATTTCTCCTCCTCCCTCCCAATGCCTCTTTCTTGTGGCGTACCACAGGGTTTGATTTTGTCCCCAGTGTTGTTCACAGTGTACATACTGCCCCGGGCAAGATCTTTGACAATACAGTGTGGAGTTTCACTGCTATGCAGAGGATACTCAACTGTATTTATCTTTTGCACCCAGATCACCCAGAGCTGTTGATGTGCTTTACAACTGTTTGGCTAAAATCAATGACTGGATGGCTTCCAGCTGGCTGAGACTTAACCTGGATAAGACAGAAGTATTAGTGATTGAGCCTCATTGTGGGCATGATGGGTTGCCACCAGGGGCTAACACAGGCCTGGTCCTGTCCACCCCACTGGTGGCTTCCCCAAGGGTGCGAAATCTAGGCATGATCCTGGGCAGCAGACTGACCTTTGAAGATCAGGTGCTGTCTATTGTTTAAAGTGGTTTCTACCACTTGCGGAACATTGCTGGGATTAAGCCCCTCGTTCCATCCGATGATCTGCCGACACCGGTACATGCCTTTGTCACCTCCAGGCTCGACTACTGCAATTCTATATACTTTGGGGTCAAAGGAGGCACCCTCCGCAGACTGCAGCTAGTGCAGAAAGCAGCGGCCCGGTTGCTGACGGACCTTTCGAGGTCCAGTCATGTAACCCCAGTCCTGCGTGTCCTGCATTGGCTGCCTGTCAGGTGGAGGGTCCTTTTCAAGGTGGGCTTACTCACCTATAAGGCCCTATATGGATTGGGTCCTGGTTACCTGTCAGAGCTCCTGATACTGGTGACCTCAGCTTGCACCATTCACTTCTCGTCGAGGGGCCTCCTGGACATTCCCTGGGTTTGGCTCTGGACATTGGGTGACTGTGCATTTAGTGTCGTGGAGCTGAGCCTGTGGAACTCACTTCTGCCTGTAGTTCGGGAGGCTCCCTCAACTGAGGTGTTCAAGCTGAGGCTGAAATCTCACCTCTTCTGCTAGGCATTTGAAGCTTGCTGATGTGTCCTGACCATCAGTTTGGTTTCCCCAGTAACCTGAAGCACACTATTATAGGGTTATGCTAACTTACTGAATTTTATTGTATACATTTTTATTGTATTTCAGCACTCACTTACTATGTATTTGTACTGCATATGTTAGGCACCCTGAGCCTCAGGGAATGGGTGCCCTATAAACATAATTGCCTTGCCTTGCCTTGGATAAATCATCAAACACTGGACCAGTCAACTTTCCTTCATCAATGTTCCTAAGCACATGGTCGGGGAAGAGGGCCAGGGCACTGGTTTTGCTGTGCCCCTTCCTGAAACCAAGTTGCTGAGGGCATAGGAGGTTGTATTTGGTGACATGGTCGGTGATTTGGTGGTTGACAGCCTTCTCAAGGAGCTTCCCATGATGGGGCAGTATGGAGATGGGTTTGTAGTTATCCATAATGCTAGGGTCTCTCAATTTGAGAATGCAGACAATTTTGGCTTGCTTCCAGGTGGGGGGGGGGGCAGAGGCCATAGTAAGGGAGAAATTAAAGATAAAGGTAAGTGAATAGGCAATGTCGTGGGCCAATAATTTTAAAAGCAGGAAAAAAAAATCGTCACTACCAGAACTCCCTTTTGACAAAAGACTGAGGAGGAGGAGGAGGAGTTTAAGTGTCCCAGGAAGGAAAATGATCTTGAAGTAAAAAGGGGGGTTCTTGGAAGTGGTAGAAGGTGGTGTGGGCAAGGGGGAGGAGGGGGGAAGTTTAGACAGGTAGTTGCTAAGATTGGAGAAAGGGGCATTGAGAGCATTTGCAGTATCAATGGGATCTGTCAGGGAGCCATGTTGAGTATTAAGGGGTGAAGGGGACTGCTTGGTAGAGAGGGAGAGCGAGGCATGAATGGAGGACCAGAAACACCTGGGGTTTTCTAGGTGCTTGGACTGGAGTGATTGGAAATAAGCCAACTTAGAGTACTGCTTTTAGCTGCACAGGACACTGTGCTGACTCCTTGCACCTTTTATGACATTTGAGTGCTTTATGAAACATTTTGTCTGTGTTTGAGCATTTGTTTGTATTTTTTACTTCAGAGCCCTGTTTCCCTGGTAACCCAGGAAGCAGGAAGAGGAGTCAGTAGCTCGTGGAGTTCATTACACAAACTACTACTTGAGGGAGCCTGATTATTTTAACTCCTGGAACACTTATTAGAGCTTCTTAGGTGCTTTTCAGAATTACTGGGCTAATTGGAAACACTTTTGGGCTGTACTTAGAGCGCTTTACCTCGTGACCCTTGGGAGTTACTTGTGGGTCACGAGAGCGCTATATATAAGAGATAAGAAAGAGCTCTGCTCATTAGAGTACTGCTTTTAGCTGCACAGGATGCTGCGCTGACTCCTTGCACCTTTTATGACAATTGAGTGCTTTATGAAACATTTTGTCTGTGTTTGAGCATTTGTTTGTATTTTTTACTTCAGAGCCCTGTTTCCCTGGTAACCCAGGAAACAGGAAGAGGGGTCAGTAGTTCGTGGAGTTCATTACACAAACTACTACTCGAGGGGGCCTGATTATTTTAACTCCTGGAGTACTTATTAGAGCTTCTTAGGTGCTTTTCAGAATTACTGGGCTAATTGGAAATACTTTTGGGCTGTACTTAGAGCACTTTACCTCGTGACCCTTGGGAATTACTTCCGGGCCATGAGAATGCTATATATTGCTGCCCTCTGTGAGCAGGACGAGCTCACAACGTCGCACACAAAGACACGCATGTCATAGCACGTGTTTTGTGTGTTTTAGCAGGTTGAAAGGTCTACCGTAAGTGCTGGAAAGTAGGTAGGTCAAACAGGATATAAACTGTGTGTGTATCTCTCTCTGTTCAGTGTGTCTACAGCTGTGTGTGGGTATTATTCCTGACTACACAAGTATCTTAGTTATTTAGAGAGGAGATAGTGATATCATCCAGTGTGGTAATGTTTCAAGCACATAGTGCAATGATGAATGGAACAATAATAACAACAGTGGGTAAAATGGGGGTAAAATGTTGTTCATGTTATATGTATTGCTTTGACTCCACAGTGCTGCAAGACATAATGTTTATCTGTACTAAATGTACTGAAAATAAGGATATGAAACAAGAAATAAACCTATTTAAGTCCAGATTTATTCACTTGGAGGAAAGCCACAGATTAATGGCCACTAGAATTAACAGCCCCTACCAAAATGAAGATAGTAGCCCCAGTAATAATGAGATCAGTAGTATTAATGATCATGTGTTAGCATCTATACACAGACCTCATATTCCCTTAATAACAACAGCAGATACAAGAAGTACTTCTAGTGCCAATGAGACCCCCTCTATGTCAGTTCTATCACGCATGCAAAGATTACAACTAATAGAAAGTGCACCAGGGATATAGATGACACTAATCCCGCTGAGGATGAATGTTATATGGGGAGAAGTTCCAAAATGACTAAGAGAGGCCGGAGAGCCAATGATTTTCAGATCTTGGTAAAGAACTACTTTGATTTATTAAGTGATCAACCTGAATATGCAATATTCCCTACTACAATCACTAATCCAGCACTTTGGTATCACCTATTATCTCACATTCATCATCCCTTCATGAAGTTGTAGAACAGTCTAGTATTAATCTTATGGATATCGTAACTGATACAATAACAAAACCCAAGCAAATCTATCTTCTCGGAGATTCTATGATAAAGCATCTTGATTGGAAAATATGTGACCAAGATAAATCAAATAGAACCTTGTCCAGCTTCCGTGGGGCCACAATTAGGGACACTGGAATGAACAGGGATATTTTGAAAACAGGTGGCCATAAACCACTTATTATTGTGCATGCTGGTATAAATAACATCCATCAACAATGTGAACAGATTATAAAGGAAGAGTTTGTAGGGCTGGCCAATATTTCAATGAATAGGGACTGTGATTTTGCTATCTCAGAAATGATCCCGGTTTTTGGTGTGAACGATTATTTAAATAAGAAAATCTAAAATATAAATAACTGGTTAAGGAGATGGAGCCTCAAACAAAAATTTGGATGCATCACTTATTGGGAAGAGTTTGTTGAAAACAGAGAACTAATTTGTTGGGACAGATTGCACCCAAGTAGAAAAGGAACTGCTATATTAGGAAATAAATTAAATAGTTTCATGTCTTCAAATTTAAACTAGATCCTGGGGGGTAATTTTACATCACAAATGTATACCTTGTAGGGACCAGGTGGCTAACTGTAACTATATGTACATAAACCTCTCTACTGATCCAACATTAAATAAGACACTGGCTGAGGATAATCCAACTAAAATTCATAGCCCAAGGAGAATAAATACATTGTTAGTGAATGCTAGGAGCTTGACTAATAAACATTGGAAATTAATTTATCGACTGATTAAGAATGATATTGATATCTGTGCCATTACAGAAACTTGGTTTGTAAATGGTGGCTGGGCTACTGATATACCTGGATATTCTGTAGTTCTTAAAAATTGCCATTCCAAAAAAGGTGGAGGTGTGGCTTTGTATATTAGAAATCAATCAATCAATCACTTTATTTAACCAGGCATAAACACCATTGAGCAAGCTCATTTTCAAGGTGGTCCTGGGCATAAATACAATACAGTACACTTCATAAGATTACAATGACGGTGGACAACGGTGCAAAAAAAAAAAAAAGAAAAAACATTGTGACGGTGCCGGTCAATATGGGCCTATACATACCGGTCAACATAATTAACATGCAAAAGTACATAATGATAAGCTTTACTGAAATGAGAAGAGACAACAATCCCATATAGTCTCCACTGAGTAAGAGCTCATACCTAAATGATAAAAAATAAGGAGGTATTAAGGAATAGGGTAGAAACTGGGGTGAAAGAGTGGGCAGCCAAAAGGGAGGCCAGAATATGTAAAAGGTAGAGAATAGGCAGGGTCATCTTGGATTCAGGGAACTAGGCTTGTAGGTCCTAGGTTTCTGTTGTTAGGAATGTGGGGTGGATGAGATACTTAGGCGTAGGATTTGAGAGTGGCACCCGAGGCTTAGGGGTCATCGGCATCTGAAACAGTTGCATGATTCCTTCAGATAATCCGTTAATAGAGCTTTGAATGTGAAAATGCTTGGAAGTGAGGATAATTTTAATGAATCTTGCATAATGTTCCAAAGTGACGGAAGTGAGAAGTTGATTGCTGCTGAGCCAAGGGTAGTTTTCACTCTAGGAATCTGGAAGCAGATTAAGGAGAAGCATCTCAGGTCATAGGAACCTTTAGCCCCCTTTGAAGATGTTTGAGATGTATGCAGGGAGGTTATCAGATAGTGCTCTAAAAAACCAGGGGAGAGCATTTCTTTTTCTTCTAGTTGAGAGTGAGGTCCATCCCGAAACCTGGTATAGACGACAGTGATGTGTACTATGGGGTAGATTTAAGATAAATCTTAAAGCCCCGGTGGTAAAGGGTGTCCAGTTTGTTTAGCATTGTTGATGGGCAATGACTGTAAAGGAAGTCAGCATAGTCCAGTATAGGTAGGAATGTAGTTTGTACTAGTCTCATTCTGGCTTCTAACGTGAGTAGGTGTTTAATGCGATAGAATAAACCTAATTGCTGTCTTAGTTTCTTCAAGCTTTCATTTAAGTGGCACAGAAAGTTGAGCTTGTTATCCAGCCAGAACCCTAGATATTTAAAGGTATCAACTACTTCAAGGGGTTCATCTAAGAGTGTTTGGATCTGTGTGATATGTGGACATCCAGAAGTAGACTTTGGTGAGAGAATCATTGCTTTAGTCTTTTTGGCATTGAGGAGGAGCTTATGAGTGAGAAGGTTGTATTGGAGGGTGACAAAGTCTTTCTGTAAGTACTCATGGGCCAGATCCAAGGATGAATTTGTGGTATAGAGTACAGTATCATCTGTGAATGAGTGCACATTTGCTGTGCCCAGCTGCGAGTTCAGATTATTGATGTATATTGCAAAGAGGATAGGGCCCAGGATGAAGCCTTGTGGGACTCCTTGTAACAAGGATTTTTGTGGGGACAGATCTCCTATGGCTTTGACTTGTTGTAACCTATTGGTTAGGTAGCTGGTGAACCATTTAATGGCAGAACTATCAAGTCCGATGTTACTCAGTGCAGTAAGCATGATGGTATGATCCACAGTATCGAAGGCCTTACTTAGATCAAGGAAGTGGGCAAATACATGCTTCTTAGAGTCCAAGGTCATTTGCCAGTCTGTAGTTACTTTGGCAAGAGTCGATATTGTACTGTGTTTGGCTCAGAAGCCGGACTGAGCCGGGTTTAGCAACTTTTGTGAATCCAAATGTTCTCTAAGTTGGATGTTGACAATTTTTTCAAGTAATTTAGAGAGGACGGAAAGTATAGAAATAGGCCAGTAATTGTTCAGATCACTCGGATCCCCAGTCTTGAATAATGGTAGGATGTGGGCAGTTTTCCACAAGACAGGTAGCTCACCTTGAATCAGAGAGGTGTTGAAGAAGTGTGTAATGGGGGTGGTCAGATAGGTATGACCAAGTTTTAGGAAGTAAGGTTCAATATTATCTTCATCCGCACTCTTTTTTGTATCCAGAGAAAGGAGGAGGTCCTCCACTTGCTTGAACGTAATTGTGAGGAAGCTGAAGGGGGTGGGATGCGATTGGTTATGGTTGTGATTATCAGTGAAGCCAACAGTGTAGTCTCTTGCCGGGCTAAGTTTGCTGATAGGTGAGGTGTCAAAGGCAAGCCCTGCATGCAGTGGCAAAGTGATCATTAAGTTTTTCTAGTATATCAGCTTTGTCCGTATAGGTGGTACCATCAGACACAATTTTGTTTGGAAGGGGTGTTGCAGTGGACTGACCTTCGACTTCTTTGAGGATGTTCCAAAATTTGGCAGAGTTGTTTTTATTGTCTTCTAGTTCTTTTTGGAAGTACCTAGCTTTTTCTGACCTAATTAGCTTGGTACAAGCATTCCTAGTGGTACGGAATGCTAACCAATCAGCCTCCAGGTGGGATTTCCTCACTTTTTTCCACCAGTAGAAGAAATAATCCCCAGTACTGTGAATTAAGTAGTAATCAGATAAACAGTGAGCTGATTCTAGTACAGATTAGATCCCTACCAGATCCGTTAACAATAGGTGTAAGGTATTGGGCGCCTGGTTTAGATATAGAAGCTAATGATTCCTTTTTTTCCATCACTAGATAATGTCATCATTGATACAGATTTTATTCTCTTTGGGGACTTTAATTTACCAAACATAAGTTGGCCAACTCTTAGTGCCCATAGTAGTAATGATTTTAGGTTACTTCAATTTGTTGTTCAAAATGATCTTGAACAATTAGTTAACAAACTGACTAGAAAAGAAAATACACTTGATCTCACAATTACTAATATTAAACATTTTGATTCCTTACCCATAATTCAGGAACCCCTGGCTGATAGTGATCATTCTGTTATTTGTTGGGGTTTCTTTACTACCAAAACAAATACTACTGGTGATAGTATAGTCTCTAACTTTTATAATGCTAACTACCAGCTTATTAAACAATACCTGAGGCAATGGGATTGGCAAAAAGATCTAAAAGGCTTGAATGCAAACGAAATGTGGAATATTATTAGAGAGAAAATTGACCACTGTATACAGACTTGGGTCCCCACACAGGTTAAATACAACAACAAAAAACAAAGAGTACCTGTTTGGTGGAACATTAAGGCCAAGAGGAGTATTAGGAAAAAGAAAAAGGCCTTCCTTCAATCAATATAAGAAAAAAACCACTCATGAAGCATAGTTGAAATTCAAACATATTTCCAATTCCACTAAAAAACTTATAAGGCAGGCTAAGAGAGCTTTAAAATTAAAATTGGTAGAAGACTGTAGGGACAATAAAAAACAGTTTTATAATTACACTGGATCTCTTAGAGGGAGTAAGATAGGGGCAGGACCACTTCTAATCCATGACACGTTAATCATGGATGGAAAACAAATGGCAGATGAATTTAATAATTATTTTGTTAGTATATTTAAAAGCAAAGAGAATTTCAGTATGGAAAACCAATATGTTCACTACTCCGTTATTATTTTTACTGAAAGTGATACTATCAGAGCTACTAATAATACAAAACCAAATTCTTCTGCTGGCATTGATGGTATTCCTTCTATTTTATAAAGAATCTCTGTAAAGAACTAGTTGGCATCCTTACTCTTCTCTTTAATACATCCCTAAAAGAAGGCACTGCTCTGGATGACTGGAAATTGGCAAATGTTACTCCTATCTATAAAAAAGGATCTAAAAATAATGTCGGTAATCTTAGGCCCATAAGCCTAACTTCATGTATTGGTAAGATCATGGAAAGGTTGTTACAGTATTAAATCAGCGAGCACCATCATGATACAGGGAATCAAGATATAACTCAACATGGTTTTACTCAGGGGAGGTCGTGTATGAGTAATTTAGTTAGCTTTTTTGAGCTGGTTAGCAAAGCTTTTGATGAAGGACTTCCAGTTGATATTATATTTTTGGACTACGAAAAAGCTTTTGATACCATGTCACATAAGATTCTTTTAGAACAGCTACAGAAACTAGTAATACATCCATTGATTATAAAATGGATATGTTCATGGTTGGACAATAGGAAGCAAAGGGTTGTCTTAAGAGGATGTATGTCTGAATGGGGTCTTGTGAGCAGTGGAGTTCCACAGGGGTCAGTGCTTAGACCAACATTGTTTAATATTATGGTCTCTAGTATGCAGGCTAAAAACGGTGCTTGGCTGCAAAAATATGCCGATGATAATAAGCTTGGAGGCATGTTAATAACAGTGCCACTGTAGAATTACTTCAGGACAATTTAAACCATCTGTTTACCTGGGTGACTGAACATAAACTTGTCTTTAATATAGCCAAGTGCAAAGTGATGCATCTTGGGAGCAATAATAGCTTGGCTAGTTATTATATAAACAACTCCAAGTTAGAAGTAACTACCTTTGAAAAAGATCTTGGTGTGACCATCTCAAACAACATGAAATTTAGTCAGCACATCAACACGATGGCCAAAAAATGCTATGGCATATGTAGATGCATTTTAAAACATAGAAAAAGTTGGGAAGCTGATGTTCTGGTTCCTCTGTACACTACCCTGGTTAGGACACATCTAGAATACTGTGCTCCCTTTTCCTCTCCCACAGCTATTAATGATATGAAAATCAACGAATCTGTACAACGAAAGCTGACTAAGTCAGTTTCAAAAGTAGCAAACCTAGGATACGGGGACAGACTCAGAAATATAAGACTTTTTTCTCAAAAATATAGGTTTGCTAGGGGTGAAATGTACTGGGCTTATAAAGTCTTTGGTGACCAACTGTTTTGTGAAACAAACTGTTTGATGAAACAACCAACATAAGCGTACTAGGTTGCATAACTTAAGATTATACACTGAAATCTGCAAAACCAGAAGGAGGAGACAGTTTATGACACAAAGAGTGCCATATGTATGGAATTTTTTCCCAGCTGATGTGGTAATGAGTGAAAATATCGACCACTTTAAACGTGAACTTGACTTGTATATGGGTGACAAAAAATTCCTGTTTTTAATGATGGCGAGTTCTAATATGGGTATGTCCCTCGAACTTGTACAACCTATGAACCTATGACTTCCTCAAGTGGATGAGGCACTTTCAAAGATTCCATAGGTGATGGTAGTCATTCCAACGGGTAGGGGATGACGCAGCATTATAAGCGGCCCAGGTTGCGTCCCGCTCCTTCATCATCTTGAGGAGGTCAGAAGACAGCCGGCGAGTGTCACCTCCATGCACTTTATAGGTAGTGAGTGGGAAGTGTTTATTTTGGACAAGTAAGAGGGCAGTGACAAATGTGTCCAGGGCTAGGGCAGCATCAGTGGCATTACAGAGGGTAGTCCAATCAAGGGCTCTGAGGTCATCCTGGAACCAGAGGGGGTCATAACTAGAAAAGTTGTGGAAAGCCAGATAGGTGGGTGAGAGGGTGAGAGGGTTTGGTGCGCCAGACGCAGTAGATGGGGGAGTGGTCACTAATGACATCAACCAGTGTGCCAGCATGGGCAACTTTGTGAGCTTGAGTCTTCAGGATCCAGTCAAGAGTAGTGTGTTTATTGGTTTGAATGTTGAGGCGGATGTGGGAGGTAATTAGTTGGATAAGATTATGTTGTTGTGTGATGGAGCTGCAGTCAGAGAGAGTATTAGCATCCCAGTTGATATTGAAGTCACCTAACGGAAAGGTGTCCCTTGAGAGGGAGAGAGAGGGGCAAGGATGTTAGGGAGTGATGCGAGACCAAAGACACCACTCTTCAGGGGGTTATAGCAGCAGCCAATGAGCAGCTTCTTATTAGTGGCAACTGTAAGTTCTGCTGCAAGCCACTTGATAGGGAGGTCACTAGTGGACTGGCCAAGAAGCGTGGCAGTAAAGGAGTTATGTTAGTACAGGGGTATACCCCCACCATGGTGGGAGGAAGTACGATCACAGCATAGGGAGGTGTAGCCAGGCAGGAAGCAGCTGTGATCCATGGTAGAGCTTTTTAGCTAGGTCTCAGAGATGCCCAGGGTGTCAGGCTTGTACAGTGAAACCCATGCTTCCAGCTCAGCCATTTTAGACAGTAGGCTTCTCACATTCAGGTGGACTATTTTCAGGCCATGCTTAACATCCCATAATAGGTGGCTGTGGGATAGGGGAGAGTTTAAGGGGAGTGTAGTTGAGGGGCTAGAGTTGCTTTCAGTGTCCAAAGAGAGTAGAAGGTGTGTGGCATGGAAGTTAGATGGGAGGAGGATGAAGGGAGATGGGACACGTAGGGAGAGGGAAGAGAGGTGGTGGAATAGGCAGTGCTGGTCAAGGGAGCTGATGAATGTCAGGGTGGTAGATGGGCAGGAGTGAAGCAGGCTGCATTCTGGACTTGGCAGAATAGGAGCAAGGCAAAAGGTAGGTCAGGTGTGCTTGGTGACTTGTGACTTGTTCCAGGGCTAGGACCGAAGCACCAAAATCAAAGGCAAGACAGAGACAAAGAAAAATGCAAAAAAATAGCACCTTGACTGTTGGGGAGGACATTTTTTTGGGGAAAGGGTGCAGGTGCAGTAGAAAGCACCACCCAGTGAGGGTAGAGTAAGATAGCGAACAAGGTGTACTCCTAGGAGTCCGGGGGATGAGGTAAGGCAGGACAAATGGAATGCACCAAGTGTGGGGGGGTGGCTAAGGTACTAGAGGATCACACTGGGTGAAAGCACTAGCAGGCTGTGTGGCCTAGTGGTCATAACTGCAAGCTTTAGAATGGACCAGGCACCATGGGCCAGGTTTCAAATCCCAGTGAAAAAGGGGGGGGGATGCAGGGATTACTAGAAAGGTGAGGCTCGTTACACAGGTGAGTGGGGGAAAGAGGCAGGGTAAAATGGAGGGATGGGGCACTAATATTCTATTTAAAATTGAGAGACAGGTGTAAGGGAGAGCCCAGAGTCCCCTAGTGGCTCAGCAGTATTGGCTGCTAAGGGGGGGATTGGGGGAGGTAGAATGCATCTGATAGCAATCATGTGGCACAGTCACCTGACCCAGCCTACCTATAAAGGAAATACTCACCCAAGGTGGGAGCAGCAGCTGCCGTGGTAGTGGCAGTGGGGCCAGTCCAGTGTCTCTGATGCTTTGGTGTCTGATTTGTACCTGTTTAGATAGTGCAGGCATCGGTGGGGTCCGTTCTGTGACTGCTGAGTTCTGTGAGGAGAGCCTCCTCAATTATGGCTCTCATAGCCCGGACTGCCTTGGGAGAGAGAAAAACAGAGGGGATTAAGTAGGTTGGGACTGCAGAGGATTAAAAGGTCACAGCAAGACAAAGGGGGGTCAGGGTGGGAAAATCAGAGAAGGGAGACAAAGGAATGTAGGACCAGAAAACAAGCATGCACAATGGCAGCAGTAAACAGGATGAATCCCAACTACACCGCTTACAACATGCGGTCTTAAGGTAACTGAACACAAACACTAAATTACAGGAGTAATCAAGCAATGCCTTAAGGTGTCAGTGCACAGCAGCACACAACAAGTTAATTGCAACAAGGAGCACTGTGAGAGTTAAAACAACCAGTCCAGTGCCTCTGATGCTCTGGTGTCCTATTCGAACCTGCTTAGATAGAGCAGGCACTGGTGGGGTCCATTCTGCGGCTGCTGAGTTCGAGGGGGGTGGCAGGGAGAGCCTTCTGATTTATGACTGTCATGTCCCGGACTGCCTGCTTAGACAGTGCAGGCACTGGTGGGCGCTGTTCTGCAGCTGCTGAGTTCAGGGTGGGGTGGGTGGAGAACCTCCTGAATTATAACTCTTGCAACCCAGACTGCCTGCTTAGATAGTGCAGGCACCGGTTGGGTCTGTTCTGTGGCTGCTGAGTTCGGGGTTGTGGGGAGGAGGGAGAGCCCCCTGAATTATGACTCACACCACCTCATGAATGTCACAGATGTTATTTCTCAAATCCTACCTAAAATGATGTTTCAGCCAATGTTTTATAACATTCAGAAGGAGTGGTCATAAAAAGATTATGTTAAACATTTGGGGTCAAAATGTAAAAAACAACTAAATTATAAGAAAACGAATTGTTCCAACATTTTCTCATAACTTGATTTTTTGCAGATTTTGGCCCCCTATTGTTCAACATATCCCTAATGTTACCCCTCCTCCTGAACATGGCAGGTGTCATTTTTCAAATCCCCTCCAAAACTTGTTTCCACAGTTGCACAGTGAAATCACCTTTTGGATTGGATTTTAAAAATGCTACCTGTCTTGATCAAAATGTCAGGTCATAAAACTGTTGGACATTTGGGGTCAAAATGTGGGAGTCCACTTAAAAGTAGAATATTGCCTCTCAACTGCGCTGTCTTGGGTAATTACAATCTAACAATGTGTCAAAGCAGGACAACACTGAAAATGAGATATTGCAACTCACCTGCTCTATCCTGGGTAAATCTATAGTAAAAAATGTGTAGAAGCAAGAGCCAGTACAACAACAATAACAGCAGCGAATATTTGGCATTGACAAATGCTTGTTTAATATCATGTCCCTATGCTGTGGCCTTTTGGGAAGAACTGGGCAATACCTGAAAAGCACCCTTGTTCTCTAAACCTACTTATCAGGAAGTAGTGTTATGTTTATTCACAGAAGGTTGGTCTAAGACCCTCAAATCTACTTTGCAGTTAATTTTTTGCCGTTTGTAAATATTACTTGCGGTAGGCAGGGTGTTCTGTGGCTACGCAGCAAAATAATATGTCCCCACAGTCGGTGGCTGGAATTGTACATAATGTACTGGGGGTGTTTACTCTAAAGAATTTGTAAATTTGCCTCAGGAAAAGTTTGTATTGATCTGAAAAAAATTCTGAATGGGTGAGGTAATGGGGAAGTGAGCATACATCTGTTTGTTTTGCTTACCACTTATTTTGTTTCAGGCGTCTGATAGTATTTTGTATTTGTTATGTACTTTGCATAATTTGTTGATGTTTCCTGTATAATTGTTTTTTAAATAAGCATATCCCTACTCTTCTTCAATAAATGTCATGGAATATTTTACTTCCACCTGGACAGTGACCAGAGATGGGCAGAAGGGACCTCGGTATAACATCTCATCTGAAGGATGGCACCTCAGCAGTGCAGCACCCACCTCATACTGCACTACAGTGCCAGTTATGGGTATTATTCCAAGTACTGGGTGAGGGTCTGGAACCCTCAACCTTTCCGATCTACACTACAATTATAAAACGGGAACTGCTATTTACAAGTATAAGAAATCTGGTACTTTTGTAGAAAAAATGCAAGGAGTGATTTAAGGACTTGGGGGTGTCCAGATTGCACCCAGAAGAATCTGGGTTGACTTGGTCTTCTTTTCCAAAATTCTAAATGAAGACCAAATGAGGTTGGATCTGGAATATTTTTCAGGCACGGACAAACTAGATTAAGAGGCTATGGCCAACAAATTCAGGCAAACATTTTAAGAATAAGAAGAGAAAGTTCATTTACATACTAAGGGTGGTGAGAATTTGGAATTGTCTCCCTGGTGAGGTGACAGAATCAAAAGATTTGGACAGTTTCAAAACAGCATTTAAACTATTACATGTGTATGATAAGTTTGATGGATAACTACCACTAGGCAGTGGGATAGGTGGTCTCGGAGGGTACAAGTTGCCTTCTTTCATCCTTTTATCTACTGTTGTATTATCCTTATAAACTGCACCTCACACTTAACCTCCACTGTGCCCTGTTTTTCAGTATTTTCGTTACTAGTATATTACAAGACATAAGTAACTCAAATTTCCTTTCTCCTAAAATAAGTAACAAGGTGTGTCCTCTTCTTGTGTACGCCGATGATATGATTTTATTCTCCTTATCAGCAGTGGGTCTCCAGCATAAGATCAATAAGTTCAGCATTCTTTGTTATAATCAGCAGTGAAAAAAGAAACCTAGATAAAACTAAAGTTTTGATCTTTGGGGCCAAAAGCTAGGCATTTTCATTTAGAAATAGACAAAATTGAGATTATTAAAGAACACACTTTTCTTGGGGTTAAAAAGTCTAGTACCTATATAACAGCAGTATGTAAACTGAATCAGATTCTTGGCATAGGAAAAAAAAAACCCAACCCTTGACCTAAAGGTAAGCAAGCAATGTGAGAAGGCAGTAAGGAGGGCTTGGGGGGATACTGGGATGTATAGAAGAGGCATCACCAGTAGAAAACAAGAAGTTGTTATCTCTCTGTACAGACAATTGGTGAGACCCCATCTGGAGTACTGTGTGCAGTTCTGGAGATCCCATCTCCGCAAGGGCATGGACAGGATGGAGACAGTCCACAGGAGGGCAACTAAAATAGTGCAGGGTCTGCACCAGAAGCCATATGAAAAGAGACTAAAAGAGCTTAATTTGTATACCCTGGAGGAAAGGGGGGGGGACATGATAGAAACTTTCAAACACCTCAAGGGAATCAGCAAAGTCCAGGAGGGTAGCATCTTTCAGAAAAAGGGATGTGCAAGAACAAGAGGGCACAATTTGAAGATAGAGGGGGGATGGCTCAAGGGCAATGTGAGGAAGTATTTTTTCATGGAGAGGCTGGTGGACACATGGAACGGCCTTCCTGAGGAGGTTGTGGGGACACAAACAGTGGAGAAATTCAAGAATACATGGGACAGACATAAGGCAATTCTGGTGGGAGGTAGGAAGGAGTAGGTTGTTGGTTAACTAGGATCTGCAGCTTATCCAGTAGGCAGGGAAATGGGCAGACTGGGTGGGCCAAGCGATCCTTATCGTCCGTCAAAGTCTATGTTTCTATGTTTCTATATAATCCTTGCCCATCCCATCCAGCTAACATTATGTGTAGTCCTGCCATAGTGCCTGTGGCACTGCCTAATATGGCTCTGACCTCTAAATGCTGGAGTTATCAAAATACCAAACTGACGCCAGCTCATAATGAATAAATATTAAAAACAAGCCTGCTGGTGCATTAACAGCCACCCACTACTTTGTCTCATCATAACATACTGGACTCTACCACAGAATGAAACCTGTCCATGCTGTTCATTTCTTCAAAAGGCACATCATTCACCTGAGGACAAACTGCAGCATCCTCTCACTCAGATCACAGAATGATAACCTTAATTGTAGTTACTCTCCTCTGGATTTAGAGCTACTGAGTAAATAATCCCCAAATCCCTGACAAATCCTATAAACCTTTCATACACACAGACATACCCCAAAATCAACATAACAGCACGTAGCATGTTTCTTTTCCAGCATGCATAGAAACATAGAAACATAGAATTTGACGGCAGATAAGGACCGCTTGGCCCACCCAGTCTGCCCATTTCCCTGCCTATTGGATTAGCTGCAGATCCTAGTTAACTAGCAGCCTACTTCTTTCTACCCCCACCCCCTAGAATTGCCTTATGACTGTCCCATGCATGCTTGAATTCCACCACTGTTTTTGATTCCACGACCGCCTTTGGAAGGCCGTTCCATGCATCCACAACCCTCTCTGTGAAAAAATACTTCCTTAAATTACCTCTGAGCAGCCCCCCCCTCTATCTTCAAATTGTGCCTCTTGTTCTTTTACCTCTTTTTGAAAGATGCTACCCTCTTGGACTTTGTTGATTCCCTTGAGGTACTTGAAAGTTTCTATCATGTCCCCCTCTCCTCCTTTCCTCCGAGGCTATACATATTAAGCTCCTTAAGTCTCTCTTCATATGTCTTCCGTGCAGACCCTGCACCATTTTAGTTGCCTCCTCTGGACAGCTTCCATCCTGTCTATGTCTTTGCGAAGACTGGGTCTCCAGAACTGCACACAGTACTCCAGATGGGGTCTGACCAGCTGTCTGTACAGAGGATAATAACTTCCTGTTTTCTACTGGTGATGCCTCTCCCTATGCATCCCAGTATCACCCCAGCCCTTCTTGCTGCCCTCACATTGCTTGCCCACCTTTAGGTCATCTGATATGACTAGCCCCAGGTCCCTTTCCATTTTTGTTGTTGTTAGTATCTCACCCCCCATTGTGTACTCTTCCCCTGGGTTTTTGTTTCCCAGGTGCATTACCTTGCACTTCTTAGCATTGAATCTAAGCTGCCATACATTTGACCATTCCTCTAACCTTGCCAAGTCCCTTCTCATCCTTTCCACCCCACCTTGTACATCAACTCTGTTGCAGATCTTGTGTCATCTGCAAAGAGACATACTTTTCCTTCCAGCCCTTCTGCAATGTTGCTTATAAAGACATTGAAGAGGACCGGTCCTAATACTGAACCCTGTGGTACCCCACTAGTAACCCCCCTTTCTTCAGAGTGGACTCCATTTACTATTACTCTCTGTGTCCTATTCTCCAGCCAATTTTTTACCCAGGCTGTCAACTTGGGACCCACTCCCAGGCTAGCTAACTTGTATATTAATCTTTTGTGTGGGACTGTGTCAAATGCCTTGCTAAAGTCTAGGTAGGCCATATCCACAGTCCCTCCTGATCTACTACTTTGGTCACCCAGTCAAAGAAATCTATCAGATTTGTCTGGCATGACCTTCCCGCTGTGAATCCATGCTGCCTTGGGTCCTGTGCCCTCTGGCCTCTAGATACTCAACAATTCTTTCCTTCAGAAGTGATTCCATCATTTTCCCTACCACTGAGGTTAAACTAACAGGTCTGTGGTTTCCTGCTTCTGCCTTGCTCCCACTTTTGTGAAGGGAATCACATCTGCCCTCCTCCAGTCCTCGGGTACCACCCCATCCTCCCATGATTTGTTAAACAGGGTAGTCAGTGGTGTCACTAATTCCACCCTTAGTTCTTTTAGAATTCTGGGATGAATCCCATCAGGCCCCATTGCTTTGTCCACCTTCAGTTTTAAGAGTTCTTTCAGAACCCTTTCTTCTGTAAATGGGCTGGTATCAACTTCTGTATCCAGAGTGTTTACAGAAGATGCACCTTTTCTTGTATTCTGTGAAAGACTGTAAGGAAGTAGAGTTTCTCATCTGAAGAACTGAAATGGTACGAGTTACTCACTAGAACTGTAGGTTGGCAGTCCTTGTGGGTGCCATCAACAGCAGCCCTGACCCATTCTTCTGTGCTGCTGCTGCTGTCTGCACCTCAAACTCTGTAGTACATTTGGCTTCTTTTCTGCACCAGCTATCATTATTTGCCGTCCCTCTAACTTCACCAGTTGTGACCCATTTGTCTTGTCCCCTCTACCAAAAGGGGGGGGGGACAGAAACCGCTGCCATTCATGTTTTTTTGGGAGGGGTGGAGGAGCTGTTGATTGTGATTTGCTTGAATTAACACAATGGCATGTAAGGTGTTTCTTTTCCAGCAACCAACTTTTTTTTTAATTCTGTAAAGTTTAACTGATGTTCTGTAGTAGAGCAAATCCAATATATATTTTTCAGTTGCATATTAAAAAGTAGGTTCACTTTTAATTTTTTTATTTTTATTTGAATCTAGGATTGCAAGTACCTTTGAGACAAGGCTCTTTTACAAAGGTTCCACTTTCCACGTCCACTTTGTTCATCTATTTCAGGGAAACATACTGTTGGCCCATTGTCTATTGTAAAATGAATGTAATTTATATACTACTGTCCTCCAGCTTTGGATTTTTTGTCAGGTCCCGCAACTTACTTAAAGACCATAACTAGCCCCATTTAACAACTGGCAGTAGTGTGTCAATTACACAACATTCAAACTGCTTGATCTGACTTGCTTTGACTGGCTCCTGCTGATCGCCTTTTTAGCTTGTTTAATGAGGATTTAATTTATAGTCTATTGTATAGTATTTCATGTGCTGCACAAAGAATGGAGCTCCCCAAAGCATCCTGCCAAAGTATTTAAAGTGCATTCGATTAATGTGAACTGCTATCCTGGATGGACAAAAAATGGGTATTTGTGTCTGCTGCACAGACTGAAAATCTTAGCACTGCTACATGGCATATTGTAATTCCAAGACCATACATATTGCTTGTTTTTTGCACTTAGCTCAGTAGATATTCACACCACTGTGGGGCTCAGAGCGCAAAAATACGTTGCTCTGACACCTCAGTTTTGGAGATCGATAGGAGAGCATCAGCCTTCTCTTTAGTAAGAGTGATGTTTAAATGATTTCCAAACCCCTTAGTAATAACAGCATCACTATATGCTGTTTTGTAAATCAAGTAAGCCAGGGGCTGTCCATTGTGCTGGTGATAGCATTAGGGATCAGAAATATGGGCTGGTAGCAGATGTTTCAAAAGTATAATTCAGCATCACAGGAAGGAGATAGACAGAGTTGAGGTGATCTAGAAGAGAGCAACTAAAATGGTGCAGGCTCAGCATGAAAAGCCCTATGAGGAGAAAATGAAGGATCTCAATAAGTACACCCTGGAGCAAAGGAGAGACAGAGAGGGGATATGATAGAGACTTTCAAATACGGTACCTCACAGGTATAAATAAGATTCAAGAAGAGTAAAAGATGCTCAAGAACAAGGGGCCATGCTATGAAGCTGGAGGAGGGGTAGACTAAGGAAGTACTTCTTCACTTAGAGTGATGGATACCTGAAACAGCCTCCAAGTGGAAGTGTTTGGAGCAAAAGTTGTAATGGGATTCAAGAAAGCATGAGATAGGCATAAGGGCATAAGGGAACCTTAGTGGCAGGGAAGGGGATAAAGCTGGAGATTAAGTAGGGTCTGCGGTGTTACACTAGGTAAGGAAAATGGGCAGACTAGGCGGGCCAAGTGGTCCTTATCTGCCATCAAACTCTATGTTTCTATTATGCTCTTTCCTTCAGGAACAGTCATTGTTGGTGGGAATTGATTAATTGTCATCTGTTTCTGCCTTAGTATTGGGCAGCACGTAGTGGGGAGAGGAGCAGGCTGGACACAACACTACTCAGCTGCTTGCTGGACAACTGCATGCAGATGGAGGTATCGACTCGCTCTCTGCTAGGAATGCTTCAGTCCTTTCAGTTACAAGAAGT
Source organism: Neoceratodus forsteri (assembly GCA_016271365.2). Lineage (NCBI taxonomy): Eukaryota > Metazoa > Chordata > Ceratodontiformes > Ceratodontidae > Neoceratodus > Neoceratodus forsteri. The sequence continues at coordinate 372,444,472 of CM057450.1, read as the reverse complement.
TTCTACCCTGCACGTACTGACCAGTGTTATAATCAACCTGGCTGAGAACTGACCTGTCACTGTCAGTCCCACTGCAGCTTATGTTGCATTGGACCCCACAGTGACACACCTCTGAAATGTGTTTTTTTTTGTAACAAAATGTTTGCTGCACCCACATGCACATGCAAACATAAAAATGGGTAGGAAACTGCAGACAGACCCTTGGGCTGGTTAATGGCCCTAAAGGTTCATCTTAGAAAAGTTAATCTATTTCATCTATGGTCAAATTTTACAAAAGAATATTAATATTTCTGTCATGTAAGGCCCAAGTTGAAGACATGTTGTTAGTAAGACAATCTAGAGCATCCTCTTGACTGTGTATGTATAATGTTTCGCATGGGCTAGAAGAGTATTTAGGACTGACATTATCACTAGTAAACAGGAGAGCATTTACTCTAACAAGGTTGGATCTCTTACCTGTGGAGAAACTAAAAGCTCATTATGCTAGAAAGAAAACTGAAAAGCAGTACTAAGGGTGCCCATGTAGGAAATAATTCGAGGAATCGTTATAACACATAATAGTACAGTGTCTCTTGTACCACAATCGGAGAGAGTTATACGTGGGTAATTAGTTTAAAATATATTCTTCACAATAGTATGACCTATTATTCATATTGCCATGTCCAATGAATGAAGAAGATACTAAAGCAGTCACAAACTGTTTGAATACTTTAATAAGACAGGGTAAATATCTATCAAAACAAAGTTAACCCACTACAAGGGAGGGATTGATACATTTTTTGCTTTTAAAGCCTCAGTCAGTGGAGTGATTATTGATGATAAAAATGCTGCACTTGGTTAAGGATCCAGGTCTGCATTATGAATTTTAAATGCCCGGCTACTTATGGGCATCTGCTAATGTTTCTTTCTCTAGTTTGTGCTGTTTATATTTGAACTGAATCTATGAATTAACTGTAAGATTAACTCCTGCAGTTGCTACTGATACTGGGGTGGACTTTTGTCCGCTGCATTCTGCCCTATTCTGACACTAGTACTTCCCATTTTCCTCAGTCATCAGTCAATGCTGTGATGAATTTTATCACACTAAGTTTGGTAAAAATGAACATGACACCAGTGATTCATCACCCCAAATCCTGATCACTGCAACTAAAACCAGGAACACTGGACATCTAATATCCACAACCTTGGCAGAGGAAAAATTGGCAAAGACTTCCACTTCTCCACAAAGGCCTCACCTTTTGCCTATGCGATGCACTCTAAATGTCAGATATTATACACAAAACAGAAGAGGGAGGTTGGACTATTTTTCTCTGCTGCAATGATATGCAAGAAGAAATTTCTTTTTGCAGCCAAACAGTACCTCCTGATTTCTATGATAATTGGATAGTAGAACAAGTTTGTTGGACAAAGACTCACATTTCCTCCACCTGCACTCTAACCTCCAATACAAAATCTTCATATGGTGAAGTCCATCCCCAAACCATGGTGAAGCTCTCTGTAAATGCACTGGACAGGAATGGATTGGCACCAATAAATACAGTTGATAGAACTGCCTGATTGCTGATTGCTTACCCCTCTGTCTGAGGCAAAACAGAATGACAGACGTGTTCAGCAATGCCTACTAAACTCTTGGGAAGAGCCTGTGCTAGGCCCAGTAGTAGTAGCCTGTGCTAGGCCCAATAGTAGTGCTTGGAGGGACTAAACTGTTCTTGGACATGATATCTATGAAAGTTTCCTGGACTAAGAAACTGGAAAACATCACCAGCAGGTATTGCCGTTCTCATTATAAATCAACTTTTTGGAAGCCATCACAAACAAAGTTAAGTCTAGCAAAGAAGTTCTACAAGCTCTGAGTTATGGAGTGCTGCACTGAATCCACATTTCCGCCTGCCCTGTTCCTAAAGGGATCTGTGCTTGTCTTTGAGAACTATTCACAACCATTTAAACAAAGGAAGACACTAACAAAGGGTTTTACTTCCTGCATATGCCTCAGGCCAATGTTCATCACCTTCAGGAATTTAACACATTCTGGGTCTTTGATCTATAGTAACAACAATTTACTGGTCCCCAGTAGTTCACCATTTCCTGTGGACTTGATTATTTTTCATTATTTGTCTCCTGGTGGACAAGATTATTATATTACATACTTCAGACTTATTTATTTATTTTTTAAATTGTTTAACCAGGAGTGGCACACTAAGCTGAAAGCTTGTTTACAGGTGCAACCTGGGAGCACAGGGAAGTTAAATGACTTGCTCAGGATCACAGAGTATGCAAGTGGAGGCTGTGGGATTCAAACCCAGGTCTCCAGATTTGCAGCTCAGAGCCTTAAACCACTGCGCAGGGTGACACGCAGGCCACATTGGTGGCTAGGAGGAGTTCAGTGATCTGAGTCAGAGTGCCCAATAGGAAACCAGGGCACCATTTTTGGGACTCGTGGCTGGGCCTTTAAGGGACAAGCCCAGCTGCTCTTGGGATACTTGGGACTTACTCACACAGGAGCAGGGGGACTGTGCAGGCCGCATCAGTGGGCTGCTTCTTGGGGTCCAGAGGTCCTGTGGGATGGTGCAGGCCACGTCGGTGGTGAAAGAGCTGTTGCAGGAGATGTATCAAAAGCTGTATCAGGAGCAAATTTGGAGCCTGGCACAGCCACATCGGTGACTAGGAGAAGTTCAGTGATCTGAGTTGAGAGCCCAGTAGAAAGCCAGGGTGCCATTTCAGGACTGGTGGCTGGGCCTTTTAAGGATGAGCCCAGCCGCTCTTTGGGATACTTGGGACTTACTCAGAGGGAGCAGGGGACTGTGCAGGCGCATCAGCGGGCTGCTTCTTGGGGCCCAGAGGTCCAGAGGGATGGTGCAGGCCATCAGCGGTGAAAGAGCTGTTGCAGGAGCTGTATCAGGAGCAAATTTGGAGCCGGGGATGGCCACATCGGTGGCTAGGAGGAGTTCAGTGATCCGAGTCAAAGTGCCCAATAGAAAGCCAGGGCACCATTTCAGGACTCGTGGCTGGGCCTTTTAAGGGACAAGCCCAGCTGCTCTTGGGATGCTAGTTTTCCACCCACCCACCGCACCCAGCCCCGACCTCTATTAAATGCTCGGAGGAGGAGGAGGGGCCAGGTGGAGGTAGGTCACTGATTGGTTGGGTGGCTATACTGGGGTTTTCTCCAGTCGTGACTCTGACTATTCTTGGAACTGTTAGGGGATGTAACTCTGTTCATGCTCTTTTATTCTGCTTAGTAGCTTGGTCCAAGAGCTGTGTTTTTAATTTCATGGGCAACATCGCCCCGTATGGCTGGCTGTAGAGGGTTGCGGGTAGGTCTACCTGGGGGTGAGGACCTGGTCAAGGGTGAATGTCCAAGAATGTTTGGAGAGGGCCTCTGGGGGTGGTCACCAGGGCAGGCATCTTTGGCAGGATCATAGGGTGCACTGGCTGCGGGGCAGCCATGGTCCTAAACTGGGCCTGGAGGGAGAGGGAGGGAGGTTGCCCAGTCTATAGGCAGTTATTGCAGATTGGGGGGAGTTGACTGGGTATGGAGGAAACTGGAGTTGTTGAGGGGGAATAAACATGTCTGGGAGGGCCTATGGGGAGCAGGAGGGCAGTGATAGAGTGCAACCTGGATCCGTTTCATCAGGCAGGAGTGGAGAACCTATGGGGAGTGGGCTAGTGGCAAAGGGCATAGCTACCTGGGAGGTAACCGGTAGAGGAAACAGGCAAAATCATAGAAGGTGGGGGGAAGGAACAGGTGGGTTGGGAATGACAGGGGGCCTACTGGAGGAGTGGATAGTGGAAAATCAGTATAAAAAAAGCTCTTATCACTATGAATTCTGTTTTTTATGATGCAAGCACTTAACTATTTGTCTGTAAGTCAGTCGCAGGACTTCATTGTAATGTATGTACATCTCAGGACCTCCTTGTGAATGAGCTTGCTCAACGGAGCTTTCCTGCAATAAACTTGAACTTGAAAAAAGAAGGTTAGCTTTGAGTGCTATAATAAATTTGAGCCATTGGGTAAGTTGATTGCAGAGGACATGGTGAGGGGGTAGAGGAGGAAAAAGAGGGTGGAGAAAAGAGGGATACAGTGAATCAGACGAGGGTGGGCATTAGTAATTCAAATAAGTATGCTAGCAGGGGAAGGGGCAAATCAAGTGTCAAAGAAGGAGGGGGAACCTGCAGAGGGAAAGTGTGGAGGCTGGAGTCAACTCGGTGAGAAAGGAGGAGAGATTGAGATGAGGGAGGGCATCCTTCGAGGGAAAGGACCGTCCAGAGAAAGGCCTAAAGGTAAGGGGGGACCTGCAAGTGGGCATGGAAGGGGAAAGAGGAAAGAGAGGAGATAGGAGGGTGATGGTGATGGGAATGCCGTGTTGGGGGACTGGAGAGGTGGAAGCTAGAAGGGGGGGAGGTCGGAGAAAAATGCTCGACTGGGGTAGGGAGGGGTGGAGGCTAAACTGGGGGAGCAGGGGAACTCAGTTATAAAAGGCATGATGAGAGGGTAGGCAGCTGGGGTTTCTTCTGTAGAAGGTCGGAGAGAAGCCAAGGGAAGTGGTCTCTAGGAGGGGGAGGTGACGGGCTGGTGGGGAGCCCAAAAGGTGGTTCACAAAAGATCAAGGTGACACTAAGGTTTTCTGACTGGGGACCCTAGATCAGGGGTATCTATTGGGTGGGGCAGGGTGAGGGAAAATCCAGTCCAGTTAAGGTAGTGGGTATTTCTGGTCTCACTGCATAGGGCAAGTTCATGGTGTATGAGCTGGCGAGGGAACTGTGTAGGATCACGGACTTCCTGATGCATCTGGGAACAAATTATATTGAGGGAAATAGTGTGCTGGAAATTTAGGCAAGGTTCCGAGAACTGGCCAGGGTCTGTCATGACAATGGATGCACAGTCTCCTTCTTGGAAATCCTGCCAGTGCCAAGGGCCACTGTGGAGAACAAACAGAAGATCAGGGAGATTAATGACTGGCTCAGGCAGTGGGGTGAAGCACAGGGTACTGGGGTGTTGGGAGGCTGGGGGGAGTTTGGGAAGACAAGGGACTGTATGCCCAGGATAGGCTTCACCTAAATCTGGTAGGAAAGGAAGTTCTCAAACGGGGGATGATGGATTTCATTCAGGCTAGATGGAATTTAAACTTGTGAAGGGGAGGAGGGGGCACTGCCGGGCTGATCTGGCCATCCATACCTCTGGTAGGACTGGCCTGCAACCCCATAGAAGGGGGACAGATGGTACCCTAGGGGAGAAGTGTGGATGGATGTATGAAAGATCTGGGGAGGATATGGTAAAGAGGGGTAGGAAAAAGGGTTGGAGGGTGGCTTTAATAAATGCCAGGAGCCTGGAGAATAAAATGCCTGCGTCCCAGGCCATGCCGTTTGAGGATGGGGTAGAAGTAGCAGTGGTCACTGAAACTTGGGCCACCCCTGGCCATGACTGGGACCTTAATCCAAGTGGGTACCTTGTGCTAAGGAAGGACTGAAAAGAGGGCAGAGGGGGAGGAGTAGCAATGTTCATTAGGGATAACATTGAGATTATGAGAGTGGAGGAAGCAGAGTCCAACGTGGAGGCCCTATGGGTCACCTTGCGAACCCCCGTGGGAAGGAAGATCAAGTTGGGGTGGTATATAGGCCCCCAGGACTAGCAGAGGATCTGGAGGATTGCCTGTTGGTTAACATTAAGGGACAGTGTGGACTGGAAGGGGAAGGAGTGGTGCTGATGGGGGACCTTAATATGCTAGCTACTGATTGGGGTACTATAACGTCCACTGTAACCAGGGAGCAGAAGCTGCTGGATGGCTTTCTGGATGCGTTCCTCAATCAGCAGGTGATGGATCCAACAAGGGAGGGTCATATCCTGGATGTGGTTTTAGCGGATGGGGATCTTGTATGAGATCTGATTGTGGAAGAACCCCTGGCTAGGAGCGACCACAACACAGACTGGTTTCGGCTTAAACTTGAGGGGGGTCATTAAGGACAATGATAGTTGATTTTAGGGTGGGCGGAGTTTCAGAACATGGGGAAATTCTCAAGGGCATTTGCAGGAGATAAAACCAGGTTTGGACGTGGAAGGAAGGTGGGAGATCATAAAGTGGGGGCTACAGGATGCCACCAGGAACTCGCAAGAGTGAAGTGTAAGGGCGGTGAGGTCTTGTAAACCATGCTGGTGGACCAAGGTGGTCCAGGAGGTGGTAAGGGAGAAGAAGGCTGCCTACAGTAGGTACAAAAAAATGAGAGGAGAGAGGGATAAAGAGAATTATCGCTTTGCAACCAGGAAAGTCACCAGAGTGGTGAGGGGGCAAAGGCCTGGAAAGAGCAGAGGCTGGCACAGAGGACATGGGGTGGGGAAAAGGGGTTCTTTAGGTATATTGGTGAATGGAGAAAGGTCAAGGGCCAGCTCAGTAGGTTGAGGACAGCTGGGGGGTGGGTGGAAGGGGCTGGAGAGCAGGCAGAGGTACTGAATGAGTACTTTGCCTCAGTGTTCACTAGGGAGGAGGCTGGGGAACTTCCAAAATAGGGGTTGAAGGACACAGAAGGTGCAGCAGATCTGACTATTGGGGTACCTGCTGAAGAACAAGCCGCTGGGGGAGGTAGGCCATGGGTGAGATATCAGGCTGGTTCTGTTGAATGGGGGCGGGGGGGACAGATGCTGATATTCCTATCGGTCGGGTGTGGGAAGCCCTCCAGTCCCTAAAAAAGGATAAATGATGCTACTCATCCCAGAGTACTGACTGAGTTGGCGGATGTTTTGACTGTGCCATTGGCGGATCTCTTTAACTTGCCGCTCCAGACAGGGAGAGTGCCAAGGGATTGGAAGCAGGTGCATGTTGTGCCCATCCATAAGGAGGAATCGAGAGAAGAGCCAGGAAACTATAGACCCGTCAGTTTGACGTCAGTGGTGGGGAAGGTAATGGAGAGCATACTTAAGGAAAGGCTGGGAAGTTTCTTGAAGGAGATGGGTTACCTGGATGACCAGCAGCATGGGTTTGTGCCAGGTAGATCATGTCAAGCAAACCTTGTACAGTTCTATGAGTGGGTGACATCAGCACTCGACAGGGGGAGACCAGTGGATGTACTGTTCCTGAACTTCAGCAAGGCATTTGGTTCTGTCCCTCACATTGGCCTAAGGAAGAAGCTGGGGGAATGGGGGTTGGCCCATTGACGATTAGGTGGATTGGAATTGGCTTTCAGGTGGCACTCAGCGGTAGTGGTCGGCCGGGGAGGTCTTGTCTCCTAGGGAGGTCATAAGTGGGGTCCCAGGGATCAGTCCTGGGGCCACTCCTGTTTAAGGCCCATTCATATTAGGGAAGGTATCGGTGAAATTAGTCTCTTGCAGACGACTCTAAGCTGAGGCGGTGGTGGAGGGGAGGAGGGAGATTGGCCCTGCAAGAGGACCTGATACTCTGGATAGGTGGTCCTGCACCTGAAATTGAAATTTAACTCATCCATGTGTAAGGTGCTACACCTAGGGTGGGAAAACCCCAACTATGTGTACACCTGGGGGATGAGTTGCAGGCCATGGCAGGGAAAGAGACCTAGGAGTTTTGGTGGATGTTAGCGTTGAATAATTCAGAGTAGTGCAGGAGGGCTGCGGTCCAGGGCAAATAGGATGCTGGGATGCACCGCTAGGGATTACTTCAAGGAACAGGGAGGTGATTTTGCCACTGCACTGTACAACAGCCTGGTTAGACCGCATCTTGAGTACTGTGTACAGTTCTGGAGGTCGTGACTTATGGAGGGACATCCAACTCCTGGAGAGGTCTAGAGGAGAGCAACCAGAATGATCGGGGCCTGGGGATATGACATATGAGGAATGACTAGGGAGCTCAGCCTGTTCTCGCTGGAGGAGAGGAGAGACTGGGGACATGATTGAGGTCTTCAAGCACCTCAGGAGAGTAAATAAAGGTAGCTGAGATAGGATCTTTGACTGAAGGAGGGTGGAATCACCAGAGGACACAGCTGGAAGATTGAGGTGGGTAGGATTAGAGGGAAAAGGAGGAGGGGTGTCACCGAGAGATGGTGGAACCGTGGAATGCACTGCCGGGGGCTGGACAGACAGCTATGGTGGAGGGATTCAAGAGAGGTGGGACAGGTATAGGCAAGGGGTGAAGCAGAGGCTGGTTTGCCTGGGGGGGCAGGACTGGGGAATGGAGTAACAGGAAGGAAACTGATGGCTATTGTACCCAGTCAAGTGCTGAAACACGAGCAGACTTGAGACCAATAAGCCTACTCTGCTGGTGTCAAGTATGTTAATATAGTTAGATCACTTCCAAAATTGCAGATAACCTGTGGGGCATGGATGCTGAAGGATGTGGCATGGTGGTTTAACTAAGCCACAAAAATCAATTTATAAATGGCCATCCACAATCCCTGTGGAGAAAAAGAACCCCAGCAAAGCCACCAAAATTTGGCTTTGGCTACTGAGATGTTCAGTATTTTACCCTGAGCAAATCCTTGAGTGTGATTTTCTATGTCACTTCATTACTTAAGATAATCAGCTCCAGCTGAGCACAGAGCAGAGAGAAGTCCACATCTCCTGCAGGAGCATACAAAGGGAGCTATCCAGCTATGCTCAGACAAAACACTCTGTTTTGCAACAGCACAAGGGGCCATACCAGTTCCCACTGCACTAGTCCTATTCATTGAGTTGGAGATTTGACAAATCAATAATCAAAGGCCATACAAGCCTGCAGAGGGCTTGTACTAACCTCAATCATTGTGAGGCCATAGAAAGTGGCTAGTACCAGCTCATAACGGGCCTGTAGGTCCAATCATGGATTTTTAAAAGTCCACAGATTTCTCCAACCTGGGTTCTTACACCGTGGAATGTTTTCTCTGGTTTCCTGCTTGTCCTCTCTTTAGCCGATGGTCCATTAGTTGTAAGGTGGGGGAAGGGTGTAGACATCAACCATATACATGCCCCCTCTCCCATGCAGCTGCATATCACTTGCAGTGCCGTGCTCATTCTGAGCATGTGTTGGCATGCCCCTTTCTCTGGCATATTTCTCTTATAGGGCTGCTGTGCATACTGTATCTGTCAGCAAGATCGATGCAGCGGCTATGCAAAACAACACATGCATTAAAACACAGTGGCATTAATTAAAAATGCATCAGATAGAGTCCAGCAAAATCAACAGCATGCCATTTCAGACAATAAATAATATTGATTCCTTTAGTAACCCTCACGTCAAGAAGGGCTTACCTGGATGGCTGTTGCTGGCTGCCACCTCTCGAGCAGCTGCATGGATTGCTGCTGTTGCTGCCGTCTCTGTGCTTGGCCACATCTGTGGCAGAGAGAGAGTGCAGCAGTGCTGAAATCTTTGGTGCCTCTTGTGCCATCCTACAGTGGATGCAGCCATTTTCTTCAATCTCTGTCCCCAATCCTGGCAGGGGAGTGACTGATAACAAGCAAGTACAATGCACTGTAATCTTCCACGCCTATTGTGCCACACAAGTGCTACCATTTCATCAAGTGGGAGTGCATGCTGCACATGCTCCTTCCCTGCACTGTCTGCCCCACCTGACCCTGCCAATGACACACCCACCCAACACTCATAACCACCACTAGGCTGACCGGACAGGAGCCTAGGAGGGCTGTTATAAAACCCAGGAGGTCAGCACACTTATGGAGGCAAGGTAGATATACAAAATAAAAGACTTTGGAATACAGAGCTCCATTAGAACATATACACAGCCATGTAATAGACCCCTGACCTCGAAAATCAGCCAGTCAGTGGGCTAGAAAACCCTGTGCAGCTCCAGAGGAACTCATAGGGGATTGATGATATCCAGCACCTGTCTAAGGGATTTTATTTATTTTAAAGTTGATAACCATGAAAGGCACACTGAGCCGGGGCTCGTTTCCAGGTGTGACCCGGGGGAAATGGGGTACAGGGGAATAAATAACAATCACATCCTATAAGCAGTTGAAGACATAGAGACATCACTATAACAGCAGTAGTGAGGACTAATGTAATACTAATATACTAAGTTTGCCCTGTATACAATGAGGATCGAAGCATGAGTGAATCAGTACAGCTATACAGTTATGTACAAAACAGCTGGACTGGACAGAAACAGCTTCAGAATTGTGCTCAGGAGGGAGGGGGGAGGCAGGTGCAGGGTGCGGGAGGGATGAGTTTTATTTGCTGCTTGAGGGATGGGAATGAGGGAGAGTCTCAATGGCTGGGGGTAGTTGGTTCCAGAGGTGGGGGAGATGGGATGAGAAGGCAGAGAGGCCTGAAGAGGACCAGCTATGAGGGATGGAGAAGGTGCTGGGGTGAAAAGAGCTCAGGGAGTGGGAAGGTAATGGGGCAGGAATGAGGGTGGAGGTGAGGTAAGGGGGAAGGAGGTCGAACCAGTACTTGGCAATGAAAATTAAGGAGTGGATGTGTCTTCTGTGTTAGAGGGAGGGAAGGTTTAAGGAGGAGAGGAGAGAGCAATGATGAGTCCGAAGTGGGGAGTTGGTAGCGAAGCAGCAGAAGGAGTGGAGGAGGGTGTCTAGGCAGGAGAGGGTGGTGGTGAGGGCCAAAGCATAGATAACATCACCATAATTGAACATGGGGAGAATGGTCTTGGAGAGCAGGATGTGGCGGAGGTGAAGGGGGATGCAATCCTTATTCCGAAAGAGTACTCTGAGTTTGGGGCAAAGTTTTGCGCACATGGAGTTGATATGGACAGAGTAGTCAAGGTGCTGATCAAGCCAGAGGCCCAGGTATTTATAAGAGGTTACAGAGTCAAGGGTGGATCCATCCAAAGTGGTGAAGGAGGGGCAGAGGTGCAGCATAGCCAGCTTGTGTGGGGCCCCAAAAACCATGGAGACAGTTTTCTTGGTGTTGACTTTTAGAGAGTTGTCTTGAAACCAACAGAGGACATGGTTGAAATTGGATAGGAGGTTAAGGTGACAGAGTCGGGGGTAGGACAAGAGGTGTAAAGGATTGTGTCATCTGCATAGAGGTGGATACTAGAGTGCTGGCAGACAGTTGGAAGGTCATTGACAAATAATGAAAAAAGAATTGGACCAAGAATGGATCCTTGGGGTACTCCAGAGAGGATGGGGAGGGGAAGCGATACAGAGTTGCCTACAAAGACTGACTGCATCCTACTGCAGAGGTAGGAGCTAAAACACTTTACAGCAGAGGAGGACAGATCAGCTCTGTGGAGTTTTTGTAGGAGAAGTGGGTGGGAGATGGAGTCGAAGGCTTTGGCGAGGTCTATAAAAATCGCTGCAGTGATGTGCCCACAGTTCATGGCATCAAGGATAGAGTTAGAGACTCGGGGGACTGAGGAGATAGTGGAGTGTCTTTTGTGGAAGCTGGATTGGTAGTCAGAGAAGAAATTTGAGAAGGAGAGGAAGTCAGACAACCTGGAAAGGATCAATGTCTCTTACAGCTTGGCTAGTGTGGGGAGGAGGGAGATAGGGCAGTAGTTGCTTGGAAGAGATGAATCCCCACCCTTGGGGAGGGGGATTACTCTGGCAAGTTTTCATGGTGTGGGGACAGAGTTGGTGGTTAAGGAGAGATTGAGGGTGTAGGTGAGGGGGTTGGTGATAGCCGGGGACTTGATTGTTGGCCATAAGGAGGCGGGCTGGGGTCACGGGAGGCGGGTTGTAGTGGTGGGCTTGGCTTGGTGAATTTCTTTGGTGCATCTGTTCCTGAGGGAGCACTATTCCTGGAGGCTTGAGGAGGAGCCACTGGCTTTGAAGCAAGACCAGACACGGTCTCTAGCTTTACAAAGTGAAAGGGTTACAGGCATAATCCAAGTTAGATGGTGATGTCTTACTTGGGATGTATGGAGGGGTGCGTGACAGTCTCAGATCGAGGTTTCAATTTCAATTTCAATTTCAGTTTCAATTTTATTTTTATACTGGAAAGTATGTGAACAAAAATGCCCTTTTTCACAAATGTCCAGTGGTACAGATATTCAATGATACAGAGAAAAAGGTAAAAACAATATTTGCAAAATTTTACGGTATTTACAGTAGGAACAGTGTATTTGACAGGATCATCTAGAATAGAAAAAAAATACAGAGCACACAACAATAGAGCCAAAATACAGATACGTATAAACTCTAAGGTAACTCAAGGGTTGGCGGACATTCAGGGGGGTTGCCTACTGGGGCAGGCACAGGTGGTGGATTGGAGGAGGTGGTCCTTGAGGGAGGAGGTGAATGAGCTAATTGAACTACAGGCCTGGAGTTCAGGGGGCAGTTTACTGTAAAACATAGGTCCCTTGTATGTGATGGAGTTCCGTGCATGCTTGGTGCGGTAAAAAAGGGTGTGTCAAAGATATGACAGGTGGTCCCTCTTGTACTGCACTTGGGAACCGATAAGGGGAAAAGGGAGTTAATGCTGATTGACAGCAGGTTACGGTGAACTTTGTGTAGGAAAGAGGACATCTTAAGTTGGAATCTGCCTTCAAGGGTGAGCCAGTTGAGGGAGGCATAGAGGGAACAGTGATGGGTTAGGGTGGAGTTGAAGTGTTGGAGGGCCATGTCAACACCGGTGGATGAAAGGACAGGGGTCCAGTCCACTGAGTGGAAGTCAGAGAGAAGGAGGTCGGGGGATATACGTCTACGTGCATGATAGGTGATGTATTTGGGGGGCGGAGGAGATGAGCCCACCTAACACAATAGGTAATGCAAAGGTCACTTATTGACTCAGGTAGGACTCTGGCTGATGAGATGCAATGGGGGTGGGAAGAGAGGATCCAATCAAGAAGGGTGTGGTTGGAGGAGCGGGGCTTGAGATAGGTGTGGTCAGAGATAAATTGGGTAAGGTTGAGAACTTCGATGGAGTGCCTTGTGGTACTGAAGGAGGGAGAGAGCCAGTTAAGGTTGAAGTCTCCCAGCATCAATAATTCCCCTGTTGAGGAAAGGGAGGTGATGGTGTTAATGCAGGAGACGAGGGACTTGGGGGTGAGGCATAAAGGGTGCAAATGAAGATGGGCGGTGGATGGAGGGCTAGGCAGGCAAGGAGAGCTTCATAGGATGTTGGCACAGCTTTGTGGCAGATGATGGAACAGGGAATAGAGCTCCAAATGTACATGGCCATGCCTCCATCCCTCCCACCGAGGTCCTGATGGAGCTATCAAAGCCAGATAGGGCAAGACTAGAGTCGGGATCCGGAGGAGAGCCATGACTCAGAGATGCAGAGTACATCCAGTGGGTGCTGAGATGTCCAAACTTTTCTGAAGTTTAGTTTAGGGATAAGACTATGGGCATTTACATGGTAAACATGGAGTCCTTTGTGGGGGATGGGATTGTGATTGGGGCGGTGGGTCAGGGTTGGGTTCATCATCTGAGAGGAGGAGGAGGAGGAGGAGGAAGTAGTAGGAGGGAAGTCAGGAGATGTTTAGTAACAAGGAAGCATAGAGCTAGGGGCTGCATGATGAGTGGGAGAGACTAGAAAAGAAGGGGTAAACGGAATGAAGAGTTGTGAAGTTGTGAGAGAATTGCTGTCCAGGATAGCAGTGAGGAAGGTAGGAGGCATACAGTAGTGGCCACTAGTGGTCATTTATGATAGGATGCAAAAGGGAAAGTGGGGGAGTTAAAAAAAAATGCAGAAAATTGGTTTAAGCTAAAAAGGCACTACAGTTACAAAATTAAGGCCATAAGTCACAAAACATGGCCTCACTAATGAAACTGACTATAGCATAAGGAATTATATGTTCAGTAATTTAAAGGCTAAGCAGCATTTAAGAATTATATGCAATATTTCATTAATTCTACAGAGAGGAGAGAGTCCGTTTGAAAAAAGTGCTAAAAGCAGCAAGTGCGCTGGCCCTCTTGCACCAAGCAGGTTCCGGTGGTCTCCGTATCTGCATCAAACTGCAGATTGAGCCGGGGGGGTCATAGCTTGCTGGGCTTGAGTCCCGAGGGGAATGGGCTGATTCAAACTGCAGGATTGAGCCGGGGGGGGGGCATGGCTTGCTTCACTGCACGGCTTGGATTGATGGGCTAAAAGAAGTCTATCAGAGGGCAGAACAGTGCAGAAGGACAGATTGACAGGCCTTCCTGGCCAACCAGACACCGAATTAGGGAAGGAAATTTCTGAGCTCTTGGGAGCTTGTGGCAGTTTAGGGAGACACATAGAGGAGAGCAGATCTGCTGCTACATGGGAGAGGTGGAAGCATAGCCAGGCTTTACGTAGACTGTGCCAGAAGGGCACCTGCTTAATGTGAGCTGGTGAGAGACTGTGCCTGTGGGGCATTAGTGCAGACTGAAGCTGCTCTGGGAGAAATCCTGATGAGGCCCACTTCTAGAAGGCTGCTGGTGGAGATATCGGAGACAGAGATCTGCATTCATAACAAGCATCTGCAGAGCCAGTTAGGGGTCTGCTAGCCCTTATGAAGCGAGGTGATTCCGAGAACACAGAGTCACAGGGTATGTGCCCTGCATACATGGGTACCATTGATTTGGAGGGAGCTGGACCACGAGGTCACTTCTTGGGTCTGAGCTTCTCAGAAACCATGAAACTAGTGCTCCAGTGACTGTGCTGTGAGAGCTGTGCTGCTATGAATCGTCTAAGCAGGTCTGCGGTGTTTCATTTTCAGGTTGCTGGGGTCTAATCCTGAAAGCTGCCTGACTTGCTGCTATGTGTTGATTCCCCACAGAACAGAGCTGCTGCAGCCTTGGGTCACATAAGTGCCAACATTTCTGGCTGGGGTCCTTTGTATTTTTTTTCTCTTTAGATTACAGTATCCTTGTTTGGATTACAAAGCTGTTTTTCAAGCATTTTCTATGAAAGGTCTCAAGTTTCTTTAATTTTGCTAGTACACTACAGTCTGTTGGGGGTGGCGGGTTGAAATGCAAGCTTGTTAATTGTTAACATGTGCACCACTGAAAAAAACCCAGGCATCATAACTACCAGGCCTGCACTAGGACTTATTGTAATTCTTGGGTACATAGACCCATTTACTGCCATTTCATACTTGCAAGGATAGTTCTAGTACCGGTACCAGCTAAAATGTATACTACACTAAAAAGTATACCGCACCCTGTGTGGTGTAACTAATGTTATTGTTCTACTTGACTTGAAGGATTCTACGGTGACTGTGTGTGGTTTGAGAGGGTAACAGTGACCCACAGTACAGTGACTCCCAAGGAGTATTGGTATTGGGTTGAAGTACTTAAACGACATGTAATTGCCTAAACCCCTCTTTCATTTCAGCTTATGGTGTTGCACAATAAAGACACTGTTAATTTGTTGAACTGTACTTTTGAGTGTGTGCCCATTTTGTGTAACCTATTTACATTGTTTATTTGTGAAGGCAGCAACAGTTTCACTGATCCCCAGGAGTGGTCCAGTGTAGGTAGGTTGGTAGGTACTGCATCCCAGGGGTGGTACTGCACACAACATCTGGCCCACTTAGTCTGTCTTGGCAGAAGCACACTATTTCTTATTTGTCTTATTTTTTCTGGGACAATCCCCCCACACTGCAGGAGAAAGAAAAACCCAACTCCTTAACCACCTGGGCCTTGTACAGTCACCAGACAGGGGTGCGAACCCAGACATGGTGAACCGGGGGTTGGGGGCACCATTTAAAAGACAAAGGTCTGCTATAAAAGGTAAGGTTGTGCCACAATTTAGGTCTTTAATATGAAACTACTTGTGCTCCACATTTAGTCCTGGACCTTTGTACATTAAGAGAAATTGATATTTTATAACTTATATGATTGTTTAGAATGGTTTTCATGGTTTGATGCTTTAAAGGTGCATAATGAATTTTTAACCATCATCTACATTAAAGGGGATAACTCTTTGGTTTGCCCCTGTGGTTCTGCATCAGTGGACATTGTCTGTAGATAGTAAAGGGCTGGCTCCATTGTTAGAGAGTTTCAGAGCTCCCAGAGAGATATGAGGTAAGATGGTGTCTGTGTGAAGGCCTAGCTGGTCGTTAAACATCCGCCTGCACGCTCACTGGGACTGCAGTGGGTGTCGACGGAAGGAACCGCAGCTCAAACGCACAAAACCGGAGCACTCCAAGTAGTCAGAAAACAGACTGTTTCAGTGGCTGTAAAAAGTTTTAGTGTATACAAAATACTCCCATATAGTCAAAATGGTGGTACAGTTACCCTGGCACTTCAGGTCCTAGAGTGTGACACTTCATCAGAGATTGGGTCTACAAGCTCAGATGCCTAAAAAATTTTATAGTGGTAAGAGCTGAGCCAGTAGTTATGACAACCAATCACCATAGCCTAATACATGTAAAAAAAAAAAAACAAGAACACACCATGTGAGAATATGTTGCAGCAGTTCAGGGTACAAATGCTGCTGACACATAATAAACATAATAGATAATTTCCAATTGGTAACTATAAGAGACAATCAAAAGTTTATATATCCAGAAGAAATTCAAAATTGAAGATACTGAAAAGTAAGCTAGCAACAAGGAGCACAAAGATACGGTACATGAAAAGAAGCAGACTATATTTTCAAAATTGAAAGAATAGAAAACTAACAACTGCAAAATTTCAGTTGTAACAAAGATAGGACTCTGTAGTGAGGATGACAGTAAGGGGGAGAAAAGGAATAGAGGGAAAGGAAAGAGGTAGTGGAAACAGTTCAGAAAGGAGGGGGATATGTGAGTAAGAGTTAAGTAGAGCAAATGTTTTGTATATAATGGGGCTAATTCTCCTATGGGTATAATGCCTGTGTGCCGTGTATCTGCGTGCATAGACACTCCACAACCACTACACCCCATGCACCCAATTCACCAAAGGTGCAGGTCTGTCACGCATGGGATCCCCTGGCTGGCCACCGAGTTCCACCTGGGGCAGGTCTGGGGGTGGTGGTGCAGGGGGCATGCCCGCGCTCCACAATATTCACGAAATTGTGGAGCACTGGGTGATGGGGTTGCAGGGTACACAAACCAGAGGCAGCCATAGCCACTGTGCACCCCCCGACTGTATGCTGCCTGCAGTGGCAAACACCATAGGGCACCACTGTCAAGCCACCCCAGACTTACCAGATCACTGCAAGGGCTGAGGAGGCTTCCTGGGCCCACCTGATGTTAAGTGTCTTTGACCCTGCCACACATTCCAGCATCCCCAGTGCCGCGCCATGCAGGTGATCCACTAGCAGACTGGAACCAGGCATCCCATTGGGTGTCCGCTTCGTCCGCCTATCCATCCCCACACACATGCATGCAGGGGGAGGCGGAGCCACAGACATAACCCTGCAGGTACTTTGTGGTCATGAATCATACACCCTGCACCTGTCCACAGCCACGTGGGGAATGCAATGTACATGTGGATCGTGGTATACATTTCGGCCCTTGGAGAATTGACCCAATATGGATTACCAATTAAAAGAGCAATGTAGGAGAGGAAGAAAAGCAAAAGATATGAAAATTAGAAGAGCACAGAGTATGCATGCCACTGTGGCAATTGCACTACATATAATAAGATATGAGAAAAGAGACTGCAAAATTACAGTCCTGTGGTACTAACAAAGATAGGACTCTAGTAAATATGAGAAAAGCTGGGGGTGGGGGAGGGAAGAGGAGGAAATGAGAAAATATTATGGGGAAGGGAAAGAGGTAGAGGAAGAATTTGGGAAGGAGGAAACATGTAAGTGAGTAGTAAAAGGAACAAGTGTTCCTTACATGAATTTTCATAAATGAATAGAACAGTAGAAAAGAAAAGGAAAGTCAAAAGAAATGAGAACTGAGAGGACAAAGAGTATGCATGCCTCTGTGGTACCTAGTGTTACACACAATGGGATGATACCAAAGTGTAAGGCAGGATGAGATGTCAGACGTGCTCAAACAGAATAAAAATAGGTTGTTGACAAGCCAGATGAATCCAAACAATCAATAAAAAATGGATAAAAAATTAACTAATAATCATAATAGTTACAGATATATAAGAGATATACAATGGTGAGCTGTCAGATAAATGATTTATCTACACATTTATCTACAAGTAGTGTGAAATGGTTTTGCTTATGTTTGTCAAAAGAGAACAAAATAGCATTTTCTGCTCTTTTTTGCTAATTATAAAAAATCTGTAAGGTATCTAAAATGAAATACCACCATTTTGTAGATAATTTTGTGTCTGAACAACTTTCACGCTCCACAGCACTATGCTATCTTTTTCCATTTTAAAGTTATCTGCATTTAAATATAGTTAGTACTGTTACGAGGCTGAACATTCTAAATAAGTTCTGAGTGATTGTAACATATCTACTATGTGTATAAATCTGTGATGATGTGTCTGCTATGTGTATAAATGTAACATTTTGAATTTATCACATAGTAGCTCAGATTTATCACATAGGATTTATGTCCACACCTATTGCATAAATTGAAATATGCCATAAACAAGCATATGTGCATTCTTATGGCAGAAACCCATAACTAGCCTAGGATGGATCACAAAAAATATATAAGATCAATCATATAATTTATTCCTTCTAGGATATGAGCTCTCAAGGGGTAAATCCACCTTGCTTCTTTCTGAAGAAGTTTCCTGGCCCTGTCCCCTTCATGTATGGATACTGGTATGTGTTCCCATCCCATGAAGTACAAATTGTCTGGTTCACCATTATGTAGTTCTACAAAATGTGACTCCGGCCTTTACAGTATGCCACCAGTGTGCAAGGGCCTACTTTCTATTTCATAGGCTGAAGCTGAGCCTAGACAGCAGTGGTGCTGAAATGGAACGGGCCTGAAAGCAGAAGCCCCCTGAGGAGCAGTGAGCACTAAATTAATAAAGGAAAGAGTGGTAAAATACTTAATGGACACTAAACTGTTAGAAGAAAAGCAACATCACTTCACTAGTGGGAGATCTTGCAGACAAATCTAATCGAATTTTTGATGGTGTAACAAAGGTTATTGATGGGGGGGCAGTTGATGTGGCCTACTTGGACTTCGGTAAGGTCTTTCACTCTGTTCCTCATGTAGGCTAGTAAATAAGACAGAGAGCCTGGGGGTGGGACAGAAAATAACTAGATGGGTGGAAAACTGGCTGAAGGATTGAAGTCAGAGGGTGGTGGTAAATGGTGTACATTTTAGGATAGTGAGGGTGATGAGCAGTGTTCCTCAGGGGTCAGTACTGGGATCAATCCTTTTTTAACATGTATATCAGTGGGACTTGAAGGGAAAGTGTGTCTTGGTGGATAATGCAAAGTTATATAATAGGGTTGACATAGCAGGAGGGGTTGAGGCCATGAGGAGAGATCTGAGCACCCTAGAGACGTGGTTGGACATTTGGCAGCTGAAGTTCAATGCTAAGAAGAGTGCAGTGATGCATGTGGAGTGTAAAAAGCTACTGGCTGAGTACTCACTGGGGGGAGAATTGATAAAGCAAAGAGAACAGGAAAGGGACCTGGGGATTATAATCTCAAACAACCTAAAGGTAGGTGCCAAATTGTAGTAAGGCAGTAGGTAAAGCTAATAGAATGATGGTGTACATATGAAGGGGTATAACAAGAAGGAAGAGGGAGATGATGATGCCTTTATATAAGACCATGGTCAGACTGCACCATGAGTATGCGGTACAGTTCTGGAGGCCTCATTTAAGAAGGGATATAGATGGGTTGTAGAGGGTTCAGAGAAGGGCAACAAAGATGGTGCAAGGTATGCAAGAAAAATCATATGAGACTAGATGGAGAGAATTAAATCTATACCCGCTGGAAGTTAGAAGAGATAGAGGTGACATGATAGAGACTTTTAAGTATATGAAGGGGATAAATAAAGTGAATGAAGGCAGACTATTCAAAAGGAAAGTAGGAGTTAAAACAAGGGGTAATAATTTAAGACTGGAAGGGGGAAGATTTAAGAGCAATGTAAGGAGATGTTATTTCACTGAGAGGGTGGTGGAACCGAGCAACAGATTACCCAATAAGGTGGTGTATACAGAAACAGTGGAGGAATTCAAGAGGGTGTGGGACAGATGCAAGTGGTTGGCTGGTGAGCGAGAGAGAATATCCCTGGGAAGTGGAAACAAGTAGGGCAGGTGGAAATGGGCAGACTAGATGGACCAGGATGGTCCTTTTCTGCTGACAGATAACTATGATACTAAGAGCCCGCACCCAAATGTGGGCTGAATTTTCTGTGGGCTAAGTACAGTCCTCTGTGACTGCACTTAGCCCAGGGATGACAGCAGGACCAAAAAACAACAGATCTGAGCTCATGAGAACTCTAACATGCACTGCAGGCTATTGAATCTCCTACTGCTGCAGTCCTCCTCTGATGTCAGCTGCAGGGGATTCAGGTATTTATAGTTAGAGAAAATATTAGCTTGCAAGCCAGTAGAACCAGTGTAATACAATCTACTATACTGCAGTAAACAGTAAGTAAAAAATGTTTTTGCACACAAAGTGTAAATTGGGACCAGCCTCACACTTAAGTATGGGGCTTTTAGTGCTGACTGTTCCCCTTTACAAAGTGAGACACCCAACCAAGTGTATCTATGCCCAGAAAGAGGAAATGTCTGCAGAGTGCATCCAGTGCTGTAGGAACAGTGATGAAAGACTTCAGAGGAATTTGTACTTAGAGTGGGTATGAGTTCCTTAGTCGGGGGTCCTAAGGGAGAAGGACTTAACGTAACTCTTTGCAAGCAATAAAGCAAGGTGGAGTGTTGAAGTACCCATGGGTGCCCCCTGAAGGGTGGTTCTCCAAGGTGATTCTCTTCCAAGTGGAGCAAGGCAAGTACCCATCAAGGGATTAATTGTATAATCCTTGTAAGCAGCTAGTCATCAAGTGTCCATATGCTATAGTGGTACTGATTTCATGTGAGATCAAGAATGAAATGTTGTCAGCTGGCTCAGTGATGTGGAGAGCTGAGGCACTGGGGGGTGTCTTGCCTCCCCCCATACCAGCTAACTGAGTTTGGGAATGAGCTCTGGTCACCAGGGGTCAGCCAGGCAGGAGAGGATCGAGCGTCCTTCAGACAGCTGTCTTCTCCTGGGGTGGGGAGGCATGCCAACTCAGACCTTGGCTGTCACCAGGTGGAGGCTTGGGGTAGCACCAGTGCTCCAGAAACATAGGACGGGAGGGGCTACAGTTCAGTAGCCACCATGGCAGGGGACCGAGGAGAAAAGCTGAAAATGCTTGACACAGGCTCATGAAGCCTTGCCCGCCCACCCCCGTCTTGCGCCACCACCTGGATTGCTGGCCAAATACTGGATGATTCACCGGGTGGGGGGAGGATGGCCCTTCCCTACTCAGCCCTGCCATGGAGTAATCTCTGGGGTCCTCAGGCATGGTGAGTCTGGGGGAGTTGGGCGCCAGATGGGAAGGTGGGGACACAGCTGAGAGCCCACCTGTGCTGACCTCCAGGAAAAAAAAAAGCATTGTAAAAAAAAAAAATGAAATGTCATTCAACTAAGGTTTCCCTTCTGGGGTTCTTATGCACCCTAGAGTATGTAGTGGCTTTTGCTTCATCTGCCCTATACCTGAGAACAGCCAGGGAGTGCACCCCATGCTGTTAATTTCCCCTCTAGGGTTCTTTTGCATCCCGAAGTATGTAGTGTCTTTAATACACCTGCCCTAGCCTGGGAACAGCCAGGGAGTGCACCATGTACTGTGTTAAGTAAACCTCTGCTGCTTGACTAGAAATGGTCTATGTGGACAGTGATGAGATGAACTGTTGTTTAAATTGTTTAAGGTGCCTCCACTGCCTCATGTCTTGTGGTCCCACAAAAACTGCTTAAACGAATGCTGGCTGTGCCCTTCCCAAGCTGGAGGGTCCCCATGGTCCTTAATGTCTATGAGTTGGCTACATATTGTTAAAAAACACCTAGTAGACCTATTACTAAGGGAAGGGAAACCTTAGATCATTGGCAACATTTCACATCCAAAACAGAGTCTTTCAACCTCACCCAATTTTTTGTTGTTTTTGTTGACGGTAAGTGCACTAGACAAATTCTGGCTATTTTCAGGCATGACCTGGGGGAGGGGGGATACAGATGAATGCCAACTGACCTTGAACCAGATTAAGCTGTTGGTGGTATTTTAGTGAATGGGGGGAAATTTGGCCAGGTACCGGGGAAATTCCCCTACTCTTTTCGAGAAGTGCCATGGGATCTTTAACATCCACCTGAACTACCACCAGAACAGGCAGATGGGACCTTGGTTTAATGTCTCATCTGAAAGATGGCACCTCAGGAGTGCAGCACCCCTCATGCTGCACTGCAGTGTCAGTATTGGGATATAAACCCAAGTGCCTGGTGGGGATAGAACCCACAGCCTTCTGATCTCCTGGCCTCAGAGGCGAGTGTGTTACCTGCTGAGCCACTGACACAATTTATTACAGAACCCATCCGCTATAACCAACGCTCATCTAAACACACTTGATTGGATCCTGGCCTCCTATCCACACAGAATATCCACTTCTGGTGTAAGCCCTAAGCGATCACTGCATTACTCACTGCACCAGAAAAGCTCAGCTTCCAAAATCAGCTTTAAAATACATTAATACCCATCAACTAAACACCAGCTCTCTCCTACATGACCTACAGTTTGTAGACTGGGACCCTGTCTACTCCACAGCTTATATTGATTCAGCCCTGTCCAGTTTCCTGCAGACTTTTAAAAAGATTTGGTACTCCCATGCCCCTCTGGTTAAAGCTAGGGTCAAAAAGTGCCACCACCCATGGGTCTCCCGCACATTAATTGCCCTCTGCAAGCCAAGGCCCGTAACAAGGCCTGGTCCCTCTTTAAAGCCACACAGACCCCTCCCCCCAGGCCAGACTAGCTTACAACACTGCAAAAAATGTCTACACCAATGCTATAAGACAAGCTAGCTTTGGCTGCACCTAAATGCTGCTCACCCTTCCTCCTTCTAAAAGGTGGTTCACTCCCTTATAGACCCCCTTCTCAGACCACCGTCCCTAATCTCAAGCAAAATGATCAAAACATTAAAGTAGCAGAAACCCTAAACAACTTTTTTACCACATTTTTTTTTGTTGTTAGTTATTTAACCAGGACTAGCACACTAAGCTGAAAGCTTTTTTTTACAGGTGCAACCTGGGAGCACAGGGAAGTTAAGTGACTTGCTCAGAGTCACACGGTATGCAAGTGGAAGCTGTGGGGTTCAAACCCAGGTCTGGTCTGCTGGATGTCACCAGATTTGCAGCTCAGAGCCTTAAACCACTGCGCAATACTGCTTCCTGATGTGCCCTTCCTGATCAGCCCCCCCCCAGACCCCTGCACGACCCCCCACACCCTGCCCAAAACACATTCCTCCTCACTCCTGCATCGCCAAGAGAAGTCCTAAATGCCCTCTATTCCTTGAACATCGCAAAATCCAGCCTAGGTTACATCCACCCCAAGCTTCTACGTATATCTGCAGCAACAATTGCTGTTCCCTTGCATACCTACTAAGCTTGTCCTTTGCATCTGGCAAGGTTCCCAAGCCAGAATCAGCTTGTGTCATCCCCTTCATAAAGGTGGTGACCTTTCACTTCCTGGAAACTACTGACCAATCTCTCCTCCCCTCTCTTGCTAAGCTGCAACAAGTTCTTGTCTAGACCAGACTGACTGACTTTCTCAGGTCCACAAACTACCTCTCGACCATACCTCTCAACCTCCTGCCTCATAAATCAGGGACAAGGCTTAAAAACATCAGGGACAAAAGACCACAATCAGGGACACATCTTCAAAATTGGTGATATCTACTCAGGAACCTGGTAGAATAAGGGGCTTAGTATAAAATGTATTTTCTAAAGAAGAACAAATCTGCAACTTTAATGTTTGACATTATTTTGTGCTTACAACCCCTACTGTTTGGTCATGGAAATACAATTTTTAGGAGGGACAGAGTAAAATTTTGAGGTAAATCAGGGACATCCCTGAAAATCAGGGACAGTTGAGAGGTATGCTCTTGACATATCAATCTGGGTTCAGAAAGCACCACCACACTATATCCTCCTTCCTCTGTGTCACTGGACATATCCAGTCTGCTGCTGACCAAGGCCGACTAACTGCTGCCATCTTTGTTGATCTGGCTAAAGCCTTTGTCTTTGTTTCCCACCCCCTGCTCCTTGATGAACTAAAAGTAGCCAGACACGACCCCCCCATGCAGTTCAATGGTTCAGATTGTACCTAGAAAATAGGCTTTAGTCAGTCAGATTGCCAACCCCCCACACTGGTGTCCCCAAGGGTCTATTCTAGGCCCCATTTTATTCTCCCCTTTTATCAATGACCTCCCAGCTGTCTGCTCAAGATCCCTCATCCACATGTATCTGGGCAACACTATCCTTTTTGCTTCGGGCACAGTTCTAAGCAATGTTCACTCACTACTACAACACCATGTAATCTTGGTTTTGTGCAAACCATCTCAAGATAAATGCTTCCAAAATTGTCTCCCTGACTTTCGGGTCTGCCCCAAAACGGGTAAGAACACCCAGTCCTCTTGCAATCACCACCCTTGATGGAATCACAGTAAACGCCGTCTCTTCCTATAAATATCTAGGAGTGTGGCTCGAACCCCATCTAAACTACTCAATCCACATCGATGGCGTCACATTGAAGCTCTGCCCAAAGCGCGTACTACTCTACAGAAACTGACTCCCTCCCACTACTGGTTAGATGCACATTATTAACAAAAATGATCACTCCCATTTTTGACTACGCTGACATAGTGTACTGCACCACCCATACACCTCACTATCCAGGCTCGACTCCCAGTTTCGTGCTTTTTGCCACTTTGCCACAAACTCCCCTCTCAGAACACGTCATTGCATGATCCTTTCTTCCCTCAGGATACCACCCCTATCCTGCCACTGCTTCAGCCACTCTGTTTCCTTTATATTCCCCCCTACCTGACTGAGAAGCTAACTCCTGCAGCCACTTCTCCTCACTCACTGCGCTCGAGGGAATCCCACTCTTTCTCCCTCTCCAAGCCGTCCGCATCCACTGGCAGATCCACCTTCACTTATAGACTCCCCTCTCTATGGAACCAGCTTCCTCTGCACCTAAGAAACTCACCCTCTTACAACTCCATCAAATATTAACTTCATCAACTCCCTCTCCCCACCTGTGCCTGCAATTAGCCAGCCCCAGGTCTCGTCTCTCGCCAATGTACAATGGATTGATATCAGATCCTCAGAACTGTATGTTATAATTGTAAATATTTAAACTGAGTGTAAATAATTCCTTTTGTTTAAACTTATGTGACTATATAATGATTACATGTATCTATTTATGTATTTTTTCTGTTGTATACTCCTATTCCCCTTATCCCCGGGTCACACCTGGAAACGAGCCTCAGCTCAGTGTGCTTTTCCCGGTTACCAAATGTTTGCTTAAATAAAAAAAATTAAAAAATTTAAATTTCAGAACAGACAACCTTTACTTGTCACCTAGATTGCTGACCTGTTAGAGCTTTAGGTTGCTATGGGCTGGCTCAAGATTTTTGCACCTACAGTGTATTATACTGGCATATTAGCATCAACATGTTAGGGTGGAGTTAATGTTTGTGTCAAAACCCATCTTTCTGACAGATTTTAACTCCGCTGTCTTAGTAATGGGGTTTTGAAAACTGGCATTTACCCTTTCTGTACTGGAGGCTAAATGCATACCAATATGCAAAACAATAGGTTCAGTAGTGTCAGTGCTGTGAAATGCTGAATTTACATAAAATACCAAGATTTTAAGATTTCTTTGTGCATGGATAACAAAAATAACACAGATTTATGGTTGACCCATTGGCACAGAGGCAGAGCATCCATCTGCGATGCCAGTGAGCTGGGTTTGGGAATGGACTCATGAAGTTGGAGGGCTGGGTGGGGGAGAAGGACGGAGCATCCTACCACTCTCGGGCCCCACCTGGAGGGTAAGCCAGGGCAAGCATAACATTGACCTTAGGGAGGGGCTGCCCACCATTGCCCTGTCCAGGGGGTGTCCTAGGCATGGGGAGGTGGTAGTAGGAGCTGAGTTCCCTGCGGGTAGATCGGGGCTGGAATAAAGAATAAAAAAGAATAACAAAAATAAATAAATAAATAACACAGATTTAAAACCCGAAACATTTAGATTATCTATAGTGGTCCAGAATAGGTTCACTTGGTTTTTTAATGACAAACAAAGTCCAAATTAAAATGTTATTAAAGGTTTTAAATCATCAGAGCCTGTGCATGCGCAAAAAAAAATGTAAAAAATATATGAAAAACACAACATTTTTATCTTCATTGAAGATTGAACTACACATCAGTTACAAATAAAAATTACAATAAACCATTGTCCTTTGCCCCGGCCCACTGCCTGTACCTCACCATGAACATGAACACTTCTGTTTTGTCTTTCGTGACTGACTTAGAAACATAGACAATGATGGTAGAAAAAGACCGCTGGTCCATCCAGTCTGCCCACAATCCCTAACAAACCCGGGACCTATTGTCCATACAGGGTTCACCCACGCTATCCACCCCCATGCTCCTCACCCAACCACCATCACCCTGAGTAACCACTAAGCCCTTCACTCTGTCCCAGCCATGTTTGAAACCATTGATAGTTTCGAAGCGGACTTCTAAACTAGCTAATCATGAGGGAAAATTAAAGTCACATGTCCACCTCCTTTTCTAACACCAGGAGCGCATTCCTGGTGATGGATCACCTAAAAAAGAAAAAAAATGGTTTGGTACCACTGGTACCCAAATCTGATAGATGGCTACATCCCTCCCTTTTGGGTTTCTGACACTGGGTGCCCAATCTTGGCATTGGGAAATCAGCCAAAAAACAACCCCAACCATTAGCACCCATGCCACACTACCCCATCCCCAGCCCACTTAGCACCCATGCACACCATCCTCACCCTTCTGGTACCCATCTTTTAAATGTTCTTTTATTACCATATTGCTTTTTACTGGAATTCCATGCCAAACATTTTAAGGGAAGTCAAAATTATTTTTTACTCATATGTATCTCAGTTTAGGAGACAGTATAGCGTAGTGGTTAAGAGCTCTGAGCTGCAAACCTGGAGACCTGGGTTTGAATCCCATCAGCCCCTACTTGCATGCTGTGTGATCTAGAGCAAGTCACTTAACTTTCTTGTGCTCCCGGGTCGCACCTGGAAACAAGCTCCAGCTTAATGTGTCTTTCCTGGTTAAACAATTTCCTCCTTAAAAAGAATGTAACTTCTTCTGAAACTTTGTAACGTTTGTAATCTTCTATTGCACTGTATGTATGTAATGTTCTGTCTACATCTTTGACCACTGGCGTCTTTGAAAATTAGCAATATTTTCCAAAGACCATCATTTAAATAAAATGAAATCTTTTAAAATAATCCTCCTGTGTGAGGCAGCTGTCACAACCCTTCCTCGACCTCTGCTAGTCACCATTAACAAAAGAAATAAACTGGTCAGAGTCAAAATGACTGCTAACGTATTCACCTGATAAGAGATACAGAATGAATGTGTGGCCTAGCTGTAATTTACATATTGCATTACTGTGACGGCAGCCAGCTGAGGTGATGGGTGGAGTATTTGTGCCAGACTCAGCCTGGGACAAGAGTGGTCAAGCTGGGTGCTCGGGGTTGGGGTGGGGAAGAACTACTTTAAAACAAAAGTGGAGTAAGTGGCTGGTATGCAGTGCTACACATTCCTTCTCTAAAGCGTTGAATTACAGATGTGTTGACATTGGCACCCCATCGACTTTCTTCCTCGGTGTGGTCAAAACTGAAGTTAGCTTTCTCCCATTTTGGCCATGCCTAGCAGATCACTAACAAGAAGTCTGTTTTAAGCTTTGCTAAGCAACCATAAAAACTCTGAATGTCTAGCACTCAGAAAACCTGACGTATCATAAAGCAATCACTATGGGCAGCTTTGAGTAGCCCCAACAAATGACAACTATTAGAAGTACATGTTAGCAGTGGAACGAACCAGTGGCCAGTAATATAGCGCTGGAAAGAGACAAGCAGTGATCTGAGTTCTTTCATTTCTACCTTCTCGATGCTCTGAGTCCTAGTTGGAAACTCCTTTACCAGTGAGTGCCAATAACATTTCTCATATGACTGACACCAAGTAGTTGGGTGAATTTACTGTACTGTGTCAGCTGTGAGAAAGAAGCAAGTCAACTACTTTTAGTTGGGAACTTAGGCTGAGAAAACAAAATGCTTCTAAATACCACTGACTAGTCACCCTCTGTGCACATATCCTTCAACAGTTCCTGTACTTCCTTTAAAGGAAATGTCCACCCAAAACTTGCAAAACATATGTTGTGCAGAGTGTTCTGATTTGTATGTTAGTTGTTGTGTGTCCTTCCCTCTGTCTAAGAAGAGTTTTTCCTAAATTAGCCTGCTAGCTTTAGGGTAGTTTCTGAAACCTGGAGATCTCCATATGAAACAGCTTAATTGTATTTCTTTGTCCTACAATGCACCTTGTTTCATATGATGGTAATGTAGCAGAGACCATAAATCCAGCAGAAAGCATTGCTTTACAATCAGTTCACAACAGTAGAGATGGCTATATTTTAAAATCTGTAGAATTCATCCTGGTGACCACCCTCATCGTAAAGGTTTTGCTATCCTGAAAAACTTTGCTGCTGGTAATTTTTGTGCAGCTTGTAAAGCTTCCAAGATATTTAGTTGGTTTGGCATGTGTGTGCTGAATGTTGGGTCTCTCTTACATCACAGTCACATGAGACAAGATGCACTGTGGGAACAAGAAATAGAATTAAGCTATCAGGGATGAAGATCCCCAGGGGTCGTAAAACTAACATAAAGCTAGCAGGCTAATTTAGGAAAAACTCCTAATACCAGTCAGAGGGAAGAAAACACTAGAACTTCACATACAAATTAAAACGCTCTGCACATCATATATTTTTTCAAGTTTTGGGTGGACTTTTCCTTTAATCCCAAGAGGCCACTGTTCTCTTCAGTGACATTTAGAAAATGATTCAGTTTTTTTTGAGTTCATAATACTGTAGAAGTAGACTTTTTCATTTTACACCAGGGCACCACTTCCTTTGGGGGGGCAAACATTTGTACTTTAAGCCGGTTTATAAAGAAATTAATAAAAGTGGAAGAACAGGGAGAAATGGAAACTAGAACAGTTACTGCACCTGACACTGTGGACTAGTTTGAAATAAATGAAATAGATAGGAAATTAGGAATATCCCTAGAAAGAACCCCCCTCTGGTGTTATTTGTGTGCCAGTGTTGCTGTTGCCAGCTGTTTCACACTGCTGAACTGCTTCTTCGTGTTTCTGCCGCCGCTCTTGTCTCTCCTGTGACTGTAAAATAGAGTAAGTACCTTCTATAATGCAGTGCATTAGATTCCCTACAGTATCTATGGCATTGAATTACAGCTGTGCTGCGGTCAGTACCCTGCTGACTTTTTCCAGTGGAGTGGTCAGAGTAGTGCAGTTTGCCTTTTCTGATTTGGGGCACATACAGCGGACTGCTAACAAGAAGTCTGATGTAAGCTTTTGATAAGCAACCTTAAAAACCCTGGAAAAATGTCTGGAAATGTAATAATCACACATGCATTGGGATTTTATTTGCAAGTCTTTTTTTGGCTGATAAATTGATTTTGGGCCCAAATTTTCAGGATGCCTAAATCGCCACACATCCAACACAACCACATAAGTTGCACTATGGTGTAAATCCAACCCCAAATGTGGATTCCAGGGTTGACCATGGTGAAACCAAGAACCCTTTAAAATGATGGAATGAAGAAGAAGCGGGCAACTTAATCTTCTATGCTACACGTTACCTGAGTGACCACAGGGAGCAGTGCAGGCATAGCCGCATGTAGGATGAAGCACGCCAAATGGCTCTGTGATGGCACACATTGCTTATACACAACCTGAAGCCATTGCCATCGGTGGGTTTTTGTGCATGTGTGTTTGCCTGTGTGCGCATGTGTTCGTGCGTGTGTGTATATGTGTGCATGTGTGTGTGTGTGTGTGTGTGTGTGTGTGTGTGTGTGTGTGTGTAGGTGGAGAGATTGGTGAAAAAGGGAAAACACCCCAGCCTTGCAGAATGCCACTCACGTGGTACTCTTGGGACACACACTAATAATGATTTTTTACTAAACTGAGACTCTTAATAACTGCATTTTACTGCTACTCCTCCTCCTCCTCCTCCTCCTCCTCTGTCTACTTCAAAGCTTTCAACACCAAAACCATCCACTACTACTACTCCAGCTCCAAAGATTGGGTGTAGCACCAAATGCCTTGAACTGGTTCAATGACTACCTAACACACAGGAGCCAGTGAGTCAAAATTGGGCAGACAATATCCAGCTCCAAAGATGTACTCCTAGGAGTCCCTCAAGGATCAATTCTAGGGCCCCTACTTTTCAGCCTATTTGTAAATGAACTCCTCTCAGCATGCGACACCAAACTTATGTTATATGCAGACAATGCCATGCTGCTAAGCAGCAGCACCTCCCATGAAGCCATACAATCAGAGCTAGTGAACTCCTTCAATAAACTCGAGGATTGGTTCAGAAGGCAAAAGCTGCTACTAAATTACAAGAAAACCAAGGCCATGCTTCTATCTAGCCCTCACCATAAGCGGAGGCACACCTCCCTCAGAATCAGTAATCAGGCTGGTGAGCAGACTGAGCAGATACACTTGTTCAAGTTCCTTGGGATCATCATTGATGACTCACTTCCTCTATCGCACACATAGACTCCCTTGTAAAGAGGTGAACACAAAGATCGGGTCCTATATGGGCATAAAAAATTCCTCACCCCGGAAGCACTCCGAACCTCTGTCTCCAGCTCCATACTCTCCACGATTGACTACGGGCTAGTGGTTTATGGTGCCGACACAGATACAGCACTCAAAAGGGTCCAAATTGCACTGAATAAGGCATGCCACTTCACCCTGTGCGTGGATCAATACACTCACACCTGTACCCTATATGAGCGTACAAACTGGCTCAACCTAAAAGACAAGATCAAATTCCAAAATTGCTTCCTGGCAAAGAAGGCACTCCTAGGGAAACCCCAACCTGTGTAGGTAAACTGCTTGAGGCTTCTCCCACACCTCACATCACCAGAGGGAGGAAGAATGGGACACTGTGTATCCCATTCCGCCGAACCTCACTCAGGCGGCGTGCATTCGCTCACCGGGCCTTCTTTTGGATAAATGAACTCCCTTAGAAACTACACCCAAACAGCATATCTCAATTCAAAGTAGGCCTCAGACAGCATCTCATGTCATGTGCAAAGTGCACCTGCTGCTCAGGCTCCTCCTAAAAGTTTTAGACCATCAACCTAGGTACCATCCAATGCGGGGCTACCTAGAGAACCCCTGCCTCCTTCAACAGCCCTGCAAATAGATAATACCTCCCCCTATCCTCCCACCACCCCTAACTCCGACAAGGCCCTTTTGGAGCTGCTCCCCCTACCCCCCAAAGCGACCTGGCCCACTACCCCTACCTCTCACCCTCTGCATATAAGTTCAGACCTCTGTCCTCCTGTTTTTCTGTGTCACCTGGCCTGATGCAAACTGAGTAGGCGTAAACCCCTATGTAGTCTTCTCAACTTTAGTCTAACAGTGGTTTGGTGGTTGCAGGGTGGGGGTTACTGTTAACTGATGCTATCAATCATTTTATCTGAAATAGCTTCTACTCTGTTACATTACTCTTTCTCTCCAATTTTTGTAACTCTCATGTAATGCTCTTGTATGCCAATGAGCTGGCATCTGTAGCCACTGTATATGTGTCTGTCTTATTTGTCCACCTGACGTGGAACTTTGTAAAGGAGCTCACGCTCAAAGGTCTATCTGATATATTAAATAAATATATTAAATTGAAAAATAAATAAATAAATAAAATTGCTAATACAATAGTTCCTCCCCCAACCCTCTCCTTCCCTTGTCTTGCTCATAGCTCAAGTCTTTGTACTGGTTATTACATGTCTGTAAGTCAATGACTATATGTTTGTAACTAAAAATGATGACTGTTGCACATGCTGACGTGGAACCTTTGTAAAAGAGCCTCGGCTCAAAGGTATTGTAATCCTAGATTGAAATAAATGAATAAACAAGCAACTACTGCTACTCCTACTACTTCTACCTCTACCACTACTACTACTGCTGGTACTGTTACTGCTACTACTTCTATTTCTACAACTACTACTGCTACCGCTAATTCTACTACTGTTAGACTATGTAGACTGGATAGGACAAGCGGTCCTTAACTGTTGTCAAATTCTATGATCTTACTTCGAGAGGAAGCTCTTGCAGCAGGTAATGACATATAGGACTGGCACCACCTGGTGGCAGATCATGGCAAAACTTTCTAGCAGTAGCTAGGGACAGCCCACCTCACGGCTACTGCCCCGACATCCCATGCAGTATATAGGAGGCGGAGGTCCTCATGCTCCAGTTCTTTCCGCCATCGACATGCTACTAGCTCGCTATACCTTCGCCAGTACTGACCGCAATTTAATTAAGTTCTTCAACTAATCTTCTTTATGTCCACTCCACTGACAGGGCACACTAACAAATGCTCCTGCAGGCGTCAGATCCCCTCTAAGGCTGGTCATTCCACCTGTCTCTACTGCTTGGACCCAGACCATGACACCGGGCCTGCTCTCACTGCCTGGCCTTCAACAACAGAACCTGTATAGGTGCCAGAAATTTCTCCAGGCCTTGCTCACCAAAAAACAGTTGACTGCCATGCAGAGAGACTCATCTTCAGAATGGGATTCTTCTACTTCCACTAGGAAAAAACACCACAAGGACAAGCACAGAGAGAAGCACAAGGAATGGGAGAGATCCCACTCGAGGTCCTGGTCCTCTGGATCACATATGGCCTCCAAATCTAGCTCTTCAGGCTGCGAGTCCCGCCTGATGATCATCAAGCCTTCTGCTCCCACTACTGCTCTCTCCAACTCCACCGGCTCCTCAAATTCTCTTCAGCCGATCAAGATTCTCCCTCCCCTGGGCTTCTCAGGGAAAAACGTGGACTCAGGTAAGTCTTCCTCCTGCTTGGCCTCTGTCTCTGGTGCCGACGTCCGGGAAGGAAAAAAGGCTTCCGGACATTCGTCTGGCAGGGCCTCCTTTTTGCCTCCAAAGTCCAAGTCCTCTGACTGCCATCAGCCTCCGGCATCTGATTGGCATCCGTCAGACAAGACTCATAAAACTCCCAACCGCCCTCAGCCTCCGGCTTCTACAAGGGGTCCGTTGGATAATACACACAGGCCAAATCCAGCTGGTCCCCCGACTACCACTCTGCCGTTGGTGGCTAAGGTTATCCTGATGCCAGCATCTCTGGCTGGAGCTGATGCTGGCTCTGACATCATTCCTCTGTCCCATGTCCAGATGCTGGCCTGGCCACCTTCAATGCCTGATGATGGCCTACAGAAGGCCCCACCCCTGTCACCTATTAGGCGATGCCGGACCAGCCCAACACCAGTGCCGACGACGGCATGGAGGCACCGATGTCTGAGCCAGCCCTAGCTCTCCCAGGCTGAATATGGCTCAGGTAAAAGAGCTGTTTTCCCATTGGTGGGACACTGTCAAGCAGGACCTGAATCCCAAACCAGAACTGCCTCCCCCATCTCAACCTGATTTGGTTCCCGTACCTCAGTCGGATGCTACAGAGGTTCTGCAACCACAGGGAGAGGATACCGGAAGGCCACATTTGCCTTGCAGTCCCCATAAGCATACAGACAAGTGCAGGTGCAGACGGTCCCTCTCCAAGCTCTTCATGCTCTCCTACGCTGGACTGACACAGGCACAAACGAAGGAGATGACACTCTCGTTCTCCCTCTTCTTGAGACACATACGTTGACTCAGACTCTTCTCCCCCCATGCATGACATGAATCTCTGCCTGGGGACACAGAGGATCACCAAAATCTCTGCTAGATGACCCCAGTTTTATGGAGGTCATGCATCACATTCAAGAAAACATGGGGTGGGATATGGAGGCCCTGGACCCGGAGCGCTTGAGGTTGGCAAAATACCTATACCAAAAAGACCCCAAGCCATTGGTCATCCCACCCATGGTGGACACCTTTCAGGACATTACCCAAGCTGCCTGGAGGCACCCCCATTCATCCTCTGTGGTCCCCAAGAAGGCACATCATCCGTACTGGGCACCTAAGGACCATCCCTTCCTGGCCGAACAACCAGCTGCAGACTCAGTGGTGATTTTGGTGGCTCACGACCATTCACAGAGGCCCAAACACTTGAACACCCAGCCACCTGACAGGGAGTCGAAGCAGCTGGATTCATTGGGCAGAAAGGCGTACATGTGTGCCATTAGCAGCATCAGGAGTCTCAACTTCCTGACCCATATGGTCCAGTTCCAGAATGCCCTCTGGGAGCAAGGGCTGGACATCCTGCAAGGCATGCCAGATTGCCCGTAAAAGGCAGAGCTTGCAAAATTACTCCAGACAGGCTCAGAC
The DNA here is from genome assembly GCA_016271365.2 of Neoceratodus forsteri. Taxonomy (NCBI): domain Eukaryota; kingdom Metazoa; phylum Chordata; order Ceratodontiformes; family Ceratodontidae; genus Neoceratodus; species Neoceratodus forsteri. Next base: position 372,410,180 of record CM057450.1, on the reverse strand, counting down.
ATTGGTATGCACATTTTAAGATCTGCGTATGACTACAGACACATCTGCAAGGGTGGCTGCCATGGGCATTTGTCTCCGGCGTCACTTCTGGCTCTGGGATTCAGGGTTTGCGCCAGACATTCAGTTGAATATTCTGGACGCCCCCTTTAAAGGTTCCATTATCTTTGGAGAAGAGTCGGAGAAGATCATCTCAAAATTACAAGACTCCGGTAAGACTGTCCGTACCATGCAGTCAATGTATCACCCGAAACAGGGACAATTTTGCAGGTCCTGTTTTGTGGCCAAGGGGGACATCAGCCTTATCAACCCACTTTAAACAACAGCCTCAGTGGGGAGGTTTTGGTCGAGAGGGGGAGCCAAGGGCTCTGTGGCCTCCACCTCTCGACAGATGAAACTAGCCCCAGCTGGCTTTCCCCTCCCACAAATGCCTGACTATTCCAGTGACCCTCCTCTCCCTGATGTACTACCAGGAGAGCAGGTGGGAGGCCACTTTTCTCTGTATGCAGAAGCATGGAGAGAAGTGACGTCCAACCAGTGGTTCCTCGAGCTTGTGGAATATGGGCATTCCATTGAGTTCAAAGATCTACCCCCGGACAGACCACCCCCCCCATCCTGCCACCCATGGGGACACAGAGACCAGATAAGGCAGGAGATTTGGGCTCTGCTAGCCAAAAGGGCCATAGAGCCCATACCTCCGTCAGAGAGAGACCCTGGCTTTTATTCCCACTTCTTCCTGGTTCCAAAGAAGACAGGGGATTTAAGTAACAAATCTTGGACCTCAGTGATCTGAATCTGTGGGTTTCCTAGAAGAGATTCAGTATGGTCTCCTCCCAGTCTACTTCCCATGATATCCAAGGAGACTGGTTGGCATCTGTGGACATGCAACATGCTTATCTGCATATCCAGCATCACCAAGGGACACAGAAGGTTCCTGAGGTTCTGATCTGAAGGAAGACACTTTCAGTTTTGAGTTCTTCCGTGGTCTCTCCTCTGCCCCAAAGTCTTCACGAAGTGCATGGCAGTGGTCGCCACAGCACTGGAGGACAGGCCACTTTGTGTTCTGTGACCTGGATGATTGGCTCCTGCTGGCTCCTCTAGGGACCACCTTCAAGACATGATTCGGACAGTCTCGCTCTGTGTCAGCATCTGGGTGTCACAAAAAAACCCCAGCAAATCTTTTCTGACTCCAACTCAAAATCTACAGTTCATAGGGGCATTATTGAACACTGTTCAAGGGAAAGTGTTCTTGCCAGTGGACCGGGTAGAATGCATCCAGGGTCTAGCCGGCATCATACTTTCAGCCTTTATAGTACCGGCCAGACTAATGCTCAGGTTACTAGGTCACATGGCAGCAGCCATAGTCTCTGTTCCCTTCACCAGGTTGCAGATGAGCACTATTCAGTGGACCCTCAAGGTCCAGTGGGACCAGAATCAGGACGACCTCAATGCACAGGTCAGAGTCATGGAGCCAGTCCGCTGGGAACTTCACTGGTGGATGTCATCCTCGATGATCCTGGAAGGAGTTCCCTTTCAGCCGGGAGCCCCATCACAGACAATGTCTATGGATGCTTCAAACACGGGATGGGGTGTGCATTTGGGGGATCACAGGACTCAAGGTTCCTGGTCCCCATCAGAGGAGAGTCTACACATAAATGTCCTTGAGTTGAGAGTAATCCTGTATGCACTGCAGGTGCTGGACTCAGTTATCCTTCCAAGTCACCTCCTCGTCCAGATGGACAACACTTTGGTGGTCTTTTACATTAACAAACAAGGAGGCACCACTCTTATCCTCTCTGTCAGAGAGGCTACTGAGAGTTTGGGATTGAGCCACCAATCATCATTTAGTCATTTCCGCCATTCATGTTCCAGGTATCCAGAACGTATTAGCGGATGCTCTCAACAGGTCGAGGTCGCAGGCCCATGAATGGTCCTCCTTCAAACCATGGCCGACGCATCTGCTCGCCAGGTGGGGGACCCCAAATCTGGACCTTTTTGCGTCTTGATCCAATGCAAAACTGCCCAGTTTCTGCTCACTAGATCCAGGGCCTGGTGTTTTTTGGCAAGATTCGTTGTCCCTCTCTTGGAAAGGGAGGTTCCTTTATGCCTTCCCTCCCTTTTCACTTCTGCCGAGGGTTCTCCTCAAAGTGCAATCAGAAGGAACTACTGCGATCCTGATTGCTCCACTGTGGTCTCATCAGATATGATTCCCCTTGCTACAATGTCTTTCAGCGGAACCTCCTGTACCCTTACCAGTCTCAACACATCTTCTGTCTCAGGACAATGGATCCCTGGTTTATCCGAGCCTGAATTCCCTCCACCTGCATGCCTGGCTCCTCAGGACCTACCTAAGCTTAGGTTTGGAGTCTGATAAGGTGGCGCAAGTCCTGGTGGAGGCGAGGAAACCCTCCACAAGAGCTACTTACACTATGAAATGGAAACATTTCTGTCTTTGGGCCACAGCAAGACATTTGGATCCATTGGTCTGTCTGATCAATACAATTCTCGAGTACCTGCTTTCCTTATTGGAGTCAGGTTTAAGTTACGCCTCCATTAAGGTACACCTGGCCACTCTTTCTGCCTACCATGCCCCTGTCCAAGGCAGATCAGTGGCTCAATTGGAGGTGTCAAAAGCCTTTCTCAGAGGTATCCTGCACATCAGACCCCCGATCCGGGATCCTATTCCTCCTTGGGATCTACTTTTTGAGTTGGAGAAGCTGACGCTCCCTCCCCTTGAATCAGCCACGGATTGTGAGCTGCGTTTTCTCTCTCTCTTGGAAAATGCTGTTTTTAGTTGCTGTTACTTCCACTTGGAGGATTTCTGAGCTTCAGGCACTCATGTGTAAGGAGCCTTACTTGACTTTTCACAAGGATAGGGTAGACCTGCGCACTAATCCTAAATTCTTACCCAGGGTGGTGTCTGAGCTCACATTGAACCAGATGGTTCAGCTCCCTATGTACTACCCGAATTATTCTAATAAAGGGGATGCTCTTCTCCACACTCTGGATGTTCACAGAGCTCTGTGGTTTTATTTGTCCAGAACCAAGGAGGTCAGGAAATCTGATCAGTTGTTTCTGTCCTTTGCTTCCAGATCGTTAGGCTGCCTGGTCACCAAACAGACGCTTTCGCATTAGTTGATGCATTGCATCACTTTCTGTTACCAAAAACATGGCAAGACCCTATTGGACCCGATCAAGGCTCAGTCCACTAGAGCAGTAGCAATGTCATTCGCAGCGCTCAAGAGGGTATCGACAGCGGACATCTGTGCTGCAGCTACATGACACACTGTTCATACCTTCGTCAGGCATTACAGTCTGGATATAGCCTTCAGATGCATAGCTGGTTTCATCCTAGCGGTTTTACAGGGCCTGATCTCCTGAGAGATTTCCCCTGACATTCTGTTCCTTGACTTTTCCTGCCCTCCTCCCAAGTAGTTTTCTTTAATTTTATACTGCTTGGAAATCAGCCCTATGTCATTACCTGCTGCAAGAGCTTCCTCTCAAGTAAGATAGTACAGTTATGTAAGAACTACGTAACAGTAGATCTTCAAGAGAGCTCTTGCAGCAGATATCTTTCCTGTGCTAGGCCCAGTAGCCAGTGTAGCCTGTGCTAGGCCCAAAGTAGTGCTTGAGGGACTAAACTGTTCTTGGACATGATATCTATGAAAGTTTCCTGGACTAAGAAACTGGAAAACATCACCAGCAGGTATTGCCGTTCTCATTATAAATCAACTTTTTGGAAGCCATCACAAACAAAGTTAAGTCTAGCAAAGAAGTTCTACAAGCTCTGAGTTATGGAGTGCTGCACTGAATCCACATTTCCGTCTGCCCTGTTCCTAAAGGGATCTGTGCTTGTCTTTGAGAACTATTCACAACCATTTAAACAAAGGGAAGACACTAACAAAGGGTTTTTACTTCCTGCATATGCCTCAGGCCAATGTTCATCACCTTCAGGAATTTAACACATTCTGGGTCTTTGATCTATAGTAACAACAATTTACTGGTCCCCAGTAGTTCACCATTTCCTGTGGACTTGATTATTTTTCATTATTTGTCTCCTGGTGGACAAGATTATTATATTACATACTTCAGACTTATTTATTTATTTTTAAATTGTTTAACCAGGAGTGGCACACTAAGCTGAAAGCTTGTTTACAGGTGCAACCTGGGAGCACAGGAAGTTAAATGACTTGCTCAGGATCACAGAGTATGCAAGTGGAGGCTGTGGATTCAAACCCAGGTCTCCAGATTTGCAGCTCAGAGCCTTAAACCACTGCGCAGGGTGACACGCAGGCCACATTGGTGGCTAGGAGGAGTTCAGTGATCTGAGTCAGAGTGCCCAATAGGAAACCAGGGCACCATTTTTGGGACTCGTGGCTGGGCCTTTAAGGGACAAGCCCAGCTGCTCTTGGGATACTTGGGACTTACTCACACAGGAGCAGGGGGACTGTGCAGGCCGCATCAGTGGGCTGCTTCTTGGGGTCCAGAGGTCCTGTGGGATGGTGCAGGCCACGTCGGTGGTGAAAGAGCTGTTGCAGGAGATGTATCAAAAGCTGTATCAGGAGCAAATTTGGAGCCTGGCACAGCCACATCGGTGACTAGGAGAAGTTCAGTGATCTGAGTTGGAGAGCCCAGTAGAAAGCCAGGGTGCCATTTTCAGGACTGGTGGCTGGGCCTTTTAAGGGATGAGCCCAGCCGCTCTTGGGATACTTGGGACTTACTCTCAGAGGAGCAGGGGGACTGTGCAGGCCGCATCAGCGGGCTGCTTCTTGGGGGCCCAGAGGTCCAGAGGGATGGTGCAGGCCACATCAGCGGTGAAAGAGCTGTTGCAGGAGCTGTATCAGGAGCAAATTTGGAGCCGGGGATGGCCACATCGGTGGCTAGGAGGAGTTCAGTGATCCGAGTCAAAGTGCCAATAGAAAGCCAGGGCACCATTTCAGGACTCGTGGCTGGGCCTTTAAGGACAAGCCCAGCTGCTCTTGGGATGCTAGTTTTCCACCCACCCACTGCACCCAGCCCCGACCTCTATTAAATGCCTGAGGAGGAGGAGGGGCCAGGTGGAGGTAGGTCACTGATTGGTTGGGTGGCTATACTGGGGTTTTCCAGTCGACTCTGACTATTCTTGAACTGTTAGGATGTAACTCTGTTCATGCTCTTTTATTCTGCTTAGTAGCTTGGTCCAAGAGCTGTGTTTTTAATTTCATGGGCAACATCGCGCAAGCATGCTGGCTTGTAGAGGGTTGCGGTGAGGTCTACCTGGGGGTGAGGACCTGGTCAAGGGTGAATGTCCAAGAATGTTGGAGAGGGCCTCTGGGGTGGTCACCAGGGCAGGCATCTTGGCAGGATCATAGTGCACTGGCTGCGGCAGCCATGGTCCTAAACTGGGCCTGGAGGAGAGGGAGGAGGTTGCCCAGTCTATAGGCAGTTATTGCAGATTGGGGAGTTGACTGGGCTATGGAGAAACTGGAGTTGTTGAGGGGGAATAAACATGTCTGGGAGGGCCTATGGGGGAGCAGGAGGGCAGTGATAGAGTGCAACCTGGATCCGTTTCATCAGGCAGGAGTGGAGAACCTATGGGGAGTGGCTAGTGGCAAAGGGCATAGCTACCTGGGAGGTAACCGGTAGAGGAAACAGGCAAAACTATAGAAGGTGGGGGAGGAACAGGTGGGTTGGGAATGACAGGGGGCCTACTGGAGGAGTGGATAGTGGAAAATCAGTATAAAAAAAGCTCTTATCACTATGAATTCTGTTTTTTATGATGCAAGCACTTAACTATTTGTCTGTAAGTCAGTCGCAGGACTTCATTGTAATGTATGTACATCTCAGGACCTCCTTGTGAATGAGCTTGCTCAACGGAGCTTTCCTGCAATAAACTTGAACTTGAAAAAAGAAGGTTAGCTTTGAGTGCTATAATAAATTTGAGCCATTGGGTAAGTTGATTGCAGAGGACATGGTGAGGGGTAGAGGAGGAAAAGAGGTGGAGAAAAGAGGATACAGTGAATCAGACGAGGGTGGGCATTAGTAATTCAAATAAGTATGCTAGCAGGAGGGGCAAATCAAGTGTCAAAGAAGGGGAGGGGGGAACCTGCAGAGGGAAAGTGTGGAGGCTGCGAGTCAACTCGGTGAGAAAGGAGGAGAGATTGAGATGAGGGAGGGGCATCCTTCGAGGGGAAAGGACCGTACCAGAGAAAGGCCTAAAGGTAAGGGGGACCTGCAAGTGGGCATGGAAGGGGAAAGAGGAAAGAGAGGAGATAGGAGGGGTGATGGTGATGGGAATGCCGTGTTGGGGGACTGAGAGGTGGAAGCTAGAAGGGGGGAGGAGGTCGGAGAAAATGCTGACTGGGGTAGGGAGGGTGGAGGCTAAACTGGGGAGCCGGGGAACTCAGTTATAAAAGGCATGATGAGAGGGGTAGGGCAGCTGGGGTTTCTTCTGTAGAAGGTCCGGAGAGAAGCCAAGGGGAAGTGGTCTCTAGGAGGGGGGAGGTGACGGGGCTGGTGGGGGAGCCCAAAAAGGTGGTTCACAAAAGATCAAGGTGGACACTAAGGTTTTCTGACTGGGGGACTCTATGATCAGGGGTATTCATTGGGTGGGGCAGGGTGAGGGAAAATCCAGTCCAGTTAAGGTAGTGGGTATTTCTGGTCTCACTGTGCATAGGGCGAAGTTCATGGTGTATGAGCTGGCGAGGAACTGTGTAGGATCACCGGACTTCCTGATGCATCTGGGAACAAATTATATTGAGGGAAATAGTGTGCTGGAAATTTAGGCAAGGTTCCGAGAACTGGCCAGGGTCTGTCATGACAATGGATGCACAGTCTCCTTCTTGGAAATCCTGCCAGTGCCAAGGGCCACTGTGGAGAACAAACAGAAGATCAGGAGATTAATGACTGGCTCAGGCAGTGGGTGAAGCACAGGGTACTGGGGTGTTGGGAGGCTGGGGGGAGTTTGGGAAGACAAGGGACTGTATGCCCAGGATAGGCTTCACCTAAATCTGGTAGGAAAGGAAGTTCTCAAACGGGGGGATGATGGATTTCATTCAGGCTAGATGGAATTTAAACTTGTGAAGGGGAGGAGGGGGCACTGCCGGGCTGATCTGGCCATCCATACCTCTGGTAGGACTGGCCTGCAACCCCATAGAAGGGGGACAGATGGTACCCTAGGGGAGAAGTGTGGATGGATGTATGAAAGATCTGGGGAGGATATGGTAAAGAGGGGTAGGAAAAAGGGTTGGAGGGTGCTTTAATAAATGCCAGGAGCCTGGAGAATAAATGCCTCGTCCCAGGCCATGCCCGTTGAGGATGGGGAGAAGTAGCAGGTGGTCACTGAAACTTGGGCCACCCCTGCCATACTGGGACCTTAATCCAAGTGGGTACCTTGTGCTAAGGAAGGACTGAAAAGAGGGCAGAGGGGGAGGAGTAGCAATGTTCATTAGGGATAACATTGAGATTATGAGAGTGGAGGAAGCAGAGTCCAACGTGGAGGCCCTATGGGTCACCTTGCGAACCCCCGTGGGAGGGAAGATCAAGTTGGGGTGGTATATAGGCCCCCAGGACTAGCAGAGGATCTGGAGGATTGCCTGTTGGTTAACATTAAGGGACAGTGTGGACTGGAAGGGGAAGGAGTGGTGCTGATGGGGACCTTAATATGCTAGCTACTGATTGGGGTACTATAACGTCCACTGTAACCAGGGAGCAGAAGCTGCTGGATGGCTTTCTGGATGCGTTCCTCAATCAGCAGGTGATGGATCCAACAAGGGAGGGTCATATCCTGGATGTGGTTTTAGCGGATGGGGATCTTGTATGAGATCTGATTGTGGAAGAACCCCTGGCTAGGAGCGACCACAACACAGACTGGTTTCGGCTTAAACTTGAGGGGGGGGCCATTTAAGGACAATGATAGTTGATTTTAGGGTGGGCGGAGTTTCAGAACATGGGGGAAATTCTCAAGGGGCATTTGCAGGAGATAAAACCAGGTTTGGACGTGGAAGGAAGGTGGGAGATCATAAAGTGGGGGCTACAGGATGCCACCAGGAACCGTGCAAGAGTGAAGTGTAAGGGCGGTAGGTCTTGTAAACCATGCTGGTGGACCAAGGTGGTCCAGGAGGTGGTAAGGGAGAAGAAGGCTGCCTACAGTAGGTACAAAAAAATGAGAGGAGAGAGGGATAAAGAGAATTATCGCTTTGCAACCAGGAAAGTCACCAGAGTGGTGAGGGGGCAAAGGCCTGGAAAGAGCAGAGGCTGGCACAGAGGACATGGGGTGGGGAAAAGGGGTTCTTTAGGTATATTGGTGAATGGAGAAAGGTCAAGGGCCAGCTCAGTAGGTTGAGGACAGCTGGGGGGTGGGTGGAAGGGGCTGGAGAGCAGGCAGAGGTACTGAATGAGTACTTTGCCTCAGTGTTCACTAGGGAGGAGGCTGGGGAACTTCCAAAATAGGGGTTGAAGGACACAGAAGGTGCAGCAGATCTGACTATTGGGGTACCTGCTGAAGAACAAGCCGCTGGGGGAGGTAGGCCATGGGTGAGATATCAGGCTGGTTCTGTTGAATGGGGGGGGGGACAGATGCTGATATTCCTATCGGTCGGGTGTGGGAAGCCCTCCAGTCCCTAAAAAAGGATAAATGATGCTACTCATCCCAGAGTACTGACTGAGTTGGCGGATGTTTTGACTGTGCCATTGGCGGATCTCTTTAACTCTGCCGCTCCAGACAGGGAGAGTGCCAAGGGATTGGAAGCAGGGTGCATTGTGCCCATCCATAAGGAGGAATCGAGAGAAGAGCCAGGAACTATAGACCGGCCAGTTTGACGTCAGTGGTGGGGAAGGTAATGGAGAGCATACTAAGGAAAGGCTGGAAGTTTCTTGAAGGAGATGGGTTACCTGGATGACCAGCAGCATGGGTTTGTGCCAGGTAGAGTCATATCAAGCAAACCTTGTACAGTTCTATGAGTGGGTGACATCAGCACTCGACAGGGGGAGACCAGTGGATGTACTGTTCCTGAACTTCAGCAAGGCATTTGGTTCTGTCCCTCACATTGGCCTAAGGAAGAAGCTGGGGGAATGGGGTTAGGCCCATTGACGATTAGGTGGATTGGAAATTGGCTTTCAGGTCGCACTCAGCGGGTAGTGGTCGGCGGGGAGGTCTTGTCTCCTAGGGAGGTCATAAGTGGGGTCCCACAGGGATCAGTCCTGGGGCCACTCCTGTTTAAGGCCTACATTTCCGATATTAGGGAAGGTATCGGGTGTGAAATTAGTCTCTTTGCAGACGACTCTAAGCTGGAGGCGGTGGTGGAGGGGGAGGAGGGGAGATTGGCCCTGCAAGAGGACCTGGATACTCTGGATAGGTGGTCCTGCACCTGGAAATTGAAATTTAACTCATCCATGTGTAAGGTGCTACACCTAGGGTGGGAAAACCCCAACTATGTGTACACCTTGGGGGGGGATGAGTTGCAGGCCATGGCAGGGGAAAGAGACCTAGGAGTTTTGGTGGATGTTAACGTGAATAATTCAGAGTAGTGCAGGAGGGCTGCGGTCAGGGCAAATAGGATGCTGGGATGCATCGCTAGGGGATTACTTCAAGGAACAGGGAGGTGATTTTGCCACTGCACTGTACAACAGCCTGGTTAGACCGCATCTTGAGTACTGTGTACAGTTCTGGAGGTCGCACTTATGGAGGGACATCCAACTCCTGGAGAGGGTTCAGAGGAGAGCAACCAGAATGATCGGGGCCTGGGGATATGACATATGAGGAATGACTAGGGGAGCTCAGCCTGTTCTCGCTGGAGGAGAGGAGAGACTGGGGGGACATGATTGAGGTCTTCAAGCACCTCAGGAGAGTAAATAAGGTAAGCCGAGATAGGATCTTTTGACTGAAGGAGGGTGGAATCACCAGAGGACACAGCTGGAAGATTGAGGGTGGTAGGATTAGAGGGGAAAAGGAGGAGGGGTGTGTCACCGAGAGAGTGGTGGAACCGTGGAATGCACTGCCCGGGGAGCTGGTACAGACAGCTATGGTGGAGGGATTCAAGAGAGGGTGGGACAGGTATAGGCAAGGGGTGAAGCAGAGGCTGGTTTGCCTGGGGGGGGGGCAGGACTGGGGAATGGAGTAACAGCGGAAGGAAACTGATGGCTATTGTACCCAGTCAGGGTGCTGAAGCACGAGCAGACTTGAGACCAATAAGCCTACTCTGCTGGTGTCAAGTATGTTAATATGTTAGATCACTTCCAAAATTGCAGATAACCTGTGGGGGCATGGATGCTGAAGGATGTGGCATGGTGGTTTAACTAAGCCACAAAATCAATTTATAAATGGCCATCCACAATCCCTGTGGAGAAAAAGAACCCCAGCAAAGCCACCAAAATTTGGCTTTGGCTACTGAGATGTTCAGTATTTTACCCTGAGCAAATCCTTGAGTGTGATTTTCTATGTCACTTCATTACTTAAGATAATCAGCTCCAGCTGAGCACAGAGCAGAGAGAAGTCCACATCTCCTGCAGGAGCATACAAAGGGAGCTATCCAGCTATGCTCAGACAAAACACTCTGTTTTGCAACAGCACAAGGGGCCATACCAGTTCCCACTGCACTAGTCCTATTCATTGAGTTGGAGATTTGACAAATCAATAATCAAAGGCCATACAAGCCTGCAGAGGGCTTGTACTAACCTCAATCATTGTGAGGCCATAGAAAGTGGCTAGTACCAGCTCATAACGGGCCTGTAGGTCCAATCATGGATTTTAAAAGTCCACAGATTTCTCCAACCTGGGTTCTTACACGTGGAATGTTTTCTCTGGTTTCCTGCTTGTCCTCTCTTTAGCCGATGGTCCATTTAGTTGTAAGGTGGGGAGGGTGTAGACATCAACCATATACATGCCCCCTCTCCCATGCAGCTGCATATCACTTGCAGTGCCGTGCTCATTCTGAGCATGTGTTGGCATGCCCCTTTCTCTGGCATATTTCTCTTATAGGGCTGCTGTGCATACTGTATCTGTCAGCAAGATCGATGCAGCGGCTATGCAAAACAACACATGCATTAAAACACAGTGGCATTAATTAAAAATGCATCAGATAGAGTCCAGCAAAATCAACAGCATGCCATTTCAGACAATAAATAATATTGATTCCCTTTAGTAACCCTCACGTCAAGAAGGGGCTTACCTGGATGGCTGTTGCTGGCTGCCACCCTCTCGAACGCTGCATGGATTGCTGCTGTTGCTGCCGTCTCTGTACTTGGCCACATCTGTGGCAGAGAGAGAGTGCAGCAGTGCTGAAATCTTTGGTGCCTCTTGTGCCATCCTACAGTGGATGCAGCCATTTTCTTCAATCTCTGTCCCCAATCCTGGCAGGGGAGTGACTGATAACAAGCAAGTACAATGCACTGTAATCTTCCACGCCTATTGTGCCACACAAGTGCTACCATTTCATCAAGTGGGATGCATGCTGCACATGCTCCTTCCTGCACTGTCTGCCCCCCTGACCTGCCAATGACACACCCACCCAACACTCATAACCACCACTAGGCTGGACCGGACAGGAGCCTAGGAGGGCTGTTATAAACCCAGGAGGTCAGCACACTTATGGAGGCAAGGTAGATATACAAAATAAAGACTTGGAATACAGAGCTCCATTAGAACATATACACAGCCATGTAATAGACCCTGACCTCGAAAATCAGCCAGTCAGTGGGCTAGAAAACCCTGTGCAGCTCCAGAGGAACTCATGGGGATTGATGATATCCAGCACCTGTCTAGAGGTTTTATTTATTTTAAAGTTGATAACCATGAAAGGCACACTGAGCGGGCTCGTTTCAGTGTGACCCGGGGAAATGGGGACAGGGGAATAAATAACAATCACATCCTATAAGCAGTTGAAGACATAGAGACATCACTATAACAGCAGTAGTGAGGACTAATGTAATACTAATATACTAAGTTTGCCCTGTATACAATGAGGATCGAAGCATGAGTGAATCAGTACAGCTATACAGTTATGTACAAAACAGCTGGACTGGACAGAAACAGCTTCAGAATTGTGCTCAGGAGGGAGGGGGGAGGCAGGTGCAGGGTGCGGGAGGGATGAGTTTTATTTGCTGCTTGAGGGATGGGAATGAGGGAGAGTCTCAATGGCTGGGGGTAGTTGGTTCCAGAGGTGGGGGAGATGGGATGAGAAGGCAGAGAGGCCTGAAGAGGACCAGCTATGAGGGATGGAGAAGGTGCGGGGTGAAAAGAGCCCAGGGAGTGGAAGGTAATGGGGCAGGAATGAGGTGGAGGTGAGGTAAGGGGAAGGAGGTCGAACCAGTACTTGGCAAATGAAAAATAAGGAGTGGATGTGTCTTCTGTGTTAGAGGGAGGGAAGGTTTAAGGAGGAGAGGAGAGAGCAATGATGAGTCCGAAGTGGGGAGTTGGTATGAAGCAGCAGAAGGGAGTGGAGGAGGGTGTCCTAGGCAGGAGAGGGTGGTAAGAGGGCCAAAGCATAGATAATATCACCATAATTGAACATGGGGAGAATGGTCTTGGAGAGCAGGATGTATGGCGGAGGTGAAGGGGATGCAATCCTATTCCGAAGAGTACTCTGAGTTTGAAGAAAGTTTTATGCACATGGGAGTTGATATGGACAGAGTAGTCAAGGTGCTGATCAAGCCAGAGGCCCAGGTATTTATAAGAGGTTACAGAGTCAAGGGTGGATCCATCCAAAGTGGTGAAGGAGGGGCAGAGGTGCAGCATAGCCAGCTTGTGGGGCCCCAAAACCATGGAGACAGTTTTCTTGGTGTTGACTTTTGAGAGTTGTCTTGAAACCAACAGAGGACATGGTTGAAATTGATAGGAGGTTAAGGTGACAGAGTCGGGGGTAGGACAAGAGGTGTAAAGGATTGTGTCATCTGCATAGAGGTGGATACTAGAGTGCTGGCAGACAGTTGGAAGGTCATTGACAAATAATGAAAAAGAATTGGACCAAGAATGGATCCTTGGGGTACTCCAGAGAGGATGGGGAGGGAAGCGATAGAGTTGCTTACAAAGACTGACTGCATCCTACTGCAGAGGTGGAGCTAAAACACTTTACAGCAGAGGAGGACAGATCAGCTCTGTGGAGTTTTGTAGGAGAAGTGGGTGGGAGATGGAGTCGAAGGCTTTGGCGAGGTCTATAAAAATCGCTGCAGTGATGTGCCCACAGTTCATGGCATCAAGGATAGAGTTAGAGACTCGGGGGACTGAGGAGATAGTGGAGTGTCTTTTGTGGAAGCTGGATTGGTAGTCAGAGAAGAAATTTGAGAAGGAGAGGAAGTCAGACAACCTGGAAAGGATCAATGTCTCTTACAGCTTGGCTAGTGTGGGGAGGAGGGAGATAGGGCAGTAGTTGCTTGGAAGAGATGAATCCCCACCCTTGGGGAGGGGGATTACTCTGGCAAGTTTTCATGGTGTGGGGACAGAGTTGGTGGTTAAGGAGAGATTGAGGGTGTAGGTGAGGGGGTTGGTGATAGCCGGGGACTTGATTGTTGGCCATAAGGAGGACGGGCTGGGGTCACGGGAGAGGCGAGATTTGTAGTGGTTAGACTTGGCTTGGTGAATTTCTTTGGTGCATCTGTTCCTGAGGGAGCACTATTCCTGGAGGCTTGAGGAGGAGCCACTGGCTTTGAAGCAAGACCAGACACGGTCTCTAGCTTTACAAAGTGAAAGGGTTACAGGCATAATCCAAGTTAGATGGTGATGTCTTACTTGGGATGTATGGAGGGTGCGTGACAGTCTCAGATCGAGGTTTCAATTTCAATTTCAATTTCAGTTTCAATTTTATTTTATACTGGAAAGTATGTGAACAAAAATGCCCTTTTTCACAAATGTCCAGTGGTACAGATATTCAATGATACAGAGAAAAGGTAAAACAATATTTGCAAAATTTTACGGTATTTACAGTAGGAACAGTGTATTTGACAGGATCATCTAGAATAGAAAAAAATACAGAGACACAACAATAGAGCCAAAATACAATCGTATAAACTCTAAGGTAACTCAAGGGTTGGCGGACATTCAGGGGGTTGCCTACTGGGGCAGTGCACAGGTGGTGGATTGGAGGAGGTGGTCCTGAGGAGGAGGTGAATGAGCTAATTGAACTACAGGCCTGGAGTTCAGGGGCAGTTACTGTAAAACATAGGTCCCTTGTATGTGATGGAGTTCGTGCATGCTTAGTGCGGTAAAAAGGGTGTGTCAAAGATATGACAGGTGGTCCCTCTTGTACTGCACTTGGGAACCGATAAGGGGAAAAGGGAGTTAATGCTGATTGACAGCAGGTTACGGTGAACTTTGTGTAGGAAAGAGGACATCTTAAGTTGGAATCTGCCTTCAAGGGTGAGCCAGTTGAGGGAGGCATAGAGGGAACAGTGATGGGTTAGGGTGGAGTTGAAGTGTTGGAGGGCCATGTCAACACCGGTGGATGAAAGGACAGGGGTCCAGTCCACTGAGTGGAAGTCAGAGAGAAGGAGGTCGGGGGATATACGTCTACGTGCATGATAGGTGATGTATTTGGGGGGCGGAGGAGATGAGCCCACCTAACACAATAGGTAATGCAAAGGTCACTTATTGACCTGGTGGGACTCTGGCTGATGAGATGCAATGGGGTGGGAAGAGAGGATCCAATCAAGAAGGGTGTGGTTGGAGGGCGGGCTTGAGATAGGTGTGGGTCAGAGATAAATTGGGTAAGGTTGAGAACTCGATGGAGTGCCTTGTGAATTGAAGGAGGGAGAGAGCCAGTTAAGGTTGAAGTCTCCCAGCATCAATAATTCCCCTGTTGAGGAAAGGAAGGTGATGGTGTTAATGCAGGAGACGAGGGACTTGGGGGTGAGGCATAAAGGGTGCAAATGAAGATGGGGCGGTGGATGGGAGGGCTAGGCAGGCAAGGAGAGCTTCATAGGATGTTGGCACAGCTTTGTGGCAGATGATGGAACAGGGAATAGAGCTCCAAATGTACATGGCCATGCCTCCATCCCTCCTACCGAGGTCCTGATGGTAGCTATCAAAGCCAGATAGGGCAAGACTAGAGTCGGGGATCCGGGAGGAGAGCCATGACTCAGAGATGCAGAGTACATCCAGTGGGTGCTGAGATGTCCAAACTTTTCGCAAGTTTAGTTTAGGGATAAGACTATGGGCATTTACATGGTAAACATGGAGTCCTTTGTGGGGGATGGATTGTGATTGGGAGCGGTGGGTCAGGGTTGGTTCTACATCATCTGAGAGGAGGAGGAGGAGGAGGAGAAGTAGTAGGAGGAAGTCAGAGATGTTTAGTAACAAGGAAGCATAGAGCTAGGGCTGCAATGATGAGTGGAGAGACTAGAAAAGAAGGGGTAAACGGAATGAAGAGTTGTGAAGTTGTGAGAGAATTTGTCCAGGATAGCAGTGAGGAAGGTAGGAGGCACATACAGTAGTGGCCACTAGTGGTCATTTATGATAGGATGCAAAAGGGAAAGTGGGGGAGTTAAAAAAAAATGCAGAAAATTGGTTTAAGCTAAAAAGGCACTACAGTTACAAAATTAAGGCTACAAGTCACAAAACATGGCCTCACTAATGAAACTGACTATATAGCATAAGGAATTATATGTTCAGTAATTTAAAGGCTAAGCAGCATTTAAGAATTATATGCAATATTTCATTAATTCTACAGAGAGGAGAGAGTCCGTTTGAAAAAAGGTGCTAAAGCAGCAAGTGGCTGGCCCCTCTTGCACCAAGCAGGTCTCCGGTGGTCTCCGTATCTGCATCAAACTGCAGATTGAGCCGGGGGGGTCATAGCTTGCTGGGCTTGAGTCCCGAGGGAATGGGCTGATTCAAACTGCAGGATTGAGCCGGGGAGGGTTTGCTTCACTGCACGGCTTGGATTGATGGGCTAAAAGAAGTCTATCAGAGGGCAGAACAGTGCAGAAGGACAGATTGACAGGCCTTCCTGGCCAACCAGACACCGAATTAGGGAAGGAAATTTCTGAGCTCTTGGGAGCTTGTGGCAGTTTAGGGAGACACATAGAGGAGAGCAGATCTGCTGCTACATGGGAGAGGTGGAAGCATAGCCAGGCTTTACGAGACTGTGCCAGAAGGGCACCTGCTTAATGTGAGCTGGTGAGAGACTGTGCCTGTGGGGCATTGATGCAGACTGAAGCTGCTCTGGGAGAAATCCTGATGAGGCCCACTTCTAGAAGGCTGCTGAGTGGAGATATCGGAGACAGAGATCTGCATTCATAACAAGCATCTGCAGAGCCAGTTAGGGGGTCTGCTAGCCCTTATGAAGCGAGGTGATTCCGAGAACACAGAGTCACAGGGTATGTGCCCTGCATACATGGGTACCATTGATTTGGAGGGGAGCTGGACCACGAGGGTCACTTCTTGGGTCTGAGCTTCTCAGAAACCATGAAACTAGTGCTCCAGTGACTGTGCTGTGAGAGCTGTGCTGCTATGAATCGTCTAAGCAGGTCTGCGGTGTTTCATTTTCAGGTTGCTGGGGTCTAATCCTGAAAGCTGCCTGACTTGCTGCTATGTGTTGATTCCCCACAGAACAGAGCTGCTGCAGCCTTGGGTCACATAAGTGCCAACATTTCTGGCTGGGGTCCTTTGTATTTTTTTCTTTAGATTACAGTATCCTTGTTTGATTACAAAGCTGTTTTTCAAGCATTTTCTATGAAAGGTCTCAAGTTTCTTTAATTTTGCTAGTACACTACAGTCTGTTGGGGGTGGCGGGTTGAAATGCAAGCTTGTTAATTGTTAACATGTGCACCACTGAAAAAAACCCAGGCATCATAACTACCAGGCCTGCACTAGGACTTATTGTAATTCTTGGGTACATAGACCCATTTACTGCCATTTCATACTTGCAAGGATAGTTCTAGTACCGGTACCAGCTAAAATGTATACTACACTAAAAAGTATACCGCACCCTGTGTGGTGTAACTAATGTTATTGTTCTACTTGACTTGAAGGATTCTACGGTGACTGTGTGTGGTTTGAGAGGGTAACAGTGACCCACAGTACAGTGACTCCCAAGGAGTATTGGTATTGGGTTGAAGTACTTAAACGACATGTAATTGCCTAAACCCCTCTTTCATTTCAGCTTATGGTGTTGCACAATAAAGACACTGTTAATTTGTTGAACTGTACTTTTGAGTGTGTGCCCATTTTGTGTAACCTATTTACATTGTTTATTTGTGAAGGCAGCAACAGTTTCACTGATCCCCAGGAGTGGTCCAGTGTAGGTAGGTTGGTAGGTACTGCATCCCAGGGGGTGGTACTGCACACAACATCTGGCCCACTTAGTCTGTCTTGGCAGAAGCACACTATTTCTTATTTGTCTTATTTTTCTGGGACAATCCCCCACACTGCAGGAGAAAGAAAACCCAACTCCTTAACCACCTGGGCCTTGTACAGTCACCAGACAGGGTGCGAACCTGGACATGGTGGAACTGGGGTGAGGGCACCATTTAAAAGACAAAGGTCTGCTATAAAAGGTAAGGTTGTGCCACAATTTAGGTCTTTAATATGAAACTACTTGTGCTCCACATTTAGTCCTGGACCTTTGTACATTAAGAGAAATTGATATTTTATAACTTATATGATTGTTTAGAATGGTTTTCATGGTTTGATGCTTTAAAGGTGCATAATGAATTTTTAACCATCATCTACATTAAAGGGGATAACTCTTTGGTTTGCCCCCTCTGGTTCTGCATCAGTGGACATTGTCTGTAGATAGTAAAAGGGCTGGCTCCATTGTTAGAGAGTTTCAGAGCTCCCAGAGAGATATGAGGTAAGATGGTGTCTGTGTGAAGGCCTAGCTGGTCGTTAAACATCCGCCTGCACGCTCACTGGGACTGCAGTGGGTGTCGACGGAAGGAACCGCAGCTCAAACGCACAAAACCGGAGCACTCCAAGTAGTCAGAAAACAGACTGTTTCAGTGGCTGTAAAAAGTTTTAGTGTATACAAAATACTCCCATATAGTCAAAATGGTGGTAAAGTTACCCTGGCACTTCAGGTCCTAGAGTGTGACACTTTCATCAGAGATTGGTCTACAAGCTCAGATGCCTAAAAATTTTATAGTGGTAAGAGCTGAGCCAGTAGTTATGACAACCAATCACCATAGCCTAATACATGTAAAAAAAAAAAAACAAGAACACACCATGTGAGAATATGTTGCAGCAGTTCAGGGTACAAATGCTGCTGACACATAATAAACATAATAGATAATTTCCAATTGGTAACTATAAGAGACAATCAAAAGTTTATATATCCAGAAGAAATTCAAAATTGAAGATACTGAAAAGTAAGCTAGCAACAAGGAGCACAAAGATACGGTACATGAAAAGAAGCAGACTATATTTTCAAAATTGAAAGAATAGAAAACTAACAACTGCAAAATTTCAGTTGTAACAAAGATAGGACTCTGTAGTGAGGATGACAGTAAGGGGGAGAAAAGGAATAGAGGGAAAGGAAAGAGGTAGTGGAAACAGTTCAGAAAGGAGGGGGATATGTGAGTAAGAGTTAAGTAGAGCAAATGTTTTGTATATAATGGGGCTAATTCTCCTATGGGTATAATGCCTGTGTGCCGTGTATCTGCGGTGCATAGACACTCCACAACCACTACACCCCATGCACCCAATTCACCAAAGGGGTGCAGGTCTGTCACGCATGGGATCCCCTGGCTGGCCACCGAGTTCCACCTGGGGCAGGTCTGGGGGTGGTGGTGCAGGGGGCATGCCCGCGCTCCACAATATTCACGAAATTGTGGAGCACTGGGTGATGGGGTTGCAGGGTACACAAACCAGAGGCAGCCATAGCCACTGTGCACCCCCCGACTGTATGCTGCCTGCAGTGGCAAACACCATAGGGCACCACTGTCAAGCCACCCCAGACTTACCAGATCACTGCAAGGGCTGAGGAGGCTTCCTGGGCACTCACCTGATGTTAGTGTGTCTTTGACCCTGCCACACATTCCAGCATCCCCAGTGCCGCGCCATGCAGGTGATCCACTAGCAGACTGGAACCAGGCATCCCATTGGGTGTCCGCTTGCGTCCGCCTATCCATCCCCACACACATGCATGCAGGGGGGGAGGCGGAGCCACAGACATAAGCCCTGCGGGTACTTCGTGGTCATGAATCCATACACCCTGCACCTGTCCACAGCCACGTGGGGGGGGGGAATGCAATGTACATGTGGATCGTGTATACATTTCGCTCCTTGGAGAATTGACCCCAATATGGATTACCAATTAAAAGAGCAATGTAGGAGAGGAAGAAAAGCAAAAGATATGAAAATTAGAAGAGCACAGAGTATGCATGCCACTGTGGCAATTTGCACTACATATAATAAGATATGAGAAAAGAGACTGCAAAATTACAGTCCTGTGGTACTAACAAAGATAGGACTCTAGTAAATATGAGAAAAGCTGGGGGTGGGGGAGGGAAGAGGAGGAAATGAGAAAATATTATGGGGAAGGGAAAGAGGTAGAGGAAGAATTTGGGAAGGAGGAAACATGTAAGTGAGTAGTAAAAGGAACAAGTGTTCCTTACATGAATTTTCATAAATGAATAGAACAGTAGAAAAGAAAAGGAAAGTCAAAAGAAATGAGAACTGAGAGGACAAAGAGTATGCATGCCTCTGTGGTACCTAGTGTTACACACAATGGGATGATACCAAAGTGTAAGGCAGGATGAGATGTCAGATTGCTCAAACAGAATAAAAATAGGTTGTTGACAAGCCAGATGAATCCAAACAATCAATAAAAAATGGATAAAAAATTAACTAATAATCATAATAGTTACAGATATATAAGAGATATACAATGGTGAGCTGTCAGATAAATGATTTATCTACACATTTATCTACACGAGTGGTGTAAGTGGTTTTTGCTTATGTTTGTCAAAAAAGAGAACAAAAATAGCATTTTCTGCTCTTTTTTTGCTAATTATAAAAAAATCTGTAAGGTATCTAAATGAAATACCACTCATTTTGTAGATAATTTTGTGCTGAACAACTTTCACGCTCACAGCACTATGCTATCTTTTTCCATTTTAAAGTTATCTGCATTTAAATATAGTTAGTACTGTTACGGAGGCTGAACATTCTAAATAAGTTCTGGAGTGATTGTAACATATCTACTATGTGTATAAATCTGTGATGATGTGTCTGCTATGTGTATAAATGTAACATTTTGAATTTATCACATAGTAGCTCAGATTTATCACATAGGATTTATGTCCACACCTATTGCATAAATTGAAATATGCCATAAACAAGCATATGTGCATTCTTATGGCAGAAACCCATAACTAGCCTAGGATGGATCACAAAAAATATATAAGATCAATCATATAATTTATTCCTTCTAGGATATGAGCTCTCAAGGGTAAATCCACCTTGCTTCTTTCTGAAGAAGTTTCCTGGCCCTGTCCCCTCTATGTATGGATACTGGTATGTGTTCCCATCCCATGAAGTACAAATTGTCTGGTTCACCATTATGTAGTTCTCACAAAATGTGACTCCGCCTTACAGTATGTCACCAGTGTGCAAGGGCCTACTTTCTATTTCCATAGGCTGAAGCTGGAGCCTAGACAGCAGTGGTGCTGAAATGGAACGGGCCTGAGTTAGAGTTCCCTGAGGAGCAGTGAGCACTCAATTATTAAAGGAAAGAGGGAAAATACTTAATGGACACTAAACTGTTAGAAGAAAAGCAACATCACTTCACTAGTGTGGGAGATCTTGCAAGACAAATCTAATCGAATTTTGATGGTGTAACAAAGGTTATTGATGGGGGGCAGTTAGATGTGGCCTACTTGACTTCGGGTAAGGTCTTTCACTCTGTTCCTCATGTAGGCTGGTAACAAGACAGAGAGCCTGGGGTGGGACAGAAAATAACTAGATGGGTGGAAAACTGGCTGAAGGATTGAAGTCAGAGGGTAGGTAAATGGTGTACAGTTTAGGATAGTGAGGGTGATGAGCAGTGTTCCTCAGGGGTCAGTACTGGGATCAATCCTTTTAACATGTATATCAGTGGGACTTGAAGGAAAGTGTGTCTTGGTGGATAATGCAAAGTTATATAATAGGGTTGACATAGCAGGAGGGTTGAGGCCATGAGGAGAGATCTGAGCACCCTAGAGACGTGGTTGGACATTTGGCAGCCAGTTCAATGCTAAGAAGAGTGCAGTGATGCATGTGGAGTGTAAAAAGCTACTGGCTGAGTACTCACTGGGGAGAATTGATAAAGCAAAGAGAACAGGAAAGGGACCTGGGGATTATAATCTCAAACAACCTAAAGGTAGGTGCCAAATGTAGTAAGGCAGTAGGTAAAGCTAATAGAATGATGGTGTACATGAAGGGGTATAACAAGAAGGAAGAGGAGATGATGATGCCTTTATATAAGACTCATGGTCAGACTGCACCATGAGTATGCGGTACAGTTCTGAGGCCCCATTTAAGAAGGGATATGATGGGTTGTAGAGGGTTCAGAGAAGGGCAACAAAGATGGTGCAAGGTATGCAAGAAAAATCATATGAGACTAGATGGAGAGAATTAAATCTATACCATTGGAAGTTAGAAGAGATAGAGGTGACATGATAGGAGACTTTAAGTATATGAAGGGATAAATAAAGTGAATGAAGGCAGACTATTCAAAAGGAAAGTAGGAGTTAAAACAAGGGGTAATAATTTAAGACTGGAAGGGGGAAGATTTAAGAGCAATGTAAGGAGATGTTATTTCACTGAGAGGGTGGTGGAACCGAGCAACAGATTACCCAATAAGGTGGTGTATACAGAAACAGTGGAGGAATTCAAGAGGGTGTGGGACAGATGCAAGTGGTTGGCTGGTGAGCAGAGGAGAATATCCCTGGGAAGTGGAAACAAGTAGGGGCGGGTGGGAAATGGGCAGACTAGATGGACCAGGATGGTCCTTTTCTGCTGACAGATAACTATGATACTAAGAGCCCCGCACCCAAATGTGGGGCTGGTCTCAATTTTTCTGTGGGCTAAGTACAGTCCTCTGTGACTGCACTTAGCCCAGGGATGACAGCAGGACCAAAAAACAACAGATCTGAGCTCATGAGAACTCTAACATGCACTGCAGGCTATTGAATTTCTCTACTGCTGCAGTCCTCTGATGTCAGCTGCAGGGATTCAGGTATTTATAGTTAGAGAAAATATTAGCTTGCAAGCCAGTAGAACCAGTGTAATACAATCTACTATACTGCAGTAAACAGTAAGTAAAAAATGTTTTTGCACACAAAGTGTAAATTGGGACCAGCCTCACACTTAAGTATGGGGCTTTTAGTGCTGACTGTTCCCCTTTACAAAGTGAGACACCCAACCAAGTGTATCTATGCCCAGAAAGAGGAAATGTCTGCAGAGTGCATCCAGTGCTGTAGGAACAGTGATGAAAGACTTCAGAGGAATTTGTACTTAGAGTGGGTATGAGTTCCTTAGTCGGGGGTCCTAAGGGAGAAGGACTTAACGTAACTCTTGTGCATAGCCAGCAAGGTGGAGTGTTGAAGTACCCATGGGTGCCCCCTGAAGGGTGGTTCTCCAAGGTGATTCTCTTCCAAGTGGAGCAAGGCAAGTACCCATCAAGGGATTAATTGTATAATCCTTGTAAGCAGCTAGTCATCAAGTGTCCATATGCTATAGTGGTACTGATTTCATGTGAGATCAAGAATGAAATGTTGTCAGCTGGCTCAGTGATGTGGAGAGCTGAGGCACTGGGGGGTGTCTTGCCTCCCCCCATACCAGCTAACTGAGTTTGGGAATGAGCTCTGGTCACCAGGGGTCAGCCAGGCAGGAGAGGATCGAGCGTCCTTCAGACAGCTGTCTTCTCCTGGGGTGGGGAGGCATGCCAACTCAGACCTTGGCTGTCACCAGGTGGAGGCTTGGGGGTAGCACCAGTGCTCCAGAAACATAGACGGGAGGGGCTACAGTTCAGTAGCCACCATGGCAGGGGACCCGAGGAGAAAAGCTGAAAATGCTTGACACAGGCTTCATGAAGCCTTGCCCGCCCACCCCCGTCTTGCGCCACCACCTGGATTGCTGGCCAAATACTGGATGATTCACCGGGTGGGGGGAGGATGGCCTTCCCCTACTCAGCCCTGCCATGGAGTAATCTCTGGGGTCCTCAGGCATGGTGAGTCTGGGGAGTTGGGCCAGATGGGAAGGTGGGGACACAGCTGAGAGCCCACCTGTGCTGACCTCCAGGAAAAAAAAAGCATTGTAAAAAAAAAAAATGAAATGTCATTCAACTAAGGTTTCCTTCTGGGGTTCTTATGCACCCTAGAGTATGTAGTGGCTTTTGCTTCATCTGCCCTATACCTGAGAACAGCCAGGAGTGCACCCCATGCTGTTAATTCTCTCTAGGTTCTTTGCATCCCAGGTATGTAGTGTCTTTAATACACCTGCCCTAGCCTGGGAACAGCCAGGAGTGCACCATGTACTGTGTTAAGTAAACTCTGCTGCTTGACTAGAAATGGTCTATGTGGACAGTGATGAGATGAACTGTTGTTTAAATTGTTTAAGGTGCCTCCACTGCCTCATGTCTTGTGGTCCCACAAAACTGCTTAAACGAATGCTGGCTGTGCCCTTCCCAAGCTGGAGGGTCCCCATGGTCCTTAATGTCTATGAGTTGGCTACATATTGTTAAAAACACCTAGTAGACCTATTACTAAGGGAAGGAAACCTTAGATCATTGGCAACATTTCACATCCAAAACAGAGTCTTTCAACCTCACCCAATTTTTGTTGTTTTGTTGGACCGTAAGTGCACTAGACAAATTCTGCCTATTTTCAGGCATGACCTGGGGGAGGGGGATACAGATGAATGCCAACTGACCTTGAACCAGATTAAGCTGTTGGTGGTATTTTAGTGAATGGGGGGAAATTTGGCCAGGGCACCGGGGAAATTCCTCTACTCTTTTCGAGAAGTGCCATGGGATCTTTAACATCCATCTGCACTACCACCAGAACAGGCAGATGGGACCTTGGTTTAATGTCTCATCTGAAAGATGGCACCTCAGGAGTGCAGCACCCCCCTCATGCTGCACCGCAGTATCAGTATTGGGATATAAACCCAAGTGCCTGGTGTAGGGATAGAACCCACAGCCTTCTGATCTCCTGGCCTCAGAGGCGAGTGTGTTACCTGCTGAGCCACTGACACAATTTATTACAGAACCCATCCGCTATAACCAACGCTCATCTAAACACACTTGATTGGATCCTGGCCTCCTATCCACACAGAATATCCACTTCTGGTGTAAGCCCTAAGCGATCACTGCATTACTCACTGCACCAGAAAAGCTCAGCTTCCAAAATCAGCTTTAAAATACATTAATACCCATCAACTAAACACCAGCTCTCTCCTACATGACCTACAGTTTGTAGACTGGGACCCTGTCTACTCCACAGCTTATATTGATTCAGCCCTGTCCAGTTTCCTGCAGACTTTTAAAAGATTTGGTACTCCCATGCCCTCTGGTTAAAGCTAGGGTCAAAAGTGCCACCACCCATGGGTCTCCCGAGACATTAATTGCCCTCTGCAAGCCAAGGTCTTAACAAGGCCTGGTCCCTCTTTAAAGCCACACAGACCCCTCCCCCCAGGCCAGACTAGCTTACAACACTGCAAAAAATGTCTACACCAATGCTATAAGACAAGCTAGCTTTGGCTGCACCTAAATGCTGCTCACCCTTCCTCCTTCTAAAAGGTGGTTCACTCCCTTATAGACCCCCTTCTCAGACCACCGTCCCTAATCTCAAGCAAAATGATCAAAACATTAAAGTAGCAGAAACCCTAAACAACTTTTTTACCACATTTTTTTTTGTTGTTAGTTATTTAACCAGGACTAGCACACTAAGCTTGAAAGCTTTTTACAGGTGCAACCTGGGAGCACAGGGAAGTTAAGGACTTGCTCAGAGTCACACGGTATGCAAGTGGAAGCTGTGGGGTTCAAACCCAGGTCTGGTCTGCTGGATGTCACCAGATTTGCAGCTCAGAGCCTTAAACCACTGCGCAATACTGCTTCCTGATGTGCCCTTCCTGATCAGCCCCCCAGACCCCTGCACGACCCCCCCCCACACCCTGCCCAAAACACATTCCTCCTCACTCCTGCATCGCCAAGAGAAGTCCTAAATGCCCTCTATTCCTTGAACATCGCAAAATCCAGCCTAGGTTACATCCACCCCAAGCTTCTACGTATATCTGCAGCAACAATTGCTGTTCCCCTTGCATACCTACTAAGCTTGTCCTTTGCATCTGGCAAGGTTCCCCAAGCCCGCAAATCAGCTTGTGTCATCCCCCTTCATAAAGGTGGTGACCTTTCACTTCCTGGAAACTACTGACCAATCTCTCCTCCCCTCTCTTGCTAAGCTGCAACAAGTTCTTGTCTAGACCAGACTGACTGACTTTCTCAGGTCCACAAACTACCTCTCGACCATACCTCTCAACCTCCTGCCTCATAAATCAGGGACAAGGCTTAAAAACATCAGGGACAAAAGACCACAATCAGGGACACATCTTCAAATTGGTGATATCTACTCAGGAACCTGGAGAATAAGGGGCTTAGTATAAAATGTATTTTCTAAAGAAGAACAAATCTGCAACTTTAATGTTTGACATTATTTTGTGCTTACAACCCCTACTGTTTGGTCATGGAAATACAATTTTTAGGAGGGACAGAGTAAAATTTTGAGGTAAATCAGGGACATCCCTGAAAATCAGGGACAGTTGAGAGGTATGCTCTTGACATATCAATCTGGGTTCAGAAAGCACCACCACACTATATCCTCCTTCCTCTGTGTCACTGGACATATCCAGTCTGCTGCTGACCAAGGCCGACTAACTGCTGCCATCTTTGTTGATCTGGCTAAAGCCTTTGTCTTTGTTCCCACCCCTGCTCCTTGATGAACTAAAAGTAGCCAGACACGACTCCCCATGCAGTTCAATGGTTCAGATTGTACCTAGAAAATAGGCTTTAGTCAGTCAGGATTGCCAACCCCCCACACTGGTGTCCCCAAGGGTCTATTCTAGGCCCCATTTTATTCTCCCCTTTATCAATGACCTCCCAGCTGTCTGCTCAAGATCCCTCATCCACATGTATCTGGGCAACACTATCCTTTTGCTTGGGCACAGTTCTAAGCAATGTTCACTACTACTACAACACCATGTAATCTTGGTTTTGTGCAAACCATCTCAAGATAAATGCTTCCAAAATTGTCTCCCTGACTTTCGGTCTGCCCAAAACGGGTAAGAACACCAGTCCTCTTGCAATCACCACCTTGATGGAATCACAGTAACGCGCCCTCTTCCTATAAATATCTAGGGTGTGGCTCACCCTATCTAAACTACTCAATCCACATCGATGGCGCACATTGAAGCTCTGCCCAAAGCGCGTACTACTCTACAGAAACTGACTCCTCCCACTACTGGTTAGATGCACATTATTAACAAAATGACTACTCCCATTTTGACTACGCTTGACATAGTGTACTGCACCACCCATACACCTCACTATCCAGGCTCGACTCCCAGTTTCGTGCTTTTGCCACTTTGCCACAAACTCCCCTCTCAGAACACGTCATTGCATGATCCTTTCTTCCCTCAGGATACCACCCCTATCCTGCCACTGCTTCAGCCACTCTGTTTCCTTTTATATTCCCCTACCTGACTGAGAAGCTAACTCCTGCAGCCACTTCTCCTCACTCACTGCGCCTCGAGGGAATCCCACTTTTCTCCCTCTCCAAGCCGTCCGTATCCACTGGCAGATCCACCTTCACTTATAGACTCCCTCTTATGGAACAGCTTCCTCTGCACCTAAGAAACTCACCCTCTCAACTCCATCAAATATTAACTTCATCAACTCCTCTCCCACCTGTGCCTGCAATTAGCCGGCCCCAGGTCTCGCTCCGCCAATGTACAATGGATTGATATCAGATCCTCAGAACTGTATGTTATAATTGTAAATATTTAAACTGAGTGTAAATAATTCCTTTTGTTTAAACTTATGTGACTATATAATGATTACATGTATCTATTTATGTATTTTTTCTGTTGTATACTCCTATTCCCTTATCCCGGTCACACCTGAAACGAGCCTCAGCTCAGTGTGCTTTTCCGTTACCAAATGTTTGCTTAAATAAAAAAATAAAAAATTTAAATTTCAGAACAGACAACCTTTACTTGTCACCTAGATTGCTGACCTGTTAGAGCTTTAGGTTGCTATGGGCTGGCTCAAGATTTTGCACCTACAGTGTATTATACTGGCATATTAGCATCAACATGTTAGGGTGAGTTAATGTTTGTGTCAAAACCCATCTTTCTGACAGATTTTAACTCCGCTGTCTTAGTAATGGGGTTTTGAAAACTGGCATTTACCCTTTCTGTACTTGGAGGCTAAATGCATACCAATATGCAAAACAATAGGTTCAGTAGTGTCAGTGCTGTGAAATGCTGAATTTACATAAAATACCAAGATTTTAAGATTTCTTTGTGCATGGATAACAAAATAACACAGATTTATGGTTGACCCATTGGCACAGAGGCAGAGCATCCATCTGCGATGCCAGTGAGCTGGGTTTGGGAATGGACTCATGAAGTTGGAGGGCTGGGTGGGGGAGAAGGACGGAGCATCCTACCACTCTCGGGGCCCCACCCTGGAGGGTAAGCCAGGGCAAGCTAACATTGACCTTGGGGAGGGGCTGCCCACCCATTGGCCCTGTCCAGGGGGGTAAGCCTAGGCATGGGGAGGTGGTGGGAGCAGGAGCTGAGCCCCTGCGGGGTAGATCGGGGGCTGGAATAAAGAATAAAAAAGAATAACAAAAATAAATAAATAAATAACACAGATTTAAAACCCGAAACATTTAGATTATCTATAGTGGTCCAGAATAGGTTCACTTGGTTTTTAATGACAAACAAAGTCCAAATTAAAATGTTATTAAAGGTTTTAAATCATCAGAGCCTGTGCATGCGCAAAAAATGTAAAAATATATGAAAACTACAACATTTTTATCTTCATTGAAGATTGAACTACACATCAGTTACAAATAAAATTACAATAAACCATTGTCCTTTGCCCCGGCCCACTGCCTGTACCTCACCATGAACATGAACACTTCTGTTTTGTCTTTCGTGACTGACTTAGAAACATAGACAATGATGGTAGAAAAAGACCGCTGGTCCATCCAGTCTGCCCACAATCCCTAACAAACCCGGGACCTATTGTCCATACAGGGTTCACCCACGCTATCCACCCCCATGCTCCTCACCCAACCACCATCACCCTGAGTAACCACTAAGCCCTTCACTCTGTCCCAGCCATGTTTGAAACCATTGATAGTTTCAAGCCGGACTTCTAAACTAGCTAATCATGAGGGAAAATTAAAGTCACATGTCCACCTCCTTTTCTAACACCAGGGCGCATTCCTGGTGATGGATCACCTAAAAAAAAAAATGGTTTGGTACCACTGGTACCCAAATCTGATAGATGGCTACATCCTCCCTTTGGGTTTCTGACACTGGTGCCCAATCTTGGCATTGGGAAATCAGCCAAAAACAACCCCAACCATTAGCACCCATGCCACACTACCCCATCCCCAGCCCACTTAGCACCCATGCACACCATCCTCACCCTTCTGGTACCCATCTTTTAAATGTTCTTTTATTACCATATTGCTTTTTACTGGAATTCCATGCCAAACATTTTAAGGGAAGTCAAAATTATTTTTTACTCATATGTATCTCAGTTTAGGAGACAGTATAGCGTAGTGGTTAAGAGCTCTGAGCTGCAAACCTGGAGACCTGGGTTTGAATCCCATCAGCCCCTACTTGCATGCTGTGTGATCTAGAGCAAGTCACTTAACTTTCTTGTGCTCCTCGGTCGCACTCTGAAACAAGCTCCAGCTTAATGTGTCTTTCCTGGTTAAACAATTCTCCTTAAAAAGAATGTAACTTCTTCTGAAACTTTGTAACGTTTGTAATCTTCTATTGCACTGTATGTATGTAATGTTCTGTCTACATCTTTGACCATCTGCGTTTTGAAAATTAGCAATATTTTCCAAAGACCATCATTTAAATAAAATGAAATCTTTAAAATAATCCTCCTGTGTGAGGCAGCTGTCACAACCCTTCCTCGACCTCTGCTAGTCACCATTAACAAAAGAAATAAACTGGTCAAGAGCCAAATGACTGCTAACGTATTCACCTGATAAGAGATACAGAATGAATGTGTGGCCTAGCTGTAATTTACATATTGCATTACTGTGACGGCAGCCAGCTGGAGGTGATGGGTGGAGTATTTGTGCCAGACTCAGCCTGGGACAAGAGTGGTCAAGCTGGGTGCTCGGGTGGGGTGGGGAAGAACTACTTTAAACAAAAGTGGAGTAAGTGGCTGGTATGCAGTGCTACATTCCTTCTAAAGCGTTGAATTACAGATGTGTTGACATTGGCACCCCATCGACTTTCTTCCTCGGTGTGGTCAAAACTGAAGTTAGCTTTCTCCCATTTTGGCCATGCCTAGCAGATCACTAACAAGAAGTCTGTTTTAAGCTTTGCTACAACCATAAAAACTCTGAATGTCTAGCACTCAGAAAACCTGACGATCATAAAGCAATCACTATGGGCAGCTTTGAGTAGCCCCAACAAATGACAACTATTAGAAGTACATGTTAGCAGTGGAACGAACCAGTGGCCAGTAATATAGCGCTGGAAAGAGACAAGCAGTGATCTGAGTTC
Source organism: Neoceratodus forsteri (assembly GCA_016271365.2). Lineage (NCBI taxonomy): Eukaryota > Metazoa > Chordata > Ceratodontiformes > Ceratodontidae > Neoceratodus > Neoceratodus forsteri. Next base: position 372,380,476 of record CM057450.1, on the reverse strand, counting down.
TTTCATTTCTACCTTCTCGATGCTCTGAGTCCTAGTTGGAAACTCCTTTACCAGTGAGTGCCAATAACATTTCTCATATGACTGACACCAAGTAGTTGGGTGAATTTACTGTACTGTGTCAGCTGTGAGAAAGAAGCAAGTCAACTACTTTTAGTTGGGAACTTAGGCTGAGAAAACAAAATGCTTCTTAAATACCACTGACTAGTCACCCTCTGTGCACATATCCTTCAACAGTTCCTGTACTTCCTTTAAAGGAAATGTCCACCCAAAACTTGCAAAAACATATGTTGTGCAGAGTGTTCTGATTTGTATGTTAAGTTGTTGTGTGTCCTTCCCTCTGTCTAAGAAGAGTTTTTCCTAAATTAGCCTGCTAGCTTTAGGGTAGTTTTACGAAACCTGGAGATCTCCATATGAAACAGCTTAATTGTATTTCTTTGTCCTACAATGCACCTTGTTTCATATGATGGTAATGTAGCAGAGACCATAAATCCAGCAGAAAGCATTGCTTTACAATCAGTTCACAACAGTAGAGATGGCTATATTTTAAAATCTGTAGAATTCATCCTGGTGACCACCCTCATCGTAAAGGTTTTGCTATCCTGAAAAACTTTGCTGCTGGTAATTTTTGTGCAGCTTGTAAAGCTTCCAAGATATTTAGTTGGTTTGGCATGTGTGTGCTGAATGTTGGTCTCTTACATCACAGTCACATGAGACAAGATGCACTGTGGGAACAAGAAATAGAATTAAGCTATCAGGGATGAAGATCCCCAGGGTCGTAGAAACTAACATAAAGCTAGCAGGCTAATTTAGGAAAACTCCTAATACCAGTCAGAGGGAAGAAAACACTAGAACTTCACATACAAATTAAAACGCTCTGCACATCATATATTTTTTCAAGTTTTGGGTGGACTTTTCCTTAATCCCAAGAGGCCACTGTTCTCTTCAGTGACATTTAGAAAATGATTCAGTTTTTTGAGTTCATAATACTGTAGAAGTAGACTTTTCATTTTACACCAGGGCACCACTTCCTTTGGGGGCAAACATTTGTACTTTAGCCGGTTTATAAAGAAATTAATAAAAGTGGAAGAACAGGGAGAAATGGAAACTAGAACAGTTACTGCACCTGACACTGTGGACTAGTTTGAAATAAATGAAATAGATAGGAAATTAGGAATATCCCTAGAAAGAACCCCCTCTGGTGTTATTTGTGTGCCAGTGTTGCTGTTGCCAGCTGTTTCCACACTGCTGAACTGCTCTTCGTGTTTCTGCCGCTTCTTGTCTCTCCTGTGACTGTAAATAGAAGGTACCTTCTATAATGCAGTGCATTAGATTCCCTACAGTATCTATGGCATTGAATTACAGCTGTGCTGCGGTCAGTACCCTGCTGACTTTTTCCAGTGGAGTGGTCAGAGTAGTGCAGTTTGCCTTTTCTGATTTGGGGCACATACAGCGGACTGCTAACAAGAAGTCTGATGTAAGCTTTTGATAAGCAACCTTAAAAACCCTGGAAAAATGTCTGGAAATGTAATAATCACACATGCATTGGGATTTTATTTGCAAGTCTTTTTTTTTTTGGCTGATAAATTGATTTTGGGCCCAAATTTTCAGGATGCCTAAATCGCCACACACATCCAACACAACCACATAAGTTGCACTATGGTGTAAATCCAACCCCAAATGTGGATTCCAGGGTTGACCATGGTGAAACCAAGAACCCTTTTAAAATGATGGAATGAAGAAGAAAGCGGGCAACTTAATCTTCTATGCTACCGTTACCTGAGTGACCACAGGGAGCAGTGCAGGCATAGCCGCATGTAGGATGAAGCACGCCAAATGGCTCTGTGATGGCACACATTGTATACACAACCTGAAGCCATTGCCATCGGTGGGTTTTTGTGCATGTGTGTTTGCCTGTGTGCGCATGTGTTCGTGCGTGTGTGTATATGTGTGCATGTGTGTGTGTGTGTGTGTGTGTGTGTGTGTGTGTGTGTGTGTGTAGGTGGAGAGATTGGTGAAAAAGGGAAAACACCCCAGCCTTGCAGAATGCCACTCACGTGGTACTCTTGGGACACACACTAATAATGATTTTTTACTAAACTGAGACTCCTTAATAACTGCATTTTACTGCTACTCCTCCTCCTCCTCCTCCTCCTCCTCTGTCTACTTCAAAGCTTTCAACACCGAAAACCATCCACTACTACTACTCCAGCTCCAAAGATTGGGTGTAGCACCAAATGCCTTGAACTGGTTCAATGACTACCTAACACACAGGAGCCAGTGAGTCAAAATTGGGCAGACAATATCCAGCTCCAAAGATGTACTCCTAGGAGTCCCTCAAGGATCAATTCTAGGGCCCCTACTTTTCAGCCTATTTGTAAATGAACTCCTCTCAGCATGCACACCAAACTTATGTTATATGCAGACAATGCCATGCTTACAAGCAGCAGCACCTCCCATGAAGCCATACAATCAGAGCTAGTGAACTCCTTCAATAAACTCGAGGATTGGTTCAGAAGGCAAAAGCTGCTACTAAATTACAAGAAAACCAAGGCCATGCTTCTATCTAGCCCTCACCATAAGCGGAGGCACACCTCCCTCAGAATCAGTAATCAGGCTGGTGAGCAGACTGAGCAGATACACTTGTTCAAGTTCCTTGGGATCATCATTGATGACTCACTTACTTATACGCACCACATAGACTCCCTTGTAAAAGAGGTGAACACAAAGATCGGGGTCCTATATGGGCATAAAAAATTCCTCACCCCGGAAGCACTCCGAACCTCTGTCTCCAGCTCCATACTCTCCACGATTGACTACGGGCTAGTGGTTTATGGTGCCTCCACAGATACAGCACTCAAAAGGGTCCAAATTGCACTGAATAAGGCATGCCACTTCACCCTGTGCGTGGATCAATACACTCACACCTGTACCCTATATGAGCGTACAAACTGGCTCAACCTAAAAGACAAGATCAAATTCCAAAATTGCTTCCTGGCAAAGAAGGCACTCCTAGGGAAACCCCACCCTGTGTAGGTAAACTGCTTGAGGCTTCTCCCACACCTCACATCACCAGAGGGAGGAAGAATGGGACACTGTGTATCCCATTCCGTCGAACCTCACTCAGGCGGCGTGCATTCGCTAACCGGGCCTCCTTTTGGATAAATGAACTCCCTTAGAAACTACACCCAAACAGCATATCTCAATTCAAAGTAGGCCTCAGACAGCATCTCATGTCATGTGCAAAGTGCACCTGCTGCTCAGGCTCCTCCTAAAGTTTTAGACCATCAACCTAGGTACCATCCAATGCGGCTACCTAGAGAACCCCTGCCTCCTTCAACAGCCCCTGCAAATAGATAATACCTCCCCTATCCTCCCACCACCCTAACTCGACAAGGCCCTTTTGGAGCTGCCTCCTACCCCCAAAGCGACCTGGCCCACTACCCCTACCTCTCACCCTCTGCATATAAGTTCAGACCTCTGTCCTCCTGTTTTTTCTGTCACCTGGCCTGATGCAAACTGAGTAGGCGTAAACCCCTATGTAGTCTTCTCAACTTTAGTCTAACAACGGTTTTTGGTGGTTGCCGGGGCGGGGGGTTACTGGTTAACTGATGCTATCAATCATTTTTATCTGAAATAGCTTCTACTCTGTTACAATTACTCTTTCTCTCCAATTTTTGTAACTCTCATGTAATGCTCTTGTATGCCAATGAGCTGGCATCTGTAGCCACTGTATATGTGTCTGTCTTATTTGTCCACCCTGACGTGGAACCTTTGTAAAGGAGCTCACGCTCAAAGGTCTATCTGATATATTAAATAAATATATTAAATTGAAAAATAAATAAATAAATAAAATTGCTAATACAATAGTTCCTCCCCAACCCCTCTCCTTCCCTTGTCTTGCTCATAGCTCAAGTCTTTGTACTGGTTATTACATGTCTGTAAGTCAATGACTATATGTTTGTAACTAAAATGATGACTGTTGCACATGCTGACGTGGAACCTTGTAAAAGAGCCTCGGCTCAAAGGTATTGTAATCCTAGATTGAAATAAATGAATAAACAAGCAACTACTGCTACTCCTACTACTTCTACCTCTACCACTACTACTACTGCTGGTACTGTTACTGCTACTACTTCTATTTCACAACTACTACTGCTACCGCTAATTCTACTACTGTTAGACTATGTAGACTGGATAGGACAAGCGGTCCTTAACTGTTGTCAAATTCTATGATCTTACTTCGAGAGGAAGCTCTTGCAGCAGGTAATGACATATAGGACTGGCACCACCTGGTGGCAGATCATGGCAAAACTTTCTAGCAGTAGCTAGGGGACAGCCCACCTCACCTCGGCTACTGCCCCGACATCCCATGCAGTATATAGGAGGCGGAGGTCCCCTCATGCTCCAGTTCTTTTCCGCCATCGTATGTGTTAATTAGCTCTCGGCTATACCTTCGCCAGTACTGACCGCAATTTAATTAAGTTCTTCAACTAATCTTCTTTATGTCCACTCCACTGACAGGGCACACTAACAAATGCTCCTGCAGGCGTCAGATCCCCTCTAAGGCTGGTCATTCCACCTGTCTCTACTGCTTGGACCCAGACCATGACACCGGGGCCTGCTCTCACTGCCTGGCCTTCAACAACAGAACCTGTATAAGGTGCCAGAAATTTCTCCAGGCCTTGCTCACGCAAAAACAGTTGACTGCCATGCAGAGAGACTCATCTTCAGAATGGGATTCTTCTACTTCCACTAGGAAAAAACACCACAAGGACAAGCACAGAGAGAAGCACAAGGAATGGGAGAGATCCCACTCGAGGTCCTGGTCCTCTGGATCACATATGGCCTCCAAATCTAGCTCTTCAGGCTGCGAGTCCCGCCTGATGATCATCAAGCCTTCTGCTCCCACTACTGCTCTCTCCAACTCCACCGGCTCCTCAAATTCTCTTCAGCCGATCAAGATTCTCCCTCCTGGGCTTCTCAGGAAAAACGTGGACTCAGGTAAGTCTTCCTCCTGCTTGGCCTCTGTCTCTGGTGCCGACGTCCGGGAAGGAAAAAAGGCTCGGACATTCGTCTGGCAGGGCCTCCTTTGCCTCAAAGTCCAAGTCCTCTGACTGCCATCAGCCTCCGGCATCTGATTGGCATCCGTCAGACAAGACTCATAAAACTCCCAACCGCCCTCAGCCTCGGCTTCACAAGGGGTCCGTCGGATACACACAGGCCAAATCCGGTGCCGTCCCCGATACCACTCTGCCGCTGGTGGCTAAGGTTATCCTGATGCCAGCATCTCTGGCTGGAGCTGATGCTGGCTCTGACATCATTCCTCTGTCCCATGTCCAGATGCTGGCCTGGCCACCTTCAATGCCTGATGATGGCCTACAGAAGGCCCCACCCCCTGTCACCTATTAGGCGATGCCGGACCAGCCCAACACCAGTGCCGACGACGGCATGGAGGCACCGATGTCTGAGCCAGCCCCTAGCTCTCCCAGGCTGAATATGGCTCAGGTAAAAGAGCTGTTTTCCCATTGGTGGGACACTGTCAAGCAGGACCTGAATCCCAAACCAGAACTGCCTCCCCCATCTCAACCTGATTTGGTTCCCGTACCTCAGTCGGATGCTACAGAGGTTCTGCAACCACAGGGAGAGGATACCGGAAGGCCACATTTGCCTTGCAGTCCCCATAAGCATACAGACAAGTGCAGGTGCAGACGGTCCCTCTCTCCAAGCTCTTCATGCTCTCCTACGCTGGACTGACACAGGCACAAACGAAGGAGATGACACTCTCGTTCTCCCCTCTTCTTCGTACACATATGTCGACTCAGACTCTTCTCCCTCCTCCATGCATGACATCGAATCTCTGCCTGGGGACACAGAGGATCTACCAAAATCTCTGCTGGATGACCCCAGTTTTATGGAGGTCATGCATCACATTCAAGAAAACATGGGGTGGGATATGGAGGCCCTGGACCCGGAGCGCTTGAGGTTGGCAAAATACCTATACCAAAAAGACCCCAAGCCATTGGTCATCCCACCCATGGTGGACACCTTTCAGGACATTACCCAAGCTGCCTGGAGGCACCCCATTCATCCTCTGTGGTCCCAAGAAGGCACATCATCCGTACTGGGCACCTAAGGACCATCCCTTCCTGGCCGAACAACCAGCTGCAGACTCAGTGGTGATTTTGGTGGCTCACGACCATTCACAGAGGCCCAAACACTTGAACACCCAGCCACCTGACAGGGAGTCAAGCAGCTGGATTCATTGGGCAGAAAGCGTACATATGTGCCATTAGCAGCATCAGGAGTCTCAACTTCCTGACCCATATGGTCCAGTTCCAGAATGCCCTCTGGGAGCAAGGGCTGGACATCCTGCAAGGCATGCCAGATTGCCGCAAAGGCAGAGCTTGCAAAATTACTCCAGACAGGCTCAGACATTGGTATGCACATTTTAAGATCTGCTATGACTACAGACACATCTGCAAGGGTGGCTGCCATGGGCATTTGTCTCCAGCCACTCTGGCTTCTGGGATTCAGGGTTTGCGCCAGACATTCAGTTGAATATTCTGGACGCCCCCTTTAAAGGTTCCATTATCTTTGGAGAAGAGTCGGAGAAGATCATCTCAAAATTACAAGACTCCGGTAAGACTGTCCGTACCATGCAGTCAATGTATCACCCGAAACAGGGACAATTTTGCAGGTCCTGTTTTTGTGGCCAAGGGGGACATCAGCCTTAGCAACCCCACTTTAAACAACAGCCTCAGTGGGGAGGTTTTGGTCGAGAGGGGGAGCCAAGGGCTCTGTGGCCTCCACCTCTCGACAGATGAAACTAGCCCCAGCTGGCTTTCCCCTCCCACAAATGCCTGACTATTCCAGTGACCCTCCTCTCCCTGATGTACTACCAGGAGAGCAGGTGGAGGCCACTTTTCTGTATGCAGAAGCATGGAGAGAAGTGACGCCAACCAGTGGTTCCTCGAGCTTGTGGAATATGGGCATTCCATTGAGTTCAAAGATCTACCCCGACAGACCACTTCCATCCTGCCACCCATGGGGACACAGAGACCAGATAAGGCAGGAGATTTGGGCTCATAGCCAAAAGGGCCATAGAGCCCATACCTGTCGAGAGAGACCCTGGCTTTATTCCCACTTCTTCCTGGTTCCAAAGAAGACAGGATTTAAGTAACAAATCTTGGACCTCAGTGATCTGAATCTGTGGGTTTCTAGAAGAGATTCAGTATGGTCTCCCTCCCCAGTCTACTTCCCATGATATCCAAGGAGACTGGTTGGCATCTGTGGACATGCAACATGCTTATCTGCATATCCGCATCACCAAGGGACACAGAAGGTTCCTGAGGTTCTGATCTGAAGGAAGACACTTTCAGTTTTGAGTTCTTCCCGTGGTCTCTCCTCTGCCCCAAGAGTCTTCACGAAGTGCATGGCAGTGGTCGCCACAGCACTTCGGAGGACAGGCCACTTTGTGTTCTGTGACCTGGATGATTGGCTCCTGCTGGCTTCCTCTAGGGACCACCTTCAAGACATGATTCGGGACAGTCTCGCTCTGTGTCAGCATCTGGGTGTCACAAAAAAACCCCAGCAAATCTTTTCTGACTCCAACTCAAAATCTACAGTTCATAGGGGCATTATTGAACACTGTTCAAGGGAAAGTGTTCTTGCCAGTGGACCGGGTAGAATGCATCCAGGGTCTAGCTGCATCATACTTTCAGCCTTTATAGTACCGCCAGACTAATGCTCAGGTTACTAGGTCACAGGCAGCAGCCATAGTCTCTGTTCCCTTCACCAGGTTGCAGATGAGCACTATTCAGTGGACCCTCAAGGTCCAGTGGGACCAGAATCAGGACGACCTCAATGCACAGGTCAGAGTCATGGAGCCAGTCCGCTGGGAACTTCACTGGTGGATGTCATCCTCGATGATCCTGGAAGGAGTTCCTTTCAGCCGGAGCCCCATCACAGACAATGTCTATGGATGCTTCAAACACGGGATGGGGTGTGCATTTGGGGGATCACAGGACTCAAGGTTCCTGGTCCCCATCAGAGGAGAGTCTACACATAAATGTCCTTGAGTTGAGAGTAATCCTGTATGCACTGCAGGTGCTGGACTCAGTTATCCTTCCAAGTCACCTCCTCGTCCAGATGGACAACACTTTGGTGGTCTTTTACATTAACAAACAAGGAGGCACCCACTCTTATCCTCTCTGTCGAGAGGCTATGAGAGTTTGGGATTGGGCCACCAATCATCATTTGGTCATTTCCGCCATTCATGTTCCAGGTATCCAGAACGTATTAGCGGATGCTCTCAGCAGGTCGAGGTCGCAGGCCCATGAATGGTCCCTCCTTCAAACCATGGCCGACGATCTGCTCGCCAGGTGGGGAACCCCAAATCTGGACCTTTTTGCGTCTTGATCCAATGCAAAACTGCCCAGTTTCTGCTCACTAGATCCAGGGCCTGGTGTTTTTTGGCAAGATTCGTTGTCCCTCTCTTGGAAAGGAGGTTCCTTTATGCCTTCCCTCCCTTTTTCACTTCTGCCGAGGGTTCTCCCAAAGTGCAATCAGAAGGAACTACTGCGATCCTGATTGCTCCACTGTGGTCTCATCAGATATGATTCCCCTTGCTACAATGTCTTTCAGCGGAACCTCCTGTACCCTTACCAGTCTCAACACATCTTCTGTCTCAGGACAATGGATCCCTGGTTTATCCGAGCCTGAATTCCCTCCACCTGCATGCCTGGCTCCTCAGGACCTACCTAAGCTTAGGTTTGGAGTCTGATAAGGTGGCGCAAGTCCTGGTGGAGGCGAGAAAACCCTCCACAAGAGCTACTTACACTATGAAATGGAAACATTTCTGTCTTTGGGCCACAGCAAGACATTTGGATCCATTGGTCTGTCTGATCAATACAATTTGAGTACCTGCTTTCCTTATTGGAGTCAGGTTTAAGTTCGCCTCCATTAAGGTACACCTGGCCACTCTTTCTGCCTACCATGCCCCTGTCCAAGGCAGATCAGTGGCTCAATTGGAGGTGTCAAAAGCCTTCTCAGAGGTATCCTGCACATCAGACCCCGATCCGGGATCCTATTCCTCCTTGGGATCTACTTTTTGAGTTGGAGAAGCTGACGCCCCTCCTTGAATCAGCCACGGATTGTGAGCTGCTGCTTTCTCTCTCTTGGAAAATGCTGTTTTTAGTTGCTGTTACTTCCACTTGGAGGATTTCTGAGCTTCAGGCACTCATGTGTAAGGAGCCTTACTTGACTTTTCACAAGGATAGGGTAGACCTGCGCACTAATCCTAAATTCTTACCCAGGGTGGTGTCTGAGCTCACATTGAACCAGATGGTTCAGCTCCCTATGTACTACCCGAATTATTCTAATAAAGGGGATGCTCTTCTCCACACTCTGGATGTTCACAGAGCTCTGTGGTTTTATTTGTCCAGAACCAAGGAGGTCAGGAAATCTGATCAGTTGTTTCTGTCCTTTGCTTCCAGATCGTTAGGCTGCCTGGTCACCAAACAGACGCTTGCATTAGTTGATGCATTGCATCACTTTCTGTTACCAAAAACATGGCAAGACCCTATTGACCTGATCAGGCTCAGTCCACTAGAGCAGTAGCAATGTCATTCGCTAGCTCTCAAGAGGGTATCGACAGCGATATCTGTGCTGCAGCTAAGGCACACACTGTTCATACCTTCGCCAGGCATTACAGTCTGGATATAGCCTTCAGATGCATAGCTGGTTTCATCCTAGCGGTTTTACAGGGCCTGATCTCCTGAGAGATTTCCCCTGACATTCTGTTCCTTGACTTTTCCTGCCCTCCTCCCAAGTAGTTTTCTTTAATTTTATACTGCTTGGAAATCAGCCCTATGTCATTACCTGCTGCAAGAGCTTCCTCTCGAAGTAAGATAGTACAGTTATGTAAGAACTTACGTAACAGTAGATCTTCAAGAGAAGCTCTTGCAGCAGATATAACTTTCCCTCCCTCCATCCCCCAAGGATTGGCTCTTAATGCACTGGCCATGCCCACTCCTCTGTTTGGCAAGGGAAGTGTAGACCGTTTTTTTTCCTTTTGGCTGCAACCTCATGCAAGATCTGCCATTCTGGCATCCAAGAACTGGAGCATGAGGGGACCGCTGCCTCCTATATACTGCATGGGATGTCGGAGGTGGAGCCGATGTGAGGTGAGTGGTTCCCTGGGTACTGCTAGAAAGTTTTGCCATGATCTGCTGCCAGGTGGCGCCATTCCTATATGTCATTACCTGCTGCAAGAGCTTATCTCGAAGATCTACTGTTGTAGTAAGTTCTTACGTAACTGTACTTTTCTACTGTTACTACTTCTACCACTACTGCTGCTACTACTTCCACTTCAACCATGACTGTTTGATCTGCTGTATTTTACTGTTTTTATTGATTTATTGTACAGCGCTTTGATAAGTTGGAATTGCGCTTCATATATAATTATTATTATTATTACTGCTGCTTCTACTACTGTTACTGCTACTACTTCTACTTCTATCACTACAACTACTACTGCCACTGCTTCTACTTCTACCATAACTACTACTGCTACTGTTACTGCTACTACTTCTGCTTCTACTTCTACCAGTACAACTACTGCTACTACTTCTACAACTGCTTCTACTGTTACTATATTACTGCTACTACTTCTACCACTACTACTGCTACTTATACTACTGTTACTGCTAATACTTCTATTACTACTGCTACTATTCTTACTGCTACTACTTCTACTACTACTACTGCTGTTACTGTTACTACATCTATCATTACTACTGCTATTTTTACTACTGTCACAGCCACTATTTCTACCAGTACCACTGCTACTCACTACTACTCACTAAACTACTGTTACTGCTTCCACCCCACAACCATCACTACTACATCTACTGTCACCACTGCTCTACTGCTACCACTGTTACTGCTACTATGTCTACTTCTACCATTACAACCACTACTGCTACTACTATTACTGCTACTACTTCTACCACTACACCACTACTGTTATTGCTACTACTTCAAACCATACTAGTGTTGCTACTACTGTTACTGCTACTACTTCTACCACTACAACTACTACTGCTACTACTGTTACTGCTACTGCTTCTACCTCTACAACTACTGCTACTTCTACTACTACTACTTCTACTTTTACTGCTACTACTTCTACCACTGCTTCTGCTGCTACTACTTCTACTTCTACCACTATAACCAATACTGCTATTATTGTTACTGCTACTACTTCTACCACTATACTACTACTGTTATTAATACTACTTCTAACAGTACTACTGTTGCTACAACTGTTACTGCTACTACTCCTACCACTACTGCTACTAATAGTACTGTTGCTGCTACTACTTCTACTTCTGCTACTACTTCTACTACTGTTACTGCTAGTACTTCACCAACTACCACTGCTGCTATTATTATTGCTACTACTTCTGACCATTACAACCACCACTCTGCTACTACTGTTAGCCACTACTTCCCCACCATCACACTACTATTGTTATTATGCTACTACTCTAACAGCACCACTGTTACCGCTGCTACTACTCCACCACTACAGATGCCACTGCTAGTACTGTTGTTGCCACTACTCTAATTCCTGCTACTACTCTATTACTGTTACTGCATACTACTTCCACTGCTGCCATATATTAAGCTACTACTCTCTACTCTTCACCATTACAGCCACCACTGCCACCACTGTCACTGTCACACTGCTACTACTCACTACTCCACTCTGCCAACCACCACTGCTACTCTACCATCATTACCACTCCACCAGTACCACCACCGCCACCACTGTTGTTGCTCTACTTCACCACTATAACAATCCATGGTACCACTGTTACTGCTACTCATTTCCGCTTCCACCATTACTACTGCTACCTCTACTACTTCACTTCCCATCACCATCACCACCACCGCCACTGCCACTATCTCCATCACACCACTTCCACCAATACCACTGCAACTGCTGCCACTGTTACTACTCACTACATCTATTTCTCACCACTCACCACTTCATCACTGTTACTGCCTCCAACTTTCAGCATCACCACTGCTACTCCACCTCTACCACTGCTGCCACTGTTGCTGCCACTACTTCCTCTCTACCACTACTGCTACTACTTCTACCAGTACTACTAGTGCTATTACTGTTACGCTATTACTTCTACCACTGCAACTGACTGCTACTACTCTACTTTCTACCACCACCACTGCTGCCACTTTCACTGCTTCTACTTCTACCACTGCTACTGCTACTACTGCTACTATTTCTACTACTACTACTCCTGCTGCTGCTGCTACTGTTACTATTAAGATATCTATTTCTACCACTAATACTTCTGCTGCTACTATTGCTACTCCTACTGCTTCTACTCCTACCAATACTACTGCTACTTCTACTACTTCTTCTACTACCACTACCACTGTTACTGCTTCTACTTCTGCCATTACTACTGCCACTTCCACTTTTACTATTGGTACACAAATGCTCACATCCTGGGAAATAAGATCTCAGACCTGCAGGCTATGATGTTGGAGGCTAAACTGGACACAGTAGCAATTAGTGGGACATGGTTAACCAGTAACCACACTTGGGAGAGTTCAGTACTTGGCTATATACTGTTCAGAAGAGACCGAGGTGCAAAAAGGAGAGGTGGAGTGGCCCTGTATGTCAATGAAAATATCAAAGCTACAGAAATTCAGAATACACATAAGGAGCCAGAAGAACTGTGGGTCACCCTGGAAACAGGAAATGGGACAGCCATAAGAACTGGGGTTGTCTACAGGCCCCCAAGACCAGGGGAGGACATAGATACATTACTGTTAAAAGACATACAAACATGACAGCTAAAGGGGAGGTTCTGATAATGGGAGACTTCAAAATGCCGGATACAGATTGGTCAATACCAGCAGGAACATCTGCCAGATCTAGACACATGGTGGGTTCCCTGCAGGGGAGGACCTCAAACAATTGGTACAACAACCCACAAGAGACAGGGTGATCCTAGATCTAGTACTGACTAACAGGGATGAGATCACAGATCTCCAGGTAGAAGGTCACCTGGAGGCCAGTGACCATCATATGGTATGGTTCAATTTGGCCACTACAACTAAATCATCCCATCCCATTCCAAGGCAAAAATATGGGACTTCAGAGGAGCTGACTTTGATGAGATGGCCAACAGAGTTAAGCTAGCCCTGGCAGAAAGAAACACAGGTGAGGGAGTACAGGCAAAGTGGGCAAGCATTAAGGATGCAATACTTGAAGTAACATCCCATTGTGTTAGACAGAAAAGGAAGTGCAAAAGAAGAAGGAAACCACTTTGGTTCTCAAATACAGTAGCAAAAAATGTCAGAGCCAAAAGGCTGGCCTTCAGGAAATATAAGAGAACACAGCGGGATGAAGATAGGAAGGCATTCTAAACTGCCCTAAGGGAAGCAGGGAAGGCAGTAAGGCAGACAAAGTCCCAAACTGAGGAAACACTAGCACAAACAGTAAAAGAAGGTGACAAGACTTTCTATAGATACATTAGTGAAAGGAGAAAGTCCAGAGGGGGTATTGCTACGCTCAAAGGAGAAAAGGGTGTGTGTGTGTGAGGAGGAGGACCCCGTAAAAGCATCTATCCTAAATAGATACTTTTGCTCAGTATTTACTGAAGAGAAGGTAGGACAGGGCCCACAGCTCAGCACCATGGACACAGGGGGGAGAGAGGTGAGCACTACTCCCTTCACAAAAGAAAGGGTCCTACAAGAACTCGCTAAGCTCAGGGTGGACAGGGCTATGGGACCTGATGGCATTCATCCCAGGGTACTAAAGGAGCTAAGGGTGGAACTAGCAGAGCCATTAGCAGAACTGTTTAGTGAGTCTCTGAGCACAGGAGAGGTCCCAGAAGACTGGAGAAGGGCTCATGTGATCCCACTCACAAGAGTGGTAGCAGGGAGGAGGCAGGAAACTACAGCCCAGTCAGTCTTACCTCAGTAGTGGGCAAGATTATGGAGGCACTCCTTAAGGAAAGGATAGTGCAACACCTGGAATCCATAGGGGTATAGGATCCTAGACAGCATGGGTTTACAAAAGGAAGGTCCTGTCAAACTAATCTCATAGATTTCTTTGACTGGATAACCAGAGTGGTGGACCAAGGGGGAGCAGTTGATGTTGCCTACCTTGACTTCAGCAAAGCTTTCGACACTGTTCCACATTGAAGATTGATAAATAAGCTGGGTAGGCTTGGGATGGGTCAGAAGTTGGTCAACTGGGTGGCAAAGTGGTTGACGGGCAGAAAATAGAGAGTGGTGGTAAATGGTATACAGTCAGAAGAGATGCAAGCCACAAGTGGGGTACCTCAGGGATCAATCCTGGGACTAGTCCTCTTCAATATCTTCATCAGTGACATTGCAGATGGACTAGAGGGTAAGGCTTGTCTGTTTGCAGATGACACCAAGATCTGCAACAGAGTAGATGATCCAGATGGGGTGGGCAGAATGATCAGAGATCTGGATAAACTAGCAAAATGGTCAGAAGAGTGGCAACTGGGATTTAATGCAAAGAAGTGCAAGATCATGCACATAGAGAAGAGAAACCCTGAAACCACCTATAGTCTGGGAGGGGAGTTGCTGGCAGTCACAAAGGAAGAAAGAGACTTGGGTATCATCATCACCGATGACCTGAAATCATCCAAGCAGACCTCTAAAGCAGTAGGTAAGGCTAGGGGATGTTAGGGTGTATCAGTAGGGGTATCACAAGAGGGAGGTAATAATCCCTCTTTACAAGACACTGGTTAGGCCCCATCTGGAGTACTGCATGCAGTACTGGAGGCCACACCTTCACAAGGACATTACCCAAATTGAGGCATTCCAGAGAAGGGCAACCAAAATGGTGCAGAGACTGCATCAGAAGACATATGAGGACAGATTAATGGAGCTCAATATGTATACCCTAGTGCAAAGGAGGGAGAGAGAGATGATATGATCAAAACATTCAAACACCTTAAGGGCATTAACAAAGTGAAAGAGTCTAACATGTTTCAGTATAAGAAAAATAGCAGGACAAGAGGACACAGCATGAGATTAGAGGGAGGCCGATTAAGGGGTAATGTGAGGAAGTTCTTTTTCACAGAAAGGGTGGTGTATACATAGAATGGCCTACCTCAGGAAGTGGTGGATATGAATACAGTGCAGGGCTTCAGACAGGCATGGGATAGGCATAAGGGAGCAATACAGATGAGTATGAATAGATAGGCCACTGACAGAGCAAAGGCCGATGGCACATTTATAAGGTAGAAAAGGAAACGGGCAGGCTGGATGGGCCTTGCGGTCCTTATCTGCCGTCAACTTCTATGTTTCTATGTTACTCCTACTACCTCTACAACTACTACTGCTGCTACTACTGTTACTGCTACTACATCTATTTCTATCAGTACTACTTCTACTATTGTTACTGCTACTGCTTCTACTTCTACCACTATTACTGCTACTTCTAATACTACTTCTACTTCTACCACTACCACTACTGCTACTGCTGTTACTGCTTCCACGTATACCATTACTACTGATAATGCTCGCTAAAAATACCACCAACAGCTTAATCTGGTCCAGTTTCAGTTGCTTACCATCTGTACCCCCCCTCCACTCCAGTCGCCCCTGAAAAAGGGACTTCTAGGCCCAGTGGGCTTACTGGGTCAACAAAATTCAACAACAATCAACAACAACAACTTCCATTTCTACTACTGTTACTGCTACTACTTCTACTACTACTACTGCTACTACTTCTACCATTACTACTGTTGCTACTACTGTTACTGCTACTACATCTACTTTTACCGCTACTACTTCTACTGCACTATTGTTACTGCTACTTCTTCCACTTCTACTTCTACATGACCACTGCTACTTCTACTACTACTACTTCTTCCATGACTACTGCTGCTACTTCTACTACTGTTACTACTAGTACTTCTACCACTACTACTGCTACTTCTACTTGTACTACTGTCAATGCTACCACTTATACCACTGCTACTGCTGCTACTACTGTTACTGCAAGTGCATCTACTTCTATCACTACTACTTCTACTATTGTTACTGCCACTACTTCTACATCTAGCACTACTACTGCTTCAACTTCTGCCACTACTACTGCTACTGGTACTTTTATTACTCTTACTGCTACTACAACTTCTACTACTACTGCTAGTGTTACTGCTACTATTGCTACTACTGTTACTGCTGGTACTTCTACTTCTGTCACTACTATGGGTGCTGCTACTACTTCTACCACTACTGCTACTGCCACTACTTCTGTCACTACTACTGTTACTGCTGATACTACTTCTACTTCTATCTGCACTGCTACTGCTTCTTCTACTACTCTTACTGCTACTACTTCTAGTTCTACCATTACTGCTGCTGCTACTGTTATTACTATTACTTCTGCTTGTACCACTACTACTACTGCTACTTCTACTTCAACTACTGTTACTATTACTACTTCTACCACTACAACTGCTACTGGTACTGCTACCACTGCTACTGCTACTACTTCTACCATTACTTCTGCTACTACAACTGTTACTGCTACTACTTCTACTGCTATCTCTTCTACTACTGCTACTTCTACTACTGTTACTGCTACTACATCTACATCTAGCACTACTACTACTGCTACTACTTCTACAGGACTACTTCTATGCTTCTACTGCTACTACTTCTGCTTCTTCTACTACTGTTACTGGTGCTACTATTACTGTTACTGGTACTGCTGCTACATCTGCTTCTACCACCAATACTGCTACTACTGTTACCACTTCTACTTCTACCACTACTAATGCTACTTCTACCACTGTTACTGCTACTAGTTTGACCAGTACTACTACTGCGGCTATTGTTACTGCTACTACTTCTACCACTACCACTACTACTGTTACTGCTTCTATTTCTACTACTACCATTATTACTGCTACTTCCACTTCTACTACCGTTACTACTTCTATCTCTACTACTACTGTTACTGTTACTACTTCTACCACTACTACTACTTCTACTACTGTTGGTGCTACTACTTCTACCACTACTACTGGTACTGCTATTACGTCTACTTCTATCACTACTATGTCTGCTGCTACTATTGTTACTGCTACTGCTTCTTCTTCCACCACTACTACTGGTACTACTAGTACTGTTAGTGGTACTACGTCTCCTACTACTGTTACTGCTACTACTTCCACCACTTCTACTGCTACTTCTATTACTGTTACTGCTACTGCTTCCACCACTACTACTGCTGCTGCTAATACTGTTACTGCTATTACATCTACTTTCTACTACTATTACTTCTATCTGCACTGCTACTGCTTCTACTGTTGCTGTTACTTCTTCTACTTCCACTTCTACCACCACAACTGCTACTTCTGCTGGGTAAAAGAGCCTTGAGGTGAGCAAGGAATATTAATTTCTTGTTGAGTAGTACATTACCCTTCACAGTATTTTCTATCCGTGGATGGATTTTTTTTTATTTTCTTTTTTTCTGTGTTTTATTTGACTTTTTTTACACTAAGTTTTTTTTTCTCTATCTCACCTGGCTGGCCCCCCTTCCCTCTGTGGCTCCCCTAACCCCATCTCCCATCATCTCTGAGACTTACCTTAAGGAGCCCAAAAACAGTTCCCAAATGGGTTGCCTTCCTTAAGTGAAGCAAAAAAGTTTGTTCTGTGGCTGGTGGGTCAAGTTCAAAACAACAAGAAGAGTCCCTATGGACAGACTAGCCACACACAAGTTGTAGAATTCAAACGTCTTCTAATTTTTTATTGTTTTATTTTATTTAAACATTGGTAACTGGGAAAGGCACACTGAGCCAAGGCTCATTTCCAGGTGCAACCTGAACTTTTATTTTCTTAATTCATATAGAAGGGCCCTCTGCTAAAGCCCAGCACCCTCCCCCCAACTGGTCTTCTTCAGGGAGAAGGGTTTGTTCTAGTGAATTTACTATATTCATTTGTCATTTTTCTTTAAGGATCAAAAAATTCAATGTGTCTCATATGTGAATCTGTGATATAATTGCTTCAGCAATGCTTAAATGACATTTGCCTGATGCTCAGCAAGTGTTAGATGTTTCAGGTGTTCAGTTTCATTCCAGTATTCTGCTTTCAGTTGTCATGTAGTACTAAACCAAATGTTGAGATGCTCATAATTCCTA
Source organism: Neoceratodus forsteri (assembly GCA_016271365.2). Classification (NCBI taxonomy): domain Eukaryota; kingdom Metazoa; phylum Chordata; order Ceratodontiformes; family Ceratodontidae; genus Neoceratodus; species Neoceratodus forsteri. The sequence goes on along the minus strand of CM057450.1, from coordinate 372,362,246 downwards.
TTTTTTCTTGCATCACACTATAATTATTTATTATCAGTTATTTCTGTACTGGTAACTCAATATTAAATCTGTTAGCAAACAAACATGTACAAAACAAACGTTTTTGTGACATTTGCATGCTAATGCAGTAATGAGATTGACTGCTGCCTGTACACACAATATAGAGGATAGTGTATGGTCATCGATGGTTAACCGGTTTGTTAACCATCGAGAGGTTGCCAGGGCAACCATGTAAACCTCGAGAGCGAAGCTCGAGAGGTTTAAGTCGCCATGGCAACCTCAAAATGGTTAATAAAATGGTTAATCATCGATGTACCATATATTATATTTTATAGTGTATGGTACCACTCAGATTTTAAGAAAGGAAAGCAGTTACTTACTGCAGTTTTGTTTCAGTCACTGCCGCTCTGCCCTCACCGCCACGGCCATTTCAAGGCGGTCCAATCCAGTTGCACGCATGCCCAGACTGTTCCCGGTTGTTAACCCATCAATGTGACATACCATCGATGGGTTAACAAGATCGTGACGTCACGTCGATGGTAAAACGTTGTTATAAAAAGGTCGATTTTTACCTATAACAATGTTCTACCATACATTATATTATAATGTTGTGCAATATGTAACATTGACATGCCAATGTAACCATGATTTGGTAAAACTGTTGTGTGCAAGCAAATATTTCTCACCATTTCCATGCTATCATAATAGGACAGTAGTAATTATCATAAGCAGCATGTAATGCCACAATACTATTGTTTCCTGACATTTCTATGACTGTTAGTAGTATACTAATTATTTGATTCAAAAATGAAAATAAACTCAAGGCTGTCAATCTAAATGGAGCTGTCATCCAATTGGGATAGTGTGAAACATAGTATAGAGGCATAATTACAGTCACATACAAATTAAATGTTACAAACAATTAGTACATTACTTCATATGTTCAATACAGTGACTTTGTGATATATTACAGTTGAAAAAAACTGCAGCCTGAAGTGGGAGTGTATGTGTTGAAGTGTGCATGTGTATCTCTGGCTACAGAAGTACCGGACCATGACGATGGATGTCTTCTGTGTTGTCTGCACAGCGCTGCATGTTGTTTGTCTTACCTAATGATGGCTGTCTGTGTTTGCTTGTGTTGTCTTGGGCCTTTCACTGCTCGTATGAGGTGGGGAAATGCAGAGTTGGGGTTGGAAATCCTAACACTGCATTTCCCTGGTTTTGTTGCTTTAAAGTTAACCCTAAATGGTGCATTAACTGAGGTTTTTGAACTCTTCCAAATCATACCTGTAAATAGACATTCAATTGTCTAATGTATGTACCAGGTTACAAAAGTCAAATAAATAGATGAACTATGAAATTATTTCTTTATTATGCCATTGTGGTATGATGCAAGTGGGAATGAGCAGGCAGGGAAGCAGCAGCAGCAGGGTATATATTACTATGGCGCTGATCATACGGGGGGGCTGGTCTTTAGAGTTCCCTGCCTGAGAAACTTGCTTTCTTGATTTTTGCTATCTCATTATCTTTTTACATTTTGCCATCTCCTCCTGTGATGTCCTTCACTCCCCAGTGACCCACTCATCACCACCACTAGTTAGTGGTGTAACTGACATCAGACTTTCAGGATCCTCTTGTTCTTCCTCTTCTGCATCTACTTCTTCAGGCCCTTTCTCATCTGTTGCTTCTTCCTCTACTCCTATTCTCATACTTCCTTTTCCCCCGCTCCTCCTTTTCACTGCATGAAGCATATGCTTCCCCCTGTCCTTCTAACTCATCCTTGTGAGCTTCCCCCTACCCTACCTGCTGACTTTCATGCCCCTGCTCTGACAGCTCCTCTTCCATATTCTCCTAGATGGAACTCTTTGTAAGCTGCTTTGGTGGTGGTGGTGGTGCTACTGACTTGCTTTCATAGCACTGTGGGGTTGGTATACCTGCCCTGCCTCAGCTTGGCCTCATACTCCCATGAACAACAATACTTTTTTCTCTGGTGATAAGATAACCATAGTGTTAGTGCCAGTCCCAGACTCTCTGTCACCTTTTTTATGCAATGACTGGGGCAGCAGCACTGAGTTGGGTGGTACTGTTGTGGTTGTGTACTAATTTGGAGGCAGGGTGGCATCATATAATGCTCCAAGAGGTACTGGCATTTGTCCACACCCATGGACAATTGCACAGGTGGCTGTGGTGGCAGCTGTCATTGTGTTGTTCACTTGAGACAGACATGGAGTGGGCTTGACTTTACAAATCTGGATGGGTCTATTTTATTTTGGGTAGGGGAACTGGAAGCACTAAAATGAGGATGAGGGGGTGGCTTCTGGCCTTCTGGGTTGCTTAGGAAGTTTTCACTACCAAAGGTATTGCACAACTGACTGGGAAATCTACTTGAAATGGGAGTGGATCCAATGGACTTCTGGGGACTAATGAACCATGGTTACCTTGGCCATACTATCACATACCCCACCCTAGTGCTATTCTCAGGTATCTCCCCTCCCCTGCCTCACTGTTATAACTCCTAATCCCTGTCCTGACTCCTTCTCAAATCTCGACCACACCCCTTGCAGGATTGGTACTTGGTAGAACTGGCATGGAGAAACCTTGCCCTGCTCTTTTCTTCACCCTGCACCCCATACTCATCCAACGCTTTTCCTCATGGTTTCTACACAACATGACAGCAGGCACCCCCACATGCCCATCACCCACTCTGAAACACCATCTTCTTCATTTTCATGGTGAGATCTGGTGTCTCACTGCAGCAGCCTAGTTCACTTGGTTTTCACTCACAGACCAAAAAAAGATGTATTTCTGTGTCCTGAACCAACACCATTCAGTAAAAAATAAATAAATAAAATTGTCAAATACTTTGAAACTCCCCCATGCACCTTTCCCAGTCTAATAAATTTACTCTGCCTGCTCCAGCTGCAGGGCCTGCAGCTACCAGTGAAGGCTCACACTGTGCACTCTCGTCTGTACCCTGCAGCACAGTTTCACTAGCCTGCCTGAAACTATGGTTAAATGTAACAAATGAGCTAAGTGGAATGATAATGAATGATTCTCTGGTGAAGGCTAAAGTTTTTATCAAAAGTTATCCACATTAAAGGACCTCCATTAGTAGTCAGGGACTTCCCCTGTGAGAAAGAGCGTTGGAATGGCATGGAGATGTGTGCAGCACAAAGCGATCTTGATCTCCAGTGTCACTGACTGACGAGACTTGCTAAAAACTTGGACATGCTCAATGTGTGCTCCCTGTAAACAATCTGTGTCATGATGTCAGAGTGATGATGTGCCAAAGCACTGAAGGGAAAATGAGTTCCTGTAGACCAGCTTCACCGGTGTCCAAGATGTCAGATTTCAGCATGTTCGCCAAATGCAAATTCAGCATTGGCTCATCTTTATCTAAAATGCTGCACTATGGGAGGAGGACTGTGGGGGCAACATTTCAGGTAAGGTGGTTTTGGCTATGGGTGGTCTATCACAAGAAGCAGATGGGGGCAAAAGAATGGACAGAAGTAGCATACAGAGAAAACAAAATAAAAAATGCCTTTTAGGGCTTATATTTGCAGTGTCTTGAAGAGAATGCAGAGAAGGTCACATGACATGGAGTTGGCATCATGTCTTTTGTTGACCACACAAGTTCCTTTGTCTGTAAAAAAAGCAAGCTAAGACACGAATGTTATGCAGCAGTTGTTCCAAGGTTTATGGTGGGAACATTTCACAAATCTAGTGGAGTGTCTTGGGGTTACAGTTGCATCACCACATGACCAAAGTTTTCCTGAGAATAACAAATGCAGTTACTTCATTAAATTCAGCTGAGAACCGCTCATGAAAACAATGCAATCTATCAGTTGTCTTTCACAAAGATCATGTCAGAATACTGGCACTGACAATGTAGTACACGTGGTACAACAGCACCAACCTGGAATATGTATTCATTGAAAAAGTATGTGTAGCCAATCTCATAGAGATTGGCTACTATGGATCTCCCCCCCCCCACACACACAATTAGATGAGGTAAATCCTGGGTTTTTGCTTATGTGTGGGCACTAGGACCAAGCTAGGGGGTCCTTTTCCCTTGCAGCAACTGCTAACTAAAACACTGTGCCCACAATTAATAATGCACTGTCCACACAAATGAGGTACTGTAGAGTCTGCATACAAAACATTCATGGATCACATTTGCACATAACTCGGTACCCACAGGGTCAATATCTATTTACTAGGACATAGTACACAGGGCTTTTCCATGGGCACCATAAGTTGCCAGAAGTCTTCTATACAAATCAGTAGCCCATTGCAATAAACACATGCCCCTCCGTACACTGTATACATGCAGTCTCCCTGCTCTCTTAGACTGCTGGCATCTGGAGCCAAGCATTGTACTGCAGTGATACAGTGACCCAATGTTTGGTGCTTTTGGGGTCTGATAATCTATCCCTTCAAAGGGATGCCTGGATTTACTGGGCAACTTGCCCAGGCACCCTGCAGCCTATTCTTAGCTCCAGCTTACCATGGAACAAACTTTGTTGAGGCCTCATGGGGCAGGAGACACATACCTTTGTAGGTCATGCTTGGCACTCATGTACGGTCTGTGGTCTGGAGCATGCAGCATCAAAAGGATGATGGAGGGTGTCACCTGACTCCCCCATTACTCTACTTGTGTGGCATGGGGTTGCTGTCGTCCACATTCTTTAAACCTGTAGTGGGCCCTTATGATCCCCAGTTGATCCCTTGAGGGAATACCTCCACTACTCTATCTCTTCCTCTGATAGTTGGGGACCTTAGGACTCTCCCTCTCTCCTTTCTATGGTTCTCATTCTTTGTTCCCTTTTCTCTCCATTACTGTACTTATTCTCCCTGTTCTCAGGTATATAGCACCTGGCTCTAAATCTCTTTTTCCTCTTTCATCTTTCTTGATACAGTGGCCCAACACTGAGGGAGAAAAGCTACTTATCTTCCTTTCGCTATTTCTCCTTCTCGGGACAGAATCTGCCCTCCTCTGAGCTGACAGTTCAAGCTCCAGCCGGACAAGACTGAGCTGGTGGCACTGCATCCTCCCCTTTCATTATTGATTGGAGAGGCAAGCAGCAGCCAATAGTACCTCAGCAACAAAGCACTTGCACAGGGCATGTGCAGTGACACAGAAGCTCAACAATGCTGGGTGAAGACAGCCTGGAACATTCCAGGACACTGGGACTCTGCATGCATTAACCATTTAGTAACTGGGCTTGAACAGGAAGGGGGTGAGAGCCTGGTTACATATATGAATATTTCAAATTAAAATGTCTCGGTTTACAACATGTGTATAAATTGGCATCGACTCTGCTTAGTTCTACCTTGCAAGCACAATGTTAGTTTCTAATTAAGTATTATTGCATTGACAAAGGGGTGGATTATTATTCATCTACCACATGTTTTCTGCAGTTTGTGCCATGGGGTGGAAGATAGGAGCTACATAAGGAATAATATAATAAAGAGTATGTGTTATGCTTGGTTACAAATTTTTCCTAGATTGTTCAGTGATTACAGCAATTTGATTACTCAATGAGGTCTAAATAGCCATAGTATGATGACTTTTGATGGTACTGTTAAGTTTGTATTTTTTTCATAATTATTTATAATTTTTGCCATTTAATAAGATGGATAGCACACTCAGGCACGCACAGTCATTTTCCAATGTACACCCTTCTCAGGTGGTTGAAGGCACTCGATGTATGAGTGCACACAAGACGTGTATATTGGAGTATGATTGACACAAACCCTCTGATGTGTTATCCCTTGTGTAAAGAACCTCCCTAAATGCTTCATCACTATTATGAAACGTAAGCCAACTTTTTAAAATATATTTAAAAATAAATTAAACTCACGTTCAAGTTCTTGAGTGTGAACAACTTTGTTTTCATGGCAGGAGTCACATGTGCTCAGTATGGCTACTGTGTGGTTATCACATGGGTTCCATTCAATCAGAAGACTGGCTTTTATCCACATTTTATCATTTTTGATGAGTCCATACCTAATCAATATTTTTGCCATGGCCCATTTAAGAGTTTTTTTATATATATTAGTGCCACAGATACGAGCATTGAACTGACAGAATACGCACATCATCATTCTAATACACTATCAGGAATGTAATATTAATTCATTTAAACATAGTTTACCAGGTTAGCAAGCAGAACCCTGGACAGGTCTTCCAATTATGATGGTGTGCGTGTGTGTGTGTGTATAAGTTACAGGAGTGCATATAACAAGCAGTTACCACATAAGAAACAAGTAGCGCATAACTACAAGTACAAATACTGCATAAGAATCAGAGTAATGGAATTTACAAGATTAATAAATTACACTAATAATCGCAGGCTAAAAACATATCAGACACTGATACATAGATACATAGAAGGTGATGGTAGATAAGGACCATGTGGCCCATCTAGTCTGCCCCTTTTCCCTACCTAAAGCATTACCACATACCCTAGTTGATCTGTGGCTTACCCTCTCTTCCCTATTGTGAGAGTACTCTTATGTCTATCCCATGCATTCTTTAATTCCCTTACCGTTTTGGCCCCCACCACCTCCGCAGGAAGGCTGTTCCAAGCATCCACTACTCGTCCTGTGAAAAAGTACTTCCTCATGTTGCCCATGAGCCTACCCCCAGCCTCATATCATGCCCCCTTATTCTTGTACACCTTCTTTTCTGAAAGACACTACCCTCCTGTAAGTTGTTTATACCCCTGTTGTACTTGAATGTCTCTATCATATCCCTATCTCTCCTCTCCTCCAGGGTGTACAAATTAAAGTCATCTAGTCTTTCCTCATATGACTTTTAGTGCTGCCTTTGCACCATTTTTGCTGCCCTTCTCTGGACTGTCTCCAGAACTGGACACAATACTCCAGATGAGGTCTCACTAGTGATCTGCACAGTGGCATAACCACCTCCTTTTTTCTGCTAGTGATACCTCTCCCTATGCACTCTATCATCCCACTGGCTTTCCCCACAGCCTTCTCACATTGTTTGGTTATCTTTAGGTCATCAAATATGATTACCCCTGGTACTTTTCTTGATTGGTAATTGTCAGTACCTCTCCCCCATCTTGTACTCCTCCCTTGGATTTCTGTGCTCCAAATGCATGATTTTGCAGTTCTTTGCATTGAATCTTAGCTGCCACACTCTTGATCATTTCTCAAGCATGTTTAGGTCCTTTCTCATTTTTTCCACCACCCTGGAGTGTCGACCCTATTGCAGAGCTTGGTGTCATCTGCAAAGAGGGGTGTCCAGTTAATAAAGCACTGTAAGACTAGCATGGTGAAAAATAGTGAGGTAAGAATAGCTAATATGAGAACAGCTACAGGGTAAGCATAGCTAAAGGGATTTACCGCTAACCCTGTAGCTGTTGTCACATCTAAGGAGAGGAGAAAGTAGTAATGTGAGGGGTGTGTCACCGAGCTGCTTCTGTGGTGTAGGGGGCAGCTACAGTGGTGGACCATCTGGGAGACCAGGATTCTGTTCCCAGTCTCCCAACTGCGGTGTTTTTTTGTGTTCACCCCCGACCTGTATATTTTTTTTGTCCCCCCCCAACTTCTTCCTTCTCCCCGAGTGTCACCCCCAACAGAGTTGATTAGTTTTGTCGAGTGCGGTGGCATAGCCACCCACTAACATAAATTTAACCTGGTTTGTTGGTTTCGCTAAGGTAGCGCTTGCTGATTTTAGTGAGCACTAGCCTTGACTTTGCTCTGTTGCTGTGCATGGTTTTGGATTGCGCTATTTTGGTTTTTTGCTATATTGGCCGGGAAATGCAAAGAGGCACACCCTCCTCTCCGGCCCCTCTGCAATGTTGCTTATGAAGACATTAAAGAGGACTGGCCTCAATTGGCCAATGGGTTGATTATCATCATGAGAACTCAACAGCAGCTTCCCCCTTATGCAGCTTTGGTTTTCTAACTTTTTGCTCCACCCCGTAACAAGACTGAGCAAGTAAATCCGCCTTTTGACACATGGGCATCTATCAGTCCATTTGCTTCAATTTCAAACATTTGTATTCTCTAAGCCATCCAAGGTTTAAAAAAGTAAAACAATCCCTCCAGAAGTTAAAAAAAATGTTTCAGACATGTTTTACAAAATGATGAACTAAATACCGGCAGTTCAAACTGTATACAGAGAAACACTGCAGCCATCCCTCAGTGGTAACATCCGGTATAGAGGCAGAGACAATACCATAGTACTTGTTTCATTGAAAGAAAGAGAGGGAAGGTTGGATTATGGGTTATGCTAGGTTATAAAATGGGTCCTAGATTCTTCAGTGAAAGTGGGGAAATTCCAGCCTAAATCTCAGGTTGCTGATTGATTTGTAAATTTATTGCCATAAAGGAGAATGTTCATGAACCCTATCCATCATAATTTGAAGGTCCACAAAAAACAAATCTTTTAAATAAGGCATTGGGCTCCTTTGTAGCTTGCAGTAGTGCAGAGATATCAATTCTGAAGCCTGTCCCATAATGGTACTACATTGCCACCAATTTTACAACCTTATGATGTATTGCTTTATTTATTTAAAAACTGGTTACCAGGAGAGGCACATTGAGCTGAGGCTCATTTCCAGGTGCAACCCAGAGAAAGGGAAGGGCAAGAACACAGTTATAAAGATTACAATGACAATGACATGAAGTGCAAAAACTGAGTGGAGAACAAACAAGATAGCACAAACACAGCACATAGCGGAGGACAACTAAATTAGCATACAAATCAGCTGTGCAATTAGACAAGATCAAAAATGTGCTTAGTGCCTGAATGAATGGAGGTTGATCTGATCTTGATGGGAGGAGTCAAACAGGTTGTTAAACTACCCATGAAATAGCCCAAATCATGTGTGTATTGGGGCGTGAAATTAAGGGGAGGGCAAACTCATAGAGGAAAGGTTAGGAAGGGTTCAGGAAGAGGGCTGGCAGGAGCAGATCACTGATTATCAAGCTGTGCTTAACTACACTGTTGTTTCCTAGTACACTGTAGTCAGGAACAGCTTGATAATCAGTGACATTGCAAAGTTCTAAAAATGGTGGCAATGTAGTATTGGTATGGGGCAGACATAATGATCGATATCTCTGGACTGCTTCCAGCTAAAGAGGAGCCCAGTGGCTCAGTTAAACATTGTTTTAATGGATCTTCAAACTGTGATGGACTCTGTTCAGAAATGTTCCTCCTTGAAACTCGTTCAACCCTGTAGCCCACATGTGAGTTAAAAAGTTCTATGCTTAACCTTATTCAAAATGGCCACCTTGGACTGAATGAGTCACCTATAGTGTATGGTTAGGGCTTTATTGTGCACGGAATTCCAGCAGCTCAAAAATCTTGTTGTGCACATTCTAAAGTTATTGTACGCATTCTAAAAACCTTATTGTGCATGTTCTATCATTAACTGCAGCTGTGATTCCCTTGCACCAACTCCTGTTGCCTGGTTTCACTTCTCTGCTCACTGTACTTCAGTGTTATGGTAACTGCAGTTTAAAAAAAGACATATCAGTCACATTTCTTTTTTTTTTTTTAACCATGCACTATAATAAATAAAAATGGGTGCCATACACAAGTCTCCTTGTATTGCCATCTTGGGGTTGAGACACCAGTTTGGACCTCTCAAGCTTCACTCTCAAGGTCCATACGCGGGTATCACAGCCCCTCAATGGGAACACAGGCTTGTTGTGTTTAGGCACCAATACATTATTCCTTATGTTGTAAGGGAGTCAATTACTGCATCCTTATTGTATTTATTTGATTGTAATTATATTAGTTTATATTTGTAAATATTGATGAAATGTGCATGTACCTGCACATAACTGGATTTTTTCATATTTAAATGTTTCTTAATATTTGGAAACTTTTTATGCTAACCATAGGACTCCATCATAAACAAGCCATTGGCTCAATGGTCTATCTTTAATGAAATAAAATAACATAACCGTTGGCTATGACATTAGTGTTATCGTCTACTCTTTCCAGTAGTGTCATGACATTTCTCACTTCTATCCAAACAACTACTAGAAAAACAGTGTAGTCTGGTGGTTAAAGCACAGAGCTATGCGTCTGGAGACCCAGGCTTGAATCCCACCACTACCTCTTACTTACTTTGTGATCCTAAGCAAGTCAGTCAACCTTCCGGTGCTTAATCTACTCTCTTTGACATTTCTGTCTACTTTTTGCTTCTGCTAACTGTTCACTGATTGGAAAGTGCTTTGATGTATTGTGTGGATGAAAGGTAACAGTATTGTATAAAACCAAATTCCTTTCCTTCTTAGCATTCCTTAGCTCTGCCAATCACATTCATGTAATTGAGCAAATGTTCCTTTTACACTTTATTTAGGCTTATTCAGGCTAGCCTAGCTGGGAGGTAACATTTAATTTTCAGTGAGGTTTGGTATCTACCCAGTTTTATAGTCAGAACAGACTGGATCACATGGAGGTCAAGCCACACAGTGCATCTGTGGCTTTTGTTGGATTTGAACCTAGGTCTCATGATTCACAGATCTGTGATCATTTGTCACAAACAGTGTTGCTAGGAGAGCAGTAAAGGCAAAATGGCAAAGTTCAGAAATGAATCCAATTTGGCAAGGGAAGAAACTATGGCAGCTCCATAGACAGAGTCACCGTAGTTCAGTGGCAGGTAATGTCATGTTAGGAATGAGCCAAAATCTTGCCACAAGCATGCAGCATGGGCTGTGGCAGTATGCATCACTAAGTCAGGGGAAGAGCATCCGACATCAGTGTGATGCAAGGTGTCCTGCTGTTCATCCAGCCAGATACCAAGGTTTTTGTAGGAACCACCAAGGATGGTAAGGAGAGGGGCAGTTCTAGATCTGAAGAGTTTGTGCCTTGTCAAAAGTAACCGTGGCAATAGCTTTGCTTGTGTTAAGGATGAGTCAGCCTGACCGAAATCAGTTCTGCACTGCATCAAATCCTTTTGTGCAGGGCAAAAGGGTCAGATACAGTGGGACCATAGGTAAAGATTACTGAGCAGTCAATATTCGTGTGTATGAATATGCTCATACGTACACATGAACACATGCACATGTATAAAATGCACTTGTTAATCAGTATTGCAGCTTTTCCCCAGCTCATTTTCCCATGACGCAAGTAGCAGTTTTGCAGTTGAAATTTTATTTATTTATTTCAATCTAGGATTATACCTTTGAGTCAGGGACTCATTTACAGAGGCTTCACATCATAACAGATAACAGAAGTAATAAAATAATAGTACAATATTAAACAAACAGTTGAAAGTGAAGTGAACAGGACAAGATATACATCACAGTGAAATTGGTGAACAGTCAAGCTATTGTGTACAAAACTTGGTACAGAAATATTAAGCAGCCAGAACACGTTCAATTAATAACAGTTCTATTGTCAAAATGCAAGGCGGGTTAGGCAATACAGATTTAGCCTCAGGTACATAAAGTGCTATAATGGAGATGGCTACAGCTGGATATAGGTTGCAGGGGAAACAGGGAGGCCAAAAGGATAAAGTAGGATGGGGCAGAGAAAAAGCTGGTGGGGAGACAGAAATAGGAGGAAGAAGAAGAAGAAGGAGGAAGAGAGGTGAGTGTGAATGGAAGAGAAGAGGAGGAAACAAAGGAGAGAGAGAGAGAGAGAGAGAGAGAGAGAGAGAGAGAAGGTGGAAAAGGGGCAGATGGAGTGCAGAAATGGGGCCGAGGAGGGAGAGGGGAGGTGAAAGGGTGGGTAGAGGCAGAAGGAGTGCAGAAAAAGGACAAGGTGGGTAGAGGGTGGAAGGCAAAGGTGAAAGAGATAATACAAGCTAAGACCAGCAGATGCCAGTCACAAAAGGGTCTTTACTGGGCCAGAGAGGGGAGGCTGGTGGTAAGTGTCAAGGAAGGGGTGGAGACCATAGACTAAAGGACAGGAAAGGATAGTGGAAGTAAACAAGGAGAGATTAAAAGGGGTGAAATGGGAATTGATTTGAGAGAGGAGGAAAGTTAGGAGTCACAGTTGCAGATACTGGCCAATTAGTAGAGATTGAAGCTTTGTTTTAAAAGGGCCAAGTTTGGCTTTTTCAAGTAATTCTTTGCTGAGAGAGTTGAGCCAGATAGGTGCACGATATTCAAAGGACCTTTGACCTTGCGAGGTCCTACGGAAAGGGACTTTCAGAGTTTGGTCATTTAGACCTATAGTACACCTGGATGAGTTAGATTGTTTGAAAAGATTTTATACTCCAGAGGGGGTAAGTCCAAGTACTGATTTTTTGGTGAGCAAACACATCTGGTATCTAATTCGGCATTCTAAGTTAAGCCAGCTACTTTGGGTGTATAATTTGCATGTGTGGGTTAGACGGTGAACACCCAACACAAGCCTAAAGGCCTTATTGAGGGTTGTTTTGAGTCTTCTGAGAGCCGTAGGAGTTGCAACACCATACACTACCAGGCTGTAGTCAATGACTGATAGCACTGAGCTTAACACTGCTATCTTTAGGCCCTCATCAGTAAAGCAGGGTTTGTTTCTATCAAGTAAACCCAGTTTAGTATTTGTAATTTTAGCAACTTGGTCGATGTGCCGAGAGTAGGACAGAGTACTATCTGTGACACTTGAACAGCTGGTTCTGATCACTGTATCATTTTTTGTAATATAAAAATGTGGTATGGACTGACTCTCATGAGAAATGCTGAAACAGCATGTCAGTATCACACACACACACAGGTTTTAGATACAAGGTGTTACCTGGAAGTCCAGAAGCTAATTACAGACCAGGCCTTAATTGGGGATCTCCTGTTTGTCTAGATTTATGGTAGCTTACCAGATGCTGGGCATGAATCATAAACGTTTATGATGTTCAGAGGAAACACGGTGAAATTCACATGGTGATACAAAAGCATGTTGCACCTCCGTCAGATCTGGCAGAGAGACATAAGTCCCTTTGATGTCCTGGAAAGGGGAAGCTGATCATAAGATCAAAGAGAGTCATTTGAAGAAAATGAGTTATGCTGAGGTTACAGAATTTAATATTTGGATTAGACATCCTGTTTTTGTATAGATATATATTTTTTATATATTCTGACAGGGAGGAGCCAGGTGACCTCATGCAAAGGGGTTGGCCAAGACAGTCTTTTAAACAGTATTCTGTTTTCATTCAGATACTTTTATCTACGCTCTGACAAAGAAACATCTGTGAGCACTTTAAGCAGGTATTTAGAGAGAGAGACAAATCTAAGTACTGTAGTAGGAATTGCACCGCTAAAACCTTGTTCTTTTAAAAGATTGTATGGTTCTTGTGATATAATATTTCTGTATTTTATGTTTTACATAATTTTTATCTATTTTAGTAAAACTCTATTTTTAGAGCCTACTTGGTCTGTCTTTGAATTTCTTTCCTTTCCTTTACAAGTAAAGTATATATGGTTAAAGCAGACACTGTACATAAGCTTGAATGGTGATACCAAACTGGAAAAAGGTGAGAGTTTAATCTGAGATCTTTTATTAGAGTTTTTAAGGGTTCATTTTGGTACACCTGGTTAGGTGCCCGTAGGCAAAGATATCTGGCTCCCCAAAGACAGAATTATCTGAGCCTGTGCATTGGGTATGCTAGCAAGAGGTTCACAGTTTGAATCCCTCCAAGACTTGAGACCAAAGGTTGATTCGACCCCACAAAAACAGACAGGAGGGTTACCCTGTTTCTGTCAACTATTCACAAGACTGTACTTGGAGGTTGGCACTTTGGGAGTAGAGGGCTGACCTGCTGAGTGGGTTTGTGACAGATTGGTTGGCAGCGGTGTGTATAATTTTGGTATTACAAGCTTTCATTGTTCAGTGTGTCAGCTTGAGACCGTCAGCTCACTTGCAAAGAAAGAAAAAGGCAGAATTTTATTTTAAAAGGAGACAAAACTATATCACTTGACGTACAGTCAAGTTCCTACCCATTTTATTTATTTTTTTCCTAAAGTACAAGTCAGAGTAGCAGTAGTTAGGAAAGATGGCTTCCAACTACGGCAGACACAGTGTAGACTACTTAAGGCAGTTGTGTGGGGACAGAGGAGTCCCGTTCGAGGCGAAAGCCAGCAAGCAGAACCTCACAGATGCCCTGATGGTAGCAGATACCCAGAGCACCGAGTCACAGACCATGACTGAAAAGGACCAAACCTCGAGTGTGGCAGGGCTAGCTGCCAGTGCAGTGTCCAGATCTGATGAAGAGGGCAACAGGGCCAGTGCCAGTGAAGGATCACAGCTGCAGGGAAAGGTCACCAGTATCCTGGATCCAGAAGTACTCAGGCTGCAAATTGAGTTGTGCAGGATGGAGCTGGAATTCCAGATGGAGAGGGACCGTGAACAGCAGGAGGCGGACCGTGAGGCAGAGCGAGAATGCTGAGATACAGACCGTGAGGAGCGTGAGCACCAGCAAGCTGCAGAGGAGAAGAAAGAGTGAGAGCGCCGAGACGCAGACCGTGAGGAGCAGGAGCGCCAGAGGCAACATGAACTGTAGAAACTCCGACTCCGACCAGCGGCAGCAGAGCAGGTAAGTGGCTTGGTTTAACTGGGACTGCAGGACTGGGTTACCAATTGAATTCCAAATTAATAGCCAAATTTAAAGAGGGGGAGGATATGGATGCCTTTTTAAATTCTTTTGGAAAAGTTTGTATTCAGGCTAAAATTCCTAGAGAGTCCTGGGGCTTTCAGCAATCCCCGCTACTTACCAGGAAAGCTCGGGATGCATTGGGTCAAATGGACAATGAGGACAGTAATGATTACAGCAAACTTAAAGCTTAAAAAAATTTGAATTAACTGCTGAATCATACAGAGTTAAATTCCGTAAGCTCAGGAGAAAAGCCCTGACATGAATTACAAGGAGCTAGCCATGAAACAACATCAGTTTTTAAAACATTGGTGGGAAGGAATTGAGGCAAACTCTGTTGATAAAACTGAAAATGTGATTTTGTTAGAACAGTTTTATTGGGCATGCCCAGCAGAGCTAAACAGCAGAGCTCCTGGCTAGAGGACCGAGATCCCAAAACAGTGCAAGAGGCTGCTGAACTCTCAGACCGCTATGCCAAGAGCAGACATAGAAACATAGAAACATAGAATTTGATGGCAGATAAGGACCGCTTGGCCCACCCAGTCTGCCCATTTCCCTACCTGATGGATAAGCTGCAGATCCTAGTTAACCAGCAGCCTACGTCTTCCTACCCCCACCCCCTAGAATTGCCTTATGACTGTCCCATGCATGCTTGAATTCCACCACTGTTTTTGACTCCACAACCTCCTCTGGAAGGCTGTTCCATGCATCCACAACCCTCTCTGTGAAAAAATACTTCCTTAATTACCTCTGAGCCGCCCCCTTCTATCTTCAAATTGTGCCTCCTTGTTCTTGCACACCTCTTTTTTTGAAAGATGCTACCCTCTTGGACTTTGTTGATTCCCTTGAGGTACTTGAAAGTTTCTATCATGTCCCCCCTCTCCCTCCTTTCCTCAAGGTTATACATATTAAGCTCCTTAAGTCTCACTTCATATGTCTTCTGGTGCAGACCCTGCACCATTTTAGTTGCCCTCCTCTGGACAGCTTCCATCCTGTCTATGTCTTTGCAGAGATTGGGTCTCCAGAACTGCACGCAGTACTCCAGATGTGGTCTCACCAGCTGTCTGTACAGAGGGATAATAACTTCTTGTTTTCTGCTGGTGATGCCTCTCCCTATGCATCCCAGTATCCCCCCAGCCCTCCTTGCTGCCCTCTCACATTGCTTGCCCACCTTTAGGTCATCTGATATGACTACCCCCAGGTCCCTTTCCATTTTTGTTGTTGTTAGTATCTCACCCCATTGTGTACTCTTCCCTGGGTTTTGTTTCCCAGGTGCATTACCTGCACTTCTTAGCACTGAATCTAAGCTACCATACATTTGACCATTCCTCTAACCTTGCCAAGTCCCTTCTCATCCTTTCCACCCCACCTTGGGCATCAACTCTGTTGCAGATCTTTGTGTCATCTGCAAAGAGACATACTTTCCTTCAGTCCCTCTGCAATGTCACTTATAAAGACATTGAAGAGGACCGTCTAATATTGAACCCTGTGGTACCCCACCGCTAACCCCCTTTTTCAGAGTGGACTCCATTTACTATTACTCTCTGTGTCCTATTCTCCAGCCAATTCTTTACCCAGGCTGTCATCTTTGGACCCACTCCCAGGCTGGCTAACTTGTATATTAATCTTTTGTGTGGGACTGTGTCAAATGCCTTGCTAAAGTCTAGGTAGGCCATGTCCACAGCCCCTCCCTGATCTACTACTTTGGTCACCCAGTCAAAGAAATCTATCAGATTTGTCTGGCATGACCTTCCCACTGTGAATCCATGCTGCCTTGGGTCCTGTGCCCCTCTGGCCTCTAGATACACAACAATTCTTTCCTTCAGAAGTAATTCCATCATTTTCCCTACCACTGAGGTTAAGCTAACAGGTCTGTAGTTTCCTGCTTCTGCCTTGCTCCCACTTTTGTGAAGGGGAATCACATCTGCCCTCCTCCAGTCCTCAGGTACCACCCCATCCTCCCATGATTTGTTAAAGAGGGTAGTCAGTGGTGTCACTAGTTCTATCCTTAGTTCTTTTAGAATTCTGGGATGAATTCCATCAGGCCCCATTGCTTTGTCCACCTTCAGTTTTAAGAGCTCTTTCAGAACTCTTTCTTCTGTAAATGGGCTGGTATCAACTTCTGTATCCAGAGTGTTTCTACTGTTTGTTTTAGGTACCTCCCCCTCTTCCTTTGTAAATACTGAGCAAAAATATTTGTTTAGTATCTCTGCCTTTTCACAGTCACCCTCTGCCCACCCTCCCTCCCTTTATTAAGCCTCACTATCCCTCCTTGGTCTTCCTTTGCTCCCTGATGTACCTATAAAGGTTTTATCCCTTCTTAACTGAGTTGGCTATCTTTTCCTTGGTTTGGGCCTTTGCTGTTCTAGAGGCCTTTCCAGCTTCCTTTGCTTTAACTGATACAGTTCTCTGTCCTGTTTCTTCTGTGATTCCTTGTACTTCCTGAATGCTTTCTTTTTCTCTTGAACCTTCACTGCCACTTCCTTTGAGAACCATAGTGGTTTCTTACCTCATTTCATTTTGTTTATTTGCCTTACACAAAGGCTTGTTACCTCTGTGATGGCAGTTTTTATTATTCCCCATTGTTCTTCCACCCCTCCTTCTTGCCCATTTGCTAGTGCATTCCTTAGGCACTCACCCATTTTGGCAAAGTCAGCCCTCCTAAAATCCAGTACCTTTGTCTTTGTATGGCTTGACTCTATTGCTGTGTTTATTGTGAACCATACTGTTCGATGGTCGCTAGTTCCCAGATGGCTACCCACTTCTACATCTGTGATCCTCTCTTTATCTCTGTTTGAGAGAACCAGGTCTAAGATTGCTCCCTCTCGAGTGGGCCCCAATACTAGTTGTCTAAGGCATGCCCCCTGTAGGGCATCCAGAATAACCCCACTCTTAGAAGTGGCTGCTGCAACTGCACTCCAGTTAACATCTGGCATATTCAGATCACCCATCAGCAATATCTCCCCTTTATCTGCCATTCTAAGTATACTTTCTATCATTTCCTTGTCCATTTCCTCCCCCTGAGAGAGGGGGTCTGTATACAACCCCTGTATGGATTGTGGTGCCATTGTCTGCCTCCAAATTGACCCACAGTGCTTCTTCTCCTTCCTGTTTACCCTTTTGTTCTGTTGCTTTGATTTCTTCTCTTATGTAGAGAGCTACTCCTCCTCCTCTTTTACCCTCCCTGTCCCTCCTGTAGATAGTGTATCCTGGTATGTTTACGTCCCAGTCATGGTTCTGTGTGTACCATGTTTCTGTGACTGCCACAATATCCAGATCTTCCTCCTCCATCAAGGCCACTAATTCAGGAAGCTTGTTACCCAGACTACGGGCATTGGTACTCATTGCTCTCCATTTTTTGATGGCTTTACCTTCTGTAGCGGCAACCCCCACTGACCTTTCTACCTACTCTGAGAGTGAATGGGGTGGGTGTGACAGTGCAGAAAGGGAAAAGTGCACCTTCAGGGCAGCTAAAACCCTCACTGCCTCCACCGAAACCAGTTAGCTCCAGGTTTCAGAGAAAAGATTTCTCTGAGAGAAGAAATGAATGTTGGTAGTGTAAAGAAACTGGGCATATTGTCAGACAGTGTCCCAAAAAGGTGAGCAATAATACACAACCGGGTGCTAGAAAAGAAGTGGGTTGTTTGTGTGTCCCTGGAAGCATGCCAGTGAACATGAGGGAACACATGCACCCAGTCATGGTGAATGGTGTACAGACACAGGGGTTAAGGGACACAGGGGCATCCCTGACATTGGTAAAAGGGGATCTAGTAGAGCCTGGTCAGCTTGTACCCAATAAATACATCACTGTACAGAACTTTGCGGGTGGGGAGAAAACATTGCCCCTCGCTAGTGTTCTCTTAGACTGGGGTGAAACAGGGGGAACTGTGCAACAGGTGGCTGTAGCCAAAACATTAGCAGTCAATCAATCAATCAATCAAAATCTTTATTTATCCATGTGAACATCATTGAGCAGAGCTCTTTTACAAGATGGACCTGGTTAGAACAGGGTCTGGTAACATCAATCATAAAAACTTATAAATACATGTAAATAAGTATATAAACACAAACACAATGGTGCAGTAATAGGGGAGTCAAATGATAAAAGGAAGACAAGGCAAGCCATAGCAGAGGAGGATTCTAATAAAAGGGGGCAGGTCCACCATTGAACCATGCAACTGTATATAAACCATGTTCTCTGTATAGAAATACCAGTTAGTTCATTTACCAGGGGCAGTCACTAGTACTAGCCATGAAAATGGCTTGAAGAAACACCATCTAATGGCAGATGGGGTACCAGGAGGGGTATATAATATGTAAGCGAAGGATAAACATTGTGAGAAGTTATGTCCCAAGGATACAGTAGGTCGGTAGAACTGATGCGGTGGTGGGGCCCTACGGGGAGAGGGGAAAGGGGAATTAGGACTTTTATAGTATGATTGCATGTAGATTGTGGATGAGTCAATCAATCAATCAATCAATCAAATCTTTATGTATCCAGGTGACCACCATTGAGCAAGCTCATTTGCAAGGTGGACCTGCTGTTGGCAGGGAAAATTGTACGGTTACATAAAAATATACATAATACAAAAGGAACAGCATGTTTACAATACTGATAGGAGCAGAGTATTTACATTCCAAGTCACATGTACAAGAAAGATATACATAACACAACCCGAACGTAATATATATACACAGTTCCCACAGGAGCAGGATGTGTATGGATGTCATATACAAACCATAGAAGAAAAAAGAAGGATTATTTATATTCCTGTCCAGCAGAAACACGTTACAGGCCTGGATGGAAATTCCTAAGCTATGGAGGTGCACAAAACAGTGTGTAAGTCTTAGGTAAATGCGGCAGAAGGGGAGTGGTGAATGAGAGGGATGCAGAGGGTGCTACGGGCAAGTGGGGCAGAGGAGGGGGGAGTAGTAGTGGCAAGGGCTGATTTGGATAAGCAGCTGGGACTAGTGTTGAAGAAGAGAGGAACAGTAGTCAAGCTGCTAGGAGCGATAGAAGCAATTACAGATTTCAGCAAATGTTTTGTCATAGAGGGTCTTAAAGAAGGCAGGACTGACAGGTGAGCTAAGTCTCAACAATTTTTGTATCCTATTCCAGAGAGTAGGCAGGGCATAGCTTATGGCGGCCCTTCCAAAGCGAGTGTTGACCCTTGGGACATTCAAAGAAATCTGTGATTGACTTCTTAAGGCATAGTTCTTAATATGACTAAGGGAGACAGTCAACAACGTATTGTGGGAGTTTGTTGGTAAGGGCTCGGAGCGTCCATAGGGCTGCATTTCTATAACATCTGTATTGAAGGAGGGCCACCCTACGGCGCGAGAAGAGCAGTGATGTGGAGACGGGAGGCCAGTTATAAATCTCAGTGTTCTATGATATAATACATCCAGTTTTACAAAATATGAGGCAGGGCAATGGCCATAAATGAAGTCGGCGTAGTCAGTTAATGAAAGGAATGTAGATTGGACAAGCTGTCTTTTTACGTCTGTGGTCAAGAGGCGTTTAATTCTTAAAAAAAGACCAAGTCTCTGCCTCAGTTTTTTCAGTAGTTCTTCTGTGTGTTCCACAAAAGAGAGTTTATTGTCTAGCCAAATACCAAGGTATTTGAATTTAGTCACAAATTCAAGATTTTCTCCTAATAAGGTAGAGATTGATGGTAATGGACTAGCAACAGCAGAGTAAGCTGCTGGGCCTGATGGTGAGAAAAGAATGGCCTTGTTTTTTTTTGCATTTAGTAGCAACTTTTTGCTAAGGAGCTGGTACTGCAGAGTATTAAAGCCAGCTTATAACTCAGCGCAGGCAGCTTCAAGAGATTCCCAGCTTAAGTAGAGCACCGTGTCATCAGCAAACAAGTGAATACTGGCATCTTTGATGCCTACGTCCAAGCTGTTGATATAAATGGCAAACAGTAATGGGCCCAGTATGGAACCCTGGGGGACACCTCTTTTTATCGGTTTAAGTGGAGAAATCTCTCCATCAGCCTTAATTTGTTGCTGTCTATCAGAAAGGTAGTCTTGGAACCATCCCAGTGCGGTTGAGCCGATGCCTATAGTTTTAAGGTGGAGAGGAGCAGGCAGTGGTCAACAGTGTCGAAAGCCTTACTGAGGTCCAGAAACACGGCACAAATTAATTTTTTGTTGTCTAGGTCCCATTGCCAATCATTAGTAACGTTTGCCAGTGCTGTAATTGTACTATGCTTAGCTCTAAAGCCAGACTGCATTGGGTTGAGTAGTCTAGCATTGTCTAAGAAAGATCTCAGCTGTGTATCCACAATTTCTTTCGGAAGTTTTGAAAGTATGGGAAGAAGGGAGATTGGTCTATAGTTATTTAGGTCACAGGGGTCCCCTGCTTTAAATGGGGGAATGACGTGAGTAGTTTTCCATGCCTTGGGGATGGAGCCTTGTGCTAGGGACAGATTGAATAGGTGTGTTATAGGTGTAGCAAGTATATGGTATGCTATTTTCAAGAAATATGGGTCGAAGGAGTCAGCCCCAGCACTTTTTTTAGTATCTAGTTGTAGAAGAAGATCTTCAACTTCTTTCATGGTGGTAGGTGAAAAGGAGAAGTCCATGTTATTGCTACTTGGTTCTGAAGGCTGGGTGTTGGTCTGAGGAAGAAGGCTACTTACAGGTGCATTATCAAACACCAGGCCAGCAGTGGCAAAGTGATTGTTGAATGCCTGCAGTATCTCTAATTTATCGTTAATAATATTATCAGTGGTAATTTTGGAAGGAAGCTCACTTCCTGGAGAGTGGCAAGATAGCTCTTTTATGGTGGACCAGAACTTGGTAGGGCAGTTTGATACAGAAAGTAGCTTGGTTTGATAAAAGTTGGCTTTGGCCTCTCTGACCAACTTAGTACAGACGTTTCTAGATGCCCTGAAGAGACACCAGTCTGCGTCGGCACGAGATTTACGAGCCTTTTTCCAGAGGTAATCTCTTTTGAGTAAGGCAGCCTTCAGATCGGTGAGAACCAACGACAGGTTCTGGCTTTTATTCGTGCTTTAACCAGGGGAGCATAGCTGTTTAGGATGCTGGATATGATTTCATGAAGAACGTCATAGGCATCACTCACTGGCTTAGCCAGGTAGAAACTCTGCCATAGCAAAGAGTTTTTTAGATCATTGAAGTATGCAATAGGACTGAAGTTCCATCTGGATCTTTTAGTAGAAAACTTTGATGTAGATAGAGGTTTGGTAACAGTTCTCATGCCACCAATAAAGCAGTGGTCACTAACGTCCGCTAAGAGGATACCAGCATGGGAAAAGGAATGAGGTCTGTTAACAAGAACATCCAAGAGGGTGCTTCTCATTGCATTTTTTTTGTTGATGCGAGCAGGCTCAGTAATAAGTTGAGTGAGCCCATGAGAGTCACAGAATTGTTTTAGGGGTAACGAGACCTTAGTCAGCCAATCATAGTTAAGGTCACCTATTATGATTGTTTCCATTGGGGTAGTACCCAGGTGGGATGACAGGTGTGTCAGAAGTTGCGATCCTGCTGCTGGAGGTCTATAGCAGCCTATGATGCGGAACGCCACTGATGGAGAAAGCTCGACTTTAAGAGACAGGCATTCAAATCCACAGGCAAAGGAGGTAGCATCTATTATAGATACTGAGAATTTGTTTTTAACATAAATGGCTACTCCTCCACCCCTGGCCTGCCTGTCAGTTCTGAAGAGGAGGTAGTTAGGGATGTTTACCTCTCTGTCTGGGGTGGATGCCTGGAGCCATGTTTCCGAAAGCATGAGCACGCCTGGTGCAGTATGAATAATTCAAGCCTGGACTGAATCGAGCTTCTTTAAAAGACTACACACATTAGTATGCAAGAAGCTAATTCCTTTCAAAGTTGTGAGTTCAGAGGAGATGAGAGCACTTTCGTAGGGCCAGGGTTAAGTTCGACATCACCTGAGCATAGGAGTAGAAGGAGCACAATTTTCCTCAGGGCAGCAAGGAGAAGTTTAAAGGCACAAGTCTTTCTACGTCTGGTATAGGTTTGAGTACATGGGTCCAAAGACTGAATCATCTTATTGTGCTGCCCTACGGATACATATCCTAAGATCCATGCAGAATAGCACCAAGCCATACCTAGTTTGAATGGATAGGGTATAGAACCACGTAGAGGATATTGGTTAGCAGTTCCACTTCAAGGAGATTCCACAAACTGTGAGGGGATCAAAGGCGTACCGTGGCAGCATAAATTTGTTCATAGTGTTGGTATATGGGGAGACTAGCATGGTAAAGCATGCACCTTTTTTGGAATCAATTCTGTCAGGTTGCCTAACCACATAGGATATTATACAAAGGCTGGTGAATAAGCGTAGCCAAACAAGGCCTGTCATGGTTGCCCTTTATGTAAGTAAGGAGCGTACAGCAGTAGCTTCTGCTATCTAAGTTATATAGGTCC
Organism: Neoceratodus forsteri; assembly: GCA_016271365.2. Classification (NCBI taxonomy): domain Eukaryota; kingdom Metazoa; phylum Chordata; order Ceratodontiformes; family Ceratodontidae; genus Neoceratodus; species Neoceratodus forsteri. Next base: position 372,339,267 of record CM057450.1, on the reverse strand, counting down.
CAGGGGTCGTTGTTCCGTATGCGACTGTTTGGGGAAGTTTAAAAATGGAGTAACGCAAGATAAATGTATACTGCCCTCGGCTAGAGAAAAGAGAGAGTAGCTCGAATTAATAGTGGGACAACACAAAGGCTAGCAGTCTAAGCGAAAACAGCTCAATTAGTAACTGAAAAGCCTATGATTTCCTTGGCGCCTTGCAGTCTGGAGAGAGCTACAAAGTCACAAAGGGGCTGTAACACTTGGTTGCTGGGAACATTTTTAGACAATAAACACAGTTTTTTGGCAAATCAGTCACAGTTCAGTAATTTGTAGTACAATTTTCAAGTAAAACAGTGCCTTAGCAAGACAGGATATGCTAGACAGCAAGACAGGATATGCTAGTCAGTAATAAGCAAACCTAAAGTACCAAAATGGCATGCCTCAGCAAGACAGAATGAGATAAAGCTACTAGAAGGCTTAGTTGCAAAAAGGGGATGGGAGGAATTGCAGTTGTTGACAGTTAGTAACCAATAAATTGAAACATCAGATAGGAGTGGGTGGAGACTGTGTGCATTTAAAGGAGGCCTGGGAGGGGAAGGGGGTGGGACGAAAAATCAAGGGGAAGTTTGCAGAGCTAGCACTGAATCAGTGCACATACAGTTGGAGAGAAACTGCAGCAGGGGGGAATGGTAAGTTACTTTACACAGGCCGAGCAGAATGGGCTAAATTAAAATATATAAATGAGAAGCCGAGCACAGGGATGCAGGCTTATATTAAGCCACACGTCTCGGGTGCTGCTGTCTCAGGTGAGTGAGACCAGCCAATCAGGGAGCTCTACACAGGCGTGGAGCCAATAGCGCTACCCTGAGAAGGCACTGAAATTGAAAACAGCAAATGGCAAGTGATGATCTGGTTCAGCATTCACACAGCCCAGAGAAATCATGGCAATTTTTCAAGCGTCATACCTTATCTATCTCTTTGGGGGTAAGTGGATCAGGCTCCTTGCACTGTAGAGGTGCTATGGCTGGATTGTGACCACTGCCCGAGGGGGCAAGTGGCACCTGTAAGGAAGGAGACAGCAGGTTAAATACGAGCAGATGGGGGGTGTCTAAACAGAGACACACAAAGAGAGCTGAGCATCAACTTGAAAGACAAGTCAGGGGGCAGTCTTAGACAGAGGCAAGATGCCGGCTAACTTGGGAATCCAAAACAAGCACAAAAGAACAGACTGATGGGGGAGGGCAGGAGGGACAGAACAGAGACAGAGGAGGACAGGGGGACAAAGGAAGATGATTAAGAATGAAAGTCAAGGGCAGAAGCCTTAGGCTCAAGACAGAGGCTACACAGATTTTACAATTCACTGAATTTTCTAACCAAGTCCATAGCAGTAAGCATGTAAACCCAGTACAGTCTTAAATAGGATTAAAAAAATATATATTAACAAAGCCAGTAAAACTTTTTTACAAACTCAGTTCAAGGCAGTGTATAGAGTGAAAGCTTAATTGGGGAAAAAATCAAGGGGAAGTTTGCAGTGCTAGCACTGAATCAGTGCACATACAGTTGGAGAGAAACTGCATCGGAGGGAATGGTAAGTTACTTTACACAGGCCGAGCAGAACAGGCTAAATTAAAATATATAAATTAGAAGCCGAGTACAGGGATGAGTGCAGTATACAGCTGTGAAAAGAAGGCTGGAGAAAGCGGGAAGATAGACCAGTATCAAAGGGAGGACAGAGGCATCAAGGTGTTACATGAAAGCATGATGACAGACAAGGGCCAAGAAGGAGACAAACACTAGAAGTAATTTGTTCATGGTTAAATGAACACAGGTTAGCATGATGGCAATTCATGGTCATGGGAAACACTTGCACTGATCATTTCTGAGATGTGAATATAAGAGCTTGAAAGATGAGATGCCAATGGGTGACCTCAGTTTCAGTTTTTTTGCAATTTACTCCACAAGGAGGACAGTGTAAAGCTTATAGTAGCCCTGCCAAAGCAAGAATTAACTTTGGGAACCATCAGTAGGAGAGATTTGCAACTTCTCAGGGCGTAATTGCCTATTGGTTTTATAGGAAGACAGTCTGTAATGTATTGGGGCAGTTTTTTGGAGATGGCTCTCAGGGTCCATAAGGCTGCATTTTTATCATGCCTGAATTGAAGAAAACCCCACTGACTGATTGATATAGGGAGCAGTGGTGAGGGGAATAAGGCAGGCCTGTGATGAACCTCAAAGCTCTATGATATAATGTGTCAAGTTTGGTGAGGTAGGAAATGGGACAGTGACTGTAGTGGATGTCAACATAATCTATCAAGGATAGAAAGGTTGATTGTACTAGCTGTAGTTTGGCATCTCTAGTTAAGAAGCAGGCTATCCTAAAGAACAGGCCAAGTCTCGTGTCGTAATATTTTGAGTAATTCTTCAACGTGCTCTATCAAGGAGAGCCTATGGTCCAGCCATACTCCTAGGTATTTGAATTTAGGGACAAATTCCTACTTCTCGCCAAGAATTGTAGTAATCTGCGGCACAGGATCTGATAGGGCTGAATGTACCATTTGGGCAGAGGGAGAAAAGAGCATTGCTTTTGTTTTCTTGGTGTTAAGTAATAGTTTTTTGTTTAGGAGTTGGTGTTGCAGCAGGTTGAACTCAGATCGAAGGTCATTACATACAGATTGTAATGACGGGCGGCTTACGTAAAGAACTGTGTCATCTGCAAACAGATGAATGTTGGCCTTAGTTATGCGTTCATCAATATTGTTGATGTATATTGCAAATAAGATCGGTCCTAAGATAGAACCCTGGGGAACACCTCTTAGGAGAGGTTTGAGAGTTGAGAGATCTCCTCCCGCTTTCACCTGCTGGAAACGATCAGAAAGGTAGTTGTTGAACCACTGTAAAGATAATGGGTCAGCACCTAGTGAGGTCAGGGAAGAGAGTAGCAGAGAATGTTCGACAGTGTCGAAGGCCTTGCTCAGGTCCAAGAATACGGCGCAGGTGTAATTCCTGTTGTCTAGCTCTCTTTGCCAGTCATTAGTCATTCTGGCAAGTGCTGTGATGGTGCTATGTTTAGCTTTAAACCCTGATTGGACTGGATTAATCAGGTTATTAGCTTCTAGATACTGCCTCAGCTGGCTACTTACGACTTTTTCCAGTAATTTTGACAAGACCGGGAGAATCAAAATTGGTCTGTAATTATTTAGATCACAGGGATTTCTGGACTTGAACAGGGGTATGATGTGCGCTGTTTTCCATATTGAAGGAATGGATCCTTGAGTTAATGATAGGTTAAATAAATGGGTTATGGGCATGGCTAACACATGGATGTAATCCTGGGCAACAATCTCCAACAGGGGATGGTATGTGCAGTTACCCGTAGCCACGCGGCAAGGGAAAAGTGTAGTTTCTTGAACCCCACAGAAGCCATTGTGGAAACCACTGAGAGGCTGGTTCCCCAGCCTGTGTCTACAGAGGAGGAGACTAATGAACAGGGGATAGAAACTTCCCCAGTAGCAAGTAACCACACAGCTACAAGGGGTTACTCTGAAGAGGAAGGGGTGACCCATCGTCAGAGGGTTGGGATTGACAGTGATCCTAAGTGCCCTGACGTTAGCGCTAGGGAACCTAGTTTAGTGAATGAAGGGGACCTGTCCCATGCCTTGGGAATGTGTGAGAGGTTTACAGCTGCTCAGAGAAGTGACCCTAGTTTAGAGAAGCTGAGAGCTTGGGAAGACTTGGACGGCACACAGGGAGGTGACGGCAGACATAAGGTTTATTAGGAAAATGGACTTGTGTATACTCAGGCTGTGCAGACAGAGGGAGGGATGCTAGGCAGGCAGCTTGTCATTCCCTAGGGGTATTGTGAGCAGTTGCTCAAGATTGCACATGATATTCCCTTGTCTGGTCATCTGGGAATAACACACACTATGCAGCGGTTGGCCCAGAATTTCTATTGGCCTAACTTCACCCAGCAGGTGAAGGAGTATTGCAGATCTTGTCACCAGTGCCAAGAAATAGGGAAGGCAGGCAAGAAAACCCAAGCCGCCCTGATTCCATTGCCCATAGTAGAGGAGCCATTCCAGAGGGTAGGAAGGATATTGTGGGGCCTTTAAATACCCCCAGCTCCTCAGGGAAGAGATTCATACTGACTGTGGTGGATTATGCCACCTGGTACCCAGAGGCAGTCACCCTATCCTGACTAAGGACACACAAAGTGGCAGATGCCTTACTTGGGATTTTCTCCCATGTTGGGTTTCTGCAGGAGGTTATCACTGACTGAGGGGGTTCCTTCATGTCGGACCTGATGAAATGTTTATGGGAGAAGTGTGGGGTGGTGCAGAGCTGCACGACACCGTATCACCCACAAGCCAATGGGTTTGTAGAAAGATTCAATGGTACCCTGAAGTCAATGCTCCAGGCATTTGCTGAACAGCATGGGAGGGACTGGGAGAAATACCTTCCCCATCTGTTGTTTGCATACAAGGAGGTGCCCCAAGAGTTGACAGAATTTTCCCCCTTCGAACTCTTACATGGACGCTGGGTACATGGGCCCCTAGACTTGATCTGGGAGGACTGGGAAGGCAAGCACACCACCCAGGGAACTCCCATAGTGGATTATGTCCTTAGCTTTAGGGAAAGGCTGAAGGAGCTTATGGGGACAGCACAGAGCCACCTGGCAACTGCCTAACAGAAACAAAAAGTGTGGTACGACCGCAGAGCCAGAGCTCACTCATACATGGTGGGTCAGGAAGTCATGGTCCTTATTCCGGTCCAGAAAGACAAGCTGCAGGCTGAGTGGGCAGGACCATGTAAAGTGGTTAGGAAGGTAAATGACGTGAACTATATTGTGGAGTTACCTGACCAAAGACAGGCAGAAAGGATAAACCATGTCAACATGATGAAGCCATATGCCATTAGGGCTGACGTGGTGTTTGCAGTGTGTAGTCCTGCGGAGGGGATGGACGAAGGAGATCCCCTTCTGGACTTGCTGGAGGAAAGTAAGCATGAGTCCTCTGTCGAAGCAGTAAAATTGTCTCCCCAGCTGGCCCCAGATCAGATCCAGAAAGTAAGGGAGGTTTTAGCAGACTTTGCCCCATTGTTTAGTACCAAGCCTGGACTAACCCCCTTAGCGATGCACGATGTGGAGACAGGGACACAGATGCCCATATGGCGGACAGCATATCGGGTGTCAGGGGCTGTCCAAAAGGACATTAGGAGGGAAGTGGAGGAGATGCTGGATTTAGGGGTAATCCAGAAATCCCACAACCCCTGAGCCTCACCCGTAGACCTTGTGCCTAAGCCAGATGACTCTACTCATTTCTGTGTGGACTATCGTGGACTGAATGCAGTCACAAAGTCAGACGCCCACCCAATGCCCTGGATGGAAGAACTCCTGGACAAGTTGGGGGGGGGCGACCTACCTTACGATGATTGGCCTGACCAAGGGCTATTGGCAGGTACAGTTGACAGATAGAGCTAGGGAGAAGTCAGCCTTTATCACTCAGATAGGCTTATTTGAGTTCAAAGTAATGCCTTCCGGAATGAAGAATACCCCGGCCACTTTCCAAAGGTTGCTGAACCAGGTGTTAAATGGTGCTGAGGAGTATGCCGTGGCATACCTGGATGACACTGCCATCTTTAGTACCAGCTGGGAGGAACACCTTTCCCACCTTAGGGAAGTGCTGGGTGGCCACGGGAAAAGTGGCATACCTTGGGCATGTGGTAGGCCGAGGACAGCTCCGTCCTAACCAAATAAAGATAGAGGTAATCCAGGCATGGCCCAGACCAGAAACACAGAATCAGGTCAGGAGTTTTCTAGGGACAGCAGGGTACTATAGAAAATTTGTACCCAATTACAGTGCCCTGGCTGCTCCCCTATCTGATCTGACAAAGAAAAGGTTGCCCAAGAAAATTACCTGGGGCCAAGCCTGTGAGGAAGCCTTTTCCAAACTAAAGGAGGCACTGTGCAGTGCTCCTGTTTTGACAAGTCCTGACTATAGCCAACCCTTTATAGTTCAGACTGATGCATCAGACGTGGGTATTGGGGCAGTACTGAGCCAGACATCCAGCCAAGGGAGGGATCACCCAATAGCCTACCTGAGTAAACAGTTACTTCCCAGGGAGCAGGCATACTCCATGGTGGAAAAGGAGTGACTTAACATAGAAACATAGAATTTGATGGCAGATAAGGACCACTTGGTCCACTTAGTCTGCCCTTTGCCAAAGGGTGGGCCCTAAAGAAATTAGAGCCACACTTATATGGACAGCATTTTGTGGTGCAGACTCACCACATCCCCCTGGTCTGGTCGACGCAGATGGGGAAAAACAATGGTAGATTGCTAAGATGGAGTCTTGCTTTGCAAAGGTATGATATGACAATTCTACATAGGGCTGGAGCTAAAAATCAGAACTCAGATGGGTTGCCTGATGTCCATGAGGAGTGAACTGATTTGGGAAGCTCATCCCATGCAGGGGATAGAGCCCGAAATTCAGTCTAGGTGGGGAGGAATTGTGACACTCGGACAGCTGGTTCTGATCACTGTATCATTTTTTTTTTTATATAAAAATGTGTTATGGACTGTCTGTCATGAGAAATGCTGAAACAGCATGTGAGTATGACACACACACACACTCACACACACATATACACACACACGTGCACACACACGCGCACACACACACACACACACACACAGGTTTTAAATACAAGGTGTTACCTGGAAGGCCAGAAGCTAATTACAGACCAGGCCTTAATTGGGGATCTCCTGTTTGTCTAGATTTATGGTAGCTTACCAGATGCTGGGCTAGAATCATAAACGTTTATGACGTTCAGAGGAAACACAGTGAAATTCACATGGTGATACAAAAGTAGGTTGCACCTCTGTGAGATCTGGCAGAGAGACATAAGTCCCTTTGATGCCCTGGAAAGGGGAAGCTGATCATAAGATCAAAAAAAGTCATTTGAAGAAAATGAGTTTTGCTGAGGTTACAGAATTTAATACTTGGATATGACATTCTGTGTGTGTATAGATACATAGTTTTTATATATTCTGGCAGGGAGGAGCCAGGTGAGCTCACGCAAAGGGATTGGCCAAGACAGTCTTTTAAACAGTATTTTGTTTTCATTCAGAGACTTTTATCTACGCTCTGAAAAAAAACCCCATCTGTGAGCACTTTTAGCAGGTATTTAGAGGGAGAGACAAATCTAAGTACTGTAGTAGGAATTACACTGTTAAAACCTTGTTCTTTTAAAAGATTGTATGGTTCTTGTGATATAATAGTTCTGTATTTTATGTTTTACATAATTTTTATCTATTTTAGTAAAACTCTATTTTTAGTGCCTACTTGGTCTGTCTTTGAATTTCTTTCCTTTACAAGTAAAGTATATATGGTTAAAGCAGACACTGTACATAAGCTTGAATGGTGATACCAAACTGGAAAAAGGTGAGAGTTTAATCTGAGGTCTTTTATTAGAGTTTTTAAGGGTTCATTTTTGTACACCTGGTTAGGTGCCCATAGGCAAAGATATCTGGCCCTCCGAAGACCGACTTATTTAAGCCTGTGCATTGGGTATGCTAGCAAGAGGTTCACAGTTTGAATCCCTCCAAGACTTGAGACCAAAGGTTGATTTGACCCCACAAAAACAGACAGGAGGGTTACCCTGTTTCTGTAAACTGTTCAGAAGACTGCGCTCGGAGGTTGGCACTTTAGGAGTAGAGGGCTGACCTGCTGAGTGGATTTGTGACACTATCTAATGTTACTCCCAGATATTTGAAGAGGTTAACCATCTCAAGGGGGGAATTTTGGTTGTTGACAACATGTAGCTGGAAGTTCCTGTGTTTATTGTGATTGGAAGCAAAAATCATGGTCTTCATTTTTTTATAGTTTAGGAGAAGCTTTGAGTTGAAGAGCCTTTTTTCTACAAGGGAGAAGTTGGCCTGCATCTGGATTTCAAGCTTGGTGGGGTTTGAGTGACACAAGTAAAGCACAGCATCATCTGTGTATAACAGTACATGACTGCTGACTGCTAGAGGGAGTCGGTTAATAAAACTACTAAAAAGCAGAGGTCTGAGGATGGGTCCTTGGGGTACACCCATAGAGACACACTGATTATCAGAGCAGATGTAGTTTTGACTTTTTGTACTCTCACAAGGAGGTAGCTTCTAAACCAGGACACTGATTCAGGGGATAGACCAGTAGTGGATAATTGGCAGAGGAGAAGCTCATGATTAACTGTGTCAAAAGCCTTGGTGAGGTCAATATACCCTAAACCCTAAAAGATGTTCCTGTAAACATTGTCATACCTTATAGTTTTTTTGTACTGTATCCTCCCGGGTCATGCCTGAAAATAGTCATGACCATGGCTAGTGCACCTACCCGGTAAACAAAAACTAACTAACTAACTAAATAAATAAATAAATATACATAGCCCCCACAAAGAGCCCTTGATCAAAAACATTATGAATATAACCAGTGAATCCTACGAGAACAGAGGTAGTACTATGTTGTGTCCAAAAGCTGTGCTGCTGACATCATTGTAGCTGATATTTGTCAAGGTATTCGACTAGCTGGTCAGAAATGATGCGTTCCAGCACCTTCGACAGAGCGGAGAGTATAGAGATGGGGTGATAGTTTGTGTGATTAGCTCTATTGCTGCATTTGAATACAAGTGTGACTACCATCGCCTTCCAGATTCGTGGGAACTTCCCAGTTACGAGGGATAAATTTAGAATTTTGATGAAGAGAGCGAGAATAACATCAAGTGTGAGTTCTAGGAGCTTGAGATTGTACACGTCATTCCTGTTCCTTGATTTACTGAGCACCGTTGTGATATATCTCTTGGCCTGAGAAGGGGTGACTATTTTAAGGTAGAAGGGGGTACAGAGCCTAGATGGGAGAAGGTGTTAGTGAAATTACTTGTTTTTTGAGCCAGAAGGAAGTCTGGGGGTAGAACACCACTCAGGTCAGTAAATGCTTTGTTGAAAGTCTTGGCGATGGTCTTAGGGTCCTGGGTGGGAGTTCCATCAACATTTATTAAGGAAGGAGGTGATTTGTTAGGTTTACCAGATAGAGATTTGATATTATCTCAGAAATATCTGCTGTTCCCCCAGGTGTTTTCAAGCTCTCTTTTAAAGTGGTGGTGGCTTTTGGCCTTACGGATTTCCCATGTACAACTATTTTGGGCCGCCTTATATTTCTGGATGTCAGTGGTTGAGCCAGTACTTCTAGATTTATACTACAGGTTGTCACGATGTTTCATGAGGTCAACTAATTGCGGGGAGATCCATGAGTTTTGATGGCCCTTGATCTTTCGCTTGGTGAGCGGGCATAAATATCACAAGATTCATTGAATTTGTGGATAAAGTGTTCTAGGGCATCATCAACATCAGCAGTGGTGTTCAGGAAACTCTAGTCCTGGCTGCTTAGATGCCATTTCAGGGCGTCCAGCTTACTTGTTGTTAGCAGTCTTGTAATAACAGTTTGGGTTGGGATCTTAGGGGACTTATTAGACCAGGTAAAAAGGATAGGGGAATGATCGCTAAGGGAATTGGGGAGCACTGAAATGTGGCTTATTCTTTCTGGGCAATTGGTGACCAGCCAGTCGATAAGAGTACTTGTACCAGTCTGGTAGTTTATCCGAGTAGGGGTGCTCACTAATTGAGAGGCATGTATTGAGGATAGTGTATCTTTATAAGGACCTATTTCTGGGGAGATCCAGTTGATGTTGAAATCCCCCAGCATCATAATTTCAGTGTTGGGACTGCTCCTAACAAGGTAGTCAGTAGCAACTTTGAAACCACTATCTTGAGCCTTGAATGGAATGTAGGTGTATACAACCATAAGTGATTTCCCATTTTTACCAAGTAGTAGCCATACCAGCAGCAGCTTGGTGTAACACTTGACAATAATGTGCGGCAACATTTGCCCTCGGAGATGTTCCTTCAAATGTATTACACAACTGCCCCCATGTTTTCCAAGCCTATCATGTCTGAAAGTGTTGTACCCTGGTAGTTGTATGGCTGTGTCAGGGATCCTAGGACTCAGCCATGTCTCTACTACTGAGAGCATATCAAGTTGGTGTTGGGTGGCCCACACTTGAATTGTGTCAAATTTTCCCTGCAAACTGCATATATTGATGGAGGCTATTGTTAGTCCAGAGTGATGTTTTGGAGTTCCCTGAGAGTATGACATGGGTCTAGGGTTAGGGTGGACGTTGCCTGACAGGAGTAATAGGAGGTAGGCCATTCTTATTACCTGCCATTTTATGTAAGTCAAATCTTTCCCATGGTTTCTAGTGGTGGGTTTATGTAGTTTTGCTTTGATATAGGTAAAGGCTAAATTGGTTATTGGTGGGGGGAGGGGGTACGTATTTTGTCTCTTTCCACCCAGAACATCTCTAGATAAGGGTACGTCATTTAAGCTTGCAGTCTTAGTAGGGGAGGTGGATTTAGGGCACACCTGGTAAGGCATGATTTCGGAGATGCCGGACCGTTGAAAGATTTAAATCTATGTTTAAAACATATCTCTTTAATCTGTCATTCCCAGATGAATCTTAAGATAAATTGCTGAAATTGTGTTTTACTGGAGCTCGGGAGAGCTCTCAAGAAGCCCAGAGAACAGCATTTTGGCCGTAAGAGGTAATTGCACTGGCCTCCTGCACAGCTTCTTTTGTGGGGACTTGGACAGGATTCTTTTCTGTCCCCACACTACAACAGATAGTATTTCACCATCTGGAATTTCTGGGAGTATAGTTGAGGGTTGCTAGGGACTGTGCTTGTTACTTTAAGGGATTTAATTCAGGTTGTTAACTGACAGTTGTTTGCTTGCTTTCAATCTATTGCCTGTAATCACTGATTTAGTCAATTACCTGTGTGCTGGCGTTCTTTCTGGCATCCTCCATTGTAGCCCTCAGCCTTCTCTCCCCCAACAGCTCTGTCGCACATGCATAGTCGGGACCATGTCTCGACATACCCTCCAAGTTCTTGTGCATGCGTAGTAGAGCTGACCATCTTCCCACTGCATACAAACTAATTCCTTTGTCTGTCTCCCTTTTTAGGTCTTACCCCCAACCCCCAAGCACACTCTGTGGCAGAGCTCTCAAGGAGCCCAGAGAACAATGTTTCAGCTGTAAGAGGTAATTGCACTGGCCTCCTGCACAGCTTCTTTTGTGGGGGTGTTAGCCCACCCCATCCATCCACCCAAGACTGGCCCCCTGTCATGCGATTTCCTGTTACCCAGTTTTCTAACACCCTAGTTTTCCATTAGCAGTTTATAATGCATCACCACTAGAGGGCTTCCCTTCCTGTCCTGGACTTACTCTTGTCCCATCCAGCTCTACTAGTACAGTTTTTCTAGCTCTATCTGTTCTGTTCTCTCACTGCTTCATCCCCGCTGACACTCTAGCCCCCTGCCTATCTATTATCTGCGCTCTCATCTTTACCTGCCACCTCAAAGCCCTTGCTCACAGCTCTGTCTCATCCAGCCTCCCCCGCTGTCTCACGTTAACCCAGTGCCACATCTGCTCGTCCAGCAGTCACCACTAGGAGTTGCTACAGAACTCCACCATTCTCACTCCATCGGCCCTCTTTTCAGTGACCTCTGCACTGTTTTTCCAAGCTGACACCAGGCACCTAATGGTACTTCCAACCCAGGGTCGCGAACCTGGTACCTTTCGCACCAAAGGCTGTCACCCTACCGCAGTGCCACAGAGACCACCACAATCTTAGGTGTCGGTAAGCCCCACATACTTGCCCTTGGTAACACCCCTTACTGATGTGCTTTCTTATAACACCTGTCCCCCAAAACTATCCATACTGTTGATGCTAGCCACATTTATGCTGCTCCACAGTGAACACCCAGCAACAACTACTATGTACACACCCTCGCTGTTAAGGGCACACCCCGCCCCTCATCACTTCTCCTTCAACCTGTCACTCCCCATAGCCCCCCTGCACTCCACCCCAATAACCTCCTCCCCCCTCCTCTGTGTCATAAGCCCATCCTGCCCACTCCTTCACCTGGCCATCCCAGCCCTCACACAACTGCCCATCCCTTACTCGCCACCCTCCAAGCATGTCAGCTACTGCCACCCAGCAAGATAGCTTCAATTCATGGCCCTCACTAGGATTCTCTACTTACTTCTACTACTGTCTGGCAATGTGCACCCCAATCCTGGCCCAGCAGCACCCCTTCAACCGCGGTCACCCCTGGGGCTTCGAATAGCTGCTATGAATATTTGCAGCTTGCCTAAAAAACTGCTGTCCTGCAATGCTGGATAGTGCAGCACCAGCCAGACATTCCGGCCTTAATTGAAACTTGGTTATCCAATAGGACCCCAGAATCACTTGTCTCCATCCCTGGTTTCTCTCTCCTTCGGGAAGATCGTAAGGGCAAGAGAGGTTGTGGATGCACCTTCTATGTGAATACCGTGCTGCACTATCAAGCCCTGCCTACACCCTCCTAGGGCCATGGTGCCCAAGCCCTTACAATAGAGTTCTCCCTTGACCCAAACCATGCTCCTTTTGCTCTCACCATTGCCTACATCCCCCCCCCCAGTAACCAACCCCCTGCTTGCAAAGCACTCTCAGATTATCTAGCCAACCTCCCCCACAAAATGGAACAAATTCTAGTTCGGGACCTCAATATAAATTGGCTAGCAAGCTCGTCAGCATATGCCAAAGACACCTTTGCAGCTTTAGACATGACCAAACTGGTATCTCAGCCCATCAGGACAAGTTACACCAATAGAGCCCATGCCCTACTTGACGTCCTGCTCACAAACCGCCCCCACCACATTACAGACCTGGGAGTCCTACCTAACTCTCTAAGCGACCACTCCCCAATCCTGTTCAGCTGGTTCTGTTGGCTACCAAAACCACCCCCAAACGTCACCCTCCATCAGCAACTATGTCCAGGTAATCTAGCCAAACTAAAGCAACACCTGATTAACAGGGACTGGTCTCCTATTTCCCAGGCCCAGCATGTAGATGATGCTTTGCAATATTTCACCACCACCTTTAATTCCGCCTGTGATGCTTTCGCTCTGTCCATCAAAGTGACCACCAGGAATCGTAGTGCCCCATGGATCACCCCAGAACTCCTACAGCAGTTCAAACAGCAAGGCAACCTCTGCACCATGCCACTACCTCAGGATTACTCAGTGATAGACAGGCATACAATGCTGCCTGCAATAAATGCACCTGGGCAATCCACAAGGCCAAGGTGGACCACTACAGAACTGCACTAGCCACCTCCTGGGACAGTGCAAGGCAGTTTTGGGACAACATCAAGGAATGTAATGGTAAATCTTGCTTCCGCCCCCTTCACAACTTAGTGTTAACAGTACTATCACCACAGACCCACTTTGCGTAGCTAACTATCTCAACGCCACCTTTTCCGACCTTAGCTCGGTCCTCTCTAGCAACTTTTTTGACCCAAGTCAGCCCACCCCACTGCCAAACCTCCAGCACCCTCCCTTCAATCTCAGAATCATTGCCCTAAGTGAGGCCAAAGCCTATCTGTCCAGAGCCCAACAGGGTTTCAACTACTGTAAAGACGCTTTCAATATGCATATCCTGTACCTTGTCCTTGACTCAGTCATCTCTCTGCTCACTGGTCTACTAAATATGTCACTGTGTTTGGGCCAGTTCCCAACCCCATGGAAAACGGCAGTTATAACGCCAATATTAAAACATGGGGACAGCACCTCACCAAACAATTACTGACCCATTTCAATTCTCCCCCACTCTCTAAAGCCCTTGAAAAGATCATGGCCAGCCAACTCACTGACTACCTCCTCTCGCAAAACCTCTTATGTAGGGAGCAACATGGGTTCAGAGCTGGTCATAGCACTACGACTGCCCTTACAGAATTCTCCAACTCACTGCACTCCATGCTTGACAAGGGGCACTTCATGGGGGCTGTCTTCATAGACCTGTCCAAGGCCTTTGACACAGTCTCCCATCCCCTCCTTCTTAACACACTGCAACAAATTGGGGTCTCCCAAGATCCCCTCACCTGGTTCTCCAGCTACCTCTCTTCTAGAGCCCAATGCATTAAAATTAATAATACCCTATCCACCATGCTGCCTGTGTGCTCAGGAGTTTCCCAGGGATCCATCCTGGATCCCCTACTATTTAGCATATACCTCAACGCCCTGCCCAAATCATGCTCCAGAAACCTTCTCCTTTACGTGGATGATTCAGTACTTTACGCCTCCCATCCTGACCCTCTCTGTCTCTCTCTCTCTCTCTCTCTCTCTCTCTCTCTCTCTCTCTCTCCTGCAAGACTTTTTCCTACAGCTCAAACACTGGTTTGTTGAACACAGACTAGTGGTCAATATTAAAAAAACTAAATCGATGCTCTTTGCCCACCGCCAAAATAGTGCAAAGGATTTTCCCCTGAAAATACAGTACTCCTCTGTAATCTCTCTGGAACAGATCCAAATGTATAAGCATCTAGGTGTCACTTTTGACACCACTCGCTCCACGAGCATGTCAAAATTCTCACCTCAGCCATCAATGCCCAGGTGGATCTCCTATATAGACACAAAGACTGCCTGCCACCTGAATCACTTCAACTAGCCGTCACTTCCTCAATATTATCGCTGGTTGACTGCGGCCTCATGATCTATACTGCCATCGACCCAATGGCACTTCATCAAATACAATTAGTCATCAATAAGACCTGCTGGCTCCTCTCTGGAGCTGACCGACTTATGCACACCTGCACTCTATATGCACTCACCAATGTTCTCTCACTCGAGGAAAGGATACTTTACCAGACCCGTCTCCTTACCAAGAAAATCCACCTGGGCTTATCCCCAACAGATGTCATGGCCTTGCTCCAGACAGCCACCCTCTCCGTGCACACACACACACACACACACCGCTCCAAACATTATATGGAAGGTGCCCAGGGTCCGGACCACCCTATCGCAAAGATTATTTCCCTTCAGGGCCCCATCCTGGTACAAAGTCCTCCCCCATGCCATCACATCAGTCACCAGTTTAGTTCTCTTTAAAGCTGCTCTAAAAGCCCATATTTTATCATCACATCACTGCCAGTGTAACCACTAACGCTGGCCTACCCAACCACCACTAGTTCTTTTGTCACTCCTGTCTGTGGCCCGAGAAAGATCTCACTACTCTCGTAGGGTTCCCACCCACTTTAGTTACCTTCTATATACTCTATATTAGGTCACTGACCTACTTTAGTTAACTTCTATATACTCTTTACTAGGTTACTGACAAAGCCTCTCTGGAGGCAGCTTACTGCGTGCATGATTTACCTACAAGATGCATTGTTAGCAACCATTGTATAAGTCTTGCCTACTGTCTAAAAACTGGTCATAAGTTAATTTATGAATGTTGCACAGCCTCTGTTTAGCTACATCATGTATAGGCAATTATCTGGTGCTGATTGTATGCCTTGTTGTATTCATGCTACCCACAATTATCACTGTATGTACGTTTATGTATTCAATCCGACGTGCAGACATCTTTGACTCAAAGGATTGTAATTCTGATTTCTTAAATAAATAAATGATTTAAATTGTGTATGCTGTATTTTAACTGTGAAGTGCCTTGGTTTTGGAAAGGCGCTATACAAATAAAGATTTACTTACTTAGTAACTGGGACGAGAAACAGTAAGGGGTGTGGGTAGATTAGTTGGCATGGCATTATAAAGTGTGAAGATGTCTAACCAAGTATATGGGATTTCTGAGTGTGGTACACTTGGGCACAGGGTAAAGGGTGTATCACAAAAAGGTGTTTTGTAGTCAGGTGGTAGTGGTAGTAGCACAGCCAGGGGGAGTAAGGATGAGAGCTAATAGGAGGGGGTAAGATGGAAGTTACATGTTAAGTAAATATAGAGTGGACAGTGAGAGAGATAAAATGGTGAGCAGGGGAGTTAGTGACATTTAAAGGAGGGATATGATAGTAAAAGTGAGGGAGGGTAAGCTGTTTTTAAGTTACATGGCTAGCTCACTCAGTTAATTACAGTGAGGGAGAGCAATGCAGACAGTTATGCTCAGGAGAAGTACTGCAGCTAGGGATAGGCCTCTTAATAGAGGAAGTGACTGAGGTGTGCACCAATTGTGGTAGAGAGAGGCTAGTAGGTGTCAACCTGTGGGGGAGGACGTGTATTTAATATAGGTCAGGACCGAGGTGGGCGGTCAGGACCGAGGTGGGCCGGCAGGACAAAATACAGTCTCAGACAGAAGCAAATTCAAAAAAATCAGTTTCAATAACGTGCCAGAGCACCAAAAATCAAAGAATTCAGAGAGGTACAATTAGGTGAGGGCAGAGAGAATGGCCAGCCAATGAAGCGGCAGGTTAGGCAGCAACCACCAATCAGCAGGGCAGCTTTGTGGCCGGCTTCTCCAAGTCCTAGTTTCCGTACCTGGCCTCAAGCAGGTGGGTTGGGATCCAAAACCGTCCGGTTCCAAGGAGCGCCAGGGCTGCAGAGCAACAAAGTGCCCTGGTCAGGGGCGAGTTCCTAAGGGGAGACAAAGGATGTGACAGTCACGGATGAGGGGAAAATTCAGTGCCTGAGCTAAAATTGCAGTTTAATCAGGCGGCGTGCCAAGGGTTTACACAAAAAAGAAGAGAGGAGGGAGGGAGTGAGAAGAAAGGGGGAGTAGCACAGAGATTGCTGAATAGGTTGGGGGCTCTGGCACCAAGGTTCACTGCCAGAACAAAAGCAAGAGGGAGTACCCAAAAACGGTTATAGAAATGGGAGCATGACTTCGGGGGGAGGGGTTAGAGATTAGAAGAAAACAGACTCAGAGTGGAGCAGTTCGCTGGTTAGGAGAAAGAGTAGCCGAGGTGTTCACTGAAAATGGAGGTGCTGCTTCAGGGTGGGGGTAGGATGAGGAGAGAGGCAAGGTCAGAGAATTAGTGGAAGATTCGGCTATACTTAGCGAGTAGAAAGGAAAGTTACTAGCAGGCTTCTAATTAGGAAAGCAGAAGACAGAGGAGACTGATATAAATCAGTGGAACTTAATACTTTAACTGGCAATTTGGCAGCTCTATTATGAGTACATATTTTATACAATCTTAATTACTGAAATCTTTTGAACATACACAGTCCCAGGCAGAAGGAAATTTCAATAAAGTGCCAGAGCGCCAAAAATCAAAGAATTCAGAGAGGTCCAATTAGGTGAGAGCAGAGAGAATGGCTGGCCAATGAAGTGCCAGGTTCAGCAGCAACCACCAATCAGCAAGGCAGCTTCATGGCCAGCTTCTCCAAGTCCTAGTTTCTGTACCTGGTCTCAGGTGGGCAGGTTGGGTTCCAAAAGCAGCCAGCTCCGAGGAGCGCCGGGGCTACAGAGCAGCAAAGCACCCTGGTCGGGGTGAGTTCCTGATCTCAGATGGGTGGGTTGGGATCCAAAAATGACTAGCTGTCAGGATCACTGGGGCCTCAGAGCAGCAAAGCACCCTGGTCAGGGGCGAGTTCCTACAAGGATGATTCCCCAACCCCCGTACCTTGATCTCTTCTCATACTATGCAGCCATCCACCTGAGAGATACTTTTTTTGTGCTGCAGTTCACATCCAATTACTCCTTGTGACATCATGCCAAGAAAAAACTTAGGGTGGGGGGTGCACACGGTAATGAGCAGATCCAGGACAGAGTGAGACAAGACGAATGCCGGTATAAATTTGCTAGGCCCAATCAGTAACACATAGCTGGCAACATTGTCTGGATTTAAATTGCCCTGCATGCCCAGACAAAAGCACTCTGTACCCTGCATGTGCTCTGGTCACCCTTAATTTCTGGAACCGCCATGGCACACAATAAAATGTAATGGGAGCACTAAATTGAACTTTTGCAGGCTGCTTTAGCCTCAAATGCATTTTTGGATGGGGACTGGAGGGGCCCCAGGGTCTATGAGCATGATGGCCCTGCTCTGAAGAACCTGCCTTTTTACTGCTTCCTGTGTGAAGTGGATATCTTGTGAAGTATGTGCAATTGAGAGACAGAGAAGCACTAAGGCATTTGAAATGCAAAGCATTTTCAAGAACACCCATAAGAGGAAGCAGAAGCTGCAGGTTTTATAGAAAGCAGTAACTGGCCTTGCTAGGCTGGTAAGACCCCCTTAGGTACTAATGTCACTATATTAATAAGATCAAAATGCTAATCTGGACAGTTAAGTGACCGGTCTGGAACAGGCTTGTTCATTCTTGTTGTCTGAAGCCATCCATTATATCGACCAGCTGCAGTGTTGGGGAGGGGTTACAAACTGCAGACCATCATTGTACTGTACTTCTTCGGGAGTAGTGTGTGCTAAAAATAAAAGCTGTGTCTGAGACTTAGGCTGGGATATTCAAAGGGGTTGTCCCTGGTGCAACAGTGTTGCGCCGGCGCAACCCCGCATTGCGCCATGGTGGGATATTGAGAAGGCTGCCTGGTGCAGTGCAAATTTTGATGTGCCGAGCACAATGCTAATGTATGCAGCCCAAATGCAGAGGGTGTGCCCATGCATATGTGGCACATCCCGATATTCAGCCCGGAATGTGTGGCACATATGCTGGCACAACCCTGTATTGCACAGCATGGGGGGGGCTCAAAGTTGAGCTCCAGAAAAGATGGCATAACTTCTGTCCACCCACAGGTGGGCTGCAGTATTGCGGAGTGCAGCACAGCAGCCCAGCCGTGGGTGGCCACCCGCCCACCCAGAACACCATTGGCAAGCACACAAACAACCCTGGTGGTCAAGTGGACCTCCCCTCCCATAGCCGCAATTGCTTCAATGTATACCAAACAAGCCCTGGTAGTCTAGTGACCCCCCCTCCTGAGTTCCTGAACCCCCGAATAGTGTAATGAAAGACTGTCCCTGGTGGTCAAGTGGTCTCCCCTCCCACCCGAGTCTCCGAGTAATGAAAATGATCATCCCTGGTGGTGCAGTGGAACCCCCCCTGCCCCTAGCCATGATTATGGTAATCCTCCATAAGGACAAGCCCTGGTGATCCAGTGGCACCCCCCCCACACCGAACCCCTTGTCCACAACGCTTTCCCCCCCATCATCGGCAGGCGGCTGCAACCTGCCCGCATACTGCCCAGCCGCCCGCCTACTAACAGGTACAGTATGAGCTGTAAGCCCATTGGTCCCAGTGTGGACCAATAGACTTGAGCAGGCACAGTACCAGACTGTCTCAAATATGTGAATGACTTCATTCTCGTAATTGGGACTGTCCGAGTACAGTATGCACTGCAAGCCTATTGGTCCACACTGAGGACCAATGGGCTTACAGCCCATACTGTACCTGTCATTTGGCAGGTGGCTGGGTGGTCGCGGGTGGGTTGCAGCCACTCTGCCAATGATTGGGGAGGATCAGGTGGGTAAGGGGTTTGGTATGGGTGGGAGGGGTGAGGGTGCTACTGGATCATCAGGACTGTTTCTTATGGAGGATTACCGCGATCATGGCTAGGGGCGGGGGGGTCCACTAGACCACCAGCAATGGTTGTTTTACATTACTCGGGGACTCAGGTGGGAGGGGGACCACTTGACCACCAGGGATGGTCTTTCATTACAATATTCGGGGATTCGGGGACTCGGGGGGGGGGGTCACTAGACTACCAGGGCTTGTTTGGTATACATTGAAGCGATCACGGCTACGGGTGGGGGATGCCCCGGGATCCCCACTGCACACGTTATGCTGTGCAGGATGCCAGGCGCAAGTCACCAGGCTGTCCTGTGCAAGGCATGCAAATGGGGCCATAATGACATGCAAATGGCCTCATTTGCGCCTGCATATCTTATGGCCTCCTTTGCATGCCCCCTGCTGAATATTGATGGTGATGCGCCTAGCGCAACTGCACTTGTGCTGGCGCATCCCCGTGCTCCTTATCTGTGGCTTGCACCAGCGCAGTGCCACTGTGCCATGCGCAATTTGTGCACTGACCTTGCCATATTCAACAGTACTGCGCCATGGC
The DNA here is from genome assembly GCA_016271365.2 of Neoceratodus forsteri. Lineage (NCBI taxonomy): Eukaryota > Metazoa > Chordata > Ceratodontiformes > Ceratodontidae > Neoceratodus > Neoceratodus forsteri. The sequence continues at coordinate 372,319,357 of CM057450.1, read as the reverse complement.
CCATCACCGTTGAATATCGCCTGGTCCTGGCCCCGGCACAGCCCAGTTGTGCTGCGCCCAGGCTTATGCCACTACCCGGCGCAGTCTGACTATCTGGGCCTTATTGTATTAATCCTTGCAACGTTTCTACTCTGTGTATATCTCCTGTAACTGTTCGCATTTTACATTATGTTGTATTAATCCTTGCAACGTTTCTACTCTGTGTATATATCCTGTAACTGTATGCATTTTACATTATGTTGTATTAATCCTTGCAACATTTATATTCTGTGTATATATCCTGTAATTGTACGCATTGTACATTATGTTGTATTAATCCTTGCAACGTTTATATTAGGTGTATATGTTCTGTAACTGTTCGCATTTCACATTATGTGGTATTAATCCTTGCAACGTTTATGTTCTGTGTATATATCCGGTAACTGTATGCATTTTACATTGTGTTGTATTAATCCTTGCAACGTTTCTACTCTGTGTATATATCCTGTAACTGTACGCATTTTACATTATGTTGTATTCATCCTTGCAACATTTATATTCTGTGCATATATCCTGTAACTGTATGCATTAACATTATGTTGTCCATACCCTTTGCTTACTCTAAATATCCCTGTATGTGGCTACTCCCGGGTCGCACCTCAGCTCAGTGTGCTTTTCCCGGTAACCAATTTTAAAATAAATAAATAAAGATGATTTCTTTACAGAAATATAAGTTAGACATGTAGAAGTGAGAATGGGGTCACACATTAAAAAAAATAACTCTGGTGAAAATTGGTTTTAAACTATAGGACATCAACAGATAAAAAAAATAACCTGCCCACTCAACAAAAAGTTCCTTGAAGATCAAGTGTTATTTATCCTCAATCTAATTCCACAATTATAAAACCAAAAAAGAAGATATTTAGGTTAAAAAAGCATGTCTTGGGATGGAATGTACTCTAAGCCAATAGTAATTTCAGGAGACCTTGGCTCCACAGAAGAAAAATGAATAAACAATAAGAAAAGGGATTTTGTTTGGCACAAAAGCAGCCCCTGTCCACACTGTACTGTTTAAACTGGTTTAGAAAAAACTAAACCAATGTAGCAGTGGCATTAATACTGTAGTTGACACCCATGCTGCTGCCCTGGTAGCACAGTTTTTGAAAACAGTGGAGATCACTGGAAGCCACGCTCAACAATGGTTTAAGCTGTAAACTGTCACATCTGAAAATGGTGCCTGGGACCAGTGTACTTACCCGGTTATCAAATAAATAAATAAATTCTACCTGCAGTGTGAAGGTATAAGCACAGTTCTGTGTGTAGACTTTCAGGCCCTGTCCACACTGGTATCTGTACTTCGGTAATGTTTTCAAAAACGTTACAGCACTTACCGTGCTAGCGTGTCCACAATGCGGTCTCTGTTTTTGAGCCCTGCTGACAAGCGCATCCATACACCTAAGTAAACTGTGCTATGGAGAAAATGGCTTGGTAAGTGAGTTCCATCACGCAGCCCAATAGTGCACTGTGGGACATGCTAACGGCGCCATGCAAGTCCCAGCATACAAGTGGGCATTGCCATGCAAAGGATGTTTAAACATGGCCGTGCCCACCACTGCTGGCGTTTGAGATGTGGACAGAGCAGGATCAGCACCTGTAACTGAAGAAGAGCTTGTAAGGTAGCCCTCAGGAAAAACACAACTGCTGGGTTTTTGGGAAATGTACATGGATGGGAGGTCACCAGCAGTGGGAGGGTACGGCTTACAGGAACCGGGAGTGATGGTGTTAAGGAGCAGTGCATTCTGGTTCCTTGGTGGACCAATATGGTCTGAAACAGAATGAACACGGCATGGACTCCCGTCCACACTGATCATGTAACCGTGTTTATTTTTAAACCATATTGAAAACCGTGCTAAAACCCTGATACTATCAGGGTTTAAACACGGTTTTCTGACACAGTTTGAAAACGTTACCAGTGTGGAAGTGAACTGTGTCTAGGAACTCATGTAATGTTTTTACTTGCCTGTAACATTACAGGAGCCCTAATATGGACAGAGCTTCAGTGGGAACTAGCTTTAAAAATGGTTTTCAGAACCAGTTCTGTAGTGTAAGCAGGGTCATAATTTTATTTATTTATTTGTATTTCGGATGACACCTTTGAGCCGAGGGCTATTTTACAAGGTTCCACGTCAAGGCAATAAGGACAATAAGGTACAAAACATAACATGATCGTTACAATGGAACTTACAAAAAAAAAGACAAATAAGGTTACAATAATTTATTTATTTATTTCAATCTAGGATTACAATACCTTTGAGCCGAGGCTCTTTTACAAAGGTTCCACGTCAGCGTATGCAACAGTCATCATTTTTAGTTACAAACATATAGTCATTGACTTACAGACATGTAATAACCAGTACAAAGACTTGAGCTATGAGCAAGACAAGGGAAGGGGGGGGAAGTGAGGGTAGGAGATCGAGGGGGGAAGGAGGTGCAGGGGCAAGGGGGGAGTACTGGGAGGTGGTTGGGGTGGGGGCAGGAGTGGAGATACGGGGGGGGGAGGTGGGCGAGGGTGGGAGACAGTGCAGCCAGGGGGCCTTGTCAAGGGAATATGACAGGTAAGGTGCTAGGGGTGCAAAGACTGATTGTAAGTGCTGGGTGCTGGGGCATTTGCAGCTGTAATGGTGGAAATGTTACTAGCAGTCAAAGGCATTGTCAAGGAATTGTGTTGCGAGTTAATTATACAGTACAAGTCATAGGCGGCTCAATGAAGCTTTGTTAGGAGTGGGTTAGTGGGAAAAGAGAAAGAAGAGTGGTGGTGAGGGGGTGGCATGGGAGACAGAGAGAGGGAGGAGGGGAGAAATGGGAAGGGCATTGCGTTGGGTATGTGGTAGATAGGAAACAGCAAGGGAGGAAGAAAGGGGGTGATGAAAAAGAAAAGGAGACAGATTCATCCTATACCCAGTAATGGGGGGTAGGAGAGGAGGAGGAGGAGCTGAGGCAGTGAGGAGGGATGCTTGAGGGTAGTATGCCTGGAGTGGATTATAAGAAGCAATCACAGAAGGCACTAGCCATGAGGTGTTGATGCAGTTTACACTTAAAAGCACCAATCGTGACAATGTTGGAGATTTCTGTAGGTAGCAAGTTGAACCAGGTGGAGGCTCTGACAAGGTAAGAATGCTGAGCTTGAGAGGTCCTACAGCGAGGTACTGTAAAGGTTAGACTGTCCAATCTTCTAGTTAGGTGGCGGACACGCTGGGTCAATATTGATTGACCCCGAGATATAAGGCCGGTGATGTCTTCTTCTAGCTAGGATGCAGGTCTGGTACTTTAGCCTGCCGGATAGCTGGAGCCAGTTAGCTTGCTCGTAAATGTCACACTTGTGAGAAAGGTGGGCAGCTGAAATAAGGAGTCTATATGCCATATTAAGGGCTACAGCTATGTGCTGGAGTGCAGTATCAGTAGCGGATCCATAGATAACAAGCCCATAGTCAATAGTTGAGATAACAGAGCTCTGGATAGCGAGGTTAAAGGCTTCAGCCATTAGGCAATGTTTATGCTTGTATAGTAGCCCTATACGGGAGTTCACAGTTTTAGTGATATTGTCAATGTGTTTGGTATACGAGAGGGAGCAGTCAAGGGTCAGGCCCAGATATTTAAACATATCCACCTGCTCAAGAGTGACGCCTTTGTGGTTGTTAATTATGAGCTCATGGTCCTTGTACTTACTGTGGGTTCCATGGAACAACATTGTTTTAGTTTTTTTGTGGTTAAGGATGGGTTTATGTGACCAAAACCAGTCTTCCACTTCTATGAAACTTTTCTCTAGTTGAGACTGAAGGGAGGTGGGGTCGGTGTGGCAAGTGAAGATTACTGCATCATCTGCATACAGTAACATTCTGTCATGGCAGGAGGCAGGGAGATTGTTCAGGAACATGCTGAATAACAAGGGACCCAGGATAGAACCTTGGGGTAGTCCAGAGTGGATTGGTAGGAATGACAAGAGGAATTCACCAATCCTGACCTGTTTGGTCCAGTTACTGAGGTAGCTTTGAAACCAGAGGGTAGCTTCACTTGAAAGACCAAGGAGAGATAATTGTTTGAGGAGAATGGAGTGATTGACAGTGTCAAATGCCTTAGTCAGGTCAATAAAAGAGGTGCCGACCAACTGGCCCTGATCAAGTGCATGATGAATATGTGTGGTGAATTCGAGGAGTGCCGTGGTAGTGCTGTGCCCTTTGCGGAAGCCATGCTGCTGGGAACATTGCTGGCTGTATTTTACAAGGTACTCCATGAGCTGATCAGTCACTATCTGTTCCAATGCTTTGGATAGAGGAGGGAGGATGGATATAGGCCTGTAGTTGTTCGTGAGAGTCTTGTCACCACTTTAATGGACTGGAGTCACCACTGCCAGTTTCCACTTTTGGGGGAACTGGGAGAGTATGAGGGAATGGTTGAGGATTTTGGTTAGAGGGAGCAGGACTTCGTCAATGGTGAGGGCGAGAAGTTTCATATCCAGTGAATCGCCACTGACCCTAGACTTTCCAAGCACTTTAAGAATGTGTTTTTTAGCTAGGCTTTCCGGGATTGCTTTGAAATGGAAAGGAGGGTGCCCTGGTGGCAAACCTGAACTAACAGGAGCTTGGTTGACTGTGGTGGGATCAAAAAAGTTAGGGGGTAGCACATGACTAAGGTCAGCAAAAGTGGTGTTAAATGTGTTGGCAATGATTACATGGTCAAGAGTGATGGTACCATCTATGTTCAACATTGTGGGTGTTGTTTTGGGATCCTTTCCAGTCACTTCAGGAAGGTTACTCCAGAATTTACTGTCATCATTCCAGGTGCTGGCTAAGGCGTTCCTGTAATAGTTAACCTTCTCATGGTGGATTGCTCTGGTACATGCATTCCTTGCTGTTTTGTAGGCCTGGATATCAGTCTGGGTGCCAGTAGCCTTAACAGGATACCAGAGCTGGTATCAAGATTTCATTTGTGTAAGGAGGCCTAGTGTCATCCATGGGTTATTGACACCCTTGATCTTACACTTCTTGAACGGAGCATGAACATCGCAGGCTGAGTTGAAACAGGTGATAAAGTATTCAAGTGCTGTGTCTACATCGGGGCTATATCAATTGGTGACCAGTCATGTTCACGAAGCATTTGACAGTGTCCATTTAACCTTCTGGAGCATCCCCTAAACTTCTTTAGTTGCACTTAACCTCCCTGAACTTTCCTTAACCTCTCCTAATCTCACTTAACCTCCATGAGCATCCCATAACCTCCATTAACCTTATTTAACCTCCCAGAGCAAGGTTAATAGAGAGACCAATGGAGGTTAAGGAAAGCTCAGGGAGTTTATGTGAGTTTGGGGATGTTAAGTAAGACTAAAAGGGTTAAGCAAAGCTCATGGACATTAAATAAGGTTAAGAGAGTTTAAGAACTGCTCTGGGAGGTTAAATAAGGTTAATGGAGGTTATGGGATGCTCATGGAGGTTAAGTGAGATTAGGAGAGGTTAAGGAAAGCTCAAGGAGGTTAAGAGCAATTAAGGAAGTTTAGGGGATGCTCCAGAAGGTTAAATGGACACTGTCAATGCTTTTTGCATCATATTATTTCCAGTTGAAACCCCCTATTTTATGATTGCATACCTCTCAAAAATTCATTGTTGTTGCTGGTTATCTGCTTCCTTTCTTAGTAGAACTGAAATGCATGCTAATGGTGTAATTAAACCCAACCTTGTTTTATTTTAAACCCTTGATCTGCTCTTATTGCGTATTTCTTGAACATTAGAAACACCCCCAAATGGTGCAGACCCTCATGAGGCAATAGTCTCCTCTCCTCTCACTGCATCATGAGGGGCTAGATTGTACTAAGGGTTTTCCCAAGTCCAAAAAAGATGCAGTGGAAGTTGATCAAGGAAAACAACTACATGTTTGTGTGGTCACACCCGTATGGTGAGCAGTCTGTTTTTCATTTTTAAAGAGAAAAAAGGAAACATAATAAAATTGCTAGCTACACCAGCAAGCTCTATAGAATATGACCAATCATAACATGTCTTTTTAAACTAGAGTCCTTCTGAGGGCTAAGACAGTTTGCAGTGTCCCTTTAAATAAGATTGTGAGGGGTCAAGAAAAGCTCAGGAAGGTTAAGTGAGCTTGGGAGAGATTAAGGAAAGCTTTTATATGTACAAAAAATACATATAATAATGTAAAGGACAAATATTTTAGCAAGTAACTTTTATATTATATTTTCATCATATGTCTGAAGTGTATGTAAAATATTTCAGACTGGCAAATTCAAAACATCTGATTCATGTGCCAAATATATGTGAGAAATGTATATTATATATTCTAGAAATGTATTCCCATGATAAATTATAGGTATACAATACGTGTTTATTATATCTGCAGGTATATCTTGAATACTTATGTAACCCCTAGATGGCGCTATCCCAGGGGCTACTACCCCTGCCTGATTTGCCACTAACAGGTTGAGGGGCCTGGATCCAATGGCGGGTGCCTCCACCCAGAGGTCAGGGTTTGCAATAGTTAAACTAACTTGGTCACAGCCCTCTGGGACACTGCAACCCCCCTTTCTTCCCACTAGTGGCCCACACAATATATCAGAATTACCTTCACAGTATACACTTACCCCCAGGTCTGGTTCCGCACTGGGACCTCCTGTGAAATGAGATACAGTGCAACAATCACAGTACAGTACTTTAACATAGACAAATACCTCAGGCAGTATAACTTTGCTGAAACAAGCAGCTCTGATTTATTTAGGGGGTATAACAAGGACAGGGGAAATCAGGTTAATTAGCTTATCACTCTAATAATTCATTTATGGCTCTGTGCACAGGCCTATCCCTATCAGTTACTGTCCCTGGGTACCCAAGCCCTAGTGGCTAGTCCAAACCGTGGCAGCTGGTAGGGGCCCTTCACACAGAGAAAGGAGAATTAAACAGTCAGCAGTACAGTAATTCCATTTGGATTTAATGTGGCAATTCAACAGGAGCGACCTGAATTAGTACTCACGACCTCCAAATAAGATAGGGTCCTTCAATGTCAGCAGGGCTCACTTGAGGTACACAAACCTCCACATCCATATAAAAGAAAGCACTATACCAGGCAGGCTGCATCTGTATCCCGATCGCAATTACTGCACAATACCGCGAGAACACACAGCAGATTCAGTTCCTGACAGACCGAGTGCAATTTTCAGCAATTCCTCCAGTCTTCTACAGGGTGAGCCTGGTTTCTACTCTTCAGAGATCCTTTGATTCTTTTCACAGGACGGATTCAGTCCTAACAAGCTGTTACACAAGCTGCAGACCCGAACTCTGGGCCTTACACGTTTTTTGACTAAACTGCACACTGAAAAAGCACAGGGCCCTTCCTTCTTCACTGCCAAAGCTCAACTGAAACTCCAACCGACAAAACCAGGCACTTCCTTTGAGTTCCTCCCAGTTCTTGACTGGATTGGCTGTCACTCACAATAGACTGCTGCTGTTGGTCCAAAAAGGCACTGAAGTCTAAACTACATCTCCCAGAGTCACTGCCCATACAATCCTCTTGTGGCTGGCTCAGATTATGAGTCCAAGTTCTGATTCGTCAAGGCACCATTTTAGAGCTAGCTTACCCACACTGATTGGTCCAGTTCAGCAGTTCAAAACTAGAATGGGGAACTAGCAGACACAGTTCTGACTGCAAAGAAAGCAGGTTAGACAAACTGTAATTTCATTATTACTCTAAATAATTTCTGGCAAACAGTTACATCTTTCAGATAGGTTCCTTTGCACTCCTAGTGACTGCAAAATGAAGTGAATTGGCAGCAGCTCGAGTGGTACTCAGAGAAGCACACAGTCCCCATACAACTAATTATGTCTGCAAGCAGACAGCTCTTAAAGAGACAGTACCAGAGGCTCTAAAAACACTCACTGATAAATGGCTTAAATGCCAAACACCATTCAGGCTTGGAGCATTCAAGCAAGCTCCTGGAAGTCTTTTGGGAACCCCCATTTGCAGAGGGGTTACACCTAATAAACATTTTTTTTGTTGTTGACATATATATAAAACCTTTTGTAAATATATACATTATAAAACAATTTTAAAATACCCAGGCAAAAAGATGATGAATAAATCATGATGTAACATATCTTTATCTGTTGATTTGGACTGCGTCTTGTTAACAACCATTTGAGTGTCTATACTGGAGTTGTCCTTTAGTAATCCACCGTTGACTAAGAAAAACACTTTAAACATTTATACTTATGTATATGACTTGTCTCTTGATTTCGTGCTTAATAAAGACTCAAATTGGTATACACACCAACCCTGTTGTTTACCTTTAGGTCAGGGTGAGTTCCTGCAAGTCATTAATTTCTACTCTGTGGGCTGGATATTCAAAAGGGTTATGCGATGCTCAATAGGGTTACGCCTGCGCAAGTCCAAAATTGCACCATTCTGCAATATTCAGCAGGAGGCAGTTGCGCCCCCCCCAAGTCATGCTGAGCAACAGCACAATGCTAATGAAGGCATGCTCAACCGGAGGGGGAGGAACCATGCATAAACTGCACAGCCCGATATTCAGCTGGGCTGTGCAGAGTTGTGCAGGCGCAACTTCAACCTGGCGCCTGCACAACTTTGAGCCAAAAAAGGATTGTCGAGGGCTACCACAGGTGAGCTGCTGCATTGCAGGGCGCAACACAGCAGCTGCCACCTGTGGGTGGCCCTCCACTTCTTCCCTGTGCCCCCTGCAGCCCGATCGGGCATATAGTAACCCCGTAGGCTGATCGCAGGCAGAACACACTTCCCCACCAGCCCGATCGCAGGCAGATTCATTTTACTGGTCCAATCGCTGGCATAGTATAATGAATAATCCTCAACTGGCCCGATTGTGGCATAACATAATGAATAATTTTCAACTGGCTCGACGGCCGCATAACATAACTGAATAATCATTCGATCAAGGCAAAATAGAATGAGTTTCTTTCACTGCTCGACAGGCATAACAGAAGGATTTACCAGCCTGACCCGAGAATGGTCTCTCGACCAGTTGATTGCAGAACGGAGTTCAACCCCCAAGACACGAGGGTTCAGTGCGATCGCTGGCATTAGAGTCAAACCCCCTCAAAGGTTCACTTGGTGATTCAGTGGCCCCCTGACCATTCATTTGAGCCCCACCACCCCGCCTCCTCCGCCAGCCGGTGGTGGCAGCACCCCACCCGCCTGCTGCCCCGCCGCCTGGCCGATGATCTACAGAGTGCAGATGCCTATTGGTCCAGAGCAAGAGCCAATAGGCATGCAGCTCATAGTCAGAGACAGTCAGTTCAGATATGTGAATGAAAAAATTCATTCACATATCTGGACTGCTCTTAAGATTATGGGCTGCACGCCCATTGGCTCTTGCTCTGAACTAACCGGGCATGCAGCCCCACCAAGCAGTCAGTCAGCAGGCGGCGGGCGGCAGGCGGGTGCGCCGCCGCCTGCTGGCTGATGGGGGAGCGAGGTGGTGGGGCTCCATGGGTGGGTGGGATGGGGGCCCACTCAGATCACCAGGGAAATTGGACCTGGGGTTTTGACCTAATGCCCGCGATCGGGCTTCACGTCCACTGGACCACCAGGGATATTGGTCTTTGGTGTTGAACTCCGCTCTGCCCACAATCGCTAGTCGGGGGGTTGAACTCTGTTCTGCCTGCGATCGGGCTAGTGGGGGGCATTTCGTTATGCCCGGATCGGGCCAGTCGGGGTGGGGTCTAGTTCTGTTATGCCCGCGATCGGCCAGTGGGGGATTCAGTTCTGTTTTGCCTGCAATTGGGCCAGTCGGGGTGTTTAATACTGTTATGCCCGTGATCGGGCCAGTGGGGGAGTTCAGTTCTGTTTTGCCCGCGATCGGGCCAGTCGGGTGGGTTATTACTGTTATGCCCGCGATCGCCAGTGGGGGATGTACCATGCTCCTGATTGGCTGCAGGGCGCCGGTCCTCGACGGCTGCTGCCTGGCAGGCGCCAGGCGCAGTTGTCGGGGATCGGCGCACCTGCATGCTAATGGCGTGCAAATGGAGTCATAAGTAGATGCAAATGGCGCCTCCCGCACCTTGCATAACTTATGGCCCCATTTGCATGTCACCTTTTGAATATTGGAAATTTGCACATGGTGCAATAGAAATTGCGCCACCGCGTCTTGAATGCTCCACTCTGACCACTTGCGGTGGCGCAAGTTCCACTGCGCCATGCACAGTGGCTGTGGCCAGGGGGTGATATTCAAAGGAGGTGCTCAATAGTGCAACTCCGTTGAATATCACCCCGGCGACACCCCTGCGCAACTTTTTTGAGCAGCGCAAGGGCTTGCGCCACAGAATGGTGCAGTTTGAATATCCAGCCCTGTATCTTTCCCTCCAGCCCTGTCATTTCAAATTTATTTTAAAAATAGAAATTACCATGATTTTGGTTGACAGATGGTGCTTTTGAAATATTGTGATTATTTATTCAAATGTGCACACAATACCAAAATAAGCATTTTCAAAAAATATATTTAACATATAAAGCACGTATGCTCTACACATGTTCTACACAAACCACAACTTGCATGTAAACATGATACATATTTAAGCAATAAGGCGCAACAGGGTGTAGGTTATTGGAGATTTACCCACGCCCTGTGTGGTGTGCCACGAGGCGCAGCCGAGTGACTTAACCACACAAGAAGTGGTTAAATCATCCAATAACTCATACCCCAGAGTGCCTTATTGTGATTATACAATGGACCCATGTATAAAACAAATTTAAAATGTGTTTAATTATGTTTTTTATAAATGCCATTCCACAGCCATGGGTTATGTAGGATTTACCCATGGTCATGTGACATGTTTTGACCAATGAGGTTACATGATTTTCACACACCATTGTATTATTCTTTATAAGAAGATATGTAGAAATAATGTATTAACATAAATTCATAGAATGTAGTCTATTTATATTTTAAAGATATTGGTACACTACATATCAACTGAATTTATTAACTATAAAACTATATTAATTTGAAATAAATAAAAAATATAGTTTAACTTTTATTATCAGTATACAGTGGGGATAAATAAAACATGTATTCCAGATATTTTCCAGATGTATTTCAGGCCAATCCTGTGTTGACTATATATAAAATATATATCAAATATTTTCAAGATATATTTCAGGCCAATCCTATGTTGACTATATATGAACTATATCTCAGAATATATGTAATAGATAATCCACTATAAGGTGAATGGTCGTACTCTGAGATACACATGCCTTGGGTGCATTGTGAGGCATGAGGCCACAGGCTGAGTGCGTTCAACCACCCAAGGCATACAGGTATCAGAGCATGACCACATGCCCCGTAGTGGATTATCTATCTTATAAAATGTCCAGAAGGTTCTAAGGGATGAAAAAAAGGGCAGGCATGTGGTTGTTGTGGAATAATGCATGGTCATGTGGTGTGTTTCATCTAATCAGGAGACTGTTGACATTTCATAGGTTTCATAGGTTTTGTTCAAGCATGTAGACGTTCGTCCATATGTGTCTGCCACTATATTTTATACCATTTCATATACAGATTGTTACAGATCCTATCTAGTCTCTCTTTGAACTGATCCATAGTCTTGCTTTCAACCACCCTGCCGGTAAACCATTCCAAATGGGGACTACCCTCTGACTGAACCAGTGTCTTCTTTTAAGGGAATACCATCTGTCCATCCTTAGTTGTAAATTATGCCCCCTAGCTGTATGTCTGTTTTTGTTATGTATTAGTTCAAAGTTGTTACATATAACTTCATTTTGCAATGCCCTGAATATCATACATAAATCTCCTCTCACTATTCTATATTGAAGAGAGAATAAACCCAGCTTCTTGAGCCTGTCATTACAGGTTGCCTTTTTACATCCATTTACTGACCTCATGACCCTTTTTTGCACTTTCTCTATCCTTTGGATGTCTCCCTTTTTGTATGGTGACCGTACCTGCACTCCATACTCCAGGTGGGGCCTCACCAATGCCTGATAGAAGGGAATTATCACCTCTCTGCTTCTACTATTATTAATATGTCGCACTGTGCAGTTTAGGATTTGGTTAGCCCTTCTCACTATGAATCTACATTGTGAACTGAATTGCAAATCTGATGTAATCCTAATCCCTAAATCTCTTTCCTCAGTTGTCACCAGCAAGTTGCTACTACCCAATTTATAATTTAAGTGTAAGTTATGCCTCCCCATGTGCATAATAGAGCATTTGTCACATGAGGAGGCAGAATTTACACATAAATTATAAACTGGATAGTAGCAACTTGCTGGTGACAACTGAGGAAAGGGATTTAGGGATTAGGATTACATCAGACTTGCAATTCAGTTCACAATGTAGATTCATAGTGAGAAGGGCTAACCAAATCCTAAACTGCATAATGCGGCATATTAAATAGTAATAGAAGCAGAGGGCTCTTTTATTTATTTATTAAGGTCTAGAAGTAACACCCGTGAGCGGATGGTCTTTTGCAGGTTCCATGTCATCTTACATAATACAGAGTAAATACAAAGCAATGCATTTACAGTGATGGTACAGTCATTTGCAAGTGGTTGACACACTTAGAAACAACTATGGCATTGTACAATGGATGCCTGCATCAGTGAGTTAGACACACCTAGGGGAAAATAGAAATAGTGAAGCTAATAGTCACAGCTACGACATTGTACAATGCATGCCTGCATCAGTGGGTTAGAACAGACTTAGGGGATATTGGAGACAGAGAAGATAAATGACAAAGCCGAACAAAGATGGGGGCAAGGGGGGGAGTGGGGCAAGGAGGGGAGTGCCCTGTGGAGAGAGGAGATGGGCAGATGGGGGGAGCATTGGAGTGCTAGGTAGGTAGGTGCCCCTTGGGACAAGAGGTACCACTAAGTGCTGCAGTTTTGGGTGGCCCAGGCATTAGTAAATTGTTAGTGGCCTTATGGTTGGCTGAAGCAGTCACAGTTGTCTTCAGTGGTGAGGTGCTGCCTGAGTTGACGCTTGAAGGCACCAATGGTTGTGATACCGGAGATGGCTGAAGGATGGGACGTTGGTCCACTGTGGTGTGCGGTGGTGGAACACACGTTGAGCTTGTGCAGTGTGGCATCTTAGTTCACTGAAAATTTGGCTGTGGATGCTTCTAGTCAGCCTAGCACTCACATGGCGTGTGAGCAGGTTCTGGACTCCTAGTGGTATCAGATCTAGTGTGTTTTTTTTTTGGCCAGTAGGCAGCTTTGGTACTTAATTCTGTTCTTCAGTTGGAGCCACCCTGCCTGGGCATAGAGCTCACAGATATGCATGAGCCTTGCAGCACCTGTGAGAAGTCAGCAGGCCTTATTTAGGGCTGGGAGATGCATTGAAGAGCAGAGTCTGTTGCCGGAGCCATATACGGCCAGGCCGTAGTCAACGAGGGCAACAATTGAGCTGGTGATGGCCAAGTTTAGTGCTTCATTTGTAAGGCTGTGCTTGTGGTGGTAGAGTATTCCGATTCTGGAATTGATGGCTGTGTTATCTATGTGTTGTGCATAAGACAGGGTGGAGTCAAATGTGTTTCCCAGGTATTTGAAGTGCTGCACGAGGTCCAGAGCGTCACCACGGTCATTCGAGATGGATGGGGGAAGGTCTTATGTTTGCTAAGGGTGCTGGAGCAGATCATGGTCTTTGTTTTCTTATAGTTAAGGACTAGTCTGTGCTCCTTAAACCATGCCTCAGCAGCGGTGAATCCTTGCTGGAGGTCTTTTTGTAGTAGCCCAGGGTTGGAGTTGCTGGTGAAAATAACTGTTGTCAGCATACGATATCATACGACTGGTGCAGAGTCTGGAAGTTTATATAGGAAGGTACTGAACATGAGGGGCCCCAGTATTGACCCCTGGGTGACCCCCAAGTGGACTTGTCTGCTATCAGAGACGACGTCCCCAATCTTGACCTGCTGTGAGCGATTGCTGAGATAGCTGTTGAACCATAGAACTGTAACAGGAGAGAGACTGGTGTTGGCTAGCTGTTTGAGGAGGAGTGTGTGGTGAACTGTTATCAAAAGCTTTTGATAGGTCGATGAATGTAGCCCCAACCAGCTGTCCTTGATCTAGGACTTGGTGGATATATCCCATAAATTCCAGCAGGGACATGATGGTGCTGTGCCCTGCTGGGAACCCATGCTGTTCCGGGCAGAGGAGTTGATGCAGGTCCAGGTATTCTACAAGCTGATCTGCCACAATCCGTTCATGTGTTTTGGAGAGTGGCGGGAGTATGGAGATCAGTCTATAGTTGTTCTGTAGAGCCCAGTCACCACATTTGTTGACTGGCATTACAGTAACTGATTTCCAGAGCTGAGGGAATTGAGAGTGGCAGAGAAACAGGTTGATTATAGAGGTCAGGGGACTTAGGACTTCTTCAAGTGCCAGTGCAACGAGTGTAAGATCTAGGGTGTCTCCGCTGTGCCTTGACTTGTCTAGTACCTTCTCCAGGTATTTTCTAGCCTTGGTAATGGTAACTTCTTTAAAGTAAAATAGCAGATGGTTCCCAGCCAGGGATTGTTCACCTTTAGGGTCTTTCTGGGTGAGGGGATTGAAGTAGTCTGCCAAGAGTACTCCACTTAGGTCCGTGAAAGCATTATTTAGAGCGTTTGCTATTTGCAGTGGTTCCACGGAAGGTACATCGTCGACCAGGAGCATAGTGGAGGCCATTTTAGGGTCCTTGCCAGTTATATCACTGAGGTTGGCCCACTTGCTGCAGTTCCAGGAGTTGGAGAGGGCTTCTTTATAGTACGAGCATTTGACAAGGTGGATAGCCTTTGTACACTTATTTCTAGCTCTTTTACATTGTTGGATATTGGCAGCTGTACCATGTGCTCGTGCTTTCAGCCAGAGTTGGTCTCGAGCACTGAGTTGAAGCAGGAGGTCCGGCATTATCCAGAGGTTGCAGGGACCTTTGGTTTTTCTTGTTTTCTAGAGGTCATGTTTATCACAGGTGGCATTGAATTTCATGATGAAGTGGTCAATGGCAATGCCCACGTTGTCCGTTTCATGTAGGTCAGACCAGTTTAGGTGTTTATACGTGGCTGGTTCTGGTTCTGGATAGGGGCTTGTTAAAGCTATTAAGCCAGGTGCAAATCATGGGGGAGTGATTGCTCAGGGAGTCGGGGAGGATGGTGGTGCTGGTGATATGAGCGGGTTGGTTAGAAAGGATCCAGTCCAGTAGTGTGCTAGTACCTGTTTTGTAGTTGACCCTTGTTGGGGTTGCCACCATTTGGGAAAAGTGGATAGAAGTTAATGTGTCTCTCACCGTGGCAGCAGGGGAGAGCCAATTGATGTTGAAGTCCCCAAGTAGTACAATCTCAGAGTTTAGGCTCAGTGTGCTGATAAAGTCCATTAGGTCACTAGTTCTTAGGCATTGTTGTTTTGGGTGGAATGTAAACTGTGAGGATAATAAGTGCCTTGTTGTGAGCATCCAGCAGGAGTTTGATGGGCAGGATTTGCAGGTTGGCACTGCATCTGGGAAGGGGAAGGATATGCCCCTGGAGAGAGTCCTTTATATAGACGATATGACGTCCTCCTTTTTTTGAGGTTCAGTCCTATCTGAAATGGTGTAGCCAGGCAGTGTGATGGCAGAGTCCGCTATCTTAGGTGATGGCCATGTTTCCACAACTGAGAGGATGTCGAGGTTGTGTCTGGTTACCCATACTCTCAGATTGTCCAATTTGGGTAGCAGGCTGCAGATGTTTAAAGTGGCCAGAGTGAACCCTGCTGTTTTTTGCGGTGTCTTATTCTGAGTGCAAAGTGGGCCAGGGTTTGGTTGTATATTACCTGATAGCAGTAGTAATAGTAGTAGCAGGTGAGTAATGTGGTTCAGTAGGAGTTTATAGCTTCTTGATCATTGTCTTTTGCAGGATACAAGTATTTTAGAGGAGCTGTAGTGGGCAAGGAATCCAGGGATGTGCGGAACCAAGGTGGGATCTTTAAGTTGATAGTCCTGGGGCCATGGCCTGGGGAGCCCATGGGAAGAGTATATGCTTGTCCACAGGTCAAGAGAAGTGATTGAGCTATATATATTGAGGACTGTCACCTGGAGGGTTGTTCGGGTGGCAGGCGGCAACTTGCAACATGGGGGCTTTGTTGGTGATATCAGGGTGAGTATAACAAGGTACAAAAGTGTCCCAGGGTTCCAGGGTGTCATTGCTGGTCCCAGTGTAGGTTCGTTTACAGGCTAATAAAGGATTTTGTCATTCTTGTGGATAGCAGTACCACTCACTAGTAGTGATTGCACTCAATCTGCTAGATTCCCTCTAGTGGTAGGACCGTATAAGGATCAGATGAGAAAACAAGCACTTAGTGTATTTCACCACTAGTCATGTGATCATGGGACGCTATATAAGAGAGAGAGGTTAGATAGGGTGGGCAGGTGGGGAGCAGGCATGCAATGCCAGCGGGAAAAATAGAGTGGAAGTCCTTGGCCGGGGTAGCTGAGTCAGGGCTTCCCCGTGAGCTGGCGGGAGGCAACAGCAGGCACTAAGGGCAGCCACACAACAGAAGCACCTGGTTGGCTTCTTGGAGCTGGTGGCGTAGTCGTCCTGCAGGGGTAACCGGTTCAAGGCTTCCCTTCTTGGAGGTGGACGTCGGTGGTAGCAGGGTGGTCACACCGCAGTAGTGCCCTAGGCAGGCCTACTAGATCTAGGGAGGGAAGAGAGAAGCGGGATAAATAAGTAGCTGGAAGCAAATAGTGGGCTGAAAGCAGCTGGGTGTGGGCTGGTGGCAGACAGCCAGTGGGGGTCTGGGGATTACAGAACAATAGAGGGATTAGGCTAAGTGGGAGGTCTGTAGGAGAAGTGCAGGAAGGGGGTTAGGAAAGGTGCTGAGTTTTGGGCAGCGCCGCTTTCCATGTGCTGAGGCCTGACTAATTGGGAAGAAGGCAGGGAGAGGAGAGGCAGGGCTCAGGCTCAGGCTCAGGCAGGTAGTTGGAGGAGAGAACTGAACCAGCCGAAGCCGAGGCAAGACCGGCTGTGTGCTGTGAAGCTGCCATCAGTGGGCCGGTACAGTTAGAGGTGGAAAAAGAGCTAGTTAGTAAGAAAGTTTGAGGTAGAGGTGCCAGGTGGCTGCCGGCAGTCAGAAAGCAAGAACAAATTCAACAATATAGCATTAGCAGTTAGTTATTTTAAACTTATTGTAGAAATTACAGTATCTTGCATACCGATATGACTGTTTTTATTAGAGTCCATAAACACATTAAACATCTAAAAAAGAAAAACTTAAAAACTCAATTTCTTTGAAATAGTAGCATGTGCCGAGTACAAGCCATAACTTATTGAATTCTGGCAAATATCTAAACTATGCTGGAAAATGCACATATATCTGAAATATGTTTAAGATGTATTATGCTATATTTAGATATAGTGTACATATTAACAAATTATAGTTCTTTTCCACAATTTAAGTGAAATTGAGAGAGGATTAGAAAAGCACAGGGAGCTAAAGTGAGGTTGAAGAGGTTAAATAGAGCATAGGGGCTCCCATATTCAGAGCTGTCCTCAAGCATAGCACAGCATGTTGCGCTGGACCAAAAAGAGCGCACAGACTACTCTAAGCCATATTCAGTCAGTTAGTATGCACTGACAGAGTGCACTAACTGACTTAATATCCAGCAATGTCAGCACAGCACTAAGTGGATATGCACTGTGCAGACATGATAAAATCTGCATATGGCCCACAGGAGATAGCGTTTCTAAAAACAGGATAGCGCCAGGATTTCTATGGGACATATTCAACCCGAGCATACAAATGAGCTCATTGAGCATGCAAGGTGCTAAGGGGTCACCTGCATGCCCACTATGAGCTCATTTGCATGGGTGCAGCAAACCCTCTAGTGCCAAACAATAACATATCCCTTGTAATCAAGTAGCCCCCACACTCACCCCTGTAGTGTAAATACTTGATCCCCGGTAGTCCAGAGGGCCCCCCAGTCACCACTATATTGTTAACACTGAATGATCCCCATTAGTCCGGTGGACACCCCTCCATCAGTCAGCCCATATTGTTAATACTGGATGATCTCTGGTAGTCCAATGGACCCCTTCCCTCCCAGTTGTCCCATGTATATGTAAACTCCCTGGTGGGCTAGCGACCCTCCATCGAACACCAATGACCACCCCAAGTGCAAGTGTCAGCCCCCTGCTGCCCACCTCCTGAGGGCCCCCCACACCCCCACCACAGTCAACACTCACAATACAATTGAAACAGCTCAGCTGCCAACAAAACCTTCCACTCACGTCCTCAGTCGGCCACAATCAGTCACAGAGTGTGATCACAAGTACTGCACTAATCTCGTGATCATGCTCCATAACTGTCAGATGATGGTTGGCTGAGGAGGTGAGCAGAGGGCTTTGCTGGCCACCTATCTGCTATGATCATACCATCAGTGTTGACCAGGGTGTGTGTGTGTGTGAGGTGATGGTCCTCAATGGGTGGTCAGGTGGAGGTGACACTTGCACTGGGGAGGGATTGTTGGTGCTTGGTGCAAGGGGCATAGCCCACCAGGGCATTTACATACACATGGTACCTGGGTAATTGGGGGGGTCCACTGTACTACAGGGGATCAAGGAATATGTATTAACAATACGGTGTTGATTAGGGGGGATCCATTGGACCCAGGGACAGGTGGCTGCAGTACAACCACCCTGCTTTCAGGGGTGGGGGGCAACTGTAGCACTGCGATAAGACAGATTTTTCTGCGGTGATAAACAGCCCTGCTTTGGGGGCTGTTTAGTGCCACCAAAACTATTTCAATATACCACTGCATCATTATACATGATGGACTCCCTCATTTGCATAGGCGCAGTAGTATGGTTAGCATAATCATGCTGCTTGGTTTGGGCAGTACTCTGGTGGCCTCTAAATGTGGCCTCACTTGGAGTGCAGTGCAAACTTGTTAGAGGCCATGCTAACCTTTTGAATATGGGGCCTAGGGATTCCAAGTGTTCTTTGAAAAAGATTATGGAAAGATCAAGGAAGTTAGGTGATATGGGGAAGGTTAAGGAAAGCTCAGGGAGGTTAAGTGAAATTGGGTAAGTTAAGGAAAGCTAAGAGAGGTAATGTGAGAATGGGGAGGTTAAGGAAAGCACAGGGAGGTTAAGTGAGATTGGGGAGGCTGGTTAAGGAGAGCTCAGATAGGTTATGTGAGATTAAGAAAGTTAAGAAAAGCTTAGGGAGGTTAAGTAAAGCTCTAGGAGGTTAAGTAATATTGGGGAGGTTAAAGAACGTTCAGGAGGTTAAGTGAAATGGGGGTTAAGGAAAGCTCTAGCACATTATGTGATATTGAGGATCTTAAGTAAAGCTCAGGGAAGTTAAGTTAGACTGACAGAAATTAAGGAAAGCTTTGGAAGGTTAAATTAGATTAAGGGAGTTAAGGAAAGCTCAGTGAGTTTAAGTGAGATTGAGAGGTTAAGGCAAGTTCAGGAAGTTTAAGGGAGATTCAGAGGTTAAGGCAAGTTCAGGAAGATTGAGAGGTTAAGGAGAGTTCAGGAAGATTAAGGGAGATTGTTGAGGTTAAGGAAAGTTCAGGGAGGTTAAGGGAGATTGAGAGGTTAAGGCAAATTCAGGAAGGTTAAGTGAGATTGAGAGGTCAAGGAAAGTTCAGGGAGGTTAAGGGAGATTGAGAGGTTAAGGAAAATTCAGGGAGGTTAAGGGAGATTGAGAGGTTAAGGCAAGTTCAGGGAGGTTAAGTGAGATTGTTGAGGTTAAGGAAAGTTCAGGGAAGTTAAGGGAAACTGGGAGGTTAAGGCAAGTTCAGGGAGGTTAAGGGAGATTGAGAGGTTAAGGAAAGTCCAGGAAGGTTAAGGGAGATTGAGAGGTTGCCGAAAGTTCAGGGAGGTTAAGGGAGATTGAGAGGTTAAGGAAAGTCCAGGAAGGTTAAGGGAGATTGAGAGGTTGATGAAAGTTCAGGGAGATTAAGGGCGATTGAGAGGTTAAGGAAAGTTCAGGAAGTTTAAGGGAGATTGTTCAGGTTAAGGAAAGTTCAGGGAGGTTAAGGGAGATTGTTGAGGTTAAGGAATGTTCAGGGAGGTTAAGGGAGATTGAGAGGTTAAGGACAGTTCAGGAAGGTTAAGGGGAAATTGTTGAGGTTAAGGAAAGTTCAGGAAGATTAAGGGAGATTGAGAGGTTAAGGAAAGTTCAGGGAGGTTAAGGGAGATTGAGAGGTTAAGGAAAGTTCAGGAAGGCTAAGGGAGATTGAGAGGTTAAGGCAAGTTCAGGGAGGTTAAGGGAGATTGAGAGGTTAAGGAAAGTTTAGGAAGGTTAAAGGAGATTGAAAGATTAAGGACAATTCAGGAAGGTTAAGGGAGATTGAGAGGTTAAGGCAAGTTCAGGAAGGTTAAGGGGGCTTGAGAGGTTAAGGAAAGTTCAGGGTGGTTAAGTGAGATTGTTGAGGTTAAGGAAAGTTCAGGGAGGTTAAGTGAGATTGGGGAGGTTAAGGACAGTTCAGGGAGGCTAAACAAGATTGTTGAGGTTAAAGAAAGTTCCAGGAGGTCATGTGATATTGAAGAAGTTAAGGAAAGTTCTGGGGGTTACATGAGATTAGGGTGATTAAGGGATGTTCAGGGAAGATAAGCAAGATTGATGCAGGTTAATGAAAGCTCGGGGAGGTTAAACGAGATTGTAGAGAGTAAGGAAAGTTCAATGAGGTTATGTGAGATTGGGGAGGTTAATCAAACCTCAGGGAGGTTAAGTGTGATTGCTGAAGTTAAGAAAAGCTCAGGGAGATTAAGTGATATTTAAGAGGTTAAGGAAGCTCAGGGATGGTGTGCTATTGAGGGAGGTTAAAGAAAGCTCAGGGTGGTTATGCACTCAGTAGAGAGAAAAAAAGAGAGGAGGTATAGCACAGGAAGGTTGTGAGTTGTTCAGGATGACACAGTGAATATGTAGTGGTAGACATGGTGATTCAAAACTGGGTCTCTAGGTTTATTCCTCTGTGTTACTAGGCTACACTGCCTCTGTGTAATTTAATCATGTTTGTTTTTTTAGCCAGAAGAGAAACATTAAGCTGAAAGCTTGTTTACAGGTGTGACCTGGGAGCACAAGGAAGTTAAGTGACTTGCTTAGGGTCACACAGTATGCAAGTGGGGGCTGTGGGATTCAAACCCAGGTCTCCAGGTTTGCAGCTCAGAACCTTAAACCACTGCACCATACTGCCACTGTGGTCAAGACACAAACATTTGTGGGTAAATCTGCTCTCTCTCTGTACTGGCTAAATTCAATGGTCGAGTCAGCTCTGTTGTGCTGAGGGGGTGGCACATGTCATATCTCTGAGACAGAGAGAGTCACATATCAATGCGTCTCTGCCACAACTGTATGTCTTGTGTTTGTGGGAGCTGTAGTGCTTGTTTTGCTGAACCTAGGGGTAGATGGCATCATGGGATAGGCATTGTGGGTGGAACATTCAAAATAGCTTTTTTTTTTTTTAATATTTTTTTATTTCATTAAACAATTTATTTATGCCAGATAGCCCAGTTGAGATGCAATGCCATGTTTCCTTTGGGAAACTGCTTCTGCCTTTTTCTGCACCTGGGTGGACTGAAGCACTGAGAGGTTAAATGATTTGATCATGGTTACAGAATGAGTATTTAGTTCCGCCGGGGCTTGACCCTGTGATCTTCCAGTTCTCCAGTCTGTACTTAGCTACTGGACTAGACCACATTGCCTCCATCTGTTAACTGGGACATTCAGGATGCAGGGCTCTCTACCAAGGCATCACAACTAAGAGAATACTACTGTAGATACAGTAAGCTTATTTAAAAACCTACACTGAAGAAACATATGGGTTCATTGACAAAGCAAAAAAAAGGAAATAAAAAGTGTTTTATGTAATTTGCCTATTGCACCCTAAAAGCACTATTATGGTCCCATAATCTATTCAGTTTCTATCTTCTTGTCTTTAGGCCTTGTTTAGGAGATAATTCTTACAATGCTACAGATTATAGCCTCAGTCCTTCACCGGCTGTAGGCCAGAGCTGCTAAATGCTTAAATCACGCATCTCTTTTTAAAATCGATGGAACTGGATTCATTTTAGATTGTGTAATCTCCCTTCCCCAGCCTGGGGTTACTAGTTTGGTCGGGCTGGTTCCTTCTTTAGGAAGGCAGATTCTCTGAGATATTAAAGGAAGAGTCCAAAAAAAAGCAAGAGGTTCTGGCACAGAGGTGGGAAAAAGTCAGGAGAGCTGATACCCAGGAGCAGAGATGTTCCGAACCGTTAATTTTCCCATTAAATTCAGCCAAGTGGCCAAATTTACCTTTAGGAAGTTTACACAATTTCTGGGTTTACTTCATGACAATTTCAGGGCCACTTTGACTAGATACTTCGTGAGCAAAGTTTTTTTTAATTTTTATTTTATTTAAACAGCAGTTTGGAAAACCTTTGAGCCATAGGCTCATTTTAGTTTGCAATGAACTTCACCTTATGGCGAAGTTTTGCTGTGGAGAGTTTCAGAAAGAGGCTTGTAAGCAAGTTACTGTAGGTCACATGGTACAGCCACATCTATAAATAAATTGTGCAGTCGGTTTCAGTTTACAGTTCTCATAGCAGTGTGTGATGGCTAGAGATCTGTTCTAAATTTTGTTTCTTAATTGAATTCAACTGGGTTTTTGGAGTGTTTTTGCCTGACATCTGTTTAAACTTGTGAAGTAGTATGTGTAGATTTAATTTTTTTTATATTCTGTATTCTTTGCAAAAAACTTTGTTAATGCACCATTTAGGGTAACCTAACGCCACAAAAGTAGGGAAATGTGGTGTTAGGGATTCCAATCCTAACTCCCTATCCCCACCCCCAAGCAGCAAAAGGAAAACGCATTAGGGTTTTGGGTCTCTGGAGTTTTGGCAAATCAGTGATGGGGTTTTCATTGCTCACCCCTCAGCCCATAGCCTTCTGTCGAAGCACAAGGTACAGCTTGAAGCCAGTTCTTCATAAGCCCTGTTTACACTTCTCTCTTTGCAGCGCATCAAGTCATGTATTCCAGTTGATGCACTCCAAAGTAGCCATCGTGGACAGTCACTGTATCGTGTCATGTACCGCTCCGCTCCCATTTCTGCTCTGGAGAAATTGTGGGAACATGTATTGCATTGAGCGCATCACCCCACAGTGTAAACTGCTGTAGCACTCCATCCACATGTGGTCCAGTTTCTCTCAGTATCCTCCTGTGGTCCTGCAGCCTTCCCCATTATCCTTGGGTGCCAGAACAAGAAAGTATTAAGGCAATGGCATTCTTGTAGAGGTCACACAAGCAGGCATACAGCCTGGGAACAATTTATTTCACTTTTAAATAAATGACTCTTCACAAGCGCAACCTGTGCTCTTTACTGCTAATGCTTGTTTTCTCCCGCTCGCCAAACACAACAGTAGCCAGCTATCTAAAAATGGGGTCCCTTCACGCCAGCACTTCCTGTATATCGGAAGGCATGGCAACCGGTGGAAGTGACGACAGGTAGTTGCGTGTCGACAGTGAATCAGCAATAAGTCATCACATGTCATCTGATTGATGCCCAGCCACTAAGCAAGAACACTCCTCTCGGCGCAATCTGTGGCACTTGAGCCATGGGAGGTGTAAACTGTGAATTGCAACACTAAGTGAGAGCGCAGCAGGATGGCAGTGGAGCAGTAAGTATAGTGCTCCCGAAGTATAAACAGGCCTATAGTGACACACTTTTCAAAGGTAGAGAAGCATGTCTTGCAACCTGTTGCCAACACAGTTTATTATAGCTTTCTTCATGCAACATGGCCTTTTGGGACCCCACCTCATAACCAGTGATGGTGGAATTATGCAAATTAAGCCTGAAAGACGATTTCACAGTCACTTGGTGAAATCAACTTTTGGGTGGGATTTGAAAATTTTCACCACCCTTGTTCATGGGATGGGGTCATAAGAAGGCTAAGTTGAAAGTGTGGGGTCAAAATATACAAAACCAAACTGAAACATAAACAGAACCCACCCTGAAGTGCTTGCCACCCCCCCCCCCGTTCTAGTGCAGAACAGTTTCTGTTTAGGTTGGCTTAGTACTTTACTCTGTGCTTTACCCAGTACTGTATAGAATGTCACTTTATTGAACCCCCACTTACGTTGTTTGTACTGACTGTCTGTTACCAGCTACTTGATCAGGTCCCATAGATTGTGCTGGCCGACAGTTTTGGGATGCTCGATCAACTTCTTTTCTCCCTCTGTGCTGGACAGTGTTGTGGTCGGCAATGCAAAACTGAACCAAAAAACAGGAACCAGGATGTCAGAGGGTAAAGATTGCTGGCATCAGTTTTAGGCCACTGTTTTGCAGCACATTTTGTCTTCCACCCTTAGTTCACTCCAGTTTTGGAACATGAATGTCAAGGTGGGAGGGGGAAAAGAAAAGTAAAAGGAATGGACACAGAATGTGGCTGATGTGGCGGAAAAGAACCTTAGATGAAAGAAAGGAGACAGAATATGTCTGATGAGCTGATGGCAGCTCAATTGACAGGTAGTTTTCACCTCTAACAGGCTGTTACACCAGTTAACACTATAGTCTATTGGCAGGAATCTGACCCCACTCATCCCAATGATATGGAATACTCTAGCAGACACATCCCAATGAACAAGGTAAAGCACACATTGAATTATATAGCCACATGATGGGTTCCTGGACTGCTGGGAGGTTCCAAGAAGGTGTACATCCCATTTAGGCACATCCCGGTTCAGTGGCTTGTACTGTATATTATGCAGGCACGACAGTGCCAGTATAGTTAGGGTTGAGTAGGGTGTTTAATGTTAAATACCAACTTTTGCACTTTGGTGGTGTCTGGTGAAATAGCCCAAATGTTGGTATGCATGGTCTGGCTGGCAGAGTCTCAAGACAAGAAAAGTTTCATGACAGCAACTTGTGCAATTTCTGAGGATATGGAATGTCAATTTTTTTTTGCATACTCTTTTTACCTCTCCTCACACTCTGGCGTCCACCTCCCCTTAGGGCCACCTAGTGCTTCCATGCCTCGGCTGTCCTCTTCTGGAGCTCCTCTCACACACACATATCACATCCGACCCCCGATTTGTCCCGACATATCCCATCGCTGGTCGGGTCCCCCTCCTCCAAGGGGGAAGGCACCGGGTGGCAGGGGACCCCGGCACACTATTTTTTCTATGGTCTGGAGGCACTGCTGTGGTGAAGGATGCTCCTGGAGGTTCCAAGGGACATGGAGCATGAAGGCCATCATCCGGTGGCACCGAAACTGTTTTCCAGCTTTCTGGTTGTCCCGCCTGTGCTGCTGCATGCAGTACCCCTGGTCTCCAGTGGGGGCTACTACTAGAGCCAGGCTTCCCACCCACCTCCTCACCAGGAGAGGAGAGGAGAGGAGAGCAGTCCTCAGACGCTCAATCCTCTCCTTCCCAGCCAGCCCCGACGACCTGAGTCCGTTTATGAACCCAGGTCACTGACATGGTTTGAGGTGTGGTGTCCAGTGCCTCAACCCTCTGCACCACCAAGCTGGAATGTCAATTTTTAATTAAATGTGTCACAAACCTATTCAGCAGGTCAGGCCCTCTGCTGCCACAGTGCCAACCTCCGAACACAGTCTTGTGAACAGGTAACAGAAACAGGGTAACCCTCCTGTCTGTTTTGTGGGTTCAAATCAACCTTTGGTCTCAAGTTCTGGAGGGATTCAGACTGTGAACCTCTTGCTAGTGTACCCAATGTACAGGCTCAGATAATTCTACTCTTCAGGGAAATGCCAGATATCGTTCACCAAGGGCACCTAACCAGGTGTACAAAATGAATCCTTAAAAAGTCTATGAAAGACCTCAGATAAACGCTTAGCTTTTTTCCAGTTTGGTATACCATTAAGCTTATGCACAGTGTCAACTGTAACCATATATGCTTCACTTGTCAAATAAAGAATTCTGAAGGCACATCAAGCAGTCTCTTTAAAATAGAGGTTTACTTAAAAATAGATAAAACTGTAAAATGCACAGAACAATATATCACAAAACATACAATCACTTAAAAGAACAAAGTTTAAAGTGCAAACTCCTACCAACCATACACTTAGACTTGTCTATCTAATGTATTCTTATCTTCTTACAGTGCTGATAGATGTTTCTTCTTCATATTCCAAACATGAATGTCTCTAAAGGTCAGTCACAGCATAATTAAAAAACTGTCTTGAACCTGCCTTCTCCATGATGTCACCCAGCTCCTCCTCTGTTTATTAAAAATCATACAACCAGGATGTCTTATCATTCAGAAGGTAAATTAACTAAGGTAACATCAGCAAAAACTCATTTCCCCATGACCCTTTTGATCTAGTGTGTCTTCCTGCACTTCACAGACATCAAAGGACCTTTATGACTGACTCTGCCAGGTCTCACTGAGGTGCAATATGCTTTCTAACACCAGGTGAAATTAACTGTGTTTCAGCTGAACGTCATAAAAGTTTATGATCCAGCCTGGCAGCTGGCAAGCTACAATTAGTCACATAAACAGGAGATCCTTAATTTATGTCTCTTCTAGCATTTAATTATCTCCTGGCTTTTAGGTTAACATCTTGTAGCTGGAACCGGGGGGAGGGGGGGTGTCATCCCAGGAGCACAATATTTCTCATGACAGACAATCACACTACATTTTTATTTTACAAAAATCATAGAGTAATCAGAACCGGCTGTCCAAGTGTCACAACGTGCAGTATTTTTTTCCCTTTACTTAACACATAGAGGATAATGTATGGTCTTTGGTTAATAACCATGCTATAAACACTTTGAGAGGTTGACATGACATCATTGTAAACCTCGAGAGTGCGGCTTGAGAGGTTTTCAGATGTCATGGCAACCTTGAGAAATGTTTTCAGGTGGGTTGTTAACCAAAGAACATACATTATATTTTATAGTGTATGGGTACCAAGATTGTACAATCGCAGATTGAACTACTTTGCTGAATTACTTTATGGAACACTGACTGTTGTGAGCATTCTGTTTTGTTATACCACTGATATGACATATTCAAGAAGAGTTAACAACAGAGTGATGTCATATCAATGGCATAGCATAGAGGATAATGGCTGGGGATTGGGTGATAACCATGCTGTAATCACCTCGAGTGGTTGCTTGGGCAACATGGTAAACCTCGAGAGCGCAGCTCGAGAGGTTTACTGTAGTCCTAGCAACCACGAGAGGTGATTACAGCATGGTTGTCACCCGATCCCCAGTCATCATCTTTTATAGTGTATGGTCAAAAAAGCACTGTTTGCATTCTATGTGTGAGAATTATGGAACTCTGGTGCATTCTTTTTTGTTATGCCACTGTTTGTAAGTTCCGAAGTGTGGTTAACAACTTTTAAAATTCTAAACAGTGCATAACAAAGCTGTGTGATTGCTGATTATGGTGGTTAATAGGCACTTAACATACATTATAAGGTTGTAATCTGCTTGATGTCAGTTATTAATAAGGGCTCCTGATACGATACTTGTTTTGCTCTCACATACAGCCTAGACGGTAATTAATTTTTTTTCTGAATCTTTTAGGGTAGAAGTGGCCTGTGCCAAAATAGTGCCTTTTGAAGGTTTTATGCAAAAATATTAATCGGTTCCAGAGTTATAAGGATTTAAATTTTTTTCTGAGCATGCTCAGTAGGGATTTTGGATAATCCTCTGATACAAACTGAAAATTTTTGGTTTGCAAGAGCATTTTGAGTTTATATCACATAGCTGTCATGAAATGAAAATGGTTCTCATGAACTGAAACATTTTTTCAGTTCATGACAACCGCCATCTGTCTAAAATGTATGCAACTGGTTGGCCCACCAGTGCAGCAGTAGCGCTACTGCTTGTGACATGAACGACCCAGGTTCATAAGCTAATCTAGGTTGTTGGAGGGCTTGCCAGGGGAAGGAGGATCAAGCATCCACAGGACTCCCCAAGGGGGAGTGTGGGCAGAGCTTGATACTTGCCTGGCCCCTGACAGAAGCAGGTGGAAAGGTAGCCCAGGTCAGAAGGTCAGGAGGTGTGGCAGACATTGGCACACATTACACAGGAGCAAGTGGCATGTGCCATGACATCCTTGCACACCATGCCTCCCAAGGGGACAGAATACAGAAAAATGCTGGTGGCAGGATGCCAGCAGGTGCTTGCAGACCCTGCACCCAGCTAGCTGGGCTTGCCAGTCTGAACTGGATCTGGACCTCGGTGGGGTGGTTTGGATTTAGGGTGAAATGCACTGATAAAATTAATGCACTAATTATTAAAAGTATGTATCGCACCAGACTATTTTGTAATTGAATAATGAAGATATAGGGTTCAATAAAATAGCACCTTCTACCAGCCAGCAAAGTTGATCAGTTTTGCATTTGTTATTATGGTGTTCTCATAGATTTTAGACATTAATGAGTAATTGCTTATAAGATTATTATTGGGTTGAAATATTTATATAGAATTAAATGCTTTTGTATCATAGTTATATTTATAAACAACATTAATTGTCTTGCATGTTAATGATAGGCATGTTCAAGGCAGGTATACAGAAACTCGCGCATTTTTGTATGATCTAATTAATTAGATAAGTGATTAATTTAAATGATAATATGTATATAAAGGGCTAATGAGAACAGCGCCATAACTCTGATGAAGCCCAGTAGTTAACTGGGAAAAACGTAAGTGTTTGTCCTCGGGCTGTTCCGGCCACATGCTTTTATCGGTGTTGCCGTGGTGCACAATAAATGTTTTTTTGCACTTTATTTCGTTGTGCTTACTTCTGTCCTGCGTTGATGGGTGCTTGTTTCTTTTTACAGTTTATGTTTTCAGCTGTATGTAGCACCAGCCATCCTTGCTCGGTGCTTAACTTTTTGTTGCATTCTGAAATTGTGTTTGATTAGCACGGGCAAAATCACATTTTTACAGCTCTGCATGGACTAGTTGCACCTTTTTGACCAAATAAGATGCTGTGTATAAAAATAAATACCTTCTTGGTCTGCGGCTGAAGTGATACCGGATTCTGGTGTGTGGGACTTTATCCAAGTGTCAATCTTTTGAAATTAATTGGTGATGGAAGACAAGCTTATTTTCTCTGGATACAGAGAGTTTTTTCTAGGAAGACCTGGTGTATTTTGCTGTGAGAAGAAGATTGAAATAGACTGAAACAGCGGGAAAGGGTACTTCTACGTCACCATAACGAGCCAAGGTGAAACACCTAGATGTCCACACTCACACCAAACATGATGGCTGGAGGCTTTGTGGAGCTGATTTTTCAAGCGGCTGTTGATGGGAACCCTCTTCTCAATCAAGATGCACAGGAACTTATGAGTGCGGATGAGTCCAATATTAAAATTATTTATAGGAAACTGGAAAGACTTGTATTAAAGGGTTGAAGGATGTTTTGGCACAAAACAACTTTAGAAGCCTATTTGTCTGTGAATAGAATTCCTCATGGGTTGAGACTGATGCAGAAACCCTCCTATGGAACTGACAACATTGAGCTTATGGTCCATTGGCATAAAAATATGCATGAAGGAGCAATTAATAACATTAACTTGATTTTAGAGTTTGCCAAAGTGGTGGGAGATCAACTTACTACTGATATAGGTGAAACAGAGACATTATTAAAGGAAAAGACAGAGACAGTCGAATTTGAGAGGTTAAATAAATTGTTGTTTGATAAAGTAACACGTTACGATATTAAATTGAAACAACAGAAACGTAAAAAGTTTCTCAGAGATGAGCGAGATTATTTATATAACCAAGTATTTGACTGGACTGAGAACACTAATAAAAATATACAATCCACAACTGGGGGAGCAGGAGTCCCTAAATCTATTTTAAAGAAAAGTGGCAGTAATACAGATGGGACTATTAATGATTCTACTTTATTGGACTATGCTACAGGTCTGTCCGATACGGCTGATTCAGAACACATCACAGAAGGGGATTCAGGGCAATCAGATCTAGGATAGTCCTCTTTTTATCATCCAGGGGACGAGGCGCAGTCAGTGCTACAAGAAAACTCGTGTTCAGTTCCAGCCTTATCAACAAAGAGGACGGGGGGGGGGGGCTGGCATGGTGGAAGAGCCAGGAAAAACTTTTGATCACTCGATGCATGTCAAATATATTGCCTGTGGGGACTGAAAAGTTGTCCATCATATAGTAAAAATTTAACATATGGACAAATGGGTGATGCTGCATTTACACCAATAGTTAATTTGTCCCATGTCTCTTTGACTGCTGATGAAGTTTCTGTACTAAGCAAGGGTCCGACTTTCTGTCCAACAATGGATGTTGATTGGTTTAAAGTTTGTGCTGATCTAAATAAATTTGCATGAAATCTGACATTTAAATGTTTGTATAAACAGGATACTAATTGCCACCCCACCACTACAGGTTTTAACCCGAGCTCAGAATACTGCCCAAATCTTAATCCTACTGTTTCCCTTTTTTGTAAGAAGTGCGAACTGGATTTTGAAAAAATGAAAGGTAGCACCTTACAACAAGAGGAATATAAATATAATTGCATGAATGGGGTACAGTTAACGCTGAGTAGTCTGAGCAAGAATAATGAAATAGTCATTAGACCTGCAGATAAGGGCGGGGCCATTGTAATCCTTAACAAGCAAGATTATATCTTGGAGGTGGAGCATCAGATTAATGTCAACATGTTTTATAGAAAAGTACAGAGGAGTATTGTGCAAACTTTTAAAGAAGAAATAGATCAAACCCTGAATACAGAGTTTTTAAAAGGGTATATTACAGATGCAGAATATAGAGCAATGGTAGTACAGCATCCAGTGGTTCCTATTATATACATGCTGCCTAAAATACATAAGAGTTTGCACAATCCCCCGGGATGCCCCATTATATTGGGGAAGGGGTGGTTAACTGGACCACTTTCTATGTTTCTAGATCAACACCTACAACCTTTAGTTAAACAATTAAGATCTCATTTAAAGGATTCAACATAAGTTATTAACCTTGTGGAGGACTTAGATATGGATCAAGAATGTTTGTTTTGCCACTATAGATGCAACATCGTTATATACTGTTATCCCTCATCAAGAGGGTTTGGAAGCTATTGAATATTTTTGTAATACTAGGACAGAAGAACAGCTAGTGATGTGTCCCACCTCTTTTTTGGTAAAGTTGACAAGTGAAGTATTGACCAAGAATGTGTTCATGTTTCAGGATAAAACTTTTTAACAGGTATGGGGTACTGCCATGGGAGCTACCATGGCATCCAGTTATGCAAACCTGTATGTTGGCTTCTGGGAACTTAAACATTTCTATGGCGCCACCACAAGTCCATACATTTCTTGTCTGGATTTGTGGTGGCGCTTTATTGATGATATATTGGTTATATGGTGGGGCACAGTCTCAGAGTTTGCAGAATTTATTAATTGGTTGGAAGGTACTAGCTCCTACCTGAAATTAAAATATGAGATACACAAGACTGAGATTAATTTTTTGGATCTAAAGATCTATAGGAATGACGGGGCAATGTTTGTACTACATTATATCAAAAAGCAACAGATTGTAATAGTCTGCTACGCTATGAGAGTTGTCACCCACCACATGTTAAGTTTAATATACCTAAGGGACAGTTAGTTAGAACCTTACGAAACTGCACTGAACATGAACAGTTTGTGCAAAACAGAGCAGTTCAGATTAATAGGTTTAAAGAGAGGGGGTACAGTACCCACAGTATAGATACGGCAATCTACAAAGTAGAGGATATGGATCAAAGTGACATGTTCATAGACAAGGAAGAGAAACAAAAGGATGAACAGAGATATGTTTGCCCCTTTATAACTACGTTCTCCAGTAGAGATAATTTAATAAAAGAAATAATAGCCAATAATTGGTCTATTTTAGAGTTAGAGCCAAAACTCGAGCAGGTGGTAGCACAGGGTCCGAAAGTAATTTTTAAAAGGGCCAGAAATATTAAGGATATAGTGGTGCATAATGCTATTTCCAAACAAGCGTCTCCTAGTCAGGCTATATTAGCTCCCCCTTCCTGGTGGTACTTTTAAATGTGGGAAATGTACACATTGTAAATATGTACAACCATGTAAATCCTTTACACATCCAATGATGGGTGCAGATATTCATATCCGGTATTTCATTGTATGTTACAGCACTGGTATAGTTTATCTTTTAATATGCTCATGTGGGGCTTACTATGTGGGGAGAACTGTTAGACAATTCAGAACTAGGATAGGGGAACATGTAAGGGCTGTACAAAAAATGACAGTAGCTATGCTATAGTTAAACATCTTAATGAGAATAGATTAGGTCAACATGTTTTTTCATTTATAGGCATAGAACAAGTTAAAATTGGCTCCGGGGGGGGGCGGGGGAGACATTCGAAAACTAATAGACTAACGTAAAAGTTTTTGAATTTTCAATTTAGGAGCAAGAAAAGGTAAAGGACTTAATGATAATATTGATTTGTCAGCATTTTTAACTAAATTTAGGGGCTAACTTGTATGTATAATACATTATGGTTTGGATTTAGGGTGAAATGCACTGATAAAATTAATGCACTAATTATTAAACGTATGTATCGCACCAGACTATTTCGTAATTGAATGATGAAGATATAGGGTTCAATAAAATAGCACCTTCTACCAGCCAGCAAAGTCGATCAGTTTTGCATTTGCTATTATGGTGTTCTCATATATTTTAGACATTAATGAGTAATTGTTTATAAGATTATTATTGGGTTGAAATATTTATATAGAATTAAATGCATTTGTATAATAGTTATATTTATAAACTACATTAATTGTCTTGTATGTTAATGATAAGCATGTTCAAAGCAGGTATACAGAAACTTGTGCATGTTTTGTATGATCTAATTAATTAGAAAAGTGATTAATTTAAATGATAATATGTATATAAAGGGCTAATGAGAACAGTGCCATAACTCTGATGAAGCCCAGTAGTTAACTGGGCGAAACATGAGTGTTTGTCCGTGGGCCGTTCCGGCCACATGTTTTTATCCGTGTTGCCGTGGTGCACAATAAATGTTTTTTTGCACTTTATTTCATTGTGCTTACTTCTGTCCTGCGTTGATAGGTGCTCGTTTCTTTTTACATTTTATGTTTTCTAAAACTTTATTGAGATAATGTCAAGGTCATTGACAAGCCTCAAAATGTCTGGAAATGCTGAGTAAGTGTCAAAATTACCCTAACTCTGCAGGTTCTGTGAAAGCAAGATGGTAGAATTGTATATCTCTGGTATTTGGATAATAACTAACACTTCAATTCTATGCAGGACCCAACTAACAGTACTATGATACTCTACTACCTTGCTTATGGAGACTACATATGCATTTATGTACAGTAATAATAGAATGAAGGCACTCCAGGGGTTGGGCTACCTTTTGTTAATCTAACCTCTAGGGTTAGAATCACAGATTGTTCTGTATCCCAAAATCATGTCTTAATAGTTAACTATATTCAATAATCCTAAAACATATCTAGTATAACATCTCCAATAATTTAGTTTAGATTAATATGCTAAGTTTTGCTAATAGAAGTAAACTAAGAAGATGCATATAGCCCGAGTGTCTGATATGCAGCTGCCCTAGACTAGATGTACTCTTCAGGCTGGGCTCAGAAAGGAGGATAACAACATTTTGGTACATTTTGTGAAAGTCAGGAGAGGAAAATTACAAGAACAGGATGCAGAGTTTAAAACTGCCAGGAAAAGACAACTTATAAAAAGAGATCATGATTTGTTGAGAGAGAGAGAGAGAGAGAGAGAGAGAGAGAGAGAGACAGAGAAACAGAGAGAGAGAGAGAGACTCTGATGTATGACATTCTTTTGTATTGCCTGTATGAAGAGCTATCTTGTACAATTTTATTTTCCTTTATTTTATTGTATTGTTATTGTTAATGCTACTTGCAAGTTTTATAACTTCTCCTGGTCTGCCTATGCTTTTTGACCTGTGCCCCTAAAAGGGTGAGAAATCAAAAATGGTCTTGTGACATTGGAATTGTTCATGTTGTATCAGGACATTATCCAAATTCCCCTACTGAAGTGCTCAGAACAGAAAAAAAACCCTTTAAATCCTAAGAACTCCAGAACCATTTAATATTTTTCATGAAACGTTCCAAAGGCACTAGTTTGGTACAGCATACTTCTACCCTGAAAGTTTCAGAAACAATTCCATTCCGTGTATGCTGTACATGACAGCAAAACCAAAATCCTGTGTTAAGTATAGGAAAAAACTAAATGTCTGCAGGAAAATGACATATGCAGAGCTCAGAAACTGCATACACTGTCACTAGGAAACTTTCCTTGTATTTAGATCTTGCTGACTAGATAATGCATGCAAAACTTCAATTAATTGCATCAAACACTGCTAAAGCTATTAAGGTACAAATTTAGGGTTTTAACATAGAACCTGCCACTTAACCCTAACTATACTGCCACTGCACCAGTATAATATCTAACGGCTGTGAGAGTAACATTTTGCAAATAAATGCATTCATTTTTATGTCTAACAGTCATAATGTGGAAATAAATCATAGGTGGGTCATCAGCATTTATTTCCACTTTAGATTGGTGACAAAGGAGCTCTTAACCAATGGGAGAACAGATTACACAGTGCCTGATGACATCACAGTGTCCTCTGTTGCAATTAAAAAACAGAGCAATGAAATCAAACAAACCGTGAACTCTTCACTGAAAGAGCTAATCTTGCCTGAGAGGCACTGTCATTGTAAAAACGACATCTGCCATGGACTGGCTAAAAATACAATGTTTTTATACACTAGTACAGGAGTGGTTCTGGAGGTTCTGGAGGACTGGAGGAGGGCAGATGTAGTCCCTCTTCACAAAAGTGGCAGTAGGGGAGGAGGAGGCTGGAAACTATAAACCAGTCAACCTCATCTCAATAGTGGGGAAGATTATAGAATCACTATTTAAACAGAGGATTTTGGAACATCTTGAAGCCAGCGGTGCACAGAAATGTAGAAATTGTCAGCAGATAAGGACTTCCAGGCCCATCCAGTCTGCCTGTAGACCCTATACATTGTATGTGGCCACTGACTCTATGTGATCCAAGACAGCATGGATTCACAGTTGGAAGGTCATGTCAAATGAGTGATTTCTCTTACTGGATGACTAAGGTCGTGGATCAGGGGGAGCAGTAGATGTCAGCTACCTGGACTTCAGTAAGGCCTTTGATACAGTTCCACATAGAAGACTTGTGAACAAACTGGGCAGCCTGGGAGTGAGTCACAATGTGGTAAACTGGGTTAGGAACTGGCTGAGTGATAGATGACAGAGAGTCATGGTAAATGGTGCTCAATCTGAAGAAAGGAGGGTGACCAGTGGGGTGCCACAGGGATCAGTCCTGGGCCCAGTCCTGTTTAATGTCTTCATATGTGACATTGTGGGGGAGCTGGAGGGAAAGTGTGCCTCTTTATGGATGACACTAAGATCTGCAATGAGGTGGACATTCTGGGAGAGGTGGAAAGAATGAGGAGGGACCTAGATAAATTGGAGGAATGGTCCAAAGTGTGGCAGCTGAGATTTAATGTGCAAAAGTGCAAGGGGGGAGGGGAAACTGATGATCACCAAACAGGAAAAGGATATGGACATAATCATATCTGATGACCTAAAGGTGGACAAACAATGTGCCAAGGCAGTGGGAAGAGCCAGTGGGATGCTAGGGTGCATAGGGAGAGGTATCACCAGCAGAAGAAAGGAGGTGGTGATGCTACTCTACAAATTATTAGTGAGGTCTCATTTGTAATATGGTGTCCAGTTCTGGAGGCCGCATCTCCATAAGGATGTAGACAGGGTGGAGGCAGTTCAAAGAAGGGCAACAAAGATGGTGTAGGGCCTGCACCAAAAGTCATATGAGGAGAGACTGGAACACCTCAATATGTATACCCTGGAGGAGAGAAGAGAAGAGACAGGGGAGATATGACAGAAACCTACAAATATCTGAAAGGCATAAATAGAGTACTGGAGGACAGCATCTTTCAGAAAAGGAGATGCCCAGGAATGAGGGGGCATGACATGAGGTTGGAAGGGTAGATGAAGGAGTAGCATGAGGAAGTATTTCTTCACAGAAAGGATAGTGGATGCATAGAATAGACTCCCAGTGGAGGTGGTGGGGGCAAACACAGTAGAAGGATTCAAGCATGCATGGGACAGGCATAGGGGAACCCTAGCAATAGAAATGAGGTAAAGTTGGAGATCAAGTAAGGTCTGCTGCTTTTATAGTAGGCAGAGAAAATGGGCAGGCTAGATGGGGCTAGTGGTCCTTATCTGCTGTCAATTTCTATGTTTCTATGTTTCTAGTAGTGATACCTTTTCCCTGATAAATTTGTTTATCTCACTGTCTTACCTTCAGATAAATAGCGGCTATGACATGGGGTGACTTAAGATATCGTTTTTATTTTCAAGAGAGGGGATTGGTCTGTTGATATCTCATGAGTGGTGAAGCCACGAGTGAGATAGCAAAAGACCAATGCCCTCAAATGAAGATAAAAATTATATTTTAAGTCAGTCCATGTCATATTTGATTTTTATAAAATGGCAGGGTAAATCTAGCAATCTGATTGCCTCTTATTTCTGTGTAAAATATGGTTTACACATGGTTAAAAAAATGACTGCTCAGGCATTTCAGTTAGCCCCCTACAGCCAGAACAGATCTTCCACCACAAACATGGCTGCTACCATTACACTGTACAAAAACTTCAACTGGGCCCTAAAAATAAAACTACCTTAAATAAAACAATTAAATGCTGTTTCCCCTGATTATCACACTCTCCTTACATATATAAACAAATTAAAAACAATAAGTACTGTTTGTAGTTTTCACTACAACAGTTTCTTTGCTGACAGTGAAAAATTCCCCTTCTATCTTTACCTGCTCATCAGGGAACTCTCTTCTTCTTGCCCTGACAATGAGATAATAGAGTCTCTGGCTGTAACAAAGGCATTTGTTGTCTGTGTGTACAGTGTGTTAGGAGAGGAACATTCTGCCGGTGGAACTGAGCAGAATTTTGAATCCATGTATTCCGTGGTAAACATTCCATGATAAACATTCCATATCTTCAATGTGGAGGAGAAAAACAGAAAAAAAAACAGAAAAGAAGAAAGTAGGAAATACTACAATGACATCATCAATGACATCACTTGCAGTGGGCGGAAAGACTATTTTATCACAAATGCACACAAGTAAATCTATGGTTTCTACATATAAACATGCTTTTCCCAACAGTAAAAAATAAAAAAAAAAAGAGCAATTTTATAAGCGCAATAAGGCACGCAGGGATGTGTGTAAAACATATTTTACAGCATGTCCAGTGGCTGAAGTCACTTGGCCTTACTACGCATCTGGCTGTGCTGTAAAATATGTTTTACACACACCCTTTCATGCCTTATTGCTTACATACAACAGGTGTTTAGGTGGATTTATGATAGAAATGATAAAAACCTACAAAAAAAAAGAAAGCAATGTCAACTACTTAGACTACTGTATATTCAATCAAAAAATACATGGCATCTCACATTTTGCTTTTTTATTGAAAGTGTTTTACCAGGAAAGGCTTAATGAGCCATAAAACCGATTTCCCGTGGTGTGTTGGGGGGGAAATAAATGAAATTGATCACTGAGCATGCTCAGAAATGTATCTTCACAAGTGAGAATAAATTTCTGAGCAAACTCAGTTTGGCCACAATGAGTGAGATAAATTGCTGAGCATGCTCAGTAACCAACTTCATTTTTCTTGCTCATGTTGCCCAAGATATAGAGGATTATGACTGGGATTTGGTTAATAACCATGCTGTAATCATCTCGAGTGGTTGCTAGGACAACATGCGCTCTCGAGGTTTATTGCTGCCCTTGCAACCTCGAGAGGTGATTTCTGCACAGTTATTAAACAAATCCCAGTCATTATGTTTTATAGTGTATGGGGCAAGAAACATTAGCGACTCAAATCTTTTACTCAATTTTCTAGTAAATCTTACCTTAGCAAGTCAATGATAAGGCAGGAGGAGTAGATCATAACGTTTATTTTTATGAACATGACTGGGCACTGAATCATAACTGAAAAGTTATTTATTTAAGCAAGCCTTCAATGACTATTTTAACTGATTTATCTGCACTCTGCATCATCAGTTTTTAATTGTTTATTTTATTTATTTGTATTTTAATTATGTAAAGTGCATTGATTTTAGAATTGCGCTATAAAAATAAAGTATATTATTATTATTATTATTATTATTATAATGAACTGTGGTGATTCAACAACTGCACCAGTTAAACAAAAATTGTCCTTACTTTTTTTTCCCGTAGTGCTGCTCTCCATTAGGGCCAGCTCTCATCGTTGCGGCCATTCGTTGTGAGCTACTAGTTCGAAGCTGTGCATGCGCAGATCCATTCCCATTGTATGGTATCATTGTAACATAGTCAAGAGGGATTAACAACCTCTTGACATCAGAATAATACCATAATAACACTATAAATTGTCCGATTTCCATGAAAAATAAAGTTCTACCATACATTACAACATGTTTATAATGTATGAAAGAGCCTTATTACTGGTAAAAATAAGTAAGTTGTTTTCCTTGTAATCCCATTGCTATGACATTAGGGTGTTGTTATCCCCTTGAGTATGTCATAGCAATGGGATTACAACTGGAGGCAATCTGCGCATGCGCGCATCTGAAGTAGCAGCTTACAATGAATGGCCATGGCGGTGAGAGTGCTATGGGCAAAAAAGGAAAAAAGTAAGGACTAACGTTGTGTTTTAGTGTGAATGCTTGGTATCCCATACATTATAAAAGTGAATGTATGGGTTTTTATCAGTAACCTCGCTGAAATTGTGTCTCGAGGTTTCCATGACAACTGAAAACCTCTTGAGCTTCACTCTTGAGGTTTACAAAGTTGTCATGGTAACCTCTCAAAGAGATTACAGCACGGTTACCAATAAAAACACATACATTATCCTCTATATCTTGGCAAATTTACTTTCACACCTGTTGTATAAACATTTATCTGGGGGTTAGATATGTCACAATAACTATCCTTTACCTTAGACCAATCAGGGAGCAACTTTCACAATGCTGATGACATCACAATAGTCTTGTCCTGCTCTGAAGTTAGCTGCTAAATTCAAAGAGAAACAGTTGACTCTACACAAACAGCTGATTTTAAAGGTATAACTTATAAACTGATGTTGTATAAATCAAATACACAATGGCCTTATTCAAAATATACAACTTATCTCCATTTGTGAGGGGGTAGATTTGTCATAACTCACTTGTGGCTCTGCCGCTTACCCTGGCCCGGTACTCTGCACCTTAGTGAATGGTGCAGAGTTCAGACAGGCCCCCTGGCTCACTCCTGGCCTGCCCACAGTGCATGGCTGCAGGAGCAGGCATGGGATCATGTGCACAAGGGGTTGTGTACCTGTTCTGAATGCCACCTGGGGGTCCGCTGGACCCCATTGCACAGCATTCTCACACAGAGTTTAGCATGTAAGCACAGTGCACTTTTGTGCATAGAGCCCTAACAAAACAGCTAGAGTCTTTACTAATTACAGCACTGATGATCTGTGATGATTTGTGTGCTTTTTGATGAAATTAAAAGTTTTAGAAGCAAAATGTTTGCTCCTACTTGGTAGACCTGACATGCACATAGAAAACAAAAATATTGAATTACAGCTATTTATGGAGGCCAGAGCATTAGGCTCCTAGCTCTAGCAATTGCTGAACAGTGGTCCTGGACACATCACTGTCACATGGGACAAGAGGCACTGTAGGAACAAGGAAAGCAATAAATTATGCTAAGATGGCTCCCCAGGGCCCATAAAAACTACCATATAACTAGCAAGTTATTTTAGGAAAAACTCTTAATAGCAGACAAAGGGAAGGATACACCAGAACCACACACACAAATCAATCCACCCTGTACAACACATGATTTTGCAAATTTTGACTGTACTGTTTTAAAGCTTATTGGAGAGGTGACATGTCAGTGCTAGTCTCGCCATCTCTTACGCTTTCTGCATGAGACTTATTTCATCCTCAGTTTTTTTTTGTGTTTATCTGTTTTTTCCTCTGCTCCACTGGACGACCCCTCTCAGCTCAGAGCCCCCAGCTCTGTCACTCTGATGTCCACTGGGACCCACCTTGCCAGCCAGTACTCCCAGGGCTTGCCCCTCTGGTGGGGCTGACAGGGTCCCCCAACCACTGTTGGGTACAGAATCCAGTAGTTGAACTGTCAAGCTCAGCTAGTCGGGTGCAGGGCCTGCAAGTGTCCAAGTGCCATCCTGCTGCTGGCAGGTGTTTTCCCTTTTCCTCTTCCGGTGAGGAGAAAGTGGTGTGCAATGACACCAATGGCTGAACTGCACATGCTCCTGTATGCAGCATGCTGGGCATCTGTTCTGCCTGTGGCCCCTTCCCTCTGTGTGGTCCTAGTATTCCTGACCCC
This sequence comes from Neoceratodus forsteri, assembly GCA_016271365.2. Taxonomy (NCBI): domain Eukaryota; kingdom Metazoa; phylum Chordata; order Ceratodontiformes; family Ceratodontidae; genus Neoceratodus; species Neoceratodus forsteri. The sequence goes on along the minus strand of CM057450.1, from coordinate 372,278,918 downwards.
CAGCCACCACTAGGGGCTAGGCTAACACTAGGCACCAGTGATCAGTCCCAACCCTCTCCAGGAGGAGGAGGAAGAGGAGAAGAGCAGTCCCTTGGGTACTCATTCCCCTTGCTGGCTCTCCAACTCCTGGGCTCCTCGGTTTTAAAAGGCTCTTATCTGCAGTGTTCTGCCTCCCTGAGTGAACCTCTGGATAGCAGTTTCTGGCATGGAATCAAATATTCTGGTGCCCAGTTAATTTTATATCTTTTATTTACAGTAGAACGTTTCCGCTGGAGAATGTGCTGTACCATAGTTATGTATCCTACACTGTTCTTCCCACAATCCTGCTGCAGTGCTCATGTCAGTCCTGTCTGTCTGCACTGAGTACAGCAACAGATAACAGACAAGTGTGCAATAATTCTGAATCTGCCAGTAGGGGAGAGAGGGGAAAAGGTGTGTCGAGAAAGAATATAACCAGGTATGAGCCCATTCCTAACCTGTCATATTAGACACTAGTCCTCCACAGACCATCTCTGCAACCAGATTTTGTCCCACTCCAGTTGTAGCACTTAGTGCAGGCACACTGCACTGTGTCATATCAGAACTGCAGAAGGGTTATGGGGAAAACAGTGGCTTTGGGATTATGTGTAAAAATGGTGCAACATACTCTCTGATCAGAGATATTATGTGAAGTGGGCACCACAAAACTTGGAGCCATGCCAGAAACTGCTAGTCTGTCTGGTACCTCTAGATGCTTGATGGGACTGTAACATTAGCTCTTGTTAAACCATGTCTCCAATGTTGGAATTGCAGAGGGGCTTGTCAGGGTTCAGTACCCATAGATCTGAAGAGAGCCCTGGTAGTTTAAGCATCACACCATTGACTTATAATGAGAAGGGGGACTTAATTTAAAGATAGGACCCTCATTGGCCACCATAGCTCCCACAGTTCAGAAAGTATCATTCCCAGAGTGTGTTTCTCACTCCTACAGTAAACACCCTTTCCCATTCGTTTCTGTGACATTTTCAGATGGAATGTATTCCTGGGCCGCAGTTAACTCTAAGCGCTGAAAGCACAAATGATAATGAGAACAAAACCATGTGACCTAACTGGAAAATGAGTCAGGCCCCAAAAATAGCTTCTTGATGCTCTACCAGCTGAGTTGTCATTGGGCCAGCTGGCTAGCCTGTGCTTCTCATAGCCACTTTCTTTTCCAGTAAAGCCCCCTCTGTGGCTTGGAGCATATTGTATGTTACTAGGTCCTCTGGGAGGTGTCCTATATGACAGAATCCTTGCGTGAGGTTTGGGTGAGAGGACTAAGAAGTGAGGCTGAGAGGTTCTGGGTGCTCAAACATCCTGATAGGGCTCTCTTAGGACACAAGGGACTCCCCTCAGAGGACCTATTAAGTTATCACAAAGCACCCATGTTAGACATAGTTATTACATTTTTTTATTTTAAAAGGAAATGTAATGGTCCCCCCCCCCCAACTGTCTCAAGTGGAATGCTCCACTGTAATTATCCAGCATTAAGTGACAACTGTAAGCAGGAAAACAGTTCCTGCAGTTCTAAGTGCTGATTGGTCGAAAACACATATGGATTTATAATATAGTATATAAAGGTTTTGTTTACATGGTATTAGCCACCTCTGGAAGAACAGACTTCATGGACAGAAAGCTGTGAAAGCACTTAGCTTTACCTTAAAGGTATATTAATTAATTTATATTCTCTTTATCCTGAAAGTAGCAGGGTAAAAGAGGAGAAAAAAAAAGATTTGTAGGTAGTGTTTGGAGAACTTAACTTTTCTTTAAAATTGTAATAGGTGGCATGGAAGAAACTAGTTCAGGAGATTAATCTGGGTCTGAGTAGATTCAGGAAGCCCTGTGAATCAGGTGTGTAATTGGGGATAGGAGGGAGGGGGTGGAGCTGACAGAGGTTTAGTGCATTCTAGCAAAAGGCAGCAGATTTAAAAGGTCAAGTCTGTTGTGGTCCTAAGATGGCAGAACAGACTTTCCTGACAGAGAGCTGTGAAATCACCAAGCTTTACCTTAAAGGTACCTTTATTTTTATTCTCTTCATACTGAAAGTAGTGGGGTAAATGAGGAGAAATAGAGATTTGTAGGCAGTGGTTGGGGAACTTAACTTGTCTTTAAAATTGTTACAGGTGGTGTGTGGGAGACAGCTGAAATCCACATTTACATGGCTGATGCGCTGCTAAATGTAAGTGCTGTAGTATGTGCTGACCGACATCAATTTTGTGTCCACATGGCCCCTCTCAGTGCCTATGTAAACCACACTGGAGAGGGGCCGTAGTGTGATGATACAGCCAATAACACACATCCCATGGATGTCAGCCATGATTCTCTAACTCATGACGCTACTATGTGCCACAGAGAAGCCCACCCTCTACTCCCTGCAAGTCACTGCCTCCCTCTTTCTCCTGCTTACCACTATTCTCCTCACAAAACACAGTACATTACTCAGGCAGGCCCCCAGAAAAAAATAAACCTGCCCCTTCTGAGGCTTTCACAGTGTGGCAGCTGCAATGCACAGTTATATGTGCACACCACAGTTCTCCATGCCACCTCACTTTCTTGTTATGGAAGCAAGGGATCATGAGAGGCTCCTAAAGCATCATGAGACAGTCCCTGTTACACAGAGTGAGCAGTGCAGCCTTTCCACATGACTTCTTGAACTGCTCACTCCAGAACACATACCCAGGTTTGCTGCGGCTCAGCCAGAGGAGAAGCAACTGACTTACCATGATGGGGTAAGTGTCCACACTGTCACATTTGCACCGCAGCACCCTGAGTGGTCAGGTTGCTGCAGTGCAAATGTGACAGTGTAAACAGTCCAGAAGAGATTATTCTGGGACTAAGTAGTTTCAGGAAGCCCTGTGAATCAGGTGTGTAATTTGGGGGGAGTGGGGGGGTCTGAAAGAGTTTTAGTGCCTTCTTACAAGAGCACTGTAAAAGTACTTCCACTCTAACATGTCCAGCATGTTTGTGTCTGAGCAAGTGAGTGGAACAGTGAAGGAGTGGAAGAGGTAACTGGCATTGTAGGTGTCGGCAGGCATTGAGTGGAACAGCGAAGCAGTGGAACAGACAATTGGCATCATAGGCATTAGCAGGTGTCAGCAGAAGGAAGCAGAGAAGTTAATGACTCTGCTGGTCGACTAAGGCCCTGCTCACACTATGCCTCTGTAATGTTACAGAGTACCCAAACCGTTACCGCAACAGTTTGCGTTTACACCTCTAATGTTACAGAAGGCATTTTCGTAACCGTTGTTGAAACCACATATAACAACGGTTGTAAAACTAGTCCCTTAGGTAATATTACACGGCAGTGTGTGGATGAGTGATAACGGTCCCCTGCAGGGCCTGGAAGCAGCAGCGCCGAGCTGCATTGTGGGATCGGGCACCGCTGTAACAGTCGCCCGTCTCCCGAAGTGTGGCCCGGCGGTGCCTGTCCCGTAACGGACACCACCGCGGTGTGGACACACTGCACCGCTCCCCGGCCATAACGGATTGCATCTGTTACTGGGCCGGAGCGGTGTAGTGTGGACAGGGCCTAAGGCAAGGCACCTGTTCACTACTGTGTAACGGTCACTCCTGGTAAGGGCAGAAGGACAAAGGTAGGTCAAAAATGGGAACAGGAGTAACATCAATCTATGTTAGAAGTAGAAAAAGATTTAAACAAGGTACGGGGAACACAAATAGAAACAAACAAAAAAGGAAAATGTGGAAACACCCTATCGGGGTAAGGGTACAGAAGTATTTCCAGGTAAAACAGGGAAAATAGAAGTTGAGAATTTTGGGAGTGGTAGAGTGCAGTGGCTGTGGGATGGCAGTTTTCAGACAGACCTTCTGGAGATTGCGATGCTGCCCTATCTACACACACCTCTCTGGGTTTAGGGAAGAGGTCTCTAGACTGTGGCCTGAGTTGGCTAGGATTTATTAGACCTCTTCCCCCACCTAGGGGCTACCAAGTCAACCACCATTACCTCAGAGGATGCCAGAGAGGAGGAATGGCTGGACTATGGTGGGTTCTGGGAGGGTGCAGGTGGTGGGACAGAGGCACATTCCTCAACTGATACCACTACATAATTCCTATGCCACTCTGGCGGGGGTGGGGGGCTGCCAGGAGGAGGCACCTGCGGTAGTGATCAAGGAGGATGTGGGCCCTCCATAGTGGAGATCCCAAGGAGGGTGGTAGAGGATCCCAGAGGAGGAGGAGGAAGCAACTTCTGGTGGGGGACTGTATTAGGGGGCTTGGTTTGGGAATAGGAAAAGTGGGGAGGAGAGGCAGGTTAGGTGCCTACCCAGCACCACAGCCTGGAGGGATGGGAAGCAGATAAGCAGATCCTGAGGATTGGTAGGGCAGCAGGATGGGAGGGAGAGTTGGATGTCATTGTCATCCTGGGGACTAATGACTTGCCTAGGGATGGGGCTGGGATAGTGCAGGGGAGTTTAAGGAGCTGGGGAGGGGTCTTGGGTAGCTCACTCAGTGGCTATTACTGAGGTACTGCCTGTTTACAGCAGGGAAAAGGACAGGGATCTCTGCATCAGAAGCTTCCAGCCATTGCTGAAGGAATGGTGCAGAGAGGAAGGGTTCGGCTACATTGGGGACCCCCCGGGAGAATAAGGGCCTATATAGGGTGATAGTCTACATCCATCCAGGAGGGGAACCACAGTCCTCAGTGAATGGTTTAAATGTTACTTCAATGAACATTTAAAGCAGCTGGGGTTGGGGGTGGCAGAAGTAATCAGGGAGGCAGAAACTGCCTCCCCACAGGCTGAAGCAGAGAGTAAGGAGAATCCAAGGAGAGAGAAATCCTCAGGATGCAAATTAATAAAGGAATCGGGTGGAAGAGATAAAGGGGGAAAAGAACAGGAGCATTAAAAAGAGAGTGGGGATGGAGGGAGGGCAAAGGAAAAAAGGAGGGCAACAAGCAGAGTGGAAACAAAATCTGGAAGGCCATGTGTGCAAAAGCTAAAAGTCTAGGAAATAAGATTCTGGACCCAGAGGCCGTCATGGCAGAGGCCGACCTGGATATTGTGGCCATTACTGAGTCATGGTGCACTGACAACCATGGCTTGGACATATTCATATCAGGCTGTACTCTGTTCAGGAAGGACAGAGTGAGAAAGGAAGGAAGGGTGTGGTGTTTTATGTCAGGGAAAGCTTAAAAACAATGGAGATACAGGGAACATGGGGAGGCAGAGGTACTGTGGGTCTCCCTGGAGATGGGGAATGGAGCCACTATTCACACTGGAGTAATCTGCAGACCTCCAGCACAGGGGAAGAATTAGATAAGGTACTGCTGGAAGCCACTGGCAAGATGGCAGAAAAGGGGGAGGTGCTGCTGGTAGGGGACTTCAACCTGCCAGATGTAGATTGGAGCTTTGGCATCAGCTAGAAGCAGGGACATCCTGCACTCTCTGCAGGGGCATTCCTCAGGCAACTAGTCATCGAACCCACTCATGGTGGGGCAGTACTGGACCTGGTACTCACTAACAGGGACAGTATTGCAGACGTCAAGGTGGAAGGTCATGTGGGGACCAGTGATCCCCCAAATGGTGTGGTTCAATATAAGGATGGCTGCAGAATTGAATCACACAAGGGCGAGGGTCCTGGACTTCAGGAGGACAGATTTTATAAAGATGGATGAATGCCTCTGGGATGACCTGGTGGGGGAGATGGCTTGGGCAGGGTGAAGGAACAGTATGCAAAGCTAAAAGGGAGCATAGTACAGGCAACAAACCTCCGTGTCAAACAAGTGAGCAAAAGCAAGAGGAAAAGAGGCTGCTATGGTTCTCGAAAGAGGTGTCGGAAAAGGTAAGGGTAAAAGGGTAGCATACAGAAGGTATAAGGAGGCGCAGAGAGAGGAGGGTAGGGAGGTGTGTCAGGGTTAACAGAGGGAAGCAGGGAAAGCAGTAAGTAGTGTTAAGGTGGAAACTGAAGCGAAAATAGCCCAGGAGGTTACAAAAAGGGGACAAGACAATTTTTAGGTATGTAAGTGAAAAGAGGAAGACCAGGGGTGGGATTGTAAGATTAAAAAGGGAAGTGGGGGGCAGCTGTGCAGAGGGGGACCAGGAAAAGGCAGACATCCTGAACAAATACCTTTGTTCAGTGTTCACAGAGGAAAAGAAGTTGAGGGCCACAAAAGTAACAAAGCTTTGGAGGGAGGGAGGAGGGAGGTAGACACTAGTCCTTTTTTGGAGGCGAGAGTCCAGAAGGGGCCCACTGATCTGAAAATGGAAAAAGCAATGGCTCCAGATGGGGTACATCCAAAGGTACTGAGGGAGCTCAGGGAAATACTGGCTGCACCTATGACAGTTCTGTTTAAAAGGATACTGTCAGCCCTTTACTTAAGTTTTCTGCAGTTATTCCAAACCAGTCCTGTTTAACATTTTCATCGCAGACATAGCAGTTGGGAGCAAGAATAAGATCAGCTTCTTCGCCGAAGACACCAAGATCTGTGCTGAGGTGGATGGAGAGGAGGGTGGCAAATTACTGCAGGAGGACTTGGCAAGACTCGAGGAGTGGTCGCACACCTGGCAGCTTGGTTTTAACACAAAGAAGTGCAAGGTGATGCATTTTGGAGCCAAAAACCCAGGATACAGCTACTGGATGGATGGTATCAAACTGTCCACATCCAACGAGGAGAAGGATCTGGGGGTGCTGGTGACTGGGGAATTAAACCACTTGGCCCAGTGTAGGAAGACAGCAGCTAAGGCTAACAGGATTCTAGGGTGCATAGCAAGGGGGATTACATCCAGATGTAGTGAAATCATATTGCCCATGTACAGGTCCCTGGTGAGGCCGCACTTGGAGTACTGTGTGCAGTTCTGGTGCCGTACTTGAAAAAGGATATAAAACTACTGGAGGCAGTGCAGCGAAGAGCAACAAAGATGATCCAGGGGTTGGGGGATAGAACTTATGAGGAAAGACTAAAAGAGCTCAACATGTATACCTTGGAGGATAGAAGAGAAAGAGGGGACATGATCAAGACCTTCAAGTACCTGAAGGGGATGAACAGAGTAGGCTTCCAGGGTGGGTTCACTCTCTAGAACAGAAGAGATACCAGAGGGCACTCCCTGAAGTTAAAGGGGGGCAGATTCAAGAGGGAAAGGAGGAGGCACTACTTCACTGAAAGAGCAGTAACAGGGTGGAATGCACTGCCTGAGCAACTTGTATCAGTGCAGACTGTGGGGTGCTTCAAGAGGGGGTGGGACAAGATCAAGGGAAAGTACATACCGGGGAAGCTGGGGAGGGAAGAGTTAATGGGGGGCAGCTAAAGTCTAATGGGCTGAAGTGCTGCAGACTAGATAGACCTTACGGCCTGTATCTGCTGGCAATTTTGTATGTTCGAATGTTCGTAACTGTTGCTGAACTGCATGCAGCAGTCTCTCTTGCCATACAATATCCATGGCAGGAATTATTTTCTCCCATAAATAGTTATTTTTACTATTTTTTACTTCCAAATGAAACCCTCTCAGTCCACTCTTATTATTGGCCCAATGCTGAAGTGCTTTCTCACATTTCACAAGTGGTACTATGCTTGGAGGAGCTCATGCAGGCATCATTAGATCTGAGTTCAGCTAAACATGGTTTTATTAGTATAAAGATAGCTGAACTCAGAAAAGTGTTTCTGGGTATGAAATGAGGACTAAAAGTTAGGGAAATCATGGCCTGAAAGTCAAGTGGCTCAACTTTCAGACCATGATTTCCCTAACTCTTAGCCCTTGTTTCATAACCAATAATACTTTCCCGAGTTTAGCTATCTTTATACTACTAAAAACCATGTTAAGCTGAACTTTGGTCTAAGGATGCCCACCTGAGCTTTCTAGCACTTCAGTGCCATTTAGAAATGTGAGCATGCTTCAGCACTGGGTGCGATAACAAAAGCAGACCAAGAGGGCTTTGCTTGGAAGTAGAAAATAGTAAAACTACTATATGGGAGAAAATAATTGCGTAATGGATACTGTATGGCAAGAGGGACTGCTGCAGGCAGTTCAGCCGCGGTTTGGAATAACTGAGGATTTAGATCAGGAAGGAGTGGTGGACGTGGCCTACCTAGATTTCAGTAAGGCTTTCGACACTGTTCCACATAGGAGACTAGTAAGCAAGCTAGGTGGCTTAGGAATGGGTTCAAAGTGGTAAACTGGATAGGGGATAAATGATAGAGGGTGGTGGTGAACAGAGTTCTGAGGAAAGGAGGGTGACCAGCAGGGTGCCTCAGGGATCAGTGCTGGGACCAGTCCTCTTTACTGTCTTTATAAGAGACACTGCAGAGGAGCTGGAAGGGGAGGTCTACCCCTTTGCAGATGACACCAAAATCTGACATAGTGTGGCCACCCCGGGGGGTGTGTGGAAAGGATGATCAGAGACCTGAGAAAGGTATAGGCGTGGTCAATGGTATGGCAACTGAGTTTCAATGCAAAAATAAAAGTGCAATACTGCATTTAGGACACAGAAACCCAGGGGCAGAGTACAAAATGGGTGGAGTGGTATTAACAACCACCAAGCAGGAAAGAGACATGGGGGTTATCGTATCAGATGACCTAAAGGTGGTCAGGCAGTGCGGCAAGGCAGTAGGGAGGGCAGTGGGATGCTGGGGTGCATAGGAAGGGGTATCACCAACAGAAGGAGGGAGGTGGTGTTGCCCCATATAGCTCGCTGGTAAGACCCCACCTAGAATACTTTGTTCAGTTCTGGAGACCACATCCCTGGATGGACGTAGACAGAGTAGAGGTGGTCCAGAGGAGGGCAACTAAAATGGTGCAGGGTTTGCATCAAAAGCCATATGAGGAGAGACTAAGGGACCTCAATATACGCCGGCCTGGTGACACTGAGGGTTGAGGTGCTGGATGCCACACCTTGCAGCATGCTAGCGACCCAGGTTTGGGAACTGACCCAGGTCAGCGGGGTTCAGCAGGGGAGAGGAAGGATGGAGTGTCCCATGACAGCTCTCCTTCCTCTGGGGTGGGTTGGGGCACTGCATTGTGCTGCAGTGGTGCCTGGTGGAGGCCAGGGGTACAGTCGAGGGTTGGAGCATGGCGGTCATCAGCATGTCAGTGCACCGACACCATTGCACGACCAGCTCCGTGGGGGTAAAATGGCAGAAAAATTGCAGGGCGATCGTGGCAGCTGATGGCCATGCCCTATGCACCTGAACACGAGAGGTGTGCCCCCCAAGTCCCAGGTTTCCAGGTCCCTGGGGAGGTCTCCACGTGCCGGGCTTGTGTGGGGAGAGCGTGTCATGGGCCAGACCTGGTCTGGGGTGCAGGTGCTGGTGGCCGGATGACTCGCCACCCGCTCTGCAGTGGAGGAGAAATAATTGAATGATAAAAAAAAAAAAAAGTACCTCAATATGTACACCCTGAAAGAAAGGAGAGAGAGCGGGATATGACAGAGACCTTTAAATACTTTGCAGGGGTAAATAAGATACAGGAGGGAAGAATTGTTCAGAAGAAAAGGTGTTCAAGAACAAGGGGACATGTTGTGAAGCAGAGGGGGGATTCAAAAGAGATGTGAAGAAGTACTTTTTCACAGAAAGAGTGGTGGATTCCTGGAACAGCCTTCCAGTGGAGGTGATGGAGCGAAAACAGTGGTGGGGTTCAAGAATGCATGGGATAAGCACAAGGGAATTATAGTGGAAAGGAAGGGGGAGGGAGAAAGAGCTGTAGATCAGGTATGGTCTGCGGTAATGGTGTAGGTAGGGAGAAATGAACAGACTGGATGGGCCCAGCGGTCCTTATCTGCCGTTAAATTCTGTTTCTATGTTTCTGTGTTTCTCTAGGAATGGGAAACACAACTTGTTTTAAAAAAATGACTAATATGACCTGTGAAAAAAATGGACCCAGGTCCACCGCAAATCCTGCAACTAGCAATATTTGAGATAAAATGGAGCTGCATTAGTACAATTAAAACAAGCATTTGTCAATGCCGAATGTTTGCTTGCTGGCATTGGCATTGGTAGTGTAGGAGTTACAGAGCTGCATACTAGTAATGGCAGTGAAGTATTGAACTGAAGCCAAGCCCGTCACCCCCCTGCAGATAGTGACAGGCATTGGGGTGTGCCTTTGGGTCATCAGGCATAACGGCCACTCCATTTTACCACACCCTACCCCACCCTGCAGACACCGACAAGTGTCACGTTGTGCCTTGGGGTCTTTGGCTCTTATGCGCACCCCATTCCATCAGGAAATACGGTGAGATGGGTGCAGTATAGGAGAATGGGGTGAACTTTGGAGCCGAAGAGTCCAAGGCACACCTCGATGCCTCTCACTGGCTGCAGGGTGTGGGTGGGGGTGGAATGGTATGAGCATTGCAGGCAACAATCCCAAGTCACAGCCTTGATGCCTGTCATTCTGTACAGGGTGGGGCGTTATGGTTGGAAACCCTAACGCCTCAGGCATTCGTTGGTATTTTCACTCCAAATTTTCAACATTTTTTTTTTGTGACCCCCACCTCATGAACAGTGACAATATCAGTTTGTTAGCCGAAAGCTGCTTTTGCACAGCGACTACGGCATTTGGCACCACAGGTGCAAAAACACATTCCGAACAGGATGTGAAAAATGACAGCGGTACTGTTCATGAGGAGGTGTAAAAAAAAAAAAAAAAAATGGCAATGTTGAAAATCTGCTGTGAAAATATTGAAAAACTGGTGAAGTCACGAGCGTGCGTAGAAACTGTGCAACACACACCCGTAATGTAACTAGTTTGGGGATTTTTTACAGCAGATTGTCAACACAGGCATTTTGGGACCTCCGATCATGAACAGTGTCACTGTGATTTTCTTTATCTGTCCCGAACAATGATTTCCCACAGTGACCACGCATTTCTGTGCTGAAAGTGTGAAATAACATTTCGGCCATGTTGTGAAAAAATGACGGCTGTACTGTTCATAAGGAGGTGTGGAAAAATGCAACTGGTGAAAATCTGGACTGAAAATATTACAAATTCATGAACTTACAAGGGCGCATGGAAACTGCTCAATGCTCACTCGTAACACAGTAATTTTATGGAGTTTTGTCACCAAATTTTCAATATAGCCATTTTAAGACCTCTGCTCATGACCAGTGTCACTGTGATTTTCTTAATCTGTCCCAAACATTGATTTCGCACACCGACTGCGCCATTGTGTGCTACATGTGCGGAAACACATTTGGGGTGAGATGTGAAAAATGGCAGCTGTACTGCTCATAAGGAAGTGTGGTAAAATGGCAATGTTGAAAATCTGGTGTGCAAATATTACATATTCGCAAACTTGCCAGCGTGCGTAGGAACTGCGCAACGTGCACTCCTAAAACAGTCATTTTTGGGAATTTTTTCACCAAATTTTCAATATAGCCATTTTAACACCTCTGCTCATGAACAGTGTCACTGTGATTTTCTTAATCTGTCCTAAACATTGATTGCGCACACCGACTGCGCCATTGTGCGCTACATGCATGGAAACACATTTTGGGTGACGGGAAAAATGACAGCTGTACTGCTCATAAGGAGGTGTGGTAAAATGGCAATGTAGAA